>BSBM01000307.1:5365000-8047500 GCA_027924585.1 Larix kaempferi | reverse complement strand
CCGACTCACTTGCTCGCATGTCAACAATAATCCTATGTTTATGCTTTGGAGTTTGCTTCGGTAATTCCAAACCGGTGCTATGTTAATGATAAACCAAAGCTAATTGGGTATTTCATCCAGTTTCTGGAGAAGCCTCTGCTTAGCCACTCATTACAGTATGCTACACGCAGTCTTTTTTGACGAAATCTTAGACACAAATAGCATTTTTTCTGCAGATTCCAAATATGTGACTTTTATTTTGAAATATTAATTTTTCCTATTTTCTTTCAATTTCTTTTGTGTCCTACCTCCTTAACTCGTGAAACACACTGTTAAGTTTCTTCCATAAATTTTTCAATTCTCGATCATTTCAAAAAAACATTGTATGGTGCACAAGAGGACACTAACCTCCAGGTTCTATGAAAAAGCCATTTCAAGATTTTTGCATTAAGACCTTCAAAGGCTGCACCCACAAAAGAGGTACTATTTTCGAGGTTTGATCACTTAGACAATTATAAAAAAATTATAAAATTACTAATTTAATTCTTGAAAAATAATGGTGCATAAGTGCCATGTGTTCTCTACATGCATGCCGATTTTTGTAGCTTGATTCCATCATTTAGGCCCTCAAAGTCTGCACCCACAAAACATATACCTTATCATTTGCCCGAAAAATAAAAGGTGTCTGTTAGGAAAAATGAAACTTGACATAGCTATGCAAATTTTCAATACATAAAATTTATATATTCGGAAACGTGATTCACTTTCCTAGATTTCATCCTTTTTACTGAATGCAAGATATTTTGCATAAGTATCTCAAAAAATCCAAGTAAGTTGAGGGATGCCTGATCTTTCAGTTTTCTATTGCATCTAACACACCAAAAGTGACCCTCATTAGCTTGCAGTAACCCGCCAACATAACAGTAAAAACAAATCTATTTAAGAGTTAAGTTTCTCATGCATGATTTAAATCTCAGAAAATAGATTCTCTTAATATCTCTCGAAAGAGTTAAAAGAGTCTCCACCTAGATTTTTAGTTAAAAATATCCCAAACTCATTCAAAATCTCTTCAATTCTAAGTGTTCCATATAAAAAAACAAACCAACATAGTCTATTTTTTACTTTAAGTTGAGAATGAAACCTTCCCAAGAAACCCCATATTAAGTATATAGAAAAATTCTTATTTAAAAATGCTTTCATTTTTTTTTCATTTTTTAAAATAATTTCTACAATTAAGCTAAATCAATAGAATGTTCAAAACATCAAAATCATGACAAAGTTATAACTCTAAAATTAGAACTTTCAAAACTTGTAACATAAAACTAAAAATATATTACCTCTTTATAATGAAACCAACAAATATAAAATATTATTAATCTTTCTACAATGCTGCGATGAGCGTTTGGACATTAGGGTTGGTTGGTTTGTTTATTCAAGGCAAATTAAGGTTTGAAGAACATTAAGGTTTTGTTGGTTTGTTCATTTGAGGTGATTGGATTGATTTATTAGTATCCTCCATATGATTTCCTCATTCTCTTATGGAACTCAATAATTAAATGAGTAAAAAACTTAGTGTTGATGCATTTGTTGGATAAATGGCCTCCACCATGATTATAACCACAAGGAAAACACCTAGTTGAGGTAAGGTGCAATGCATTTAGTAAATTTTGCAAACAATTGGTAATAGTTTATTATATAAAAAGAGGTCAAAATGGTTGATGAAAATGCAATACTAAAATGTTTGTAAACATGTTTTTGAATGTAAAAAGCATAAGTATAATCATATTGACTTATCTTTCAAGTCCACCAATGAAATTTTTAGTTCTTTAGTTGACACATTTATTAAGAAACAACTAAAAGAGTGTTTTATCAAAATAAACACTTATGACTAAGTAACTTACCTTTTACCAATGACATCATTTCAACTCAACGATTTGAGCCAAATAAATATCTCTTTTGGATATAGTGAAACCCATCTAGATCAACAATCATGAAAAATTTACTTGACTTATAAGATTATTTTTAAGAATAGAATAAAATATATATTTATAAATATACATAATCTTTAGGTATACATCACTCTTACTAGCAAGATTGTCATGTTCCCAATTTTTGCTATGGTCCATGGGGTGATTTTGGCCTAAGTCATTTAAGCATTAATTAATTAATTAATGGGTGAATGTGGATATTGAATTATGGAATAGGCCTAAGGGTGAATTTGGGGAATTAAATGGATAAGGTACCCCCCCATAAAGATATTAATCTCCAAGCTAAGTGCTAAGGTGATTTATGAGTTAATTGGGGAGTTTTGATCCAGGCCTATAGTTTAATTAAATATTTAATGGTTTTGAATTTTGATGTAAGGAATTAATTATCCTCATTTATTAATATTTTGGCAAGTGGATGATGTGTACAAGGCTAGGAGGGTGCAATAGGTTCTAGGTGGACCTCACCTACCCAATTCAAGAAGATAGAAACATCCATGTGTCAGCCAAAAGTAGGAAAGAAGGAAAAATACACAAAAGATGGAGAAAAACAGGAAAAAGCACAAAGCTGGAAGTTTTAAAATATGGAAAGAGAAAAAAGCTGTCAATTGGAAAAAGGAAGGAGACATCTAAGGCAAGGAAAGGAGCCCTTGCTAATTCAGTGAGGAAACACAAAGCAAGCAAGTAAAAAAAAGAAAAAGAAATGTTTCCTTCTCTCAAATAATTCTCCCTCCCTCTCTCACATGTGTGGGTTGGCTGGTGGAGGAAGACACTTCATCTATAAAACAATGAATCCATCTCCCATTAATAATTTTTTATCATTTGAGAATTTTGCTTGAGTGCTCTGAGCTTCTCTAGTGTTGAGAGATGTGCCTCAACAACCTTGGGAGATGTGCCCCAAGTTCTTGACAGGTTTCCAGTCTACTTCCAGAGTTTCATGTTGCTTTTGATTATATGTTTATCGACCATACTTGAATATTATGCAGCCATCAGAAGAGATTCCATCTTCCAGAAGTTCTTGAAGAGAAGATAGTGGTAGATCTAGCAGGCAGAAAGCTCCCATTCTTGGAGGATTCAAGATCATCTCAGAGAGGGATTGAACAACCCATGA
The DNA here is from genome assembly GCA_027924585.1 of Larix kaempferi. Taxonomy (NCBI): domain Eukaryota; kingdom Viridiplantae; phylum Streptophyta; class Pinopsida; order Pinales; family Pinaceae; genus Larix; species Larix kaempferi. Next base: position 8,044,425 of record BSBM01000307.1, on the reverse strand, counting down.
GCTCTATTCTATAGCTGTAGTAGACCATTATTCAGATCTATTAGAGATATGATCCTTCTACCCTTCCTCCAACCCTTTCGCCTTCCCTATGGCGGAAAATCTAATAGTTCCAATGGGGAGAAAGCTCCCATTCTTGAAGGAGGAGTCCATATATTCATGGAGACGGATTTACCATGAGATATGTTTTCACCTGTAGCATCTCATCACTCATAAATATCAGAGATCATACCCTTCTACCCTTCCTCCAGCACTTTCGCCTTCCTTGTGGGGGAAAACTAGCTCTTGGAGGCCTCCTATTGCACTGTTGATGCAAGTGACTATAATACTTCTTCCATAACACTGATTTCGACTTAAAAAGAATATTCATATGATATCAAAGGTTAATATATGTTTATGGAATTATATTTGAATTTATTGGTGGCTTTGGTCCTTCCAAAGATCAAGACTGGTCATTCTAGCTTTCTGAGAATTGTAGTTAATGGAGGAGTCTTAATATTTGAGAGATATTTATGAAAATTATGATTAGACCCTCTGACTTAAATTGAGTTGTACCAGGAACTTGGGGGAAAATGCTCCAAGAAATGGTTGCTGATAACGGCTGATTTTGGACCACGGTTAGTATTTCTCTCTGTGACGATTGGAGGTGGTGCAAAGAAGTCAAACTAGACATTGGTGGGATGGTGCGTCCATAGGGGAGGGGCCTGTCCCCTCATCCTCTTCAAAGCACAATGATTGATTTGAACATGATGAAGGAGTGGGAGAAGCAGTAGGAAGGAGTATAGAGCCTAGAGAAGCAGGTTAGGATAGGAGGAGAGGGTCCGGATCCGCAGCCTGGGAAGTTGAAAGAAGATAGGGAAGGAATCGTAGGGAGTCCAGGAATTAAGAAAAAGGAAACAGGCCGAGGCAACATAGGAACAGGAGCCTGTATACCAAATTCCAGTCGCACACCAACTATAATGGTAAACTCCTCCAATGTGAAGGAACGAATTCAGTATATGACGGACCATGCACTCATTGGAAAGTTCATAGGGATATGGCCTACGGAGAAAGCTCTGATATGGTGGATCAATGTGACCTAGAAACCTAAGGGACATTTTGATCTCCTTGTGGGCTCCAAAGGCTTCTTTATGGTGGTATTCTTAAATGTGGAGGATAAGGATCGGGTATTTGAAGGAGGGCCATATTTTTACTATTCTGTAGGTCTTTTTCTGAGAATATGGAAGGATCACTTTAACCCTAATAAGGAAGATCTTTCTATTGCTCTGGTCTAGATTCACCTTTACTCTCTTCCGGCAGAGCACTAGGACCTGGATATTCTAAAAGCCATCGGTGAAACCCTGGGCCATTTCGTTAAGACATCCGATCAAACCAAACAAGGAAGGTATGTATGCTATACCTGTATATGTGTTTTTATGAATATAGCCAAAGCACTCCCGGAAGGGATTACTCTAAACTGGGATGACTCGAAATGGTTCCAAACCCTGGATTATGAACACATTCCCTTCTGATGTCATTGTTGTCACATCCATGGTCACTTTGCTAGGGATTGACACCTCAACCTCCCTACTGAAATCCTGGGGAGCAGTACACTGGAGCAGAAAGACAAGGATGGATTTGTCAAAGTGGGAACCCGCAAGAGGTCGGGGAGGCACCACACAGGTCCAGATCTGGGGAGAAATATTATTCAGACTAATAATTTTGCAGTGTTGGAATCTATTCCAGTGGAAAAACCCCCTCTTGAGAGGGAGAAGGAATAATCCCAACCTATGGAAGGGCAGCCGGGAGTGGAAGCTGTGCAAGATACACCTTATGGATCAGGGGAAAATAAACAGAACGACACTGGTTGTATGGATGAAGATCTAGATGATATGGCCCCTGGAGAACTAGATCTAGATAGTATGGAAGATGCTTGTAAGAACATCGAGGTCCACTCCATCGCTGACAACTGACTTCAATTATTGAAGGAAGCCATTCTGAAAACCAAACCGACTCCTAGCCTGGGGATAGGTCCACTAAAACTCAAGGAAAACAAGAGAAAGTTGAAGGAAGGAAACTCCAAAAGGGGAAGGCGGTCAAATAGAGATAGGATTGGTGAAATTGGAGCAAGATTGGTCGATTCTAGACAATATCTGACAATACATGAGGCTCTTTTTATTGCCCGATATAGTGCATGATGAAAATTCTAACTTGGAATATTCGTGGGATCAATGGTCCCCATAAAAGGAAAACCCTAAAAAGTAAGATTGTGAAGGAAAAACCCTCGGTGGTGTTTCTACAAGAAACAAAATGTTCTGGGAATCAATTCGAAACTAAGGCTCAAATTCTTTTGAAAAACTGCAAATGTATGGCTCTGGATGCGAAAGGCCACTCCGATGGGTTGGCAGTTCTATGGAATCCAAGGAAAATATCTTTGACAAATTTTCTCTCTACTAAGTTCAGCTTATCTACTGAATTCCATGTCATTGGGTCTTTGATTAAAGGAATTCTTACCAATGTATATGGGCCTTGCAGTTATCCGAAGAAACAAAATTTTCTGGGTAGTTTTTCAAGCCTTAGGAGATTGTTTGAGGGCCTCCACTGGATTGTTGGGGGGGATTTTAATATGATCCAGACACTTGCTGAAAAAAAGGGGGGGAGACGCTATCTGACTCCTGAAAATACATTGTTTGATGAATTCATTGAGGACAATAGTCTTATTGATTTAGATCTTGGAAGCATGATTTGTACTTGGAACAATAGAAGGGGAGGGGAACATCTGGTAGCAGCACTATTGGATTTCTTTCTTCTGTCTGAAAGCATCATGCTTCTAGGGGGAACATTGACTTCTCGCCCTATTGCCTCTTCTGGATCTGATCACTGGTCGATCTCCCTACTTTGGAGTAAGATAGGTTTCAAAATGACTAAGCCTTTTTGTTTTGAAAAGTTCTAGTTAACTCACGCTAACTTTGCCTCTCAGGTGGAGGAATGATGGCCTACCTTAATCCCACCGGGTAGCGACAAAAATGTATTGCTTCCAACAAAAGTTGAAGTTGCTTAAACAAAAGATTAGGAAATGGAATAAAGAGGTCTTTGGAACTATTCATTTGGAAAAATCCAAATTTGGAGGAAAGAATGGAGCAGATACAGAAAAGGATAATGTAGACTAGCATTACTCCGGAGCTTGTTGAGGAAGAGACCTGAATTGCTGAGGACATCTTTCAAAGACAAAAACAGGAAGAGATACTTTGGAAACAGAAGTCTCGCAACCTGTGGTTGAAAGATGGTGACCAAAATACTCAGTTTTTCCACAGGGCCACAATTCAACAGAGACATTATAACCAAATTGTTAATCTAAAGACTGAGGAAGGGGTGGTGCTGGAATCTCATGAAGAAATTGAACATGAGCTAATCGACCATTTCACTAAGGTGGCTACGAAAATTCCGTAGGATCGTACTACCGCATGTAGGGTGATCAAAGGGGTCATTCCTCGTCTTATTTCTGATGAATAGAATGCAATTCTGATTTGCCCTATTGATTTTGTGGAAGTGGAGACAACAATTTTTCAGATGGAAGATGGGAAGTCCCCGGGACCTGATGGATTCACCACAAATTTCTTTCATGCTTTCTGGGATTTAATTAAAAAGGAAGTGTGGTAGGTGGTGGAAGAATCCAGGGGAAATGAGAGGGGTTCTTCCCGCTTTAAACACTACCTTCCTAGCCCTGATTCCTAAGTCTCCGATGGTAGAGACTGCTAATCTGTTTCAGCCTATCTCCTTATGTAATATCATATATAAAATTATTATGAAGGTCCTTGCAAATAGGCTGAAGCCTCTCCTCCCTTCCTTAATATCCTTAGAACAATCAGGGTTTGTGGAAGGTCGTTAGATTATGGATGGTATTATTCTGGCTCATGAAGTGCTTCACTCCCTTAAAATTACTAAGAAGGCTGGTACGATGCTTAAATTGGACCTGTCTAAAGCCTATGATAAACTAAACTGGACTTACATGAAAGAGATAATGAAAGCCTTTGGCTTTAGTGATATTTGGATCAGATGGATAGGCAATCTCACCTCCTTGGCTTTCTTCTCCATTTTGGTTAACAGGGCATCCCTCCAATGTGGTCAAACCATCAAGAGGTATTCGGCAAGGGGACCCTCTTTCTCTGTTCCTTTTTGTGCTAATGATAGAAGCTCTTGGGAGACTTATTTCTCATCTTGTGGAGCAGGGGAGCATCAAAGGCCTGAAGTTTCCTCCCTATGAGAAGGCGATAACTCATTAGCAGTTTGTGGATGACAGTTTACTAAGGGGACACTCCTCTGTCCAGGAAGCTCATCAAATCAGAAAGGCTCTGAACATTTTTTTACAAGATTCGGGGCTAATGATTAATATGGATAAGTCTCTGGTCTTTTTCTTTAATACTCCACCAATTTGTCAGAGGAACATCCTTCGCATCCTGGGATTTAAAAAGAGCTCCCTTCCAACCAAATATCTCGGGGCACCCTTATCTGAGGGGTCCTTAAAAGAGCATCATGGGAAGACCTTCTGAGAAAAATGAAGGAAATACTTTCGAATTGGACTCTTCAATCGCTTAATTTCCCAGGCCGAGTGGTCCTGGTTAAGTCCATTTTGGAAGCCATGCCCTTGTACATGTTCTTTGTTTTGTCGGCTCCAAAGGCTGTGTTGAGGGAAATAAGAAACATTCAAAGAACCTTTATGTGGGGTGGAACGGGGGATCATAGGAAATGGCCCCTGGTGGGGTGGAAAACTTTATGTCAAACTAAGCAAGAGAGGGGCCTGGGGCTTTGGGATCTTGGGGAGCTTAGCAACGTGTGTGGAGCAAAAATTTGGTGGCGTTGGCTCACTCATACGAACGAGCAATGGCCAAGATTCTGGGGGAAAAAGTACATGCCGACAATGGAGCAGCAAGACTGCATCTGGGAGGAAGGACCAGTTAAAGGATCCCATATTTGGAACATGGCTCAGGCCGACAGTGAGATCATAAGGAAGCATAGTTTCTAGGAAATCCAGGAGGGAACGTCGATGAATCTTTGGTTGGATGCATGGCAACATGAACCACCCATTTCGACTCTGATGACTATTCCGGAGGGAAACAGGGATAGGCATCAGAACTGGTTAACAATTAACAGGTATTGGCAAGAAGCCTCTGAGGACAAAGGTTTTCACATTTGGAAGGCACGGGAAAATAGGTTTATGAAATTGTGATCAACAGGCAAGTTAATATTCAGGGGGGGAGGGATACCCTTCGGTGGGGTTATTGGCCTTTAGGAATGTTCTCCATGAAAGAATCATATCACCTTCAAACCTGCTTGGCTAATTCTATGGAAGATAATACCTAGCAATATTTGTGGAAGGCCAAACTCTGGCCTAAAATCACTCTCTTTCTCTGGTTGGTTTTACGAGGGTGAATCTTGACATGGGACAACATTGTGAAGCATGGTTTTGAGGTCCCGTCCATCTGTGTTCTTTGTGTTCAGAACAGTGAGACTAATGCTCATCTTCTGGATGAATGCAGCTTTGCAGCAGCATTATGGGATGAAGGTGCAAGGTTTTTTCAGAAAACTGCCTGGGTTAGGACAAGCCGGGAGCAAACTGTGAGACAATGGAACGGACAACCTTTTCAAGGGAATATCCTGAATCGCATTTGGAAACTATATCTAGGTTTTCTCCTCTGGCAGGTTTGGAAAGAGAGAAATAAACGCTTGTTTCAGGGGAAGAAAAAATCGTGGAAGGACGTCTGGGTGCATATCAAGCAAGCGATAAATGAAACGATGAAATTAACCAGGTGGAATGAACAAGATATGAATGTTCCGGATAATGAACTGAAATTGCTCCATACCTAGGGTATCATGGGCCTTCCTCAATTCACAGGCTTCATAAATTCTAGTAGCAAGATGCAGGAAAGTTCGTCGAAGTGGGCACCGCCTCAGCAGGGGTGGCTCAAGCTGAATTTTGACGGAGCTTCCAAAGGGAATCCGAGTATGGCGAGGTATGGAGGGGTGGTGAGAAATGACTAGGGCCAAGTCCAGTTCAACTACTATGGGAACTTAGGATGTGAAACTAATAACGTAGAAAAATGTGAATCTCTAATACAAGGTTTAAGTATCATGGCCCAGCGTGGTATTAATAGTTTCATTGTGGAAGGCGACTCGAGAATGCTTATACAGACTACTATAAAGCTGTCCAACGGAACTCATGTTGTGAAATTGGCTACCTCGTGGCATCTAGCATGGCGTGTGACTTGTCTGGGAAGCCTCATCAGAACATTTAACTCCATTGTTTTTCAACACGTCAGGAGAAGCGCCAATTGTTTGGCTGACGAATTGGAAAATCAGGGGGCAAGTCAAATTAATGAATGATGGGATGGAATTGCCTTGGAAGTTCCATCGGATACATGTTTAATGAATTGCATTAGGATCGTCGAGTGTGACTATGGAGAACCGCTGCGAAACGGTGACGACAGATCTTGTCCTAAGAATTAAGTTTGTGTTAATGAGGGTACACGTATATGATAAACAAGATAGATAAAGCTTTGATAAGATGTATAAAAGGACTCCTGTAATGGATCCCGACAATAACATCTCGGATGATGATTTTAAGTCATGGGATTTGAAGCGTGAGAGAGACATGGAGGATCGTTCCTGCATAATCTCGATGGAGTATCATGATCAACATAGGACGACTGTGATGAAGGATAAGGACTGGTGCAATTATTCCAGTGTCGGATACATGATGAAGGAGTTAGTGCAGGCAGGGGGTGACTCACATTTAAATTTGGAGTGCAGGGAGGGTAACAGTCACAGTTTCTCGACTGGAGCTCCCCCATGCTTGGCTTAGTTATTATTTTCTGGTTGTAAGTTTTCAGAGTGTTTTTAAGGGGGGGGAACCATGCCTCAGAAATTTCGAACCTCGAAGCGAGGTCATCGTGCTCATGGGGAGACTAGCACTATTGGTGGAGGTGCAACGGTTCGGACTGGTCCAAGCCAGGACCAATGGAATGCTGCTGCAACTATTGTTTTCTTTCGCTGCTTCTTCCCACTAGGGGTCCGAAAGGAGGTGGAGGATATTGAAGCGGACCTGTGGAGTCTTGTGGGGGAGGAGGAGATACCTGAGGAAGCGGTGGCCATGGGAAACTACATACATGACTCGGGGAATACTATGGGTCATATGGCTCTGTATAACCAGGAAATAGTTACTCTGTGGGTGACTAAGTCTCTGATTGCTCAGTGTTTGGATACTCGGGGGGATGCCTTATCGGGTTTTCCTAGGCTTAAAAATATGGAGGACCTGTGCAAGGACACAACTGATAATTGTAATTGGATCCACATGAAAGTCAATGTGTTGGCAGACAAGTTGGGCATCTCCTACCTGGATCGCTCGACGAAAGTGGCAAACCCGTGTGGGTCCTTCTCCAAGGACAAAGGGGAGGATGCAGTGACTCCAGTGGTGATGAGTAGTGATGATGAGGTGGGTCCATCTATGTAACATTCTGTCTGTTGGTGTTCTCGGTGTGGCGTCTACCAGTGGGATGCTTCTCAAATTGGTGTTGATTTCTTTTATCTTCTGGGATTAGGTTATTTGGGTTCTGTACTGGTCTTCTAATTTTGGGTCTGGGATCTGATGATGTATATGTATGGGATATTTTTTTTTGAAATCCCAAGGATTAGTACTGTTGAATCGTTTGTGACAACTCTTGGTTTCGGTTATAATCTCTGTAGAAAGTTTCTTGTCCTCCTTAACAGTCTTTTTGGATTTATGTAATTATGGTTCTGGGTATGTCGGTTAATTTTAGTTTGGTGCTGTTGGGATTCTGGATATGTTTGTGGTTCTTTGGTGGCTTACATAGCACTAGGTCTGTTACTCTGTGGTAGCTCAGGGAGCACCAGAACGAATGTAAAGAAGACAGTCTGTAATTTTGGAACTTTGATAATAGAATGAAAGGTATTTTTTGTTGCTAAAAATAATAAAATTTTGAGTTGTAACAGAGCCATTAAAGTCTGAAAAATAGATTTTTATGTTCTTTTAATAAGTTTTTATCATTCAGAATTGAAGACTAGCTGAATGGGCACTTTTAACTAGCTAGTTTTGGCATATTTCTCTATATGACTTACCTATGTTGAAAATTAATGATCTAATGGTTCTATGAGGTCATAATAACACTAATAAATACCCCCATGCTCTGTTACTAAGGTTTTGGGTGCATTACAACTTGTTTAAAAAATCCTGGAAATATTCTACATGTTCAATCCCTAGTAGCGCCCTTGACTAGTTTTGCTTCCAACTCCACCTACAACCTCCAAAGATCTTATGAGATATTCTCCCTTACATTTTACTGGTATTATTGAATGATAATAACCCTTACTGCCGTCTAGAACCCATTCCCAGTGTAGTATGCATATGTTGGAAGCCCATGAAGCCTCGAAGTACCTTGACTTGCATATGACTCACTGTTCATACCTGACTTGACTTGTTGCTGCAAAATTTACATATGAAATCCAGATCCATAATTCATCCCTACCATCTCTGATCAGTGAACCAGGACTCCTCACTTACACCTTGCACACCCTATAGAAAATTGTTAAAATTTACTAGTTACAAGTCTGATCAAATTGGAGTTTGGAGTTAGTATTTTGTCCAATTCTTGGCTGGAATATTACAAAGATCCTTAGGGAAATTATTTAGTTGATTTTGTTTGATTTGAGATTCATTTACTTACATGCAATATATTGTGATCTAGAACCATTATGTTTTGTGTGTACTTGTTATAATAAAATGCTATAGCTCTAGTTTTCTTCAATATATTGGTGTGTTCATTAAATTTTATAGCTTCATTAATTAATTTATTTTGGGGAAATTTAATCCCAAAACTATTAGTGTCAATAATATATTTGATTGGGAAATTAGAACCCATCACTAGATAGTTGAAACACCTTGCAAGGAGAATGGAGAGGATTTGTATATCTTATATGGGATATTATTATTATTGTTATTATTATACTTTTTTTAAAACTAAAACCATTATCATGTGTCTAGAACATAGTTTTAAACAAACCCGTAATTTTAGAATGACTTCTAACTAACTAAGAACTTTTCACATGAATAATAACTAAAAAGCTTCTTGGTATATAATCTAATGAACTAAACTAAAATAAAAAAATCTTGTAAAATATTTACAAATTTGAAGTAAAAATAATTAAGCATGAGTCCTCTATTGACCTAATGGGAGTATTTGAAAAGTAAATTAGATAATAGGAAATCTTGGCAAGTCCTCATACTAATTAAGACTAATTGAAATAGCATGTTCAAATATGCTTTAATTTTCTCTATATCTTGACTTTTACTATCACCATAGATAATAATTCAATTCTTTTAGCCTTTTGATGATCCACGTAATATAACCATATGATGTTGAAATGAGAAAACCATATTTTAAAGGAAACAAATAAAAGAGCATGTTGTGAAAATAAACACTCATGGATAAATAGCTTATGGTTTCCCATGGCATCAATTCAACCCAATTAGACCAAATGAAATGGATTTTTTGGGTATAACTCAATCATCGGGTTCCATTAGTACAAGACAAAGTCACAACACATCCATTACAATCAAACCCATCTGAACCAACAATCATGAAAAACTTTAGATTTTGAAGATTATAAGATTATGAGGCTTAACATGTAGTATATAGACATGGATGCTAATTGTATATGTTTAAGGATAAAATAAAATATATATCATTTTATAAATATACATCATATTCAGGTATACATCACTTTTACATGAAAGACTCTTAGAGAAACTATTTAGCTGTTTTTTTGTTGTTGTGAGATTCATTTGCTTACATGCAATACATTGTGATTGGTGCATACATGTTATATTCAAATATTGTAATTATAGTTTTCATCAATTTATTGGTGTGTTCATTAAAATTTATAAGTTCAATAATTGATTTATTTTAAGGCACTTTACCCTCAAATCTATTAGTGTCAATAAGACGATAGTATATTTGATTGGGAGATCATAACCAATGATTAGATTTTTGAAACACCTTGGAAGGAGAATGGAGTGGCTAATTTGTCTTATATGGGGTATTCATTTTATTATTATTTTATTTTATTTTATTTTAAACTGAAACCTTTATTATGAATGTACTTATGCTTTTTACGTTCAAAAACATGTTTACAAACATTCTAGTATTGCATTCTAATCAACCATTTTCGACCTCCTTTTATATAATAAACTATTGCCAAATATTTTTAAAATTTACTAAATGCATTGCACCTTATCCCAACTAGGTGTATTTTTTGTGACTAAAATCATGGTGGAGGCCATTTATCCAGCAAGAGTATCAACACTAAGTTTTTTACCCATTCAATTGTTGAGGTCCATAAGAGAGTGAGGAGATCAAATGGAGGATACTAATAAATGAATCCAATCACCTCAAATGAACAAACCAACAAAACCTTAATGTTCTTCAAATACTAATTTTCCATAATGCTCAAAGACTCATGTGAGCATTGTAAAAAGATTGATAATATTGTATGTTTGTTGGTTTCATTATAAAGAGGTAGTATATTTGAGTAGGTTGGGTTGTTAAAGGTAAGTCAACATAGAATAAGCATATTATTAGGTAAGACAAGTTAATTGGATTGGTAAGTTAATTTTTTTTAGTTTTATTGTACAAGCTTTGAGAGTTCTAATTTTAGAGTTATAACTATTTTTTTTAGTTTTATGGTACAACTTTTGAAAGTTCTAATTTTAGAGTTATAACTTTTCCATGATTTTGATGTTTTGAGCATTTCAATTGATTAAGTTTAATTGTAGAAATTGTTGTAAAAGATTAAAAAACATGAAAATATTTTTAAATAATAATTTTTATATATACTTAATATGGGGTTTCTTGGTGAGGTTTCTAAGAGATTTAAATCATGCCTAATAAAATTAACTCTTAAATGGAATTGTTTTCACTATTATATTGAGATATTTTTAAAATTTTTGGTACAAAACTATAACTCTTTTTTAAGAAATTATTTAACTCTGGAATGTCATATTGTCATATTGAATGTCATAAATTTAACTAATAAAAATTACATGGTTTCATATAACCTCATTACAAAAACTATTACCCAATTTCTCATTTTCATCCATATAACATCTTCTTTTATCATGATCTTCTCTGTTATTATAATAATATAGATATATTCAATAATTCTTTTTTTAAAATAATACCATCACTTTTAATATTTATATTTTAACATTTATATTTTCAAACTAAAGTAATTCAATTAGTTTTTCATATCGTTTTTTTATCTAAATTGTTTACTCATTTGAAAATAAATTAACAGTGATACCATATCTTCCCAGGTTGTACTTATTCATTTTCAAATATTTTCGAGGAATCTCAAACAATTTTACAAATTTACTCAACACCTTTACTCCTAAACTTTTTCACTCTTAATAAAAAAAGTAGCTATCACCTTTTTTTTTGGTTAAATGTTTAATGAGTAAAATTTTAACTCTTATAAAAAAAGAACTATTACCTTTTTTTAAGGTTAAATGTTTAATGAGTAAAATCCATGAGTAGATTGAGATATATCCTTTATGCGTATAAATTTAAAAATTAAAAAGTTTAAATGTTTAATGAGTAAAATTTCATGATTAGATTGAGATATATCCTTTATGTGTGTAAATTTAAATGAGAGACTACTGAGGTGCATGTCTGTTCGCAAATCAAAAACAACTATCCAACCAAAAAATCTTACCTAATTTTTGGGGTCGATGGGAATTGGGCAGGATATGCTGCTTACGACTGCATATTAATTTCTAAAAATTCATAATCATAATGGTATATGCCTGATTCATACAAATAAATATGAATATATACAAAACTTGAACATATTTGAGTAATACACAGAGAATATGTATCTTATTAATTTGATAACGGTGCATCTTCAATTCTTCCATTTGCAAGCAGATCGATGAAATTTTATGTACTTGCTTGCCAGATTGATTACATAATAAAAATAAAACTGGTCATCTAAATGCAGTTGCAAATGAACTGTCTATATAGAAAATTATGATTGGCTGAATGCATTCGTGATTAAACAACACGCACATTCAATATTGCAGTTAAAAACACAATAAGTAATTAACTTACTAATCACAATCCATAACACAAAACGTTTCTCACTCTCCGGCTCCTCAATTCACCATTCCCATGTGACGAGCAAGCGATTGTTCCCTCTGAAGCTTCATATCGTTGTTTGAACTAATTGGTATGCTTCAATTCTCATAACAATATGTATGTGATCTGTATTCTACCTATTTTTTCTATTAACCAAGACCTCAATTTTCAGAAATTGCAGAAGAAATCTACCTGGACACTTCCCATGATGTCTCGTATGAATTTTGATGTTGGCTTCACCTTGGCTCCTTCCTCTTCTCACATATGTTGTTCTAAAGGAAGCTTAATGTTTGGTAAAATCGAGGCCCGACATATTCAAATATAAGTTTGCCTCCTATATAAAATTCAAATTTAAAAAAGAGGTCGATGACATAGTTACTTCCCATATGCATGGGCATGATATGGTGAGAGACATGCTTTAAGATATTGATGGAGTCTGTTGAGTTTGGAGGATGGTAGGATGGGACCGAGCCCCCTCGGGGTTTAACCAAAGTGTTGGAGGGATGCTGGAGGAGGCTCAACGATTTCGCCATTCGGGTGAAATCGTCAAATGCTTAAACAACTCAGAAACTAGCAATTTCCCCCAGAAAGGCGCAATGATAGGCTGATATGTCATCATATAAAGACAATGGAAAACTAAGTAAATATAAATAAAAGATAAAATGTAGTGATAAATATATAAAAGAAAACTTTCTTCAATTTTATGGCACAAGAATCATAGATATTGCAGAAGAAATGGTTTTTCTATAATGAACATGGAGGGATTATATGTGGGGCTATACCTTTCCTTGTGATTCTAAATGAGATTTGGGTTTCCTCCATCTTTGACACTTTCTAGCTTTTAGATGGAGTTGGTTCCTGATTCATAATTGATGGTGTCCTGACTTTCCTCTTTCCATGATTAGGATTCCCAAGATGAATGCCATCATCAGCATTGCAAGGATTGATGAATGCCGCTTAAAAATTGTTTATGATCTTACATATTTGGAAGTTTTTGAATGAAATTTGTAGCAGAAGATGAACAATGTGTTATTACATACTTATTAACTTCATGCACAGAGATACATGGGAGATGCGAACACAAAATCGAACTACAATGTAAGGATCATAACGATATTTTCATTTATAAATTATGAGATACTTGGTTGAGACATCAAGTCATGATATCCAAAAAAACCATTTCCTACATGAACAAATATAATGGAGAATCATAAAGATACAAATAATGTAAAGGAAAATGACCAATTCTGAAATGACTTAAAGTTGCATGCAAGACAACGATATTCTAAGTAACAAGGAAAGCAACAAATGGATGGAATTTAAAATCATAACCAAGGATATCAGGTACTACCACAAAGGTCACCAATGCTTGTGTATGCAAATCAACCAGTCATACATCCACCATTCCGAACTTACCCATTTCCCATGTCTTAACCTTTGCAACCAGAATGCAACCTCACTAGAGCTAAGTAAAAATAAAAGGATTTAGTTAGGGAGATTAACAAGCAACCACCGTGAAAATTCCTTTCATTGATCAAGTATCTATTAGTCCTCCCACCTCATTGATCAAGGAATCTGCGGTACATAACATAATTGCAGAAACATCTACTGCGATCTCACAAAAACATCAGACATTGCGATAGATGAAAATACATAGATCTATATCAATCATTCCCAATATTGCAGAACCACTATAAACTCAGAGCAATTGCTGCAATCTAACAGACCAAAACCAGACAAATACTTCCATAGATCGATCCAAAAGATAAAAGGACAGATAGATGCAAAGATATCATCTCATAATACGCAATTTGGTGCCAAAAGGTTCCTTTGGGCTTACAATCATTAAAAGGACAATTTTATGGTTACAATCCTACTTCTATTTAGAGGCTCACTTGGTCGTCACAAAATGGTCCTAATGACCCATTGCTAACTAACTTAACCAAACACTTCTACATATCTCATCTTTGTGACCGGTCCTTTTTTCTTGTCTTTTACCCTTGTTTGGGTACACAGGGTACTCCCAAAAGACCGAACACCTAGATCAACCACTTCACACAAACAGATTACAGATCAATATACCGATGTTTTGACGTGGTTTAAACCCTCGTGAGGGAAACACTCCACGTCCTCGGCCAAATAGCTTCTACGGGACAATTTATTATGCAAAGAAAGAAAGTTACAAATGAGCTTCTCATAATCGATCAACTTTCCAATGACCCTCCATGCTCTTTAAATATAGATCATGGACCAATCGGGTGTTAAGCCACAGATCAAGGGTAGTTATGATCTAAGAGAAGTTAACTCATCGGATCACTCTATGTCAGGAACATATCGTGACCGTCGGATTAAGTATTTACAAATGCATACAAATGCATATTAAAGAAACACACTTTTCCTCACAGATATATTACACAAGTTGATCTTAACTAACTCCTAAGTGTTTAAATATCCTAACACCCCCCCTTAAGAACAACTTGGGATAGGATTGAAGGATTTACAAAAGTGACACTATTAGGAGAAGGAAGGAGGCATTAGAGCCTATCCCCCCTTAATGACAAGTTCCTGAACTCCTAGCATAGATCGAAGTTTAGAAAACTTCGCTTCTGTAAGAGACTTGGTGAAGATGTCTGCAACTTGATCATTTGTAGCACAAAAGAGCACTTCAAGAACATGATCATGAACAAGATTTCTAATGAAGTGCATATGTAGCTCAATGTGTTTGCTACATTGATTTAGGACTGGATCTTTGGCAAGCTTGATGGCACTTTGATTGTTGCACCAAAGTGGAGTAGGCTGCTGCTGCTCAAATCCAAACTTTGAAAGGATCTGTCAAAGCCATAAATCTTCCTGACTGGCATTAACTGCAGCTTGATATTCTACCTCGGCTGAAGAAAGAGAAAGAGCTTGTTGTTTCTTGCAAGTCCAAGTGACAAGTCCAGATCCCAGACTGAAAACATAACTTGTTGTAGACTTTCGATCATCAGGATCGCTGGCCCAATCTGAATTAGTGAAACCAACCAACAAAGGTTTCCCCCCTATACTGTAATGAATCCCAAACTGAATTGTACCTCGAATATATCGAAGTATTATTTTAGCTACTTTCCAGCGACTTTCATTAGGTGTTTGCATATAACGGGAAACAAGACCAACGACAAAGGAAAGGTCAGGATGGGAATGAGTCAAGTATAAGAGACTACCAACAAGCTGACGATACAAGGTGGCATCTACTCTAGGTGAAGTACAAGTGGCAGAAAGTTTGACTCCAGACAGGAAGGGAGAAGGGGCAGGTGTACAATCTTCCATGTGAAAGTGACGAAGAAGGTCACAAGCATACTTAGAATGAGAAAGAAAGATTCCTTCTTTGGTTTGCAGGACTTGGAGACCAAGAAAATAATGCAAATGTCCTAAGTCCGACATTTAAAAATTTTGTTTAAGACTGGATTTCACATGGGTTATAAGCTTAGGGTCACTACCAGTAAGAATAAGGTCATCAACATATAGAACAAGTATGATGAGATGGTTTCCTACTTTCTTGGTATAGACATTGGGGTCAAAATGGCATCTAGAAAAACCAGTTTCAAGGAGAAAGCTATCCATTTTGGCATACCAAGCTCTAGGAGCTTCCTTAAGGCCATATATGGATTTCTTAAGGCAGCAGACAAGGCTAGAGTTATTCTTAACATATCCAGGAGTTTGTTCCATGTAAATTTCCTCCTGTAAATCGCCATGTAAGAAGGAAGACTTGACATCCATTTGATGGACTTCCCAGTTGTGTAAGGCTGCAAGGGAAAGAACAAGGCGGATGGAGTTCATTTTTGTGATAGGAGCAAAGGTTTCGTTGTAGTCAATCCCTTCAACTTGGGAAAAACCTTTGGCAACTAACCTTGCCTTGAGTCTTTCAACACTTCCATCTGATGCATATATAGTTATGTAGACTCATTTACATCTGACAAGTTTTCTCCCTTTTGGAAGAGGCACAAGATCCCAAGTATCGTTCGCTATTAAGGAACGATATTCTTCATCCATAGCTGCATCAATTTGGATTTCCTGAAGCTTCTGCAAAGGTTTCTGGATCATGATTTTGGGAAACTTGAGCCAAAAGAGAAGAGGCTCGCTGAAATTGAGAACGTGTTCGACGTTGATCTCTAGGATCACCGGCAAGATCACTAGCTGCTTCACATGTTGAACGGACCCATCGAGGAAGCACTTGTGCTGGTGCAACTGGAGGAACATGAGCAGGCGGAGGTGGATTTTCATCCTCACTGTCATCATTAGAAACTGGAGTTGGAAACCTGTCAAGGAAGTTGGAAGAAGAAGAAGAAGGCACAATCGTCGAATCAGGCTCGCAGGCCAAAGATGGCACAATCGCCGAGTTAGGCTCGTAGGCCAAGAGAATTTCATCAAATTTAACATCTCTTCTAATGATTACATCATGAGAATGTGGTTGAAGAAGTCTATAACCTTTCACATCTTCAAAATATCCAACAAATATGCAATTTTCACTTTTAAGTTGCAATGCTTTCCGTTTTTCATCCAGAATGTGAGCGCATGCTTCACTACCAAACACACGAAAGTGACTTACATTTGGTTTAATTTTACTCCATGCTTCTTCCGGTTTGATACCTTGTAATGCTTTAGTGGGGGTGCAATTAACTATGTAATTTGCAGAATTAATGGTTTCAGTCCAAAATTGAAGACTTAGTCCCTTAGATTGGATCATACAATTAGCCATTTCTTTAAAGTGCGGTTCTTCCGTTTAGCTACACCATTTTTTTGTGGTGTATATGGAACAATGTGTTGTTGTTGGATTCCTTGTTCAGTGCAGAAAGTAGTGAAATTTTTGTTAACATATTCTCCTCCATTGTCAGATCTTAACTTAATAATTTGATGACTAGATTGTTTTTCAACAAGGGCCTTGTAGGCCAAGAATATGTTAAACACTTCGCTCTTAAGTTTTATGAAATAAACCCAAGTGCATCTGGTGTAATAATCAATGAAAGTTAAGAAATATTTGAAACCAGAAAAGGAAGCAGATGGAAGAGGACCACACAAGTCACTATGCACAAGCTCCAAGGGAACCGAGGCGTGCCAAGAGGCAGGTTTGTCAAACTATCCCGATGATGTTTTCCAAGTAGACAATTGGAACAAACACCATCCCTGCAAGATACCATCGGAAGACCTATCACCATATTGTCTTTACATAGTTGTTGCAATGAGCAATAATTTGAGTGACCAAACTACTCATGCCAAAGTTTGCTCAAGTTATCACTATGAGCAACAAAAACTGAAGGAAAAGGTGATGAACCAAAGTTGTTAAACTTGTACAACCTAGTAATATCATCAACAATTCCGGTAGCTAGGACCTGTTGAGGATCTTTAAAATCCTTGATTATAACTTGGTGAGGTGTAAACGTTACAGTTTTACCTTCACCAGAATGAGTGATTTGATAGACTGATAACAAATTGCAGGAAATTCTTGGAACACATAGTACATCACTGAAATGACCATTATCTATTGGAACTGTTCCAGCTCCTACAACACTTAGAGATCTATCATCACCAACAAATATTTGTTTGGTGTTACATTCATGCATAGTAGAAAAGATTGCTTGATCCTTAGCCATATGATAAGATGCTACAGAATCAATGAGCCATTCACTTGAAGTAGAAGAAGAAGATGCGTTATAAGAATAACCAGAAGCACAAAGTGCATGTCCATGAGAGGTATATTCTGAAGGCGAATCTAGGCTGATGTGGTGCTTCTTCATTGCTGCTTCCAAGGCTGCCATCTTTTTGAAACACTTAGATTCATCATGATTATCTTTCTCACAATAGTTGAAATGACGCTCAGTCTTCTTGCCTTTTGGCTTGGATCCTTTGTCATTTTTTAAAGAAGGAGCTGACTGAGAGGGTTTGGGACCCTTGTTTGACTTATTATTGCGAAAATTTTGTTTCTTAGGAGGCTTGGACGTTTCTTTCTGTTGGGACAATAAAGATTTCCCAGATGTATCTGCATTGTTAATTATTCCAAGATGGATGAGCTTATCTTGCTCTCTAATCAAGGAATCACAAAAGGATTCAAGAATAGGCTCTTGATAGCTAGCTGCATTTAAGGATTCTTTCATGGAGTAAAATGTAGATACAAAAACAAGATATGCAGGTCTAAGTTTGGAAACAATATGATAAATGCATTGTTTGTCTTCCCTCTTAATCTTGCATTCTTCACATAAGAGTTTAAGAGTTTTGTACTTAGATAAATAATCTTGTATGCATGAAAAATCACTTGGATTTAAATAAATCAACTCATTTTTGAGTTGGTGACCTCGAATTTCATTGTGTTTACCTAACATAGATTCCAACTTGTCCCAAGCAGCATCAGGTTCATCAATTTTAGATATGTGGAATCGCAAATCAGTAGAGATTGACATCCCAATCAATCCACGAGCTTCGTCAAATCTGTTTGCCTATTTTATTTTCTTGTCATCATCAGTGGGTTCTGTTTCTTTCCGCGAGGTAATTTTGAAAAGTCCCCTACTTCATAGAACATCCTCCATATGAAATTTCCATGAGAAATAGTTGGAACTGGTAAGTAGAATATCACAAGGGGTGGCCATACTACAAATTAATAGCTATAAAAATAGAAACCAATAGTCTAGATGCGAAAAACTCAAAAAAATAGGCAGTTTAAAAAAAATGGCACTGAAAATTGACTCCGTATGATGAAGTTATGCTTGATTAAAGAAAATGTTGAAGGTGTCCCCAATAGTGACGTGGCAGAAAGAGAATGACCAGCTAAAAAAAAGGACCCCCCTCTTCTCAAGATGAACCTTTGACAATCACTTTACAAGAAATTTGTTTTAAGTGAATCACTTTTATAAAATAAGTGATTTCACTTTTACAATGATGTTACTTTAAATAGTGCAGCAATAAAAAGGAACTTAAGTGACTCACTTTTATTTTTATTTTTTATTATTTAAGTGAGATGCAGTTTTACAATAAAGTAACTTGAAAATAGAAATTGCATGCACTTTTTCTTTTAAAAGTAACTTCCTAAGACTTGAACTCAAGACCCATTAAGGAATAAAACAACTTTGAACCAAGTGAGCTAGATTAAAAGGTATGTAAAATATGGAAAGGAGGAAGGGTTTTTTTTTGTTTTTTTTTTTTTACTCTTTTTGCTCGGTTCTCGTGCTTGTCTTTTTTTCCTGCAAATCACACAACAAACCAAACCAAAACAAAAAAATTCCATGATTGTAGGGTTAGATCTCATTAGTTTTTCCATAAAGTCTACGTTTTCTCAGTGTTTCTGATTTGCCAAGATCGCACAAGGTGCATGGCAAAGAGCATACACAGCCGAGAAAAACCCATTCCCTTTCTGTTTCTGATTCGCCGAGATCGCACAAGGTGCATGGAAAAGAGCATACGCACACAGGGAAAGCAACAATCTGAAACTAAAAAAATCTATTAATATAAATTGATAAAATATGAGATATATATTTTTTTTTCTTTTAAAACATAAATAAGAAAATGCGTCACTGTAACATTATACCTTCAGATCTGATGAAATACACGTTTTTGAAGCAACCGAGAACCATTTTCGATCAAACGAAAACTATTTTCCAATGGAAACGACGCTCCAGACACAATGGAACACCTCCCATATCCCAAAAATGCACAAAAATACCAGAAACAAAAACCTTTTCAAGGTTCGACAACAACAGTTCAAGATTTAGATCATAACCGAAAGCGGCTCTTCATAAAAGCTTTGATACCATGTTCGGGTACACAGGGTACTCCCAAAAGACCGAACACTTAGAGAAACCACTTCACACAAACAGATCATAGATCAATACACCGATGTTTTGACATGGTTTAAACCCTCGTGAGGGAAACACTACACGGCCCCGACCAAATAACTTCTATGGGACAATTTATTATGCAAAGAAAGAAAGTTACAAATGAGCTTCTTATAATCAATCAACTTTCCAATGAACCTCCATGCTCTTTAAATAGATATCATGGACCAATCGGGTGTTAAGCCATAGATCAAGGGTAGGTATGATCTAAGATAAGTTGAGTCATCGGATCACTCTATGTCGAGAACATATCGTGACCATTGGATTAAGTATTTACAAATGCTTACTAATGCATATTAAAGAAACACACTTTTTCTAACGGATATATGACACAAGTTGATCTTAACTAACTCCTAAGTGTTCAAATATCCTAACAACCCTTTAGCCACTTGGGGGTTCTGCACTTGTGCGCTCTAAACCCGTTCCAACAGGCCCCCAACACAAAATTGTGGATTGCCCTGGAGCCGCCACAGTTGGAAACTGCTAGTGCGTTTACATGCTTCTTGAACTCATCGTAATCTATTGTGACTTGGTACACAACTTCCTTGACCGTAACTGCTTCATAGTCCTCCTTGTTGTGTGAAAAAGAATTTCTAGCACCCATGCTGGACGAGGCATGCAGAATCCAACTACTCCGGTGCCAACAAACAATATTTCTAGCACCCATGGTGGACGATGCATGTGAAATCCAACTGCTCCAGTTCTGGCACATCGGTCTCACGAATATGATCATCCTTCACTGGAGCCAAAGTGTCCCTTGCGTTGGTTCTGTGGCGGTCAGAAAACCTGCTGGTTCTCCATCAACTGTCGCTCATGTCGAGCTACGAGCACCCCACTTCGTCCTTCGATTGGTATCCATCAGTCGGCTGGTACTTCTCTTGTTCCTCATCGTTCACACTGATGCAACCATTGGTTGTTCATGAACACTTGTCATCCTCTCCCTTAGCGCACCTTGTGTGCTCAAGCTGGAAATGAAATGCGCCATTGCAACCCTTTAAGATCACTTTTCTCTCTGCAACTTCTTCAAAAGCCTGCATCAGGCTTAATGAGTATAACCAGTAATGTGCATAAGGAACAATGATTCTAGCTATCCTTTTTCTCATGTATTTATAACTTCACTTTTCCACTCCCCATCCAGCTTGTCGTTCTTGGAAAATGATTGTCGAATCCTTCGCAGATTTAGCAAATCCTATCATCGATTGTGTTATCATCCACCTCTGTCGAGGCTTAATTGTTGTAATTATTACTTGATTTGACTCGCTCGTGCCGAATGTCAACAAGCTCCAAACCTCGTCGCTACTCCTTACTCTGTCATTTTTTCGTTGATAGACCCAGTGTTGTCGACATATTCCCATCCTTCATCATTTTTTTTTTCAGTCGCTACGTACCTGGCTACCACGATAAGTCTTCAACTGACTTCCATTCACTAAATTTGTCAACAGTGTCCCATCTAACTTTTGTAGCTACATTGCACCTCCGTCAGTGATAAAATTGATAATGTATGGACCCAACCAATGCATCTGTAGCTTACCTGGTTTCTTCACAATATTATTATCATACAACAAGACCATGTCTCCACACTGGAAGCGATTCGCCTTAACGTGGCGATCATGCCAAGCCTTCTTTCGATCTTTTTCTACATGTTGATGGTATCCTGCGATGAAGTGATCCTCATGAAGCTGTAACAGCTGCGTGAGCCATTCTTCGATGGCTCGGTCATCAGTCATTCATATTGTTGTTGCGATGCGCAAAATTGGGACGATATACTCCATCAGCATCACTGCTTCTTGTCCATATACTAACTTGAATAGAGTCTGGCCTGTCAACCTTTTACATGTTGTTATGTAAGCCCATAGTATCGTTGGAATATTCAAATCCTAGTAGTCACGGTTTGTGTTACACACCTTTGTGAGCGCATGATCCAATACCTTATTCATTGCCTCTACTACACCATTCGCCTGTGGATGATATGGGGTACTCCTTTGGTGTTGAATTTGAAATTCTTCCATCATGGCCCTGATGCTTTGATTGAAAAAGTGAGTGGCTTGATTTCTCATTAGTATCTTTAGGCACCTGAACTTGGTGACCACGTTATCAAATAGAAACATTGCTTCTTTCACAGTCGTGAAATCCTTTACCGGTGCTGCTTCATCCCATCTCATCAAATAATCAGTCGCAGTAATTATGTATCGTGACCCTGTTCTTCTCCCTGGTGGGTTGATGGGTCCCATGAAGTCAACTGTCCATTTTTCAAAGGCTTGTAATGTCAGTTGAGGTACTAGTGGCATTTCATCCCTTCGTGATGGTTTCCCTGTTCTTTGAAATACATCACAGCTCTTTGCAAAATCTACGGCATCACCATGCACTATTGGCCACAATAGTCCTTCCCTAAGTAATTTCCTAGCAGTGGAACGCCCTCCGTAATGACCTTGTGCGATCCCATTGTGAGCTTCCAGCAATATTCTTTCTTGTTCATGCGGAAGGATGCTTCAGTGAAGGACTTCATCTGGTCACATTTTATAGAGTTGATCTGGAATTAGTTGAAAATCAATATCCCTAACAACTCGTTGCTTCTTCTAACTACTAGTGAATTCTTTTGGTGGATGTCTTGTATCCAAGAACTGAATGATTTGCTCATCGACCATTCCAATTCTAAATATTTGTGCATCGAGAAATCCTTCATCAATGCTTCTTGGTTCTTCATCTGATTCGATCTAGGACAGGTGATTAGGTCCTATATTCAATCGCCCTAGTTTCACAATGATTTCAAAATCGAACTACTGGAATAGCAACAACCAATGACATATCTTCTGCCCCGACACAGGCTTATTGACTAAGTATTTTAATGTGGAGTGATCAATACAAATTTTGAAATGTCCTCCGAGTAGGTAGTGCAGGAATTTTTGCAGTTCATAGATCATTGTTAGGGCTTCTCTTTCCATCGTTGTATAATTTTTCTCCGTAGTCGACAACTTCCTTCTCGCAAATGCGATTGGATGATCAATTGATCCTTCTCCTGGCTGGGCCAATATCACTCCCAGTGCTATTGATGATGCGTCCACATGAACATGAAATTCTTTTGTCCAATTGGGGAAGACTAATATTGGCGCTGCCACCATCTTTTATTTCAGTATGTCGAGGATTTTCTAGAACTTGTCATTCCACTCGAACTTTGAATCCTTTTTTAACATCTTTTCGATCGGTGTTGTGATCGTTGCATATCCCTTGATAAACTTCCTCTAATACCTAGTATGCCCCAATGTTTCCCTTACTTGCTTCACTGTCATTGGTGGTGGTAGGTCGACGATGATTGCAATCTTCGCTAGATAAACCAACATCCCTTCCTTACATACAATGTATCCTAATAGGATTCCAAATGGAGAGCAGAAAATGCACTTCTTCAATTTTAGAGAAATATGATGTTCTTGACACCTTTCCAGCATCAGCCTTAAACACGGAAACGTGGTCCAATTGTCCATATATACTGCGAGGAACTTATGAATGAATTCTTTAAATGTAGTGACAACTAGCCTTGAAAAGATCGTCGGGGCGTTTTTAAGACCAAATAGAATTTCTATGTCTTGAAAGAAACCCCATTCTATTATGAAATTTGTTTTATTGTGATCCTCCTTTGCAATCTTTATTTGGTGGTATCATGAGAATATGTTTGTAAATGAATATATCTCTTGACCTCCGACACCTTCTAGTAATTCATCAGTGAATGGTGTAGGGAATGGATCGTGAAGACATGCATCGTTTAGTTTCCTTAGATCGACACAAATCCTGATTTCGCCAATATTCTTATCTTGGAAAACTATCAGGCTGATCCATTATGATTATTCGACAGTATCTATGATTCCTGCATCCAACATTCACTCTATATCAGCTTTCACTCGCTCCTTATATATGGGATTCAATCTATATGGTTGTTGTTTTACTGGCTTCATATTAGGTTTCATCAAAATCTTCATTTCATCTAGCTCCCTGGAAATGCCTTTCATTTCTGAAAATTTTGTTGGGAACAAGTCTTAGAACATGTGTAGTAGATCAATAACTTTTCCAATTGTTGAATCGTCCCAGTAATCTCCAATACTTGCAAACTTGGGGTTTTCCTCTGACCCAATATTAACCTTCTTGATTTTCAGCGGCTGTTGGAATTTGTCGAACAACATCTCTGGTGCATTGACATCCCAGCTTCCCTCCGACTCTGGGACATAAATAGCTCATGGATCATCTTCTTCGCTAGGTACTCCCGTCACATTGTAGCACTCAATCATAATTTATGGTGTCGCAGTCCAATGTAATCCCATTGGTGTTTCCATTAGAACTGCTTCGAGTACCTTCTCACTAATATCCTGTAGTGCACTGTGGATGAATGGGTTCTCATCTGAGAAGATGAAAGTCTGGCTAAAACTGGTGGTTCACTCTTCCCATGTAGTTGTTCTGCATCACAGTTCTACTGCGATATACCAACTCCGTGGTACCTCATCCAGTGTATGGATGAACACACGGACCTATTCCTATTTTGGTCTCATTTCCCATGCATTTTGGTAGTATTTTAGATGATCCCTTGGATCACCCCTTCCGTTGTATTTTCTCCCATAGTAACCCTTAGTTTCCCCAAATATGACTTCATCAGTTGTCGACATAGTGTCCAACTTGTTATTGACGACTTGTGCACTGCCCACCACCGTGCTGGTGTTTCCTTCAATGATTCCTCCAATGCCAGCATTCACTGTGGTTATGATACATTTTCTTCAAATTCAGTGATGAATATAGTCATACTAGGAAATCCTTCATATATTTGTAGCTCGCATACTCTTGTTGCTACCCACCTCGATGACTAAGTGATTCATGCGCACCTTCTAAATGATACTTCATGTAATCGATTCTACCAATTTTAAAGCGCCTCATTGGAGTCTAACAATGCTAAACTAACACTTCTCCACCCCAATTCCCCATTGGCGGTGGGATTGATGTAATCCTTCAAGATGTTGTATACATCGTCCCATCCTTCTGTAAATTCATCCCGCATTGGCTCGGCGTACCTTTGTCCTTCTAATGGATAAAGTGGGGGGACTACCCTCATATCGCAATTTTCAAAAGGCATTGTCCTCTTCTTAAAGTTGATAACAACTTGACTCTCCTTTCCCAATTTATTCCTAGAAACACTGGATAGGGGCTTGTTTTGTCTACTATCTCTATAATGTTGAAGTCTGCGTAAGTCTTCAATCCCTCTATTTCGACTGGAATATGACATAATCGACCAATCGGTGTGACCTTGCTCTGATTTTCTAGTCGAAGCTGCACAGGGGACCATGTCAACTGTGGTTTCCCCATTGTCTACCATGTTTTCTTACTCACGATGTTTATGTCTGATCCTAATTCCAGAATGATAGAATCGACATCTAATGCACCAATCTACGCAGTCATCCTCATTTCTCTTCATGTCTTCTTTTTGTGCAATCAATTCACTGTCTGATCCTGTCTTCCATCCTCCTATCGATATAATAAACTAGATATCTTTGCTAGTAAATCCTAATATTTTTCCAGCGTTAGACAGCTTTCCAGGAAATTCCTCATAGTGCTGACTCTCCCTCGTGGATTCTGTGAATTTTTCATATCGAATATTGATGGCATCTA
Source organism: Larix kaempferi (assembly GCA_027924585.1). Lineage (NCBI taxonomy): Eukaryota > Viridiplantae > Streptophyta > Pinopsida > Pinales > Pinaceae > Larix > Larix kaempferi. Next base: position 8,018,741 of record BSBM01000307.1, on the reverse strand, counting down.
ATAAACGGGTTCTTTCTGGCTTATAGGTGGCAACTTAGTCTTTCTCATCATATATCATGCTTCCAAAACTGTCTCATTTTCTACTTCCGCATCGAATTTGACCCGCACGCACTCAGGTGCACAAAGGGGACAACAGTTCAACTGAATGAGTTGGCTTTGTTATGGAGGAAGCATAAAAATGAGATTAAGCAAAGCAGGAATCCACTACACAGGTAAACACATACATACAGACAATATGCAAGAATGCGAACTGATCTTCTTTATTACTTGTCAATTCAAAGATAAGATGTATGTTACAATATTTTACATGCTTATATAGAGAATGTTGAGATGCTTGGGTGCTTTCCCGTTATGTTCAGATACAAGAGAATTTATAATGGTTTCGTAAGTTCAACCGTTATAGTCGACTGGAAGACAGAGAGACAGTCTGTTGAAGTTCGACAGTCACAAGTCGCAAGTTGTTGTTGCTTGTCGACGTCGCAAGACTGTTGAGGTCGCTGAACTTGTCAAAGTTGCTTATTTTTTTAGAGTTGTGTCGAAGTCGATAACTTACCGAAGTTGTGTCAAAGTTGATGACTTATCGCAGTTAATGTTAGCATCCGACAACAATTCCAACTATTGGAATGGATCAGACCTCCTTCCTTAAGAAACAACGGTCCCCATTGTTTGCTCGTGAAGGTGAGGAAACTTTCCAATTAGTTTAGTAGAAGAGTACGATTTTCCTTGTGCTGGGATTTGTCCATCTTTAGAAACCTGAAATAAGGGAATTGTGTTCATCGTTGTATGGCATACTCGTCGTCCCAAAATGATGTCACAAGGAAGAGGCTCCTAAACATATGGATGGATGTCTTCGGGTTCTGCTATTTTCAAGTCATTATATTCCAACAGTGGTGCATGGTATGGTTGAAGTAGATCCACGTTGAATACTAGATCTAGACCCAGGCATGAAGGAATGTCGAGCTGGAAAGTGTTTTCTCCAATCTACTGAAGAATACTGTATGGAACATATCGCAAAGGTTTCAACTTCTTGTATGGGCTAGTGAAGCGTTCCTTCTTGAGATATAACCAAACCTTATCCCCAATTTGAAATGAATGAGGGATACGATGCTTATCATGTCGGGCCTTAGCTTTCACATTTTCTCATTGCAACATTTCCTGTGCTTGTCACTGGATGTCGCAGATTTTATCTTGAAACTTGACTGCTTTGTTAACCTCTCGCTGATAGTAGTCTATGTCATTTGACTGTGTCGAGGATTTGATCAAGTAGATAGGTGCTGAGGGTTGAAATCTGTAACAGATATCAAATGAACTCTTTCCTGTAGAGCTATGCTGAGCACGATTGTAGCTATGATGTATGTATGGAAGAATGTCATCCCATGTTTGTCAATGCTTGTGGTTGTACATGTGAAGCATTTGTACGACCAAGCGGTTCACAACTTCTATCTATCCGTATGTTTAAGGAGGAAAATTTTTCTACAATGAGAGTCTCGTGTCTAGCTGCTGCCAAAGAGTCTTCCAAAATATGCTTACGAATCTGGAATCTTTGTCAGAAATGATGGTTGTTGGTAAACCAAAGTGTTTCCAAAAATGTGTGAAGAAGAGCTGAGCGGTTTGCTGTGTTGTCGTCGTCTTCTTTCATGGTATGATAGGGGCCATCTTGGAATATCTATCGACTACTACTAAGATCACATCATGTTGTTATTTCGTAGTGGGATATTCTATCAAGTATTCCATAGAAATAGATTCCCATGGTCGACTACAAACTGGAAAAGGTGTGTACAATCCTTGTCATCGATTAGGTGGTTTAGCAATGGCACAAATCATGCATGATCGAATGTACTTGTTGACGTTCGTTTTAAATGTAGGCCAAAAGAAATACTTCTGGAGAATAGAAAGAGTCTTTGCTACTCCAAAGTCTCATGCAGTCTTGCTGTAGTGCACATCCCAAATGAGCTGTTGTCGATGCTCACTGGTCAATACACAAAGTTGTCCAAGCTTGTATAGCAAGGTATCTTTTAGGAAATAGTCAGCGGTCGACGACTTGTCAGTCTGAAGTTGTAGGTATACTGGTGAAAATTCGATGTCTTCCTGATACAACTAAGGCAAAGTAGTGGTGTCATATCCCTTCATACTCATCACTATAAAAAGGAGAGTAATCGGTGGTCTATTTAGTCAATTGGAGGCGACGTTAGCTTTACCTTTCTAATACTTAATTACCAACTAGAATTGTTGCAAGTAATTAATCCACTTGATTTGTCGAGTTGTTTGTAGTTTCGAATGGGACGGGGTGAACTATAAAGGATTTTGGTTAGTGAGAATGACTGTTTCCTTGCCAAGGATCTAATTCCTCCATTGCTTAAGAGCCTGCACAATGGCGTACAGTTCTTTTTTGTATGTCGAATATCTTGTAACAGTGTCATTAAAAGTTTCAAAATCAAAAGCGACTCGGTGACTAGACTGAGTGATCACTGTGCCCAAGGAGTAGTCCGATGCATCCATCTCAATCTTGAAGGGATGATGCAAATCAAGTAATAGAAGTACTGGTGCAGTGTAGATCTTGTGTTTGAGCTGTTCAAAAGTTGTTTGTTGTGTCGGTGTCCATTTGAAGATAGTTTTCCCATTTCCCTCCATCAACTGATTCAAGGGCCAAGCTATGTGACTGAAGCCGAGTATGAGTCATCGATAGAAATTCACCATACCAAGAAAACTTCTTAGTTCTTGAATTCTTTGAGGAACTGGCCAATCTTTGAGAATTTGTACTTTTCCTGGGTCGACGTGAATGCCTGCAGAGTCAATTACAAACCCCAAATATTTGATGTTGTTCATCGCAAAGGAACACTTGTCCATGTTCAAGTAGAGTCGATGTTGGTGGAGAGTGTTGAGGAATTCTTGAAGCTATCCGACATGTTATTCCCATGACCGACTGAAAATCAATATGTCGTTAAGATAGACAATGAACCATTCACCGATGAAAGGTCGAAGAATGTTATCCATGTATCGCATGAAGGTTGTAGGTGTATTAGTTAAGCTGAAAGGCATAAATAACCGTTCAAACAATCCTTCATTGGTCTTGAAAGCAGTTTTCCATACATCTGAGGGCTCTATTGGAATCTGATGATATCCTGACTTGAGGTCGAGATTATTAAGGAATTTAGAACCTTTCAGACAGTCGATGAGCTCGTTTATACACAGTAGAGGGTAGCGATTCTTTACCGATATTTGTTGAGTGCCCTGTAGTCGATGCACATGATCCAAGTCCCATATTTATTTGGAACGAGGACGAATGGACTTCCAGAAGGGGATGAGTTGGGTAGGATATGACCTTTGTTGACCAAATATTGGATTTGTTTGCGAATCTCTTCATCTTCGAGAATGGATCTTCTGTAAATAGATGTGTTAGGTAATGAAGAACCAGGAGCAAGTTCAATAGAGTGTTTTACCTGGAAATGTCGAGGTACTCCATCTAGAATTTGGAATAGGTTATGGCACTCATCAAGAATATTGTGGATCTGTTGCTTCTGTCGGGAGCTGCACTAGTCGATGACTCGACTAGTTGATGTAGTATTCCTAGAATATTGTGGCTTTATAATAATCAATGTGAACTTCTTATGATGAATTATGATCTTCTTTGTTTGTTTAGTAGATATCATTGCAACCCTTGATGTAGGTCATCGCCCTAGTATCTTGTACTGTTGATTTCGGATTTTGAAAATCACCTTCTGTGGTCGTGACTGGTAACTTCCATGGCGATCCCATAAGTAAGGCTTCCCAAACAGGACGTCAGCTATAGAGAGGGGTTCCATGTTGCAAAGTACTCATCTTCAAAAGGCTTAATGAAGTATGAGAGTTTGCATTGTCAGGTGATCCTTATCTCTTTTCCATCCTTCATCCAACCGATGTTGTAAGGATGAGGATGCAGAGTGGTAACAAGGCCTAGTTTCTTCACAAGTTCTTCAGAAACAAAGTTCTTTTGGCTCCCATGGTTCACAATTAGATGTAATGGATCTTTTGAACGCATATTTATGTATGGAACAGGCGCTCTCATTCCTCCTCATTGACGATAGTCAAGGAAGCTGGAGTTGTTGATGTCAACGTCAAAAGGGTTGTTACTTCTGGGTCAGATTCTACAAAAGTCTTGTTGAATGCGTCGTATGTCGACACATTTTCCAAAAAGTTCTTCCGAGCTTTGCGTTCAGACATATCATGCCATGATGAGTGGTGGTAATCACACCATTTCCTGATAGCGGGTTGTTTACTACGTTCCCTGTTGTGAAAAGGAATTTTTTTGTGATCTGGCTTTGGTGGAGTTGGCTGCGAAGATTTCGACTTGTCGAAGTCGGCTGGTGCCTTCTGGTCGGGTGGTCATCCTGATGTTGGTTTAGTCACGAAGTCCACTTTTCCCTTCTGTTTGGTTTCGATTTTGATGGCATAGTGGAATGCATCTGCCAGCGCATTGACAGTCAAAAACTCAATCTCCTACTGAATGTACTCAGATAATCAGTTGACATAATTCAGAACAAGCAATTTTTATTCTTCTTGAACACCGAGTCTAGCCATGAGTCGATAAAAATCGTCGGTGTAACTCTGTACGGACTGGTCCTTCCATTGCCTTAGCTGCTGCCACTTCTTATACTGTTCTTCAAGGTACTTGGGTGGGTAAAAATCCTTTCGTATGTATTCAACAAATTTCTCCCATGTGTAGATGGGGTGTCTGCTTTTCTCCATCTTTGTCGAGACGTTCTCCCAACAGCAGTGCACAGATGTTGACATCTTTAAGGATGCAATGGTGATATGTTCAGATTATGAGAGTTGATTCAAAGAGTAATAGGATTCCAATTGTTGTACCCAATTGTCAATGGATTCCGTGTCAATCTTTCCTTCTAGATTCAATATGTCCAAATTCATTTGCACTTTGAAGGGGGTGATTTTTTTGGAGTTAGTTCTTGTAGGAAATCCTCCTGAAGTCGAAGAAAATCACATGAGAATTTCATTGAACTGGGTGAAAATATTAATTCGTTAATGATACATCGCTTTCTCTATGAGTTGTTGTGTCTCATCGATTGCATGTCTATCGTATGTTTCTTCTACCATCTCTAGAGGTGGTGCCTTCTTGGATTGTTGAGTTTGCGAGCATGTTTGAACTGACATAAGTCAGGTAACTTCAATGGAAGTGTCTACACAAAATTTAAGTATGAACAAAGTTGATGCACTCTAATTAAGCTTTGAATGAGCTCTGATACTAATGATTCGTACGCACCCAAGTGTACGAGGCGGACAACAGTTCAACTGAATGAGTTGGCTATGTTATGGCGAAAGCATAAGAATGAGATTAAGAAAAGCAGGAATCCACTACATAGGTAAATACATACATACAGACAATATCCAAGAATGCAAATTGATCTTCTCTATTACTTGTTGATTCAAAGATAATATGTATGTTACAATATTTTACATGCTTATATAGAGAATTATGAGATGCTTGGGTTCTTGCCCATTAAGTTTAGTTACAAGATAAGTTAGAACGGTTTCAGAATTTCAACCATTATAGTTGAAATGGAAGATAGAGAGACAATCTATCAAAGTTTGACAGTCGCAAGTCACAAGTTGATGCTGCATGTCAATGTCGCGAGACTGTTGAGGTCACTAAACTTGTCGAAGTTGCTGAGTTTGTCGAAGTCGTGTTGAAGTTGATAACTTTTCGAAGTTGTGTTGAACTCGACAAATTTTCTGAAGCTATGTCGAAGTCGATGACATATTGCAATTGATGTTAGCATCTGACAACAATTACAACTACTGGAATGGATCAGAATCGAATGTGTTTCCTTGTTCTAGGCCAAATACTAGGCAGTGGCCTATATTCTCCTGTTGCACTCCCCCCCCTGGTCACTACTGTGACATTCACAGGTCGACTTTTTATCTCCGCTGAGATCTTCTATACATTCGGATTTGGATTTTGATTTTGATTCACATTTGGATTCGGTGTTGGTTGTGGTGAATTCTTAGTTTTCCACTTCACAATCAACTGAGGACACTCCTCAACACTATGGTCCACTGCACTGCAATAGGTACATTGCGAAGTTGGATTCAGACAATCCCATTCATAATGTCCAATCTGGCCACAATTATAGCACGTAATCGTCCATCGACCCCATTCAAAAGTCCCTCCATGACCAAATCCTCCATCGCGACCTCCACGGAATCCTCCTTTGAAACCTCCTCGTCAATGACTATACAGCTGCTGGTTATATTGCGGTAGCTAATACTATGGTAGGTTGTACTGCGACTGCAGTTGGTTGTACTGAGGCTGTGGTTGATTATAGTGTGACCATGGGTGGTTATACTGTGGTGGCGGTTCATTGTAGTGCGAATACTATTGATTATACTGATATTGATTTTGTATAGTGGGCTTCTCTTGTCCCTTCATAAAAAATGCATGCATGGTTCTCTCTTGGAGTAAATCGTATGCTCTACAATCCTTCTCTTCATGGTCGATCGATCGACGAAAATTGTAGAAAACGTTATCCAGCTTCGACACAATTTTATGTAAGTATACGCATTCTTCTGATTGATGTCCCTTCATCTAACAAATTTGACACCAGGTCATCCCTCCCTAACTGAGTGGGTTTGGTGCGCCAGACTGTAAGTATTCACGAAAGTCCAGGAACTGATCCTTATGGTGTCCTTCAGATTTGTATCAAATGCACCATATTTCTTCACAAAATTCTTTCCCCTTCTTGATATCTTGTATTTGGATCGTTAGGTTCGCTAGCTGAGCTTGGATTTGGTTCATACCTATCCCTATTTTTCCAACCGGTGAAGCCTCAAGCTTCATCACAATTTCCAGTGCCTCTGCCTAGGATGCAATCTTCTGCTACATTAGTGGAATACGAATGTGAGGTACCAATCTCATAATGAACCATTCTTTTTTCTACATGTCACTCATTCAAAAAATTATTTTGGCCATCAGAGTTTTATATCTTTGATCGAATTCCCATACTCATTCATTAGGAAATTGATTTATTTCCTTTAGTTCTATGATATATTGTGACTCTGATTTTGGTTTCCTAAACTCATTGATCAATCCTTCTCTGATTTGAGACAAATTTTTCTAAGGATTCCATGTTGGTACTTGTACAAACTTCATAAACCAATCCAACACATAGCCCCTAAAGGTTGTCGCTAGTTGTCCCTTCTTGATATCATTAGCTTGGGCTTGCTTCACTATCCATACTGCTTCGCATAAAAACAAGTATTTCTCAGGATCCTCGGTCATGTTACCATGAAATATTGACATCTTTACATCGTCGCATACCATCCTTGGTTTCCTACTTGTATTCATAGACCCACTACTCCTAATGTTGTTCTGAAACGCCAGACAACCCTCCTAAGACCTTATATTTCTTCCTCCTAAATTTGGCGTAGTGCATGGGGTTGTGGGTACATTGTAGATTTGGTTATGTCCTTCCCTCAATTCAAGGGTATCCTGGTTTCTCTCTTCGTCACAGTAAGGTTGCTTAGTCCCTTGTGGTCCCATTTCACAGTTCTTTGTTCCGATCTCCCTAGGAGACTCTGTATCTGTCTCATTCCTCCTCTTCTTCTCCGGTCGGTGTTGATGTATATGTAACTTCGGAATGTATTTCACATATATGTATATTGTATTCCTATAGAGATGGTATTATTCCTCTATAAGGAAGTGTCGTCATTTATATTGTAAATGTCGTAACTTATTCTTGATGGGTTATTAGACCACCTTGTTGGGGTCGGCCCTGTATAAGTCATGTGGGTCAAAGGGTTATTAGGCCACCCTATTGGGTGTCGATCATGTGGGTCAAAGGGTTATTAGACCACCCTATTGGGGGTCGGCCCACTCAGCATTATGTTATGTGGTTAAGTTCGAGCCTACATGAGTTAGGTAAAAAAAGGCAAGTCAAGTCAAGTATAAATAGAGTGCGGGAGGCACTCTATTTGTTCACTCACTTCTCACTCACGCACTCAAGGAGGAGTGGCGCTCTTATGGAGGAGGAGGATCTGCTACTAGGTTATGTCTATCTCTCATGGTTGGTTGTATCATTGCTCTATCTATCTCTAAGGAAGTTATTGGAGTTTTTCACCTTTATGGTTTTCCCCAAGTAAATCTTTGTGTCTCTTGTGTGCTTGCATTATTGTCTCCATGATTGATATGCTGTAGATATGCTGTACATGTTGTTCTCTCAGTTAAGATCCTAGATCAGATTGAAGTAAATTCAGAAAATCTAACATGGTATCAGAGCTAGCCTGAAAGAAGGCATGATATGGCATGTATGACACTTGTTGCACTTACGATGCTAGGGCTTGATATAGCAAAAACCAGTCATCGTAGCACTTTCGCTATAAATCCGTTTTGGTGAAGTTTTCGGATCTGAAATTGTCACAGGACGAGGATTAAATCTCCAGGTACCTTGTGTCCAAAGGGCAACCTCTAATTCGTTGTACTTTGTGATTTATGATCTGTACAATATAGGGTTTCTGCCTCTTCCAGATCTGAGTCAAAATCAGGTGACCTTGGGAAAAATGTCATATCTTGGGCTAGGAAGCTCCAAATGAAATTTCATAAAAAGTAACAGGTATTACACAGCCTGTACTATCTTAGAAAACGTTTTCAGAGGCCGAAGTTGAACCAATGACACGTGGCACTCCGTACAAGTTCGCTCTCCTGTATTATCCCATAAACAGGTCATGTTGCGACACTTGGCATAACTCTCTCTCAGAGAGTCCAATTGAGGTCAGACCTATCAATATGGAAAGATAACAGGCCGAGCTATCTCAAAAAAAAATTTTAGAGGCCGAAGTTCAAACAGTGACGCGTGCCATGCTGTACAAGTTCGCTCTTCTGTTTACCAAAACAGGTCACGTTGCGACATTTGGCATAACTCTCTCTCAGAGAATTCAATTGAGGTCAGACCTATCAGGATGGAAAGATAACAGGTCAGGCTATCTCAGAAAACTTTTTCAGACCTTGTGGATCAAAAAGTTCGGATTTACACCAGAAACAATCAGGTACATATTTCTGTCAAAACAGAATTATTTTTGAGTACCTTCATTCATGGCTTCCGGAATTTAGGGCTTTAAAGAAAGTTGAAATTTTTGTAATCGGAGACCACGGCTGGATGCTACTCATCAAAATAGAAATTTAGAGACCAATATCAAAATTTTTGGTTGGGAAGAAGGCTGGGCTTGATCAAACCTTAGTTTGGGACTTTGATTAGAAAAGTGGAAAATTAGGGCTTCTGTAAAAATGAGAATTTTTGAAATCTGTGACCACGGCTGGAAGCTCCTCAGAAAAATAGAAGCTTAGAGCTTTGGATCAAACCTTTTGATTGGGCAGAAGAGTGGGCTTCATCAAACCCCGGTTCAGGGTCACGTCCAGTGAATCCAGAAGTCTCAAAGGAAAAATTGAGTAGTGAAACTTTGCAGTTTTCAAATTCTGAATATACTAGCTTGATCAGCTCATCAAGGCGCATATTTCTATCCTTTCGGAAGTATGAAATTCAAAGTTTGAATTTTTGGGGTTTCTCTGACAAACCCATATCTAGCTCCAGGTCCAGTTCTTGCAAATCAAGTGGATAGGGTTAATCCTAGAAGAAGATGGATTGGTCACCTACATAAGTGAAGGAGTTCCTATTTCAAACGGAGATGAGGCTAAGGCCTTACATAAGAAGATTACAAGCGATCTCGACAGGTATGACTCATCGAGGTATGTTTCGATATTTATTCATGATAAATTTTATGGTATGTTTGTCTTCATGTTATTACGGTTAGTACAATCTTGATTTTAGACTTGTCATATCACCTTAACAAAATTATGAATGCACGATAGAAAATATTCATTGATTAGGGTGTTGACACTTATGATTGTAGTAATGCATTATGGTGTTGTATGAGGTTTATGTTGTCTGCTAACATAAAAGGTACACCAAGAAAGACAAATCATGTTCTACTTCAAGAACGTATGATCATGGTAACATGAAGACAAGGATTCATCCATTGTCATGAAGATCTACTCTTGAGGTATGTATAACTTGTTTATACAATGGTTAACTTATGAGACATGCAGGTTACTAGCTCAAGTCACTGAAGAGAAACAAAAGACATTATACGGGTATGTTAGACATAAATAGCTAGCATGCTAATCCAGGTATGTTTTTCCTATATCAAGCTAGAATCCTACCTTGTGTTAGGATCTTATACTGTTGTTGATAATGATTATTCATGAAGTCATAGGTTTGAATAATCATGGTTGTATGCATATTATGTTTCTTACCATAATTGATGATATGACTAACCAGAAGAATCATGAAGGTATAGGTTTGAGTAATTACAGGTTTAGACATGTTATGTTTCTTATCATTTGACTAACCATAAAAATCCTACATAAACCTTGAATGCTAATGCTTGTTATTTTCTGTTTGAAATGATCATGACTATACATGCTTGAGATTATTGTGTTTTAATAGTATACTAATGAATGTATGATTTTATATGAGATCACAAGGATAACACAATCATGATACTAATAAGCATGCATAGGAACCAAGGATGAATGTAAGTTCAAGGACAGGTAATCCAGGAAGAAAAGATCAAGAGGGAGCTCACTCCAGTTGTTCCTGCAAGAAAGCAAAGGAACACACTTCAGTAGTTTCTACAAGGATGCAGATATTCAGAGGGAGTTGACCATCTTTCCACAACAGAAAGGTGTAGAAGAAGCTACTTCAGATTAGGACTCCAGCAGCTCCTGTAAGGAAGCAAAGACTCAGAGGGAGTCCACCCAACGAACAAACAAAGATAAGTATTTTAATTTCTTGCATATTTGTTTGTTTAAATAAAATTGTTCAATGATGAATATGCTCATGTTCCTAGACTTAGGATATGTATTGTGCATATTAGAATAGTTGCATTGATGAACAGTATACTACTAATATGCATGGGTAAGTAGCCTATGGCATTGTACAACATTCCATCGCTACTTATCTAGAATGAAACCTCTTTGCTGACATGTTGGGAGTTGTGCACGCTCTTAACAATGTTCTGGTAGAGATTGGAAGGCATCTAGAAAGTTACAGGATATGGATAAATATTGTATTGAAGCATTGGCTAAGATAATTGCATGACTGTATGACATATTTCTTTATGTGTAAGAATTTGTTCTGAAAATTATGAGATGTTTCTAATCATGCAATTGAACCTGTTTTGTAGGAAAGACCGTACATCTTCACCTACAAAAGGACTACAACATTTGTTCCAGCAACAAAGATATATATTGAAAATATTGAAGATATTGAAGTTCCCAGGATCTAGGATGAAGAAATGGAATGCCATGATCCGTCGATCATGAAGAATGATGTTTGGGATGTAGTCCCAAGACCTGAAGGGAAGTTTGTTATGACTTCCATATGGATCTATCAAGATCAAGCATGCTGCAGATGGCAGCATAGAGAAATATGAAAGTGATGAAATAGAAGATACACTAGATGGATTTCAATACAACTTTCTTGAATAGTTGTATGCGGATAACCTGTTTGTTATAGCTGAAGATAGATTGATTGCTGACATGCAGCAGAAGCTTACTGCCAAGTTCGAGATGAAGAACTTGGGGTTGATGCACTATTTGTTTTTTGGCATGGAGGTGTGGCAGAGTGCAGATGGAATCTTCCTTGGACAAGGGAAGTATGCAGTAGAGATCCTAAAGAGGTTCGGGATGATGGATTGCAAGGCCATGGCCACACCTATGGCATCGACTCTGAAGCTTCTATGTGATGCTTCATCTGAGCTGGTTGATGTCTCTATGTATCGTCAGATGATTGGGTCCTTGATGTACCTGATGAACACGAGACTAGACATTTGCTTTGCTGTGAACACATTGAGCCAGTTCCTGATGGATTCGAGGAATGTTCACCTGGTTGCTGTAAAGCATGTTCTGAGGTACCTGAAGGGTACAGTGGATTATGGGCTCAAGTATGAGGCGAATCAAAAGTTTAACCTACAGGGTTATGTTGATTCAAATTGGGATGGCAGTGCTGAAGACATGAAGAGCACATCTGGGTGTTGCTTCAGTATGGGATCAGGTGTGATCTCATGGTTTAGCAGGAAGCAGTCCTGCGTGGCACTGAGTACAGGTGAGGCAGAGTATGTTGCAACCTATTCAGCTAGTTGTGAGGCATAGTATGTTGCAGCCTATTTGGTTAGTTGTGAGGCAGTATGGCTACGGATGCTACTGTCTGAGTTATTTGATCTCCCGTTGGAGGCTACGGGTATCTTTTGTGATAACCAGAGTTGTGTGAAGTTGTCCGAGAACCCAGTGTTTCATGATGGGTCGAAACACATAGAGATCAAATATCACTATATCAGGGATATGGTGCAGAGAGGAGTTGGGAAGCTCCTGGATGTTGCGACGGACAAGCAGATTGTAGATGTGCTGACGAAGCCACTAGCCAGGGTGAAGTTTGAGTACTTCAGAGAGAGGCTTGGCGTTCTTCAGATCGAGGACACTTCGAGGAAGAAGTGATGGACACATTTGTTGAAGCCATTCCAAGAATGTTGGAAGGGGGATCCTTCACATGGCTGTGGATGTAAGCGCTGGATGATGAGCATTAGGATGATGTTCTGGTTTCTGCTTGGATATGATCAGTTGGATCATTATATGTATTTTGTACATGCATCATGTTGGATGATGGATATGATCGGATGGATCATGTGTATGTATTTTGTATACGCATCATGTTGGATGCTGGATATGATCGGATGGATCATGTGTATGTATTTTGTATGTACGCATCATGTTGGATGTTGATGGATACATTGTGTGGATCATGTATCTTTGGGTGATCAGGTAGATCATGTATGCTGATGGATACATTGTGTGGATCATGTATCTTTGTATGATCAGGTAGATCATGTATGTTGATGGATACATTGTGTGGATCATGTATCTTTGTATGATCAGGTAGATCATGTATGTTGATGGATACATTGTGTGGATCATGTATCTTTGTATGATCAGGTAGATCATGTATGCTGATGGATACATTGTGTGGATCATGTATCTATGTATGTATCAAGTGGATACTTGGTGTGCATCAGATGAATGCATTGTATGATCAGGATGATCGTGGATGACGAGCTTCTCCAGATGACATGCAGCAAGATGTTGTAGTGATGATGATCAGGATGATCATGTGTACATCAGGATGATGTTTGATGAGTATCAGATGATACTTTGTGGCCGTGGATCAGGTTGTGCAGGTAAGCATGTAATTTGTGCCGTGGGAGATTTGCAGATGGTCTTTCGAGGTTTTGCCTATGGCATGTAATTCAGTGCCCTGGGACATCTGGAAAATGCTCTTGCGAGGTTTTTCTTGGGAGGACATATAATTTGTGCCCTGGGAGATCTGCAAATAGTCTTTCGAGTTTTTGCCTATGGCATGTAATTCGGTGCCCTGGGATATCTGGCAGATGCTCTTGCGAGGTTTTGTCCTATGGCATGTAATTTGCTCCTGGGAGATCTGGATAGGATGAAAAAGGCCTCAGATGCTTCAGCCAGGTTTTGCCATGACCACATGTAATTTGCTCCTGGGAGATCTGGACAGGATGAAAAAGGCCTCAGATGCTTCAGCCAGGTTTTGTGGTGAGATCACATGTAATGTGCTCCTGGGAGATCCGACAGGTAGAGCCGCGTGCTCGTAACAGCCTGGGATGCTTCAGCCAGGTTTTGTGATGGGTCACATGTAATGTGCTCCTGGGAGATCCTACAGGTAGAGCTGTGTGCTCGTAATAGCCTGGGATGCTGCAGCCAGGTTTTGTGATGCATGTAATAAGTCCTGAGGATTCCACAGTATGGCCAGTGATGATGAAGACTTGCAGGTGGCGGGCCTACATCCAGTATGAAAAAGGACTAGCTCTGTAGAACTTCCTATGACGAGTAGATTCAGAGATTGATTGAGATAGCAGCAGCAGTGACGATGATGATGATGACTCGATAACGATTATCCAGTGATGATGATCCAGAGAAGATGACTTGTGCTAGAAGAACTGTGCTGAGAAATACCTTCCTAGTTAAGAGGGAGTGTTGATGTATATGTAACTTCGGAATGTATTTCACATATATGTATATTGTATTCCTATAGAGATGGTATTATTCCTCTATAAGGAAGTGTCGTCATTTATATTGTAAATGTCGTAACTTATTCTTGATGGGTTATTAGACCACCTTGTTGGGGTCGGCCCTGTATAAGTCATGTGCGTCAAAGGGTTATTAGACAACCCTATTGGGTGTCGGTCATGTGGGTCAAAGGGTTATTAGACCACCCTATTGGGGGTCGGCCCACTCAGCATTATGTTATGTGGTTAAGTTCGAGCCTACATGAGTTAGGTAAAAAAAGGCAAGTCAAGTCAAGTATAAATAGAGTGCGGGAGGCACTCTATTTGTTCACTCACTTCTCACTCATGCACTCAAGGAGGAGTGGCGCTCTTATGGAGGAGGAGGATCTGCTACTAGGTTATGTCTATCTCTCATGGTTGGTTGTATCATTGCTCTATCTATCTCTGAGGAAGTTATTGGGGTTTTTCACCCTTATGGTTTTCCCCAAGTAAATATTTGTGTCTCTTGTGTGCTTGCATTATTGTCTCCATGATTGATATGCTGTAGATATGCTGTACATGTTGTTCTCTCAGTTAAGATCCTAGATCAGATTGAATTAAATTCAGAAAATCTAACAGTCGGAACCTCACCCCACTTCGCAGCGTACCACAATCTTCCACAACTTCCCTCAATTTTTTTCCGTAACTCATATCCATCCACCCTGCATCATTCTATCAGACCCACATCCACACGGTACCCACAGCCTCCACACACCTGAGCTTTACTCGTTGGAATTCCTCTTCTGTATGCCCTTTTCACAAATGAGCATCTTAATCCACAGTTTCAGCGACAGTAGAAACCTTCCTCTGGGTCCTTTGAAAATTTTCCTTTCTACATCGATATCCAGACCTCGATAGCTCTAGACGGTTTGGTGTTCACTCGTTTCAATTGTTGGATCAGTTATGGCATCCATTGTTTAGGCTCACCCCCTTGGAAAATATTCTTTTGAAAAGTCAGTTGTACCAACCACTCGTGTAGCAGTATGGGAAATTTACAGAAGAATACTTCATGAATAGCATAGTAGATATACTTCTATAACTAGTCAGTTGTCTACCATCCAGGGTTCCGATTTTATTCTTCAACATATTCTCACGCCTTCTTGTGGAAACATTCCTCGATCTCTAGATTTGTCAGATACCACAGCATGTCCTCTCTTATTTCGCACTAAGGTCCCGACAATGGAACCATCTGTTGACACAATTATTTCGATAGGGGTTCACATCGCAATGTTGTCAACAAACATCAACCAGACACCCTTAAACATCGGCCTAGAAAGGTTTTACTGTTCCTAGCAACACCCTCAGAGCGAGTGAAGTCTCACCCGAGATGTTTAAGGGGGACTACAGGAACCAAGTTTATGTAGTTGTGAGAAGACATGAACTACCTCATTATCATTCGTAACATAAGCCAGAGATTTGCATTCGGATCATGATATCATATCATCACCCTATTAATAATTATCCTTATTCGCTTTAACTATATTTACATGTCATAATTAACAAATTAGACAAATTAACAAAGCATGTTAAATGAATCTGTGGTACATAACATAATTGCGGAAACATCTACTGCAATCTCAGAAAAACATCAGACATTGCGATAGACGAAAAGACAAAGATCTATATCAATCATTCCCAATATTGCAAAACCACTATAAAATCAGAGAAATTGTTGCGATCTAACAAACCAAAACCAGATAAATAATTCCATAGATCAATCCAAAAGATAAAAAATAGATAGATGCGAAGATATCATCTCATAATATGCAATTCTGTGCCAAAAAGGTGCCCTTGGGCTTACAATCGTGAAAAGGATGATTTTATGCTTACAATCGTACTTATATTTATAGGCTCACTTGACAGTTACAAAACGGTCCTAATAACCCATTTATAACTAACTTAACCAAACACTTCTGCATATCTTGGCTTTGCGACCGGTCCTTTGTTCTTGTCTTTGACCCTTTCGCTGCTTGGGGGTTCCGCACTTGTGTGCTCTGATATCGTGCCAACAGGGACAGAAAAGCATAGGTAACTGAAGTCCTTAGGTTCTCAACCAAAAAAATGATATCTTATTTAAATGCAGAAATGTATCTTATTCACATACAAACAATCACTAAATAGCTGGAAAGTAAACAAGGGAAGCTAAAAACAACTACACAAATACTACCCAAAAAAAGAATTCCATCGAGAGTGGTAAGGTCTAGTATACATATACAATGTAAATATGTTTTTTCCATTGATTAATCCCTTGTTCTTGGTCAGGTTACAGAAAAACTTTATTGGTGAGGAGTTAGATGTTACAAGCATATGTTGTGCATGAATAGTGGAAGCCTTGCTTAGGGTGCCATTGTGATGAAGAGGATGTAGACCCTGTTGGGACTTGTCTTGCAGAAGCTGTTGTGATTCCCATATATTCATTTGTGAAACTAGAATCCTGGAGCAACATTGAATTTAGTAATGTAGGTGTGTTCTCTCTTTAGTGTAGCATGGTAAGAGCATGATGAAAATATCCATCTACAACGTTGCAATGTTGACCATATGCACAGGTAGAAGGTAGGACTGTTACACATCTGAAAGTTTGAAAAATTGGAACTTTAATATTGCATTGTGAAAACACAAAGGCATAAAAATAATACAAAATATGGAACAAGTGAAATAAGACATCGTGTTAATGAAGGAATTATATGGTAATATACCATAGACAACTTCTTCATCAAGTTCATCTTCCACAGAAAATGCATTGGCAAGCTGATATTTTTTTTGCTCCAGAACAAGTGGATAATACTACAAAATATTAAAAATAAAAACAGTACTAATGAGTCATGCACATAACATAGAAGTAAAAAAAACAAAAAACAGTGCCAACACAAAAAGGTAAGTGCATCAAATTATACCTAGAAGTTGACTTGGTGAATTGCAAGAATTGCTTCAAGAAAAAAGTGTGCACATTTGTGCTATTCATGCATCATCTTTATTATTATCCTCACTATTATTCAAAGCATTCAATAGAGCAATAAATGTGGATTGTCTCTTTGTAGGTCAATTTCCTTGTTGAGTAACTGTAAAGATGCAAGAGCTCATTGTTGCAACAATAAATAGTATTTTTGTGCTTGAATATAATGAATTGCTTTTATTCCTACATAGACTAGTGCAAATTACAACCAACAAAAGCGTGACTTGTATGAAATGAATTTAAATAATCTACATTTCCCCTCCACCTACTACAAAGTTGTTGAGGAATTATGTAACAATGTACGCAAAAAATGTCAAAATTTACAAAGAGGGATCAACTGCATAAATGTAAAAATTTACATAGACAGATAAGGTGTACAAATGGCATATTTTGTACAAAGGGATTAGATAACAATGTAAGTACACAAGGAAACTTTTAGTTGATAGTGTTTATAATTGAAAAGCATCTGGTTGTAATGGGAATGTAAAATGGTAGAGCAACATTTCTATTAAGTCTAAGGGAGAACTTAGGCATTTATTGACTTTCCTTTAAACAAAATGAACAGTATCTTCCTTGTATACAATGACAACCACAAGCATCGCATGCTGTATAACCCAAAAAACAACTGCAAAAAAGTGTATAGAGACAAGTCGAGTCACTAGATAATTGTTAATATATAGAAGTAAAAATACTCCAAGTTGTAAAAATTATACTGAATTTTCATTGCATGTGACAATGCATATTGAATAATAACAAAATAGGAGAGACATAAGATGAAAGGAACTAAAAATATGATAAAAGATGCATGGTTGAGCTCAGTCTGTCCCATTTTTGTATGAAAATTATATCTGAATGTAATAAAGAAGAACAATAATAGGAAAGAGAACCCTTTTAAAAAGGACCAAAACAGTTCACAAGCAAGCATATGTAACTTTGAACATTCTTCAATAGCAACTTACTGAAATGGTGATTGCATTGTGATTGGAAGATTGGGAATGTGTGAACTAGTTTCTACAAGTCCTTCGAGAACCTAAGCATGAAACATCCCTACTAGTTGCTCTTGATCTCCTTTTCAAATGACCTTGCAATTCTTTTATCAATATTTAATAGGTGTTAGATTCTAGACTATCTAAAATATCTTAGTCGAGCCATTTCAGCTTGATCACATTTAAGTTACAATAAGTCCATAAAACAAACCTTGGTTCTTAGTATTTTAAACTCGTAATTCAAACTTCAGCTACTAGAATGTATACCCAAATGCAAAACATATACAACAAGACTCATGAGCTTTGATCACTACACTTCTTCCACCACCAATACATATATTAATTATTAATGTTTGGGAGAATTTTAGGGAAAACAAAAATCAGGGATTTGAAAAGAGGGGCAATTTGTAAGTTAGATGTTTATCATTACATTGAACTACATGAAAATCACCTATTAAATGATGAGGGAAGACACCATTATATTACACATGTATTTTCATGGGGAAGATTGATCGCATCTCAGTTAGATAATCCCATCAAACGAACCTTGACACAGGCCTCAGACACAGATGAATTTGAAACTTCAACACCTATAATAGATGCCCAAACTATACAACATGAAACATGTGCTCTGGTCACCACACTGAAATTAATCATAGAAGTTTGGGAGGAATCTTGAACAAACACTAAATCAAGGACATGAAATACAAAGGCAATGCATAAGCTGGATGCTTATCACTATATTGACCAACATGAATTTCACCTATTCAAATTTCAGTAAATAAGGATGCCAACATTCTATGACATGTGTACTTCCATAGGAAGGATTGACAATATTTGAGTTTCATAAACCCATCATTGACTCATGCATTGGAATGAATTCAAATCATCATAGCAGATCTCTGTATGAAAGTGTATGCTTACTTTTCAATTAAACAAAATCAGCAACAAAGTAAATTGTATCATAAATATGAGAAATCATGTATCATGACGTACAAATCCCAACATTAGTCCACAAAGTAATCAAACATTTCACATGTGTCATATTCTAGACTAGCTAAAATATCTTAGTCACTATCATAAAAAAAAGTGGAATATACAAATATTAACATAAAATGCAAAATTCAGATGAAAGTACCTTAGAACTATGAGCATGGCTAGTAGGTTCAACCATTTCATTAGACCTGAAAGAAAGGAAAAAAATGCAAGAAAATCTACGTACATGACATAAGAGACAAGTTGCTCCTTGAATATTTTGAAAAAATATGATACATTTTAAAGTTTCCATGCTTGACTAATCTTTGAAGAAAACAAAAAAAGGAAAAATAAACACATCAGTAACTAAATAAACACCTGACTTTGCTAATGGATAGTATGTTCCTTTAATATAAAGGCTGCCACAACAACAGATGATGTATTTCCCAAAAAGCATATGCAGAAGTTGGATAGAGACAAGATGAGTCCCCCCACGAAGATGATGTACAAGAACACAACAATCCCTTGATGGAACTTGAGCAAAGTCGCCAGTGACATAATTTTGTGTAGGTATTCTAACTCCAATGAAACACAACATAGAATGATATTATAAATGTAGGAGAGAAGCATAAGATATTTTTTGTAAGTGTAAGCAATGCAAGAATCCATAAATTTTCAAGAATGGCAATTTGTAAAGTAAACATGTTAACACCAAAATTGTTAAGTTTAGCCTAATTTCAAAATCAAGATCATTGAAAGAAACACAATCACAAGATAGACAAAGATTTACCCTGGGAAACCCTCATGGGATATAAAACCCAGCAAAGCTTTCCTCAATATAGATAATCAACCAATACAAGATGTAGTACCCAAACAAGAGATCCTTCTCCTCCTATGCAGATGTCTCTCTCCTATGCACCAATCACAAGTGAGTGAATGAATAGTAAAAATGAGGAACACACCTCGTCTATTTATACTCATGTTCTAACTGACTTTTCACCCTAATGGGGCCGACCTCTCCTAAGAGAGTCTAATAACCCCTAAACAGCTAATGCAGGGCCGACCTCACATGGGAGATCTAATAACCCTAGTTACCACATTCTCTCGGATGAATAAACCTCTCCGGATATACAATAGGGTCTCCTCGGAGGAATGGAACATCTCCAGAATAGTAAAGTACAAATATAATATTCTTAGAAGTTACAATGTTTCAACACTCCCCCTTAACAAGAAGGATATTATAACAACATCTATAGGAGCAAGGAGTCATCAACTACATGATACATGATACATCTATAAATCATTGGAAGCTCTCTTCATACATCATCAATAACTCAAATAGTTACTGGAATATCTTCAAGATCTTCAATACTAGAACATCAACATCTTCACTACTAAGTCTTCATCTTCTGCAGCACTCGAATAGCTACAGTAACATCATTGTTTGGATCAACATCTGGATCCTCTCGATCAACAGTATCTACATCTGGATCTCTCGATCAACAGCATCATCTGTATCTGTCGATCAACAACATCATCATCTAGATCTCCCGATCAACAACATCATCTAGATCTCTCGATCAACAACATCATTGTAGTGCTCTGGTTTTTACAGCAGAGCACTATGTAAAATTTCAGGGTTTATTTTCTACGTTTTAAACTTTATCAGTTTATGGAAGTAAATTTCTAAGAATTACTATGTGCCTAAATAATATTTAGTGTACTGTCGTGTTTTCACTAACCTTACATTCGTAATTTAAAATAACAAACATATCGTTATTTTCTTTTCAACAATCATGTTCCAGCATAAGAATATGTTTCACAACTTGGTAAATCAGTAAATAGCAAGTTATGCATGTTTACAGTAAGATTTTAGCATAATAATCAAATAACGTAAATAACAAGGAAATTACCTGATGCTGATGCTAACCGTAGTTTGTAGTAGGTTGTATAACCTCTTAGACAGCCAAACTGAAGTGTCCACCCTACCGACCAGCTATTATCTTGCTGGCCCTTGGAAATCAATGGATTTCCAAGCCCCCGAGCCCACAATCTGATAATCTTGAGAGCAATCCTCTCTTCGGTTCTCCCCACTTTCTATTCTCCAAACTTTCTGTTCTCAAACTCCCTGTTCTCCCAAACTTCTTTTCTTCCCAAAAAAAAACTCCCCTTTACTCCAAGCTCTCCCCCTCTATACAATCTCCCTTCCTCGAGAATATCTTGGGCTTACTCCACCGCCCCAAAATCCCCCTCTCGAGCCCCTCAACATTTACTCCTATCACCAGTTCATTCATACACGGTTCTTTATAAAAATGTATAATTAATTACTCTCATGGAAAAATTAGTTGGTTTTGGATTGACGGTCGTAAGTATTTATTACGGTGGGAATTATCACCCAAAGGTTATCCATTCGGGACAAGGTTTATTAATTGCAAGTCTTTTCACCAAACCTTGTATTTATTGTCATTAAGATATTTAATAAAATATTATATAAATATTTGACCCCTTTCAATTTGGACATGGCGTGTCTTAAGGGTCTACCTTCCGTCGAGATCACTTATCTTGAGATTTAATTTCTACGATTCACATTGAATAATTAAATATTAATAACCCATTTTCCATCACATCACGTTCATTCCAAAAATTGTTATCCTATTATGTCTAATTTTAGAAATGTAAAATAATCACATTCTAATCATTCATTAATCAATATTTACATTTTATCTATTTTGCAATTGTTTTGACATTGGTAGTAATATTTAAAATAAATTTTAAGTAATAATATTAATTAAATCCCCATAAGGTAACAATAATGATGAATTTTAATAAAGATGTCTTTTACATCATTCGTTTATCACATGAGTACCCTAACATCTATATAGTATAGTCGTTCTTCTAAACAAAGCACCCTTAAGTGCTTAAACAATCTTACTAATTAATTAGACAGTGCTATTACCTTATTTACAACAATTCTCAGACGACAATGTTAACTGATGACACTTGTCTTAATTGTATATCACGATGTTACCAACGAGTAATACATAGATTAATCGACTTGTTTTACACATCGTAAAATAACTTTATATTCATTATCTGAATTCGGTCAATGCATGATTAACCTAATTACTTATGACAACCTATACATGTATTCAATATGTTAAGTGTTTGTATGTCGATACTAGTGTACATTTGCAAGGTGTGCATGCGTGGCCAGCGCATGCACAGATCATAAATGTACTATAGACAAACCCCATCCCGCCTATGCATACCTGCTAACTAATAGTAGTATTTACCCCCATGTAGAAGAACAAACATAATATAAATAGTACAATTACTTCAACATTCTCAGTTATTTAATAGTTAGTTCTTTACGATTTCACATCATTATCTTTATCTTTACATTAGTTTACTCAATCATGTACAAGGAAGGGTACCTACTACCACTAACTCAGAATCAAGGAATACTAAACCCTCAACAGTACTAACTAACACATCCTCCCATCATAACCTACGTCCAGCATCCTCCCTATCCTTCCTCTGCTAGTACAAAAGTGGATGTCGGACTCACCGATCTGACCACATAGAACTTGAGAGCGATAGCGTCGGCTGAACAGCGGACCTATCCTCCCCTAGCAGGCATCCGACCATCGTCATCACAACAACATGGGGAGCGTGTCTCAGCACGGCCCTCCCACGACCTCGGGTCTCATGGAAACATAGGGTGGGAAACACATCCATCCCTCTCAACATACTGGGCCTACGCCCTTATCAACTCATACTTTGCTGCTATCGGGATTATCAGTTTGTGTTGTCGTATCCTCATTTTGGCTGCTAAGGTTTGTTGTATGAACATGTTTTTCCTTTCCAATATATATCAGATCAAGTAACTGGCTATCCCATAGCCCTTGTGTCCTGTAGGTTAGTATTTTGCAAAATACAATTTATAGAAAGCATTTTCCATTGATCGCCAATTGATCCATGTTATCATTTTATTTCATGTAACCTTTTTAGCTCATCATAGATGCGTATGACATATAACATTTCAATAATTCATATAAGAAGATGGTATCCACATACCGAATCATATATTTCACATTTCATTAATGAAAACATATAAACATATACTGCAATCGTAAAATAAGGAAATCATATGATAATCATGACATCATAACCGCATAACATAGTGACATCATAATCATGGTGAAATCATAAAACAGAGTAACATCATATAATGAGGTCCAATATAGTTTACTCAGTCGAGCTGAGTTCAACAGAATATATAAGAAATAAAGTATGGTGTATCTAACTAATAAATATGCCGAATAAAAAATATGGGCGTTACATACACCCACCCTTCGGGAAACTTCGTCCCGAAGTTATGGTCAAAATAGTGAGGGAAAATCTCGACGCATGGTCTCTGCGTCCTCCCAGGTAGCAGACCCTGGGCTGTACTTGTCCCATTGGACCTTAACCTGGTCCACATGGTGACTACGGAGCTGTCGAACCCTACGATCAAGTATACGTAATGGTTCGACCCTGAAGGTTCCCTCGTCCGAGACCTCCAATTCCTTCCAATGAATTTTGTGAGTCTCATCAGCTATGTAATGTCGTAATACAGAAACATGAAATACATTATGAGTTTTATGCAAGTGGGGGTGGCAGCGCAAGACGATAAGCAACTGGTCTGATTTTCTTGAGAATCTCAAATGGACCTATAAAGCGAGGTGACAACTTGGTACCCTTCCCAAACCAAATGGTACTTTTATTTGGTCTGATGCGAATAAATACACGATCCCCTACTTCATACGTTCTATCTGATCTGTGTGCATCAGCGTAACTCTTTTGCCTATCTTGTGCTTCCTTCAGCCGCTGCCTAATCTGTAACACTTGCTCCTCCATTTCCTGAATCAATTCGGGCCCAATTAAAACTCGATCCTCTAACCTGTCCCAACTGAGTGGTGTCCTGCACGGCCTCCCATACAATGCCTGATATGGCGGCATACCAATGGAGCTGTGATGACTATTATTGTATGCAAACTCCACTAAAGGAAGATATTTCTCCCACTGTGTCTGTTGATCCATAACATACATCCTAAGCATGTCCTCCATCACTTGATTCACCCTCTCTGTTCGTCCATCTGTCTCGGGGTGATAAGCTGAGCTTAAGTTCAACTGTGTCCCTAATGCTGACTGCATGCTTGTCCAAAATCTGGAGGTGAACTTAGGGTCTCTGTCAGAGATTATCTTTTTAGGAACTCCATGAAGACGTACAATCTCATTTATGAATACCCTTGCCACATCTGTCACATCATAGGTGTCTTTGACTAGAATGAAGTGAGCACTTTTGGTCAGTTTGTCGACTACCACCAAAATAGCATTATGTCTCAGAGATGTGAGTGGTAATCCTACAACGAAGTCCATGGAAATGACTTCCCATTTAGTCATAGGAATATCATGCGGTTGTAGGAGACCGGCCGGGTGATGGTGATCTGCCTTAACTTGTTGACACTCAAGGCACTTCGAAACAAAATCCACTACATCCATCTTCATACCTGGCCAGAAGAAGAGTTGCTTCATGTCAGTATACATCTTCTTCACCCCTGGGTGCGCACAGTAATGCGATCTATGGGCCTCTCTAAGGATTGTTTCCCTGATATCACCTTCCTTAGGAACATACATCCTTCCCTGATACCGCAACAATCCATCTTCCTCGAGATGGTACCCATCATACTTCAATTCCTGTTCCTTTCCATTCTGAATAGCTGAGGTTACTTTTAGATACCAACTATCCCCCAACAGTTGTCCTAGTACCCTTTCCCTCAAGTCAACCTTCAAGGGAATTAAGGAGAAAAGTCTCGGCCTTCGGCTTAGAGCGTCTGCCACCACATTCTCCTTTCCTTTGATGTAAGAGATACCAAAGTCATACTCACTCATGAACTCACTCCATCGCCTTTGCCTAGCATTCAAATCCCTTTGGGTAAAGATGTACTACAAGCTCTGATGGTCTGTTTTAAGGGTGAAGCTTCTACCAACTAGGTAGTGCCTCCATAATTTTAGTGCCAACATTACTGCTGCCAATTCTAGATCATGCGTGGCATACTGCTCCTCATGAGGTTTCAACTTTCGAGATGCATAAGCTATTACCCCACCTTCCTGCATCAACACCGCTCCTAATCCTTGCTTCGAGGCGTCGGTGCATACCATGAAAAAGCGGCATTCATCGGTGCACTTGTCAACAATCTTTTTAACTCTGTAAAAGCGGCATTGCATTCATCGGTCCATTCATACCGGATTCCCTTGCGTTGCAAGGTGGTAATAGGTTTTGCAATTTTAGAAAATCCTTCCACAAACCTCTGGTAATAGCCTGCTAACCCCATGAAGCTGCGCACCTCATGAGCATTCCTTGGAATTGGCCAATCTTCAATGGCCTTTACCTTTTCCGGGTCTACAGAGATCCCTTCACCTGAGATGATGTGCCCCAAGTAGTGAATCTCTTTTTGGAAGAAGGAACATTTTGATAATTTACCATAAAGTTTATGTTCCCTCAAGCATGTCAAGACTAACTGCAAGTGTTCCTCATGCTCCTTCTCATTTTTAGAATAGATAAGAATATCATCTAAGAAGACCTGAACAAAGTGGTCCAAGTATTTTCGGAAGACACCATTCATGAGGCTCATGAATACAACTGGAGCATTGGTCAAACCAAATGGTACCACTACAAACTCGTAATGCCCAAATCGAGTTCGAAAGGCAGTCTTAGGAATGTCGCCTTCCTTGATCCTCAACTGGTGATACCCTGATCACAAATCAATCTTTGAGAAGACTGACGCACCTTTCATTTGATCAAAGAGGTCATCAATTCTTGGTATGGGATACCTGTTCTTCACTGTGGCTTTGTTCAAATCTCTGTAATCTATGCACAGTCGCAGAGATCCATCCTTCTTCTTAACGAAGATCACTGGTGCTCCCCATGGCGAGATACTAGGTCTAATCAGTCCCAAATCTAGCAACTCTTTTAACTAGATCTGTAACTCACGGAGCTCTGGAGTTGTCATTCTATACGGAGCTTTTGAGATAGGTTTTGCACCAGGTTTTAGTTCGATTGTGAAATCGAGCTCTCTTTCTGGAGGTAGTCCTGGCAATTCCTTCGGAAATACATCCTTGAACTCGGAAAGTACTGGGTAAGAATTCAAGGAAGGTCCTTTACTATCGCTCACGGCCTCCACTACGAACAACTGGCATCCTTGTCTTAGGCACCGCTTAGCTTTCACCATAGAGATGAAACGGAGGGATACCTTCCTCTTCAAGCCTTGGATTTGAATTGTCCTTCCCTCGTCATCAAGGCACAACACCTTCTTTGCATAGCAGTCTATGAAAGCTCTATGGTCTTCTAACCAATCCATGCCAATAATGAGGTCATAAGTCCCCAAATTGGTGACATAAGCATCCAACTTAGTGGTGCAAACTCCTAAGTCGACCCCACAACCTCTCACTTTAAGACCTACTGGTTGCTTAGTTCCTGAAGCCATTTCAACCAGTTTGAAATCATCGTGCTCGTAGGCTGCCAACCCACATTTATCTAATGCAAATGGTGAAATAAAACTATCAGTTGCTCCTGGATCAAACAAAATTTTAAGTTTGACATTGTTTACATTACCAGTGGATTCTACTACGGTAGACTGATGTTCTGCCTGGTGGTTATGCACCGCTGCATGAATCCGATGACTGTTACCCGAACTATCCATGGGTGCTTTTCCTTCCCTGTGCCTGCTGCTTGACTGACCCTTGGGATAGTCTCGCTGGAAATGAGGACCTCCGCATCCCCAATAAGAGAGATTGGGAGGGGCTTGCATGTTGCTCGAAGGAATCCTCTGAGATGAGTTCCTTCTCCTGGTTCCTCCAAAACCCCTTGCTCCTCTATAGGAACTTCCCTGTGTACGTCCCTGGCTTTGGTGGGTTGCGGACGATGCCTGCGAGATTGAGTTAACTGAAGTATTACCCCTCGGTGCGAACCGGTTACCATAAGGAGGAGGTCTAGATTGTCCTCCTCTGAAGTAAGGACGTGACGCCTTCCCTGAAACATACTGATTGGTTCCTGTCAACTTACTGCCCCCTTTTCCATCTGACATATCAGCTGCATAACGAGCATACTCAACTGCCATGGCAACTGAAGTTGGCTTCCACATCCGCACAGCAGCTCTAATCTTGTAGTTAAGTCCATACACAAAACGCTCTACCTGACAATCATCTGCATCTAGGTAAGGAACATATTTTACCAGTTCCATAAACCGAGATTCATACTCATCCACCGTCTTGTCTCCCTGTACTAAGGCATGCAGTGCACCTGCCTGTTCTTCCTTGTAATAATTTGGCAAATACTTCATGTGGAACCTCTCCTCAAACAGTTCCCAAGAAGTTGTAAGAGGAGTAAGGTGCAACTGCTTCTCGAGGTCTGACCACCAATTCAAAGCATCACCTTTAAGCTGAAAGACGGCCATCCTAGCCTTGGAACTAGATGTGTACTCATTCAATGCGAAGCATCTCTTCATGCCTTCCAGCCATGCCTCTGCATGCTTACCGGGTCGTCCTCCTGAAAACTCTGGGACTTTTATCTTTTGTAACTCCCTCGATATGTCCTGAAGCGGTTCCAGTCTTGGGCCATGTGCCCTTTCAGAGTTCTCTCGACTCACTTGAGTGGTTTCCACCTCAGCGCCCTTTCCAACTGCCTGTTCATCGTGGTCATAATGGCCTCCAATGACCTCATTATGATCTGCATTTCTGGTGTTGAGGTTGGTTGTGGCGGTGTTGGCGGTGATGACGGTGGTGGAGGTGGTGGTGACGGTGGTCGACCTTGACCCCGTCCTCGACCTCTGCGTGTTGTTACCATGATAGTTCCTGAGTTATTGAAATAAAATCATATCCTTAGTTTTTCAATCAAATATACGCGGAACTAAAATGTAGGTATTCATACACTCATACTTATGCGTAAGAAATGACTTGCATCATGAGATAACAAATTGTCAGGATTAGCGCGGTAAAATCTACAGTCGTTTTTATTAAACAATTTTTGTCATGGTGTTCAGCTCGTCATGCTGATCTTAACGATGTCTTGTTTTTGAGATTTCGGGTCTCTCTCATCCCTTCGACTAGGAGTTGAAATCTCGACAATTTTATATATATATATATATATATTCTTTATTTATTTTTTATCATTTATAAGAAATCAAAATAAATAACTAGAATTTTACTAATCCTAACATGAGATGTAAACCCTAATTAATTAAACCATAATTCATATTAATTTTTAATTCTAATTATAATTCATGTAATAACCACTAAAGTGGAATTATAGTTTTGTTAAATCTTAATTAATTGATAATTGTGCTAATAAATTTAACCAAATTTAATTTCAACAAACAAATAAAAATAAAATATCTTTAAATCATTTAAAGTTCCGAATAATTGACAACATTGAATTATAATAATTAATTTAAATTTTTAACAATTTTAATCAATTACAAAATTTAGATAATTTAAATTTGTTCAAATAATAATAACCTACACCTAAGATCTTCCTGGCCCGTCGCGCCCTTGCATGAGGCCCACGCGTCATCCTACTGCCATGAGAAGAAGCATGAAGGCGCGTGGTCTCTCCACCAAACCCACCGCCCTCGGAAAGAGGGGGAAACCCTAAAATAGGGTCAATCCCCAAGACGCGGCCATTTTGCCTTCTCTTTCTGAGTTTTAGCTCTGCAACTCCGCCATGGAAAGTGGTTCAAGCTCCATCTGATTTCAGGTATAATCTCCACCTGGTTCCGTTTAAATGGGTAGTTTTCCTTTCCTTTCCTTCATGATTTTAATTTGGTAGGTTTCATTTCATTTGGTAGTTTTCCTCTCACCTCCTTACCTGCGCGCGACCATTTGTTGAAATGGAATGTTGAATTTTAAAAACTGGCTATGTTTTAGAAATTGGAAGCTGAAACCTAAGACAACTTTTCTGAGTTTCTATTTGCAGAACTGCAAAATATTTGGTGGTTGGATTGCCTCGGAAGCTCTCGCCGGATTATCTCATCCACGACTTCGTGCAATATTGGGTGCAAAGCACCGCTGCAGAGATGCGGCAATTTATTTCTCGGTCATTGCTCCCGTAAGCTTCTGTTATCTCATGCACCCTGGTAAATTGCAGAACCAAGAAATAACAGCCGAGCAGGTGGCCGCTCCACCCTTCAGATTCCCATCATCGGAGGTCTCGTTTAGGTTCTACGAAGCGCCGAAATTTTAGTTATGTATAGAGGAATATCCGGGCATGATAGTCCAGTGTATCCGGTGGCTAAATGCCTGGAAGGATGCGTAGCAGTAGCTGTGGAATCGTGCTTAGAAGACGAAGATAAATATATTGGTTATCTTCAGAATGCCATCTCATGCCCGCCGTGCAACCTATCACCGGCGGTACCGAGGGCTCCGATCTTCAGGAATGGATTGACAAACAGAGGCTGGCCTCCGTGGTGTTCGTGTCGTTCGGCAGTGAGACGCTCCTGTCAACAGAGCAAGCCCTCGAGCTGGCGCTGGGTTCGCTTGGACTGTAATGTTGGCGTGGTGGCCGACATTCGATCTGGCAGCAGGCTCGTGATGGGTTCAAAACTTATAAGGAACAAACGAGGTAACAATCTTGTGTGAGTTTGGCGCTTAAATGTTGGATGGCATGCGCGGTTTCCGCCGTTTCGACTTGGTTGTTGGCTGCTTTCATTCTGATTCGGATAGGCTCTCGGTGTTGAGCTCGGGCTGGGCCCAACATACTTTTATTAGCAATTTACCTCACAGAGGGCCTGTTCCCAGCGTATTAAGTTATTAACCATGTTTCCTGCCAACATTATTGGGCAGGTCCATCCCGTTCCCGACAGGCTTGAAACACGGGCCATTTTAGTATACGACAATCTATCAAAGGCCCAAAAATTTTATAAGTAACGAAAGGAGGAAGTCGGTGTTGTGCCTGGCGTTTGGGCTGTAGTGGCGGACGAACAAACGAAGGCGTTTCTCTTATGTGAGCTTGGCGTTTGGAATCCGGAATGTGTGCAGAAAGTTGCAACTTCAGGGCTGGACATTTTTTTTTTTTTTTTTTGCCCACAACAGTGAGACTGTAGAAGAGCTTCAGCGCGTAGTGCGAGACCATCGCACCAATTTCCATCAATCAATTTGAAGTGTTTGAAAATGGCGAAAATTTATGCTCCTCCTGGTGTCCCAACAAAACATCAACAATGCTAGGTTGTGGGGAAACCCCAACTCGAGTAATTGAGACAACGAAGAAGGTTAGAGGCGCAGGTGTTGATGTAATAACGTTTGGCTAATACATGCGCCCCACAAAGAGGCACATGGCCGTATCAGAGTATGTAACACCAGAGGCCTTTTGAAAAGTACAAAAAGCTGGGTATGGAAATGGTAAGCCTCCAATTTATTCTTGGTTTTTGTTGAAAGTTTATGTTTGTAAATGAGAATTTGCTTACAACTACACATTGCTTATTATAGACGTGAGCAGGCTTTCAATGCTTTAAGATTATTTCCGGCTCTCATCAATCGGATCATAGTGAATACTGTGTTTTGATTTGGATGTGGGTACACACATCCAAAGAAAGTAATACTCCTTGTGTGAGCTTGGTGCTTGGACTTTGATGGTGGCCGTTGTTTCATTTATATACCTCTGAATTCATGGACAGAATGCTGGATGGGAGATGTGGAAGTATGGATCCACGCTTGGCATCCTGTTTGAATGTTTTTTTTTTTTCGGGTATATGTATAAATTCAATTGCCAGAATCCTGGCAGGTTCGGGACCTGGCATAACTTAAGATTTAGATTTCAAAGCTGCGCTAGGGTTTCACCCCTTTTTTTTTTTTTTATTTGCACAAGTTTTACTTTTCTTTTAATCTATTTTTAAACTAATTATTTGGAGGGAAATGCATAAATCCTGTAAATGCATACTCTTTTCAATTCTACCTTTTGCCCTTTTCCCGTGTAAAATTTAGTGATAGCAATCTTGTTTGTATAAAAAAAAATAGGCCATTTCAATAATATGCCTATGTTGTAACACTATTTACAAAGCTCTCCCTTTTGTTTGGCATAAAATATACTAAAGTAATTTTCTTTTTCTCTTTTGCAAAAACTAGATACCTATAATTTCGAGGATATATATATATATATATATATATTGTGTTAGAACTCTTTTGTTATATGCATTATATACAAAATCAAACTAATTATATCTTTGTTTTCTATGCGTGCAGGTAGTTAGTTTCCTGGTGCTTACAACTATTGGAAAGAAGGATTTTGTGTAACTTTCTCTGTGTGTGTTTTGCACGTAATTTTTTTTGTTGTTGCTAAGTTTGGCAAGAGCTCGAATGTAGGTAACTAATTGAATTTTCTAGTGTAGATCCAATTTCTTAGACTAGTTTTTTTTTTGTGAGTAGGCCCTTAAGGTCTGAGTTTCCGAGCTTGTAGCTCTGATACCATCTGTAGTGCTCTGGTTTTTACAGCAGAGCACTATGT
Source organism: Larix kaempferi (assembly GCA_027924585.1). Classification (NCBI taxonomy): domain Eukaryota; kingdom Viridiplantae; phylum Streptophyta; class Pinopsida; order Pinales; family Pinaceae; genus Larix; species Larix kaempferi. The sequence continues at coordinate 7,987,117 of BSBM01000307.1, read as the reverse complement.
AAAATTTCAGGGTTTATTTTCTACGTTTTAAACTTTATCAGTTTATGGAAGTAAATTTCTAAGAATTACTATGTGCCTAAATAATATTTAGTGTACTGTCGTGTTTTCACTAACCTTACATTCATAATTTAAAATAACAAACATATCGTTATTTTCTTTTCAACAATCATGTTCCAGCATAAGAATATGTTTCACAACTTGGTAAATCAATAAATAGCAAGTTATGCATGTTTACAGTAAGATTTTAGCATAATAATCAAATAACGTAAATAACAAGGAAATTACCTAATGCTGATGCTAACCGTAGTTTGTAGTAGGTTGTATAACCTCTTAGACAGCCAAACTGAAGTGTCCACCCTACCGACCAACTATTATCTTGCTGGCCCTTGGAAATCAACGGATTTCCCAGCCCCCGAGCCCACAATCTGATAATCCCGAGAGCAATCCTCTCTTCGGTTCTCCCCACTTTCTGTTCTCCAAACTTTCTGTTCTCAAACTCCCTGTTCTCCCAAACTTCTTTTCTTCCAAAAAAAAAACTCCCCTTTACTCCAAGCTCTCCCCCTCTATATAATCTCCCTTCCTTGAGAATATCTTGGGCTTACTCCACCGCCCCAAAATCCCCCTCTCGAGCCCCTCAACATTTACTCCTATCACCAGTTCATTCATACACAGTTCTTTATAAAAATGTATAATTAATTACTCTCATGGAAAAATTAGTTGGTTTTGGATTGACGGTCGTAAGTATTTATTACGGTGGGAATTATCACCCAAAGGTTATCCATTCGGGACAAGGTTTATTAATTGCAAGTCTATTCACCAAACCTTGTATTTATTGTCATTAAGATATTTAATAAAATATTATATAAATATTTGACCCCTTTCAATTTGGACATGGCGTGTCTTAAGGGTCTACCTTCCGTCGAGATCACTTATCTTGAGATTTAATTTCTACGATTCACATTGAATAATTAAATATTAATAACCCATTTTCCATCACATCACGTTCATTCCAAAAATTGTTATCCTATTATGTCTAATTTTAGAAATGTAAAATAATCACATTCTAATCATTCATTAATCAATATTTACATTTTATCTATTTTGCAATTGTTTTGACATGGGTAGTAATATTTAAAATAAATTTTAAGTAATAATATTAATTAAATCCCCGTAAGGTAACAATAATGATGAATTTTAATAAAGATGTCTTTTACATCATTCGTTTATCACATGAGTACCCTAACATCTATATAGTATAGTCGTTCTTCTAAACAAAGCACCCTTAAGTGCTTAAACAATCTTACTAATTAATTAGACAGTACTATCACCTTATTTACAACAATTCTCAGACGACAATGTTAACTGATGACACTTGTCTTAATTGTATATCACGATGTTACCAACGAGTAATACATAGATTAATCGACTTGTTTTACACATCTTAAAATAACTTTATATTCATTATCTGAATTCGGTCAATGCATGATTAACCTAATTACTTATGACAACCTATACATGTATTCAATATGTTAAGTGTTTGTATGTCGATACTAGTGTACATGTGCAAGGTGTGCATGCGTGGCCAGCGCATGCACAGATCATAAATGTACTATAGACAAACCCCATCCCGCCTATGCATACCTGCTAACTAATAGTAATATTTACCCCCATGTAGAAGAACAAACATAATATAAATAGTACAATTACTTCAACATTCTCAGTTATTTAATAGTTAGTTCTTTACGATTTCACATCATTATCTTTATCTTTACATTAGTTTACTCAATCATGTACAAGGAAGGGTACCTACTACCACTAACTCGGAATCAAGGAATACTAAACCCTCAACAGTACTAACTAACACATCCTCCCATCATAACCTACGTCCAGCATCCTCCCTATCCTTCCTCTGCTAGTACAAAAGTGGATGTCGGACTCACCGATCTGACCACATAGAACTTGAGAGCGATAGCGTCGGCTGAACAGCGGACCTATCCTCCCCTAGCAGGCATCCGACCATCGTCATCACAACAACATGGGGAGCGTGTCTCAGCACGGCCCTCCCACGACCTCGGGTCTCATGGAAACATAGGGTGGGAAACACATCCATCCCTCTCAACATACTGGGCCTACGCCCTTATCAACTCATACTTTGCTGCTATCGGGATTATCAGTTTGTGTTGTCGTATCCTCATTTTGGCTGCTAAGGTTTGCTATATGAACATGTTTTTCCTTTCCAATATATATCAGATCAAGTAACTGGCTATCCCATAGCCCTTGTGTCCTGTAGGTTAGTATTTTGCAAAATACAATTTATAGAAAGCATTTTCCATTGATCGCCAATTGATCCATGTTATCATTTTATTTCATGTAACCTTTTTAGCTCATCATAGATGCGTATGACATATAACATTTCAATAATTCATATAAGAAGATGGTATCCACGTACCGAATCATATATTTCACATTTCATTAATGAAAACATATAAACATATACTGCAATCGTAAAATAAGGAAATCATATGATAATCATGACATCATAACCGCATAACATAGTGACATCATAATCATGGTGAAATCATAAAACATAGTAACATCATATAATGAGGTCCAATATAGTTTACTCAGTCGAGCTGAGTTCAACAGAATATATAAGAAATAAAGTATGGTGTATCTAACTAATAAATATGTCAAATCAAAAATATGGGCGTTACAATCATCATCTGGATCTCCCGGTCAACAGTACCATCATCTGTATCATCTCAATCCATCATCATCTGGATCATCTCGATCGACAACATCATCTGGATCATCTCGATCAACATCATCATCAAGATCATCTTGATCGATAGTATCATCTGGATCACCTCGATCAACATCATCATCTGGATCATCTTGATCGACAGTATCATCTTGATCATCTCGATCAACAATATCATCTGGATCATCTCGATTGACAGTATCATCTGGATCATCTCGATCAACATCATCATCTGGATCATCTCGATCAACAGTGTCATCATCTGGATCATCTCGACCAACAATGTCATCATCTGGATCATCTCAATCACAACATCATCATTGCAACATACTCTGCAATACACATGATCCTTCCTTTCAGAATTACGGGATCATGGGCAATCCTTCGTTTCAGAATTACGGGATTCTGGTCCATCAACTCTGGTGATCCTTCCTTACGGAATTACGGGATCATGGACAATCCTTCCTTTCAGAATTATGGGATTCTGGTCCATCAACTCTGGTGATCCTTCCTTTCAGAATTACAAGATCATGGACAATCCTTCCTTTCAGAATTACGGGATTTTGGTTTATCAACTCTGGTGATCCTTCCTTTTGGAATTATGGGATTCTGGTCCATCAACTCTAGTGATCCTTCCTTTCGGAATTACGGGATTCGAGTCCATCAACTCATATCTTAGACAATCCTTCCTTTCAGAATTATGGGATCATTGTCTAGGGATGATCAATCCCACCACAATCCAAGGATCAACATTTAAGACTATTCTTAATTTCAGAATTACAAGATCATTTTCTAAGGATGATCAATCCTGATTCATTTAAGACACCTCCCATGTCTATGGACAATGTAGTCTAGATCTACTTATAGGATGATCAATCCTGATCCATTTAAGACACCTCTCATGTCTATGGATGATGCAGTCCAGATCTACTTATAGGATGATCAATCCTGATCCATTTAAGACACCTCTCATGTCTACGGACGATGCTGTCCTCTCGTCCACAAAGTCTAAGGACCATACATAGGTGACCTCATCAGTATTCTTATCAATACAGGTATCCACATCATCGACCTTACTGTCAATGCAGGCAATCTCATCATCAGTGACCATATCACTCCCCCTTTTGGGGAGGGTCCTTTTGAACTACACTAAGATTGTCTCGAAAATACTCAAACTTTACTCGAGACAGAGGTTTGGTCAATATATCAGCAATTTGTTCATCAGTTCTCACATACTCAAGCTTGATAGCTCCTTTCTACACCATATCCCATATATAAAAATATCGGATCTCTATGTGCTTTGACTTATCATGGAATACTGGATTCTCTGTCATCTTGATACCACTCTAGTTGTCACATAGGATCACAGTGGGGTCCATCTCTAAGTCAAATAATCCTGATAACATTTTTCAAATCCATACCGCTTCACAACTAGTAGAGCAAGCAGCAATATATTCCACTTCAGCTGTGCTGAGAGCCACACTAGACTACTTCCTGCTAAACCACGAGATCATGGCAGATCCCAGACAATAACATCCTCCCAATGTGCTCTTCATGTCTGATACACTTCCTGGACAATCAGCATCTATGTAGGCATATAGTCTGAAGTCATGATCTCCAAGATAACATAGACCAAAATCTATCATACCCTTTAGGTACCTCATCACATGCTTTGCAGCTATCAGGTGAACTCGTCTAGGTTCCACTAGATGCTGACTCAAGGTGTTCACGGCAAAGCATCTATATGGTCTAGTATTTGTCAAATACATCAATGACCCAATAATCTATACAGAATCATATCCAATAACTCTGATGAGTCATCATCTAATAGCTTCAAGTTGGAATCCATGGTAGTGGCCCTGTATTTGCATTCCAACATGTCAAATCTCTTCAAGATTTCCACAACATACTTTACTTGGTTGAGAAAGATTCCTCTTGGGCCTTGCCATACTTCTAGACCTAAGAAGTAGTGCATCAATCCAAGATCTTTCATCTCAAGTTCTGAAGAGAGATTCTTCTTGCACTTGATAATATGTTTCCCATTTCTAGTCAAAAATAGATCATCCACATATAGAAACAATATGACAGGTTCATCATCCAAAACTTTGAGATAAAGGTTAAGATCAACTTTACTCTTGGTGAATCCCAAGCTTGTCAAGAAACTGTCAATTCTTCCATACCAAGCTCTGGGATCTTGCTTCAACCCATACAAGGCCTTCTTCAGTTTGCATACGTGGGTTCTTCTATATTCAACCTCAAATCCTCGTGGTTGTTCTATGTACACTTCCTCCTCAATCACACCATTTAGGAAGGCTGTATTCACATCCATCTAGTGTAAGTTCCATGATGGTTCTAATGGAAGTGTACCGTGCAACTAGTGAAAATGTTTCTTCATAGTCAATTCCCTCTTTATGAGAGAATCCTCTCGCCACAAACCTTGCCTTATACTTTTCAATGCTGCCATCCATAGCATGCTTTATCTTGTATATCCATTTGGAGGATACCGCACTCTTGTCCTTTGGCTTGGGAACTATATCCCAAACATCATTCTTCATTCTTGATTGGTATTCCTCCGTCATTGCCTCCACCCACTCTTTATTATGAGATGCTTCTTCATAACTAGTGGGTTCTTGTTCTACAAGATCACACATCAAGGCCACATAGTTGGAGAAATTCTTTGGTTTCTTGCTCACTCTAGTGAAGCCTTCAGGAGATCCATACTTTTTTGATCCTAGTATAATGTCTCTTTCCCATGCTGGATTTCTCTTCCTTGATATGTTCATGACAGGGGGTTCTTATGGTTCCATCATGTCATGGTCTTCAGGTGTTGTCTCTTCAGGGGGGGTGCAGTTTCTATAATTATGGAAGGTGCATCTTCCTCATATACTTCTTCATACTGACACTCCCTAGATCTCTTGAGAGCTACCTCTTCATCAAATGTCATTTCCCTACTTATTTCCATATGATGGAAACCTGGGATGTATATTTTGAATGCTTTGGATGCTTCACAATATCCAACAAATATTCCCTTCTTCCCAGAGGGATCTAGCTTGGTCCTCTTTTCTTTTGGAATGTGAATGTATAATGGGAATCCAAATATCTTAAGGTGACTTACCTCAGGCTTCTTCCCTGTGAACACTTCTTCTAGGGTATTGAAATCAAGAGCACTATGAGATAGTCTATTCTACACATAGAATGTTGTCCTAGCTGCTTCAACCCATAGATACATAGGTAGGTCTTGATCATGTATCATAGTTTTTACTGCTTCCATAATGGTTCTATTATTTCTTTTCGCAACACCATTTTTTTGGGGCTTGTAGGGAATGGTTAGCTCCCTCTTGATTCCAGCTTCTTTACAAAAGATTTCAAAATCCTTTGAATTATATTCTCCACCATTATCTGTCCTGAGTATCTTGATCTTCTTCTCTGAATTATTTTCTATCAAGGCTTTGAATTCCTTGAAATTTCCAAAGACTTCATCTTTTCCCTTCAGGAAATATATCCAAGTCTTCCTTGAGTAGTCATCAATGAATGTAAGGTAATATTCATACCCACTCAAAGATGTGGATGGCATTGGTCCACATACATCTGAATGAATCAATTCCAAAGTACTCTTAGTCTTTGTTTCACTCTTTGGAAATGTATTTTTGATATTCTTCCCTTTTGCACATCCTTTGCATGTGCCATTATGGTCAATTTTCAAATCTGGTAGTCCTATAACTACCTTGCTCACATGGGGTAATGCTTTGTAGTCAATGTGAGAAAGCCTCATATGCCATAGCTCACTAGGGCTAGTGGCCTCATGAACAAGGGTAGCTTCTAGATGACCCTTGAGTTTATATAATCCTCCTTCCTCTTCACTAATAACTATTGCATCCTCAATTGATTTTCCTTTGGACCACATGAGCACTTGTCCATCTATGAATGCAACCCTATAACCATTCCTATCTAATACTGAGATACAAAGTAAGTTCTTCTTCAAACCTGGTACATATAGAATTTCCTTCATTTTTAGTGGAGTTCCAGAATCAAGCTTGTAGCTTGCTTCACCAATTCCCTTGATGGGATATTGGTAGTCATCTCCCAAGGATACCTTTTGGGGATAGGTCTTTTCTTCCAGATTTGATAGAGTTTTCTTTTGTCCTATCATGTGCTTTGAAGCACCACTATCAATGAGCCATGTATCTTCTCCAGGTGTTACTGACCCAGAGATTGCAGAGAATAGAACATACTCTTCTGCATTATCTTCTACTACTACTTTAGCTTTCTTTCTTTTAGGCCTTTCCTCTTCTTCTTCTTCACTATCATCTTCTGCTAGATGTGCATGATGTCTTTTGTGAAGATTCTTCTTCTTCCTTGAGGGACAATTTCTAGTAAAGTGTCCTAGTTTGTGACAACTAAAACATTTAACTGAGGAGAGATCTCTTTCTGAGCTTACTCCTTCTTTCTTTTGAAATCTATGTGGAGGATGAGATTTCTTATGGCCATTCTTCATGGAGTTGAAGTGACTCCTTATTCTTCTGGTGTGAGTAGCCAAAGCTTGGTCTTCTTTGAGTAGGGCTTCTATATTGGCTACCCTAGGCTCTTCTTGAATGCAATCCTCCCATGCCACATGAAACTTCATACTTTCTTTTCTTGCACACATAGTTTGGATGAATGAATCCCAAGGTCTAGTGAGACCATTGAGTGCAGTCATGACTAGTTCATCTTCATCAAGGGTGTCTCCAATGGATTCTAGTTGTTCCTTGAACTGGGAAACCCTTGTGAAATAATCTTGAATGGATTCTCCTTTATTCATTTTGGTATTCTTCAATTGAGTTCTCGAATTCATCTTTTTGTTGATGTTCCTACCTTCATACATTCTACCTAGGGCATCATACATTTCCTTTAAGGTCTTCTTGGATGCCACTTGAGGAATCAAGTGGTCCTTGATAGAATCAACAATGATTCTCTTTTCCCTAATCAAGTCCTTCTTATACTTCTCTTTGGCTTCATCTTCTTCAGGTTCCGCAATCTCATCTTTGATATATTGGAAAAGATCATTCTCTTCAAGAATGAGACCAATCCTATATTTCCATGCTCGGAAATTCTCTATACCCTCTAACTTGTCTTCAAGCTTAGTGCTTGGAGCCATCTTATCCAGGGGGTCACAGAAATTGAAGTTTCTCAAAAGATAGAGTAACACTTACCAGGAGATATGCTTGATTGGATTGAGATAACTGGAGAAATCTGCTTCTGGAAACTTCAACTTTTCACCCTTCAAATCTGATCAACAACTTTTAGATCTGCAACAGAATTTCTAGCTTTCTGGTTTGCACCTTTTCTGGTTTTCTGGTGCATAGGTGCGCACTTTTTCTGGTTTACTGGTTTTTCTGGTTTTCTGGTTCAAAAACCAAACTAGGGTTTTACTTTCTCGGAGCTCTACCCACTCAAAAAGTTCGATCTAGGGCTCAAAACTTCGATTTTGAGGAGGCCTATCCAGCCATGCAATCAGAATCCAAAAATTCCAACTTTTGCAGAAAACCTAATTTTCACCGGAGGAGGAGAGAGAGGTATTTTCACCTTGTGAAATATGTCCTATTCAGGATATCTCTAATACCATGTTAATTTTAGCCTAATTTCACAAGCAAGATTACTGAAAGAAACACAATCACAAGATAAACAAAGATTTACCCTCAGAAACCCTCATGGGGTAGAAAACCCAACAAGCTTTCCTCAATATAGATAATCAACCAATATAAGATGTAGTACCCAAACAAGAGCTCCTTCTACTCCTATGCAAATCTCTCTCTCTCATATGTGCCAATCACAAGTGAGTGAAAGAATGGTATAAATGAGGAACACACGTCCTCTATTTATACTCATGTTCTAACTGGCTTTTCACCCTAATGGGGCCAACCTCTCCTAAGAGACTATAATAACCCCTAAATAGCTAACTTAGGGCCGACCTCACATGGGAGATCTAATAACCCTAGTTACCACATTGTCTCGTAGGAATAAACCTCTCCGGATATACAATAGGGTCTTCTCAGAGGAATGGAACATCTCCGGCATAATAAAGTACAAATATAATATTCTTAGAAGTTACAATATTTCAACAAAAATGAATGCAAATACTGTTAACACAACACTCTTACCCTTGTGATCTGTTTTACTTTTGTTTTTGCTAAAGATGTGAGGTAATGATGTTGTCAAAACAGGAAGACTATGCCTGGGATATCTTGACTCCGCACTTTAGTAGAATTTACCAATTTCCCTAACTGCAATGTTCCATGAAATAAGCCTCATACAACTTTCAGTCAAAAAAAAGGGGAAACGGGAAATGGATAAAGGGTTGCTACCATTTTATGTTACCATGAAGTCCTTGAGGTGAAAGGTGTCGAAGCATGGACCCACATGCCTTAAAAAATGAAATGGAAACCTGGTGAAAAGAAATCCTATTCTAAATATTGAGATATGTTATCAAGAAGAAAGTAACTTGCATGATAAAGGAAATGGAAAAGGACCTACCATGCATTAACAACAATCATAAGCAATGAAAAAATAACTTGGGATTCTATACAGACCTTAATGAACAGTTGTAATGGGATTCATAGGTGTTAAGGTTGACATCTTGTTTGCTGTGATTTTGAATGTGAACTGAAATAAAAGTAATGTAAGAGGCTAAAACAAGATAAATTGTATATATCTATAGAATGGACATGTAGTATAAACCGGCATGGAGGGGAGGTTAGTACTATTTCGATTGGAACTTGGGCACTCTATGTGCATCCATAGGAAATGTATCATTTGGCAAGACGAAAGGATGATGATTCCAGCAGAAGCAAGTGTAGTACTAAATGGAAAAAAATGACTGATGAGTTGTCGCAACAGCTAATATTTACAAACCATGTACTCTCTTAAGGAGAGCATTTTAAACCAACTCAATGTAAAAATTGTATCATTGTAGTAGTGTTAAAAAATGGGTAATATATTTAAAATTAATAAGTAAAAAAAATACAATATGTGTTTGTAGAATAAAATGATAGGAGATACCTACACTAAAACCAATTATAGAGCCACCATTAAAAAATCTAAAGGCATGATATTAAAGAGTTGAATCAAGAGAGAAAAGTGGGAAAAAAAATACACATATACATTTGGAATATAACTATACTTGTCTTTGCATTGAAATGTGTAGATGAAAAGGAAAAAAACAGAAATGAGTTTAGTTTTAACGTGTTTTATGTGCATAAAATGTACATGTATTTTGGTATTAGTGGAAGTAGTTCATTTGCACAATGTTTATGCTTCACGTGATGTGCTATTACATTGATTGAATAAAAACATAGGTTGAAGATATGGTAGTAGATACAAGTGGAGAGGGTACAAATGGCTAGTGGAGAAAGTGTGGAAAAGAAAGAAGGGGCTATTGGGCATAAGGAATGTGAAAATGGCATCAAATGATACAAATGCAGGGGAAATGTGGGTGGAAAGAGAGGCAAAAGGAAAGTGAAAGCAAGGAGGCATAAATCATATATGCAAGAGGAATTATGACAACTATAGCACCATTTACGATTTATGTATGGGGAAAGATGTGGGTTGCAACGTAGCAAGTCTTCTTGGGCCATGTGTAAAGTGTCCTTTTCATCCATATGTATAATGCGTTGAAGGAGGGCTCTCAATTCCGAGAGAATATTAATACTGGGGTGGATGTAATTCAATGGGAGGGTGGAAGGTGGTTGGAAGTGTGCTTCTATCCGTTGAAGTCCTTCTTGTTGTTCCTTGATGTGTCGGTAGAAGTTGCAAATATGTTAAGGTAGTGCATATCCATGGTTGTTGTGGAAGGGATATAAGTGAGAAAAACAAAAAATTAAGCTCTTTACAAGTTCAAACCATATAGATAGCATAAAATGAAAGGAAAATTTATGTAATGTAAATTTTCTTTTGTATTGAAGTTTGAAGAAAATGTTGGAATTGAAATGCTATGCTAGAAGGAAATAAACCAAAACAAGTTAATTGTAAGTTGTTGCAAGGAAAAAAACATGAGAAATGATAACACAGTAGATTTCCATGAATCTAGGAAGTTTTTTTTTTCTTTTTTCTTTTGGGAAAACAAGGAATAACAATGTGGAAGGAAGTGCATATTAACATGTGCAAAGCATAGAATAAATACAAGGAAAGGGAAATTTTTGTAAGGGAAATTTTGTTAAAAAAAAATTCTATTGGAAAATGGAAGACAATAATGTAACTTAAATGTTATGCTCAAAGGAAAAAGGTGAAATGAAATTAAATGGAATTTGGTACAAGAACAAATGAAGGAAGACATTAAAGTGAAAGGTATACATGAGTAAAGGACTAAATTAAATGTTTTCTTCTAGCAAGTGCAAAGCAATAGTGAAGTCAATTTACTTTTTTTTGTATGGTAGTTTTTAATATTTCTTTTTTTGTGTGTAAACAACATGAGTTACGAAAAAAGGTAAGACGAAAACAAGGGAGTACACATGTGTTCAGTCCCATTTAGAATAAGAGTAGATGAACCGATGCATTGGTTGTAACCATATGCAAATACATTTGTTAATGCACATGCAGTGCAATTGATTTGGAGGCAATAAAAATTTCCTCTTACTTCTGCCACTGAACAAAAGAGCTATCCTTCATACATGCATATCGAGCAAAAGAGAAGGTTGGAATTATGTGGAGGTCAGATAGATGTCTAACTCTTGAAACAGCAGTAAAGGTAAGCCCTTGATGGTCAATGTTTCCAATGTCGATTGTTTCCTTTTGTAAGGTCACGCCTTACGCTTTATGGATTGTTAAACCTAAAGCCATGAAAAGTGGAAGTTTCCTCTGAGAGCCCCTTGTTAAAGGGAGGATTGGCACATAGTTAGCATTGGAAGCATCCCATGGTGGGGCTTTGTAGTTGATAAAGTTTCTAACAAAAAATAAAGGAAGGCTAGGTGGAGTAGTATTGGTGTTGTAGAGAATTGCAACCCCTTGTCCAAGAGCGCCATTAACAAGGCCTTCCTCGACCCAAAGGTTTATGGTAAGCATAAATTGTTGTCCAAAGGAAAGTAACACAGTCATAGCGAGTTGTTCATCTTCTGGTGCAAGTGTCAATGGTTACTTCCTAAATTCTGCGGTACAACATGCAATTGGGACATTGATTTGTCTAAGCATTTGTTTGTTATACATGGTAACATAATTTTTAGTTGAGAACAAGTGCATGGATTGTTGAAATGCTTGCTTCTCATTCTGCAAGAGGGAACAGGATGACCTCGACACAGGAAGGTTCCAATCGGAAATATTTTGTGTTACATTCTTGAGGTTGAGGAGGAGGTTTCATAATTGAATTTGAGAAGGGTTGTATCCTTGTTGGCGAAAAACCATGGAGAGGGTGATGAAAGTGTCGAAGTTTTTCCAGAGTATGTTGCTACGTGATGCTCCTACATACTTGGGGATATTCTTGATAGGGGGAAGTTGGATAAGGTAACCAATGAGGATGATAGAGCAGCCACCGAAAGGGAAATTGTGATGGGAAGGGAATGCTTCACGAATATAGTCGCCGATTTTATCCAAATGTTTTGTACCAATGAAACTCATGTCATCTATCAAGACATAACATATAGGACTGAGGAGTTCTTGTAGGCTTGCAAGGTCTTGGCCCTCAAGAGGATGCATTGTGGTTATGGGTATGCACAGTCCATAATGTATTCTTAGTGCATTTATGTTAAATGGTGCAATGCCGGTTGGAGCAAGTAGGAGAAGGAGGGATGGGATATTACTATATGTTGAACATGATGCATCTTACAAGCAACCAATAATATAATATTTGCTTGTTCCTGTAGTTTTTTGGATGGTCATTTTCAATGGGAAATTGGTTGTTTGTTGTGTGTAGTGAGACATAACAAGTTCAAAGGTTGTTTCCATTGTACTTGGTTCGATGGGTGGTTTAAGTCAATGAATTATATGGCTGAGTCTTGCAAGTGTAAAGGAATATCTGTGTTGGCCCAATTGTGTTTTATGTCAAAGTCACAATGACCAAGCATGTCAAGATCATCAAGTTGGAGGTTGTTTCCAAGGTGGAGATGAGAGAGGAATTCCCATTCGGACATGTCCATGGGGGAGGTTCCATTAACTTCATGAGGGGGGAATGTTAAACATCAAGATCTAGTGGGGGTGTAGGGTGTCTCTCAACATGCCAGGAAGTGTAGGTCCCACGAAATCATTCCCATTGGGAGACAATCTGCAAATATGAGCAATGAATGTCATTTGGAAATTTATAAAAAGGTTTGTAGAGGAGGATTTCATTCCAACAAAATTTGACATAAAGAGGGGAAGTAGAAGGAGGGATGTCAAAGAAGTGGGGAAGGACACTCACAATATTGGTTTTTTTGTGGGGTTTCCATGGGCAGTTGTGCCTAAGTGAAAAGTAGGGCCAAGACCGTGCAGCTTGAGGAAGGTTCAATTGCTCAAGTGAAGGAGGTCTTCGCATGTATGCGGCAATGACGGTGGGTGGGTGGGTGTTTGGTAGGTATTATGACACACGTTTGAAAACAGTTTGGGAAAAATTTAGAGACACAAAGGAACGACTTGAAAGGGTCAATGGAAATTTTTGCAACATATGGAAAGTCTCTTGCATTCCAATGTCTCGATCAACAACAGTTTCTAATAGAAGTTTTTGGATGAGCAATAAGATTGGATCATCTGTAGGGGCAGCATGTGCAATACATGATATAATGTAATTAGATTTCATATTTTTGCTATGATTTTGAAGTATACTTCGAAATGTATGTCATGATATCATGTCAGGAGAGCACAGGTTGGCAATCAACATTTTCACTCCATACTGAGAGCATGGGAGAGTTGTGTATGTTTAAGAGTTCATCATTACTAGATGGGATGTATGTATTTTTCTCATCAACATCAATGAAAATAGAAGATGTATCGTTCATTTCAAAGGGGAAACCATAGAGGAAAAAAAGGTTTGGTCCTTTTTTGCGAAGACATGATGTTTCATTGCATTTTGTGTGTTGTTGAACATAGTTGGAAAGGGATCTATAATAATCAATTTGGTTTCCTGCAAGTATGGATGACAATTCAAGTGTGCAAGGATCTACCTGAGTTTCCCGATGGAATGCAGGTGCACAAAGATCCATCTGACGTGGATTCCATGTAGTTAAGAATTTTTCAAAGTATTTGTTTGCATCTTCCACAACTAGAGGATCGTCCCAGTCAAGGTTGTCCATATTGGGTTCATCCTCCAACCAAAGGAATTCATGTATATGAGTAGAACCTCTATGTTTTCATTCATACCTATATAAAGAAGGGTACAAAAGTAGTGAGGAAACAAGTGTAATTGTAAAATGTTAGAAGTAAATAAATGCAACAAATGACAGGGGGGGAACCTACACCAGTAATCCTTTGTCTGGAATTTTTTTTGTAGGACCTCTTTAAGGAAGATGGTGAAATTATGGTGCATGTATAGGGACATAATATGTGGATTGGTTATACTATTATGAAGTCTCGACTGGAATTGCGCAGGAAATGAAGTTGGATGATCACGAGGCAGGACCATGTGAAGGTCATGACATTTGGTGTCAACTGCACTAAGGGTAAAAAAATGGTTGGGATACCAAGTTGGGTGATCATATCATATAGTTCACCTTGTTTTTTGCTCCAAAAAGAGTGTGTGCCTCAAAGACCAGATCCAAAGCGCATGGCATGGTCAACAACATGAGAATTAGGAATTTGGTGGAGTTGTGTGCATAGGGACAAGACAATTTTGGGGATGGTGTCTTGCAGGTTACGTTTAACAAAGACAAAAGCATTGGTTTGGATCCGATGTCGCATCATAAGGTTGTACAAGTAGTAGTGAAAGAGAGGGTATTAACTGAACCTAATATCATGATATCGCATAAGGTACAAAGCATATTCTTGCATGCCAATTTCATGAAGATGTGGTTGCTTCAACATGAAAACCCTAGTGGGGAATATGGTTGGAAATGTCATAGAGAGGAGGCCTTTTTTGTTGTATTGATTGATTGGGGAAAGGCCAATGGGGGGGCATTCAATTGAAATGTTTGGTGATCCAAAGATTGGTGAGTTAAAGTGCCTGATTTCTTCAATCTCAGTGTGAGAATCTAGGAGGGAAAAAATGAAGGAATAGGTTTGGGGGTTTGTTATAGATGGAAAGAAAGGATTTGCATCATCAGCATGGGGAAAGGGTACTTGGAGGTCTGGTCCAGGGGTGGTGGAATGACAAAGAAGGGAGGACACATCTGTGGGTTGAAGCGGCAAAGAATTTAATGCAGGTAGGTTAAGTTGGGCATCCCTGTAATATGGTTCATTGGACATTTTGAATTCCAATGCAGCCAAGACACTGGAATGGCTAACAGTGAATTTATAAGGCTTGCTTGTCGCATTTAATTTCTGAATAATAAGGATGTCTAAGTCTGGAAAGCGGAGTGGAAGCAAGAAGGAAATTGTAGAGATGTCTTGGGGGAAGCTAATAGTATGACCAGAGTATTTGTATCTTTCACTACACGCATGTGTAACTTGAAGGATTGGGTTAACACGAGCAATTAGCATTTCTTCAATTTGAGTAATCCTTGCAAGTACTGATGGTTGGTTTCCAGGGTCCATTTTGTTGTTTATGGAGAAGCGATGCTCGTGACATTCTTTAGTACAATGATAACATGTATAAATTCCATATGAAAAATTGGTTTTAATGCCTAGATAGGATTCCCTACCTATAGAGAAAACATGCATTGGGTGGAGGTGATAAAGCCGTTTACAAAATCGGAATTGCGTATCTATTAAGCGGGAGTTGCGTGGGGTGGTTGAACGGGGGTTGTAGTGGAGGTATGAATTGGTGGAGTATTGATGTTTTCAAGTGGAGGGGAGGAGGGGATGGGTATAGCATTGATGGTGGCATGTCTCGATTGATAAAGAATTCATCTTTGCATGTTGCGGTGGTCTTTTGTGTGCATATATAAAATCCTTCTACGTGCATTTCTTTGTTCACTTCCATTTTCAGAAGACATAGGTATGTTGAAGAAAAGTACCTTGTGTTGAACTTGGATGAGCCATTAATGGGGTTGTAGAGTGTTATAAATACATGTTTGAGCAAGGCATAATACATAACATAATATATTTGTGAATATAAAATTCAAGTATGCGTGAAAGTGTTGCAATAAACAAGGTGCAATGCACATGTGGATACATGTGGAGCATATATATGTTAGTCATGAGAAGTAAATAGGAAGAATCATAGGACATAAAAGAACAACATAAATGATATATAAATGTAAGAAAACTTGCAATTTTGGTTGCACACATATAGATAAATATAGTGCATGTAAACCATTGTAAGGCGTAGTTAAAAAGAGAGGAATTTTAATGTCTAGGATACCATATAGAGTAGTATGAGCATAAGGAATAGTAGTTGAATACATTAAAGAGATAGGAAAAATCGACATGATATAATGGTACAAGCCTATCTAAAAGAAAGGGAGGAAGGTAATGGGAAACAAAGATAGCACGAGTGATGAAGTGGAAGAAACATAATTGGGCAGAGATGAAGGGGAAAGAATTGGAGACATAGGATGGTCTATTATGTGGGAAAACATGTATGGAATAGACGGAGATAGAAAAAAGGAGTGAGGGTAGATTTAGATGTGGGAAGGAAATGAAAAGGGGTGTTTGGAAAAGAGGAAGGGTATGATGTATTGAGGGGAGGTTAGAGACAATGGGAAACATCATGGGTATGATTTGTTAGTGCATGTATTTATTTGAGGAGGATGGATGATGCAGAGGCATAAGGAATCTCTTCAGAATTGACAATGGTTGTTTTCAATCTTGCAGTGGAGTTGAAAGTCTCTATCTTAACGGATAAGGTGAAAAGGTATTGATGTGAAGTTAAGTGTAGAAATATTTCCTTTACGGTCAATGGTTCACAGGACAAGAGGCACAAGCCCTTTGTAGAGACACCAATAAATTGATTCACTACATCGTCAAAAGATTTCACTCCAGTGAGATGCCCACTGTGGTCCTGTAGAGAGAGATTCAAAATGTACCTATAATCACACTTTGAGAATTCACCATCACATTTGTTGCAATGCCAAATTTTGAAATCTTAATGCAATTTTTTTTTCATGCATTGTATGCCATCAACAAAGAGAGGGAATGCAAGGAAGTGGAATTCATCCCTGTTAATGTCAACGATGGAAGCATGTACATAGAACCACATTGCCTTCTCATAGGGTTGCATGCTTTGTAAGTCCAAATTTTTTTTCTTTGGGTGTGGTTGGGATGAAGAGCCTTCATATTTGTGACTCAAGGATGGGGAAGCCACACGAAATCCATTTTCACTGAACCATTGTTGAAGGAGGTGGTTTGGATCAATATTTGGATTAATAAGAAGGATAGTAATAGGAACACCACCAATTGTTCTTCCATTGAATTATGTTAGATGTACACCCTTGACTACAAGGACTGGGGGAGGATCAAAGGAGTACAATGAAGCAAGTAGAGATCCCTCATTGTGGAAATGATGGCCCCACAATGTGACATCAATGTTGAATAATGACATGTCTCTAAGGCCAATAGTTCACTTTCTTGTTTCAGAGTCATCTCTCTTCCGAATTGTCGATGCAAGGGGATACAGAGATGGCCATGCCAATAAGATCAACTATGGAATTTAACAATGAATTTTGAAGGTCATTGATTGTTTTAAGGTGGAAGGGATGTAAAGGAATGGAGGGGAAATCATGTAGGCAAGGTTGGATGGTTGACGCAGCATAAAGGATAATCTCAAGATGGTTGTTAAAATGGTTAAATGTAGGGAATTTTGGTTTGGTTGTGCCATTGGAGATAGTGTAAAATTTTCTATTTCAATCTAAGCATTGAAGGAATCAACAAAGTTGTTAAATGCATAGACATGGATCTCTTTTGCATAACAGTCAAGAAGTTCAAATCCAAATAGTTTCCCTGGTCCTTTTTAGTTTGTGTATTCATGGATGTTTGTCTCTGCAACTACACGACCTTAAATGAACCATTTTTTGTGTTAAAATTTGAGCATTAATTCACAATACTCTTGGATATTTACTAAGAGAATAACATATACAATATATCAATGCATAACAATCACAATAAGCATGACAAGCATCACAAGAATCAAAAGCATGAGAGACAAGAGACACAAAGTTTCCATGGGGAAAACCCTAAGGTGAAAAACCCCACAACTTCCTTAGAGATAGAGAGAGCAATGGCTCAACCAAAGTACAACCAAAATACACTTGAGATAGTCTCCTAGAGCAAATGATCCTCCTCCTCACTAGTGCGCCACTTTCTGAGTGAGAGAAGTGTGTCTTTCCGAATGATCCAAACAGAGATCTCTCGATCTCTATTTATACTTAACCTGTTTTCCCAGTGACCTTATGGGGCCGACTTGTCTATCTAGATACATCCACAATATAATATATATTTTAGGGCTGACCCCAGACATGGTGGTCTAATAACCCATCGGCAAGTACACACACTTGCAACACTTGTCAATCGACATGACGACACTTCCTTATAGAGGAATAACACATCTCTTATAAGGGTCCAATAAATATATATGAAATACATAGATGAAATACATTCTGAAGTTACATATACATCAACACTCCCTCTTAACTAGGAAGGTATTTATCAACACAGTTGTGCTAGACAAGTCTTCTTCTTGGGATCATCGTCATCATCATCGTCACTTCTACTGCTATCTCAACCAATCTCTGACTCTACTCGTTATAGGAAGTTCTACAGAGCCAGTCCTTTTTCATAGTGGATGTAGGCCCACCACTTGTAGGTCTTCATCATCTGTGTGAACGGCCTGATAGAGGTGGCCTCTCAGGACTAATTTTATGTGCGGATGCAATATCGAAAAGAGTATCCTAGGAACATTTATGTGCCTAAGCATGACCGAAAAGATCTCTCGGGACTGATTACATGCATCTCCTCCACAATACATTTAAAGAGCATCCCAGGAACATTTATGTGTCGCAACATGACCGGCAAGATCTCTAAAGAGCATCCTAGGACTTATTACGAGCATACAGCTCAACCTCTCGGATCTCCAGGACTGATTACATGTGGATAGACAAAACCTTTAAAGAGAATCCCAGGTACATTTATGTGCTGCAGCACGACCGACAAGATCTCTAAAGAACATCCCAGGACTAATTACGAGCACACAACTCAACCTCTCGGATCTCCAAGACTGATTACATGTCTCCATAATAATACCTCATCCCAGGACTGATTACGAGCACACAACTCAACCTATTGGATATCTGAGGACTG
Source organism: Larix kaempferi (assembly GCA_027924585.1). NCBI lineage: Eukaryota > Viridiplantae > Streptophyta > Pinopsida > Pinales > Pinaceae > Larix > Larix kaempferi. The sequence goes on along the minus strand of BSBM01000307.1, from coordinate 7,968,030 downwards.
ATTACATACTACATAGCAATACCGGAAAGAGTACCCCAAGAACATTTATGTGCCGCAGCACGACCGACAAGATCTCCCGGGACTGATTACATGCTATTTTCATAACCTGCCACATATCATCTCTGACCTCCAAGTATCAACCTGATACTCATGATCCAACGGATCATCATCGCAAGAGGCATCATCCTGATGCCCATGATTATACTGATCATCATCACTTGTACCATCCTGGTACATATCATCTGCAGCAACATCCTGAAGATCATCATCATGATCAAACTGATCATACAATTCATCCACCTAATGCACACCAAGTATCTACCTAATACATATCATCATACATGATCCACCTGATACAAATACAAGTACATGATACATATCAACATACATGATCTACCTGATCATACAATGTATCCACTTGATACAGATACATGGTGCAAGCATCCAACAAGATGCATATACAAATACATACAAATGATCCAACCGATCATATCCAGCATCCAACATGATGCGTACATACATATAAATGATCCAACTGATCATATCCAGCATCAACACAATGCGTACATACATACAAATATAAATGTTCCAACTAATCATATCCAACGTCAACACGATGCGTACATACATACAAATATAAATGATCCAACTGATCATATCCAGCATCAACACGATGTGTACATACATGCAAATATAAATGATCCAACTAATCATATCCAGCATCCAACATGTTGCATATACAGAACAGTAACTGGAGCATCGTCCTGATACTCATCATCTGGTGGTTACATCCACAGCCATGTGAAGGATCCTCCTTCCAACATGCTTGGGATGGCTTCAGCAAATGTGTCCATCACTTCTTCCTCGAAGTGTCATCGATCTGAAGAACACCAAGCCTCTCCCTGAAGTACTCGAACTTCACCCTGGCTAGTGGCTTTGTCAGCACATCTGCAATCTGCTTGTCCGTCACAAGATACAGGAGCTTCACGGCTCCTCTATGCACCATATCCCTGATATAGTGATATTTGATCTCTATGTGTTTCGATCTGTCATGAAACACTGGGTTCTCAGACAGCTTCACACAACTCTGGTTATCGCAGAATATACGAGTAGCATCCAATGGGAGATCAAATAACTCAGACAGTAGCTTCCGTAGCCATACTGCCTCACAACTAGATGAACAGGCTGCAACATACTCTGCCTCAGCTGTACTCAGTGCTACGCAGGATTGCTTCCTACTGAACCAAGAGATCACACCTGATCCCATACTGAAGCAGCACCCAGATGTTCTCTTCCTATCTGCAGCACTGCTAGCCCAATCTGAATCAACATAACCTTGTAGGTTAAACTTTTGATTCGCTTCATACTTGAGCCCATAATCCACTGTACCCTTCAGGTACCTCAGAACATGCTTTACAACAACCAGATGAACACTCCTCGGATCCGTCAGGAACTGGCTCAATGTGTTCACTGCAAAGCAAATATCTGGTCTCGTGTTCGTCAGGTACATCAAGGACCCAATCATCTGACAATACATAGAGACATCAACTGGCTCAGATGAAGCATCACATAGATGCTTTAGATTCAATGCCATGGGTGTGGCCATGGCCTTGCAACCCATCATCCCAAATTGCTTCAGAATATCTACTGTGTACTTCCCTTGACCAAGGAAGATCCCACCTGAATTCTGCCACACCTCCATACCTAGGAAATAATGCATCATTCCCAAATGTTTCATATCGAACTCAGCAGCAAGTTTCCTCTTAGTATCTGCAATCAATCTGTCATCTCCTATTACAAATAAGTCATCCAGATACAGGAGTAGAATCATAGGATTCCCTTCCTCAACCTTGTAGTAGAGGTTGGAATCCGCTTTACTCTTGGTAAATCCCAAGCTAGATAGGAAACTGTCCATCCTACCATACCAAGTTCTGGGAGCTTGCTTCAAGCCATACAATGCTTTCTTCAATCTGCACACATATGAATCCCTGTCGTGTATTTCAAAACCGAGTGGCTGCTCCACGTATACTTCCTCTTCAACTACACCATTCAAGAAAGTAGTCTTGACATCCATCTAGTGTATTTTCCATTTCATTGCTATAGCCAGGGCAAGTACTGTTCTGATGGAAGTATACCTGGCTACAGGTGCAAAAGTTTCTTCATAATCTATTCCCTCTTTCTGAGAGAAGCCATGAGCTAGGAATCTTGCTTTGTATTTCTCTACACTGCCATCTGCAGCATGCTTGATTTTGTAGATCCATTTGGAAGTCACAACAGGCTTCTCTTTAGGTCTTGGGACAACATCCCAAACATCATTCTTCATTATCGATTGGTGTTCCTCAACCATGGCATCCTTCCATTCTTTCTTTTCCGCTGCTTCTTCATAACTAGAAGGTTCTTTGTTCATAATGTCACAGAGTAAAGCAACATAGCTGGTATGTGATCTGGTTCTCTTCTTTGCTCTGTGTTCTTCTTTTGTATTGCCAAATCTTTCTGCATCTTGAATGAGCTCTCTAGCCCATGCAGGTTTCCTCTTGTGAGAGTTATCCTCATGGGGTGGATCTACATGTTCTTGCGGATCTTCAAACTCACGAACAACTTCTGGAATTGCTTCAGTCATGGTAGTGTCTTGAAATCTAGTTTCCTTAGGTTCTTCATAAACTTCTATAGGCGCCTTCCTTGATTTGATGAATGCTGATTTTTCATCAAATGTTACATCCCTGTTGACATCAATCTTCTTGAACCTTGGAAAGTATATTCTGTAATCCTTCGAGCTTTCACTGTAACCCACAAAGATACCCTTCTTTCCTGAAGGATCTAGTTTGGTCCTCTTTTCCTTTGGGACATGAGTGTATATTGGACAACCAAATATTCTGAGATGGCTGACTTCAGGTTTCTTACCAGAAAAGACCTCTTCTAGTGTCTTGTTGTCCAATATCTTGTGGGGTGTTCTGTTCTGCACATATACAATTGTTCTGGCTGCTTCTGCCCATAGATGCATAGGTAGATCCTAGTCATGCAGCATTTCCCTTGCTGCTTCCATGATTGTTATATTCTTCCTTTCTGCAACTCCATTTTGTTGAGAATTATAAGGAGCATTCAACTCCCTCTTAATCCTTGAATCACTGCAAAGCTTCTTGAAGTCACCTGAGGTGAATTATCCATCAAGGTTTTGAATTCCTTGAACTTATCAAACAACTCATCTTTGTTTTTCAAGAAGTATACCCAAGTCTTCCTGGAGAAGTCATCAATAAATGAGACATAGTAAACATACCCACTTAGAGAACTGGATGACATAGGACCACATACATCTGAGTGGATGATTTCCAGGATATATTTTGCCTTGCTTTCACTGCTTGGGAAAGCCTTCTTAATATTCTTACCTTTTGCACATCCTTTGCAAACACCTTCATGTTTGGTATTGATTTCAGGAAGACCCTCTACAGCCTTGCTTGCAATTGGAAGTGCCCTATAGTGCATATGAGAAAGTCATCTATGCCAAAGTTCACTTGGCTCCATGGATTCATGCACCATGGCATGTTCAGGTTATCCTTTTAATTTATACAAACCTCCCTTTTGCTCTCCAATCACAACTGCATCATCTATGGTCTTTCCCTTTGGCCACATTAGGACTTGGCCATCCACAAATGCAACCCTCATACCTTTTGTATCCAATGCAGAGATGGAGAGTAAGTTCTTCTTGAGCCCAGGTACATAAAGGACTTCTTTCATCTTCAAAGATTTTCGAAAATCTAGGTTGTAGGAGGCTTCACCACTTTTTTTGATGGGATATTGATAATCATCCCCAAGTTTCACTTTATGGGGTGATTCATGTTCAAACAGATTTACAAAGGATTCTTTAAACCCAGTCATGTGTTTGGAAGCCCCACTGTCAATTAACAAATCATTACAACCATGGGAGATAGTACCTGTGAGAGCAGAGATTAGAACATACTCTTCTTCACTTGATGAGTCATCATTACTATCATCACTTTTTGCCCTAGCCTTCTTCTTTGGAGGTTCATAATCTTTGGTAGCTTGAGCATAGTACCTTCTTTTGTTACCCTTCTTCTTCCTACTGGAGTTGTTGTTGTTATGTTTGTCCCTTTTGTTCTTGGGACATTCTGAAGCAAAGTGACCCTTCTCATTACAAGTGAAACACCTTAGATCTTTCTTGTCTTTGTGAAAATGATGAGAAGATTTCTTCTTGTGATGGGATGGCTCCCTCTTGAACTTGCCCTTCTTAGTGTGAGCTATGAGAGCTTGATCTTCATTTCCCATCTTCTCTTCTCTTGCCACAAGCCTTGCTTCTTCTTGAGAACATTTCTCCCATAATCTGCTGAAGGAAATTAACTTCTTTCTGGCATAGATCCCCTGGATAAAAGAGTCCCATGACCTAAGTAGGCCATTCAAAGTAGTCATAACAATTTCACCATTCTCCACCATTTCATCTACAGCTTCAAGTTGTTCCTTGATCTGAGAGACCTTGGAGAAATAGGATTGAATGGTTTCTCCATTCGACATCTTGCCCCCTTTCAATTGATTCCGCAGGGTCATCTTCCGATTTATGTTCTTTCCTTCAAATAGCTTGGTCAAAGAGTCAAACATAGCCTTGGGTGTCTTTAGAGAAGACACATGGGGTATGAGATGGTCTTTGATAGAATCAACAATGATTCTCTTTTCCTTGACCAAGTTCTTCTTATGCAATACCTTAGCCTCTTCATCCTCTGGGATAGGGATGTCTTCTTTTATATATGAGTCCAACTCATTCTCTTCCAAGATTAACCCAATCCTATACTTCCAAGCTCGGAAGTTATCATCTCCTTCAAGCTTATCCTCAAGCTTGGTGTGGTGAGACATCTTAAAGAGTACTTCAAATGAAATAGAAAATATTTAGGTCTTACCACTTGAAATGCTGAAAACTGAATCTAGTCCCGGATTAGGGTTTGTCAGAAAAACCCTAAAAATTCAAAATGTGAATTTCAACTTTCTGAAAGGATAGAAATATGTGCCTTGATGAGCTGATCAGCCTGGTGTATTCAAAATTTGAGATTAGAAAAGCTTTACCCTTCAAAGTTTCCTTTTTGTCCTCCCGGGTTCACTAGGGAGAGCCCTGAATTAGGGTTTGAGTTTCCCGGAGATCTACCCAGCCAAAAATCTTGCTCCAAAGCACTAAACTTCGATTTTTGCAAGGAACTTCCAGCTATGGCTTCAGATTTCAGAAATTCCTGTTTGTGTGGAAACCCTAAGTTTTAGGGCCAAATCTGAAAATGCTCAGAATTGAATTCTGATTGGATAGATAGATTCTCCTTGATGAGTAGAGTCAATCTACTATACTGCGTTTCCAAAAACTGTGGAGAGAAACCCAATAAACAAGAAACTCAAGTTTCTGTCATTGCAAATTGTCTTCTTCTCAGGTTAGCTCTAAAACCATGTTAAAATTTGAGCATTAATTCACAATGCTCTTGGATCTTTACTGAGAGAATAACATATACAGTATATCAATGCATAACAATCACAATAAGCATGACAAGCATCACAAGAATCAAAAGCATGAGAGACAAGAGACACAGAGTTTCCGTGGGGAAAACCCTAAGGTGAAAAACCCCACAACTTCCTCAGAGATAGAGAGAACAATGGCTCAACCAAAGTACAACCAAAATACACTTGAGATAGTCTCCTAGAGTAGATGATCCTCCTCCTCACTAGTGCGCCACTTTCTGAGTGAGAGAAGTGTGTCTTTTTGAATGATCCAAATAGAGATCTCCCGATCTGTATTTATACTTAACCTGTTTGACCAGTGACCTTATGGGACCGACTTGTCTATCTAGATACATCCACAATATAATATATATTTTAGGTCCGACCCCACACATGGTGGCCTAATAACCCATCGGCAAGTACACACACTTGTGACACTTGTCAATCCACATGACGACACTTCCTTATAGAGGAATAACACATCTCTTATAAGGGTACAATAAATATATATGAAATACATTCTGAAGTTACATATACATCAACCTTTTGTAGTGGGGGTTTAGTGCTTTGAATGGAATAATAGCCATTGGCATGGATAGTGGTGGAGTTGTTGTTTGGGGTGATTAGAGAACACTTTCTTGTGTTAGGCCAAGGTGTTGTCTAGTTGATGAACCTGTTGGAATTCCAAGATTAGTTGGTAGTACAAGAGCAAGAGGGATCCGAATAAGGCCTAGATTGCGATGGAGAACTTCAAGGTTGAGCACTGTAATAGTCCTGCTAAGAAAAAAAAAAGGAAATATTTAAAACACATGTTAAAATTGTGTGAAGAGGGGGTGGTTAAAATATGAATTGAAGGGTGAGAAGAAACTTACAAAAAAAGGCTAAAAAAACTATGGAAAGTGAAATGTACATGGTATTGTGAACGACAGTGTAGGTGCACTTGGAAAGCTTGATGATAGAGGCTTCTTGGATTTATCCATCTAATACGAGGGAGTTGAAGGTTGTTAGGAGAAAATTTTGATGTGTGTTGGTACCATCAGAGATAGTTAGCCGGTAGCATGGAGCCATTTCCTTTGTCGATCTGAGTGGGGATAGTGAAAAAACCTGGAGACATGGTTGGAGGTGTACATAATCGACCAAGAGTAGAGATATCATATTTTTTGTCAAGGGTGGATCCATTATGTGGGGGTAGCCCTGAGTATTACAGGAAGAATAAAAATTTAAATATACGAGTAGTAAATTAAGTGAAGGAGTTTGAGACAACTATGCATAAATCCATTCAATTTGTACCGATGAGAAAAGTAAAATTTTTAGTTGGCATATTTACATTTTCTAATGTGAGCATGGAATTATTTATGTTTTTTGAAAATATGTTGGTTTTATATGAAGGAAATTTTCCATGAATTAAGGACAACAACATAGGCCATGCTCTTTCCCAAACACATATAAGGAGAATCTAAAGGATCAAGAACTAACATAAATATCTATTCATGACTATAGAGCAGACATATTTGAATATCCCCATGGACTAACCATTAAGGTGAACCTAAATGATAAAGAGAGAGGACATGTTTTTTTTGTTAACATCTAAATCAATGGATCTAAAGATGGCATATATATGTTACACCTTATGTATGATGAGGTGTATGCAATTTTGTTTTGACTAAGTAGAAATATGAAAGGACATTGATTACAACACCCTAAAGCATATTGAGTTCATGGATGAAAGAGTTTAAGAAATAGGGAGTGGAGGAGATCCATGCTTATAACCTAGACGATGTAACCAATAAAGCATAAACATTGAGATGCAACAAGCTTGAGTGTATGAGAGAATGGAAAGAAAATAAGAGTATCATATTTTTGAGGTATTCAAAGTTCTCAAGTATAGTTTGTGTTAAATTAGAAAATAAAAGCAGAAAGGGTTGGAAAAAAATACAACCTAAAAGAGGAAGACTTATCTATTTTAGATGGAGGACATGTACCATAAAATAAGGGCACCAACATAGTCCATGTTGTTTCTCAAAAACATACGAGGAGACTCTAAAGGATATGCAAGAACTAACATAAGTGAATATTCATTACTATAGCGTAGATGTATTTGAAAATTTCCATGGACTTGTTGGTTTCACAGTTAAGGTGAACCTAAATGACAAATGAAGAGGACAATTAAGCAAGCTAAAACAATTTGTACAAAATACAATGAGTATAGATATGTCATGCTCATATTAGCCTTTAAATGAGATTGATTGGATTAGGGTACCAAGGTAAGATGTGAATGATGTGTGAGTATTTTGATTCAATGGGATCACATGTTGGAATGACTTGGGTATCGTATAGCATATGAATACTTGCAAGTACATCAATGGTTACGTGAGAGGAAGTACACATGTTAAATGACCAGTAGTGATGATAGTAATGCATTGGGTATTTGAGCAAAGCTATCACTGTGTTATGTGGGCAGTTTGTTATCATCACATTACTATGTCCTTGGGAAAATTGCTACAAGGTGCATGCTTCCAATTAAATCTCTATTCTTTTAGTTATGCAGATTTAGAGAATAAATAGATTAAGTTATTTATGTAGAAGGATAGATAAATTTGGGCAATTGTTATGGTCGGGAAAACAAAAGAGAAGAAGTGTTTCCATCAAAATAAGTTAGAAATATAAAATATTTGAGGGAGAATATAGGATATAGAAACCATAAGGGAAATTAGATTGATTGAAAAGCTACAAAAAAATGTAAATACATTGTCATGGGAAAATTGGTGTAAGAAGATGAGAGCATGTATTATGTTTAAGACAAGTAGATTGTTGGTACAAGCTAGCAACAAGTAAAAAAAAATGTTGTAGGAGTGAAAAATATGAACAAAAGAAAACATACCTTGCAAAAGAGGGAAATTTAAGATATGTTGTGGACGAATGTATTCTTCCCTCTGGTATGGAACTCGAATATCTACAGGACAAGAGGGAAGGAATTAGAAATAAATTTAGCTAAAGAGTAATCTGTTAAAGCTACCATGTGGAAGATGCAAGTATAGAAATGTTTTTTTTGTAACTCAAAGTAAGGATTTTTTTTTTCAGCAACTTAAATTTATACACAATCTTAACCACAAAACAGGACCATAGCATGTATAGGATTTGATACGAGCTAACAACAAGTAAAAAAAATGTTGTAGGAGTAAAAAATATGAGCAAAAGCAAACATACCTGGCAACAAAGGTAAATTTCAGATATGTTGTGGATGAATGTATTCTTCCCTCTAGTATGAAACTAGAAGATCTGAAGGACAAGTGGGAAGGAGTTAGAAAGAAAGTGAGCTAACGAGTAATCTATTAAAGCTACCATGTGGAAGATGCAAGTATAGAGATGGTTTTTTTTAAACTCAAAGTAAGGATTTTTTTTTTCAACAACTTCAATGTATACACAATATTAGCCACAAAATTGGACAATAGCATGTTTAGGATTTGATCCCTAACCAATAATTTCCATAATAGTAATGGCAACCAAGTAAAGACATCAATTGTTTTTTTGCTATTTTGACCCAAATTTTACGAAGACCCCTTGAATTTGTTGCAAAAACTATAGAAAATATAATAGAGGACACACTAAAAGGGAAATTTTATAGTTTGAACTTGAATTATTTCTTAATAGTTCGGAAGAGAGGGCCCCAAACCTATGAGTATGGGATACAATGAACTACATTCAATCCATAAAATGCATCCTTTTGATCATTGCAATATAGATTTTATCAAATCCTTCATAGCAACAAAGAGAACACACTTTCAATGTGGTATCACTACATATCTAGTAAATAATTTCATGGTAGTTCTAGTGTAAGAAGAAGAGGATATTTTTGTTGAGGATGTGATTTTTAGGTTCTATTGTTTTATACATATCAGTTTAAACCAAGGCACTAATTTTGTAACAAATTAAATAACTAGTTTAATGGATATTTGCAAAAGTATGCACCAAAATAGTATGTTATATTAGCAAACTAAGAAAGGATAAGGAAAGAGTACAAACAAGGTGTTAGTATATCTTCTCACAAAGGATTTAGATTTGAAGAGGTCATACTAGGTCAATTGATTAAAAAGTTTTTTCTAGGAATATAACATCATGGAAGAATGTTTGAGATGGACAAATTTCTAACTATCATTCAACTAGGAATAAATCATGTTGATGGGATAACCATATACCATATATAAGGTTCACAAGTTTAGAAATATTACAAATTGAGTAGTGCATTAAAGACTTAATAAAAGAGATCAAACTTTAGACACAATTATTTATGGATCTATTTTTATGTTTTGTAGAACTAGTCCATAAAGAAAAACATGCAATAGATTACCTTGTGAATCCCTTTGAGATAAATTTTTTATATGTCTATGAGTTTTTGAAAAAAAAGGAGCCATAAAAGCATCAAAAGCACTGAAATTAACTGTGGAAAATACAAGAATGTGTATTGAATTTATTGGCAAATACCAAATTTCCTTGGAACAACAATGGGAGGTCAAATTGCATTGTCTCTGAGTCTACGAATATATATGGCCCAATAATAACATTAACAAATTTGATTTGGGTTCACATGGAATCAACCGCAATGTTGTGCATTGTATCTCTAATGCAAAGGCCAAGAACAACATATTGTTGTAGCATTTTTTCCATGTTTTCTTTTTGTAGAGGAAAGAGAGGATTCCATCGCAAAACCCCCAACATTACTCTTGGCAAAGTTGTAAAAATAATGAGGAAAAAATGACAAATTCAACGATAGCATATTTTTTCTTGCACAACTGTGGCAATTTGTTTTTTGTTAAATTGTATTTCTTTGCAAAGAAGGGTTTGAAAGTTTAATTCTGGTGTAAGTTTCTTAAGTGAGTCCTCAAGTGAAAGTTCCCTATGGCTTCCCATTAAGAAATTTTTTCACATAATAAGTAAATTTGTAAAAGGAAAGAAAGGTGATTGTGGAAAAAAGTAAGCATCATGCCTTATGGTAGGCCAAATTTTTTTGATGCTTTGGAGCCTTAAGATTCTAAGGTTTAGTCTTAAAAGCAATCTCATGGGAATGTACAAGTATAAGATAAGTCTTTAAGTATCCATGTTGAAGGCCCTCAAAACTCACTTGCTAGATACTATGCAGAGAAGTTTCGATGCAATTGTTCTATTGCTGGTTTTTGAGAATGGCAATGTGTCTATGAAGAAGATGGAACACAATATTTCATAGGAAGGAGATACATGAGAACAACCAAATTTCTTGTGTGGATATGATTTGTTTCTATATAAAAGTGCATATGTTTGCATAGGAAAAATATAGAGTGGAGCAACGTAATAACCTATATCGAAAATAAATATTCGTTGTTAGCATAGAGTCTTATGCTATAATGATTCATTGTGTGTAGGAACCACTAATGCAATGCTACAGAAATTAACAAAAAAAAAAAAAAAATTGTAATAAGCTGCAAATTATATTAAAAGAGTAAAAATACAGTAGTAGCTACAATTCTTGGTAGTCTTACCCTGTCGTGCCAACCATGAGAAACCAAATTTCTGTTGAGATAATCAAAATAGTACATCATAATGTTTATGTCTAAAGAGTGGCAAAAAATAAGCTAGAACTGGGTGAAGCCTAGAATGCTCAGAGTCATGTAGGCTAACAACATCTTATTCAAAAAAACTCATGGTTGTGGAGTATATAAAGGCAAAAGATAATAGAGCCAGCATAGTAACCTCTTTAAACATTAGTAGAAGGTGTCTCCTCCAGGATGGGGAAACCGTAGGCTACATTTGCTCTGCAAAGCTTATCAGGGATCAAAGTCTTGGTACCTAGAGTTGTAGTAGCAGTCCCAATGATCTTGGTAGCTTTAGCAGGTTGCCGAGCGTCATGAATAGGATGCTTGACAGGAAGGGGGCCGGATTTTCTATGAAAAATGGCATCACCAGCCTACTCGTTCCTGGTTCTTTTGGCCAGGATAGGACCCAGAGTAGTGGGTATGGGAAAAGGCATGCGTGTCTTCTCCTTAACAGACTGAGGATCTTTGCTTCCAGCTTTGGCAGAGTAGCTGCTACCAGGGTGGTGCAAGTCCAGGCTTGCATGAGTGGCTAAGAAGCCATGACCGCCATGGGGTGTCTCCACACGAATTGCAGACGAGGTGGCACCAGGGGTTGTGCTACCAGAGTGAGGAGCCCTAGAGAAAGGCCTTGCAGGGGCATATGTCACCCAACTGTGCGTGGCTTCCAAAATGCCCAGTGTGGTTGACCAGTTCAGCAAAGTGGCACGCAGATCTTGAGTGGCATGTTGAGCAGAAGCCCAGTTCCATTGCATATGTTCCATCAACTGGCCCATCATGTTTTTGACCAACCAGTAGGGGTCCCAAACTTGCTCTGGGTTGCTTGGTGCCATGGTGTCAGCGATGATGCAATCTTCCTAGTTATCCAGCAATGGGCGAATTGGAATGGAGACCTTAAGACCATAGCCTTTTCTGAGGGGGTTCTCCTCTGTGACAATTTCCTTGAGCTTGTTCTTGGCCTTGCTGCCTTTGGTTCTGCCCATGGTGGTCGTGGTGGAGAGGGAGAGGCGAATACAGGAATGAGTGAGCCAGAGAGCGAGGTGAACGAACAGGTTGACGCCGAGAGCTAAGTGAACCTAGAGCATAAAATGCGAATTAGTCCTTACAATGCCTTGAGCCATGATCCCACACCTCGCACGCTTGAGAGCCTACATCATGGGATCTAGGGTGGTGGAGGCGATGTAGTAGGTTGGCATATTAAATTTCAGGGCCGCTTGACGTCACCTAGTTGACGTCAATGGTGGGACGTGTGGTGCTTCTCAGGCCAGGTGTCAAACTAGTTCGTTCCTGTCCTATTTTCCTAGTGCTGGCACCCGCATCTGGGGTACGGAAATAAAAATATTTATGAAGGTAATAAAGAGGAATATTCTCAGTGATGGTATATAGGAACCTTATTGCATTTGCAGAAAGTCTCGATGATGGTGTAGAACATCTTTCAGAATCAACAATAACATCAAGTCCTAGAAAATTAAAAAAATGTATGAAATATGGAAAGCTTTTGTATCGAAAAAAATGGAAGGCTTCAATCGGTGTTTTCCTATGAATTCAGCATGTTAAGTATATAAATGCAAGTCCATTAGTAATTAGGGTGATGAGATTGAAGACTTGGAAGATGAAACAACACAGTAAGAGATCCATTCAGCCTATGATTTAGTTCCGACATTTTGAAGGACCTTTGGGAAGATGTTCAAGAAATGGTATGACACAGAAATCGTTTATGAAAAGCCAAAAGGAATGTAATATGCTACTATAGGAGAAGCTTCTGAGTGAGTGCTCTGGTTTTCCTTGGGGCCCTTTCAAATATAAAGGATTCTTGCATAACCCTTCCTATGACAGATAAAAAAAGTTGAATAAGGAGGAGACCTTTTTTATAGATTACTGAATGCAAGTATATATACGCATAAATTGCCACGCATTAATTATCTTAAAATTTGTCACCAGAATTATAATTCATTACTTTAAAACTTCTGGAGCTATATAAAGGACTTCATTAATGTAGACCATGAATATGAACAATGAGCTCCTCTAATCTCTTACCCAACGAAATCAATGATCACATTTTTTTTTGACGTAGAGCATATATAAGATTAGTAACCATGAACAGGATTTATATATAATTTATTCCATAAGATTTGCACAAGATTTTCATTTAGCTAAATGACAAATAGGAATAACCATTCAATGGATTATCAAATCCTCAATGGTTGTCAGCCTAACAAGAGTCGTAGCGGTTCTCTTTTCAATGTATAAAACAAGACATGAATTTCTGTAAAGGAGCCTTCTTAACTTCATACTGTGTAAAGTCACTTCATTGGATTTTAAATCAAATCTCAAGTCAAAGAGTAGTGTGTATCTCCGAACATGGCAAACAAATCGATTTCAAAATCAAATATGATACTATGTAAAGTAATTTTATTTTATATAAAAGCTTAGGTTAAATAGTAGTGAGTATGTTTGAACATGGTGGACAAATCGATTGCAAATTCAATATGATAATCTATAAAGGAACTTTAGTTTCTTTTATATGAAATATTAGTTCAAAGAGTACGTATCTTTTAACATGGCTGAAAAATTGATTGCAAATACAATAATATGATGCAGAGCATAACAGAAGGGAAAGAAGAGAGGCATATGAAGATCAATAGCAAAATCCAACGAACGTTTCTACTTAACATGATATTTTTTTTGCAGCCATTAGTTTATTTATATGCTACTTAGTGTTCATATGTACTAGTGAATGTCTTGAAAATGTTAATGCAATCCTTGCATGGTGCCAACTGGAAATACAGTAGATCAACAAATGAGATGGTTGAGGAATATATATCTCTTTTCTAAAGTAAATTGTCACCAAAGAAGAGTTTATAGTAGTAACCTAAGTTCCGTAGGTAATTGAAAGTCATAAAACAAGGAATTTGTTCCTTCTTCGAAGTCTTTTATCACTTCGTGAGCCATATTTCCTTTTTTCCACCACATTGAAAAAATATGCGTTTTTCTATTCAGGTTTTTCAATTGAGTAGTGAATCCATTTTTGTTTATATTCATTTATCCACTATTATTTGAGAATCTAGGATACATATATACAGTTGCAAGGGCCTCTGGGCATAATTGCTTGCGAAGGGGAAGAAAAGATTGAGAGATATGAAGCTACAGGAAAAGGGAGGGCTAGAATGAATATGGCATGATTTATTGTGTATCCTCTTAGTGATAATGTTAAGGACACAATGAAATCTTTTCTCCAACCATACTGCAATAGCTAGAAGACTAAGGAAGAAGTAGGATCTATGTATTTTGTATGGTTGGACAGAATTCTGTAACATACCCGAAATCCAAGTTAGTATTTTACTGATTTAAAAAAAAAATATTTCACAATAATCATTTAACTCATAAGTTATACACATAACGACTTCATGAGATAAGTTATTTTCTCTTCAACTTTCACTTAACTAATACTCTTATAAAACTTGCTTACTGACGCAAAGATTCTAGTATATAATTCCAACATTTAACCAATATCAGATTATCTAACTTGTTATAACCACATCTAGACAACTTAATCTATTTTAGGACACTGATATGTACATGGAAACATTACACTATAAAACATATCTATCCAGGGTATTTCTCCAGGAAACTAACAATTGTAAAAGTGAAATATCGTATCTAACATACTTATATTAGCTCATGTTCGAGCATCACTAACTTTACTTGAACATTTTCATGAATTAACTCACCATTTTAGATCACATTCATCAAAGGAAAGTAGAAACACATAAGGGGAAAAAATGAGAGTCTAATATACGTGGTTCACCCATGTCTATGGGCTACGTCCACAAAAATAGTCATATCATATATTATTCATAAAAATAGAGTAATTACAACCTACAACTCGGTTGTCCCAATACTTATTTTCTCAATGTCTCTCTCATAGAGGGTACATTCAAAACATTAAAGAGTCGATATTGAAAGTGCCACAAGGATCTCTTCCACACTGATATTAAACACGTCTAGATATAGATATCAAACTAGACTCCTACAGGGATTGATGCAGGAGCATTGGGGCCTAGGAAGACCAGTCGAAGTTGATCGACATCAAGGAGCCGACCAACGGGAGTGCTGATGACCACTGGTGTGGAGAGCAGGTTGACTTGTCGAAGTCAACAAGTCGAGCAGAAGTAGTCAGTTTGCGACCGACTGGAGCAGTGCAATGAGTGTTTTGTTAGGTCGAGAATCGATACGTTATGGTCGATAGACAACAAGTAAAGTAAGAAGTTGCGTAGTCGACAAGTGGTCAAACTACGACGCGACAAGTTTAGCGAAGCCAAGCATGGAGGAAGGGGAGGACTGGAGAACCACATAATTCAAGAGATTGAACCGACAAGAAGGTCAAGATATGACCGACTACTATAACCTTGTTGGAAGAGCCAAAAATTCAAGGGACTGTACTTGGTAGCCGTTCGGGGTTACTGAGGAAGTTATTACTGTTATTGTGAGTAAGTGGAGGACATGATAGGTGTCGTCATGGACATCGACTGTGCAGCATGGTTGGGAGCTGACAGTTGCAGGTCTGCAGGATCTGGAAGGATCGGCGGGCAGGAGGATGCGTGTCTTGGGGACTGCAGTAGTCTCGGGAATGGCAGCAGCAGGATAGAAGATGAAGGAGGGGAATCAACTGGGGGATTCCATCTTTGATCAGCAGCATCAGAGAGCACAGTGTCTGGAGTGAAGAAAAGGAAGAAAAGAGAGAGTCACATAGACTGGGATCTGCGAGTTGAGATTGAGCCATAGATCATAGTTCCAAGGTGAACCAGGAGAGGGTGAGGTCAACACACAGGGAGAACACACCATATCTAAGTTGTAACGGCTGAATTCGATTGTAGTTAGTTATTTGTTTTCAGTTATTCCACATTGTAACCGAATTCAGAGAAGTAATATAAGCCACTTCTGGCATCTTGTTTTACACCTTGTTCGTGTAAGCATTGTGGTATGTGTCGTGTGTATTATTAAGCCAGAACCTTATTCCCGTAAGGTGACTTGCATCAGTTGGTATCAGATCCCGGAAGAAAGTCCGGTTGGGAAGACGACTATACCACCCTGACTTGCATCAGTTGGTATCAGATCTCGGAAGAAAGTCTGGTTGGGAAGATGAATATACCAACCTGACTTGTGTTAGTTGGTATCAGAGCCTAGAAGAAAGTCCGGTTGGGAAGATGACTATACCAACCTGACTTGCGTTAGTTGGTATTAGACCGGAAGAATCCTTCGAGCTCGTGGAATGTTCATGATATTGATCCTGCAAGTGAGTTGGAGAGCTCTAGCTGCGGTTGGGTAGAGTTGTGCATGACTTGTTTAAAGTCTGGTTGCGATTGGACGTGTGGGAGTTTCAGCAGAGGTTGAAAATGGCTCACAAAGGAGTTAATGTCCGAGGATGAAGAGTGCATCACGCAACAGTCGTAACAGTGGATCGTGAGATGTTCAACGAGTGTGTCAGGACAATGCGAACTTTGAAAAATGAAGTCATAGTGATTAAGGAAAGCCAGAGGCGTGGTTGTATTCTTGAGGCATTAGACCACAACGACGAAAAAGTCGAAGAGGTGGAAGCTCGGGAAGGAGCTGCAGAGGAACTAGTGGAAAAACTGATTAAACTTCTGACAGATATGAGAGGTCGAGTGAAGATAGATGTGCATACGTACTCGAGAATCCTGGACCCATAAGATTTGATCGACTGGTTCAGAGAGATGGAGAAATGCTTCGACATAGAGCAGATCGAGGATCCTAAGCAGGTTAAGATTGCATGTCTGAGGTTGAAAGGTCATGCCTCGTTATGGTGGGACAACGTACAGGCTGACAGACTCAAGAACGACAAGGAGAAAATCAAGTCTTGGGACATAATGGTTTCCAAGTTGAAGGGGAAGTTCATGCCAAATGACTATGTGATTTCCTTGTTCAGGAAGTTGCAAAACTTTCGACAGAAAGAGATGACCGTGAAGGAGTACACGGAGGAGTTCTACCGATTGTCGATTCAGTCAGGACAAACTAATGAAGGAGAAGAAGCTATCGCCAGGTATGTGAATGGCTTAAAATATGCTATTCAGGATGAACTAAACATGTCAAGATTCAAAGTAGTCGACGAACCCTATCAATTCGCTCTAAAGGCAGAAGTGACCAGGGGGAGGATGACTGGTCGAGGTGCAAAAATCGTCTCCACGAAAGGCCAAAGTAGCGGGTACAGGAAGGAAAGTATTGAAGATAGCCAACACGTGGAAGGGACATCAACATGGGAGAAAGCGCAAGAGAACCAATGCGATGGTCGTGAGAACCGCAGTCGAGGTGTGTATAGTCGAAGTGGTCCATCCAACAAGAAGGGAGCTAACAAACTAGCCATAATCTATTACAAGTGTCAAGGGATGGGACACAAGGCATACGAGTGCCCAAAGAACCTACATGGTGCAAAGGAGTCGAAACCCAAATGTCGGAAGGATGAGCAAGTCGACAAGAGGGAAGTGTCGGCATCCGACAGCAGTGGAGGTGAAAAGAAGAAGAACCGGAATTCAACGGTTCAGAGCGCCTTAATCCAGGAAGATCAACGCAACCCGATGGAGCTAGCACAATGGAAGGCAATCTTTTGAACAAAGGTGTGGATTAGAGAATGGCGTTGCAAAACCATAGTTGATGGTGGAACCATGGAGAATCTTGTGTCGATAGAATTCATCGACAAGATCGGTTGAAGTGTCGAGAACACCCACACTCCTACAAGATATCATGTTTGCAGAAAGGACACCATGTCAAGGTGACCAAATAGTGCCTGGTCAACTTCCGAGTTGAAGGATTAGAGGATAGTGTACTGTGCGAGGTAGTTCTCATGGATGCATGCCATCTATTGTTAGGAAGGCCATGGAAATAAGATCAAAAAATGATCTATGATGGTAGAGCTAACATAGTTACAGTATGGAAGAATGGCGTGAAAAGGACTCTTAAGCCGAGGCAGGAAGAGCAAGCTGACAGTAAGCACGGTGAGAGCAATCTTTGGGAGAAGCGAGTGTTGATGATCAACAAGAAGGAATTCCTTGCAAAAGAGGAGAGACAGTCGGGATGTTTTGCGATCATTCCAACAAGACCATATGTCGAAAGAACGACCAGAGAGGAGGATATTCTGGTCGAAATCGAGGAGTTGCTCAAAGAGTTTAGTGACATAATGGCTGATGAGAAACCGACGGGATTGCCTCCAATGAGGAGCATATCCCATTAGATTGACTTGATTCCAGGGTTGAGTCTACCAAACAAAGCACCATATAGGATGAGTTCGACAGAGGGACAGGAACTCAACCAACAGGTCCAATATTTGTTGGACAGAGGGTTAATTAGAGAAAGTCTGAACCCGTGTGTAGTACCAGCAGTATTGACACTGAAGAAGGGTAGAGAATGGAGAATGTGTAGAGACTCCAGAGCCATCAACAGGATCACGATCAAGTATCGGTTTCCATTGTCGAGAATGGATGACTTGATGGATTTCCTGAGTGGAGCGACATACTTCACGAAGATAGACCTGAAGAGTGGTTATCACCAGATTAGGGTCAGAGAAGGAGATGAATAGAAGACATCATTAAAGACAAAAGAAGGGTTTTACGAGTGGTTAGTCATGCCATTTGGATTGACTAATGAACCCAACACATTCATGAGATTGATGAATGAGGTATTGAAGCCATTTTTGGGAAGTTTTGTCATGGTCTATTTAGACGACATTCTAATTTTCAGTCGAACCAAGCTAGGCACGTTCGATAAGTATTGCAGAAATTGCAGGAAGAGAAGCAGATGGTGAACCTGCAAAAGTGTTTTTTCATGAAGAAGGATTTGGTGTACTTGGGGTTTGTAATCTCGAGTAAAGGGTTAGTGATGGACCCAAAGAAGCTGAAGGAAATAGTAGATTGGCCGGAACCGACAAGTACGACTGGAGTAAGGAGTTTTGTTAAGATCCTAGTGGGCGGCCTTCACTAACATCTCGAGGTTTTGGTGTAATGGTTCGTATCATTTGGTATCAGAGCCTCCACCAAGGTTCAAGTCATAGAGCGGGTGGAAACGTCGGCATTGTAGTGTTCACCTGGGGCTCGTACGGCACAAAGGGGACACCACCGTATGGGCGCACATCCAGCCCAAAGTCTGGACTGCGGAGCATGGTGGGATGTTAAGATCCTAGTGGGTGGCCTTCACTAACATCTCGAGCTTTTGGTGTAATGGTTCATATCAATTTTCCATGGACTTTTCAGTTTCTACCGGAAGTTCATTCGGGGATTCAGTCGAATTTGTGCACCATTGACAGAATGCATGAGAAAGGGCGACGTTGGTCGACGAGAAGTATTTCTAGTCGGGGATGTCAATGGATGTCGAAAGGTGGGTTCGACAATGTCAAGTTTCCCAGTTGGCAAAGGGAAGGAGTCAGAATACAGGGTTGTATACACCATTTCTAGTACCAGATAACTCTTGGGAGCATCTTAGCATGGATTTTGTGTTAGGAGTGCCAAAGACTCAACAGGGGAGCAACTCAATATTTGTTGTAGTCGACAGGTTTTCGAAGATGGAACACTTCATTCCATGTAAAAAGACAAGTGATGCCACAGGGATTGCTATACTATTCTTCAAGGAGATAGTCAGGTTACATGGGTTGCCAAAGAGTATCACGTTGGATCGGGATACCAATTTTATGGGGCATTTCTGAAGAACCCTATGGAAGAAACTGGACACGAAGTTGCAGTTTAGCTCGGAGTACCATCTACAGACTGACGGACAGATCGAGGTGGTAAACAAAAGTTTGGGAAACCTTCTAAGATGTCTAGTAGCCGACAGACCCAAGCAGCGGGAAAATTTGTTGGCCTAAGCAGAGTTTGCATACAACAATTCTGTGAATCGGTCGACAGGATTGAGTCCATTCCAGATTGTTCAGGGTAGAAGCCCACACAGAGTGGTGGATTTGGTCGAGTTGCCGACAGAAACCAGGAAGAGCGCGGGTGCAGAATCGTTCGCAAAACATATGGATGAAGTTCATGAAAATGTGCATAAGCACATCAAAAAGTGTAATGCGGCGTACAAGTTGAGGGATGGCAGAAAGAAGAGACTACAGTCGTTCTGAGAAGGGGACTTAGTCTATGCATTTCTGCGGAATGAGAGGTTTTCGACAGGTACATACAACAAACTGAAGCTGAAGAAAATAGGACCATGCAGGATTCTGAAGAAGATTTCGGACAATGCTTATGTGTTGGAATTGCCGGAAGACTTGAACATTTCAGCAACGTTCAACGTCTCAAATCTGTACAAATTTGAAGAAAGGTCAAGCAGTGGAATTGAAGAAGTGATAACCATCGACTGGACAAACCAAATTCCAGATGAGATCGCAGAAATAATCGAAGAACGTGAGGTTGGGGGAACGCGTAGTGCACGGAAGAAAGAATACTTAGTGCGATGGGAAAATGATGAGTTGTAGGAGGCAACATGGATTTCTGAAGAACAGTTTAGGAGAATGACGGGGTAATTGAATTCTTTTTCACTTGGGGAGTCTGATGCAAGATCACTGAGGCCTAGGCAGACCAGTAGAAGTTAATCAACATCAAGGAGCTGACCAGCGGGAGTTCCAATGACCACTGGTGCAGAGAGCAGCTTGACTTGTCGAAGTCAACAAGTCAAGCAGAAGCAGTCGGTATGCAGCTGACTAGAGCAGCGAAATGGGTGTTGTGTTAGGTCGAGAATCGAAAGGTTATGGTCGATAGATGACAAGTGGATTAATATGTTGCGTAGTCAAAAAGTGGTCGAACTACGACGCGACAGGTTTGGCAGAGCCAAGTGCGGAGGAAGGGGAGGACTGCCGAACTGCAGAAGTCAAGAGATTGAGCCAATAGGGAGGTTGAGATATGACTGATTACTATGATAGGGTCGGAAGAGCCGAAAAGTCAAGGGACCATACTTGGTAGCCATTCGGGGTTGCTAAGGAATTTATTACAGTTATTGCAAGTAGGTGGAGGACATGACAGGTGTCGTCATGGACAGAGACTGTACAGAACGGCTAGGAGCTGACAGTTGTAGGTTTGTAGGATCTGGAAGGATTAGCGGGCAAGAGGCTGTGTGTCTCGGGGACTGCAGTAGTCTCGGGAACGGCAACAGTAGGATAGAAGATGAAGGAGGGGAATCAGCTAGGAGGATTCCATCTTTGATCAGCAACATCAGAGAGTGCAACGTCTGGAGCAAAGAAAAGGAAGAAAAGAGAGAGTCACACAGTCTGGGATCCCCGAGTTGAGATTGAGCCATAGCTTAGAGTTCCAAGGTGAACCACGAGAGGGTGAGGTCGACACATAGGGAGAACACACCACAATTACTTCTAAGTTGTAACGGCTGAAGCTGATTGTAGTTAGTTATTTGTTTTTAGTTATTCCACATTGTAACCGAATTCAGAGAAGTAATATAAGCCACTTTTGGCATCATGTTTTACACCTTGTTCGTGTAAGCATTGTGGTATGTGTCGTGTGTATTGTTAAGCCAAAACCTTATTCCCGTAAGGTGACTTGTGTCAGGGATGAATCTATGATTCTCACTCCACCGAAGACAATTAATACAAGTACAATTTTTTATTTATTTATCAGATGAAATGTAGACGGGGATCATCCCCAAGCATCCGAGTAGTCAAGCACAATAATACATGCCCATGGCTAACATTAATCCTAGATATATGAACCTACATGCAACTATAAATATATGAAATGATCGAGTACAACTTAGAACACTAAGCACAGATATAACACAGGGATACACAACTACGCAGGTTATCTCTGGATTATTATACATGTATAAACGCTGGGATTGACGCATAATGATAGAAATCTAAGATTTCGTTGCAGCAACAATAAAATAAACGAGGATCAGAAGGAACCCTTGATTTCATTACAGCAGTGAAAAATTAAACCGGGTCAAAATGCATAAGACCTCCATTATACATATACATGTAATATATATTAAAAAAAAGAATCAATTATGTCTTATAAAATTTACCAAGCATCATGCTCAGGATTGCCGACATTAAACATTATTATCAAAACCAGACTATGCATATCATATTGCACAGAGATGCACATAGACTGATCCATGTTCATAAAAAAATGAAGAGGAAACGCGACCACGATCTTACATCTGGCACTACTCTGTCTTATAGATATACAACATGCGTGATAACTGATCCAAGATCATACAGAAAAGAAGAGAAAGGCGACCATGCTCTACACCTGGCGCTACTCTGTGTTACGGAGGTCCGCAAAGCCATAGTATGGGAATTTACCAATGTGTGCTATTCAGAATCTGACATCATACAAAAAAAGGAATGCAAAAGCAACCATGATCTATATCTAGTGCTACTCTGTATTACAGAGGTCTGCAAAGCCGTAGTATGGGAATTTATCAATGCGTTCTATTCAAAATCTGATATCATACAAAAAAAGGAATGGAAAAGTGACCATGATCTATATCTGGCACTACTCTGTATTACAGAGGTCCTCAAAATAGAACAGAAGTATGAGGATTACCAAAAGTGTGATCATCTCATCCGAGATCATACAAAAAAGAAATACAAAAGCGACCACAATTTATATCTGGTGCTACTCTGTATTACAGCGGTCCTCAAAACATAACATAAGTATGAGGATTACAAAATGTGTGATAAAATCATCTGAGATCATATAGAAAATAAATAGGCATGGCGACCATGATTTACATCTAATGCTACTCTATATTACAAAGGTTCCCAACTAAGCAAACAGTAGTATGAGAAAATATCAAAAAGAAAATGCTTCCCCGAAGCACAAACCAGGGATCACATTATATATATATAAACAGAAAACTCTACAGCTCATCGTAGGCAGCCGGATTAAACACATAAATAGAAGTTCATCAACTCCACATCATAGAAAAATAATATAAAACACATGGAGCATATATCATGTATATATGGATTGTTTACCCCAGTCGCAGGAAGCACAACAATTCGTGAACAGACTTATAACTATAAAAAAAAATTCTAAACAAAAGTCTCCGCAGGGATTAGCCCAAAAAATGGCATATAATGTATAAGAAAAATATCTTTTAGGGATCAAGCTTTCCATCTCTCCCTTCCCAGGTAGTCTATGCAAAACTGGTGCAACCTCTCAACAAAACCGTCGTCCTTCCCAATTAGCACCAACGAAAAAATTGTCCTACCGGAATCCCGCCCCCTTTTTAGAAGGCAATTGCCCTCTTTAAATACCACGAGTTTCCCCTCTACCTCTTCTTGGAAGGTCCACCTGCATTTAGAGAGGATCTGCTCCCTCCTCGGTCTGTCTCCCATAACTTAGTTATAATCAAGTCATTAGTATCTTAGGGAGATCGTAGGAGTTGTTTCGTTGGTGCCAAACTCCTTAAGAAGTGTCTCAGTTAAATGCACACTCCATCAAAACATGTCTAAGTAAGCTGCAGTATGAAGAGTTCCCTCAATCATGGTAGGGTATCCTGGGCATACGTCCTCCTCTTTCTACCTTGATATAGTTGTTAAACTAAACAAATTAATTTTTTTTGGGGGGGTGTTGTCAATTTCTTATCGAGAAAACAACTCTATCCTTCAATCATGGCATAACCATACCATGATCCATCCATAATAAATTATTTTATTCAATATACTTTATGATTTTATATTTGATATCGAACCAATTCATCCTTGATAATAGGAGTTTACAATAACAGTATGTAATTGTATTACTTAATTAACCCTTCTTATGAAAGCATTGGGAAATATATATATATATATATATATAATTAAAAAGAATAATGTACCTCATTATTTCATATCTATATACCTAATATAAATATATTTCATGGTATAGATGTGATCCCTCACCTAGGATAGGTTTTTGCTTTCCTTAATGTTTTTAAGGGTATTTCTTTTCTACCCTTTGTTGATTACTTTGTTTTATAATTATGTGCCAACTCCCATTAGTTTTGGTTAGGATAAATTAATAGTAGCAACACATGTTGATCCTACATAGATTTTACCCTTACATAACTTTATAAGTTTTCATACTTAGAGGCACAAAAACCCATCCTCTATAACTAGTTTCCCTAGCCATCAGGATTCTCTCCTCTCCCTTAGTGGGTTCGTTCCCTTTTCATTAAGCACATTGTGACTTTAGTCTACAATAACATTTTACAATTTAGGAAATTAAAAATATAGAATCCTATTGAGGTCCACTGGTGGGCATTGGCCTTGAGCTCCTCACCAGGGCCACATACATAGTTAAAATATACATTTATATTTTACAAAATAATAGGGTATAGAAGAGGATGTTACATCTTTTACCCCTAGAGAATAACACCATCCTCAGTGTTCATGATTTTTCAATAGTTTGTCTTCCACTTTTGAGTCCTCTTTTTCCCGCTTTGTCATATCGGTTTTTACCATCTTTAAACCTTCATGATTCCGGCAAGTTGTTATTGCTCCTAACCTGCACTTCTATGTAACAAAACCGGTCTCCCATAATTGTTTAGTAAAACATATCATTAATTCATAATCCAACTCAGAATATAAACAATGAGTCCTTTGCAACACAACATTTTCTATTCATGAAACATATTCAAGCCTCTGTTTGTGCTTTTATCATCACAAGCACACATAATATAGGATTATTTTTTTCAAATATACTCAATAGCATTCATAAGTAATGTAGATTTATTTATCCTTTATTTGGATGCTTTAACTAGTCCTCAACTTGAGGTAAACATCTCTTTCATTCACACATTAGCATCATCTATCTCACACAATTTCAAGCAGTAAATTATAAAATTTATCAGTCATCCTCGCCCTTGAGAGAATTTTTCCTACTCAAGTAGTCCTATATGCACACATCAATATATTCAACACTCCAGTTACTTGTCAAATCGTTAATATGTGTTTTATTTTTATATCATGAAAATGAAAAACTTTCGACAACACTTTTGTTGATCACCAAACTCTCCCTTGAGTTATTGGAACTTCACCAACCCTTCGCTGAACACAGAACTCTCCCTTGAGTTTTGTCACCAATTTCCATGTGGACTTATCGGCTAAAGTTTGAGGTTACTCTCCATTTTGATTGCTAGTCAAAAATTTTCTCCTCAAAGACATCAAACAACGTCCTGTATTCCAGATGTCAAAATTTGTGCCTAGGTCTTTCCATTGATAGCACAAACTCTTTCACAATTATCCTCAATCTTCCTCGCTTGAGTCTAGGAATTTCTTTTCCACCCAGCCTCTTGCTTGAGTCCTGGAAAATCTACTTTAGCAAAGTAGAGCTGGATCATCAATTTTTGCCACTTCATCTGCCTAACACCAATGTGCTCACACAACAATAATTTTCCTAACACCATTGTGCTCCCTCAACAATCATTTTCCTAACACCATTGCGCTCACACAACAAATCCCTCCATTTCTATAACATACTTTATGCATAATATGTATAATGCTCTTGTCTTTCAACAAGTCCCGTAGATATTAACAATCTACCAAAACCCAGGATCATATTATTATATTTATTATTTATTTTGTCTGTATTTACAGTCAATTGCAACAATTGACTACTTACGATACACAGACTTGGTACTTATCGTGACTTCACTACCATTTCCAAGTTCCTAGAATCATTTACAACTTCACGGTTAGTTGTGATATAATCATCATCAATTGATAAACAATAATTTCACCTATTTATTCATCCATTCTTACTCATGCACATATATCTTTTCATGAGTCCTTGATGTTTATTCGGATTCTTACCGTATGATTACCATGCATAAAATGTCACGCTCCTGTCTTCCAACAAGTTCCACGGGATTTGACAATCTGCCAAATTCACTTGTTAGTACCACTTTATAAAACAAAATCAAATTTTGTAAGGAATCCTTTCCTAAGCATAGTAATAAGAAAATCATCCATCACACTACACATCCATACATGATCAACATTCTTATTTGATTTATTAATTTCATCAATCATACCTTACGACATGAAATTGCAATGGTAGCATATAGTATTTTATTAACCTCTTAACCTTTTCAACAATTTCAATGGTCGTCTAATTCACCATTTGAATTTTTCTGACTTATTTTTTCATAAATTTACAAGACGATTATAAAACAATTTATGTATATACGCCGCTATATGTATCAGGAAAAATCTCTGGAATGATTTATACCTATTTCTTGAGTATATCAAAAAAATCATAATCCAACTTCTAATTTTAGTGTGTTGACAAAATACATGATATGAAAGCATCATTCCTATGCTTATCGTTTTTAATTCATAACTTTTGTTAATCAAGGTAATAACATGTCTCGTCATAAATTCTCATATCTTTATCTTTTATACAAGGGGAATGGACTATAGCATTTTTCATCGATCTTGACGCAACTAGTTAATACTTTAGTCGTCATAGTTATTGTCCCAATATATTCATAAATAAGAACATTTATAATGCACTTTTCTCTACACTAAATATGAAAAGAAAATCAATTGTCAACCAAATTCCATTGTCTACAACAATTTATTTCTATATGAGATTTTTTAGTATATCTAACTTTAGCATACATTTCCTTTGTAATAACTCTGCATAAATATTCTTTATCCATCATAATACACAATCTCACTAGGAGAGTGCTACTCTTTTAAGTACTACATTAAAGTACAACTACTAAGTACAACTAACAATCGAATTATGGTAGACTTCATCTTTATTTGAACTTCTTTCCCAAAGTATTTAAAACTACTTTAGACCCACCATCATTTATTATTATTTGAAATTTATTGTCATACTCCTTCTGGAAATGGAATATGGTTTATTAATATACTGCTATCGACTTTCTTCAATCATCATTATGCAAAGCTAATTGACGATATCACTTCTATCTTTATAAATGACTTATGTATCTGCAATGGAAATCTGATTTCATTAAATAACATATAACTATTCATTTTTCAACCAAATATAACTATTCATTCTTTTGTAGGGTCGACCGCACACAATATTATTATACTTTTCTCATGGTCTACAATCTCTTATACTATGACAATCTACAAAATGATGTCAATTCAACACATATATTTTATATGTTTCTTAAAATCAAGGAATTCACTATAATCCTAGACATCTTAGGCTACCATCCTTCTAAAGCATTATACACATTTCTTGCGGAACATGCTTCAAACCCGAATTTCATTTATTATTTTAACACATAATGCTTCAGGAATAAACATAATGGAACTTACTTTTTTTTGTGAGTAAGAGAGACACAATTCTATTAATATAGTACAAAAAGTACAAAAATGATACAAGGAGCCCTCAAAAGGAGCTAAACATTCTGGAGGCCCATCCCAGAGGAGAAAAGGATGGCCAGCCCAAGATTACATCATTGCCAAAAGAATAAAGGAACCAAAATTACAATCAACCCAAAGGACCCAAAAAAGGGAATGGAGTCCAGAGAGCACCCAAAAAAGACCGATAACAGGTAGCAACTGAAGCGGACATCCACCAAGAAGACCATGCAAGGAGCCAAGACGTAGAAAGAAA
This sequence comes from Larix kaempferi, assembly GCA_027924585.1. Classification (NCBI taxonomy): domain Eukaryota; kingdom Viridiplantae; phylum Streptophyta; class Pinopsida; order Pinales; family Pinaceae; genus Larix; species Larix kaempferi. The sequence continues at coordinate 7,940,387 of BSBM01000307.1, read as the reverse complement.
ACCCTGTCGCACGCCTACCATGAAAAGAAACCAGCAAAGACCGACGAATCAAAACATAACATGAGACATAACCATCATCAACCTTTAGCATGAACACCCAGAGGGGCCAGTCTGGTCCAAACTACTGATCAGACCTCGAGGTCCCTGGCTCCCCGTGCCTGGATGCCTGCGGGGAGTGGGTACTGAGATCTTCCATTACTGCTTCCAGAGTGCAAGTACTCTCCATTTCATTCTGTTGCGTGACTTTCATACCCTCAATTACCTCCTTCATGTTCTCAACAATGTTGTCACGGGCTTGAATTTCGTGAGCCAAAACGATTCTGCAAGCCCAAAAAGGATTGGAAGCAATTTGCTGACCCAGGTTTGATCAACCTCATTCTGCAAAGATATTTCCAGATGAGCAATCTGGCCCTCAATGGCCATCGATGTTTCTTCAAGATAGAGGCACGCGCAATCAAAATTCAGAGGACTAGAATCCTCATGGGTATTGGCCTGAGTAGTGGACCCTTCCCCATTGTGTCTCCCCCTCACCCCGGGATTCCTCCTCGACCCACGACGACTACACAGGCGAATGTGAGGAGTCATAATGCTCAAAAAGATGGTGCCAGACGTTGAGGAGAAGCCACCCGCAATATGAAACTAGCTGATATGAAAATTAAACCAAAACAACATGCCTGGAAATTGGGAGATGAAAATGGCTTTATCAATGCAGATCTGACTGCCCTCGTCATCCTCCATGGATTTATAATCTAGGACCCCGCATCTGAAAATGGTTTTCGTACCTGTCCATAAATTCCCATTAGTGCCAATAATAACCATTCTGTCCTTACCAGAGATCTCACATGCCTGAAAGGTGATGAGCCTATGAAACTTTTTGCAGCCAGTACCCTCCCATCCACTAAGATTGAGACTACCATCATCACTATACTTAATCCTACTCCTCATAATGATACTAACCATATTGTTGTCCTTCCCCTGGTAGAAGGCATTAAAATGAGTTAAATAGATGTGACTGGACAGGCGCGTGTTTAAAAACCGTTGATTAACCGACTTAAACTCCACTTGGAGAATTAATATCACCACTATACGTTGCATCATTAGAGAGCTGATCATTAACACGCGTCGAGTGATCGTCTGCATGGAATGTGTTTTCCCCCTTCCTCCATGTGATTCTTTGTCCCCATGGCATGTGGTTTCCGCCCGGGGATTGAGATCGATGGCTGCGATCTCCGCACAGCGTCATATGGCCACGTGATCGCATGCCTCATCAAGGGAGCTAGTTTCGAAAGCAAAACGTGCCACAACACCCATGTTGGCCAGCTCATCCGCCAACCTATTGCCCTTATGATGCACATGTATAAACTGTATGGTTGGAGACGTATGTAAGAGTTGTTGGAGCTGGTTTAGCCTTCCTTCCCATCTCCAGTTGAGCGAAACCTTAGAGACAAATGCACCCCTCTGGATATGACCCACCATTGTTATCAGAATACTGGAGTCACCCTCCACGATCAGAGGAAACCAATACTTTGTTATCACCCATCTGCTACCATTAACCAGGCCCTCTAATTCCACTACGTTGTTGGTTGTTTCTGCTAGGTTTCCCTAGAAAACGCCGATCACCAGGCCAAAGTTATTTCTAATAGCTCCCCCGAAGCCAGCAGGGCCTGGGTTAGCTTTTTTTGCCCCATCGAAATTGAGTTTCAGAGTTCCAGCTGGAGGAGTTTGCCAAAAGTCAGGACTAAGGGGATTTACCCTCCTGTCATGCATTTCGTCGGTACATCTAGGTAAGTTGAAAATTCCCCATGCATTCAAAATTAATCTTTCAATTGGATCAACACACCCTGTTTCTGGGGGCAATTTTTTGAGGTATAAAGTTTCCTTTAGATGCATTTCAAGGACCAGCCGAATTGCCTCTGTACTTCTTTGCTTATCCTCAAAGATTCGTAGGTTTCTCTCCTTCCAGACTTCCCAAGCCACAAACCCAAGGAACAGTTTCCAAATATGATTCAGAAGTTCACTTTTGAACAATTGAGCTTGCCAGTTTGCCAGGGACAAATCCGGACGACCACATACTCTGGCTGTCTTTTGTTGGTTGTGGAGCCAGATCTTCCAGTCTCATAGATGATATTATCTCAACCGTGCACCCCGGAGGATTGTACACCCATTCTGCATTTTTAGGGGTTCGGGGTTGTTTTCGCCAACTGTTTTGGGGTTGTTTTCGCCAGCTGTTTTGGGGCTATTTTTGCCAGCTGTTTTGCAGGCCCATGGTTTTGGGTAACCCGTGGTATTTTCCCATTGTATTTCCCCTATAAAAGAAAGACTTTGTAATACGGCTAGGGCAAGATGTATTAGGTTTTTTTGCATTGTAAAGATATCTGAGATCTGTGAAGAGAGACTGTAAGGCAGTGAGGAGGAAGTGCAGCGGTTGTGCTGCACATTGTACCCCTTCACTTTGCTGGATGGAATAATAATAAGGACTGGCAACTTCAATGTGGACGTAGCCCAAGTTGGGGTGAACCACGATATATCTGTGTCTCTCTTGTAATGTGTGTGTGATTATATTTGCATTTTTGTTTATTGTTATTGCTCTGCGATCCTGTTTTTCTAACAATTGGTATCAGAGCCAAAGGTCTATTTGGAAGATAAACCTGCAGGAAGCTAGGGTTTCTGGTTCGAGTGGGAGCAATGGCGGAAGAAGGAATGTTTAAGGTCGAGAAATTTAACGGCCAAAAATTCCAGTTATGGAAGATCCAAATGGAGGACTATCTATACCAGAATGATCTATTCCTACTATTGGGAGGAAGAGCAAAGCAGCCGGCAGCAATGAAGGATGAAGAATGGGAGGTTCTTGATAGAAAGGCTCTAGGAACAATATGGTTGAGCCTGGCTTCGTCGGTGGCTTTCAATATCCCAAAATAAATGACAATGGAGGGTTTGATGAGCGCACTGGGTAAGTTTTATGAAAAACCCTCAGCCTCCAACAAGGTATTTCTAATGAAAACTTTATTTAATATGAAGATGTTTGAAGGTGGATCTGTGACTGATCATTTAAATGAGTTTAATACGGTTACAAATCAACTAAGTTTTGTAAGTGTGAACTTTGATGATGAGATTAGGGCTCTTCTAATCTTGTGTTCATTGCCAGAAAGTTGGAATAGCTTGGTCATGGTTGTAAGTAACTCTGTCTCTAGTTCAAACACCTTTAAATTTGATGATGTCATTGTTGTTATTCTTAGTGTGGAAATGTGAAGAAAAAGCACAGGTGAGACATCAGGTAATGCATTGACCATGCAGACCAGGGGAAGACAAAAGGAGAGAGGAAAGAGCCAAGGTAATCGTGGGAAGTCTAAGATGAGCAGATCCAAGTCTAGACTGGGAAAAATAGAGTGCTGGAACTATGGAAAGAAAGGACATCTGAAGAAAGATTGCAGATCTCTAGAGAAGAAAGGAGATGCATAAAAGGAAACTACCCAGGAAGCAAATGTAGTAGGTGATGTGTTACAATATGCTTTGATTCTTGCATTAGATAATACTAGTAATTATTGGGTAGTACATTCAGGAGCTTCATGTCATGCTACACCCCGTAGGAAATACTTTCATGAGTATGTTTCTTGCGATTTTGGACATGTTTTATTGGGTGATGATGAGCCATATAAAATTGTTGGAATGGGTAAGGTATGGATAAGAGTTAAGAATGGAACTAACTGGCTATTCAAAGATGTTAGGCATATTCCTACTATGAAAAGAAATCTAATCTCAACAGGGCAGTTGGGAGATGGCGGCTGTCTATCTACATTTGGAGAAAAGTGGTGGAAGATCACTAAAGGATCACTGGTGATAGCAAAAGGAGACAGAATAGGTACGTTGTATTTATGTCCTCATAATACTGACCATTCTATCTCTTTAACTTCCACAGGAACAGATACAGCATTGTGGCATCATAGGCTTGGCCACATGAGTGAGAAGGGGATGCAGATTCTCCACTCAAGGAAGTTGCTCCCAGATTTGAAGTAGGTAAGTTTGGAATTCTATGAGAACTGTGTTTATGGAAAACAGAAGAGATTCGGATTTGTCAGGGTTGGGAAACAGAAGAAGAATGAAAATTTAGAGCTAGTGCATACAGATGTATGGGGACCGGCTCAGGTACAATCTCTTATTGGCTCTCATTATTATGTTACATTTATTTATGATGCAACTAGGAAAAATTGGGTTTATTGCATTAGACATAAATATGATGTGTTTGCTACTTTTAAGAAGTGGAAAGCTTTGGTTGAGAATGAGATAGGGAAAAGGTTGAAGTGTCTCAGATCTGATAATGGAGGTGAGTACTACGGCAAGGAGTTTGATAGTTATTGTTCATACCATGGGATTCGTAGAGAGAAGACAGTCCCAGGAACACCACAAGAAAATGGTGTGTTAGAAAGGATGAATAGAACGATCATGGAGCGTGCAAGGTGTATGAGACTGCATGTAGGGTTTCCCTTAAAGTTTTGGGTGGATGTTGTAAATACTGTTGTTTATTTAATAAAAAGAGGACCTTCAAGTGCTTTGGATGGTGGTATTCCAGAGGAGGCATGGACAGATAAAAAGGTAAACTACTCATTTCTGAGAACATTTGGTTGTGAAGCATTTATCCATATTGATAAAGAAAATAGAATAAAGCTTGAAGCTAAATCCAAGAAATGTACCTTTATTGGATATGGGGTTGATGATTTTGGTTATCGTTTATGGGATTATGAAAATCACAAAATCATTAGAACTAGAGATGTCATATTCAATGAAAAGGTCATGTATAAAGATCAATTGTAGGGAAAGAAACAAGAAAAGGAAAACATAGAGTACACAGTACTTGATGAAATTACATAAAATGAAGTTCCAAAGGTGCCAGAAAATCAAGAACAGCAGCAAGTTCTTGAAACTCCTGCAACTGTAAGAAGATCTACCAGGTTAAGTAGACTCCCTGAACGATACTCTCCTTCAATGTATCATTTGTTGATGACTGATGCTGGTGAACAAGAATGTTATGAAGAAGCAATGCAGGTGGAAACTAGAAAGAAGTGGGAGCAAGGCATGAATGAGGAGATGGACTCATTGGTAGGAAACCAGACTTGGGATTTGGTTCAGTTTCCTACTGGTAAAAGAGCATTGCAGAACAAATGGACTTACAGGTTGAAGGAAGAAGAAGGAGGAAAGAAGCGGTACAAGGCCAGACTTGTTGTAAAGGGGTTTGGACAAAAGAAAGGTATAGATTTTGATGAAATATTTTCTCTTGTTGTTAAGATGACTTCAATTAGGACTATCTTAATTCTAGTGGCGGTAGAAGATTTGCATCTTGAACAGTTAGATGTAAAAACAACCTTTCTCCATGGGGATTTGGAGGAAGAGATATATATGCAGTAGCCACAAGGGTATGAGGTCAAAGGTAAGGAGAACTTGGTATGCAGGTTTAAAAAGAGTTTGTATGGCTTGAAACAAGCTCCAAGGCAGTGGTATTTAAAATTTGACAAGTTTATGACAGAACAAGGTTATAGTAGATGCCATTCTGACCATTGTGTTTATTTCAAGAAGCTAGACAATGAAAGATATATTATCTTGTTATTGTATGTGGATGACATGCTTGTTGCAGGGTCTAACATGTAGGATATAAATTTACTCAAAAGGAAGCTAGCTAATTCATTTGCGATGAAGGATTTGGGTGCTGCAAAGCAAATCCTTGGTATGAGAATAACAAGAGACAGAAAAAATCACAAATTGACATTGTCTCAAAGTGAGTACATACAAAAGGTGTTGGAGAGGTTCAGAATGCAGAATGCAAAACCAGTTAGTACACCTTTGGCCAGCCATTTGAGTCTAAGTAAGGAAATGTGTCCCAAGACACAGGAAGAGATAGATTACATGTCCAATATTCCCTATCAATCAGCAGTTGGTAGCTTGATGTAAGCCATGGTGTGCACAAGACCAGATATTGCACATGCAGTGGGATTTGTGAGCAGATATATGAACAATCTAGGTAAAGAACATTGGAGGGTAGTACAATGGATTCTCAGGTATTTGAGAGGTACCACCACTCAGGAATTATGTCTTGGAGGTTCAGAAACTGTTCTACAGGGTTATGTTGATGCAGATATGGTAGGTGATAAGGATAGTAAGAGGAGCACCACAAGGTATGTGTTTACTGTAGGTGGGACAACAGTAAGCTGGATTTCAAAACTGCAGAAGCTTGTTGCACTTTCAACAACGGAAGCAGAGTATGTTGCTATTACAGAGGCTAGTAAAGAGATGATTTGGTTGTAGAGGTTTATGGAGGAAGTGGGTAAGAAGCAAAAGGATAGCAGGTTGTATAGTGACAGCCAGAGTGCCATTCATCTTGCAAAGAACTCAGCATTCCATTCCAGGACTAAACATATACAGCTCAAGTACCATTTCATACACTCTGTTTTGGAAGATGAACTGTTGAAGCTGGAAAAGATACATACTAGCCAGAATCCTACAGACATGTTCACAAAGGTAGTGACCAGAGAGAAACTGAGTTCTTTCTCAATTTCAGTTGGCCTTCTAGCATGAAGGTGAAGAGGAGAAAGTTTCCAAGTCCAAGTCCAGCAAGTGTAGCAGCGGTGGATTTGTTGTGATTTGTCTCCAAGTGGGAGATTGTTGGTTGTGGAGCCATAGATTCCAGTCTCATAGATGAGATTGTTTCAGTCCTGCACCTCAGAGAACTATACACCCATTCTACATTTTTAGGGGTTCGAGGCAACGCCCTGAAAAAGGGGTTTTGGGGGCAAATCCCTTGCGAACGGGGGTTCGGGGGCAACGCCCTCAAGAAAAAAAATTTGGGGTTGTTTTCGTGATACGAACCGTTACACCAAAACCTAGAGATGTTAGTGAAGGCCGCCCACTAGGATCTTAACATCCCACCATGCTCCGCAGTCCAGACTCTGGGCTGGATGTGCACCCGTACGACGGTGTCCCCTTTGCACCGTACGAGCCTCGGGTGAACACTACAATGCTGACGTTGCCACCCGGATGTGCGCTCATACAATGGTGTCCCCTTTGCGTCGTACGAGCCTCGGGCGAACACTGCAATACCAACATTACCACCCGCTCTGTGACTTGAACTTGGGTGGAGGCTTTGATACCAAATGATACGAACCATTACACCAAAACCTCGAGATGTTAGTGAAGTGCGCCCACCAGGATTTTAACATTTCGCCAATTGTTTTGCGGGCCCATGGTTTTGGGTAACCCGTGGTATTTTCTCATTGTATTTCCCCTATAAAAGAAAGACTTTGTAATACGGCTAGGGCAAGATGTATTAGTTTTTATGCAGTGTAAAGATCTATGAGATTTGTGAAGAGAGGCTGTGAGATAGTGAGGAGAAAGTGCAGCAACTGTGTTGCAAGTTGTATCCCTTCACTTTGTTGGACGAAATAATAATAAGGAATGGCAACTTCAGTGTGGACGTAGCCCAAGTTGGGGTGAACCACGATATATCTGTGTCTCTCTTGTAATGTGTGTGTGATTATATTTTCATTTGTGGTTATTGTTATTGCTCTGCGATCCTATTTTTCTAACATCTTTCTGAATATTTCTTCCCCCCTGTACCATAGAGAAGAGGCCAACGGGAACTCATCAAGCAGATGGTTGATAGATTCACTTTTGAGCATACACATGTATCAGCGTGAGGGCCTTGAGAAACATCTTTTCCATAAATTTTCCCAAGTCGGAATGCAACGATGAATCAACAACCACCCAAAGGTAGCAATTTTAGGCCAGTGGTTCATTAGCCGGACTTTTTTCCATTTCTCATCATGAGGCATCCTATCATAACCCTCCAGAAGGCCAACCACTTCAGCACATTTAAAGTTCCCCGTATTGGAATATCCCCATCTTCTTTTGTCTGATCCCATGGCCACAGGGATTTGGCGCTTGAGAATTTCCTCATAAAAATTGTCCAGATTTTCCTTCGGGGTCAGGGTCTGCCACCATTGAATCAATTTCCACTGTCTAACCTGTTGTCCCTCAGGTACTGGTTCCCAAAAGTCCCGAACCTTCTCCCACAGACTACTCTGTAAATACTAGACAAGCTCCTGGTTTTCCTGCCTTACATCTAATCTAGGGAATTGTTGCCACGCATCATGCAGAAAGGAAGTAGAAGCTCCATCTCTTATTTCCTAGAAACTGTGCCACTTGACTAGCTCCTGATTCAACTGATCCAACTTCCATATGCACGAACCAGGTTGTTCCTCCCCGTATCTTATAAGGTCCTGCGGTTCCTCCCTATGCGTTATCCACCTCCACCAAATTTGACCCCTAAAACCTTATTAATACACAGCGGGTCTCGCAAACCAAGGCCACCCGCTCCCTTTGGAGTACACATAGTTTCCCATTTCACCAAGGCCCACTTGCTTTGATCATGGGTGCCTCCCCACAGGAATTTCCTCTGAAGATTACAAATTTTTTTCAGGACAACTTTGGGGACAGCTAACTCTGAGAACAAATAAATCGGCATTGCTTGGAGCATCGCCTTAACCAAAATGAGACGACTAGGGAAATTCAGGGTACTGTGCATCCATAATTCCAATTTGCTCTTGATTTTGTCAAGAAGGTCTTTCTAGGAGACTTGATGAATTGTAGATTCCATCAAGGGTGCCCCCATATACTTAGACGGGAGATGTCCTTCAGAAAATTCCAAAATACATAAAATGTTTCTGCAATTAATTCTGGGCGTATTGAAGAAATAAACCTTAGATTTTTCTTTATTAATTTCTAAGCCACTGCCGCTAAGGAAGGTGTTTAGGATTCCTTTGATATTTATAGCTTCTTGAACTGAGGAAGGTCCCATTAGCATTGTATCGTCTACAAATTGTTGGTGGGTTTGAGGAGTCAACCTAGCACTAAGATCTAGACCACGAATAACATTATTGTCCTGGGCAGTCCGCAGCATTCTTCCCAATCCTTCTGCAATGATGATGAAGAGAAATGGGGATAAAGGATCCCCCTGTCGAATGCCATGGGAAGCCGGAAAGGGTTGGGAGGGAGTACCATTGACCAGAATGGAAAAGAAAGGGGATGAGACTAAGCTCATAACCCATTCAATCCAAATATTACTGAATCCGGAGGCTTTTAACATCCCTGCAAGGAATGTCCAATTTAACTTGTCATAAGCTTTGGATAAATCAAGTTTAAGAAGCATACCTGGGATTTTATCCTTATTTATAGAATGTATGGCTTCATGTACCAGAATTATGCCATCCAATATTTAACATCGTTCCACAAACCCGACCTGCTCAAGAGAAATGATCAAGGGTAGGAGTGGACGCAGCCTATTAGCTATAACCTTAGTTATAATTTTATACATAACATTACAGAGGGTTATAGGTCTGAATTTTTCGAGGTCCTCTGTGCCCATTTCCTTAGGAATGAGAGTAAGAAAGGTGGCATTGAGGGATTTAAGGATACTCCTATTCCGCCGGGAATCTTCAATAATGGCCAGGACCTCCATTTTCAGCCAATCCCAACAAGCATGAAAGAAATTGGTGGTCAATTCATTCGGTCCAGGGGCTTTGTCATCTGCCATTTTTTTTATAGCTTCATCAAGTTCTTCCATTCTGATAGTCTCCATGAGAATCTTATTGTGGTATTCCGTTACTAGTCTCGGGATATGCCGAAGAATTGTCTCCCTTTCTACTCTTCTATCGATATTGGGTTCATCCAGTAAATCTTCAAAGTAGTCATTCAGGGTCTGCTCCAATTCTGGTTGAGTTTTCACCACATTGCCATCCTCCTTCTTGAGCCTAACCACCCTATTCCCATGACGGTGTTGGATGGCCACTTTATGAAAGAACTTTGTGTTACACTCACCATCTTTCATCCAATGGCTCCTTGATTTTTGCTTCCAGGGGAGTTCTTCCTGGTGGTATTTACGGTTGAGTTCCTAAAGAAGGTTTTGCTCCTGTTCTTTCAACTCCATGGAATAGCCATGAGTCATGGCCTCCTTTTGTACCTCCTGTAGTTTGATATCAAGCAACTTCTTACCTTGGAAAATGTTCCCAAATGTTTCTTTATTCCACTTCTTGATTTTTTCTTTAAGGTACTTTAACTTTTGTTGGAACTGGTACATCCTAGTTCCTGTGAAAGGGGTACAAGCCTGCCACCACTTCTCATTTGGTCAGGAAATTCGGGGTGAAGGAGCCAAAATTGTTCAAACCTAAACGACCTTCGGAGGTTTACCCCTATTCTAAGCCATTCCAGGCTCATCAGCCAATGGTCTGACCCAGCAGAGGGGAGCACAACCACTGTCAAATCCCCACCTCCCATCATGACATATTTAGAAACCAGAAACCTGTCTAACCTGGAAGCAATGCTTATGTCCCCTGTTGTTTTATTATTCCAAGTGTACAATCCATTGGAGGTTTTGACATCAATCAACTCCAATGTTTTGATAACCTCCGAAAATTCCTCGCTGCTGGGGTGCAAACAACGAAGTCCCCCCCTCTTCTCATACAAACTCTGAATCAAATTAAAGTCTCCCCCTATAATCTGAATCAAATTAAAGTCTCCCCCTATGATCCAGGGCTGGATTCCAGTATCTCTTTTGAGGCTCCTTAGGGATTCCAAGAAAGAGTTCTTTAGGTTTGTCGTTGACAGTCCATAAACATTAGACAGAAAACCTCTGACTCTAGTTCCTAAAATATGGAAAGAAGTAGATAAGATGAATCTTGAGGCCATCCAATCCGACAAACTAACCTCTTTTGGGTTCCAAAGGATGATGATTCCCACAACCGTACCAATGGCATCAATCGCTATGACTTCACAATGTTTCCAGACTTTCTTCCCGATGGATTGAAGATCCGCTTCGGAGCATTTAGTTTCTTGGAGAAAAACTATTGCAGGCTTCTCTAATTCAATCTTCTGTCTTATGAGACGGGTCTTCAGGAGGCTCTTACATCCTTTGATATTCTAGGATGTAATCCGCATCTTATAACCGATTTAGGGTAGAGGAAGCTAAGGCCATGTCAACAGTAGGATACTGGCCCGAGGAAACCAGATTTCTCCCTATCATTTGATGTCTCTTCATATTGCTTCGTCTCCCCCTTCCCCCCCCCCTTCTTATATTTTTTCCATCGGATTCCTTGAGAGGTTTGGAAGCTATACCCAAATATTTGTTATTTTTGGTTTTGATGATAGCTTTTTCAAGGAGAGATACCTGTTGCAGGGTGATAGGAGTCAGATTTTCAACTATGCATGCTGCTTCCAGGCCTTCCAGGTCCAGATCTCCTAATTCCATTTCATTGTTGCCTTCCTCTGGCAATGTGACTTCTTCTCCCATTGCATCAAACGCAGGATCCTTGACAGTACTTTCTGCCACCTTTTTGTTAGGTGCTTCTACCTTTTCCTCCTTGTTTATCTCTGTGCCTTCTTTAGTTTCTTCCCTTGATTGCAAAACCTCGAACCTACTATGGATCATGGTTTTCTTGTGAATTTTAGGGCCCCAAACCTTCTTGGCTTGCTGTTTCTTGGTGGAAACGTTTTTTAATCCTTCTTGATCGTTTCCTTCTGAGTCTAGCTTCCCTCCTGGCTGTTTATTAATTGGACAATCCTTGAATAAAAGCCCATGTTCATGGCACCTCCGACAGTGAAAATGGATATGTTCATAATCAATAGCCTGGAACCAATCTTCATCCTCCCAAGTTATGTCAATTCCTTCCAGAAGATCTTGGGATATATCCATATAGAGGCAAATGTGGGCGTACGAGGTGTAGCACATCTTCTTTGTTTGTTTCGAGACTTTAATGAACACCCCCAGCTCATTTCCAATCTCCATAAGGATTTCCTCCTTCCAATATTCAGTAGGTAAAGAGTAGAGTCATTGTTATGCGGAATTCTTCCCTACGGATAAGTCAAAACTCCCTTAACTTTAAAGTAGATTCTCAACTAACTCTAAAGCAAGAAACAAGTCGAAACAAATGCTACCTTGAGATTCCTGAATTAACTTTTATAGCAAGATCATATGCATTCAGAAACAAATGAGAGATATGACATACCTTTCAATTTGACGTTTGTCCCGCTTCCAGCTTTTTGATCCAAGTGCTCCGATATAGAACCTGTTAAGATCAATCAAAGAACAAACATACCAGTTTCCAAATACCTTGAATGTAAATGTTAGATTCAAATCTAGATTAGATGCATTCCATGTTAAAGATTTAAACAATACACATGAAATGGGAAAGACAAGACAAGTTATCTTATTACAACTTGAAGAATACTTACAAAAGGTGCTTGATGTCCAAGCCAATCCTCTAGCTCTAAGTGTCTTCTCCTCTAGCTATCTCCACAATGCTGCAAGACCATAAGTTTGGTACTCTCAAGAGTCCCCCCCTTTCCCAATGGAATGCCTCTCTTTTATAGTGAATGGTGAGGTTAACCAACAAGAGAGATGGGTGGATCTAGGGAGAGATAAGTGGATCAGGGTTTCTAATCGAAGGAAATGAGTTGAGATCGAATCAGGGACCCCAATCTTCCATTATCTTCGAAAATCCAAAATCCCACAAGCCAAGGGAAAAAGGCTAAAAAGAGTACCGCGTTCTGCAGTATTAGCATAACGCGGTACTACCGTGTTTTGGGGAAAGGGCATAGCGCGGTAGTGTATAGTACCGCGTTCCTATAACTGAGCAGGGCGCGGTAACAAACATACCAGTTTCCAAATACCTTGAATGTAAAAGTTAGATTCAAATCTAGATTAGATGCATTCCATGTTAAAGATTTAAACAATACACATGAAATGGGAAAGACAAGACAAGTTATCTTATTACAACTTGAAGAATACTTACAAAAGGTGCTTGATGTCCAAGCCAATCCTCTAGCTCCAAGTGTCTTCTCCTCTAGCTATCTCCACAATGCTGCAAGACCATAAGTTTGGTACTCTCAAGAGTCCTCCCCTTTCCCAATGGAATGCCTCTCTTTTATAGTGAATGGTGAGGTTAACCAACAAGAGATGGGTGGATCTAGGGAGAGATAAGTGGATCAGGGTTTCTAATCGAAGGAAATGAGTTCAGATCGAATCAGGGACCCCAATCTTCCATTATCTTCGAAAATCCAAAATCCCACAAGCCAAGGGAAAAAGGCTAAAAAGAGTACCGCGTTCTGCAGTATTAGCATAACGCGGTACTACCGCGTTTTGGGGAAAGGGCATAGAGCGGTAGTGTATGGTACCGCGCTCCTATAACTGAGCAGGGCGCGGTAGTGTGTGTAGATAAAGTCTTAGTTGGGTCAGAACTTGTCAGGGTAGATTCACCTTCAAGGTTGACTCATCATCTGTCTCTTCTGGATGGTTTAAAACAGTAGGGAAAGTGTCGTCAACTCGTTTTGTGATGGAGATGCGACACTGTGAAACATGGAGGTATAACAGATGCCCCCTAAAGTGTGAGGTCAGAAGGGACTGATGGCCGAAAGACTTTACAAATAGAGTGTGCAGAGATAGCATCGAGGAGATCGACACTGAGCTGAAACAGAAACAAAGTGTTAGATATACCACCAAGGCAGGCATCCCCATGCTCAGAAACAGATGACTCAAAGCATGGCTGTCGACCAATACATTGCAGATCCATGAGTACTGAGATGATGTAGACTGCGGACAGATCATGGCTACTATGAACAATCGTAGATCCATGAGACAATAATGACACAGCCACGACCAATACAATAAGTGGATCTGTGTGACAATACAAATGACATCTCCATCGCAACCTAGATGCAATCAAAATGTAGAGGTGCGCCCAGGGTCTTCTACCTGATCGCAAAAGATACGAATCTAGCCATGTGATTGCAAGGTGTTGAAGTCGAACATGGTAGAAACCATTTGATTACCGGTCAATGATGTGAACCGTTAACAAATGCGAGGGAGATCACCAATGATGAAGATGATTCCCAAGGTATCAATAGTACATCTCAACGAAATGCGAATAAATGAGTTGATGTCGAGCATCCGAGAGATCGCTTGATCAGAGGTCAATGATGTGAACCTACTGTCAAACACGAGGAAACCTACCATTGAGGAATGCAGGTACCAAGGTACTAGTGGTTGATCTCTAAGTCTAATTCCCGGATAGTGATTTGGTGTCGACAGGAATAGACTCGTCGAAGGTGGGCCATAATGATTCCCACATCATCGACACGAGATCGGCACAAACGATAAGATGATGAAACAATGGAGTATGTACTGACACAGTGGAGGCCTGACACAATGAACGACTCGAAACAATGCAACCCTTTGAACATATAACGGCATGTAACAGGACTTGGCAGCAGGGATTATTGATAAATAGAGGATAGACACCGGATGAGTGGACTCGTGGCCAGGGAGACGACTCATGATGATGACCATAACTCAGTGAAAAATGGATACCCAAATATAGACAAGAGACGGACACATGCCATGTTCAAAGGTAACAACTGACAAGCTGCCATAAATAAACTTGACTTATCCCCCCATATTTCCCCGACATGATGGACGAGTACCTCTTTCTTGTTTTGCAAGCTTGAAGAGGATAACAGATGCTCGGTGTAGCTCATCTCATGGATGAGTCCAATCTCACATGTTTTACGAACCTGAGAAAGGAGGGGTTCGTCCCAAAGTGGGTCCTTCGATGTTAACATTTTAACGAGTCCAAGGAAGGAAAACTCGGTAGTTTTTCATATTTAAGAGCCTGAAAAACTTAAAGGAAACTCCATAATGTACTTTTTCATAAAATTTAGTCCCTCGATCCCGAAAAAGTGTAAAACAATTCCCGAGAGAACTCTCCCAGCCAAGATTGACTGAGGTATACCTTTCTCGTAAATAGTCTAGACGGGCCGAAAAAGGGGTAACCTATCACCAAATAGACGACCTTTCAAATAATTTTACAAGTGTGAAAGAGTCAAGATCACTTGGCAATCTTTTCAATTTTAAGGAGTCTGAAAAGAACTTAACTATGGACTCCTATGGTCTTTTTCATAATTTTTAATTATTCTGGTCCGAAAAAAGAATAAAATAAAACCAGGATAATACTTTTCTCATCGTTTAACAAGCATGAGTAAAGTTGACCATACTCGACACCATTTACTTGAGTTTGACAAGCACGACACAGGTGTAAAAGCGCTTGGAATCTTTTTCAAGTTTTAAATCCAGAGCACGAAAAAGATAAAGTGGGCTCAAAAAATGAAGGACAGATTATGAATAAACACCAGTGTGAATGTATCGCGTTTTTACCGAGGATCCTGTCAATAAATGCTCAAAAACTGGACATTAGCAATATGAACAAGGTTTTATTTTAACTATTTAAAATAACAATTAAAAAATATGTGAAAATGCTATATAAGGAATAGTTAAAAATAGAAATTACTATTCATTTGTGTTTTTTACCCAAAGGAGAGATTTTCACCTATTTGGGAGCAAGACTTCAAGGATCCATATCGGGAGTTCTGGGACACCATTTCGACAGCCGTCTACGCCAGGTAAGAGTTCTTGAACCCCTCTTTCATTTTATGTAGGAATTACTTGCTTTTACCAGGAAAAATTTGATTTTTGGGCAAGCCCTTTTGGGCAAAAATCGCCCTTCACAGTGCCGCGTGGGGGCTCTATCGAAAAATGCGGTACTGTGTAACAGTACCGCACTGGAGTTCCAAACAGAGGTGCAGTAATGTAGAGTGCCGCGTGGTAGAATGTCCCTCAGGCACGACAAAGGCGAATTTTTAGTTCAAAAAATCAAATTTTCTCCAATTTTCTGCTGGAACTAAGTTGCTAAATAGTTACTAACTGTTTTCCCTGATCTTTTGCAGGAGTTTGCAACTTGTTCGGAGCAAAATGGTAAGCTAGAAAGAAAGAGAGCACGAAGCGGATGATTTTGCAGCTGAAAATGACTTACCAACCGTGACCACATTGCGAGAATGTGGTTTGTTGAAGTTCTTTAAGACCAAGGGGATTCGTCAACAACTCAAGCTTCTCACTCATCTCATTCAATTATGGGATCCTGACATTCAAGCTTTTCGAGTGGGAGAGCATGTTCTTGAAATTCAACTTGAGGATATTTATTTCCTCACGGGCCTCTCGAAAAGAGGGGCCCGGGTGAACTTTACAGGATACTCAGCCTCAGAATCAAGCACAGATGACTTGATTGCTTGGTATTGCCATCAGGGTTCAAGTAAGAAAAGTGGGAAGGTGGCCATAAAGGAGGTCATAGAACTTCCTGTAAAAACCGTACTATTCACTATCACGCGTGTAGCAAGAACTGTGAGTCCGCACCAGGCATCCTGGACACAAGTGAATCTCGCAGCAGAGTGCATGGGAGGAACAGTTTTTAACTGGTGTGAAGCGGTGTTGGCCAATCTAAAAGAATAAGTGCACAAGTGTAGGATTGGGAAAAATTCCCAATTTGGCTATGGGAGCATCCTGGTCACTTTCTTTTTGGAGAGGGTGCCATTACTGCGCCCACAGATATCTATGCGCCCTCGTCCACCTACTAAGCCATGGATGGCTCGATGGAGTGACTACGCTGGACGCCTCGGAGGACCTCAGTGGCTAGCCTTTGGCGAGGACTTCTTCTCCTGGCTAGAGGAGCAGATAGTTATGATTGATGACTATCCCTACTCAGGGGTGGATTTCCGTGAGGACATCGACTTGGCATTGCCAAAGGATGATGATTGGGACAACTCAGGTATGACCTTGATGGATGTGTATTTTTTCCTTTTTGAATATTTAATTTTTATTACTTTTTTAGAATGTGTAAAAGATGTCTAATGTATGTTCGCATGCATGTTGCAGACCATGGACCACAGAGACCAGCTGGGTACTCGCCACTGCGTCGTGGTGGTGTTGACCGTTAAGCTATTCCTGACAAGGAGGAGGATGAAGACGAGGCAGGAGGTGTTCGGGACATTGAGAGGAACTTGAAGGGATTGACTCATGGTATCCCTGCTATGAGGATGGATGATGTCCCTTACCACCTCCAGCGGCATACTGTAGGTGTGCCTGGTCGTATCAGTCGACTTCTTTGCAAGGTGGTTCGAGCTGTAGTATGTTACCACCAGCAGCAGGAGGAGTCCAATGAGGGACATGATAGGCCTCCTAGATCTCCATAGATGGTCTTTTGATCTTTTTGCGGCATGTACACGATATGTAGGCTTTGAGGGCCAAATTTTGTATATGGGATTTGATCCCCAATTTTGTCTTTGACACAAACTTTATGTATTTTGGAAAAAACACTCTTATATACAGTGATATGGACCTATTTATGATCTAAATATTTACAATGACTTGTGTATTTTAATTTTAATGATGTATTTATGTGTGGGTAAGATGCCAATCCAAAATGTAATTAGCCAATGAATCAGCTATACAATTGAATTCTCTCAGTATGTGTTGATATGTGATAAAATTAAATGACCGTTCCAAGAGGCGTACTCTTCGAAATAAACGAAGTAGTGTAGGATCGGGAACTATGTAAACACAGTTTAGATGAGAAACCACGAGTTGGGAGTCTAAAAAGACTGATAAGGAGTCAATCCCGAGTGAAGCAACCTCCGTCAAGAGACCAATGACTGCATGGTACTCCGCGATATTGTTGGTTGCAGGGCCTAAACAATTGGCTCCTGAAGAAATCAACTCGCTAGTGGGGGAATAGATTACCCATGCTGCGGAAGCGATATTTCGGGTATGTCGGCTTGCACCCTCGGCGAATCCAAAGTAGGCAGACATCTGCGCATAAAGTCACGAGTCAAAGTAAGAGTGGATACATGAGGTCCACGCGCACACCAAAAAGAAAGCAAAAGCAAACTAAGTACATTATGTACAACAAGTAACCCGCGTAGGGTAACCTCATGCGTAGAAACGTTTGAGGTATAGCCCGTTGCGGGGCCGTGCCAATGGCGTACCATCACAATCAATTAGTTCATAGGCTCCTTTTTCTAATACACGTTTTACAATAAAGGGGCCGTACCACATAGATTCAAGTTTTCCTTTTCCAAGATTATCATGCATTTGATCATATGTAAGTACGAGGTCACCTTCATTGAAGATCCGAGGTTGAACGGATTTTTCGTATTGAGCTTTGACGCGTTTTTTGTGAGCTTCATTAGCCAAAGCGGCGTCGCGGTGGGTTTCATCTAGCTTAGCTAGGTAGAGAAACCGTTCCTCTTCGGAAGTAGTGTGTGGAAGAAGCTCTATGGCTATCTTGAGTGATGGAATTTCACATTCAATCGGCAGAATGACTTCTAGGCCATACACCAGTTGGAATGGTGTAAACCCGGTAGAACTTTTCACTGAGGTTCGGTAGGCCCATAGTGTTGAGAATAGAGCTGAGTGCCAGTTAGATTTCTGGGTACCCACAATGCGCTGAATCATTCGTTTCAGGACTTTGTTAATGGCTTCAACTTGGCCATTAGCTTGTGGGTAATACGGGGTTGAGTTTTCATGGCGAAAACCCAATTTGGCACTTAGTTCTTCGATCATATGGTTCCTGAAATGGGAACCGTGATCGGTCACAATAGACTGTGGGACACTGAATCTAGCTATAATATGATTGAATATGAACTGCGCTACTATTTTTTCGTCCTCAGCATACATAGGCATCGCTTCAGCCCATTTTGTAAAATAGTCTACAGCTACTATGACATAGCTATGCCCCCCGGCTGAAGTGGGCTTACAGTGCATGAAATCGATGCCCCATTTGGAAAAGGGGCCGACGGCAATGACAGGATGGAGTGGAGCAGGATGCGAGCGTGTTTTGCTATGAAAGAATTGACATGGCGGACACTTCTTGATTGTTTCAATGCAGTCTTTGAAAATTAAGGGCCAGAAGTATCCTGCTCGCAGTATTTTCTGGGCTGCAGCCATCCCAGAGAGATGACCACCACATGCTCCAGCGTGGCAGTCATTGAGAACGCGTTCTGCCTCATCTAAGGTCAAACAACGTCGAAGGACGGTGTCAACACCACGCTGATATAGAGTATCGTTAACTATGAGGTAGTATTTTGCATGATGTCGGATGTGTCGCCGTTCGTCGCGAGTGAGGTTGGGACGGAAGCGTTGGGTTTGGAGATATAAAAGAATATCCCCATACCATGGATCAGACATGCTAATGAGGAACAATGATTCATCGGGAAGAGAATCAATAGGCTCGGATTGCTCAGTAGCACGAGGAAAGTTACAAATTAATTCCGCGAAGACCAAAGACTTCTTGGACTTAGCCTTGACAAACTCCAAGTCAAACTCCTGAACGATGACAATCCAACGAGAGTATTTGCCCCCAAGCACTTGACGTGTGAGGATGTAATACATTGGGTTGAAGTCGGCTATAACAGTGGTCCGGCGGAGTAAGATGTAGTGATGAAATCTCTGGACAGCAAATACTGTTGCCAGAGCCAGCTTTTCAACATGTGAATATCGAGATTCGGAGTCAAGAAGACTCTTACTGAGATAGTATACCACATGTTCTATACCATTTTGGTCTTCCTGGACTAGCACCATACCAATGGTGGAAGTTGAGGCTGCGAGATATAGAATGTAGTCCCGTGTGTAATCGGGGGGGTTGAATCACAGGATCTTTGGTTAAGGCTACCTTTAAATTGTCAAAGGAGCGTTGGGCTTCGTCATCCCAGATAAAGGGAACATTCTTCTTGAGAAGCCGCATGTAGCCTTTTGTTATCTCGGACAGATTGCAGATAAAACGGCGTAGAAAGTTTGCATGCCCTTGCAAACATTGAAGTTCTAGAATATTGGTAGGTGAAGGCAGGGCTAAAATAGCTGCTACCTTTGCAGGATCTAAACGTATCCCGCCTTTGGAGACTATGAAGCCCAACAGTTTTCCGGCTTCTACACAAAAAATGCACTTATGCGGGTTCAAACGTATATTATAGTGCCGGCACCTTTCGAAAATGGCACTCAAGTGGTCTAGATGGTCTTCCCGAGCCCGAGAATGAGCGGGAAGATCATTAAGATATGGCTCTACAATATGTTTGATGTCATGAAATGCATAGGACATCGCCCGTTGGAAAGTTGCCCCGGCATTTTTCAGGCGAAAAGGTAACTTTCGATATGCAAAGATCCCCCAAGGGCAGATAAAAGCCGTTTTGTGCTAGTCGACTGGGAGGATATCGATCTGATTATAGCCAGAGAAGCCATCCATAAATGAAAAGATAACACTTCCGGCACAGTTATCGATGATCTGGTCGATAAACGGAGTTGGGTAGTTGTCCTTGGGACAAGACTTGTTCAAATCACGGTAATCAACACAGACTCTAATCATTCCCTGTTTCTTGGCTACGGGAACGATGTTGGATACCCATTCTGTCAATGGGACAGGATAGATAAAACCAGCACGCAAAAGTTTTTCAACTTCTGCTTTAATGGTGGCTGCCTTACGAGGATGAACGGGTCGAAGCTTTTGCCGAACAGGTCGAGTGCCAGGGAAAGTTGGAATTTCGTGGACCACGATCGAGGGGTCAATTCCTGGCATCTCTTCATAACTCCAAGCAAAAACATCGCGGAAATTTTTAAAGTAGGCACTATAGAACTCCATTTCGAGGGGAGTACATGTTTTTCCAATGTGTACGTTTTCCATGATACCAGGCTTCACTGAAATATCGATGGGAGTGGTTGCCATAAGATTGGCCAAGTTTCCTTCGGAAAATACCTCGTCGAGGGAAGTGGGGAACTTGGTTTGAACTATCCCAAGTAAAGCGCTGGGTTTGGTATCAGGCTCAAGTGGCTGAATGGTGGGGAATGAAGATCGATGATGAAAATATCCCCATGGTGGCTCATCACTGCACATAACCTCCATGATTGATTCGTCAGTGGGAAAAATCAAGTTGAGAGGATCAAAAAATGGTGGGTGTGGATGAGTTTCAGCCGAGAGTTGTGCCACGGTGTGATCAGTAGAACAGTCGACCCAATATATGGATGATTGGATCGCGTCATATGCTGCAAGGTTTCTGTTCAAAGGCATGGAATTGCCATAGCCTTGAATCTAAGTGGGACTCGGAATCACCCATGAATCATCGGAAGGGGTGACATGCGATGAAATCATGTTGACTGGTTGAAGATGGGTTCCCAGCTCTGGAAAAACTCCAATGAGGGAAGAATCCTTCATGAGACCAACACCTATGTCTTGGAACCGGTACCGAGGTTGATCCAATAACGGGACGGTATTGGCGGAGTTCGGATGGGAGTCTGGGATACAGTAATCCAGTTGATCAATAGTGACAATTTTCCCTTCATGAGGAAATTGTACAATCTGAAAGACTGTAGATGCTATGGCGGTCATGGCATAGAACCAGTTCCGACCAAGTAGGAGATTGTAATCCAAAGGTGCATCTACAACTTCGATGTGTACGGATACTGTTTTGCCCCCCAGTTCAACACTGATTGAGGGAATGAGTCCATACGGTTGAAAACCATGTCCATCAAACACCTTGAGAGTAGTGGGAGAAGTTGTGACCTCGGGTGAGCCTAAGGCTCTCCAGCAGTTCAAAGACATAATCGACGTGGAAGCACCCTCATCTAACACAGTGCGATGGATGACATTTCCACGGATTTTTGTATGCACCTGGAAGGCTAACTGGTGAGAAAGCCTAGGTTTAGCGTGCTCCAAGTTAAACATGATGGAGTTTGAAGTATCTGGGTCCATTGCCCCCAGTGCTGAAAGTAGGGTTCTACGCTGCGTGGGGCAGTGTTGGAGAACCTCGAGAGTCGACATGGCGCAAGGTGCTTGAGCCAAATCCTCAACAATGTTGTATTTTTGGGTAGCTCACGCATTAGGATTGAATGTCGCCTTTCGAATAGTGCCCTTGGGTGGGCGTAGCACTGTGTCCGTCAGCGGTCTCTCAATATGGAGATGACCGGTAGGAGGGGGAATAGGAATTGGATCTTCAACGGGAGATTTGCCTTTGGCTATCTCCGATTGTTTGTTTGAACTTGGGGGGTTGTCATACGTCTTTGAACGAGTGGTGATATTAATCTCCTCATTACTTGTCATTAGGATTTCGCGGTTTGTGGACGTCTCTCCGTGGGTGGGATTGGTCGGGTTGCCCCCTTGTGGGGTTTCTTGGGAAACCATCTGTTGTTGCTGTTGTGGGAAAGGGTCAGTTAACACTGCCGGGCGAGAGGATCCTTTAACGAACTTGTTGACCTCGTCCTTGTAGGGACAGTCATGCGTATAATGATCATCTTGGCAAATTAAGCAAGGAAACTTAGCTTTTCGACGTGGTTTCTGGTCATTCTGGGTGGGTTGTGGCTTGGGGTTCTCCTGCTGGTTTTTCTTGGGTTTACCATGATTGTTTTTCTTCTTTCCTCCGGATGGTTGTGACGTAGATTGAACTGCGTTCACTTCGGAGGAGGCAGCAGGAGAGGTGGAAGCTTTTGAAGCGGCTTGGGTAAAAGTGGGGGAAGCATAAGCTTGTTGTCCCGTCGAGTTGGTAGCAGGCTGAGCCTTGACTGAACCGACAATACCATCAATGGGTGGTTCAGTAGTAGGCTTTGTTGGATCAGTGTGAACGCGGGAGGCATGTGGAAGAAGTTCATGTAAAGTACCGGATTGAGTATATACTAAATCCATGTACTGTGCTGCCGAGATGGCTTGTTCTTCTGTAACCGGCCCGCGCATAGCGATGTCTCTGGCTATGGGAGGCAAAAAGGATTTTGTGAACCAATCAGCAAGTAGCTGATCGGGAATAGGTGCCTTAATTAACCTACGGCGTCTTCACCACTCATGGATGTGATCCAAAATATGTGTAGAAGTGGTTTGACGCAGTGAAGTTAGTAGTTCTGTTCCAGTCTCATACCGGATGGGGAGCTGGAAATGTGTCAGAAACTGCATAGTCAAAGTGTTGAAATCACAAAAAGAGTGTTGTGGTAGCTCAATATACCATTTTGCTGCTATGCCGGTAAGTGTGCATTGGAAGAGCCAAAGTCGGATGGAATCATCCATCAAGGAGTTGGATGAACACCAAAGATGGAAGGTCATCACGTGGTTCTTGGGGTCTTCCCTGGGCTTGGCATCGAACTTAGGAATGTCCGATGGTAGTTTGGCTGGAATAGGTGGCCAGTGAGGTTCATTCCATATAGGATCGTTAATAAGCCTCGACAAATCAGGTAGATCAAGTGTGGCCAAAAAGGGAAGTTGACGGTTGGTCTGTGGGAATGAGTAATAACCATGTGGTGCAGAGAAACCTGGAGGTCCCTGCATAGCATGTTGCTGCGTGTTATACCCATATGTGTTTCCCGGGGGGTACTACTGGAAGTTCTATGGATGGTACTGTTAACACCCAAAAAGTGTTCACTACCTCATTACCACATTATATGGCTCATTTGTCCATTTTCCTACCATTTTTCCCTTAAAAATCCCAAAAAATCCCATTAAAAAGCCTCCAAAAGGCCTAAAATGCCTCCAAAAGGCCACAAAACCATCAAAATAGCCTTAAAAAGGCTAAAAAACCCCCTTTTCCTCCAAAAATAGCAAAAATCCCCTAAAAAGGGAATAAAAAATATAAAATAATGAGGAAAAGGAGGAAAAAACCCTATACAGCTGCCCAAAACCATGTGTTTCCCAAAACCATGGGTCAGCACTCCACCACCAAAAAACTATAAATAGGTGATGGAGATCCCTTATTCCATATCCACAATCACAAGCACCCTTACTCTGCCAAAATCTCTCTCGAAACCCTAGTTCACCTTTGAACTATTTTCACCTTGAGAGCCACCTTTGGCCCATCCCCAACATTGGAGAAGGAGAAAGGAGCATTTTGAAGCTTGGAGCATCCTCTTGGACACTGCAAAGGGCTTCATCAACCTTGACACTCAAGGTAACATCAATACAAAGTCATTCTTTCATTTTGGTGTTTATGCTTCATGCTTGTCTTAGAAATAATTTAATTTTTTGTTTATTGCATAATTAAGTTTAATATACTGAACTGCTACTAAGGAGTCCATTCTCCTTAGTAGGTGCTCATTGGCACAAGCTAGGGGTAAAACCCTAGCTACAGTTTTGGCGACTCCGCTGGGGATCGAATTTCTGGTTTCCGTTTTTAAATTTTTTCTTTCGGCTGTCCCTTTCGGCCGCTGCATACCGCGTCTTTTTCCTCTGCAGTCGCGTCCCGACCGCGCCTTTCAGGCCTTTACCCGCGATCCGACCGTGGCTCTCAGACTGCTTCCGACGCTCTGTCGGCGGATTCAAGTCTGTTACCTGCGATCCGACCGTGGCTAATCAGCCTGTTTGCCGCGATCTGACTGCGCCTGTCGGCCTTTTTCCTGCGTCGTGACTGCGGCTTTCTGCCTCTTTCGCGCGTCCCGACTGCGCCTGTTAGCCATTCTGCCGCGACCCGACTGCGTCTTTTTCCCTATTTTCCTGCGTCCCGACTGCCACTGTTGGCCCGATAGCCGCGACCCGACTGTGCCTTTTCCCCTGTTTCCTGCGTCCCGACTGCCTCTGTCGGCCCGATAGCCGCGACCTGACCGCCGCTGTTTCCCTTAAACCCGCGGTCGGCCTGTTCTGATCCGCCACAGACCCGCGGTCTGATTTCTGCTCTTTTCCTGTTTTGAGCCCAGCCCCTCTTGCTGCAATATTTTCTGCATTTGAACAGCCCTCTGTCCCACCTGCAGCCCACTTCCTTACAGCCTTTCTGCAACATAATTTCTGTTCCTTTTACAGAATATTTTTAAAATTTCAGTATTTTTATTTCAGAAAATTTTGCAAATTAAAAGAATCAATTTCAGCATTATTGATAGATTGGAAGTTGCCCTCCCTTGTGGCACTTCTGTTTTTGGGTTCAACACCTCACGAGCACACACTCTGTCACATTCTCTTCCTCCCTCAAAGTTCCCAGGATATGCCCCTGAACTCATCACTTTAGGAGCCTCCTGCAACGAGCGGGAGATTGCGGATTATATACAACTCTTCCAAGAGTTCCGTGATGTCTTTGCTTGGCCCTCTAACGGAATGCCCGGTTTCGACACCGCCATTCTCAACCATCACATAGACACACGGCCAGAGGAACTCCATGTTCTTACTGAAACCAACTCTAAAGGCCTCCCTTTACGCAACCCCCATGACGGGTTGCATCCTACGGACCCTCTACCTATTGCATAACTTGCGACCTCATGGGTCCACATTGTACAGTTTGCTCTCTTTTTGTTTTTCACTTTTTTACCATCATCTCACATTCATCCTTTCTGCATGATTACATATGGACCATCTTCCACCTCGTTACACTGGCTTCGCTGACGGCGCAAGCCGCTGGTCTCCCAACCTGGCTTCTGCAGCATGGGTCTTGTACTCCCCTTCCAACGAAATGATTCACCTTGACGGAATATGTATAGGCGCTGCTACCAACAACCAGGCGGAGTATGATGCTGTGACCGGTCTCCTGACTGCCGCCCTCCAAATGGGCATAAGTCACCTTCATGTGTTCCTTGACTCCCAGCTACTTGTCTCCCAGCTCAATAACTGCTACCAGGTGCGTGATCCCTGCCTTTTTAGAAAATTCCTGCGCACAAAACAACTCAGTCGACAATTTGAATCCATCACATTCACACATGTCCCCAGAGCTCAAAATCGTGTCGCAGACCAAATGGCCAACAACATCCTAGAATGGCATATCAATCACACCATGTAACATCATGCATCATCATCCCATAGCATCTCATCAAAAAATATATAAAAACCCAAAAAGATTGCATAGCATCCACATTTGCATCCATATACATAAACCACATGCATATCCATAGGGGCATCCACGTGCCTATCCATACATATATCATGTTGCATCACATAAAATACACAAGGGGCATCCACGTGCCTAACATCCTAACCTACT
Organism: Larix kaempferi; assembly: GCA_027924585.1. NCBI lineage: Eukaryota > Viridiplantae > Streptophyta > Pinopsida > Pinales > Pinaceae > Larix > Larix kaempferi. Next base: position 7,914,545 of record BSBM01000307.1, on the reverse strand, counting down.
TGCATCCACGTGCAATGTAAACATATCACAACTCATAAAGCGCATCCACGTGCGTACAAATAACACATCATATAAAAGGTGCATCCACGTGCATATATATATATCAAAAAATATACATGTTCAGTGCTATACATGTCCTGAGTACCCCTGTACTCAGCTATACAAAAAATGGATATACATGCCTAAAGCCTCATCTACATACATGCCGTAGCTACAAAACTCGGGGGGCGTCCCCTGCACTCCCTAATGAGAGTCGTATCCTGCATCACTGCCAGCATCGGCTGCCTCTGAGTCCTCCCCTCGCTCCTCCTCCGGCAAGTCCTCCTCGCCTCCGGCCTCCTGTGCCCGAGCCCGGTCCACCAAAATCGCCACCCGAATCGCGATGGACCTAAACTCACGGGGTGCCCCCATGCAATCCCGCACCACATCCGGATCGACATCTCGCCAACCCTCGTCGGTCACTCCTATCAATAACCGATCTAAAAGCTCCCGTACAGACTCTAGGGTCACCTCTGGGTCCCGGCGCCGCACCTCTCCTCGTCCAGGCAGAGCTGGCACGGCCACAATACCCCGCCGGGCCACATGCCCTGGAGGTGGCCTCGGTCCCACATCTGCACAAACCAACCATATGTCAGTCACCGTATATCCATCTACTATCATATACATAAAATATGACATACATAACATGCAATAAAAACACATACGTACCGTCGGGACCCCATGCCTGTCCTGGTGCTCGTGGCGCCTCCGGATCTCCTGTGAAGTCCATATCCCGATACGGGAAGTCATCCAGCGTCAGTGGTATCTGAAGCCACTGCAGATACAACTCCTGCGTAAAATATCTGCCCACATCGCCGCCACCACGGCGGCGCATCATCTCACCCCAACGGACCATCCTCGGCTCCCTCATCCCTCCTGCCCTAATCGGCACCCGTGGCCGCAGTGTGGGTACCCTCTCCATAAAGAAGGCACATAGGAAGGACCCAAAGCAAAAGCCCTTGCCATCTTCCTTCGCTGCCGTCAGCTGTCGCTGAACGCAGGTCAGGAACATCTGGCCCCAGGCATAGTACGTCCCATCTAAGACGCGCTCTACCATCTGCATCTGCCCCCCAGACACCTTCTCCGGTGACTGGGAACCCAATACCCGCACCACACACGCCGCCATGGCCTGCACTGCCGGCTCCTGTAGATCCCTCACCAGGAGTGCATTCCTATGCACCCTCGCGTCCTGACCGCAGTACCTCTCCAACATGTCCTCCATGTCGACGTCCGCGGCAACCCGCGGCTGTGTGTCTGCCACCCTGCCCAAGCAGGGTAACCCCGTCAGAAAGTAAACATCGGTCAGGGTAAGGTCCACCCTCTCACCCTGTACCCGGAAAGCCTGTATATCCGGCTCCCAGAAACTGATCAGACGGTTCAGCAACAATGTTGCTGTCCGTATCATAGGTATCTGTGCGAACTTCAAAAGTCCGCACAACCCCAGCACTATCCGCACATGGCGGTTCTCTCGGATGAAACCCATGGTCTCATCAGGGATCTCCCGCTCTCTCCAAAGAACCTGGGGCATCCTGCCAATCACACAAAGTGAACTCATAAGTCTCATGACAACTTAAGAAAAATACTTTTCCCCCTCCAAGAAGCCCTAATAGCTCGGCCCAAAACCGCGGCTTTCGGGCTTCCTGCCGCGGTTTCCAACCGCGGCTGTCAGGCAGATAGCCGCGGTTCCCAACCGCGCCTGTCATCCCAAAACCCGCGGTTGGGAACCGCGTGTTCCTCTTTGGAACTCGCGGCACTCGACCGTGGTTCCATCCAGGAATCACGCGGTCTCCAACCGCGTGGTTCGGCCCGAAACACGCGGTCTCCAACCGTGTGGTTCGGCTCGAAACTCGCGGTCTTCAACCACGGTTTCGACCCCCTAACCCGCGGTCCACCCCACGTGGACCGTACAAGTCAACCCTGGGACCCACTACCCAACCCCCCTCCCGAAAAAATATGCAGGTATGAGTTTACTGAAATACCTGTATCTCGCGGATCTGCAAACAGCCAGACGGATCGTCCAGAAATGCCACCTAAGCTCTGGTCCACTCAACTCACAAGTCAAAGTCAACAAAGTACAAATGACACATGTCATGTTGGACCCACCACTATTTATAGTCAGTTGACTTTTTCTTGTTTTGGTCATTCTGGCCCCATACGGCGTCCGTTTCACAAACCGTTTCCACCACTGGAATCAGCGCGACGTGACCGTCATGATGGTCACCTCGTTGCATTATCTTTGTCCTGTCATTTTTTACCCTTTTTTCAGACGCCACTAGTCGCCTCGGTTTGCGTGCCACATCGGCCGTTCTCCGTTTTTCACATATTTTATATCATCGGATTCATTTTTCCGAGCTGGTGATGATGCTAGAGATCATTTCTCGCTCTCACCTCCAGATTTTCTGGGCATTTTTCAAAATGCCCCCGTCACCTCGGTTTGCGTGCCACATCGGCCGTCACCCGTTTTTTGACATCCTTTATATCGCCAGATTCATTTTTCCGAGCCCGTGATGATGCTTGAGATCATTTCTCGCTCTCACTTGGTACAATTTCAACATTGTGTCCCAACACCTTGCTGCCTCGGTTTGCGCGCCACATCGGCCGCCATCGGATTGTTCCACATTTTTACATGAGCCATTCACTCCTGTCATACTGCAAATGTTTCGTTATTTTGCCACCATCTCATCTACCCCGCAAGGAGGTCCATCAGTGTTCCCACCTACCCTCGTTCTTGGTCATCCTTACTCAACCTTGATTGAACACTTCCTCCTTGCCTGGCCATTCCTTTTGTTCGGTATAATTTTACCCCTTTTTCGGGCCGGACAACTCCTTTACGAAAAAGGCACTTAGGGAGTTTCCGTTAAGCTCTTTTCTGACTCCTAAAAGAATGAAAAGATCGCCGAGCAATCTTGCTTCCTTTCATGCTCGTTAAAGTACCTGAAAGGGCGTCTATCTGGTATAAGTTTACCCCTTTTCCGGACCTGGTAGACTAATTACGAAAAAGGAATACTCTAGTCACACCGGCTAGAAGAGTTCTTCATTGCATCCTTTTATGCTTCTTTGGGCCTTGGAGACTAAATCTACGAAAAAGAAACCCCCTGGAGTCTTCTTACTTGCTTTCAGACTCTCTAAAATTGAAAGCAACCACGAGCATACACTGTCCTGGGCTCGTAAAATCCACACGACAGTACCATTCCATCATTTCAGAGTCTTCTTATTTGCTTTCAGACTCCTTAAAATTGAAAGCAACCACGAGCATGAACTGTCCTGGGCTCCTAAAATCCACACGACAGTATCATTTTATCCACACACTTCTTCTAGTTCCTTAACCCATGAAGAAGTATCCTCCCGTGCCTCATGGCACTATGATCGATCATCTCGGCAGCACCCCCATCAGGTCGCCTTTGTTCAGAGTATTCTGCAGTCTCCTGCCATTTTACACCAGATTGAGTCTCCCTCAGCCAGTTATCCTCCCAGATCCAATACAGCTATGATCCCTTTCCCCTCAGTCAGTTTCATATGCTGCCAGATCATTCCCATTATCATACTCTGAACAAAGGAAGTTTGAGTCCACCCACTCTACTTGCCCAGTTATCCACCCTATGTTTATCAGTCCTGCCATCAGCGCTATCACATTTCGGTCTTGTACCTCGCGCTCCTGTCACGGAAACATCATTGCCTTGATAGTTGCAGGTCTCCCTCTGTCGACGACAGCTCCTCTATTCCAGAGGATAGGCCTAGAGGTCCCTACGCCTTGGACTTATCACCATCTGTGGTAAGTGCCTACGGATCATTCTGAGAGGAGACATCATTGCCTCTCCGAGTGGTTGTTCCTCACATGCTCGACTTCAGCACCTTGATCGCATCGATGAGGATCGCGTAGGATTATATCCCATCAGTTTTTAGTCGAAGACCCCGGATTTCCCCCGACTCTAGCACATTGGTGAGTCACTTTGGAACGCCCAGTTGTATGTTCCCGTGGATGTCCGGGCTGCGTTGGCGTTTGTATTTGGAAGCCATCCAGTTTCATGCTTCCTTGAGTACCCAGTTTCAGTTCCAGATCAGTTCCAGTTCATTGTACCATGGAGAGTATGACCCCAGTCACTATGATCCAGCAGCTCATCAGTTCCTTTGGTACCACACTCAGTAGCACTGTTGATTGTTCCGGTGCACCAGTTCTGCAGTTCACACATGATCCGCTCAGCAGTATGTCCCAGATTTGTGTCCCCTCTGGACTCTTATGATGTACACAGTGATCATGTATCTTACAGGTCCCCCTTTTTCGGTTCTTACAGTTATATTTATGTATCTTGATACGAGCATGGGTATGCCCGCCTCGTCCATATATTGAGATTATTCCTCAGTCAGTATTTGAGGTCATGTATATTTCAGGTCCCCATTTTTGGACCCCATTGTTGTTATTATGTTATATCCTGATACGAGCATGGGAATGCCCGCCTCGTCCATATGATCAGATGATTCCTCATCCATTATTGAGGTTATGTACTTTTAGCTCTTGCAGTTGTTCGGGATCGTTGTTCCGGGCTTCAGTTTGTTTCTTCTCTCCTCTCCACATCACAGGAAAACCATTCATGACTTATGATGTCCATCGGCCATACGATTAGCTCCTGACCTCGCACATCAGGGGGCAATCTGTTAACACCCAAAAAGTGTTCACTACCTCATTACCACATTATATGGCTCATTTGTCCATTTTCCTACCATTTTTCCCTTAAAAATCCCAAAAAATCCCATTAAAAAGCCTCCAAAAGGCCTAAAATGCCTCCAAAAGGCCACAAAACCATCAAAATAGCCTTAAAAAGGCTAAAAAACCCCCTTTTCCTCCAAAAATAGCAAAAATCCCCTAAAAAGGGAATAAAAAATATAAAATAATGAGGAAAAGGAGGAAAAAACCCTATACAGCTGCCCAAAACCATGTGTTTCCCAAAACCATGGGTCAGCACTCCACCACCAAAAAACTATAAATAGGTGATGGAGATCCCTTATTCCATATCCACAATCACAAGCACCCTTACTCTGCCAAAATCTCTCTCGAAACCCTAGTTCACCTTTGAACTATTTTCACCTTGAGAGCCACCTTTGGCCCATCCCCAACATTGGAGAAGGAGAAAGGAGCATTTTGAAGCTTGGAGCATCCTCTTGGACACTGCAAAGGGCTTCATCAACCTTGACACTCAAGGTAACATCAATACAAAGTCATTCTTTCATTTTGGTGTTTATGCTTCATGCTTGTCTTAGAAATAATTTAATTTTTTGTTTATTGCATAATTAAGTTTAATATACTGAACTGCTACTAAGGAGTCCATTCTCCTTAGTAGGTGCTCATTGGCACAAGCTAGGGGTAAAACCCTAGCTACAGGTACACCATCTGGTTAACCGGTTCATTGTAAGCAACCGGTTGGTGGGTGTTCTGCTAAGTGGCTATAGTACCCTGGGGTTGCTGAAACCCAGGAAAAGTTGTTGTTCCTTGTTGGGGAAAAGTTCCTTGGAATTGTTGTGTTCCATGGATGTTACCACTATATTGTATAAGTGGAGGGTTTCCCATAGCAAGTTTGGGGGGTGGCTGCGACGGTGGTGTCCATGGAAGGCTCGTTCCTCCTTGGGGAACGAGTGGAAACTGTAGTGATGGGTTCCATGGAGTTGTAGCAACTGAGGGGTAAGGGAAGCCAGAATTCAAGTTGGGGGGAATCTGAGATTGCTCACCAGCTTGGTTCCAGTTTCCAAAAAGTGAGTACCCCCCACTCTGTGGGATTTGAGTATCCCAAGAAGGAAGCATGCCTGACAGGGGTTGTTGAGAGTAAGGCCCGGTTGGAACACCGGAATAAGGTTGCCCACTGCCAGGTGGATTGTACATACCGAACTGAGTAGACGCTGCTAGTTGGGAAGCTTGTTTGATCGAGCCAATAGGTTGTTCGCCAGCAGGTAGGTTCGATGGCCCTATATGAGGAGGCTGTTGACTGGGAACGGGGTTCCCAGCAAAAGGTTGTCCTCCAACTGGTTGGGTTGATGGCCCACCAGGTGGAGGTTGTTGACTTGGAACAGGGTTCCCAACAAAAGGTTGTCCACCAACTAGTTGGGTTGATGGCCCACCAGGGGGAATTTTGTAGTTAGAGTTGGGAACCACTGTAGTCGATTGTCCACCTCCTAAAATAGTATAAATAGTGGCTAAAGGTGATCCTCCGGTCCAACCGGAAGATCCAGCAGTGTGACTAAGCGTTCTTCCGTCGCTGGTCAAATATGATAATGTGGATTGGCCAACGGCACCAAAGGTACCGATTTGCGGAGGGGGTCGTCCATATCGAACAGGTGAAGACGGGGAAAAAACTGGGTTATCCCTCATAGAATGTGCACCAAAGATAGGTGATGACAGCAAATGCGGGGAATTTAGCCCAGGGATATCGGCATCGTCCATAACGTGTTCAATGGTAGGAGGACCCTCGAAAACTGGGTCCGAGTTCATGTCCTGGAAAAGGTTTTGGGGATCTAGCAGGAACCTAGGTATGGTAACGTCCGAAGGTCTAGCGCCGTCTGCAAAGGAGTGACAAAACTCTGTGCTGGACGGGATGTTGGGATCCCTATAGTCAGAAGGACGAGTAACAGGGGGATATCTAGAAGCTGACGAGAGCATTTGCTCTGTGCTACGTCTAAACCGTGTCGATGCTAACGGGGAGTTCGCTAGACTAACCATACTAGACTGGATGGAAGCCATGATTTCGTGTCCCAGAGGGAGGTTGGGTAGAGATATAGTACGAGGTACGTTGCTAGAAGAACTCATTTCCTGCGGGTGAACACTGGGTGACGTAGTGATAACAGGTGGAAGGTCCGCTTGGGAAGTGATGAAACCATAATCAGGTTCAAAGGGTGTGTCAGGAAGTCGAGTATCTTCAACGATTTCAATGTACTCGCTTGGGACTAAAATCAAGCCAGGTATGTCCTGGTCGGACCCTTCTGTGGTGCCAACAGATCCGTCTGTATCATTGTGAAAAGTGTCTAATGGATGGGAAGTGCTGATATCCGGTAGAAGCATGACCTCGGGTCTAGTACTTTGGGTTGTACTAGGTTCAGTTGCGGTAACTGTGTCCACTGTGACAGATACATCTGGAATGACAGTGGGTGAAGTGACAGTGGAGGTCTCAGATATGCTAATGGTTGCAGAAGCTGCAATAGATTCTGAGACTGTGCTGTGAATGGCAGTTACGGGTGGAACTGAAACCGTTGTACGTATCGGCAGTGGAATGTTCCCTCGACCAGTACCGCGGCCAGGAGGAGCAGGAATGCGTGATGCAGGCAGACCAGTAGTCCGTGGCGGTGGTGGTGGTGGAGGGATTTGGCCCTGTTGTCGTCGTGATCTTCGTGGTAGATCTGACATGATGACAGGAAAATGAAAATCGGGGGCAGTATTGTAAACAAAGAACTCAAAAACTCTAATGCAGCTGAGTGTGCAGAAGAGGAGCTAGAAAAAGTAAGGCTCACAGGCCAAAAAAGCAAGCTCTAAAATCTATACTGAGACCAGTGTCTCAATAAGCGAGTTGATCAAGAAAAATGGCCAGAATGCCAACAAGCAGTCCCTACAAAGAAAAATGACCCTCTATGAAGATGAGATACCAAGCAAACTCCTAACTAAGAGCTGGAGACCTCAACAGGCTGTATCCTTCGCAAGGTGATGAAATCCAAGTCGAACAATACAACATGAGAGACCAATATAAGAAGGATATCCCTGGGTAAAAGAGCCCTAGTAGAATAGATACTAAGCTACCTCGTTCATGACACGTCGGAAAAGGTTTTGGGCACTTCAGCCTTCCAAAGAAGACAGCGATCGATGTTGCCTTAGGGCTAAGTGGAGTGCGGTATTCCACAGAGTCCGTTCGGTTCTCAATCTCGCGGCCGTTTAACCCCTAAAAGTTAAAAATAGTCAGGAGGCCCCTCCACAAACTAGCTGTGACCGTGTCAATAAATACTAGAGGATTTTAGTTCCCTAAAGACAACGATTATGTCTCAGATGAAAATGACAAGGGGGAATTATTTTGATGCCTATCCCCGGTGTCCTACCTAACTACCAAATTCTTTTGATTTCCTCAAGTGAGGTTAAAGTTGGTTTGATTAGGGTGTTTAATTTTAGTGGCTGTCTTACTCAATCAGGTAGTGGACGTGAAACTTGATGGTGTTATGACGACTCAAACCATGCAAATGAGAATGAATAAAAAATAAGCCAAAACTCCCTTAACTTTAAAGTAGATTCTCAACTAACTCTAAAGCAAGAAACAAGTCGAAACAAATGCTACCTTGAGATTCCTGAATTAACTTTTACAGCAAGATCATATGCATTCAGAAACAAATGAGAGATATGACATACCTTTCAATTCGACGTTTGTCCCGCTTCCAGCTTTTTGATCCAAGTGCTCCGATATAGAACCTGTTAAGATCAATCAAAGAACAAACATACCAGTTTCCAAATACCTTGAATGTAAATGTTAGATTCAAATCTAGATTAGATGCATTCCATGTTAAAGATTTAAACAATACACATGAAATGGGAAAGACAAGACAAGTTATCTTATTACAACTTGAAGAATACTTACAAAAGGTGCTTGATGTCCAAGCCAATCCTCTAGCTCCAAGTGTCTTCTCCTCTAGCTATCTCCACAATGCTGCAAGACCATAAGTTTGGTACTCTCAAGAGTCCTCCCCTTTCCCAATGGAATGCCTCTCTTTTATAGTGAATGGTGAGGTTAACCAACAAGAGAGATGGGTGGATCTAGGGAGAGATAAGTGGATCAGGGTTTCTAATCGAAGGAAATGAGTTGAGATCGAATCAGGGACCCCAATCTTCCATTATCTTCAAAAATCCAAAATCCCACAAGCCAAGGGAAAAAGGCTAAAAAGAGTACCGCGTTCTGCAGTATTAGCATAACGCGGTACTACCACGTTTTGGGGAAAGGGCATAGCGTGGTAGTATATAGTACCGCGCTCCTATAACTGAGCAAGGCACGGTAGTGTGTGTAGATAAAGTCTTAGTTGGGTCAGAACTTGTCAGGGTAGATTCACCTTCAAGGTTGACTCATCATCTGTCTCTTCTGGATGGTTTAAAACAGTAGGGAAATTGTCGTCAACTCATTTTGTGATGGATATGTGACACTGTGAAACATGGAGGTATAATAGTCATATCCATACCAGGGCAATGGTTCAATTTTCTTTATCCGGTTTGAAACGTTCCTTCTAGGGGCAGAGATACAACCCTGCAGAATTGAAGAAATATGGTCCATTGTCAAAAATCCTCATTCGATCCTCCTCATTAAAGAAAATCACTGTAAAAAACCCTTTGGCCTCGAGTTGTAGATTATAATTACCCTGGGGTTTCCAGGTTGTGTTGATCCACCAAACCAGTGCTTTCTCAATCGTCCAAATCCCAACAAATTTTCCATGAGCACATGTTCTTTCATATATTGTATGTCGGTTCTGACTCTTTCCAATTTTATCTGATGTTTGGGAACCTTTTCAGCCTTCGGCAGGCATTGCCTAGGCTTCGTAGGTTTTGCCGAGACCTAATCAATATTGACCACTCCACTTGTCCCTGCTTCCACATTCCCAGCCCCAGGGATGGGGCCATGTCCCAAATTTGTCTTTTTCCCTTTTTCCATCACCCCAGTTAAGTCCAAATCCTCGCTACCGGTGGCTACGCTCATGTCCCTTCCCAGTCCACACTCTGATGAGTCCAAAATATAGGTATCTGATAACCCTTTCCCCACAACAAAAACACAAGGATGTTTTGTGGGAAAAATGATTTACCTCAATTATTTAATTAAGTTGTTCAAAAGATTATTTTTGTTATGTTTTGTTGTTATGATCTAATTGCATGACAAATGAGTTTGAATGAGCAGGTGTAGGTGCACTAAAGGACAACACGCAAATTAAGTGAAGAATTGAAAGAACATCACCAAACTCAGAGCCTTTTTCCTGATCTATAGAGAACAAACTCCTATTCAGAGAGAATCAACATTTAGACATTTAGTTAGGTTAAGCATTAGAATAATATAAATATGGACCTCTCAGGTACCGGGAGGCCCCTGCTACTATTTTGGAGAATTATTGTTTTACGTTTTATACCACCGAGACAGTTGTGTTATAGACCTGGTTTTGAACTATGAAGTTCCTATTTTAAATAAAGACTTGATGTTACATACAATTCAGCGTTTATAAGTTCCCTTCACTCCTGAGTACATGTTGGAGAGGGACCCTCCAACACGTAAGTCATGAGATCTTACAGTTTAGGTACTTCTCATTATGTGTTTTGCATTGGTTGAATTTATGATGTAGATAAGAGTACTTTAAATAGCATTTAAATCGCACGATTTGATTTCTGTAGTAGTTGAACGTTTCTAATTCCATAGTTCATTATAACGCATTCTGTAGTTTGGTAACGCTGTGTCTATAGTCCTGTAGCAGCATTCCGCCAAGGCATAATTTAACACCTATTTTCCTATGTGCTTGCATTTACTTCTGAAGCAGCGATCCAGATCTTAAATCCCATGTGTTTAATTCATTATTATGCTGCTCATGAAGATAGATTACTTTTAGTATTTTTGGTTACATGATGATATTCACTTCTTAATGCTTTGATTGAAATTGCAGCATTATATAATGGTATTCTGAACATAGTCTTAGCATTATATTATGTTAGATCAGACTTTGAGTTTTATGCATTCGATTTACAGTAATTACTCCTCAGATTAAAGATCAAGCTTTCATTACTTTAGAATATATCTGTTATATTTTCAGCATTCAATTCCATAGTATAGTTTTTACTGCTTTCAGCAAGTTAATTCTTAAAGATATGATTACTGTTTCCTGCGTTTAAATTCTTAGACATAGATTTCCTACTTTCAGTATTTGAATTTCTTAGCATAGGAATTTCTCCTCCATAGATTAAACAATCTTTTTTTGCAGTTCATTTAATCTTTTTGGTAACTCTTTAAAAACATTGATACAAACATCCAACTTCAACAAAGGCTATCCTAGAGAGCACATATAGTGCCTGCACCTCTGAAGTTTGTATGTCCCCTAGGTTGATAATTAAAGTAGCCTCTTAGTACAACTTCCCTTATTAGGCATCCATTCTGAGAGCTCACCACTTTTTGGTGCCATTGCCAGGGAGGCGCTAAATCTTTTAGGATACAACTTCAAAAACAACATAAAAAGAAAGAAAAAAATCATATATAAAAAGAACACATAAATATTTTTACCAATGAATGCCTCGTCGGCAAAGGGATAGGTTTGGATGCTTTCTGCCTAAGTGTCCCATGAGCAACAATGGTAATAAAAATTCTGAAAATTCTCAGTTTGAATTTCTAAACTCTGGAAACAACTCCACATACAATCCAAACAGAGACAACTTATCTACTAGTTCCAGCTCAAACACCACTATGGCAGATGAAGAAGAGGAACCTAGGGAGCCGTTCACCTTCCCCATTAGCATACCTCTTGGAGATGCTAGGATGAAGAATATCAAACCTAACAATTTACCAAACTTCCATGGATTGACTTCAAAAGATCCCAACAAATTCCTGTTTGAGTTTGAGGTAGTTTGCAGATCCTTTGATTACACTACAGATGCACAAAAGCTAAGACTTTTTCCCTCCACACTGAAAAATTTATCACTTAGGTGGTTTATGAGTTTAGAGGGAAATAGTATTTTTAGTTTGGGTCAGATGAAACAGGAATTCCTAGAAAAATATAGGGACTACTACAAAGGAAAGGATACAAGGGATGATATATTTAGGATGCAGCAGGGAGACCGTGAATCCTTAGAAGACTATGCCCAGCATTTTCAGCTCATCTACAAACGAGATAACCATTGCACCCTAGACCCCGAAGACATATTTCAAAAGACTTATGACCAGATACTCTAGATCTTCAAGAACCATTCTAGGTCTAGGAAAAGCAAGAATGGGACAAGAGATACAAATCCACCCATAGGATCCTCATCATCTTCAAGACCCAATCTTACAAAATCTGATTTAGGAAACCTATTAGATGATATGAAGACCGACATCTTACAATCTATGGCCATGCAAATTGATGCACTTCAGATAAAAAAGAAGCAGGATGAAATTAACCAAGCCTTGGTAGTATTCTATCCTCGTTGTAGAAAGAAACATGAGAAGGGGTAGTGCACTTTAAACACCATAGAAGTATGTGGTCTCTGCATTGACGACCACTCCACTGATAAATGTCCCCTCTTACCCTCATGTAAGGATTCTATTCAAGATCCAGCAATTGAAGGAGCAATAGAATAGCTTTGTTTTATAAATCAAAGGAGGAGTAACTATGTTAGACCATATCAACCTAGAAATCAAGCCTACTATAATCAAGGCCAGCAAAATTGGAACTCTGCACCAACTCCATGGAAAGCACATCCAAATCCAAGTCAATGGCAGTAAAATCAGCAGACTTATCAGCAGAATCAGCAAACTTATCAATCACCTTATGAACAATCTTATTACCCAACATCTTACCCTCCATACCCCCCACCTTTTCCTCCATCAACCATGACTTATGCAAATCAATACCCCCATCCATCAAATTGGAGGGCCCCATTACAACAGCCACTTATTATGCCGCCCCAATAGACTCAACCACCCCCAGACCCCCACCAATTCCAGCCCAACTGTTATAGCTTGAAATGACTCCTTCATCCACAAATGTCCTGTTGTGTGACTGAACTTGATCTCAAGAAGTGTCATCATGCGACCAAGGGAAGCAAGTGTCGTCACGGACGGAGAGGTGCATTTTCCCCACAACACCAACCCATCCCAAACCCTAATAATAACAGACCTCCACAACAGCAATAGACTTATAATGTAGATATCACACAATTCCCTACCTATGTCGTAGACACCATGGAGATAAACGAAATAAACCTTAGATCGGGAAAAACGTTGCAAAATACATCAACATAGAATATCCCACAACCGGAAGCTCAAGAGAAAACAATAGAACCCTATATTCAGCATATGGATGAACCAAATCCTCCAAAGGAAGAAACCCAACCACTCCCATGAAACATAAACCCTCCATTTCCATAGAAACTTATACGAAGTACAAAATAGGAAGAAGAAAATGCAATTTTAAACGAATTAAAACACTTAAACATCCAAATCTAGATCTTGCACGCCATAAGGGATGTGCCCATCTGTAACAAATTTATTAGAGAAAATTGTCTGAAGAAACCTAGGAGGAAGAAGCATGACCCACCAACAATAAATGTAGTAGGACAATTGGCTGATTTAATGCTGGGTATTATTATTAACCCTAAGTATCTTGATCCAGATATCCCTGTAGTGACCATCACCATCAATAGCAAGCAAATAAATAAAATCCTAATACATTTGGGAGCTGCTATCAACATCATGACTAAGGAAACCATGATATGCCTAGGACTCCAATCGTTGATCAAACCAACAACTACAGTACTCCAGCTAGCTGACACATCCACTGTGAAACCCGAAGGGATGCTCGAAGACATTATGATCAATATTGAATCCTAGGAATACTCAGCTGATTTCATAGTAATTGAGGTCAAAAGTAAACTTAGTGGTTATCCAATCATACTAGGTAGACCTTGGTTAGCAACTGCAAACGCTTACATAGGTTTCCGATCAGGAAATATGACTATCACCAATGGACATGCCAGGAAGAAAATCACGATCTACCCACCAACAAAGAAATCTTCATATTTAGAATATCAAAATTGGACTGATGATTATCAAGATACACCAAATCAGAACTTACGACCTATCCTAACAATTGATGCTGCACTATCATTGAAAGCAATAGATGAAGATGGCCATATAGATAGGTTTATACAAAATGCATATCCTAACAATGCTGGTCTTGAAATATTTTTTACCACAGCACAGCAACAAGAAGGCGAAAGTTCAAACCATAACTTAAGTAAAATGTGGGTAGAAGTACTACATCTGGAAGAACAATTAGAAAAAGGAAAGCTAGTGGAAATTATTTCTAGAAAGGTAGTCAACATTAATTCCAATATCAAACCAGAGCAACGAAAAGCAATTAATGAAAGTATTATCAGAACAAAATAAAGCTTTTGCATGGACATATGCAGACATGAAAGGTATGCATCCTAATACATGCAAACATTATATTTACATCAAAGAAGGTTCTATCCATATCAGGCAACCACAAAGGAGGTTGAACCCAGCATTAAAGGACATTGTCAAAGTAGAACTACATAAATTATTAGATGCAAGGTTCATATATCCCATCTTTGACAGTGAATGGGTCTCACCACTAGTTATAGTACCAAAAAAAGGAGGCAAATGGAGAATTTGTGTGGACTACATAGAGCTAAATAAAGCAACCAAGAAAGATCACTTTCCACTGCCATTTATAGATCATGTACTGGACACATTAGCTGGGAACAAGTATTTTTCATTTTTAGATGGCTTCAGTGGGTACAACCAAATTTTAATACACCTAGCTCATCAAGATAAGACAACATTTAGATGCCCCTGGAGTACTTACGCATACAGAGTACTACCCTTTGGGTTATGTAATGCTCCAACAACATTCCAAAGGGACATACTCAGTATATTCTCTAATTTCATAAATGATCAAATGGAAGTCTTCATGGATGACTTCACACCTTATGGACAAACTTTGATCAAGCATTGAACCATCTTGAATTGGTATTAAAAAAATGTATTAAGATGATCCTATGCCTTAGCAATGACAAATGCAGAATGTTAATGGAAGAAGGCATCATTCAAGGACATCATATATCATAGAGGGGGATAGAGGTTGATCAAGCAAAAGTATCAGTAATAAAAATGCTGCCACCACCTATTAAACAGAGGGATGTGAGAAGTTTCCTTGGGAAAACAGGGTACTACAGAAGCTTTATTGAAAATTATAGCAGAGTTGCTGCCCCGATGTTTGGACTTCTCACAAAAGACACTGAGTTCATATGGACAAACAATTGCATGATAGCATTTGAAAACATTAAGGAGAAAACAATTACAGCTTCAGTACTCCGAGGACTAGACTGGGCACTTCCATTCCACATCCACTCTGATGCATCAGATAAGGCAATCGGGTCTGTCCTTGGACAAGAAAAAGAGAAGAAGCCCTATTCAATATATTATATCAGCAAGAATTTAGCAGGGGCAGAATTAAATTATACTGTCACAGAGAAGGAATTTTTGGTTGTCATGCATGTCATTAATAAATTCAGACACTATATCATTGGCTACCAAGTCTTTGTTCATACCAACCATTCGGCCATAAGATATCTAATGAACAAACCCAACACAAGTGCTCGAGTAATTAGATGGCTGCTACTACTCCAAGAGTTTGACATCACGATTTTAGACAAGCCAGGTAAACACAATGTAGTGGCTGACTTTCTATCTAAGCTGACAAATGGACAAGACATGAAGTAATCAATGATAGTTTTCCAGATGAGCACCTTTTTGCCATATCCACAAGAATCCTGTGGTTTGATGGCATAGCAAACTATTTAGTGTCTGGAAAGTTTCCAGAACATTATAGTTACAAATAAAAGACAAAAGTAATAAGGCAAAGTGAAACATACACATGGATAGAAGGAATGCTCTTCAAGCAAGGACCTGATCAAATACTCAGAAGGTGCATAAGAGAAGACAAAGTGCATGACATAATGCATGCCACTCACAATGAACCATGTGAAGGACACTATGTTGCAAAGAGGATAGCCTATAAGATTTTACAAACAGGATACTATTAGCCAACACTCCACAAGGATACGTATGAATATGTTTCACACTTTGATGAGTGCCAAAGGATGGGAAAAGCAACAGAAAAGGAAGAAATGCCCCTCCATCCACAGATCTCCTTGGAGGCATTTGAAAAATGGGGATTTGATTTCGATTGTCCAATCAACCCACAATCAAATCAGAAATGCTACATCCTAGTATGCACTGACTACCTCACAAAGTGGACTGAGGTAGCAGCACTTGCTACAACCAATGAAACCAATGTAGCAAAATTCTTCACTGAGCAGATATTTCATAGGTTTGGAGTACCAAGAGAACTAGTTTCTGATCAAGGCCCACAATTTACATCAAATTTAATAGAAGACTTGCTTAAGAGAAACAAAGTCAAGCACAGACATTCCTCCTCCTATCACCCTCAAGCAAATGGCCAAGCTGAGGTCACAAATAGGGAATTAGAAGGAATCCCGACAAAGACAATCCAAATCCACAAAAGAGATTGGGCTGACAGACTAAGTGAGGTAGTTTGGGCCTATAATACCACATGCAAGACAACAACAGTATTGACACTATATGAACTAGTATATGGAAAGAAAGTCATGCTACCAATTGAATTTGAAAAAAAAACATTAAGAATTGCAGCAGAATTGAATATGCAACTATCAGGAATATAACAAGAATGCATGCTACAATTGAATCAACTGGATGAGCAATGCCAGCAAGCACTTTCCCACACTGAAATCATCTAGCAGCAAAGAAAGAAGTGGCATGACAAACACCTAAAGGATAAAAATCTCAAGGAAGGTGACTGGGCACTACTTGATGACTCTAGGTTTCACACATTCAAAGGAAAACTAACAACTAGATGTCTAGGACCTTACATCATTGAGCATATCTATGACAATGGAGCAAATAAAATTGTTACAATAGACTAACAACAGTTTCCCATGATAGTGAATGGACATCAGCTAAAACTTTACAAGAAACCACAGTCAAAGGAAGAGTTTACACAGGTACTCTACTAGCAACAACTAATGCTGATAGAGAATATGGAATATTATTGAAAAAATGATGAAAAACGAAAAAAAAAAAAAAGAGAAAAAAAAATGAAAAAAACAAACAAAAGAAAAAAATGAAAAAAACATAAAAAAAGAAAAAAAAAATGAAAGAAAGAAAAATAAATATTGTTGAACGATTAACAGGACAAAGTACAGGGCCACATACATACCTATGAACATGCAGCATTAGTAATTGCAAAGAGAAATATCAAGCAAAAGAAACATCAATATGCAAGCGAGCCAACCAACAAATCAAGCGAGCCCGTAAATTATCAACGATTACAGCAATCAAGCGAGCCCAACATGTATTCAAGAGAGGCAGCAAAGATATCTACCACTACAGGAATACATCAAGGCACACTGTTCAATCAACTCTGCCATATAATCACGCGATCCTACCACATATTCAAGTGAGCCAGCATAGAACGGGATCAAAAATCAATGCACAACATTATCACAATGTCAAATCAGAAATGGCACGAATATCAAATGAAGGTGATACAACAAATTCAAACGAGCTAAAGAAAAATGAAGACAACACACATAACTACTGACATGCTGAAATTTACTACGGAACATGCCAAACCTACTACAAAATCCTGCACACACAGAAATCAAGCCAAATCATCAACTCAAGTACGCTAAGGCATAACGAGGTAATCTCTAAACATCTTTGTTATATTCTTAAGGTCAAAACATTATCCCCAAAACGGTTATTTTTTAAGCTGAGGACAGCTTTTCACTAAAGTCGTGGGAAAGGTTCAGATTACAAAATCATGATTGCACACCCTCGTCATATCAGCAAATGATGAACCCACATAAAACCACCATACTTCCCAATAATCGGAGCAGAAGTGCAAAGTACAATCATGAAACGAAATGAAGGCCTCGGTTATGGAAAGAAATGGATAAAGAGGAAAGTACACTGAACGATGATGAGGTTAAATGCGGGAAGGCAGTTAAGTAAGGCTGTATAATCTCCCAAAGGGCTAGCTTTTGCATATACAAACCTCTCAGAACTCTCCAGACACAAGGAACCGGAAGTACTGTGCTCACCCAGCCAGTAATTCAGTCCTCGAGCCTGTAATTGACCCCGACCAATGAGGTAAAAGCCACAATTCAAATTTTTGGTTTTGTTGATTACAAAAGAGGTTTTAAGATGACGAAAGGATTCAAGAAAAACGAACGAGAGGAGCACAACGCCATTTACTAGAACCTGCGAATATTAACAATCATCCAAAGTGCAGGTTGGATGCCTTTCATCCTAGGATTGAAAGGGTACAATACAGGGGTGGCTCTGGAGTTTGCAAGAAATTTAAAATATATCAAGGATGAACAGTTCGTCACCCGAGTGAAGGGGTTACATATAAAGTTGGATGATGATCTGATTGCCAAATTCACTAGTCTACAAAAGGGTCTGCATTGGAGCAGGGATGACCGGGAGGAAAACCATGAAGCAAAGGCAACATTTTTCGAGCGAGTAGAGGTCTACGACAAAGACCAGAACGATTCAAAAGACTCTCCATGTCGGCACCATGGGAGGAAGTGGCTGCAATCGTTCAGAAGTACATTACATGCACTGGTAGGTTAAGTTATGTCCCCATTTTCCATTTTTGAATTCTAAAACTGTTGAGGCATAGGGCCCATCATCCACCAAACAACAACATTAGTATTCCATACTACCTGCTCCAATATCTAGCAGAAATGAGCAAGAATGTGATTAAAGGTAAGGAGGATGCCTTAGCCCATCATGGGCTAATCAAATTAATCATTTGTGAGGAATTAAAAGCACAGATCCCAGAGCTTTCTTGGGAAGAATTCGTGTTGGTATCTACTGAAGATGTCCAAAGAATTAAGGGTACACCCACAGTTGGCGTACCCCTACCTCCAGGATCAATGAACAAAACTGCCTCTACATCAAGGACGAAGAGGAAAATTGACCTGGACAGTGTGGCTGATACCCTGGTGAAAATAAAGCATTCACGAGATGACTCCCCCAAAACGAACCTAGGGATTCCTACCAGTAATCAAGGGCCGAAGATAAGAAGTAAGAGATTCACACAAACATCTAGAATCCGAATTACCAAGGAAAAGAGTAGGGAATCCAGTCCCATAGTTCAAAATGTGTCGGATGAGGACGATGATCTTTGGGTAGATCAGGAGGATCCCACTACATAAGAGGAGCAGGATGAGCAAGAAATGCAGGATGAACCAGAAGAACAAGAGGGAGAAGAAGAGCAGGATTAGTAAGAAATGCAAGATGAACCAGAAGAATAGGAGGCAGAAGAAGAGCAGAATGAACAAAAAGAGCAAGACAACCTCTAGGGGAACCCTCCTGAGCACAATGAAAACCCTAGGGTCGTCAACCAAATCGCTAAGGCACAGGTGGAATTAGAAAAGCTCAGAAAGGAACTGGCAGCATTGAGAATTGATTCAGGAAGCCATCCCACATCACCCCCATTTTCATCTAAAAAGACACAAATCCTGAGAATGCATCATGCAGGGGAGCTAACACTAGCTGAGCAGAGAAATTCAACACTTAAAGAGAAATTGGCTAAGGCACAAGGGGAGTTAGCCAAAAAGGACCAGGAAATTTTTCAACTAAGGGATGTTTTGGCTACTACCACTAAAATATATGATAAACTACTGGACCTCCAGCCGCCATCAGCAATTTTATGCAGTTTATCTACAGGAGAAGTGGGGCAAATTTCAGCTCCAAAGGTTAAAACAGGGACTCCCGATAAAGATAAGCTCCCCAAAGAATTTATGGATGCATCTTTGAATGCCACAGAATTGGAGAAGGACCAGTTAAGCGAATTTTTCTTACACAATTTTGTAGTCCCTAGTTCGCCCAACTGGTCGCCAAACCCTTACATGGGCGATTTCCAGTTGAGGGCACTATGTTCATGGATGAATCATGAAATTGAGTGAGCTCGGGACTACCACATTTACGTTGTAGCAAAATGGAAAACCCCATTAATGGTCAGGGAAGAGGCCACTCACCCTGAAAGAATCATTTACAACCATAAGATCCTCACCCAGGATGAGGAGCTAGTCCCCATTCTCCTTGCAAAATAGCAGGAGGTTGTGGCTCATTTTGATGTTACTCTCCAAGGAACACACAAAGAGGTTCATGAGTCCTTTAAAGAAAGATGGCATAGAGTAGCAAATGACCTAAAGAGAAAAGAGCTCCTGTCAAGTCCCCTCCCATCAGACCAAGCGAGGGAAAGAACATGACACTAAATCTGGGCAACTAGCCCCACATCCATTAAGTAAAAACTCATTGATAATAAAAGACATATACATATGCATATTGTAATTAAACACAGCGGAATTAAAATCATCTACATATCTAACATTTATTCAACCATTTTCATGAAATACATTAAATAAATACATTGCATAATTTAACACATGAGAGTACTTATCTTAACACAGAGTAGTCCCGAGCAACTAGCTATGCAACTACAATGTTCCACCCAACCATAGGCCAATTGTGCTCATCAATCTCTTAGCACAATTTCCACCCTCGAACTGGGCATGATTTCTACAAGGAAAGGGAACAACAGACTCACACATAGCCAAATATACACCAAAATCAGCCAAGCCAATCCACAGTTGGGTTTATCAAACTGCTAAGGCAAAGGGAGGGAATGAATTGCTAAGCTAGTGTGCTCAAGCACAGAGCCATGGATACCTCTACAAGATCTATCTATCTTGGCACCCACAATGCCTACACACCCCACTCAAGGAATTATCCCCTTCACCAATACACGGTCCCTCAAGCCATACCTTCCATTCTAGTGTTGTCCAAGGTGTGCATAAAAGAGTAGCCAACCCTTTTGATCTTTATGAGAGGCTACTCCCCTCACTAGGTTTATCAAGCCAATTCTATCCACTTCCACTCCAAATTTCTTGCACACAGGTTCAAACCAAAACAGGGATGCACAAAACAGCAAAATCATAAGTGTTAAGCATGAAGAAAACGTTTTTAGAGTGAGATGCCCAAAAATGGGGTTTCTACCAGTTCAGAAAAATGTGGGCAGCCAAAAATGAAAAGCTAAATGAGGAAACAACCTTGGGAAGCCAAATCCGTTTTCAAAAAAGCGTCCATGGACATTCTGGGGCAAAAGCGATTTCCATAACAACCCCAAATCGTGGTCCTCCTCTCCCAACCACTGTGTAACACAAAAACGAGCTCCCAGCCATGGAAAAATGCAGGAAAATGATGAAAAACGTGATGGGGAAATCCCAGCTAGTTCAGAATGCGTGAGAGAGCAAAGTCCATGGATGAAAGATGGCTTTGGGCACCATTTCGTGGGCATTTTCTTGCCCAAGAAGCAAAAATACGAATTCCCAGGTTGATGGCTTGCTCATACACGAAATTGGATACCATACCTCTTCATTCCCAAGGCATTAACTACCTCAACCAACTCTTGTAAAAATTAAATGATTGGGTGCATAAGTCAAAATCGGTAGTTGGTGGTTTATGGGTTTTCTCATGAAATTTGGCTTAACACTATTGGATCAAGGGTTTGAATAATTTCCCCTCCCTATTCCTTGTAAAATCATGCCCCCATTTCTTTGTTGCATTGCATAGCTAGTGGTGGGTATTTCATTACAATTCGCATTTACATGATGTCTTAATTTACATTGTGCATGTCTAGCACAAGAACCATAGGCATCTATTTTAATTGCCGATACATAAAATGCTAAATCGATGGCGGAGCCTTGGCCTTGAGCTCCTCACCATGATTTAATGATGATATTTACATCATTTACATATTTAATGCAATAGGGTCAAAATCGGGTTATTACAGCTCCACTCCCCTCTCAGACTTGAAGATGCTCTTTTCAAAGCCAAGCTCTACAGGGAATCCCTGATAAAGAACCAACTTAGATGGATGGGAATGAGACTGAATCCCCCATTCTTCCTTCTCTTGGTTATTAAGGAACAGATCAATGAAGAAGAAGAGAGGAGAGCATGGGTCAAGGAGGATCAGACCTTGGGCTATCACAGGTAGGCAGGGACCCCCAAGGTAGTAGCATGGGACATCAGAGAGGTCATCGAAGAGCTGAATCTGTCACCCAAGGATGGGTGAATCCTTCAAGAATGGGGGAGAATGATGAGTCCAAAATACAAGTATCTGATAAGCCTTTCCCCACAGCAAAAACACAAGGAAGGGAGAATAAATACACTTGTTTTGTGGGAAAAATGATTTACCTTAATTATTTAATGAAGTTGTTTAAAAGATTATTTTTGTTATGTTTTGAAAGCGTTGTTATGAGCTAATTGCATGACAAACGAGTTTGAATGAGCAGGTTTAGGTGCACTAAAGGAAAACGTGCAAATCAAGTGAAGAACTGAAAGAACATCACCAAACTCAACGCCTTTTTCCTGATTTATAGAGAACGAACTCCTGTTTAGAGAGAATCAGAATTTAGACATTTAGTTAGGTTAAGCATTAGAATTATATAAATATGGACCTCTCAGGTAGCAGGAGGCCCCTGCTGCTATTTTGGAGAATTATTGTTTTACGTTTTATACCACCGAGACAGTTGTGTTACAAACCTGGTTTTGAACTATGAAATTCCTATTTTAAATAAAGACTTGATGTTACTTACAATTCAACATTTATAAGTTACCTTCACTCCTGAGTACGGGTTGGAGAGGACCCCTCCAACACGTAAGTTAGGAGATCTTACTGTTCAGGTATTTCTCATTGCGTGTTTTGCATTGGTTGAATTTATATTGCATATGGGAGTACTTTAAATAGCATTTAAATCGCACGATTTGATTTCTGTAGCAGTTGAACCTTTCCAATTCCGCAGTTCATTATAACGCATTTTGTAGTTTGGTAACGCTGTGTTTGTAGTTATGTAGCAGCATTCTGCCAAGGCATAATTTAACACCTATTTTCCTATGTGCTTGCATTTACTTTTGAAGCAGCGATCCAGATCTTAAAGCCCATGTGTTTAATTCATTATTATGCTGCTCATGAAGATCGATTACTTTCAGTATTTTTGATTACATGATGATATGCACTTCTTAACACTTTGATTGAAATTGCAGCATTAGATAATGGTATTCTGAACTTAGTCTTAGCATTAGATTATGTTAGATCAGACTTTGAGTTTTATGCATTCGATTTATAGTAATTACTCCTTAGATTAAAGATCAAGCTTTCATTACTTTAGAATATATCTGTTATATTTTCAGCGTTCAATTCCATAGTATAGTTTTTACTGCTTTCAACAAGTTAATTCTTAAAGATATGATTACTGTTCCTGCATTTAAATTCTTAGACATAGATTTCCTGCTTGTATTTGAATTTCTTAGCATAGGAATTTCTCCTCCATAGATTAAACAATCTTTTTTACAGTTCATTTAATCTTTTTGGTAACTCTTCAAAAACATTGATACAAACACCCAACTTCAACAAAGACTATCCTAGAGAGCACATATAGTGCCTGCACCTCTGAAGTTTGTACGTCCCTCGAGTTGATAATTAAAGTAGGCTCTTAGTCCAGCTGCCCTTATTAGGCATCCATTCTGAGAGCTCACCACACTCCAAGGACACCCTGACGGCTGCCACCTTCCTTAACTCCAAATGTAGGTACAATGTTAAGAAACCCTCGAAATCACCATCGCACCTTCGTCCTCCCTCGATAATTTTTTCTTCAACATAATGGAACTTACTTACTTGTAACTCACCGACGACTTATTGGTTACCTCTTTCCGAACCTTTGAGAATGAACTTGTTGTGTCTTACAAGTAGAGTCCCCCCAACTTATCTCCTCATGTTAAGCCCAATATAGGCCCAAGTGTTGTAACTTGCACTCTGATACCATTTGTAACATACCCGAAATCCAAGTTTGTATTTTAGTGATTTAAAAAAGAATCTTTTCACAATAACCATTTAACTCATAAGTTATACACATAAGGACTTCATGAGATAAGCTATTTTCTCTTCAACTTTCACTTAACTAATACTCTTATAAAACTTGCTTACTGACGTAGTCTATAATTCCAACATTTAACCAATATCAGATCATCTAACTTGTTATAACCACATCTAGACAACTTAATCTATTTTAGGACACTGATATGTACATGGAAACATTACACTGTACAACATATCTATCCATGGTATTGCTCTAGGCAACTGACAATTGTAAAAGTGAAATACCGTATCTAACATACTTATATTAGCTCATGTTTAAGCATCACTAACTTTAGTTGAACATTTTCATGAATTAACTCACCATTTTAGATCACATTCATCAAAGGAAAGTAGAAACACATAAGGGGAAAAAACGAGAGTCCAATATACGTGGTTCACCCAATTCTATGGGCTATATCTACAAAAATAGTCATATCATATATAATTTATAAAAATAGAGGAATTACAACCTGCAACTCAGTTGTCGCAATACTTATTTCCTCAATGTCTCTCTCATAGAGGGTACATTCAAAACATTAAAGAGTCTATCTTGCAAGCGCCACAAGGATCTCTTCCATGTTGATATTAAACGGCTCCAAATATAGATATCAAACTAGACTCCTACAGGGATGAATCTCTGAATCTCGCTCCGCAAAAGACAATTAATACAAGCACAATGTTTTTTTTTATCAGATGAAATGTAGACGAGGATCCTCCCCAAACATCCGAGTAGTCAACCACAATAATACATGACCACAACTAAAATTAATCCTAGATATATGAACCTGCATGCAACTATAAATATATGAAGCTATCGAGTACAACTTACAACACTCAACACATATATAACACGGGGATACACAACTACGCAGGTTATCTCTTGATTATTATACATGTATAAACGCTGGAATTCACGCATAATGACAGAAATCTAAGATTTCATTGCAACAACAATAAACTAAACAAGGATCAGAAGGAACCCTTGATTTAATTACAACAGTGACAAGTTAAACTGGGTCAAAATGCATAAGACCTCCATTATACATATACATGTAATATATATTAAAATAGAGAATCAGTTATGCCTTATAAAATTTACCAAGCATCATGCTCAAAATTGCCGACATTAAACATTATTAGCAAAACCAGACTATGCATATCATATTCCATAGAGATGCACATAGACTGATCTGAATTCACACAAAAATGAAGAGGAAAGGCGACCACGATATTACATCTGCCGCTACTCTGTCTTACAGAGATCATCAATTAACCAAAACAGAAGTATGAGAAAAAATATAACATGCGTGATAACTGATCCAGGATCATACATAAAAACAGAGGAAGGAAACCACAATCTACATCTGGCGCTACTCTGAGTTACAGAGATCCGCAAATCCGTAGTATGGGAATTTATCAATCCATGTTATTCAGAATCTAAGATAATACAAAAAAGGAATGGAAAAGAGATCACAATCTATATCTGGCACTACTCTATATTACAGAGGTCCGCAAAGCCGTAGTATGGGAATTTATCAATGCGTGCTATTCAGAATCTGAGATCATACAAAAAAAGTAATGGAAAAGCGACCATGATCTAAATATGGCGCTATTATGTATTACAGAGGTCCTCAAAACAGAACAGAAGTATGAGGATTACCAAATGTGTGATAATCTCATCCGAGATCATACAGAAAAGAAATAGAAAAGCAACCACAATCTATATCTGGAGCTACTTTGTATTACAGAGGTCCTCAAAACAGAACATAAGTATTTGGATTACCAAATGTGTGATAATCTCATCCGAAATCATACATAAAATAAATAGGCATGGAGACCATTATTTACATCTAACGCTACTATGTATTATAGAGGTTCCCAACTAAGCAAACAGTAGTATGAGAAAATATCAAAAATAAAATGCTTCCCTGAAGCACACACCAGGGATCACATTATATAGATATATATATAAACAGAAAACTCTACAACTCATCATAGGCAGCCGAATTCAACACATAAACAGAAGTTCATCTACTCCACATCGTAGACAAATAATATTAAACACATCGACCATATATCATATATATATGGATTGTTTACCCCAGTCGCAGGCAACCCAGAAATTCTCGAACAGAGTTATAACTATAACAAAAATATAAACAAAAGTCTCAACAAGGATTAGCCCAAAAAATGGCATATAACGTATAAGAGACATATATTTTAGGGATCAATCTTTCCTGCTCTCCCTTCCCGGGTAGTCTATGCAAAACTGGTGCAACCTCTCAACAAAACCGTCGTCCCTGCCAATTAGCGCCGACGAAAAAATTGTCCTACTGAAAACATTTATTCCCCCTTTATAGAAGGCAATTGCCCTCTTTAAATACCACTGGTTTCCCCTCTACCTCTTCTTGGAAGTTCCACCATCATTTAGAGAGGATCCGCTCCCTCCTAAGTCTGTCTCCCATAGCTTAGTTGTAATCATGTCATTAGTATCTTAGGGAGATCGTAGGAGTTGTTCCATTGGTGCCAAAATCCTTAAGAAGTGTCTCAGTTAAATGCACATTCCATCAAAACGTGGCTGAGTAAGATGCAGTATGAAGAGTTCTTCCAATCATTGTAGGGTATCCTGGGCATACGTCTTCCTCTTTCTCCCTTGATATAGTTGTTAAACTAAACTACTTAAGTTTGGGGGGGAAGGGTTGTCGATTCCCTATCTGGAAAACTACTCTATCCTTCAACCATGACATAACCATACCATGATCCATCCATAATAAATTATTTTATTCAATATACTTTATGATTTTCTATTTGATATCAAATCAATTCATCCTCAATAATAGGAGTTTACAATAACAGTATGTAATTGTATTACTTAATTAACCCTTCTTATGAAAACATTGGGCAAAATATATATATATATATATATATATATATATATATATAATTAAAAAGAATAATGTACCTCATTCTTTCATATCTATATACCTAATATAAATATATTTCATGGTATAGATGTGATCCCTCACCTAGGATAGGTTTTTGCTTTCCTTGATGTTTTTAAGGGTATTTCGTTTCTACCCTTTGTTGATTACTTTGTTTTATAATTATGTGCCAACTCCCGTTGGTTTTGGTTAGGATAAAATTAATAGTAGCAATACATGTTGATCCTACATAGATTTTACCCTTACATAACTTTATAAGTTTTCATACTTAGAGGCACAAAAACCCATCCTCCGTAACTAGGTTCCCTAGCCATCAGGATTCTCTCATCTCCCCTAGTGGGTTCGTTCCCTTTTCTTTAAGTGCGTCATGACTTTAGTCTACAATAACATTTTACAATTTAGGAAATTAAAATACAAAATCCTATCGAGGTCCACTGGTGGGCCTTGGCCTTAAGCTCCTCACCAGGGCCACATACACAGTTAAAATATACATTTATATTTTACAAAATAATAGGGTATAGAAGAGGATGTTACAAATTCTCATCGCAACATCTACTTGGCATTGAGAAGCAAGGATTGTAAGAAGGTTTCTGTACAAGAATTTTGTAAAAATTTTCAAGACCATTGCATAAATTGCATATGGATTTAATCATGTGTCAGGGATGAGTTCAAATACATGACTCGTGACTTTTTATAGGGATAAAAGATTAAACTAATTGAAGAAAATAATACTTATCGAACTTTAAAACCACTATCAGAATGTAAAGCAAACTACTGAGCCAAATGTTTTGGCATGTCTAGACGCAATGGCATGTACATCAATAAAACCAATCAAGTATTAAAAAACAAGAAAAGAATAAGTGGAAGATGCTGTGAGAACTCTCAACATGAAATTTAAAACTGAATGATTTGAGAACTCCATCTATGTAATACTGGAAACATCACTGTAAAAATAGGCAAAATAACAAAAGGATGGCACATTCAATCAGTCTCCCTCTTATCTTTTCCCAAGAAGTGGGTTGAGTTCCTAACGAACGACTCAGGTCAACTCAGCATTTAGCATCCATCAAAGCTTAGGCCTAAAGATTTATGGTATAGAAATATAATTTTTGGAGGTTGTTGGCCCTTATAAGTGAACCTACCCAAGTGCTCCCTGTTCCAAAATGACCTCTTGGGCGAAGAAGCAACAAAGAAAATGAACAAATTTGAAGGGTTTTTTATCTCGAGGAGCCCCCCTTATTTTTCATTGATATGTGTCTGACATGAAACCTGTCACCACATCGAATTCGCTAATTTATGGGGATTGTTTACGATAGAAAGAACGTAAAGCATGCAGATGTTTTGCATCTCTAAAATTGCATCCCACACAATCGCTAACAAAGAAATACCCGTTTGGTGAGAGTGGATTTCGATCAGTGGTTGGCATATGAGATAAATCTGGAAGGATAACTGAGGGTGAGGTATTCTACTTCTTGTGATGTGAAAATGCCCAGATAGAGACAATGTGCGAATAATGGAATTGTGAACATGGTTACCAAACACTAGAATGCTTAAGTAGAAGCAAAAAATTAGAAATATTCTGAACAAAACACTTCCAAAATATGATCCTACCTACAAACCACTGATCTCACAACTTACAGTACTCCTTTGCTCTGAAATAGCGAACCCATATCCCACAAATCCTGAAGTCACTCTGTCTAAATCTGCAATTCCTGAAGTCTCCTTGTCTGTGCAAATTGCTTGGAATCCTCAGATGACCAAAAATAATTGTGAACGCCGAACAGTATATGAACGATGGAGGGTTGTTGGATTGATAAGATGTCTAATGACCTCCATGAATGATTGAAAAATCCATCTTGCCCTGCAGTGGAGTCCATCTATCGGAGGAAATCATTCAATGGCGAATAGATGTGCGAAGTTGCAGTCGGAAGACTCGGCACAATAGTGTGTAGTCGATGTTCTCTCTGCATCCAGGGAAAACCTCAACACAAGCTATCTGATGATAGGTAAACTCCCACTTTAATGGAAATAGGACAATGACCAGGAGGATGAGTAGAGTCCAGCGGAGGCACATGAGAACCAATGGACAATCCAGGCACGTTACAAATATCCAGCGGACACGAGCCAAGGAGCCATGAATAGGATGAGGTCGAGGAGGGTGAGGACACCAGACATTCCAAGAATCCCAGCGCAAGGCAAAGAGGGAGAAAGACAGATGAAAAAAACTCATTAGTGAAAAGGGCGACAAAATGGAATAGTGTTTTTCGAAACACACCTTGGGAAAAAACAACTATCGATATATATGTATATATATAGATAAAGATATAATTCTAATTTGTTAAAATTCTTAAAAAACAAAAAGAAATTATATAATTTATTGAATAGATATTTTAAATGAGATCTTGAGTTTTGTACCGTCCTTTATTTTTCAAGGTTCGTGTACTCATATTTTACCCCTTCTTCCCTTTTTTTTCAATGCACGTGCTCTCATATTTTACGTTCCTTGCTTATTTTTCAAGGCACGCCCACTAGCAAATATATTTTACCACTTAGTTCACACAATGATGATGGTGAGTTTAACTCTTTCAAATATTGGAATGATTGGCATTCCATTTAATATTATATAATACTAATAAGTCAACAATGAGTGGAGAAAGATTGTCTACGAAATGGGAAACAAGGAAACACTAAAGTTTCATATGGAATATGAGATACCATCAATCTCATTATTGTTGAACATGAGTGGAATTAATGTTTTTATAAGTTATTATTTCTAAATTCTTGGGATCTGTTAGGTTAAAGTAAGTAATTTCACATCCACAAATTATGTAATGATAACTATCAATCGAAACTTCATCCGACATGTATTAAGAAAAATAATTTATTATTAATCTTAATTAAAAGGTGCTAACAACAATATATTTGAAAAATATCCTCTAAGTACATATAATGACATTTATAGGGAAGGAATTGAAAATGCATATGCAAGAGAATATAC
This sequence comes from Larix kaempferi, assembly GCA_027924585.1. Classification (NCBI taxonomy): domain Eukaryota; kingdom Viridiplantae; phylum Streptophyta; class Pinopsida; order Pinales; family Pinaceae; genus Larix; species Larix kaempferi. Next base: position 7,884,776 of record BSBM01000307.1, on the reverse strand, counting down.
ATTTTAAATATGTGCAAATGAAAAAATATATTGTTAATAAATAAAAAAATGAAAAATACTAATAAAGTATACATTTATAAATTATACATTTATAAATAAGAAAATAAGTGACATACATAGGACATGTTCCACTCACATATGTTAATAGAGAAAGATTTTAAGAAGAAAACAAAAGAAGATAAATATTGTTGAATGCAAACTTGTACCTTTTTATGCCTATCCTCTTCAAAAAAAAAATTATATCTTAAGGTACATAACATACTCCCTTCCCTTAAAGGTTACTAAAGTTTTAAGACCATGAGACATATAGTGTACTACAGTTATTGGAGTTGATTATGACGTGAGACACCATCTTAGTAATGTTAAATACATTATGCAATGGAGTAACTAAGCACATACCACATGCCAAAGGTTTTTTATTTTTACATTTTCAACAAATTCCATGTCCAAAGACAAAGGAGGCATAGTAACACATGGTGGAAAGAGGAGGAGGTGTAGTAGTAGATGGTGTAAAGAGGGATAAAAAAAAGTCATGTAAACATTATTAATTATATCCTTGTAGTGAGGGCATGCAACGTAGCTTCTTTCATGTTATGTTTTTTTATTGGAATAAGCTTCTAAAGGAAGCATACGTTCCAACTATAACCATGTGGCACTATTTAAACGCTTTAAAAAAAATGTGTTGTTTGAATAGGCCAAATGAATTGAAGAAATATGGACCAATTTTTTTTGGTAAAATTTGGATAGAAGTAACAAGTACACGCTATATTATTAATCATAGTCATACATAGGTTGTGAAGGTATGATTCCAAAATAATTATTGAGGAACCTAAGAGTCACTATTACTTTAATATCTTTGTTAGTGTCATTATGAGGCACACACTAAATTCAAAGTGTAAGAAGATAGAACCTAAGAGTCATTATTACATTTTATAGGTTATAATGAAGAAGCTAAGGATTATTAACTCTATATTGTTAAATTTTCAGAATTTACTTCAATCTGATCTAGGATCTTAACTGAGAGAACAACATGTACAACAAATCTACAGCATATTAATCATGGACACAAAATGCAAGCACACAAGAGGCACAAAGTTTACTTGGGGAAAACCATAAAAGTGAAAAACCCCAATAACTTCCTCAAAGATAGATAGAGCAATGATACAACCAGAATACAAGAGATAGTCTTCTCCTAGCAGCAGAGCCTCCTCCTCCACAAGTGCTCCACTCTCCCAAGTGTGAGTGAGAGAATCGAATGTTTAAAATGAGAGAGACACACTCTCTATTTATACACTAACTTGACTTGACCTTTACTCAACTAGGTCGGCCTCAACTTAACCACTTAACATAATGCTGACTGGGCCGACCCCCACTAGGGTGATCTAATAACCCTTTGACCCACATGGAAGACCCGCAATAGGGTGGTCTAATAACCCTTTGACCCACATGACTTATACAGGGCCGACCCTAACAAGGTGGTCTAATAACCCATCAAGTATAAGTTACGACACTTACACTATAAATGACGACACTTCCGTATAGAGGAATAATAACATCTCTATAGGAATACAACCACTTCCGTATAGAGGAATAATAACATATCTATAGGAATAAAATATACATATATGTGAAATACATTCTCAAGTTACATAAACATCAACACTCCCTCTTAACTAGGAAGGTATTTCTAGACACAGGTCTTCTAGCACAAGTCATCTTCTCTGGATCATCGTCACTGCTGCTGCTATCTCAATCAATCTTGGAATCTACTCGTCATAGGAAGTTCTACAAAGCTAGTCCTTTTTCATACTGGATGTAGGCCCACCACCTGCAGGTCTTCGTCATCACTGGCCATACTGTGGAAATCTCAGGACTTATTACGTGTGTCATAAAACCTTAAAAGAGTCTCTTGACTAGCAAGAACCCTAAAGAGAATCTGAGGCCTTTTTCATCCTGTCCAGATCTCCAGGATTTATTACATGTGACCCCACCACAAAACCTCGAAATGGAATCCCAGGACTAATTACAAGCATAAGGCTCAACTTATCGGATCTCCCAGGGCACAAATTACATGTGGTCACCACAAAACCTTGAAAGAGCATTGCAGGACTGATCACGAGCACACGGCTCAACCTATTGGATCTCCCAGGGCACAAATTACATGTGGTCATGGCAAAACCTTGAAAGAGCATCCCAAGACTGATTACGAGCACACGGCTCAACCTATCGGATCTCCCAAGGCACAAATTACATGCCATATGACAAAACCTCGAAAGAGCATCTGCCAGATATCCAAGGGCACAAATTACATGCCATAGAAAAAACCTCGAAAGACTATCTGCAGATCTCCCAGGGCACAAATTATATGTCCTCCCAAGAAAAACCTCGAAAGATCATTTGCCAGATATCCCAGGGCCAAATTATATGCCATAGGAAAAACCTCGAAAGACTATCTGCAAATATCCCAAGGCCAAATTATATGCTCATCTGCACAACCTGATCAATGGCCATAGAGTATCAACCTGATACTCACCATACATCATCCTGATGTATACATGATCATCCTGATCATCATCACTGCAACATCCTGCTGCAAGTCATCTGGAGCAACATCCTGAAGCTTGTCATCCACGATCATCCTGATCATATCATGCATCTACCTGATGCATACCAAGTATCTACCTGAAACATATCATCATACATGATCCACCTGATCATATAATGTATCCACCTGATACAAATACAAATACATGATCCACCTGATCATACATGATACATATCAACATACATGATCTACCTGATCATACAATGTATCCACCTGATACATATATAAATACATGGTCCAAGCATCCAACATGATGCATATACAAAATACATACAAATGATCCAACCGATCATATCCAGCATCCAACATGATGCGTACATACATAAATGATCCAACTAATCATATCCAACATCCAACATGATGCATACATACATATACATATAAATGATCCAATTGATCATATCCAGCATCATCCTGATGCATATACAGAGGAGTAACTGGAGCATCATCCTGATGCTCATCATCCAATGCTTACATACACAACCATGTGAAGGATCCTCCTTCCAACATACTTGGAATGGCCTCTGCAAATGTGTCCATCACTTCTTCCTCGAAGTGTCATCAATCTGAAGAACACCAAGCCCCTCTATGAAGTACTCGAACTTCACTCTGGCTAGTGGTTTTGTCAGCACATCTGCAATCTGCTCGTCCGTCGCAATGTACAGGAGCTTCACAGCTCCTCGCTGCACCATATCCCTGATATAGTGATATTTGATCTCTATGTGTTTCGACCTATCATGAAACACTGGGTTCTCAGATAGCTTCACACAACTCTGGTTATCACAAAAGATACCAGTAGCATCCAATGGGAGATTAAATAACTCAGACAGTAGCTTCCGTAGCCATACTACCTCACAACTAGCTGAACAGGCTGCAACATACACTACCTCAGCTGTACTCAGTGCTACGCAGGACTGCTTCCTGCTAAACCAAGAGATCACACCTGATCCCATACTGAAGCAGCATCCAGATGTGCTCTTCCTATCTGCAGCACTCCTAGCCCAATCTGAATCAACATAACCCTGCAGGTTAAACTTTTGATTTGCTTCATACTTGAACCCATAATCCACTGTACCCTTCAGGTACCTCAGAACATGCTTTACAGCAACCAGGTGAACACTCCTCGGATCCGTCAGGAACTGGCTCAATGTGTTCACCACAAAGCAAATATCTAGTCTCGTGTTCATAAGGTACATCAAAGACCCAAACATATGACGATACATAGACATATCAACCAGCTCAGATGAAGCATCACAAAGAAGCTTCAAATTCGATGCCATAGGTGTGGCCATGGCCTTGCAATCCATCATCCCGAACCTCATCAGGATCTCTACTGCATACTTCCCTTGTCCAAGGAAGATTCCATCTACACTCTGCCACACCTCCATGCCAAAAACAAATAGTGCATCATCCCTAAGTTCTTCATCTCGAAATCAGCAGCAAGCTTCCACTGCGTGTCGGCAATCAATCTATCTTCACCTGTAACAAACAGGTTATCTGCATACAAAAGTAGTATGTTGGCTGCTTTTTGGACAGACCCGAGTTTTAATGAAGCGCAACAACAAAACCCCTTAGCGCACTGGCCCTCTCGGCAACGAGCTGTGCAGCAGCTCGAGGTCTCACCCGAAGTGGCTATGGGGGGGCTAAGGAATCAGATTTCCTTAACCTAGGCGACGCGGAGATTGCTCTTTCCTCCTTGACGATTCCTCTAAGGTGAATGTTTGACCCCTCTTCAGACTCATGAGCGCAACAGCTTTCAAGCTCCTACTCAGCAGCTTAGCTGTGCGGTACTTCCACTCCTGCGCTAGGACCAATTATCCTCTGCGTCGATATTCTATGCGTCGTTTCGCTAGCGCGCCCGTCGCAGCATCATGTTCTCCTATCGCGGCAGCGATGTTGTCTTACCGATTCCTTCGACCCTTAACGATTATAGTCCCCAAGGAAGCTCCAAGAACTTACTCAACACACTCATAAAGATAATGCAATATTTCTGCGTATGCTGTTAGTAAACTAAAACAGGCAATCACTTCAATCACAACATCACAATAGCGAGAAATATGAAGTCCACCTCCACGGGGAAAACCATGCCCACGGGAGTATCTTATATTAACCAGAAAATGATAGATTTATACACTATGCTGCGCACACAGCTGCAGCCTTAGATCTTTCCAGGAAACTCCACTCACACAGCTGGGAGCCCTTCTCTCGATCTAGTCTCTTCCTCTTCAGAGATTACAATAGTTCAGACGTCGACTTCGACTGTCTGCAACTCAAGGATTAGCTTCACTGCTAACCAGCTCTAACTCCTGTTTTCTAGCAACACGGTAGAAAACCATCAACAAGATCATAACAGAGGATGATCAACATGATCAATCCTTCTTACATCTAGTATCTACTATCTTAGCTAGCTCACTCACAGGCTTGGCTAACTAACTCACTAATTAACCAACTCACTAACTAGCTAACTAACATCTACCCATTACAATTATTCATATATATAGGTGGCCATGGCGGTCGCACCTTTACAAAACTGTGGGCCTTTCCCAGCAGTAATCCCCAAAAACCCTAACCAGACATGGCTAGGTGTCCTATAGGCGCCGCTTGCAGTCATGTCGCCGCTTCCTGCAAGCTCCATGATTTTCGGCGCAGCTTACGGGTATGGGCTCCTTGTCCTTTGCCTTCAATGCTTTGGTCCATTGCTCCTTCTTGATCCGAGCAACCATAACTTCTGTACTTAGCCTTAAATGAGGGTAGCTGAGCCCTCTACTCCGTCGCTTTATTTATTATGGTAGCTGAGCTTTCTATTCAGCAACATTCATCCTTCTATGACGTGCGCGCGAGCTCCGTGATTTCCGGTCTGTGATCTGTGCTGAGCTTCTGCATCTGGCACCGTACTGCGCACCGTCTCCTTCTATCCAAAACTTAATGCTTGTTCAACATTAGCACTTTCCTTCTCATGTACTAGCTGTAGAGTTTCTATAGGAATTAGAGACAAATTTATTTCAACGGGCCCAACTGCGCTTACCTGTAGTGCAGCTAGAGGATCCGGAAGTGTCATGCTTGTAGGCGGAATGTGCACGACAGTATGCCTTTGTGCGAGTTCTTCAACTCGCTCAGTATTTGTGGTTACTTGCGGCGCCTGCGAAGTAGATGCTGGCGCATGGGTCTGCGCAAGCCTTCCTGCGAGACCCTTTAATTCCACAAACTGCAGATCTAGAGCACTTCTGATGTGAGCGTGCATGGTCCGCAGCTCGTGAAATTGCTCTTTCAAATACTGGTCGATCCCCAAGGGAATGGCCTCAGAGGGATGCGACACCTTTTGTTTCTTGGTTGCTGGCTCTGTCGAGCCTTCATCACTTCTTTGCTCGAGGGCTTCCTTGCCCTTATCCTTCTCTTGCGCAGCGGCGGGTGGCATCGCGGATGCGATGTCGGCGGCTTCCCTCCATTCATCCGACCAAGATTTGATAGTTTCTTCGACATCTTCGGTGGTCATCCTGTAAAGGCCTACGGCCCATTCCTCTTGAATGCCGCAGGGACGGAGGTAAAGTTGATGTAAGTCGGCAGTAAAGGCCAACTTTCTGTCATATATTTTCGCTGTCTCCTCACTCAGTCTTGGCATTTCCTGAATGGTATCTCTGAGGAGATAGTAGTATTCACAAAATACAGCGTGGTTCATCTTGCGCTTTGCCGGATTAGGAGACTCCCAAAGGTTAACATAGCGGATTCCGGCAGGTTCTCCTGCGCGGCGCGAAAGGAACTGAGTGTTTGGGGGCTCCTTCCACCCGACGAGAGCACATAAAATTAAAAGCCAAGAAAAATGGAACGACTGACTGGGGTTATCTTGGACGTTCCGGCAGTCTTCCAAAAAAGAATTGAGGAGGAAGAGGCACCAGTTGTACTGCTCTCCCTCCGCAGCTGCGATGGAGAGCTCCACGACAGCTCCAGTAACTTCCTTCGGTCTGCACTTTGTGAGAAGTCTGCCTGCAAGCAGACTTCCTGTGAATCTAAGTGCTTCATCTTCTACTATAGTGAGGTCATAAGCCTGACCTCCTCTTGTTAAATTGTATTTCTGCACCAGCTTTGCAACCAGTTTTCTATCCTTCTCCTTTCCCATAAAATGGATATTGGGATCCTTACCAACCTTAGACAGGCCAATAATGCGATGAATCAAATCGACATTTAAATCGATTGGCCTCCCGAGCCAAAGGTAACCTCCATGAACGCAAGATAGCAGTGTTTTAACAACTTCGTTCACTTCATTGCTACGCCCGAAATGCGGTAGCTTTAACAGATTCAGGAGTCCAGGGCGCTCAAGATTTGCTGCAAATCCCTTCGGGATGAATTCATCAACCTTTCTGGTGGGATTATGCACTACCGTCAGATATCGATCTAGCGCGAACTGAGGATATGTTTTATAGTCTCCCAGGTTGAAACCAGAGAACTTGACCAGTGGAAGGTGTCCGAGCAAGGACCCTTCTATTCGCACGCCAGCCGGTAGTGGAGGTAACGGAAGCGGATACTTTGCATTCTTCGGAATATGCACCTCTGGTGCATCGTCTGGACGCGGCGGAATATAATTCACCATAGTGGCCAACGGCTCTGGAACGGGCTCTTCTAGCTGTGGCTGAGACGCTCTTGTGGCCGGAGATTGTCTGGGATCCTGATAACCAGGGTGTACATAAGTCAAAGCAGTCACGGGGGTAGTCATGCCGAAATCTAGGCCTCGGCGCATGAATTGGCGAACAACTTCTTCAGTCGACAGGTTCTCCATCGTGAATGGGTATAGGTAACAAGAACTTGGACAGAAACAGCGGAACAGCGTGGGATATGAGCACTGACAACAAAGGAAGCACTCTGCACAACTCGGCTCTGAAAACAATGGCTTAGATTCTCAAACAAGACTATGCAGCTCGAGGAAAGTAACCCGAAAATATACAAGTGTGGGGTATTTATAGCCAAAGGTGATAGTAAATGCGGGCAAGTGGGGTTACTAGCTATAGGCGGCTATGCATGAGTTGACAATCCTACTATCCCCTTCGCGTTTGCGGTGCATTTATTGTGATGGACAGGCTCTGACAGGCTTCCGGGAGAAGCTAAAGCTTTCGGCACATGAGTTAAATGCAAATCTTACGGAGATCCAGCCAAATCTGTCAGAGCGGCTACACTTAAATGGCGGGATTATCCTTCATTTATTCTCAGACGCGGCTACATAACTGCTGTAATTCAAATTTTTCGGTGGGTCATTTCAGCTTAGGAAACTGTGCCTATAGGGGTCCACAACAAGAACTTCAAGCGGAAAATTATCACAGGGAACTGCGCAAGAGCGACAGTTCATCATCCCGGGGAAAAACTTCGTCAGAGCGCAAAATAAGGTCGCTTCTTACAAACTTTTACTGATATGCACGGATGGTTCAAGGAACTGCGCGGGAAGCCAGAGACTGAAGGTCTCGCGACTTCCGTGTAGACTGATAATGCGATGCCTCTTTCAACTACACTGGACATCTACATTTCTTTGAGCAGCTATTTAAGTCGACAGGGCGGAGTGGCCGTCGCGGTAAAGCTTGAGCCGACTCCCGTTGATCATTGTAGGTAGCAATTCTCCATTAAGCTTCGCAAGATGAACTGCTCCTCCTTCAGTTATTTTTATCACCTGAAAAGGGCCTAACCAATGTACACGAAACTTGCCTGGAAACTTGATGAATTTACTATCATAGAGGAGTACCAAGTCTCCTTCTGCAAAGTGTTTATTCTTAATGTGCCTGTCATGCCAAGATTTCTGTCTTGCCTTCTGTACCTGTTGATGAAATCCGGCTAAAAGTCGGTCTTCTTCTAAGGCAAGCAGTTGTGAAAGTCTTGCGCTCATAGTATCAGGATCTGTCATTTCTGTAATTTGCGCAATTCTGAGACTGGGAATAATGTATTCCATAGGCATAACTGCTTCTTGTCAATACACCAAACTGAAAGGTGTGTGGCCTGTTAGTTTCTTGCATGTGGTCCTGTAAGCCCATAATACAGCTGTGACTCTAAGGTCCCAATCATCTCTTTGTTGATTATAGATCTTCGTCAGGGCATTCTCAAGAATTTTATTGAATGCCTCCACCATGCCATTAGCTTGAGGGTGGTAGGGTGTACTCTTATGGTGACTAATTTGGAATTTCTCAGTAAGTGCTTCTATAGTCTCATTGAGGAAATGTGTACCCTGATCACTCATTAGAATCAGTGGACATCCAAATCTAGTGATAATATTCTCAAAAATGAACTGCGCGGCCGTGGCAGCATCGCAGTTCTTCACTGGCTTAGCCTCAGCCCATCTAGTGAGGTATTCAGTAGCTGTGATGATGTATCTCACACCGGTTCTTTTTCCTGGTGGGTTGATAGGACCTACAAAATCAATGGCCCATTTATCAAAAGCACGCAGTGTTATCTGAGGTCTTAGCGGCATCTCATCTCTTCTTGAAGGTTTTCCTATTCACTGGCACACATCGCAACATTTGCAGAATTCCTTAGTATCCTTATGCAATGTCGGCCACCAAAGACATGCGGCTAAGATCTTCTGAGCAGTCGGATTTCCTGCGAAATGGCCTCCTGCGGTGCCTGAGTGCGCTTCTGCGATGATAGAGTTCTTTTCATGCGGTAAAATACATCTGCGCAAGACTTCATCGGGGCCCAACTTATAGAGCTGGCCTGCTATCAAAGTGAAGTCTGCGGCTTTGACGACAAGTTGTTTCTTCTGCTGGATTGTAAACTCAACTGGCGCTTGTCCGATGGTGAGAAAATCAAGGATATCAGAATAATATTCATCTGCTGCTTGAACAAAAAATAGCTGTGCATCAGGCAGATTGTCCTCCAGATTTGTAGGTTCTTCTCCTGACTCAATCCTAGATAAGTGGTCAGGTCCTGCATTCAATCTACCTGGCTTTACAATAACCTCAAAATCATATTCTTGAAAGAGCAGTAGCCATCTGCAAATTCTTCCCCCTAACACTTGCTTATTGACCAAGTATTTCAAAGCAGAATGGTCAGTATACATTTTAAAATGTGCGCCCAGTAAGTAGTGTCTGAACTTTTGTAGGGCATACACCATAGCTAGTCCTTCTCTCTCTGTAGTAGTGTAGTTCTTCTCGGCTGTGGACAGCTTCCGGCTAGAGTAAGCAATGGGGTGATCAATACCTCCTTCTCCCGGTTGTGTAAGTACGACCCCCAATGCTATGGAAGAAGCATCGACATGAACATGAAAGGGTTTATTCCAGTCTAGGAAAACTAGAATTGGCGCACTGATCATCTTGTCTTTAAGTGTGTCCAAGCTCTGTTGGCATTCTTCTGTCCATTGGAATTTCGAATCCTTTTTCAGCAGTCTTTCCATAGGTGCTGTGATCTTTGCATAACCTTTGATAAACTTTCTGTAGTATCCTGTATGTCCCAATGTAGTGCGCAATTGCTTGACTGAGTTGGGCGCAGGTAAATTAGCAATGATGGCAACCTTCGCAGGATCCATCAGGAGTCCTTGTCTGCATACAATGTGACCCAACAAAATACCAAAAGGAGCACAGAAGATACATTTTTTCAAGTTAAGGGAAATCTGGTGCTGTCTACATTTTTCTAACATCATTCGCAGGTTCCCCATATGGTTCTTTAGTAAGCCAAACACAGTCCAATCATAAAAATAGACTTCTAAAAACTTATGGATGAATTCTTTAAAAACAGCAACAACGACTCTAGAGAAGATAGCAGGAGCGTTTTTAAGACCAAAGGGCATTACCGTATACTGGAATGATCCCCATTCAGTCGCAAAAGTAGTCTTATGGCGGTCGTCTGGATGGATTCTGATCTTATGGTATCCCGAAAATCCATCAGTGAAGGAGTAAGCCTCTTGTCCTCCAACATTATCAAGCACTTCATCTGTAAAGGGAGTAGGAAATGGATCATGCGCTGATGCGTCATTGAGTTTGCGCAAGTCCACGCAAATTCTTATTTCACCTTTTGTCTTCTTATCTTGTACAACCATAGGGCTAATCCAATCGCTTTCCTCTACTGGCTCAATAATACCTGCTGCGAGCATCTTGTCAATTTCTTCTTTGACTTTTTCTTTATAGCGCGGGTTCAACCTGTATGGGCGCTGCTTTACTGGCTTGGCATCTGCTTTCAGAGGTATGCGCATCACTCCTAAGTCTCCTAGGATGCCTTTCATTTCTATGAACTTGGTAGGAAAGATATCCTGGTAGTCACGTAATAGATCTGAAATATGCCCAACAGTTTCATCATCCCAATAGTCTCCTATAGAAGCAAACTTGGGTTCGGCTTCTGTACCAATGTTAACCTTTTTGAGCTTGATGTGTTCTGTAATGGCAGGGATATCAAGCTGAGGACCTTCAACATTGCGCGTCCCTTATGATTCTGGGATATTGATGTTGCGAGGATCATCCTCCTCTTCTCCAACGGTGAAATTATAGCATTCCAGGGCATGTTCTATCTGAACAGCCCAATCCGGTTGGGAATATTCTGGTAATAGACATGGTTCAAATACCTTCTTTTTAATACACTTCAGAGCCTGATCAATACTTGGATGCTCTGACTCAAAGTTGAAGGTAAGTTGAAAACTTTCTATCATAAGAGGCCAAGTAAGAGTGCCTCTTCGCAATTCTGTTTCGGTGTACCAGTTCCTTGGAACTGTGTCCAATGTGTGGATGAATAGGTGAACCCACTCATCGTCCGGAATATCCGACCATTGCTGAATGCATGCTTCAATGTGTGACCTGGGGTCACTTTGTCCCTCATATTTGCGCGACACTTCTGCTGTAGTGTCCTGGAATCTGCGCAGTATCAATCTGCGACAGTCTTGCCATGTGTGAATATTCTCTTTATGCGCACCCCACCATCTTGCGGGTGTAGTGTGCAGTGATACATCTAATGCCTGTATGCGCTGCTGTTCTGGAAGTTGTTGTTCATATGCCTGTATGAATTCATCTACGTTAGTTAAACCATCAAAAATTGGAGTGTCAGTCAATTCTGTGCCAATCCATCGAATGGATTTAGTCATCATGGCGCAACGTCTTGTAGAAACCTCATGTAAGCGATTCTGCCAGTTTTCCAATCCTGCATCTGAGTCTGATGTGCACGAACTATTGCATCACCAGCTGATATGGCCATATGCTGTGGGATTGACATAGTCACTCTGACTAGCAGTCATCTGATAGAAACTTTCCATGTGGTGCGCTTCTTCTTCTGCCCGAATGGGTTCTATATACCTTGGTCCTTGAATAGGATCAAGCGGTGCAATGACCCTAATATGGTCGTCCTCGAAGGTCATCTGTCTTTTCTTTAAATTAATGACAGCCAAATTATCAAATGCCCAGTCTATACCTAAAAGTGCTGGGTAAGGTCTACTATCATCCAGAATTTTGATTACTTCAAAGTCTGCAGAACTTCTTACTCCCTCGATATCAATAGGTACATTGGGTAATCTACCCAATGGAGAGACTCGTTGCTGGTTCGCGAGTCTTAGCTGGATGGGGGATCTTGTAAGTTGAGGGCTTCCCATCTGTTCCCATGTCTGCATGGTGAGAACATTAACTTCTGAGCCCAAATCTAAAATGACTTCGTCCATCTCAAATGCTCCAATCTGCGCTGTGAGCCTCATCTCTTTTCCAGTTCTAATGTGACTCCCAATCTGGTGAACAGCACGCTGCGGCGTGTTCGTCGAAGCAGATTGTTGACATTTATCCAATAGGTGTTGAAGTTCCATAATTGCTTTTTCATTACGCAACAACTTTAATCAGTTCCTCAGAAAAGTATGAACAGTGCCTAGTGCATCTTCTTCATCAGGCCTTCCGGATGTAGTGGCCTGTTCCTGTACCAGGTTGTCTTGTCTTAGCACTTGTGATCTAATATCATTATGCGGAGTTGCGACAGAACTTGAAGCTCTAGGATCTGAGAAATACTCTTGGGCTTGCTTGAATGCTTCTTTTTGCTTCTGCAGATTAAGTGGGGCTGGTTTAATATTAGCGCGGCGCACCCATTGCGTCGCTTGCTTTCCAGTTCCCGATTCTGGCGCACCAGTGGTTGCTCCACTGCGCGTCACGATATTAACTATACGGTCTGGTTCCATTTTTTCTGCTCCAATCAATTGAATATTCTGGTTGACCTGTGGCGTCTTTGCTTGCATCTTAGCCGTCAACTGAGGGCATTCTTCAATGATATGATCATAAGATTTGCAATATCTGCAAAGGGTTGTAGGGTTTTGGCAATCCCTTGCAAAATGACCTTGCGCTCCACAATTATAACAAGTGATCTGGCCTCTTCCGCGGCCAAAATTTGTTGCGCGTTCGCGGCCTCTGTAATTTCTTGTTCGGCCGTCGCAAGTTTGGTCATACTGTGGACCTGCTACGGGTCCTTGTGCTTCTGAATGTACTCTATAAACATCGTGTTTCCTTTCCATCATAAGGTCATATGCTTTGCAATTGTTTTCATCATGGCCTACTGATTTACAGAAATTACAATATAGATTCTTTGGAGTTTGTACATATTTCTGGAGTAAGTGACATTCTTGTGGTCTATGACCTCTGGTTCTACAGATTTCACACCAAGGCCCCTGTGCCTGTGGTAAAGGGTTAGGTGCTCCAGTTGCAATATACTCTATGAAAACGGGACAATGGTCCTTTGAATGACCTTGTGCTTTACATTTTGTACACCATATCTCCTCCTTAGCATCCTTGCCTTTCTTAATATCATGCACTTGCAAGGTTAAATTTGCTAATTGGTTCTGCAACTGCGCAACATCGTTGCTTGTTCCAGCAATTGGTGAAGCTTCTAGTTTCATAGCCATCTCTAGAGCTTGTTCCTGAGTAGTGAGATTCTGTTGCATAAGAGGAAGTCTAATGTGTGGGAGCAGCGCAGCAATGAACCATTCCTTATGCTGTTGTGGTGCAAACTCAAAGCTTACTTGATCTATCAAGGCTTTGAACTTTTGGTCAAAGTCCCATACTGACTCTGTAGGTAACTGTTTTATGTCTTTGATCTCTGTTATACACTGTGATTCTGATTTAGGTTTCTTGAATTCTCTAATCATTGCATTTCTTACATCAGCAAGCGTTCTATTCTGTGCTGCTGAGTATTTCATGAACCAAGTTAAGGCTCTTTCTCTTATTGTGGTTGCTAACTGGATCAGTTTAACAGCATCATCATTAATTTGCTTAATTGTCCAAATGGCTTCACATAGGAACCAGTGTTGCTCAGGGTCTTTTATCCCTGTTCCTCTAAAAGTTGGTAGTTTCATGTCATCACCCATCTTTCTTGCGCTAGGTTGAGGTGGAGGTGCTGTAGCAGTTCTTCTGGGCTGGTTGAACAAAGGTGGAACAGAGGTACTAGAAGTACCGTGTGGGCTACTAGAAGGTGTTACTGCGGGATTATACTGAGCTTCGTCTGGCTTTTGCGGTGTAAAAGGTTGGTAAGGGATATGAGCGCTCCCTTGTCTTTGTATGTGGCTTGCTCTAGGAACTTGACTGTCTTCTGGGCTCGACTCAAAAGAATGTTGGTCAAGGCCTACTTTATACCGTTTTCCACTACGAGTGCAACCAATAAGTTCAGGGTCACTATCAGAGTCTACGGACATTACTTGTCTATGCTATTCATCTGAAGCTATACATAGTTTTGCTTTTTCATGCAGAAGCATTTTAATCCATAAGTTCAAAGAATTTAGGAACTTACCTCTATGTGCTTGAAAGAAACTCCTCTCAGCTTCACTGAAACTCTTTCTTGTATCCACTGCAAACTCAGTGATGAACCCTTCCAGCAGACTATTCAACCAAAAGTCTACTGCGCGGGACACAGAATTATCTACCCGCTTCAAAATACTGACTAGCTCAGGCGTCCAAGCGACTAGTCGATCAATATGCACAGTGGGTCTAGTATGTGCTAACTTGGCTATCCAAGCATGTAACTCAAGTGCAAATGTGACAAAGAAAATTTAGTGAAGGTCAGTATAGATATACTTCTGCAACCATTCTTCTGGCTGGAGCCTAGAGCTTCTATTTTCTTGTTCAGCGAACTCTTTAGCCTTTAAATCGAACCGCTCCTGAATTTCTGTAGCTGTAGGATTCCAGTAACACATTTGTTCGCTGAGCAAGTCTCAAGGCAACAGAACCATTTGTTGGCTCAACAACAGGGTTCAAAGCAACGGAACCATTTGTTGGCTCCTTCTTTCTCTGGGTTTCGCCTCAATCTCGCGTGTCGCTGAAATAACAAGTCATAGTCACGCGGCAACGAAACCATTTGTTGGATGCTTTTTGGACAGACCTGGGTTTTAATGAAGTGCAGCAACAAAACCCCTTGGCGCACTGGCCCTCTCGGCAACGAGCTGCGCAGCAGCTCGAGGTCTCACCCGAAGTGGCTATGGGGGGGCTAAGGAATCAGATTTCCTTAACCTAGGCGACGCGAAGATTGCTCTTTCCTCCTTGACGATTCCTCTAAGGTGAATGTCTGACCCCTCTTCAGACTCATGAGCGCAATAGCTTTCAAGCTCCTACTCAGCAGCTTAGCTGCGCGGTACTTCCACTCCTGTGCTAGGACCAATTATCCTCTGCGCCGATATTCTATGTGTCGTTTCGCTAGTGCGCCCGTCGCAGCATCATGTTCTCCTATCGCGGCAGCGACGTTGTCTTACCGATTCCTTCGACCCTTAACGATTATAGTCCCCAAGGAAGCTCCAAGAAATTACTCAACACACTCATAAAGATAATGCAATATTTCTGCGTACACTGTTAGTAAACTAAAATAGGCAATCACTTCAATCACAACATCACAATAGCGAGAAATATGAAGTCCACCTCCACGGGGAAAACCATGCCCATGGGAGTATCTTATATTAACCAGAAAATGATAGATTTATACACTATGCTGCGCAAACAGCTGCAGCCTTAGATCTTTCCAGGAAACTCCACGCACACAGCTGGGAGCCCTTCTCTCGATCTAGTCTCTTCCTCTTCAGAGATTACAATAGTTCAGACGTCGACTCCGACTGTCTGCAACTCAAGGATTAGCTTCACTGCTAACCAGCTCTAACTCCTGTTTTCTAGAAACACGGTAGAAAACCATCAACAAGATCATAACAGAGGATGATCAACACGATCAATCCTTCTTACATCTAGTATCTACTATCTTAGCTAGCTCACTCACAGGCTTGGCTAACTGACTCACTAATTAACCAACTCACTAACTAGCTAACTAACATCTACCCATTACAATTATTCATATATATAGGTGGCCATGGCGGTCGCACCTTTACAAAACTGTGGGCCTTTCCCAGCAGTAATCCCCAAAAACCCTAACCAGACATGGCTAGGTGTCCTATAGGCGCTGCTTGCAGTCATGTTGCCGCTTCCTGCAGGCTCCATGATTTTCGCCACAGCTTACGGGTATGGGCGCCTTGTCCTTTTCCTTCAATGCTTTGGTCCGTTGCTCCTTCTTGATCCGAGCAACCATAACTTCTGTACTTAGCCTTAAATGAGGGTAGCTGATCCCTCTACTCCGTCACTTTATTTATTATGGTAGCTGAGCTTTCTATTCAGCCACATTCATCCTTCTATGACGTGCGCGCGAGCTCCACGATTTCCGGTCCGTGATCTGCGCTGAGCTCCTCCATCTGGCACCGTACTGCGCACCGTCTCCTTCTATCCAAAACTTAATGCTTGTTCAACATTAGCACTTTCCTTCCATACTTGTGCTTTTTCCTCAAAATTCGCAGCTTTTACCATAGCTGCGGCCTTGGCTCCAACATAGTATCATTGGATTGCCTTCCTCAACCTTGAAGTAAAGGTTGGAATCCGCTTTACTCTTGGTAAAGCCCAAACTGGATAGAAAGCTATCTATCCTACCAAGTTCTGCACACATATATGACTACACCATTCAAAAAGGCTATCTTGAAATCTATCTGATGTATCTTCTATTTCATCACTTTTATATTTCTCTATGTTGCCATCTGCAGCATACTTGATCTGACAGTTCCATTTGGAAGTCACAACAGACTTCCCTTCAGCTCTTGGGACCGCATCCCAAACATCGTTCTTCATGATCGACGGATCATGGCATTCTTCCCGTATCCTGGGAACTTCAATATCTTCAATAGATAATTTTGTTGCTTGAACAAATGTTGTAGTCCTTCTTTTGTAGGTGATGGTATACGATCTTTCCTACACAACAAGTTAAATTGCATGATTAGAAAACATCTCATAGTTTTCATAACAAATTCTTACACATAAAGAAATATGTCATACAGTCATGCAATTATCTTAGCCAATGCTTCAATACAACATTTATCAATATCCCATAACTTTCTAGATGCCTTCCAATCTCTACCAGAACATTGTTAAGAGTGTGCACAACTCCCAACATGTCAGCAAAGAGGTTTCATTCTAGATAAGTAGTAATGGAATGTTGTACAATGCCATAGGCCACTTACCCATGCATATTAGTAGTATACTGTTCATCAATGCAACTATTCTAATATGCATAATACACAACCTAATTCTAGGAACATTAGTATATACATTATTGAACAGTATTATTTAAACAATAAAATATGCAAGTAATGACAATTCAAATACTTATCTTTGTTTGTTTTTTGGGTTGACTCCCTCTCAGTCTTTGCTTCTTTTCTGCAACTCCATTCTTATGTGGATTGTGAGAAGTGGTCAACTCCCTCTGAATATCTGCATCTTTGCAGAAACTACTGAAGTGTTCTCCTTTGCTTTCATGCAGGAACAACTAGAGTGTGCTCCCTCTTGATCTTTACTTCCCGGATTACCTGTCCTTGAACTTACATCCATCCTTAATCACTATGCATGCTTATTAGTATCATCATTGTGTTATCCTTGAGGTCTCATACATAATCACACATTTATTAGTATAATCTTAATACTATCAAAACACAATAATCTTAAACATGTATATTCATGATCATTCACAAATAATCAACATTAGTATTCAAGGTTTCAGGGAAGTCTTCTTTTACTCATACATATTCTTATTTGATCATAGGACTCTTCTAGTTAGTTGAATCATCAATCAAGATAAGAGATATAATATGCATACAACCATGATTATTCAAACCTATGACTTCATGAATAATCATTATCAACAACACAATAGTATAAGATCCTAACACAAGGTAGGATTCTAGCTTGATATAGGAAAAACATACCTAGATTAGCATGCTAGCTAGTTATGTCTAACATACCCGCATAATGTCTTCTGGTTCTCTTCAGTGACTTGTGCTAATAACCTGCATGTCTCATAAGTTAACCATTGTAGAACCAAGTTATACATACCTCGAAAGTAGATCTTCTATGTGATCCATGACAATGGATGAATCTTTGTCTTCATGTCACCATGAGCATATGTTCTTGAAGTAGAACATGATTTGAATTTCTTGGTGTACCTTTTGTGTTAGCAAACAACATAAACCTCATACAACATCACAATGCATTAGTACAATCATAAGTGTCAACACCCTAATGGATGCATTCATAATTTTGTTAAGGTGATACGACAAGTCTAAAATCAAGATTGTTCTAACCGTAATAACATGAAGACAAACATATCATAAACTTAATCATGAACAAATCTCGAGACATACCTGGATGAGTCATACCTGTCGAGATTGCTTGAAATCTTCTTATGTAAGGCCTTATCCTCATCTCCCTCTGAAACGGGAACTTCTTCACTTATGCAGGTGACCAATCCATCCTCTTCTAGGAATAAACCAATCCACTTGATTTGCAGGAACTAGATCTCGAGCTGTATTAGGGTTTGTTAGAGAAACCCCAAAAATTTAAACTTTGAATTTCAAATTTCCGAAAGGATAGAAATATGCGCCTTGATGAGCTGATCAAGTGGGTATATTTAGAATTTGAAAACTGCAAAGTTTCACCCCTCAAAATTGCCTTTTAGATTTCTGGATTCACTAGGGAGGACCCTGAATTAGGGTTTGAATTTCCCGGAGCTTCACCTAACCAAAACATTTGATTCAAAGCTCTAAGCTTCGATTTTTCTGAGGAGCTTCCAGCCGTGGTCACAGATTTCCAAAATTCCAATTTTTGGAGAAGCCCTAATTTTCCATCTTTCCGATCAAAGTCCCGAACTGTGGTTTGATCAAGCCCAGCCTTCTGCCCAGCCTTCTGCCCAACCAAAAAATATGATCTTGGTCTCTAAATTTCGATTTTAATGAGTAGCATCCAGCCATGGTCTCCGATTACAAAAATTCCAACTTTCTTCGAAGCCCTAAATTTCGAAAGCCATGAATGAAGGTACTAAAAAATAATTCTGTTTTGACAGAAATATGTACCTGATTGTTTCTCGTGTAACTCTGAACTTTTTGATCCACAGGTCGGGATATGTCAGGAAAATTTTTCAGAGGCCAAAGTTGAAACAGTGACATGTGGCACTCTGTACAATTTCGCTCTCCTGTATTATCCCATAAACAGGTCACGTTGCGACACTTGGCATAACTCTCTCTCAGAGAATCCAATTGAGGTCAGACCTGTCGGGATGGAAAGATAACAGGTTGGGTTATCTCAAAAAAAAAATTCAGAGCTCTGATACCATGTTAAATTTTCAGAATTTGCTTCAATCTGATCTAGGATCTTAACTGAGAGAACAACATGTACAACAAATCTACAGCATATCAATCATGGACACAAAATGCAAGCACACAAGAGACATAGAGTTTACTTGGGTAAAACCATAAAGGTGAAAAACCCCAATAACTTCCTCAGAGATTAATAGAGCAATGATACAACTAGAATACAAGAGATAGTATTCTCCTAGCAGCAGAGCCTCCTCCTCCACAAGTGTGCCACTCTCCCAAGTGTGAGTGAGAGAATAGAATGTGTAAAATGAGAGAGACACACTCTCTATTTATACACTAACTTGACTTGACCTTTACTCAACTAGGTCGGCCTCAACTTAACCACTTAACATAATGCTAATTGGGCCGACCCCCACTAGGGTGGTCTAATAACCCTTTGAACCACATGGCCGACCCGCAATAGAGTGGTCCAATAACCCTTTGACCCACATGACTTATACAGGGCCGACCCTAACAAGGTGGTCTAATAACCCATCAAGTAAAAGTTACGACACTTCAAATATAAATGATGACACTTCCGTATAGAGGAATAATAACATCTCTATAAAATACAACCACTTCCATATAGAGGAATAATAACATCTCTATAGGAATACAATATACATATATGTGAAATACATTCCAAAGTTGCATATACATCAACATATATGATCTAGAAATAATGGATATGAAGAAGTGTTGTAATTTAATAGAGTACATATAGTTACTAGTAGCACAATAATATATGACAAGATTTAATATCATACACATATATAAAAGTATGAGAAAGAATACAAGCAGTGGTGATAGGTGCAACAAGTTGTCTTATATTATGAGGCCATCATGTACAAAAAGCAATGTTACATCTCTAGGCTCACCATCCTATTATATAGTGCATATAAACAGTTATACAGTTATAACTTCCTAATTGTCTTGTTGGTCGACTTAACCGACTCGACCAACTTAGCCGACTAATCTCTAATCGGCCAGGAGAACCTAGCTAATTGGCTGACTAGTCTCCTCCAACATCTCCCCCACCCCAAAAAAATTGTTTGTCTCAAAGAGAATAGGGAGATGTGAATTTTTATACAACTTTGGAATAATTACAAAATTTAAGAAAATTCTTCACGGAAGTTGAGACCTGGATGCTTCACTTGGTGGAGTGAAATCAACACATGCTTCCACTATTGTTGGGGTGGAGAGAGTGAGGAATTCTTTAAATTCATCCCATTCAGATAAAATATTCTTGATGTTGATATCCAGACTAGTGAGTTCAGAAAGGTGTGTCAATTTTACTTACATAGGTTGATCTATTGTGTTTTGCATGTTTGGGCCAAAATTCTCCATCTGGATTTCTATCGATCTCATCAATTTATAGATGATTAGTCAGCCGACCGACTTCTTCTTGTGCTCTTGTTTCTTCATCTAACCATTGGTACTCTTTTCTCCTTAACTAATCTCCTCATTGCTGCTCCATGCTTCTCTAATCAGTCACAATATGCTCTGTGATGGGGTCAGCTGATTGCTTATGTTCATAAAGTTCTAAGAGAGTACCCTACATATTCCATATTTCAACACAAAATTTTCCATAATATGAGTACTAGTTATTGAGAACAATTGTCTCCCTGGTTACTTGTACTTCATATTCCTTCATTTTTTTATCACATTCTTGAAATGCTCTGAACTAGTTAACAATGAGTAGACCAGTTTCATTGTGTTTTTTTTGTGCAAGATGATCCTGGACTTTTCCATTATTATCAAAGACAAATTGAACTAGACTTTGTAACTAATCAATTATCTTCTCTGGTTGGGGCTTTGGTAGTTGTCCAATAATCTATTCTGCCTTAGCAAAACAAATTGTCCATACATTTTCATTTTCCTCCTTCAATGTTTTGAGTATTTTAGAGTCTTCTAACCATATTTTTAGACGTTATTTGGTAGCCACTTTGATGAAGTCATCAATTTCACGCTCTTATTATTTAGAAGGTATAAAGATGACTTTATCTATTTTTAATCTGGTTACTAACTATATTTTCAAAGTTATTTGGGTGTTACTTTTAGGTTTCTTTCTTTTAATTATTTTCTTCGACAATTTCTTTTGAGTTTTTTCAAAGGTTGTTGCCATCTATGGGGCGGTTGATTGAGTTAGCTTTGACGGAGGTGCAGATGACACAGGTGGGGTCAACACAGGTGGGATTTTCATAGGTAATGTTGATGTTGACAGAGTTAATGGATAATTTATGATAACAGTTGAGTTTGTTGCAGTCGAGAGGGGTATCGATGTAGTAAGTGAAGTTGCACTAGGTGGAGGCAGTAGTAGTGATACTGTTAGGGTTGTAGTCAGTGGTTCATAAGGAAAATTTATGGTTTCATCATGAGTCACTTGGAATGTGATTGCTTCATCTGTAATGTGGGTTTTTGCCAAGGTTAATTTGGGAAATATTTGAGAAGGGACTTAGACATTGGTCAAGGGGAAATGGAGGGATTGATGAAAGGTTTGAGTAATGGGAGTAATGGATTCTTTTGAGAGTTAGTCGGGGTAGGCATCGATAGGGTAACTAACTAGTCAAGGGAGGTTATAGAAATATTAGATATGTGGTATGTGTTGTGAAACGGTAGCAAGGAATTGACTGAACTTATGAGTCACTATAAAGCGATCAGGATATGGTACAGTTATTTTTTGTTGTTCTTCTTCAAGTCGGGTTGGGTCTGTGGTGGAGAGTCTTCTAACAAATTGACTAGATTTTCTTCATATGAAGTTTGATTTATCTTCACTCTCTTTTGTGGCAACTAGATTATTGGAGAAGAAGTCTATGAAATGGCTAGATGCAATGGTCGCTTCTGCTCATAGTCCTTCTAGAATTGAAGTTATGTGGTCACTTTATTCCTTGCAACATCTACTAAAACGTTTTTTCATGCTCCCTCGGTTCTTCAAGGTCATCTTCTATGGTAATAATCCAATATTAATTTTTTTCCTTTCCTTGAGTTTTTCCCAATTGCTTTTCCTTTGATGTTGTGATAAAAGATAAGTATCTATTAAGTGACTTTGTATACTTTTGATTTTAGTCAAGGCTTGTCAAAGTTGGGCTCGACTCTATCTATTATAATCATTTCTTCTTCATCATCCTTCGTCATCTTTCCTAAAGGTTCGTCGACCAGTGCTTTGATTTTACTAGCAGAAGGTACAATTGCCAATGGATTTTATGGCTCGTTGTCTGGGTCAAATGTGGTGAGGTACAATGTTTTTTCCCTATGGTATTCTAGTTCTACATATATTAAAGGATTAATGATATCCAAATATTGAGATATGGCTATGGTTAGTATTGGTATTTTTGTATTTTTTTTCCTTAACAAATCAGTAAATAACTCAGGGATATTGGTATAATATTTGAGCTCTTGTGCATCTCCTTTTGCACCTTGTATGTACCATACATTTGTATGGTCAAGGCCAAGTTCAATGTGTGCTCCCTGGGGTAAAAAATGATGAATGTGTTGGGGTACTCTCCAATGGTTGCACTTAGTTGTTACTACCTGGAGCTAGTTTTCCAAGTAGATCTCTAATTTTTCTACATCAAAATATGGTCATTTCCCTAAAAATATTTGGAAGTTTTTCAATAGTAATGGCTAGGTGTCGGTGAACTTTGTTTCATCAACTAGGTAAATATTCGCCATTACTATCCAAATAAATAATAATGCGAACTTGATTGATTGTGTAGACTACTGGAATTTTTCTCAGTTGGTACTGACCAATTGTAGCAAATGGTCGGCCCAATTGAATATTTTTGGCCTCATGCACAACTTACTTGATTCTTCAAACATGTTGAGCCTCAAGTCGAATGATTGACCTGAACTTGTTAAACATAATGAAATTATGGCTGCAGCCCACTTAACTGACTCATATTGGAATTTGTTGATAATAATCCCCTATTAATTCTTTTCATTCTTTGACAAGAAGTAGTGGCTTGGTCGTAACTTGTATTGACAATACTTTGCTTGAGAAGCTAATAATGCGAACAATAAGTCAATCATGGATCGAGATGGGCTCGCCAATTTAATGTCCCCATTTTTACCCTTAGGATATATTGGATTTTAATGTAAACATCGTATATATGTGATGTATAATTTCTAGCGTGGAGCTTAAGGCGAAGGCCCTGCTAGTGAATGCTCATCTTTGAGAGGCAAGTATTTGACATTGTGTTATCTGTGTGCTATTAAGCCATGGAAATTTTAAAATGATGTAAATATCATGTAATAAAATACTAAGTGGCTGGCTATGGATGCAACTAAATGAGGAGGAACTATGTATCCACTAGGGAGAGGTGAGGGGGTTGTGGGATTGGACCATAGACTGCCAAATGTCACCCTTAGAACCCCTTTGACCTTCCTTGTTAAACTTTATTTCTGTTGTAAGCAGGTGGGAGAGAAAATTAGTACATGAGAGTTGATGGAGTATGGGAAGCCCTGAAATCAGTAAGGCAGGGTATGGGCTCTATCTAAATTGTCCCATAAGTCAATCCGCCTCATGGGAGGACGTTTTCTCTCATCCCCATGCCATGGTGATTTATTTTAGCTTCAGTTAGGAGGAAGACGCAGATGGAGAGGAAAAGGGAACCAAAAACTGTGATTTGGGAGAGAGCCATGATTTGCAGTGCCTAGATCGCTCAGAAATTGCATGGGAAGGGAAAACCGTCGGAAGGATCCATAGACCTAGACCTTGGTGTGATTTGGAGAGAGTTATATTCCCATAAATCCATAGAGAAACACTAATCTGATAGCCTGAAATCGCAGACGTGGGACAAAGCCTTTCGACCGTAACCCTGAGGATATCCAAGCGTGGATTACAGAGCGAAGGAGAGAGCAAAGGTTGGAAATGCTTGATAAACCCTGTGAAGACTGTTTGATTAAGTTGGATATGTCTATCGCTCTGTGTTGATCTCACTGGCTTAGCTTCCTCCTCCTTGTCTCTTGGCATGCTTGATAAAACCGACTATGTGTTGGCTTAGCATGACTGCTAATGTGAAACCAAGGTGATGAGTAAACCTGGGTAATTCCTCCTTAGTGGATACATAGCCCCAGCTCGGGGGTAGTCTCTGAGTGTTAAAATATTACAGGATAGGAAGAGACTTATGGTTGGGTTAGAATGTTGCAGTCCATATCCGGTTTCTTGGTGGTTTTAATTAAATATAAGTGTTTCATGTTGCCTCTGGTTATGCCAATTTATCTAGATGAATGATTGTTGTTTATGTATGAATGCATGGATTGATCCATCTTATTAATGGAACTGAATACTTGTACTTATGTTCTTATTGTGCCCATGATGAAATGTTGATAAATGTATTCTCAGTGTGTGTTAATAGGGTTTATTGCAGCTTTGTTTTTCCTCTGTGTGTTTTATTTATATGTAAAGCTATTCATTGATGAATAGGGATAAGTTTGGTTGAGGCCATGGATGTGCAGAAGGTTCAGTTGGGGATTTGGGAAGGAAATAGATGCCCCCTGTGGTGTTCATTCTTTCCTTGTGGAACAAATGAAGGGAAGGGCCGTGACTTAGAAGCATAAGAGTCCTTACAGAGTGGTAAAGAGGCCTCATGAAGTTTGGGGAAACATTTTGGCTTGGAAAAGGGTAGGATCATATTCATCGAATGTGGCATAGGATCATGCAGTTTCATAAGGCTCACTGAAAGCATTCCAACCATACCATATTTTCCCAAAATGGACTTAGGATGAAGAAGATATCGGCCTGAGAAGTTGGTTGTAACAGTGGTATATAGCCGAATTTCTGACTCTCGCAAGCCGGATTGCGGAGTGTAGAAGTCAGAAAGGAGTTTCATCGACGTTGTGTATTTGGCCTTCCGAATTTTCGAGTCTTGTATTGCAGATTGATGAAGTGCAAAATTTGGAAAGGAGTTTTGTCTACGCCATGTATTTGGCGTTCCGACTTTCTGAGTCCCGTATTATGGATTGAGGAACTGCGGAAGTCGAAAACTAGTTTCGTCGATGTCATGTATTTGGCTTTCCGACTTTTCGAGTCCCACATTGCAGATTGCGAAACTGCGAAAGTCAGAGAGGAGTTACGTCGATGCCGTGTATCTGTCGTTCCAACTTTCCAAGTCCCGCATCACGGATTGCAGAAGTCGGAGGGGTGTTTCTTCTATGCTTTGAAAATTGGTGTTCCAACATTCGAATTTCGGATTGCGTCTTGCGAGGTTGTTGCTTATAGAGTTGTGGATTAGTTTTTTAAAAAAAACTAGTAGGTGGATCCAAGGGTTGTCTCCCATCGCCTCGAAAGGGTACCGAGGTGACTGAGGATGTGACATAATGGTATCAGATCTCAAGGTTGCAGCACTGGGGATTCTTGTGCCAAAGTATGAGTTAGAGGAAGGTAACTAGAATTTGAATGAGGTGCAAGGGAATGCAATGTGACTTGAAGGACTCCATGTGGAGTTGGACTTGAATAGATTACAATGTTGATAAAAAGGGAAATTCTCACCTTAAACTATTTATGTCTATAACATCAGAATTGCATGCCTAGAAAGTAGTAAGTATAAATGTTATACATATGTGTATGTATTGAATTTCCTTTCGGTGAGAAGATCATAGCTAATAACCACTTTTGTGCTGGGTAGAGAAACCACTTTTGTGTTGGGTAGAAAAGCCATAGCTGGGTGAGAAGATCATAGCTAATAACCACTTTTGTGCTGGGTAGAGAAGCCATGAAATTGGGTCAACTACGATGTGGAAGAGGAATTCCATACTATAATGAGAAATTGGAAAGGGAGAACTCTTTAACTCTTCCTTTGTTGATATAACTATACTTTCTGAGTTTTATATATCTGAAATTATGGTATAGGAATGTTGAAAATGCAAGAGATTAGATAAAGGAAATGTGTATGCATAGTAGGCATATTAAGAGATAATACATACTACATGTAAACTTGTGTGTGCTTGCATATGGTATTGCATATTGATGAAATTTTTTAATGAGCACATTGCATTTCAATTTGAATGCACACCTAACAAGGATGCACATCCACTAAAGGGATTGCAAGAAAAACTTATGCTACATTCCTATGATTCTTGCAATGTTGCATAATGTTATGGAGCAAAGATTTTTTAGATGCCTTGCTTACACTTTGCTTTGAGAAATGACAAAAGTGTTGTTTCTAGTGGTTCTTCATTTTACCAAGATAATATCCTAGATACCATGGTCAACATAATACATCCAAGTTTGTTGGAAACCACAAAAAAAGGACCAAGATAATAGAAGGATGGTTGAAGAGGGTGATGATGATATTGCATATGACTAGCAGTCTTGTGAAGAAAGGTTGGAGCACAAATACATGATCAAGAGGATGGTGGAAGGACTGTATATCCCTTGGTAAGAGGCCAACTGATCAACTAACATCAGATATGTTGATGGCAGCCATGTAGGTAATGTTTATTTCTGCTGATTGTACAAGTGTTGAGAAAGGATGGGTAAGAATCCTTTAATCATGTTTTAATCATCATAAAATGGTATGCATGTAATAGTGAATGCATTTATGTGAATGACATCCCACAGGGTATGGTGGGGTATGTGGTAGTAAATGAAATGAGCATTATACCATGTGACTATATAAAATCTTAAATTCATCCATAAGAAATAAGAGCATGCCATGTGGGAAACCATTAGGGTGTTGGGTTGCGAAGCCTGCAATGCTCAACAAGTAGCCCATGAACTCCATATTGGTGTTAATTTGGGATGAAATCTCTTTTCCAACAACCAATGAGTGAGAGGAATCATAATGTATTGTGTTTAGATGAAGAAGAAAGCACCCAGATAATTAACCAAGTGATTGGGGGAGATGGTTGGGTATGGTGTTGAAGCATTGGCTAGGATGTCCAACTTTACTATGTTGAGGAACCTGATTAGGCACAAGAACACTTAGATCATTGTTGTAGTGCATTGAGTACACTAAGTAAATGTACATTAATAGGTTATGTAAATGTTTTGAATGTGCATGGATGTGTGGGGGTGCACATGTTGGGATGCATTGTGTGAATGCATGGTTGTGATATATATTTCAATACAATTAGATAATGGATGAAATGGTAGAATTATTAAAAATTCTAAGACCCTTTCATGAGATGCTATGGGGAAAGAATTGCATGATGAAGGTAGTTGTGCTTGTTGGGATACCGAGATGCTCTATTGGGAGGACAGAGTTGCATGAAATTATATGGTTGTGTAATCATGAATGATGAAATTTTTATTTTAATTCATGTATATATGATGTGAATGTATCTTGCAATTTACTCTTATAAGGATGCATATAAATTAGTTGTATTTCATTGCATTTGAGATACTGACAGCTGATAGTGTTTGAATTATGGTTTGATTATAATTCTGAGATCACCTCAGTGGCTATTATCAATGCTTCAATGAAAACATTATATGCATGAATGCTTGCCAAGGGTTTGGCTGATTGAATTTCATATTGGAGATTTTGTTGATAATTGTTAATGACTGTTTGGATAATCCAGAATTGTGTCAAGAGGAGATGTTGAAGGTGGATTTATATGCTATGGGAGTAATCCTAAACCATAATGGACAAAGTGATACCACTTAGAAGAGACAAACAATATGAGGATGGCCTCATGGTTGAATAAACCAAAATTCTATAGTGAACAGAATTGTAAATTCAGATTTGAGCTTGAGTATTAATACTGTTGATTGTTTGGCTAGTTGAGAAGTGTATCAGGAGGACACATTGCAAGAAGAGAAAAAACATCTACAAATAGATAATTAATTTGTGACCCTTGTTAAAAATATGCATGCCTGATTATAAGAAATAATGTCGAGAGCATGTTTTTATTTCAGACTGTTGGAGTGTGATTGTATGTTTTTATTTCAGAATGCTTGAGTGTGCATGTTTTATTTTAGACTGCTTTAGTGTGATTAGGGCCTACATGAATCACATCGGAAAGGGGTGCACACCTTTTGGGAGTTGTGTATTTTTATGGTTGTCAACATTGACTACACCCTAAAGGATTCGATGCATTCCTGGTGTTTCAAGATTAGAGAGTGAATTTGTATGAAGTATGTTACAATTTTATATCAGCAATATTGACAAAGCTTACCTATCCATATTGTGTTTTCAAGTATTGCACATACAATTCGTGATACATGCTAAGGAGAAAAGTGAAGTGGGTGCTGAGATTGGCTGGAGCGTGAGGATCCCTATGGCTCTGTAGTAGAGCCTTGACCTGGAAATGGTCATGGTGTAGTTTCCTTCCATTGTCCTATTGACCCAAATGGAAGTGTTGGCTTGGAAATGGAGAGGGAAAACCAGGTATGGGACTAGTTTGGAACCATAAATGATTAGTAAGTCCATTCGGTGCACTCATTGGGAATTGGGTATTGTGAAGCATCCAGATTGTTGGCCAAACATTCCTTAAATGATTGATAAACCCAGTCGATGTACTGGCTTAGTGTAACACCCCATTTTGACACTTATGATATATTGGTTGTTAATGTAAATATTGTATACATGCGATGTATGTTTCCCTAGCGTGGAGCTCAAGGCCAAGGCTCTGCTAGTGTATGTTCGTATTTTATTTAAAATGGACAATCATTTGACATTTTGTTATCCATGTGTTATTAAGCCATGGGATATTGTAAATTGATGTAAATATTAATATTTCAATAAAGTACCAAAACTGGCTATGGAAGCAACTAATGAGAAGGGGCCATGTGTATCGACTAGGGAGTGGTGATGGGGTTGTGGGGTTGAACCATAAGTTTCCAAATGTCATTTTGAGAACCCATTTGACTTTCATTGCTGACATTTAATTCAGTTGTAAGAAATTTGTTGAGAAATCAATCCATGGTTCAATGGAGCATGGGAAGCCCAGAAATTCATAGGGCATGTATGGGATCTATTTTTCTTGTACCACAAGTCACCCTACCTCATGGGAATTGGTTCTTCCTCATTCCCATTCCATTGTTGAAGGGGGGAGCATCAGTTTTCATCCATTACACATGCCCTACAGTGAGGAAAACCATAAATCGCAACTTTGCAAGAACCCATGTTTTGAAGTGCCATAAACACCCAGAATTTGGTTTTGATGGTAAAATCCAAAGGGGAATCCATAGATATGAACCTTGGGGTGAAATGGAGAGTATTAGATACCCCGAAATCCATTGGAAAACCCAGTTTTCATAACCCGGAAATCCAGTGACGGGATTGAGTTATTTGATGACAAAATTGTGAGACATCCAAGTGTGAATGATTGAACAGAGGTTGGGTTTGCTTGATAAACCCAGTGAAGGCTGGAATCTCAATGAATTAGCAGTGGGACCTTTATATGCCCACCCTGAATAGCACTAGAGGGAAGGGACGTTTGAGGGACTGTGCAGCACAGAAGGGGACCTTCCTTGTGTTGGGTCAGGTAGGTATTGTGGGTGCCATGACTGTTGAGTTCATTTGAGATGCCTGTAGCTCTTTGGTTGAGCTCACTGAATTAGCATCCTCCTCCTTTTCTTATTGCATGCTTGATAAACCCAACTATGTGTTGGCTTATCATATCTGTGTGAGTGAAACCATGGCTATGAGTGAGCCATTTTAGTTCCTGCTTAGTGGATACACAACCCAGCTCGAGGGTGATCTCTCATCTGAAAGAATATAGGTTGGACAGAGATCTATTGTTGGGTGGAACGTTGCTATCACATAGCCAGTTGTTGAGATAGCTTCATCTCAAAGATAAGTGTTATGTGTGCTTTAAATTATATACATTGTGTGTTCTGTAATGTGTTAATTTTGAATGATAATTATTCATGTTAATGGATTGAAATGATTATCGTAGTATGGTTGATATGAAATATGTGCATAGCATTGGAATGGGATTGATTCTATGCATGTTGAATCATCCTCTACTTGTGATAGATATGTTGATGCATTATCATTTGTGTGTGTGCAAATATGTTTAATCCTGCTGTGTAATCTCGGTATGCATTTTATTTCAATGGTAAAATTCAGTCTTATGGCTTTGGGGAAGAATCAGACACCCCCATGTTTAAGTCATGTTCACTCTGTGGTTTGGAAATATGGGAGGGGATGTGACATAGTGGTATCATATCCCATGTTGCAGCACTAGGGATGCTTGGGCCAAACTGTGAGTTATAGGTAGATATTAGAACATTTTAATGCGGTATTGAAGAAGTTTGGGTGACATTTTGGATTTGGAAAATGGAAGGATCAGAGTTCTCAGATGTGGCAGGGGACCACACAGTTGCATAGAGCTCTGCAAGAGATTTCCAGCAGTACCAAACTCATCTCCTTTGGTTAAGGGACAAAGGAGATATGAACCCCGCAAGTTGCAGGAACAGAGGTGCTTCCATAGTTGCAGATTGTGGGAACGAGGATTTCCAAAATTTTGCGTTTTGGATTTCCACAATTGCATATTGTGGGATTGCGGAAAAAGTTAAAATTTTGAAGCTACGACCTGGCTTGCCGCACCCACAATTGCGGAATCGCGGGATTGCGGAAATGTTAAATTTTCGTAATTACGACTTGGCTTTCCACAGCCGCAATTGTTGAATTGCGATATTGCGGGTTGTGGGATTGCAGAAACATTAAGTTTTCAGACTTGTGTTCTGGATTTCCGCATCTGCAGTATGGATTGCGAGATTGTGGGTTGCGGAACCTGCTGATTGTGGGACAAACATATATATATATATATATATATAGAGAGAGAGAGAGAGAGAGAGAGAGAGAGAGAGCCCAAAACTCAATTTTTGGATAAAAGGAGCATGTGGAATCAGAATTGAATGAGTTTAGTGGTGTTCTGAGGCCATTAACAAATGCCATGAAAGGTCCAGTGAAGATCCCGAGCCCATTATGCTCCAATTTGGCATAAAATTCGAATTAATGGCTTTTATAAATCAGTGTCTCGACACTTGACAGAAGGTCGGATCGAGATGAAACTGATATAGAGCATTCATGGAGAAAGCACGTTGTTAAGTTTGGAATTTTGGAGCCAAACTATGAAGGATGTGGTGTCAAGGTGAGTAAGAAGGCTAAAAAGCACTATTCCGGGCCACTTTTTGGAGATTTTGAAAAGCTTCCAGCGGATGAAAGGGACCTTAGATGAAGGATTCAAGAAATTTATTGAACTCAACATTTCTTATTCTCATTAAAATAGAAAATTAACGTTAGACAAATATTTTTCAGAAATGCACCATTTGGGAAACAACCATTTTTGGCCCAAAATTTGAAATTTTTGAAAATGTTAAAAGTGAAAAGTAGTCAAACCTAGAAATTAATAGAAAATGAATGGTGCATCGGAACGGAGATCCGTGAGTTTCTAACCATTCCTTACTATATGGACTAACTTCTCCCAGTAGAAAAGTTTTGTTGAATCTTTCTAGATTTGATTCTACAGGTGGCTAAAGTTGGCAATTCAGGACATTTTACAATTGTGTAAATATATGCAAAATTGTGGTGAAAATTCTTATTTTTGGAGTAATGCAATTTCCACACCCAATGTCGAAATGGAGCATGTGGATAGGCATTGGAAATATTGTCTAGCAGGAAATAATGGTGCATGACTAGAATTTGAAATGAAGTTATCATACCCCATAGATAACTAGATCAAAAAGTGTCAGTGACTGTTTTGACAAATTGTTGACAATATGGGCAATTTCCAGAATTGCATGAATGGGAAAAAAAATGAATGCATAACATCTATGTGAATTATTCCATGAGCTAATTCTGTTAAAATGTTGATTGTTTATGTTTCTATAAGCATTCCTAAGATATCTAACAAATATTTTCATAATGCACAGTGCTTGCAGCTCATAAGATTTAAATAATTGTAGCAGAAGCAGCATATAGGGAAGAGGGTATCCAAAGAAAAATGGTGACCATAAATGATGCTTGAGATCCTTATGAGAAGGAGGAATATGTTCTAAGAGAAAATGTGCAATAAGGGAATGTTGAGACTGGATCTAATGGGAGAAGGGAGCAAGTAACTCCTCAGAATCTGGTTGAAACCATGGTGAGCTTCAATGAAAGGTTGATGAAGGCTCAAGAAGAGAAAAACCAACTCAATGCTACTGTTTTGAAAAGCCTCACTGGTATCCAGCAGAAGATAAACCTTGGGTCCAACCCAAGCAATGTGGGTGAAGAGGGAAGAGATGCGGAGAGTCGCTCTAGAGGTCGTTCAAAGAAGAGGACTCCAAGCCCAAGGAAGAGTTCTGTAAGCAAAAAGCATAGAACAACTTCCTCTAGATCTTCTTCCAGTAGATAATGTGACTCCAGAGGTTCTCAAAGAAGTCCAAGGCATATGCCCAGGAGATTTGATGGAAGAAAGAATTTCAAAGGCATCCCACAGGGAGAATTTGGGAAGGAAAGGCCTCCCACATTTGATGGAGAAGACAAGACTAGCCAAGAGGAAGAGGCATGGCTTCTTGGAATGAATAAATATTTCAGAATTCAGGACTACTCGGGAAATGAAAAGACCAAAATTGCCATTTACAATCTAAATGGTAGAGCTTCAATTTGGTGGGATAACCTCTTGGAAGTGAAAGGAAGATTAGCTGGGAGAGATTTAAGAAGTACTTCAAGGAAAAATACTTTTCTGCTAGGTATTATGATAGTAAGAGAAAAGAGTTGAATGAACTCGTGTTGGGGCAGAAATCTATGGAAGAGCATGTCCACAATTTTTGAAATTGTTGAGGTATGTGGACTATATCAAAGATGAGAGGATAAAGATCCAATGTTTCCTTGGAAGTCTACCTCAAAGTTTCAAAGATAGAATTGAGTTTGTTAATCCACCAAGTCTTGATGAAGCCATTAGAATGGCAATGCATTGCTACGACTAAAATAAAGGAAAATCAGAGGTTCACCCAGCATGGAAAGGGAAGCTAAGAGGACGGTTTGATCAAAATAAAAGTGCCTTCAAACCACCATTCAAAAGTCATCCCAAAACCTTTCCACAGGGGCAGCAAGCAAGGAGTGGATTCAAGATGATAGTAGCAACAGATAAGGCATCAAAAGGGCCATTTCAGTGTTGGGTATGTGGAGAAAACCACATGCTAAAGGACTGTCCACATCAGAAAGAGAATCCTCGAAGGTTGCACAACTTAAAGGGAGCAGCAAAAATGGAGGACATGGTAAGGGAAACGCCTCGAATTTATGCAGCATTGGATAATCATCAGGCATACCATCAATCATCAGTGGTGGGAGTTGAAGGTAAGATTTCTAAGCAACCAATTTCTATTTTGATTGATCCAGGATCTACTCATAGTTATGTTTCTCCAAAAGTGGTTGAAGGTTGTTCTCTTAGAAAAGTGAAGCACAATAATTATTGGCTAGTTCAATTAGCCACAGGGACCAAGAAAAAAGTAACTGAAATAGTGGTGGAGTGCCCCAAGGAATTGAATGGACTCCACACACATGCATAATTAAATGTACTACCATTAGGATCTTATGATGCATTAATTGGAATGGATTGGTTGGAAAGGCATAGAGCCAAGTTGGACTATTATGAGAAAGCACTTGAATGTATTGATGAAGAGGGAAGACCAAGATTGGTAAGAGGAATTCCCAAGCAAGTTTCAGTAGGACAGATTTCATCCTTACAGCTGGAAAAGTTTCATAAGAAAGGTTGTCAATTATATGCAGTTCATATTTCATATTCATCAGAGGACAAAGGAACAATGATAGAAGATTTCCCATTGTTGCAAGAGTTCCAAGATGTGTTTTCAGACGAAGTGCCGAGACTACCACCAAAGAGAGATATTGATTTTACCATCGATCTTGTTCCAGGGGCACCACCTAATTCCAAAGCTCCTTATAGAATGAGCAAACCGGAATTGGTAGAGTTAAAGATGCAACTACAAGAGTTAATGGACAAAAGGTATATCAGGCGTAGTTGTGTCTCCTTGGGGAGCACCGGTGTTATTTGCCAAGAAGAAGGATGGGACTGTAAGGTTGTGTATTGATTACAGGCAGCTTAATAAAGTGATAGTCAAGAATAAGTATCCATTGCCAAGAATTGATGACTTATTTGATCAAATTAAGGAAGCTAAATTGTTTTCAAAGATTGAATTGAGGTCTGGGTACCATCAAGTGAGGATTAAGGAGGAAGACATTCACAAGATGGCTTTCAAAACTATATATGGTCATTATGAGTTCATTGCGGTGCCATTTGGTCTTACCAATGCACCTGCTACATTCATGTGTCTCATGAATATTGTCTTAAACAAATATTTGGATAAGCTTGTGATTGTGTTCTTGGATGACATTCTTGTCTATTCAAGGAATGAAGCAGAACATGAGGAACATCTAAGGATGGTGTTGCAAGTTGTTAGAGAACACCAGTTGTATGCCAAGTTAACCAAGTTTGAATTTTATCAAAAGAAGGCGCAATATTTGGGTCATATCATTTCTGAAGAAGGAATTGTAGTTGATCCAGAGAATATTAATGCCATCATGGATTGGTCTAATCCAAAGAATGTTTTAGATGTTAGATCTTTTATGGGCCTTGCTAGTTAATACAGAAGGTTCATTGAAGGATTCTCCAAGACAGCTCATCCAATCACTTCATTGCAGAGGAAGAATGTCAAGTTTGTATGGTCTGAAAAATGCAAGAAAATTTTTCAGCATTTAAAGGAGTTACTTACCAGCGCTCCTGTTTTGAAGATAGCAGATCCAAAGAAGGATTGTGTAGTGTGCACAGATGCTTGCATTGAAGGTCTAGGTGGAGTGCTCATGCAAGAAGGATTTGTGATTTGCTATGAGTCAAGGAAATTAAATAGCATGAGAAGAATTATGCCACACATGATTTAGAATTAGTAGCCATAGTACATGCTCTCAATATGTGGAGACATTATCTATTGGGAAGAAGATTCGAGCTAAGGACAGATCACATGAGTTTGAAGTATTTGTTTGGTCAGCCAAACTTGAATGATAGGCAAGCTAGATGGATGGAGTTTCTTTGTGAATTTGATTTTGAAATTAAGCATGTAAAAGGGAAAGAGAATAAGGTTGCAGATGCTCTTAGCAGAAAATTTCATGTTGCAGCAGTAAGTATGTGCAAATCAGATTTGAAGACAAGGGTTCTAGAAGCTCAAACTAGTGATGAAACTTACCTTCAAATTAAAGAAAAGTTGCAGCAGAAAAATATAGATGAAAAGTGTGCAGGATATCAGCTTGGTGAAGATGATATCCTCATCTACAAAGATAGACTGTACATCCCAAATAGTGTAGATTTGAAGAAACTAGTGATGGATGAAATACATCAAATTCCATACTCTGGACACCTAAGATATCAAAATACTATAACAGCAGTAGGAAAGAAATACTTTTGGCATGGTATGAAGAAGGACATAGTTGAGTACATTGCTAGGTGTCAAAAGTTCCAACATGTCAAGGTAGAGCACCAACATCCAGCTGGATTGTTGCAGCCCTTACCCATTCTGGAGTGGAAGTGGGAAGTGATCTCTATGGATTTTATAATAGGTCTGCCCATGACAGTGAGGAAGCATGATTCAATCATGGTTTTGGTGGACAAGCTATCAAAGGTAGCTCACTTTATTCCAGTCAAGTCCACTCACAAGGCTAATGACATTGCAAATATCTTCATGAGAGAGATATTCAGATTGCATGGATTTCCCAAGGCAATAATTTATGATCGTGATACAAACTTCACTTCCAATTTCTGGAAAGGATTATTCCAAGAATTGGGAACTAAATTGAATTTCAGTACATCATATCATCCTCAAATAGATGGCCAAACTGAGAGGGTGAATCAGGTTCTTGAAGACATGCTAAGAATGTATGTGATGGATCAACCATCCAAGTGGGAATATTACCTACACTTGGTAGAATTTGCATACAATAATGGACATCATGCATCATCGGGGATGAGTCCATTTGAGGCATTGTATAGCAAGGGATGCAGGACTCAAGGAAATGGAACAGGAAGTTATTAAGATCAGGCAGAATTTAAAGGCAGCTCAGGACAAGCAAAAGAGTATGCAGATTTGAAAAGAGTGCATAAGGAATTTCAGATTGGGGGTCATGTTTATTTGAGAGTGAAACCAAGGAAAAGTCCTCTCAAGTTGGGGAGTTGTGCCAAGCTGGCACCAAGGTATTGCAGAACCCGAGGGAGAGTTCCAAGTAGACCCTATCCGCATCCTCGATAAGAAGGTCACTTTGCTCTGGAATAGAGCCATCGGACAGGTAAAGGTTCAATGGGAGCACCATAGTCCTGATGAGGCTACATGGGAGCTGGAGGATGCCATGAGAGAGGCATTCTCATTTTTGTTCAGTTTTGAGAACACTGGGGACAATGTTGTTCTAAGTGGAAGGGGAATGTAATACCACATTTTCACCCTTATGATATATTGGCTTTTAATGTAAATATTGTACACATACGATGTATGTTTACCTAGCATGGAGCTCAAGGCCAAGGCCCCACTAGTGTATGTTCATATTTTATTTAAAATGGACAAGCATTTGACATTTTGCTATCCATGTGCTATTAAGTCATTGGATATTGTAAATTGATGTAAATATTAATATTTCAATAAAATACCAAAATTGGCTATGGAAGCAACTAATGAGAACGGGTCATGTGTATCCACTAGGGAGTGGTGAGCGAGTTGTGGGGTTGAACCATAAGCTGCCAAATGTCATTTTGAGAACCCATTTGACTTTCCTTGCTGACATTTAATTCAGATGTAAGAAAGTTTTTAAGAAATCAGTCCATGGATTCAATGGAGCATGTGAAGCCCATAAATTCATATGGCAGGTATGGGATCTATTTTTCTTGTACCACAAGTCACCCTACCTCATGGGAATTGGTTCTTCCTCATTCCCATTCCATTGTTGAAGAGGGGAGCATTAATTTCATCCATTACACATGCCCAGTAGTGAGAAAAACCAGAAATCGCAACTTTGCAAGAACCCACGTTTTGAAGTGTCATAAATGCCCATAATTTGGTATTGACAGTAAAATCCAATGGCAGATCCATAGATATGAACCTTGGGGTGAAATTGAGGGTATTATATACCCCGAAACCAATTGGAAAACCCATTTTTTATAACCTGGAAATCCAGTGACGGGATTGAGTTATTTGATGACAGAATTGTGAGAAATCCAAGTGTGAATGATTGAATAGAGATTGGGTTTGCTTGATAAACCCAGTAAAGGTTGGAATCTCAACGAATTAGCAGTTGGAACTTTCTATGCCCACCCTGAATAGCACTGGAGGGAAGGGACGCCTGAGGGACTGTGGAGCAGAGAAGGGGACCTTCCTTGTGTTGGGTGATGTAGGTATTGTGGGTAACATAACTGTTGAGCTCATTTGAGATACCTGTAGCTCTATGGTTGAGCTGACTGGCTTAGCATCCTCCTCATTTTCTTATTGCATGCTTGATAAACCCAACTGTGTGTTGGCTTAGCTTGACTGTGTGAGTGAAACAATGGCTGTGAGTGAGCCAGTTTAGTTCTTCCTTAGTGGATACACAACCCAGCTCATGGGTGATCTCTCATTTGAAAGAACATAGGTTGGACAAAGATCTATGGTTGGGTGGAATGTTTCTCTCACACATCCAGTTGTTGGTGCAGCTTCATCTCAAATATAAGTGTTCTCTGTGGTTTAAATTATATACATTCTGTGCTCTGCAATGTGTTAAATGTGAATGATAATTATTCATGTTAATGGATTGAAATGATTATCTTAATATGGTTGATATGAAATTTGTGCATAGCATTGGAATGGGATTGATTCTCTGCATGTTGAATCATCTTCTGCTTGTGATAGATATGTTGATGCATTACGATTTTGTGTGTGCAAATATGTTTAATTCCGATGTGTAATCTCAATATGCATTTTATTTCAATGGTAAAATTCAGTCTTATGGCTTTGGGGAAGAATTAGACACCCCCATGTTACAGTCATGTTCCCTCTGTGGTTTGGAAAGATGGGAGGGGATGTGACACTTAGCATATTGGTTAATGGGATGCCTAATAAACCCAGTCGGAGTACTGGCTTGGTGTTTCCTATTTGAATGATTTTGGTGCAGCTTGCATGCTGGCCCAATATTCGTTATTGTATCCACAGACGATCCAAGGATTGTAAAGCAAAGAAGGAGCCTGTAGAATAGCGTGAAGACGTCCAATACATATAAGTATTTGGTTATCTTGCAACTTCTTGCTTATTTAATATGAATATACGTGTGTATATGATTTTTAAGCTCTTGTTTGGAGATAAACCCTATGAAAATGAAGTTGACATGTGAATTGACTCAATGTTTGAGTGTAGGTATTGGTAGAAGCAAGAATCTTG
This sequence comes from Larix kaempferi, assembly GCA_027924585.1. Taxonomy (NCBI): domain Eukaryota; kingdom Viridiplantae; phylum Streptophyta; class Pinopsida; order Pinales; family Pinaceae; genus Larix; species Larix kaempferi. The sequence continues at coordinate 7,846,214 of BSBM01000307.1, read as the reverse complement.
AAGGCATCCAAAGGATACATGTTGACATATGATTGTCTTAGATAGCTCAATATGAATATCAATGAAAAGTGGTGCTAGTGGACTTATGTGGGTCCTATAAGCCAAAGGTTCTGTAGGAAACCATGGGGAGGGGATTCCCTGGATGGGAAGCCTTATACAGACCTTAGACACCAAGTGTCATCTCCAGAACTAGGAAAAGGAAAGTCAAGCATTCACATTTGAAGTGAAAGAGACCAATTAGCATGGAACCACAGTTGTGGTGGGGATCCAGATTGGAACAAGGCTAAGAGGGTAAAACTCTTACTCTTCTCTTTCCTTTTGATTGATGCATTTTAAAAACAAAAAATTGTTGAATGCATGTTATGGCTGAATGTTGATTGTATTTATTCTGCTTGAATAAATTGTGAATGTTGAATTAGTTAATTCCTTGTGAAAGGATGAACATGAATGAGTTCATTTATATGTTGGACAAGCATGAAATGTGTCAAAGTATCATGGATAAAGAATGAGCTTTCCATGTCAATTGGGAAAATAATTAACTGATCTTAACACTTATGTTATGATTGGCCTAACAAGAATTGCAATGATGAATTTAATAGGTGAAAGGTAAATCAATTGGTTGTAGCTGTTACAAGACAAGTGTTGCTAGTAGGAAATGTGTGGACAACTATGCACATTGACCATGGAAGAAGACCAAAAGCTATTGGACTTGGCTGGAAATATTCTTCAAAAATTTACCAAGACCCAAGAAAATCTTGGAGAAATGCTCAAGCTACAAAAGCAACAGAATGAGATGAAACACAATTTTTTGCAGGACTCTATTTGTCTGCAAAATGAAGTAAAGGGCATTCTGGAAGTTATCAGAAAATGGAAGTGTGTCAATGAAGATGAAATCACCCAATCAACCCATTAAGAAATGGTCAAGGCTAGAAGACTGCAGGGAAATGGAGCAGTTAAAGAAAAAGAAGCCACAGAAATGTTGGGAATGTGGAAGAAATCATTGCCTTTGTAACTTCCCAACAAAAGACAGCAAGAAGGATTGTAGCCATAAAGTTTCCAGAATTGTGGATCAGCTAGGAGATAAGGAAAAGTAAGGGTTTGTTGTAAATCTAGAAGGTCAAAGGAAACATGAGCAGACTGTAGGAACCATTGGACTTGGTCCTGGAATATCCAAATAAAAGATGAAATGCAGGATAGAGTCATAGACCTGCCACATTTTGTGAATTTTGGACATGTTTAAATTGTGTATGTATTTCCTAAGTATTGGAACATTGAGGATGGTGTTATTATAAGCGGGAGGGAATTGTAATGTCACCATTTTGACCCTAAGGATATATTCGCTTTTAATGTAAACATTGTATATATGTGATATATAATTCCTAGCATGGAGCTCAAGGCCAAGGCCCCGCTACTGAATGCTTAGCTTTTAGAGGAAAGTATTTGACATTGTGTTATCCATGTGCTATTAAGCCATGGAAATTGTAAAATGATGTAAATATCATGTAATAAAATACTAAGGGGTTGGCTATGGATGCAACTAAATGAGGGGGAACTATGTATGCACTAGGGAGAGTTGATGGGGTTGTGGGATTGGACCATAGACTGTCAAATGTCACCCTTAGAACCCCTTTGAACTTCCTTGCTGGCATGTATTTATGTTGTAAGGAGGTGCGTGAGAAAATCAATCCATGAGAGTTGATGGAGTATGGGAAGCCCTAAAATCCGTAAGGCGGGGTATGGGATCTATCTAACTTGTCCCATAAGTCACTCCACCTCATCGGAGGATGTTTTTTGCTTATCCCCATGCCATGTTGATTCATTATAGCTTCAGTTAGGAGGAAGACGTATATGGAGAGGAAAAGGGAACAAAAAACCACGATTTGGAGAGACAGCCACGATTTGCAATGCCTAGATTGCTCAGAAATTGCGTGGGAAGGGAAAACCGAGGGAAGGATCCATAGACCCGAACCTTGGTGCGATTTGTAGAGATTTAGATGCCCAAAAATACATAGATAAAACCAGATTTGATATCCCGAAACCACAGACGTGGGATAGAGCCTTTCGGTCATAACCCTGAGGAGATCCAATCGTGGATGACAGAGTGGAAGAGAGAGCAGAGGTTGGAACAGTTTGATAAACCTAGTGAAGACTGTTTGATTGAGTTGGAGATGTCTGTAGCTCCATTTTGAGCTCACTTTCTTAGCTTCCTCTTCCCTTGTCTCTTGGCATGCTTGATAAACCCAACTGTGTGTTGGCTTAGCATGACTGTTAGTGTGAAACCAAGGAAGTGAGTAAACCTGGGTAGTTCCTCCTTAGTGGATACATAGACCCAGCTTGGGGGTGGTCTCTGACTTCTTAAATATTATAGTCTAGGAAGAGACCTATGGTTGGGTTGCAACGTTGCAGTCCATAGTTGGTTTCCTGGTGGTTTCAATTAAATATAAGTGTTTCATGTTGCCTCTAGTTATGCCAATTTATCTACATGAATGATTGTTTTTTATATCTGAATGCATGGATTGATCCAACTGATTAATGGAACTGAATACTTGTACTTATGTTGTTATTATACCCATGATGAAATGCTGATAAATGTATTCTAAGTGTGGGTTAATAGGGTTTCATGCAGCTATGTTTTGCCTCCATGTGTTTTATTTATATGTAAATATATTCATTGATGAATAGGGATAAGTTTGGTTGAGGCCTTGGATGTGAAGAAGGTTCAGTTAGGGCTTTGGGAAGGAAATAGACACCCCCCTGTGGTGTTCATGCTTTCCCTGTAGATCAAATGAGGGGAAGGGCCATGAATGAGGAGCATAAGAGTCCTTACAGAGTGGTAAAGAGGCCTTACTGAAGTTTGGGGCTACATTTTGGGTTGGAGAAGGGAAGGATCAGAGTCATTGGATGTGGAAGAGGATCATGTTGTTGCATAGGGCTCGCCGATAGCTTTCCAATGGTACTGTATTTTCCCAAAATGGAATTAGGATGAATAAGATATCAGCCAGAGAAGATGGCTGTAAATAGTGGTATTTGGCAAACTTTCGACCTTCCGAACCCGCATTACAGATTACAGATCACAGACGCCGAATGCACGAATTCTCGGCATGGTGCTTTGGAATTCTGAATTCTAAATCCCGCAAGCAAGATTGTGGAGTGCGGAAGTCAGAGGAGTAATTTCCCAGGGTTTTGATTTCAGAGTTCCAACTTTTCGACTCTCGCAAGCCGGATTGTGAAGTGCGAAAGTCGGAAAGGAGTTTCATCGACGCCGTGTATTTGGAGTTCCGACTTTTCGAGTCCCACATTGTGGATTGCAGAACTACGAAAGTTGGAAAGGAGTTTCATCGATGCTGTGTATTTGGAATTCCGACTTTCTGATTCTCGCATTGCTGATTGTAGAATTGCGGACGTTGGAAAGGAGTTTCATCAACGTCGTATATTTGACGTTCTGGATATCTGAGTCCTATATTGCAGATTGTGGAACTACAGAAATCATAAAGGAGTTACGTCGACGTTGTGTATCTGGCGTTCTGAATTTCCACGTCCCGCATCGTGGATTGTGGACTGCAGAAGTTAGAGAGGTGTTTCTTCTACACTATGCAATTAGTGTTCCGACATCTAACTTCCAACTTGCGGCTTGCGGAATTGCTACTTGCAGAGTTGCGAATTAATTTGAAGAAAAAACTAGCAGGTGGATCCAAGGGTTGTCTCCCATCGCCTCTAAAGGGTACCGAGGTGACCGGGGATGTGAAAGTCAATTTAGATTTTTACGTCATGGTATCGAATAACGATAAAATTGGATATGATATCTTTCAGGATTCCAAATGGGGCTATTAGGGTGCATTTAGGTAAGCACAATTCGTCACAATAGTGAATTTGTAGGCAGTTTCTATGCATTGGTTGTCCCTAACTCCCCATGCCTTCATCTCTGTGTACTATTTTTCCCAATTTGGGTCATCTATTTTTGCTTTATTTATTATGTGTATTCTAGCTTCTATTGGGGTCATGGCAGCTTCTTCTAGCTACACCCTTTCTTTCTCTACTACGGATTTGGTCCTTATGGCTGTAGTGGATTTTTTTGTTTCCATGGATGGTTCTATGGTCGACAAGTTTGAGAGGAATTATGTGATTTTAGGAATTGGTTCCGCTCACTATAATTCTATGCGAAAAGTGATCCATGAATATTTGAGTTCTGATGGTTTTATAGGCACAACATTCAATGGGATTTTAATGCAGGTAGGTGAGAGAATTAAATGCAAAAATTTTCGTGGAACAACTCATTTGCATGATTGGTGTAACTTTCGCAGGAATTTTTGTTCTCACACCAATCAGTAAAATTTCATGGTCGATGTTCAGGCCAATGTTCTCACCGTTCTCTACGTACATTCATTTTTTATTTTTCATCAATCATTTAGGAGATATCTTGGTAAGTCTGTTTTCGAATGAATTCATTGGTGCCTCTTTGCTCCTTTGGTCAAAACTAGGCGAAGTTCTACTACTCCAAGATTGTTGCATTTTTCATTTTCGTGTGCTTCCTCCTCTGCCCAATTGATCCCCAATGTGTGTTGAATGACGTCCACCCTGCCAAAATCCAAGTCTCGATTCTTCTTTTTATATACACTTGAAATTAAGTTAGTTATGTAACTAGTTTTTAAGAAAATTAGTTAATTTTTCGTAATTGTACGTGAAACTAGGAACACAATGTTCAACTAGTTGCGATACAATCACTAGTTCATATTGTGCATCTTTCATAGACAGTAGCATTTTAGTCAAGTTTTTTTCACAACCTTTGTGAAGACTTGACCTTGCAATGTTTTTAACCTGATCGAACAATTTTAGTTAAGTTATTTGATGATCTAGGGTCCCAACTAGCCAATCTCAAGATTTTTAGGTTTTCCTTTTATTTTGTTGTTACACAAGAGTACTAAGTCACCGATTGAGATATCCTGCCTTCTAATATTTTCTTCATGCCATGTTTTTTGTTGTAATTTTTGAACTTCAAGATGATGGATAGCAACCATTTTCCATTCTTCTAACTTCTATAGTTTAAATACTCTATCCTGTGTAGCTTGAACAATGTCTAGGTGTAATACTTGAGCGATGGCTCGAGCTTGTTGCTTGAAGTGTAGAGGGATGACTGCTTTTTTACCATACACTAGTTTAAACGGTGTCTGACCCACCAATATCTTATATGATGTTCTATATTCCCACAATATTGTAGGTATTTTGTCATCCCAATCATCCTTGTCGATATTGCAGATTTTTGTTAGACTTGTTGTCAATGTTTTGTTAAATGACTCAACTATGGGTGATATGCTAAAAATTTATAATGATCAATCATAAATTCTTTGAGTATTACATTGATAATCTTATTGACTAAATGTGTGCCTCGATATTTGATTAGAGTAAGGGGGAATCCAGATATTGTGATTATGTTTTCATAGATAAATCTGGTTGCAACTTCGTTGGTACAAGCTTCGACTAGTTTTGTCTCATCCCAGTTAGTTACATATTCAACTGCAGTGATAATATATCATGCACCTATCTGATAGCTAGGATTCTAAAAAGGTCCGATGAAATCGATTTCCTAGATTTCAAATGTAATACTAGTGTTGACAGAGATGAGAGAATTTTTTTCCATTGTAAAACGCATGCACTGGCATTTATCGCATTTGTTCACATAGGATTATAATATTTATTTAGTGAAGGCCACCATAGTCTGTATTGTAGAATTTTCCTGCCAGTCATATCAGCATGAAAGTGTCCACTTACTAGGCCATTATGTGCTTCTTCAATGATAGAGTGTCTTTCATGATCCAATGTGCACTGACGTAGTATTTCGTCAGGTCCTAGCTTATACAAATAATCATTCATTAATGTATAAGGGGTTTCCTTCATTGCTAGAATTTTCTTCTTCTTTTCTAATGTTCCTATTGGGGATTGTCCTTCCTGTAGAAGTTATGTGATGTCTACTAATTTAGTTGGTACAACCTTGAGTCTAAAAGGGTAGGCATCCAGGATTTCATCGTCTATTCCAACTGAATCTTCACCAGTTTCTATGCGGGATAGGTGGTCGGGTCTCAGATTCGACTTGCCCAGTCGAACTAATATTTTGAATTCAAATTCTTGGAATAAAAGAAGCCATCAACATATCCAACTGTGATGTAACGATTTATTTACCAGATATTTGAGTGCTTGCTTTTATTTGTAGAAGATGAACGAGTTAGCTAGTAGGTAGTGTGAATATTCTCGCAGTGTGAAGATCATGCCTAACCCTTCATGTTCGGTACTCATGTAGTTTCTTTATGCTTTTTTTTTTAATTTTGACTAGCATATGCATTTGGATTGTACAACACATCACCTCCTAGTTGAATGAGTATTGTACCAACTGCAATATCCAATGTGTCAATCTAGACATGAAGTTTCTTCAACCAATCCAAAAATCTGAGTATTGGGGCTTCTAATAATTTTCTTTTAATAAAATTAAACGATTCTTCGCATTTTGGAGTCCATTTGAACTCGATATTTAGTCTAAGTAACTTCTTCTAGAGGAAACATCATTTCTGAATAATGTGAGATGAACTATCTATAGTACCTTGTATTCCCCAGCAAAATTCTGATATGCTTGGGTTTTACCGGAGGCTTAAGAACAAGGATGACTTTAATTTATGCTAAATCCACTTTAATGCCTTATTTATAGATCGCATGGCCAAACAAGACTCCAATAGGCATGGTGAAAATGCATTTCTTTATGTTTAGGGATAACTAGATTTGTAGACATCTTTCTAGGATCAGTCAAAGCCACTGTACATGGTCTCTAAGCATTGTATAAATGGTCCATTCATCGAAATAAAAATCCATTGTTTTATACCTAAACTCTTGAAAGGATTTTATGACAATTCAAGAGAAAAAAATCGGTGCATTCTTCAATCCAAAAGGAATGACCTTGTATGCAAATAATCAAAATTCACAGACAAATGTTGTTTTGTGTTGATATTCCTTTACTGTGGGTACCTAATTGTATCCATGAAATCAATATGTAAAGGAAGAACATTCATGACCAATGGCTTCATTGATAATTTCGTCGATGAAGGGATTTTGGAACGGGTCTATAAGTGTCACTTTGTTCAACCCTCTAAAATCAAGATATATCCGCAGTCACTTAGGGTTTTGCTTCTTTGGTTGAACAACCATGGGGTTGTCCCATTCTGATTGATCCACGGGGTATATTGTACCAACAACTAGCATATTCTCTATTTCTTCACTATGTCTTTGTACTTATGAGCTAGCTTATCAGGTCACTTCTTTATAGGATTTGTGTCGAGCATTATGTTCATTTTAATTTCTCCCATCTCCTATACTATCCCCTTGAAGTCCTTATAATCTTAGGTAAAGTCATATTGATACACCTTCAATAATTTTTCTATCTCTATGGTGTAGTGACCCTTTTTCAAAAAAAATTTAAAATGCCAATTTTTCCACTTTTTCCCCAATTTTGACCTTTGACTAGTTTTACTGTTTTGACCTCCAAATCAACCCAAATGCTCCCAAATATTCTGTAGGAGTGTATGAATGGTATTTAGACTTGAATATTAGGTTCAGGGATGTTTTATGGCCCTCCAAATACTGCTGCAAACTTGATTTGTATTCTGATCAATATATGTAATTTTGACTAGTAATTTGTGCATCAAATCCCCTCGGGGTAACACTGCAAATGGCCTTCCAAATGCCTCCAAACTCCCACGAATTTATGAACAGAGGTATGTAATGTGTTAAGAATTTTATTAAGGTCTCATATGCACCATTAATTGATTTTTACTACTGTTGTAACTCTCTCACATTCAACATCAAAAACCCCCAATTCGACCCTTGGGTAAATGGCACTATTTCACCTCTCAATACAAACAAACTGAGTAAAAATGCTTCAAATGCTCAAGTACAGTACATGAAACTTGTATAATATATCCATGGCAGTATATGAAGCACAAATATATCAGAGAATCATCCATCCATTTGAAATAATCCACCTTATAGTGTCATACATCAAAGCATTGGGGAAAAGGACATTGTTTGCTCATTAATCAATAATTTTGCATATAATTAATGGGTATTTCGACCTGAGAGTATCTAAATATGAATAAAAGAGGATATGAAGCTATTAAAATCAGAAAAATATCATATGAAGCTCTCCCAATGAGTTCAAGATCTCACCCAAAGCGCAATCCCTCAAGGAGCCCGAATATGCCTTCAAAATTGAAAATGGTGGAGAGAAAGTGCTGCACTAAACCAAACCATGAAACTTCCTGTAGATGCTACCTGCAAATAAAAATCCATTAAAGCACCATGAAAGACCTGATTGGCCTCTCCAAACACCAACTTGGATGGGAATCTTTCACCATTGAAATTGGCTAAGGCAAGAAACTAGTCATCCACTAGTTCTCTCTTCACAAATGCATTTTTTCTCAAATCATCAAAAGCCATTCTCATACTTGATTTCTACATTTTATAACCAACATTATCCTTCAAGGGGTCAAAATCCTCTCAATATATTCAATAAATTTCCATTTAGAAAATATTCCTCATTTGCCACTTGTCTCCTAGTTCTAACCTTCCATCTTGTCCCAAATTTGAATTTGAGTCTCTTTAGCTTCGCCCAACTCCATGAGCGCCTTCCTTGAGCCTATTTTTGGGGCTGACATGTCATAATGGTTAGGTGTAAGAAGTCAGGTCTGAATTTTGTCATAAATGTCATAGATGCTTCATTATTGTTGTCATAAAACTAGGGAATCTAGCCCAAATGTCCACTAGTCTCCAATTTGACTCTTCCTCTCCCATGGAGGTTACTATTCCATCCCATTTTGACCTAAGATACTCAATGCCATGTGTTATGACTTACCAAATCACTTGAGAGTTTTCACGTTCCCATGAATTCTAATTGGCAAGAGAGAGCTGCCATGTGTCATTGAAAAATCAAGCTAGTGTGGGTCCCACCACCTCCATATGTCTCCAAAACTGCTTGCCACTTAGAATTTCTCTTGAATTTATTTATTCACCATAATAATTAAATGCTTGAACCCTTCTAATGTTTAAATATCATTTATTAGCTTCCTTATTACCATCCCATATGTGCCCATCCAACCTAGGAAACTAGTAGGATTGATGGGATTGTCTTACTATGCACTTACTTGAATGGGGACATTTCATATGTTTGTTGTTTCGACTAGTAATTTCTTGTTTTCACCATCTTAGGTTTCTCATTGGTCAAGATGTTGACTTATTTTATTTTTATTTTAGCATCCATCCATTCTGGTAATTTTGATCCATCAATTGGTCATTCTCCTCTTTGTCATCAATCGGTCATCATCGTCCTCTTTGTCTTTCGTAGAAATTTTAAAACTTATTCTATCGGATGGGTTATGTTGGGATGATCTCTTTTCCATCGAAAATTTTTCCAAGGGGTATCTTCATTATCCATCTCCATTTCGGTCAAAAAATGGGTAGACTTCTTCTAGGTCGTTGTGATTATGTCACAGTTTGGATTGGGCCAGTAATTTTTGTCTATTGTATCTATTGGTTGTTCCTACAGTTTAATAAATTTCTCTATTTATTGGACTGATTCTCTTAGGTATTCCTCTATAGGGGAGAATGAAAATTCCTTAATAAAATTATCCTTAAATGTTCTCCAGATGAAAATTTCTCCCCTTGCTTGTTCCATCTTGCATTTGTTCATTAGGTCCTCTAATGTGCTTGGGAACATATGTGGCCATACTCATTCATCTCGATAACCAAGTCTTTTACATTCTTTTTCATAGTTTTCAATGTTCATGATGGGTTCTAATCCTTGGAAAATTTTCTTAATTTGTGCTTGATTTTTTATCTACTTTTCGTCGAATATTTCAATAAAATATGATTAAGTAGTTGTCCAAGTTTGCATGTGCGACTAATGGGGGTCCCACTTTCTATCTGCTTATCAAGTGAAAGTATCGACTAAACTTTGTAGTTGACCTTATTCACCAACATTTTTGGAAACCTCTTCAACATATGTCAAGGAAAATTCTTGTTCTTTGTATCATAGAGGTGGTAAATTATTGGTTCACTTTTCATCGGCACAAGATTTGGGTATTCTCTTGTTCTTTTTTCAAAAAAATTTGGAATGAAATATATTACAAAAAACTTTCGTATTGAGTGATGAGGGATGGCCTTAACTGACCAACTTTCTCTGGCATGTGATTCATAATTTTCTATCTACCAGTCATAAAGTTCAGAGTCATATTTTTGATCGAAGGAGATGGGCGAACCCAAGTGAATTTCTCTGTACTTGTTAGGTTCAATTGAATCTTCATTTTTTTGCATAACTTGATATAATCTTCTTATGTATGCATCATTGTCATCTAGCTCTTCCCATGGTTTCTCTTGAGATGGGTAAATAGGCACAATAATACTTACACGAAAGCCCTTAATGGCTTCACTGAGGCTCATCATTTTTTCTTCAATAGGTGTTGCATCTGTCATTTCAACTTCTAGGGATGCACTGCAGCCTGCTTCCATGAACTTTTGAAACTTCTCCTTTTTCTCAGCCATATCATCCCACTCCTTCTGAAGTAGACTACATTTATCTCTGAGCTCATCTCTTTTTGTGCCATACTTCATCATCTCAGCGAAATTACACTCTTCTTGCCCTTGTATTTCTTCTATGGTGATCTAATGTAGAATGTGCAGTATATGCATAGGTAGCTCTAAAAACTTCATATCAACATGTCTTAACTCTTGGGCACGGTCTTGTTCCTCTACTACTAGAAAAATCAATGCATTCAGTGTTAGCATTAGAATTCTGTGTTTCACAATCGAGGATGGCTGTGGCATTGGTATTTCACCCTTGTAAACACCACTCTGCTACTCACCTGTTGTTTGAGTACAAAGCACTCCAAGTGCTTGTCAGCGACCTTCTTCCATATGTATTTAGTGGTTTCCTTGAACCTCTCTGTTAAAATTTCCATGTCATGCCCAGTCAGTGACAGAACTACACTTCCCTTCTGAGCTTTCCTCTTCACTCTCTTCCCTTTTGTTATTTATGTGGAATTTTTTTGTCCCTCATTGATTGGTCAGTCTGTGATGCAATAGAATCCTCTCCCTCGTGTGATTGTTCTTGATCTTCACCTACTCCTTTTTCTGTTTCTAGTGCCTCTTCCCCAAGTTCATCTCATCCTCGATTAACTGCGCCAATTTGTTTCTCTTCTACCCTGCGGCACATCTGGTGATATTTATTTGCATGAACTAGAACCTTCCATTCCTTAGGCCATTCCTGAATTATCCCACTTACAACTTCTTATGTCAGCTCATACTGTGTAGGAAACCACTGTTGATTAGTATCCCTCCTTGCTCACACAAACATATACTGTGGCCCCTCCTTAAACTAGGAAATGTTCTTAAATAGATCTATGATGCGAGCCTCCATGTGAAGGGTATTCGGAATACTATACTAGATACTATCCTTATATATATATAATGTAATGTTTGTGTCTCCTTGTTGGTATGTGTTTTCACTATACCACAATGATGCAAAACATGTATCCAAACAATGACCAATTTACCCCACAAACTGCGAATCTTCTAGATCTTCCCAATCAACTAGTGCAATCAATACCAATAACCAATGATAATGGAAAGGGATACCTTTTTCTTGTGCATCACGAAAATCACTCAAAAAACCGTTAACCAAGAATGTTTCCTAGTTCATTTGGACACCTTCAACACACTTTTTAGCTAACACTATCATTGCTACGGGAGACATTTTCTCAATAACTTGCTTGCAAGCGCCCTTGTTGTGAATCTTACTAACTGATCGTCGAGGGAATCTATGTCATAGCCTTGATTGTTTTTCGCCAAACCGAATTTCTCCTTCATCTTATTTCCAATCTCCTTATCCTTTTCCTTCCCCACAAAATAAGTTCATGGGTAAACTCCTACAGTTGGCAAGCCTGTGATCCTCGACATTAAATCTATATCAATAGAAACTTTCCTATCAAGCCATAAAAATCCTTCATGAGAACATAATAAAATATTCTTTACGTGGGCATTGACCTCCATAGTGCGACCAAAATGTGGTATCTCTAAGAGGCCCAATATACCAGAATTTTTCAACCCTTTATCCCACTGCTGAACTTCAATGATGCAAGCAGTCATGTCTTCGTTGCACACCTCCATTAAGTACTTGTCTGGGGAAAATTCCCAAAATTTATGTCTATCATCCAGGTCATCATCTGCATACTTAATATTTGGTACTTTCCTCAGCATATCTCCTTCCTTTAACACTCCCTTCGGAATCTATGGCATCTTTCGTGCATACTTTACATCCTTAGGAAATCTAACTAGTTTAGCATTCTTATTCCTAGGAGGTAAAAATGGTGGTAGAACCGATGGCATGCAAGAAGCCAAAGCCTCTGCATCATGCCTCCTTTTAGTGAGGACTTCAGGATTCTTTGCTCATGTCAACCTTCATGCTGGTGTGGGCATGAATAATGCTGTTGTTGTTGTTGGTAACACCTTCGGTTCTTCATGGATTTCTAGTAGCCTTGACTACATGAACTCTTTTATAATATGCTCAAGTGATATCTCAGGCATACTCTCTCCAAAAATACTCTCTCACAAAACAATGGCTTTTCATCTCAATTATCAATAACACGCTATAAATAATGAGCTTGATCTCTATCACTTTAGGGTTTTAATGCCCCATTATCCTATCTTGTCGCCGCGTTAAACCTAGATTTAATGTATCTAACCAGAACTTCTTAAGGATTTAGCCAATCTAGTCAAAATTTATTTCCCTTAATGCCATCAGGTCCTTTAACATTGTTTTGTCTCGGTTATCATTTAATGCAATTCTTCCTTTTTGACCGATTCTTTTTGTCACTAATGTGCCACTTATTTTATTTTTTACAACATAGTTGCATCTCTAAATTTTTTCATAATCAAATTCAACATCTTCCTACTCTTATCCTATGTGCAGGCTCTTTTTAGCGTCCAGTTCGCATTTCAACTGCACTTGGCACTTAGATGTCGTAGCTCTATTCATGCTTGATGAAGGAAATTACGGTTGTCCCTATACAGTTTTAGCCGAATTCCATTGACTAAACCATCCATTACTTCCCCATTCAATTTTTGCAATTGCATAGCACCCCCTTTTGTTAAATACTTGATCACATATGGTCGTAGCCAATGCATTCTAAACTTACTAGGGTGTTTCAAGAACTTATTGTCGTAGAGGAGAACTAGGTATCCTACTTGGAACTTCTTTTGCTTGATATCTTAGTCGTGACATGCCTTCTCCCTTGCTTTTTATACTTGTTGACGGAAACCTACAATAAATTTGTCTTTTTCCAACTTCAATAACTGTGACAACCTCTCCTCCACTGCTCTAGTATCTATCATTTTTGTAAATACAACAGTCCTTAAGCTTGGCACAATATACTCCATAAGCATTACAACATCCAAACCATATACCAGCCTAAAAGTTTTTTGACCTATCAACGTTTTACAAGTTGTCATATATGCCCATAATACTGCTAGTATCCTCAAATCACAATCGTCACGATTCACATTGCATATTTTTGTCAAAGCATGTCCTAAGATATTTTTGAAAGCTTCAACAGTTCCATTGGCATGAGGATGGTATGGTGTACTCTTCTGGTGGTAGATCTAAAATTCTTCTGTTAATGCTCCAATAGTCATGTTCAAGAAATGGGTTCCTTGATCAGTCATTAAAATCCTAGGAAAACCAAACCTAGTAACCACATATTCAAATAAGAACCTCATAGCAATTGCAGAAATGCAATCCCTAACTAGTTCATCCTTAACCCACTGATTCAAGTAATCTTTCGCAGTCATTATGTATCTAGCTCCTATCCTTTTCACCGGTGGGTCAATTGGTCCAATAACGTCAACAACCCATTTGTCAAATGCTTGTAATGTTACCTATGAAACTAATGGCATTTCATCTATTCTTAAAGGTTTTCCAACCCTTTAATATACATCGCAAGACCTATAGTACTCTTTTGCATCCTTATGTTAAGTATGCCACCAAATCCATACCCTCTATACTTTTTGTGCAATAGCCTTACCTGCATAGTGTCCCCTTGCAACACCATCATGGACTTCTACTAGGATCATAGGCCTTTCATGTTCTAACACAAATATTCTCAAGATTTCATCTAGATCCAACTTATACAGTTGTCCTGCTATAAGCTAATAGTCTATTTCCTTTACAACCAATTGTTTCTTATGTTCCATAGTATAAAACTTAGGATCCATACCTAAACTCAAAAACTGAACAATGCCTTCAAAGTAATTATCCACCATCCTTACTAAAAATAGTTGTGCATCTATAAGGTTATCATCTAAATTTACTGTTTCTTCTCTTGTCTCCAACCTCAATAAATGGTCAGGGCCTATGTTTAACTTTATTGTTTTGATAACAGTTTCAAAATCATACTCTTGAAATAACAACAACCACCTCCAGATATCCCCCCCAACACTAATTTATTGACTAGGTATCTTAAAGTAGAATGGTCAATATACATTTTAAAACGAGACGCCAATAAATAATGACTAAATTTTTAAAGTTCATATGCCATTTCTAACCCTTATCTTTCTACCATGGTATAGTTCCTTTCAACTATTGATAATTTTCAGGTAGCAAAAGCAAGGGGTGATCTATGTATCCTTCTCTAGGTTGTACCCAAACTACACCCAAATCTATAGACAAAGCACCAACATGTACAAGGAACTCATTTCTCCAATATGGAAAGACCAACATTGGCGTAGTTACCATATTTTATTTCAATGTGTCCAAACTCTACTGGCACTCCTCATTCCACGGTAATTTAATATCATTTTCAACAATTTATCCATAAGAGCAATAATTTGTGCATACCCCTTAATAAATTTCATGTAATAACCTGTATGTCCCAATGTTGTCCTCAACTGTTGCACTAATGCTGGTAGTGATAGATCTACAATAATGGAAATCTTGGCAGGATCCATAAGAAGGCCTTATTTGCATACTACATGTCCCAGTAAAATACCAAAAAGGGCACAAAAAATGCATTTCTTCAAATTTAAAGAGATTTGGTATTGTTTGCATCGATCCAACATCAATATCATATTCTCAATATGGTTATTTAACAAACTAAAAATTGTCCAATCGTTTGATTATACCTCTAAAAACTTATGAATATAATCCTTGAAAGCTACAACAACTACCCCCAAAAAAATAGCAAGGGAATTCTTGAAACCAAATGGCATCACTATATATGGGTAACAACCCCAATCTGTTGTAAACATAATCTTATGTTGATCCTCCTTGGCAATATTAATCTGATGATATCCAAAAAACCCATCAATAAATGAGTAGACCTCCTATCCTCCAATGTTCTCTAAAACCTCATCTGTAAAAGGGGCGGGGAATGGATCATGTAAGCATGCATCATTTAACTTTATTAGATCGATACAAATCCTAACTTCCCTTCTCTTCTTATCTTGGAATACCATATTGCTAAACCACTCCGACTCTTCAACAGGTTCAGTGATTCTTGCATCCAGCATCCTATCAAATTTAGCCTTCACTTTCTCTTTATATCTTGGATTTAATATTTAGGGTCTCTAATTAATAGGCTTCACACCAACCTTAAGTGCAATTTTCATGTATCCTAAGTTACCAACAATACCCTTCATTTCTAAAAATTTGGTGGGGAATAGATCTTGAGACCCATGTAAAAAATCAGTGATTTTTCCTACAGTTTCATCACCCTAGTAGTCTCCAATATTTACTTTTCTAGTCTTCAAGGGTTGTACAAAATTAGTAGATTGTATCTTAGGTCCTTCTATGTCGCAGTTACCCTATATATCTGGTATATGTAGGTCCCTCAGGTCATCAGCTTCCTGATCTCTAGTAATGTTATAGCACTCTAGTTCCTACTCAAGTGTCACAACCCAAACTAGCATGTTCTATAGAGGTAAAGGCACTTCTTCAAACAAATGATCCTTAATAACTTGTAGAGATGCATCCACCATTGGACTGTCATCCTCAAAACTAAAAGTTACTTTGAATTTCATGATCATGTCTTTTCAATATGAGGCTCCACATTGCAATTCCAACTCTGTATACAAGTTTCTTGGTACAGTATCCAATGTATGAATAAACGTGTACCCACTCCTACTTATATATAGTTATCCATGCCGTATACATTCCAATAAATGTTCCGTAGGACTCGTCAAACCATTATATTTCACCCCGGCATACTCAATTCTTTCACCAAATTTGATTTCAAACAACCATTTACACTATGACCAGCCTTCTATATTATTCTTATGACCAGTCGACCATCTTGTTGGGGTAGCCTTCAGGGCTACATCTAAAGTTAATACTCATTTTTACTCCATAATTTGCAATTCAAACTCAAAAATAAAGGAATCTAAATTCATTAATCCATCATACAAAGGTGGATTACATACCTCTGTTCCAATCCAACGTAGTGATTTAGAAATGTGAGCACACCTTCTCATAGATACATCATGCAGCCTATTTTGGTAATTCCCTAGTACTTCATCTGAATATGATGCACATGAGTTGATATTGCGCCAAATAAGTTTACCATCTTCTGTAGGGTTGATATATTCATCCATTCTAAAGTCATTTTATAAACAATTTTGAGTTCTTGAGAAACATTTTCTTCTTTAATAGGTTCAACATATCTTTGACCTTCTAGAGAATCCAAAGGTGCAATAACTCTGATATTTTCCCCTTCAAACACCATTAGTCTCTTCTTCAAGTTAATGATAGCCTGATTATGAATTGCCCAATCTAATCCAAGAAATTATGGATAGCATTTGATTTCATTTACTCTTTAAATAACTTCAAAGTTTGCAAAGCTTCGCAATCCATCCACATCGACAAGAACTCTTCCTAATTGTTAAATTTTCAGAATTTACTTCAATCTGATCTAGGATCTTAACTGAGAGAACAACATGTACAACATATCTACATCATATTAATCATGGACACAATAATGCAAGCACACAAGAGACATAGAGTTTACTTGGGGAAACCATAAAGGTGAAAAACCCCAATAACTTTCTCAGAGATAGATAGAGCAATGATACAACCAGAATATAAGAGATAGTCTTCTCCTAGCAGTAGAGCCTCCTCCTCCACAAGTGCGCCACTCTCCCAAGTGTGAGTGAGAGAATAGAATGTGTAAAATGAGAGAGACACACTCTCTATTTATACACTAACTTGACTTGACCTTTACTCAACTAGGTCGGCCTCAACTTAACCACTTAACATAATGCTGACTGGGCCGACCCCCACTAGGGTGGTCTAATAACCCTTTGACCCACATGGCCGAACCCCAATAGGGTGGTCTAATAACCATTTGACCCACATGACTTATACAGGGCCGACCCCAACAAGGTGGTCTAATAACCCATCAAGTATAAGTTACGACACTTACAATATAAATGACGACACTTCCATATAGAGGAATAATAACATCTCTATAGGAATACAACATACATATATGTGAAATACATTTTGAAGTTACATATACATCAACACTCCCTCTTAACTAGGAAGGTATTTCTTGACACAGTTCTTCTAGCACAAGTCATCTTCTCTGGATCATCGTCACTGGATAATCGTCATCAAGTCATCATCATCGTCACTACTGCTGCTATCTCAATCAATATCTAAATCTACTCGTCATAAGAAGTTCTACAGAGCCAGTATTTTTTCATACTGGATGTAGGCCCACCACCTACAGGTCTTCGTCATCACTAGCCATACTGTGGAATCCTCAGGATTTATTATGTGCGTCACAAAACCTGGTTGCAGCATCCCAGGCTATTACGAGCACTCAGCTCTACCTGTCGGATCTCCCAGGAGCACATTACATGTGACCCATCACAAAACCTAGCTGAAGCATCCCAGACTGTTACGAGCACACAGCTCTACCTGTCGGATCTCCCAGGAGCACATTACATGTGATCTCACCACAAAACCTGGTTGAAGCATCTGAGGCCTTTTTCATCCTGTCCAGATCTCCCAGGAGCAAATTACATGTGGTCCACCACAAAACCTGACTGAAGCATCTGAGGCCTTTTTCATCCTATCCAGATCTCCCAAGAGAAAATTACATGTGGTCATGGCAAAACTTGGCTGAAGCATCTGAGGCCTTTTTCATCCTGTCCAGATCTCCTACGATCAAATTACATGCCATAAAACAAAACCTCGCAAGAGCATCTCAGGATGTTATGGATACACAACTCCGACCTGAAATCTCCCAGGGCACAAATTACATGTCCTCCCAGAGCAATTTCTCAAAAGAGCATCCTAGGCTATTACGGGTACACAAATCCGACCTATAGGATCTCCCAGACATGCTCATCTGCACAACCTGATCCACAGCCACAAAGTATCATCCTGATACTCACCATACATCATCCTGATGTACACATGATCATCCTAATCATCATCACTGCATCATCCTGATGCATGTCATCTGGAGAATCTCGTCATCCACGATCATCCTGATCATACAATGCATCCACCTGATGCATACCAAGTATCTACTTGATACATATCATCATACATGATCTACCTGATCATACAATGTGTCCACCTGATACATACATAGATACATGATCCACACAATGTATCCACCTGATACGTATCAACATACATGATCTCAGTATCCACCTGATACATATACAGATACATGGTCCAAGCATCCAACATGATGCATATACAAAATACATACAAATGATCCAACTGATCATATCTAGCATCCAACATGATGCATACATACATAAATTATTCAACTGATCATATCCAGCATCCAACATGATGCATATATATATAAATGATCCAACTGATCATAACAAGCATCCAACATGATGCATATACATATACAGAGTAGTAACTGGAGCATCGTCCTGATGCTCATCATCCATGATCCTCCTGATCATCATAGCATCGTCCTCTTCAGATCATCTCATCGTCCACGAAGCACACCCTAGATGCACATCATCTAGCACTTACACCACCGACATGGGAGAACACATCTACCACCATGTGGAAAATGGCCCAGCAATTACATCACGACCAAGGGAGAACACATCAACCATGTCAGAAAATCTCATGTGCATCTGCATCTTCCGGACTCATCACTTCCCTTTGGAAGGAACCTCGATCTGAAGTGCACCAAGCCTCTCTCTGAAGTACTCAAACTGCACTCTGGCCAATGGCTTGGTAAATACATCTACAACCTGCTCATCCGTCGCAACATACTCTGCTTCGGCTGTACTTAGTGCTACGTAGGACTGCTTCCTGCTAAACCAAGAGATCACACCTAATCCCTATCTGCAGCACTACCTTCCCAATCTGAATCAACATAACCCTGTAGGTTAAACTTTTGATTTGCATCATACTTGAGCCCATAATCCACTGTACCCTTCAGGTACCTCAGAACATGCTTTACACCAACCAGGTGAACACTCCTCGGATCCGTCAGGAACTGGCTCAATGTGTTCACAGCAAAGCAAATTTTTGTTCTCGTGTTCGTCAGGTACATCAAGGACCCAATCATCTAACGATACATAGAGACATCAATCGGCTCAGATGAAGCATCACATAGAAGCTTCAGATTCAATGCCATAGGTGTGGCCATGGCCTTGCAATCCATCATCCCGAATCTCTTCCAGATATCTACTGTATACTTCCCTTGTCTAAGGAAGATTCCATCTACACTCTACCACACTTTCTTACACATAAAGAAATATTTCATACAGTCATGCAATTATCTTAGCCAATACTTCAATACAACATTTATCCATATTCCGTAACTTTCTAGATGCCTTCCAATCTCTACCAGAACATTGTTAAGAGTGTGCACAACTCCTAACATGTCAGCAAAGAGGTTTCATTCTAGATAAGTAGCAATGGATGTTGTACAGTTCCATAGGCCACTTACCCATGTATATTAGTAGTATATTGTTCATCAATGCAACTATTCTAATATGCATAATACACAACCTAATTCTAGGAACATAAGCATATACATCATTGAATAACATTATGTAAGAAATGATAATTAAAATACTTATCTTTGTTTGATTGTTGGGTTGACTCCCTCTCAGTCTTTGCTTCTTTTCTGCAACTCCATTTTGATGTGGATTGTGAGAAGTGGTCAACTCCCTCTGAATATCTGCATCCTTGCAGAAACTACTGGAGTGTGCTCCCTCTTGATCTTTGCTTCCTGGATTACCTGTGCTTGAACTTATATTCATTCTCGATCCCTATGCATGCTTGTTAGTATCATCATTGTGTTATCCTCTAGGTCTCATACATAATCAAACATTCATTAGTATAATCTTAATATTATCAAAACACAATAATCTCAAGCATGTATAGTCAGGATCATTTCAAACACAGATAATAAACATTAGTATTCAAGGTTTCGGGGAAGTCTTCTTTTACTCATGCATATTCTTATTTGATCATAGGACTCTTCTGGTTAGTTAAATCATTAATTATGGTAAGAAACATAATATGCATACAACCATGACTATTCAAACCTATGACTTCATGAATAATCATTATCAACAACACAACAGTATAAGATCCTAACACAAGGTAGGATTCTATCTTGATATAGGAAAAACACACTTGGATTAGCATGCTAGCTAGTTATGTCTAACATACTCACATTATGTCTTCTTGTTCTTCTTCAATGACTTGTGCTAGTAACCTGCATGTCTCATAGGTTAACCATTGTAGGACCAAGTTATACATACCTCGAAAGTAGATCTTCTATGTGATCCATGACAATGGATGAATCTTTGTTTTCATGTCACCATGATCATATGTTCTTGAAGTAGAACATGATTTGTCTTTCTTGGTGTACCTTTTATGTTAGTGAACAACATAAACCTCATACAACATCACAATGCATTAGTACATTCATAAGTGTCAAAACCTTAATCAATGAATATCTTCTATTAAGGTGATACGACAAGTCTAGTAATTAATCAAGATTGTATTGTAATGATATAAAGACAAACATATGATAAAATTAACCATGAAACATACCTATAAGCCATACTTGTCAAGATTGCTTGTAATCTTCTTATGGAAGGCTTTAGCCTCATCTCCCTCTGAGACAGGAACTTCTTCACTTATGCAGGTGACCAATCCATCTTCTTCTAGGATTAACCCAATCCACTTGATTTGCAAGAACTGGACCTGGAGCTGGATTAGGGCTTGTCAAAGAAACCCCAAAAATTCAAACTTCCAAAAGGATAGAAATATGTGCCTTGATGAGCTGATCAAGCTGGTATGTTTAGAATTTGAAAACTGCAAAGTTTCACTCCTCAATTTTGCCTTTGAAACTTTCGGATTCATTGGACGTGACCCCGAACCGGGGTTTGATGAAGCCCACTCTTCTTCCCAATCAAAAGGTTTGATCCAAATCTCTAAGCTTCTATTTTTATGAGGAGCTTCCAGCCGTGGTCACAGATTTCAAAAATTCCCATTTTTGTAGAAGCCCTAATTTTCCACTTTTCTGATCAAAGTCCCGAACTAGGGTCTGATCAAACCCGGCCTTCTGCCCAACCAAAAATTCTGATCTTGGTCTCTAAATTTCGATTTTGATAAGTAGCATCCAGTCGTGGTCTTCGATTACAAAAATTCTAACTTTCTCCGAAGCCCTAAATTCCGGAAGCCATGAATGAAGGTGCTCAAAAATAATTCTATTTTGACAGAAATATGTACCTGATTGTTTCTGGTGTAACTCTGAACTTTTCAATCCATAGGGTCTGAAAACTTTTCTTGAGATATCCCGACCTGTTATATTTCCATCCCGATAGGTCTAACCTCAATTGGATTCTCTGAGAGAGAGTTATGCCAAGTGTCGCAACGTGATATGTTTATGGGATAATACAGGAGAGCGAACTTGTACGGCATGCCACGTGTCACTGGTTCAACTTCGGCCTCTAAAACAATTTTCCTTAGATATCCCGACCTATTATCTTTCCATCTCGATAGGTCTAACCTCAATTGGATTCTTTGAGAGATATTTATGCCCAGTGTCGCAACGTGACCTGTTTATGGGATAATACAGGAGAGCGAACTTGTACGGCATTCCACGTGTCAGTGGTTCAGCTTCGACTTCTGAAATGTTTTCCTGAGATAGTACAGTCTATGTACTACCTGTCACATTTTACAAAATTTAATTTCAAGCTACCTAGCCCAAGTTATGACATTTTTCCCAAGGTCACCTGATTTTGACTCAGGTATGGAAGAGGCAGAAACCCTATATTGTACAGATCATAAATCACAAAGTACAACGAATTAGAGGTTTTCCTTTGGATACAAGGTACATGAGGATCTGATATTCGACCTGTAAAAGTTTCAGATCCGAAAACCTCGCCAAAACGGATTTATAGCGAAAGTGCTACGATGACTAGTTTTTTCTATATCAAGCCCTAGCATCATAAGTGCAACAAGTGTCATACATGCCATATCATGCGTTCTTTCAGGCTAGCTCTGATTCCATGTTAAATTTTCAGAGTTTACTTCAATCTGATCTAGGATCTTAACTGAGAGAACAACATGTACAGCAAATCTACAGCATATCAATCATGGACACAATAATGCAAGCACATAAGAGACACAGAGTTTACTTGGGGAAAACCATAAAGGTGAAAAAACACAATAACTTCCTCAGAGATAGATAGAGCAATGATACAACCAGAATACAAGAGATAGTCTTCTCCTAGCAGCAGAGCCTCATCCTCCACAAGTGTGCCACTCTCCCAAGTGTGAGTGAGAGAATATAATGTGTAAAATGAGAGACACACACTCTCTATTTATACACTAACTTGACTTGACCTTTACTCAACTAGGTCGGCCTCAACTTAACCACTTAACATAATGCTAACTGGGCCAACCCCCACTAGAGTGGTCTAATAACCCTTTGACCCACATGGCCAACCCCCAATAGGGTGGTCTAATAACCCTTTGACCCACATGACTTATACAGGGCTGACCCCAACAAGGTGGTCTAATAACCCATCAAGTATAAGTTACGACACTTACAATATCAATGACGACATTTCCGTATAGAGGAATAATAACATCTCTATAGGAATACAACATACATATATATGAAATACATTCTGAAGTTACATATACATCAACACTAATCTATCAAATGGGACCACTTTTTACTGATTTGCCAAGCTTAATTGCACTAGTGACCATACGAGCTTAGGCTTACCCATATTTTCCCATGTTTTATTAGTGAGTACATTTACATCCGACCCCACTTCCAAAATAATAAAATCCATATTGTAATCCCCAATTTGAGCATTAAGTCGCAATTCCCTATCTGTCCTCTTTTTCCATTGTGAGTGGTTTACAGTTCTTTCTTCAACACGTTCTACCACTTCTACTCATATTCATCAATCAAACTACAAAGTTCTCTTAATTCATTTTTATCTTTTAACAGATCTAAAAAAATTTGCAAGAAATTCTTCAAAGCACTTACCTTTCCCGATGGTCTATTTGGAATCAATTGATCATAAGTTAGAGGCATATTGTAGACTGGAGGTGTACCATACATTGGATGAGTCATAGAAGTTGATTCTCCTTGATTCTTCATAGTAAACTCTCTTCTAGCTTCAACATAAGTATCATTTTCCTTCTGGGAATTGAACACTAGTGGAAATTCTACTTCGTTTCTAACCCATGGTTCATGCTACTTCCCTTGCGTTGAAACATCATCCCCTATCATAGCTTCCCCACGTGTAACTACTCCGATGGTCACTTGATCTCCTTGCTACTCCATAAATATCTTTTGGACATTCTAGTTCTGATTTTGATTTCCCTTTTCCTACCACTTTGCTATCTACTTTGGACAGTCTTCAATTGTATGATCCAATTCCCTACAATACGTGCATGTAGAACAGGGGTTCTGACAATCTCTTGCCAAGTGTCCTAGTTGTCCACAATTATAACAAATTATGTTTCCTCTTCCTCTACCATCCACCTCTTTCGCATCCTCTAAATCCACTTCTTCTTTGATTGTAGACTCCTCTCTATGAATTGAACTATGCATTGCTCCCCTCATCTTCCTCTTTTCCTTTCATTCTGCAGGCATCAGTTGTATGTGCCAACAACAAATCATATGCTTGACAATTTGATTCATCATGGCCTACAGACCTAAAAAAGTTACATTATAATATTTTAGGATTATTCACATACTTTTGCAATAAGTAACACTTTTCTGGTCAATGTCCTCTAGCCCTACATATCTCACCCCAGACTCCATCTCCATGATTTAAGGGATTAGGAACCCTTGTTCCTAGATAGTCTTGAAATGTTGGACATTGATCCTTATGATGACCTTCTTCCTTTCACTTGATACATCAGACTTCCTCTCATTTCTCTTTTCCTTTCTTAATATCTTGGATCTAAAGTGACAAATTTTCTAACCGTGTCTGAATTTGACCAGTCCCCATACCAGTCTCTCCTACTGGGGATTCCTCTAACTTCAGTACAATTTCAAGAGCCTTGAACTGTTACACAAACTTCTATTGCATCTATGGTAACCTTATATGTGGTAACAATGCAACTATAAGCCATTCTTTATGTTGGGAATCCAGAATCTGAAAACTTACTTGACCCATCAAATTTTTGAACCATTGGTCGAAGTCCCATACTGACTCATTTGTTGATTTCTTAATCTCTTTTATCTTAGTGATACACTGCGAACTACACTTAGGCTTTCTAAACTTAGATATCAATGCGGTTCTAATCTCTTCCAATGATTTATGTTTCCCTCCTACTAGTAAAAAAATTCATAAACCAGTTCAATGCATGATCCCGGAAGGTTGTGATCAACTATTCTCTTTTTACATTGTCATCCTACACTTGTTTAACATTCCATACATATTCACAAGGAAACTAATGTTGTTATGGATCTTCCAATCTAGTCCTGTGAAAACTTGACAATTTAATATAATCTCCCTCCATTTTCCTTCTCAAAGGTACTGACTAACTCTGAACTATAGGATCAACACTTCCACTATTATGACTAGCTGAACCACGATTTTGATTAGCTCAACCACTCTTCTAATTATTTCTATGACTATTACTTGCTTCCACAAAATGCGACGAGATATGAGTACTTACATCAGTTTCAAGAGATGCACACGAGTTCGTGGGTATGTTACAGCATTCGACCTCAGATGAAACAACTAGATCTTCCTTCAATCTGAGCTAGTAATCTTCCTCTTCTTCTTCTGTACTATACGATTCTTCCCTGAGATGTGGTACAATGTTGTAGTCACATCCTTTGGTCACACTGCAAACCTCCTTTCTTCCTATTGCATTCTTTATCCTCTTATAATGTCGAAATATTCTCCCACTTCATAGTAATCCACACTCATCATATGTTT
The DNA here is from genome assembly GCA_027924585.1 of Larix kaempferi. Taxonomy (NCBI): domain Eukaryota; kingdom Viridiplantae; phylum Streptophyta; class Pinopsida; order Pinales; family Pinaceae; genus Larix; species Larix kaempferi. The sequence continues at coordinate 7,820,708 of BSBM01000307.1, read as the reverse complement.
CACTTTCTTATCCCTTTAGCATTTCAACTCACTCTTTTCAACATACTCTCAGACCTTCCCCTAGACAACACCCAGTTCCCAATGTGCGAATCTTCTTACTCTTCAGATTCCATTCTCATAACACCTTTCTCACATAGTAACATCTTAATCCATAGGTATATAGACTTCAAATATCTACCTCGTGGTCCTTTGAAAAACTCTCTTTTAATTACGCTATGAGACTTTAGGGTTTCTAAATCAAATTTAGTAATATAATCCACAAATATATTATCAAGCCAGTAATCAATAACATAGGAAATCTTATTATTGATACCTTTAAGTGTTCAAATAAACTCAGGAATCCAAACTGTTAGCTCACCACCCCGAAAACACCTCTTTTTCTCAGCTAACTTCGACAACCATTTTGCTGATATAATAGGAAACTCACCAAAGAAAATTTCATGCAAATCTATGAAAACATACCTTTTCAACCATTCACCTAAGTTGATTCGTGGATCTTTGTTATGTTCTTCATCAAACCCTTGTTGCTTCTTCTCTATCCACTCCAAAATATCTTGTTTAGTCGGATGCCACATCCCCTTCCAACACAGATCCCGATCTTGACAACAGAACCATTTGTTGGCTCATATATGGGTAGGCCCAGGTTCACTAACAGCAGAGCAAAAAATCCAAAGATATTGGCCCTTTAGACATCACCTACAAGCAAGTGAAGTCTCACCCAAAGTACCTATGGGTACTACAACAACCACGTTTTTGCAATAGTGAGGGGGAGGGAAATCCATTCTATCGTCAAACCCATCAACAGATCGTTGACATACAATAGTTAAACCACATGAAATATCATAGTACATACATCAACTATCCAGTAACATTATAACCGAAAGCATTCACAACTTATTATCATTATGTCGAACATTGTCATTTAACATTATTATGTGAATCAAACACAAAAATCACACAGATGAATATTGACAACACCATATATTTTCACATTGGAAAACCAAACGGTAAAAACCACGAAAAATGCTTCGCCATTCATAAATCTCATTACATCCAGCATTTTGACTTATTCCAAATCTGTGCACACAACCTATAGATCCATCCTTTTCTCAATGCATTCAAGATCTTTACACATAGCCTACAAATCCCAAACCCTTACAAAACCCTTTCAGTTACAATAATGCTCAACAACATAAACTATAGGAACTTAACATCAATATCCACGATATTATTATCTTATCATCTCATCGTCACATCATCAACCTATTCTATCCATCTCGTTACATAGATATAGTCATTAACATAACCCCTGTGAACCAAAAAGTGGACCCAAAGCCTAACTTTCTCTAACCACTCACCTTGATTGACGTGATCAACCACTCTTCTTTCCTTCTTTCTCGGTTGCTACGTTGGAGTCCTTCCTTCTTTTATGGGATGGTCTCCTTATGATCGTTTCATTGCACTAACCCTTTTCACACCGAAACTTGTTCAAAATACCTTTGTTCCAACACTTTTGGCTTCTTGACCATCCCAACCAGATTCTTCATACTTCTCTTGTCACGAAGAAGAATTAGAATATTTCTAAGTTCCTCTTGTTTTTTCTGTCTCTTTTCTCATTCAATCTTTTGAATATCAATTTTTTGTTTATGGTTGACTACTAATTTGTCTCAACCAGTCGAGCTTGGTTTCTTACTGGTGTTATTTCTTTTCACTCTTGTCGACTAGCATTGTTTATGCATTCACTTGATGTGGTTGGTTACTCCCCCCATTTTCGACCCTACTGTTATTGAGCAATGGAAGCAGAATGAACAATGGTATTCATTTGTTTAGAAAATATTTTCACTCATGTTTGGAGACAAACCTCTCCCCAATTTTTTGTTTTTGTTACGAGTCTAAAGTTGCATGAAGGCTTAACAGAGGTCAAGGTTTGACTATGTGACTGGATCCTTTTTTAATTACAAATTTGTACACCAAGGTCGAAATTCTAATGAAAAAGGAGTTGTGGAAGTCATTGTAAAATATCGATTTGATTTCATCGAGCGATTTCCTTTCTTCTCTGGCTCTCTATTCACAGTAGTTTTTGTTTGTATGTTCAAGCCACTCATACAAATTGTCCGTCCTCCATTGTAAATCTTGTGCATTAACAATCATACATTATGAGGGTTGATTTTGCTCATGAATTTGATCAACCAACTTATTTATCTCATGAGGTACACCTATAAATTTTTCATGTGATTCAGTGAAAAACTTCTCTTTGTCCTTAGCAATGGTGAATTGTTCCTTCTAGCATAGTTTTTGATGTAATTCACTATCTTTGGATTCCACCACTATCGAGTTTGTTGTCGGTTTACCATTTATGCAGACGTGGTCATCGTTTTATCTCAGTTTAGTACTACTATTAACGAAACCAATGTTGTAATCTAAGGGATTACATATAGTTACTAGTAGCACAAGAATACATGACAAGATGTAAGATCATATACACATACATACAAGTACGAGAAAGAATACAAGTAGTGGTGATAGGAGCAACAAGTTGTCTTATATTATGAGGCTATCATGTACAAAAAACAACATTACATCTTCTGGCTCACTATCCTATTATATAGTGCATATAAACAATTATATAGTGATAACTTCCTTATTGTCTAGTTGGTAACCTAACCGACTTGACCAACTGAGTCAACTAATCTCTAGTCGATCAAGAGGACGTACTCGACTGGCCAACTAGGCTCCTCCAATAAGAAGCTAACACTTATAAGCTCTAGGATCTAGAAACAAAGGATGCATAAGCTAAGGCTAATTGACTCTATGATCTAGGAACTTCCAATTCTTTTGATGATTCTTCCATATATTGTACTAATGTTCCTTTGTCTAATCAAATTTTTATTTTAATAAAGTGCTAAATGTAAAAAATGTAAAATGTAAAATGGCTTCATGAGATATCTAGACTCTAGACATCATAATGCAACTTTTATCTCATGGAGAAGATTGTGAAAGTTAGTGATCCTTAGACATATGATGATATGTCTAGAAAGCACAAGCTCAACAAGTATGACAAGATGAAATGAAGAAGGAAGCACAAACTCAATAAATATGACAAGATGAAATGGAGTATAGCACCTTAATGAAGAATGAAACTTGGGAATTAGTTCAACATACTCCTAAGAAGAACATCGTCAATTGTAAGTAGATTTGGAAGACCCAATTTAAGGTGAATAACCATGTTAGAGCAACACAAAGTTAGATTGGTAGTTAAGGTTTGCTCATATAAAGAAGGTGTCTAGGTTATTATGAAAACTATTCCCTTATGGCAAAGTTCGTTCAACATACTCCTAATAGGAACATGGTCAGTTGCATGTAGATTTAGAAGACCCAATTTAAGGTGAATGGTCATGTTAGAGCAACACAAAACTAGATTGGTAACTACAAAACTAGATTGGTAACTAGGGTCTACTCACCTGAGAAAGGTATAGGTTATTCTGAAACCTATTCCATTATGGAAAATATGGATACCATTAGAAGTATGATTATGATTTTAAGGTGAATGGTCATGTTAGAACAACACAAAGCTAGATTAGTAATTAGGGTTTACTCACCTAAGGAAGGTATAGGTTATTCTAGAACCTATTCCCTTACGGCAAAGATGGATACCATTAAAAGTATGATTATGATCTCACTAACCGCAACATTTCAATAGAATGTACATCATATGATGTTTAAGTGTGTCTTTCTCAATGATGACTTACATTAAGAAATCTACATGTGGTGACCACTTGGTTTGGAGCAAGTTGATGCAGATTATATTCTTGTTTGAATGTTAAAGGGATCAATTTATAGACTCAAACAAGCCTCACAAGCCTCACGGGTATGAGAAAACAGATAAACATCGTTGCAAAACAGTTTTGTTCGTAATTTTTAATATGTATACATGTTTCCCCTGGGGTGTAGACCAGTTGGCAACTATGCGCTTGTTAAGGCGTATGGGCTGTTATGCACGTCGCTAGTTCAAACCTCATTGCAGCATTGAGAGTGCGCTGTGGAGCAGGGATACTCTCCTAAGGGTATAGTGGTAGCAAGATTGGATCCTTGGACCCCGTGTCACGCGAGTACCATCCCAACTCTAGTTGTTGATTCCCCTAGATCAAATATATATATGTTGGCAAGGAATTTTTTCTAGTTTTGTATCTAGATGATCTTATTGTGAATCGAAGCTCTATAGAAGCTCTATAGACTGGAATTAAAACGTGAAGCATGAGCTTCCACAGGCCTTTGATTTGCACTATTTGGGAATTTGAAACACTCAGAAAATGGCATATTCTTATCTCAAGCCAAGTATGACTCTAATCTTATTAGAATGGCATATTCTTATATCAAGCCAAGTATGACTCTAATCTTATTAGCAGGTTGATATAGAAGATTAAGCCTGTACTAACACGTTTTGTAACAGGTTCCAAATTAACTAAAAAGTGTGCTGCTCCAATTTTTAAATGTGATGTTGTAGACACAAATTGTGGATTGGCTGAATTATTTAACATGGAGGGCCTGAGATTACAATTTTGTAAGTCTTGTTTCAAGAAACATGCAGAAGCCTCATGAGTCTCATTTTAATTCTGCAAAATGCATGATAAGATATATCAAAGATACTTATCAGCTGTGGGGTAACAAAGGCTTATTTGTTGATTACATGGAATCAGACTGAGGTGGGGATTCGGAATGACATAAAATCTGCTTCTTTTTAAGCTTTTACACTAGGTTCTGGTGCAATTTCATGGTCTTTTAAGAAGCAATCAACTATTGTTCCTTCATTAACAGAAGCTGAATATCGTGGGACTGTTATTATATCTCAAACATAAGTATGAATTAGAACATTTTTTTAAGAATTCAGATTACCACATCCACCAGTGCTTTTAACATATAGCTAAAGGAAAAAATCATCATCACAGGACCTGCGTTAATTTGGTGGCCATGGTTAGGGTTTTAAAGCATCTTGAAGTGCATCAGTGATACATTAGGCAATTAATCATTGACAAAGTAATCGATCTGCTCTATTATCCAACTAGTGAATAGTTAATGGATATCTTCCCCAGCCTTTGGAGAGGCATAATTTCTGAAATTTAAATCTCAGATAAGGCTGATATCAGTTCCTAAAAGTGAATATTAGACGATGTTGGAATTAACAGCACTTATCTTCAGTCACTGAAATTATGATATTAACTAGGTGGTTCCTTTAAACTATGGGCTGTTCATAAATTGTGCTGCAGTTATTTTCCCTTTTTCAGCACAGTTTTTGTGTGATTTTCCCTTTCTCAATACTATAATTTTGGTGATCAGAATTTGAGATGTTGTATGTATTGTGCACCCCTGTTCATGAATTTGATACCTGCCCATTGCAATGTTCTAAAAAGGTTTATTTCCCTCTCTCTGTTCAACATAATTTTTTGTGGTTTAACTTGTTTGGCCATCATTTAGCTTTCAACTTCATCAAAACACACCATTGAGAGATATATAATATGAATGAATAGTGGTCCTGCTGTTGTATATATGAATGGAAAATACAAATTAGATGGAAAATACAAATTAGTTTCATTCTGCATGATATGAGACAATATATGAAATTATTATGATTGGAAAAAACAACTTCAATTCCTTTCTGCTTGATATGAAACAATGATATGAAACAATAAATGAAATTATTATTTTGTGGTTAATTTGTGTAACCATGAATTACTTGAACAATTCCGTTGACCCATGTTTGAAGTACAACAGAAGAAATACCACTGAGTGATCAATTTGCTATGATCCTTCAGAGAGCCCTAAACCCACCCTTCCCTTTGCTTTACATTACAGTACATCAAACTAAATGGTGATCATCCCAATTCCAATACAATCAATCATAGAGCCCCATGTATGAATTAGTTAACTTACTGGGGGCACTTGAATCTTTCAAGGAGAAAGAAGGGCACGGGGCGGCCTATGATAGAAAACCCTTCCCATGTTCCTCTTCATCTTTTGGCTTTTGCCCGCTTTCTCTTTGTCTTTCATCAAATCTCCTCTTTTAAATGATGTGCTGTTATTGTTGTTGATGGGCACTGCATCTTCTATGCTGAAATTCCACTCGCTCTCCCACCGGGGATGCGCGCATGTAGAACACAAAAAACTCACACTGCAATGCAAATGCAATCAATTCCATAATCAATACCTAACAATAACCCTAGAAATCAAATATACAGACACAGACAAACGCTGTTAGCTATTGTTATCAAACAAATCTGTTGTTCTTGTGGCAGATCAAGACCTTGGGGGAATTATTAGTCGGCGTTCGGCCTGCTGCTTCTGATCAGAACATGATTTTTTAGGGCTGCGGCCATCGCCTAAGTATCCTTCCTGATCGCACGCCGAGTCTGCCTCAAAAACGTGGGAATCCATATTTGTATTTACAGTGTTCAAACATACACCATATCTCTGCTAAAAATATGTTGTTTGCATGGGCGTACCAGATTGCAGGCTTTTATCTTATTCTTTTCCAGAAACCAATATATGATAAAAACACCAACGGAGATTGAGTGAAACCACCCCCTGTTTTGGGATTCGAAACCGGTAGAAGTACAGAAGAGTACGACAGCGGCAAAGTAAATATCTGGAGGACCCCAGGAAGGAGGGAGGAAGCACCTCTATCGAAAACTGCAAACTCAATACCGTTGGCGGCCTCTGGTTTTGATATTAGGCAGCCAGCGCACCAACCCACCACCACTACAAAATGCCTAACGTCGTCTGCCACTCTCGTCTTATTGTTTTTTTAAAGAAATATCAATATTTGGTAAGATAGCATTTAATATTATGTGGATAATAAGAAGTAAAATATATTTTACAAGTTGTGACATGGATAAGTAGTAATGAGGGAAATAAGAAATTATTATTATATCAATTCAAATTTGTATAAAATAATACGTTCAAAATCAATAACTTTTTTAATATTTTAAACTTTTATAAAAGCAAATGTGTAGATAATTTTAATTTTAATATATTAAATTAAATTAAGTTATAAAAAATTTAATATATCAATAAATTTTGGCTTGAACTTATTGACTTTTAGTATATTAATCAACTAATGGAAGTTTAAAGTTGATTTGGAAATTATATGATATATGTGAAAGGTTGTTTGTGATCTTGAAAGAATCATTAGGTTTAAATTTTTATAAAGGCAAATGTGGAATTTTAAAGTTGATTTGGAAATTGTATGATATATGTGAAAGGTTGTTTGTGATCTTGAAAGAATCATTAGGTTTAAACTTTTACAAAGGCAAATGTGGAATTTTAAAGTTGATTTGGAAATTATATGATATATGTGAAAGGTTGTTTGTGATCTTGAAAGAATCATTAGGTTTAAACTTTTATAAAGGCAAATGTGTAGATAATTTTAATTTTAATATATTAAATTGAATTAAGTTATAAAAAAAGTAATATATCAATACATTTTGGATTGAACTTATTGACTTTTAGTATATTAATCAACTAATGAAAGTTTAAAGTTGATTTGGAAATGATATGATATATGTGAAAGGTTGTTTGTGATCTTGAAAGAATCATTAGGTTTGTTTAGTTTTTTAATTGTGTTTTGAAGTATATATATATAAAAAACACAAATTATTGTTGCTTTTTAAAAGTTTTAAGAATTTTTTTTAGATCGAGTTTTAAAGTAAAAATTATGGAAAGTATTTAAAGAAAATTCATGTTGGCTCATAAAATAAAATATTATGAAAAGTAATTAAAAAATTGATGTTCGTTTATAAAATAAAAACTTAAAACTTAAACCTGGATCTATCAATCAAGAGAGATCAAATTTCTTGAGTTTAAATTTAAAAAAAGAAATACACCTCAAGAATTTGGATCCCTCTCGATGCTTGATAGATACGGGTTTAAGATGGATCTATGATGGTTAAATTAAAGTTAGGAAAGTTAGTATTATGAAAAATAGATTGGGAAGTTGGGAGGTTGTGTTGTTATCCTCTTTATTTAGTTTTAAATCTAGCTCAAGACATGTTTTCAATATTTTTGGTGGATATTTTCTTGTGGATGTAGTCCCTCACAAATATTTTCAAAATTGTAATTAGTTAACTTAATGGATGTAATTTCTAACAAATATTTTGAAATTGCAATTTAATGTGGGTGTATGTGGAAGATTCTACAAAAAACTACTTTTTATCTTCGATTTTAGTATCACAAACGTGACAACTTCTTCTTATCTTTGAGTGTCACAAAGTTTGAGAATCACAAAGGTGACAACTTCCTTTTATACATTTTAGAAATTGTTCAACCCCTCTTTCACAATAAATCATAAATCTGTTATTTTAATAATGTTGGTTTTTTCTTTACATTAATTAATATAAATAACTAATTTTAATATTATGATTGTTTTGTAAAATAACATTTACCTTAATTTCTTAATAATATAATTAAATTTAATATTTTTATGACAATTTCATTTAAAAAAATAAATATAAATATTTTAAAAAGACTTAACATGTATAGTTATCATAAAAAAAATTTAATTACATATAAAAACAATATCAATATATATCATTTTAGTTTAGTTTAATATAATAATTAAATTCATTTAATATTATTTTTTATTTAATTTAATATTAATAAATTGTAATGATAACATATGCCTAAACTCTACCTTATAAAATTCAAATCCCTTTAAGATATATATCTGTCCATGTAAACGCTTTTACGTTGTTGGTCTTTTCATAAACTACGTTTTTGTGTAAAGAAAACATACATTTTAAGCATGTTATTTAAAACAAATGTGACTTTTCAACTAATTTAAGAGAGATAATATTTAAATTGGATTACTTCAAACAAACAAAAAATAATTTTATATCAAATAATTTTAGAAAGCATTTCAAAAAGCAAAAAGTGTTCTTTGATTTTTTATTTATTTTTTGCTAAGTTATCACATATATTTGATTATAATATAATAATAAATTTAGAAATTGTCGTGGAAAAGGTGATCTTTGAAATCATAACTCTACCTATACAACATTAAATACTCCTTTCAAAATATACAAACTTAATATGTTTCGTTTTTTTAATGTCGCGTGGATTTTATTTTATCTTTAATAAAAATCAATATGGATCCATAACGGTGGTAGGTGTGAGGTTCATATTTGATTATGTGGAAAATCAAGAAATAAGTTAAATCGTATGGAGATTAGTAAGTACTATTTTCAATAATCAAGTTGACGTATTGGAGCTGTATTAAGAGTTAGGGATCCTAAGTTCAAAAAGATTATGAATTTTTTTTTGGTAGTAAGGAATTTAATTATTATTATAACCATTACGCCTACTAAAATAGAATAGTAAAATTGAAGTGAATGAGGAGCTTTTGAATCTATAGAATTCTTCCTAGGGCATTCAATAATCATATGTTGATCATTTGTTAGAAAATGAAGATTGTATATTAGCAAAATTTATTATAGAATTGAAGGGAAATGGGGAGCTTATGAATATATAGAATTCTTCTAGGTAAGTTAGAAAATGAAGAAACTTTTTTAGATGAGGGATTAATATGGATAAATGGGAAGATTATTTCATTATCTTATTTATGATAGAACCAAAGTTGATATTGATGATTGGGGTTTAATATAATATAGCAGTGGAGGTTGCATGTCAAGACATGTTGCGATGCCCTTTCAATTTTAGGAGATGGGCATTCATATCCTTCAATTCCTTCACTCATGCCCAACATGATGGCAACACAAGCTCATAAATTGGACCAAATGATTTGGAGAGATGCAAGTGGGATTATTCGAGTTCATCATTTAGTTCTTTTCATTTGGAAATGCACCATAAACAATGGTGATTATGGCTCCATGGGACTTTGCTTCTTACTTCTAGCACTCGAATGTTGGATGAAGTGGATTCCTCTTAGTCAATGCTTCAGGTGTTTATTTTCTTTCAGGTTTGGGGTCTGGTCTCCTAGTGTTGTAGCTCAATTCAAGTTTGGCTTTGTGTCTTCACAATTTTTTATTGTTGTAAAGTCTTGAAGGGTTGGGATTAGAATAGGATGGTTGACAATAGTCATTCCGATGACTACAAATACCCAAGTATCCATTTCTCATTGAACAATAGAATTTTCAACCAAAATAAGGTTCAAAATTCCAAAAATGCACACTATCGAAGCTAGTTGTTGTGAGGAAAATACACCTATAGTTTAGGGGAGAAACTACCAACTTACAGGGATGAAGGATAGACCTACAAATGTTCTCCAAGTATAAATAGTAAGCAAAGAGATTAAGGTTAGAAGGATGTCTACCTTATTCAGAAGGTTGATCCAAGCCTTTCTCTTCCTTGATCTTCTATGCTATTCAGTGTCGCAATGCCCACACCTGCAAAACAACTTCATACCTTTCTCAAATACATTTGACTATATATATAAGACTAATATTCATGATAGAAGAAGACATCAAACTATAAGCAAACTATAATAAAATCTGAGACACACATGAATAGGTCATATTTGGAAAAGGAAGAACATTTGATCTTTATTAATGAATGAAGCAAGTACATAAAATTATACCTTCCTTCAAGCTTGGCAATTCATGAAACCTAGATTCAAGGCCTCTTGCTTCTGTTCTCCAAGGATCCCAGCCTCTAATCAGTTGTGCTAGGGTTTATCAGAAACTGAGCCACAAGAGAGGGGGATAAGGGTCCTCATTCCTCCAGTATAACATTGTTATGGGCTTGGTCCTCTCTCATGGCCCTTCTACCTTCCTTATATAGTCAATGAAGGAGAGGAAAAGCAATTATAACTGATTAGGAGGTTCCCAAACCAACCCAATTTGACCAAAATTCAAGATTTTGACTGATTCAGGAAAGTGCCCTACTCTTCCTACTGCAAACCTGCACACTTTTCAAGGTGTGCGCTACTCTCTGCATAGGATACCTACGCACATGTTGGAATATGGCCAAAAACAGGGTTTTCTGATGGTTTTCAGGAGGTGGTTTGGTCTGGAGATGTGTTCCTAAGGGTTATGACCATCAAATGGCCCAAGAGTGAGGTAATTTCAACCCTGTTAAGTGTCCCATATGACCCTTCCATCCAAAAGTGTCCTATTGTGTGACTAACCTTGATCTCAAGAAGTGTCGTCATGCGACCAAGCGATGCAAGTGTCGTCATGGACGGAGAAGTGTCATTTTAAGCTATAACAGATGCCCCCTAATGTGTGAGGTCAGAGTGAGGAAAACGATGGCCCAAATACATTATAAATAATAAAGAGTTGAATCATGGAAGCGGAGTAATCGGAGAAACCAAGAATCATAGGCTCAAATGAAGTACCGGAAAGCAAAGGCAATGTCAGACAAACTCATCCTTGGGGTAACTGTCCATGTTCGAATAGTGGAACATGGCCTCCAAGAGGATACAATAATGATCCAAATACTGATGCATATATCATGGCCACTAGAATACAAGCATGGATCCATGAGGAACATAAGTGTAAACATAGCCATAGAGAACAAACTAGATCTATGTCTGATCAAGAACCAAAAAGAGTGTGGCTCAATCTTGCACAACTTAGGCGATAACATAAATAAGGTGATGCTATCGAGGATCCCAAGGTCTTCATCCAAAAACAACCCAAGATACAAACCTATCCATGCGAATAAATGAGTTGATATCAAACATGGGATGTATCATTTGATTACCGGTCATTGATGTATACTGTTAACAAATGCGAGGGTGTCCACCAATAATGAAAATGGAACCAAAGGTACCTAGTACATTCAAGCAAGTGTGAATAAATGGTCTTGCCGTCGAACACTTGAAGAATCCATCGGATAGGATACATTGATGTATCCCATCTATCTATAGCGAGGGAAACTGCCATTAATGACTGCAATCCCCAAGGTACTAACCGAAACTCTAAGCTTCATTCCCAGAGCACAATGAGTTGAAGTCGATGGGATGAAGTCTGTTGGAAGGGAGGCCTTAATGCATCCTCCATCATCTAACACGAGGGACACTCAATAGGTATGAGATGATTTGGATTAAGACTAAACACATGATGAAACATACTGACACCAAGGAATGGCTGACGCATGAGGTCAAGGCAACTGCAGAATGGCCGAAACAGGTTATATCCTTGAACAATGAGCATGACACAAGAGTGACTTAGGTAGCTTTTAACACAAAGAGACCACGATGCAAATCTACAATGTAGGAGACATTAACAGATTCTCCATATGATTGGAAGACTAACCAAATGGAGGAGTAAGAACTTTGAGGTCAAGTTTATCCTAAGGCCAACACTAGAACCCAACTTGTTTGATAGACTCAAAATAGGTGCTTTGTTCAAGGAGATAGTTGACTTGCTGCCATCATATTGAAAGATATTTTAACATTCTTCCCTTCCCTTCTCTTTTTCATTTTTTAACGAGCTTGACAAATAACTAAAGCATGCTCGACGGTATTTTCGTATTTAAGGAGTTTGAAAAACCTAGAAGAAAACTCCATACACCTATCTGTGGATTTTATATCAAGCCCGGATTGGTCTGTGCTCGGCGGTGTTTTCTTGTTTATAGAGTTGAAAAACTTAAATAGTCCTCTATCAACCATCTCGTGGATTTTACATCGAGCTCGAGTAGGTGAATGCTCTCTTGGTGTTTTCACATTTCGAGAGTCTGAAAATCCTAAAGACGACTCCAAAGGTCCTTTTTCGTAAAGTTAGTCTCCTTCCCCCAAAAAGTGTAAAATAATGGAAGAACTCTTCTAGCGCATACCATAGTATACCTAGAGTATACATTTTCCGTAAATTATCCACCAAGGCCCAGAAAATGGGTAATTCTATACCTAAGTGGATGTCAGTTCAGTTATTTTAACGAGCCCGAAAGGACAATTATGCTCGGAAAACTTTTACTATTTAAGGAGTCTCAAAATGGCTTAAAAGAAATCCATAGGAATCTTTTCTGTAAAGGTTTAACGAGCCCAAAAAAGTAAACTCGTGACCTCCTTACTGTTTTTAACGAGCTCAAAGGAGAGACGAAAGAATGCTCAAAACCTACTTACTATTTTTAACGAGATCGAAGTAAAGGTAGAAGAATGCTCGAAAAGGGAGGAGACGAGTGTCAGGGACATGCGAAACTAGCTCCAAGCGCATGGAACAAAGCTATGCCTAATGCAAGGAACATGAGAAAGATAAGGACACTTAGGGTGTGTCTCCTCCAGGTAAAAGGTGTCAAATTGCGAAGGCAAAATGATACAGGGCTTAGCAGAAATGAGATCAAAGATGGAGGCTTATATAACGAGCTAAAGCGTGAAAGCTGGCATCAGGCTCATTAGCGCAAGCGGGATTATAATAGATGCATATGCAACTTGAACACAAAGATGGGAGCCTTATCAAGGATGGCCAGAAATATATAAGGAAGAAAGATATGAGGCTTCTTCTCAAAGTCATGGTAAATCTAAAAAGGCTCCTGAGCCTATAAGAAAAACTCCGCATGGGCACTAAAATGGCATAAGGGTGCTGAATAGGGTGACCCATGTTAGGTAGGCTCTGATGTTGGACTGGTGCGTAATGCATAAAGAGATGGCTAACACACCAATATCTAACAGGTTTGACCCTATGGTGAATTCAGATGGCAAAAGGTTCAAATGCAACATAACAGCGGGGAAGCCTAAACCTATATGCAAGGTTCCGAATATACCTGACATGGTCGCACAAGGTGTCGAAAAGGACCAGTAAGCAAATATAAATCCAGCTAAGAATCCTGTCTCCAAGAAACATTAGTACTAAGATCATATCTAAAGCATATGTAAAGAAAGACCCGATACAAGTCACTGTGGTAAAAATACTTTCAACTTCACTATCATCAACAGTAGGCATAAACAAGGCAGAGTTTTCAAATGAAGACTCTATGGTACCCAAGCCCAAGGACTTACAATCAACAAGATCGACTTCAGGATGAAGATCATAGTTGAAGGACATGATGGAATCTGCAGAAAGAAATTCATCATCATGGGAGTCGAAAATTCTAGAAGCAGAATCAAACTCATCAGGAACACTGATTTTCGGATCTATAGGAGAGTCCAAAGACTCAACGGTAGGAAGATCAAACTTTAAGGTCAAACCGGGGTTGTACATAACTGCAACTGGATCAGCATCCAAATGAATGGCAAACTGTACTATGGACTCTAGGAAAACTTCATCAGAAAGAAGTATATCGTCCCAGATAGAACACATATCTAAACATTTAGATGAAGGTGTCACTTGGTCAAAAGCTGGGAATAAGTCTCGAGAAGGTAAGCATGAACTCAGAGACTTCTTCTCAGTAGCAGTTGAACTCAAGGAACAATATGCCACATAAGTCCCATGTGACATAGTAGTTCCTAATGATGAGGGATCTGGATGGTTTACAGTTGGGTAATAAGGAGGATCAACGAATGCAAGCTGGTCGATAGTGACAATGCTTTCGTTATGAGGAAAATGCATCACACGAAAGAGCGTAGACACCACAGCATGCATAGCATAAATGTAATCATGCCCGAGGATCATATCAAAGTCCACAGGGTCCTTTAAAACCATAAAATCAACTAAGACTATTTTTCCACCCAAAGTAACAGGTCCGTGAGGGAGGAATCCGAATGGTTCACTAGGTCTTTTATCGAAGGTCAACGACCAATTAACAACTGGAATAACATTAGGGAAACCCAAATTTCTTCAAGCATAAGCGGATAAGATACTAATAGAAGCTCCTTCATCTACAATGCATCGATCAACCATATCGTTCCCGATATCAACCTTTATCTGGAAAGGTGTCGAAGAAGGAAGACGAGGCTCGGCTAGACTATTCCAATCAAAGGAAACGATCTTAGGGCTTGGTAGGGGTTCACATGGAACAGATGACGTGCTCTCTTTTTTAGGAACATCCAAACTGGTAATGCAGAAGGCTTCCACAGTAGGTGCATCAATCTTTGCAGGATTGATGGGATCGGTCGAAGATTGCATCGATTCGATCACTTCAATCTTTGAAGGAAGAGTGGGGTTGACCAAGAACTCTTTTGGTTCAACCACTTTATCAACCAAAGGCTGATCTGACTGTAGGGAATCTATAGACAACTCAGGAGGAGAGATTCCTTTAGACATGAACCACACTCTTCGTGCCTCTGGAATGGCAGGGCATCGGTGAGTAAGGTGATCTCCGCTACAAAGTTTACAAGGAAACTTTGGTTTTCGTCCTATAGGTTGAGACTCCTTTACAACGTCAGTACTCTCAGCATGACTAGCATTGGCTGACAGCTTTCCCCCAGCATGACTTGTAGTGGCTGGTTGCTCAGAAGCAGAAGAATTTTGAACTAAGAACCACACTTTTTGCACTTCTGGAAGTATAGGGCATAAGTAAGTAAGGTGGTCTCCCTCACAAAACTTGCAAGGGAACTTATACTTTTGTTTATTGGGTTTTTCAACAATGTCAACTCCCTCAGCATGACTTGCAGTGGCTGATTTGGTGTCTCCAGTATGACTCATAGGAACTGGTGACTTGTCATTAATATGACTAGCAATGATCAATGACGTGTCCTCAACATGACTACGAGTGGTTGAAGACAAAATTTCAGTGTGATTTTCAGTGACTAAAAGTTTTCTCCTAGAATGACCTCCAGAGGCTGAGTAAGTGCCCCATGCATGATTTGGAGAGGTAGGGTGCTTGCCCCCAGCATGACTTGCAGTGGCTGGGTTGCTGCCCCCTTGTTTTGGCATCTTCTTCCTATTCTTCCTCCATCTATTCTTTTTAGATTGCTGGTTACTAGTATTGCTACTTTCACCACATGAGGTAGAAGGAGGAGGAGAAGATGTTACTGGCAAAGAAGGCACAGGGTTTTGATGCTCTTGATTTGAGGTGCTTACAAAAGAAGCGTCAGGAGCATGCAAGGAATTCAGAGTGGAGAACAACCAAACTGGCATCCCTATAGTGAATCCAGGAAGATTCAGAGTAGCCATTAAGGGAGTACTAATGTTTCCAATGAATGGAACAACACAAGGATCCCCTGGAACAGGGGTACCTCGATTGGAGCTCACCGGAATGCCAAACATAGTTTTCTGCTCAAATGAGCAAGAAGTTCTCAAAGGAAAACTAAGACAAGTAGCGCAAAGAGCACACCACTAAAAAAGGTCCTAAGTAAATCAAACCAGGAAAACAAATGCCTTCCGGAGAAGAGTCTGGGATGATGAGGGCCCAGAACAGATCAATGAAGGAAGAAGGATAGTTACCCGGGGTCCACAATACAATGAATAAGGGTGCAAGCACTAGAATCGCCCAATCACCCTCCAAAAGACCTGCAAGGGATTTCCTCCCATGTTTGTCCTAGGTACAACAGAAATAACCCTCCGCTATCACCTATGTATGATCCTATGGTCAGATACTAAGGATACCACCACACTGAAAACTCCTAGGGGAACAGTCTCTGGTCGAATCAGAAGGTGTGGGCAGGGTAACTAAGCCCGAAACTCAAAAGAGTCCCCAAATGTGATTCGATCCTGGTATATGCTTGAAACAGAAAGTAGGAGGTTATTCCCAACAATCTGATCTCACAAGACCTACTGCATAGATCCCAGGCAAGTTTTGAATGAGGTGGGTTTACCTGTGATAGTCGAACTACGATTTTTATGTAATGTGTGATCTCGGGTGGCTTAAGGTGTTTTAAACCCAAGATCCTAACCAAAACTAGTTGGTGAATAGTGTAACCTAGAAATGAAAATGTTACTAGTACATTTTATTAGGGTTCATTTTAAAGGTTACTTGCTTACTCAAAAAAGGTAGTGGGTGTGTGAGAGTGGTTATAACAGAGATAGAATACTGAAATGAAATGTTTACCACTAAACAAATATTTTCTTTTCAATGCAAGTCCTAAAGATACAATCTATAATACATATGCAAATGCAATTTTTAGTCTTTTCGAATGCAAAAAGGTAAAAAAAAAGTCTAAATGTACAAAATTAAACTAAAAACCTAAGAATGCAGCTACTCAAACAAATAAGTATGCAACAGAAAACTTCTTCTATTTTGATGCAAAGCACTCTTAAATCCTTTAAGCCACTTGCAAGGTACTCTACTCAGAAAATAAATCAAAATTTTTATGCTTTTCAAAGGTGAGAAACAAAACTGAAATTGAAGGTAACCTACTATCAAAGCAAAAGCAAAGAACTTTCAGGTTCCCTTATTGAAACAGTAAAAGCTACCAATACGACTTTCATATTCTTATTGATGTAAGCATGCCAACCATTGGGAAAAGCATACGAAACCTACTTTTAGACCCAAACAAAGCAAATGACCTACAAAGAAGTATGGTTTGGTAAAGTCAGGTTTGCGCATAAACAGTGCAGTCAAGGTCCTAAACAGCAGCAAAGACACTTGAGCTTTCACTACAAAAAGAAAACTAAAAGCATAAGGGAGGATAGGAAACCATTCTAAAGAGAAATTTCACTCAAATAGATACAAACAGAGTCAATTAGACTCAGTAGGTATCAAATCCAGTGGAAATGGAGCAAGCAGATTCAGTGAGACTCAAATCAGGGTATAAAACACCAAATTGGTCCACAAGCCCCCAACTTGTGTCAACAAGCCCCAAAAATTTTCAAACAAGCCCAAATTGATCAAAGAAGGTCCAAATCATGAACATAGGATCATTACAAGGATAGGAGACCACTTACAGTGATTTAACTCAGACCTAGGGTCATCAGGGACCCCAAAAAATGCAGCCACAGCCGCCCCAAACAGGTCAAAACTAAAAAAACTCAGTTCCAGGATGTGTGCGCTACTGTCTATGAGGAAGACCAATGCACAAACAGGGGAATGCGCCACTGTGCTTCACAACAGTAGCGCACATGTGGGAAAATTTAAAAAAATAGGGCAAAAACCCCCCACACCTGAGCCAGTAAGGGTCTATAAGGGCTAGGAAGGGTCTGTAAGAGCCAAGGAGGGTAAAACAGAGCCTAATAACTAATTCTAATCAAGAAATTGAACAAATACCTTCAAACAAAACTAAATAAATGACCTTGGATACCCCTAAGCAAATAGGCTAATCCCCAGTAGAGTCGCCATTCTGTTGTGAGGAAAATACACCTATAGTTCAGGGGAGAAACTACCAACTTACAGGGATGAAAGATAGACCTACAAATGTTCTGCAAGGACAACTAGTAAGCAAAGAGATTAAGGTTAGAAGGATTTGTACCTTATTCAAAAGGTTGATCCAAGCCTTTCTCTTCCTTGTTCTTCAATGCTATTCAGTGTCGCAATGCCCACACCTGCAAAACAACTTCATGCCTTTCTCAAATACATTTGACTACATATATAAGACTGATATTCATGATAGAAGAAGACATCAAACTATAGACAAACTGTAATCAAATATGAGACACACATGAATAGGTCACTTGGAAAGTGTAATACCCGCCTTCGCACTTATGATTGATTTGATTATTTTAGACTTATGATTGACTAGATTATTTGATACTTATGATTGATCAGACTACTTTGAGACCTACGACTGATTTGACTATTGAGGGCACTAGTTTGAAGTGACCTGGATTTATAAAAACTTGGACCATGAATGTTTGCTTTGAAATTTACCACGTGAAATGAAAATGATTAGATAAGAGATAGATATACTCGACTGACTGAGAAATGAGGAGAAATGATGAAAATGCTTTAGAATGAAAAATGTTGAATATTGAAAATGCTTAAAATGAAAATGATATATGCTCGGTTGACAGAGACATAATGATGAATATTGAAAATACTTGGAATGAAAATGATGAATAGTTTTATACTCGACTAACTGAGATAAAACAATGAATGATGAATATGCTCGACTGACCGAAGCATGATGTTAAATGATGAATATTGAATAGGCTCGAATGACTGAGATACTGAAAGCAATGAAAATGTTTTATAGTGCAGCGCTACTAATGTGCATTTGATTGTGTGCAGTGGCAAGTAAGATGATTTACCGACTGACACACGATGGAATTATAGGGGTCGTAAGAACGGAAAGAACACTTAGTGGTACGATGACTGACTGTCGACCCTGAATTAGCAATCCACGTATGGGTGAAGCCGTTTCAGCTCACCCGGGGAAGCGTATGCCGTACGTGAAAGGCCGTAATGATTTGGTCGCGTACGATGGGTTGAGGGACACGCAATAAAGAGAGCCTTATCCCTCAACATCCTTTAGTCTCCAAGAAGTGTAGTTGAGAGATCGCAGTAACGACTCCCGATCGCTATGCAGTATTCCCCATAAAAAGAAAGGAATGGAACTATCGGAAAGGCCCACCGAAGAGGCACCTAAACAAGAAAAAAATAATGTTATTTAAATGAAGAAATTGAAAACTCATCAAAGATAAATTTAGGTGACTTTAAATTTAAAAGACAAATTAAAATAAAATAATATTCTTTATTTTATTTTTAAGAGAAAAGAAGAAAACCAAAAATAGAAAACAAAACAAAACAAAAACAATTAGTTTAGTTATTTATTTTATTTTCTTACTTTATGAAATAAAGAAAAGTAAAATCTAAACTAAAAATATTTTATTAAAAGTTCTACTAGAATTGAATACTAATAGAAGTTAAACTTTAGATAAAATATCTTATTTAGAATTAAAATATATATATATATATATATATATATATATATATATATATATATCTTAATTCTTTCTAAAATCAAAATAGATTAGATATGATTAATTAAAAGAAACAAATTCTTATATAAGTTTTTATTATTTAAAAGAATTTAAATAAATAAAAACAACTAGTTTACTAAAAGATGTTAAGTAAATTAAATGAAAATCAAAATAGAAGTAGGACTCGTCTACACCTAAATCCCACTGATTTAGGAAATTAGGTGCACATTAAATATATTTGAGACACATGTATTTGAGAATAATTGAAATTAAATTATTAATTTAAATTAAATATGTGCATGGAGAGACACATGGTACACAAACTTTTGCTATATAATGAGGAAGGAGAAAGAGAGAAAGACATCTTTTGCTCCCTAATGCAGGATGAGAATCATAACCTCGGATTATGTTATGATTCTTGAGAGTTGGGATTAGCTCGAAAGGGGATTGGGAGATATTTTCGGGAAGCTGCTAGTGTGTTCTTACGATCCCACTTGCTCGGGGGGTCGGGAGGAAGAAGATTACTCCCGATATGGTAGGGAGGTCAACCGAGGGGTTGTCGGTAACTTCATCGAAGATCGGTTCTGGACAGTTGATTCAACCGCTGCAACCACGATCTCTTTCATCTCAAACTCGACGAACGAATCAGGTTTAATGCTTCATAAATTTCTAATTTCTGTGTTGATTAGCATTTTCTGTGTAATACTTTAGTTTTTTTGTCAATTAAGAGTTTCTGTGTAATATCTGAGTTTCGGTGTCCCTTTGCAATTTCAGTTTCTGTATAATATTTGAGTTTCGATGTCCCTTTGCAATTTCTGTGTAAATATGGAATCTCAGAAATCAACGGTTGTGATTCTACTTAAAAAAAAATTCATAGATCGGTCGATTATAAAATTCTGCTTTCATCATGCTAGTGATGTCGATCTAGTTTTGTTATAAAAGAATTTTAACCTCTGTTTTTGTCAGGCTGGAGATGAAAATCTAGTTGTTATAAATTCTCTTTTTAATTATGTTTTCATGTTTACTTTTGCAAATTCTATGAAAAACATTCTAGATTTTGGTATGCGTTTCTAATCAAGTTTAAATTTGAACTTAAAACTTCTGAGTCCGTCGTTTCACCCCATGACCCTATTCTATTTAAGTTTTATTTTCAAAATTGATTCCGTACCGTTTAGTCTCTACATATCCAATTCATGTTGAAACTGGATCTCGGTGTTAGAGATCAAGACTGATGGTGTTGTTCTAACCCTTCCCTGTCTTTATGCACTGACATTTCAACTCTGTCACAAGAGACTATTTCCAGATCTCTTAAAAGATTTGTAGGGTTATTTCTTAAAAACTCTGATCCAATACTCGTGGCCTTCCAAAGATCTTATAAATTAACTTTTATTTTGCTCGTTTAAATTCTGTAATGGACCAATCTGTTGTGACATACCCTGTATTAATTGTAAACGGTGGAAACGATATGGTTTTAGCCATTGGTACCTCCTCTGTATTAAATTATCATGGTAGAAATTCCGCGAGGGCTACCTACATTTAAAACCCGGTGCAATTCTTTTGAAAGCTCTATGTGGGAGAGGTCGACAGCGAAATTCCGTACAAGCAAATGCTATCAAGGAATCGTAGCCTAGATCACGGGTGGAATTTTTTAAATAAACTCTGTTCCGTGCTTCTCTTATTTCAAAATCTTTTGGACAGTTCCAGATTTGGTAATTATAAATACAATTCCCTTTCTCTTATTTAATTATCTGCGAAATGTATGGCTCACAACTGATTCCCTGTGCTCTAATTCAAAATCCGGCAGCGATCCCTGAATCTATGGTATGACTGCGATTCTTCCTAAAAATTTCTGAGTATGGAATGGATAGTGTATAAATCGATTAACTATAAAATTCCAAATTTAGATCCTGGCGTTTCCAGCTTGTAAATACAAATCGAATTACCTTTACTTTTAAACTCTGTGTATCGACCTCCATTAATCAATATTGCCAGAACTGCAATTACGTTTTGATTTCCACCTTTGCATTTAAGACTACTCTTTTTCCATTTGGTATGCATCGATGTTTTACAATATGTATTTGGTGTATACACTACGGAAGGTCGGATTTTAAATTAATACATTATTTTATGCACAGTAGTAATGTAATATGTGAACGTTTGTTTATATAATAAAGCATTATAGATTATATACATCAGTGTTGTATTATGTGGAAATTGGTTCATTTCCACTCGGTATAAATCGATCCCTTGCCATATATATTTGACACATATTTTATGGAAGGTCAAATTGTATATTAACGCTTTAATTCATGTCCAGTAGTGATGAAATATGAGAACATTTACTCATATAAATAAAGCATTATAATATATATATATATATATATATATATATCAGTGATTGTAATATGTGAAAAAGAGATTATATAAAGCATTATAACATATATATATCAGTGATTGTAATATGTGAAAAAGGGATCATATAGGCAAGCATTATAAATTGTGTACATTAGTGTAGTAATATGGGGAATGTATATATTGAATGTTGGAATAAGTGGAAGCTTCTCCCTATGGCATTACATTATATTATGCGTATTATTGTATTAGTGGAAAATCGATTGGTATGACTACATATTATTTATGTCTAATTAGTGGATGTAATATATATATAAATGCTCAAAAAGAATAACATTTTAATTATATGCTTGTATTATTTAAAAGCTATTGCTTAGAATTATATTATATTAATGTGAGGATGAATTGAAAGATATAATGTTAGGAAAAGTTTTAGGAAAGGGGTACACATGATTTAACACTTAGATGTTTAATGTTGTCTTAAAATAGTATTTTGATGTGATTTCTGTGTATCCAATATATTTCAGTGTCAAATTCTTAAAATGATTTCTATATCTTAAAATGATTTTAGTGTTTGATGGCTTGGCTATGTAGAAACAATTAATTCCAATAGACCTCTCTGAATGGAAGAATAAGTTTCATTACTTAATATGATTCAGAAAGGTATCTTAGGAAAGTTATAATTATAGTCTTATACCTTTTTAGAATTAGAAAGAATGAAATTCAAACTAAAGAGCATGTAGAAGTAAACTAATAGAGTCAAGGTTTATTTACATGTTATTTTACTTAGCTTAACCATGGTATTTGAACCAGATTTGTGAAATGAATAAGTGCCTACATACTTAGGTAGAAAATAATAATTCCATGACCTTTAGGGTATATGTTAAGAACTCTATGGTAGTTAGATACATACATGTATATATTACGAAAAGTGCCATGAAAGGACAATTGCATTCTGAAGTTGGACCATTGATATAATGAGATAGGATGTTTAGTTATGAGCTTTATTATGAGAAATAGGATATGATTCTTACTTCAGTTAATGTTATTTTGGAATAATGTTTAAGATAAATTACATTACTTAATTGTTAATTGATGAGAAATTGATGCGGAGAGATTGTTGTTATGATAACGCTTAGAAAAATACATGACACCCTCACTACGTAAGTTAGTACTACATTTTTTTTTTTTTTACACAGAAGGTCCCTACAGAAAGGGAAGAACATCTGATCTTTATTAATGAATGAAGCAAGTACATAAAATTATACCTTCCTTCAAGCTTGGCACTTCACGAAACCTAGATTCAAGGTCTCCTGCTTCTATTCTCCAAGGATCCCAGCCTCTAATCGGTTGTGCTAGGGTTTATTAGAAATTGAGCTACAAGAGAGGGGGATGAGGGTCTTCATTCCTCCAGCATAGCATTGTTATGGGCTTGGTCCTCTCTCATGGCCCTTCTACCTTCCTTATATAGTCAATGAAGGAGAGGAAAAGTAGTTATAACCGATCAGGAGGTTCCTAAACCAACCCAATTTGACCGAAATTCAAGATTTTGACTGATTCAGGAAAGTGCCCTACTCTTCCTACTGCAAACCTGCGCACTTTTCAAGGTGTGCGCTACTCTCTGTTACACCAAAATGTCGTCACCCTTGTGCAAGTGTCGCAAGTGTTTCAAGTGTCGTCGTCATGACCATTGCAAGTACCGTCATTATGATCAAGTGTTGTCATCATGACCATTGTGATAATGTCGTCATCTTGACCATTGTGTATACATCCCTAAGGTCATCTGGACCAAGTGCTCATTTGGAGGATTTGTACTCAATTTGTACACCCTTTTGAGAGGTTGTCGCAGGTTGCACACTAGCAACATGCGACATCGCATGTTGCTCTATAGCAGGGTGCGATGAGGTCTGTTAATGGGAAAAAATAGCCATTTCGAGATCTTTCTCGAAGCTTTCCCATTTGGGGGCTTATCCCTGATCTCTTGGAGAGCTGGTACTTGACCCCTAGCCTATTGGGAAGATCCCCTATCTCTCTCCTACCATCTCTCATCCTATCCTATCCATAACCTCATCCACTTAGTCATATATATATTAGGCTCACTCCCATACCAAGGGGAGGAAGACTATGGTATCTACATGCTGGTGAAATCTCTCTTAGACACCCTCACTCACCTCTTGGAGAATTCATGCTTCCTTGGAAGGGTTTGGCAATTGGCTTGTGCGGAGAAGGGCTGCTACGTTAAGTCATTGGTTGTGGTTCTATATCTCTATCATGTACTCCTCTATTTGCAGTAATACAAATGCTTTCCACCAATATCGTTCTTGATGTGTAATGATGTTGTGTTGTTTACCTGCTTAACTATTTACATAGATCTCTTATTGTATAGATGCTCTTTACTCGTTTCTCTTTTCTGTGTCTTAATAGGTCTTGCAGCTTGGATCTGATGACTGTGGGATGTGGATCAACATTCAGGAGAAATGATAGCGAAATCAAAGAGGTAAGACATCTAGTACTTGATCCTTAAGTAGATCTAGGAAATGTGTTTGTAGTCTATTCTATTTGTTCTAGACTCGCATTGAGATAGGGAGATCCGGCTCGCCTCCGGTCGAGTGGATTGTCTGGTAAAAAATCTGGCAACTATATTGGGGAGTATTCTTGTTTAGTGATCGTTAATCTGAGTCATTTTTCAGTTGATTACTTGTCACAAGCCTTGTTGTCATTTTTGCCATTTTTTCCTTCTTAGGATTGATTCCATTGTCAGATCTTCACATTGAAGATCCTAATCTTCTTCCTTTGAGTTTGTACAACTCAAGTCCAAGTCTTTCATGGTTTATTATTGAGAGATCTGATTCATTTTTGAATCCAGAACTCGCCTGTCGCACCTGGGCAGTGAAAACAGAGCGATAGTGTGTTTTTCTGAGTCTTTGTCCTTTTTCTATTGCTTACCCATCGCAACCTTTGCATTGGTACACTGCGACATCGTCGCACCTCCCATGAAGGCAGACTACGACGTCGCACTGTGGGTGAAGCCAGAGTGCCCTGATTTGCCAAAAGTTGGCATACAGGCATCCATCCTCTCATCTGACAGTTTGAGCCTTGGTCTGATGTGTGAACTCCCTATGCACTGTACCTTCCAGGTAGAGACCCTTTTGTCCAGTAGTGTTTTGTTTGGCTTGTTTGTATTGGTTTTTGGGCCTTTTTGAGTTTTGGATTCATGTTTGGCCCCTTGAGTAAAAACTAGTGTTTTGCTTGCATTTTTAAGCGAAATGGGGGGGCCATGAATTGTGCATTCTTCAGTCATTTTGACCCATCTCAAGGTTTTGAGATCATTTTTGGTTTGGCGTGATTGGCTTGTTTTAAAGACTTGAAGAGTGTGGAATATCCATGTCTTTTTTAGCCTCTCTTTCTTGGGTTATGCATCTTGTTTCCCTTACATGCTGAGCTATTAAATCATTTTGGGAAAGATTGATTTTTTGTCTCCGCTTTAGTTCAAAGAAAAGCTTGATTTTGTCACTTTTTTGCTATATTCATAAATTTGGAAAACATAAATATTATTCTTGCTTTAATTTGATCATTTTAAATTCTTGGTCTCACACTCATCAGAAGAAGAAAGATTCATTTCATATTTGTATACATTTGAGTTAGATAAGATTGTTAAATGCTTTCCTTTGTCTTGCATTTGATTGGAAACATTAGTGGAATCCTTCTTTCCGTAGCTAGATGTGTCTTTTTCAAGTGTAAAAAGATAGGAAATGAGTTATAATTATTGCATTTGGTAGATTTTGAGCCTCTCTTGAGTGCCTTTGAGTTGTTTGGGTGCTTGCCATTTTTCGTTGGGAATTTTTGAAAGATTAGAGTGCTATAGATATCTTCTCACTTTCTGTATATAAATATGAAAAACGTTGAGTTATCAAATTTCATTTTTGGTACATGCATTTGAAAATTGAAAGTGCTTCATTATCTTGTCTTATACATTGTTAAGATTAGCTGCATCTTTCATTTTCTTTACGCTTTTTGGCTGATTATTGCAAAAAGTTAGAATTATTGCACTCTAGGAAGAAATTCTTCTTTTTGCTACTGCTTAAGTACTTTTGGTTTGAAAGAAAGAAAAATCTCTCTTTACCTTAAGTATTTTTCATTGAAAAGGAAAGGAAAATGTGCATTATCATGTAGTTGAGGATTGCATTATGTTTACATTTATGTACTCACCTCATGCATCCACCTAACCGTACAAGATAAAATTAACACTAGCTTAGGTTAAAATCATTTAGTAACTGTGTGTAAGTTAGAGACGTGTTCCGGCATCGTTAAGCGTGGCAGCTGTCGCTATTTGCCAGCATTGTAGTCCGGGGGTATTGTAGTCTTCCACGTACATTGGCATATCAAGCTCCTTCACGTACCCACAAAGTACCATAATCTGTACTTGGCGTATATCGAAGGGTGTATCACGTACTCAACACGTATATCGAAAGGTCTTGTGCCAACGGCTGTGCATTAGACAGCACCACTACAGATTTGAGCTCCCACGTACCTTGAGTATATCGAGAGACACCATTAGGATTCCTGAAACCAACCGAGTTAACCATTTGGCCGTCTTGGCAAAGCAATTCACTAAGAACAACACTCGAGGAGATTAACACGCAGGTACTGTCTAGGTAATCGGGTATGTAGGCAAGGGTACGGTCCCAATCCTCCTTGTCGCATCATATTGTTGGACCCTGTAGTATATCACGGTTTGCGATGCCTTGATAATCCCATGAGGTTCCAGACATTGAATCCACTCCTATTCACACAGTTTGCTTGTTGCTTTTAGACTTGAGTAGTGTTTGATTTGTGTGGTACACTAGAGACCCTTAGGAAGTCTAGATATGGAACATTCTTCCGGCACTACCAACTAGGAGGCACCTTTCCAAGGTATGAAATTTGTTATTCCCCCTTGTGGAACTGTTGGTCCTCCCTTTATGGCTACGTTGAGTCTTCCTGGATTGACGATAGGATTACCAATATGGTTATTCTCCAATCCGGTTATGCCAAGTGCACCAATCGTGTTGGACCTAGGTCCTTCACCACATGAGCATCAATCTCATGATGACCCTTCTCCTTCTCCGTCGAAAGTTCAATCAGCTTCCATCTCTTCCTCTTCTCCTACTGAAAACTCTGATGTTAGTAAGAAGGATGGTGTGAAGAAGAAGAAAGGGAAGATTAAAGAGAAGAAAGATAAGAAAGAGACCAAGCGTCAACCATCTTCCTTTGATGGCACTCATTCTATGAGAACACCTCATAAGCCAAAGTTCCCTTGCAAACTTTGCAAGGGTGATCACCTTCTCAAGAATTGTCCCGGTGTGTCAGAAGTGTGGTCTAAAAACCCAAAACCACTTGTATCGTCAACCTCTGACCATCATATTGATGATACTCCCTCGACCAGTGACCCATTGGTGACGGGTCGGAAGGGTAGAGCTGTAGACCCTTGTTGGATATGCAAGGGCTTGCATTGTACTTACCTTTGTCCAAGCATGGATGAAGCTTCACAGTGGTTGGAAGATATTACTAGTTCTCAGCAGGTGCTTCCAACAAGCGATAGTAAGTTGTCCCTCGATCCCCCACTGGTTGACCAAGTGATCAATTCAGTTTCATCTGTAATTGGTCCCACTCTTCCTTCCTAGAGTGAAGTGGTTGAGTCGCCAGATTTGTTACCGGACAATCCACTCGACTGGAGGCGAGCTGGATCTCCCTAGCTCAATGGGAGTCTAAAACAAATAGAACAGACTACAAACACGTTTCCTAGATCTACTTAAGGATCAAGTACTAGATGTCTTACCTCTTTGATTCGCTACTCTTTCTCCCGAATGTTGTTCCACATCCCATGGTCGTCAGATCCAAGCTGCAAGACTTGTCAAGACACAGAAAAGAGAAACGAGTAAAGAGCATCTATACAATAAGAGATCTATGTAAACAGTTAAGCAGGTAAACAACACAACATCATTACACATCAAGAACGATATTGGTGGAAAGCATCTGTATTACTGCAAATAGAGGAGTACATGATAGAGATATAGAACCACAACCAATGACTTAACGTAGCAGCCCTTCTTCGCACAAGCCAATTGCCAAACCCTTCCAAGGAAGCATGAATTCTCCAAGAGGTGAGTGAGGGTGTCTAAGAGAGATTTCACCAGCATGTAGATACCATAGTCTTCATCCCCTTGGTATGGGAGTGAGCCTCATATATATAGGACTAAGTGGATGAGGCTATGGATAGGATAGGATGAGAGATGGTAGGAGAGACATAGGGGATCCTCCCAATGAGTTAGGGGTCGAGTACCAGCTCTCCAAGAGATCAGGGATAAGTTCCCAAATGGGAAAGCTTCGAGAAATATCTTGAAATGGATATTTTTGCCCATTAACAGACCTCGTCGCACCTTGCTATAGACCAGACTACGACGTCGCAGGTTGCACACTAGCAACATGCAGCGTCACAGTCTGCTCTTAGCAAGGTGTGATGAGGTCTGTTAATGAGAAAAAATAGCCATTTCGAGATCTTTCTTGAAGCTTTCCCATTTGGGAACTTATCCCTGATATCTTGGAGAGATGGTACTCGACCCCTAACTCATTGGGAGGATCCCCTATCTCTCTCCTACCATCTCTCATCCTATCCTATCCATAACCTCATCCACTTAGTCCTATATATATGAGGCTCACTCCCATACCAAAGGGAGGAAGACTATGGTATCTACATGCTGGTGAAATCTCTCTTAGACACCCTCACTCACCTCTTGGAGAATTCATGCTTCTTTGGAAGGGTTTGGCAATTGGCTTGTGCGGAGAAGGGCTGCTACGTTAAGTCATTGGTTGTGGTTCTATATCTCTATCATGTACTCCTCTATTTGCAGTAATACAAATGCTTTCCACCAATATCGTTCTTGATGTGTAATGATGTTGTGTTGTTTACCTGCTTAATTGTTTACATAGATCTCTTATTGTATAGATGCTCTTTACTCGTTTCTCTTTTCTATGTCTTGACAGGTCTTGCAGCTTGGATCTGACGACCATGGAACGTGGAACAACATTCGGGAGAAAGGATAGCAAATCAAAGAGGTAAGACATCTAGTACTTGATCCTTAAGTAGATCTAGGAAACGTGTTTGTAGTCTGTTCTATTTGTTCTAGACTCGCATTGAGCTAGGGAGATCCGGCTCGCCTCCGGTCGAGTGGATTGTCTGGTAACACTCTCTGCATAGGATACCTGCGCACATGTGGGAATATGGCAAAAAACAGGGTTTTCTGATGGTTTTCAGGAGGTGGTTTGGTCTGGAGATGTGTTTCTAAGGGTTATGACCATCAAATGGACTAGGAGTGAGGTAATTTCAACCATGTTAAGTGTCCCATATGACCCTTCCATCCACAAGTGTCCTATTGTGTGACTAACCTTGATCTCAAGAAGTTTCGTCATGCGTCCAAGCGATGCAAGTGTCGTCACAGACGGAGAAGTGTCATTTTAGGCTATAACACTAGTGACAAGTCAAAGTAATCAAATAGATAAGCTTGAAGAAGAGTGTGACATGCTATATGAATTGTCTAGGGGTTTTACTAGGAACTCTTATTCCATGGTTCACACCCAAAGGCATCAATTGGTTATGTCTCGATTGTAGTCAAAGATGTTGAAATCATCTAGTAAGTTCACGAAGATTGGGAAATGGAAAATGTTGAACAAGAGTACCAACCACATGAAGACATCAAATATGAAGCCCTTTCTGTGCACTTATTTTATTAATTTTAATTTTTTTTACTAGTATGTAAGATAGTTCTTCTTTTAGGCCAAGATATATATAGTAGTAGGTTTCTATGGTTGTATTTTCAAAACATTAAGATAATTAGCTCATCTTATAGGAATTTATTATGCTATTTTGAGACCTCCTAAAAGATTGGCTTATGATAAGACCATTTTTGTTTGTATTAATATGCTATTGTGTGGCCACAACAACTTTTTAATACAAATTATAATTTTTTTAATGTAAAAAAACATAAATCCATCTTAACTTTGCATATAAAAACCACAAACAGGGACTAAAATAAATATATATGCAATTCTCTTTTAAAAGATTCAAGATTAAGATGCATTTATGTTGGTTTATTTTATTATATGTTTTTACAATTATTATAGTCATATTTTTGTTTACTCTTTATAGGATGTCTATTTATTGTTTTTCATTTTTTCTAAATTAATTTTGTTTAGTTGTGACGCATCTACCTAAATTATAGATACACCTAACTACTCTTAGTAAAAAATTGTAGAAAATCAATATCATCCACATTTATTCTCAAAAGGTATGTCCCCATGTTAGCCCCACTCATAAGGATTCTAAACCTACATGTTTCTACCATCATTGTTGTTATTTTAAGTATAAAAGTACATGATTGCACTTTTTTTTTGTGTCCTTGGTATTATAGACATTCGAGGAATTATCATTTTCTAGCAACTTAAAATAATGGGAAGGGAAATTAATATTTTTGGCTAAAAATGAGTTGTTGAAATTAAATATATTAAATGTTAACATTGTACAAATTGGTTGCATTAAGTACATCTACGCGTGCTAAATCCATTTTTAGATTAAAAACAACAATTTAATCTATCCAAAATTACAATTTAAACAAATATTCCCTAATTAAATTAAATTATAGTGATAGCAAACTAAAAATATGTCAAAAACATAAACTAAAAATATGTCAAAAACATAAATTAGAAAAAGCTAAAAACGAAAAATGCTTATCCTTCTTCTATTTTATCGATGTTAAAATATTATGTTGAAATGTTATTTTACATTAATGTTTGGTGAGTGGATGAAGTATATTGACGTTTTAGATTTAATCCAACATCTAAAAATACTCATTCACATTATGAAAATATAAAAAATGTTATGTTGAAATGTTATTTTACATTAATGTTGGGTGAGTACATGAAGTGTATGGACCTTTTAGATTTAATCCAACATCTAAAATAAACTAATTCACATTATGAAAATATAAAATATGAGCACATTTATACTAGGAGTTAGGTCTGAGGAGGCCCAAGCCTAATAGGTGACCTGACATGTAGGCCAAACTAAGACATCACATGTACATTTCACTTCACCAAAGTGCGTATATGTTTTTCTTAAATAAAATTATTTTTACTTCATTAAAAGGCGTCCATGTTTTGTTTACAAGTGAAAAAAAAACCTCTTCCATGATGCATCTGTGTTCTTGGTGTATGGAAATGTGCACATGCTCTTAAATCTACTCACTTCTTTATCTCTTGTTGAAATGTGATTTTGATGTATTGTAAATCCATGAGAGGTTCAAAACTTTAACTATCTCAATGTGTAGTAAACCTAAGACGGTAATGACTAAATTAGTGGTAATGTTGGCGAGGAAGTCGTTGATGATAAATATGGTGGTGTTGGGACTATTATAGGTGTGTCTTATTGAGAAAAATCATTTTTTTTATTTACCCTTGTACATTGACTAGATATGTAGTGTCGTGTTTAGATAGTGTCTTCACTCCCTTACACGAGGTATGCCAAGAGTGAGATATAAATATTGTATAATGTCAACAACATTTAATATATTAAAGGTTCCTTGGATGAGTTGCTTCAATGGGTCTGAGGGAATCCCACTCTTCCTTGATCTCTCTTTGTCTTTGAAAGGTATGAGTGCAAGTATTTTTAGATACTTAGCACATGCATTTTGTTTTTTTCTTACTTTCTATGGATGGGTATCATTACCTAGAACATGGTTCAAGTATAAAACACAATGAATTAGTGGCTAACATTTATTTTTAGAGCTCATGGTCCATGCACATAGCCCTAAATCATCACAGCATACCTATAAATGTAGTATTTTCCTTACAAGTGAGATATGGGAATTATTTTGGTAATTGGAGGACTTATATAGGTCTTGATAGATATATTTATTGTTTGGTTATGCAAAACTATGTGCTTAGGCTGAAATCATTTCTTCTAGGCCTCACAAGGCATGCATAGTTCCCAAAACTAACAAAAAATCCCTATAAATTGAATCATTGGTATACAAGTTTGAGACAATATTTTTTTTATGTGTGTATTCTCATTGATGGGTTATGTAGGTTAGGTCATTATTTAAGTATGAAAACTAGGGACTCAGCTCCTAAGAGATCATAATTCTTATGTCTCGTGACATCATTTATATAGATAAATTAGGGACATAGGCCCTAATAGTTTCTTCTAAAATTCACAAGCAATACATAGGGCACAAAATGTAATGTCCCTTATTTGGAATTTTATTAAAATGGCAATTTTCCACTTTTTTTCCCTTGTTCGACCTTTGACTAGTTTTGATCTCTAGGTCCCAAATTTGCCCCAAATGATCCCAAATCTTCTGAGAAGGTATATGAATGATATTAGAACATAAATATGTGTTTTAGGGATGCCTTTGGACCTTTAAAATACTTCTGCAAATCCTCTTTCAATTCTGATCAATGTAGGTAACTTTACTAGTGATTTTCCTTTGACTAGTATTGGTCTCTAGGTCTCAAATTGACTCCAAATGCCTTCAAATCTTCAAGGAAGGTGTATGAATGATATTAGAACTTGAATATGATGTTTATGGATGACATATGGCCACCAAAAGACCTCTGCAAACTCTCTTAATATTCTGGACCAATTATGCAATTTTACTAGTAATTTGGGGTTCAAATCCCCCTGGGGTAAACAATGAAAATGGCTTCCCAAATGCCTCCAAACCCACTCAAATTTATGAACAGAGGTATGTAATGTGTTAAGTATGTTATTAAAGTCTCATATGCACCATTAATGGATTATTACAACTGTTCTCACCCTCTCCCATTCGACTGCAAAAATCCCCAATTCGACCCTTGGGGAAATGTCACTATTTCACCTCCCAATGCAACTAAATTGAGTAAAAATGCTTCAAATGCTCAAGTACAGTACATGAAACTTGTAGAAGACATCCATGGCAGTATATTTATCACAAATATATCAGAGAATCATCCATTCATTCGAAATCATCATCAACACATTGGCTCACAACAAGGTAGTGGGGAAATGGCATTGTTCTTCCATTAAAAATGAGATTTATACATTTCTACTTGGAATTTCGACCTGAAACTTTTTGGAGATGAAGAACAGAGTATTTACTTCATATTACAAAAGAAATGGGGCATTAAAAGCTTCCCCAAAGAGTACAATAGCTCACCAAAAACGCCCTCCCTCAAGGATCAAGAATATGCCATCAAAAATGGAAATGGTTGAAGGAGTGAGCTGCAATAGAAGAAACCATGAGCTGCCCTGTAGCTTACACCTGCAAATAAAGACTCCATTAAAGCTCCAAATGAAAGGTCTGAATGGCCTTTCCAATTACCAACTTGGATGGGAATCTTTCACCCTCGAAATTGGCTAAGGCAAGAAACTAGTCATCCACTAGCTCTCCCTCTTCACAAATGCAATTGCAAATTCTACAAATGATCAAAAGCTGGTTTCATTCTTTGTTATTGACATTTATAAAGTTCTAATGGCCTCCATGGGTCGAATTCCTTCCAAGAGACTCATGCCAACTCAAGTTGGGAAGAGATTCCAAAGAATGCCACTTGTACAATAATTCCTAGTCTCCCACTTCCACCAAATCACATGTGGAAGCATCTTAGCTGCCCTAACACCCTTGAGCGCCCTCTTGGAGTCTATTTTTAGCCCTGACATGTCATATATGTCATATGTCAGCCTTCAGGTCTGATTTGTGTCATAGGTGTCATAGCATCTTCATCATTGTTGTCATAGAGCTAGGGAATCTAGCCCAAGTGTCTCACTAGCTCCAAATTGCCTCTTCCTCTTCCATGGGAGTTACTCTTCCTCTATATTTCGACCTTGGATGAGTTATGCCATGAATAATACCTTTTGGACTTCCCCAAGTATGTTACCATTCACCTTGAATTCGAATTGGTGAGAGAATGATGCCAAATGTAGTGGGGAAATCTAGCCATATGTGGGTCCCACTTCCTCCATGTGTCTTCATGATGAAATGACACTTTGATTTTCACTTGTATATATTTATTTAGCTCCTTTATTAAATATTTATGCCATTCTAATGTTCAAACATCATTTATTATCCCCATTATTCCAAATCCCAAAGCTTCCACCCCAAACCTAGGAAACTAGTAATTTTCCTCCTTGGCAATTATTTGACCCTTAACATCAACTTTGCAAACTCTAATGAATATGGCTAATGTGATTAGGCCATTGTGACCCAATTCCAAATTTGGGACATGACAAATCCTCCCTTCCCAATATTGCTTGTCCTCAAGCAATTTCAAACATGGGTGTTGAAGAACCTGCTTTCTGTATAATTCTTTGAAGTTGCCATTGAATTGCCAAACCTTGAGTCTTTGAGTTTCCATGAATATTTTAGAGAGGAACCAACATGCTTGCTGCTGCACTACTCTGATAAAAATCACTTTATTAAGTGGGGAAATCCATCTCCCATACTGTTTGTTTCCCCAAAAAATTTGAAACCAATGAGATAAAAATTATTCCAGGGTCCCATTGCTTGTATTGCACCCGAACAATTAAGAGTGCTCTCCAACCCATACCATCATATAAGAGGATTCCTGGATCCCATTTTCTTGTATGCATTCTTCCAAACATCATGAGTACAAAATATATATCATCAAAGTACATAACTACATAATGAAAATTAATATCAAGGAGGTGCTTCATCAAAGAATCATGAAAGTGCTTATACCTCCAAGCAAGTAGACCACCGTTTTCCAAGTGCATACAAGCTTCAAGTGACCAATCAAATCTGCTCCAATGACATAGGTGAGGATCCCATGTCCTATAAAGCTGCTCCAAAAGGATGTGATATGCATCAAAATATTCAGCCATGTATTCTTTCATCCAAGAAGTGAATGAAGAATCTCCACTAAAATCTGAACCAAATAATGAGCAGAAAAAACAAGGAGACTTCAAATGACTCAAAGAAGTCTCACCCATACATCCCTGAATGTGATTATCATAAAAATATAACAAAGTATGTGGCTTCCAACAAAAATGTTCTCCAATCATAAATCTATTCACCCAAGTGTTGGATGAAGTTCCTCCAACATCAAATGAATCAAGTGTTGAGCAAGAAAAACCATGAGTCTTCAAGTGACTCAAATGCATATCATAGGTGCATCCATGTAGATGTGCATCATCATAAAGTAATAAAGTATCCTGCTGCAAATGTGAATAAGAATGTGCTCCAACCATATCATACTCCTCATGTGGCACCATCAAAAAGAACCCTTTCACCCATACTTCATTGAGACTAATGTTGCAAAACATGGAATTGTAGGATGTAGGAGAATGAACCAAATCACCCAAATGATCAAAAAGTACAGAAGTTTCATCATGGGGAGGATCCATATGGGTAGTATCATGCAGCTCCTTCAAAAGTGTGAACTCTTTGTCATAGTTTGGTTCCAATGTAGATGAATCATGCTCTTCTTTAAAAATTGCACAACCTTCATCAAGAGGCAATTCAAATTCTTCTTCCACCACATCAAGTGTTTGGATCTCTTCAAGTTCATCTCCAAACACATCAAGAACATTCAAATTTTCACATTTCTCATGATCCACCATGTCATGAGAATCCTCCAAACAATCTACCATTTGACAATCTGAAACATAGGAGGAAAAACAAGTATCTTGCAACTTTTCAAGAAGTTGCTCATTTTGAATTGTGAGCTTATGAATATCCTCATTATTCTTCAAGTATGAATCATGTAACAATTCATTAAGCTCAAACAAATGGTTTCTATCAAAAAGCAAAGACATGAAATTACCTTTGATGTGGCACATTGCTCTTTGAATCTTCTCCATATCTTCAAGGAAGGATGTTTCCTCCAATGAAGTAGCTCTCCAACAAGAATTTGACACCAATGCTTGAGTCTCATGGAGAATGCTGAGGGACTCTTGGATATTATTTTCATTCATCTTTAAGGACCCTTCAAGAAAATGAGGCTCTTGCAAATGAACCTCCTCATCTTCTTCAATTTTGCTTGGACCAACTTCATGAAGCTCAAGTGGTGATGGGGAAGTTGATCTTGGTTCTTCTTCAACCGCTACAAGGTCTTCATTATCATGCTTAATGAAACTTGTACTTGTAGAAACACTTTCAAACGTGATCTCTATGTCACCAACATAGAGGTGTGAGCACCCATCAGTAGGTACTCCTTCATAGTTTAAGCATCCATCAGTAGATGCTCTTTGGTTCATGTCTAAGCTAGAAGGTGTCTCGAAATGATCTTCCATATTTTCAATAGAATCTTCTTCATGATCTTGTGATGTCTCTTCCTTTTGCTCCTTCAAGCAAGCTGATGCATTTTGCCCCTTGGTTTCCTTAAAATCAATAATTTTTTCCACAAGTTCGATAGAAAACAATTCGAATCCTTCCTTAATTTGCTTGGTCATATCTTCGAATATTGTTTTCATAATTTTTATATGCTCCTCACCATCATATGAGGCTCCCTTTTCATCCCTAGTCATAGTTTCCTCAAAAAATTTGCTCTTCTTCTCCTACTTTTTTTTTCTTCAACAAAAGCACTTTTGGTTTCAATATCTAATGGTGGTACCTGAATTATTGTCCTCATGAATATTATACCACATCAGGTGCCAAGATCATGCTCTGATACCACTGTAATGTCCCTTATTTGGAATTTTATTAAAATGGCAATTTTCCACTTTTTTTCCCTTGTTCGACCTTTGACTAGTTTTGATCTCTAGGTCCCAAATTTGCCCCAAATGATCCCAAATCTTCTGAGAAGGTATATGAATGATATTAGAACATAAATATGTGTTTTAGGGATGCCTTTGGACCTTTAAAATACTTCTGCAAATCCTCTTTCAATTCTGATCAATGTAGGTAACTTTACTAGTGATTTTCCTTTGACTAGTATTGGTCTCTAGGTCTCAAATTGACTCCAAATGCCTTCAAATCTTCAAGGAAGGTGTATGAATGATATTAGAACTTGAATATGATGTTTATGGATGACATATGGCCACCAAAAGACCTCTGCAAACTCTCTTAATATTCTGGACCAATTATGCAATTTTACTAGTAATTTGGGGTTCAAATCCCCCTGGGGTAAACAATGAAAATGGCTTCCCAAATGCCTCCAAACCCACTCAAATTTATGAACAGAGGTATGTAATGTGTTAAGTATGTTATTAAAGTCTCATATGCACCATTAATGGATTATTACAACTGTTCTCACCCTCTCCCATTCGACTGCAAAAATCCCCAATTCGACCCTTGGGGAAATGTCACTATTTCACCTCCCAATGCAACTAAATTGAGTAAAAATGCTTCAAATGCTCAAGTACAGTACATGAAACTTGTAGAAGACATCCATGGCAGTATATTTATCACAAATATATCAGAGAATCATCCATTCATTCGAAATCATCATCAACACATTGGCTCACAACAAGGTAGTGGGGAAATGGCATTGTTCTTCCATTAAAAATGAGATTTATACATTTCTACTTGGAATTTCGACCTGAAACTTTTTGGAGATGAAGAACAGAGTATTTACTTCATATTACAAAAGAAATGGGGCATTAAAAGCTTCCCCAAAGAGTACAATAGCTCACCAAAAACGCCCTCCCTCAAGGATCAAGAATATGCCATCAAAAATGGAAATGGTTGAAGGAGTGAGCTGCAATAGAAGAAACCATGAGCTGCCCTGTAGCTTACACCTGCAAATAAAGACTCCATTAAAGCTCCAAATGAAAGGTCTGAATGGCCTTTCCAATTACCAACTTGGATGGGAATCTTTCACCCTCGAAATTGGCTAAGGCAAGAAACTAGTCATCCACTAGCTCTCCCTCTTCACAAATGCAATTGCAAATTCTACAAATGATCAAAAGCTGGTTTCATTCTTTGTTATTGACATTTATAAAGTTCTAATGGCCTCCATGGGTCGAATTCCTTCCAAGAGACTCATGCCAACTCAAGTTGGGAAGAGATTCCAAAGAATGCCACTTGTACAATAATTCCTAGTCTCCCACTTCCACCAAATCACATGTGGAAGCATCTTAGCTGCCCTAACACCCTTGAGCGCCCTCTTGGAGTCTATTTTTAGCCCTGACATGTCATATATGTCATATGTCAGCCTTCAGGTCTGATTTGTGTCATAGGTGTCATAGCATCTTCATCATTGTTGTCATAGAGCTAGGGAATCTAGCCCAAGTGTCTCACTAGCTCCAAATTGCCTCTTCCTCTTCCATGGGAGTTACTCTTCCTCTATATTTCGACCTTGGATGAGTTATGCCATGAATAATACCTTTTGGACTTCCCCAAGTATGTTACCATTCACCTTGAATTCGAATTGGTGAGAGAATGATGCCAAATGTAGTGGGGAAATCTAGCCATATGTGGGTCCCACTTCCTCCATGTGTCTTCATGATGAAATGACACTTTGATTTTCACTTGTATATATTTATTTAGCTCCTTTATTAAATATTTATGCCATTCTAATGTTCAAACATCATTTATTATCCCCATTATTCCAAATCCCAAAGCTTCCACCCCAAACCTAGGAAACTAGTAATTTTCCTCCTTGGCAATTATTTGACCCTTAACATCAACTTTGCAAACTCTAATGAATATGGCTAATGTGATTAGGCCATTGTGACCCAATTCCAAATTTGGGACATGACACAAAACCTCCATAGAGTTCAAGTGAAGATGCATCCTTTCACCTACAATTAATACATTGTTATGAGTTTGACATGTTTTGTAGTAAGGAAGTGTCTTGTGGTATACACCAAAATTTAGGAACAAAACCTAGATACATAGGTACTAAGAGTTTCCTCTAAGGATCATGGCTCTAGTCTACCATAAATGCATTGTAAAGGGAATATTTCCCTATAAGTGGTATATATACACAATTTTGACATTTTGTGTAGACTGAATGGGTATTATGGCTTGATGAGAATTTGCAATTCCAAAATCATGGATTTAGGCACCAATAATTCATTTTATATCTCACGGTGCATGCACAAGATCCTAAACAACCCAAAATTCCCTATAGAGGGAAATATTTACCTAAGAGTGGTATATGGGAATAAATTTGGTGATTGGTGTACCTTGGGTGATTGTGTTTAGTTGTAGAATTCATGAAATAAGTTTCTCATAGTGATTAGTAAAGATCATGGACCGTGCAAGGGGCCCTAGAATATCATTACTATTCTTAGGTAATTAGAAGAACATTAATAGGTCACATATGGTGATTTAAGGCATTGTTACTATCCTTGGAAGTCTACAAGCCTAATTTAAGGCATATATCTTGATTTTTCTCTTGTAACCATGAATAGGGCCCCAATAACCAAACTAGTGTTTAAAAGGTCCAATCGAGGCCACAATTCCCACTTAGTGTAAGGACCACTCCCAAGTCCTTAAGGAACTAATGCTAATTGAACAATTTATCGTATTTCTTTTACATATCTACAATATTTCTATTTATGTGTGGGTATAAACCAATACATAATTATTCTTTTATAGTAGATAAAAAAATACAGCATGTCACATAACAATCTTAGTTTAACAATTTAGAATTTATACAAACATGTATATCAATTTAAAAATTTCAAAGTATTAAATGGAAAATACTTGTAGAAAAGTGGGATATTCCTCCAATCAATCTCCCTTCAGAAAAATAGGTTTTTCTTCCTATCAAGCTTCATGTAGAAAAGTAGGATTTGCCTCCAATAAAGCTCCCTGAAACTCCTCAACTACCCAAATGGTTTTTCCTCCCAACCAACGAGGAACAACCTCACTGGCTCCCTAGCTCCAACAAGATATGTTTCTTGGACCTCCGTCCCCAAAGCCGAAAAACACCAATACAACTAGTTTTTCCCACTTGTTCTCCAATAAAATCGAAATTTGTTCCTCTTGTATTTCCCCAAAAGAATCCTCCTCCATGCCTTCTCCATCCCACTCCTTATATCCCTTTCAGCACCTTATATTCACAAGAGCCTTGACTCCCCTTTATCCTTTCATAAATGTGAAAACCCCTTCCCAACTCCCCATGCCAATTCCATTAGATTCATTTAATTCGCCAACTAAGTAGGTGGATCACACTCATTTCATTTTATTTTAATAAATAAAATTGTCACCGTCAATTCCACATTCATCGAATTGAAACAAGGTAACATTATTTAAATAATATAAATTTAACATTAATTTCTTTTTTTCAAATTTGACTAATATAAGTATCACAAAAGTCAAATGCTTATTCACGAGATATTTTTGCATTCATGAACCAAATCCTTCCCCATCCCACTCCCTATATCCCTTTTACCATCTTATATTCACAAGAGCCTTGACTCCCCTTTATCCTTTCATAAATGTGAAAACCCCTTCCCAAATTCCCATGCCAATTCCATTAAATTCATTTAATTCACCAACTAAGTAGGTGGATTACACTCATTCCATTTTATTTTAAAAAATAAAATTGTCACCGTCAATTCCACATTCATCGAATTGAAACAAGGTAACATTATTTAAATAATATAAATTTGACATTAATTTCTTTTTTTCAAAAATGACTAATATAAGTATCAAAAAGTCAATTGCTTATTCGCGAGATATTTTTGCATTCATGAACCAAATCCTCATTTATAATTTGAAACTTAATAGACACATTGACGAAATAATTAATATTCATTTTAATGAAATTAACTTTTTATTTAAACCATTACCATAAACCTCTTATTTTTTTTAATTAATCCTTCATCAAGTAAACACTAAATAAATACTTGACAAATTATAACATAATTATTCCACAACATATGCATAAATTTCAAATTAAGATATTAATAATTAATTCATGATTGCCCATGGGGTGTAGAATAGACAGTGAATGGGTATACTGTTAAGGAACTCCTTATGTAAGGTCACTAGTTCGAACTTCGTGGGTAGTAGATTACAAATAATAATAATAATAATAATTGA
Organism: Larix kaempferi; assembly: GCA_027924585.1. NCBI lineage: Eukaryota > Viridiplantae > Streptophyta > Pinopsida > Pinales > Pinaceae > Larix > Larix kaempferi. The sequence goes on along the minus strand of BSBM01000307.1, from coordinate 7,779,649 downwards.
TTAAAATAATACTAGTTGTTACACAGAAATCTTCCACCCTGTGAGCATCAGCATTCTTTGGCCTGTAGGATCCATTTCAGTGACTCAGATCCATTTTTATCCTTCAGTGATACTAGTTTTCCCTATCTTTATTCCTACCCGCCTGTTGCATCATTATAGCAGGTGTACCCGCGAGTTGCATCCCTATAGCCCGCTGGTAGCATGTAAAATGGTAAAAACCACTATTTTATCACTTTTTACTCCTAAAAAGCAGTCATTGGGTGACCTTTGGCTCTCCATCTACCCAAGTAACGTCTCGACCAGTACTTTCACCTACCTTTGAGAGGACTATATATTGAGCACATATGGCTTATGGACGGGAGGAAGAAGAGAATTGTAAGAGAACTCTAGTGGATTTTTTCCCTATCTTGAGTCTGCACTCATTGATCCTTGTAGTTGTGAACCCCTTATGTTCACCTTCCAAACTCCTTCTAGTTTGAGTTTTCCATTCATGGAGGATTGAATTGGTGGAGGCACAAGTGGATTGATCTAGATCTTGGTTCATATTGGTTGTCGGCAAGAGGTCATATCACTTTGTACTTCTTCTTGTTCATTAATAGAAATACTCATATTCTCATCCATTCATGGTGTGAATGTCATTTATTATACATTGGGTTACATTTGCTTGTGATATTATGGACCATTGTTATTGATAATGTTAATGTCAATTATATATTATATGTACTTGTTGGATATTGTCTGTCAAGACTAATTTGCAGATTACAAGTGCGTGGATTGAAAGCTCCAACAGGGATCTACATTAAACATTGGATCGAGGTTGGTTGCATTTCTCCATTATCTTAACATTTTCATTTATAATAGCATTGCTTTGAGAATTGAGTAGATTTCTGGCAGTCATCTGTCTGTTGTAGTATTCCCAAGCCATAGTGAGTTTTCTCCAATACAGAAATGGCGACACTGCTGGGGAAAACATCCATGTTTGGAAAAAATTTTGAGCATTAGTCCATAATTAGAGTTGTTGTTTATCGAAGCTCTGTGTCACTGATTGGCCATTAAGATACACTGTAGAAAAATTTCTTTTTCTGAGCCTCTGAACTCTCTGTTTTCCCATTTTCCTTTCCTCACCCGCGGGCTAGCTTAGTTCTGACCACGTCTACCCACCTCTGTTTACTCTACTGCTTGCGGGTACCCGCAGGATTTCCTTCGATTGTAGCGTGTAACTCCGGATTTTGTTGGTTTATGCCTATTGGTTGTTGCTGCGTGAGTTTGGTTGGTTCCTGAGTCTTTGTTGGCCTTTTTCTTGACTGTTTCATGCCTTGGTTGTGACCAGATCTCTTTGTTTCTCTTGGTTGATCCTTTTTGGTTTTTTACCAATCTTTGGTTTTATCCTCTTGGTTTCTTCCTTTTGAGCTCATTCCTTTGGCTGGGTCTTGCTGTTTAGGATCTCCTGGGTTGTCTTAGTGATCTTCTCGGCACTTCAGTGACCGAATAGTAGGATTTTGCTTGCATTTTTTCATTCCATTTATATTGAAAAAATACAAAAATATACATTTAGTTTTTTGCATTTTCCTTCTTGTTTATAAGTGAAAATACAAAAATATTTTACTTTCATGTACTGCATCTTGCATTGAGTGCTTGTTTCCTTCATTTTAGGTTCTACTTGTGCATCGAAAAGATAAAAGATTGCATCTTTATTTTAGAATTGTTGGTTGATTTTACATATTAGTGACATTGTTTTATCGGATAGATGAGTCTAGGATTGGATGATGTTGCATACTATTGAGTCTACACATCACTAGTTTCACGATCATATCCCTTGAGTAATCACAGCCACTAAAATTAACTCTTAATCATAAAATTGATTAGACTGATTTTATTTATAGGCTACACCAACTAGCATAGGTTTAGAGTCTTGGAATAGATCATTGTGAGTTAACAATCCAAGACTACTAGACGAAACATTAGGTGTTTGAACAGGGAGTGGAGGACTCCATGGTATATATCGGTGTTCTCAGGAATCTCTACTCAATCCAGAGTTAAGCATGAGGTCACAGGAGGTTGGTTGAGGAGATATCCCTCTGATACCGGCTGATTGTGGGAGATATATCCAGGATTTGTTCCTATCTGGGGGTACCGAAGGTTCGTCCTCTTGTGCTTCAGGCTTAGCTACCCTGCCCATACGACGAGTCCCACCTGTGACTGTCCCCTTGAGCATTGGTTATATTGCAGTGAACATAGTTTCCTTACCTAGGTACTGCACAGGGTACTTGAGTGGTTATGCTGTTTGTGTCATGAGTCAGATAGGGATTGGACATCACAGTTGTGTTCGTGCAGTGGACTTGACCTTGTCAACACAGTGAAGCCTGGGTGTCTCTATAACTGATTCTGTTACCTTCGGCTATAGTTTGGGAGTCTCAAGCCTCTCCTAGGAGAGACATACCGGCTCTAGTGTCGGGAGCTCATTTATTTACTTTGTTTGTCTGCTCTTGGCTGTAGTTTCTCTAGGTGTGTGCTTTTGATTTACTGTTTTTTATCGGTAGTTGGACTTTAGAGGACATTGTGTCTCTCTCCGGAGATATCGTGGCATGGAGCCCTACTCTCCGCCGGTCCCGTCGTTTTGGCTGGTTTAAAGCCACTCAAAGTTACACGCCGTATTGCTAGAGGACGCCAGAGGGCTCCCTCTGAGTCTTTAGATTCTTACGTGACTTACGTAGAAGACTACATGGCTGCACATCCCGATATTGGGAAAGATCCTTCTACTCCTTCGGGTAGAGTTGAACATACTTCCGATCCCCATACTCCTCATGAGGATTTGGGAGGTGATCCACCTGACACTCAACCTGGTTCTATTTGGCCTAATCTACTTGACCGAGATCCATTTGATCCTTCGAATGGATAATTATCTTTATGGGATGCCCGACTTACCCGAGGAGGAAGAACAGGATGAGCCTTTCATTCCTTCGTTTCCACGCAATTATAGATACGGGAGGCCTGAGACTCATGATGACACTGGCCCTATGATCAACCCCACCACACTCTCTTTTGGTATGCCTAGTCATAGTACTGTTGAACCTTCCACTACGGTTGGTACTCACGAGCCTGGCACTAGTCAAAGTGTTAGCCATACTATACCCACTGGCGGCACTACCCTCACTGGGGGCACTACGTTGTCCACCCACTCACATAGTATGGGGACTGGTCAGATTCCTAACCATGCTAATGTTGGAACACGACCACCTCCTAGGAATACCCAACCTAACCGGAATGCTGTTCGGAATACGACTCGCCATCCACCACCTAATACACGTGCTGCTACTCGTCAACCCAAGACTACTTTTGCACATGATACCATTCCTCCCAACCATGGGGGTGGACACATACCGCACACTTTTGCATCCACTGCTGCCGCTAGTAATGCTAATGTAGGGGGTGGGAATATTTCCTATCCACATGGACATCACACCACCAGCCCTGCTACTAATCAGACTAATGTTGGGGTTGGGCATACTTCACATGCTTTTGGTCACCACATGACTGCTCAAGCTAATCCTAATGCTGGGGGTGGGAACATACCATACCATTACGGTCATTACAACATGGTTCCTGCTATGAATAGTACATACATGCCCCATACTCATGGTGGCAACCCTTACTACAACACAGTTAGTACTAGCCACCAGTATCACCCACAACCCTAATATGGTGCTCAAAATACGCATATACCTGCTTACTCTCAAATGGGTCAAGAAGGAGGAGGTTATCATTCTTATGGCCATGGGAAAGTTTATGGTCCGTCAGGTCCTTCTTATCAGCAGTTTATTCCTCATGGTCAAGCTTTTGGTCCATCTTATAACACAGTTCCATTTAACCAACCTTTCATGGGAGCTTATAATCCAGCTTTCCAGCCGTAGCTCCCATTCCTTGCACGCTTGAATCTCCAGGATCTTTCGAAGCTCACAAATTATCCAGTGTGTCACGACCCTGCTTGGTCCCCAGTCCCTACCAAGCTCCCTTCATACATTCCGAAGTTTGAAGGGAAAGGTGGTGATGACTCGGGAGATCATGTCACGACATTTCACCTTTGGTGCTCCTCCAACTCTTTGAATCATAATTCCATTCGTTTATGACTATTTCAACGCACCCTCACGGGGGTAGCCGTGAAGTGGTATGTGGAGTTGCCTGGAAACACCTATAGGGGATTCAATGAGATTACATTGGTTTTCTTAGACCATTTCCAGTTGCCGGTTTGTTATGATACTAGTACTAAGTTATTGTCCACCTTCCGTCAGAATAAGGCCACACATATTTCTGACCACGTTTAAGAGTGGCGTCAGCGGAAGAAATTAGTGAAATCCAACATTCCTCCAAAGTTCCTGTTGGAATGGTTTCTCAAGTATTTACTTCCATACATTGCTAAGGATGTTTCGATGTCCGACATTGTGACTGAGGAACAAGCTATCTTGAAAGTCTAGCAGTTAGATCTACTTTATTCTTAGTCTGGCATTTTGTATGACATTATTCCTGATGCACCGAGAACAAGACATGAGCCTACGTTAGTTCCTGGACCACATGTCGATGGCATCGTGGGGTCCGCATGCACTCGCCCTAAAAACTTGGTAGCTAATCAAATGCAAAATTTGTCGCTAAACCAGTCTGCTCCCGGAAAGGTACACACCTTGTCCACTTCCACTCCGTCATCTGATGTACACAATGTGCAATCAACGAAACTGTCGGGTAACCAACAACCTAGTGGTAAGAAAAAGGGGAGAAATAATCGTAGGGGTGGAAACAATGGAATTAATAACAATAGCAATCGTAATACTCCTCGTAAAGAGAATGCCAACCCTCCTCAGGAAGGCGGTAATGTTGGTGAGGATTGTAAACCTAGGTGTAAGGTGAAATTCCCTTGCAAGCTTTGTGGGGAGGATCATCTTACTCACTTATGTCCTCGAATTGAAGAAGCATCGAAGCATTTGGCATAGAGCCCAGCTATGTTGAAGGATCCCCTTCCTCATCATCAAAACATGGCTTCGCATGCTCCCACCACTGGTTATGGTACTAATGAAATGACCACGTCTTCTTCCAATACTAATGGTTATGGATGTGTGAATATGGTTCAGTCGGTGGTTTGTGTTGCTACTCGTCAACGCGATTATGGTGCACCACAACTGAATTTGGGGAATGAGCCTCCTCCTGCTCCTGACAATTCCTTGCATATCTAGAAGCCCTCTATTATTCCACAGATACCGAAAGGTGTTCTCAAGCGCTCCATGCATAATCCTAACGCTCGAGCCACCTAGAACTACTCCATCGTAGAAGATTTGGGCCAAACTCCATGTGCCGTGTTGGCTCTTGAGGTTTTACAAGCCTATCCTTCTCAGAAGCATGCCCTTTTGAGTGCGTTAGGAGTTCAGGATGGGGGAAGTCCTAGTGTTATCAAGTTCGATACTACTGATGTCCAGCCTCGCTTACCTTACCACATCGATTTTCAAATCCAGGTAGTTTGCCTTAAAAGCTTCGTCAAACGTACTATGGTTGATGAAGGTGCCTCTGCGTCAGCAATGCCGTTAGCTTGTTGGAAATCTCTTAGCTCTCCTCCTCTACTCGTGTCTAGAACTACACTCACTGCATTCCATGGTAGATCTTTTACGCCGCATGGAATTATCCCTTCCCTTGTTTTCTCCTTGGGAGGTAAGTCTGTGCCTATTGAAGTTGAAGTGATTGATGCGCCCATCGACTACAACCTTTTACTGGGTCAGAACTGGATGTACGCTATGAAGGCTGTCGCATCTACTGTATTTAGAGTTATCTGCTTTCCCCATGAAGGCAATATTGTGACGATCGATCAGCTAAATTATGTTGGCACTCCTTCCACAGCATCCACGGGATCTGTAGTCCCGCAAGTTTATAATTTTCAGCCGGCAACTGGGAACATAGGTGTTGGAATGTACCCCTCATTGATGGGAACTTTTAACCATTCTGCACTTGTGAATTTTATTGAAACCATTACCGACAATGTGTCTCCTCCTTCGAATAATATGTTATTCCGGACCTCCTATTTAGATGATCCGTGGACTTTACCATCCACGAATTCCACGTCTGGAGACATTGCGCATGTCGGGATGTCTATTCCTTTATCTATAGCGGAACTCGCTTACAATCATATCCAACAAACCACTACAGATCCGGATCTCTCTTCTTCCCAGACAGTTGAAGAATATCCCGTTACGCTGCCAGTTTTGGAAGCCAACCTATTTTGTTCACATGATTGCCTCGATGGTATCCGACCTTCAGATGAAGTTTTTATTGAGGCCGTGAATGGTAATGACAAGCTTTGGGAGGATTCTCATCATCAATTATGTTTCCTTCCCACCCTTGATCTTATTGAACGAGATGAGCCTCGAGTACAACCTGCCATGCATTTGAATTTGGATCCATTCACAGTCTCGTCCAGCCCTGATTTGACATTTGAGTCTAATGAGTCTTTGAGCTCTCCTATAGATCCGCAAATCGGTGCTCCTGAAGAGTTTGATTCTATTTCTAGAATTTCCAACTCCCATGATGATGAATTTTCTCTTGTAGATTCCTTCACATCCTTTAGCTTTTCTCTTCATTTTGAAGATGATCATTTTGATCCCTCAGGTATTGGTACTATGGCACCTTTAGTGGTTAGCTCTACGTGCGTTATGTCTGAGGTTAACAATAGTGAAGTTGAAAATTTTTCTGCCGTAGTGACTTGTATCAGATTTTTCTTTACGTATGTTTTAGAGATCATCTTGGTACTTATGTTTCTTGGAGACAAGATTTTTAACTGGACTTATACTTGTTTACTGGTCCTTTTCGACATTTTCTTTAGTCATGGCAGGCATATTCGGAACCTTGTATATAGGTTTAGGCCTCCCCATTGTTATGATGCATTTGAACCTTTTTCCATCCGAATTTGCAGACACCCCTTAAGTGTCCTTATCTTGCTCATGTTCGTTGCATTATGCTTAGCTTTGTCCCATGCACTTAGAAATAGTCTCGCATGTCCCTGACACTCGTCTACTCTCATTACGAGCGTTCTTCCATATCTCCTTTGAGCTCATTAAAAACAGTAAGGAGGTCACGAGTTTACTTTTTCGGGCTTGTTAAACCTTTACGGAAAATATTTTTATAAAGTCTTTTTTAAGCCCTTGTTAGACTTTTTCAAATCAAACAAGATTGCCGAGTATACTTGTCATTTCAGATTCGTTAAAGGATTTGAAGCAACATTCACTTAGGTATAAGTTTACCCCTTTTTCGGACTTTTTGGATTAATTACAAAAAAGTTATACTCTAGTCATACGTGACTAGAAGAGTTCTTCTCTCATTATTTTACACTTTTTCGGGTGAGGAGACTAACTTTACGAAAAAGGACTCCCCTTTTATGTCGAGTTGTGATTGCATTGCATTATCCTACTTGTCGCTTGAGCCTTGTGCCGGCTCCTGCTTACTCACTTATTAGCCATGTGCCTGAGCACTTTACCCTCCGAGCCAAGCAGTGTAATGTCCCCATTTTGACCCCCTTTGTATTAAATCATAAATGATGTAAAAATTGATATTTAATCATGGTGAGGAGCTCAAGGCCAAGGCCCCACCATGATTTAGTGTTTTATGTATCGGCAATTAAAAATAGATGCCTATGGCTCTTGTGCTAGATAGGCACAATGTAAATGAGACACCATGTAAATACGAATTTTAATGAAAAATACCCACAACTAGCTATGCAATGCAACAAAGAGATGGGCGCATGATTCTACAAGGAATAGGGAGGGAAATTATTCAAACTCTTGAGCCAATGGTGTGATCCATGTGTCAATGAGAAAACCCATAAACTACCAACTACCTATTTTGGGTTATCGGTCCAATCATTTAATTATTCCAGAAATTGGTTGAGGCAGTTAATGCCTTGGGAATGAAGAGGTATGGCAACCAATTTCGGGTATGGGCAAGCCATCAAACTGGAAAATCATGTTTTGTCTCCTTGGGAAAGAAAACACCCACGAAATGGTGCCCAAAAGCCATTCTGAACAGTTAGTCTTTCCTCTCTCACGTAGTCGAAACTACTGGGCCTTTTCCCATCACGTTTTTCACCATTTTTCCTGCATTTTCCATGCCCGGGAGCTCGTTTTTACATTGGACAGCAGCTGGGAGAGAAGGGCCACGTTTTGGGACTGTTATGGAGGTTGTTTTTGCCCCAGAATGACCATGGACGTTTTTCTAAAAACGGATTTGGCTTCCCAGGGTTATTCCCCATCTTCCAGTTTCGTTTTTGGGTTTCCCACGTTTTTCTGAAGCTAATGAAAACCCCATCTTTGGGTATCTCACTGTAAAAATGTTTTGTCATGCCCAATAAGTGTGGCTCTGCTATTATGTGCATCCCAGTTTTGATTTGAACCTGTGAGCAAGAAACTTGGACTGGTAGTGGACAGAATTGGCTTGATAAACCTAGTGGAGGGAGTAACCTTTCAAGAATATCAAGAGGGCTTTGGCTACTTTTCAATGCACACCCTGAGAGCACTAGAAAGGAAGGTATGGCTTGAGGGACTGTGTGGCAGTGAAGAGAATACTTCCTTGTGTTGGGTGTGTAGGCATTGTGAGTGACAAGCTGAATAGATCTGGTAGAGGTATCCATAGCTCTATGGTTGAGCACACTAGCTTAGCAATTCTTCCTTTCCAGTTCCTAGCAGCCTGATAAACCCAATTGTAGATTGGCTTGGCTCATCTTGGTGTATGCTTGGCTATGTGTGAGTTTGTTGTTCCCTGATTCCTTGTAGAGATCATTCCCAGCTCGGGGGTGGCAGTGTGTTGAGATATTGATGAGCACAACTGGCCTATGGTTGGGTGGAACGTTGCAGTTGCATATCCAGTTGCTTGGGACTACTTTGTTATAAGATAAGTTTTCTCTTGTGTTAACTTGCAATTATTTATCTTATGAATATCTTGAATGTATGAGGAATGTGTAATTGATATTATTTTCCGCTGTGTTTGACTTATAATTATACATCCCATATGTCTTTTATATTATGTGAATGCTTAGTTAAAAGTTCATGGGGCTAGATGCCCGGATTTAGTGTCACGTCCTCTCTATCATACTGGAATGGTAGGAGGGGATGTTACATTTTGGTATCAGAGCTGCTGGTTGCAGCATTGGGCCTTTATGGGGCTACCTATCATAGGTGCAGAGGTAAGATCACCTCCTGCTGAGCAGCAGTCATCACTGAAAGAAGGTATGATTTCAAAAATTTTCTTAAGAGTTTTTTTTGGAAATTTTTGTTTAAGTCTTTTTCGGGAAGAGTTCGGGAAATCATTCCAAAATTTGCGGAAGAGTTCCGCGAACCGCCCCGAAATTGCGGAAGGAATTCTCTTCCGAAATTGCGGAAGGAATTATCTTCCAAAACTGCGGAAGGATTTCGTGAGTTGTTCCGCAACGTGGAAAAATTCGGAGAACTGCTTCGAAACAGCGGAAAATTTTTCTAAGTGTTCGGCGTCGAAAGGAATTCTCTTCCGAAACTGTGGAAGGATTCCGCGAGTCGTTCCGCAACTGCGAAAGACTTCAGCGAATCGTTCTGCAACTGTGGAAGACTTCGGCGAATCGTTCCGCGACTGCGGAAGACTTCAGCGAATCGTTCCGCAATTGCGGAAGCATTCCACAAGTCGTTCCACAATTGCGGAAGCATTCCGCAAACCGACCCGCAATTGCGGAAGCACTCAACAAAATGCCCCGCAATTGCGGAAGGCTTCAGCAAACTGCCCCGAAACCGCGGAAGCATTCGGCGAACCGCCCCGCAACGACGACAAGATTTTTGTTAAAAAAAAAGAAAAAAAAAATTATCACAAGGGGCAAGCCCCCTTGACCCCCTTTTTCCCCCTCATATGTCGTTGATTGTGAGAAAATTAGAGGATTCGACAAATTGTCAACATAATATTTTCCCATGTGCATGAAGTAATTTATGAATTTTCGAGAATATAATGCAGCTAACAATTGTGTTGATGAACACATTTTACAGAATCACAGTTACATAAGGGCATCACTCTAGATAGTACAGTTGGAAAGTTTTGAATCTTGGTTGGGCCAAGAAAATCAACATCATGGATGATGCACAGGATCCCTATGAGCCTGAGACAGATGCCATGGGGGAGAACATACATGTTGAAAATGCTGAAACATAATCTAATGGGAGATGAAATCAAGAGACCTCTCCAGGTATTGCAGCCACCATGAGAAACCTAAGGATGGAGTTGCAAAGCTGTAGGGAAGATAATGAAAGGATGATTAAAGCTCAGGAAGAACAAAATCAGTTGAATGCAGCCATGCTACAGAGTTTGACAGACATCCAAAGGAAAATAAAATCTGGGCATCAGACATCAAATCTAGAAAGGGGTGGGAGTAGTTCTAGAAGGAATTCCCGTAAGAGGGCCAGTAGCCCAAGAAGAGTTTCTACAGACAAAACTTATAATCCAGAAATATCTTCTAATGCATCATCTGACTCTGAAGAATCCATTGAGGGTTCAATCTCTTCATCTCACGGGAGTAAGAGGAAGAAGCACTACAAGAAAAATTCACATGGGGAATTTAAGAAGGCAAAACCTCCTACATTTGATGGAGAGGTAAAGTCTGGTCAAGAAGCTGAAGCTTGGCTTCCTGGGATGAGAAAATATTTCCAAGTCCAAGACTACTCGGGAAATATGAAGGCAAGGGTAGCCATCTTCAACTTGAATGTAAGAGCATCCATATGGTGGGAACACATCAGGAAAGTGAAGAAGATCAACGAAAGGAAGATTGTGTGGAAGCAGTTCAAGAAATACTTCAAGCAGAAGTACCTCTCTGACAGGTACTATGATGATAAGATCAAAGAGTTCCATCAACTGAGATTGGGACAGTTGACCATGGAAGAATATGCAAACAAGTTCATGGAGCTGCTGAGGTATGTCAAGTACATTCGAGATGATAAGGTGAAAATTCAGAATTTCCTAAGTGGACTGCCCCAGTCATATAAAGATAGAATTGAGTTTGATGAAACTCGAACTCTAGAGGAGGCCATAAGAAAGGCCAAGTATTGCTTTGATCAAAACAGAAGCAAGCCAGAATTCCATAAGGCATGGAAGGATAGGAAAAATGAAAAGTTTGATCAAAGGAAGAAGGGGTTCAAGCCTCCTCAATTCCGGAATCAGCAAAGGCAACCATCACAGGTTGTGACTAAGCCAACTAGGATGATGGGAGACAAGCCAAGAGATCCAAAGGAGCCAAGAGAACCACTTCAATGTTGGGGTTGTGGAGGAGACCACATGCTTAGGAACTGTCCACATCGGAACGGGAATGCAAATCAAGTTCACAACATCCAAGGAGTTGGAACTGTGGGTCAAGTGGCGAGAGCAATCCCTAAAATCTATGCAGCAGTAGAAGACCGCCAGGAAGATCATCAATCAACTGTGGTTGAAGATGAAGGTAAGATTGCTAAGCAATCTGTTTCTATTTTGATTGATCCTGGATCTACTCACAGTTATGTCACTCCTAGAATTGTTGAGATTTGTGCTTTCAAGAAATTAAAGCATAGTAAATCATGGTTAGTTCAACTGGCCACTGGAACTAAGAGAAAAGTTAGTGAAATAGTAGAGAAATGTCCATTAGAGATGGATGGGCTATTCACTTATGCAGACCTGAATATTTTACCACTGGGTTCCTATGATATTCTCATTGGAATGGATTGGTTAGAAGCACACAGGGTTAAACTTGACTGCTACGATAAGACATTTGAATGCATGGACGAAGAAGGAAACCCGAGGGTTTTAAAAGGGATTCCAAAGGTGACTTCTGTCAGACAGGTTTCAGCCATGCAGCTTAAGAAGTTCTGTAGGAAGGGATGTCAACTGTATGCAGCCCACATTTTAGAGGCAACAGAGAATGAAACTCTTAAATTGGAGGACTATCATGTATTGCAAGAATTCAGGGATGTTTTTCCTGATGAGATTCTAGGACTTCCTCCAAAGAGAGACATTGACTTTACAATTGAACTTGTGCCAGGAGTGGCACCAGTGTCTAAGACACCCTACAGGATGAGTACACCGGAATTGCTAGAATTGAAAATGCAATTACAAGAGTTGCTGGAAAAGATATATATTAGGCCAAGTGTGTCCCCATGGGGAGCACCTGTTCTATTTGTGAAAAAGAAAGATGGAACACTCAGGTTATGTATTGACTACAGGCAGTTGAACAAAGTCACTGTGAAGAACAAATACCCATTGCCCCGAATTGATGACCTTTTTGACCAAATGAGAGGAGCAAAGGTATTTTCAAAGATTGACTTGAGGTCTGGTTACCATAAGGTAAGAATCAAAGAAGAAGATATTCATAAGACCGCCTTTAGAACAAGGTATGGACACTATGAGTTTGTAGAGGTACCATTCGGTCTCACAAATGCACCAGCTACATTCATGTGTCTCATGAATAATGTTTTTAGCAAGTATTTGGACAAGTTTGTTCTTGTATTCCTAGACGACATTCTCATATATTCTAAGAATGAAGAAGAGCATGAAGAACATTTGAGAATGACAATGCAATTACTAAGGGAGCATAAGTTATATGCAAAGTTGAGCAAATGTGACTTTTATAAAGATAGAATTCATTATTTGGGTCATATCATCTCCGACGAAGGAATATCTGTAGACCCTGAGAAGATTGAAAACATTATGAATTGGCCAACTCCAAGGAATGTGACTGATGTGAGATCTTTTATGGGCCTTGCTGGTTACTATAGGAGGTTTATCGAAAGATTCTCCAAGGTTGCAAACCCGATCACTTCTTTGCAAAAGAAGGGGATAAAGTTTGAATGGTCACCAAGATGTGAGGAAAGTTTTCAACGGTTGAAGAATCTTCTTACAAGTGCACCAATTTTGAAAATTGCAGGCCCAGAAAAAGACTTTGTGGTGTGTACCGATGCATGCAATCAAGGACTTGGAGGAGTTCTTATGCAAGACAACCATGTGATATGCTATGAGTCAAGAAAGTTGAAAGAGCATGAGAAGAACTATGCTACTCATGATATAGAGCTTGCATCCATAGTACATGCCTTAAAGATGTGGAGGCATTACTTAATGGGAAGAAAATTTGAGTTAAGGACAGACCATTGTGGTCTGAAATACTTGTTTGATCAGCCAACTTTAAATGCTAGGCAAGCTAGATGGTTGGAATTTTTGTGTGAATTTGATTTTGAAATCAAACACATAAAAGGGAAAGAAAACAAGGTGGCTGATGCACTCAGTAGGAAGGTACATGAAATGTATGTGGCAGCACTTAGTACTTTCCAACCAGATTTGAGGTAGCAAATTGTTAACCATATGGTTGAGGATGAAGTGTATGAGCAGATAAAGGGCAAATTGCAGCAGCAAAACCTTGAAAAGAAGTATGAAGGCTATAATTTGGAAGAAGGCGGACTTCTTAATTATAAGAATAGAGTCTATATTCCAAATGCGGTAGATTTGAGGAGAATTGTTATGGATGAAATCCATAAAGCTCCATACTCTGGTCACCCAGGATATCAGAAAACAATTGCTACAGCAAGAAAATATTATTTTTGGCCAGGCATGAAGAAGGATGTCGCTGACTACATTTCTAAGTGTATGAAATGTCAGCAGGTGAAGGTTGAACACCAACATCCAGTGGGTTTATTGCTTCCAGTGCCAATTCCAGAATGGAAATGGGAAGTAATATCCATGGACTTTATTACAGGATTGCCAATGACTGTGAGACAACATGATTCCATCATGGTTGTGGTGGACAAGTTAACAAAGACAGCACATTTTATATCGGTTAAGTCCACACATAAAGCCGATGCCATTGCAAATATTTTCATGAAGGAAATTTTCAGATTACATGGGTTGCCTAAGGCAATAATTTCTGATAGGGATACCAAGTTCACTTCCAATTTTTGGAAAGGTCTCTTTGCAGATTTGGGTACACAGCTAAGCTTTAGTACCGCATACCATCCTCAAACAGATGGGAAAACAGAAAGAGTAAATCGGGTGCTTGAAGACATGCTCCGCATGTATGTAATGGATAAACCATCCAAGTGGGAGGATTATCTACACTTGGTAGAATTTGCATATAACAATGGGAAACAAGCATCGTTGGGAATGAGTCCTTATGAGGCTTTGTACGGCAGAAGGTGTAGGAAACCAGTGACTTGGGACAATCTAGTGAACAGAATTGTACTTGGGCTAGAATTGCTTAAGGAAATGGAACAAGAGGTTTCAAAGATCGGACAGAATTTAAAAACAGCGCAGGATAAACAGAAAAACTATGTAGATAAGCATAGGATCCATAGGGAATTCAGTGTTGGGGATCATGTGTATCTTAGAGTGAGATCAAGGAAGAGTTCCTTGAAGCTTGGGAGTTGTGCCAAGCTATCACCTAGATATTGTGGGCCATTTGAAGTGCTTGAAAGAATAGGACCAATTGCATATAGACTTGCATTTCCTGCTAGCACTAAAGCTCATAATGTTTTTCCTGTCTTTGCTTAAGAAATATGTACATGATCCTAACCATGTGGTTAATTGGGATATGATCCAGGTGGAACCCGAGGGAGAATTCCAAATTGATCCATTGCGCATCCTAGATAAGAAGGTAACATTGCTCCGGAACCGAGCCATTAGATAGGTAAAGGTGCAATGGAAGCACTACAGTCCTAATGAGGCTACATGGGAGCTGGAGGATGCCATGAGGGTGGCATATCGATTTTTGTTCAATTTTGATGAGCACTGAGGACAGTGCTAATGTAAGGGGAGGGGAATGTAATGTCCCCATTTTGACCCCCTTTGTATTAAATCATAAATGATGTAAAAATTGATATTTAATCATGGTGAGGAGCTCAAGGCCAAGGCCCCACCATGATTTAGCGTTTTATGTATCGGCAATTAAAAATAGATGCCTATGGTTCTTGTGCTAGATAGGCACAATGTAAATGAGACACCATGTAAATACAAATTTTAATGAAAAATACCCACAACTAGCTATGCAATGCAACAAAGAGATGGGGGCATGATTCTACAAGGAATAGGGAGGGAAATTATTCAAACCCTTGAGCCAATGGTGTGATCCATGTGTCAATGAGAAAACCCATAAACTACCAACTACCCATTTTGGGTTATGGACCCAATCATTTAATTATTCCAGAAATTGGTTGAGGCAGTTAATGCCTTGGGAATGAAGAGGTATGGCAACCAATTTCGGGTATGGGCAAGCCATCAACCTGGAAAATCATGTTTTGTCTCCTTGGGCAAGAAAACACCCACGAAATGGTGCCCAAAAGCCATTCTGAATAGTTAGTCTTTCCTCTCTCACGCAGTCGGAACTACTAGGCCTTTTCCCATCACATTTTTCACCATTTTTCCTGCATTTTCCATGCCTGGGAGCTTGTTTTCACATTGGACAGCAGCTGGGAGAGAAGGGCCACGTTTTGGGACTGTTATGGAGGCCGTTTTTGCCCCAGAATGACCATGGATGTTTTTTTTAAAACGGATTTGGCTTCCCAGGGTTATTCTGCATCTTCCAATTTCGTTTTTGGGTTTCCCACGTTTTTCTGAAGCTAATGAAAACCCCATCTTTGGGTATCTCACTGTAAAAACGTTTTATCATGCCCAATAAGTGTGGCTCTACTGTTATGTGCATCCTGGTTTTGATTTGAACCTGTGAGCAAGAAACTTGGACTGGTAGTGGACAGAATTGGCTTGATAAACCCAGTGGAGGGAGTAACCTCTCAAGAAGATCAAGAGGGCTTTGGCTAGTTTTCTATGCACACTGTTAACACCTAAAAAGTGCTCACTAGCTCATTCCCTTACTCACATGACCCATTTGTCCACTTTTCCACCATTTGAGCCTCTGAAACCAACAAAAGGTCACCAAAAGACCTTAGTACACCCCTTTTTCCATTAAAAAAGATTATTTTTCCAAGAAAATCATAAAAAACCCTCAAAAAGGGTCCAAATTCCCAAAAATATTAAAAAGGGAATTAAAATATTATTTTTATTCAAAAAAGGAAAAAGGATGGAAAAGTACCTAAACCATGTTGGTCAATACCATTTGGTTTCCACAAAACCACAAATGGTATTTTCCACCACCAAAACCTATAAAAAGGTGGTAGGGGCTCCTCATTTCACATCCATCCATTATCTCATCCTTATGCTGCTGAAATCTCCCCTGAGCATTTTAGCCATTGCAAACCACATTGGAGAAGAGACCATTGGAGATTGGAGTTGCTCATCCTTGGAGCCATTCAACCTCACCATTAGAGGTATTGATTCCGCAAGCACTTGCTTGCCCCATTCTTTCAATACAAATTTATTATTCTTATATGTTCTTGTTCTTGATTTTAAATTATCTTTGTTATTTGCTTAATATCTTTGCTTAGATCCATGAATAGTCTTGTTTATTTAGTTTCTTGTTTTTATTTCTATTGAAACTGCTGCTACTAGTTAGCAGGTGCCCATAGCACTAAGACTGGTTGCAAAACCGGGCCAACAGTTTTTGGCGACTCCGCTTTGGTTTGAACTATAGATCTCTAGTTTTGCCTTTAATATTAGTTTTTTATGAGTTTTTAACATTTGGATCCATAGATCTGCCATCTTAGACAGCAGATCCATTGCTGCTCTGAGTTTTGGCCCCATAAACAGCCCGAAATTTTCAATTTTCGGGTTCGTTTCTCGGTTTCCGTGCACGGCTTCCGCCTCGCGGATTTTTGCCAGACAATCGCGCGGTCCATTGCGACTTTTCTGCGTTTTTCCGCGCGGTCCATCGCGGGTTTTTTCCAGAAAGTCACGTGGTCCATCGCGACTTTTCTGCTTTTTTCCGTGCTGCACACCGCGGCTTCGCGGCCGATTTCCGCGCTGCCCATCGCGACTGTGCGGCTAAAACCCGCGCGGTCCATCGCGGCTGTGCGCCCAAAACCCGCGCGGTCCATCGCGACTGTATGTCCAAAACCCGCGCGGCCCATCGCGGCTGTGCGTCCAAAACCCGCGCGGCTAAATTTTTCATTCGGCATCACGATTGTGAAAAAAACATTTTCTGTACTTTCTGCCCATAGCACACTTTTTACAGTATTAAATTCTGCATATTTGACAGCTTTGAAAATTTTTTTACTATTTAAAGAGCATATCTAGAAATCTTTTTAAAAAATTTCAAGAAAGTGAAAGAAAGACTCCTTTTGCATTTTCATCTAGATTCAAATTTTTTCTTGTTTACTTCTTTAAAAATCTTGCCCTTAGCAATTTTTCTTGAAACGAAGAAATCCATTTATTTCTTTTAAAAAGAAGTCTATTATTTGCTTTCATAAATCCAAAAAATCCATTATTTTTTGAGTTATTTTTTGAAAAGCATTTAAATTCCTTTTAGTGAAAAGTCATAAATATTTGCTTTTTATTTTCGAAAAATCCTTTATTTTTTGAAAATTTCCTGTAAAGCATTTAATTTTTTCAAGTTCAGTTTCCAACACCTCACGTGCACTCACACGATCACTTAATTGAACTAAGCCTTAAAACGTACCCTAATTTGAACACACTTTTAACCCCACTTGGGGAACACTAAAAGAATTCTTGTAGCTAGGTAGTATTGGGGGGATAGGTGTTCCAATAACACCCCTCAGTTCATACATCTGAGACATAGAAGTTGTCCAATTAGGGAGCTAAAATCTCTTAGTACTTTTTGACGCGGTCACAACCGGTTTGTGGGAAGGCCTCTCCCTTAGGAGGGTTGAAGTCGCGAGGATGGTTCCGGAAGCCTGAGTGGAATACCGAAATCCATTCAGTAACCGAAGGGCTACCATTCGCAGTTCTCGGGATATCCCTGTATTGGGATATTGTGATCAAAGGACCAAACGACAGATTTACCTTTTCTCGACGCGTCATGAACGGAGTATCCTAGTAGCCTGTCTTTAGGATTGATTACGCGGTGTCCCTCCCTGTAGGGGGATATCTAGCCGTTGTCTCAACATTCATATTGTCTGACTTGGATTTCATCACCTTGCAGAGGATATCGTCTGTTTGAGTCACAATACTTTTAGATTAGGTGTTTGCATGATTTCAACCTACCTGTGGTCTAGTTACACCTATTTTTTCTAGGAGCCGCTTGCATGTTGGTATTCTGACCAGTTGTTGCATTCCTCCACTTATTGTAGCACAGCTGCTAGAATAAGTGCCTTTTTTGAGGATTGATTTTTTGGCCTAAGAGCCTTCTTTTTTCACTCCCCTTCTTGCACCCTTGGTTGCATTAGGGCTTTGAGTCTTTTATATATATATCACCACCTGATACTTAAAACAAATTTTTTACCCAAACACATATTCTCACCATTGAGAATTTTAGACGCTCTCGTCGTCTACAGGGCGAACTCCCAGAGTTTAGTCCACTTGGCTCTCCACGTCACGGATGCAGAGCCCTATCCCTTGATTCGACACATCGTCAATCAATTAGACAGTCATCCGATTCTGACATACCGCACTTCACTTTTGATTTGGAGGTAGAATCCGAAAATCCCATAGAGTTATCACCAACCACCATTATGTCTGGAACACCATTTGATCCGCTATTTACAACTACCATAGGTCAGACATCTGCAGACCCTTCTGCTGTCGTACCATCCACGGCAACAACCACCCCCCTGGGTATGCCCAATATGGGTAACACTCCACATTTAGGAATTCCTAACACAGGGCCACCACCTGTCATGGGTATACCCAACATGGGGGTCATACCCCCTTTGGTTTCCACAAACCCCATCCCAGGAATCCCTAGTGCGATTCCCAACCCAAGTGCAACCCACGTTGCCCTTGGAAGTGCTATCCCAGGAATCCCTAGTGCGATTCCTAACCCAAGTGTCACCCAAGCTGTACTTGGAGGCGCTGGCCCACACCAGACTACACCTATTGGAGGGCACATACCCTCCATACCTAGCATACCTTTAGGCGCTACTGGACCCCTACACCATACCACAATGGCTAGGCATGTCCCAGTTCCAGTCACCACATCTGCTAGTCTACCATACATGGCAAGTCTGAACCTGCCAGATTTAGCTAGGCTCACAAATGACCCCATCAGACATGATCCTGCGTGGCCCCATATGCCCACTAAGATTCCCTCTGACATCCCTAAGTTTGAGGGTAAGGCAGGAGAAGACCCCCAGAATCACATCATGTCCTTCCATTTATGGTGTTCCTCCAACTCCATAGTGGATGACTCAATCTGCCTACGGCTTTTACAACGCACCTTCACTGGCTCCGCAGCCAAATGGTATATCGAGCAGCCCCATGGGACGCATGCCACATTTACCTCCCTTGCCTCGACTTTCCTACAATTCTTCCAGTTACCTGTCCGCTACGATGCGGGCGTCGAGATCCTACTGTCTTGCAGACAGAACACGGCCACGCATATCACTGACCATATTCATGATTGGCGTCGGCGCCGAAGCCTATGCAAAATAAAATTAGACGACCGAATATTCCTAGATTGGTTTCTAAAATCCCTCCTTCCTCTCATTGCGAAGGATGTAGCATCTGAAAGACCCGAGTCTGAAGAAGAGGCCATCCTCAAAGCTCAACAGTTTGATCTCATCTACGCCCAGTCGGGTTACCTATACACGATCATACCGGACGCCCCACGAGGCGACTCTGCACGCGGTGACACACCGGGGGCATCACATGCCGCTGATGGCATTATTGGCCAAATTACACCCCAAGCAAAACCTTTTAGTATGGTGAGCACCATGCCCGCCCTAGACCTTTCTAGGGCTACATCTAGTTCCGGAGCGACAACTTCGTATGCTCCAACAAACCAGACACATCACGTCCATGGACCCTCTTGTCCACAACATTGTTATGGCCAAGCGCCATCAGCATATGTACCTCCTACATACTATGCTCAACCTACGGTACAGACCCCCATGCAGTTCCCACAACAGCCCATGCATTACCCACAACCGGTTGCACCAGCTAACCTCACACCTCCACCAGCTCAGGGGTACCAACAACCCCAACAGGCAACTGGACCACCTCCAGCTCCACCTACATACTATCCACCGCAACCTACTCCCGCACCTGCGGCTCCTCAGAATCCCCCCAATGCTCAAGGGCATGTGTACGCACAACAACATCAGCCCCAATACCAAAATAACCAACGCAACCAGGCTGGGCAACCAAACCGCGGAAGAGGACGCAACCGTGGAAACAATCAAAACCGTAACCAAGCTCCACAACCTACCCATCCTCCGCAAAACAATAACGCGGCGCCTGCTCATCAGAATCCTGATCGACCACCTAAGCAAGCCAAAAATGCTAATTTACGAACAAACCAGCCTTGTTCCATTTGCGGTGTCTATGGTCACTATACCCACGCTTGCCCACATCTGGAGCAAGCTCGACAACTATGGACAAATGACGCCCATCGTCAAGGGCAGGCAGCTCCTCAGCCGCCACCCCACCCCCCACCACCTCCACAACAACCTTTGGTATTACAAAACCCTTTTCCAACACAAGGAGTGGTGAACACTCAGCCGTTATCCCCCCCACAGGGCAACGTGCAGCCACAACAAATTACTTACGCAACCCCTGATCAACCCATGTTCGATTCAGGTACTCACCATTTGTTGATGATGTCGACTGCCAATGCTAACCTCCAAACTCATTGGAACCAATATGGCTCCACCTCTGAAGCCCCTCCCGCCGACAAGAACACTAACGTTAATCCCACAGATCAAACATTACGTATACCTCCGGCTCCACTTGATGGCGCTTCCAAAGCACCTCGCTTCCCACTTTGTCGTATCAACAATAATCCCAATGCTCGGGCTGCGTCGAATTACAACATCGTAGACAACTTAGCCCAGTCTCCTGCAGCCATGTTTGCTTTAGAAGTTTTGAAAAACTGTCCTTCACAACGCAAGACTTTACTCTCTGCCATTGGCGCCATTGACCCCAATGATTCACAGTTGATCGCATTCGATTTAGACCAGTCTGAACCACGTCTGCCTTCCACCATAGCAGTCCAAGTTTCTGTTTCTATTCAGAATCTTGTCATCCATCGATGTATCATCGACGAGGGTGCATCCACATGCGTCATGTCCATATTCGTTTGGCAGAAGTTGGGATCCCCTACTCTCCAGCAGTCCACCACTGCATTACGCGCTTATGACGGCCGTTCGGCTCAACCCCAAGGTCTTTTAGCCAATGTCCCTGTCCAGCTGGCGGGTAAAACCGTGCTCATTGACATTGAGGTCATCAATGCCCAACTAGACTATAACCTTTTACTTGGTCGTAGCTACATGTACGCCATGCGGGCTGTTGCCTCATCCGTATTTCGCACCATGCAGTTCCCCCATGAGGGACGCGTGGTCAAGGTCGACCAGCTCACCTATTACGATCCCAAGGCCCCTACCACACCTGAAAATGTTCTCCCCATGCTTGAACAACCTGTTTGTGGTGCAACTACCTCATTCATTTCCTCAGTAGGACCCGGACTTTACTCCGAGGCACCGATGACCTCTACATTCCAGGCCATTCCACCACCGTCACCAGAGACCCAGGTCGCTAACCTCTGCACTCTTTCACAAACACCCGGTAATCAACCCTCCTTGTTACCCAAACCACCATTGGTCCCTAGTCACATCGGTGTTACACCTATCCACACAATCCCCTTTCTATTTCCTCCTTCGGGTGTAGTAAGCGCCCCGGTTATGGCTACCCTTAGTCTCCCCGGGTTAACATTGGGATTACCCATGTGGTATATTACGCCTCCCGTTCCTCCACCGACACCAAATGTCATCCTACAACCAGTGCAACCCATTGTTACTTCTACCCAACCACCTCCTGGTATCACGACTCCTTCATCGTCGACGAATCCCCCTCCATTCGTCAGGCCCACTGGGGGCAGAGGCCCACAACCATACACTGCGGTTCCCCCACCCAAGGCAGTTAAACCTCCCTCTGTATTTCGTGCTCCTCCAAAATGCTCGTTGTGTGATGAGTTAGGCCATCCAACCCATCAGTGCCCACAGTTACCTGCATTGCAGGAACACATGCAAATGCTGGACGACGACTCCAACATCCCAGTGGTCAAGCTCGATCCAAACCCCATGCCTCGTGATAAATCACTGCGTACCAACCACCCATGTGCGATATGCGGTATTTACGGCCACTACTCCCACAACTGTCCTGACATCCCAGACTATAGAGCAGCTCTCTACGAGATGAACAATTTGGACCTAGAGATGGCACCCCCTACTATCGAGGAGATCTACCCTCCCGCATCATCATCATCCGGAGAGATTAACACCATCTACATGATCTCTTCGACTACCACTACTTCATCACTCGATTTGACCACTCAAAGCTCCCGCAATGATGAAGAGGCTCCCGAGACTCCTACTACCTTTGATTATCCCGGGGAAGATATGCACCATCGTCCATACTTACTCCTGGAAGAGACTTCATCCACCACTGCTACCCAATTCACGGTTGAGTCCAAGGATTTCCTTCCTACTAAAATCGACTGGTTAACGGATCCCATTGCCGATATTTCTCCTGTCATCCACATTGACATCTCTGACCCACTTGGTGCCCTTCATACCATCACATTAGGAACCTCCCACAGTGAGCATGAGATCGGAGAATACCAACAACTCTTCCAAGAATTCACTGATGTCTTTACTTGGTCAGATACCGAAATGCCTGGCCTTGACCCCGCCATTTATACGATCTCCACTGGATACCCCTCTATCCGGTCGGCCCCTTCCATTGATCCCTTTGACACACAGGTTCAACCCTTTCAAATCGACCAGGAAACCACATGTCCACAACATGGGGGCAGGCCCAAAACCTTGCCTACTCATCATCATCGTGATCCTCGTCGGATATACTGGGGGCATCCACCCCACAAAGGGAATCCCCCATCATCATATCATCACTTCAGTATGCCACCACGACCCACAGCCTCATGGTATAACACCCCGCCAGCAGTTGCTCAATGCCCTATTGATCTCTCTCTGAGACAACATCTGCACCACATTGACACCTCTGAGTTAGGGGGAATAATAGATTACCTCGACCCCGGTATAGGGGGCATGATCAATCATTTTGAACCTTCCCCATCATCTCTATCTCAACACCTCAATGGGCCCATCGTTCAAACCAACACATATGTGATCCACAATCACAAACCCCATGCACATAGCATGGGGGCATGTCATTAACCCTGCTCACTTTTTCATATTCGTGATCTCAACCATTTTTGAGGTCACGTGTCACTTGTATATTTGAGTTGATTTTATGCAGATAGTATTTCCCCCCATGGGTCATCATTTCTCCCCACCACTACATCATTGGCTTGGTGGGCTCACCTTTATTTGTAGCAATTTTTTAACCTAGTTATTTGCTTTGACCATTCCGGAGTCCTTAGGACCTCCGTTTTTCGCACCATTTGCACTACCGGATTCATATTTCCGTGCCCGTGATGACGCTTGAGATCATATCTCGCTGTCACGTCCCGATTTTCAGGGCATTTTTTCCATGCCCCCTCGTCACCTCGGTTTGCGTGCCACATCGGCCGTTCTCCGTTTTGGGTGTACCTTATATCACCGGATTCAGTTTTCCATGCTCGTGATGACGCTTGAGATCATTTCTCGCTGTCACGTCCCAATTTTCAGGGCATTTTTTCCTTGTGCCCCCCTCGTTGCCTCGGTTTGCGTGCCACATCGGCCGTTCTCTGTTTTCGACGTGCCTTATATCGCCGGATTCAGTTTTCCGCACTCGTGATGACGCTCGAGATCATTTCTCGCTCTCACCCCTAGATTTTTCGGGCATTTTTCCTTATGCCCCCCCTCGTCGCCTCGGTTTGCATGCCACATCGGCCGTTCTCCGTTTTCAACGTGCCTTATATCGCCGGATTCAGTTTTCCGCGCTCGTGATGACGCTCGAGATCATTTCTCACTCTCACCTCTAGATTTTTTTGGGCATTTTTTCTTGTGCCCCCCTCGTCACCTCGGTTTGCGCGCCACATCGGCCGTTCTCCGTTTTCGACAATCCTTAGGTCACCGGATCCAGTTTTCCACACTGATGACGACGCTTGAGACCTTTTTTCTCCCTCATCAGTCCATTTTTGTTCGGTATAATTTTATCCCTTTTTCGGGCCGAGCAACCCCTTTTACGAAAAAGGCACTTAGGGAGTTTCTGTTAAGCTCTTTTCTGACTCCTACAAATAATGAAAAGATTGCCGAGCAACCTTGTTTCCTTTCATGCTCGTTAAACGTATCTGAAAGGGCGTCTACCTGGTATAAGTTTACCCCTTTTCCGGACCTTGTAGACTAATTACGAAAAAGGTATACTCTAGTCACATCGGCTAGAAGAGTTCTCCATCCGCATCATTTTATGCTTTTTCGGGCCTTGGAGACTAAACTTACGAAAAAGAAACACCAACAGAGTCCACTTACCGTTTTCAGACTCTCTAAAAATGAAAGCAACCATGAGCATGAGCCGTCCTGGGCTCGCAAAATCCACAGGACCGTACCATTTTAGAGCACACTTTTATCCCTTCTTCGAGCTCATTAAAACCACGAAAAAGGAATCAATGGTGCCTCTTGGCGCCACGACAGATCACATCTACTCATATGGCAGCTTCCCCATTTTGGTCGCCTTTGTTCAGAGTATTCTGCAGTATGTCACTTTGATAATCCCTCGACAGCACCTATCAGTTCGTCCTCCCCCCCAGAGTCAATATATACTATTCAGTCAAAGCAATGATCCCCACACCTACAAGTCAGTTCCCTACGGTGCCAGGTCAACCATGTCATCATGCTCTGAACAAAGGAAGTTTGAGTCTACCCATTTTTTGACCCAGTTATTTCCCTTCCCCACAAGTATGTCAGTCCTACCATCAGTACTACATCACTTCAGTTCTACACCTCGTGCTCCTATCAAGGAAACATCATTGCCTTGTTAGTTGCTGGTCTCCCTCTGTCGACGACAACCACATTGATTCCAGAGGATAGACCTAGAGGTCCCTGTGTCTTGGACTCATTACCATTTATGATGAGTGCCTATGAATCATTTCGAGAGGAATCCTCAGTGCCTCTCCGAAAGGTTGTTTCTCACATGCTCGACTCCAACACCTTGATCGCATCGTTGAGACTCGCACAGGGTATTAGTCCGTTCAGTTATTAGTCGAAGACCCCGGATACCACTTGACTCCTCCACATTTGAGAGTCTACCTATGGATACAACCAGTTACACTTTTTCTATAGATATCCGGGTTGCGTATGGTGACAATATCTCAGATGGCTCACAGTCATTGAGTTCATACAGATGTTGGACACCTTCAGTTTCAGCAGTTCAACAGTTTTTCCAGTGTATCAGTTATTGAGATCAGCCATGATCATGAGTATATCCCACAAAAATGTCCCCTTTGGACCATTATGATGTACCAGTATATTTCTTACGTATTAGATCCCCCTTCTTGGGACTAATTGTTTTGTATACGTCTTGATACGAGCATGGGAATGCCCGCCTCGTCCTTCATCAGAGATTATACCTCATTCATATTGAGGCCATGTAATATTTTTTGTTTTTGCAGCTTCCAAGGGCCGTGGCTCCAGTCACCAACCGGTCTCTTCTCTCCCCTAAACCTCAGAAAAAAGGACAAAAGAACTATGATGTCTATCGGCCATACGATGAGCTCCTGCCCTCACACATCAGGGGGCAATCTGTTAACACCTAAAAAGTGCTCACTAGCTCATTCCCTTACTCACATGACCCATTTGTCCACTTTTCCACCATCTGAGCCTCTGAAACCAACAAAAGGTCACCAAAAGACCTTAGTACACCCCTTTTTCCATTAAAAAAGATTATTTTTCCAAGAAAATCATAAAAAACCCTCAAAAAGGGTCCAAATTCCCAAAAATATTAAAAAGGGAATTAAAATATTATTTTTATTCAAAAAAGGAAAAAGGAGGGAAAAGTACCTAAACCATGTTGGTCAATACCATTTGGTTTCCACAAAACCACAAATGGTATTTCCCACCACCAAAACCTATAAAAAGGTGGTAGGGGCTCCTTATTTCACATCCATCCATTATCTCATCCTTATGCTGCTGAAATCTCCCCTGAGCATTTTAGCCATTGCAAACCACATTGGAGAAGAGACCATTGGAGATTGGAGTTGCTCATCCTTGGAGCCATTCAACCTCACCATTAGAGGTATTGATTCCGCAAGCACTTGCTTGCCCCATTCTTTCAATACAAATTTATTATTCTTATATGTTCTTGTTCTTGATTTTAAATTATCTTTGTTATTTGCTTAATATCTTTGCTTAGATCCATGAATAGTCTTGTTTATTTAGTTTCTTGTTTTTATTTCTATTGAAACTGCTGCTACTAGTTAGCAGGTGCCCATAGCACTAAGCCTGGTTGCAAAACCGGGCCAACACACACCCTGAGAGCACTAGAAAGGAAGGTATGGCTTGAGGGACTGTGTGGCAGTGAAGAGAATACTTCCTTGTGTTGGGTGTGTAGGCATTGTGAGTGCCAAGCTGAATAGATCTGGTAGAGGTATCCATAGCTCTATGGTTGAGCACACTAGCTTAGCAATTCTTCCTTTCCAGTTCCTAGCAGCCTGATAAACCCAATTGTAGATTGGCTTGGCTCATCTTGGTGTATGATTGGCTATGTGTGAGTCTGTTGTTCCCTGATTCCTTGTAGAGATCATGCCCAGCTCGGGGGTGGCAGTGTGTTGAGATATTGATGAGCACAACTGGCCTATGGTTGGGTGGAACGTTGCAGTTGTATAGCCAGTTTCTTGGGACTACTTTGTTATAAGATAAGTATTCTCTTGTGTTAACTTGCAATTATTTATCTTATGAATATCTTGAATGTATGAGGAATGTGTAATTGATATTATTTTCCACTGTGTTTGACTTATAATTATACATCCCATATGTCTTTTATATTATGTGAATGCTTAGTTAAAAGTTCATGGGGCTAGATTCCCGGATTTAGTGTCACGTCCTCTCTATCATGCTGGTATGGTAGGAGGGGATGTTACAAGCAGAGCCTTAATTTATCTTTCGCAGCTTGATGACCCTTTACCCTGAGGGAACATTCCCCCGAGTGTCCACATCCTGCATGCACTTCCTTGCATTGAGCATAGGTATGTTCCACTGCTTGGGACTAGTCTGCTAGCTATTTGACACTCGTTCCATCACCTGTTGTACTATAAGAAATTTTATTCTTTTTCAAGCTTTTCCCAAATATAAAAAAGGCCAAAAAAATCAAATATTCCAAACATCCGGACGGGATTATGGTTACTACTTCTTGTTGGCAGCTGTTGTGTCTCCTTTGAACAGAGCATTCATTCCACTCCATACATTATGAGTCGGGACTATAGTTGGACCTTAGGTGCTGTACTTGTTTCTCAGTTTTGTCCACCAATTAGTTAAGATTCTAGTCATTATGGAGCCCTCTGTAATGCCTCCTGCATTGCACAATTTATGTCGAGTCTATGCTGCCTGAGTCTATCCATCTGCTCATGCTCTTGTTCAAAGGAAGTCCTGAAACCAATGTCATCCACTCCTTAGTTCTCTTGACTATTGCATGTTGGCCATCCTTATTGAGTCAGTCCATTTCACCTGAGATCTTCCAAATATGTCAACATTGCTGGTACCTCACGCTGGTTAATGGGGGATGCCTTAATGCCCTCCTTCCAACGAGTCTCATTCCGTCGACTTCAACTCATTTATTCCAGGACTTGAGGATTAGAGTTCAGTTGAGTACCTTGAGGCTTGCAGTATTAGTGGTAGGTTCTCTCGCCATCGATAGTGTTGGGAATACATCAATGTCCCCTGATCGATGGATTCATCCTAGTGTTCGACTTCAACCCATTTATTCACACTCTTATGATTGTGCTCTGTGCCTTGATGCCCATTTTCATTATCGGTGGGTCATCTCGCATCTGTTAACGGTATACATCATTGAATGGTAATCAGACGATGTCTCATCAAGTTCGACCCCAACTCCTTTATTCACTTGATGGGACTTTCACTGTCGAAGACTTGTGTAGAAGACCCCAGGCGATTGTGGCATTCAGTATGCTACATATGATTTTGAATTTACATCTGAGATATCACCTCTCATATTTCACCAGTTTGTACCTCCAGTTTGCACTAATTGTCTTCTTTTCAGCAGAAGACCATATCTTACTGTAGAGGGATCATGGCTATGATCACTTATCACATGTATCCATTATGTACTGCCTATTCATGGCCATTGTATCAGATTGTTGTACTATACTGACATGTATTCAAAGATACTATTGTATTATGACAAGTGAGTTGTTCTTTCCACTTGTGTCTCCATCACTCCACTTCTGAGTTTTAAGATGTATTTCGGCCATCATAGCACATTTCAGTCTCTGACCTCACACATTAGGGGGCATCTGTTACACAGAAATATTCCACCCTGTGAGCATCAGCATTCTTTGGCCTGTAGGATCCATTTCAGTGACTCAGATCCATTTTTATCCTTCAGTGATACTAGTTTCCCTATCTTTATTCCTACCCGCCTATTGCATCATTATAGCAGGTGTACCCGCGAGTTGCATCCCTATAGCCTACGGGTAGCATGTAAAATGGTAATAACCACTATTTTATCACTTTTTACTCCTAAAAAGTAGTCATTGGGTGACCTTTGGCTCTCCATCTACCCAAGTAATATCTTGATGAGTCCTTTCACCTACCTTTGAGAGCACTATATATTGAGCACATATGGCTTATGGACGGGAGGAAGAAGAGAATTGTAAGAGAAATCTAGTGGATTTTTTCCCTATCTTGAGTCTGCACTCATTGATCATTGTAGTTTTGAACCCCTTATGTTCACCTTCCAAACTCCTTCTAGTTTGAGTTTGCCATTCATGGAGGATTGAAGTGGTGGAGGAACAAGTGTATTGATCTAGATCTTAGTTCAGATTGGTTGCCGGCAAGAGGTCGTATCATTTTGTACTTCTTCTTCTTCATTAATAGAAATACTCAAATCCTTGTCCATTCATTGTGTGAATGTCATTTATTATCCATTGGGTTACATTTGCTTGTGATATTATGAACCATTGTTATTGATAATGTTAATGTCAATTATATATTATATGTACTTGTTGGATATTGGCTGTCAAGACTAATTTGCAGATTACAAGTGCATGGATTGAAAGATCCAACGGGGATCTACATCAAACATTGGATCGAGGTTGGTTACATTTATCCATTATCTTAACATTGTCATTTATAATATCATTGCTTTGATAATTGAGTAGATTTCTGGTAGTCATCTGTCTGTTGTGGTATTCCCAAGCCATAGTGAGTTTTCTCCAATACACTAGTGTACATGCACAATTTATGTAGGCATAGCTAGAGATCACATAGTTCATGTATGCACTAACAACAACAATATCACTTAATTCATAATTCACACGGGTCTTATCTACCGATGAAAGACATAAAATCAACATTTGTAGTTCCAAGCCATTTACTGACTATATCATAATAATCTATGAAACCAACACAATGTACCTAGTAATCATACAAGATTAAGGAAAGGGTCTTTAACACACACATAATTATTTAACTTGATCTCTGTAAATTAAATAATATCCATATCTACCTACTTCCTTCTATCTAATTCACAACTACCTTCCTCATCCTATCCTTCCTCTGTTGGAATATCCTGGAGCGTCAACTACATTAACCTAACTCCAGATAGAACCTGTAAGCAAAAGTGTCTACTACGTCGACCAAGATTCCCTAGTAAGAAACAAATAGTCATCATCACACATATTAGGGAGCGTGCCATAGAACAACCATCCCATGAATCCAGGTTTCAGAGGATAAACAGTGTGTAATGTCTCCACCCTCCTAATGGTATGAGGGTCAATGCCTACATCAACATAGTAACTACATTGCTATTTTTTTTCTCAGGATTTGTCATCAAATGACTATTTTGGGAAGTTGATTTTCCTGAAACCTTTCACCTTCGCACACATCATGATAATGAACCAATAATAATACAACACAATACTGTTTCACTCACATACCACTTCTCTTTCTAATTTCATGTCACCGATGCACTTTTGTTTCGTAGCATCCAACTATCACTTAGCTCATTTAAACCTGTAGGTTAGTCTCCCAACACAAGATCATGCAATATTGTGCAATCATTGACATATACATATTTCATTACAAGTCAACAACAATGTAACCATATTTTCTATGTACCATGCACCTGGTATCACATTCATTTATTCAACATATAACTTTAAACTGGTATCCACGCACCCAACATATTTTAAATTTGCATGGTAGATATAAAATTAAAGCATGGCTATCATTAATAATATTAACATCACACACATATATATAACTTCCGCAAAATAATAGGTTCATATGTCCACAACCATTATATTGACGGAGTTCCACAAATAATAAGAAAATACAAATAGGTAATGGTAGTTCATATGGTAAATTCAAAACAAGGCATTACACTTAGAGGCAAAGGATATCCTAAATATTTATTTTGTTTCGGTTCAATACATTTTTTTTTCATGTGGTTCATGGCCACATATATCGGTTGCTTGCTACATCCACATAAAACCCTTTTGAAATCCAGAGAACATAGAGAAGACAAGTATTTCTATGGGGTAAACTGCTGACCCTGATTACAAAGACTAACCTGGTGGGGACATTGAGTGAGGCCCTATTACAAACTATGCAAATCCACCAGGGGATTTGACCTAGAGACCTCTTGCTTTCAAGAAACAATTCTCAACCACTCGATCCAACCCACCGAGATAAGTCCAATACATCTTTATATTGATATGTAAATCAACTTGGTAGTTGGAAAATGCCAAGGTGACCTCAACATCTATTTAATGAAGACGTCATTGGGTTCTCATCATGGAGGACACTATATATGGTAAATATTATTAGTCTGTCATTGTCATTTGTTTGTAGCACCTCCTCATTCAAAGCATTACTTGTTTATAGATGATGGTTTGTGTTGGAAACTAAATCATTTGGGTTTCGGTAAAAGTACATTATATTATGATTACTACTCATGTGAAGAGTCATAAGTGAATAGGAAGAGTGAAAGTAGAGTCCAAGAGACCTCTTAAAAGATGAAACCAAGGATCATATTTATTGTATCTATATGTTTATCATATTAATGAAATCACATCTCACGCTTATCTCTATTTGGACTTGCTATCTCCAATTGGACTCAGCCCAAGAGTGGTATCATAATAGGTTCATTATTTTTACATATGAATGAGTTTCTTCAACTCCGTGACCACAAATCCGGAACATGTAAAACCTTATACCATTAAAGGTACTTTGAAGAGAATACCTTCTTCTACTTCCAGCTATGTGTCATTGTTATATTTTTGGAATGCGATTTGAACCCCATAACCTAAAAGTCTGGATGGCATGCTAGTATTGACTTTTTTAATGTTTAACCACTCTATTAGTTTTCATTATTTGTGGGTACATAGGTAGAAATCCAAATATATATACCTATTTATACCTTAACAAACACATATAGATAGACATTTGTATGCCTTATTAAATGTTGGTATCATTGGCTAATGATATTGATATAGACATTCTATAGTTTCTTATTAACACCTAAAAATCGCACACATGTGACATTTTGGTGATTCATCTAGTAAGGCATCATCAAAATAAAGAATGCATATCACCACAGGATCCTCAACAAATCCAAAACACAACATGACTCCATAAGTTCCAAGGAATAGTCAAAACAAAGGGTAGCACAGGTAATACAGAGTTGACCCGCGCTATAGCGCATGTTACCTGAACAACGCCCGCGCTACACCTACGTGGATTTTCCTTCGATATATGCGCTACTGTCAAAATGATGTTAGAAAAAAAGGATCGCAGAGCAATAACAATAAAAATAAATGCAAATATAATCACACATACACATTACAAGAGAGACACAGATATATCGTGGTTCACCCAACTTGGGCTACGTCCACACTGAATTTGCCAGTCCTTATTATTATTACCGTCCAGCAAGTCGAAGGGATACAACCTGCAGCACAACCGATGCACTTCCTCTTCTCTGTTTTACAGTCTCTCTCCAGATCTCAAAGATCTTTATAATGCATAAAACCTAATACATCAACCCTAGCCGTATTACAATGTCCTTCTTTTATAAGGGAAATACAATGGGAAAATACCACGGGATACCCAAAACCATGGGCCCACAAAATAGCTGGCGAAAACAGCCCCAAAAAATTTCTTCGGGGGCGTTGCCCTCGAACCCCCATTTCTCGGGGGCGTTGCCCCCGAACCCCCGCCGGGGGACCGCTGGCCCCTGGACCCCCCAGCCAGGGGGGATGGCCCCCCCTGGAACCCCGTGGGGGGGCGATGCCCCCCCACACCCCCCCGTTGGGGTGAGTGTACAGTCCACCTACACATCATATAGAACTGGGGTACAAACACGGCTAATACAATATCATCTATGAGACTAGAAGATCTGGCTCCACAACCAACAATCTCCCACTTGGAGACTGATCACAACAACTCCACCGCTGCTGCACTTGCTGGACTTGGACTTGGAAAATTTCTCCTCTTCACCTTCATGCTCGAAGGCCAACTGAAACCGAGCACGAACTCAGTTTCTCTCTGGTCACTACCTTTGTGAACATGTCTGCAGGATTCTGGCTAGTATGTATCTTTTCCAACTTTAACAGTTCATCTTCCAGAACAGAGCGTATGAAATGGTACTTGAGCTGTATATGTTTAGTCCTGGAATGGAATGCTGAGTTCTTTGCAAGATGAATGGCACTCTGGCTGTCACTATACAGTCTGCTATCCTTCTGCTTCTTACCCACTTCCTCCATAAACCTCTGCAAGCAAATCATCTCTTTACTAGCCTCTGTAATGGAAACATACTCTGCTTCTGTTGTTGAAAGTGCAACAACCTTCTGTAGTTTCGAAATCCAGCTTACTGCTGTTCCACCTACAGTAAACACATACCCTGTGGTACTCCTCCTGCTATCCTTGTCACCTGCCATATATGCATCAACATATCCCTGTAGAACAGTGTCTGAACCTCCAAAACATAATGCCTCAGTGGTAGTACCTCTCAAATACCTAAGAATCCACTGTACTGCCTTCCAATGTTCTTTACCTGGATTGTTCATATATCTGCTCACAACTCCCACTGCATGTGCAATATCTGGTCTTGTGCACACCATGGCATACATCAAGCTGCCAACTGCTGATTGATAGGGAACCTTGGACATGTAATCTATCTCTTCTTGTGTCTTGGGACACATTTCCTTACTTAGACTGAAATGGCTAGCCAAAGGTGTACTTACAGGTTTTGCATTCTGCATTCTGAACCTCTCCAACACCTTTTGTATGTACTCACTTTGAGACAATGTCAATTTGCGATTTTTCCTGTCTCTCATTATTCTCATACCAAGGATTTGCTTTGCAGCACCCAAATCCTTCATCGCAAATGAATTAGCTAGCTTCCTTTCGAGTACATTTATATCCTGCATGTCAGACCCTGCAACAAGCATGTCATCCACATACAATAACAAGATAATATATCTTCCATTGTCTAGCTTCTTGAAATAAACACAGTGGTCAGAATGACATCTACTATAACCTTGTTCTGTCATAAACATGTCAAACTTTAGATACCATTGCCTTGGAGCTTGCTTCAAGCCATACAAGCTCTTTTTCAACTTGCATACCAGATCCTCCTTACCTTTGACTTCATACCCTTGTGGCTGCTGCATATATATTTCTTCCTCCAAATCCCCATGGAGGAAAGCTGTTTTTACATCTAATTGTTCAAGATGCAAATCTTCTACAGCCACTAGACTTAAGATAGTCCTAATTGAAGTCATCTTAACAACAGGAGAAAATATTTCATCAAAATCTATACCTTTCTTCTGTGCAAACCCCTTTACAACAAGTCTAGCCTTGTACCGCTTCTTACCTCCTTCTTCTTCCTTCAACCTGTAAATCCATTTGTTTTGCAATGCTCTTTTACCAGCAGGCAATTTAACCAAATCCCAAGTCTGGTTTCCTACCAATGAGTCCATCTCCTCATTCATGCCTTGCTCCCACTTCTTTCTAGTTTCCACCTGCATTGCTTCTTCATAACATTCTGGTTCACTAGAATCAGTCATCAATAAATAATACATTGAAGGAGAGTATCGTTCAGGGAGTCTACTTAACCTGGTAGATCTTCTTACAGTTGCAGGAGTTTCAGGTACTTGCTGCTGCTCTTGATTTTCTGGCACCTTCGGAACTTCATTTTCTTTAACTTCATCAAGCACTATGTACTCTGTGCTTTCCTTTTCTTGTTTCTTTCCCTGCAACTGATCTTTATACATGACCTTTTCATTGAATATCACATCTCTACTCCTGATGATTTTGTTATTTTCATAATCCCATAAACGATAACCAAATTCATCAACCCCATATCCAATAAAGGTACATTTCTTGGATTTAGCTTCAAGCTTTGTTCTATTTTCTTTATCAATATGGACAAATGCTTCACAACCAAACGTTCTCAGAAATGAGTAGTTTACCTTTTTATCTGTCCATGCTTCCTCTGGAATACCACCATCCAAAGCACTTGAAGGTCCTCTGTTTATTAAATAAACAGCAGTATTTACAGCATCCGCCCAAAACTGTAAGGGCAACCCTGCATGTAGTCGCATACACCTTGCACGCTCCATGATCATTCTGTTCATCCTTTCTGACACACCATTTTCCTGTGGTGTTCCTGGGACTGTCTTCTCTCTACGAATCCCATGGTATGAACATTAACTATCAAACTCCCTGCCGCAGTACTCACCTCCATTATCAGATCTGAGACACTTCAACCTTTTTCCTGTCTCATTCTCAACCAAAGCTTTCCACTTCTTAAAAGTAGCAAACACATCAGATTTCTGTCTAATGCAATAAACCCAAGTTTTTGTAGTTGCATCATTAATAAATGTAACATAATAATGAGAGCCACCAAGAGATTGTACCTGAGCTGGTCCCCATACATCTGTATGCACAAGCTCTAATTTTCCATTCTTCTTCTGTTTCCCAACCCTGAGAAATCTGACTCTCTTCTGTTTTCCATAAACACAGTTTTCACAGAATTCCAAACTTACCTACTTCAAATCCGGCAGCAACTTCCTTGAGTGGAGAATCTGCATCCCCTTCTCACTCATGTGGCCAAGCCTATGATGCCACAAAGCTGTATCTGTTCCTGTGGATGCTAAAGAGATAGAATGGTCAGTATTATGAGGACATAAATACAACGTACCTACTCTGTCTCCTTTTGCTATCACCATTGATCCTTTAGTGATCTTCCACCACTTTTCTCCGAACGTAGATAGACAGCCGCCATCTCCCAACTGCCTTGTTGAGATCAGATTTCTTTTCATAGCAGGAATATGCCTAACATCTTTCAACAACCAATCAGTTCCGTTCTTAACTTTTATCCATGCCTTACCCATTCCAACAATTTTACATGGCTCATCATCACCCAATAAAACATGTCCAAAATCGCCAGGAACATACTCATGAAAGTATTTCCTATGGGGTGTAGCATGACATGAAGCTCTTGAATCTACTACCCAATAATCACTAGTATTATCTAATGCAAGAATCAAAGAATCTTGTAACACATCACCTGCTACATTTGCTTCCTGGGTAGTTTCCTTCTGTGCATCTCCTTTCTTCTTTAGAGATTTGCAGTCTTTCTTTAGATGTCCTTTCTTTCCACAGTTCCAGCACTCTATCTTTCCCAGTCTGGACTTAGATCTGCCCGTTTTAGACTTTCCACGATTACCTTGGCTCTTTCCTCTCTCCTTTTGTCTTCCTCTGCTCTCCATGGTCAACGCATTACCTGATGTCTCACCTGTGCTTTTTCTTCGCATTTCCTCGCTAAGAATAACACCAATAACATCATCAAATTTCAAGGTGTTTGAACCAGAGACAGAGTTACTTACAGCCATGACCAAGCTATTCCAGCTTTCTGGCAATGAACACAAGATTAGAAGAGCCCTAACCTCATCATCAAAGGTCACACTTACATAACTTAGCTGATTTGTAACCGTATTAAACTCATTTAAATGATCAGTAACAGATCCACCTTCAGACATCTTCATATTAAATAAACGCTTCATTAGAAATACCTTGTTGGAAGCCGAGGGTTTTTCATACAGCTTACCCAATGCTTTCATCAAACCCTCTGTTGTCGTTTCTTTTGAGATATTGAAAGCCACCGACGAAGCCAGGCTCAACCGTATTGTTCCCATAGCCTTTCTGTCAAGAACCACCCATTCTTCATCCTTCATAGTCGTCGGCTACTTTGCTTTTCCTCCCAACGGTAGGTATAGATCCTTCTGGTACAGATAGTCCTCCATTTGCATCTTCCATAACCCGAAGTTTTGGCCGTTAAACTTTTCGACCTTAAACTTTCCTTCTTCTGCCATTGCTCCCACTCGAACCAGAAACCCTAGCTTCCTGCGGGTTTAACTGCCAAATAGACCTTTGGCTCTGATACCAATTGTTAGAAAAACAGGATCGCAGAGCAATAACAATAAACAGAAATGCAAATATAATCACACATACACATTACAAGAGAGACACAGATATATCGTGGTTCACCCAACTTGGGCTACGTCCACACTGAATTTTCCAGTCCTTATTATTATTACCATCCAGCAAGTCGAAGGGATACAACCTGCAGCACAACCGCTGCACTTCCTCTTCTCTGTTTTACAGTCTCTCTCCAGATCTCAAAGATCTTTA
Source organism: Larix kaempferi (assembly GCA_027924585.1). Classification (NCBI taxonomy): domain Eukaryota; kingdom Viridiplantae; phylum Streptophyta; class Pinopsida; order Pinales; family Pinaceae; genus Larix; species Larix kaempferi. The sequence goes on along the minus strand of BSBM01000307.1, from coordinate 7,742,762 downwards.
CAATGCATAAAACCTAATACATCAACCCTAGCCATATTACAATGTCCTTCTTTTATAAGGGAAATAAAATGGGAAAATACCACGGGATACCCAAAACCATGGGCCCGCAAAACAGCTGGCGAAAACAACCCCAAAAAATTTCTTCGGGGGCGTTGCCCCCGAACCCCCATTTCTCCGGGGCACTGCCCCCGAACCCCCGTTTCTTCGGGGGTGATGCCCCCCCACACCTTCCCGCTGGGGTGAGTGTACAATCCACCTACACATCATATAGAACTGGGGTATAAACACGGCTAATACAATATCATCTATGAGACTAGAAGATATGGCTCCACAACCAAGAAATGAAGGGACCACTCACTCCAAGTGGAGCATTGAAGACTCATTCCTCCCCAAAGATACGAATTCGGCTCCTTAGAAACTTGGTGACATTAATCATCCCCCCTTGTGTACCTTGGAGCTAGTTCATGAAGGAGGAGAGTTCACATTTGGATCTAGTTGTTGGCCACCTCTTGGCCTATAAAAGAAATCCATTGGCATTCATTTGGTAGAGATAAAGTAGAGTAAGCTTATGTTGTTGGATTTGAGTTGGAGCTTCCTCATATCCCACCATTTCCTACCATTGTAAGCATTTCGAAGCTCCCTTGCCACCTTCCATCTAGGGGCAAGTGTTTATCTCCATTACTCTTCCATCTACTTAACATTTAGTTTGGACAAGAAAAGCCTCCCTAAGGGAGATTGTTGGATTCCCTTGAATCCCACACCTCCTATGTGTTGTACAGATATTCCATTGGGTAATACAAGAGTGGTTTAGCATATCTTTTGTTGTTGTTGAAGTTTGCATTCTCCCACCATCTCTTTCACTTTGTTTTTATCAATATTTCTATGTTTGAATGTGAACTACACTAACTATCTTTTGCAAGATCACTTGGAGGAATTACAACAAAAAAAGGGGTTCCAAGGACTAAGGCCTTGCTGCAACCTACAAGGCTTAGCCCCTTACCAAGTGGAAGAGTGCACTTGTGGAACTTTTTCCACAATAGTTCTAATGGAGACCATACTTATTTTTGTTCATTTCTCTTTAAAATAGGTTGTTTTATGCTAAGTATTTAATTATGGGTATTTATTACTTGCAGGAGAACAAGTATTCCACCTCTTGCTTCCAGAAATTGGCCCCATTACTGCGATAATTTATTCTTTTACATAGCCCCACGGTTCCCAATGTCTCTGTCGCCCTGACAACGTGGAAACAACTCGGACAGTCACACGTACAACACAGGTTACCAGTGTTATACCCACGCTACACCTCTCATCGCATCAGCGTGGAACGTCAATGTATTACCTGCGCTACGCACACATCTGTTTTGTATTAACCCGTGCGTTTCGTGCGACAGAGTGTGGTTTAGCCGCGCTACTATCATTTATTTTATTTTTATCCGTGTTGAATATTGTAACTTCAAAGAATATTATATTTGTACTTTATTATTTCGGAGATGTTTCATTCCTCCGAGGTAACCCTATCATGTATCTGGAGATGTTTATTCCTCCAGGGGTTTGTATTAACTAGGGTTATTAGACCCACCATGTGGGGGTCGGCCCTGTAGTTATATTTTAGGGGTTATTAGACTTCTCCAGGAGAGGTCGGCCCCATTAGGTCTTTTAGTCAGTTGGGGGTTAGTATAAATAGATGAGGTGAACTCCTCATTAGATCATTCACTCACTTGTGGAAGAGTGCGCACTTGTATGGGAGATCTGCTAAGGAGTCAAAGGAAGAAGGAGCACATCTTGTATTTTGGTTGATCATCTTATTGAGGAAAGCTTTGATGATTATGATTATGTTTCTTTCAGTGATCTTGCTAGTTTATTTGGTTTAAACTTAACATGGTATCAGAGCTAGACTGAATAGGACATCTTTCACAAGGTAAGAATACCTCTCTCTCTCTCCGGTGAAGTTAGGGTTTCAGCCCAAAGTCGGTATTATTGAATTTTGGTTGCATGGCTGGATATCCCTTTTCAATACCTTCCTTTTAAGCCCTAGATCGAACTTTTTGATTGGGTAGAACTCCGAGAAATAAAAACCCTAATTCTACCAAAAGTGCGATAAGTCAGAATTTGGTTTCAGAAAAAAGTTTGCATTTTTTTATTTCCGATTACATGGCTGGATAGCCCTTCTCAAGACCATTCTTTTGAGCCCTAGATCGAACTTTTTGGTTGAGTAGAACTCTGGGAAATCAAAACCCTAATTCTACCAAAAGTGCGATAAGTCAGAATTTGGTTTCAGAAAAAAGTTTGCATTTTTTATTTCTGATTACATGTCTGGATAGCCCTTCTCAAGACTATTCTTTTGAGCCCTAGATCGAACTTTTTGGTTGAATAGAACTCCGGGAAAGTCAAACCCTAATTCTACCAAAAGTGCGATAAAATTCTGTTCCAGATTCCGGAAAAGTGAAAAGTAACTTTTCCAGGTAAGTCTGCTCTGTCTCTTGGACTCCCCCAAGAAAAGATGGCTCCAAACACTAAGCTTGAAGACAAGCTAGAAGGTATAGAAAATTTCCGGGCTTGGAAATACAGAATTGGTCTCATCCTTGAAGAGAATGACCTTGCTCATTATATCAAGGAAGAAGTTGCAGAACCAGAAGGAGATGAAGCCAAAGAAAAGCACAGGAAGGATCTGATTAGGGCAAAGAGAATCATAGCTGATTCTATTAAAGACCACTTGATTCCCCAAGTGGCCTCTAAGAAGACTCCAAAGGAAATGTATGATGCCCTAGGAAGAATGTATGAAGGAAAGAACATCAACAGAAAGATGAACCTAAGGTCTCAATTAAAGAGTACCAAGATGCACAAAGGAGAATCCATTCAAGACTACTTCTCAAGGGTCTCTATAATCAAGGAGCAATTAGATGCCATTGGTGATACTCTTGATGAAGATGAACATGTGATGACTGCCCTAAATGGTCTCACTAGATCTTGGGAATCTTTCATACAAACCATGTGTGCCAGAAAAGAAAGCATGAAGTTTGATGTAGTATGGGAAGATTGTGTTCAAGAAGAGGCTAGGGTTGCCAACAGAGAAGCTCTTCTCAAAGAGGATGACCAAGCTTTGGCCACCCACACCAAAAGAGGAAAGATAGGCTACTTCAAGAAGGTGAACTTCAAAAGGTCTCAACCTTCTCATAGATTCAAAAGGAAAGGAGGAGACACCTCCACAGTCCAATGTTTCAATTGTCTTAAGCTAGGACACTATGCTAGAGACTGTACCCTACCAGAGAAGAAGAAGAAAAGGTTTCTCCACAAAAGACATCATGCTCATATGGCAGAAGATGACAGTGAAGAAGAAGAAGAAGAGGTTGAGGAAAGACCTCAAAAGAAAAGATCTAAAGTGAAGAAAGAAGATCCAAAAGAATATGTACTATTTTATGCTCTCTCTGGATCTGTGTCTCCTGGTGAAGGCACTTGGCGTATTGACAGTGGTGCTTCAAAGCACATGATAGGTCATAAGGAAATTCTCTCCAGGATCGAAGAAAAGTCTTCACCCCAAAAGGTATCCTTAGGAGATGATTATCAATATCCCATCAAGGGAATTGGTGAAGCAAGCTACAAGCTTGATTCAGGAACACCATTAAAAATGAAAGAAATCTTATATGTCCCAGGTTTAAAAAAGAATCTACTCTCTATCTCAGCACTAGACAAGAAAGGATTTAGAGTAGCCTTCATAGATGGACAAGTACTCATGTGGTCCAAAGGAAAATCAATCAAAGATGCAATTGTCATTGGTGAAGAAGAAGGAGGACTTTATAAACTCAAGGGTCATCCAGAATCTGCCCTTGCTCATGAAGTTTCTAGTCCCAGTGAGCTATGGCATAGAAGACTAGCTCACATCAACTATAAAGCCTTACCCTTTGTAAGCAAGGTGGTTATAGGTTTACCAGATTTGAAGGATGATCATGATGGCTCATGTAAAGGATGTAAGAAAGGGAAGAATGTCAAGAATCCTTTTTCCGAAAAGTGAAACAAAGACTAAGAACTCTCTAGAGCTAATACACTCAGATGTATGTGGACCTATGCCCACCACTTCTCTAAGTGGGTTTGAATACTATCTCTCATTCATTAATGACTATTCAAGGAAAACTTGGATATACTTCCTAAAAGGTAAGAATGAAGTCTTTGGAAAATTCAAAGAGTTCAAGGCCCTAATAGAAAATCTCTCAGATAAGAGAATCAAGATTCTCAGAACAGATAATGGCGGAGAATATACTTCAAAGGAATTTGAAGACTTTTGTAAAGAAGCTGGAATTAAGAGGGAACTAACCACTCCCTACAATCCCCAACAAAATGGGGTAGCTGAGAAGAAAAATAGAACTATCATGGAAGCTGTAAAGACTATGATACATGACCAAGATCTTCCCATGTATCTATGGGCTGAGGCAGCCAAGACAACAGTGTATGTACAAAATAGACTATCTCACAGTGCTCTTGATTTCAAAACACCAGAAGAAGTCTTTATAGGAAAGAAGCCTGAGGTAAGTCATCTTAAGATATTTGGGTGTCCTGTGTACATCCACATTCCAAAAGAAAAGAGAACCAAGTTGGATCCCTCAGGCAAGAAGGGATTGTTTGTTGGTTATTGTGAAACTTCCAAAGCCTTCAGAATCTACATACCAGGTTTCCATCATATATAAATAAGTAGAGATGTAACCTTTGATGAGGAAGCAGCTCTCAAGAAATCCAGAAAGTGTCAACTTGAAGAAGTTTATGAAGAATATCCATCTCCCAGAATCTCAGAGACTGTTCACATCCCTGAAGAGGATGCACCAGAGGATCATGACATGCTGGAACTACAAGAACCCCCTGTTGCAGAATTATCTAGGAAAGGAAGACCAGCATGGGATAGAGACATTATTCAAGGAGATGAAAGATATGGTGCTCCTGAAGGCTCCACTAGAGAAAGGAAGAAACCAAAACTGGTGTCCAACTATATGGCCTTGATGTGTGATCTTGTGGATCAACTACCTAATAGCTTTGAAGAGGCAGCTCAGAAGAAAGAATGGGTAGAAGCAATGACAGAAGAATATCAGTCAATAATGAAAAATGATGTTTGGGATATATTTCCCAAACCAAAAGATAAAAGTGTGGTTTCTTCCAAATGGATCTTCAAAATAAAACATGCTGCAGATGGAAGCATTGAAAAATACAAAGCAAGATTTGTAACCAGAGGATTCTCTCAGAAGGAGGGAATTGACTATGAAGAAACATTTGCACCAGTTGCCAGGTATACTTCAATTAGAACTATCATGGCACTTGCATCCATGATGAAGTGGAAATTACACCAAATGGATGTTAAGACAACTTTTCTGAATGGTGTAATTGAAGAAGAAGTATACATAGAACAACCACAAGGGTTTGAGGTCAATGACGGAAGGACTCATGTATGCAAACTGAAAAAGGAATTATATGGGTTGAAACAAGCTCCCAGGGCTTGGTACGGAAGGATTGACAGTTTCTTAACTAGCATGGGATTTACCAAGAGTAAAGCTGACCCAAACCTTTATCTCAAAGTAATAGATGATGAACCAGTTATACTATTGTTATATGTCGATGATCTATTTCTAACTGGAAATGAGAAACAAATTATTGAAAGCAAGAAGAAGCTTTCTTCAGAATTCGAGATGAAAGATCTCGGATTAATGCACTACTTCTTAGGCTTAGAAGTAACACAAGAACCAAGAGGAATCTTTCTAAATCAAGGTAAATATGCTGTGGAGATTCTGAAAAGATTTGACATGTTGGAGTGTAAACCCATGGCCACTCTCATGGACTCCAACTTGAAGATTTTGGTTAATGACTCATCAGAATTAGTGGACCTAACTCTATATAGACAAATTATTGGGTCACTAATGTATTTAACAAATACTAGGCCAGACATATGCTTTGTTGTAAATACCCTAAGTCAGTATTTAGTAGAACCTAGAAAGGTTCATCTAATAGCTGCAAAGCATATAATGAGGTACCTAAAAGGTACATTGGATTTTGGTTTACTTTATCACGGAAGTCATGAACTCAAGTTACATGGTTACTCAGACTCTGACTGGGCAGGTAGTGTCTCAGATAGAAAGAGTACTTCAGGAGGATGTTATGGTCTTGGATCTGCCATGATCTCATGGTTCAGCAAGAAACAATCTAGTGTGGCCCTCAGCTCTGCTGAGGCAGAATATATAGCTGCCTATTCTGCCAGCTGTGAAGCAGTATGGCTTCGGAAACTGCTATCTGGAGTGTTTGACTTAGAAATGGATCCCACTGTAATTATGTGTGATAATCAAAGCTGCATCAAGATGACAGAGAATCCTGTGTTCCATGATAAGTCAAAACACATAGAGATCCGTTACTTTTATATACGAGATATGGTGCAAAAGGGAGCTATCAAGCTCGAGTATGTGAGCACTGAAGATCAAATTGCTGATATCTTGACCAAACCTTTGTCTCGAGTGAAGTTTGAATACTTCCGAGACAAGCTTGGTGTAGTTCAAAAGGACCCTCCTCGAAAGGGGGAGTAGTATGATCTCTGATGACAAGTTTGTCTCATCAATGATGAGGCTACCCTATCACTACACCTAGTTACTTAGAAATATTTAAATTTAGGACTACTATATTTAGAAATACTTAGTTGTACTTACATGATTTTGATGATAGATGTATTAGTGAGAATACATGCTTTGATGATAGATGTATACATGCTTTTGATGATAGATGTATTAGTGAGAATACATGCTTTGATGATAGATGTATACATTCTTATGATGACAAATGTATTAGTGAGAATACATGCTTTTGATAATAGATGTATACATGCTTTTGATGTCAGATGTATTAATGAGAATACATGTTTTTGATGATGGATGTATACATGTTTTTGATGATTGGAAACATCGTTTTGATGTATGATGTATACATGTTGTTGATACTAGATGATGATACATGCATTGATTAATGTACTTGTATAGATGAGGATACTTGTACTTGTATTGATGAGAATACATGTGGGGATTGTATCATCCTTGAACACTTGTTCTAAAATGAGCCGTAGACAGAAGTCTCCGAGAAAGAAGAGGGATTGTATCATCCTTGAACATCTGTTCTAAAGAGAGCCGTAGATGTATGTCTTCGATAATGAAATCCTGAATTAACACGTAGGGGATTGTATCGTCCCTAGACTAATGTCCCAGAATAGAGCCATAGACATGATGTCTCCGATAATGAAATCCTGAATTAAGAGGCAGGGGATTGCATCGTCCCCGGACTGAGGTCCCAGAATAGAGCCGTAGACTGGGTCTCCGATAATGAAGTCCTGAATGAACAGGAAAGGGATTGCATCGTCCCCGGACTGAGGTCCCAGAATAGAGCTGTAGACTGGGTCTCCGATAATGAAGTCCTGAATGAACAGGCAGGGGATTGCATCGTCCCCGGACTTAGGTCCCAATAGAGCCGTAGAATGGGTCTCTGATAATGAAGTACTGAATGAACAGGCAGGGGATTGCATCGTCCCCGGACTGAGGTCTCAGAATAGAGCCGTAGACTGGGTCTCCGAAAATGAAGTCCTGAATGAACAGGAAGGGGATTGCATCGTCCCTGGACTAAGGTCCCAGAATTGATCCGTAGATTGATGTCTCTGAGAACTGAAGATCGGATTGTATCATCCATGGACCTATGTCCTAAAGGGAGCAGGATTGATCATCCTGGAACATGATCGTGTGATGACGATGCGGATGATCATATGATGACGATGCTGATGATTGTGTGATGACGATGCTATTGATTGTATGATGACGATGCTGATGATCGTGTGATGACGATGTTGATGATCGTGTGATGACGATGCTGTTGATTGTATGATGATGATGCTGATGATCGCGTGATGATGATGCTGATGATCATGTGATGACGATGCTGATGATCGTGTGATGACGATGCTGATGATCATGTGATGACGATGCTGATGATCGTGCGATGATGATGCTGATAACGATGCTGATGATCGTGTGATGACGATGCTGATGATTGTGTGATGACGATGCTGATGATCGTATGGTGACGATGATGATGATCGTATGGTGATGATGCTGATGATTGTAGTGATATCAACATGGTTGACATTGATGTTACAGTAACTGGTTGAGTTACTGATGAAGATGAATTGAAGAAAGCTTCCGATGATATATAGATGTATCATGTATGATAACTCCTTGCTCCTGCAGATGTTGTTATAATATCCTTCTCGTTAAGGGGGAGTGTTGAATATTGTAACTTCAAAGAATATTATATTTGTACTTTATTATTCCGGAGATGTTTCATTCCTCCGAGGTAACCCTATCATGTATCTGGAGATGTTTATTCCTCCAGGGGTTTGTATTAACTAGGGTTATTAGACCCACCATGTGGGGGTCATCCCTGTAGTTATATTTTAGGGGTTATTAGACTTCTCCAAGAGAGGTCGGCCCCATTAGGTCTTTTAGTCAGTTGGGGGTTAGTATAAATAGATGAGGTGAACTCCTCATTAGATCATTCACTCACTTGTGGAAGAGTGCGCACTTGTCTGGGAGATCTGCTAAGGAGTCAAAGGAAGAAGGAGCACATCTTGTATTTTGGTTGATCATCTTATTGAGGAAAGCTTTGCTGGGTTTTCTACCCCATGAGGGTTTCCCAGGGTATATTCTGTGTCTATCTTGTGATTATGTTTCTTTCAGTGATCTTGCTAGTTTATTTGGTTTAAACTTAACAATCTGCATAGGTTAGTTTGACAGTCCAAATACTGCTCACTAGTGAACTTAAATTAAGGCTAATTCGCATAATTACTTAATTTTGTAGTAATTAGTTCACCTAGACCAAGATTAGGAAATAAACAGTTCATCTCTCTTGAAACTTACCTAGGTAACCAACTTTGAGGATTTCAACAGGCATCATTGTTGTCACTAGTATTCAATACCATCTCTTGTTTATGCATCAATCGACATGTTATTTTTATTAGTATTGCTAGTGTATAAAACACTTTTTTCACACAAGCAATGACCTAAAGACACTTGTCTCCTGAAGTATACTCTTCACCCTGCACTTCATGTGAGCTTGGTGAATTAGAAAAAGGGTGAGAAGTGTGAAATACCTCCATTACACACTTGCTGTGAAAATGCTAATCCTCACAACATATCTAAGAGCTGATGTATACCTCACAAAAAATATTAAGCAAGAAAATAGAAGAAGAGTGGACAATGTAGTGTAAAAGAGCAGCATAATTATGATACAGTAGAACTCAGATATAAGCATAATTGTTAGAAAAATAGGATCGCAGAGAAATAACAATAAACATAAATGCAAATATAATCACAAACACGTTACAAGAGAGACACAGATATATCGTGGTTCACCCCAAGATGGGCTACGTCCACATTGAAGTTGCTAGTCCTTATTATTATACCGTCCAACAAAGTGAAGGGATACAATCTGCAGCACAACCATTGCATTTCCTCTTCACTGTCTCATAGTCTTTCTTTTTGATCTTAGAGATATTTATAATGCATAAAACCTAATACATCATCCCTATCCATGTTAAAATGTCTTTCTTTTATAAGGGAAATGCAATGGGAAAATACCATGGGCTACCCAAAACCATGGGCCCGAAAACAGTTGGCGAAAAAACCCCTCAAAAGTTTTCTCGGGGGCTCTGCCCCCGAACCGCCGTAACTTCAGGGCATTGCCCCAAAACCTCCTTTCTCAGGGGCACTAGCCCCTATTCCGGGGAGTGCAGAGCACTCCCCCGGACCCCCTGGGGATCATGCCAAGATCATAACCAAACCTGGGGTACGGACACGGCTGAATAATAATATCTCTAAATTTAGAGATCAAGCTCCACAACCAACAAGAATAACATCAATTTAATTCATTAATCATAATATGAACAATAAATAATACAATGGAGAGGATCCGAATACCAAGGTGGTAATTCGAATTAGCCTGCATGGACTCATCATCATATTAGTGGAGTGTCATCAAAGCACAAGTAACCATCAACCATGTGTCAAAATGAGTCTAACTGGATGTAGTAGGTGTAACTGATACATAGAGAACTAATGGAAGGTGCATGAGGAGCTAACTGCAGTCATAATAGTCAACCAAGTCTTTCTGGGTGTCCAACGGAGTGTTTCAGTTAGTTAACTAGTCAATCAGTCCTTAAATCAAGGAAAGATTCACAAATCAAGCAACTAACTGAAGTGTCATTGGTGGTAGGTGAGAGAGGGTTCCTTTCACATGTGGTAGGTGAAAAAGATGGTGCATCACTGACTAGGAGGGCTGGAACTGAGTGGAAACAGGCACCTGAGGCTAGTAAACTAAGCACTAGGTGCTAGGAGACACCATACTAATGACTGGGATGCATGCATGCAATTGCATGACTACATGCAGAAATGCATGCACGATTGAAATGAAAAATAATGATAATGCGGGTAGGACTAGGATGGAGTATAGGAATATACTAACACCCCCCCTTAATCCATCCTGGGCCCTGGTAACCGAGAACAAAGGTCACCCAATACAACTAATAATAAAGAATAGTCCATGAAACAAAAAAATGGGGAAAAACCTCATGGGAAAAATACCCCACCTCAAAGGAGACTGTAAGGCACACCAAAAAAAGGAATGCTCCAAACTCAAGTAGGTGTGATGCTTGGTCATATGTCTAGAGGTATCTTCTTCTTGGGAAGAAGTGGTTCATGCTCCAAAAACATGTGCTTGTGTTTTCCTTCAATGGATGCAAGCGAATACGGAGACATGTGCTTCTACTTGCTCTTCAGACCGAATGTGATGAGAACCAATCCAAAGGTATGAGGATTATCCTGGAACCTGTGATTCGAATCATATGAGGTAGGCTCAAATTCATGAATGTGTAGATACTCTTTTGTTATCTCCTTTGAACCATCATAGGTGAGATCATGCCCAAAAGAACCATCACATGATAGTGGTTGCTTGGACTTCAAATCATCTCCAAGATTTGATAAATGGTTTCTTGAGATCTCCTTTGAACTAGCAGGGGTGAGATCAAAACCAAATGAACCATGAAACAATGGCAATGGCTTGGATTTCGAATCAGCTCCAAGAAATGTTGAGTGGTTTCTTGAGATCTCCTTTGAACTAGCAGGGGTGAGATAAAAACCAAATGAACCATGATATGCATGAGAAATTATCCCAAGCGAATGGTAATGCCCTACATCTTCAATGAACTTCTGAAAGCATGTACAAATGATCATATAGTAGTACATAAGAGGTAAGTGATCAAGGAGAGTGAATGCATCACCTCCAATTGCTGATTTAACCTCTGAAACATTCAATAGATCATCATTATGCAAACCAACAGACTCTTGTGAAATAGAGGATTTAAGAACCTCTTCAGTTTCTAGAGTGTGAGCTGGCTCAAAATTCGAAATAGAAGACATTGAGAACATGAGTGTAGAATTTGCAAGTTCTTCTTCTTTTTGGACAACTTCATTATGAGATATGTTTGATATTGAATCATGATAAGAGAGACCATCAAGGAGGGCCAATGCATCACTAGGATTGCTCTCCAAATAGTTTTCACCAATCCCTTCATTCTGTTTTCCAAATATTTCATACAGATGGGCCCATAGCTCTTTTGGAGATTCAGTAGAATCAATGAAGTGGGGTAACATACAAAGAGACATAGCAAACAACATTGCTCCATAGGCTCTGTCACCTTCATTTAACCAATCATTCTCCTCTTCAGAGGATTCAAACTCTCTTTCAAGGCAATAATAAAAAAGACCATGTCTCTTCAAATATGCTATCATCTTTGGTTTCCACTCATCATAGTTGAATAGAGAGAGAGGAGGAATTCCTTCTAGATTCATGGAAGTTGTTGCAGAAGACCTGCTAAAACAATGAAGAATATCTGCAACTGCTACTATTGCAAAACTGCAGAAAACTGCTGCTGCACTCGAAATCTTGGTAATAACCTGCAAAAAAAAAATCTTAGGAATGGAGATAGACTATACTCTCAACATGTATCTCTGATACCATGCGAAAATACTCATAGCAGATCTAAGAGCTGATGTATACCTCACAAGAAAGATTAAGCTGGAAAATAGAAGAAGAGTGGATAATGCAGTGTAAAAGAGAAGCATAATTATGATACAGTAGAACTCGGATAGAAGCAAAATAGCATCACACTAATTCATTAATCATAATATGAACAATAAAATTACAATGGAGAGGATTCGAATACCAAGGTGGTAATTTGAATTAGCCTACATGGACTCATCATCAGATCAGTGGAGTGTCATCAAAGCACAAGTAACCATCCACCATGTGTCAAACTGAGTCTAACTGGATGTAGTAGGTGTAACTGATGCATAGAGCACTAATGGAGGGCGCATGAGGAGCTAATTGCAGTTAGAATAGTCAACCAAGTCTCTTTGGGTGTCCAATGGAGTGTTTTAGTTAGTTAACTAGTTAATCAGTCCTTAAATCAAGGAAAGATCCACAAATCAAGCAACTAACTGAAGTGTCACTGGTGGTAGGTGAGAGAAGGCCCCTTTCGCATGTGGTAGGTGAAAAAGAGGGTGCATCATTAACTTGAAGGGCTGGAATTGAGTGGAAATAGGCACCCAGGGCTAGTAAACTAAGCACTAGGTACTGGGAGACACCATACTGATGACTGGGATGCATGCAATTGCATGCCTGCATGCAAAAATGCATGCGTGCCTGAAATGAAAAATAATGATAATGCTGGTAGTACTAGGATGGAGTATAGGAATATCCTAACACTTGTCTATTAGTTAGAATATTTTATTTTGCAAAGCGCCATGAGCATCTCATAGAGTTAAAAGTACACATTACTTGATATACTCTTTTAGTTAATTTTTCGATAAAATAATTTTTTGTTTTCATCACATGTGTTTGCACCACTAGCACACAATAAGAGGGATAAAGACTCTTCCAATCCTAGTATGCTCTTCACCTCGCACTTCATGTGAGCTTGGTGAATCAGAAAGGTAGGGATTCTGGAACACCTGTCTTACACTTCATAAGTGAAATATTCAAACCCTTAAAATCAACATTGTAATTGTCTTAACCAGCTAAAATCCTCCACACGAGGCCATAAAACAATATTTTATTTAGGTAGGATTGATTGGTCTAGGCATCCATTAATTCCCATCGATCTAGTTTCATTAGCAATATTTTGAAGCATAGCATTGTTGTCTCATAGGGTACTTACAAAATACTGCTATAAGCAACTGTTAAAAGAAAACTTGAATCAGAAGTGAACTATGACCAAGGAGGTGAACGCTGAGGTATAGATTCCATGCTCTCCCCTACAAGCCACTCAACTTGTTGTAGGGAGATGAAACTATACCGTGCAGGCCGAACCATTGATCCACACTTGACACAAGGTATCTTAGTGTCCCAACTTAGGACATCACCAAGGAGCAATTGTGAGTTCAATTGGCTCCTGAAGTTAGCTATTTCCTTTGGAAGGTGTTTCCAAGTCTTCTTGATTGGAACATTGGCCCCATTGTCGATAGAACTAGCTCTTTGTTACCTCAATTGGTCGACTTTTTATTGGATAACATTATCACCATCAATTGTGCTTTTGGGAGGCCTAGTTACATTTGAGAGGAAGGACGTTAGGTCTTCTAGGGTATTTACATTGATTTTATTTTTAACTACAAGTTCAATAACTCATAACAAAAAGAACCTACATGTGTGAGCTCATTCACTAAAACTGACATTGGACATATCACTCACTTATCACACCATTTTGTATCTGTTGTTGTTGGCATATTTTTTCATTTGTTCAATTGTGTTTAAATTCCACTATCACTCTCATTTGACACAAAGCCTTCATCATTGAGGAACAAAAAAAAATCGTAAGATAGTCTCGTAGATTGCAAGGCCTATCCCCTCTCTCGAGGGGTGTTATTACACCTTCTTCTTGTGTTTCACAAGGAATGTACCCTAGCTGGGGCTGCTCCCGGGATACATTGATAGGATCATATGTTCAAGGCCAAGCCTTGCTAGGCGCATTTTCTCCTCTTGGAGAAACTATTGATTAAACCAATTATTCCCCCATCAGAACAGCTACCCCGTTGGATTCTCCCCTTGGATATCCCTCGATTCCATTCGATCTATCCTCTCTCATAGGAGGAAAAATGTTGTTTACAACACCACCCGGGTCCCCCTCATGGAAATCACACCTCAAATACAATGGAAAGACCAGTCGTCCCTACCTTACCATTCATGGCTAGTTTAAATCTACCTCATTTGGCCAAATCGACTAATGATCCCATTGATCATGATGTCACATGGCCAGCTATGCCAGACAAGTTTCCTTCCATCAGTCCCAAATTTGAAAGAAACCAGGGAGACGATCCAACCAACCATGTTATGTCTTTCCACTTATGGTGTTCATCTAACAACATAGTGGATGACTTCATGAGCCTTTGCCTCTTTCAGCGGACCCTCACCGTAACGAAAACAAAATGGTACGTAAACCTCACAAGTGGAAATCATTCCACATTTTCTACATTGGCCACCACATTTCTTACGTACTTCCAACTACCAATCTATCACGACCTAGGCCTCAAAATTCTCACTGATTTTTAGCAAAAAACTTCCACCCACATCGCGGATCACATCCACGAGTGACGTAGGCACTGCTCATTATGCAAGATCGAAATACAAGCTCCATTTTTGTTGGATTAGTTTATCAAATCTCTCCAACCCGCCATAGATAAAGATTTATCCACCTCCATGCCACAAGCAAGGAAGAGGCTATTTTTAAATAACAACATTTAGATCTCATATATACGCAATCCGACCACCTTTACACTATCCTCCCTGATGCCCTTAGACATCGGTCGTTGGATCCTACACCTTCAAGATCGTCACATTCAACAGATGGGATTATTGGGTCCATTTCCCATTTAGGAAAGGCTCATCCTACCACATCGATGCCATTCAAGATGGTTCCATATTACCCATCCATGACACTTGCATCAGTACCCCTCCACCAGTACCAGTACCACCAGTTAGTTAATACTAGTATGGACCGTATAGTCCTACGTACCCAAACATTATCCAAGCAATAACGATTTCTACACCACCAATGACACAAGTCGTTACTACATCCACCTCTTATGGAACACAAACGACATTTATCCCACCCTCGGGGTACAACCCTTATTATCCTTTCCCATGCCTAACTGGTCAACAAACTTCCCCTCAAGTGGGGGTCAACGTAGTTCAACCTTATTACATCCAGCAAGCTCAACAATTTGAGCAGTTGAATGCCACAAAACCCCAGAATCCACAGACTAGGGGGAAGAAGAAAGGGAATAACAAACCAAATCAGGAGCCGGGGAAAGGGGGAAATCCCCCTCCCTAGCAAAACCAGAATACGGGTAATCAAAATGATGGGATGAAAAATCCCCCCCAAACAAGGGAAGAATACCACCCTGAGAGCCAATTATTACTGCTCCATTTGCGGTGATGATGGTCACTACATGCATCATTGTCCTCTTATCCCTAATTTTCAATAGTTAGTGGAAGCCAAAACGAAGACGATGACAAACCCTCCTCAGGAAGTGAATACTCCCCAACCACAAAACGTCGTGTTACAACAACCCTTTGCAAATCCATGCGTTGTCACACAACAACAAGAGCCTCTCCCACCCGATGATGGATCTTTTCAAAATATCTATACATTGGATGTACAAATTCATTTGCGAGCCAGAGGTTATCACGGGCCTTCCACCCCCAAGGGGAAGATGTTCCTATCCCCTCGGGGTGCCCTCTACTGAACAAATCCCACCAATCCCAAAAGTTCCACTTCAGTGTACCCCTAAAAACCCTCACATGGAAGCCGCCCACAATTACAGTATTGTGGATGACTTGGCTCAATCCCCTGCAGCTATGTGCACATTAGAAGTGTTACAGTCTTGCCAAACACAGAGAAAGTCATTAATCAATGCACTTGTTTACGTCGACCCTTCCAACTCGCATCTTATGACCTTTGATCTCAACAAAGGTGATCTGCGACTACCATCGTCAGCCGCATTTAAAGTTTCAGTTACTATAAAGAACATTATGATCCATCAATGTATCATCGAGAAAGGCACATAAACTTGTGCCATGTCTACAAAAGTATGGAAATGATTAGGATCTTTTTATCTAGTCCCCTCGCCTATATCTCTTTGCGCTATGATGGGAGACCATCCCAACCAAGAGGATTGTACCAAAATATACCCATAGAGTTGGGGAAAATATGGTTATGATCGATATCAAAGTAGTCGATGTAGAATTCAACTACAACATCCTATTGGGGCGTAGTTATATGTAATCCATGAAGGAGGTAGCCTGCTCAATATTCTGTATCATGATGTTTCCCTTAAATGGGAAGGTATTTACCCTTGACTTGCTTAACTACTTGTTGATGCCCCGGATATCGTAGCATCAATCAGAAAGGGATTCTCCCCGAGAGATGGTCCCAATTAGACTATCTCCCGTTTGGTGTAGGGAATCCGTCCGGTTAACGGTTCCGGCAACCGCGGATTTGGAGTTTAAATCCGATTCTATCGGTTATGGCCCGATCCACCTTTCTTTTGGGTTTTATGTGTTTTAAATGAGATGCAAGTGCCTAGTCTATGTTTGTTCTAAATGCAAAACCAAAACAGATTTAAATCTAATAAAGAATAAAGCAAATCTACCTATCCTCGCAGGAAACGTGGTTAAAGTGTGAGAAATGAACTGTGAGAGTTATCTTTCAAGAAAGAACAGGCAGCCATTGGATCTTAAAGAGAAACACCACAGCAAAAAGATCTCAGAAGGTAGCTTCTGATTATAAATGATACATTTCATTACTCACCAAAGAAAGAAGTAAACTTATATAATCTAGGTAGACGGAAAATAAAGAAATGGAACTATATTTACCAGAAACTGAAGTAAATCTAAAGATCCCTGCGAAGAGTAAATTTAAAGGGTGAACAACGAGTAGTAGGGATGATCTTGAAGAAAGAACAGTTAGCCATTTGATCTAAAAGAGAATTCTACAGCAAAGATGAAGAAATCAGCAGATAGCTCCCGATTTAACATGAAACGCATTCATTGTTCACAAAAATAGAGAAAATCGTATGCACAGGGAGTAGCTTAATACACAGAAATAGTTCAGATGGTAAGAATAATCTCACATTACAGAATAGAAGTCATTAGAATAGTCCAACATACAACCGTCCAACATCCCATGCAAAACCTCCATCTCCCGTGGCTTCTATTAGAAAATTCAATTTTACAGGCCCGATATAAGATAGCTCGTATTGGTTTCCTAATTTCCTTCCCTGCCAAAAGTCCTTTCTAATTCTTCCTAACTTCTATTTATAGCTACAAATATGCCCTTTGGGCTGACACCTAGCATCCTCCACCTGTCATTTACAGGAATTTCCCCTATAATCGACCACTAAAAATGACCATTTCCTTTACAAAATTGTCTCGACAAAAATAGGGACAGCTGTCCCATGGCTTACGCCTTACATATTCAAAATATACATAGTAGAAAATTGGCTAACACCAAAGCTTTCCCTGCTGGGCACGTGTTTGGCTGAAGAGAGTTGCTCAAATGAATTCAGCCTCTTTTATTCCTGTGCGTGAGCCTCAGCGAGGGAAGGGTCACCCAAGTTAATTGAGGCCGCTGATTGTGCCTGGGAAGTAGGGATTGAGCTAGCTGGAGCCTCTGGAATGACTGCCGGGAAAGAGGGACTCGAACCTACTGCTGGGAGAGAAGATCCTGGATCTGCTGATGCTCCTACTGCTGCTGCAACTTTCCTTTCCTCCTCTGCTATGTAGCTATACCACACACCTGTGTCTCTTATGATTATGTTTGCTGCAGCAGGAAACAAGATTTTCTGAGAAGTCACATTCTTCCCGAGCTCTGTTTTAATGCTTTGAACTTATGCTACTGCAGCTTGATGCACTTCCTTCAGCAGATGGTTGTGAAGTGATGATGAACCGATATAATGCTGGAGGTCATCCACAGCCAGGACATCAATCCTCTTCACATACTCCATTTGGACGCCTAGATCTTCCTTTAGCTGAGACAACCGCTGCTCCTTTTCCGGGAAGTCTTCTAGGGTCTGAGGGAAACTCAATGTGCATTTGTCATGGACTCCTTTGAGCTTTTGGTATAGACTGTTAACTTTATCCGTTGTTCTCTGCACACTGGTCATCAACTTATTGGCACAGTTCCTGCCAAACTCCAGCAAGGCTATATCTTCATTAAAATCGTCCACAGCCTTAAATGGAAGATGCGGGGGGAAACCCTCTTTCCCTTCTGTCCATGCCATCTGACTTATGAGATTTTCCTTGACACGGGTATTCTTAGCTTTGAGCCTGTGGGCCTCCGCATTAATTTCTTTTAATCTGACTATCATGGCCTTGAGCTTGCAAACCTCGTCAGTGATTAGCTCCTGCGTGTCATTTATTTGCTTCAGGATGCTGCGGGACAGCTCATGGAAGGGAGACATGTCCATCGTTTTACTCTCAGCCTGCTCTAACTGCTCAGCTAATGTTTGCTTGTCTGCTTCCAGCTGAGAAGTCTTTTCTTCCACTCCATTCTTCTCCGCTTCTACAATCATTATTTGGAGTGTTAGCTGGTCCTTTTCCTCCTCCAGCTGGCGGTACTTGTTTGACAGCTCCTTATGTTCGGCGTACAAGCAATTATACTTGTTCACTGCCAGGTCTCTTTGGGCTTGCTCATTAGCCACAGTTTGTTGTAGTGTACGAGCTTTCTTCCTTGTCAATTCACTATCTCTTACCATCACGCCTACATTGGCTAGGGATGCTTTTGCTGTTGCTACAGCTGCGGTCGCCATAGCAAAGGGATCTCGATCCGTATTCTGCATTATAGTGACCTCCCGGTGGGTAACGATGTCTTCATGAAAGGGACTTTTGATCCTCTCTTCTGATTTGAGGACCATTGCTTTTCTTTTCTTGTCATAGACAAACTCATTCCACTTGGACACCGCACACTTTCCTGATGGGGTGTACGGGACAATTGGTCGGTTTATGATGTCTATGTCTTCTTCTTTTGGTGGGGTCCGGGCTTCCTGAGCAGGGTATCCTCCTTTATTTTGGGTACCAGAGCCCCCTGCTTGAGAGGTGTCTATTTCCATTTCCTGTATACCGGATCCACCTGCCTTGGCATCTTCTCTTGTCTTCAATTCTTCTTCCGCCCTCTTTTCTGCCTCAGCCTGCTCAGCTTCAACCTCTTTCTGCTTTTGGGCTTCCTCAGCCTCTCTCCCCAGTCTTTCATTTTCAGCTTCTTGCTGTTTTCTTGCTTCCTCAGCTTCCCGCTGTAACCTTGCTTCCTCTCTTAATATGAGCTCTTCCTGAGCTCAGGCATCTTCACCTTCTTTCTCCTTTTGCTGGCTGGTCTTCTGGGCCTTGGTTGAGCTAGAGCTTGCTCCAGTGCCTTGGTGACAGATCCGTAGCTCGGCCATGTTGCTGATGCCTCTGAATGCCTCTTCCTCGGCATCAGGATAGTGGGAGTACTCGAAGTGGGCATAGATATCCTTGCAATGCTCGAACACTTTACCCTTTCTGTCGTTCCTGTGGAAGATTACCTCACCAAAGTGGAAGGCTTTCAGCTCTGATATAAATTCGTCGGCCGAGGCAACCCCCGAGAACTTGTAAGCGCTGATGCATAAAGGTAGAGGGGGAAAGGAATCCTTGTGTTGCTTGTGGAGAATTGCTCCAATCTCGTCCAAGAAGAGTTGTCTTACTGCTTCTTTGAGCACCACATAGTCTGTGGCATACTGCGGCAATATGTATGGGGGCTTAGTCCCCCCGAACATTCTCAGGTAGGTACCTTGCTCCGAGAAGTAAAAGTACCCATAATCCTCAAGGATTTCCAAAGCATTTTCTGACAGGCCGCTGGGTTCCTCCTTGAATATCTTCTCATACAGGGGCATTATGAACCCCTCGCAGATGAGTTTGTAGCTGGTCTTGTAATTCTGATCCCACAACATCTTGTAAGCGATATAGACTGGCATGGTGGCCTTATCCCATGTACAACCCATATTGGGGAAGTCTATCTTGGCCAAGATACAATCTATCAGATATGAAGACATGAAGAATTCAGCCTTCTTTAAGGCTAGTCCTTCCCTTGCAGCTACTATCATTGAGGCCAGACTATCCGACAGGAGAGTGGCCCAGTCAAACACAGTTCCCTTAAAAGCCACATAGTGGATGATAGGGACCCACTGAATCTTGTATACTGTGCCATCGGGCATGCCGAAGATTCTGCACAGCATCAGGGCAATCATTCTAAAAGGATCTCTTAGATTCTGTACGTCATACTCATCATTCCCTTTCTTCCTCAAATGTTTGCCTGCTATTAGTAGCTTCTTGGCCATCTCGACGTTGTTCATTTGGCTCAGCCATTCATTAGTCAGAGCTTGTTGGACCCGGGGAAACTTGTAGGCTGCCGCAAGATACGTGGGTTGAAATGAAGCAATGGCCACTTTACTGCTGTCATTTATCACTCTCCCGTCAGCATCGGCATGCTGGAGTATCCATCCGATCACTTCAGCACAGGGGAACAGCTCAGGGCGGGTTGCGGCTTTGGTTATGCCTGAGGCTCTGATATTCAGATAGATTGGCCCTTCTTCTAACAACATGTCTGGGATCTCCTGGTCCCGGATCATTCTGTAGATGTCACCCCATCTAATTTATGGAGGGACACCAGTGGTGCACCTAGTGTCTTGGAGTGAAGTTTCAGTTTTAAGAGGGGCAGGTTTCTTTTCTGTCATCTTCGCCTTCTTCTTACCGGTTTTCGGCATCTTGACTTGTCCCTGATAACACCCATATACAGGTCATTTTGAGCAACATGCTGTGAGGTTTTAATCAGAGAGCATCATTGCTTTAATATATCAATAAGATAAGTAAAATGAAGCTGTATATTTAGGAAGCAAAACACTATATGAAACATAAATTGAAACATTTGAATCTTTTAAAAGGATGGGTTTGGGATGCTTCTGAGGGGATAGGCTATGTCGCGGACACATTTTGTTCTCGGAACGATAGGCGAGTTGCGGAAGCAATGGGCTTTCGGTCCAGCCCTGGGGAAGAAGGTGTCTTTCTTCATTACTGCGGCTGGGAAGGCTAATGGCGGGGAGTCTCGGGTTGGAAAGACTTTGTGACGACAAGGGAGCCCCTTTCGTACTTTCGACTCGGTGAGGGCTTCGAATGCTATTGTCACGCACGGCACTCGCCGAGGTGTTCTATGAGAAGTCCTAATCCGAGCAAGGGTGACGGCGCCGGCGACACACTGACGGGAAAGATTAGGGTGGCCACGGTTTCGGGTTTCGGCTCGCGCGGCTTGGACGCTTACGGGATTTGCAGAGGGACAATGGCGCCGGAGATTAGATTTTGACTTGGGTAGAGGGCGTCGAGGGACTGAGGTTTTATGGGAAGGCCCGGGGTTTTATATCCTGAGCTCTTCGGCCGGGGACATGAAAAGCCTATGGGGTTTCGATAGATTTTCTCCACAACGAGGCACGCGGCCCGGGGATAAAAAATGGAATAGGTTTAACCGCCCAAACCAACCGTCTCTACTCAATAAAAATAAAAAGTTAATGCTTTATATGACGAGACGAGAACTCCATTCAACTGCGTCTAATGGGCAAAACATAGCCCTTGACGGGTGTTTTGCCCGTCAAAATCCCACTAAAACTCATTGTTTTCAAACAAAAGACAACCCAATAGCGAAAATCAAGGTTAAAATCCTACCTGGCACCGTGGGGATCGCTAACTGAGGTGGCCGCGAACGTGGCTGTGTAAGACAAGATGGAACGGTCGCGGCGTTCAATGGCTTTGTTTATAAAACGAAACGACAATGGGTTGGCTCGTACCCCGTCGATTATTTATATGGGCTAGGTACGTGTGGGGTGTTAATTCAGTTGGTGGGGTTTTAAACCGGTTTTAAATGCGTCGTACGCCGTCGATTATCGGGGTGCCTCGATTTGCGTGCGACCGCCTTTTGCAGGGCAAACTGGCGAATCTTTCCCACCGTTGCGGGAGGATGTAGCGGAAGCTTTCGCTGTGCCGGGAGGAAAAGGTGGACCTCTTCCGCACCAAATGACTGTGTGCAAAACATTGAAAATGGGCTCCCGCAGAGAGGAAAAGGATCCGGCGTTTTGGAAGGATTCGGGAAATGTTTCCGCAGAAGGCTTCCGCGGCCGCGGAAGGCTTTGGTGAATGCCTTCCATGATCTTTTGGAAAAGTTCCCGAGCTCTTTTCACGAGTTTTAAACAAGCGGCTTCCGCCACTGCGGTACGACACGGTGAAAGTTTCCGCCATTTCGGGAGAAAATGATGAAAGGTTCCGCAACATTCTCTTGGTGCGTTCCGCAAAGTTCAACGAAACCTAACTCCTTTATTCGGAAAACTTATGACGAACACCTTCGCTGTTTCGGGGAGAAAACTTGAACAGCTCCGCCGTTTCGGAACCAATTACTCAGCGGCTTCCGCGATCACTTAACGAAGACTTTTCTAAGTCTGTTTGGGCGGTTTAGACGAATGGCTCCCGCCGTTTCGGGAAGAGTAGCCCGAAAGCTTCCGCGGAGTCGGGGACATAGACTGAATGATTCCGCATGATTTCTCTAGGGCGCTCCGCAACTTTTCAAAAAAGAATCTAAGTCATTTTCACAGTTTCGGAAGAAGCTCATGAATTTCTCTGCGATATTTCGGGGAGCTTTTGTGAATGGCCTCCGCCGTTCTCGGGAGGAAAACCCGAAGGTTTCCGCAGTTCAACCAAAAAAATCGAAATCCTTTTCGGGCGAGTAAGGCGAATGAGTCCCGCCATTTCGGGAGGAAAACCGGAACCTTTCCGCGGTTGCGGAAGGCTTGAGCGAAGGGCTCCGCCGTTTCGGGAGGCATTGCCCAATGGCTTCCGCTGCTTTCTAATCGAAAAAAATTCTAAGTCTTTCGGGCGTCTTTCCCAAGTTCTCCCGCCGTTTCGGGAAGAAAAACCGAAGGTTTCCATAACTTCTTTCTCACGGTCTACGATTTTGACAAAGAAAATCTAAGTCCTTCTTTCAGAAAGGTTGGACGTTTGGCTTCCGCAGTTTCGGGGAGATAGCCCGAGAGATCCCAAAACGTTGGGAAAAAATCTAAGTTCCCTTTTGGCCCTTGGGGGAAAAAAGGAAGGATTGATGGCAAGATGTTCAGTTGGGAAAGAAGATTTTATGTTGGAAACACAGCTGACGGCTGGGATGGATTCTTAGGAAAACTTTCTACAAAATGAAAGGAGGGGCCCTAATATGTACAAAATTTTGGGGAGGGGTGTTGCTGCAACAACACTACTGTGACCATAATCCAACAAGCAACCCTAATAGTGTCCTACCAACTGTACTGGGTGATGATAAACCATATGTTGACATTTCCCTTGGTATGTACAAGGACTCGAATTTTTTAGGAGTATATTTGAGACTGCCACCTAAGATCCCTACATCAACTGATGGCCTAATGTGCACAATTTTCACCATTGAAAATGGAGCCACATCTACCTCAACACCATCATCAACACCACCGCTGATTCATCGCATTGAACAAATGTTGAGTCCATCAGTACCACCGATATTTCAAATCCCATTCTTGTATCCACCCACGGGTGTACAAGGGACACCGTTTATGGATTAGTTAACTCTACCCGGGATAAATTTGGGAATACCGGTATGGTACCTAACAGCACCATACCTAGAGATGGCTTCCAAACCCGTCACCCACTATGCGATTGTCCATGTTTCAGCTGGTACGACTACAAGGCCCGTAGCACATTCAGTTACGACAGATCAACCTATGGCATCCAAAACTACACCACAATCGGTCGTCGCTAATACCGCCAATGGGGGAACCGAACAACCGAAGTTGAAAAGTCCCCTATTACCTAACCCGACATCTAATTCAGTAGAAACCGCGAAGCCTAAAGTAGGGTGAATGAACCATCTGGAGGTAAAAGCCCTAGTTATGATCAATACTCCAAACCAAAGGGTCACACCAATGTGTTCTCTTTGTGTCCTGCAAGGCAACACAACCAACTTATGTTCTACTCTACCAGAGCTAAGGAATTTTCTCATCACTCCCCTTAGCATCACCCACACTCTGCCAAGAGTAAAAGGGGGCACATCACCCTTGTCCACATTTAAGTACAAAGCACTACGTACAAATCACACATGTTCCATATGTTCTTAGTATGGGCATGATACACATCACTTGCCTGACCTCCCTCACTATCCGGAGGATTTAAAAACCATTCTCCTCACCACACCCTTGGAAGATACCTCACCTCCCTTATCACCAGAGGCGACCCCTATGTTCACGATTACCAAATTGACCCTGACCAGTTCCTCCTTATGGTGGGATGAATCTATAGTCGATCAATAGTCGTCGATGTCCACAAAGCTCGACCATTGTCCTAAATCATACTAACACGAGGAGACCGTGTCTCTCATGCAACTTAATGTCTCACCATTCAGTCCAATGTCCTCTCGTCACCGCATTTCGCACTCTACATGCAACCCAAATTTGACTGTCTAATAAACTCAACCCCTTGTGGGACCACACTTCCTATAGTAATTGAGGAGGATGTTGAACCAATAGATCCCAACATTGAAAATAACATATCACATCCATTAAATATCTCAATAGATTTTGATCCCCCATCACCAATTTCCCATGAAGCACTAGATCCCGTAATCTTCCCTCAAGACGAGATTCTAGCACCCACCCAAATTTCCTATGGGTACCTTGACATCCTACATCTCGATTCAATTCCTCTTCTGTCCTAGAATGAAGAATTGGGTTCTACAGATGAGGATATGTTAGAAGAATACATATTCACCACATATGAAGAAATAATCGAGGCCATGAATTGTGCTAAGCCTCCATGGAGCACCTTCAATCTGGATCCTTAGAGGCACATAGGCAGGACCCATGCATACTACCGACTGCACAACAAGATACCATTGAATCAAAAGAATTTTTACCCCCTAGTCACATCAATTGGTTAAAAAATCCTATCCTCGCCCCAGATGCATTTGAAAACAGTAATCTTGCCAATATATCCCCGACCATACATGTTGATATTTCTGTCACACCAAGAATCGTCGAAAACATCTCTATCGGGGCTTTCTGCTCCCTGCATCAAATCACTGATTTTACCACTTTATTTAAAGAATTTCATGACATCTTTGCATGTTCGCATGAAAAAATTCCAGGTCATGACCTAGAACTTGTCGAAAATCACATTTAAACTTGGCCTGAAGCCATCCCTGTCCAACAAAAATAGCACCCCGGTCCACCCTTCTAAGGTCCCCCCAATCAAAGCCGAGATCGAAAAAATATTGCAAGACAGATTTATTTTTCCCATCGTGTACACATCATGGGTGTCTGGCCTTGTATTGGTTAATGAAAAGAAGGGAACTATTAGTGTCTGTACCGATTTCCGAGACCTCAACTTAGCCTATCCTAAAGATAAATTCCCCACACCATTCATTGACCAAATTGTTGACTTATGTGCCGATAGAGAAATGTTGTCCTTTATGTATGGGTTCTCTGGATACAACCAAATAGGCATCCATCCCCAATATCAATATAAAAATGCATTTACCACACCATGGGGCACCTTTGCTTACAAATTCACACCCTTCGGTCTGAAGAAAGTTGGAGCCACTTTCCAGTGAGCAATGGCATATGTCTTGAATGACTTGGATCACATCATCCTCTCCTTTTTAGATGACCTGAACGCCAAGTACCAAAAACAATGTGATCACCTATAATACCTTCGTACCATCTCCACAAGATGTCACAAGTATAATATACGCTTAAACCCCCTTAAGTGTGTATTTTGTATCACCATTGACCCTTCCAAGGTGCAAGCCATCTTGGAATTACCAGCAACACGAACCTGATGCCAGTTACAGAGTGTCCAAGGTAATGTTAACTTCCTTAATTGTTTTGTTCTCGACTATGCCACTCAAGCCCATGGATTTTTATGGCTTCTCATAAAATATCTGCCATTTAAGTGGGATGACTATGCCCAAACCACTTGCGATGCCATTAAACAAGCATTGTCATCAACTCCCCTCATCTCTCTCTCAGAGTTTGACAAAGATTTCATCTTATATATATCTGCGTCAGCTTCCGCTATAGCTAGCGTACTAGTCCAACCTGTCAAGGACCACCAGGAACATGTAATCTATTATGTCAGCAAAACCCTCACTGGACTTGCACTCAACTACACCCATTATGAGAATATTGCACTTGCATTCACACTTTCTATACAAAAACCACACCACTATGTTCTGCTCCGGAAAAAAAACCATCGTCGTTGATTCCAACCCCATGTAGTAAATACTTAGTCATAGGCTCATGAATAGTAAATTTGCACGGTGGATCTTTATCATACAAAAATTTGACCTTGAATTTGTTATTCCCAAAAGAAATAAGGCCATGGCCCTAACTGAAATCATTACAGACCTCCCCTCTACCACAACAAGCAAGCCTGTTGAGGACTAGTTACCCGATGAGAACCACTTTCTCATTACGGTTGGATATCCTTGGTATAGAGATATCCTTTATCTCCGCACCTAGAATTTCTCTCCCCACTTACCCTGTGACAATCGCCCCAAAATCCTCCACCAGGCATCGCGATACCTACTCATTGGAGATGTCTAACACATGAAGAAGTCGAACAAGTTCTCAATGATTTCCATAGAGGAGGATGTGGTGGAAACCTCTTTGGATTAGCCACTGCCTAGAAAATCCTGTGAGCAGGACATTTTTGGCCCTCCATATTTAAATATTGTGTCTATGTCGTCAAACGATGTGCAAATTGTTAGGTCTTTTCCTGCAAAACACGGTCTCCCACCGCCCCAATCCATCCAGTCATTGTTGCTGGCCCATTTTTCAAATGGGAAATTAACTTTATGGAATGTCGTCTGGATGCAGCCAAATGTCCCTATCATATAATCGTCATCGTTGATTATTTCATAAAATGGGGCGAAGCGATGCCCACATTTGATTGTAAAGCAGTGATCGTTGCACGGTTCTTATTCAACCACGTGATCTCTTGCTTCGACGTTCCCAAGAAACATGTCTTTGAAAATGGAAGACACTTATGTGACCAAATGTTTGAAGAATTATCAGAGCTATTAGGATTCAAACACGAATTTTCAACTTCTTACTACCCTCAGGAAAATGACCAGGTGGAAGCTGTTAACAAACTCCTCAAAACTATGCTCCAATGTATGGTGGAAAGAAATAAAACCAACTTCCACCACATGCTCTTTCCCGCCCTTTGGGATTACCGCACTTCAGTTAAGACTACCACAGGTTTTACCCCATTTCCCATGGTGCATGGTGTAGAATCCGTCCTCCCAATCGAGTGTCAAATTCCTACTCTCCAATCTATCATTGAATTTCTACATGATAGTAATGTCCCTTATTAGGAATTTTATTAAAGTTACAATTTTCCACTTTTTTTCCCTAGTTCGACCTTTGACTAGTTTTGATCTCTAGGTCCCAAATTTGCCCCAAATGATCCCAAATCTTCTGAGAAGGTATATGAATGATATTAGAACATAAATATGTGTTTCAGGGATGCCTTTGGACCTTTAAAATACTTCTGCAAATCCTCTTTCAATTCTGATCAATGTAGGTAACTTTATTAGTGATTTTCCTTTGACTAGTATTGGTCTCTAGGTCTCAAATTGACTCCAAATGCCTTCAAATATTCAAGGAAGGTGTATGAATGATATTATAACTTGAATATGATGTTTATGGATGACATATGGCCACAAAAATACCTCTGAAAACTCTCTTAATATTCTGGACAAATTATGCAATTTTACTAGTAATTTGGGGTTCAAATCCCCCTAGGGTAAGTACTGAAAATGGCTTCCCACATGCCTCCAAAACCACTCAAATTTAAGAACAGAGGTATGTAATGTGTTAAGTATGTTATTAAAGTCTAATATGCACTATTAATGGATTATTACAACTGTTCTCACCCTCTCCCATTCAACTGCAAAAATCCCCAATTCGACCCTTGGGGAAATGGCACTATTTCACCTCCCAATACAACTAAACTGAGTAAAAATGCTTCAAATGCTCAAGTAAAATACATGAAAATTGTATAATAAATCCATGGCAGTATATGGATCACAAATATATCATAGAATCATCCATTCATTCAAAATCATCAGCATTACATTGATTCACAACAAGGTAGTGGGGAAATGACACTGTTCTTTCATTAAAATTGAGATTTATACATTTCTACTTGGAATTTCGACCTGAAACTTTCTGGAGATGAATAAAATAGTATTTAATTCATATTTAAAAATAAATGGGGCATTAAAAGATTCCCCAAAGAGTACAATAGCTCACCAAAAATTCCCTTCCTCAAGGATCAAGAATATGCCATCAAAAATGGAAAAGGTTGAAGGAGTGAGCTACAATAGAAGAAACCATGAGCTTCCCTGTAGATTACACCTGCAAATAAAGACTGCATTAAATCTCCAAATGAAAGTTCTGAATGGCCTTTCCAATTACCAACTTGGATGGGAATCTTTCACCCTCGAAATTGGCTAAGGCAAGAAACTAGTCATCCACTAGCTCTCCCTCTTCACAAATGCAATTGAAAATTCTACAAATGATCAAAATTTGCTTTCCTTCTTTTTTATTGACATTTATAATGTTCTAATGTCCTCCATGGGTCGAATTCCTTCCAAGAGACTCATGCCAATTCAAGTTGGGAAGAGATTCCAAAGAACGCCACTTGTACACCAATTCCTAGTCTCCCACTTCCACCAAATCACATGTGGAAGCATCTTAGATGCCCTAACACCCTTGAGCGCCCTCTTGGAGTCTAATTTTAGCCCTGACATGTCATATATGTCATATGTCAGCCTTAAGGTCTGATTTGTGTCATAGGTGTCATAGCATCTTCATCATTGTTGTCATAGAGCCAGGGAATCTAGCCCAAGTGTCTCACTAGCTCCAAATTGCCTCTTCCGCTTCCATGAGAGTTACTCTTCCTCTATATTTCGACCTTGGATGAGTCATTCCATGAATAATACCTTTTGGACTCCCCCAAGTATGTTACCATTCACCTTGAATTCGAATTGGTGAGAGAATGATGCCAAGTGTAGTGGGGAAATCTAGCCATATGTGGGTCCCACTTCCTCCATGTGTCTTCATGATCAAATTCCACTTTGATTTTCACTTGTATATATTTATTTATCTCCTTTATTAAATATTTATGCCATTCTAATGTTCAAACATCATTTATTATTTCCATTATTCCAAATCCCAAAGCTTCCACCCCAAACCTAGGAAACTAGTAATTTTCCTCCTTGGAAATTATTTGACCTTTAGCATCAATTTGACAAACTCTAATGAATAGGGCCAATGTTATTAGGACGTTTTGACCCAATGCCAAATTTGGGACATGAAAAATCCTCCCTTCCCAATATTGCTTGTCCTCAAGGAATTTCAAACATGGTTGTTGAAGAACCTGCTTTCTGTATAATTCTTTGAAGTTGCCATTGAATTGCCCAACCTTGAATCTTTGAGTTTCCATGAAGATTTTAGAGAGGAACCACCCGGCTTGCTGCTGCACTACTCTGATAAAAATCACTTTATTTAGTGGGAAATCCATCTCCCATACTTCTTGTTTCCCCCCAAAAATTGAAACCAATGAGACAAAAATTATTCCAGGATCCCATTGCTTGTATTGCACCCGAACAATTAAGAGTGCTCTCCAACCCATACCATCAGATAAGAGGATTCCTGGATCCCATTTTCTTGTATGCATTTTTCCAAACATCATGAGTACAAAATATATATCATCAAAGTACATAACTACATAATGAAAATTAATATCAAGGAGGTGCTTCATCAAAGAATCATGAAAGTGCTTATACCTCCAAGCAAGTAGACCACCGTTTTCCAAGTGCATACAAACTTCAAGTGACCAATCAAATCTGCTCCAATGACATAGGTGAGGATCCCATGTCCTATAAAGCTGCTCCAAACGGATGTGATATGCATCAAAATATTCAGCCATGTATTCTTTCATCCAAGAAGTGAATGAAGAATCTCCACTAAAATCTGAACCAAATAATGAGAAGAAAAAACAAGGAGACTTCAAATGACTCAAAGAAGTCTCACCCATACATCCCTGAATGTGATCATCATAAAGATATAACAAAGTATGTGGCTTCCAACAAAAATGTTCCCCAATCATAAATCTATTCACCCAAGTGTTGGATGAAGTTCCTCCAACATCAAATGAATCAAGTGTTGAGCAAGAAAAACCATGAGTCTTCAAGTGACTCAAATGCATATCATAGGTGCATCCATGTATATGTGCATCATCATAAAGTAACAAAGTATGTTGCTGCAAATGTGAATAAGAATGTGCTCCAACCATATCATCATAAAAAGTAAATCTAGGAGTTCCATACTCCTCATGTGGCACCATCAAAAAGAACCCTTTCACCCATACTTCATTGAGACTAATGTTGGAAAACATGGAATTGTAGGATGTAGGAGAATGAACCAAATCACCCAAATGATCAAAAAGTACAGAAGTTTTATCATGGGAAGGATCCATATGGGTAGTATCATGCATCTCCCTCAAAAGTGTGAACTCTTTGTCATAGTTTGGTTCCAATGTAGAGGAATCATGCTCTTCTTTAAAAATTGCATAACCTTCATCAAGAGACAATTCAAATTCCTCTTCCACCACATCAAGTGTTTGGATCTCTTCAAGTTCATCTTCAAACACATAAAGAACATTCAAATTTTCACATTTCTCATGATCCACCATGTCATGAGAATCCTCCAAACAATCTACCATTTGACAATCTGAAACATAGGAGGAAAAACAAGTATCTTGCAACTTTTCAAGAAGTTGCTCATTTTGAATTGTGAGCTTATGATTATCCTCATTATTCTTCAAGTATGCATCATGTAACAATTCATTAAGCTCAAACAAATGGTTTCTATCAAAAAGCAAAGACATGAAATTACCTTTGATGTGGCACATTGCTCTTTGAATCTTCTCCATGTCTTCAAGGAATGATGTTTCCTCCAATGAAGTAGCTCTCCAACAAGAATTTGACACCAATGATTGAGTGTCATGGAGAATGCTGAGGGACTCTTGGATCTTCTTTTCATTTATCTTTAAGGACCCTTCAAGAAAATGAGGCTCTTGCAAATGAACCTCCTCATCTTCTTCATTTTTTCTTGGATCAACTTCATGAAGCTCAAGTGGTGATGGGGAAGTTGATCTTGGTTCTTCTTCAACTGCGACAAGGTCTTCATTATCATGCTTAATGAAACTTGTACTTGTAGAAACACTTTCAAAAGAGATCTCTATGTAACCAACATAGAGGTGTGAGCACCCATCAGTAGGTACTCCTTCATAGTTTAAGCATCCATCAGTAGATGCTCTTTGGTTCATGTCTAAGCTAGAAGGTGTCTCGAAATGATCTTCCATATTTTCAATAGAATCTTCTTCATGCTCTTGTGATGTCTCTTCCTCTTGCTCCTTAAAGCAAGCTGATGCATTTTTCCCCTTGTTTTCCTTAGGATCAGTATATTTGGAATCTCTTCTTGAATAAATCTCAAAAGCTCTCCTCAAGGAGGACATCATTTCATGCACACATATATGATACTCGCTCCAAGGGTTTTTACAAGAAGGGCATAAACCTTTCTTCACTAACTCCACATCTTCATTTTTGGGACTATTTTCAAAAACATGTTCAACATAGTACTCAAAAGACATGGCATTTTGTGTATTTTTGCTCGAAGCAAGATATTCTTGATATTTTTGATATTGTTGGGGCAAGGTTTTATATTTTTCTCTCCATATTTGGAACTCACTCATAGAATTATCCTTGGTTGGTGTGACACACTCATATTCATCAGATCTAAAGTCATAAGAATAATCTTAATTTCTATTGAAATTGTAGTAAGTGTTGCATGATGGCACCTTTTCCTCGTACCATTCACATTCTGCTTCATATTGCTCATAAGAATTGTACTCATAGGATTCATCATAATAGTAAGACATGGATTCCAATTATTCTTGAATGTATGTACCTAATCCACAGGTGCAAGGACCATGCTCTGATACCATTGTAATGTCCCTTATTAGGAATTTTATTAAAGTTGCAATTTTCCACTTTTTTTCCCTAGTTCGATCTTTGACTAGTTTTGATCTCTAGGTCCCAAATTTGCCCCAAATGATCCCAAATATTCTGAGAAGGTATAAGAATGATATTAGAACATAAATATGTGTTTCAGGGACGCATTTGGACCTTTAAAATACTTCTTCAAATCCTCTTTCAATTCTGATCAATGTAGGTAACTTAACTAGTGATTTTCCTTTGACTAGTATTGGTCTCTAGGTCTCAAATTGACTCCAAATGCCTTCAAATATTCAAGGAAGGTGTATGAATGATATTAGAACTTGAATATGATATTTATGGATGAAATATGGCCACCAAAAGACCTCTGAAAACTCTCTTAAGATTCTGGACCAATTATGCAATTTTACTAGTAATTTGGGGTTCAAATCCCCCTGGGGTAAGTACTGAAAATGGCTTCCCAAATGCCTTCAAACCCACTCAAATTTATGAAAAGAGGTATGTAATGTGTTAATTATGTTATTAAAGTATAATATGTACCATTAATGAATTATTACAACTGTTCTCACCCTCTCCCATTCAACTGCAAAAATCTCCAATTCGACCCTTGGGGAAATGGCACTATTTCACCTCCCAATACAACTAAACTGAGTAAAAATGCTTCAAATGCTCAAGTACAGTGCATGAAACTTGTAGAAGACATACATGGCAGTATATTTATCACAAATATATCATAGAATAATCCATTCATTCGAAATCATCAACATTACATTGATTCACAACAAGGTAGTGGGGAAATGACACTGTTCTTTCATTAAAATTGCGATTTATACATTTCTACTTGGAATTTCGACCTGAAAATTTCTGGAGATTAATAAAAGAGTATTTAATTCATATTAAAAAATAAATGGGGCATTAAAAGATTCCCCAAAGAGTACAATAGCTCACCAAAAATGCCCTCCCTCAAGGATCAAGAATATGCCATCAAAACTGGAAAAGGTTGAAGGAGTGAGCTACAATAGAAGAAACCATGACCTTCCCTGTAGCTTAAACCTGAAAATAAAGACTCCATTAAAGCTCCAAATGAAACGTCTGAATGGCCTTTCCAATTACCAACTTGGATGAGAATCTTTCACCCTCGAAATTGGCTAAGGCAAGAAACTAGTCATCCACTAGTTCTCCCTCTTCACAAATGCAATTGCAAATTCTACAAATGATCAAAATCTGATTTCCTTCTTTTTTATTGAAATTTATAAATTTCTAATGTCCTCCATGGGTTGAATTCCTTCCAAGAGACTCATGCCAATTCAAGTTGGGAAGAGATTCCAAAGAATGCCACTTGTACACCAATTCCTAGTCTCCCACTTCCACCAAATCACATGTGGAAGCATCTTAGATTCCCTAACACCCTTGAGCACCCTCTTAGAGTCTAATTTTAGCCCTGACATGTCATATATGTCATATGTCAGCCTTCAGGTCTGATTTGTGTCATAGGTGTCATAGCATCTTCATCATTGTTGTCATAGAGCTAGGGAATCTAGCCCAAGTGTCTCACTAGCTCCAAATTGCCTCTTCCTCTTCCATGGGAGTTACTCTTCCTCTATATTTAGACCTTGGATGAGTCATGCCATGATACCTTTTGGACTCCCCCAAGTATGTTACCATTCTCCTTGAATTCGAATTGGTGAGAGAATGATGCCAAGTGTAGTGGGGAAATCTAGCCATATGTGGGTCCCACTTCCTCCATGTGTCTTCATGATCAAATTCCACTTTGATTTTCACTTGTATATATTTATTTATCTCCTTTATTAAATATTTATGCCATTCTAATGTTCAAACATCATTTATTATCCCCATTATTCTAAATCCCAAAGCTTCCACCCCAAACCTAGGAAACTAGTAATTTTCCTCCTTGGCAATTATTTCACCTTTAGCATCAATTTGACAAACTCTAATGAATAGGGCCAATGTTTTTAGGCCGTTTTGACCCAATGCCAAATTTGGGACATGACATGATACCCCTTCACTAGAATAACTCCTATTCACCTTGGAATACCTTGATGAAGAATGACGTGACTCCCTTCAATAGAATGAAGCCATGAAAGTACGATCCAAGGAACATTATGATCAGCAAGTCCGACCATGCACCTTCAATGAAGTGAATTTGTCCTTTGCTTAATTGCAAAAAAATGGTAAACCAAGACACGGGAAATTTGTATCTAAATAGGAAAGCCCTTACGTCGTTAAGAATTGTCTCCCGAAAGGAGCTTATATCTTAACTGACTATAAAGGTATCACCCTCAATAACCTGGTCAATGGTTTGTACCTAAAAGGGTTTTATCCTTAATTCTTTAGTACCCCACAAGTATGAGGTGTTTTGGTTATATGATTTGTGCATTTCCAATACCTTGCTTATGGTCTTTACTACACTTGGGTATATGTGTTGTATGTGCAAAATCTCGATCAGGACAATATGGAACTTCTCATTTTTACATGATAAGAATAAGATTCCAAGCTCTAACAACAGGGGGCACGCACCCTACCACATGTATCATTTCGAAATTGGCATATAGACACTATTTACCCTCCATTTATAATGCATTTCCCAGTTATCTCGTTGATAACCATAGGTCCCCTGTTCATGGCCTTGATGTGCCATCAGCATAATGATCGTGAATAAAATTCTCTCCCATGGGTGTGCACACCATTACCATCCTCATCATCAATATTTGACACCCATGATTTCGATCCCCCACAAGTCCGAGGAATTTGACCCAGTGTGGAAAGACCCTCCCTTAGAGTATCATTTTGCAATTAGGAATTTACTCCACCAAGTAGACACTTGTCATATTCTTCGGCATATGTTACGAGAACGATTCAAAAATACCCCTCATACCTCTATGAGAACTTTTCCCTTCCCAATATCCCTCATATCATCACCCCTGTAAAGATTACTATGGTTCCCAACCCTTATAAGTAACCCGTTATATTCAGCTATCCCGCAAGTATACACTGTATGGCATTATTTCATGGGCACTCGTCTTTGCGTTTGCAAGTTATACCCCACTTCATCTTGGAAAGCATCTCCCAACTCACTTAAAACCATGGGGACTCCACCCATCATCAAATTGGTCCCCCAACACACCCAAATTGTGGGGACCCCACCATTATTCTTTATGTACAAACATGTTCCCTCATAACCTCACATTGCAGGAACACCATATTAATTTAGAAGCAACCCATTGTCACCTTTGATCGATGTATTTGAGTCCCCATATGTTCAACAGTATTTTTTTGTTGGTTACCATCACTCATCGTTTTGCATCTCCATCAAATCCATTTCATTTGCATTTTGTCTCTGTCTATTTCAATCTGTGCCATTCCGAAAGAAAATATGTCATCCCTACTCCCCATGTTTACATCAATCAAAGCAACTTATGGACCCCATGCTTATGAACCAGTGTTGTGTCAAGTCTGTTCATCCACCATTCAGTTACAATATGATCTTAGTTCTGAGGATAAGACTCTCATTTTATCATGTTCTTCATCTCTCATCAACGTCAAAACACTACATTTCGAGAGTTGCCATAGTTGTAGTTGTACCTTGGGATCCCTTTCAAATCACTATAAGGGATCACCTCGAACTTTAGTAGGGAGATTCATTACTGATTCCTAAATAAGTGGTTTTCCCTATGCTCGACATCAACACATCATCCCATGATTCAGGGAGAAACATACTATTGAAGGTAGTAGTGTTCACATTTGGAAATCATGGTAGCAGTCTATTTGGTATAAGTGAAGCTCTCAGGCATATTTACATACGAGTTTAGTCCCCCACCTCATTGGGCTTGCCATGGTCACCAGAATTTCCACTTCTTCAACACTCCCCAACATTTCTTGAGTTATTTACTCACACATGGATTGAATCCACCTTCATCCATGTCCCAGTAGTTTCGTATATTCGACACCTTGGTGCTCTCTCATTGTAATCACTTTAAAAAAATTTCATGAGCATGGGTATATCTGCCTCGTTTATATAAATACTATTATTTATTACAGCTCCAATGGTTGTCACAAACAATATTCCCCCATGGGAGAACCCTATTCATCCAAATATGCTTCGTCCTATAGAACATGAGAGAAACAACACAAAACATGATGCATTATCATCTCTACATTACCCTCCGAACCTCATACATCAAGGGGCATATATTAACACCTAAAAATTGCACACATGTGACATTTTGGCGATTCACCCAGTAAGGAAAATCAACATAAAGGATGCATATCACCATAGGAATCCTCAATAGATCCAAAACAAAACATGAGTCCATAGGTTCCAAGGAACAGTCAAAACAAAGGGTAGCGCGGATAATACACAGTTGACCCACGCTATAACACATGTTACTTGAACAATGCATGTGCTACACCCGCACAGATTTTACTTTGATAGTCGTGATACTGTCAAAATAGTGGGACCACTCACTCCCAGCATGCATTAAAGAATCTGTCCTCCCCAAATATATGAATTCATATCCTCACACACTTGGTGGCATTAATCATCCCCCCTTGTGTACCTTAGAGCTAGTTCATGAAGGAGGAGAGTTCACATTTGGATCTAGTTGTTTGTTGGCCACCTATTGGCCTATAAAAGAAATCCTTTGGCATGCATTTTGCAGAGAGGAATCAGAGTAATGTTATGGTATTGTATTTGAGTTGGATCTTCCTCATAGCCCACCATTTCGTACCATTGTAAGCATTCTCAAGCTCATGCTTGACACCTTCCATCTAGGGGTAAGTGTTTCTCTCCATTGTTCTCCCATCTACCTATCATTTAGTTTGCACAAGAAAGGCCTCCTTAAGAGATATTGTTGGATTCCCTTGAAGCCCAAACCTCCAAGGTGTGGGCAATACAAGAGTGGCTTAGCAAATCTTTGGTTGTTGTTGAAGTTTGCATTCTCCCCCCATCTCTTTCACTTTGTTTTTATCAATTTTTCTATGTTTGAATGTGAAATACACTAACAATATCTTGCAGGATCACTTGGAGGAATACCAACCAACCAAAAGGGGATCCAAGGACTAACGGATTGTTGCAACCTCCAAGGATTATCCCTTTACCAAGTGGAAGAGTGCACTTGTGCAATTTTTTCCACAACATGGATATAGCACAAATTTGTACTTCAGTGCCCCTAATGGAACCCTAATGACCCTAACATGATCTAGATGACATAACTTTGTATAAAAGAGAAATCTATGGAATAGGTAGGGGCATAAAGAATCTATCATAAGGTTATGATGGAAGCTTTTAGTCCTATATCATCGTGTTTTTATGTCCACACCATGGTAATTTTTAGGGGCGAAATTTCGCCCATTGGCTACTTTTTGGGTTTTTTTTCAAAAAATAAATTCGCAATTTGGTCATGTTTAGTCTCTAATATTGCATATATTTACATAAAATATGTTTTTTTATCATCATATTCGCCAAAATTTACATGTTTTAGTAGTAAATTGTATGTTGCATATTTAATATTTGCCTACCTATCTATCTACATGTTTTTTTCAATCCAAAATAATCGCCTAGGATACTATACTTAAGTAAAATATTAGAATGCTTAAAAAATACCCTGGTCCACCCCCTTCAGAAACCCCTATTTGTTAGGGTCCTTCCCTAACTCACCTTACTCTAAGAATTAATTGCACATTTTATAAGGCCATAACTTTGTAATAAGGTCGAATAAGTTAGTGTTAAAAAATCAATCTAAAAAGGGTCTATTTATTAATTAAGACCCATTAGGAAGTTGTATTTTGACCATGTCAAGTAGTTATGGTTTTGGATATTTGAATCCTATTTAAATATATTCAAGGCCATGAATTTTTGTGTGAATAATATTGTAATGGATATCTACTCAAGTGAATGGTCATTCTACCATAAGAGGGCCATGAAGATTTCCCCCTTAATATCAAATATTCGTTCTTGTCATATTCTTCTATTATTGTCTCATATTTTTGGCTCTATGTTGCTTATTTTTTGTTTATTACATGCTAATATTGTTATGTTTTGTGTGATTCTCAAGTTTCAGGGGGAAAAGAACACCACAAGCGGTATCATAGACATGATCCTAAGACAACACGCCTCCAATAATTGATATATTTTATTTTAGGCAAGAGATGTGTTCTAGCATCTGAAAATAACCGAAGAGATATTTCGTTCAATGGATAAACCTATGACTAGGGACGAATACATGTGCTAAATATAGTTGGTACTTAGTCACGTTACATCCTCATTTGGTGCAATTTTTTGACACCATTGTAACTCTTGTTGGTACCCCTTCGAGTAGTACCACATTATACAACAATTACACATGGAATCACTTCCATGTACTCTTGGCCATATCAGAAGTCCCGTAGTCACCTAAAACTAAAATAAGACCATCTTGTTGCTATAGTGGCACCATGAAAATCATTCGGGATGATAATCTCATGTACTTGGGTAGTCTGTTAGTATGGCTAAGGACATGGTTGAGCCTCCTTAGTTAGTTCCATAAGATATTGGGATGTGTACTACTGTTGGAGCTCACACATATATAAGAGAGATATATTGCATGACAATCCCTTATCTTCAAAACACTAGAAAAACTAGAAACATGTCTCTATACAAATTGATTGTGATATTTCTTCCTTTTGTCCAAGTAGCAAGCAAATTCACTAGGGGTGGCCATGCAAAATTCCTATATCTTTGAATCTAACAAGAATTTGGCAATTCTGTCAATAAAGTATCATTCAATGTCCAGTGTAAAAAAAACATGTATGGTCTAGAAAAATATTATTTGTGACCTACCTAATTGGAATCCTTTCATCATACTGATCAGTTTGATATATATCGCCCATAACCATTTTTGATAGACCAAAACCCCCTCCTTTCATATTTCCTACTTTTCTACTCCCATGGTACACGTCGGCCACTGGGACAACCTGGAGAATATGAGCTAGAATCCACCCCAACCCAATCAAAATCGAACCCAACCCAATTAAAACCCACCTAGCCTCTTGAACTTCAAACCCTCGCATCTACCATTCCAAAATCCAACTAATGATTGAACAACCAGGAACATACGTACTCCAATTTCAAAATTATGTTAACTGTTATTGCCCAATATTGTGGATATGCTCCAACCTTTGACACCCCCTCTCATGAAGTTGTGGCCACTAAATACAAGAGTTCTTACTCTCTATTCCCAGGACACCGATCTCCCTTATTTGAAGATAAAATTTCATGGCACAATTTTATGAAGATTGACATTTGCAAATTTGATGGTTCCGACCCATCACATTGGGTGACTCAAATTGAACATTATTTTGCACTCCATGGAATTAAAGATGAATTCAACCGTTGAAAATTGGATTCTTATACTTAGATTTCGAATCTTGGAAATGGTACCTAAAATCTTATTGAAATTATGTCGCTCAAAGCCAATTTGTGAAGATCCTTCATGAGCATTTTGTCAGTGACAATGTTTATTTAGGTTGATTGACTAAATTGTTCTAAACAAGAATTGTTCTGGACTATATGAAAACATTTGAGCAATTGACCCTTTGCACTCAAGGCCTCTTTAATTTGTTTTTGGGAATGTTTCATCAGTGGCCTCAATGAAACAATTCGTTCTCATGTTCTCATGCAATGACCCTCCACTTAATTGGAATCTTCAAATAGAGCTCGTGAATATTAATTAGTATTCAATGTCCAAACCAAGCACCCTTAATTTTTCCCTTGTTACACCTGAAATTTTCACACCATGTACTATTGAGGGTGTTCATGGCATATCACCATGAGAAACATGGTGCTTGTGCCTCTTAAGGGTGTGTTTTGGCCACAACAGATCCCATGCTTTAGCTAAGCACGGGAGCCCCAATTTTAAATAAACACAAAGGTATTTTGGTAGGTGTTCTCGTAAGCATAAGGTTTTGAGCTTTGCTTCTATGATCTTGTACCTTTGTTTGCTTTGATTGTCATTTTTTATTTTGCAATTTCTTTTCAAGTGTTTTCGATTTGCTGGAACCCTTATTTTTCAAACTTTTCTCATTTGCTTCTGCCAACCCGAAACCCGACATCTTGACCACCTGAAACCCGTAACCCAAAAGGTGCGGGTTGCGGGAATTCATTTTTTGAGTTCGTTGATTTTGGTCATCTCGAAACCCGCAACCCAAAAGGTGCAGGTTGCGGTAGTCATTGCTAACAACTTTTTAGGAATCTATCATCCCGAAACCTGAAACCCGCAACTGCGGCTTTTGAATTTCCGAAATTAGTGTTATTTTTTATAGTTGCGTCGTTTGTCCCCGAAACCCGCAACCCGCAATGTCGCGTTGCAGGATGCGGAAATAGTTTTTTCATTTTTATAGACTGTTTTTCTTTGCGAAACACGCCACCCATAAGTTCGGGTTGGGGCTTTCGGAAACCCATTTATATGTTTTGATGATTAGTTTGTAAACCCAAAACCCGCAACTTTTGGGCTGCGACTTTCAGGAATCATGAATAAATTTGTGAGTAATTCTCAAAGATTTGATCCTGCGTCCTACATTGGTTAATCTTTGCCATCGATTCATTTGATCCAGTGGATGAAATTCAATCATTCAAACTTACGTTTAATGCCTTGTTTTTCATTATTCTTACGACCAGGTTTCTCACTGCAATTCTCAGCTCATGATCATCTTTCAAGATATGATTGCTTGATAAGATTGTCCTGTAATGACAATTTTTGATTTGACGTCGGATCATGCCTGATTCTATTAAATTTGTACTTTGTTATGATCCATTCCGGATTAGCATGCTGCAACATCGTTTCATTCCAGTTCAAAATGATTGTAGTTCTAAATTCGTATGATTTTAATTATAGAAACTCATCATATTCAATCATTTTGATTTTATTTAACTCTTCTTAAATATGGTCGCAAGTGTGAAGCACTTAGTTCGTCGTCTGTATTTGTTAAAAACATTTCCTGTTTATTTTGAAAGCTTTCTTTCTAACGATCTGATGAGTAACATGAAAACAAGTTATGAATTCTTTGATGGATATTTTATGCAAGAAGAACTGCAGCCTTTGATATTCCAAGAACCTATGTTGCCACCCTTTGATGCAGGTGTTTCTAATACTAGCAGTGATAGCGAAGAGGAAGATTCTGGAACTCTACCCATTTGAATACCACTCCCTCAGAAGAATAAAGAGAAAATCAATGAACAATAGCATGATTGGGATGACTCTATTATCCATGATTTTATAATCAACGAGGAACCTGATACTCCACCAGCTCCTATGAAGCAAGACCTGTTGTTTGATTTTTCTGTTTTCGAAAATGTTAGATCAGTCGGAGGATTCCGTGGCGATTCAACACGAAGATTTGCTGGACCAACTCTTGCCTGTTATCGACAGCTAATGGGCTGTTGTCAAATTCTACAATTTTGTTACGGGATTTTCCTGAAATTAGAAGATGACCCTTATTTCAAACTTTATCTAAGACTGGAGGGAATGTTTTGAGTTAAAATTGTTCAGATTATTTTGGCAGAATTCCATGGATCAATACCCCGATTCGAACTTTGTAATCCTTACCTTTTGGTAATTTTTATTCACACTTTGTTGTAATTCTTATTTAAAGAGGAATGCCTCTCGATGTTAGGGGTTGATAATTTTTGGGTTAGAAATCAGCAAGAGATGACTGGAGATA
Organism: Larix kaempferi; assembly: GCA_027924585.1. Classification (NCBI taxonomy): domain Eukaryota; kingdom Viridiplantae; phylum Streptophyta; class Pinopsida; order Pinales; family Pinaceae; genus Larix; species Larix kaempferi. The sequence goes on along the minus strand of BSBM01000307.1, from coordinate 7,700,779 downwards.
CTCTATCTTAGCAGAGATTTGTAATTTTGTTTATAGGCTTCGTATATACAGTAAAGTAATCCCTATGAATCATCTCTTGTTTATTGTTCAAATTTCTTTGACAGTTCCTGATTTCTTGCATCAAATTGTCATCTACAGTGTGTGATCTTTTGCCAGCATTAATTTCCATAAGGATCTGTTATACTGATTTCTCTTTATGGCTGATCTGTGTATGAAAATGTTTTATTGAATTTCTGTCAATTGAGATGTTTTCTTTATCGATTTCTGCAAATGATCAACATTCAATTTAATCATTGTTAATTTTTCAATTAACAAGGTGATTACAGGTTAATCTTGAACAGGTTACATGCTTAAATTATTGTCACTTAATTTTCATTAACTGATCATGATCTAAGTGAATAAGTAAATTGCATCTTTTACATTTCTTTTGAAATTGGAAAACATACTTATCCCTCTCACATCAAGATTGATCTACACAACAACAAGCTTTTCCTTAGATTAGATCTAACCTGGAGTAGATCCTTTTGTCACATAGGTTGAGTTAGAATGTATTAAGTTTTCATACATTTGTTTTCCTTAAGTGGAGAACCGATCTTATCGATCGAAATACCAACTCATAGAGTGCCAGCGGAGGCCGAATATCCATGGGAGATTTCCATACCAAACAAGCTGGGGATAGAACTGCCCTTGCGTAGGGTCTTTCGAAGCCTTTCGGTCTGGGTTTTCACCCTCTGTTGGGAGCCTTGGACCCATTCCAGCACCTTGCAATTCCCCTGCACCCCTGAGTCCTCAACATGGTGTTAGGACCCTTTGTCATCATGTTGGTCCCTTCCCTAGTCACACTTGGAAGAAAATCCAACTCATCGGGGCTCGAAATCCTACCTACCAAGCACCCTAAACTACCTCATCCTAATATTTTCATTCCCTTCGAGTGTCCCTAGGAGATACATTTATGTCCTTGCATGCCCATGGGGGAGCAAAAATATCCCCATTTTCTCTTTGTACACTGCTTTAGGGGAGCGAAAATCCCTCTTTGACCTTATCCTTAGGTTTTTGGATCTTGGATTTTTGGAGATTTTGTTGGGATGAATTTATCGTTAGAATTCTCTCTCACATTCCATCCATGGAATATTGGATATCCTTGATCCAAGTTATCCTCACCTAGATCCTAAACCATCTCCAAGTGGTTGGCCTCCCCAAATTCTACTTAAGGAGGGTTATCCATGAGATATGGGGAGGTGGTATTGGAAGAAAAAAACCTATGGTCATGTAATTATTGGAGAACACTCATAAGGAGGTAATATTGATCCCATAATTCTTGCAAGGGTGATATTAGAGAGCTTGGAAGAAGGTGTTTTTGTCTTGGAGATCAGGTATAACACATTTGTAATAAGCTTATTTTAGCTTTCTTAATAAGAACTTGGCTTATTCTCCCATGCCATGTATTTCTTATATGATATGTTATATTAGATCTTGTCAATGCACTTGTTTGGAAGGTTGGCTTCCCATCTTATGTTGCAGGTTCAAGATCCTTGGACATTAAGCTTGGAGCTAGAGCTAGGACAACCTTCAAATAAAGAGGTAAGATATTTATCTCTTCCCCTTCCTTTTCATGTTTGAATACTTGTGTATGCTTGATTTAGGATTTTAGGGTTCCATTTTTTACCTTTTTTGTCTTGTGTTAGGTATTGTATAGGGACCATTCTAATCCCATGATAGAGTTTAACTATTAGTAGGAATAATTATCTAATACAGAAATTTGCGACTCCACTAGGGATCTTTCCCTAGTTTCACATTGTGATACTTTCTTGACTATTTGATTGGATCCTTAGAATTTCTTGATAGGTGTTCCATGCATTTTTGGACCTTCCTGGTCATCACTGTGAAGTTTGCTTATCCCTCCAACTAATCCTTGCTCAGATCTGGCCTTCAAACCTTAAATTTTTTCACCTGTAGGAAATTTTCGCCCCCCATAAAGGAACAGAGAGAAATATTCTAATCTACACCCCACCATAGTTTCCTTAGGGGCGCAAATATTCCAATTTTCTCCCTATAGTGGTCTTAACAGGTGTGACAATCCCCTGTTTGGGGTGATTTTGAGCTTGTTTTGTAGGGTTCCTCTTGGATTTTCACTTCCAATATTTTGGTTTGTTTTTATATCATCCATTTGATTCTTTTTAAACCTTTTTTGCATATAGTTTTATCTCTTTTGAGACCTCTTTTATCCACAATTTTTCTTTTGTCCTCCATTAGCAGAATTAGGACAATCTGATCAATGTTGAGTCTTTGAGCCAACTTCTACTTATAGGAGTGAAGTGAACCTTCCCAATAGTATTAAGATATCCATAACATCATTTTTAACACTCTAAAATAATATTTGGTGGTGTTTGATACCTTATTGCTTCATTTGGAAAACTAGGTCCTAGCTTGGAAGCTTGAAACCCCCTAGGGTTAACTTTGATCCCTTGTTTGTTTGATTTTCAAGATTTTTGAGTCTGATTCTTTTGTGCAGTGGAATTATCATATTTATAAAAAAAAATTGGACCCTTATATACCTCTTTTGGTTATATTTTGGAACTTCTTTGTGTATTTGGAAATTGGAGTTTGCTTGAAAAATTGAAACCCCCTTGGGCTAACTTGATCCCTTGTATGGATTTTTTATTTTTTTGAATTAGAGTCTCTTGATCAAATATTTTGTGACCTTTGTAGGACTGATTTGGACTCATCCAAACTATCTTTGGATTTTTTTGGACACTCTTGGCATGGTTTCAAATTTTGAAGCCTTTGTCTGGTCTCCTGAGTCAAACTAGTGCTTTGTTTGCTTGTTGGGTAGAATTGTCATTCTTTTCAAGTACCAATAGCTTTCGTTTGTTTTCAAAATTATTTTTTCCATCTGATTGTGATTACCTTCAAGTTTTATATATCTCTTTATTTTGATTTCAAAAATATTTGCTCAAGTTGGGTGTGGTTTGACTTGGCTGTGAAAATCTTGCGCCATCCTTATCTTTTTTAGCCCTTTTTCTTGGGTTGTAGATTTGTTTCCTTTACATTCTGAGCTATCTATTGATTGTTGGAAAGGATTGATTCTTTGTTTCCACTTTAGTTCAAAGAAAAGCTTCATTTTTGTCTCTATTTTGCTAGATTTACAAGTTTGAAAAAAATAAATATCCGTCTTACGTTAGTTTGATAATTTGGCATTCTTGGTCTTATATTATTAACAAGAAGATAACATTGTTTCAAGTTTTGCATGCATTTGAGCTATTAAAATATTATTGTGTTCTTTTTATTTGCACTACATTTGATTGGAAACATTCATGGAATTCTTCTTTCCCATAGCCATGGTAATTTTTAGGGGCAAAATTTCACCAATTGGCTATTTTCTGTTTTTTTTTTCACAATTTTTTTCTTCTATTTGGTCATTTTTAGTCTCTAATATCGCCTATTTTTACATAAAATATTTTTTTTTATCATAATATTTGCCAAAATTTACATGTTTCACTATTAAAGTGTAGGTTTTGTATTTAATATTCACCTACCTATCTATATCTATGTTTTTTCCAATCCAAAATAATCGCCTAGAATATTATACTTAAGTGTGATATTATAATCCTTAAAAAATAGCCTTCCCATAACTTAGATGTGTATTTTTCATTTTTTGGAAAGTTAGGAAACAAACTAAATTTCTTGAATTTGGTGTTGATAGAAAGATTTCTTTTTGTCACTTTAGGATAGTTTGGGGTACATGATTTTACATTTTCGGCTTCTTTCTATCATTTTTCAAAAAATCTAAAATTGCATTTGCATAGGGTTGTGCATTTGGGAAGAAAAATTCACTCTCTCCTTCTTGAGTAGGACTTCATCGAAAATAATACTTGCATCTCATACCTGCATGGTTTCGAGTCAGGTCCAAATTCCATTCATCCACTTGACCACATAAGAAAAAATCAGGCGCTAGTTAAGTTAAAATATTTTATCAACTGTGTGTAGTAGGATAGAGACATGTTGTGACATCGCAAAATGTAGGAGCTGCCATTATTTTGATTGTGTTGCATCTCATGTACTGTGCAGTTATTACATGTACCTAGATTATATCAGAAGACCCCTTTCAAACAGTTGCGCATTAGACATCACTACTACGGATTTGAGCTCCCACGTACCTTGTGTATATCAAGAGACCCCTATAGAATCCTGTAACTATCCAAGTAAACCTTCTAGCTGTCTTGTTGTCGTAATACACTGAGAACAATACTCAGGGAGATTACTATGCATGTACTATCAGGTAGTCGAGTGTTGCTGCTGCAACCTTATCCCCAATTTTTTCTTAAAATTGTAGGGCCCCTCCTCATTTTTTGGTTTACTTAGAATTTAGCTTATCCTAGAAGGTTTACTTTTGTCACTGTTATAGGTCAAACCTGCACCTTTCCGTCCGTGATCACCTTGAGTTGTTGATCACACAAAAGGACAACTTGGATGGAGGAGCATGTTGACCCTAGATGAGACTTTGACTTACTCCACTTCCTGACAATACTGGAAAAACCCTAAAAATGTCATTCTAAGATATGAGCGCTACTCTACTTCAATAGACTAGTGCCTGTACCCTACTCCAGTGTGAAATAGTAGTGCTCAAAGCCTTATGAGCACTACTCCTCTTCAGTAGAGTAGCGCTCAACATTTAAAAAGTTATGAGCGCTAGTTTACAAGCACTATAGTAGCGCCCTAAACGCTACTTCACTGAACAATAGTAGCGTACATCTCAAAAGATGATTAAAAAATAATTAATTTCACGAAGAGGATTAGTTGTAGGTAGTTTCCCAACTTCCCCAACTTCCTCCATAACCATCTCTTGACCTGAACTGCTTCTCTGGTCCTATAAATACAGGGAAGAATAAAGAGAGGGGTTAGAGACATGAATGTTGTTAAGAGACTTTAAAGAGAAACTTGCATTGGAGGAGTTTATGCTGGAATATATCCAAGCCAGAGAAGAGCAGGAGCCTAGAATCAAGTTGTAGGAGGATGTCACAAAGTCAGGTATATTTGTAACATCAATTTTCGTTTGACAATAAAAGGTTGAAGCATCTTTCTTGTCCCAAATTAAGTGTTCATTGAAGTTATACACTAGTTTGGATCTATTTTGGTTAATATTGAATGTTTAAATTGCTTTGTCTCTTTCAATCATTATATATTATCCAAGATATGCTGAGAAAGGTACTTGTATTGCAAGTTTAGTGAACGGGAGGTGGACTTGAGGATCGAGCGCAAGATCAAATAAGATCTAGGATTGAACGTCATTCGAAAGGTATGTTCTCAAGGCCTATAACCTATTTCTTTTCATGAACATTTCTGTAATGCAGTTAATACGCTTACCTGTCATCCCATTCCAGTTGATAGTATCAGTTTCCTTACTATAGGGTACTTTTCCCCGCCAACAGACTGGCGACTCCGCTGGGGATAGTTGTGTTTTTGATCTAGGAAACCTTTTCTTGTTTGTCTTCCAAAAACTGTTTCAACTCCTTTTATGTGCTGAGAAACCCTGTAGGTACCCCCTCCTTGTTTTTCTCTGCTTCAATCAGTCTTTTTGCATCTTTTCAAAGTCAGGTTTTAAGCTTTTAAGACCTGAGCGCTACTTTGTTGTACATACAGTAGCGCCCATACGCTACTATACTATACATACAATAGCGCCCATCTCTATAGGAGCACGAGTTTCCCTGCTGCACAGTAGGGTATATTTCATGTAGCCTTTTGTTAGTGGTCTGCTTGAGTTTTAGCCTTTTTGGTGGTCTCCTGACTTTGTTGTTAGATCTCCTTGACTGGTATTTGAGGTTTTAAACTTTTCTTTAAGTCGTAGAACCTTTCTTTGAGTCTTTTTACCATTTTTAGATCACTTGCTTACCTATGGAATGTTTGGACTGCTTATAACTTTTTTGGAAGACTAGGTTGTGTCTTGTGGTGAACACTTCCGCTTATTTTTTCCCTGACTGTATGTTGTTGGTTTACAAACCTGCATACCTTTGCATTCACTGTTTGTAGCAACATTGGTTTACTGTTCACCTATCCTATCCTTTGTTTTAGGGTTTGGTTTGTTTTAGAGCCTTTAGGGTGTCTTCCGAACTTGTTGATTTCCAACCTTCTATTACTTGTTGTCTTTTTCTAGTTTCAAGTGTGTTTAAAGTGCTTTAGGATGATTCATTTCTCAGTCCTTGTGTTAGTAGGGTAGTTGGTAGCTTGCTTGCCTACTTTTTCTTGGCATAGTGGTCTTGCTAGGGTTGGATGCTTTAGTTCAGTCCTCTTGTATCTATCTCCTTTGTTTTCTCCCCACTTTGTTTCCGAGTATAGAGGCTTTTTCTTTTGCAAAAAACCTGTAGGTCAAGTCTTTTTTGAGCTAGTGCCTTGACAACTATAAGCTTATAAACCATTTTTAGCCATACTTACACATTGCACACAAGTCTTATTTGCTTTCCATGTTCATAGTTCTTTTTCGTTGATGATAACAGAAAAAGCAAAAAAATTGGTAGTTTAAGTTTAATAAGGCTTATGTTTGTTACAAGATAGCATAGGTTATTTTGTGTACAATTTCAAAAGAAAACAAAAAAGAGATTTAAGTAGATTTGCTCAGTTTTTTTTTTAGTTTGGAAAAGAATTTTAAATGAAAAAATAGAAAATAGAAGTTTTGTTGTTGAAAGTTAGAATTTATGCACTTTTTCTTTTCTGATGCAACCATGCCACACAAACGCACTACCTTTTGAGTAATAACAACCCTAAATTTTTTTTTAATAAAATGAAATAGAAACAATTTTTCTTTTTTAGGGATACACTACACCAACTAGTCTTGGTTAGGATCTTGAGTTCAAATCACCTTAAACCACTCAAGATCACACATTACGCAAAAATCATAGTTCGACTATCACAGGTAAATCCATTTCACTCAAAGCTTGCCTGGGATTTATGCAGTAGGTCTTGTGAGATCAGATTGTTGGGAATACTCCTCCTACTTTCTGTTTCGAGCATAAACCAGGATTGGATCACGTATGGGGACTCTTTTGAGTTTTGGGCTCAGTTACCCTGCCCACGCCTTCTGATTCGACCAGCGACTGTTCCCCCAGGAGTTTTCGATGTTGTGGTATCCTTAGTATCTGACCTTAGGTTCATACACAGGTGACAACAAAGGGTATATCTGTTGTACCTAGGACAGACATGGGAGGAAATCCCTTGCAGGTCTTTGGGAGGGCGGTTGGGTGATTCCAGCGCTTGCACCCTTAGTCATTGTATTGTGGACCCTGGGTAACTGTTCTTCTTCCTTCATTGATCTGTTCTGGGCCCTCATCATCCCAGACTCTTCTCCGGAAGGAATCTTGTTTGCTTGGTTTGCATACTTAGGACTTTTTTAGTTGGCGTGCTGTTTTCCCCCTAGTCGTAGTGGCCACTAGGTTCTAGTTTGTTATTTTATATATATAATCACAGAGAATCAAGAACTTCGTAGATCGAGAAGGCTTCAAAACCTTCCACCAGTTAGAGCAGAAACTTTACCGCCAACTAGACGGCAGCGGGTAAACCCCAGTGTTTCTTCAGAAACCATTCTTCAAAACAGAATTTCTTGAGGAAATTTTTACAACGGAAAATCCTGAAATAGGAATTCCTGAGGAACTAGCACTTGAAATTGAGTTTCCCAAAGAACAACAAATAGCAATAGAAAACCCTGAAATAGAGGTTCCAGAGAAACCACAACCAGGTACTCCAGATCAGTGACACTTTAGTTCAGTTGAGATTGAAGATCTTACTTCTGCGGAGTATAACACTCCCTTCAATCCTCCTCTGACCAATCGTAGAAATCCGCTTCTATTACCTGTTGGTTTCCAGCAGTCCGATTACAGTGCATATAATTTCTTGCCTGGACATTTGATGTCTACTCTAGCAGGTGAACAGGGAGTTCCACAAACTCCCACCATAGGTATGAACACTAACACAATAAATCCTCCTTTTACTGCTACATCAAGTCTGGCACAGACAACCTCTGTGTCCACTCCGTCTTTCAGTTTTAATACTGGTACATTAGGTATGCCAAGTTCAACAACTATGGCATCTACCTCTACACCTACTGTTGGACCTAGCAGTACAGCCAATTTAGTGCCACCTCCTGCATTTCAACCATTATATCAGATACCCAGTACTTGGATTTCCACACCCGCTATACGGCCAAGTGCTTCTGCAACTGTGCCTCTCATGAGTACCATGACCACACCGTCTACATCAGCTACCACTGGTTTCAATACCTTTGCAGGTCCCAACATGAATCAATGTAATATGCTTGCAGGTAATGTCCCTTTTTCCTTATTCTTAGGGGGAGGGGGTAATATTTTTAACCAGCAATATGGTGGGGCTAACACCCATCCACAGTGGACGAACCCACAGAGCACTAACCCACTTTCATATGGGTGGGGAAATTTGAATAATTCTTTCGTGCAACAACATATGGTAGGGGGAAACCCCTACCAACAAGTAGCTGGGGGAAACCCTTATCAACAGATAGTAGGTGGAAACCCCTATCAGCAGATGGTCGGGGGACACCCTTACCAACAGATGGTTGGGGGAAACCCCTACCAGCAGACGGATGGGGGGCAACCCCTACCAGCAATTCATGGGTCAAACTATGGGTGGTTCCCCTTTTTCAACCCCAGCTTATCAAGTACCGTCTTACCGGCCTCGTTTACCATTTCTGACAACTTTAAATTTAACAGATCTTTCCAAACTGACCAACGATCCAGTGTATCATAATGCTACATGGCCACCAGTTCCTACCAAGTTACCTTCGGACATTCCAAAGTTCAAAGGAAAAACAGGTGAAGACCCTGGTGACCATGTCACTACTTTCCATTTATGGTGTTCCTCGAACTCATTAAATGAAGGTTCCATTGGATTGAGACTATTCCAAAGGACTTTAACCAGTGCTGCAGCCAAATGGTACATCGAGTTACCTGTAGCTACATTCTCTAATTTTGGGGATCTCGCGACTGTATTTTTAAATCACTTCCAGCTTCCTCTTCGGTATGATCCGAGAACAGACCTTTTGTCTACATTTAGGAAAAATGAAGCCACTCATTTATCTAACCACATTCAGGAGTGGCGAAGACAGAAGAGGCTCATTAAGGCCAACATACCTTTAGAATTCCTTCTTGAGTGGTATTTGAAATCACTCCTTCCTTACATTTCTAAGGAAGTAGCTATGTCTGGAGTGTCTAACGAGGAAGAAGCCATCCTACGGACCCAACAATTAGATCTCATTTATGCACAATCCGGGTTATTGTATGAGATCATACCTGATGCACCGTGATCAAATACCGATCTGAGTAGACCTGAACCTAGACCACATGCTGACAGCATAGTGGGTTCAGTTGACTCTGCAGCTTTCGAAGCATTGACCAAATAGGTTCATGCCTTATCTGTCAAACAATCGACTGCAGAAGTTTCATCCGTCACAACCTCTCCTTCTACTTCTGAACCTGTCAACCAGGCCCAGAACAATCAAAAGGGCCCTCTGCAGCCCAATAACAAAAAGAAGGGCAAGAAAGGAGAGGGGAACCAACAAAAGCACAAAAAAGAGAATGCCAAAGAGGGTAACAAAGAGAAAAAGAAGGTTAAGTTCCCTTGTAAAATTTGCAAGCAGGACCACCTTACTCATCAATGCCCTCTGCTTGAAGAAGCCCAGAAGCTATTAAGAGAAAAGAAGCCTGCCGTATTGAAAGATCCATTCCCTAAAGGGCAGAGCTCAGCTTCTGGCACCTCCAACACTGGGGGTACTACACATGCTACGGTTGATCAAACTTTTATTAACATGGTTAATTCAGATGCACTCTTACAAACAAGAGCCAGGAATTATACCCCGGACGCACAGAAAAAGGATAAAGAGATTCCAGAATCCTCCACTCCACTCCACATACCTGTGTACCCAATGCCCAAGATCCTGAAAGGTGTCTTGAAATGGGCATTGCACAATCCCAACACTCGGGCTGCCTCCAACTACAATGTGGTTGAAGATTTATCCCAGACCCCTTGTGCCATGTCTACCTTAGAAGTCTTGCAAAGTTGTCCTTTACAATGGAATGCACTTCTGGAAGCTATTGTAAGTATGGAATCCTCTAACATGTCTGCGCGATTTGATATGAATGATGTCAAATATCGGTTTCCCTACCACGTTGATCTTCAGATTGAAGTCGTCCATGGCCCAATGACCATCAGACGAGCTGTCGTAGATGAGGGCGCGTCGACCTACGTAATGTCAATTTCCTGTTGGAAAGCTTTGGGTTCCCCCGAGTTAGCCCCTTCTAACACACTGCTTACTGCATTTGATGGCAGAACTTTCCGCCCACATGGGTTTTTTCCATCATTTGATGTCACATTGGCTGGTAAGACAGTTGCTGTAGAAGTAGAAGTTCTGGATGCTCCGCTTGATTACAATATGTTATTAGGCAGGAGCTGGACATATGCCATGCGAGCCATTGCATTGGCAGTTTTTCGAGTTGTTATGTTCCCATTTGAAGGTAAGGTCGTTACAGTCGATCAACTTTCTTTCACTCAGAGAAACAACCAGACTTCTTCAGAAACCATAGTTCCCTTAATTGATCAAACCACCCCGGTTGGTGAGAGTTTAGGAGCAGGACTTTATGGGTCATTAATTGGCACTTTTGACCTACCGGCTCCTACCTTATTTGTTGGTACTGAGGGATGTTCATCGTCTGAAAATTCCAGGGTTAGTTTAACAATTGATCCTGGGTTTCTCCCAACTAATACAAACCCCTCCGTGCCCACTCATGTTGTAGAAGTAACCCACTTGGACTCATATGAAACTGCAACAGAACATATATTGACTCCATTGGTGTCTGTAGAGTCAAATATGGATTGTGCTGCTACTCAGTCACCAAACCCGATCCACTCTCTTGACAGTTTGGATACTACTTTACCTTCTGAGGAGGAAATGTTAGAAGCCATGACTGACTTGGACTATCCTCATGAACATATAGATCCCGGGTCCTTCTTGATTCCTTTTCTTAACTTGATAGAGAGAGGCGAGTTTTGTCCAACACCCAGTGGAAATACTAATTTCACTTCTACTTCACAAGTTGGTTTTGTTGAAGAGAATAGATTGAACACCTTTCTGGTCAACATTGCCACTGGGGTCACCGGAAACATTTTTATTGAAACGGGATGTTATCTCGATGAGATCATTCCGTATACCAATATTTTCCATGATTTTCATGACACTTTTGCCCGACCTCACGAGGAGGATCTAGGCATTGACCCTACCTGAAAAAGTATTACACTTAGGCTGACATACTTTTTCTTGTAACATAGCTGTATATTTTTGTAAAGCTAGTTTTTGTTATGCATGTTAGTTAATCTTAAGTGTGTTTTTCGTTTCGCGTACCAGATGTCAACCGAACATTTCTTAGGATTCGCTGATGGTGCCAGTCACCACACCTGTCAGTTGGCTGTAGCATCTTGGTTCATTTACTCACCCGCTGGCCAACTTGTCTCTTCGGGGGGGGGTTTGTTTGGGTCCTACCACGAATAATGTGGCTGAATATAGTGCAGTTATAGAACTCCTCTGAGATGCTCTCAGTCATGGCATTTAACATTTGGAGGTGATACTTGAATCACAATTAATTGTATTTCAGTTAACAGGTGTCTACCAGATTAGAGATCCTGGATTGCTACGTCCGTTTCTACAAGTTAGACTATTGGAAAGACAGTTTGATTCTATTATATATGAACACATTCCAAGAAGTTTAAACGCATTAGCTAATTCATTAGCAAACTATGTGTTAGAATGGCATTTGTATCATACACTTTCATAAACAACATTGCACACATAAAATTCAAACACATACATATGTAAATAACCGATACTGTATATAGCCGATACTGTATCAAAAAATATATGAGTTTTGGATCACAAGTCTATCAAGTCATGTCATAAAGTACAAAACTGGGCATAGTAGCCTCAAAAATATATACATAGAATGTATCCCTCTCCTATGGAGAAGCAGGGACCTCATCGTCATCTACTGCATTGCGATAGCATATGAATAGCCTAGCTATCTTCTGCAGCACCCTAAGCCATACCGGGGGCACCCCAACTACATCTTCCTGCATATCAATAGGTATATGATCCATACGGCATGCAGGAACTTCGTGAGTCAACCGACTCACTTTTCTCTCTATGGTACCCAACATAGCATCTGCTATAGTAATATCAGCTGGCCTCACAAAGATGGTAGGATGTCCCTCGGGACGGACAGGCCTAAGATCTGCATATGACACTTGTTTAGCACTTCAAAATTCATTTATAAAAATCAAATACTTGAAAAGTTTGAAAAAATTAAATAATTCTCAAAAATTAAACATACCAATATCTCCCTAGGCTCCACCTGGAGGAAGCACTAGTTCTGGATCATGACGGAAATCCAATCCAGCATATGGAAATTGCTCGAATGCAGGCACTTGCTTCTCCCACCACCCCCAGAAATCATTAGTATGATAATAGTAGTGACTTTCCCCACCACCCTAGTGGAGGAATATGTCACCCCAACGACCTAGTCTGGGCTCACGGGGGTTAACCTGAGGAAGAGGCATCCCCAAACTGATAGCAGGCATCCCCTCAAAGAAGAAAGTACACAAAATGCTACTGTACCCAAAATTCTTCATTGTGCCGGATTTACAACCTGTCAATTGAGATTTCATGCTTGCTAGTAAACTAGTACACCAATCATATACATGACCGTGTAAGCATTGGACACCAACATGCATAGAGTGCCTAGAAGCTAGGTGTAGTGAGGCACTACCTGCCACTCGGTTGATCATACTCACTATCACCTTCAAGGGGAGGCCTTCAATGGTTGAAATCAAGACTTGGCTTCCTGATTTCTCAGCTCCAGCCACACAATATGAATTCACGTACTCTTGCACAGATCTTACGCCCACACGAGAAGACCCTTTCAGATTTATTACATCTCCCCTCCGTGAGAGACCAGTAATGAAATATATGTCATCAACTGTAAGCTCCAAAGTTTGCCCACGGATGACAAAAGTATTGGTATCCACATCCCAGTACTGAATAAGTCTTCGAAATAATGTGTTTAGGGCCCTCATGTTTACGGTTCGGTAAAACTTCAATAAACCGCATCTTCGGAGAGCATGGAGAGTGGCCAGATCTTGCATGGCCAACCTATCCATGTCCTCATGTTCTCTCTCCCTTTATTGAAGAACCATCCTACACAAAAATGACATTCTTTTTAGTCTCGGTGCTTGTTTTTAGGTTTTCAGGATTGAGTGCTACTGTGTATACTACACAGTCACGTATGAGCGCTACTCTGTTTGAGCACAGTAGCGCTCATCCCCTTTACACGCTACTGTTATTGTTACACAGTAGCGCCCGCGCAGTAAGAGTTGTGAGCATCGTGGTGCAAGCAATTTTTGGCTCAAAAAATGAAAACTAAACCATGAAAATGCAAGTAGGGAGGATTCTAACTCACTTGGTGGAAGAAGAGCGGCGTTTGGATGCTTGATTTGATAGCCACAGAGATTTGAAAATGCCAATGTTGCCCCAAATCTTTGCCCTACAAAAACAAATTGGAAATTGATTTTTAAAATGAAATTATATATATGAATTGGAATTTAATTTGTACCCACCAATGTTTAGTTTTCTATAGTTTCAATTTTTTTTCAAAAATCACCTAATTAATCAATTGAAACATACATATGGTGCAATACTAATCCAGCTCGCATTTTTCCTTTAATTTTTGTAGAATCGATCTCCTAAGTTTAAAAACTCTTGATGTTAGACCTTGTCAACTAGTTGATAGTTCAAATTCATATATCATTCAAGATTTGTTTTGCCGCATCAACTAATATTTTGTTGAAGACCTAGTTTTGGCAGAGTATGAAGCTATGATCCTAGAAGCTGACCTTTAAGTAATTTTAAGCTCTTGTTTGGACTATTTAAACCTAAACAAGATTGTCGAGCAAGCTTGTCCTCTTCAAGCCCGTTAAAGTAATCGAAGGCTCATCCACTCAGGTATAGAATTACCCCTTTTCCGGGCCTAGGTGGATTAACTACGGAAAAGGTATACTCTAGGTATACTTCTATATGCGTTAGAAGAGTTCTTCTTCCATTGTTTTATACTTTTTCGAGGGAGGAGACTAACTGCATGAAAAAGGACCTTTTGGAACCTTTATTTAGGGTTTTCAGGCTCTCTAAACATGAAAATACCAAGCGATCATTCACCTACTCAGGCTCGATGTGAAATCCACGAGAGGGTAAGTAGAGGTCTGTTTAAGTTTTTCAACTCTATAAACAAGAAAACACCGCCGAGCACAAACCAATCCAGGCTCGATATAAAATCCACGGATAGGTGAAAAGAGGATTGTTTAAGTTTTTCAGACTCTATAAACAGGAAAACACCGGCGAGCATTAATCTGCTTGGGCTCGATACTAAAATCCACGAGTAGATATATGGAGTTATTGTTTAAGTTTTTCAGACTCCTTAAAATTGAAAACACCGGCGAGCAAGAACAGATCTCATCTCGATATTAAAATCCAGAGATCAATAATATAGAGTAATCTTCTATCTTTTCTTCGAACTCTATAAATAATGAAGAAGGTCCTAAGTCTCCCTCCCATGGGCTCATTAAACGTTTACATGGTTGGATCTATTGAGTTTTCATTCTTTCTTAAACTCATTAAAACAACAAGAAATGTATTCTTTTATCCAAAAAGAATAAGGGATGGGAAAGATGTGTCATATCTTCAATGTCAAAGGAAGCTCAGTCAGTTCTACCCTTGAACACAACACCTACTTGAGTCTATCTTGTTGGTTGGGTTTTTTTTGACCTCAGGGTGAACCTGTCCTCCGAGTTGTTTACTCCCCCGATTGGTTATTCTTCCAACCATATGTAGGGTCTGATAATGTCTCTTACATTTTTAGGCTTATCATTTACCCCATTATGTCAGAAACTTCCTGAGTCACTTTGTGTCGTGCTCACTGTTCAAGGATATACCCTATGTCGGCCATTCTGCAGTTTACCTTGACCTCATGTGTCGGCCATCCTAGTGTCAGTCTTGTTACATATTATTTCATATCAGCTCTTACCAGTTGAGTGTTCCTCGAGTTGGATGATATAGGATTCCTTAAGGACTCCCTTCCAACAAACTTCTTCCCATCGACATCAACTCATTTTACTCTGGGAATGAAGTTTAGAGTTTCGGTTAGTACCTTGGAGATTGCAGTCACTAGTGGAAATTTTCCTCGCTGTTGAATGTTGAGAATACATCAATGTCTCTTCTTCGACAGGATCCCCAAGTGTTCGAATCCAAGTCCATCTATTCACACTTGGCGGATCATACATGGTACCTTGGACCCCATCATCATTATCGGTGGAAGTCCTCGCATTTGTTAACAGTATACATCAATGACCGGTAATCAAACGATACCCCCCATGTTCGACTGTCAGCTCATCTATTCAAATGGTTAGGGTTTGTACCTAGAGTTGTTTTGGATGAAGACCTTGGGATTTTGGATGACATTACCTCATTTTGTTATCACCCAAGTTGCGCAAGACTAAGCCTCACTTATATTCGTCTCTCCATGAGACATAGATCCAGTTTTTTGTTATGGCTATGATCTCTCAGTTTGACATGGATCCACGCTTGTATTCCAAGTGGCCATGCTATATATACATCTCCTTGTTATGTATCGGAGATCATGTTGTACCACACTGCACATCTATATGATGTCAAAGATGTAATTGCTTGCTGACCTTGATCTTTGTTTCAGGTGTTCTTGTGACTTGTTTCTGCGATTCTTTGCTCCTTTTCTATCTTTTGATTATAATGTATTTCAGCCATCGTTTCCCTCTGACCTCACACATTAGGGGGCATCTGTTATAGGTAGAACCTGCACCTCTCCGTCCGTGATCACCTTGAGCTGTTGATCACACAAAAGGACAACTTGGATGGAGGAGCATGTTGACCCTAGATGAGACTTTGACTTACTCCACTTCCTGACAATACTAGAGAAACCCTAAAAATGTCATTCTGAGATATGAGCGCTACTCTACTTCAATAGATTAGCGCCTGTACTCAACTCCAGTGTGAAATAGTAGCGCTGAAAGCCTTATGAGCGCTACTCCTCTTCAGCAGAGTAGCGTTCAACATTTAAAAAGTTATGAGCGCTAGTTTACAAGCACTATAGTAGCGCCCTAAACGCTACTTCACTGAACAATAGTAGCGTACATCTCAAAATATGATTAAAAAATAATTAATTTCATGAAGATGATTAGTTGTAGGTAGTTTCCCAACTTCCCCAGCTTCCTCCATAACCATCTCTCGACCTGAACTGCTTCTTTGGTCCTATAAATATAGGGAAGAATAAAGAGAGGGGTTAGAGACATGAATGTTGTTAAGAGACATGAATGTTGTTAAGAGACTTTAAAGAGAAACTTGCATTGGAGGAGTTTATGCTGGAAGATATCCAAGCCAGAGAAGAGCAGGAGCCCATAATCAAGTTGCAGGAGCATGTCACAAAGTCAAGTATATTTGTAACATCAATTTGCATTTGACAATAAAAGGTTGAAGCGTCTTTCTTGTCCCAAATTAAGTGTTCATTGAATTTATACACTAGTTTGGATCTATTTTGGTTAATATTGAATGTTTAAATTGCTTTGTCTCTTTCAATCATTATATATTATCCAAGATACGCTGAGAAAGGTACTTGTACTGCAGGTTTAGTGAACGGGAGGTGGACTTGAGGATCGAGCGCAAGATCAAATAAGAGCTAGGATCAAATGTCATTCGAAAGGTA
Source organism: Larix kaempferi (assembly GCA_027924585.1). Lineage (NCBI taxonomy): Eukaryota > Viridiplantae > Streptophyta > Pinopsida > Pinales > Pinaceae > Larix > Larix kaempferi. Next base: position 7,683,929 of record BSBM01000307.1, on the reverse strand, counting down.
TGTTCTCAAGGCCTATAACCTATTTATTTTCATGAACATTTCTGTAATGCAGTTAATACGCTTACCTGTCATCCCATTCCAGTTGATAGTATCAGTTTCCTTACTATAGGATACTTTTCCCCGCCAACAGTCACTTAGAATTTTTTCGTGAAAACAAGTGAAAGAGGCAAGTTTTTGGACTTAGTACAACTCAACATTTCTTGCCGAAATGGTCGGAGCAACTCATCAAGTCACGCCGAAATGGTCGGAGCAACTCATCAAGTCACGCCGAAATGGTCGGAGTCCGAAATTATTTTCTCAAAAAGAATCTTGTCCCAAAGAAACTCATCGAGAGACACCAAAATGGTCGGAACATTGGTAAAATCGCACCTGGCACTTAGATTTTTCCATATTTTTTTGTTTCATTGCAACTCAATGAGTTATGCCGATGTGCTTCGGCGTGAAAAAAGAAATACATCGATGATGCCTCGATGAAAGAACATGTCAGCACAAGATTGTGATTACCGTCGACGCGTTTTGCTGCACGTAAAGAAATGAGGCCAAAATGTGTCATTGGAGATAGCCAAGCCATGCCGAGCAAGCAATTGGAATAAGTTGAAAAGCCGCTCCGAAATGGAAAATGCCATTGAAATATCGGAGAACATGCTCCAGTCGAGCTGAAACGCTTCGGCGAAGAATGAAAAGGGAACCGATCTGCTTCAGTGTGAAAAGGACAAAAGACACAGAAAAGAGAATCAATGTAGAATGACGAGTACCGACGACACGTTTCGTTGCAAAAAAACAAAGGATGCTGAAACACATCGGGGAAAATTTAATTCGCTGCGATACACAGGGAAAGTCAATTATTTTCACGCCGAAACGGTGCTAGTGATTTGGTGGACCCTGCCAACTTTTACCCTTACGCATTAAATGCTAGGGTTTTCCAATGTTATATAAAGGGTGAAAATCATTTTTTTAAACATTTTGCAAACGCAGTTCATGCGAAGCTGCTTCCACCAACTGCCAGACACCCAACGCCATTGATTGTGTCTTTGCAATGAGTCTATAACTGCCAGGTAGGCCATATTGTGTACCCTTATGCCCCATGTTCGAAACATAGTATTTTCTTTGGAATTTTCCCCTTGTATAGAATGTATTGGCATCATTTTGTTTATAGTTTTGCTTTATATTTTTATTTCTGAAAGGAAAAAGTAAAACCTTAAGCCAACAGTTTTATTCTTGTCCAGTGGGGCATGGATTTGTTGGTAGTTTTTCTAATTCCTTAAATAAAAACCTCTTGACCAAACCCTATTAATGTTTTCCCCATCCGAGAGAATGCCTCGCGCCATGTTTACTATGTCGTCCGTTGTCGATGTTCACTTCCCTTGTATGCAACGTCCTATATGCGATGCGAAGAAGGGAGTGGGATGATTCCTCTAGGTGGGCGGTGGGAAAAAACACCCTAGACATTGAGTGCAGTGGTGGGCATACACCACTTGGGTTAAACATATAGCCATAAATTTTACACTTGGTTTAGCCCGAGCTGGAACCTACTATAGTTTTACACTATTCCACTTCCATGCTTGACCAAAAGAAGAATGGAATACGTCATGGAAGCCATTTGTTTACTTAATAAGAATATCCATTAGGATAGGATTTCCAGTCAATATAAGACCTTTATTTGATTAACAACCCTCATTGCATTTCCCAGATTGACCTAATCTAATGGAGCTAATATACCACAGAAAGTGGTATGAGTGTCGGCATACCTCAGCCGACAAAGGATGAAGTTTTGTTTTAAGTATTGGACTACCGTATGAAATCTTACTCATTCATAACTCGTTCAAGTTTTCAATACGACTGTTGACAGACACAGTTCAACTAAATTTGTTATATTTTAGAACTTGTTAAGATCATAGAATGGGCTACAGTGAAACATTGTTATAAATTTTCAAAATGACTTTGGGAGTAAAGATTTATTTTAGATAGTGGTGAACCTATTTTAGAATGATTTGTCAGGAATTTGTAGTTACATATTGACTAGTGCATTCCAATATACTTTTTGAGACATAATCAACATAACCAAGAAGCATCCAACATCATGGAAGTAATAATTTCTTAACCTGGTTTTTCTATGGACAATATTGATAAGGGATGTTTTTATGTTTCTTACTGCTATTTATGTGTCACTAAAACTTGTGTACACTTTGATTCAATGTCTCATTAGGATTCCAAAATGCAAAGAATTACTGGCAAGCAAAATCTTAGAACAACTGAATCAGATTCTGACATAGAAGTGGTTTCTCACGTTCCGGTAGAAACTATGTTCGAAGACACAAAACCAACAACAGGAATCACCCCAGAATTCAAATGGGGTGAACTGTACCATCTTATCAGGGATCAGAATGTACCTGATGCATCCATCGAGGATTTGATGGTGTACCAAAACATCAAGAAATCGGGCCTCCACAAAGCAGCCACATGCTCAAAGTTGTTTCCATGCTCTGAAGTCATCGGATGGATCCCGACTTACGCATATATTGGCACAAGGATTATATCAAACACGAAAGGGGAAGGGTTTGTGTATTTCCAACCTGGTCACATAGCTATGGCATATAAATTTCCACCACCCAAAGTCATGATGATAGAAGATTGGATCACGGGTGTGAATATAGACCATTTTGAGTATGCCAAGAAAATAATAATCCCAGGGAAGAAACTAAGACTGAAAGTAAGTGGGGAATATGACACTCAAAGCTTAAGGATCCTGTTCAGAATCATAGCTTTGATGCCGAGCATAATTTTCGGTAGGGATAATGGAAACATTTACAAGCTTAATTGGATGCCCCTGATATACCATATAGCCTTCCATGGCACTATTTTTAATTGGGCATACATCATCTCAGACAGCTTGGTGTCGAGCATAGCTACAGCTCAAGGAGGAATGACCCAGAAAAAAGAAGAATTCTTCATGTCCTCGTATCTCATGGATTGTTTAATAATCAGGCACCCATTCCCTAAATTGGGATGTATTTGGAAACAGGATGAGTCTCCCCTCTATGTGGCCTATCATATCATCTGGGCCCACAAATACGTGAGTTATTACAAGCTCATGTGTGAAGAATGAATCATTCCTCTGTATTGGTTGATTTTCAATGAAGAACCAAACTTCCTATATGACAACGCTATGGAAATCATTAATGAGTATGGAGATTATTACTTCTCTCCAGAAGGTACCTACATCAGAATGTTTGGGGGGTCCAAAGCCCCATCCCTAGTGCCTCAGTATGTGACCGAATTTGTAGTACACAAGGAAGCTGTGAGGCAGGTTTTTGTTAATGGGGTGGAAGTTTTATGCATGAAGATACGGAGGAATCCTACCCGCCAGTACCCTTTTTCATTGGGACCTACAAATTTCCCAAGGTGAAAGGCACAAAAGTATTCATAAAATACTTAGAAGCGTTCCATTTTGGAGAAAAGAATTTCGTAAGAAATGACAGCTGGCAAGAGGCCTCCAATCATTGTGCGTCATGTAAAATTACTTTTGAATACATGAATCACTTCCAGAAGGACGGGGAGGTGTACCAAAGGGAAAGAAACATGAGTGAGCTAAACAAATGTTTTTTTTGGAAAGGTGGCACTGAATCCAATCATACTGCCAGTACTGCAAAAGAGGAAGAATTACATAAGCAAAGAGAAGAAGATGAAATGCTACAAGCAATAGAAGCAAAACGAAAACATAGGGAAGAAACATAAAAGAAGAAAAGAGAAGAGGCAGAGAGGTTGCAGAAGAAAAAATTAGATAAATCAAGTAGAGAAGAGGAATTTAAAAGACAAGCAGAAGAAGTAAGAACAGAGAGAGAAGAAAGGGAAGCAACTGAACAACAAAAGAGGAAAGAAGAAGAGGACAAGTCCAAAAAATCTATGGAAACAAAAGAAACCTAAGATGAAGACACAACCCAACAAGACATGGATATAGACCCACCAGAAGTGTGAAAAGTCATGCTTACCAGGCGACACCTCCCATTTGTAGAGCTTGGGATCACACCTGTTACCCCATCCAAACAACACACCGTCGCCAAATTGGACACAATAATTTTTTATGCAAGGAGGAAAACTATTACAAGAAGGTCAAAGAAAATATTGAAGATGGGCACACAGCTTGATGTGGTCACCATCCAAGAAAACACCCTCATGGAAGGCACTCATAAAGACCCCAAATTAACAACAGCTGTGAGTGTAGTGGCTGCACAAGCAAGTGCAGATAATGTCAAAAAGTTGTTGAATGACATTGAGCGCAATAAGGAGAAAATGTTGAATTTAAAAGATAACTTGGTAAAAGAGCGACGAGACGGGATATAATTGAAAAGGAAACATGATGTTGTAGGACATATTACTGTCTAATTATCATAATCTGGAAACTGAGAAGGAGGATTTCACTGTACAACTAATGATCATGGAAGGAGAAAGAAGTGATTTTGAAGCCCACATAAGTGAATTGGAGACAAAAGAGTCAACAACAAATCAGCAGGAGGAAGACTTGCAAATTCAGATAGATGAAATGGTTAAGGAAAAGGAGTCTCTTCCAGAATAGTTCGAGCTAGCAAACAATCATAACCTAGATATGAGTCCTTTCAATGAACAAGCATGCAAAATTCAGGAAAAGATATGCCGTTCACAAAAATTGTTGGCCGAAGAAATCTACAAAATGAAGCAAATGATAGCAAGGATGAAATAAATTGCTGCAGAATCATTAGTAATAAGACATAGGTTGGTTAAGACTGTGATTAATATTAAAAAATATATTTCATGGATAAAAGAAAATGAAGACTTCCCTGATCACCTTCCAAACAAGACAACTGCAGATCTAAATTTAGATATGTCACTCCTTTAGTTTTACAAAAAAACTTCCAGGAGGTTATATGTTTAAATACCTAAATCCATCGAGAAGTGTGTGGGATTTGAAAAAGGAAATTACCAAATTCATGAAAAATGTCATTTTCCCATGGCCCCAAATATGGACAAGCTGCCGGCAAAAGATCAGTACTTAATAGGGCTGTAGAACAAGTTGAAGGAATAAGTGGAGTATATCAGAAATCTAGGTGTGATTAATGAAGAAGACCTCCACCATTATATTGGGCAAGCATCAATAAATGATTATTTTTTAGAATACAGCTACAAGGCCACCGCACAAGGAGTGACAAGTGTAGAAAATGAGTTATATTATCACAAAATATCTTTGAAAGTTTCAGAACCTTTAACATGTAAGATTATTTTTGAAGAGGTTGATGTATGGGATAATTATCTTTCTAGTCTGGGGGGCTCATCAGGAAATTAACTTTAAATTGTAAGTAATTTCATTTCTTGTGCAAACACTAGAGGGCAAATTTCGAGGTAGCCCAAAGGTTAGAGGTAGTTGAAACTAACAGTCAGGTGAAGAAAAAACCTTTGTAATATAAATATAGAATATGTATACTGATTAAAGGACTTTGTCTAGCATAATAGAAGCTGGACATTTTGTAAGAGAACTATTTTTTTGCTAATGAGAAGGATTGTTTGCTAGGAAAAGCATGTACATAAATGTTTTGCATGGAATGTGTGGAATGTCAAATGTGGAACTACTTCTTCTTTCATTCTGAACTCATACTATGAGATTGTTCTAACTTTATTGAATTATTTCAAATGGTGATGAATGATTTCATTTTCTATGTAAATGTGTATGTGTAAACAGAGTAATAGTTTTTTTAATTATATCAGAGCTATCTTTGATATCTTTCTGCTGTAAATGTGAATATTTATCTTAATGTCTATCTGTTAGATTTATCTGAACATTTCAGCTTATTACTCTTACTTCAATTTTTCTCCTTGCAAGGATAGGTTAGATTAATATAGAATAGGGTTAGAGAATTGATTAGGTATAAGTGATTGTTGGTTGTGGAGCCTAATATTCCAGTCTCATAGATGATGATTCAGTCATGTTTGAACCCTAGGTTTGGTTATGATCCTGGCATGATCCCCGAGAAAGGGGGTTTGGGGGCGTAGCCCCTCAGAAATGTTTTTGGGGCTGTTTTCTCCAACAGTTTTTGGGCCCATGGTTTTGGGTAACCCATAGTATTTTCCCATTGTATTTACCTTATAAAAGAAAGACATTGTAACACGGCTAGGGTTGACGTATTAGGTATTATGCGATGTAAATATCTCTGAGATCGGAACAGAGACTGTGAGACAGTGAAGAGGAAGTGCAGCGGCTGTGCTGCAGGTTGTATCCCTTCACTTTGATGGATGATATAATAATAAGGACTGGAAATTTTAGTGTGGATGTAGCCCATCTTGGGGTGAACCACGATATATCTGTGTCTCTCTTGTAATGTGTTTGTGTGATTATATTTGCATTTTTGTTTATTGTTATTGCTCTGCGATCCTGTTTTTCTAATAATAAGACAGAGGGAAGAACCTTCACATCACTTTTTTAGGATTTTTTCTGTCAGTTTTAGGTTAAATGCATTTTCTTAAAAGTACTTACATCTCATATTTTAAAACTAAAATAACATAAACGGTGGATCGGGCCGCAACTGGTAAAACACAAAACAAACACACTTACGATATCCGGACCATTAATTGGATGGATTCCCACACCAAACGGTGAGTGATCTAATTGGGATTATTTACCGAAGAGAATCCCTACTATCGATGCTGGGATTTTCTAGGCATCAACATTTTTGGCTCTAGAAGGAGGGCCACCAGTGCATGGGTGGCAGAGGAAGCCCATTTTCGAGAGAAAAGTTCTCTGGTTCTCCATTTAATACAACTATACCAAAAGAAGTGATTCCTGAAACTGAACATCAAGAAAAGTTAGATTTTGAAACTGAGAATACCAAACGTTTATACGTTGTCCCATACAGAGAAATAGAACACTTTCAGAGACATACAAGATATTATGTGAGGAAACTTGGTGGATTGACCATAGTTCCTGCCTTACCCAGAAGGAAAGCTCCTAGGAGACAAGTCGCAAAGACCGAAGATGCTTTGCTTGTAGAATATTTGAAATAATTGTTTGATTTATCATTACAAGAAATCCCAGATCACATTAATAAGTTGGGACCCGAGTCCCCATAGGCTCACGCAGTACCTCTCACACCACCCCATACACCACATCACACACCACCTCATAGTCCACCTCATTCTCCCAGGCATAGCATGGATCACAATGTTAATCAACCACCTGTGTCGAGAGCTACAGGGACACTCAACCTGGATGCACCTTTACATGATTTACCTAAGCACCCAGAAAGAGTACTACCGAAATTTGATCCTGGAAAAGGTATCTCTGTTGAAGATCACTTGAATTTTTTTTATTTGGATTTGAATCTTTTAAATGTGGAACATGAAGCTGTAGTTTGCAGATTGTTTCCTTACACTTTTGAGCCTAGATCATCTTCGTGGTATTTTAGTTTACAAACAAACTCTATAGTAGATTGGGACAGTTTTGAAAAGGTCTTCTTGAACAAATTTGGAAACGAAAAGACTGTTTCCATACTAATGAAAGAATTGTTGTCTATGAGGATGGAAAAGAAAGAAAAAATACAAGAATTCAACCAGAGATTTATGATCATAGTAAACAGTTTTAGTGTTGCAAATAAACCTTATGAATAATCCTTGGTAGAATACTACACTACAACACTTCTTCCACCCATAGCTATGTTTGTCAAGAGAGTTTTTGAAACCACTTCAATAGAAATTATGAAGAAGCGAATACGGTAGAGGTTGATCTGGATAGTATCATGAAACATGCAATGGAACTAGAAGTAAAACCAATGACAAACAAGAATCCTTTGATACTAACTAACACCAAAGAGGATCCTTCAAATGAATTGGAGAATCTAGTTAAAATGGTATAGAAACTGTGCAATAAGATAGTAGATCTGGAGAAAGAAAAGGGTGCTAGTTCTGCAAGAAAACCTTTTAAACGTTTCTATAAGAAAAAGGAAGAAAATGCACAACCAAAACCACCATTGAATAACTCTTCTATTTTTAATTTGAATGAGGTAGGTATGGATCATTTTTGTATGTTTCATCAAGAACATCATTCTGAAAAAAAGTTGTCCACAGTGGATTAACTCAATGACCATGGTAATGAACCAATTGTTGGATACCCAATTGATAGACCAAGAATGACAAGAAGAAGATCAACCTAATGAACAAGAATATCAAAACAAAGAAACTAAAATGGTAAAATGGGATTGGGATCCAACTTTGGAGTTAAATGAAGAAGAAAAGGTGGAGGAAATTCAGGTATCATCCGTAAATTATGCTACTAGGAGAAAAGGACCAGCTGAGGACCAAAGCATGATATTTCCGGCCAAGTGAAAGACAACAAAGGAGAATATAAAAAATAACAATGAAAAAATCAGTTGCAGCCTAAAGTTAGTTCTGGGATTACAAAATAAACAAACCCATTGATAAATAAACAAGTGAAACCCATAGCTAACAAATATGACAGTGGTGAAAAGGGTACGGAGATCATAATATGGAATATGACATTGTGGAAGACATTAAGGAAACCAAAGAAAACATATATCTATTTGAATTATGTAATCTCCCACAACAGAGGAAAAATTGTTAGAATATTTTTACCGACAACCAAGCAATAAAATGGAAATAGTTGATTCAGATACTGATATTAACGAAGCAAGCATTGGTGCTAAGTCCAAATCTCAAACTCTGTCTTTCCTTTTAACCTTTGAAATCTTTAATCATAATGTGCACAAGTGCTTGGTATATTTTGGAGCTTCATCTAATGATATGCCGCTATCTATTTGTAAAAATATTAATGGGAAACCCACATCATCTCCTTCTCAGATTATACAACTAGACATATCTAATGTTAAAGTTATAGGGGAGATGAAAAATGTACTAATCCGATTATTTGTTGACCCAAGGGTGTGTCTATTTATTGATATTATGGTAGTAGACATACCTGAAGCTTATGGTTTGATATTAAGTAGGGACTGGTCTATGAAATTGAATGGTTATTTTGCAACGAATTGGTCTCATTTGTGGCTTCCATATCAAAATAGAAAAAATCAAATGAAAGTGTCAAGAGAACCTCACATGAAACATAATGTAACTCAGCTGGAAGAAAATAACGAACCTGTAAATTTTTCATCTTCAATTTTGGGGAATTATTTCTTAGAAATTGAGCTAGGAAACTATCAAGCAGAAGATGTTACTCATGATTTAGATAGACATTCCATTCTCCTTTAATTCTCGCGGACTGATGACATTGATTGTAACATAGTAGAATTATTTACTAACTTAGGAGATAGTATTGATGTAGTTAAATTGGAAAATAAATTTTGGATTTTATATTTTGATGGTTCCAAAACAAAAGAGGGATCAGGAGCTGGATTTGTTCTTGTTGATCCCGAAGGAAATAAAAAATTTCTCTCTTGTAGGCTAGAGTTTGAATGCACAAGTAACACTGCTGAATATGAAGCTCTAGTTGAGGGTCTTAAAATAGCCATTGATTTAAATGTCAAGAATTTAAAAATTTTTGGTGACTCAGAAATAATTGTTAGGCAAGTGAGAAATACTATTCATTGTTTATCTCCACATTTGAAAGGGTATCAATTTGTGTAATGGAATTTGATATTAAAGTTTCATGCTTTTAACATAAATTCCATTCCTAGATTACAAAATGTTGCAACTGATTTAGTAGCTACTTCTGCTTCTCAACTAGTACCAACCAATAACAAGTGTTCTATTGAATTAATTCTCAGGCCATCAGTACTTGACAACATTACAAATCTAAGGGTGTTTGATGATAATGAACAGATCATTAGTTTGTTTACAAATGAAGATGCTTTCAAAGAATATATAATTGATGGAGAAGAACACTTGTTGGATTTGCAGAGTAAGGGCATAAGTAAAGGGAATTTTATGCCGAAAGGAGTAAGGACTCTTGAAGGATTGTTTGACTTATAGAATAAATTCAGAAGACTAGCGAATGTCAAGACAAATATCTCCTCGATGCAGTATGAGTTTGTAAACTTGGGTACAAAAGTTGAACCTAAATATGTCAATTTAGGAAAATGTTGTTCACCTGGTGAAAGAAGAAATTTCATTAAACATTTTTAGCAATACAAAGATGTTTTCGCATGTACTTACGAAGACTTGAAGACATACGACACATGTATCATACAACATGTGATACCCATCAGACAAGAAGTAAATCCATTTCAACCACAACTCATGAAGATGCATCCTACACTTGAACCATTGATGCAGAAGGAATTGAAGAAGTTGTTGGACGCTAAGATTATTTTCAAAGTTTGACACTCTGAATGGGTGGATAATTTAGTCCCTGTGAGGAAGAAATAAGGGGAAATAAGATTATGTGTCGACTTTAGAAATTTAAAAAGAGTGTAAGATAAAGACAACTACCCTATGCCACCAATGGAACAAATTTTACAGATGGCATCAGGCTCGGAATTGTTCTCCTTATTAGATGGATTTTATGGATATAATCAATTATTAGTGGGTGAGAAAGATTGAGTCAAGACTACATTTCACATGAAGTGGGGAACATTCACATATAGGAGAATGCCGTTTGGCCTTACGAATGCTGGTGACACATTTCAAAGGGCCATGGATATCACATTCCGAGGTTTAGTCAGCCACTACGTCATCATATATTTAGATGATGTAACAGTTTTTTCTAAGAAATGAGAATACCATGTTTTCAATTTGAAGTAGATTTTTGATTGTTGTATAAAGTATGGTATATCTTTGAAACCAAAGAAAATTATTTTTGCAATACTCGAAGGAAAATTGTTGGGACACATCATCTTCAAGAAGGGAATATCGATATATCCAGAAATAATTCAGGCCATAACTCATATTCACATGCCCCATAATAAAAATACTATGCAATCATCCATGGGCACGATCAATTTTGTTCGAAGGTTTGTACCGGATTTTTCACAGATTGTAAAGCCTTTGCAACAAATGGTAAAGCAAAGTGTACAGTTCAAATGGGTTGATGTTGAGAAGGATGCATTCAGGGATATAAAGAATGCTATAGCCTATGCACCTTCCTTAAGAAGTCCATATTTTGAAAAGGATTTTATCATATATACCTTTGCTTCAGATAATTCTCTTGCAATAGTCCTCACACAAAAAGGAGAACTAGAGGACGAGTATACAATATCTTTCATGAGCATTGGGTACAAGGAGCTAAACTAAACTACCTAGCTGTGGATAAACAAGCATACACAGTATTTAAGGCAGTAAAACAGTTCAGACCTTACATTTTGAATAATAGAACGAAAGTTAAAATACCTCATCCAGTTGTTAGATCCTTATTTGTGCAAAAGGAACTGGGAGAAAGGTGAGGAAGTTGGGTAACTACATTACAAGAATATGAACTAGAGTTCAAACCAAGCACTATCATTAAAGTTCAAGGGTTATGCAAGTTACTCCCTAAAAACCTAAGAAGTATGTTCATGAATGGGGAAATGAAGCTTAAATGAATTTGATGGAAGTATGTTCCATTTTCACTGCTCCAGAATATTGGTATAGATATTTGGTTCACTATTTCCAACGAGGGTATTTGCTAGAACACTGAAATTCTAAGCAGAGAAGGGCACTCCGATTGAAATCAACATCTTATCAGATAATAAATGGACTACTCTTGAGGAAAAATTATGATGGATTTTTTATTAGATGTGTAGAGAAAGAAGATGCCAATAAGGTAGTCAAGGAGTTACAGGATGGCCTTGCTAGGGGACATTATTCCGAGGATACTACTGCTTACAAAACACTAAGATCCAGATATTATTGGCCCACTCTTTTCAAAGATTCTCATACTTATGCAATAAAATGTGATGTACGTCATAGGAGTGCTGGTAGATTATCAAAAGTAGCAGGACCATTGCAACCAGTTATCATCTCAGAACAATTTGAGCAATGGGGATTAGACATTATCAGGGAGATCAATCCAAATTATTCGCTACAACATCAATATATTCTCACAGATACGGGTTATTTAACATGATGGACAGAAGCTACTCCTTTGAGTAAAGTGAATGAAGATGCATTCATCCGATTTCTATAGGAAAACACCATAACCAGGTTTGGGGTTCCAATTTCCCTATTTTTTTATAATGCATCTTATTTCTCATATGTGAAATTGAATGCATTTTCTTTTGAAAGAGGAATTAAATTTCATTACTCAGCTAACTACTATCCTCATGGAAATGGATTAGTAGATTCTACAAATAAAAATCTCATCCGTATATTAAAGAAAACAGTTATTGAAAATTAAAGAAATTGGCACGTAGCTCTTCCCAATGCTTTATGGGAATATAGGGTCACTTGAAAATATTATTTAGGGCTTTATCCTTATACATTAGTCTATGGGAAAGAGGTTATACTTCCACCAAACATACTTATCCCTTTCCTTCAATTAGCTCAAGTGTCTCGGGGATAAAGTAGTGAAATTCTATAGTAATGAATCAATACTCTATTGAAACATGAAGAATCACGGGAAAAGGCCAAGGATAGGTTTAACCATCACCAAGATATTGTCAAAAGATGGTTTGATAAACGAAAGTCTGGTAAGAGAACTTTTGAGGTAGGAGACCTAGTTTTGAAATGGGATCACCTGCATGAAGAAAAGGGAAAACATATGAAATTTCTACAATTATGGCTAGGCCCCTATCAGATTGTGGAGAAGCATGGCCCGACGACATATAAAATGAAATATTTACAAGGGGAGTTCTACAAAAATAAATTAGTAAATAAATAGGTTATACACTATTAGTAATAGTAATTAATTATTATTATAGTTATGAAGAGGAATGTATCTTCAATAGTGGATGGCCCAGCCATATTTAAGGAGGCCAGATCCATTGTATTTTATCATCCATTAATTATTATATATTTATATATCTATTTATTTGAAGATGGAACATCTTCCTCCCTAGACCTGGATACAGGCTAGCTTAACCTAGATACAAGCTGGCATATTACACCGGATATGGTTGCTGCATTTGGTATCAGAGCTTCGTTGCCTGATCTGGCTTGTGGCCATCTTTTCGAAGTTTCTCTAAATTCTGGTTTGTGACCAGTTTTAGGCCTTTGGCCATTCTTCACTTCACATTGGTAGTTTTCATGGCCATCTGTGGCTTCCCTCAACTCACACTCCCTACGACTACCGCTCTCCACAGCTCCCCCTCTCATTTCTCACTGTGCACTCACCTCCCACACTCCGCCATCCCATCCAACTCTCCCTTCTCCACTGCCTTTCCCCCACTGCTGCCCGCATCTCCCTCCTCTTCCCTTCACGCCCTACACCCCTCTTCTACCTACCATCTTCTCTCCTCCCCACCAGCTTACTCCCTCTCCCACTTCTCCCCATGCTCCACACTTTCCCCCGGCCACCTCGCCCTCGCTGCTGCTCATGCCTCCCCCCTTCCTCATGCTTTCCCCTCAACTTCCCTGCGCCTCCCTCTTCCCACGTTGGAACCCTCCCTTTATAGCTCTACCCCTCCATCTATTCTCTCCACTTCCTGCGCCTCTACACGCCCGTCACTCAGCTCCCTATGCTCCCTCCTGTTGCGTCGTATGCTTCCTGCTGCACTGTCTCCCCTCTACTGCACCCTCACACTCCCCCACCTACGGGTCAACTCCCCACGCCTTCCACCTGCTTGTCGCCCCTGCCAATTCCTCTGCCTTATGCTCATTCCTCCACTACGCACTACATCCATGCACATAATTCCACCATTTCCCTCCCTTTGCCTCTACCACCACCATTAACCCTAATTTTTATAAAAATAAATATTATATAATAATCATTATATCAATATTTGTTTTTATAATAAAAAAATTATAATTCAAAATTATAATAAAAATAATATTAATATTAGTATATAACAAATTATTATTATTAAATATAATAATAACTTCTTATCTCTGAGGCCAAGTCCCTTGTTCAAACATCCATGGCATCTTATAGTGACGAATTCATAGATCTCCTTGAGAAAATCCTTAAGGATATAGATGAAATAAAGAAATCTATTGACGAAAAGTTTAAAGAAAATGAAGATGGATGTGAAAATAGGGTAGAACAAACCACCCAAGCTAATGTAAAAGGTGAAAATACAGTATACTATTATGTCATTTCCGATGAGAGTAATAGAATCAATAAAGATATTATGCAAGACAAGGAAATAACATACCATAGTAATGAATAAAATGACAACGAAATATTTGACCAGAAAAAAGATGATCCTCACCTAGATTGTGATAAGAGACAAGCCGATGTTACTAAGAATAACAATGATCAATGCATTTACAATAATATCACAATAACAAACACACGAAGGACATATTCCACACAAGGAATTCTATAAAAAAAATCAAGGAAAGCAACTATAATATCTATTAGATACAAGATAATACCGGTGTTCTTATGAGCATTATAAGCACAAAGAGCTCGTTCAAAGGAACTGACACAAAATGTGTTGGGAATAACAACATGAAAATAGTTAAGATCATAATGTATGTTGAGCATGTTCAATTGACGGAAAACATCGTTAAAAGAAGGAATCACACAAGTAGAAAAAGCATAAACAAAACTTCGCCAAGTTCATACTTAATGCAAATACCAAGACAAAATAATCAAAAGGAGGCAATGGTTGTAATCAAAATCACATCTCTCAAGTCATCAGTGCGACATAGAGCCAGAATAAAATATGTCATGAGAAAACTCAGCTTTGAGGACAAATCTTTCCAAAGGGAAAGGCAATGCTACAACAATAAATTAGTAAATAAATAGGTTATACACTATTAGTAATAGTAATTAATTATTATTATAGTTATGAAGAGGAATGTCTCTTCAATAGTGGATGGCCTAGCCATATTTAAGGCGGCCATATCCATTGTATTTTATCATCCATTAATTATTATATATTTATATATCTATTTATTTGAAGATGGAACATCTTCCTCCCTAGACCTGGATACAGGCTAGCTTAACCCAGACATGGGCTGGCATATTGCACCGGATACGGTTGTATTAAGAGTCCAACCGGATACGATTGTTGTAGGGAGGAGGATAATATTCCTGTCAATGGCCTAGCTCTTAAATAGTACTTCAGCTAGATTTAAAAACACATTTTGTACATAAATACTTTTTTGTTTTCTCTTAGCCTTTTCGAGTTTGTTTATTTCCTAGATTAGTTAGTTTCAACATTTCTTTGCTTATTGTTTGGTTTTATTTGTTTGATTATTATTTTCTTTGAATAAACCCCAACTCAACATTTTGATGTGTGGAAATATAGGAATCTGAACAATCTCACGGCGATTTTTATTAATCATCACAAGATCAGTATGAGTTTATAGAAAGGGAATTATTGTGTATAACATTTTCATTTAGGATTTTAATTGCTCCCCATTTTTAGAAAGGGAAACTCGCTTCATGTTTATGTTGAGTTATTATAAACCTTATAAAATAACTAAGACCTACAAATTCTAAATTACTATCCTGGGGCTCGATTCACTCACACATAAACAACCATCTCAAGCAGTATGCTATAACTGACACATGGAAAGGAAGCAAGTCTTACAGATGTGTGGCAATCAAAATGATCCTATGCTACAAAATCAAAAGGAAAAAGTCTTATAATGAAGAGTCAAAGTTCTAAAATTGTATCTCCATCAAAGAAATGGTTTTGAAAAACAAATATATCCAGTCAAGAAGATTGCCTATATGGAAATCCCAGAAAGGTTCTTCTACGTCCGTGAGTATGAAAAACAAATAAATTTCTCATTCACACAAAAGGACATTATAGATGGAAAACATATGCCAAATTGTGAACACTGAAGAAGGCTATTAATGAAAGACTCGGATGAAAAAAATCATCTAAAGAAATTCTTATAGCATGGGAATGAAGAAAAAATGAATACATTTGTTTTATTTTGTTACGATCCTGTGGAGTCATATGTAGTGCCAATCGAAATATGTAACTAAAATGAACTCCATATTATGGTATCAGAAGAGTGGTTAAGAAAATTGGTCCAGTTTACCCTATTTCGTGAAATGAATGACCAATATAATGCAAGAAATACTATCTCCCTATATAAAACTTTGGCCCTTTAAAATATTGGAAAATCGATGGAGGCATTGTTTTACATTTAGGATCAATAACATGCAAGCACTTATGATTTTCAAAAGGAATTGTTCAGAGATATGTGTTCACCAAACACTCTTCAATTGTTTCTGTTGCAAGCTTATCCCAAAATTTTTCTTAAAATTGTAGGGGCACTCCTTCGAATTTTTTGACTAGTTTTGATGTCTAGGTCTCCAATTTGCTCCAAATGCTCCCAAATATTCTGAGAAGGTATATGAATGATATTAGGACTTGATTATAATTTTTAGGGATGATATAGGACAACCAAAATACTTCTTCAAACCCCTTTAATATTTTGGACAAAGTATGGAATTTATTTAACTAGCAATTTGAGGTTCAAATACCCCCAGGGTAAATGCTGAAAATGGCTCTCCAAATGCTTCCAAACCCACTTGAATTTCTGAAAAAAAGGTAGGGGATGTATAAGGGACAATATTAAGGTCTCATTTGTACCATTATTAAGTTTTTTAAGTTTATTATAACCCTCTCCCAAACAACTACAAAATCACTAGATCGACCTTGGGGGAAATGACATAAAATCTTCTCCAAATGCAATGAAACTTCACAAAATGACTTCAAATTCTTAGATACTAAACATGAAATTATTATAATTCATCATTAACAATCCATACATCAGTTAATATCCATGGCTCACTCATTCATTCAAAGATAAGAACATTTCAATGTCATACATCAAGATAGTGGGGAATTGACACTATTTTCTCATTAGCAATTAGATTTACATAAATCCACTTGTGCTATCGACCTGAGACTCTTCATGACAGTAAATACAGATAATTTATATCATATTACAAAATAATGGGGCAATGGAAGCTCCCCCAAAGAGATAAATATCTCACCAAGTGCGCCTCAATCCATAGAGCAAGAATATGATGAGAAAACTTGGAATAAATGATAGAACAAGCTGATATTGAAGTGTCCATGAAATTCCCTGTAGATGCACCTATAACTTATGACTCCATTAATGCTCCATGAAAGACCTGAATGGCCTCTCGACACACCAACTTGGATGGGAATCTTTCACCGTCGAAATTGGCTAAGGAAAGAAGACTAGTTTTCCACTAGCTCTCTCTCTTCATAAATGCAAATTTTCAAAAGATCAAAAGCCCATTCTCATGCTTGATTCATGTATTTTATAACCAAAACTAGCCTCCTATGGTTCTAATTCCTCTCATTATCTTCTATATATTTCCAATTAGAAAATATTCCACATTATGCCACTTGTCTCCTAAGTTCCAACCTTCCACTTTCTCCCAGATCGAGTAGGAGTCTCTTTGGCTTCTTCAACTCCCATGAGAGCCACCTTGGAGCCTATTTTTGGGCCTGAAATGTCATATTGGTCATATGTCAGAAATCAGGTCTGAAATATGTCATATATGTCATAGAGTCTTCATCATTGTTGTCATAGGAGCTAGGGAATCTAGCCCAAGTGTCCACAAACTTCTAGTTTGACTCTTCCTCTTCCATGGAGGTTACCATCCATCCAAATTCAACCTATGATGTTAAATTCCATGTGTATGAGCCTACCAACTCATCCAAGAATGTTTTCCTTCTCATGGATTCGAAATGGAGAGAGAGAGATGCCATGTGGCATTGAGAAATCAAGCTAGTGCGGGTCCCACATCCTCCACATGTCTTCAAAACCAATTGCCACCTAGAATTTTTCTTGCATTTATTTATTCATCTTCTTTATTAAATACTTGAACGATTCTAATATATAAAAATCATTTATTAGCTCCCTTGTTAAAATTCCAAATGTATCCATCCAACCTAGGGAACTAGTAGGATTGATGGGATTGTCTTACTATGCAATTATTTGAATGGGGACATTACAGTCCTCCCCACACAAGATTGCATGTCCTCAAGAAATTTCATATTTGTATGCTGCAAAATCTTCTCCTCTTCCCATGTGGCATCTTCACTTGGTAGATCCTTACATTGTATTAAGTATTCTTTGATGGTTCTACTCCTCAATCTCCTTTCCCTTGTCTTCAAAATATTTTCTGGAACAAGTATGAGCTGGCCTTCATCATCCAAGGGAGGAAGTATTTCTAAAGTGACAATTTGCTGACCAAGAGATTTCTTGAGACAAGAAACATGAAATACATTGTGGATTTTACTTCCTTCTAGAAGTTCTAATTCATATGCTACCTCCCTAATATTCCGAACCACCTTGTATGGGCCATAGTATCTTGGCTTTATCTTTTTTGCTCCATTCTTTTTTAGAGATGTTTGTTTATATGGCTACAACATAAAGTATACTAAATCATTAACCTAAAAGGTCCTTTCTTCTTTATGTCTATCTGCATATTGTTTTTGCTGATTTTGGGCAACCTACAAATTGTCTTTCAAAAGCATTAAACTTTCTTGGCTCTCTTCCACCCAATCTTTAGCTTTTTGGTCTCTACTATCACCAAATATCATTTAAAAAAAGGTAAGTGAATCATAACCATATAATTATGTGAAAGGAGACATCCCCATTGACATATGAAAAGTGGTGTTGTAGCAAAACTCACCCAAGTGTAGCCATTTTTCCCATGCTTTTTGCTACTCTCCCACATAGTTTCTTAGGTACCCTTCCAACCATTGATTTACCCTCTCTATTTTTCCATCAGTTTGTGGATGATATATTGTACTTCAATTCAACTGAGTTCCCACCAATCTAAAAATTTATTTCAAAAAAGCACCCATGAATCTACTATCTCTATCACTTACAATGCTCTTGGGGAGCCCATGCAATCTGAAGATTTCTTTGAAAGAAATATCACCCTCTTATGCAACACTAAAAGATGATGTAACAACAAAGAAATGATCAAATTTTTTCAACCTATACACTACCACATATATTCAATCCTTACCCAAAGATTTGGGAAAACCGGTGATGA
Organism: Larix kaempferi; assembly: GCA_027924585.1. Lineage (NCBI taxonomy): Eukaryota > Viridiplantae > Streptophyta > Pinopsida > Pinales > Pinaceae > Larix > Larix kaempferi. The sequence goes on along the minus strand of BSBM01000307.1, from coordinate 7,664,851 downwards.
AGTCCATGGAGATACTATCCCATTTTTGCTCCGGAATGGGCAATGGTTGCAACAATCCAGCTAGGCATGTAAGTTCTGATTTTATTTGCTGACATACCTTACATTCATTCACATATTTTTGAACATCTTCCTTCAGCCCCTTCCAAAAGAATCTTTGCCTTAATTTCCTATAAGTTTTGACGATCCCCAAATGGCCAACTAGTGGGGAATCATGTGCTTCTTGCAAAATTTTGTACTTGAGTTTTGAATCTTGAACCAAATAAATTATGACCTTATAATATATCAGCCCATTCAAAATCCTGTAGTTATCACCCCCCTTGATTCCATCTAATACATCACAAGAAAATTTGTCTTTGGCATATTCAACTAGTAGCATGTTTTTCCAATCCTTGGCAATGTCCATGAGAGAAAAAGAAGGTCTTTGAGATAATGCATCTACTACAATGTTATTCTTTCCTTTCACATCAATATCAAAATCATAATCCTGAATCTTTCTTACCCACTTTTGTTTCCTTTCATTTAGATCCTTTTGGGTGAGGAAGTGCCTTAGACTATTGTGGTCAGTTTTCACTACAAACTTGTTTCCTACCAAGTATTGTCGAGACTTGGCCAATACATGCATGATGGCCAACATTTCTTTGTCATAGATAGATTAAATCTTTTCATGAGGCTACAAATTTATTCTCCCAAAGGCTATAGGGTGATGGTCTTGCTTTAGGACAACCCCTATTCCTCCACCTAAAGCATCACATTCAACAACAAAAGGCTTAGGAAAATAAGGTAGTGCAAGTATGGGACAACTACTCATTACCTATTTCATTTTTTGGAAACCCTTTTCAGCCTCTTCATCCCACTTGAAAGCATCCTTCTTAGTCAAATCAGTGAGTGGAGAAATCAACTTGGAGAACCCTTTCACAAACTTTCTATAATAGGTGCATATTCCAATGAAACCTCTTAATTCGATGATGTTTTTTGGTGATGGCCATTCTAAGATAGCCCTGATTTTTTCCATGTGTAATTTCACTCCTTTCCCAATAATTTTCCCAAGATACAATAGTTCCTTCATCCCAAATTCACATTTAGACATCTTAGCAAACAAGGACTGTTCTTGCAAAATTTTCAGCACAATCTCTAGATGTTGCAAATTCTCTTCCCAAGTTTTACTGTAAATGGGAATGTCATCAAAGAAGACCAAAAAAAACCTTCTAAGCTGCTTGCAAAAGATCCTATTCATGCATGCTTGAAATGTGTCTAGAGAATTAGTTAATCCAAATGGCATAACAAGAAACTCAAAGTCGCCATAATGACATCTAAAAGTAGCCTTTTGCACATCTTCTTCCTTCATTCGAATTTGATGATAACCTGATCTAAGGTAAATTTTGGGAACATATTTGGCCCCAAATATCTCATCCATGAGCTCATAAATCCTAGGAATATGATACCTATTCTCGATTGTCTTCTTGTTCAAGGCTCTAAAGTTTATGCACATCCTCAAGGTTCCATTTTTTTCTTTACCAACACTACTGAAGAAGCATAAGGGCTAGAGCTTGGTCTAATGAGTCCCAACTCTAAGAGTTCTTGGATGGATTTTTCAATCTCATCTATGAATTTCTTCAAATGTCTATAAGGTGGTATTTGAATGGGTGAAGTACCCTCCTCCAAAACAATGTTGTGCTCAACCCCCCCTATCAGGTGGTCTACCATGTGGAAGATCTCTAACAACTTTTTGATACTTTTGCAATAGTTTCTCTATCTCCTTTGGGTGTTCAACAACCTTTATTTTGGATTGGGAGATATGATATGACATTCAACATCTCATTCTATGTCCCCATGCCTCAATATAGATCTCATACTATTGCAAGTCACTACTTGATTTGGGTAAGTGTGATGCCCTCTCACAACCCTTAGTACACCTTTTGAATCTTGAAATTTCATCTTAGAAATTTGATAGTTTACTGTATTCTCCCCTATAGAGTAAAACCATTGCACTCCCAAAACTACATTATTATCAAAAACATCAACCACATAAAACTATAACAAAATTATAGTTACCTACGGTGACTTGCAGCTTTGGAACCCATGTTTTGCACTGCATTGTGTTGTGACCTGGAATGACAACTGTGAAGCCATCGAATGGTTGAATAGGTATCTTACTTCTTTCCACCATGTACGCATCAATTAAGTTATTTTTGGCTCCTCCATATACCAAAAATTAAGCTCTTTTTCCTAGTACAACACCCTTGCATCGAATAATGTGATAACGAGGCACTGTTGAAAGTACTGCCATTCTTGCTTTGTCCGGTGAAGGCTAATTTTATTCTTGTCTTCCTTCTTATGCTGTCTCATATGCCTCTTATTGATATGAAATATGTTCTAATTCATCCATACCCCCTTCATACTCATCATTATCATAAAATACTTCAATGTATTGAGTCTTTCCCTTAGTACATTTATGCCCCGGTGCCCATGGTTGAAAGCATGTGTAACACAATTTTTTCTTTCTAAGTTCTTCCTTGTTTAGTCCTTCTTTCTTATTCTTTTCATATTAATCTCTTTTCCAAGGCTTCTTATCATATGCATCTCTTTTCCAAGGTTTCTTTTCAAATATGAAGTTAGGCTTGGGAGGAAATTGTGTTCTAGGAAGAACATTTTGGAGATCTCTAGTCAAGATCATAGCATCTCTTAATGTAGTTGGTTTGTGGGCTTTAACTAAACCTTTCAAGGGTTCATCCAAACCTTCAGTTAAAAACAATACTAACCTTACCATAGATATATCATCCACCTTGACTGATAACTTTTGAAATTCTAACATGTAATCAGCAGGAGTTCCCACTTGCTTCAATTGAGCTAGTTCTTTGAAAGGTAATTCTGGGTCTTTTTGCTCAAATATCTATAACACCCTGTCAACAAATTATCCATATAGGTAGTATCCTCATCATGTCCCAAATTTTTCAGACCATGGAACCAAAATTAATTGCCATATCCTTCTAGATGCAAGATAGCCATTTTTAAGGCATCCTCCTCCACCATTCGATTCAGCTGAAAATACACATCTAGTTTCTGCACCCAAGTGTTAGCAAAACTTTGAGAGGAACCATTAAAAGTAGGAAGTGGAATTTTACCAATGGCACAATTTAATTCTTTGTTTTGGTTTAGATACCTATTATCCTTACTCTTCTTGAGTTTGTTTGAGACCATAAAGTATTGGTCAAATGGTAGAGTCCTTCTACAATCCTCACTCAACTTTTCCCATTGTTTTGCCAATTCACTCATGTCAAATGGAATGTTGGGATCTTATTTGGGCACAAGACATTTAGGTGTAGTATACCTTGGTGTGCTATGAAATTCATTAGGTCTATTATGGGGTCCTGTGATTGAAAATATATGCTCACCCTTTGTCTTCTTTTCTTCTGATTGTGTACCACTGCTGCATCCTACTACCCCTTTGCTTCCTAGCTGGCTAGCCATCAATTCAAATCCTTTCATCATATGCTTGCTCATGTCTCTCATTTCCATTGAAATTTCATCAAAAAATGGTTTTATGACTGCAATAAATTCCTCCTCATTTTCTGAGGTTTCCTTTCCTTCTTTAGGCATGGTTTCAATAATGTACTATTCTTCTCCTACTGCTTCCTCTTCAACAAAAACCTATTCAACTTTAGGTTCTAAGGGTGGTGGATGATTTTCAAGATCATGCTCTAATACCACTTGTAATTTCCCTTTTTAAGAATTTTATTAAAATGGAAAATTTTCACTTTTTTCCCTAATTAGACCTTTGACTAGTTTTGATGTCTAGGTCTCCAATTTGATCCAAATGCTCCAAAATATTATGAGAAGGTATATTAATGATATTAGGAATTTATTATAATGTTCAGGGATTATATAGGACCACCAAAATACTTCTGAAAACCCCTTTAAGATTCTGGACAAAGTATGGAATTTAACTATCAATTTGTGGTTCAAATCCCCCCAGGTTAAATGCTGAAAATGGCTCTCCAAATGATTCCAAACCCACTCAAATTTATGAACATAGGTAGGGTATGTATAAGGGACAATATTAAGGTCTCATGTGCACCATTATTCAGTTTTTTAAGTCTGTTATAACCCTCTTCCAAATAGCTACAAAATCACTAGTTCGACCTTGGGGGAAATGGCATCAAATCTTCTCCAAATGCAATGAAAATTCACAAAATGATTTCAAATGCTTAGATACCGAACATGAAACTACTATAATGAATCATTAAAAGACCATAAATCAGTTTAATATCCATGGATCACTCATTCATTCAAAGATAAGAACATTGCATTATCATACATCAAGATAGTGGGGAAATGGCACTATTTTCTCATTAGCAATCAAATTTACATAACTACACTTGTGCTCTCGACCCAAGACTCTGCATGAAAGTAAATACAGAGAATTTATATCATATTACAAAATAATTTGGCAATGGAATCTCCCCCAAATATATCAATTGCTCACCAAGTGCGCCTCAATCCATAGAGCAAGAATATGGTGAGAAAACTTGGAATAGATGAAAGAACAAGCTGATCTTGAAGTGTCCATGAGATGCCCTGTATCTGAACTTGTAACTTATGAGTCCATTAAATCTCCATGAAATACCTGAATGGACTTTCCACACATCAACTTGGATGGGAATCTTTCACCCTCGAAATTGGCTAAGGCAAGAAGACTAGTTTTCCACTAGCTCTCTCTCTTCACAAATGAAAATTATCAAATGATCAAAAGCCCTTCTCATGATTGATTCATGTATTTTATAACAAACCTTAGCCTCCTATGGTTTGAATTTCTCTCATTAGCTTCTAGATATTTCCAATTAGGAAAGATTCCACATTATTGCACTTGTTTCCCAAGTTCCAACCTTCCACCTTCTCCCAATTCTAGTAGGAGTCTCTTTGGTGTCTTCAAATCCAATGAGCGCCACCTTCGATCCTATTTTTGGGCCTGACATGTCATATTGGTCAGATGTCAGCAATAAGGTCTTAAATATGTCATATATGTGATAGATTCTTCATCATTGTTGTCATAGGAGCTAGGGAATCTAGCCCAAGTGTCCACAAACTTCTAGTTTGACTCTTCCTCTTCCATGGAGGTTACCATTCCATCCAAATTCAACCTATGATGTTAAATGCCATGTGTATGAGCCTACCAACTCATCCAATAGTGTTTTCCTTCTCATGGATTCGAAATGGCAAGAGATAGATTCTATGTGGCATTGAGAAATCAAGCTAGCGTGGGTCCCACATCCTCCATATGTCTCCAAAACCAATTGCCACCTAGAATTTCTCTTGAATTTATTTATTCAAACTCTTTATTAAATACTTGAACTATTCTAATGTATAAACATAATTTATTAGCTCCCTTATTACAATTCCAAATGTATCCATCCAACCTAGGGAACTAGTAGGATTGATGGGATTGTCTTACTATGCAATTATTTGAATGGGGACATTACAAAAACGCAATTGAAATATCAACGAACATGCGCCAGTCGATCTGAAATGCTTCGACAAAGAATGAAAAGGGAACCGATCTTCTTTGGCATGAAAAGGCCAAAAGAAACTGAAAAGGGAATCGACGTAGAATGACGACTACCGCTCACGTGTTTTACTGTGAAAATATGGAGGACGCCGAAACACATCATCAGAAAATTTAATTCGCTGCGATATAGAGGGAAAGTCGGTTATTTTCGCGCCCAAACGACCCCGACAAGTTGGTGGACCCCGCCAAATTTTACCCTAACACATTAATTGCTAGGGTTTACCAATGTTATATAAAGGGTGAAAATCATTTTTTTTAACATTTTTCAAATGCCGCTTATGCGAAGCTGCTTCCACCAAATACCGGACGCCCAACGCTGTTGAATTGTGTCTTTGTGACTAGTCTGTAACTTCCAGGTAGGCCATATTTTGTACCCTTATGCCTCATGTTTGAAACCGAGTCTTTCCTTTGTCATTTGTTCCTTGTATAGAATGTGTTGGAGTCATTTTGTTTACAGTTTTGCTTTATATTTTTATTTATGAAAAGAAAAAAGAAACCATTAAGCCAACCATTTTATTCTTGTCGAGTGGGGCATGGATTGGTTAGGAATTTTTCTAATTCCTTAAATAAATGCCTCTTGACCAATCCCTGTTAAGGATTTCGCTGTCCGAGCGAATGCCTTGCGCCAAGTTTACTATCCAGTCCTTTGTCGATGTTCACTTCCCTTGTATGTGATTTCCTATCTATTGTGCGAAGAAGGGAGTGGGATGAGTTCGATAGGTGGGCGGTGGGAAAAACACCCTAGACATTAAGTGCGATGATGGGCGTGCACCATTTGGGTTAAACATATAGCCATAAATTTTACACCTGGTTTAGCCTGAGCCAGAACCTACTACAATCTTACACTATTCCACCTCCATGCTTGGCCGAAAGAAGAATGGAATAAGTCATGGAATCCATTTGTTTACTTAATAAGCATATCCATTACACTAGGATTTCCAGTCAATATAAGACCTTTATTTGCTTCACAACCCTCATTGCATTTCCCAGATTAACCTAATCTAATGGAGGAGCTAATATACCACGTAAAGTGGTATGAGTGCCAACACACCTCAACCGACTAACGATGAAGTTTTGTTTTAAGTATTGGACTACCCTATGAAACCTTACTCGTTCATAACTTGTTCAATTTTTCCATACGAGCATTGATAGACACGGTTCAACCAAATTTGTTATATTTTAGAACTTGTTTGTGATCACAGGATTGGGATACAATGAAATGTTGTTATAACAGGTTTCAAAATGACTTTGGGAGTAAAGATTTCTTTTAGATAGTGGTGAACCTCTTTTATAATGATTGCTCAGGAATTCATAGTTACATATTGACTAGTGCATTCTGGTATACGTTTTGAGACATAGTCAACATAACCAAGAAGCATCCAACATCATGGAAGTAATAATTTATTAACCTAGTTTTTCTATGGACAATATTGATAAGGGATGTTTTTATGTTTCTTACTGCTATTTCTGTGTCATTAAAACTTGCTTAGACTTTGATTCAATATCTCATTAGGATTCTGAAATGAAAAGAAAGATTGGAAAGTGAAATCTTAGAACAAGTGAATTAGATTCCGACATAGAAGTGGTTTCTCACATTCCGGTAGAAACTATGTTCGAAGACACCAAACCAATAACAGGAATCACCCCAGAATTCAAATGGGCTGAGCTGTACCATCTTCTCAGAGATCAGAATGTAGCTGATGCATCCATCGAGGAGCTGATGGTGTACCAAAACATCAAGAAATCATGCCTCCATAAAGAAGCCACACGGCTAGATCTGTTTCCATGCTCTGAAGTCATCGGATGGATCTTGCCTTATGCAGATATTGGCACAAGGATTATCTCAAACACAAAAGGGGAAGGGTTTGTGTCTTTCCAACCCGGTCACATAGCTGTGACATATAAATTGCCACCACCCAGAGTCACGATGACATAAGATTGGATTACAGGTGTGAATATAGACCATTTTGAGTACGCCAAGAAAATGATAATCTTAGGGAAGCAACTAAGACTGAAAGCAAGTTTTTGATATGACACTCAAAGCTTAAGGACCCTGTTCAGAATCATAGCTTTGATGCTGAGCAGAATTTATGGTATGGATAATGGAAACATTTACAAACTTAACTAGGTGCCCTTGATATACCATATAGATTTCCATGGCACTATTTTTAATTGCGCAGACATCATCTTAGACAACTTGGTGTCGACCATAGCTGCAACTCAGGGAGGAATGACCCAGAAAAAATGGATTTCTTCTTGACCTCATATCTCATGGATTGTATAATAATTAGGTACCCATTCCCTAAATTTGGATGTATTTGGAACCGGGATGAGTCTACCCTCTATGTGGCCTGTCAGATCACCTGGTCCCACAAATACGCGAGCAATTACAAGCTCATTTGTGAAGAATTAATCATTCCTCTGTATTGGTTGATTTTCAATGAAGAACCAAACTTCCTATCTGACAATTCTATGGCAGTCATGAATGAGTATGGATATTATTACTTCTATACAGAATGTATCTACATCAGAATGTTTATGGATTCCAAAGCCCCATCCCTAATGCCTCAGAATGTGACCAACTTGGTAGTACACAAGGAAGCTATGAGGCAGGTTTTTGTTAATGGGGTTGACAATTTTCTGCATGAAGACAAGAAGGCCTCTGACCCGCCATTACCCTTTTTCATTGGGAGCTTCTTATTTGCCAAGGTGAAAGGCATAGAAGTATTCATAAAAGTCTTAGAAGAGTTCAATTTTGGATAAAATAATTTCGTAAGAAATGACAATGGGAAAAAGGTCTCCAATCACTGTGTGTCATGTAAAATTAGTTTTGAATACACGAATCATTTCCTGAATGACGAGGAGGTGTATCGAAGGGAAACTAGCATGACTAAGCTAAAAAAATGTTTTGTTCGCAAAAGTGGCGTCGGCTCCAGTCATACTTCCAGTACTACAAAAGAGGCAAAATTACAAAAGGAAAGAGAAGAAGCCAAAAGGTTATCGGAAGCAGAAGCAGAATGAAAACAAAGGGAAGAAACATAAAATAAGAAAAGAGAAGAGGCATAGAGTTTGCAGAAGGAAGAAGAATATAAATCAAGTAGAGAAGACGAATTTAAAAGACAAGCAAAAGAAGCAAGGAGAGAAAGAGAAGAAAGGGAAGTAGTTGAATGACAAAAGAGGAAAGAAGAAGATGACAAGTCCAAGAAAGCCGTGGAAATAGATGAAACCCAAGATGAAGACACAAGCCCACAAGACATCAATACAGACCAACTAGAAGTGTCAGGAGTCATGCTTACTGGGGGACACCTCCCATTTGTAGAGATTGGGATCACACTTTTTACCCCATCCAAGCAACATACCATGGACAAATTGGATAGAATAATTTTTTATTCAAGGAGGAATATTATCACAAGAAGTTCAGAGAAAAGATTGAAGATGGGTGCATAACCTAATGTGGTCACCGTCCAATAAAACACCATCATGGAAGACACTCACAAAGACCCCAAATTCACAACATTTGTGAGCGTAGAAGCCACACAAGTAAGTGCAGATAATGTCGATAATCTATTGAATGACATTGAATGCAATAAGTAGAAAATGTTGAAGTTAAAAGATAACTTGGTAAAAGGGCGAGGAGAGGGGATAGAATTGAAAAGGAAACATGATGATGTGGTGGCTGAAAAGGACATATTACTGTATGATTATCAGAATATGGACAATGAGAAGGAGGATTTGACTCTACAGCTAATGATCATGGAGGGCGAAAGAAGAGATTTTGAAGCCCGCATAAGTGAATTGGATACAAAAGAGTCAACAACAAATCAATAGGTGGAATACTTGCAAATTCAGATAGATGAACTAGTTAAGGAAAATGAGTCTCTGTCACAACAGGTCAAGCTAGCAAACAATCAGAAACTAGATATGACTCCTTTCCATGAACAAACATGCAAAATTCAGGAAATATTATACCATTCGCAAAAATTGTTGGCCAAAGAAATCAACAAAATGAAGTAAATGATAGCAAGGATGAATGAAATTGCTGCAGAATCATTAGTGATAAGATAGAGGTTGGTTAATACTACGATTAAGATTAAAAAATAGATGGCATGGATAAAATAAAATGCAGACTTCCCTAATCACCTTTCAAACAAGACAACCACAGATCTAAGTTTAGATATGTCACTCCTTGATTTTTGCAGAAAATATTTCATGAGGTTATATGTCGAAATACCTAAATCCATAGAGAAGTGTGTGGGATTTTACAAAGGAATTTATCAAATTCATGAAAAATGTCATTTTCCCATGGCCCCAAATATGGACGAGCTTCCAGCAAAATACCAGTACTTAATAGGGTTGTAGAATGGGTTGAAGGAAGAAGTGGAGTATATCAAAAAGCTAGGTGTGCTTAATGAAGAATACCTCCACCATTATATTGGGCAAGCATCCATAAATGGTTATTTTTTAGAAGGCAACTACAAGGCTGCCGCACAAGGAGTGACAAGTGTAGAAAAGGAGTTATCTTATCACAAAATATATTTGAAAGTTTTAGAAACTTTACAATGTAATCTTATTTTTGAAGAGGCTGATGTATGGGCTAATTATCTTTCTAGTCTAGGGGGCCCATCATTAAATTAAATTAAATTTTTAATTAATTGCATTTCTTTTGCAAACACTAGAGGACAAATTTGGGGTATCCCAAAGGTTAGAGGTAGTTGAAACGAACAGTCAGGTGCAAACAAAACCTTTGTAATATAAATATGGGAGATGTATACTGATTAAAGGACTTTTCTAGCATAATCGAAGATGGAAATTTTGTAAGTGAACTATTTTTCTACTAATTAGAAGGACCGTTTCTTGGGAAAGCGTGTACATAAATGTTTTGCATGGAATGTTTGGAATGGAAACTATGGAGCTACTTCTTCTTTCATTCTGAACTCATACTGTGAGATTGTTCTAAATTTATTGAATTATTTCAAATGGTGATGAGTGATTTCATTTTCTATGTAAATGTGTATGTGTAAACAAAGTAATAAATTGTTTTAATTATATCATAGCTATATTTGATATCTTTCTGCTGTAAATGTGAATATTTATCTTAATGGCTATCTATTAGGTTTACCTGAACATTTCATCTTATTACTCTTACTTCAATTTTTCTCCCTGCAGGGATAGGTTAGATTAATATAGAATAGGGTTAGTGAATTGATTAGGTAGAAGTGATAAGACGGAGGGAAGAACCTCTGCATCACTTGTTGAGTCTTCTTCCTATTAGTTCTAGGTTAAATGCATTTAGTTAGAAAGAACTTGAATCTCATATTTTAAAACTTAAATTACATAAACGGTGGACCGGGATGCAACCGGTAAAAAACAAAACAAACACACTTACGGTAGTCGGACCATTAATCGGACAGATTCCCCACACCAAACGGTGAGTGATCTAATTGGGATTATTTACCTGGGAGAATTCCTACTATTGATGCTGGGGTTTTCTGGGCATCAACATCGGGTTATATGGCCAAGGGTACGGTCCCAATCCTCCTTTGTTAATGCTTTGAAAAGTTGGGTTGAGTATAACTATTGGACCCTACAGTATATCGCGAGTTGTGACAGCTTCACACACCCATGAGGATTCAAGATTTTATATCCCATCTATTTACTAGTTTTCTTGTTGCCTTTAGTTTCAGTGGCATTTGTTGTGTGTGGTATTTAAATGGACTTAGGGAGATAATTAGTTTCATCAAATATTTATGACAACCTCTTTTGAGACTACCAATCAAGAGAACCCTTTTCAAGGGGTACATTTTGTTTTTCCTCCATTTGGAGATATTGGTCCTCTCTTTATTGCCACTTTGAACCTTCCCATATTGTTGGTAGGATTACCAGTATGGTTATTCTCCAATTTGGTGATCGCGGATGCACCTATTGTTTGAAATGTCAATTCTCCACCACAAGAGAATCAACCCCAAATTGATCATTTTCCTTCTTCGTCGAATGTATATTCTTCTACATCTTCTTCCTCGCTTGATCAAAGCAGTGATGCCAGTAATCAAGAAGATAAGAAGAAGAAGAAGAAGAATATTAATAAGAATACGAATAAGAAAGAGACCAAGCGTCAATCATTTGCCTATAATGGTGCTCATTCTATTCAAACACCTTGTAAACCCAAGTTCCCTTCCAACCTTTGTGGGGTTGATAAATTTCTTAAGGATTGTTGTTATAGCTTGAAATGACACCTCTCCGTCTGTGACGACACTTGCTTCTCTTGGTCGCATGACGACATTTCTTGACATCAAGTTTCAGTCACACAACAGGACACTTGTGGATGGAGGAGTCATTTGGGACACTAAAAATGGTTGAAATTACCTCATTCTTGACCCATTTGATGATTACAACCCTTGGGAACATTTTTCCAGACCAAACCATCTCCTGAAAATGAGCAAAAAAGCCTGTTTTTGGCCATTTTTCAAAATGGGCGCTGGTACACAGGCATTATAGTAGCATGTATACCCTACTCTACTTCATTAAAGTAGCGCCCACCTCCACCTGTACGCTACTTTGTCTACTATAGAGTAGGGTACACCCCTGTTTTGGTCAAAATCTTGAAATTTTGGGAAGTTAAGTTGGTTGGGGAACCTCCTACTCGGTTATAACTTCTTTTTCCTCTCCTTCACTGACTATATAAGGAGGGTAGAAGGGCCATGTGAAGGGATCAAATCTACAACATTGTTATGCTGGAGGAATGGAGACCTTCATCCCCCTCTCTTGTGCTTAGTTTCTGATAAACCTTAGCACTACTCGTTAGAGGCTGGGATCCTTGGAGAACATAAGCAGGAGACGTTGAATCTAGGTTTCGTGAAGTGCCAAGCTTGAAGGAAGGTATAGCTTTATGTACTTGCTTTCATTCATTAATAAAGATCATATGTTCTTTTCTTTCCAAATATGACCTATACATGTGTGTCTCAGATTTGATTATAGTTTGCTTATAGTTTGATGTCTTCTTCTGTTATGAATATCAATCTTATATATGTAGTCAAATGTATTTGAGAAAGGTATCAAGTTGTTTTGTAGGTGTGGGCATTGCGACAATGGATAAGTATTGAAGAGCCAGGGAGGAAAAGTTAGGATTAACCTTCTGAACAAGGTGCATATATCTCTAAACCCTAATCTCTTCACTTATTTGTTGTACTTGCAGAATGCTTATAAGTCTATCTTTATCACCGTAATTTGGTAGTTTCTTAGCTGAACTATAGGTGCATTTTCCTCACAACAGAATGGCGACTCCGCTGGGGAAAGCCTAACTGCTTAGGGGTATCCAAGGTCATTTCTTCAATATTGTTTGATGGTCCTTGTTCATTTTCTTGATTGGGATCAGTTAGTAGGCTCTCTTTGACCCTCCTTGGCTCTTACAGACCCTTCCTAGCCCTTTCAGACCTTGGTGGACCCATGTTGGAGGGTTTTAATCCCATTTTTTCAACTTTTCCCACCTGTACGCTACTGTTGTGAAGCACAGTAGCGCCCATACGCTATTTTTCCTTTACACAGTAGCGCCCACCCCTGTTATGGGCAATGGTATGCCTTATACACAGTAGAGCCCATAATCTGGGTTTGAATTTTTTGATTTTTTGGGTTGTGGACCCAAATCTGGGGGCTGTGGCTGCATTGTTTGGGGTCCCTGGTGACCCTAGGTCTGAGTTAAACAACTGTAAGTGGTATCCCATCCTTTTACTAATCCTACATTCATGATTTGAACCTCTTTTGATCAATTTGGGCTTGTTTGGAAATTTTTGGGGCTTGTTGACCCAAGTTGGGGGGTTGTGGACCAGTTTGGTGTTTTGTACCCTAATTTGAGTCGGTTTGAACCTGCTTGCTCCATTTCCACTATATTTGAAACCTATTGAGTCTTCTTGACCCTGTTTGTATCTTTTTGAGTGAAATTTCTCTTTTAGATTGGTTTTTTATCCTCCCTTATGCTTTTAGTTTTCTTTTGTAGCGAAAGCTCAAGTGTTTTGGCTATTGTTCAAGACCTTGTTTGCATTGTTTATGTTCAGACCTGACTTTACCAAACCATACTTCTTTGTAGGTCATTTGCTTCATTTTGATTCTAAAAGTAGTTTTCGTACTCTTTTCCCAATGTTTGGCATGCTTACATCAATAAGAATTTGAAAGTCATATTTGATAGCTTTTACTGTTTCAATAAATAAAATTTGAAATTTTCTTTGCTTTTGCTTTGATAGTAGGTTAGTTTCAGTTTTGTTTCTTACCTTTTGAAAAGCATAAAAAAAATTTTGATTTATTTTCTGAGTAGAGTACCTTGCAAGTGGCTTAAAGGATTTAAGAGTGCTTTGCATTCAAAAAAGAACAAGTTTTCTTTTGCATACCTATTTGCTTGAGTAGCTGCATTCTTACGTGTTGAGTTTAATTTTGTACATTTAGACTTTATTTTTACCTTTTTTGCATTCGAAAGATTAAAAAATTGCATTTGCATATGCATTCTAGATCGTAATTTTAAGACTTGCAATGAAAAGAAAAGATTTGTTTGGTGGTAAATATTTCATTTTCAGTACTCTATCTCTATTATAACCACTCTCACACACCCACTACCTTTTTGAGTAAGCAAGTAACCTTTAAAATGAAACCTAATAAAATGTACTAGTAACATTTTCTTTTCTAGGTTACACTACACCAACTAGTCTTGGTTAGGATCTTGGTTTAAAACACCTTAAACCACCCAAGATCACACATTATGCAAAAATCGTAGTTTGACTATCGAAGGTAAACCCACTTCATTCAAAACTTGCCTAGGAGCTATGCAGTAGGTCTTGTGAGATCATATTGTTGGGAATACACCTCCTACTTTATGTTTCGAGCATATACCAGGATTGGATCGCGTTTGGGGACTATTTTGAGTTTTAGGCTCAGTTACCCTGCCCACGCCTTCTGATTCGACCAGAGACTGTTCCCCCAGGAGTTTTCGGCGTGGTGGTATCCTTAGTATCTGACCATAGGTTCATATACAGGTGATAGCGGAGGGTATATCTACTGTACCTAGGACAGACGTGGGAGGAAATCCCTTGCAAGTCTTTGGGAGGGCAGTTGGGTGATTCCAATGCTTGCACCCTTAGTCATTGTATTTTGGACCCCGGGGTAACTATTCTTCATCCTTCGTTGATTTGTTCTAGGCCGTCATCATCCCAGAGTCTTCTCCGGAAGGCATCTGTTTTCCTAGTTTGATTTACCTAGGACCTTTTTAGTGGTGTGGTCTTTGTGCTACTGGTCTTAGTTTTCCTTAGAGAACTTCTTACTCATTTGAGCAGGAAACTATGTCTAGCGTTCCCACGAGTGCCAATCAAGGTACCCCTGTTCTAGGGGATCCTTGTGTTGTTCCATTCATTGGAAACATTGGTGCTCCCTTAATGGCTACTCTGAATCTTCCTGGATTCACTATTGGGCTGCCAGTTTGGTTGTTTTCCACTCAGAATTCCTTGCATGCTCCTGACGCTTCTTTTATGAGCACCTCAAATCAAGAGCATCAGAACCGTGGGCCTTCTTTTCCAGTAACATCTTCTCCTCCTCCTTCTACCTCATGTGGCGAAAGTAGCAATACTAGTAACCAGCAGTATAAAAGGAATAGACGGGGGAAGAATATGAAGAAGATGCCAAAACAAGGGGGCAACAACCCAGCCTCTGCAAGTCATGCTGGGGGCAAGCACCCTACCTCTACAAGTCATGCGGGGGGCACCTGCCCAGCCTATGGAGGTCATGCTGGGAGAAAACTTTTAGTCACTGAAAATCACACTGAAAGTTTGTCTTCAACCACTATCAGTCATGTTGGGGACACGTCATTGGTCACTGCTAGTCATATTAATGACAAGTCACCAGTTCCTATGACTCATACTGGAGACACCAGATCAGCCATTGCAAGTCATGCTGAGGGAGTTGACATTGTCGACAAACCAAACAAACAGAAGCTTAAGTTCCCTTGCAATTTTTGTGAGGGAGACCACCTTACCTATGTGTTCCCTGTACTTCCAGAAGTGCAAAAAGTGTGGTCCTTAGTTCAAAAGTCTGATGCTTCTGAGCAACCAGCCTCTGTGAGTCATGCTATGGGGAAGTTGTCAGCTAATGCTAGTCATGCTGAGAGTACTGACATTGTAAAGGAGTCTCGACCTATAGGACGGAAACCAAAGTTCCCTTATAAACTTTGTAAGGGAGATCACCTTACTCACCGATGCCCTGCCATTCCAGAAGCACGAAGAGTGTGCTCCATGTCTGAAGGAACCTCTGTTCCTGAGTTGTCTATAGATTCCCTATAGTTAGATCAACCTTTGGTTGATAAAGTGGTTGAACCAATGCAATATTTGGTCGACCCCACTCTTCCTTCGTAGAGTGAAGTGATCGAATCGATGCAATCTTCGACCGATCCCATCAGTCCTTCGGAGATTGATGTACCTACTGCTGAAGTCTTCTGAATTACCATTTTGGATGTTCCTGAAAAAGGGGGTACTTCATCTATGCCATGTGAACCCCTACCAAGCCCTAGTATCATTTCCTTTGATTGGAATAGTCTAGCTGACCCTCGTCTTCCTTCTTCGACACCTTTCTAGATAAACGTTGATATCGGGAACCATACGGTTGATCGATGCATTGTTGATGAAGGAGCTTCTGTTAGTATCTTATCCGCTTATGATTGGAAATATTTGGGTTTCCCTAATGTTATTCCGGCTGTTAATTGGCCGTTGACCTTCGATAGAAGACCTAGTGAACCAATTAGATTCCTCCGCCACGCACCTGTTACTTTGGGTGGAAAAAAAGTCTTAGTTGATTTTATGGTTTTAAAGGACCCTGTGGATTTTTATATGATCCTCGGGTGTGATTACGTTTATGCTATGCATGTTGTGGTGTCTATGCTCTTTCATGTGATGCATTTCCCTCATAACGAAAGCATCGTCACTATCGACCAGCTTGCATTTGTTGATCCTCCTTATTACCCAACTGTAGACCAGTTAGATCCCTCATCATTAGGAAATACCATGTCACATGGAGCTTATGTGGCATATTGTTCCTTGAGCTACTGAGAAGAATTCTCTGAGTTCATGCTTACCTTCTCGGGACTTAGTCCCAGCTTTTGACCAAGTGACACCTCCATCTGAATGTTTGGATATGTGTTCTATATGGGAGGATATAATTCCTTTCGATGAAGTTTTCCTAGAGTCCATAGTACAGTCTGCCATTCATTTGGATGTTGATCTAGTCACAGTTATGTCTAGCCCTGGTTTGACCTTAAAGTCTGATCTTCCCACTGTTGAGTCTTTGGACTCTCCTATAGATCCGCAAATCAGTGTTCCTGCTGAGTTTGATTCTACTTCTAGAATTTTCAACTCCCATGATGATGAATTTGTTTCCGCGGATTCCATCATGTCCTTCAACTTTGATCTTCATCCTGAAGTTGATCTTGTTGATTGTAAGTCCTCGGGCTTGGGTACCATAGAGTTTTCAATTGAAAAATCTGCCTTGTTTATCCCTGCTATTGATGATAGTGAAGTTGAATGTATTTCTACCATAGTGACTTGTATCGGGTCTTTCTTTACATATGTTTTAGATATGATCTTGGTAATGATGTTTCTTGGAGACAGGATTCTTAGTTGGATGTATACTTGCTTACTGGTCCTTTTCGACACCTTGTGCGACCATGTCAGGTATATTCGGAACCTTGCATATAGGTTTAGGCTTCCCCACTCTTATGTTGCATTTGAACCTTTTGCCATCCGAATTCGCCATATGGTCGAACATGTTGGATATTGGTGTGTTAGCCATCTCTTTATGCATTGTGCACTAGTCCGACAGCATAGCCTACCTAACATGGGTCACCCTAGTCAGCACCCTTATGCCATTCTGGTGCCCATGCTGAGTTTTTCTCATAGGCTTGGGAGCCTTTTTAGATTTACCATGGCTTTGAGAAGAAGCCTCATATCTTTCTTCCTCATATATTTATGGCCATCCCTGATAAGGCTCCCATATTTATGTTCAAGTTGCATATGCATCTGTTATGATCCCCCTTGCGCTAATGAGCGTGATGCCGGCTTCCATGCTTTTAGCTCGTTATATAAGCCTCCATCTCTGATCTCATTTCCGCTAAGCCTTGTATCATTTTTCCTTCGCAATTTGACACCTTTTACCTGGAGGAGACACACCTTGAGTGTCCTTATCTTGCTTATGTTCCTTGCATTAGGCATAGCTTTGTTCCATGCGCTTGGAGCTAGTTTCGCATGTTCCTGACACTCGTCTCCTCCCTTTGACCATTTCTTCCACCCTCACTTTGAGCTCGTTAAAAATAGTAAGGAGGCTATGAGCATTTATTTCATATTCACTTTGAGCTCGTTAAAAATAGTAAGGAAGTTTTGAGAATTTTCTGTATCTCCTTTGAGCTCGTTAAAAACAGTAAGAAGGTCATGAGTTTACTTTTCTGGACTTGTTAAACCTTTACAGAAAAGATCCCTATGGAGTTCTTTTAAGCCCTTTTCAGACTCCTTAAATAGGAAAAGTTTTCCAAGCATAGTTGTCTTTTTGGGCTCATTAAAATAACTGAACCGACATCCACTTAGGTATAGAATTACCCATTTTCCGGGCCTTGGTGGATAATTTGCGGAAAAGGTATACTCTAGGTATACTCTTATATGTGCTATAAGAGTTCTTCTTCCATCATTTTACACTTTTTTGGGGAAGGATACTAACTTTACGAAAAAGGACTTTTGGAGTCATCTTAAGGGTTTTCAGACTCTCGAAATGTGAAAACACCAAGCGAGCATTCACCTACTCAAGCTCGATGTGAAGTCCACGAGATGGTTGATAGAGGATTGTTTAAGTTTTTAAACTCTATAAACAAGAAAACACCGCCGAGCAAAGACCAATCCGAGCTCGATATAAAATCCATGGATAAGTGTATAGAGGACTGTTTAAGTTTTTCAACTCTATAAGCAAGAAAACACCGACGAGCACAGACCAATCCGGGCAGGATATAAAATCCACGGATAGGTGTATGGAGTTTTCTTCTAGGTTTTTCAGACTCCTTAAATATGAAAATACTGTCAAGCATACTTTAGTTCTTTGTCAAGCTCGTTAAAAAATGAAAAAGGAAAGGGAAGGGAAGAATGTTAAAATATCTTTCAATATGATGGCAGCAAGTCAACTATCTCCTTCAACAAAGCACCTATTTTGAGTTTATCAAACAAGCTGGGTTCTAGTATTTGGCCTTAGGGTAAACCTGATCTCAGAGTTCTTACTCCTCCGTTTGGTTAGTCTTCCAATCATATGGATAATTTGGTAATCTCTCCTACATTGCAGATTTGCATCGTCGTCTCTTTGTGTTAAAAGATACCTAAGTCACTCTTGTGTCGTGCTCACTGTTCAACGATATAACCCGTGTCGGCCATTCTGCAGTTGCCTTGACCTCATGCATTGGCCATTCCTTCGTGCAGTATGTTTCGTCATTTGCTCAGTCCTACTCCAAATCAACTCGTACCTGTTGAGTGTTCCTCGTGTTGGATGCTGGAGAATGCATTAAGGCCTCCCTTCCAACGAACTTCTTCCCATCGACTCCAACTCATTGTGCTCTGGGAATGAAGTTCATAGTTTTGATTTGTACCTTGGGGATTGCAGTCATTAGTGGCAGTTTCCCTCGCTATTGGATAGATGGGAATACATCAATGTCTCCTATCCGATGGATTCTTCAATTGTTCGACGGCAAGACCATCTATTCACACTTGCTTGAATGTACTAGGTACCTTGGGTTCCATTTTCATTATTGGTGGACACCGTCATGTTTGTTAACGGTATACATCACTGACCGATAATCAAATGATACCTCCCATGTTCGACAACAACTCATTTATTCGCATGGATAGGTTTGTACCTTGGGTTGTTTTTGGATGAAGACCTTGGGATCCTCGATAGAATCACCTCATTTATGTTATCGCCCAAGTTGAGAAAGACTGAGCCACACTTTTTTGGGCTCTTGATGAGACATAGATCTAGCTTGTTCTCTATGGCTATGTTCTCCAGTTTTGACATAGATCCACCTTGTATTTATGTGGCTATGTTTACACTTATGTTCCTCATGGATCCACGCTTGTATTTTTAGTGGCCATGATATATGCATCAGTGTTTGGATCATTATTGTATCCTCTTGGATGTCATGTTCCACCATTTGAACATGGATAGTTACCCCAAGGATAATTTTGTCTGACATTGCCTTTGCTTTCAGGTACTTTATTTGAGCCTATGATTCTTGGTTTCTCCGTTCCTCCATGATTCAACTCTTTGTTATTTATAATTTATTTCGGCTATCATTTCCCGCACTCCCTCTGACCTCATACATTAGGGGGCATCTGTTATATCTTGAAATGACACCTCTCAGTCCGTGACGACACTTGCTTCCCTTGGTCGCATGACGACATTTCTTGAGATCAAGTTTCAGTCACACAATAGGACACTTGTGGATGGAGGAGTCATTTGGGACACTAAAAATGGTTGAAATTACCTCATTCTTGACCCATTTGATGATTACAACCCTTGGGAACATTTTTCCAGACCAAACCATCTCCTGAAAATGAGCAGAAAAGCCTATTTTTGGCCATTTTTCAACATGGGCGCTGGTACACAAGCATGATAGTAGCATGTATACCCTACTCTGCTTCATTAAAGTAGCACTCACCTCCATCTGTATGATACTTTGTCTACTGTAGAGTAGGGTACACCCCTGTTTTGGTCAAAATATCAAAATTTTGGGATGTTAAGTTGGTTAAGGAACCTCCTACTCGGTTATAACTTCTTTTTACTCTCCTTCACTGACTATATAAGGAGGGTAAAAGGGCCATGTGAAGGGACCAAGTCTACAACATTGTTATGCTGGAGGAATGGAGACCTTCATCCCCCTCTTTTGTGCTTAGTTTCTGATAAACCCTAGCACTGCTGGTTAGAGGCTGGGATCCTTGGAGAACAGAAGAAGCAGACCTTGAATCTAGGTTTTGTGAAGTGCCAAGCTTGAAGGAAGGTATAACTTTATGTAATTTATTTCATTCATTAATAAAGATCAGACGTTCTTTTCTTTCCAAATATGACCTATACATGTGTGTCTCAGATTTGATTACAGTTTGCTTATTATTTGATGTCTTCTTCTGTTATGAATATCAGTCTTATATATGTAGTCAAATGTATTTGAGAAAGGTATCAAGTTGTTTTGCAAGTGTGAGCATTGCGACACTGGATAAGCATTGAAGAGCGAGGGAGGAAAAGCTAGGATCAACCTTCTGAACAAGGTGGATATATCTCTAAACCCTAGTCTCTTCACTTATTTGTTGTACTTGCAGAATGCTTGTAAGTCTATCTTTATCACCGTAAGTTGGTAGTTTCTCCTCTGAACTATAGGTGCATTTTCCTCATAACAATTGTCCTGATATTTCCAATGTATTAGAAGAGTGGTCTAAATACTCCAAAAAACCTATATCATTAGCCTATGGACATCATACTGATGATACCCCATCGACCAATGACTCTATGGTAAAGGGTCGAAAAGGTAAAGTCAAGAATCCTTGTTTGTTATGTAAGGACATGCACCTTACTTACCTTTGTCCTCCCATGGATGAAGCTTCACAGTTATTGGAAGAATTTATTGTATCTCAAGGACACCTTCCAATAGGATATCGTAAGTTGTCTCTTGACCCCCCATTCGTTGATGAAGTAGTCGATACAGCTCCACTCTCGATTGATCCCACTCTTTCGTTAGAGAGTGAATAACAAGTAGTTAATACCGCTCTTCCTTTGAAGAGTTAAGTTGAAGTGGCCGAGTCGATATCATATCCACTCGATCCCACTCTTTCATTGGAGAATGATAAGAATTAATTAGTCACCATGATATAATATTCATCTCATCCGACTCTTCCAGTTGAGAGGGAACCGAAAACCACTGATATTTTCTTAGATAGTTAAGATTGTTCTGGAAAAGGGGGCATTTTACCCATTTTGATGGAACCCCCTCTGATGAGCCCCAAATTAGGTACTTTATAATCCTTTTGATGCCACACAAGCACAATAATGGATATGGAAAATGCCTTTGTTTGTGGGGTTTAATGATTCGTTTTGATTATTTGATACAGTAGTTTAGAGGTTATTCTTTTATGCTTAAAAGCGTTTTCTATGAGATAACCATATGGAAATAAGTGTGTATGAGCAGGCGCAGGTAATCCAAGAGACAACCATCAATTCCAGCGCAATGACCGAAAGACCATAAGTGGCTCAGTGCCTTTTTCCTGATTTTTAGAAGAGAACTCTTGTTCAGCATGATCGGAATTTAAAGCATAGAGTTAGATTATGTTCCAAAATAGATATAATTATGGTCCTGTTGATTAGAAAAAGGTTCTTGTTGGCGTTTTTGTAGAACTTACATCCGGTATATGTTATTCGAGACAATTCTGTGTTAATACTTTTCTGAACATGAGATTACGATTTTAATGGAAGAAGTGATGTTGTTTCAAGCTTTGCGTTTATAAGACTTTTCCCACTCCTGAAATACGAGTTGGAGAGGGCCCCTCCAACACGTAGGTCACGAGCTTCATTTCCATTTCAGGTATTTTTCATATGTACTGTGAATTTATTTAAATCCTTATTGTATATGAAGTACTTTGGTAATGTTTGAATGACATGGTTTTATTTTAGTTCAGTGATCATTTCATTTCAACACTTTTTATCTGCAGTTTGCCAACACTTATTATGTAGTTCTATAATACGCTTCCTATAGTCTTGTACATGCATTCTGTGCAGGCGTAACTACCTCTATTTTCCAGCTCGCTATATTAATTTTAGACCATGATTTAGATCTACGATTCCATGAATATTTCTTTTATCAGAGTTCAGTTATAGAGGAGTTCATTGTTTTAGTTCTTTAGATTTAAATAGAGTAATTGATTATCACTTTCAGCATTGGATTCGAATAGATTAAGTTTGATTAATTTTCTATATTGAATTTCTAGTTAGACTTCCAGTTTTCAGTATTTTATTTCTAGATCAATTTTCCAATCTTTCAGCACTCTATTTCTTAGATTAGATTTACAGTTTTCCAGCATTTAATTCTCAGCACAAAGACCTATTAGTTTCAACATTTCTAGTTTATAGATTTACCATATTTTCATATTCCTTCATTCGTTGATTAGGAGCAGATCACTTCAATTTCCTTTTCGAGAAACCTTCAAGATACACCCCATCATCCTAAAACGATGAAGACTATCCTATAGAGCACATACAGTGCTTAGCACCTCTTAAGTTTGTATGATCCCTGGTCTTTAATTAAAGTATGCTTTTGGTTTAGCTACCCTATATAGGTATCCATTCCCGAATTCCACCACTTTTTGGCGCCGTTTCCGGGGAGGTGCTCAATCCATAGGAGACATCTTTAAAAAAAAAACATACAAAAACAACCAGAAACATAATTTTTTTACCATGAATTCCTAGACGACAGAGAGATAGATTTGGATGCTTTATGCCTTCCTACCCTATGAGAAACAATAGTTCTGATATTCTCAATTTGAATTCCTTAACTCAGAAGAAGAGGCTAATTCTAGTTATGATCCACATAGAGATAACTTCTTTGCTAGATCTAGCTCAAACACCACTATGGCAGAGGAAGAGGATGAACCTAGAGAACTGTTCACCTTTCCTATTAGTGTACCTCTTGGAGATGCCAGGATGAAGAATATCAACCCTAATAACCTACCAAACTTCCATGGCCTAACCTTAGAGGATCCTGACACATTCCTATTTGAGTTTGAGGTAGTTTGTAGATCATTTGGCTACACCACTGATGCACAAAATCTAAGACTCTTTCCTTCTACATTGAAATATCTATCACTCAGATGGTTTATGAGCTTAGAAGGGAATGGCATTTTTACATGGGACCAAATGAAACAAACTTTCCTAGAAAATATAGGGAGTACTGTAAGGCAAAAGATACAAGAGATGAAATCTTCATAATGCAACAAGGAGAAAGAGAATCATTAGAAGATTATGCCGAAATATTTTAGCTCAGCTACAAGCAAGCTAGTCACTGCACCTTAGATAAAATCACTGAAACTTGTCCTTCTCAGAGGGATAAAAGAAGAAAATCTAGACGTTTTGAACTTTCTGGGAGATGGATATATATTCCAGAAAAATTACAACCAAATCCTGCAAATTTTCAAAAACTATTCTAGGTCTACGAAAGGTAAAAGTGGAACAAGGGATTCACACCCATTTACTGGGGGATCAACATCTTCAGGACCAAATCTTACAAAATCCTGTTTAGGAAACCTTTTAGACAACATGAAGACTGATATCCTATAATCTCTGGCCATGCAACTTGATGCACTTCAAATTAAGAAGAAACATGATGAAATAAACCAAGGATTGCTAGTGTTTTTTCCACGCTGCAGCAAGAAGCATGAGAAGGAGAAATGAACACTAAACACCATAGAAATATGTGGCCTCTGTACTAAATATCACTCCACTGATAAGCGTCCTCCGTTACCCTCATGCAAAGCTTCTATTCAAGAGCCCACAACTGAAGGTGCAATAGAACAACTTTGTTTCGTCAATCAAAGGAGAAATAATTTTGATAGGCCTTAGCAACCCAACAACCAAGCCTACTATAATCAAGGAAGTAACTAGCAAAATTGGAACTCAGTACTAGCCCCATGGCCATCTCATCCAATCCCAAACCAATGGTAGAAAATCCAACCATATCAACAACCTTATTACCCACAATCTTACTCTCCATACCCCCCCACCTTTTGCTTACCCAACCATGAATTATGGAAATCAATATCCTTATTCATCAAATTGGAGGGCTCCA
The DNA here is from genome assembly GCA_027924585.1 of Larix kaempferi. Classification (NCBI taxonomy): domain Eukaryota; kingdom Viridiplantae; phylum Streptophyta; class Pinopsida; order Pinales; family Pinaceae; genus Larix; species Larix kaempferi. The sequence continues at coordinate 7,640,411 of BSBM01000307.1, read as the reverse complement.
TTGCAGTAGCAGCAACCACTCATCATGCCACCCCCACAAAACCAACCACCCCCGAGACCTACACCAATTCCTTCCCAGCCAATTCCAAACCCTAACAACAATAGACCAGGACCACAACAAGCCTACAATACCGAAATGATGTAGTTCCCAACTTATGTTGTGGATACGCTGGAGATAAATGAAATTAATCTCAGGTCTGGGAAAACATTGCAAAACACATACACACACAAAATAATAAAAAATATGAGGCTCACGAACAAACAACACAACCTCAAATTCAGCATCTAGATGAGCCAAGCCCTCAGGAGGAATAAATTCAACCACTCACACAAAATAGAAACCATTCATTCCCTGAAAAACTTGTACGAAATACAAGAGAAGAAGAGGAAAATGTAATTTTGAACGAATTGAAACACTTGAATATCCAAATTCCAATTTTACAAGCCATCAGAGATGTTCCTATCTGCAACAAGTTTATTAAAGAAAATTATCTAAAAAGACCTGGTAGAAGAAGATGTGACCCACCAACCATAAATGTAGTAGGCCAGTTAGCAGATTTAATGCTAGGTATCATTGTTAACCCCAAATATCTTGATCCAGGTAGCCTAGTAGTAAACGTGACCATCAACAACAAACATATCGTGAGCATCCTAATTGATTTAGGGGCTGCAATAAATGTAATGACTAAGGATACCATGATATCCCTAGGACTACAATCGATGGTCATACCAACAAATACCATCCTACAGCTAGTTGATACATCAACAATAAAACCTGAAGGGATACCCGAAGACATAATTATCAACATAGAATCCTGGGAATACCCAACTAACTTTATAGTCATCGAAGTAAAGAGTAAACTTAGTGGATACCCAATAATACTAGGGAGACCCTGGTTGGAAATTGCAGATGCTTACATAGGGTGCATATCGGGAAACATGACAATCACCAGTGGCCAAGCTAGGAAGAAAATCATGATTTATCCTCCAGCAAGGAAATCTTCAGACCTAGAATATCATAACTGGACAGACAATTATGATGACACATCCAACCAAAAAATACGATCTGTCCTTACAATTGAAGATGCACTATCACTAAAAGCCATTGACGAAGATAGTCATTTAGATAAGTTTATTAAAAATGCTTCTTCTAATCAGAATATGTTTGAATATTTTCTTGGCACAGGTCAGCAACAAGGAGAGGAAACATTAAACCACAATCCTGAAAAAATGTGGGCAGAGGTACTCACACTTGAACAACATCCAATTCAGATAAAAAAAATCGAGTTAATGCCTGGCAGGATGGTTAATATTAAATCCAATTTGGATCCAAGACAAGAACAACAATTACTGAAGGTACTAACAGACAACAACAAAGCCTTTGCATGGACTTATACTAACATGAAGGGTATCCACCCAGACATCTGTAAGCACTATATCTATATAAATAAAGATGTTGCTCCTATCAGGAAACCATAGAGAAGAATGAACCCAACATTAAAGGACATAGTTAAGCTAGAATTACAAAAGATGTTAGATGTAGGGTTCATATACCGAATCTCAGATAGTGAGTGGGTATCACCACTGGTCAAAGTTCCTAAAAAAGGAGGGAAGTGGAGGATTTATGTGGACTATAGATAGCTCAATAAAGAAACCAAGAAATATCACTTCCCTCTCCCATTTATCGACCAAGTACTGGACACATTAGTTGGGAACAATTTTTTCTCATTCTTGAATGGGTTCAGTGGGTACAACTAAATCCTCATTCACCCAGCCGATCATGACAAAACAACATTCACATGCTCATGGGGAACTTATGCATACAGAGTGCTTCCCTTTGGGATTTGTAATGCCCCAACAACATTTCAGAGAAAAATCTTAAGTATCTTCTCTGATTTTATTAATGAACAAATGGAGGTCTACATGGATGACTTCACACCCTATGGCCAGAATTTCGACCAAGCACTAAAACATCTAGAACTGGTTTTGAAAAAATGTATCGAGATGATATTATGAATCAACAAAGATAAATGCAGAATGCTCAGGGAAGAAGGCATCTTGCTTGGACACCATATTTCACAGAGAGGAATAGAATTTGATCTAGAAAAAGTTACAGTCATCAAAACGATGCCACCACCTATGAAACAAAGAGATGTGAGAAGTTTTCTTGGACAAACATGATACTACAAAAGATTCATTGAGGGTTATAGCAAAATGTTTGCACCAATTTTTTTCCTTCTCACAAAAGACACATAATTCATTTGGACAAAACATTGTATGTTATCATTTGACAAACTCAAGGAGAAAACAATTACAGCTCCAGTACTCCAAGGACCAAATTGGGCACTTCCATTCTACTTCCACGCTGATGCATCAGATAAGGACATTGGATCTGTCCTTCGACAAGAAAGAGAGAAGAATCCCTATGCTATATATTATATCAGTAAAAATTTGGCAGGAGCAGAATTAAATTATACAGTCACAAAGGAGTTTTTGGCTGTCATACATGTCATTAACAAGGCACTACATGACTAGATACCAAGTGTTTGTCCACATACACCATTCAACAATCAGGTATCTCATGAACAATCCTAACACAAGTGCTCGAATCATTAGATGGATACTCCTCCTACAAGAGTTTGACATCACAATTCTAGATAAGCTAGGCAAACACAATGTAGTGGTTTATTTTCTATCTAGGCTAACCCATGGACAAGACAATGAAGTGGTAAATGACAATTTTCCTGATGAGCATCTTTTTGCAATCTCCACAAGAAGTCCATGGTTTGATGACATAGCAAACTACTTAGTGTCTGGAGAATTCCAACAACATTACAACCACCAAGAGAAGAACAGAGTCATAAGGAAAAGTGCCACCTACACATGGATAGAAGGCATGCTTTTCAAAAAAGGAACACACCAAGTATTGAGAAGATGCATTAGGGAAAATGAAGTCCATGACATACTGCATGCCACCCATAATGAACCATGTGGAGGACATTATACTGCAAAGAGGACAACCTATAAGATTTTGTAGACTGAATATTATTGGCCAAAACTCCACAAGGACACCTATGAATATGTTTCACATTGTGATGACTGTCAACAAATGGGGAAGCCTACACAACGAGAATAAATGCCTCTCCATCCACAAATCTCATTGGAACCATTCAATAAATGGGGATTTGATTTCGTTGGCCCATTCAACCCACAATCAAATAAAAAAGATACATCCTAGTATGCACTGACTACCTTACAAACTGGGTAGAAGTAGAAGAACTTGTAGCTGCAAATGAAACTAATGTGGCAATGTTTCTTACAGAACAAATCTTTCACAGATTTGGAGTCCCAAAAGAGCTAGTTTCTAACCAAGGCCCACAATTTACATCCAATCTAATAGAGGGCATGCTTCGAAGAAACAAGGTTAAACACAGAAAATCTACTCCCTACCACCCTCAGGCTAATGGTCAAGCTAAAGTGACAAACATGGAAATAGAAAGGATATTGACAAAAACTGTACAACTCCACAAAAGAGATTGGGAAGACCGACTAAGTGAGGTAGTCTGGGCTTATAATACTACATGGAAGACAACAACAAGATTCACCCCATATGAGCTAGTCTATGGAAAGAAAATAATGTTGCCCATTGAGTTTGAGATCAAAACATTGAGGATTGCAGCTGAGTTGAACATGGAACTTTCAGAAATCCAGCAAGAACGAATACTACAATTAAATTAGCTATATGAGCAACACCAACAATCACTTGGCCACACTGAAATCATCCAACAACAAAGAAATAAATGGCATGACACGAACATCAAGAAGAAGAAGTTCAAAGAAGGTGACTGAGCACTACTCTATGACTCAAGAGTTCACACATTTAAAGGCAAACTGACAACCAGATGGCTCGGACCCTACATCATTGAAAACATCTATGACAATGGAGCTGTCAGGATTACAACAATAAATGAAGAAAAATTCCCCATGATTGTGAATGGACACAGACTCAAACTCTATAAGACACCAAAATCCAAAGAGTTCACACAGACACTCTATCAGCAGAACCTAATGCTGATAGAGAGCCTAGAACATCACTGAAAATTTCTTGATTTGAAAAAAAATAAAATAAAATAAAAAATGAAAAATGATGATAAAAAAAATTGAGAAAAAAGAAAAAAAAGAAAATGAAAAGATATAGAAAAAAATTGAAAAAGAAAGAGGACAATACCAAAATCTAATCAGGCTCTCACAAATAAAGTTGATGAACTTGATTCATCCCTACGCAGAACCAAAAGGAATTACAAAATAGAACCAGGAAGCAAAACCAAGCGAGCTAGAAAAGAAATTCAAGCGAGCCAGCACAACAATTCAAGCGAGCCAACAACACATTTCGAATGAGCCATCCAACATTTAGTAGCATATTCGAAGGAGCAAACAAAAAGAAAAACAAATAAACATCAGTTTCAGAATTACAATCAAGCGAGCCAGCAGTCAATTCAAGCGAGCCAGATCACTAGCAAGCTACCACTATAGAAATCAAATCACTATTTGAAGAATCACTACAACACAATGCTGAACACAATGAAAAGTCACATCGGCAAGCTTGCACAAAAATTAAGCAAACAAAAGAAACAATTCCAGTTAAAAGGAAGAAAAAAGGAAAAAGACGCAACTATTGACATGCCCAAAATCACTACAGACGCAGTTGATCTCAACTACCGAATTCTGCACCCATAAAATCGAGCACGAATCATACAATCAAGTACGCAAAGCATGGAAGGTAATCACTTAACTCTCTATTTTATTTTCAAATCAAATCAAAATCCCCCACAAAACAGTTATTTTCCAAAGCTGAGGACAACTTTTAAGTTAATTTGGTGGCATGGTTCAGGAGTAACCTCACAGAATCATGATTACTTACCATCAGACATGTTAGCGAATGACAACACCTGCATCTAGCTACCATATTCCCCAATGATCAGAGCGGAAGTGCAATGTACAAATGATGAAAAATGATCAGAGCGAAAGTGCAATGTACAAATGATGAAAAGAACGCAGGGTGCAATAATGGAAAGGAATGTATATGGCAGCAAGTATGATGCATGATGATTGGGATAAGTGTGTGAAACTAGCTAAATAAGGCAGCATAATCTACAAAAAAGACCCAGTCTTGCAATACAAAGCCTTCCAGAAGCAGGAAGACTGAAAATTCATGTTGCCACTCAGCCAACAAGCTGCCCTCGAACCTATGATCAATCTTGGCCAGTTGAGGTAAGTCAACCACACTCAAATTTTTTGGTTTGTCAATTATAGTAGAAGATTCAAGATGACAAAGGGGTTCAAAAAGAGTGAACTAGAAGATCACAAGCCCATTTATGAAAACCCTTAGGTTCTATCAATCCTCCATAATGCGGGTTGGATGCCCTTCATCTCAGGGCTGAGAGGGTCTAATACATAGGTAGGTTTAGCGTTTGCAAGGAACTTGAAGCACATAAAAGATGAACAGTTCGTCACCCGGGTAAGGGTACTACGAATCAGACTGGATGAGGAGGAAATTGAAAAATACACAGGGCTTTCCATGGGTCTGCATTGGAGCAGGGACGACTGGGAAGCCAACCAGAGTGTAAAGGCATCCTTCTTCGTACCAAGAGAAGTTTATGAAGAAGACAAAAATGGAGTTAAGAGAGTCACCATGTCCACACCCTGACACGAAATAGCTTCTGTCGTTCAAAAATATGTAACATGTACAGGGAGGCTGAGCTATGTCCCTCTTTTCCTGTTCCAAATTCTGGATCTTCTGAGGCACCGGAGCCATATCACGCCAAATAACAACATCAACATCCCCTATTATCTTCTCTTGTATCTGGGAGAAATGAGTAAAAAAGTAGTTGAGGGAAAATAAGATGCGTTAGCCCACCATGGGTTAATCGAATTGATAATTCATGAAGAGTTAATGGTACAGGTTCCAGAAATTTCATGAGAGGAGTTTGTGGTAATCTCAGCAGATGATGTGTAGAGAATGAGGGGTACACCTAATGTAGGCATACCCTTAGCTTCAGGGTCAAAGGAAAAATCCACTTCCATATCAGGAGCTAAGAGAAAGATTGACCTGGATAGTGACAATGAAATTATGGCCGATACCCTGATTAGAATAAAACATTCAAAAGACGCCTCCTGCCAAAAAGAATTAGGGGTTTCCACCAGCAAGCGAGGGGAAAAATGATGAAGTAAGAGGATCCCACAGCAGCTCAAGAACGAATAGGCAAAGAACGTGGAAAAAGTTCCTAGCCAAATAATTCAAAATGTGTCTGACGATGATGACGATTGGTTAGACGAGGATGGCCCAACCACACCTGAAGAACAGGATGATGACCAATGGAACCATGCTGGTCAAGATGTAAATCCCGCTGATCAAAATATAAACCCTAGAGTGATTGACCAACTAACTAAAGCATTGAGGGAGTTAGCAAAAGTCAGGGAAGAGTTGGCAGCATTAAAAATTTAAGCAAGGATTCATAGAAGCCATCCAAATTCACCAGCACCCCCATTGTTTGTACAGGAGAAGACCTAGATATTGAAGATGCGGCACGCAGGGGAGTTGAAGAGGGATGAAAAACAAAATGCAGCACTGAGGGAGAAATTGGGCCAAGCTCGGATAGAATTGGCTCAGAAGGACCAGAAAATCTAGCAATTAGAGGACTCATTGACTGTCACTACAAATATCTATGAGCGAATATTGCAACTCAGACCATCATCCAAAATCTACACGGTCTACTTAAAGGGAAAATGGGGAAGGTTCCAGCTGCAGAGGGTGAAACAAGGCCTGCCTCTGGAATTGAACACTCCAAAGGAATTTGTGGATACTTCTCTGAATTGCACAGAGTTGGAAAAGGATCAATTGTGCGAATTCTTCTTGAACAACTTCATGGTGCCAAGCACACCTAACTGGTCACCTAATCCCTACGTAGGTGACTTCTAGCTAAGAGAATTATGCTCCTGGATGAACCACAAGGGGGAAAGGGCACAAGATGATCATATATATCTTGTAGAGAAGTGGCAGAAGCCATTATGGATCAAGGCCGAGGCATATCACCTTGAAAAGGTAATTCAGAACCACCAAACTATCACCATTGACGAAGAGTTAGTTCCTATCTTGCTTGAAAAACAACAAGAGTCAGTCACGCATTTTGCTCTCACCCTTCAATGCACATACAAAGAGGTACAAGAGGCCATCAGTGAAAGGTGGGCAAGGATTGGAGATGATTTGAATAAGAAGGAGCCTCACTCCCCCCTCAGGTTAGAAATGTCACTTACTAAGGCCAAATTATACAAGGAATCCTTGATCAAACACCAACTCAGATGGATAGGGATGAAGCTCAGTCCACCATTATTTCTCCCATTAGTTATCAAAGCACAAATTGACGAGGAGGAAGAGAAAAGAACACGGGCCAGAGATGATAGAACCCATGGCTATCATAGGCAGGCAGGGACTCCTAGGATCGTTGCTTGGGACATTAGAGAAGCTATCGATGAACAAAATGTGTCACCCAAGGATGGGTGTATCCTTGAGTATGGGGGAGATGATGAGCCCCAAATTAGGTACTTTATAATGCTTTTGATGCCACACAAGCACAATAATGGATATGGAAAATTCCTTTGTTTGTGGGGTTTAATGATTCATTTTGATTATTTGAGAGAGTAGTTTAGAGGTTATTCTTTTATGCTTAAAATCATTTTCTATGAGCTAATCATATGGAAATAATTGTATATGAGTAGGCAAAGGTAATCCAAGAGACAACCATCAATTCCAGTGCAAGGACTGAAAGACCATAAGTGGCTTAGCGCCTTTTTCCTGATTTATAGAAGAGAACTCATGTTCAACATAATCGACATTTAAAGCATAGAGTTAGGTTATGTTCCAAAATAGATATAAATATGGGCCTCTTGATTAGCAAGAGGTTCCTATTGGCATTTTTGTAGGACTTACATTCAGTATATGTTATTTGAGACAATTCTGTGTTGACTTTTCTGAGAATGAGATTACGATTTTAATGGAAGAAGTGATGTTGTTTCAAGCTTTGTGTTTATAAGACTTTTCCCACTCCTGAAATACGAGTTGGAGAGGGACCCTCCAACACGTAGGTCAGGAGCCTCATTTCCATTTTAGGTATTTTTCAAATGTACTGTGAATTTATTTAAATCCTTATCATATATGAAGTACTTTGGTAATGTTTGAATGACATGGTTTTATTTCAGTTCATAGATCATTTCATTTCAGCACTTTTTATTTGTAGTTCACCAACATTGATTCTATAGTTCTATAATACACTTCCTGTAGTCCTGTACACACATTCTGTGCAGGCATAACTACCTCTGTTTTCTAGCTCGCTATATTAATTTTAGACCATGATTTAGATTTGCGATGCCATGAATATTTCTTTTATCAGAGTTCATTTATAGAGGAGTTAATTGTTTTAGTTCTTTGGATTTGATAGAGTAATTGATTATCACTTTCAGCATTGGATTCGAATAGATTAAGTTTGATTAATTTTTTGTATTGAATTTCTAGTTAGACTTCTAGTTTTCAGTATTTTATTTCTAGATCAGTTTCCCAAGCTTTCAACAATCTATTTCTTAGATTAGATTTATAGTTTTCCAGCATTTAATTATCAGCACAAAGATCTATTAGTTTCAGCATTTCTACTTTATAGATTTACCATCTTTTCATATTCCTTCATTCGTTGATTAGGAGCAAATCACTTCCATTTCATTTTCGATAAAAATTCAAGTTACACCCCATCATCCTAAAACGACAAAGACTATCCTATAGAGCACATACAGTGCTTAGCACCTCTTAAGTTTGTATGCTCCCTGGTTGATAATTAAAGTATGCTTTCGGTTTAGCTACCCTAATTAGGTATCAATTCCTGGAGTCCACCACCCTCCACGTATTGAGGTTATTTCCTTTGATTGGAGTATTCTAACAGAATCTCGTCTTCCTTCGAGTGTCCCTTTCCATATATCTTTGGATGTTTCCTATAAAGATATACTTTGCACTATTTTTGATGAAGGAGATTTTGTTAGTATTTTATCCTCAACGGTTTGGCAAGTTAGAGGTTCTCCTCAACTTTTGCTAGCCACTGATCAGATACTGGATTTAAATAGAAGACCTACTGGACCTTTCGGTATCCTTCCTCAGTTACCTATTACCTTAGGAGGGAAAACTATATGCATTGATTTTATGGTAGTCCAAGGTCCCTTAGATTTTAATTTGCTTCTTGGGTGAGATTATGTCTATGCCATGAAAGTTGTAGTGTCCACACTCCTTCGAGTGATGTATTTTCCTCATCATGGAAACATAGTGACCATCAATCTAATTTACTTTGTTACACCTAATCATTGTATGAATGCCAACCATCAAAATTCCTGAATGTTATGCATGTCCTAGTGGTTCCGCCCCCATCATCAGTCATGTCTCTTGGATCTGGACATCATACCGTAGTCAAGTCATTAGTGAAATGATAAATTCTTCCCATCATGGAAGAAGCTCAAAGGGACATGTCTCTAGCCTCTCGAAATCATGCTAGAGTTAAGACCAATTGCTTCTTGTGATAGAGGAAAACTACCGAACTCTGGATATCATGTTGGGTAGGAACTAACCTCAAGCATAGTTTACTTTTGGTTTTAAGCTTGTGTAAAAATGAAACCAACTAGCTACGATCATAGTTTTGTTTATGTGTCAATATTGTTAAGAAATGAAACAGGTCATCATGAGCATAAATCCATTTCCATGTCAAGCTTATTAAAAAATGAAATAGGTCATCATGAGCATAGTTCCCTTTCTATGCCAAGCGCATTAAAAAATGAAACAGGTCATCATGAGCATAGTTTATTTCAGGTTTCAAGCTCATTAAAAAATGAAACAAGTCATTACAAACAGAGTTCCCTTTTTGTAACAAGCTCGTTAAAAAATGAAACAGATTCCTCTCCCATTGAGTTGAGTCTTCCACTAGACTTAGGATTTGAACCTTCATTTCATCTTCCTATGTCACTTGATCCTCATTCTTCCTACCTCTCTGGTAAACCATTTTCTATTAGTATCCAGGAATTTAATTGGGTGAAGAAGAATAGTACGAAGACGAAACGAAAAGTGGGGGGCATGTCTCCAATCTATGGACATCATACTAGATTTAAGCCACTAGCTTTTGCTGATAATGCTGGGGGAAATTTCCAAGCTATGGACATCATGTTGGGGAAAATATTGCTAATGGGTATCAACCTAAGTACCAACCTATGGACATAATGTTGGGAAGAAACTCATCAATGGGACTCATTTTGAGCATAGTTTATTTTCAACTTCAATATCACTAAAAAATGAAACCATCATCCCGAGCATAGTTCATTTTCTGTTGCAAGCTCGTTAAAAAATGAAACAAATACCATGAGCATTCTTCCAAAATTTCTTCAAGCTCGTAAAAAATAGTAAGAGGTGTTGAGCTTACTTTTCACTTTTTCGTGCTCTGGTTAAAAACATGAAAAGTGGTTTGAGCTTACTTTTTCATTTTTCATTCTCTACATTCAAACATGAAAAAGATTCCAAGTGCTTTTGATACCTTAGTCGTTCTTGTAAAAAAAAAAAGTAAAAAGGTGTCGAGTATAGTCTTCTTTACTCGTACTCATAAAAATAAAAAGCAAGCATCTGCTTAGTATTAGTTTACCCCTTTTTTGGACTAGGTGGGTTAATTTACGAAAAAGGAATGCTTTGGATCCTCCTTTTAAGATCTTTTAGACTCTCAAAACATGAAAATATCGGCAAGCGAACTTGTATCTTTTACGGTCGTAAAATTATTTGAAAGGTCATCTATTCGGTGATAGTTTATCACTTTTTTGGACTCTTTAGACTATTTATGAAAAAGGAATACCTTAGTCAACCATTTACTAAGAGACTTATAATTTGCATTATTTTATCCTTTTTCGATATTAGGAGACTAACTTTATGAAAAAGGAATTTTCACAGTCTTCATTTCATTGTTTCAGACACTCTAAATGTGAAACATCGCCGAGTTTTCCTTCTTTGGACTTGTAAAATTATACATCGAAGGACCCATATGGTAATGAACCCATCCTTTCCCAAGTTCTTAAAACATGTGATATTGGACTTATCCCAAAGATGAGCTATATCGAGCATCTGTTATCCTCCTCAAGCTCGTTTAAAATAAAGGGGTACTCATCCATCATGATGGGGATTAGGGAGAAATTATCCAAGTCTATTTCTAAAGAGCTTTGTGGTAGCTTGCGTCACCCATTGAACATGGCTCCTATTTTCATTTCGTCATACAGTTGGGAAATATGCTTTTCATTTGATTCATTCCAAGTCTATGATTCATCCTGCTCTTTCAAGTTATCTAAAGAATGCCTCAGTCATTATCACATTATGTCTTTGTCTCTTCCTTGTCGAGTCAATGCTGCCAAGTTGGTCATTTCCATGCCATCCATGTTCAAGGGAAGTTTACGTGAGTTATCCTCTACAATATCATCAACATTTACATCCTTGTGTTAGTCCATATATTCAGAAGATTCATCACTTCATATCATTAACCTATCAGTTTCATGTCGATGATGTGGGATTCATCATGGCCCACGTTCGACGAGTTTATTCCTATCAACATTAGCAAATCATCCAAGAATTAGTCTTAGGAAACACCTTTAGTACCTTGGTATTTGCATGCCTCAATGGCAGGTTTCATCGCTTTCGATAGTAGGTTTCATCGTTGACCTCAGATCGAAATAGTCCATGAGTGTTTTTTGACTCTAGCTCATATATTCACATTTGATGGAATGTACGGTGAAACCTTGGGAATCATTGTCATCATTGGTGATTTACCTTGTACTTGTTAACGGTTTACATCATTGACTGGTAATCAAGTGGTTTCTACGATGTTCGACTTCAACACTTTGTAATCACATGGTTAGATTCAGGATTGGGTAGAAGACCTTGGTGATCCTTATTGTGCTTTTTCCAAGGTTGTGATGAATATTTTTTGTGTAGGTTCCCATTTGGACATGATGTTGGTGACCTCATTTATCTATTGTCACACACATCCAATTTGTATTGGTCGTTTCTATGTCATTATTTCATCATGGATCTACTTTGTATGGACATATCCATGATTATCTTCAGTCATTCAGGTATGGATCCACGTTGTATGTCTGTGGCCATATCATTGGTCAGTACTATCATGGATCTACTATGTATTGGTCAGAATCCATGTTTCAAGTCATTTTTTTCTGAGCATGGGTATTCCAGCCTCATGGTCATTAGACATATTGTTTGATTGCAACTCTTCTCCGGTTCTTTTTCATCAATCCTTGCAGACTTACTATTGGTAAAGTGTTTCAACCATCAGAATCTTTTCTGACCTCATACTTTAGGGGGAATATGTTACACCTCAAATTGTCACAACATGTACCATTGAGGGTCTTCATGTCATATCACCATGATAAACATGATGGTCCTAGGGGTGTTACGACCCTTTGTCATAATGTTGGTCCCTTCCCTAGTCACACTTGGAAGCAAATACAACTCATCAGGGATCGAAATCCTACCTACCAAAAACCCTAAACTACCTCATCCTGATATTTATGTGCCTTGCTATTGACCCTATGAGAAACATTTCATTCCTTGCATTCCTATGGGGGAGCGAAAAATCTCCCCATTTTCGCTCCGTACACTACTTTAGGGGAGCCAAAATCCCTCTTTGACCTTATCCCTAGGTTTTTCAATCTTGTATTTTGGGGAGATTATCTTGGGACGAAGTTATCCTTCGAATCCTCTCTCACATTCCATCCATGGCATATTGGATATACTTGATCCAATTTATCCTCACCTAGATCCTAAACCCTCTCCAAGTGGATGGCCTCCCCAAATCCTACTTAAGTAGGGCCATCCATGAGCTATGGGGAGGTGGTCTTGGAAGCACAAAACCTATGGTCTTGTAATTCGTGGAGAACACTCATAAGGAGGTCATCATGTGTCATGTACCAAATTTGGCATTGGGTCATAGTGGCCTAATCCCAATGACCATATTCACAAAATTTTGTCAAATTGATATTAAGGGTCAAAATATTGCCTAGGAGGAAAATTACTAGTTTCCTAGGTTGAGGGTGGAAGCTTTGGGATTTGGCATAAGGAGGATAATAAATGATGTTTGCACATTATAATGGCTTAAATATTTAATAAACGAGCTAAATAAGTATATACAAGTGAAAATCAAAGTGGCATTTGATCATGAAGACACATGGAGGAAGTGCGACCCACATATGGCTAGATTTCCCCCTACATTTGGCATCATTCTCTCACAAATTCGAATTCAAGGTGAATGGTAACATACTTGGGGGATTTCAAAAGGTATTATTCATGTCATGACTCATCCAAGGTCGAGATTTAGAGGAAGAGTAACTCCCATGGAAGAGGAAGAGGCAATTTGGAGTTAGTGGGACACTTAGGCTAGATTCCCTAGCTTTATGACAACAATGATGAAGATGCTATGGTACCTATGACACAAATCAGACCTGAAGGCTGACATATGACATATATGACATGTCAGGGATAAAATTAGCTTCCAAGAGGGTACTCAAGGGATTTAGGGAAGCTAATATGCTTCCACATGTGATTTGGTGGAAGTGGGAGACTAGGAATTGTTGTACAAGTGGCTTTCTTTGGAATATCTTCCCAACTTGAGTTCGAATGCATCTCTTGGAAGGAATTCAACCCATAGAGAGCTTAGAAAATTTATAAATGTAAAGAACAAAGAATGAAGGAAGGTTTTGATCATTTGAGAAATTTGCAATTGCATTTGTGAAGAGGGAGAGCTAGTGGACGACTAGTTTCTTGCCTTAGCCAATTTCGAGGGTGAAAGATTCCCATCCCAGTTAGTAATTGGAAAGGCCATTCAGAACTTTAATTTCGAGCTTTAATGGAGTCTTTATTTTTAGGTGTAAGCTACAGGGCAGCTCATGTTTTCTTCTAGTGCATCTCACTCCTTCAACCATTTCCAATTTTCATGGCATATTCTTGATCCTTGAGGGAGGGAGTTTTTGGTGAGATCTTGTACTCTTTGGGAGAGCTTCTCATGATCCATTTATGTTTTGATATGATTAATATACTCTTTTATTCATATTCAGAAAGTTTCAGATCTAAATACCAAGTGGTTATATGTAAAATTGATTATTAATGAGCAAACAGTGACCATTCCCCCACTAGATTGATGTATGCCAATGTATTGATGATGATTTCGAATGAAATAATGTTTATATGATATATTTATTATGTATGGACTGAAATTGATTATTATTACAAGTTTCATGTTTAGCACTTAAACATTTGGAGCCATCTTGCTCAGTTTTATTTTATTTGAAGGAGATGTAATGCTATTTCCCCCAAGGTCAAAACTAGTCTTCTTGCATATGATTTAAGGGAGTTATAGAAGACATTAAAAGTTGAATGGTGATGAATATGAGTTCATGTTGATTTCCTTTATATTTACCCTACTTCCATTCATAATTTCGAGTTGGATTGAGGGCATTTGGTGTTAGTTTTTCAGAAATTTCAATCTGATCTAGGATCTTAACTGAGAGAATAACATGTACAACATATCTACAGCATAACAATCATGGACACAATAATTCAAGCACACAAGAGAAACAAAGTTTCACCGGGGAAAACCAAGAAGGTGAAAAACCCCACAACTTCCTCAGAGATTGATAGAGCAATGATACAACCCAAGTACAAGAGATAGTCCTCCTAGCAGCAGATTCTCCTCCTACACTAGTGCACCACTCTCCAATGAGTGTGTAAGTGAAGAATAGAATAATCAAATAGAGTGCCTTCCCCACTCTATTTATACTTGACTTGACTTGCCTAATAACCTTTTCTACGTCGGCCTCAACTTGACCACTTAAAATAATGCTAACAGAGCCGACCCCCAATAGGGTGGTCTAATAGCCCTTTAACCCACATGTGTAGCTAGGGTTTTACCCCTAGCTTGTGCCAATGAGCACCTACTAAGGAGAATGGACTCCTTAGTAGCAGTTCAATAAATGTAAATTGTTAAACTAAAACAGAAATGTAAACGAATCTAAAACACATGCATGAAACATAAAGAACAAAATAAAAATAATGGATTTGTATTGATATTACCTCCAATGTGGAGGTTGATGAAGCTCTTGCAATGTCCAAGAGGGTTGCTCCAAGCTCCAATGTGCTCCTTCTCTTTCTCCAATGGTGGAAATGGGCCAAAAGGGGCTCTCAAGGTGAAAGTAGTTCAATGGTGAACTAGGGTTTCGAGAGGGATTTTGGCAGCGTAAGGGTATACTTGATTGTGGATCTGGAATAAGGGTTCTCCATCACCTATTTATAGTTTTTTGGTGGTGGAGTGCTGGCCCATGGTTTTGGGAACCATATGGTTTAGGGCAGCTGTATAGGGTTTTTCCTCCTTTTCCTCATTATTTTATATTTTTTATTCCCTTTTTAGAGGGATTTTGCTATTTTTGGAGGAAAAAGGGGTTTTTTAGCCTTTTTTGAGGCTTTTTGATGGTTTTGTGGCCTTTTGGAGGGTTTTTAGTGGGATTTTTAGGGTTTTTAAGGGAAATATGGTAGGAAAATGGACAAATGAGCCATGTAATGAGGTAGATGAGGTAGTGAACACTTTTTGGGTGTTAACAACATGACTTATACAGGGCCGACCCCATCAAGGTGGTCTAATAACCCATCAAGTATAGGTTACGACACTTACAATATAAATGATGACACTTACATATAGAGGAATAACAACATCTCTATAGGAATACAAACAATTCTGTATAGAGGAATAATAAAATCTCTACAGGAATACAATATACATATATGAAATACATTCCGAAGTTACAAAGACATCAACACTCCCTCTTAACTAGGAAGGTATTTATCGACATAGATATGATAGCACAAGTCTTCTTCTCTGGATCATCATCATGATCACTGCTGCTGCTATCTTAATCAATCTCAAATCTACTCCTCATAGGAAGTTCTATAGAGCCAACCCTTTTTCATGCTGGATGTAGGCCCACCACCTGCAGGTCTTCATCATCACTGGCCATACTGTGGAATCCTCAGGACTTATTATGTGCATCACAATGCCTCAAAAGAGTACCCAAGACCATTTATGTGTCGAATCACGACCGGTAAGATCTCCCAGGTCCACTTACATGTGACTGTCACAAAACCGTAAAAGAGTGTCTTTCCTGGAAAGATCTCTAAAGAGAATATGAGGCCTTTTACGTGACTAGCACAACCTGTCTGGATCTCCAGGACTTATTACATGCACTGCCTGCCCATTCCGAATCAACATAACCTTGCAGGTTAAACTTTTGATTCGCATCATACTTGAGCCAATAATCAATTGTACCCTTCAGGTACATCAGAATATGCTTTACAGCAACCAAGTGAACACCTCTGGGATCCATCAGGAAATAGCTCAATGTGTTCACCACAAATCAAATATCTGGTCTCATGTTCATTAGGTATATCAAGGACCCAATCATCTGATGATACACAGTGACATCAACCGGATCAGATGAAGCATCACACATAAGCTTCAGGTTCAATGCCATAGGTGTGGCCATGGCCTTGCAGTCCATCATCCCGAACCTCTCCAGGATCTCTACTGCATACTTCTATTGTCCAAGGAAGATTCCATCTGCACTCTACCACACCTCCATGCCTAGAAAATAGTGCACCATACCCAAGTCCTTCATATCGAACTCGGCAGCAAGCTTCCTCTTCATGTCAGCAATCAATCTATCCTCACCTATAGCCAACAGGTCATCTACATACAAAAGTAGTATCATTGGATTTCCTTCCTCAACCTTGTAGTAAAGGTTGGAATCTGCTTAACTCTTGGTAAATCCCAAACTGGATAGAAAGCTGTCTATCCTACCATACCAAGTCCTAGGATCTTGCTTCAAGCCATACAAGGCTTTCTTTAATTTGCACACATATGACCCCCTATCACGTGTCTCAAAACCGAGTGGTTTCTCCACATACACTTCCTCTTCGACTACATCATTCAAGAAAGCTATCTTGACATCCATCTGGTGTATCTTCCATTTCATCACTGCAGCTAGAGCAAGTACTGATCTGATGGAAGTGTTCCTGGCTAAAGGTGCAAAAGTCTCTTCATATTGAATCCCTCTTTCTAGGAGAATCCACGAGCTACAAACCTCGCTTTGTATTTCTCCATGCTACCATCTGCAGCATGCTTGATCTTATAGATCCATTTGGAAGTCACAATAGA
The DNA here is from genome assembly GCA_027924585.1 of Larix kaempferi. Taxonomy (NCBI): domain Eukaryota; kingdom Viridiplantae; phylum Streptophyta; class Pinopsida; order Pinales; family Pinaceae; genus Larix; species Larix kaempferi. The sequence goes on along the minus strand of BSBM01000307.1, from coordinate 7,623,079 downwards.
CTTCCCTTCAGGTCTTGGGACCACATCCCAAACATCATTCTTCATGATCGACTGGTATTCCTTGATCATGGCATTCTTCCATTACTGTATCCCGGATCCTGGGAACTTTAGATTCTTCAATATCTTCAATAGATAGCTTCGTTGTTGGAACAAATGTTGTAGTCCTTCTTTTCTAGGTGATGGTATACAATCTTTCATACAAGACAAGTTAAATTGCATGATTAGAAATATCTCATAGTTTTCAAAACAAATTCTTACACATAAAGAAATATGTCATACAGTCATGCAATTCTTTTAGCCAATGCTTCAATACAACATTTATCCATATCCTGTAACTTTCTAGATGCCTTCCAATCTCTACCAGAACATTGTTAAGAGTGTGCACAACTCCCAACATGTCAGCAAAGAGGTTTCATTCTAGATAAGTAGCAATGGAATGTTGTACACTTCCATAGGCCACTTACCCATCACATGCATATTAGTAGTATACTTGTTCATTAATGCAATTATTATAATATGCATAATAGACACCCTAAGTCTAGGAACATCATTGAACAATATTATTTAAACAAACAAGTATACAAGAAATGACAATTCAAATACATATCCTTGTTTGGTTGTAGGGTGGACTCCCTCTCAATATTTGCTTCCTTGCAGGAACTACTGGAGTGTGCTCCCTCTTGATCTTTGCTTCCTGGATTACCTATCCGTTGAACTTATATCCATCCTTGATCACTATGCATTCTTACTAGTATCATTATTGTGTTATCCTCGAGATCTCATACATAATCATACATTCATTAGTATAATCTCAATACTATCAAAACACAATAATCTTAAACATGTATAGTCATGATCATTTCAAACATAGATAATAAACATTAGTATTCAAGGTTTCAAGGAATACTACTTTTACTCATGCATATTATTGTTTGACCAAAGAACTTTTCTGGTTAGTCATATCATCAATCAAGGTAAGAGACATAATATGCATAAACCCTTGATTACTTACATTTCTAACTTCATGAATAATCATTATCAACCATACAACAGTATAAGATCCTAACACAAGGTAGGATTCTAACTTGATATAGGAAAATTATATCCGACTATCATACTTGCTAGTTATGTCTAGCAATGTCTTCTTATTCTCTTCAATGACTTGTGCTAGTAACCTGCATATCTCATAGGTTAAGCATTGTAGAACCAAATTATAGATACTTCGTAAGTAGAGCTTCTATGTGATCCATGACAATGGATGAATCTTTGTCTTCATGTCACCATGGTCATATGTTCTTGAACTAGAACGTCATTTGTCTTTCTTGATGTACCTTTCATGTTAGCGGACAACATCAACCTCATACAATAGCACAATGCATTAGTACAATCATAAGTGTCAAAACCCTAATCAATGAATATCTGCATTCATAATTTTATTAAGGTGATATGACAAGTCTAAAGTTAATCAAGATTGTACTAACCTTAATGAAGACAAACATACCATAAACTTCATCATGAACAGATCTCGAAACATACATGGGTAAGTCATACCTGTCGAGATTGTTTGTAATCTTCTTATGTAAGGCCTTAGCCTCATCTCCCTCTGAAACAAGAACTTCTTCACTTATGCAGGTGACCAATCCATTCTCTTCTAGGATTAACCCAATCCACTTTGATTTCCTGAAACTAGATCTGGAGTTGGATTAGGGTTTGTCAGAGAAACCCTAAAAACTCAAATTTTGAATTTCAAACTTTTGAAAGGATAGAAATATGCACCTTGATGAGCTGATCAACCCGGTATACTTAGAATTTGAAAACTACAAAGTTTCACCCCTCAAACTTGTTTTTCAATCTTTTAGATTCACTAGGGAGGATCCTGAATTAGGGTTTGATTTTCCCGGAGCTTCATCCAACCAAAAGGTTTGATCCAAAGCTCTAAACTTCAATTTTTCCAAGGAGCTTCCATCTATGGTCACAGATTTCAAAAATTCCCATTTTTGCAGAAGCCCTATTTTTTCACCTTTCCGATCAAAGTCCTGAACTAGGGTTTGATCAAGCCTGGCCTTCTGCCCAACCAAAAAATTTGATCTTGGTCTCTAAATTTCGATTTTGATGAGGAGCATCCAGCCGTGGTCTCCAATTACAAAAATTCCAACTTTCTTCGAAACCCTAAATTCTCGAAGCCATGAATGAAGGTGCTCAAAATCCAATTCTGTTTTGACAGAAATATGCACCTGATTGTTTCTTGTGTAACTCCAAAATTTCAGATCTACAGGGTATGAAAATTCTTCTTGTCGTAGCCTAACCTATTATATTTCCAATCCCATAGGTCTGACCTCAAATGGATTGTCTGAGAGACAGTTATTCCAAGTGTTGCAATGTGACCTGTTTATGGGATAAAACAAGAGAGCGAACTTGTACGGAGTGCCACGTGTCACTAGTTCAATTTCCGCCTCTGAAAATCATACCTGTGAAATTAAATTCCATGCCTTACTTGCCACATTTTATGAAATTTCATTTGGAAATTTCTATCCCAAGTTGTGACCTTTTTTCCTAGGTCACCTCTTTATGATTGAGATCTAGAAGAGGCAGAAACCCTATATTGTATAGATCATAAATATGAAAGTACAACGAATTAGAGGCTCTCCTTCGGACACAAGGTACATGGGGATATTATCTTCGACCTGTAATATTTTCAGATCCCGAGACCTCTCCAAAATGAATTTATAGCTAAATTTCTATGATGACTAGATTTTTCTATATCAAGCCCTAGCTTCGCAAGTGCAACAAGTGTCATAAATGCCATACCATGCCTTCTTTCTGGCTAGCTTTGATACCATGTTAGTTTTTCAGAAATTTCAATCTGATCTAGGATCTTAATTGAGAGAATAACATGTACAGCATATCTACAACATATCAATCATGGACACAATAAGGCAAGCACACAAGAGACACCGAGTTTCACCGGGGAAAACCAAGAAGGTGAAAAACCCCGCAAATTCCTCAGAGATAGATAGAGCAATGATACAACCCAAGTATAAGAGATAGTACTCCTATAAGAAACTTTTCCTTTTCCACTAGTGTGCCACTCTCCAATGAGTGTGTGAGTGAAGAATAGAATCATAAAATAGAGTGCCTCCCGCACTCTATTTATACTTGACTTGACTTGCCTAATAACCTTTTCTAGGTCGGCCTCAACTTGACCACTAAAAATAATGCTGATAGGGACGACCCCCAATAGGGTGGTATAATAACCCATCAAGTATAAGTTACGACACTTACAATATAAATGACGACACTTACATATAGAGGAATAATAACATCTCTATAGGAATACAAACACTTCCGTATAGAGGAATAATAACATCCCTATAGGAATACAAACACTTACGTATAGAGGAATAATAACATCTCTATAGGAATACAATATACATATATGAAATACATTCCGAATTTACAAATACATCAACATTTGGAAAGTCATTTTGATCATCTACCCCTAGGGGATTTGAACCACAATTTATTAGTAAAACTCCATACATTGATCAAATTTCCAAAGTGAGTTGAAGAAGTCATTTGATTTTTAAATGACACCTATAAACACCATTTTTATGTTTAACATCATTCATACACCTACTGGTACAATTTGGTAGCATTTGGAGCTATTTAGAGCCATCTACCATTGGGGGTTTGAAGCTCAAAATTACTAGTAATCTTCCCTACCTTGTCCAGATTGTAAATGAATGTGAAGAAGTGTTTTAATCATTTTTAAGTATCCATGAGCATATTTTATATGTATTAATAAATATCAAATACCTTCATACCCATTATACAATCATTTGGGGTCATTTGGAGACCAAGAGACCAATACTAGTCAAACAGGAATTGCTAGTCAAACTCCCTACTTGGGACATAATTAAAAGAGGATTTGCATAAGTAATCTAAAGGTAATATATCATCCATTAAAATCATATTCAATTAATAATATCATTCTTATACATTCTCAGAATATTTGGGAGCATTTGGAGCAAATTGGAGACCTAGACATCAAAACTAGCCAAACGTCGAACTAGGGAAAAAAGTGAAAAACTTGTCATTTTAATAAAATTCTTAAAAAAGGACATTACTGTGGTATCAAAGCATTATCTTGGCACCTTATGTGGTCTAATATTCATTACGACAATAAGTCAGGGACCACTATTATATATTGAAACCCAAAGTACTTTTTTAAAGAGGAGAAAGTAGGAAAATAAGAGCATTTTTTAAGGAAACTATGGCTAGGGATGAAAAGGGAACCTCATATGATATTAAGGAGTATAGGAAACACATAAAACTATGCTTTGAATATATGAACAAAAATATGATGAAATTATTCGAATTGATGGCTATCCAACTTGGGAGCAAAGGAGTAATAAAGGGAAGCAACACTTCTCATGGTGAGGAAAAGAAGCCAAATATGGGAGAGCATATTTTCTCAAGCACATGATCCCATAATAGAGCAAATGAATTTCAGAGAACAACAAGGCCTACTGCACCAAAATTTCTTGAGTCCAAATATGTGGAAGAAATTCATCTTGAATGGAAAAATTTGAGTGAATATTACATAAACACTATACCATTTTATCAATACCTGATTGTCTCATACAAGCTCAAGATGAAGGAACGTAATAAGAATCCATTTCAAAATAGAGAATTGAATTATTCAATAAGTAAAATTCCACTTCCCACCTTTGATGGCTCATCTCAAATTTCTGCACATACTTGGGTACAAAATGCATCAGATTGCTTGAAGGAGAAGGATGAAGATACATCCCATGAACTTGAAGAAGATCCTATTGAAAATATTGAAGATCAATTCGAGACACATTCTACCTTGGACATGAATCAAGGAGCATCTACTGATGGATGCTTAAACTATGAAGGAGTACCTACTAATGGGTGCTCACACCTCTATGTTGGTGACATAGAGATCACTTTCGAAAGTGTTTTTGCAAGACAAACTTCCATTAAACATGAAAATGAAGACCTTGTAGCAGTTGAAGAAGAAACAAGATCAACTTCCCCATCACCATTTGAGCTTCATGAAGTTGGTCCAAGCAAGAAGGAAGAAGATGAGGAGGTTCATTTTCAAGAGCCTCATTTTATTGAAGGGTCCTTAAATATGAATGAAAAGAAGATCCAAGAGTCCCTCAGCATTCTCCATGGCACTCAAGCATTGGTGTCAAATTCTTGTTGAAGAGCTACTTCATTGGAGGAAACATCCTTCCTTGAAGACATGGAGAAGATTCAAAGAGCAATGTGCCACATCAAAGGTAATTTCATGTATTTTCTTTTTGATAGAAAACATTTGTTTGAGCTTAATGAATTGTTACATGATCCATACTTGAAGAATAATGAGGAAAATCATAAGCTCACAATTCAAAATGAGCAACTTCTTGAAAAGTTGCAAGATACTTGTTTTTCCTCCCATGTTTCAGATTGTTAAATGGTAGATTGTTTGGAGGATTCTCATGACATGGTGGATCATGAGAAATGTGTAAATTTGAATTTTCTTGATGTGTTTGAAGATGAACTTGAAGATATCCAAACACTTGATGTGGTGGAAGAGGAACTTGAACTGTCTCTTGATGAAGGTTATGCATTTTTTAAAGAAGAGCATGATTCCTTTACATTGGAACCAATCTATGGCAAAGGTTTCACACTTTTGAAGGAGCTACATGATACTACCCATATGGATCCTTCCCATGATAAATCTTCTTCACTTTTTTATCATTTGGGTGAGTTAGTTCATTCTCCTACATCCTACAATTCCATGTTTTGCAACATTAGTCTCAACGAAGTATGGGTGAAAGGGTTCTTTTTTATGGTGCCACATGAGGCGCATAGAACTCCTAGATTTACTTTTTATGATGACATGGTTGGAGCACATTTTTATTCACATTTGCAGCAACATACTTTGTTACTTTATGATGATGCACATCTACATGGATGCACCTATGATATGCATTTGAGTCACTTGAAGACTGATGGTTTTTCTTGCTCAACACTTGGTTCATTTGATGTTGGAGGAACTTCATCCAACACTGGGGTGAATATATTTATGAATGGAGAATATTTTTTTTGGAAGCCACATACTTTGTTATATCTTCATGTTTCTTACTTTCATGGATGTATGGGTGAGACTTCTTTGAGTCATTTGAAGTCTCCTTGTTTTTTCCGCACATTATTTGGTTTAGATTTTAGTGGAGATTCTTCATTCACTTCTTGGATGAAGGAATACATGGCTGAATATTTTGATGCATCTCATATCCTTTTGGAGAAGCATTATAGGACATAGGATCCTCATATATGTCATTGGAGCAGATTTGATTGGTTACTTGTTGATTGTATGCACTTGGAAAATGATGGTCTACTTGCTTGGAGGTATAAGCACTTTCATGACTCTTTGATGAAGCATCTTCTTGATGTACATTTTCAATATGTTGTTATGTACTTTGATGATATATATTTTGAACTCATGATGTTTCGAAGAATGCATACAAGAAAATGGGATCTAAGAACCCTCTTATCTGATGGTATGGGTTGGAGAGCACTCTTAATTGTTGGGGTGCAATGCAAGCAATGGGACCTTGGAATAATTTTTGTCTCACTGGTTTTATTTTTTTTGGGAAATAAGTATGGGGAAATTGAGTTCCCAATTAATAAAGTGATATTAATCATATTAGTGCAGCAACAAGCATGGTGGTTCCTCTCTAAAAATTTCATGGAGTCTTGAGGACTCAAAATTGGGCAACTTAGTGGCAGCTTCAAAGAGTTATATAGTGGAAAAGAAGGTAGGTTATTCAACACATATGTTTGGAATTGATTGAGGACAAGCAATATTGGGAAGGGAGGATTTGTCATGTCCCAAATTTGGAATTGGGTCAGAATGGCCTAATCCCAATGACCATATTCATGAAAGTTTGTCAAATTGATTTTAAGGGTCAAAATATTGCCTAAGAGGAAAATTACTAGTTTCCTAGGTTGAGGGTGGAAGCTTTGGGATTTTACATAAGGAGGATAATAAATGATGTTTTCACATTAGAATGGCACATATATTTAATAAAAGATATAAATAAATATATATAAGTGAAAATCAAAGTGGCATTTGATCATGAAGATGAATGGAGGAAGTGGGACCCACGTATGGCTAGATTTCCCCCTACACTTGACATCATTCTCTCACCAATTCGAATTCAAGGTGAATGGTAACATAATTTGGGGAGTTCAAAACATATTATTAATGGTATGACTCATACAAGGTCTAAATGTAGAGGAAGATTAACTCCCATGGAAGAGGAAGAGGCAATTTGGAGCTAGTGGGACACTTGGGCTAGATTCCCTAGCTCTATGACAACAATGATGAAGATGCTATGACATCTATGACACAAATCAGACCCAAAGGCTGACATATGTCATATATGACATGTCAGGGCTAAAAATATCCTCCAATAGGGTGCTCAAGGGATTTAGGGAAGCTAAGATGCTTCCACATGTGATTTGGTGGAAGTGGGAGACTAGGAATTGTTGTACAAGTGGCATTCTTTGGAATCTCTTCCCAACTTGAGTTGGAATTCATCTCTTGGAAGGAATTCGACCCATATAGAGCTTGGAAACTTTATAAATGTCAAGAACAAATAATTAAGGCATATTTTGTTCATTTGAGAAATTTGGAATTGCATTTGTGAAGAGGGAGAGCTAGTGGATGACTAGTTTCTTGCCTTAGCCAATTTCAACGGTGAAAGATTCCCATCCAAGTTGGTAACTGTAAAGTCAATTCATAACTTTCATTTGGAGCTTTAATGCATTCTTTATTTGCAGGTTTAAGCTATAAGGCAGCTCATTTTTTCTTCTATTGAAGCTCACTCCTTCAACCATTTCCAGTTTTCATGGCATATTCTTTATCGTTGAGGGAGGGTGTTTTTGGTGAGATCTTGTACTCTTTGGGAGAGATTCTAATTATACATTTCTATTGTAATATGATTAATATACTTTTTTATTCATATTCAGAAAGTTTCAGGTCTAAATACCAAGTGGTTATATGTAAAATTGATTATTAATCAGCAAACAGTTACCATTCCCCCACTAGATTGATGTATGCCAATGCATTGATGATGATTTCGAAGATTTAATGTTCAACACTTAAGCATTTGGATCCATCTTGCTCAGTTTTATTTTATTTTAAGGAGATTTAATGCTATTTCCCCCAAGGTCGAAACTAGTCTTCTTGCATCTGATTTAAGGGAGTTTTAAAAGACATTAAAAGTTGAATGGTGATGAATATGAGTTCATTTTATGTAATTTATATATCACCTGATTCCGTTCCTAATTTCGAGTTGGATTGAGGGAATTTGGAAAGTCATTTTCATCATCTACCCCTAGGGGATTTGAACCACAATTTTACTAGTAAAACTCCATACATTGATTAGATTTCAAAAGTGAGTTGCAGAAGTCATTTCATGGTTAAAATACAACCATAAACACAATTTTTATGTTATAGCATCATTCATACCCCTACTGGTACAATTTGAGAGCATTTGGAGCTACTTAGAGCCATCTACCATTGGGGATTTGAAGCTCGAAATTACTAGTAATCTTCCCTACCTTGTCCATATTGTAAATGAATGTGAATAAGTGTTTTAAGGGTTTTTAACTATACATGAGCCTCTTTTATATGTATTAATACCTCTCAAATACCTTTAGACCCATTATACAATCATTTGGGGTCATTTGGAGACCAAGAGACCAATACTAGTAAAAGAGGAATTGCTAGTCAAACTCCCTACTTAGGACATAATTAAAAGAGGATTTTCAAAAGTAATGTAAAAGTCATATATCATCCCTGAACATCATATTAAATTTCTAATATCAGTCATATACCTTCTCAGAATATTTGGGAGCATTTGGAGCAAATTGGAGACCTAGACAACAAAACTAGTCAAAGGTCAAACTAGGGAAAAAAGTGAACAATTTGTCATTTTAATAAAATTATTAAAAGGGGACATTACATAATGATCCCACAAGTCTTGTAAGGGTGATATTAGAGAGCTTGGAAGAAGGTGTTTCTGTCTTAGAGATCAGGTATATCGCATTTGTAATCAACTTCTTTTAGCTTTCTTAATAAGAACTTGGCCTTTTCTTCCATGTCATGTATATGTTATATGATATGTTATATTAGATCTTATTAATGAAATTGTTTGGAAGGTTGGTTTCCCATATCATGTTGCAGGTTCAAGATCCTTGGACATCAATATTGGAGCTGGAGTTAAGACAACCTTCAAATCAATAGGTAAGATATTTATCTCTTCCCCTTCCTTTCCATGTTTGATTACTTGTGTATGCTTGATTTAGTTGTTTAGGGTTCAATTTGTTAATTTGTTACCTTTATGTCGTGGGTTAGGTCTCTAGGTAACTTTATAATCCCATGAGAGAGTTTAAATATCTATAGGAAGAATTCTCTAATACATCCCTCACACCATATCTTCCATGGATCCTCCTCCCAACAACCCCACGACCCTGCCTCTTTGCATCCATGTGATCTCCCCAAAGGCCTTATTTGAGCATCAACACCTCATCCTTTTCTATAATCATGATAAAAAATATACCAGAGGACATAAATGTGAGGAACACAAAACATTCTTGATCGAGGACAACCCCCCTGAGGTCCTAGAAGCCAACACAGTGGAAAATTTTCCTAAACTAGATGGCAACAACCAAATGTCACTTCTTGAGGATGCTCTTGATATGTTAGTTCCTAAGGAGAAACCATGGAATTCACTTCATTTTTTATCTAGGTTTTCCACTCCTAAAACAATGAAATTGATTGGTTACATAAACCACAAGAAAGTCATCATGGTAATTGACAGTTGTAACACCCATAATTTCATCCATAGGGATGTGTCAGAAGACACAAATTGCTATATCCAACCCATCTCCAATTTCCAAATACTAATTGTCAATGGGGGTACAACAAAATGCGGTGGTTGATTTGAGAATTCCAAACTCCAAATGGGATACTACCATATAAAAAATCATATGTTTACTATTAACATGGGTGGTTGTGATATCGTTTTGGGTGTTGAATGATTCAGAACCTTAGGTACCATCACAATGGATTTCCAAGAATTCTCTCTCCAATTTAATCAGGTTTGGCACATACATCACCTCCATGGAATTAGATCCATCTCTCCTAAAACTATCTCTTCCCACCATAAGGAGAAACTGTTGAAGAAGGGCCACTCAGGTGTTATTTCCAAGTTCCATGCCATACAAGTTCTAGACATTCCCTCCTCATATATTCACCTCAAGTTGCAACAAGTTCTCTCCTAGTATCAATAGGTTTTTTATGTACCCAAGGGTTTACCTCCCTCCCATGGGGAACATGGCGATGCCATTCCTTTAATTCCAAGTAGTCAACCCCCCAATGTTTGTCCTTATTGTCACCCTTTTTCCAAAAAGAATGAAATTGAGAATATCATTTACAAATTGTTGTCGATCAGTGTTATTTGTCCTAGAAAAAGACCTTATTATTCACATGTGGTTATGGTCCTAAAAAAATAAGGTGATTGGTGCATGTGTCCTGATTTCCACACTCTCAACAAAATAACCACTAAAGACAAATTTCCTATTTTGTTCATTGAGTACCACTTAGACAAGTTGCGTGGAACCAAATTATTCACCAAACTTGACCTTCATTGAGGATACCATAAAATTTAGATGAAAGAGGAAGATATACCCAAAAGTACTTTCTACACTCATGAAGGTCACAATGTGTTCTTGGTCATGCCCTCCAGCCTTTGCAATGCCCCATACACTTTTCAAAGTCTCATGAATAAAAATTTTCACAGCTTCCTCCACAATTTTGTCTTATTTTTCTTTCATAATATCTTTTTATACAATCCTAAATAGGAAATCCATGTCCAACATTTTTCTTGTACTTCACAATTATTGCAGGACCAACAATTATTTGTGAAATGCTCCAAGTGTTCCTTTGGAGTGACTAAGGTTTAACACTTAGGCCATATTGTGAGTCATGACAAGATTCAGGTGGATCCAAAGAAAGAAGAAGCTATGAAGAACTAGCTGCAACCCAACACTCTCAAAATATTGTTGGGATTCCTTGGCCTTATATTCTACTATCATAATTTTGTGGGAAAATAGGGGAAGATTGCAACTCCTCTTACAACATTTCTAAAAAGAATGTATTTTCATGGCATGAAACAATAGAGTAGGCCTTCTCCACACTCAAGGAAGCCATGTTTACTACACCTATGCTAGTCACGTTGGATTTCACGAAGGCATTCGTCTTATAATGTGATTCCTCAGGTGGTGGACTAGAAGTAGTCTTATCATAGGAGGGACATCCCTTGGCCTTCACTAGTAAACAAATCCATGACAAAAATTTGAACAAATTCACCTATGCGAAAGAAATGATCACTATCCTTCATGCAGTTGAAACAGGGTCACAACACCATCTAACAAGTTGACATTTTTAGATCAATATAGACCATCATAGTCTCAAGTATTTATTTTAATATCTCCTTTCCTCGTCTGAGAAACATAAATGGGCCACTATGATGTTGGGTTATGATTATGAAATCATGTATAAGAAGGGTCGCAACATTGTGATGGTTGATTCCTTGTCTAGGCAATTTGAAGAGGAGGCTTCATTCTTCGCCTTATCCTTACTAGTATTAGGATGGATATATGAAGTGTGACGAAAATGGTTTTCCTAGGACATAGTTTGACACCTCATCAAAAGGATTCAAGAAGAGTCAAATCCCCCACCTAGATATACATGGAACCAAAATATTTCGACGTATAATCAATGCATCTTTCTCACATTAGATTCATCCTTCAAACCAAGAGTCTTGGATGAATTATATTTATCACCCAGAGTAGGTCACTCAGGATTTGATAAAACTTATGAAATAATTAAATTCTATTTCTTCTAGGAAGGAATGAAAAAATATATCAATAAATTCATTTCCACTTGCAACACTTGTGGGTAACATGAGGGTGAGATTGTGAAGTCTCCAGTGGCTTTGAAACCACACCCCATTCCTAACCATATCAAAATGGGCATCTCTGTGAATTTCATTATGGGGATTCCTAAGACATGCAATAAAATGATCATTATGGTGGTAATAGATCGTTGACCAAATACACCACTTTTGTGCCTTACCACCCACTTTTACACCCTCCTCGGTGGCCCAAGTTTTCCTCGGTAAAATTTTAAAATTCCATGGCATGCCCACTTCAATTTTTTCTGATCATGACCCCACTTTTACTACAAGTTTTGGAAGGAGTTTTTCAAACTTCAAGGCACTTAGCTGAATCCTATCATAACATACCACTATTTCTTGGGTTTTCACCCAAGCTTGTTTAAATGAGCACCTACTAACTTCGTAGTATCAGTTTCAATAAAACAATAAAAAGGTAATGTAAAAGGTAAAAACTAATCTAACATGTGCATAATAAACTTTATACTAAACAATAAAAAACTTCAGATCTTCCATGTAAAACAAATTTTATTCATAAAAAATAGATTTACAAATGAAAGATTACCTCAATGGTGAGGTTGGTTGAACTTGAGCAGCTGCAAGGATGAGTTGCTCCAATGCTCCAATGGTTCCTTCTCTTCTCCAAATGCAAATGGGGATTGGCCAAAAGGGTTCACTCGAAAGGTAGACCTAAACACAAATGATGGGCTTAATATCTCAAGAATGAATTTGGAAGCATAAGGATAGGAAAGAGTGTGGATAAATAATAGGGAGCCTCTATCACATTTTTATAGCTTTTGGGTGATGGAGAATACAACCATGGTTTAAGGTAACCAATGGTATTGGTAAAAATGGTTTAGCGTTTCTTTTGCTCTTTTTCCCTCTTTTTTCCTTTTGTGAATATATTTTTGAATTTTATTCCCTTTTATTTGATTTTTAGGAATTTTGGACCCCTTTGGAGGGTTTTTGGTATTTTTTTAGAAAATTTAATTATTTTGAGGAGAAAAAGATGGATTTTGGCCTTTTTGGTGGTCTTTTGAGATTTTTTTGAGGTTTTAGAGGCTAAAATGGTAGGAAAAGTGGAAAATAGGTCATGTGACTAGGGAGATGAGATAGTCAACATTTTTGGGGTGTTAACAGATTGCCCCTTGATGTGTGACGGAAGGATCTCATCGTAGGGCCGATAGACATCATAGTTTCTTTGTCGTTTCCCTGGAGTTTTGGAGGAGAGAAGAGACCGATTGGAGACTAGAACAATGGTCCCATACAAACTGCAAAAACCGAAAATACATGGCCTCAATAGTGAATGAGGAATAATCTTAATATATGGACAAGGTGGGCATACCCATGCTCGTATCAAGAAATATAAATAACAATGAGGCCCAAAAAGGGGACTTGAACAATACATGGAGAATTGATGTGTACATCATAATGGTTTAGAGGGGACACAAAGATGAGATATACTCATGTTCAATACCATCGCTGATCTGAAGAATTGATACACTTGAAAAAGGAAATAACCATTTTGAATATGGTGTTAGAAGGGCTGATGAACTGCTGGATTTGAGGGTATCCAACAATTGGATTGATTCGATAACTGTGAGTCAGAATTTCAAGGGTACACTGAACTGTATCTTAATTGTGTACTCAAAGAAGTATACAATTGGGGTACTTCCAAATATTGTTGCCAAGTGCAGCCTGGATATCCACATGAACATATAACTGGTTGTTCCTAAAGTAGACTCAACAATGTGCTAGAATCATGTGACATCCAAGTCTTCGACTAGTAACTGAAAGGACCAATACCCGACACGAATCTCAACGATGCGATCAAGGTGTTGACATCGAGCATGTGAGAAACAATCATTTGGAGAGGCACTAAGGACTCCTTTCAAAATGAACCATAGGTACTCACCACTAATGGTGATGAGTCCAAGGCACAAGGACATCTATGTCTATCCTCTAGAATAGATTGGCTGGTGTTGATAGAGGGAGACTTGCAACTACCAAGGCAATGATGTTTCCTTGATAGGAGCGTGAGCTGTACAACCAAAAGGTGATAGTACTGAAGGTGGGACCGACATACTGTGGGGATGGGGAATAACTGGGGTCATAGAGTGGGGCGACTCAAACTTCCTTTATTAAGAGAATGATGACATGGATGACCTAGTAGTTAACTTTAGGTATGGGGATCTTAGCTTAAGGGATCAGGGGTATGTACTGCAATGGGAGAGACTCGGGAGGGAAAACTGATGTATGCTATCGGGAAACTCTCAAGGTGGCATATTGCAGAATACTCTGAACAAAGGCGACCAAATTAGGGAAGCTTCCATGATGGTATGATTATATATGCTTTGTTGTGGCACCAAGAGGCACCGTTGAGGCCTTCTTCATGGTTTAAGGAGCTCAAAGAAGGGATAGAAGTGTGATCAAGAAATGGTACTATCGTGTGGATTTGAACGAGCCCAGGACAGTTCATGCTCGAGGCTGCTTTCATATTTAGAGAGTCAGAAAGCAGTAAGTAGACTCCAAGGGGGTTCTTTTTCATGTGTTAGTCTCTCCAAGGCCCGAAAAAACATAAAATAATGTAATGAAGAACTCTTCTAGCCGATGTGACTAGAGTATTCATTTTTCGTAATTAGTCTACAAGGTCTGGAAAAGGGGTAAACTTATACCAGGTAGACACCCTTTCAAATATGTTTAATGAGCATGAAAGGAAGCAATATTGCTTGGTGATCTTTTCATTGTTTTAGGAGTCAAAAAATAGCTTAATAGAAACTCCCTAAGTGCATTTTTCGTAAAGGAATTGATCGGCCCGAAAAGAGATAAAATTATATTGAACAAAAGTAATGGTGAGGCAAGGAGGAACTATTCGATCAAGGGACAAGTATGGGGACCAAGAATAGTGATAGGGGGAACACTGATGGGTCCTCCTTGCAGGTTGATGAATGATAACAAAAAATGCCATAATTTCAGTATGGATGGAGTAGAGGGCTCATGTATGAGATGTGATGCATGAATTTGTGAAATTCGACAACGACGAATGTGGCACGCAAATCGAGGAGACAATGTGTGTGGACACAATGTCAAAATTTTTTTGGTAAAAGTGATAGACGATATCAAGCATCATCACGAGCGCGAAAAATTGAATTCGGTGATGTAAAACTCATCCAAAATGGACAATGGCCAATGTGGCACGCAAATCAAGGCAACGAGGGGCATGGCAAAAAATGCCCAAAACAATATGGTGGTGAGAGCAAGAAATGATTTCAAGCATCATCACGAGCGTGAAAAACTGAATCCAACGATATAAATCTTGTCAAGAACAAAAAATGGTCGATGTGGCATGCAAATCGAGGGGACGAGGGGCGTGGAAAATAATGCCCAAAAAATATGGTGGTGAGAGCGAGAAATGATCTCAAGCATCATCACGATCCCGGAAAACTGAATCTGACAATATAAAAATTGTCAAAAATGGATAACAGTCAATGTGGCACGTAAATCAAGATGACAAGGGGCATGTGAAAAAATGCTTGAAAAAGGGGCGGATGAAATCGAGAAACTGAGTTGACTGCCACAAAGCTCTCGCTGCGCTGAATCCAATGGTATCAATGGTTTGGAGAACGAACTCCGTATGAATCCAGAATGGTGAAATGAAAATGGGTCAAATGTCTATAAATAGGAAGTGGACCCATAGTGACACGTGTCATTTGCACTGTTGAGTTTGACAGGAGATTTGAGTGAGCAAGAGCAGTTTCTTCATTTGCGGGAGAACCGACCATTGGATTTTCATTCTACGAGTTCCAGGTAACTCTATTATCCCTTAGCTTTAATTTTATTTAATTTTGGGGGGAAATTGGGTCCTTGGGGTCGGTGTACCGGGCATGTGGGGTGACCAATGAGGTATATCACGACTTCCAAGGCCTTTTGCATGCTTCGAATCGCGCCTATGGCTCCTATAGCTGTGATCCTAGATCGCGACTGTGTCTCCCACAGCTGCAATCTGGATCGCATTTGTGGCTCTTATAGTCGCGATCGAGATCACAACTATGATTTCCATAGTCGCGATCGGGATCTGTGGCTTCCACAGTCGTAATCGAGATTGCAATTTTGGTTCTCAAAGTCGCGATCAGGATCGTAGGCATGGCCTTCATAGTCGCGTCGGGATCACGTCTGTGGGCCCCACAACCGTGATTTGGATTGTTGCTGGGGGACAATGAGGGTTTTATGTGATATGTTTCTAATGATTCTTCCTTGTATGTTTGGAAGGATGCTTAGGAAGCCAAGGGAATCTTGGAGGGATCGTGAGATCCTAGATGACCTGATGAGGATCATCCATCGAGATTATCGTGTTCAGGCTACTTTAGCACTGGGTGGGCTGCTGAAGTTTGCACAAGTGCCCCCCATGCGTCTAGCAGCTTAGGTTGATCGGGTTCTGGGACTCGACCATTAGTATTTTTATGGTTCAAGGTGAGAGATTGGATCTCACCTTGGTAGATGTGTATTTCTTGACTCGGTTTCCCCGTTTGGGGATGATTGCAGATCCTCGGAGGAGAGGGGACGTGGAGATAGATGATATGGTGAGGAGGTATTGTGTTCTGGGTGCTCGTGTGCATCGAAATGCACCATTGGTCCAAGATTTGCGGGATCCGGTGACTCATGTGGTCGCAGCATGCATTTTGCAAGTACTGGGATCATTGGTGCCCAACCGTGTATCGGGAGGGTAGATGCAGTTGATCGAGCGAGTCCTATCGGGGACTTATTTTTCATGGGGGAAAATGTTCCTTTCCTGCATTCAGCAGGAGGTGAGGAAGGTGAGTCAGATGGGTGGGGAAATTTTAGCTATGCTTCCTTTCTGTGTTGTTTCTTCATTTACCGGCTTCCTTCGCTATGGCCCCATGTTCCTATCCAAGATGGAGGCATGACAGAGCCATGGATGGTGCGGTGGGGAGAGATGATGCGCCACCGTGGTGGTGGGGACGTGGGATAGTTTTTTATGGCCGATATTTTCAGGTAGTGGTTTCAGATACTGGTTTTTATTGATGATTATCCATACCGGGGGATGGACTACCGAAGGGACATTGAGCTTCCACAACCTCCTGGAGAGGCATGGGGGCCCGACCGTCTGTGTTTGTTTTTGTTTCTTCTTAGCAAATCATATTGTATTATCAGTTTATGATAGCCGGAGATGTTAGATGATTTCAAACTCTTTTTGTTGGTTGTTGCAGATGTGGGACCACACCCACCAGCGGGATATCGGGCCCAGAGGGGTCGTATGGTGATTGCAGCCCCATCTGCCCCACCTGCTCGAGGGGATGCACGTGGACGTGAGGATGATGTGGCTCTGGAGACCTTATGGGATGGCTTTGATCACTTATTGAGCAATATAGTAGATGATGGTTGGCAGGAGTTAGTCCTGGAGATCTTGGATTTGAGTTACGATGCTCCACAAGATTGGAGATCGATCATGAGACGGGTTGCTGTCTGTTAGAAAAACAGGATCGCAGAGCAATAACAATAAACAAAAATGAAAATATAATCACACACACATTACAACAGAAACACAAATATATCATGGTTCACCCAACTTGGGCTACGTCCACACTGAAGTTGCCAGTCCTTATTATTATTTCGTTCAGCAAAGTGAAGGGATACAACCTGCAGCACAACCGTTGCACTTCCTCTTCACTGTCTCATAGTCTCTCTTCATATATCTCATAGATATTTACAATGCATAAAACCTAATACATCATTAACCCTAGTCGTGTTACAATGTCTTTCTTTTATAAGGGAAATACAATGGTAAAATACCACGGGTTACCCAAAACCATGGGTCCGAAAACTGGTGGCGAAAACAACCCCAAACATTTTCCTCTAGGGCTTCGACCCTGAACCCCCATTTGCTCAGGGGAATTTCCCTCGAACCCCCTTCTCGAGGGATTTTCCCCCAAACCCCCTTTCTCGGGGGCCCTAACCCCGAACCCCCGACAGGGGCCCGCTAGCCCCCGCACCCCTTAGCCGGGGGAGTGAAACCACTCCCCCGGACCCCCTAGGGATCGTGCTGTGATCATAACCAAACCTAGGGTATGGACACGAATGGAAAATAATATCTCTGAATCTGGAGATCAGGCTCCATAACCAACAATCTTCCACTCGAAGACTGATCACAACAACTCCACCATTGCTGCACTTGTTGGACTTGGACTTGGCAACTTTCTCCTCTTTACCTTCATGCTAGAAGGCCAACTGAAACCAAGAAGGAACTCAGTTTATCTATGGTCACTACCAAACCTAGGGTACGAACACAGATGAATAATCATCTATGAGACTAGAAGATCTGGCTCCACAACCAACACTGTCTTGGCAGCAGAGAGGAGGGCTCAAGTCTTGCTAGACGTTCCTGTAGATGATGATGAGGTTCCAGAGGATAAGGATCCAGATGAGGAGGAGCCGTAGGAGGAGAAAGGAGAGGATGATTCTGTGGAAGAGGTAGGTGGTGACGAGGACACTGACCGAGGAGGGTATTCTGACTAGACTGTTCATGATCTACCCCCAAATGCTGATGAGCATATGGGGATATTTTTTGTATATACGGTTGATATACGACTGATGTATTTTTCTATATTCGGGTGCTGAGGGCACTCTTTGACATTATGACTATATGATATATATATTTATTCCTACGGATGCATTTTTTATGTTATAGTCGTGTATGCACGTGGATGCACATCTATCATATGTTTTTATGTTTTGTTGCATGTGGATTCAATTGTTATGTTTATGTATTCCCATGGAGGCACATTTTATGATATGCACGTGGATGCAATATTATGATGGATTCTTTTGTTGTTTCTATGGTATTTTGATGCTTATATGATGTTATGTTGATGCATTGTTGATGTCCTACATGGTTTGGTTGACGTGCTAATCTAGAATGTTGTTAGCCATTTGGTCTGCCACACTGTTTTGATTTCTTAGGACATGAGTGAATAAAATGGATTGAAATTGTCTAATCATTTGTTTAGTGCAGAGGAATTTTCTAAAAAGGCAAGGATCGCATACTTGGTAACAATTGTTGAGTTTGGAAACAAGGAGGTGGGAGTTGAGTAAGACGTGAAGGTTACTTATACCCATGTGGAGGGCAGCCGTCAGGAGACCCATCATGGCATCGTACTGAGCTTGGTTATCTGTAGCAGCACCTATACACACTCAGTCGAGGTGTGTTACAATGAAAACTTCCTATGGCTTGGGGCAGACCACAACAGACAGCTAACTACCAGAAAATTACACAATTCCCATTACAATGCTATATAAATGGCAATGCTAAGATAATGGAGAAAAGACCAACCTTCAACCAGATGTTCGAAGTAGATCCCCGTTGAGCTTTCAACTTCTACACTTGAACCTACAGATTAGTCTCAACAAAAATACAAGCAACTGCATATAACATATGAAATAAATTAGCATAATCAATAGCATGATCCATGATATCATAAGCGAACATAACCCAATGTAATTTAACAATATTCACAACATTAATTGGATGAGAAAATGAGTGTTTCCATTAATGAATAACAAGAAGTGCCATAGATGACCACTTGTCGACAACCAATCTGAACCAAGAACTGGGTCTCTCCACTTGTGCCTCCACCACTTCAATCCCCCATGCGATGGAAAACTCAAACTATGAAAGGAGTTTGGTAGGTGAACATAAGGAGTTCATAACAACAAGGATCAATGAGTGTAGACTCAAGTCATGGCAAAAATCCACTAGAGTTATCTTGCTCTCTCTTTCTCGCCCCTTCCATACACTATAAGAGCTCAATATATAGCCTTCCAAAGGTAAGGTAAAGGACACATCGAGGCATTTCGGGGTATATGGAGGGCCAAAGGTAACCCTAAGTAATTTTCTCATGATTTTTACCATTTTACTTGGTACTCGCATAGTATAGTGGAACAACCTGCGTGTATGCTGGCTATAATGGAACAACAAGTGTACAGGAATAAAAATAGGGAAAAAGTGTGTTTTCTGGAGGACATAAAGTGAATTTGAGTCAATTAAATGGATCCTGCAAGCCAAAGAATGTTGATGCTCACAAGGTCGAAAATTACGCTATAATAGATGCCCCCTAATGTGTGAGGTCAGAGAAGGTACTACGATGGCCAAAATACATTATAAATCTCGGAAGTGGAGTGATGGAGACACAAGTAGAAGGAACAACTCACTCGTCATAATACAATAATATCTTTGAGTACATGTCGGTATAATACAACAATCTAATACAATGGCCATGATAGGCAGTACATGTCATAGGAGATCATATCCCTAATCCATATAGTAAGATATGGTCTCCTATTGAAAAGGAAACAACTGGTGCAATACTGGAGGTACAAACTGTTGATGTCTGACAGGTGATATCTTAGATGTACAGTCATGATCAAGAGCATCATACTGAATGCTACTAACATCTGGGGTCTTCTACATAAATAATCTACGATGCAAGTCCCATCAAGTGAATAAAGGTGTTGAGGTTGAATCTGATGTGACATTGTCTGATTACCAGTCAATGATGTATACCATTAACAGACGCGAGATAACCCACCAATAATGAAAATGGGCATCAAGGCATAGAGTACAATCATCAGAGTGCGAATAGATGTGTTGAAGTTGAACACTAAGATGAATCCATCGATCAAGGGACATTGATGTATTCCCAAAACTGTCGACGGTGAGAGAACCTACCACTAATGACTGCAAGCCTCAAGGTACTCAACTGACTCTAAGTCTCAATTCTGGAATAAATGAGTTGAAGTCGATGGAATGAAACTCGCTAGAAGGAGGGCATTAAGGAATCCCCCATAAACCAACATGAGGTAACAACTACGCTGAAAGATTTGGAAGAACTCAAATGAAACAGACTGACACAAAAAGGATGGCCGACATGCAATAGTCAAGAGATCTGAAGAGTGGCCGACTCTAGTTTCAGGACTTCCTTTGAACAAGAGCATGATCAGATGGATAGACTCAGTAAGCATGGATTCAAATAATGACACTTGTGCGATGGAGGAGGCATCGACAAAGGGCTCCATAATGAATGGAAGCTTAACCAATCGGTGCAGTAAACTGAGAAAAGAGTACAAATACTAAGGTCGGACTATAGTCCCGACTCATAATGTATGGAGTGGAATGAACACTCTGTTTAAAGGAAACACAACATCTGCCAACAAAAAGAACTAAATATTCTCCCATCCGGCTTTTTGGAATATTTGATTTTTTTGGTATTTTTCATATTTGGAAAGCTTGAAAAAGAATAAAATTGATTATAGTGCAACAATTGAGGGAACAAGTGTCAAATAGCGATCATACTAGTCCCAAGCAGTGGAACATACCTATGATCAATGCAAGGAAGCATGTGCAGGATGTGGACACTCAAGGGGGTGTTCCCTTAGGTTCAAAAGGTCATCAAATTGTGAAGGGAAAATGGAAGCTCTATAGGGATCGACAAGGAAAGTGCTAAGGCAATAGGATAACAATTGAGTTACTGGGAGCCGGCACAAGTCTCAAGTGGCAAGCAAGATGATGTAATGCGATCATAACTTGATAGAAAAATGGGAGGAGTCCTTATGGGAGAGTGCAAGCATAAGACAAAGTAGAGTATGAGTTTTTATCGCAAAGTCATGGCGTAACTATGAAGGACTCCCAATCCTAAAGAGAGACAACAACATGGGCGCCAAAAGGAAAAAAGGGGCTCTAACTAGGGCACCCATGGTCAGATAGGCCCTACCGCCAAATAAAAACAATTCTATAATAGTGTGAAAGCTCGATGTCAGTTAAGAAGTGAGGTCCAAGGTAATTTTTAAGGGCGAAATTTCGCCAAATATTGGCTATTTTTCAGGCTTTTTTTCAAAAAATAAATTCATTATTTGGTCATTTTTAGTCTCTAATATCGCCTATATTTACATAAAATCTGTTTTTTTATCGTAATATTCGCCAAAATTTACATATTTCAAGAGAAAATTGTATGTTTCATATTTAATATTCGCCTACCTATCTATATACATGGTTTTTTCAATCCAAAATAATCGCCTAGGATACTATACTTAAGTAAAATATTAGAATCATTAAAAAATACCCTGGCGAGGTCGCACCTAGGGTTAATAGAAACAGTCAAAAGGTAAAATGAATAATGCATGTGAAAATGAAATCTAACCTATATGCCAGGTGTGAAATATACCTATCATAGGCGCAAAACGGTAAAAAAGCCAACTCTCGTCAAAGAAATCTATTCAAAATGCTACTCCAAGACATCACATTAGTCCAAAACAACTTAAAACGATGAAAACTATAGAAAAGTGGGTTTCGAAAACTATAAATAGTAATAAAAAATTACAATTTACATTTCATTTCTATAATTTACCCCAAATTGGAGTTTTTGGTTAGTTTTCACCTTGGATTTCAGTCGTTGATTCTGGGAGCTATGAGCATCCGTTCATGGAACCATCTGGAGTAGGTTAGCTATCTCATCCTTCTCTTTCATTTGGTAGTTTTTATTTCATTTTTTAGTGGTCCAAGTTTTTTATTGGGCAAGCCCTATTTGGTCACGACATTGTACGCGGGCTACAAGCATACGGGTCACGGGTAGGGCCTGTTATCCGCGATCAACACATGCATTGACCACGGCTAGATGCCTTTGTTTTCTCAGTAGCACGAGGGTACGGCCATGAAGTTGGTTTTTTAAATGTAAAAGGATAAAATCCTTGTGTTTCTTCCTCCAGGATGGTTCTAGAGTGGAGGGAAAGGGAGCATGACCTTGTGGATGAGGATGTCCGCCATGATTTTTCTGCACAACAAACATTACAAGCATGTGGGATTCTCAAATTTTGGAGCATTGGGGGTTTGAGGGCCCAAAACCAATTGCTCTATCGCTTGATAGGATACTGGGACGTAGACGCATAAAATTTCAACCTGGATTGTCAAACACTCTCCTTGGAGGTGGATGACATATTTTTCATTACAAGAATGTCCTGTCGAGGGGAAGTGGCAAGTCTTCGATCTCGTACCGTGGGTGGTGGGATCACCATTAATAGAGAAATACTATCTTCCCAACACCCGAAAGGTGGGGAGTCAGGTACCCATTGTAACCATAGTCAGTGTGAGTATGAATATTATAATGTCCACTCTCGTCAGGATTACAGGTTCGACAGCTCTACACCAGGCTTCAAGGCCGGTGATGTTCTACACTACAGAGTGCATGCGTCCCATGATATATGACTGGTGAAGAAAGTTACTAGTGTCTATGAAGACCCAGTTAATGGAGTGCAAGTGTGGGGAGGCAAAGAACTTTGGATACGGAAGTATACTATGTAGCGTTTTCTTCGAGAGAGTTATGGGGCTCAGTCCAAGGGTTGAAGTCCCTCCTCATAGTTTCCGTGACCCAGCCCTGACCCGGTAGGAAGAGGTATTGACATGATAGGGTGGTGTTCGATAGGCATCACCATACATAGATGATTTCTTTCACTGGTGGGATCGATAGGTCATAGCCATTGACGACTACCCCTATGCAGGGATAGACTTCCGTGGTGATCGTGACATGCCGCTTCCTCCAAGAGCCACTTTCAGAGACATCAGTATGTGACTCTTTATATGTTTTGTATATTATTTTTTTAGGGATTTTTTATTATATATGAAAATGAAAAAATATTTCTAGGTGTAGTATCACATATTGACATTCTACTATTTGCTTGCAGATACGGGTCTGCAAAGACCAGATGGTTTCCTGAGACATCGTCGACGGGGTAGGGGTGGAGAGGTAGACGGCCCTGCAGTAGAGCACACATTAGAGACCGTGTGGGTTAATCTGTCCCGCATGACCACCAGGGTCACGATGATAGAGGTGGAGCATCTTCCAGAGGCGATGCAACGATATGCAGTGGGAGTACCGGGTCCCTAGGTGCGACTACTGAGGTGCATATCCCAAGCAGTTCACTACTACTATCAGACTCATCCTGCCGAGGCGGTTAGGCCTCCTCGTGGGGCTTAGACATCTTAGAGTCCCATATTTTTGTATCGATATGTATATTTTTGAGAGCTACGGGCTCCAGTTTTGTACTGTGACACTACCTTTTTGGACATGTTATTTATATATATATAAACTATGATTCTCCGGTTCTACTATATGTGTATGTACAAATGTATGAAGGTATGTTTATTTGTGTGCTTCATTATGAATGTGAAAAATGCCAATCTAAAACATAGTTATCATATGCATCAGATACATGATTAAAACTTCTCGGAACATGAATGTATGTAATGGAAACAAAATGATGTTCCAAGAGTCTTACCCTCAAGAACCTCCATAGTAAAGTAGGATCCCTCACACGGTACTGACCATTCAATTGAGACAAAACCAGTTGTGAATCTAGGTGGAATTCTAAAGACTGGATACCATGTGAAATGGCATCACAAAGTAGCTCAACAATGACACTTTACTCAGCCACATTGTTGGATGTAGGACCGAGACAGGCACCTCCTGAAGACACAATTTGATGGTCCGGTGAATAAATAACCCACGCAGCAGAAGTGAGTCACTACGTATGATGTCTACCACCATCCACAAACCCCAAGAACATGGAAGATTCCGCTGACATCTGTCAATCAAACAGAAGCGAATCAACAGACCCGAAAAACCAAAAGAAATCTAAACTATCTACAGAAGCAACTATACAATAGTATACAAAAGTACTAGCTTGAGCTAGAAGCTCAAGCATAATACCGCTTGAGGTAGAGCCCATTTCTAGGATCCTTCAAGGCATTCCCTTCATAATCTTCCAATTCATAGGCTCCTTTCTCAAGGACACACCTCACGATGTAAGAACCATGCCACATTGGGTTAAAATTTCCTGCCCCTAGGGGTTCTTTAGCCTGGTCATATACGAGGACCAAGTCACGTTTAGTATACTATCGGGGATGGACAGACCTATCATATTGAACCTTAACACAATGCTTATTGGAATCTATAGCCACGTCGACATCTTGACGCTGATCGTCAAGTTGCTCAAGGTGGATCAAACGTTGCTCAATATCCGATGTATCAAGGAGGATCTCTGTGGCTAGTTTTAACGAAGGGATTTTGCATTCAATCGATAGAATAGACTCCACACCATGTACTAGCTGAAACGGAGAGAACCTGGTGGCAGTCTTAACTGCGGTTCAATATTCCTACAAAGCATGATATAACATAATATGCCAGTTCCTCTTGCTTTTTTGGATAGCACTTGGGGGTAGTAAGAAGATGAATGTTCTTGATGAAACCCAAGCTTGAGTGACAAATCCGCCATCATATTGTTCTGAAAGTGACTGCCATGGTCAGTGACAACTCTTTCAGAATACCAAACCGAATGATAATCTGATTGAATACGAAATGGGATGCTGTAGCACCATCAGCGTTTACGGTACGCATGGCCTCAGCCCATTTGGAAAAATAGTCCACGGCCACAATGATATGGTGATGCCCCCCAACCGAAGTTGGTTTGAAATCCATGAAATTCACCCCCGACTTGGTGAAGCGACCGAAGGTGATGACCGGATGAAGGGGTGCTGGATGCGAGTGTACATTCCGAGAAAACACCTGGAAAGGGTGACATCTCTTTACGTGTTAAAATTCAATATGCTAAGACAGAAAATAGCAGCATTACATTCCATTTCACAATAATAGCATATACAGGATCACTGAAAAAACAACAAGCATAGCATAAACACAAGAGACAGAGATTTATCCTGGGAAACCCTCATGGGGTAGAAAACCCAGCAAAGCTTCCTCAATATAGATGACCAGCAATATACAAAGATGCAAACCCTGAGCATAAGCTCCTTCTTCTCCATAGCAGACCTCTCCTCCACAAGTGCGCCTTTCTCAAGTGAGTGAGTGAGTGTATCAAATGAGGAACACACCTCCTCTATTTATACACTTCACTGATATGTATTTTACACAAGTACACGTAGGCTCGTATTTAATCAATGGGTTAAATACCCCACTACAACTAACTGGGCCGACCCCTCTAGGGTGGTCTAATAACCCTTTGACCCACATAACACATAAAGGGCCGACCTCCACTAGGGAAGTCTAATAACCCGAGTTACCACATTCTGACGGAGGAATAAACATCTCCGGATATACAATAAGATCTTTATGGAGGAATGAAACATCTCCTGAATAATAAAATACAATTATAATATTCTTTGAAGTTACAATATCTCAACACTCCCCCTTAACGAGAAGGATATTATAACAGCATCTGCACGAGCAAGGAGTCATCAACATCATACATGATACATCTATAAATCACTGGAAGCTTTCTCAACATCATCATCATCAGTAACTAGACTAGTTACTGGAACATCAACATCGTCATCAGCATCGTCATACGATCATCGGCATCTTCATCACACGATCATCATCATCATCGTCACACGATCATTAGCATCGTCACCACACGATCATCAGCATCGTCATCACACAATCATCAGCATCGTCATCATCAAGGAATGATGTAAACCAGTCATGTACCTTTTGAACCGAAGTCCAGGGACGATCCAGTCCTATCATTATCGAAGACATACGTCTACGGCTCTTCTTTCGGACTGAGGTCCAGGAATGATCCAATCCCTTCTTTCTCGAAGACATACGTCTACGGCTCTTCTTTCGGACTGAAGTCCAGGAATGATCCAATCCCTTCATTCTCGAAGACATACGTCTACGGCTCTTCTTTCGGACTAAAGTCCAGGAATGATCCAATCCCTTCATTCTCGAAGACATACGTCTACGGCTCTTCTTTCGGACTGAAGTCCAGGAATGATCCCAATCCCTTCATTATCGAAGACATACGTCTATGGCTCTTCTTTCGGACTGAAGTCCAGGAATGATCCCAATCCCTTCATTATCGAAGACATACGTCTACGGCTCTTCTTTCGGACTGAAGTCCAGGAATGATCCCAATCCCTTCATTATCGAAGACATACGTCTACGGCTCTTCTTTAGGACTGAAAGTCCAGGGATGATCCCAATCCCTTCATTCTCGAAGACATACGTCTACGGCTCTTCTTTCGGACTGAAGTCCAGGAATGATCCCAATCCCTTCATTATCGAAGACATACGTCTACGGCTCTTCTTTCGGACTGAAGTCCAGGAATGATCCCAATCCCTTCATTATCGAAGACATACGTCTACGGCTCTTCTTTCGGACTGAAGTCCAGGAATGATCCCAATCCCTTCATTATCGAAGACATACGTCTACGGCTCTTCTTTAGGACTGAAAGTCCAGGGATGATCCCAATCCCTTCATTCTCGAAGACCTCACGTCTACGGCTCTCTTTAGGACTGAAAGTCCAGGGATGATCCCAATCCCTTCATTCTCGAAGACCTCACGTCTACGGCTCTCTTTAGGACTGAAAGTCCAGGGATAATCCCAATCCCTTCATTCTCGAAGACCTCACGTCTACGACTCTCGTTAGGACTGAAAGTCCAGGGATGATCCCAATCCCCTCAACTGTCCACTAAGGACTTCATTCTCGGAGACCTCACGTCTACGACTCTCTTTAGGACTGAAAGTCCAGGGATGATCCAATCCCCTCAACTGTCCACTAAGGACTTCATTCTCGGAGACCTCACGTCTACGGCTCTTCTTTCGGACTGAAAGTCCAGGGATGATCCAATCCCCTCAACTGTCCACTAAGGACTTCATTCTCGGAGACCTCACGTCTACGGTTCTCTTTAGGACTGAAAGTCCAGGGATGATCCAATCCCCTCAACTGTCCACTAAGGACTTCATTCTCGGAGACCTCACGTCTACGGTTCTCTTTAGGACTGAAAGTCCAGGGATGATCCAATCCCTTCACATGTTCATCAAGAACATGTATCCTCATCATCATAACATGTATCACAACAACATGTATCATCAACATCAAATCATGTATAACCACAACATGTATCATCAACATCAAAACATGTATAATCACAACATGTATCATCATCATCAAAACATGTATAACCACAACATGTATCATCATCATCAAAACATGTATAACCACAACATGTATCATCATCATCAAAACATGTATAACCACAACATGTATCATCATCATCAAAACATGTATAACCACAACATGTATCATCAACATCAAAACATGTATAATCACAACATGTATCATCATCATCAAAACATGTATAACCATAACATGTATCATCAACATTAAAACATGTATATCCACAACATGTATCATCATCATCAAAACATGTATAACCACAACATGTATCATGATCATCAAAACATGTATACATCTAATCATCAAAAGCATGTATACATCTATCATCAAAAGTATGTATACATCTAATCATCATCAAAAGTATCTAGCATGTATACATCTATCATCAAAAGTATGTATACATCTAATCATAAGAATATAAGAGTCCTAAATCTAAATAATTCTAGGTGAGTAAGTGCAAGGAAAAAATAAGTAACCTCATCATTGATGAGATAGGCTTGTCTGTCTTATACTGTGCTACTCCCCCTTTTGAGGAGGGTTCTTCTGAACTACACCAAGCTTGTCTCGGAAGTGTTCAAACTTTACTCGAGACAGAGGCTTGGTCAGGATATCAGCAATTTGATCCTCAATGCTTATATACTCTAGCTTGATAGCTCCTTTCTGCACCATATCTCGAATATAAAAGGTATTGGATCTCAATGTGTTTTGACTTATCATGGAATACAAGATTTCCTATCATCTTGATGTAGCTTTGATTGTCACACATAATCACAGTGGAATCCATTTCTAAGTCAAACACTCCATATAATAGCTTCTAAAGCCACACTGCTTCACAGCTGGCAGAGCAGACAGCTATATATTCTGTTTCAGTAGTACTGAGAGCCACACTAGATTGTTTCTTGCTAAACCATGAGATCATGGTAGATTCAAGACTATAACATCCTCCTAAAGTACTCTTTCTGTCTGAGACACTTCCTGCCCAATCAGAATTTGAGTAACCATGTAAACAGAGTTCATGACCTCCAAGATTATATAGACCAAAATCTAAAGTACCTTTTAGGTACCTCACTATATGCTTTGTAGCTATTAAGTGAACCTTTCTAGGTTCTACTAGATACCGACTTACGGTATTTACAACAAAGCATATATCTGGCCTAGTATTTGTTAAATACATCATTGGCCCAATGATTTGTCTATATAGGGTTAGGTCCACTAAATCCGATGAGTTATTAACTAATAACTTCAAGTTGGAGTCCATGGGAGTGGCCATGGATTTACACTCCAACATATCAAATCTTTTAGAAACTTCACAGCATACTTACCTCGATTTAAAAGATTCCTTTTGGATCATGCCATACTTCTAGACCTAAGAAGTAGTGCATTAATCTGAGATCTTTCATTTTTAATTCTGCAGCCTTTTTCATGATCTGTTTCTCATTCCTTGTCAGAAAGAGATCATCGACACATAATAATGGTATGATAGGTTCATCATCCACAACCTTTAGGTAAAGGTTAGGATTAGCTTTACTTCTGGTAAAGCCCAAGCTTTGTCATGAAGCTGTCAATTGTCCATTATTCACACTCTGCATTGAGTGATCTTCTGCATATCTATCTGTGCCATCTCTCATCAGATGGGTCTACTAATATGAGCCTCAAAGTCATTCGAACTCTATGGTGAGTTTCTTCTTGCATCCATATCATATGTGTATAGAAGCCATATTCAACCTTGTAGCAAGGGTTGAGATCCACATCACCCATGATGATCATTAAGCTCATCAATTGACTACCGATCCTGGGAACCCATACAGAACCTGATTACATTATTAAGAGAATGGTCAAAACATCTCATGATGATTCTCTTCCTCTTTCTAAGAGAATCTCTTAACCATAAGCTTTCTATAGTGTGTTTGATTTGTAAATCCTTTTGTTGAACATCCATCGCTTGTTCATCATTCATCATGATTTTCCCTACAAATCAAAATTAAGTACAGGATTAGTAATACTTCATAATCATCAAATCATATTGACATAATAACCTATTATGCATACAGATATCATTTACATAGTTATGCAACTAATTTGACCAATACTTTGGTACAACACTTTCCCATATCTTGTATGCATACAGTGGCTATCTAGATGCCTTCCATCTCTACCAGAACATACTATCGAGAGTGTGCACAACTCTCAGCATGTCAGCAAAGAGGTTTCATTCTAGACAAGCAACAACGGAATGTTTGTCCAACTTACCAATCATATGCATATTGGTAGTATACTGTTCAATGTTCTATGAATATTTACACTTAGCATGATATATTACAGGAATACAAATATGCATACAACCTATTACAGGCAATATCATTTACTATTTCAAATAACAACTCAAATACTTATCTTTTATGTTTGTGTGGTTGCCTCCCGCTTGATCTTCTGTATGTCTTTTGAACTTCTATTCATTATGTACCTCTGTGCATGTTCAAGTGTCATTCTCATGATCTCATACACAAACATACACCCATTAGTATGTTCTAAATGTTATCAAAACATTATAGTTCTAAATAATATTGAGAATGTATAGTCATGATTATAGTTAATAAACATTAGTATTCAATATTTCAGGGAAGTCTTCTTTTACTCATGCATATCATCAATCAAGATAAAAGATATAATATGCATAATCCCTTGATTACTAACTTTATGAATAAGCATAACCAATCATTCCAAGTATACTTATATAGGGGATCCTAACACAAGGTAAGATTCATGGGAAACATACCTGGATTAGTATACCTATTTGTTTATGTACAACATACCTAAACAATCTCTTCAATGATTTAGAGATCCTGAGCTAGAACCTGCATGTCTCATAGGTTAAGCATAATATAACAAAGTCATACATACCTCGTAAGTAGAACAAAGATTGTGGATGAGTCTTTGTCTTCATGTTTTCATGGTCATGGAACCTGATTTGTCTTTTGTGATGTACCTGTATCTTATTAGCGGACAACATCAACCTCACACAACATCATAATGCATTAGTACAATCATAAGTGTCAACACCCTAACCAATGAATATCTTCTATCATGCATTCATAATTTTGTTAAGGTGATACAACAAATATAAAAATCAAGATTGTACAAACATACCATAAACTTAATCATGAACAAATATCAAAACATACCTCGATGAGTCATACCTGTCGATATCGCTTGTAATCTCCTTATGTAAAGCTTTAGCCTCATCTCCCTCTAAAATAGGAACTCCTTCACTTATGCAGGTGACCAATCCATCTTCTTCTAGGATTAACCCTATCCACTTGATTTGCAAGAACTGGAGCTGGAGCTGGATATGGGTTTGTCAGAGAAACCCCAAAAATTCAAACTTTGAATTTCAAACTTCCGAAAGGATAGAAATATGCGCCTTGATGAGCTGATCAAATTGATATATTTAGAATTTGAAAACTGCAAAGTTTCACTCCTCAATTTTGCCTTTGAAACTTTCGGATTCACTGGACGTGACCCTGAACTGGGGTTTGATAAATCACACTCTTCTGCCCAATCAAAATGTTTGATCCAAAGCTCTAAGCTTCTATTTTTCTGAGGAGCTTCCAGCCATGGTCACAGATTTCAAAAATTTCCATTTTTACAGAAGCCCTAATTTTCCACTTTTCTGATCAAGGTCTCGAACTAGGGTCTAATCAAACCCGGCCTTCTGCCCAACCAAAAATTCTGATATTGGGCTCTAAATTTCTATTTTGATGAGTAGCATCCATCCGTGGTCTCCGATTACAAAAATTCCAACTTTCTCTAAAGCCCTAAATTCCGGAAGCCATGAATGAAGGTACCAAAAATAATTCTGTTTTGACAGAAATATGTACCTGATTGTTTCTGGTGTAACTCTGAAATTTTTGATCCAAAGGGTCTGAAAAGGTTTCCTGAGATAGCCTGACCTGTTATATTTCCATCCTGACAGGTCTGACCTCAATTGGATTCTCTGAGAGAGAGTTATGCCAAATGTCGCAACGTGACCTGTTTTGGGATAAAACAGGAGAGCGAACTTGTACGGCGTGCCACGTGTCACTGTTTCAACTTCGGCCTCTGAAAACGTTTTATGAGATATCTCGGCCTGTTACCTTTCCATCCTGATAGGTCTGACCTCAATTGGATTCTCTGAGAGAGATTTATGCCAAATGTCGCAACGTCACCTGTTTTGGGATAAAACAGGAGAGCGAACTTGTACGGCGTGCCACGTGTCACTGGTTTAACTTCGGCCTCTAAAAAAGTTTTTTGAGATAGTACAGTATGTCTAATACCTGTCACTTTTCACTAAATTTCATTTGGAGCTTCCTAGACCAAGTTATGACCTTTTTCCCAAGGTCACCTGATTTTGACTCAGATCTGGAAGAGGCAGAAACCCTCTATTGTACAGATCATAAATCACAAAGTACAACGAATTAGAGGTTGTCCTTTGGACACAAGGTACCTGGAGATTTGAGCTTCGTCCTGTAACAATTTCAGATCCGAAAACTTCACCAAAACGGATTTATAGCGAAAGTGCTACGATGACTGGTTTTTGCTATGTAAAACCCTAACCTTCAAATTGTCGTAAGTAAAGCAAGTGTCTTTAGTGCCATACCTTGTCGTCCTTCAGGTTAGCTCTGATACCATGTTAAAATTCAATATGCTAAGACAGAAAATAGCAGCATTACATTCCATTTCACAATAATAGCATATACAGGATCACTGAAGAAACAACAAGCATAGCATAAACACAAGAGACAGAGATTTATCCTGGGAAACCCTCATGGGGTAGAAAACCCAGCAAAGCTTCCTCAATATAGATGACCAGCAATATACAAAGATGAAAACCCTGAGCATAAGCTCCTTCTTCTCCATAGCAGACCTCTCCTCCACAAGTGCGCCTTTCTCAAGTGAGTGAGTGAGTGTATCAAATGAGGAACACACCTCCTCTATTTATACACTTCACTGATATGTATTTTACACAAGTACATGTAGGCTCATATGTAATCAATGGGTTAAATACCCCACTACAACTAACTGGGCCGACCCCTCTAGGGTGGTCTAATAACCCTTTGACCCACATAACACATAAAGGGCCGACCTCCACTAGGGAAGTCTAATAACCCGAGTTACCACATTCTGACGGAGGAATAAACATCTCCGGATATACAATAAGATCTTTACGGAGGAATGAAACATCTCCTGAATAATAAAATACAATTATAATATTCTTTGAAGTTACAATATCTCAACATTACGACATTCATACAATCCTTGGAGATCGAAGGACAAAAGTAATGAGCTCGCATAATGCGTTGGGCTGTTTCAAGCCCGGATCAGTGACCACCACATGCCCCAATGTGGAAATCATTAAGAACACGCTCCACTTCTTCATGAATCAAACAACGATGGAGGACATAATCCTTTCCTCGATGACAAAAAGTGTCACCGACGATGCTATAATCTTTAGCGTGGTGTTTTACATGCCACCGTTCGTCTCATGAATAGTACGAATGAAACTTCAAAGTTTGAA
Source organism: Larix kaempferi (assembly GCA_027924585.1). Taxonomy (NCBI): domain Eukaryota; kingdom Viridiplantae; phylum Streptophyta; class Pinopsida; order Pinales; family Pinaceae; genus Larix; species Larix kaempferi. The sequence goes on along the minus strand of BSBM01000307.1, from coordinate 7,589,442 downwards.
GATATACGATGATATCCCCATACCAAGGGTCCATAGACGAGATAAGGAATAAGTGCTCATCTGCAAAGGAATATTCATTGACAATATCCTCATCGAGTCAAGGAAGGACTGACATGAGCTCAGCAAAAACCAAGGATTTCACCAACTTTGTCGAAGCGAAATCAAGATCAAACTCCCGAATAATGATAATCCATTTATTATATTTCCCCCCTATAAGATGTCATGATAAAACGAACTGAAATGGATTGATATGCGTTATAACAATGGTTTTCCTCAGTATAATGTAATGACTTAAACGTTGGACTGCATGAACAGTCGTAAGTGCCAACTTTTCTACATGAGTGTATCTCCGCTCAGCGTCTACTAAATTTCGACTAAGGTAATAGATCACATGCTTTGCGAGCACATCATCAACCTGAACTAAGACCATGCCAATCGTCTCTTGAGACTTGGCCACATAAAATATAAAATCTCTTGCGAAGTCAGGCAGACTAAGAAGAGGGGACGATACCAAGGATTTCTTTAAAGCATCGAAAGATTACTGGGCTCGCTCATCCTAGATAAACAGTGTGTCTTTCTTCAACAAGCGCATGAAACCTTTGGTAAGACTAGCATAATTCACTACAAAGCGACATAGAAAAGTGGCTCTCCCTTGGAGGCTCTGATACCCTCTTTCGAAACTATGAAACCTAGAAGATGACCCATTTTCACAACAAAAATGCACTTATTGGGATTTAACCGAATCTTGTAGCATATGCATCTTTCAAGAATCAAACGGAGGTTCTTGGGGTGGTCTACTCTCTTGCAAGAATGGCTAGGAAGATCATCCAAGTATGCCTCCACTATGCATTTAAGGTCATGAAAGGCGTATGTCATAGCACGCTAGAAAGTGGTTCCATCATTTTTAAGGTCGAAGGGCATCTTCTGGTATGCAAATATACCCCAAGGACAAATAAAAGCAGTCTTATGTTGGTCATCGAGCTTTATCTGGATCTAGTTATATCCTGAAAAGCCATCCATAAACGAAAATACTTCGCTTCCTACACAAGCATCCAAGATTTGATCTATGAATGAAGTGGGGAAATTGTCTTTAGGACATGCGCGGTTCAAGTCTCTAAAATCAGTGCATACATGGATAGTTCCCTGCTTCTTATCCACAGGAACGCGATTTGAAACCCATTCGGTAAGGGGAACTACGCAGATGAAACCATCCTTAAGCAGTTTCTCCAGCTCTTCCTTGATCGTGGTTTCCTTTCTAGGGTTTATAGCATGAAGGCATTGTCGAACCGGCTTAGCATTGGGATATCTTCTAATCTCATTTTCAAAAATGTTGGGGTCTATTCCTGGCATATCCTCATATGACCAGGCAAAAGCTTCCCGAAATTCCTTAAACAACTCGGTGTAAATGCCAACCTCCTCAGGAGAGAAATCAACACCGATATAAATGTTCTCAACCTTTCTGGGTGTACCAGAAATGTTGATTGGTATGGTAGGGGAAATATTAGCCATGTTCCCCTCTAAGTAAATCCCATGCAAATCCCAAGGAACCACAGGGTGACCAACCATCTCGGCAAGAGTCATCCTAAACTCTTCTTGCTCGATAAGATCAAGTCTAGGAAGAAAATGGGAGCGATGATGCATGTCTTCCCAAGGTCTTTCACTACCACACATGGCCTCAACAATAGCTTCATCCGAAGGTAAAGTACCATCAAGACAATCATGCAAACAAGATGAGTCAAATTCCCACACGGGAAGCATAACGAGATCTTCTTCTTCTTCCCGTGAAGATGAGAAATCCAGCTCTGCCGTGGCTTGTTGAATATCTCGATATGCAAGCTTAGCAACAGATAGTGGCATAGCCATTCCAACATGCGCAATGTCTCCAGACGTGGAACTCATGGACGACAAGGTCCATGGATCACTAAAACACGAAGTTCAGAATGGTATATTATTTGATGGAGGAGGTGCATTATCAGAAATGGTTCCAATAAAAGCGATTGTTGCAGCGAAATCAAAAGATCCCAAAAATGAGGGGTACAATCCTACACCAATGCTCCTAGTTTTTGGTTGAGAATCTTTGACCTGGGGGACGATAGGTCCCATGGATGCTGTGGAATAGGGACTAATGAAATCTAGTTGGTCGACTGTCACAATCTTGCCTTTGTGTGGAAAGCAAATAATTCTGAATATAGAGGACACAATTGTTCTCATAGCGTAAATCCAATTCCTACCTAGGAGAAGGTTGTATTCGATGGGTGCATCAACCACCTCGACTTCAATAGGAACGGATTTCCCACCGAAGCAGACAACAAGGGAAGGGAGAATATTATGCGGCTTAAACAACCGACCGTCGAATGCAATGAGCATGGTCATAGACTTGGATAAGGGAGGATAGCCAAGAGCTTTCCGACAAGATAAAGACATTACTGACGTGGAAGCACCTTCGTCAACCACCATTCTTTTGGCGATATTCTACAAGCACTCCACATGGACTTGAAAAGCCACATGGTAAGGTAAGCGAGGTTGGATGTCAGTAGTGTCAAACTTGATAACGTTAGGACTTCCCCCATCCTGAACTCCTAAAGTGCACAAAATGGCATGCCTTTGAGAAGGACACGCTTGTAAAACCTCAAGAGCCGACATGGCACACAGAGTTTGACTCAAATCCTCTACAATAAAGTAGTTATGGGTGGCTTGAGCATTGGGATTATGCATAGAGCGCTTGAGCACACCTTTCGGTATCCGCGGTATACTAGTGGGATTCTTGATATGCAAAGAGGTATCAAGAGGAGAAGGAAGCTCATTCCCCATATTCGGTTGTGGTGCATCATAATCACATTGACAAGTAGAAACACGAACCTCTGATTTAACCATATTCATGCAACCAAAGCCAGCGTTATGGGAAGAAGACGTGGAAGTTTCATTAGTCCCATAACCAATAGCAGAAGCATTCGAAGCCATATTCTGATGACGTGGAAGGATATCTTTTTGTGAAAATCCTCATTGCAGATCTAAGAGATGATGTATAACTCACAAGAGAATGACTATGATTAAGCAAGAAAATAGAAGAAGAGTGGTCAATATAGTATAATGAGCAAAAAAATAATATGGTACAGTAGAACTCAGATAGAAGCAATAATACTTCACACACACTAGTTAGTTAATCACAATATGGACAAATAAATAGTACAATGGTAGAGAGGATTCGAATGCCTAAGGTGGCAATTCGAATTAGCCTCTCAGAGTGATCATAAGATCAATATAGTGTCATCGGAACACAACTAGGTGTCCTCATGATCATCGGAGCACAACTGGAAGTCTTCATCATCATCATTGGAGTCATCAATGCTCAAGTAACTGTCAACCATCAGTCAAACTAACTCTGGTAGGTAAACTCAGTGTAACTAAGTGTAACTAAGTGTAACTGAGTGTAACTGAGTGTAACTAAGTGTAATTGAGTGTAAATTGAAGACAACTGGACTGGTAGGTGAAGAAGGGCGAGTTGCTCCCTAAAATCAAGGAAGAAGGGCACATTAAGCAACTGGAGGGCCAAAACTGAATAGTGAGAAGCTCCTGGGGGCTGGCTAACTGAGGGCTAGGTGTTGGACTGATGACCGAGATGCATGCAAAATGCATGCAAACCCTAGAATGCATGCAAACCCTAAAACTGCCTGCATGACTGAAAATGTAAATGATCAAAATACTGGTGGGACTAGGATGGAGTATAGGAATATCCTAACACCCCCCCTTAATCCATCCTGGGCCCTGGTAACTAAGACCAAAGGTCACCCAATACAATGAATAATAACAATCAATAAACCAAGGAAGTGGGAAAATTTCATGGGAAACATACCCCCTCCTCAAAAAACAGACTATAAGGCACACACAAAAATTAAATGCTCCAAACTCAAGCAGGTGTGATGCTTGGTCATATGTTTGGAGGTATCTTCTTCTTGGGAAGAAGTGGATCATTCTCAAAAAACATGTGTTTGTACTTGCTCTTCAGTTCAAATGTGATGCAAATCCAAAAGTATGAGGATGATCCTTGAACCTATGATCTGAATCAGCTGAGGTAGGATCAAAATCATGAATATGCAGATAGTATTGTGTCTTCTCCTTCGAACCATCATGGGTGATATTATGCCAAAAAGAACCATCAAATAATAATTGCTTGAAATCCAAATCAGATTTAAGACTTGAAGAATAGTTTCTTGAGATCTCCTTTGAACTAGTAGGGGTGACATCAAAACTATCATATGCATGAGAATTTTTCCCAATTGAATGGAAATGGTTTCTTGAGATATCCTTTGAACCATAAGAGGTGAGATCAAAACCAATGGATGCATGAGAAATTATCTCAAGCGGGTGGCAATGGCCATATTCTTCAATAACCTTCTGAAAGAATGAATTAATGATCATATAGTAGTATAAAAGAGATGATTGCTTGAGAGGAGCGAATGCATTACCTCCAATAGCTGATTTTACCTCTGAAATAATCATGTGATCATGATGCAAACCAACAGACTCTAGTGCAAGAGAGGATTTAGGACCTTCTGCAATATCTAGAGTGTAAGCTGGAACAGAAAGAGAAGAAAGTTTGAGCATGGGTGGAGAATCTGCAAGTTCTTTGTCAACAACTTCAATATGAGATGATACTGGTTCATGATCTAAGAGACCATCAAGGAGGGCAAATGCATCACTTTGCTTTCTCTCGAAAGGGTTTGGACCAATCCCTTCATCCTGCTTACCAAATTTTTTATCTAGGTGGGCCCATAGCTCTTTTGGAGATTTAACATATTCATCATCAAGGGAGTAGAATGCCAAGCTTGGAGACATAGCAAACATCATGGCTGCAATAGCTCTTCCACCTTGATGTAACCAGTCATTATCTTCTTTAGAGGATTCAAACTCTCTTTCAAAACAATAATCAAAGAGATCATGTCTATTCAAATATGCTATCATTTTTGGTTTCCATTCAACATAGTTGAATAGATAAAGAGGAGGATCTTCTGAAAACATTGAAGCTGTAGAAGACCTGTAAAAACAATAGAAATTATGTGCAACTGCTACTGTTGTAAAAATACAGAAACTGCTGCAACTGCTGCACTCGAAATCTTGATAATAACCCGCAAAAAACTCTCAGGAATGGAGATAAACAATACTCTCAACATTCTCTAATACCATGTGAAAATACTCACTGCAGATCTAAGAGATGATGTATACCTCACAAGAGAATGCTTATGATTAAGCAAGAAAATAGAAGAAGAGTGGTCAATACAGTATAATGAGCAACAAAATAATATGGTACAGTAGAACTCAGATAGATGCAATAATAATTCACACACACTAGTTAATTAATCACAATATGGACAAATAAATAGTACAATGGTAGAGAGGATTCGAATGCCTAAGGTGGCAATTCGAATTAGCCTCTCAAAGTTATCATAAGATCAATAGAGTGTCATCAGAGCACAACTAGGTGTCCTCATGATCATTGGAGCACAACTAGAAGTCTTCATCATCATCAATGGAGTCATCAATGCTCAAGTAACTGTCAACCATCAGTTAAACTAACTCTAGTAGGTGTAACTCAGTGTAGCTAAGTGTAATTGAGTGTAACTAAGTGTCACTGAGTGTAACTAAGTGTAAATGAGTGTAACTATGTGTAACGGAGTGTAAACTGAAGACAACTGGACTGGTAGGTGAAGAAGGGCGAGTTGCTCCCTAAAATCAAGGAAGAAGGGCGCATTAAGCAACTGGAGGGCTAAAACTGAATAGTGAGAAGCTCTTGGGGCCTGGCTAACTGAGGGCTAGGTGCTGGACTGATGACTGGGATGCATGCAAACCCTAGAATGCATGCAAACCCTAAAAGTGCATGCATGACTGAAAATGTAAATGATCAAAATACTGGTGGGACTAGGATGGAGTATAGGAATATCCTAACACTTTCAACACAGCTGGTCTCTGTTCTAGATGCTTCGATGCTTCTTCAATCCAAGGACACAAGTGATTAAGATGATCTTCCCCACAAAGCTTGCAAGGGAATTTCACTTTACGCCTAGGTTTACTGTCCCCACCAACATTTCCACCGTCCCAAGGAGGGTTGGAGTTCTCCTTCTGAGTATTACAATTACTACCATTGTTCCCATTATTTCCACCCTTGCGATTGTTTCTCCCCTTCTTCTTACCACCAGGCTACTGGTTACCCGATGGGTTCGTCGATTAGATAGTGTGTACATCGGACGATGCGGTAGAAGTGGACAAGGTGTGAACCTCTCCAGGATTAGATTGGTTAAGTGACAAATTTTTCATTTGATTAGCAACCAAATCTATAGGTCGAGTACTTGTGGATCCAACAATGCCATCAGCATGTGGTCCAGGAACTGGCTTGGGCTCATGTTGTGATTGCGGTGCGTCAGGAATAATGCCATACAGGATAACAGATTGAGCATAGAGTAAATCTAGTTACTGGACTTTTAGTATAGCTTGTTCCTCAGTCATAATGCCAAACATTGAAACAAATTTAGAAATGTATGGAAGCAAAGACTTGAGAAACCATTCCAACAGAAACTCTGGAGGAATTTTGGCTTTCACTAGCCTCTTCCGTTGATGCCACTCTTGAACATGGTCAGATATGTGTGTGGCCTTATTCTAGAGGAAGGTAGACAAGAGTTAAGTGCCAGTATCATAGCCAACTAGCAGCTGGAAATGATCCAGGAAAACCAAGGCTTTCTCATTGAAACCCCTGTACATGCCCCCAAGAAACTCAACATAACACTTCGTGGCTACCCCCGTGAGGGTGCGTTGAAATAGTCTCCAATGAATGGATTCGTGATTTAATGAGTTTGATGAGCACTAAAGGTGAAAATTCATGACGTGATCAGCCGGATCCTCACCACCCTTCCCCTCAAACTTGGGAATGTCTAAAGGGAGCTTGGTAGTGACTGGAGGCCAAGTAGGATCGTGACACACCGGATCATTCGTGAGCTTCGAAAGATCTGGAAGATTCAATCGAGTAAGGAACGAGAGTTGTAGCTGTAAAGTTTGATTATAAGCTCCCATAAAAGGTTGATTATATGGAACTGAAGGATAAGATGGACCATACCCATGACCCTGGCGATAAGGCTGATAACTTCCCCTAACCTGACCCATGTGAGAGTAAGTAGGTATATGTGTATTATGAGTACCGTAATGAGGGAAAGAACCGACTGTATTATAGTAAGGGTTACCACCATATATATGGGGCATATAACTATTACTCGTAGCGGGAACTGTATTGTAATGACCATAATTGTAAGGTATGTTCCCACCCCCTCCATAAGCATTACTAGTAGAAGGAGCAGTTGTGTTGTGACCATAAGTAGAAGTTATATTCCCACCGCCTACATTAGCATTACTAGTAGTAGGAGTAGACGTAAAAGGATATGGTATGTATCCACCCCCTGTATTAGGAGGATTGTTAACATTAGAGAACGTGGTCCTGGGTTGATGTGTATAGGCATGTGTATTGTACTGTGGATTGTGACTCGTATTGAGAACAGTGTTCCCATCATGAGGGGTAGTCTTCGGAGGTGGCCTTCCTCCAAAATTTGGATTGTTTGTTGGGATACAACCAATCCCCATATTATGTGTGTGAGTAGAAAATGTGGTTCCCCCAGTGAGGGTAGCGCCACTAGTGGGTGCAGTGTTTCCAACACCATGACTAGTCTTAGCATGACTAGCAGACATAGTGGATGGATTAACTGTGGTGTAACTAGGCATACCATAAGAAAATCGGGTAGCATTTGTAGTGGTCATAGGACCTGTGTTAACATGCAAATTCGACATCCCATATAGGAAATAATGTGGATTCAAAGCATCGAATGGGTCGTCCTTGGGTAGATTTGATCCAAATAGATGAGGTTGTGTCTCTGGTTGTGATGGATCACCCCCCCATTCCTCTTTAGGAGTAGGAGGAGAAGAAGTGTCTTTGAATCTACCCGACAGAGTCGTAGGGATTTCTCCCATGCCAGAATGAACAGTGAAAACGTCAACACAAAGCACTTTAAAAGAATCAGAAGAATCAGAGAGAGCCTTCCGGCGTCCCCTATGAACACGATGTGTAACTTTGGTGGCTGGTAAACCAACCAACCGACAAGACCGACAGATAGTTGGACCTCATGCCACGATACCTTAGAAGAATCAATAAACCAAAGCATCCCCTAATGGCCAAACTAACGATCAAAGAGCACACACCTAAAGAAACTACATCCAAATGCACACAAACAGGACTGGCTCAAGGGACCTCTCGACACTACAGCCGGTATGTCTCACCTAGGAGAGGATTGAGACTCCCAAACTATAAGCAGAGGTAACAAAATTAGTTATAAGGGTTCCCATACTTCACTGCATGCACAAGGTCAAATCCCTATACAACAGGAAACTGTGTTGTCCAACCCCTATCTAACTCAGGAAAACCGCAGTATAACCACTACAAATTCCCTATGCGATACCTAGGTAAGGAAACTAAGGTCACCACAATATAACCAATGCTTAGGAAGACAGTCGTAGGTGGGATCCGTCAAATCCCCCAAGAGTCCTCGTACACGAACAAATCCTAGAAATATCTCCCATGTTCAGCTAGTATTGGAGGGCTATCTCTGCAACCAACCTCCCGTGACCTCGTGCTTAACTCTGGTCTGAGTAGAGCTTCCTGAGAACACTGATGTATATTATGGGTTTCACCACTCCCTGGTTAGACACATACTGTTGGTTAAATAGTCTTAGATTGTTAACTTACAATGATCTATTCCAAGATTTTAAACCTATTCTAGTTGGTGTACTCTATAAAAGAAAAATTGTTCTAATCAATTTTAAGATTAAGCGTTCATTTTAAATGGCTGTAATTACTCAAAGGATATGGTCGTGAAGCTGATGATGTATAGGACTCAATAGTATGCACAATCGAAAAACTCTAGAATCGTCTATCCAATAAAACAATGCCACTAGAATGACAATCAATCCAACGGTTTGAAATAAAATGCAACTCTTCTAAAATTCCAATGCACAAGCAGATCCTAGATGAAAGCACAAGCACTCAGATGCAAAATGCATTACGGAAAGCAAATATTTTTGTATTTTCTCTTACAATGGAAAGGAAAATGCAAAACTATGTTTTTTTATTTTTTCAATATAATGAAATGAAAAGATGCAAGTGAAATCTACCTATTCAGTTAACAAAATGCAGAGCAGATCACTAAGAAATCCCAACAAATCCCAAACAGTGAGACTCAGCCAATGTAATGAGCTAGAAAATTAAAAAAATGGTGATAAACCATCAAGGCTCAAAAAAAAGAGAAAAAGGATTTTTTGGTCACAAACGGGGCATGGAACAATCAGGAATCAGGCCAATTAAGACTCAGGAATACTCAAAACCAACCCAGCAACAATCCAAGGCCATAAATCAATCAATCTCAGAGTTGTACACTACTGTATAAAGGAAAACTGCGGGTAGATGCGGGTTACAATGCAGATATAAGCTGGTAGACGCGGGCTAAACTCAGTTGACCCACGTACATGGAAAGACAAATGAGAAAACAAGAAGTCCAATAACCCAGAAAAAAGCTTGTTTTCTATAGTAGATCCCAATGGCCATTCCATGACACAGAAGCTTGACACACAACAACTCTAAATAAGGACAAATGCCTAAAAATCCCCCCAAATGGATGTTTTTCCCCACTATGGTCGCCATTTCTGTTACGGAGAAAAATTCCTATGGCTTGGGGCAAACCACAACAGACAGCTAACTACCAGAAAATTACTCAATTCCCAATACAATGCTATAAAAATGAAAATGCGAAGATAATGGAGAAAAGACCAACCTTCAACCGGATGTTCAAAGTAGATCCCCGTTGAGCTTTCCACTTCTACACTTGAACCTGTAGATTAGTCTCAACAACAAGTACACGCAAGTGCATATAACATGTGAAAGACATTAGCATAATCAATAGCATGATCCATGATATCATAAGCGAACATAACCCAATGTAATTTAACAATATTCACAACATCAATTAGATGAGAAAATGAGTATTTCCATTAATGAATAACAAGAAGTACAATATACGACCTCTTACCGGCAACTAATCTGAACCAAGAACTGGGTCTCTCCACTCATGCCTCCACCACTTCAATCCCCCATGCAATGGAAAATTCAAACTATGAAAGGAGTTTGGTAGGTGAACATAAGGAGTTCAAAACAACAAGGATCAATGAGTGTAGACTCAAGTCACGACAAAAATCCACTAGAGTTATCTTGCTCTCTCTTTCTCCTCCCTTCCATACACTATAAGAGCTCAATATATATCCTTCCAAAGGTAAGTGAAAGGACACATCGAGGCGTTTCAGGATATATGGAGGGCCAAAGGTCACCCTAAGACCACTTTTTGGGAGTAAAGAGTAATTTTCTAATGATTTTTACCATTTTAGTTGGTACCCGCGGGCTATAGTGGAACAACCTACGTGTACACTAGCTATAACGGAAAAACAAGCGTATAGGAAGAAAAATAGGGAAAAAATATGTTTTCTGGAGGACATAAAGTGAATTTTAGTCAGTGAAATGGATCCTGTAGGCCAAAGAATGTTGATGATCACAAGGTGGAAAATTACGTTGTAATAAGGTGAATCAACTCATGTGAGGGGGAATAGAGTACCCAAGCTGCGGAGGCAAGATGTGGAGACCAGTGACTTGCACTGTTGACAAAGACAACATAGTAAAGTGGAACAAGATCCATCTGTGGTCATGCAGAAAAAAAAGGAAAAATGTAAGGTTTTGATAGATGAAAGGGAAAAAAGAATCCAAACTCTGCAGTATGGACTATCATTTCCATAACTAGGGAAAAGAGCTAGTAGTTATGGAAATGTTTGACCGTTTTGATGCAATCAATAAATAGTACGGGCCAAAAATACCCTGTGCGGATAACCTTTTGTGCAGTGGCCATTCCCGACAAATGACCGCCGCAGGCGCCGCTATGACAATCATTGAGAACTTGTTCTACTTCTTCTTATGAAAGGCAACGTCATAAGATGGTGTTGACACCGCGTCGATATAGGACATCGCCTAGGAGGAGGTAATGGGAAGCATGGTGAGAGATGTAGCGGCGTCTGTCATGGTCGACATTGGGTCGAAACTTTTGTGTGCAGAGGTAAACCAAAATGTCACCGTACCAAGGGTCATTTGATGAGATCATGAACAAATGGTCGTCAGTTAGATTAGTGGTGATCGAGTTTGATGGTGATAGGGATGGTAGATCTGTCATGAGTTGAGCAAGTGCAAGGGCTTTGGTACTCTTAGAGGTTGTGAAAGTTAGGTCATACTATTTTAGGATGATAAGCCATTTAGTGATGCAGCCTTACAGAAGGCAATGATTGAAAAGATAAACCTTGGGGTTGGAATTTGCAACAACTGTAGTGTGGCTTATGAGGATGTAATGTCACAACTTTTTAACTGAAAAGATGACGGTGAGGGCTAGTTTCTCTTTATATGGGTAATGTAGTGGTTAGCCTAATAATGTTTGGCTCACATAGTAAATGACGTGCTCTTGACGAGCGGAATCTTCTTGAATAAGAACTCCAGAAACAACATGATCGGATGCCAAAATGTAAAGGATGAAGTCTTTTGAGAAATCCGAAGGGTAGATCAATGGGGTATGTGTAAGAGCTTTCTTTAGGTCTTTGAAATATTCTTGCGCTTGGTAATACCACCTAAAAGGGATGTGGGTACAGAGAAAACGAAGGAAACCATGAAACGTCGTGGCATAATTGGGAACAAAATGGTGGAGGAAATTTGCCTTCCCCTGAAGGATCTGTAACTGTCGAATCATGCGCGGTGATGGTAGGTCTAGAATAGCTTGGAAATTTAATGGATCGACTATGATTCCTTTCTGTGAAATGATGAAACCCAAGAACTGGACCACCGAAACGCAAAATACACACTTGAATGGGTTCAAGCAGACTTGGTATTTTTGACAATGCAGGAAGACTTGTCGGAGGTCGTTTAGATGATCAAACTGTTTTTTGGATTGGGTCGTGAGGTCGTCGAGGTAGAAAAAAATGATGTTAACCAAGTCGTGAAAAAAATAGGTCATGGCCCGCTGAAAAGTGGCGTCGACATTTTTAGGGCCAAAAGGCATAACGCGATAAGTGAAAATGCCCCATGGGGTGGTGAAGGCAGCTTTGTACTGATCTTCTTTGCGAATATGAATTTGGTTATACCTAGAGAAACCATCCATGAAAGATAGTATCTCATGCCCTGCACATACATCGATAAGCTGGTCGATAAATGCTATGGGGAAGTTGTCTTTGGGACAAGCTTGGTTTAGGTCACAGAAGTCAGTAGAGACATGGATAGTGCCTTGCTTCTGGTTAACTGGTACCGGTTTAGAAACCCAGGTGGTGTAGGCAATGGGGTAAATGAACCCCGATGTACGAAGCTTCTCAATTTTCGCTTTGACGGTGGGAAGCTTAGATGGGTGGATGGGGCGTTGTTTTTGGTAGATGGGTGGTATGTTGGGCCAAGTGTCAATGTGGTATTCTATAGCGGGGTCAAGACCTGGCATCTCAGTGTAGGATCATGCAAAGACATCGCGAAACTCTTGGAAGAGATTCTTATAAGCTTGTACCTCATCCTTGGTGCATGATGCACCTAAAGAAATGAGTTCGGGTGTTCCGGGCTTGGTAGAGATATCAACTTTAATGATGGGTGAAATATTGGCCGTATTTCCTTCCTCAAAGGCATCAGGAGCTCGGATGGCATCTTTAAACTAGTCAACCTTGGTGGGAAGGAAATATTTGGATTCGACGAAGAATTCTTTTTCCATGGATGAGGTAGATGCCTCATGGATGAAATATGATCGATTGTGCATATCATCCCAGGGGTAGTTGGGTGCGGTAAGTGCTTCAAGTATTTCTTCATCACCGCAGAAGAACTGTATTGTCAAATTAGTTGACTAAGGTGCACTGGTGGCCGAAATCATATATGGTATTAATTTCTTCTGAGGAGGAAGACGTTGGGGGATATATTTCCTCAATAAGAGGAGGGAATGTCTTTAGGTTGGCATTATTCAGTTTGTAGAAAGTTTTCCTGTAATCTGGGAGATCGAGGCAGTGATGTGAGTAATGGCCATAAATACGCATATTGAAGAAGGGTGATTGGTATGCAGGGATTTATCATGAGGCTGAGGGGTAATGTCAAGTTTAACAACTCGGATTTTAGCATTGTCATCTAACATTTGCATGTGTTCCTGAAGTGCTAGTAGTTGTGTAAATTGATGGGTGGCATGGCCTAAATCATCGCAGAAAGAGCATTTGGGGGGAGCACAAAATGTCGGGGGGTTCTTTGCTAGTTTTGGAGTAGGTGGGGTGGTGTAGGTCGTAGGTGGAGTAGAGTAGGTTTGTGGGCCTATGCCCCCAGTGTGACGGGGTGGAGGGGATTCATTACTAGATGTTGATGCGGTTCTCACCCCTGGAGATGGTCGGTTCGTCACAGTGATAGGTTGGACAGCTTGTAAAATGATAGTTGGTGTTGGGGGAGGAGTTGGGGCGGGCATGTAACACACAGGTAGTCCTAAATTTAACCCTCAAATATTGAGCGTAGCCATTACTGGGGTCCTGACTGCTCCTGAAGGAGGAAATAGAAACGGGATAGTGTGGATGGGTGTGGCTCCGACATGACTTGGCATTGAGGGTGGTTGCAGTAGTAAAGGGGGCTATTGGTTAGGTGCATGTGTATTGTGTGAGAGGGTGAACAAATCAAATATCTCAACTGTCTGCAGAGGGGGTGGAATGGATTGGAATGTGGAAGTCATGGGTGTATCTAAGTATATCCTGAGTCCTACTGTGGAGACAAATTATGTGGGTGCGCTTTGAACGGGTTGTTCAATCATAGGTAGAACATTTTCAGGTGCAGTGGGGGCATTAGGATTGTAGTATGTTAGTTGATCAATTTTGACTACACATCCCTCATGGGGGAACATCATACTGCAGAAGACAGATGAAGTGACATCCTTCATGGAATACATGTAACTTCGTCCAAGTAAGAGGTTGTAAACAAGCTGGGCATTGATGACCTCTATATTGATAAGGATCATTTTTCCACCTAGCTGCACGGCAACGTTGGCCAAGAGGCCTTGTAGTTGGGATGAACGGCCATCGTAAGCTCGTAATGTGATGGTGGATGGCTGTAGGGTAGGAGATCCAAGTTTCTCCCAGACAAATGTTGACATCACACAGGTGGAGGCACCTTCATCGATATTGCATCAATGAATCACAAGGTTCTGAATGGATACAGAAACCTGAAATGCTAGTGTGTAAGGAAAATGTGGTTGGGCTTGGTCGAAATCGAATGCCATCATTCTTGAGTCAGAAGGGTCTATCACACCAATGGCAGATAACAATATTGTTCTTTGTGCAGGACATTTTTTTTAGAACTTCCAGGGAAGACATAGAAGCGGGGGATTGGGCTAAGTCATCCACAATATTATAATTTCAGGTGGCACAAGCATTAGGATTATTGATGATTCGTCGTAGAGGGAAGCGATGGGATTTGGGGCCCCCATCTAACAGTATAGTAGGTATACGTAATGGTTGATCATTTGGAAGGTATTTAGTGGCTGGATCAGTGGGCGTGGCTTCAAGGGTGGATCCATATTGGTTTCGGTGTGTTTGGAGGTGGACATCAGCTGATGACATCATTAATAGATGGTGAGTACCTGAATCCATGTGTTGGTAATCAGTTGCAGCATAAGTGATTTGATGTTGTGGTGCCGCAGATCCTTGTGGGGGATCCATCAGATGGGTCTTCACCACTCCTTGTGTGGGTAAAGGGTTCCGAAACACCATGGGTTGCGGTTGAGGAGGTGGCGCTGGTTGTGCGACATGTCCTTGGTGTTGGGAATCATTAGTCCAAAGTTGACGTGCTCGCTCAAAATGGGGGCATGAGTGTGTGTAATGTCCATATACCCCACATATGGAACACAGATGGTTTGTTCTTAAATTAGGGTTTTTACCTTGTTTCGGTGGACGATCAGGGTTTTGGTTGGCGGGGACAGCGTTGTTGTTATTTGGAGGATTAGGTTGCTGATCGCCTTGGTTTTGAGGTTGTTTGTTCCTGTGGTTTCGTCCTCTTCCACGGTTCTGTTGACCTCCTTGATTGCGTTAGGTGTTCTGGTTTTGGGGTTGGTTCTGCTGTGCATACACTTTCCCTTGGTAAGTAGGGGGGTTTTGAGGTTACGCAGGTGCTGGAGCAGGCTACGGTGGATAATAAGTAGGCGGGGATGGGGGTGGTCTAGGTGCTGATTATGGTTGTTGGTAAGTCTGAGTGACTAGGGGTTGTGGTGTTGTAGGCGCTGCTTATGGAGGGTAATAAGCCGATGGGGCTTGTGAGTGAACAAGAGCATGAGTGGCCTATTGGTAATAATATGTAGGAGGTGCATAAGTTGAAGGTGCATTATCGTAACACTGTGGTGGATATGAGGGTCCATGAGTGTGGTTAGAGTGTGTCATGGGAGCATACAAAGTTGTAGCTCCAGAGTGAGATGTGGCCCGTGAAAGGTTGGGGACAGTATTATTGCTCATAATGGAAAAGGGTTGGTTGTGTGACACAACACGACCGATGATGTCATCGGTGGCATGGGATTCCCCTGGTGCGTCATTCCGAGAGGAATCACTACGGAGTGCGTCAGGTAAAATAGTATATAGGTAGCCAGACTGGGCGTAGATTAAATCAAACTGCTAGGCTTTGAGAATGGCTTCTTCTTTCGACTGGGGTCATTCAGATGCCACATCTTTGGAAATGGCTGGAAGGAGAGATTTTAGGAACCAATCTAGGAAAATATGGTCATCTAGCTTAATCTTGCATTAACTACGACGTTTATGCCACTCATGAATGTGATTAATGATGTGAGTAGCCATGATTTTCCTGTAAGACAATAGGATCTCTACTCCTGCATCATAATGGATAGGTAACTGGAAGAACTGCATAAAGGTTGAGGCAAGGGATGTGAAAGTGGGGTGGGTCCCATGAGGCTGCTCGATATACCACTTAGCTATAGAGCCAGTGAAGTTTTGTTGCAACAAGCATAGGAAGATGGAGTCATCAAGTATGGAGTTGGAGGAACACCATAGATGGAAAGACATAATGTGATTTTGGGGATCCTCACCCACCTTTCCATCAAACTTAGGGATTTCTGATGGGAGTTTGGTAGGCATGTGAGGCCAAGTGGGATCATGTCGAATAGGATCATTTGTTAATCTTTTCAGGTCAGGGAGGTTGAGACTAGCCATAAATGGCTAGCTGGAAGAAGAATATGACATGGTTGTTGGGGCATATGTGCTGGTGGTAACATTGTTTAGCAGGTCGCTGCCCCCAAATGGAATATGAGCCGTGACGGGGATGTGACCCCCAAACAAAGGTGTGGTGTTGGTGTGGGAGGGGCTTGCGCCTCCAAGTGTAACATGGGTCATAGATGGGGTGAGATTGAGTCCCGTAGCTGTTGGAATTGGAATAGTGACGGGGATGGTAGGTGTGGGTCCCATTGAGGGTATACCTAGATTAGTTGTTGTAGTAGTGGCCACTGTGGTGGAAGGGGTGGTGGTGGATGCTCCACCGACAGTCCCTATGAAGAATGGGTTGGAAGTAATGCCAGCCATGGGGCTAGTCGGTGTTTTGTATGTAGGGTTTTCTGATTCTGCCTCAGATTCATATGTAAAATAAGGGGCGTCAAATTTAGGTGGCGAAGCTCTATGTTGGTGACGTGTGGAGTCAAGTGACAAGGCTCTATGCCTGTGACGAGTGGTGTCAAGTGAACTGTACTGCAGGGGTTCACCCTAGAAACACCGAGAATGTCTCGGGGACTCAATGGTGACATACAGATATTAAAATTAGTAGGTAGTGGCGAGTGAAAAGCTCAAAAACCCTAATGAAACCGGGTGTGGAGGAGGGGAGTGCAAAAAAAATATGGCACTCAAGCCAACAACAAACTCAAAAAGCTCACTGTAATAGCTGTGCTACGGTAAGCGGAGTGACCAGAAAATGTGGTCAGAATACCAACAAGCAAACGACTCCTAGAATAAAAAATGGTGTACTCGCTAAACCAAGGGGAGGTAAGAGAGCATGCAAACACCTAACTAAAAGGTATGCTAGCTCAAACCAGACGTATCCACTGCAAGGTGATGAAATCCAAATAAGACAATACGACAAGTAAAACCAAATGGATAAATGTCCCCCTACCAGGAGGGACAACGGGTAAAGGAATCCTAGAAGAATGGCTACTAAGATACCCCATTAATGACACGTCTAGAAAGGTAAATCCGCAGCTCCTGTTCTATCGCCGTTGTACTCCCACAAGGGTGGTACAACGAGAACAACGAGTAGGTAGCATTTGGTTACTAAATGGATTGCGGTATTCCACTCAGGCCTCTGGAACTAGTCTTGCTACTTCGACCCTCCTAAGGGAGAGGCCTTTTCGACAAATTGGTGTATAACTGTGTCAAAAAATACTAAGGGATTTTGGTACCCTAATGGACAACAACTATGTTTCAAGTGAAAAGTGACCGAGGGGTGTTATTTGGATACCTATCCTCCCTGTCCTACCTAACTACAAGCTTCTTTTTATGTTCCCCAAGTGGGGTTAGAAGGTTGGTTGAGTTAAGTAGATTTTAAGGCTCACTTGTATTATGGTGACAGATTGTGTGCAGGTAAAATGATGTATCTAACAAGATGCCATGCTTGGGAAACAATCTATCAAATGTAAATGCTGAATTTAAACTTGCCAATGCAGGAATTTAACTGTAAATGCTAAGAATTTTTTTTTTCAATAAAACTAGTGAAAAATCTGTAAAATGGTATAGTAAAGCAAATAACAAAAAATAGAGGGAATAGATGGTGTTGCAAGCAAAATAGGTGGATGTCAAAGGTGCAGAAAAATATGGGACAAAAAATGGGAAGAAATCTCAGAAAACAGATCGCAGATTTCGGGCCGAAATTAGGGATCTGGGTCACGGGTCTCAGAAAAAATCTCGCGCTCTGGATCGCGAATAAGAGGCTTACAGAGGTGATCTGGGTCGCGGCTATGAGGCTAGAAGGGGCGATCTGGATCATAGCTGTGAGGCTAAATGGTACGATCGCGACTCATAAGCTGAATATTAGATCGCGAGTTACGGGTAAAGAGGCGCGATTGGGGTCGTTGTTATGGGTTGGATAGTCGCGATTGGATTGTGGATATTTGGTTTGCAGATCACGGGTTTGAGACGAACAGGCGCGATCGGATCATGGGTTTAGGTTGGGCAGGCGCAATTTGTATTTCAACTGGGTTATGCAAATTTGGTTAACAATTCGCGGGTTTAGGGCGAACATGAGAGATCGGATCACAGTTTTAGGCTCGACAGGTGTGATCTGGATCACAGCTCTGGGGGGAAAACCTGCGATCGACAGCAGGAGAAACGACCGCCGAAAATGAAATCCAAAACTAAAAAATGGGGTTTACAGGCGTTGCAGAACCAACAATGGGCTTAGGCTACAAGTTGCAAGCTTAGGGGTTGATCATATCTACAATATTGAAGTAAAATAACAACAAAAACAAG
The DNA here is from genome assembly GCA_027924585.1 of Larix kaempferi. Taxonomy (NCBI): domain Eukaryota; kingdom Viridiplantae; phylum Streptophyta; class Pinopsida; order Pinales; family Pinaceae; genus Larix; species Larix kaempferi. The sequence continues at coordinate 7,570,824 of BSBM01000307.1, read as the reverse complement.
AACAAATCTAAATCTAACCAAAGATTCAAAGAAAAGCGAAGTCGCCAAAAACTGTTGCTTGGGTTTTCACCCAAGCTTGTGCAAATGAGCACCTACTAAATTCGTAGTAGCATTTTCAATAAAACAGTAAAAAGATAATGTAAAAGGTAAAAAATAATCTAACATGTGCATAATAAACTTTACAGTAAACAGTAAAAAACTCAAATCTTCCATGTAAAACAAACTTTATTCATAAAAAATAGATTTACAAATGAAAGATTACCTCAATGGTGATGTTGGTTGAGCTTGATTAGATGCAAGGATCAGTTGCTCCAATGCTCCAATGGTTCCTTCTCTTCTCCAAATGCAAATGGGGATTGGCCAAAAGGGTTCACTCCAAAGGTGGATCTAAAGACAAATGATGGGCTTAAGATCTCAAAAATGAATTTGGCAGCATAAGGATAGGCAAGAATGTGGATGAATAACAGGGAGCCTCTATCACCTTTTTATAGCTTTTAGGTGATGGAGAATACAACCATGGTTTAAGGTAACCAATGGTATTGGTAAAAAAAAATTAGGGTTTCTTTTCCTCTTTTTCCCTCTTTTTTCCTTTTTTGAATATATTTTTGAATTTTATTCCCTTTTAATTGATTTTTGGGAATTTTGGACCCCTTTGGAGGGTTTTTGGTATTTTTTTAGGAAATTTAATTATTTTGAGGAGAAAAAGATGGATTTTGGCCTTTTTGGTGGCCTTTTGAGAGGTTTTATAGGTTTTAGAGGCTAAAATGGTAGGAAAAATGGACAAATAGGTCGTGTGACTAGGGAGATGAGCTAGTGAGCATTTTTTGGGTGTTAACAACCACCCCAAATAGTTGATCAAACTAAAAAATTCAATATAAAATGCTTGGAAAACTAGTTACACTAATTTTTTCCATATAAGCCCCACCAATGGGCCCAATGGCTTGCTCTAGCTAAGTGGTAGTATAATACCACTTAACACAGTTATACAAAGATGACACCATATGAAGTAGTGTATGACCAAAAACCATTATTAATGTTTTACTATATACTAGGTACCCCACGAGTTCAAGTAGTGGATGAAGCACTCTACACCAGAGATGGCGTTCTTTGCATTCTTAAAGATAATATGATTCTTTCCCAAAATAGAATGAAGAAACATTCCAATCAACATCACTCCAAGAACTCCTTTGAAGATGGGTATTGGGTGTTTCTTCAACTCCAACTTTATAAACATACATCTCTCAAGGCCCATCTCGATTAGAAGTTCGCTCCAAAGTTCTATGGACCCTTCACCATCTTATAGTGCATTGCACAAGTAGCCTTTAAGATTTCTCTTCTATACCACTCCAAGATTCACCTTGTGTTCCATGTCTCTTCCCTCAAAAACTTGGTGGGATCTAATTGAAAAGTACATACCATTTTTCTCGAATTGGATGGGGACGACTTAATTTGTATTTAGATGCATCCAATATTAGCTTCTAGGGAAATACAATTGTGAGGGAACACTATCAACAAAGTTTTGATCCAATGGCCAAAGATGTTTCTAGAATATGCAACTTGGGAACCAACCAACATTTTACAACAATTTCCACACCTTCATTGTTGAGGGGAACACTGCTTTTGAAGGGGGGGGGCATGTTAGGTTCCTATCATAACTCACCTTACTCTAAGAATTAATCACACATTGTATAAGACCATAAATTTATAACAAGGCCAAATAACATAGTGTTCAACAATCAATGCAAAAAGGGTCTATTTATTAATTAAGACCCACTAGGAAGTTGTATTTTGACCATGTCAAGTAGATATGGTTTTGGATATTCGAATCCTATTTAAATAGATTCAAGTCTATGAAGTTTTCTGTGAAGAATATTATAATGATATCTACTAAAATGAATTTCCACCGCACGATAAGAGGCTCGTGAACATTTTTCCCATAATAACAAAGCTCAGTTCATGTCATATTTGTTGATGTATTCGTAAATTTAGAAGATATTCACTTGTATATTGTATGTATTACATTTGTACTTTATTGCATCCCCAATTAAGATGTATTATTCCTTAGATTGCAAGTGTCATCATTTGTATTTGCAAGTGTTGCAAGTTACATTGTAAGTGTTGTAACTTTTATTTGATGGGTTATTAGACAACCTTGGTGGGGTCGGCCCTATATGAGTCATGTGGATGGGTTATTAGGCTTCCTTAGGAAGTCATCCCAGTCAGAGTTAAAGCCAGGTTAAGTTAATGTATAAATAGAGAGTGTGACTCTCTCATTATGTTCATGCATTCACTCACTCACTTTGTATTAGTGAGAGAGAGGAGGAGTGTGCACAAGTGGAGGAGGAGAAGCTGCTAGGAGGCTGTCTCTTGGTTTGGGTTTTTGTATTGGTGCTCATTCTATCTCTGAGGAAGTTGCGGGGTTTTTCACCTTCTTGGTTTTCCCTGGTGAAATGCTTTGTGTCTCTTTTCTCTTTTGTTTGATATGATGTACATGTTGTTCTCTTAGGTAATATCCTAGATCGTATTGAATTAAATGATGAAAAAATAACATGGAATCAGAGCTAGCCTGAAGGAAGGCATTGTATGGCATTTATGACACTTGTTGCACTTGCGACAAATTGGAAGCTAGGGCTTGATATAGTAAAAATTAGTCATCATGGAAATTTCACTATAAATCCATTTTGATGAAGGTTCTGTTGATGTATATGTAACTTCGGAATGTATTTCACATATATGTATATTGTATTCCTATAGAGATGTTATTATTCCTCTATATAGAAGTGTCATCATTTATATTGTAAGTGTCGTAACTTCTACTTGATGGGTTATTAGACCACCTTGTTGAGTTCGGCCCTGTATAAGTCATGTGGGTCAAAGGGTTATTAGACCACCCTATTGGGGGTTGGCCATGTGGGTCAAAGGGTTATTAGACCACCCTAGTGGGGGTCGGCCCAGTTAGCATTATGTTAAGTGGTTAAGTTGAGGTCGACCTAGTTGAGTAAAGGTCAAGTCAAGTTAGTGTATAAATAGAGAGCATGTCTCTCTCATTTTACACATTCTATTCTCTCACTCACACTTGGGAGAGTGGCGTACTTGTGTAGGAGGAGGCTCTACTGCTAGGAGAAGACTATCTCTGGTATTCTGGTTGTATCATTACTCTATCTATCTTTGAGGAAGTTATTGGGGTTTTTCACCTTTATGATTTTCCCCAAGTAAACTCTGTGTCTCTTGTGTGCTTGCATTATTGTGTCCATGATTGATATGTTGTAGATTTGTTGTACATGTTTTTCTATCAGTTAAGATCCTAGATCAGATTGAAGTAAATTCTGAAAATTTAATAGGTTCAAGGTCTGAATTTGTTATAGGATGAATATCAGACACAGATGTACCCTATGTAAAAATTTCAGCCTCATATTCATTGTACTTTGTGAGATATGATCCATAAAAGTTAAGGGTTTCTGCCTCTTCCAGAATGCCACCCTAAATAGGTGACCTAGGAACGAAGCTCATATCTTGGGCTAGGAATCTCCAAACGAAATTCCGTAAAAAGTTTCAGTTAAGGAATGGACTATAGTTTCACAGGTTCTATTTTTAGAGGACTATGTTTGCTATGTTGTTTCATCCCTTAAGCATATCATGTTGCGACACTTAGCATATCTCTCTCATAGAGAATCCATTGGAGCTTAGATCTATGGGGTTGGAAATCTGACAGGTCATTCTACCACAAGATGAAGTTTCAGATCCTAAGGATCCAAAATTTTAGAGATACATCAGAAACAATATGGCATATATTTTTGTCCAAACAGAATTGGATTCTGAGCACTTTCATTTTTAGGTTTGTCACTGCTGCTGGAAATTAGGAATTTTGAAAGTAGTGGAATTTTGGAGTGATCTCAGCACAGGATTTCTCTCCTTATAAAAATCGCAATTTAGAGACCAAGATTGAATTTTTTGGTTGGGTAGAACCCCGGGATCTATCAAACCCTAGTTCGGGTTTTGGACCAAAAAATCAGTAAACCAGATTTTGACAGAAGTTGGAGATCCAAAATTCGCAAGTCAATTTTGGAGGGTCAATTTTTGAAGTTTTCAAAATCTGAGCACACTAGTTTTCCCGCCTCAGTCAAATGCATCTCCCTGTCCAGACAGAAGTTTGAAATTCCAAGTTTGGATTTTTTAGGGTTTCTCTGCCAAACCCTAGCTAACTCCAGATCTAGTTTCAACAATTCAAAGTGGATTGGGTTAATCCTAGAAGAGAATGATTTGGACACCTACATAAGTGAATAAGTTCAAGTTCCAGAGGGAGATGAGGCTAAGGCCTTACAAACTAAGACTACAAGCAATCCCGACACTTATGACTTGAGGCGATATAGGTATGTTTTGAAATCTATTCATGATTAAGTTTGTCTTCATATTATTGAGGTAGTACAATCTTGATTAATTTTAGACTTGTCTTATCACCTTAGTAAAACTATGAATGCATGTGAATGATATAAGACATTCATTGATTAGGGTCATGGCACTTATGATTTTACTAATGCACTGTACTGTTGTATGAGGATGATGTTGTTTGCTAACATGAAAGGTACATCAAGAAAGACAAATCAAATTCTAGATCAAGAACATATGACCATGGTGACATGAAGACAAAGAACCATCCATAGCCATTGATCACATAGAAGCTCTACTTACGAGGTATGTATAATTTGGTTCTACAATGCTTAACTTATGAGATATGCAGGTTACTAGCACAAGGTCTCTAAATCATTGAAGAGAACAAAGAAGACATTGTTTGGGTATGTTAGACATAACTCGCAAACATAATGATCCAGGTATGCTTTTCCTATATCAAGTTAGAATCCTACCTTGTGTTAGGGTCTCATATAAGTATACTTTTGTATGACTGATAATGATTATTCATGAATTTATAGGTTTGAATAATCATGGTTTTATGCATATTATGCTTCTTACTTTGATTAATGATATAACAAACCAGAAGAGTCCTATGGTCAAATAAGAATATGCATGAGTAAAAGAAGTCCTCCCTGAAACCCTGAATACTAACACTTGTGATAAATTACCTGTGTATGAGATGACCATAACCATACATGTTTAAGATTATTTAGAATCATAATGTTTTGATAGTTTTGAGATTATAGTAATGAAGTATGATTGTGTATGTTAGAACATTTTTCCACCTATGTACATTAATCATTTATTAATGATGATTAATTAGCCCAAGTGATTAATGATTACATCCCTAAGTTGATTAGTTGGTAAATGGACAAATTATCATGAACTGGTTAGCAATGTGAACAAGTGCTGAGTCAAACCAGCTTTGTGGAGCGCTCCCCAGTGCAATTAATGCATTCAGCATGCCTAGAGCGCCCTCCTTAGGTCATTTAATGCATTCAGCATGCTTCTCTTCTACCTAGGGTGCATTTGCTCAGTTTGTGGACAATCTTGCCAACTTTGTCATCATTTTGGCCAATTTTAGCTTCCAAACCTCTAACCCACCAGTTTCTTCACATGTGTGAGGTCACATGGGCCTGTCCAGTCATTCCCAACATTCACACTGCAGATTCGAACCAGTTTGGGATGGTTTGGGATATTTTTGGTCAACCTAGGGGGGTTTGAGCTTTTTCTAAGCTAGATCAGTGTGAACACTCCAGATGGATTCGAATTCTTCCAGATTTGTATATATGGGTGTTCTTAACCTATGTTAAGGTTGGACAGTTAATAATATTGACATTATTCACCAATTTGATGTGTATTGTTCTTCATTCATTTAAATTTTTATGCTAATTCTTGCAAATGTTGTGCAATCTTTCACCAGTGAGGAATCCACAGTAGCTAGGTTCAGCTGTGATTGAGATTTTACATGGTATCAGAGCTCTTGGAGCTAGAATTCGAACCAGCAAGACTATTGTAGTGGATTGCCAGAAGCAGTGGAGAAACCACATAATTCCTGAGGCCATTGCCTTGAGCTTACTGGAGAAATCTAGTGGCTCCTCTCAGGTGTGATGCTCTCCCGAATGCACCCACTATCCATACAGGGTTCGAATCTGTTAGTGTAGATCCCTCCTGAGTGATTTGAGAGTTGTTTGCAGGTATTGAAGATCAGCATTGTTAGCAAGTGCGAATTGCAGCAGAGAAGAATGGAGCCATCTCACCCAAACGTGCTCACACCCTTCAACTATTTCGATTGGAAGGCAGAAATGGTGATTTTGCTGAGATCTAAGGGTCTCTACAGAATCACGATGGGCACTGAGGTTGAGCCAAACTCAGCTGTGGAGAAATCCAAGTTTTTTAACAGAATGGATGAGGCATTTGGCCTCCTTTGTCTCAGCATTTCGAGAGACCTCCTGTTTCATGTAGAAAGTCTAGCAACTCCAAATGAAGTGTGGCTCAAGCTTGAGACACTGTTTGGAAAGACTGATGAGATGAGAGGCCACCAGCTCGAAAATGAGCTTGTCTCACTGAGCCCAGGGAATTTCGATTCCATCCAGGACTTCTTCACCAAGTTCAAGAACTTGGTCTTGCAGATCAGACAATGTGGCATAGAGAAGAAAGAAGAACAGTTGGTGTTGTCCATTCTCTCCAAATTGGGTTCTGAATACTCAGTTTTTGTGTCTTCCTTCAACTCCACAAGGCTCACAGTTAGAGGTTGGAAGATGCCATCCTTGGCTGACTTCATGGAGATGCTAACTCAAGAGCAAGACAAGCTGGTCTTGATGGGCTCCATCAAGCAAAAAGATCAAGTTCTTGCAGCTGGAGATTCGAAATGTGGAAGAGGCAAGCAAAAACCCAGGGGGTCGAAACCTCAAGAGAAGAAGAAGAAGGATGAGAGGCCCAAATCCTCTGAGGGGGTTTCGAATCCTGTCAAGAACAAGGGAAAGAAGGCTGAGAAGACAAAATGTAGCTACTGTCAAAGAGGTTTTCATCCAGAGAGCTCATGCATGAAGAAAACCATAGACACCATGACCCATCTCCTACAGAAAAATAATATTCCTCTTCCTGAAAGTTCCAAGAAGAAGGAGTGCGTTTCTGAAGACAAGGAGAGCTGCCATGCTTTGGTATCTATCTCATCTCATTCACCTTTGTTCATCATTGATTCAGGTGCCTCAAGGCACATGGCTTCCTCAAGAGACTCGTTTTCTGAACTTGCTCCCTACAGTGGCCTCTCAATTTGAATGGGAGATGACTCAGAAATCCCTGCTCATGGCATTGGGAAAATTTCTATGGAGAATGGCTTCTTCTCCAATGTGCTGTACGTGCCAAATCTTGCAGCAAACTTGCTCTCTGTATATCAAATGACACATACTGGAGCAGCAAAGAAGGTGGTCTTCACTCAGGATGATGTGGAGATATCAGAAGTTTCCACCGGGAAAATTGTTGCAAAGGGCGTTGCAGACCATGACATGAAGATGTACAAGTTCTCCCACGTCCTCGAATTCTCTTCACCAAGTGTGCTTCTATCACATGGGAATGAGACCAGCAAGCTATGGCATCAAAGGTATGGGCACCTAAACTACAGATATCTTCAAGTTTTAAGCAAAGAAAATATGGTAGAAGGGCTGCCCCAAATCAGTTTTTCGAGTGGAACATGCAAGGGTTGCATGGTTGGGAAGCATCCTGAAAGGAAGTTTGACAAAGGGAAGGCAAGGAGGGCTGATCAAACTCTTGGGATAGTCCATTCTGATCTGATAGGGCCACTCCCCACTCCCTCCTATGGCTGCAGCAAATATGTGCTCACCTTCATCGATGACTACTCAAGGTACTGCTGGTTATTTTTCCTTAAGCAAAAATCTGAAGTCTTTGAATGTTTCAAGATTTTTAAGAGCATGGTTGAGAACTTCAGTGGGAAGACCATGAAGGTTTTGAGGACTGATAATGGTAGAGAGTATGTCAACAACAATTTGCAGCAGCTCTGTCAAGAGCATGGCATTCAGATGCAACACTCAGTGCCCTACACACCTCAGGAAAATGGTGTTGCAGAGCGCAAAAATAGAGCACTGAAAGAGATGGCAACTTGCATGTTGCAAGCAAGGGATTTGTCTCCCAAATTGTGGGCTGAAGCTATGAATTGTGCAGCATATGTTCAGAACAGAGCACCACACAAAGCATTGCAAGGAATCACTCCATTTGAAGCATGGATGGGCCAAAAGCCAAATGTCTCACATTTCAGAATTTTTGGCTCAAGGGCTTGGGCCAGAATTCCACCGGAGAAGAGAAAGGCATTGCAGCCCCAAAGCAAGGAGTCAATCATGGTTGGGTATGCAGAGGATTCCAAGGGCTACAAGCTCTTTGATCCATCCACTCACAAAACTTTCATTGAAAGAAGTGTCAAATTCGAAGAGGAAGAATTCTTGCAAGCTAGTGAACAAGGTGATGGGGAATGCTCCTTTCCTCGACTTGATGATGAAGTAAGTAGTGATTCATTCTCTGATATTTCTGATTCTGATATTGCTGAAGATGATGTTGATATGGATTCTGAACATATCCCTCCTTCAAGGCCCAAGTGGGCAGAGAAAACAATCCAAAGTGCCAGAGAGCTTGTGGGAGATCCCCAAGATGCTAGGAAAACTAGATCTCAATTTCACAATTCCTTTGCATATGATAATTCTGATCTGAGTGAGGCATGTTACTTGATGGTTGGATCTGATCCAATGTCATATTCAGAAGCATGTACAGACCCAAGGTGGCAATCAGCCATGCAAGAGGAGATGAACTCACTCCATGAGAACAAAACATGGGATTTGGTCCCTCTTCCTCCCAAGAGGAAACTAGTGCAATGCAAGTGGATTTATAGAACCAAAATTGGATCTGATTGCTCTGATCTGAAGTATAAGGCCAGGTTGGTAGCTAAGGGTTACTCTCAGGTCCAAGGAGTGGACTATACAGAAACATTTGCACTGGTGGCAAAGATGGACTCCATAAGACTAGTTTTGGCCATTGGGGCTTCCAAGCGATGGGAGATTCATCACATGGATGTAAAAAGTGCCTTTCTTCATGGGGATCTGAATGAGGAGATATATATGCAGCAGCCTGAAGGTTTTATTTCTGATCATACACTTGTTTGCAGGTTGAACAAATCACTCTATGGGCTCAAGCAAGCTCCTAGAGCATGGTATGCAAAAATGGACAATTTTCTGCTATCTTTGGGGTTTGAGAGGTGTAAGTCTGATCCAAATGTGTATATGCAGCATGTTAGTGATCTGATATTGATTATTGTACTGTATGTTGATGATCTTTTGATCATTGGTAGCTGCACCAAAGAACTTGACTCAGTTAAGAGAGCATTGCACAGTGCATTCTCGATGACCGATCTAGGATTGCTAAAACAATTTATGGGTTTGGAGATTGATCAATCTGTGAATGGAATTTCTGTATGTCAGTCAAGGTATGCTTCAGATTTGCTGCAGAAATTTAAGATGGCTGAATGTAAGTCTGCAAAATTTCCATTTCTTTCAGGAGTTAAGCTTACAGAATGGGGTTCTTCACCACTAGTTGACAGTTCACTGTATAGACAACTAGTTGGGAGTTTGTTGTATCTTACACACTCTCGACCAGATTTGTCTTATGCTGTTGGGGCTGTTGCAAGGCACATGCAAGAGCCTCATGAGATCCATTGGAAGGCAGCCAAGAGGATCCTTCATTATGTTCAGGGTACTAAGTCATTTGGTATCCATTATGCTGCTGGTTCATCCCTTGAACTAGTAGGATTTACAGATTCTGATTGGGCCGGTGATTGTATTGATCGGAAGTCAACTTCCGGTTATGTTTTTATGCTTGCACATGGACCTATATGCTGGTCAAGCAAGAAACAAAGCACTATTTCCTTATCTTCAGCTGAGGCCGAGTACAGGGGAGCAGTTAATGCAGCCACACAATGTGTTTGGTTGCAAGGTATTCTTGCAGAGTTCGGGATTGTCTTTGATTCACCCACTATTCTTTGGTGTGATAATCAAAGTACAATCAAGATTTCTACCGATCCAGTACAGAGACAGAGGACCAAGCACATAGAGATACACATGCATTACATTCGGGGGTTGGTGCATGACCGGACCATAGCATTGCAGTATTGCCCATCCAGTGAGCAAACTACTGATATCTTCACCAAGTGTTTTACCGAGAAGACCTTCACTCACCTTAGATCTTTGCTTGGGGTGAGTGATGCATGGTGATGATTGGTGTATTTTGATATATGCCACATGTCCATTTTAGAGGGGATGTTTTATTTCCCATGTGGTTTTCCTCCTTACCTTGGTTACATGGACAAATAAATTTTATGATGTAAAAGGTGACTTGAGCCTAGTTGCCAAGGCCTTAATTTTTGATATTTCACTAAGTCTAGCTTAAGGGGGGGTGTTAGAACATTTTTCCACCTATGTACATTAATCATTTATTAATGATGATTAATTAGCCCAAGTGATTAATGATTACATCCCTAAGTTGATTAGTTGGTAAATGGTCAAATTATCATGAACTGGTTAGCAATGTGAACAAGTGCTGAGTCAAACCAGCTTTGTGGAGCGCTCCCCAGGGCAATTAATGCATTCAGCATGCCTAGAGCGCCCTCCTCAGGTCATTTAATGCATTCAGCATGCTTCTCTTCTACCTAGGGCGCATTTGCTCAGTTTGTGGACAATCTTGCCAACTTTGTCATCATTTTGGCCAATTTTAGCTTCCAAACCTCTAACCAACCAGTTTCTTCACATGTGTGAGGTCACATGGGCCTGTCCAGTCATTCCCAGCATTCACACTGCAGATTCGAACCAGTTTGGGATGGTTTGGGATATTTTTGGTCAACCTAGGGGGGTTTGAGCTTTTTCTAAGCTAGATCAGTGTGAACACTCCAGATGGATTCGAATTCTTCCAGATTTGTATATATGGGTGTTCTTAACCTATGTTAAGGTTGGACAGTTAATAATATTGACATTATTCACCAATTTGATGTGTATTGTTCTTCATTCATTTAAATTTTTATGCTAATTCTTGCAAATGTTGTGCAATCTTTCACCAGTGAGGAATCCACAGTAGATAGGTTCAGCTGTGATTGAGATTTTACAGTGTATGAGATCTTGAGGATGACACAATGATGACACGAGTGCACACTTAAGCATGCATAGTGGTCCGGGATGGATATATGTTCAAAGACAGATAATCTAGGAAGCAAAGATCAAGAGGAAGCACACTCCAGTAATTCCTGTAAGGAAGTAAAGATTGAGAGGGAGTCCACCAAACAAGCAAACAAAGATAAGTATTTGAATTGTCATTTCTTGTATATATGATTACTTAAATAATGTTGTTCAGTCATGTACATACTTATGTTCCTATATTTAGGATATATATTATGCATTTTAGAAAATTTGCATTAATGAACAAGATACTACTAATATAGTAATGGGTAAGTGGCCTATGGTACTGTACAACACTCCATTGCTACTTATCTAGAATGAAACCTCTTTGCTGTCATGTTGGGAGTAGTGCACACTCTTAACAATGTTCTGGTAGAGATGGAAGGCATCTAGAAAGTTACAGGATATGGATAACTGTTCTATTGAAGCATTGGCTAAGATAATTGCATGATTGTATGACATATGTCCTTATGTGTAAGATTTTGTTCTGAAAACTATGAGAAAGTTCTAATCATGCAATTGAATTTGACTTGTAGAAAAGATCATGTACAATCACCTACAAAAGAAGGACAACGACGTTTGTTCCAGCAATGAAGTTCAAGAAAACTACCTATTGAAGATATTTAAGAATCTGAAGTTCCCAAGATCAGGGATGTAGTAATGGAAGGATTCTATGATCGAGGAGTACCAGTCGATCATGAAGAATGATTTCTTGGATGTGGTCCTGAGACTAGAAGGGAAGTCTATTGTGACTTCCAAGTGGATCTACAGGATCAAGCATGCTACAGAAGGTAGCATAGAGAAATACAAGGAAATATTTGTGGCACATGGCTTCTCCCGGAAAGAATGGATATATTATGAGGAAACATTTGCACCTATAGCCATATATGCTTCCATTAGAATAGTACTTGCTTTGGCTGCAGTCACGAAGTGGAAGATACAATAGATGGATGCCAAGATAGCCTTCTTGAATGGTGTAGGCAAAGAGGAATTGTATGTGGAGTAGCCATAAGGTTTTGAGACACATGATAGGGAGTCACATGTGTGCAAATTGAAGAAATCCTTTTACGGTTTGAAAGAAGCACCTAGGACGTGGTACGACAGGATTGACAGCTTCCTGACTAGTTTGGGCTTTACCAAGAGTAAATTGGATTTTAATCATTACTACAAGGTTGAGGAAGGAAATCCAATGATACTCCTACTATATGTGGATGACCTGGTTGTGATAGGTGAGGATGGGTTGATTGCTGATACGAAGAGGAAGCTTCCTGCCAAAGTTCGAGATGAAGGACTTCGGTATGATGCATTACTTTTTAGGTATGAAGGTGTGGAAGAGTACAGATGGAATCTTCCTTGGAGAAGGGAAGTATGCAGTAGACATCCTAAAGCGGTTCGGGATGATGGAATGCAAAGCCATGGCCACACCTATGGCATCGAACTTGAATCTATTAAGTGATGCTTCATCAGATTCGGTTGATGCCATGATGTATCGTCAGATGATTGGGTCCCTTGATGTACCTGACAAACACGAGACCAAATATTTTCTTTGTTGTGAACACTTTGAGCCAGTTCCTGACAGATCCTAGACATGTTCACTTGATTGTTGTAAAGCATATTCTGAGGTACCTAAAGGGTACAATTGATTATGCGCTCAAGTATGATGCGAATCAAAAGTTTAACTTAGAGGGTTATGTTGATTCATATTGGGAAGGAAGTGCTGTAGATAGGAAGAGCACTTTGGGGTGCTGCTTTAGTATGGGATCAGGTGTGATCTCTTGTTTTAGCAGGAAGAAATCCTGCGTAGCACTGAGTACAGCCAAAGCAGAGTATGTCGCAGCTTGTTCGGCTAATTGTGAGGTAGTATGGCTAAGGAAGCTACTGTCTAATTTGTTTGATCTCCAGTTGGATGCTACTTGTATCTTCTGTGAAAACTAGAGTTGTGTGAAGTTGTCTGAGAACCTTGTGTTCCATGACAAGTCGAAGCACATCGAGATCATGTTAGGAACCCATGTCTTTACTTTGTTAGTATGTTGTTGTTGGACACATATGCTTTGTAAGTCGTCCCATAGTATTTGTTGATCAATAGTTTGTGTTATTGTTGTTGGCACATATGCTTTGTAAGTCACTCGTAGTATTGTTGATCCATAGTTTGTAGTGGCCCGTGGTTTTGACCCATGGTATTGGAGCTTAGACTTAGTATATAAGTGTGTGTTGAGACCTATGAAGGCACCGTGAAGTTATTTTTATTGAGCTTGCTCATAGGAGGTTGCCCCCTCGAAGTGGCCTATGATCAATATAAAAGTGATTCTCAGTTCTGTCATTTCTGCTATTTCACATATTCCTATTAATTAATTGTTGCAGGTGCATCACATCTGGTATCAGAGCACTTTCTTGGGCTCGCTGGGTGAAATTTCTGCCAAATTTTTTTTCGCATCTGTTGCAGGTTCGGATTTGGGAATAATCCCTATCCTCTTAACTGTGGGAAGTACTTGGGCATAAGCCCTAAAACTCATTGTGAGGAGTACCACAGGAACCCCGAAGTAGCTGGCCCATTGAGAGGACTTGCCAGTGAAAAGGGCAACGACCCCTACCTGATTGACTAGTTCCCACCCATGAGGTAAACCAAGAGCTGTCGTTTGTGGCAAAGTGGTTATCAGTTTTACCTGAGCCATGGAGTGAGGGGTACTGCCCCAATACGGAATTCGTCAGACAGCATTGGTGGCCGAGTGAAACCCCTAAACTGTTAGGAAGCCGCACATACCTGGGGTCCATATCTACTTTTAGCTGAACTATTGTCGATCACTACTGCGTCGTTTTAGATCCATTTTGTAAGCTGTTCCAGATCCATCCATTTTCAATCTAGTCAGCGCTGTTCCAGATCCCTTCCGAGCCATAGCCACTCCAGTCTGGAAAAAAAAAAACAGTTTTTTGTCCATATCTCCCTTGTTTTCACTCTGTTTCCCTTGAAATTTTTGGGGAACCCCTGTCATCCCATTCTGCATATTTCATTCCTGAGGACCCTATCCCTAATTCCCCTTCCCAAAGCCCGAAATCCCACATTTGTCTATTTTTAGGGTTTGCCATAACTTCCTCAGATTTCACCCAATCACCTTCAAATTTTACCACAGAGTTCCTTTCTGAATTCTGCTTCTTTGTCCCCTCTGCCAAATTTTCCCATTCTTTCACCCCTCTTCTGGAATCCTCATTTTTGCTTCCCTGTCTAGTCGACAGTGTCCAACACCTAGTCAAACCCCAATTACCCTTCAGATTTTTTCCCAAGTCTAGATTTTCCCTTACTGAAGCCGTTTCTGTTTTTGTTTTCCTACCTAGTCAAAAATTAAATAAAAAAAAACTCCTGGTTATGGTTGTCACCCGTGCAGGAGCAAAAACCATGGAAGAATCCCTTGCAACCATCCAAGCCAAACTCCAGGATCTGGATGAAAAATTTCTTGGCCTCCACCTTGAACATTCAGCTTTGAACAGCAAATGGCAGTCCAAGTCTTCATCAGACAATGGGTTCTCTTCTTCCATCATTTTTCGTGGTCCGAAGCTTGATTTTCCTCACTTCAATGGTACTGATCCAACTGGATGGATCTATCGTGCAGAACAGTATTTCAGTCTTCATAATACTTTTGATGTCAACAAAGTTCCGCTGGCATCCTTTCACTTGGAATAGGAAGCTCTTCAATGGTACCGTTGGTACATCAAGGCTCATCCAGAGCCCAAATGGTCAGACTTTTGCCAGCTCCTTTTGCAACGATTTGGTCCTAGTGCTTTCGATGACTTCACCAGAGCCCTCACTAAACTTCACCAAATTGGCACTGTGAGAGAGTATCAAACTGAATTTGAGAACCTAGCCAACCACATCGAAGGATTGTCTGATGACTTTTATCGGAGATGTTTTATCAGTGGTCTAAAGGATGCCATCCGCTCTGAGGTCAAAATGTTCTGTCCCACCACAATGATGGAAGCCCTAGGGTTGGCTAAGTTGGAAGAAGGCAAGATTGCATCCCAACAACGGTCCAAGCCCACTTTTGTTCCCTTCCAAAATATGGGTTCTCAGCGACCACCTATACCACAGGCTCCTCGACTGACTCCTATCAAGTGTTTGTCTGAAACAGAGATGCAAGCACGTAGAGAAAAGGGGCTTTGCTATAATTGTGATGAGAAATTCACTCAGGGACATAGATGTGTTCAACAAAAGCTCTATCTCTTGGATGTGGAGTCTCCGCCTGCCTCTAAAATTGGTGACGAAGATCTAGAAACACTGGATGCTCCGGTCGACATTCAGGAACCGCCTATTGACCCTCCATCTTAGGATGACCAACTAGAGATATCTCTCCATGTTTTAGCTGGAATCACCACCCCCCAAACAATGCGGGTCAGGGGTTACTTCAAGAAGCTTCCTCTTACAATACTCATTGATTCTGGTAGCACTCATAATTTCATTGACCCTCGGATCGCCAAACAAGCTGATTGTTTTATCCATCCTTGCTCCAACTTTGAAGTCATGGTTGCCAATGGGGGCACCTTACCTTGCAAAGGGAAGTGTAAAAATGTGCATATATCTATGGGAGATTATACCTTGCGCTCTGGCATGTTTGCCTTGCCCTTAGGCGGATGTGATGTGGTTTTGGGTGCTTAATGGCTACGCACACTTGGCCCTATCTTATGGGATTTTGCTGAACTTTGGATGCAGTTTTCCCTCAATGGACAAAAACACACATTGACCGGATTACAACCAGGTTCTCTCAGCATCATTAGTTCACATCGCATGGAAAAACCCCTCAAGAAGAATTCACATGGTGTCATCGCTCAGATCCATTCCATTCAGATGCAACCATCAGTGGTCTCCACTACTACTTTGGATCTACAACAAATTCTGGATCGATATACAGGTGTCTTTGTTGAACCAGTGGGATTACCACCTTCCAGGCTAGAAGACCATCATATTCAACTCCTTCGTGGTAGCATTCCTCCCAACATCAGGCCCTATAGCTACCCATTCCACCAAAAAATGGAGATTGAAATGCTCGTTCGGGACTTATTGAAGCAAGGTATTATTCACCCAAGCACTAGTTCCTTTTCTTCTCCAGTTATTCTTGTCCGCAAAAAAGACGGGTCATGGCGCCTCTGCATTGACTTTCGAGCACTTAATCACCTCACCATCAAGGATAAGTTTCCAATTCCTGTTGTTGATGAGCTTCTTGATGAGCTTCATGGGGCTCACTTTTTTTCCAAGTTGGATCTTCATTCTGGGTATCATCAAATTTGGCTTCATGAAGATGATATCCCTAAACAGCTTTCTGCACACATGATGGCCATTATGAGTTTTTGGTCATGCCCTTTGGCCTCACTAATGCTCCTTCCACATTCCAGGCCTTAATGAATAAAATCTTTCGACCCTACTTGCAGAAATTCATTCTGGTATTCTTTGATGATATCCTTATCTACAGTAAAACATGGGATGAACATCTCCAGCATCTGGATCTTGTCATGCAACTTTTCTCTGACCATCATCTCCATGCCAAGCAGTCTAAATGTGTTTTTGGACAGAAGGAAGTTGAGTATCTCAGGCACATTATCTCAGCACAAGGGGTTCGCGTGGATCCTGCCAAAATCGATGCCATGAACAATTGGCCGCATCCTCAGACACTCAAGAGCCTTCATGGTTTTTGGGGTTGACTGGCTACTACTGCAAGTTTGTCAAGGATTATGGGAATATTGCAGCTCCATTAACTGCTCTATTGAAAAAGGATGCTTTTACATGGACACCTGCTGCTCAGTGTGCATTTGACAAACTAAAACAAGCTATGTGTACTACACGTGTGCTATCTATGCCTGATTTTTCCAAGCCCTTCACTATTGAGAGTGATGCTTGCAGCAATGGACTTGTTGTTGTTCTCCTTCAAGATGAACACCCCATTGCATTCACCAGCAAATCCCTTTCAGATAACAATTTAGCTGCCTCTACCTATGAGAAGGAAATGATGGCTATTTTGCATGCAGTACAGAAGTGGCGCCCATACCTATTAGGAAATCATTTCTGCATCGAGACTGATCACCAGAGTCTGAAATATTTATTGGACCAATGTGTCTCCTCCCCGGCACAACAGAAATGGGTTAGCAAACTCATGGGTTATGACTATGAGATCACTTACAAGAAGGGTAAAGACAATATTGTGGCAGATGCTCTTTCTCGCACATTTGATGCCCAAGGTTCTCTTTCAGCTATTTCTATGCCTGTTCCAAATTGGTTGCAATCTGTTCAACAGGGTTATGTTAATGACTCTTCCTTATCTCAAATCATCCAATGCTTGACCAACAACCCTTCTGCTGTACCACATTACTCTTAGGATGGTGCTTCTCTGCGATACAAGGGTCCTCTGGTGCTTCCCCAGAGCACAGATCTTCAATAGGTTGTCTTCTATGAACTCCATGCTTCTCCATCGGCAAGGCACTCTGGGTTCCTCAAAGCGTATGAACGAGCACGGCTTAACTTCTTTTGGCAGGGCATGAAAAGGACAATTCAACATATGGTGGCTGAATGTGATACCTGCCAGCGCAATAAGGGTGAAACAACACTTCTTCTAGGATTGCTTGAACCCTTTCCCATACCTACAGGGATTTGGACAGATATTTCTATGGATTTCATTGAAGGGCTCCCTAAATATGGCGGGAAGACAGTGATTCTCATGGTGGTTGATCGCCTCTCCAAATATAGTCATTTTTGTGCTCTCAGCCATCCCTATACAGCCTCCTCCGTTGCTCAAATTTTCCTCGACCATATATTTCTTCTTCATGGCATCCCTTCTTCCACTGTCTTGGATCGTGATGTGACTTTCACCAGTCATTTTTGGACAGAACTATTTCGCCACACTGGCACCAAACTGAAGATGAGTTCAGGGTATCACCCATAAACAGATGGTCAAACTGAAATTATCAATAAATGCTTGGAAACTTATCTTCGTTGCTTCACCTCGGAACAACAACATCAGTGGGAAAAGTGGCTTCCTCTCGCAGAATGGTGGTACAATACCTCTTACCACACCGCCTCTAAAATGACCCCATATGAAGCAGTCTATGGTCAGGAACCTCCATCTCTTCTTCCATACACCCCCACCACTTCACCAGTTCAGGAACTTGACACGGTCCTTCGAAACCGCGACCAGATTCTTCGCATTTTGCGTGAGAGTCTTCAAATGGCAAGAAATCGCATAAAGCAACAAGCTGATCAGCACCATTCTGAGCGCACTTTTCAAGTCGGCGATATGGTTTTTCTTCGTCTCCAGCCGTACAAACAATCCTCCTTGAAACTCAAAGGGCGTCATAAGCTCGCTCCAAAGTTCTATGGGCCATATCGAATTCTTCAGAAGATTGGGTCCGTTGCTTATAAATTGGAACTTCCTCCTTCTTCCCGCATTCATCCAGTCTTTCATGTATCTTGTCTAAAGAAAGTTCTTGGCACCAACATCAGTGGACAAACGATTTTACCCGAACTAGATAATGAAGGATCCATCCTTTTGGAGCCAGAGGCCATCCTCAATCGGTGCATGCGTCAGCTTCGCTCTCTCTCTATCACAGAGGTCTTAATTCAGTGGCACGGCATGCAACCAGAGGATGCTACATGGGAACCACTCCTTCAGATTCAACAACAATTTCCACATCTAAAGCTTTGAGGACAAATCTTTTTTTAAGGGGGAGGGGATGTTAGGAACCCATGTCTTTACTTTGTTAGTATGTTGTTGTTGGACGCATATGCTTTGTAAGTCGTCCCGTAGTATTTGTTGATCAATAGTTTGTGTTATTGTTATTGGCGCATATGCTTTGTAAGTCGCCCGTAGTATTGTTGATCCATAGTTTGTAGTGGCCCGTGGTTTTGACCCATGGTATTGGCGCTTAGACTTAGTATATAAGTGTGTGTTGAGACCTATGAAGGCACCATGAAGTTATTTGTATTGAGCTTGCTCATAGGAGGTTGCCCCCTCAAAGTGGCCTGTGATCAATATAAAAGTGATTCTGAGTTCTGTCATTTCTGTTATTTTGCATATTCGTATTAATTAATTGTTGCAGGTGCATCATAGATAAAGTATCACTATATCCGGGATATGGTGTAGAGAGGAGCAGTGAAGCTCCTGTATGTTGCGACGAACGAGCAGATAGAAGATGTGTTGACCAAACCACTAGCCAGGGTGAAGTTCGAGTACTTCAGAGAGAGGCTTGGTGTTCTTCAGATTGAAGATACTTCTAGGAGGAAGTGACGGGACACAGATGCTAGAGCCATTCCAAGCATGGTGGTAGGAGGGTCTGATGAGCATCAGGATGATGCTACGGATGATGTTCTATATGATGATGATCAGTATGATCATGATCATTAGCATGATGCTCCATGCGAGGATGATCAGGTTGATCATGAGTATCAGTATGATACTATGAGGCCATGGATATGTGGCAGGTTGTGCAATGGCATGTAATTTAGTCTTGGCAGATCCTATAGGTTGAGCAGTAAGCATGTAATTAGTCCTGGGATGCTCTTTAAATGTTTTTCCTGGTAAGCATGTAATGTATTCCTGGGACATCCTATAGGTTGAGCAGGAAGCTCGTAATCAGTCCTGGGATGCTCTTTCGAGGTTTTTCTTGGTAAGCATGTAATGTAGTCCTGAGAGATCCTATAGGTTGAGCAAGAAGCTCATAATCAGTCATTGGATTCTCTTTCGAGGTTTTGCCTGGTCGTATGTAATTTAGTCCCGGGAGATCTTATAGGTTGAGCAATAATCTCGTAATCAGTCCTGAGATGCTCTTTCGAGGTTTTGTGAAGTTTGCATGTAATTTAGTCCTAGGATATCTTATAGGTTGAGCAATAAGCTTGTAATCGGTCTTGAGATTCTCTTTTGAGGTTTTGCAGAAGCACATAATCAGTCCCAAGATTCCACCTCTATCAGGAAACTCGTAGAGATGATGAAGACCTACATGGAGGCTAGTCCTACATCTAGCATGAAAAAGGGCTAGCTTTGTAGAAATTCCTGTGACGAGAAGAATTGAGAGATAGCACCAGTGATCGAGATGATGAGTACAGTAGCAGTGACAATGATGCTCCAGTGATCCAGTGACGATGATCCAGCTGCAGAATTGAAGACTTGTGCGTATAGGTATTGATGACCCGTGTCAAGAGAATACCTTCCTAGTTAAGAGGGAGTGTTGATGTATTTGTAACTTCGGAAGATATTCACTTGTATATTGTATGTATTACGTCATTTGTACTTTATCGTATCCCCAAAAGAGATGTATTATTCCTCTGATTGGAAGTGTCGTCATTTGTATTTCCAAGTGTCGCAAGTTACATTGTAAGTGTCGTAACTTATATTTGATGGGTTATTAGACCACCTTGGTGGGGTCGGCCCTCTATGAGTCACGTGGATGGGTTATTAGTATTCCTTAGGAATTCGGCCCACTTATGGTTAAAGCCAGGTTAAGTTAATGTATAAATAGAGAGTGTGACTCTCTCATTCTATTCATTCATTCACTCACTCAATTCGTATTAGTGAGAAAGAGGAGGAGTGCGCACAAGTGGAGGAGGAGAAGTTGCTAGGAGACTATCTCTTGTTTTGGGGTTTTGTATTGGTGCTCATTCTATCTCTAAGGAAGTTGCAGGGTTTTTCACCTTCTTGGTTTTCCCCGGTGAAATGCTTTGTGTCTCTTATCTCTTGTGTTTGATATGCTGTACATGTTGTTCTCTCAGTTAAGATCCTAGATCATATTGAATTAAATGATGAAAAACTAACAATATTTTTCTATTGTTGTCTCATATTTTTTGTTATGTGTTGCTTATTTTGTTTTATTTCATAGTCATATTTCTATATTGTGTGTGATTCTCAAGTTTAAGGGGGTAGAGAATACCACATTGTTTCAGAGAATTCTTGTCCTCATTCTTGAGTGACAAAAAATTAGTGGCTTGGGTGTAGAGGCACTCAAACATCGGTTCCAAAGGTGCTGAAAACGAGATCAAGTATACATCTACTTGTTTTTATTTCATCAATTAATAGAAATATACTATCTTCCCTACCGCCCCCCCCTTCCTCACCCCTCTAATCTAAAGACTAATATTTCTTATGGTTTATTCTTGCTAGTTTAAAAGGTTTAGATTTCAACTGACAATGAGATCAAGTATACATCTACTTGTTATTTCATCAATTAATATAAATCTATTATCCCCTCCCCCCCTCTAATCTGTTTGTCAATATTCTTATGGTTAATTCTTGTTGGTTTAAAAGTTTTAATTTTCATGATAGTTAACTAGGATGGATCAATGCTAATATTGATTTGTGACTTGATTTATTATTTCATGTTGTGATAACATACTTGAGAAGGGTTGTTGTCTCTCTTGTCTGCAAGTTTGGAAATTCATTAGAACATATTTCTTTGGAGATCTTGTGTGAGAGAAGGATTAAGGACAACCTATATGATCTAGGTTCCTTGTATTCTCCCTCTCTGCTAACATTCAAATTAACACCCTTAACTAAATAAGGAGAAGAATCATATTTTACTATGTGCCCACAACATAAAGACAAAAGACAAGGACACAAGAGAACAAGTCCAATCTTATCTAATCACTACATCCACAATCAGAAAAATTGAGTGAAGAAAGAGGTAGCTTATGAAGACAAAGTTTAGTGATTGAACTACTAATTAAAGGCTCAAGTCTAAGCTCCACAGGGCAAATAGTGAGAAGAAATGCGCAAAAGTGCATTAATTGTACTTGAATATGCTAAAGTTGTGACAAAAGCCTAAAAATACTATGGAAATTGGGTTTTTGAGAGAAAATAATAACAAAAAATAAAAAGGGATAATCCCATATTGAAAAGAGAAACTTGAGAGCACATTTCCCAATGCTATAAAATAAAGGCATTTGGGGCATAGTAAGGAGGACAAAGGAAGAGAAAAGGCATGCTGGAGAGATTCTGAAGATTGGAAAGCTCAACTTCATCAAATGCAAGGGTGGAGAAAGGATAGCTCATGCCAAAGGAAGAATAATGCACATCAAGCTCCATGGTAGATATGTACTTTCTTCTCTATCTTAATATGATATGATTCAAGTTTCCTTCCATATGAGATGTGTTTATGATGGTTTTAAATCTTGAGAAATGATTGATAATTGATTAAAGATATTAGTAAATTTGTGTTAATTGTTTCATATCTGACATTGGAACTCACCATTTCATAGTAAGATAGCTTGTTTAATGTAGATCTAACACTACCTTTAAAGATATTATCAGATTGGCGACCATACTAGTTGAAATTTCTTGAAATTTTATTCATATTTTGGTGTTCTAACCTTTCATATCTACTCCAATTTATCCTTAAGATCCATTCAAGAACTTATGTTTCAGGTCTAGAGTTCCCAAACCAACCTAGATCCACTCTTAAACTCCCAAAATTCTTCAAAACTGAGATGAGATCTCGGATTTCCTTGCTTTAGAAGGATGGTGCACTCCCTCTGTGTACACAGAGTGCCCAAGGTTACATGTCTCACCCTGTACACTAGAAAAGGGAGCCACTGTCTCACCATGCCTGTGTACCAACTACGCCTGCCCACTCTGGGCGCTCTGCTCTGTTATGGAAACTTTGTCGACTGGGTTTTTGAGTTTTGGAAGCATAGTTCTTCATCCATGTCTTGGTTTTTGTGATTTTTTCTTTATGGATGGGATTAGGAACCCCTTATATTAGAGTTTAGACCTCATTTTTGCTCAAGATTTGGAATATTTTTAAAGAATTTTAATGCTTTCTTGTTTCACATTTGCAAAAACTACTAGAACTAGTTTTGAGATTTTACTATTTTAGGGCCAGTTTTCGGCTTCATTTTTGTACTTGCAGACCTGAAAATTGATTTAATACATGTTAATATCAGTTTACCACTAATTTTTTAGAAATTTGGGAGGGTTTGGATTGAGATTTTCAGATTTGGGATTTCTATCCAAAAACCTTTTAAAATGGCTTAAATTGACATTTCTTTCAAATTTTTCTTACATATTGTGATAGATCCATTTTCTTAAGACCATATTTTTCTTTTATATCCATGATTGGATAATATTAGGATTGATATTTAAATCATTTTGATTAATTTCATAGTTTGCAAATAGTGAAAAGTGGAAAAAACATAAAAAAAAAATGTGTAAAGAACCTTAAGGCCCTTTAATTTCTGAATCTCATAAACTTGCATATCTGAAACATGAAACCAAATCTCAATTCTAACTTTTAAAAACATCATTTGAACACATTTGCATTGAAAAGCAAAAAATTTTGAACATTACACTTTGAGTTATTTTGAAAACAATTCTCTTCCAAAAGCAAACACAAGCTTTAACTAGTCAAATTTTGTTTTGGATTTATAAGTATTTTCATTATACTCTTGCATAATTAGAGGAAGTTGTATCTTTAGATCTGAATTTTCTTGTGATAAGTTGTGTCCGAGCCACCGTATCCTCTTCACTTGGGCCTTTGTGCGATCTTGTGAACGGGAAAGTGGACTGACAGGCCTTAGATTTAGCATATTTTTACCACCATTTCACCTTATCTATAATCCCTTTTGCATATCCATATTCATGCATTAATCCATTCTTACGCTCATATCCGGGTTTCTATGCTCAAGTAATTTTTCCATTACATGTCTTAGTATTTCATTTGATTTTTGCTTTGAATATTGAATCAATTATTGAAAGCAATTACATAATATTCGAGGGAGTTCTGTAGTAGTTGTGGAGCCTCTACATGCAGTTGAGGAAGTACAAAAACTCTACAGGAAGCTGAAGAAATATAGAAACTCTACAGGAAGCTACAAAACTACAGAAACTCTACAGGCAGCTGTGGAACTACGGAAACTCTATAGGAAGCTGCAAAACTACAGAAAATCTGCAGGTAGTTGCGGAACTACAGAAACTCTATAGGCCACTGCAGAACTACGAAAACTCTACCGGTAGCTGTAGAACTACAAAAAATCTAAAGGAATTTGCAAAACTATAGAAACTCTACAGGAAGCTGCAGAACTATGGAAACTCTACAGGTAGTTGTGGAACTATGAAACTACGGAAACTCTATAGGCAGTTGTGGAACTACGGAACTACGGAAACTCTACACGCATCTGCAGAATTATAGAAACTCCACAGAACTGAGGAAACTCCTGTAGAAATTACAGAATAGTTAATAAATCAAATTTCTCCTCAACCACTTGTTATTCTATGGATCAAGGAGCATCATTAACCTCTTGTATATGAAAATAATCTTCAATAAATATTATATTTGAATATTTGGCAAGGATCTTGGATTAGTTTTGAATTAGTTTTGAGATCCAAACTTTTAGAATTTGTTGAGGATATTTTGGATCCTCATTTATGATTTGTTATGGAGAAATCATGTATAAATAAAAGTTCCTTCTCCATTCTAAGAGAGGACTCTTAGAGCATTAGTCAAATTAATGATGGAATAACTTCAATTTTATCTTGATTCCATATAGCTCTTAGTTTCATTATTTTCTTTTTGTAGCATGATTTTATTCATTTTATGGTCATGTAGTTATAATTTGTTGTTTTGTTTCAATTATATAATTTTGCTTTTTTCATTATGTAGGTTTATTTCTGCAGTTTGATTTTAATCCATAGATGAGTGATTTAAATGTTTATTTTTACAATGAATGTGCTTAATGAAATAATGTTATTTACTCCATTGGATCATAAACTAGTAACTTGTAGTTGGCAAGGATAGCTTTTAGATTTTATTTCTGCAATTTACCTTTCTCTTAAGTGTGTTGTGAACTTAGATTTAGAATTTACTTTCTTGCACAGTATGAACGTAGTATTAGAATTTGCTTTTCCTGCAAAGTGTGACATAGTTATAGGATTTACTTCTCTGCAGAGTGTGAATGTAGTTTTAGAATTTACTTTCAAGTGTGAATTTATTTTTAGCATTTACTTTCCTGTCATGTGATTTACCTTCCTTGCAATTTAGTTTCAATAGTTGTTTAGATGGCTAGTTGCTTTCCAAGACAATGTAACTGCTCATACCATTGTTTGAAAGTAAGGTTATTGAACTAAAAATTCAAGTAGATAAACCAATGTAAGAGGAGATTGTGGTTTGCACATATAGTGCACAGTAACTCGCAAGTTCTCAACGAATCCCGGGTTGACAATTAATGTACACTTCTTAGTTGTTTTCTAAGTAATTAGAAGGAAATTAGAAAGCCCTTGATTTTGGCGCCATTGTCAGCGAGTTACCACGACCACTGTAGCCCCTTACTTGATTGACATAGTTATTTTTGTGTGAGAACTTTTCCTTTTTTTCGCTTGAGTAAATTCTCTTTTGGTAGTGAGCTATTTGTTTTTCATCATACATGCATATGTTTTTGTTTGAAGGATGGAGGCGTAGAGACAAGTAAGACGCAAAGATGACCTCACTGTAGCATTTCTATAGTGTAATAGCTCATCGCAAGTCTCTACAAATCTGAACCATGTTAATAATTTATGCAATAGCAATAGATTTGTTTATACCTTCTATTTCATGAATAAAATCAAATATTCAAGAGGATGATTATGTGGTGCAGTAAGAGCCACACATATTACTAATTTGTCTTTTGCAAAAATCTTGGAAAGAGGAATGAGGCTTGGTGAATGAAGATTCTATTGAAGGATTCAAGAGGATTCGAGGGGAAGCCATTGAAGAAGGAGTACACAGGACTCAAGAATTTCAAATGGGTATGTAAAATGTTATTCAATTCATAAAAATACATCCTGTAGCATTGAAATACATTACTTTGAAGTTGGAATATAATAATTTATTTATATCTTGCAAACTTTTAAATTTTTGAGGATCCATTGTAATGTCCCCATTCAAATAATTGTATATCAGACAATCCCCATCAATCCTACCAAGTTCCCTAGGTTGAATGGGTACATTGGGAATTGTAATAAGGGAGCAAAGGAATAATGTTTATACATTAGAATAGTCCAAGTATTTAATAAATAATTTGAATAAATAAATCCAAGAGGAATTATAGGTGGCAAATGGTTTTGAGGACATTTGGAGGATGTGGGACCCACACTAGCTTGGTTTTTCACTACCACATGGAAAATCTCACTTTCCATTTCGAATCCATGGGAAGGAAAACATTATTGGGTGAGTTAGTAAGGCATACACATGGCATGGAGCATCTTAGGTCGAAATGGGATGGAATGGTAACCTCCATGGAAGAGGAAGAGTCAAATTGGAGGCTAGTGGACACTTGGGATAGATTTCCTAGTCTTATGACAACAATGATGAAGCATCTATAACACGATGAAAAAATTCAGATCTGACTTCTGACATCTGACCATTATGACATGTCAGCCCCAAAAATATGCTCAAGGAATACGCTCATGGAGTTGGAGAAGGCCAAGAGACTCCTACTCGAATTTGGGAGAAGATGGAAGGTTGGAAACTAGGAGACAAGTGGCAAATGTGGAATATTTCCTAAGGGGAAATATCTAGAATCTAATGAGAGGATTTCAACCCTTAGAAGGCTAATGTTGGTTATAAAATGTAGAAATCAAGTATGAGAATGGATTTTGATCATTTGAGAAAAATTGCATTTGTGAAGAGAGAGCTAGTGGATGACTAGTTTCTTGCCTTAGCCAATTTCGAGGGTGAAAGATTCCCATCCAAGTTGGTGTTTGGAGAAGCCAATTAGGTATTTCATGGAGATTTAATGGAGTTTTATTTGCAGGTATCAACTGCAGGGAAACTCGTGGTTTTGTTTAGTGCATCACCATCTCTCAACCATTTCCAGGTTTGAAGGCATATTCATGCTCCTTGAGGGAGGGCATTTTTTGGTGAGCTCTTGTATTCATTGGGAGAGATTGATATGATGTATCTCTGATTATAATAGCTTCATATACTCTATTCTTCATATTCAGAAATTCTCAGGTCGAAATACCCACTGATTGTATGCAAAAATGTTTATTAATGAGCAAACAATGTCCATTTCCCCACTACATTGATGTATCTCATTATAATGCTGATGATTTTGAATGAATGGATGACTCCCTAATACATTTGTGATTAATAGACTTCCATGGATGTATTTTACAATTTTAATGTACTATACTTGAGTATTTGAAGTATTTTTACTCAGTTTAATTGCATTGGGAGAAGAAATAGTGCCATTTCCCCAAGGGTTGAATGGGTGATTTTTGCAGCTGAATGGGAGAGGGTTGGAACAGAGATAATAATCAATTAATGGTGCACATGAGACCTTAATACATTCCCTACCTCTTATCATAATTTCAAGGTAGTTTGGAAGCATTTGGGAGGCCATTTTTAGTGTTACCCAGGGGGTATTTGATGCACAAATTACTAGTTAAAATCCCATACATTGACCAGAATATAAATCAAGTTTGCAGAAGTCTTTTGAGAGTTATAAATCATCCCTGAACCTAATATTTAAGTCTAAATAGCATTCATACACCCTTACATAATATTTGGGAGAATTTGGGTTAATTTGGAGGCCAAAACAGCAAAACTAGTCAAAAGTCGAAATTGGGGAAAAATTGAAAAATTGGGCATTTTCATAAAATTTTGAAAAAGGGTCATTACATCCGTAGCTCAGCTGCGGAACCTTCAAAAACGTATGTGTAGGTCAACTCAGGGTTTGGATTGTTAAATTATTTTGTTATTTGGGTGTATTACATTGAAATTATATCCCTAAAATCATTCACTCCCATCTAAATCGTCATTCATTGAGAAATTGGCTATTGGGGCATTTTTGCTTGTTGGGCTTACTGAAAACATAGTCAGGACAGTCATGTTTTGAGAGACCATATCAGCCCATTTTAAAAACCTGTTTCTATACAAAGTATCCCTTGGAATCTAGTTTCTAAAGCAATTTGAATTTTTCAATTTGGGTATCAAACGAAAAAGATATAGTCAAAATACCGACTGGGTGTGGGGTAGACAGCTCAATAACATAGTTGGGACAGTCAATCTTTGGGTGACTAAATGGATAAATTTTCTAAACCTATTTATAAGTCATATTCTCCTATGAATATAGTTTACAACGCAATTTGAATCACTCAAATCTGATATCATACGAGAAATTTATGCCCAAAATACTAACTGCCTATCCTAAAGCAGCACTCCCGGAACTCTATCTCATCGGCTGTACTTTGGCATATTCGACAAATAAATTCTTATTCAATTAAAAAAATGTTTCTATTGGAGGTACATATGAGAACCTAATTTAACCTCCAATTTTAATGAAGTCAATCCGTCATTAAACAAAAAAGTTATGCTCAAATCACTGACTGTTGGTCTAGGTTGGAAATTGCAAACCAATCTGTCTTACATGATGTTCTTTAGTAGATTTGGAATACCATATTAATGCATTTTTAAAAAATTGTTTCTATTGGAGTTATCCCTATGAATCCACTTTCATTTGGATTTGGAATCACTCAAATCGGTTGTGAAATGAAGAATTTATTAACAAAATACAGTTGGCCAGCACTTGGGCAGTCTAGGTTGGCCACCTCTCTCCAACAGTTAAAAAGTGAATTTATGTTTGTTTTATCTTCCTTGGATTTTCTTTATAATAATTTGTTGTATTTATATTGCACATGTTTTGGATTAAAAGAGACTGATCACATCTCCTCTTCCATGAGCTCACAGTTTATTGCAGGTAAGTGCCATTTTTTTGCAGGTCCTTGGAAGATTAACAAAGGTTAATCTATGCATGAGTGATTCGTGAAGACCAAATTTAATGATGATGGGAATTCTTTCCAGACATCCAACAATGAAGATTCATTATCATTATATGTGATATTTTTGAAGCTCAAGTTCCTAGAATCCTAATCCAACAGTGTCTCACCGGAAGACAACAACAAAAATACTTTTTATGAAAGATTGCAAATGGATCCAGAATGAGACATATGAATAATTGATATGAAGAATCTAAAGACGAATGTTCCAAAGTTCAAGTGCCATTTCCACATTCCTGATTTCTATAAAGATTCCTTTTGAAAGACCTAGGATTCATCATGCTCATTCACTAGCACCATGGTATGCTCATGTATTTCCTTTTTCCCATTTTGATATGCATGCTTGTTGAAGTTAATAAATATTTCATTTCCTTATGTGGTTGATAATATTTTCTCATGGACATCATCTATATCACCAGTTTCATCAGATTGAATTCATCCTCCACCATTCCATTACTCCCATGACTTTCTGCTCCATCCATCCCTAACCCACACAATAAAGCAGCTTGGCTAACTTACAATGTCAAGCTCCCTCACCTCCCTACCCTCTTCCCAAATAAAATTTGATGGTGAAAACCTGTTTCAGGCGCCATCATACCTTGGAATGCTTGAAAACTAGCTTGCTGGCGGGCATCCCTTGGGAATAAAAATTTTCTGATTGTGAAAACCCTCTGGGTGCAGTTAGACAGATCTTGTCTGAAAACCAGCTTGATGGTGGACAAGGTTTGCAAATAAGTGAGAAATAAAGTATTCCATCATGCTCTTTAAATAAAGTTTCCAAGATTTGCTACTACATCAGAAGATCATTTTTCATCTCCAAATCCAAGCTCCGGATTCCACATTGCTCTTTCTTGTCAGTTTCTACACCATTGTGGACCACATCAGATCTCATGCTTCTCAGGATGCGGCTGCACATTTCATCATATTCATATGTAGGTACAGGTATGCTTCTTTTCTTTATTGTTAGTCAAGTTCATTGAATTCTATGGATTTGTATTTGAAAATGCACTCGAGTCTTTTTCCCTACTTCCTCCTATATTTCCAAGGGTAGTAAAAGCTTTCAGTTTGGGGGAAGGGGAACACCATTACCTCTCTTGTCCATTCATCATCATTCTTTCCTAGCCCCTACCATCCTTACTCAACCCAAACCTTCATCCTTCCATTTAAGCATTATCTCATCTCTACTTCCCTAGCTAAGTCCACTCCGACATCTCCTAACACCCAAGCATAAAATGATGTTGCTACATAAGCCCTATTGTTGTCACACAAGAACCAACAATACGAAATATTGTTGCTGCCACACAAGAACCAGCAGTGAGAAGAAAATAACATCTGATGCACAAGCCAAATAAACTATTGGAAGAATAAACTTACTATTGTCACACAAGAACCAACAGTAGGAAAAAGGGGAGAATCTCATCTACAAGACAATGACACTACAGGAAGAAAGGAATAGGCTAGCCACAAGAACCTACAGCAGAATAAGTTATTGTAGAAGCCATTCCTACATAAAACTCTACTGTCATACAAGAGTGTAGCTAGGGTTTTTACCCTAGCTTGTGCAAATGAGCACCTACTAAGGAGACTCTGGACTGATGATGCCCATCGCCAAGGGCACGCGGCTTCTCAGGCGCCAAAACTATATCTAGGGTTTTTACCCTAGCTTGTGCAAATGAGCACTTACTAAGGAGAATGGACTCCTTAGTAGCAGTTCAATAAACAGTAAATTAAAATGCTAAAACAATACGAATTCTAAACTAGCATGATCATTAACAAACATAACAAAACATGGAAATATAAATGGTTTTTTGTATTAAAGATTATACCTCCAATGTGAAGGTTGGTGAAGTTCTTGCAATAGTCCAAGAGGGTTGCACGGGGGGTTCACTCAATGAACTTGTTACATAGCACGATCGTTCACAGGATATTAAAGAATATCCTTAATTTCACTAAATATTGGAAAATGTCTCCTAAAATTGTATTGTTTAACCCCCCTCCCAATATACCTTTCCAATTAAGAAAACCCCTAGTTTCACTAGATATTGTAGGTATCCAGTTTTATCAACCCATTTTTAATACCCCGTTTATATCATATTATCAAGTTGTAACAAACAGGAGCCCTAACGCATCTTAGTATAAGCAAAGATGATGCTAAATAAAATAATAGTATAATGCTAATAATGATCCCACCGCGATTGCAGTGGCGGCTGAGTGAATTTTTAGCATTGGATAGTGGAAGACCCAACGAAATATTAATGGGGAAGGAAAAATGCTTAAAAGGCAACTTAGTCAAGAGATCAATGTAACAAAGAATGTTAAATAATAATAGTACAATAGTTATGCAATTCTTAGAAAATATGAGGATTGAAGATGTTTCACACCATAACCTGCCAATCTACGAATTTTATATCATGTAAATACAAGTATAGCCATAGAGCTCATGTTTTCTATAAGCTTAATAAATTAAACTCCATTAAAATGCAAAATTGAAACCATTTTGTGGATGGACTTCCCTACCTTCCTATCAAAAGAGTTTCCTATTTAAAAGGAGATATCACATTTATGGATGGAGGCATAGTTGACTAAGAATTTAAGAGCACATATCATCAAGGGGAAGATCACATTCATGAATTTTATTATTTTCTTCTAATTTTTTTACTACCCATTTTCATGGCCCTAGGGCCAATGAAAACTTAGATAAATCACATTCATGAAGAAAATTATTCTAAAAAAAATAAGACTTCATGAGTTCAATGATTTGGAGGTATACATCCAACCCACGATTTGGAGGTTATTCCTTAGCAGTAGTTAGGACTAATATGAATCCATCCCATGATTTGGAGGTATGAATCTAGCCTACGATTTGGAGGTTATTCCTTAGCAAAAAATAGCACTGGTATGAATCCAACCTACAATTTGGAGGTATGAATCCATCCCATGATTTGGAGGTTATTCCTCAACTCAACCAAATAAAATAACCCCCAATATTTATATCTATATGTCAAATTAAAACTCCCCCTTGACCCCTTAATACGAGGCAATATATTTTAGAGGTTTTTAGGAGTATTCAAACCCCCAATATGAATGGACGTGATATGATATTGCCTCGCTAGTGAACCCCCCGTGGAGGGTTGCTCCAAGCTCTAGCTTTGCTCCTTCTCTTTCTCCAAAGGGTGGAAATGGGCCAAAGGGGCACTCAAGGGTGAAAATAGCTCAAGGGTAAGCTAGGGTTTCAAGAGTGATTTTGGCAAAGTAAGGGTGTATTTTATTGTGGATATGAAATGAGGGGTCTCCATCACCTAGGTTTTTAGTGGTGGAGTGCTGGCCCATGGTTTTGGGAACCATATGGTTTAGGTCAGCTGTATAGGGTTTTTTCCTCTTTTTTTATATTTTTTATTCCCTTTTTAGAGGGTTTTTGGTATTTTGGAGGAATTTTGGATAATTTTGGGGGGGAAAAGGGGTTTTTAAGCCTTTTGGAGGCTTTTTTAATGGTTTTGTGGCCTTTTGGAGGCTTTTTAAGGTTTTGAAGGTAAATATGGTAGGAAATATGTGCAAATGAGTCATGTAATGGGGTAGATGAGGTAGTGAGCACTTTTTGGGTGTTAACAAAGAGGGTGGAAAACATAAGGGGTTTACCATAGGATAGTCAAATTTAGCACCTTGAGATAGAGCCACTCCTGCCAACAAAGGATCATTGGAATAGATTGTTGCAGACTATTCAAAACTTGAAGATGAGTCCAGACTTAAGAGACCACAACCCATGGGAAGAAGTAAGGTTAGCTGTGCTTTTATTGACACTGGTTTTGTTTATGGGAAATGAATATTGCTAGTGTTCTGAAGTCTGCAATTTATAGAGAATATCATGTCTTCAGTTCATGGCATAATTTTGAAGAGTACTGGGGTTATTTTCTAAAACATAATAAGCATCATGGAGTATTTGGATGCTAGACTGCAGTGTCTACAATATCTGAAAAAGTCACACAAATATATGCTCAATATCATCTACAGGTTGCTACAGAATATTTGTAGGCTACTATAATGGATATGGTTGATGGTTGTTGAATGTCGTATGTTGTCACTAATGGGATGTTTGGTTGGTTAGCAATATCTTGAATATGGATCCATTGTTAGTATTTGGAGAACGAGAAAATGGAGTTTTGGACAGGTTATATATAGCTGCCATAAGAAGATATTCAAATGAAGAAAAATGCTCAAAATATAGATGGTTATTGCATTTTTAAAAATTGGTTCAATGGAAAGAGGGGTAGATCTCACTTTCATTATTATTTTTCTTTCAAATTTGCAAATAGCATTAACAGTGATACCTGTAGAAGAAATTATCATTTCCCAATCCGTCATAACTATTTGTAGGCCTTCTTTCAAGACACTTCTAATGCCAAGACCAACCATATTTCTTCGCTCCAAATATTCGCCACACAGTGGATGCATTAGCCTTTCAATGAGGAATACATTTCTGCATGAGGACATGCAGATTATTCAGTTTGGGGGATAGAGAGAGAAGCTTGTGAACATGCTCTTTAGAACGTGGATATCTCCAATACCATGACCATCTAATAATCTCTTCCTGTAAAAGCTCATTTATAACAGTAGCACAGATTTGCTAATAAATTGGAATGCACATGCCACTTTTTCCATTTCTATTGTAGTACTCTCCTTCTATTTTCTTAAAGATGAGTGGGGTTGCTCTTTTTCTGTATTTGTTGACATTCATACCATTTGAGCTATTAAAGGCAGTTTTCAACAATATTTTGGGAGCAGAACTTAATTCAAGTACAGGAAGATGAGTGGAAATTTAGAACAGAATTTGAAAGGCACCAACAACAGAAACATCACTTCCAGGTTTGTTGATATGAGAATGGGCCTCAAATTTACTCCATTGTTGTGTAGTTCTAAATTAATTTCAGACAGCATATTTGAACATACTTTCACTCAATATAATAGCCGTGGAATTGTAGGAGTTGAATTCTGCTCTATGATCATATAAAGACACAAGTGGACATGTAATTTTATCAGTATCAGTGGACCTCACAATGGTCATATAGTTTGTGCTCTTTTCAAAGCAATGTCATCTATTTTTGCAGTGCATCTATTTCATTCATATTTTTATGAAAAATTGCAGAAATTGAAATGGAGATATCTCCCAAACCGTGATGTGAGTTTCTCCAATTTTTGGCTGGGAGAATTATAATGGCATTCCTAACACCCCTGAAAAGTTTGGTAAAACCCAGTTTATATTTTTCGAGAAATCAAGCATAGTCACCTACAACCATTTTCTCATTTTCTTGAAAACTATGATGTGGGTTTCTCCAATTTTTGGCTAGGAGAAGTATAATGGAATTCTTGACGCCCTTGCAAAGTTTGGTAAAAACCCAATTTATATTTTTGGAAAAGTCACATTTTTTTTAAAGCTACAAATTGCCATTCCATTGGCTACAAAATCTATTTTTCTTGTATTGTTGCATTGAAAATGTTAAATTGGCATGGAGGATTGTTAAAGATGATATTTCATACCTCTTGATGATCAGGTACATTAGTGGTGGCTTGTTGATGATGCATTTTGATTCATGCATAAAAAGAAACATCATTAAGCTTGGTTGACACAGGGTTGCATGAGGATATGCAACAATTTCAATTTGGGGGAGATGATAGGCCTTACATTTAGCATATTTTTACCACCATTTCACCTTATCTATAATCCTTTTTGCCTATCCATATTCATGCATTAATCCCTTCTTATGCTCATCTCCAGGTTTTTATGCTCAAGTAATTTTTCCATTACATGTCTTAATATTTCATTTGATTTTTTACTAACATTGAGGGGATTAGTGTACTATGTATTTTCTTTGAATATTGAATCAATTATTGAAAGTAGTTACATAATATTCGAGGGAGTTATGTAGTAGTTGTGGAGCCTCTACATGTAGTTGAGGAACTACATAAACTCTACAGGCATATGCAGAACTACATAAACTCTACAGGAAGCCGCAAAACTACATAAACTCTACAGGAAGTTGCGGAACTACAGAAACTCTACAGGTAGCTGCAGAACTATAGAAAATATAAAGGCAATTGCAAAAATACAGAAACTCTACAGGAGGCTACGGAACTACGGAAACTCTATAGGTAGTTGTAGAACTACAGAAACTCTACACGAATTCCCGGAACTATAGAAACTCTACAGGTAGCTGCAGAACTACGGAAACTCTACAGGTAGTTGCGAAACTACAAAACTATGGAAACTCTATAGGCAGTTGCGAAACTATGGAACTACCGAAACTCTACAGGCATCTGCAGAATTACAGAAACTCCACAGAACTGCGGAAACTCCTACAGAAATTATAGAATAGTCAATACTCGAATTTCTCCTCAACCACTTGTCATTCTATGGATCAAGGAGCATCATTAACCTCTTGGATATGAAAAGAATCTTGGATAAAGATTATATTTGATTATTTTGCAAGGATCTTGGATTAGTTTTGAGATCCAAAATTTTAGAATTTGTTGAGGATATTTTGGATCCTCATTTATGATTTGTTATGGAGAAATCATGTATAAATAAGAGTTCCTTCTCCATTCTAAGAGAGGACTCTTAGAGAATTAGTCAAATTAATGATGGACTAACTTCAATTTTATCTTGATTCCATATAGCTCTTAGTTTTATTATTTTCTTTTTGTAGCATGATTTTATTCATTTTATGGTCATGTAGTTATAATTTGTTGTGTTGTTTCAATTAGATAATTTTGTGTTTCTCATTATGTAGTTTATTTCTGCAGTTTGATTTGAATCCATAGATCATTGATTTAAATGTTTATTTTTACAATGAATGTGCTTAATGCAATAATGTTATTTACTCCATTGGATCATAAACAATAACTTTTATTTGACAAGGATAGCTTTTAGATTTTATTTCTGCAATTTACCTTTCTTTCAAGTGTGTTGTGAACTTAGATTTAGAATTTACTTTCATGCACAGTGTGAATGTAGTATTAGAATTTACTTTTCCCGCAAAGTGTGACATAGTTCTAGGATTTACTTTTCTGCAGACTGTAAATGTAGTTTTAGAATTTATTTTCAAGTGTGAATTTAGTTTTAGCATTTACTTTCGTATCGTGTGATTTACTTTCCTTGCAATTTAGTTTCAATAGTTGTTTAGATGGCTAGTTCCTTGCCAAGACAATGTAACTGCTCATACCATTGTTTGTAAGTAAGGTTATTGAACTAAAACTTCATGTAGATAAACCAATGTAAGAGGAGATTGTGTTTTGCACATACAGTGCACGGTAACTTGCAAGTTCTCAACGAAACCCGGGTTGACAATTAATGTACATGTCTTAGTTGTTTTCTAAGTAATTAGAAGGAAATTAAAAAGCCCGTCATGGATCTCAAGTGTAATAGTTTAGGATTTGATTTTTCAAGCATCTTATTTTCGAGCCACCATATCCTCTTCACTTGGGCCTTCGTGCGATCTTATGAATAAGAAGTTGGATCTCAAGTGTAACAGTTTAGAATTTAATTCATAAGCTTTCCAAAGGGATCTGCGTATCCTCATTTCTTGCACTTTTGGGTGGCCCTGCAAATGAGAAAAAGAGATCCCCTGTGTAATAGAAGTAGATTGATTTTCACTTGATATATTTGTTTGGATTACATTGATCTTTGAAATCAATTATTATCCATATTTCAGAAGAAATGTGCATGAAAATACAAAATCATCCAAACTATTTTGCATGATTGAAATACACACATGAACCTCTAAACTTTCATTAGTTTAGAACATTCATCGAATTGAAATATAGTTTAGTAAGCATATTTCATTGTGTGGTTCATATTTTTCAAGTCAAAACACCACCAGTTTCACTTCCACTCCTGAAACTAAGAAAACTATATTTAAAATTGGCCCTTGATATAAAATTGACCAACTTTTGATTTTCATGTCACCAACAAGATTAGGTTGGTGCCCTGGATTAGGTTTGGAGACTTAACACTTCTAGGCTACCAAAATTTTGAAACTAGCATTGATCACTAAGAGTTTAAATCCATTAGTAGCAAAAAACGCTTGCCGGGAAAGCGCTTCTAAAACATGCGTTAAGCACGAGGTCAATCTGGAGAAGTAAGAGTGGTTCCCCCCACTTGCTTTTTTAGTGGGACATGAGCTCATCAAGGAATTCTATGTGAAGTGACAAGTCCTCGAGGTGTCATCACTTTTCTAGAGTGCCTGGTTATGAGAGTTGTCCGCGACTTATAACTATTCCGCCCGAATGTTGATTGTGAAGTGGTAGCTTTAGTGGCTCTTCCTAGGATATCACATAGGCTATTGTAAGTGGGGAAATATTGCAATACATGAGAAAAAATTTGGAGCTCTTACTCCATTGGAGGGTGATTGGTCAGAAACCAATACTTGCACCTCTGGTGATTAATGTTTATTGTAACTGTTTCTCATACATTCGCTACTAGCAATTGTTTAAGGTTTGAGATCCCTCAGCAACTAGTAGTTTCGGAAGGCCCTCTAATCCATCTTTTCATTGAACTTCAGTTCTTTGGAAAACTAGTTTTCTTACTTGGATCTATAGGACTTTTTACTGTGTGGACACCTTTTATTTTTGTTGAGTCTAGCCTACCTTATGATTGTGTTATTCTATTTTTTCAAATCAAAAATATTTTTAAAAACACATCCTTTTATCAAATTATTCAAAGTGTCTACTCTCCTGATCCTCCAATCAGGGCGGCAGCGAGGTGAGTCACCAGAACTTGAAGGCCCTGCTACATCGTGGAGATGGATACAAAACACCTAACCTTGTGAATTGGAAACTGAACAACTTCTAGATTCAATTAACAACAATAGAGAAGAACAACATCAAACAAATACTGAAACATCACATACCAAGGAAAAAATGAAAATTGTTGATCATCTTGCTCCATTTGAAATTGAAACACTAGAGAACAACACATCTAATCACGTAAACCCACCTCTAACAAAACTTTCAGGCCCAGTGGTACTTCACATCAGTGAACTACTAGATTACATCAATCCTCTTTTTGGATATTGGGCTATTATGAAAAATCCCACAAGTAACCCCATGGCTTCATCAGTAGCACAAGGGACTACATCATCACAACCCCTCACAGTTATTGGAAGTAGCAATACTTCCAATTTGGCCTCTACATCAATCCCAATAGTTAGTATGCTTGCCATTAGTACAAGTTCAACCAGCACTTTAGTGCTAGTTGGTACAGTTTCGGGTTCCAATCCCGGAAGTACATCCACTTCATCCACAGGAATCCCTACTGGAGGGTGTGCCTTACCAAACTTGGGTTTTCCATATGGATTGGCTACTTAAGGTCAAAATATTCAAGGAGTAAACCAAAATCCTCTTGGTATACCTAACATTTTTCCAAGTTCTACTTCTAGGGGAAACCCTTTACCATGGAATCTCAATATTCCTAGCGGACCCAATAGACTATGGAACATTAATGCCAATTGGGGTTGTGCTCCACCGATGAGTGGAAATGCCTTGGGAGGTCATCAACCAACTATTCCTAGTGTAAATCCTTGGGGCACTCCCGTACCCCCAACAATTAGCACACCAGGAGGAAACCCACCTATCAACCCCATTCCACCATGGAGTGGGAAACTTCCAAGAAGTAACCAATCTTCTTGGGCACCACCCCTGCAAGGGGGAAATCAACCTTGGAATGCTTATCAAAACCAATGAAACAATCAATGGAGTGGTCAGATTCCGACAAGTAACCAATCTTATTAGGGACCACCTCCACAAGGGGTCAATCCACCCATTAATCCTATCGCGCAATGGAGTGGTAATGTTCCACCAAGTAACCAATCTCATTGGATCATACCTCCGCAAGGGGGAAATCCATACATGCATCATGTTCCACAATGGAATGGACAAGATTCAGTAAGTAACCCATCTTTTTGGATGCAATCTCCACGAGGAGGTAATCCTTCTTGGAATTATTTTCAAGCCCAAGGAAACCAATAATGGAGCCATCAAGCTTCACCCACATATAAATAATTCTCTACGACACCAGTCAAATCATGATTTCTGGCCACATTGAATCTACCATATTTATCCTAGCTAACCAATTATCCTGTTCTACATTTGAATGGATGGCCAACCATACCAACCAAACTACCCTCAGACATACCCAAGTTTGACAGAAAACTAGGGGAGGATTGATCAAATCACGTGATGACATTCCATTTGTGTTGTTCATCCAATTTCCTAGTTGATGATAGTGTTAGGTTAAGGTTGTTTCAGTGGACCCTAACGGGAACTATTGCAAAATGGTACATTGAATTGCCACGCAATACTTTCACATAATTTTCATCTTTAGCTCTGGCCTTTGTGACACATTTCCAATTACCTATCCACTATGATATGGGAAAATAACTTTTAACTTCACTTAGGAAATCCACCACTACTCACATATGGGATCATATCCATGAGTGGAGGAGGCACCGAAGGCTTATAAAAGCTGAAATGCTTGATCAATTCTTAGCAGATTGGTTCATAAAATCACTATTACCTACTCTTTCCAAATATGTATCCATGTCAGGAGCCATGACTGAAGAAAAAAAAATTCAGAGTGCTCACCAGATGGATTTGATATATTCCCAATCAGACACACTTTATGATTTAATACCTCATGCTATAAGACCTGCGTCTGACCCAGCTAGGCTACCAAAAGGACCTCATATCGATGGTGTGATTGGATCCGTAAACCAACTTGAACAGATTACCCAACAATTGGGACAAATGTCGGTTCAAAATTTGCAACCCACAGCTGGCCATACAACATAGTAGTCCGCAACTCCCACCCAAATTTTTGAAGTAATTACGGTTCAAATTGTGGACCCGAAAGGAAAAAAGAAGAAATAGAAGAAAAAAAACAATGCTAATTCTGGGACAGGAGATGCACCTAAGGTGAATAATCCTACTGGAGGCAATCATGAAAACCGAAAAAAAATACTCTTGCAAAATTTTCCAAGGGGATCATCCTACTCATCTTTGTCCCCACATGGATGATATTCATCGAATATTGGCACAACGAGGAGGGAAACAACCACAACCTTCCATCCTAACTCAACCCTTCCCCCAACAACAATAGATGGTTTTTCTGGCGCCAATACCTCCACCAGGAGGAAACCAGGAAAACCCCCCACAAGGGGGCAATCCACCCAATGATAATATCTTCACAATTGGTGAACATCAAATAAACATTCAAACAAGGGCTTGTTGTTATGACATACCTTCAAAAGACGCTGAAATAATTGGCTCTCAGCCTAGTGGTTCTCTAATCATTGATAAACCAACCATAGACATAGTACCTCGACCTCCAGAAGGGGTTTTCTGTAGAACAACACACAATCCTAACACGCAAGCTGCTCAAAAATACAATGTGGTTGAAGACTTAACTCAAGCTCCTTGTGCAATGTCCGCCTTGGAAGTATTGCAAAGTTGTCCTGCTCAACGAAAGGCACTATTTTCTGCTATTGGTGCTATCTATCCATCTGACAACAATTTGATAACTTTCGATTTAGAACAGTCCACATGTAGGCTTCCATCACAAATCACATTTCAGATCAAAGTGACTTCACATGGTAAGAACATTTTTCGAACCATTGTGGATGAAGGAGCCTCAACTTGTGTCATGTCACTAACATGTTGGAAAGATTTGGGATCACCCACCCTAGTACCAACCCATACAATACTCAAATCATTTGATGATCATTCATTCCCACCTGATGGACTTATCATGGCTTGCCCAGTTGAACTGGGAGGTAAAACAGTTCAAGTAGATGTTGAGGTAGTGGATGCACCCATAGACTACAATTTTCTATTGGGACGTAGTTGGATACATAAGATGACGACTGTAGTGTCTTCAGTATTACGAGTTATTTGGTTCCCCCACCAAGGAAAGATTATCACGATCGATCAACCAGACTACTGCACACCCGAAACTAGCCTCCACTCGAATGTGCCTTTTGTATGGGATTCGAAAACGGTGATTCAAGATATTGGGGTAGGAATGTTTAAAGATTCATCCCTCATGGTAACTTTTGCAATTCCACCACTAGTATCGACCCCTAACACTACTCCCATTTTTCCCATTACATCAGAAGTATGCTTTCCATTAAAAAAAATTTCTAAGTCCATATCGAAATTTGGCTCCGCCTCATTAGAGGGAGCCTCCCAAGAGAAAATATTAGTTTAAAAGAGTGATGGAAATATACCCACTTCTATGCCACATAGTGAAGCTGCGAGTAGTGTACCCCTTTATTTTGTAGAGATTTCTTATCAAGCTATTCAAATGGCTTTGGCAGACTCAGATCAAAATCCTTCCAAGATGGAGGAATATGATCCCTATACTTCACCCATATGGGCCATTAATACTCCCAACACCCATGACATCCTACATCAAAATTTTTCATCGGATGAAGCCATCCTTGAGGTCATGAATATCTCAGAACGATGATGGGAGGACATGCATCACAAATCATCATTTCTTCCGAAACCAAACTCATTAGAGGTCAAACCTGAATATATTTACCTCTATGATAAGATGGAAAATTACCAATGCCCCATCCAAACACACAATGTGAGTTCAAAAGGAAATTTGGAAAACATGTCGAAAACTATCCCAATGATATATCCATTAAACCTGGCGTCGTTGAAGAAATCAATATAGGTGCAGCTTGTTTTCCAGAAGAGATCATACATTACACTTCTCTATTCAAAGAGTTTCGCGATGTGTTCGCTTGGTCGTATGAAGAAATGTCGGGTATCGATCCCAACATCATTGAAAATGAGATACAAACATACGATAATGTTAAACCAGTGCGACATAAACTAAGACCAGTCAATCCTAAGAAATCAACTGCCATTAAAGCCAAAGTCGAAAATATTTTGAAAGATGGATTCATCTATCATGTTCCTTTAACTGAATGGGTATCCAATCCTCTTACTGTTAACAAAAAACAAGGAACTATCGGGGTTTGTACTGACTTTAGGGATCTCAATTTGGCTTGTTCCAAAGACAACTATCCCACAACCTTTATTGATCAGATTATAGATGAATGTGTTAGGAATGAAATATTTTCATTTATGGATGGATTCTCCAGTTACAGCCAAATCCAAATAAAAGAGAAGGACCAACATAAAACAACTTTCATATGCGCTTGGGGCACTTTTGCATATCGTAAAATGCCATAAGGCCTTAAAAACGTCGGGGCTACTTTTCAGAGAGCCATGTCATATGCGTTTCACAAAATTAAGAAAATCGTTGAGGTTTATCTTGATGATTTGGCAACCAAATCTAAAAGGAGAGTTGAACACAGTGCACATTTAAGAGCCATCTTTGTTTGATGTCGCAAGTATAACATTAGGTTATACCCACATAAATGCATGTTTTTTGTGGAATCTAGGAGATTACTTGGGTTCATAGTTTCATAAGAAGGGATTATGGTGGATCCCATCAAGTTTGAGGCAATACTTCAGTTTCCTTCCCCGAAAACAATAACACAACTTCAAATCCTTCAAGGGAATGCTAATTAACTGAGAAGGTTTGTCGAGGATTTTGCCGAAAAAGATTAAGGTTTCATGTGTCTCTTAAAACAAGATGCACTATTCATTTGGGAAGACGAAGCTCAACATTCATTTGATGAAATAAAGAAAGATTTGGTCTCTGGTCTGGTACTCATTCCACCGAACTATAGTAGAGACTTTTTACTATATTTGGCAGCCTCTAGTTCCACCATAGGAATGGTATTGGAACAAGAAGATGAATCTTCACAAGAGCATGTTATTTACTATCTTAGTAAGGGACTT
Organism: Larix kaempferi; assembly: GCA_027924585.1. Classification (NCBI taxonomy): domain Eukaryota; kingdom Viridiplantae; phylum Streptophyta; class Pinopsida; order Pinales; family Pinaceae; genus Larix; species Larix kaempferi. The sequence continues at coordinate 7,528,046 of BSBM01000307.1, read as the reverse complement.
GTTGGTCCCAAATTGAAGTATTCCCAAGTTGAGAAGTTGGCCTTGGCAGCAGTTCATGACGTCCAATGACTTAGACATTACATACTTCCAAGAAAAACGACCATAGTGGTTGAAATGAACCCCATGAAGCACATTTTGTCCTTCCATATCATTGGTGGAAAATATTCAAAATGGATAGTAATTTTGTAAGAATTCGACCTCGAGTTCAAAAATGCTAAAGCCAAGAAGTCATTGGCGTTTGTTGAACTAATGTCTGAGTTACCGTTTGAGAAGGAAGATACTATATCTGTTGAAACTTGGCAGATGAACATGTATTCCTCATTGCAACTTCAAATCCTTGGTATGTAACATTTATCACATATCTCCAAACCCAAAGGATTGATCCTCAATTTTCTAGCATTGAATGACGTTGCATTTGACACCAAGCACGAAGATACCTCATCATAGGGGATACTTTGTACTGTAGAGGGGTAGACATGATCTCAAGACATTGTTTAGTACACGAGGAAGCTAAACAAGTATTGAATGATTGCCATGCTGGGGCATGTGGTGGTCATATTTATGGGTTGGAAACTACCTAGAAAATCTTGCGTGCAAGATACTTTGGCCTACAATATTCAAAGATTGCATCAATGTGGTTAACAATTGTCACCCTTTCCAAATCTACACAAGAAAAATGCGTGCACATCCTGCTCCATTACACCATGTAGTAACCTTGGGTCCATTTTCAAAATGGGCCATTGATTTCATGACAATCAACCTGCCTTCAGCTGATGGCCACCACTACATCATCATAGCAGTGGACTACTTCACCAAGTGGGCTGAGGCGATGCCTACATTCCATTGCATGGGTAAAACTACAACATATTTCCTATTCAATCACATGATAGAAAGGTTTGGTGTACCCAAAGAGATCACTACTAATAATGGAAGTCAATTTAGAAATTCCTTTATGGATGAACTTACCAACTGATTAGGATTGCGGTAAGACTTTTCCTCGCCATATTATCCTCAAGCTAATGGACAAGTCGAAGCCATCAACAAATTTTTGAAAACTATGTTGCAGAGGACGATTGATAAGAACAAAACTAACTGGGACTTGATGTTGTTTACTTCTCTTTGGGATTACCGTACTACAGCTAAAATTGTAACTGGATTCACTCCTTTCCAATTGCTTTATGGAGAAGAAGTTATGTTTCCTATTGAATGCGAAATCCCATCATTAAAAATAGTAGTTGAACTCCTACCTAACACTTTGACAAAAGAAGAAAGGCTTCTCCATCTTCATTCTCTGGATGAAACTAGAAGGGAAGCTTCTCTAAATGTAGAAGAACACAAGAAAAGGGTCAAAACACAATATGACAAATCAGCTCGCCCATGAGTCTTCTCTGAAGGAGACTTGGTTTTAGTTTATGACCAAACCCAAGACAAAATTGGAGAAGGGAAATTTGTACCAAAATGGTTTGGCCCACTTGTAGTCAAAACTGTGTTAAAGAGAGGAGCTTATGAATTAATCAATTATGATGGGGAACCCATGTCGGAGATCAGAAATGGTCTCTATCTGAAGAAATACTTCGCGTAGGTACTGATGCCTCGCAACAATTGTTGTATTATGTTGTATTCTTTGTATAAATGTTTGTACATTAGTTGTTTTGGAACACACTTATCTTGCTTGGCATTGTCACTTTGGCAAATGGCCCAAGAAACCTTCACATATTTGGGATATGCGGATGGCGCCAGCCATAGTTCTCGACACATTGCTTCCACTGCAGGGGTGATTTTCACACCTAAAGACGAATTTTTTAGTTCAAGAGGCACTTTTCTCAGATCTGCAACCAACAATGTTGTAGAATATAACACATTCATTGAGCTTCTTGTCGAGGATATCACCCTTGGAATCCAACGAATAATAGTCAACTGGACTCGGAATTAGTTGTATCTCAGTTAAATGGTCAGCATCAGGTTTGAAATCCTACATTTTTTAGAAATTTTCTATGGATGTGTCTTTTAGAATGTCAATTGGAGTTCATTGAATATATTCATGTTCCTAGAAGTCTAAATAGTTTGGTTGATTCCTTAGCCAACTATGTACTTGATTGGCATCTAAGTCATTAACATCATAGCAAAAAGAAAGCATGTACATTATTCATGGCAATTTAATTGAACACATCATTTAAGGACATAAGTAAAAGCCGAAATAAACTAGCTTACATCATAAACCAAAAAGCGTGTAACTTTGCACACACCAAAAAGAATAGTGTAAATACTTTTCTCTTTTTGTTTCTTTTTTTTCAAGATAAAACCCAAAAAATTTCATCAACAAAAAATGAAAATATTTGGAAAATTCAAAAACATGTGAAATTGTTTCAAAATTTCCTAGTCTAGCATCAAACCTCACCCACAACTGGCAAATCATTGAATAAAGGTTCAGAGCTTCTAGAAATTCATGTTGAAAGGAGATGCTTCCTCTCGTCCACCGGCTGCACCTACAATGAATATGGTAAAAAATGAGTATTTTTGTTACTTATCTTTTATTCATACATGTATAACTGTGCCCTTTTGAATTATAGGATAATGCATCATTCCTCAATTTTGGCTATCTTTTTAGATACTAGATGCACATTTGAATCGGTTTCTGACTAAACAATTGGGTAGTGAAATGGTTTTGATTACAGGACTTGCAGACTATGACAATTTGAGTTATTTGTTTCAGGTAGTTGGAGATAGACCATGATTCATGATGATTTATGATTTTGGCATTTTTCACAAGACTCAACATGAAGTAAACCTCATTGACCCATTCCCACTTGACCATTATACAAAATTGGATAAAATCACTCACATGGTATTATTTCACCATCCATCGACACATAATCCTGCCTCACATAGGTTACCCATGGAGGGAACATCTGTAAGAGTGCACAAAAATAACTTAGCCCTTGTTTTCAATATGGATCTTTGCCTTGGCCTAACCCATGCCCTTGAAAAATAGGAGTACGCCCATGCAACACTCATTCCCTCACATGTACTATAACATTCTTTATTCTTTTTCAAACCGATAAATTGAAAAAGTATAAAAACTAAAAAACACAAAAATCTGAAAAGGAAGAAACTTGAATCACTTAATATTATACTATTGAAGAAAATAGAAACATTCAGTCCTTGCCGCCCTTGAACATTGCACATAATTTGGTCTCCGCTCTTAGTACACCATCTACATTTTCCTTAGGAAACTATACCAGTATTTTGACAAAATCTTTACCGATGGGCTATCCTTCCCATCACCAATGGAGCTTTCATTAATGCATCTGACATTGGCGGATTTCATTAAGGTCGGCTACTCAAAGTCCTATGTTTCCAAGTGTCCATTTTGCATCGTATTATGTCCTCAAGGGAAGTTTATACCGAGTCGGCCATTCCTCAAATATTCTTGACCAATCATGTCATCCTTCCTTGTGTTAGTATACAGTGTTGGATCTCACAGTTCTACCAAATTATATCATACTATTGATCTTTGTTTCGTATCGACTGATGTGGGATGCATTAATGCCCTCCTTCCGATGGATCTATTCCTATTGACACCAAATCATCATCTAGGACATGGATCTAGAAACCCGGGAGTACCTTGGATCTTGCGATCATTAGTGGCAGGTTTCCTCGCAAATGAAAGTGGGTATACATCAATGACCCCTAATTATTTGAGTCTACAAGTGTTCGACTTCAGAACATCTATTCACACTTTCTAGTTTGTACTTAGTACCTTAGAGTCCATCATCAGTATTGGTGGGTCTCTTCACATCTGTTAACGGTATACATCAATGAACGGTAATCAGATGGTGTTTTATTATGCTCGACATCAGTTTAGTTATTCGCATGATATAAACTCGTACTATTGTGTGTTTGTATTGAAAACCTTTGGAAAACAGTTAAATCACTCATCGATGAACTGCCCGAGCTACACAATATTAGACTACTATGTCAGAAGTTCAATGAAGACCTTGTTCTTGGACTCATCAAAGTGCATGTTTACATTTTTGAAAAATTTACTTTTGACATCGATCCACTGTGTATTGTTCGTGGCCATGCTTGTTTACTGTTGAGCATGGGTATGCCCACCTCAGGAAGATATTATATATTTGAGAAATTTCTATGTTTGACTTGCAGATGTTATCCTGAATCCTGCGTCCGTGAGATTATCCTTTCCTCGTCCTTGCTTTGATCAATAAAGAGTATCGGTATATAGAGTATCACTCTGAAGAGTATCAATATAAACATAATGTATTTCAGCCCTTAGCTCTACTTCGGACCTCACACATTAGGGGGCATCTGTTAACATTCAAATCAACACCCTTAACTAAATTAGGAGAAGAAGCATATTTTACTATGTTCCCACAACATGAAGACAAAAGACAAGTACACAAGAGAGCAGGTCCTCTCTTATCTAATCACTACATCCACAATCATAAAGATTGAGTGAAGAAACATGTAGCTTATGAAGACACAGTTTAGTGATTGAACTACTCATTAAAGGCTCAAGTCTGAGCTCCACCAATCAAATAGTGAGAAGAAATGCACAAAAGTGCATTAATTGTACTTGAATATGCTAAAGTTGTGACAAAAGCCTAAAACTACTATGGAAAGTGGGTTTTTGAGAGAAAATAATCAAAAAACATGAAAAGGGATAATCCCATATTGAAAAGAGAAACTTGAGACCACATTTCCCAATGCTATAAAACAAAGGCATTTGGGGCATAGTAAGGAGGACAAAGGAAGAGCAAAGGCATGCTGGAGAGATTCTGAAGATTGGAAAGCTCAACTTCATCAAAAGAAAGGGTGGAGAAAGGATAGCTCATGGAAAAGGAAGAAGGATGCACATCAAGCTCCATGGTAGATATGTACTTTCTTCTCTAGCTTAATATGAAATTATTCAAGTTTCCTTCCATATGAGATGTGTTTATGATGGTTTTAAATCTTGATAAATGCTTGATAGTTGATTAAAGATATTAGGAAATTTGTGTTAATTGTTTCATATATGACATTGGAACTCACCATTTCATAGTAAGATAGCTTGTTTAATGTAGATCTAACACTACCTTTAAAGCTATTATCACTCTCTTGATTGAATACATTTCATTATTGATTTTGTATTTAATGGACTAGGTATAGATCAATAATCCTAGGGGAATTGTAGTAGTAATATCTCCCTTGCTTTGTGATAGTCTACCCTAGCTATTTAGGGGATTTCCCCAAAATAGAACTAGCAACTCAGTTTGGGAAGAATTCCCTGAATTATTCTTTGTTAGGAATCCGTAGTACTAGTAGTATGGATTTTCTTGAGCATTTACGATCCCTTCTACCTTTATAACAATCCTTTTACCTGATTGAAGATGAAACATTACAAGTTTTTTTAGTTCTTTTGGACCTTTTTGCAACCTATATAAATTATACAGTCTTTCTAGAAGAGCAAACTCCGTTAGGGAAGAATTCCCTAAATTGTTCTTTGTTAGGAATCCTTGGTACTAGTGGTCTATATTTTATTGAGCATTTACACTCCCTTCTACCTTTATTATAGTCCTTTTACCTGATTGAAGATGAAACATTACACATTTTTTTAGTTCTTTTGGATCCTTTTTCAACTTGTAGGAAGTACACAGTTTGTCTAGAAGAGCCATAAACATGTACACACACTTATGCCTCTTTATAGGAGCATTTGCATGCACCCTCCCTTGTTGACAGTTCCATGTGCCCTACATAAAGAGTCCCCCCCCTTGTTTTGGAAGCTTTTTCTTTGGGTGTTGTTATTTGGGGTATGGAAGGCCATTCAAGAGCTTGTAGGAAAGTATTTAAGGGGCATTTTTAATTTTTGGGATTGTTTTCATAAGAATTTGATTGGTTCCATTGGGTGAAAAGAAGAAAAAACTTGCTTGTTTTGGAATTCTTTCACTGGTTTGATTGCATTTTTGGTTGATAATTTGAATTTCTTCATTCTCTTTTTGCAAGTGATTTTAGGAATCCTGATACTCATCACACATGATCATCCTGATCATCGTCACTGCATCGTCCTGATGCATATCATCCAGAGCATCGTCCTGATACTCATCACACATGATCATCCATATCTGTTGGGTGTGTTATATCTCTTCACATGGTGGGTGCGTGTACGCCACGATCCCCTCCCCAGTAGTGATTCACCTACGAAGGGCGTGGCAGGAGGGGGGGGGTAGCCTGCCAGGTCCCGCCCACCTTCGTTTCGGACTGTTAGGTTCTGAAATGACATGGAGGGGGTCGGTAAAGGGATTAGGATTGTAACCTAATTTCGGGTAAATGAATTAGGGTTTTAGATGCTACGAATACTATATATTGTATTGTAAATGGTTAAGAAAACATATAATGAAAAGAGTTGTGCGGCTCTAAGTTTTGCTGGTTTTTTCCTAGTTAAGGGTTTTCAGGTGAAAATCTCTATCTTATGGGTGTTCCATTGTGTATTTTATGCTTATGGTTAAGAATCTGTATGAGTTTTTACTGCACTGTTAAGGTTTAAAACTATCATTTGGTATCAGAGCATTATTGGGTTCAGAGGGATGCCTTTGTTTCCAAGGGTTTGGCTCGATCTTGGATCTATGATAAACCTGGTTTCAGTGGGAGATTTGCAGCTATGATTCTTTTGTTGAAAGAATGGCGAGCACTTCTAGAATTGAGATTGAGAAATTTAATGGTCAGAGCTTTGAGCTATGGAGGCTCAAGATGGAAGATCTTCTGGTAGATAGAGAACAATGAATTGTAGTAGATCCGGGTACCATGCCCACTAGTATGGCAAAAGAATAATGGGATAAGCTGGAAAGAAAAGCAAGGAACACGATTTGACTTTGCCTCTCAGATTCGATGTTGGGAACATATCTGGAGAAGACAGTGCAAAGAAACTGTGGGATAAGCTGGGAAATTTGTATCATTCAAAGTCCCTGGTAAATAAGTTATTTCTTCGAAAGAAACTGTACCTTCTAAGAATGAATGAAGGAGACTCTATGTCAAAGCATCTAAACGCCTTCAATACTCTGGTAAGTCAGTTGACATCTGTTGGTATTATGATTACTGATGATGAAAAATGTATTAGCTTGTTGTGCTCCCTACCAGAATCATGGGATAGTCTAGTTATAGCTGTTGTGAGTAATGCAACCAACCTAATCTTTGATGATGTGGTTGCATCCCTGCTATCGGAGGAAATGAGGCGGAAATCCATGGACAGTTGAACCAAGGATGCCTTGTTTGTGAGAGGGATCCCTGGAGACAAATGTAAAAATAAGTCTTCAGGTGGCAGATCTAAATCTAGAGGGGGATCTAAATCTCCAGGACCTTCTGTATGAAACAGCTGGAAGTGCGGTAAAGTTGGGCATTACAAGAAGGACTGTAAATCCAAAAATATTGATAAAAGTAGAGGATCTAATGATGCTCCATCCACAGATGGGAAAGAATATACAGAGGAAGGAGGAGATGTGTACTTGGAATCTTCAAGTACACATGCAGAGCATGATTCGTGGTTGATTGACTCTGGTACATCTTTTCATATGACTCCTCATAGGGAGTGGTTTTCTGAATATGAAAAGTATGATGGAGGTGATGTATTGCTGGGAGACAACTCGGTGGTGAAAATCATAGGTCGAGGAAAGATCAAGCTACTGCTCAAATATGGAAGGGTTATAACTCTTCCCGGGGTTTTGCACATTCCAAAACTGGCTAGAAACCTCATATTTGTAAGTAAAATGGATGATGCAAGTGTGAAAACTATGTTTGAGAAGAACACATGCAAGATGGTTTGAGGATCAATGCTGCTGATGAGGGGAGTTTGGATTGGAACTCTATACAATTTGTTTGGAAGCACTTTTAATAATGGATGTAACAGTACTATTGTTCCTGAGGGTAAAAATGATGGAGACAGAGTCCTTACTGTCTCTAGTGAGAAGACAACGCTATGACATCGAAGGTTGGGGCATATTGGAGAGAAGGGTCTTCGACTATTACAAGGTAAAAGTATGGCTAAAGGCATGTCTGATTACACACTAGATTTTGATTTCTGTGAACATTGCTTATATGGTAAACATAATCGGGTAAGATTCTCATCTGGTGTTGTAAGAGATAAAGGAATCTTAGAGTTAATACACAGTGATGTGTTTGGACCTGTGCCTTTTCCCTCACTAGGTAAATCTGTGTATTATGTTTCATTCAAAGATGATTTATCAAGAAAAACATGGATTTATTTCCTGCATAAGAAATCTGAGGTTTTTAATAGATTCAAAGAATTTAAGGCTCTTGTAGAGAATCAAACTGAAAAGAAAATAAAAGTACTGAGAATAGATAACGGTGGAGAATTCTGTGGAAATGAATTTGAGGAGTTCTGTAAGATGTGTGGAATAGAAAGGCAAAAGACTACTCCATACACACCTCAACAAAATGGGGTTGCAGAAAGGATGAATAGGACGTTGATGGAAAAGGAAAGGAGTATGCTCAGTGGTGCATGGCTAACACAACAATTCTGGGCAGAAGCTGTTGACATTGCGTGTTACTTGGTAAATAGGACACCCACATCAGCGTTGGTTGACAAGACACCTCATGAGGCTTGGATTGTTAAGAAACCATCTCTCTCGCATATCAGAGTGTTTGGGTGTGATTCTTTTGTGCATGTTCCAAAGGAAAAAAGGAGCAAGTTGGATAATAAAGCAGAAAAATGTATCTTCATTGGCTACAAGGATGGAGTGAAAGGTTACAAGTTGTGGAACCCAGTAAAAGGGAAAGTAGTTTACAGTCGAGAAGTGATATTCAGAGAAGTTGAAAACACTTCCAGGATGGAAGATGCACCAAAGGAAAAGGATCCAAAGAAAATACAGTTTGATATTAAGGATGAAAGAGGTGGTTCATTTGAGGAGCCCGATTCATCTAAATCAAATGAAGAGGCGGAACCACAAACTCCGGTCTTGAGGAGATATGACCGAGTAAGAAGGCTAGCTGAAAGGTATAGTCCACCTGATTTTCGCTCTAATTTTGTGTTATCTATTACTGATGATGATCCTAGAACTGTTAGAGAGGAAATCGATTTAGAAGATAGTAAACTATGGAGGAAGGCCATGATGGAAGAAATGGATGCCTTGGACAAAAATGAGGGATGGGATCTGGTTGAGTTTTCAGAAGGAAGAAAACCTGTTGGAAGCAAATGGGTATTCAAGAAGAAGTTAAATGCAGTAGGTAAAGTGGAGAAGGACAAGGCTCGACTAATAGTGAAAGGTTATTCTCAAATTGAGGGCATTGATTTTGGTGAGATTTTCTCACCTGTTGCAAAATTGACTTCTATTAGATTTCTTTTATCTATTTCTACTGCTTTTGATCTTGAAGTAGAACAGATGGATGTAAAGATGACATTCCTACATGGAGAACTTAATGAATAAATCTATATGAAGCAACCATAACGGTTTGTGGTGAAAGGTAAAAAGGAGCTTGTTTGTAAGCTGAAAAAGTCCCTCTATGGACTTAAACAATCTCCAAGAATGTGGTATCAAAAGTTTGATACTTATATATTGGGACTTGGATTCTCAAGAAGCAAAGCTAATCACTGTGTTTATTTCAAACTAATTGGTGATCATTTTATTTATGTGATATTGTATGTTGATGATATGTTGCTAATTGGAAACAACAAGGAAATCATCAAGGATGTCAAAAATCAGTTGTCATCTGAATTTGACATGAAAGATCTTGGTGCTGCAAATTTTATTTTGGGAATGCAAATAAAAAAAGATCGAGAAAACAAGAAACTCTGGTTGAATAAGAGAAAATATGTTGAGACAATATTGAAGAGGTTTAATATGCAGGAAAGCAAACCAGTGAAGGTGCCCATTCCTGTAGGTGTAAAGTTATCTACAGAATAGTGTCCCACAACACAAGAAGAGGTAGAGGACATGTCTCATGTTCCCTATGCTAGTGCTATTGGCAGTTTGATGTATGCTATGGTCTGTACTAGACCATATATAGCTCATGCAGTGGGAATTTTGAGCAGATATATGTCAAAACTAGGAAAGGAACATTGGACTGCAGTAAAGAGGGTCTTCAGGTATTTGCGTGGCACTATATATTTTGCAATCTGCTACCAAGGAAGACCTGGACTAAATAGAGAGATAGATATACAAGGATTTGCTGATGATGACTGGGATGGAGATCTTGATCACAAAAGATCTACAAGTGGCTACGTTTTTAAACTATTTGGAGGAGCAATCAGTTGGATGAGTAGAAGACAAGTTGTAGTTGCACTCTCAACTACAGAAGCTGAATACATGGCAGCTACCCATGCAAGTAAGGAGGTTGTATGGTTGCAAAGGTTGTCTTCAGGTATCGGTTTTGTTCTGAATGCAGCAAAGATAGGCTGTGATAGCTCAAGTGCAATATTTCTGGCAAAGAACCTTGCTTATCACTCGAAGACAAAGCACATTGATGTGTAGTACCATTTCGTCAGATACATGGTTGAACAAAACAGAGTATTGCTGGAGAAGGTTGATACTTTGGAAAATGTTGCAAACTCTTTGACAAAGTCTGTGAGTACTCAGAAGTTCTCTTGGTGTAAAGAGAACATGGGCATTGTTGCCCTAGATTGTTGAAGTCGTAAATTTCTCCTGTATGTGAAGAGAACAACAAGTGGGATAATGTTGGGTGTGTTATATCTCTTCACATGGTGGGTGCGTGTACACCAAGATCCCCTCCCCGGGCGTGGCAAGAAGGAGGGGTAGCCTGCTAGTACCCCCCCCTTCGTTTCGGACCGTTAGGTTCCAAAATGACGCAGAGGGGGCCGTTAGGCCCCTAGAGTCCGTGCGAAGCGCAAAAATGTTTTTGGGTTCTTTTTGCTTTTTTTTTGCTGTTTCGGCCCATTGTATTCTATCTAATCCCGGTAAAGGGATTAGGGATGTAACCTGATTTTGGGTAAACGAATTAGGGTTTTAGATGCTGCGAATACTATATATTGTATTGTAAATGGTTAAGAAAACATATAATGAAAAGAGTTGTGTGGCTCTAAGTTTTGCTGGTTTTTTCCCGGTTAAGGGTTTCCAGGTGAAAATCTCTGTGTTATGCGTGTGCCATTGTGTATTTTTTGTTTATGGTTAAGAATCTGTATGATTTTTTACTGCACTGTTAAGGTTTAAAACTATCAAGATCATCGTCACTGCATCGTCCTGATGCATGTCATATACATGATCCAACTGATGCATATTCAAAGCAGTAACTCGAGAATCATCCTGATACTCATCACACAATGCTTACATCCACATCCATGGGAAGGATCCTTCTCTCACCATGCTTGGAATGGCTCCTGCAAATGTGTCCCATCACTTCTTCCTTGAAGTGTCTTCAATCTGAAGAACACCAAGCCTCTCTCTGAAGTACTCAAACTTCAATCTGGCTAGTGGTTTCATCATCACATATGCAACCTTCTCATATGTCTCAACATACAGGAGCTTCAATGCTCCTCTCAGCACCATATCCTTGATATAGTAATATTTGATCTCAATGTGCTTTGACGTGTCATGGAACACCGGGTTCTCTGACAACTTCACACAACTCTAGTTGTCACAATAGATACAGGTAGCATCCAACAAGAGATCAAATAAATCAGATAGTAGCTTCCTAAGACATACTGCCTCAAAACTAACTGAACAAGCTGCGACATACTTTGCTCTAGATATACTCAGTGCTACGCAGGACTACTTCCTGCTAAACCAAGAGATAACACCTGATCCCATACTGAAGGAGCAACCAGAAGTGCTCTTCCTATTTGCAGCACTGCCTACCCAATCTGAATCAACATAACCCTCTAGGTTAAACTTTTGATTCACATCATACTTGAGCCCATAATCAATTGTACCCTTCAGGTACGTCAGAATATGCTTTACAGCAACCAGGTGAACACTTCTGGGATCCGTCAGGAACTGGCTCAATGTGTTCACCGCAAAGCAAATATCTGGTCTTGTGTTTGTCAAATACATCAAGGACCCAATCATCTGACGATATACCATGACATAAACCGGATTAAATGAAGGATCACACAGAAGCTTCAGGTTCGATTCCATAGGTGTGGCCATGGACTTGCAGTCCATCATCCCAAACCGCTTCAGGATCTCTACTGCATACTTCCTTTATCCAAGGGAGATTCCATATGCACTCTCCCACACCTCCATGCCTAGAAAGTAGTGCATCATCCCCAAGTCCTTCATCTCAAACTCGGCATCAAGGTTCCTCTTTGTATCGGTAATCAATCTATCCTTACCTATAACAAACAGGTCATCCACATACAAAAGTAGTATCACTGGATTGCCTTCCTCAACCTTGTAGTAAAGGTTGGAATCCGCTTTACTCTTGGTAAAGCCCAAACTGGATAGAGATTTGTCTATCCTACCATACCAAGTCCTAGGAGCTTGCTTCAAGCCATACAAGGATTTCTTCAATCTGCATACATATGACTCCCTATCATGTGTCTCAAAACGAAGTGGATGCTCCACATACACTTCCTCTTAGACTACACCATTCAAGAAAGATGTCTTGACATCCATCTGGTGTATCTTCCACTTCATCGCTGCAACTAGAGCAAGTATTGTTATGATGGAAGTGTATCTGGTTGCAGGAGCAAAATTCTTTTCATAATCTATCCCTTCTTTCTGGGAGAAGCCACGAGCCACAAACCTCGCTTTGTATTTGTCTATGCTACCATCTGCAGCATGCTTGATGTTATATATCCACTTGGAAGTCAGAACAGACTTCACTTCAGGTCTTGGGACCACATCCCAAACATCATTCTTCACGATCGACTGGTATTCCTCGATCATGGCATTCTTTCATTACTGCATCCCAAATCTTGGGAACTTCATATTCTTCAATATCTTCAATAGATAGTTTTCTTTGAATTTCATTTGTTGGAACAAATGTTGTAGTCCTTCTTTTGTAGGTGATTGTACACGATCCTTCCTACAAGTCAAATTCAATTGCATGATTAGAAACTTCTCATAGTTTTTCAAAAACACATTCTTATGCATAAATACATATGGCATATAGTCATGCAATTATCTTAGCCAATGCTTCAATACAACATTTATCCATATCCCGTAACTTTCTAGATTCCTTCCATCTCTACCAGAACATTGTTAAGAGTGTGCACAACTCCCAACATGTCAGCAAAGAGGTTTCATTCAAGATAAGTAGGAATGGAATGTTATACAGTACCATAGGCCACTTACCCATTACTTGCATATTAGTAGTATCTTGTTCATTAATGCAACTTTTCTAATATGCATAATATACATCCTAAATATAGAAACATAAGTATGTACATGAATGGATAGCATCATTTAAGTAATCATATACATAATAAATGACAATTCAAATACTTATCTTTGTTTAGTTGTAGGGTGGACTCCCTCTCAATCTTTGCTTCCTTGCAGGAACTACTGGAGTTTGCTCCCTCTTGATCTTTGCTTCTTGGACTATCTGTCCTTGAACCTATATCCATCATGGACCATTATGCATGCTTAAGTGTGCATTAGTGTCACCATTGTATTATCCTCAAGATCTCATACATAACCATACATACATTAGTATAATCTCAATACTATTAAAACATTAAATAATCTTATGTATGGTCATGATCATTTCATACATAGGTAATAAGCGTTAGTATTCAAGGTTTCAGGGAAGACTTATTTTACTCATGTATATTCTTATTTGACCATAGGACTCTTCTGGTTAGTCATATCATCAATCAAAGTAAGAAACATAATATGCATAAACCCTTGATTACTTAAACTTATAACTTCAAGAATAATCATTATCATTCATACAAAAGTATGAGATCCTAACACAAGGATTCTAACTTGATATAGGAAAAACATACCTAGATTATCATGCTTTCTAGTTATGTCTAACATACCCATATAATGTATTTTTGTTCTTCTTCAAAGACTTGTGCTAGTAACCTGCATAACTCATAAGTTAACCATTGTAGAACCAAAATTATACATACCTCGTAAGTAGATCTTCTATGTGATCCATGACTATGGATGAGTCTTTGTCTTCATGTCACCATGGTCATATGTTCTTGATCTAGAACTTGATTTGTCTTTCTTGATGTACCTTTCATGTTAGCGGACAATATCATCCTCATACAACACCAAAGTGCATTAGTATAATCATAAGTGTCATAACCATAATCAATGAATGTATTCTATCATTCACATGCATTCGTACTTTTACTAAATAGTATGAAGACAAACATATCATAAACTCAATCATGAACATACCTGTATCTCCTCAAGTCATACCTGTCGAGATTGCTTGTAGCATTCTTATGTAAGGCCTTAGCCTCATCTTCCTCTGGAACTGGAACTTCTTCACCTACGCAGGTGTCCAATTCATTTTCTTCTACGATTAACCCAATCCACTTTGATTTGCTGAGACTGGATCTAGAGCTGGATTACGGTTTGTCAGAGAAACCCTAAAAATTCAAACATTGAATTTAAAACTTCTGATTAGATGCAAAGATGTGCCTTGCTGAGCCGATCAAGCTGGTATACTTCAATTTTGAAATCTCCAAAATTTGACCCCTCAAAATTTCCTTTGAAACTTCCAGATCTTCTAGAGAGGATCCCGAACTAGGGTTTGATAAACTCTGCCCATCCAAAAAGTTTGATATTGTGTTCTAAAATTTGATTTTTCTGAGGAGTTTCCAGTCGTGGTCACAGATTTCAAAAATTCCAACTTTTACAGAAGCCCTAATTTTCCACCTTTTCAATCAAAATCCTGAACTAGAGTTTGATCAAGCCCGACCTTCTACCCAACCAAAAAATTTGATCTTGGTATCTAAATTTCAATTTTGATGAGTATCATCCAGCTGTGGTCTCTGATCCCAATAATTTCAACTTTCTCCGAAACCCTAATTTCCCACAGCAGTGACGATCCAAAAAAGAAGGTGCTCAGAATCCATTTCTGTTTGGACAGAAATATATGCCCTATTGTTTCTGATTCATCTTTGAAATTACAAATCCACAGGGCCTGAAACTTTGAACTGTGTTATCCTGAACTGTCATCTTTCCAACCCCATAGGTCTGACCTCAATTGGATTCTCTGAGAGATATTTATGCCAAGTGTCACAACGTGATCTATTTATGGGATAAAACATGAGAGAAAAATTGTACGGACTGTCATGTGTCACTGTTTCAACTTCGGCCTCTTAAAAGGGAAATTGTGAAAGTACAGTCCATGCCCTATCTATCCCTTTTTACAAAATTTCATTTGGAGCTTCCTAGCCCAAGTTGTGACCTTTTTTCCCAAGTCACCTGTTTATGACTAAGATATGGAATAGGAAGAAACCCTAGATTGTATTGATCATAAAACACACAGTACAATGAATCAAATGTTGTTCTTTGTATAGAAGGTACATGGGGATGTTATCTACGACTTGTCGAAGTTTCAGAACTTGAAACTTAGCCAAAATGGATTTATAGCGAAAGTTCCACGATAACTGGTTTTTTCTATATCAAGCCCTAGCTTCCAATTTGTCGCAAGTGCAACAAGTCTCATAAATGCCATACCATGCCTTCCTTCAGGCTAGCTCTGATACCATGTTAGTTTTTAATCGTTTTATTCAATAGATCTAGGATCTTAACTGAAATAACAACGTGTACAACATATCAAGCATAAGAGCCAAGAGACAAGAGACACAAAACATTTCACCGGGGAAAAATAAGAAGGTGAAAAACCCCGCAACTTCCTCAGAGATAGAATAAGCATCAATACAAGGATCACAATGATGAAACCCAAGAGATATATATATTCAGAAGCGTGCTCCTCCTCCACTTGTGTGCACCCTCCTCTTCTCTCACTAATGTGAAGTGAGTGAATAATAGAATGTGTAAAATGAGAGAGACACACTCTATTTATACACTAAATTTCACTTGACCTTTACTCAACTAGGTCGGCCTCAACTTAACCACTTTACATAATACTGGCTGGGACGACCCCCACTAGGGTGGTCTAGTAACCCTTTAACCCACATGACTCATATAGGGCTGATCCCATCATGGTAGTCTAATAACCCATCAAGTATAAGTTACGACACTTACAATATAACTTGCAACACATGCAAGTATAAATGACGACACTTCCAATCAGAGGAATAATACATATCCGTTGGGGACACAATAAAGTACAAATACAATATACAAGTGAATATCTTCCGAAGTTACAAATACATCAACACATTTTTCCATGAATTTTTGGGTATATAAACCAGTGTAGATCCATCTCAAACCCGGATCTATCAATAACCGAGAGGGATCCAATTGCTTGAGGTGTATTTTTTTTTGTTTTATCTTAAATTTTTTACACATTAAGAAAAAAATTACCCCTCAAGAAATTGGATCCCTCTCTTTTAATTTTTAATTTTTAATTTTTAATTTTTGATAAGTTATGAGCGAACATGAAATTTTTAATCACTTTTGATTTTTTATAAGTTAGGAGCCGACATGGAAACGTAACGTGACAAATGTGACAAATGTGACAAATGTTACAACATTTCCCCCATACTGGGTTGTAGCGTAATGTGACAAATATGACAAATGTGACAAACATGAAAAATGTGACAAACGTTACAACATCTCCCCCATACTGGGTTGTAACGTAATGTGACAAACATGACAAATGTGACATGTGACATGTGACATCCATTACAGGATCTCCCCCATACTACAAACGTGACAAATGTGACATGTGACATGTGACATCCGTTACAGGATCTCCCCCATACTATTACTTTTTACATTTTATTACTTTTGAAAACATTACATGTGACATGTGACATGTGACATCCGTTAAAGGATCTCCCCCATACTGGGTTGTAAGCACCTCGTTTAGACTCGGTGCAATTATTCCTACATTCCATACCCATTCATAGACACATGACCCATGATTGTTTCACCTAATTGTCAATTGTGAAGTGGTGACTATATTTTTTTTTCCTAGGTTTTGTACGAGTGACTGCAAGTGAGAAGTGCTTGCAATACTTGAGGCAGACACATAACATCTGTCTCATTTCTCTTGGAGGGTTCCAATGTTTGTGATTGTACTTCTAGCGTAACCATATCCAACAACTTTGTTGGTTGGAATTGGGCCGTAATCATCTAAGGATGACCTCTAGAAGGCCTTGTTTCATCTCTTCACTTATCTAGTTCCAGGTCCTATCCACCTTGGAATTTTGTTTCGAAGAGAAATATTGCTTTATTGCATCTTTAGGAGTTTTTTCTAGTTGAGTGTGACTATTAATAATTACATTGAAAGATTCTTTTATTTTTTAGTCAAAGGTTGACTAACCTATTTGTGGGTCTAGAAGGACTAGAGGTCTCTCGCTAAAGAGTGTGTATTTACCTTCATGGAAGTGTAGGATTGATAACCTAAAATCTACCCCCAGGGGATCTAACATAGGAAACCGATTGATTCAAAACAATCCCATAGAGGAATCAATAGTGTGATAAACTATAGAGCAAGACACAAGATTCAGAAAGTGGCAGAAAAGGATTTAGCCATTCTTCACATTGATCTTCATGTACCAATGATGGTATGATACATTACATGGATCATAGTCACCTATAGATCTAGATCTCACTGACAAAGTCATTAGTGGATAGGTATGAAAACTCATAAAGTGATAAGAATAACAAGTCACATGAGAGGTGATCTAGTACTTTATGATTGCATAGGGACTTACAATGTAACATTCCCCCCCTCAATCACAAGTTTGAATAATAATACCAATAAAATAATGAGAACTAGTATTATATACAATATAAAGCTTATGAATTGGGCTTCGATGAAGATATGCTTGAAGAACTACCTGAAGAATTTCCAATTTGGATGTTGAAATTTGAATGAGAGCTAAAATTTTGGAAATGAGCAGCTACCATGTTTGAAAATTCCCTGATTTTGCTAGAATAAGATGACGTTTTATGCTAATTTGGTGAAAAAATAGGATCACCATTGTGTTATTAGTTAACAAATAGGATCATTGAGCACTCTATGAATTTGGAAACAATTAGGTGTTGAACATTCCATAAAAATTTGATAGTTTGTCGACGAGACCGGTTTACATGCTAGAATTCCCAAATGATCATTTGATTATTTGAATATTATTTGAAAAGGAGTGTTGAGATTTCACAATAACCCAAAAAAATATTTTTGTCTCCAATAAATTATTTACCATAGATTAATGCACATTAATTTGAAAGCATTCAAATAGGAAATTTATGATCATAAATACATTGGGCTATGAACTTGAAATTAGCAGCGGAAAACCAATAGTAAACAAACATTCAACCACACATTTTACATAGTGATTTTCCAGGAAATTCCCTTGGAAAAGATTTGGAGGGAAAACTAGTAAATGAGAGAGAAATTTTATCATGCGGCACATAAAAAAATTCTGGCATTTTACATCAATAAATAATATCATTTAATGCACCTAGAAAAGTGTACCAAAATTAGAAAATTGTTCCAAACGACAATTCAGCATGATACTTGATAAAGAGAGATTTGCACTGAAAGCTTCTCTGGAAGAGTTGGTGCAAAAAATCAGGAAGTTGACAAGTAAACTTGACAAAAAGGACAGAGAGATATATCACTTAGAAGACAAGTTGACTGAGATAAAGGGAAATAAACAAGTACGTATTGCAAACAACAATCCTATCTGCACACAATAAAAAAGTGACATGAAATAATCTAAAGATGAAGTACTGAACAAGTTAAAATACAACACGTCAATGCTGAACATGATTCCGAAGGATCAGAGATCATGAGAAGACACAATAGGTCTTG
This sequence comes from Larix kaempferi, assembly GCA_027924585.1. Lineage (NCBI taxonomy): Eukaryota > Viridiplantae > Streptophyta > Pinopsida > Pinales > Pinaceae > Larix > Larix kaempferi. Next base: position 7,509,164 of record BSBM01000307.1, on the reverse strand, counting down.
GTTATGTAAAGACACCAAAGAAGGTCTGCGACAGAGAACAATGTCCAAATCATGTTAAGTCCTTCAGGTATGATGATTCCTTCAACTATCGATATTTTCTATATACTAATCAAAGAAGGATCAATAGGGTGAGGTGCGCATTATGCAATCATTTTGGTCATACTGAAAAATACTATCAAACTGTGAGATGAATTGCATGTGACGGTTTTGGACATAAGGCCATGTACTGTCGAAGTGAAGTGAAATATGTAGATGAAGAATCATTGTGCAAAGGTAATCTCATTCAAAAGGACTATAGTGAAAAATATCTAGTCAATAATAAAAACAAAAGTGCACACAACAAGACTCGGGTAAGAAAATCTCGTCAGAAGTTTTATGAGGATGCAGACAATCCAGGTGCATCTAATGCAGCAAGCAATTGTTCCCTCTCTAGATAGTCTCATAAGGACTATGCGATACCCTTAAGTTCAACATGATACATCTTAAGTAATTTAAAGGATATGTTAGTTAGGTATGTGGTTAGAAAGTGTCTGTTGCAATATTTATTACGATTGCACAAGATTATGTGTTTAATTGGTAATGTCACGGAAAAGGGAAAATTTAAATGCATGCATACATTTTTGTTGTTGTTGAATTGTCCTACATATGAAACATCATGGAACAAAGTATTTGTTTGAATTGAGTAGTGTAGACGCAAGAAGAAATTTTTTGCTTGAAGAAACTAACATTGTTGAAAATCATGAGACTGTGCAAAATGGAGTCGTTTTCATTATATTCAAAATTGGGTATGATTACAAAATTGCATGAGTCGGGACTCCATGCTGAGGAAAAAATGGTGTACAAAAAGATGGTAAATATGGAAAAAATGCAAATGTTGAAGTGTTCTATAGCTGTAGTTCTAGGTCAAGTTCTGTGTCAATTCAGTTCGCAAGACGAAGCTCCAAATCCATCGGCACCAGTGTTGTACAATCTCAAGAAGGATGCACTGGAAGAAGCTGCAGAATTGCAGGCGATGGTTGTTCATCCTGTTGAGACCAAAGATAGGATAATTCATCAAGACTTGTTTCTGTTGACATTCCATATTGTTCACCCGATGAGTCAAGAGAATCAATTGCTCAGAATGTTTGCAACTCACTTGTGATTGAGCCTATTGATGGCATATTTTTTCTTCCTCCATTTGTTATTTCCAATTGATTCAACTTTAAGGCATGAAAAATCAGACTACCGAGACTGAATGGCAAGGCACACATACTCAAGGGAAGAACTCATTCTTGTAATAGAAGGAGGCCATTGGAATAAATGAATAAAAAATAGATGACAATGCGACATGGGAATGAAGAAGTTCTAACAGTGATGAACCAGGCATTGTTCATGGAGATTTTATTGAGCTGAATGGAATATTTTCACACACATGAAATTAATTTAATGAGATGTGCAATCAATGTCGTACAAGTCAGTGAAGGCAGTGGAGTCGCCAAAACTAAATGCTGGAGTTAATGAATTTTTGGAAACAATAGAAAAGGGAGAAAAATTAATTCATTGCAACCTATGATGTATAATGTTTCCGTAAAGGCTCGAATATGGAAGTGACATGTCATTGTTGCCATGCAAATTGAGTGTCATGTCTTCTTTTATGCTGAGTTGGATGATGAATGAAAAGTGTGTCATAACTTTGGTTTTCATTGCAATGGATGCGACAACATTAAATGCAACAAGGTTCTATGACAGCGCAGTAAATGTGATAGATGAAGCAGTCAGGTGCATGAAGTATAATGCAAAACTAGTAGAGGACTGACTTCAACACTACGTAGTTATCATGAAAGGATATCTGTATGGATCACCGTGCAAGAAATGATGAAATATTGTGACAATGACAGTAGATCAAGATGAAGGAACAATGTAACATCTATATCAAGAAAGCAATCAGAGATAATTATAAAAATATATTAGTGTATAATTTCAACAGAGAAATGAAGCATGAAGTCAATGGGAGTCATCCCTAAATATAGTTGAGGTTGAGGCCAACACAAAACAAAAAGGGGAGCATGCATTGTGCAAGTAATGGCACCTCTTTTCCATTTATGTCAAAGGGGTAGAAATACATGAAGTTGAAGCAAGGAGAAATACGTGAAGCTATCAGGCATGAAGCTGAAGAAAGGAGAGATGCATTAAGCTTACAAGACTAAAGTATAATGCATGAAGTTGGTGTAAAAGTAATGAATGCAACATAAGAACCAACATGATGATCATTGAAGAAACAACAAAAACATAGCAAACGTGAAAGAGCATGAAGTATACATTAGACATGAAAGAGCGTGAAGTAAAGAATCTATGTGGTCTGCACTGAAGTAACAGAAAGCATCATGGTATGCGCAGATGTAGAAAATGAACTGACAATAGATATTGAAGCATCCCAAAGAAATTAGGGGGAGAATATACACATGGGGAGCATCGAGACAAGGTACAAATGAAGCATATAGTTCAAAGAATATCATACACAACTTCATAAGGTGTTGACATCAATGCCAAAGGGGGAGATTATTGAACTTTGGTTGTCATTGATGTCAACTAATGTCAAAGAGGATCCCAACTGATTCAGTTTGAGTCATTGATGTCAACTGATTTCAAAGTGGATACAACATTCTTATAGTAGTGTGAATTAGTATATGGAAATCACTTTGAAGAAGTATCTTCACAAGATGGTGAAGGTGACAGATATGGATTCCAATATGAAAAAATATATATGTTGCATCTAATATGATGATGTGTGTCCAAGGAGACATCATGCATGATGAGCTTGAAAAAGTAAATAGAAGGATATATCATGCATATCAAGTTTGAAGAATCACATAAGGAAGGTATATCAAGTAATGTATCCTACGACATGTGGTACCTGTAGAGAAGTCAAGTCCACCAAGTCATACTCACTCAAGGTAGAAACAAAATAATTGGTAGGACAATGATACATGTGCACAAGCAGCCAAGGAGTTGGTTAAATAGAGGTACATGTGCATAAGAAATCCAAGTAGTTGGTTAAGCAAAGATACAAGTGTGAAAGCAAGTTGAAAGATAAATATGGAATGCACAAGCATTAGTTGGTTAAGGATCAAGAGTGTGCTAACAACCTATTGTTGGATAGTCTTGAAAGTGCGCAAGTTTTTCCAAATCAGAAGATGCTTTCAGTTGTAAAGGGTGAACAAGTTCCAAGAAGTGTACAACGGTTGAATTTAGTGTAAAATTAGTCACAGCAGATCTAATGAACAAGTAAATCAATCACAACAGATGAACATAGAAAATATGGTGCAAAACTGTGCAAAACATGTAGCAGTGCTCAATATCCCAATAAGGGTGAATAATTACAATACAATCTGACTCATGTGAGTCAGCAATTCGAATTGACTAAGTAGGCCATTCGAATCACTGAATGGAGTATCTTGACTCCAACTAGGAGTCCTCATCATCAATCAGTGGTGATCATCAATGCACAAGAACCAGTCATCCAGGTGTCAATCTGAGTCTAACTGAATGTAACAAGTGTAACTGAAGTGTGTAGCACTGATTAAGGGAAGGAGGCTTAGTGGGGGGTGCATGGGAGTCTAACTGAAGTCAGAACAAGTCATCTAGTGAATCTAGAGGTCCAACGGAAGTGAAATAGTCAGTCGGGAGTGAAACTAGCCTCAAATCAGGGAGAATCGGAGCTAACTGAGTGTAACTGAAGTGGAACTGCAGTGGTATGTGAAGAAGTGCGCCCTTCTCTGGCAGTAGGTGAGAAGTGGGCGCCTTCCAGACTAAGAGGGATAAAACTCTGAAGTAAGTGGCTCTCGGGTGCTAGAATAAGGTGGCTAAGGTGCTGGAGGCATGAACCTGGTGACTGGGATGCATGCAAAATGCATGCAAACCCTAATTTCATGCAAGATCCTAAAAAAGATGATGTGAATATCCAAACACCCCCCCTCAAGATAGACTATGATGTGTAAAATAATAATGTTGGGCCCTGGTAACTAAGACCAAAGGTCACCCCAATACAATAATAATCCAAACTAATAACAGTAAATAAACCGAGGAAATGGGGAAAACCTCATGGGAAAAATACCCCCCCTCAAAATGAACTGTAACACACCAAAAGATTTAACTACTCAAAAATAAAATAGATATGTCTGGAGGTATCTTACTCTTGGGAGTAAATGGATTATGCTCCAAAAACATGTGCTTGAATTCTCCATTAGTGGATGCAAGCGAATGTGGAGACTTTATGAACTTGCTCTTCATACCGAAAATGGTGAGAACAAATCTGAAAATATGAGGATGATCCTGGAACCTGTGATTCGAATCAAGTGAGATAGGAATAGCTCCAATCGGATAAAATAGATCTTGAAACTTGAACTTCTTATCAATAGAAGTTAAATCAGCTCCAAAAATAGATGAATGGTTTCTTGAGATCTCCTTTGAACCAACAAGGGTGAGATCAAAACCAAAATCAGCAAAAAGTGCATGAGAATTGAACTCAAGCGAATGGTAGTGCTCTTCATCTTCATTTAAAATCTGAGAAACTTTGCAAATGATAGAACATAAGTCTATAGGAGGCATGCAATCAAGGAGGGAGAATGATTCACCTCCAAAATCATATTTTACCTCTAAAACTTCAAGTAGATCATTATTCTTCATGCCGACAAACTCATGTGAAGGACAGGATTCAAGAACCTCTTCGGAATTTAGAGTATGAGCTTGTTTATCTTGCTCAGAATTCGAAATAGAAGACTTTGAGAGAATGAGTGTTGAATCTACAGTTTCTTCTTCATCTTGAACAATTGTTGAGGCCAACACATGATCGGAAAGAACACATAAGGAGATCTCACTGGGCTTGTTCTCCAAAAGGCTAGCATGATCCTCTTCTTCCTGCTTTCCAAATTCTCTGTCAAGTTGGACCCATAGATCACTTGGATTTTCAGCAGTCTTACTGAGGTAGCACATACAAGGAGACATAACAAGACATATTGCTCCAAAAGCTCTGTCACAATCATTGAGCCAATCATTCTCCTCTTCATCGGAATCAAAAACTCTTGTATTACCAATGCACATATCAAAAAGACATTGTCTCTTCAAGAATGCAATCATCTTTGGTTTCCATTCATCATAGTTTAATGGAGTAAGAATATTTTGTGAAGAAGAAGTCTCCATCTTTGCATTAGCGAATGCACATGGAGGAAGTAAGAAACCTGCAAATCACACACAAACAAACACTATGTTTTCAGCCTTGCATGCACATGAGCGAATGCACATGAGATTTTGCATGTCGCTGCTGAAATATATTGGTGAGCAAAGATTGCTCTCTCTTCATGTAGAACACTTGTAGAAAAGAAATCTTGTCCCTGTCATGGCTCTGATACCATGTAAAATTAGTCATAGCAGATCTAATGAACAAGTAAATCAATCACAATAGATGAACATAGAAAATATGGTGCAAAACTGTGCAAAACATGCAACAGTGCTCAATATCCCAATAAGGGTGAATAATTACAATACAATCTGACTCATGTGAGCGAGCAATTCGAATTGACTAAGTAGGCCATTCAAATCACTGAATGGAGTAGCTTGACTCCAACTAGGAGTCCTCATCATCAATCGGTGGTGATCATCAATTCACAAGAACCAGTCATCCAGGTGTCAATCTGAGTCTAATTAAGTGTAACAAGTGTAACTGAAGTGTGTAGCACTGATTAAGGGAAGGAGGCTCAGTGGGGGGCGCATGGGAGGCTAACTGAAGTCAGAACAAGTCATCTAGTCAATCTGGAGGTCCAACGGAAGTGAAACAGTCAGTCGGGAGTGAAACTAGCCTCAAATCAGGGAGAATCGGAGCTAACTGAGTGTAACTGAAGTGGAACTGCAATGGTATGTGAAGAAGTGCGCCCTTCTCTGGCAGTAGGTGAGAAGTGGGTGCCTTCCAGACTAGGAGGGCTAAAACTCTGAAGTAAGTGGCTCCCGGGTGCTAGAATAAGGTGGCTAAGGTGCCGGAGGCATCTACCTGGTGACTGGGATGCATGCAAAATGCATGCAAACCCTAGAATTTGCATGCAAACCCTAATTGCATGCAAGATCCTGAAAAAGATGATGTGGATATCCGAACATTTAGTCTATAATAAAATTCCACAGTCGAAGACACAACAAAGGAGCCAGTCCCACAACTAATGATGTTGCAAGGGTCGAATTATGACCAAGCAAAAGTTGGTAATTTATGCACAGATTCTGCAAAGCATCAATACATCACGTCTGCATGTCCCACATGTAATAAAGCAACAAGGGTCAAAGTCCCATTAAGCATAATTTGGTGAATGTATAGATTCCACAAATATTTAATACATCAAGTGCGCAATACCCATAGGGATGGTACAACAAAGGTCGAAGACTCACCAAATTGAAGAGTAAGGAAGCGCACATAAATCAATGCAATGGCACATCAAGAGTGCAAGGGTACACCACCAAGGTGTAAAGTCCCACTAAGTTGAGTACCATGAAGGTGCAAGACACACAAAGGATGACACATCAATAGTGTAGAAGATGACGTGTGGCATATGCAAAATCCATGAATTATGGAAGAAGGGATGCCAAAACCAACTTGTTGACATACAATCCATGCAGGACATGTATAAATAGAGACACAAGTTGGAGAGTTGAAGTAACATTGATGGCGAGAGAATAAGATCTTCAAGTACAAGTTTCAGTTTTATATTCGGGGAATCAAAGAGCTCGAGGATAGAACATAATGATATAGAGAGGAGTTGAGTGTGCACATGCAGTATAATGAAGTATTGATGGTGCGTAGAATGATGTTGTAGATCTGTGATGGATTCACAAGTACTGAAAGGAAGAAACACCGAAGTATGCACAAGTGATTGATGATTTGAATGACAATATTACTGTCAGCATGTCGATAGTCACAGACGTTGTAAAGATAGAAGCACAGAGACAGAACCAAAGTATATCAGAATATACGCATATGATCTAGGTCGTGTCCAGGAAGCATGAGGGGGACAATAGTTTGACTGAATGAGTTGGATTTGTTATGGGGGAAACAAGAAAAGGAAGAATGAGCAAAGCAGGATTACACTACACAGATGAACAAAAATACGCACAGACAATATGCAGGAATGCAAATTGTTCTTCTATATTACTTGCAAACATATAGAGTGATGACAAGATTGATGTATGTTACACTATTATACATGATTATATAAAATTATGAGATGTTTTGGTGCCTTCCCATTACGTTCAGTTACAACGAATAAGTTAGAATAGTTAAATAGTTCAACCGTTATAGTCGACTAAAAGACCGAGAGACAGCCTCTTGAAGTTCGAAAGTCGTTGGTCACATGTCGACGCTTAATGTTGATGTCACAAAACTGTGAGGTTTCTGAACATGTCGAAGGTGCAGAGTGTATCGTAGTATGTCGAAGTCGAGACTCATCGGAGTTATGTCGAAATCGAAACCTATAGGAGTTGCTGAGTTTGTCAAATTCATGTCGAGTCAAATCTTGTCGAAGTTGTATCAACATCGATGACTTGTCGCAGTTGATGTTAGAATTCAACAACAATGACAACTGCGATGTGGATTAGACCTCCTTTCTTAAAATAAAAATTGTCTCCATTGTTTTCTCACGAAGGTGAGGAAACTTGTTGGTTATCTCAGTAATAGAGTACCACTTTCCTTGAGAGGGGAGTTAGCTGGCTTTGGAAACCTGAAACAAAGGAATTGTGTTCGTCCTTGTATGGCGTACGCGTCATCCCACAATGGTGTCTCAAGGAAGAGGTTCCAAAACATATGTATGGATGTCTTCAGGCTCTGCTGTCGGTAAGTCATTCTGTTCCAAAAAGGGTGTATGGTATGGTCGAAGTAGATCCACATTGAATATTGGATGCAGACCCAAGCATGCAGGAATGTCGAGCTGGAAAGCGTTATTTTCAATCTATCAAAGAATGTTGTATAGACCATATCGCAAAGGTTTTAACTTCTTGAAAGGTCCTGTGAAGCGCTCCTTCTTGAGATGTAACCATACCTTATCCCCAATTTGGAATGAATGAGGAATATGATGCTTGTCGTGTTGGGCCTTAGCTTTCTCGCTTGCTCTATGCAACATGTCCTGTGCTTGCTTTTGGATGTTGCATATCTGATCTCTGAACTTGCATGCTTGATCAACTTCTTGCTGGCTATAGTTGGTGTCGCTCTGCTGTGTCGAGGAGATGATAAAGTCGATAGGCGCTGAGGGTTGAATATTTCCTGTAGATTTGTGTTGAGTACGCTTGTAGCTCTGTTGTATGTATGGAATACTTTCATCCCATGTGCATCGATTATTGTGGTTGTACATGCGAAGTATTTGTACTACCAAGCGATTCACAACTTCTGTCTGCCCGTCAGTCTGAAAATGGAAAGTTGTCGACAATGAGAGTCGTTTGTCTAGAAGTTTCCAGAGGGTCTTCCAAAATATACTGACAAATATGGAATGTTGGTCGAAAATAATGGTCGTTGGTAAACCAAAGTGTTTCCAAACATGTGTAAAGAAGAGTTGAGCGGTCTGCTGTGTTGTCATGGCCTTCTTACATGGTATGAGAATGGCCAGCTTGGAAATTCAGTTGACTACTACTAATATCACGTCATGTTGATTTCTAGTAGTAGGATAACCCATCAAGTAGTCCTTAGAAATATATTCCCATGGTCGACTAGGAACGGGTAGACGTGTGTACAATCCCTGTCATCGATTAGGTGGTTTAGCAATGGCACAAACCACGCATGATTGAATGAACTTGTTGACGTCGGATTTAAGTGTAGGCCAAAAGAAATAGTTATGCAGAATAACAAGTGTATGTTATACTCCAAAGTGTCCTGCATTCTTGTTGTAGTGTGTGTCCCGAATGAGTTGTTGTCAATTATCACCAGTCAGTACAAAAAGCTATCCAAGATTGTATAGCAAGGTGTCTTTGAGGAAGTAATTGGAGGTCAACGACATATTAGTCTGTAACTGTCGGTAGACTGCTAAGAATTTGCTATCATCCTCATACAACTGTGTCCAAGTGGTCATGTCGTATCCTTGCATACTCATAACTGTCAAAAGGAGAGTAATGGGAGGTTGACTCAGGAAATCGACGACGGCGTTAGCTTTACCTTTCTAATACTTAATCACCAACTGAAATTGTTGTAGGTAATTAATTCACTTGAGTTGTTGGTTTGTCTACAACTTGGATTGTGTCGGAGTGAACTGTAGAGGCTTGTGATCAGTGAGAATGACCGTTTCCTTGCCAAGGATGTATGCCTCCATTGCTTGAGAGCTTGCACAATGGAGTACAGTTATTTTTCATACCTCGAGTATCTTCTAACTGTGTGGTTAAAAGTCTCGGAAAGAAGAGCGACTGGGCGACCCGACTGAGTGATCACTGCACCCAAGGAATAGTTCGATGCATCTGTCTCAATCTCAAAGGGATGACGCAAATCAGGTAACACAAGTATTGGTGCAGTGCAGAGCTTGTGTTTTAGCTTTTCAAAAGCTGCTTGATGTGTTCATGTCCATTGGAAGACAATTTTCCCATTTCCCTTCGTCAACTGATTCAAGGGCCAAGATATGTGATTGAAGCCGAGTATGAACCATCAATACAATTTCTCCAAACCAAGAAAACTTCTTAGTTCTTGAATGCTTCTAGGAATGGACCAATATTTAAGGATCTGTACTTTTTATGGATCGACGTAAATGCCTATAGAGTCAATTACATACCCCAAATATTTGATGTTGTTCATCGCAAAAGAGCAATTGTCCATGTTCAAATAGAGCCTATGTTGCTGGAGAGTGTCAAGGACTTGTCGGAGATGTCAGACATGTTCTTGGCATGATCGAATGAAAATTAATATATCGTCGAGATAGACAATGACCCATTTGCCGATGAAAGGTGGAATAATTTTATCCATATGTCTCATGAAGGTCGTAGGTGTGTTGGTTAAGCCTAAAGGAATGACTAACCATTCAAACAATCCTTCCTTGGTCTTGCAAGTAATTTTCCACACATCTGAGGGCTCGATTGGAATCTGATGGTAACCCGACTTGAGGTCGAGATTAGTAAATAATTTAGCACCTTTCAGACAGTCAATGAGCTCGTCTATCTGCGGCAAAGGGTAACAATTATTTATTGAAATTTTGTTGAGAGATCTGTAGTCGATGCACATGTGCTAAGTCCTGTCTTTCTTCAGAACTAGGACGACTGGAATTAGACAAGGAGAGGAGGTGGGGAGGATATGACCTTTGTCGATTAATTCTTGGATCTATATGTGAATCTCTTCATTTTCGAGAATGGGTGATCTGTAAATAGATGCGTTAGGTAAAGAAGAACCAGGAAAACGTTCAATGGAGTGTTTTACCTGAAAATATTGAGGTACTCTTTTGGGATCTTGGGAGAGTTTTTGGTACTCATTGAGAATATGATCGACTTGTTGCTTCTGTCAGGAGTGACATTGGTCAGTGATTCAACTCGTCACTGCAGTCTTCTTAGAATGTTGCCTCTTGATCATGATTAATGTGAACTTCTGAGCATGATTGATTTGATTCTTTGTCTGTTTGGAAGATATCAGTGCAACCGTTGGTGTAGGTTGACATTGCGGTATGCTGAACCATCAATTTTGGATTTTGACAATCACCTTCTGAGATCGTGACTGATAACTTCCATGTCTACCCCAGAGGTAAGGTTTCCCAAATAGGTCGTTGGCTACGGAGAGTGGTGACACGTCGTAGAGTACTTCACCTTCAAAAGTTTTTATGAAGTAGGCGAGCTTGCATTATCAAGTGATTCGTAGTTCTTGTCCATACTTCACCCAATCAATGTTGTAAGGCCGAGGATGCATAGTGGTAACAAGACTTAGCTTCTTCACAATATATTTAGAAACAAAGTTCTTCTAGCTATAGTTGTCGACAATTAGATGTAATGGGTTTCTCTAGACCCATATCCGTGTATGGAATAGACGTTCTCATTCCTCCTCGTCGACGATAGTCGAGGGATTCAGAGTTGTTGATTTCAAAAGGGTCATTGCATCTAGATCAGATTCTTCCACCATCTTGTCAAATGAGTCGGAGGTTGACACTTTCACCAAAAATGTCTTTTGATCTTTGCATTCAGATGTATCATGCCAAGATGAGTGGTGGTAATCGCACCATTTTTAGTTCGACAGTTGTTTGCTACATTCCCTCTTGTGAAAAGGATTCTTGCCATGGTCTGGCTTTGGCAGTGTTGGTTGAGAAGATTTCAACTTGTCGTAGTCAGCTAGTGCCTTCTTGTCGGGTGGTCATCCTGATGTCGGCTTTGTCACGAAGCATTCGTTCCCTTTTTGCTTGGTTTCAAGTTTGTTGGCACAGTGGAATGCATCCACAAGCATATTGATAGTCATAAATTCCCTATCCTCCTGAATGTGCTGGAGCAATCCTCTAACATACTTCAGAACAAGCAATTTCTCTTCTTCTTGGATGCCAAGTCTAGCCATGAATCGGTAGATCTCGTCGGTGTAACTATGTACTAATTGGTCTTTGCATTTCCTTAGTTGTTGCCACTTCTTATACTGCTGCTCAAGGTACTTAGGCGGTTAAAAATCCTTTCGTAGGTGTTTGACAAATTTATCCCATGTGTTGATGGACTCTCCACTTTTCTCCATCTTTGTCGAGAGGTTCTCCCACCAGCAGTGCACAGATGTTGGCATATTTAAGGATGCAATGGTGAGGTTTTTAGCTTCTGAGAGTTGATTCACAACATAATAGGATTACAATTGTTGACGGATTTTGTGTCAATATTACCTTCAAGATTCAGTATGTACAGATTCATTTTCACTTTGAAGGGGATGATTTTATCGGAGTGATTTCTCGTCGAAAATCCTTTGGATGTCGAAGCAAATCACATGAGAATTCCATTGAACTAGGTGAACATTTCAGTCCGTTTTCGAGCCAGATCTTGCTCAATAAGTTGTGATGTCTTGTCGACTGCATGTATGTTGTCTATTTCTTCTATCATTTCTGGAGATAGTGTCTGCTTGGATTGCTGAGACTGCGAGCGAGTTTGAACAGACATAAGTCAAGTAACTTCGAGAGAAGTGTATACGCATAACTTAAGCACAAACAAAACTGATTGCTTTGATACCAATGATCCAGGTCGTGTCCTAGAAGCATGAGGGGGACAATAGTTCAACTGAATAAGTCGGCTCTATTTTGGCAAAAGAAATAAAAAGAAGAATGAGCAAAGCAGGATTACACTACACAGATAAACACAAATACACACAGACAATATGCAGGAATGTGAACTGTTCTTCTCTATTACTTGCAAGCAGATAGATTGATGATAAGATCGATGTATGTTACAATATTATACATGATTATAAAGAATTCTAAGACACTTGGGTGCTTTCTCGTTATGTCCAGTTAAAAAGAAGAAGTTAGAATGGTTCAACAGTTCAACTGTTACAGTCGACTGGAAGACAAAGAGAAAGTATATCGAAGTTTGACAGTCTCTAGTCGCATGTCGACGCTGCATGTCGATGTTGTGAAACTGTGAGTTTGTTGAACATGTCGAAGGTGTAGAGTGTATTGCATTATGTTGAAATTGAGACTTGACGGAGTTGTGTCGAAATCGAAACCTGTCGGAGTTGTTGAGTTTGTCGAATTCATGTCGAGTCAAAACTTGTCGAAATTGTATCGACATCGATGACTTGTCGTAGTCGATGTTAGCATTTGAAAACAATGGAAACTGTGATGTGCATCAACAGATGTATAGTTGTTGCAAATAAGTAGAAGTGAAAGTGTGTGAATTTGAGGAGTTCATCTGATGCGCAACGACAGAAAAACAACAATATCTAGTAAGCACATCATGATTAGGATGATCCGATACAAGTGCATTAAAATGAAAGAATGAATCTATTGATGCACACCATGTCTCACATTGTCTAAAAGACTGTGGAACTTATCCATAACAGACCCAATAGTAAGTGTGAATTTCCATCTGTTACTGGTGCAACATATCACAGTAGAAAACTATCAATTGAAATCACAGTATCAGTTGGTGAAAGCAGTAGTGTCATAGCAGAAGGACGAATAATACCTCAGCATAGACTGCAGTATCATCAAGCACATAGTACATGAAGTAAGACATCAATAGAAGTGTAAATTGAGATGAATGAGAAGTCAAGTGTAGTATGCAGCTCAGTGACAGAGAATTGACTGCATGCGAAGGTAGCGCACAACAGAACTATCGTCAAAATATCAGAAGAGTGTGCGGAGTTGAATTTTAGAAAGACAAAATTATACATTGCACATCAGGGTGGAAGGATGGGGCAAGGAGACAAGGAGTTGGAGCTTCCTTCAGGTCGGTTCCTGTAAAACAACAAGGATAAAAGGGGTTGTAGCCTCCTTCCAGTTGGTGCTAGAGAAACAAAGGGAGTCGGTGATTCCTTCATGTCAGATCCTCTAAAACCAGGGGGTCGGTTCCTCCTTCCAGTTGGTGCTAGTAAATACAGGAAGTTGGTGCTTCCTTGAATGTATTCTTTCTCATTATAAATAATCATTCTATGGTTTTCTCCTGATTGGGTTTCCACGTCAAGATTCCTTTGTTTTTGGTTATTTGTCTTGGTGCATATATGGATGAATGATTTTGTTTATATTGGATGCATAATCAATCATCAAGATTAAGTTAAGACTAATCTATAAAGAAGGTAAAAAATGATGATGATTGCGCTAATACCGATTCACCATCCTCTCAGTATTAAATAAATTCCAATACATCTTTGATTCTACTAAATCTTGAGAAGTAAAGATGGGAGGTAAGAACCTACACTTTTGTCGCCAATCCCTCCAGAAAAAGGGATTTGCAGTAGACTCTTGTTTCACCTGCACTAGAGAATATAGCTGCATGAGTAAAAGAGAATATAGGATGCATAAATAGATGTAGAAGGAGAACATATCATATCATTCCACTTAGTGGTGTTTTAAGCACAACCCTTTCTACTAACCAGTTGACAGGAACATTCGAAGGAGGAGCACATGAAGAACGTATTCTATTTCGGGAAGAGATGGTAGGTGAGAAATATCCATAAATTAATAGGGACGATGTTGTTACCTTTGAATTTACCATCAAAGATCTAGGAGGAGTGGCACCAATGCAAAGCATTCACTCGTCTATTCTACCAAATTTTCACGGTTTGGAAAACGAAGACCCAGATGCATTGTTGTTTCAATTTAAAGTGATTTGTAGAGGATATGATTATAATACTAACACTCAAAGGTTGAAAATATTTCCTCTTACTCTAAAAGGAGAAACTCTCCAATGGTTCATGAGCCTTGGTGGGAATTGCATAGAAACACGGGAAGACATGAAACATGTATTCTTGATGAAGTACCAAGATTATTGCAGGGCCAATGCATATATCTTTGGAATGAAACTGGGAGAAGAAGAAATTTTGGAGAACTATGTGGAACGATTTCGATACAACCTTCAAATACAAAAACACAGACAGGTGGGGAAAAATACCTTGAAAACAATCCTACTCAAAGGGATCCAGGATAAATATTTAGAACTATTAAATCTATTGGGAACAGGTGATGTATTTCAGCTACCATATGATGATGTTTGTGAGTTATGTAGAAGGTATTCAAGAGGAAACTCCAAGACTGGTAAGAATTCTAGAGAAATTTCTTCTCAATTTTTAAAATATGTTGCAAGAATAGGAGTTAGAGGAGCTGGAATCAGTAATTTATTAGAAATTTTTAAAACTGATTTTATTAGCTCTCTGAATTCACAATTGTATATTTTGTAGGTTAATAAAAAGCATGATGAAATCAAAGAAGTGAAGTATTGTCCATTGAACAGTCTCGGAATTTGTCGCATGCATGACTTGAATCATCCCATGGTTAGCTACTCTTCCTTACCTGGGATCAAAGAAGCATATGAAGGAGATATAGAAGTTGTAGCAAGATCATTACAACAACCATATAAACCATGGCCTACATGTATGGTTAAAAACTCTATCCATCCATTCACTTACTCTCATAATAAATCATGGAATACACTTGCACCATGGTAGCCATAAAAATCTCAACATAACCCCTACCAACCTTGTCGACATAGTTGGAATGTCCCATCTTATGATCGCATGGCTGCTTTCCCTCTTGTTGAAGCACAAATAAAACCTCCATACTTTCCAAAATCTTTTCAAAAACATCTTACATGTTCATCAATACCAATCACTTAAATCAATCATCTATACCTACTACCTTTTCATCAACTCCTCCATGCCCTGTACAAATTCCAGTATAATTGATCCCACACCCTGACAACAATAAAGTAGTACAACATGCTTACAGTGTTGAATTGCAAAATTTTCTTACCTTTCCCGCTTGTTCTACCTCACCTACATCACTGCAAGTAATCCATACGAGGTCCGGGAAGGTTTTAAATCCAACAGTTGCAGGGATATGGAAGAAAATGAAATTTCTTCTAGTCCTTCTCAGCAAGTAGATAAGATCAATAAGCCATGGATAAAATCTAATGAAGAGCCAACATTGGAACCAAAATTTGAAGAACTCCCTACATCATTGTC
Source organism: Larix kaempferi (assembly GCA_027924585.1). Classification (NCBI taxonomy): domain Eukaryota; kingdom Viridiplantae; phylum Streptophyta; class Pinopsida; order Pinales; family Pinaceae; genus Larix; species Larix kaempferi. The sequence goes on along the minus strand of BSBM01000307.1, from coordinate 7,493,560 downwards.
ACTAGATATAGATATTTTATGCATCCAGGAAGTTCAAATATATAAGGAACTTCATGATATGAAAACTACAAGAAATCAAGGAAGCACATATTATATTGAAGCTTGGTTTCAATCTGTCATCAATATGCAACACTACTCCATATTAAGCAATTATTGGCATTGTCTTTTCAATGGAAGTTGATCTCTCATATCCTGGTTTTCATTGAGATACATTTTTTAGATTTGGGTATGAGCATACTTGAGACCTTGTTTCAAAAGTGGCTCCATTGGAAGTAATGTTATACTTGAACACTTTTCCTTTTCAAGAAGAGTGGGGTAGGATGACATGGAAAAATAAAATAAATAAATAAAATAGTAAAGAGAGAAATAAGTCTAGTTGTGAAAACCGGTTTACTACCCTAGCTAGACATGAACTTTACTTGAAAACTAGGTTACTGGCTGGAAAGGTTCCCAATAAGTTCTGCAAGTTTCATGGTGGTTCTATTTTTAAATATGGTTCTTCACAATCATTTGTTTTGTACTCATATTGGTTGATGTGGAATTCATTAAGGTCCACCTTCCAATGGTCTTGTCCCATCAATCTCAGCAAATTATATGGGAAACAAGACTTGCGTTATGTATAGTACCTTGGAGTTTACATGCATCAATGGTAAATTTCCTCACTGATGAATAAGGGAATATGTCAATGTCTCTTGTTGTCAGATCCCGCAGGTGACTCAACCTCTACACACCGATTCATACCTACCAGGTTGTACTACTGTACCTTGACATCTCATTGTCATCACTGTTGATTTGTCTCGTGTTGGTTAACAATTTTTATTATTGATTGGTAATCCAAAAAAATTTATCCATGTTTGAATTCAAGAACATTCATTCACATGGATTAACTTGTACATGAGCGTGGATATTGGATGAATACTATATATTTCTATTGTTCTAGATGTTCAGTGGTTCTTTTTCATTCATTTTCTAGTAGTCAGCAGTCACCAGATCCACCACTACAGTGCATCAACTTTGATCACTCTTGGTATTTCATTGTTCTTTTAGTCCTAAAGAAGGAGATTTTTAGAGTGCTTTCTTCAAATCATATGAATTCCATATTCAACATCACTCTTAGCAGCAGTTCGACCTATATTATCTTCAACAAACATCAGTCCATGCATTCCAATCCAAGATCTCATAGATGTAAAACTTGAGGTAAAATAGTATGAGTTTTTTATTGATTAAAATTTAGGAGAATGTTATGAAAAACGACTGAGCATTATTCACTTCCTAACCTTCTTCGATTTTCCTTCGATATAAAAAGATTTCAGTATGGGGTAGGGACATTTTTCGTTACTTACCTATTATGACCATGCCATCACATATCTTGTCCATTTATTCCCATCCTTTCCCATTCAATCCTAATCCCTCACTCCATTTGAACCAAATTGACATTTTCTTCATCTCCATCCTCCAAAGTATGAGAAGGATCAGGGTGTATTCCTTTTGTCACACAAGAACCAGTAGTAAGAAGAGAAGGAACTATTGTTTCTCCACAAGAACCAACAACAAAACAAGAGAAGAAGCTGATAGGGACATGCCAAGGGAATTATTGAGTGGGAGAATCTATATTAGAAGAAAATGTTGTAGAAGTCCATGCTGCCACACAATAGAGAATACATTCACAGGTATGAGTTTTTTATTTATTCCCATGATTCATTGATGCATATTTTGGTTCATATCTTCACAAGTTACTATGAGTTACAAGAAATAATCAAACTATGATTTGTTGAAGGCCATATTATATATGGTAGGGATTCTATAGATCAATTGATACATATGTTTAAGGAATTTCCATCGTCTCCCTCAATGCATGGCTACACACACACACATACACACACATATATATGATCCATTCTTGATAACAACATGGTCATTCTGAGTATTTTGAATCCTCTTTTCCTACTATGTTTGGAGGATGTTTTGATTATGAGCATGATGACTCACATATCTATCCCGGTTCTCTCATACTCTATGCCTTGGAGCATTTTCTTTTTGTGCATTTTGAAAAAAAAAGGAGAAAATAAGTTTTCTTGGAAAATAAATTGATGGAATGTGATGTTTCATTATTGACTTTGTTGATTGCTGCCTTCATTTAACAATGGGAATGGATAACTTGAGTGTTGTTGATTTTGGTCCCAAACAAGCAAAATTTAAATGCAATGAACCCCTTCATGCCTATCTACACCAAAGCATCTTTAGAATGACTTTTGATCCATGTGATAGAACAAGAGATCCCAATACAATAATTACTTGCTGAATTCCACATGTTTCCCATACTTTGAGTCTCTTTTAGCATATCCCTATGGAAACATTTAAACAATGTTTGGTACTGTTTGTTTATGTTTTCTACTAAGTTTGAATAAGCACAAGAGACAAGTTTAATAATACATAAACAACAACATTTAATTATTGGACCGTGGATGTCTTGTTTTTGATGGTCATGGCATAATTCTCATACATATTTGTTTCCATGAGTGATAAAGACAAGAAATCATTCCAAAGAGATCCACTATTATTACTTGGTTGTTTGCTGCCAATTAACACTTTACCTTAGAGTTGTATTTGCACTCAACATTTACCAAAAGTAGAAGTTGAGCTCAGTCATTGGAATGATTGGTTGAGTGCATTTTTTAGGGAAGCATAAAAACAATCTCACCTCTCTTTGATCAAATTTAAAATGACCACACTTTGGGCACTACATAGGTCAACCAATATAATATCCTTGGATGGTGGTTATGGGCCAAGCTCATGATAGAGTATGGATTGATTCTCTAATATATAGTTCCAACATTTGAATTAAAACATATCATGATGGAAGAACCATGTCCTTTCAAATCACATTGTATATATCTAGTGTAGCTTGGTTTTTGTTAGTCCTCACCAAGGAAATATATGGCTTCACTCCTTCTCCAATATGAAAGTCTTATTACAACTAGAGGCAGGGTTTCACTATAAAAAAGAAACAGGATTGCAGAGCAATAACAATAAACAAGATGCAAATATAAATCACATAAAAAAAATTACAAGAGAGATACCAATATAACGTGGTTCACTCAAGATGGGATACGTCCCCACAGAAATTGCCATTCCTTATTATTACACCATCCAACAAATGAAGGGATACAATCTGCAACACATCCGCTACAACTTCCTCTTCACTCTCGCATGGTATCTCTCACACAATTAGGTATCTTTACAATTCTACAATACATAACCATATTACAATGCCTTCCTTTTAAAGAGAGATTACCATGGGAAAATACTATGGAAGACCCAATACCATGGGCCCATAAATCACCCATTGTTGACCACGTCATGACTATGAAATTACAACATTTTACAAGGCATTTTTTCCACAATTTTCGCTATGGGGGTGCTGCCCCCGAACCCCCACCAGTGGGGGGGGCTCCAAAACTAGTCTCCCCCCCCCCCCCCTAGAACCCCCATGGCAACTATTTTGCGGGCGAAATCCCCCCCAAACCACCCAAACATGGGATGAGATATAAACATGGCTCAAACACAACCTCTGAATAACGAAGATCAGGATCCACACCCACATAACTTATATTACCTATTCATAAGAAAAATAAGGGTGTGGTGTTGCAGGAGGACATTCTCTATCTTCAGTTTTGGGTAGAGGTTGCATCCCAAGCATTAGAGATCATTGGTAACAATAACAAGTGTTTTATTTGAAAAATAACAAATAGGCCACATGAATAATTGACCAAGCACTTGTGTTGAAGTTGATTTTGATTGCATAAAAACATGTTATTTATTTAGTTTGGGGGAGAAGTTACTATGATTGTTGGTTTGTTCTCTCCTTTTCCATTCATATTTATTTTTCTCATGCATGTTGTTTTTATACAAAGTGCATACTTTGATTTGAGCATATCTTCCAAATGAAAAACTGGATATCCACAAAAATTGGTCAGCTGAAGCATTGTGGTAAGGATAATATACCCACCAATTTTCAAGTAAAGTTAGTTCACATATTTTGAGAAAATGGCCATCATCACCTACATCCAACTTTCCTTTTTCTCGAAATCCGTGATGTTGGTATCTATGATTTTTTTGTGGAGAAGTGACTTATGGTGTGGAGAAGCATTGGAGTAGTAAAATATTTCTTGAAAAAATTCACCAAAATCTAGTTTGTATTTTGGGCAAAATATTGTTGTTACTTCCTATAGTAGCTTGCTATTACTTGTAGCAACATGTTGTCACTTGTTCCAGATTGTTGTTATTCCATCAAAATTTACTACAAATCACTTGAGAGATACTTTTGAAGGTGTTTTGGCTATGAGAATTGAACATATCATTGCTAATATGATCTAAGTAACCATGGATTGAAAAAATATAAGTTAGATCACTTGTTTTATTCATGGTTGGCCAATAATGACCTGTTTTTTAAGATGCCTCTTTTACAAGAAATGTAAAATTTTCAGAATTGAAAACCATTGTTTTGAAGAGGATTTGAGAAAGAAGTGTTATATTATATCAGCATCATCAATTGGGAAAGCAGAGCTGGATATTGTGCATGGAAAAATGAAAGCAACATTCAAATGGATCCTTACTACTTGGATGCTACAAAAGTATTGGGTTGCATGAGGACATGCCATATGTTCAGTTTGGGGGATATGTTGGGCCGTGGATATGTCACCCATTTCATTAAGTTTGCCTCCTCTTTGCACTCATTTATCACTTCATTTTCCATAATTTATTGTAAAATTCCACGTTATGCCTTTTTATGCTTTAGTGGTTAATAATGATTCTTTGCCTTCATTTTTAATAAGTTAAGTCTTATATTTTTTTACTGATGATGGTTCATGAATCAAAATGTCATGTAGTAGTTTTAACAGAGACCTCCATGGTTATCATACTAGCATACATCCATGAGGCACATCTAAGCTCCAACTTATGGTCAAATACTCCCACTTAGAAAAACATGCCATATAACAAGAGATAGTTTTGCGTTGCGATTTTTGGGAATATGAGGACAGATTTCCAAAATATGGAACATGGGTTTTGTGCAAAACGACCTCATTTAGGTGACATGTGATTTATTTTCCAAAGTAAGGCATGACTTGGGATATATCGAGTTTTTTCCAAGATGTATATCCACAGATCCATTGTTATGGATGGTTGTCAACTTTTCCTCAATAATAAAACCAAATTTGACCTATTCTCAATTGATTGGTGTTGTAGAGATCCTTGACAATCGATCTCGTTGAATGATCTATTGAAGAAAATATAAAATTGTATTAAAATCCATTTTTTAATCTAGTCATAGATTAGGAAGTCCAATTGTTTGAATAATATCAGCATCATATACATGCCATGGACCTTCATGTTGTTCTACATAGTTTTATTTGGCTCATTAGTGCCTAGTCTAGTGTCTTGGACCATAGTTTGTCAACATTTGACCATCTTAGACTAGTGATATATCCATGAATCCTTGTTTGTACACTTATCCAATCATTTCCACTCCTTTAGGAGTCAATGTGCCCCACTACCTTGCATTTATGTGGGATCTATTTCATTTCCCTATTTTAAGGAGATGGAGTTCGCCCTCTTGAGTATTTGGCCAACTTGTTCATTAATGGCCACTAATTAGACAACTACTCACTGATGCGCCCTCATAATGATACCTTTCACACTATTTTGACTAGCCTAACTTCCTCATGGTCCATCTATGTTCATTGAACCTCATTATAACCCAATCTATGAGTTACACTTGGCCTCATGTCATTGATGGGTGAATTGGTCCAATCTAAGCCTCATTATTGTGAGCTACCCAACTTTCCACTAAGCCTCTCTATTTTGTCTCTTGAGAGCATCTATATATTGTACTCATGTTGATGAATAATATTAGAGTGGAATTATTCCCACTGGAGTGATTTTCCTGTAGTATTATGTTCAATATTTCTTCTCTATTATTGCTATCACTTTGTGCAAATAATTATAAGTGAGATTGTTTTTTCTATCTATATCTAGCTTGGATTGTCACATGTATCGGAACCTAGTGTTGTGATTTTTGTGCAATCTAAATTCTAATATGGTATCAGAGCTAGTTTGATGCAAAACAATTTCCATAGTTGCTTCCAGTTACTACCTTTGGTCATTCGGTTTCTCCTTTTGGCCTTTCTCAGGCATGTTGTTGAAGTAAGAAATTTCAAAGAGTGTTGTTTGCAGGTACATGAAGAAATGGTAGAAGGATCAACAAATGATCCATTTTAACTTTCTTCCTCTGTGGATTCCTTTGTTTTACATGAAGCTTTTTTCATCAAGATAATATACAAGTTGTTTCCATCAATACTGTTGAATAGAAGTCCTTCCATCTCTCATCATTATTCTTCCATTTTTCAACTGATTCTGCTAGTGTGTGAAAGAGTGATCCCTTGGATGTTATGGAAGAAGGATAAAATCTTGGAGTTGTAGCATTCTCCCTCGTTAGATCCATGCCTCTTATGTATTCCTATATGATTGCTAGGACTGGTTTCAAGAGTTGCACAGAAGATGGAGAAGCCTTGGCCATCACATTGTCAAACTTGGGACTCTTGTTCCTCTTTCTTGGACCAGATTAGAACTCTCTTGATTCAAATTTGATGCTTCATGATCCTTGTGATTCGCTTGGTTTCACTTATTCTCAAGCACCTCAATTCTCTTTTGGACCCGGCACCCTGGTTAGTTTCAATTTCAAGTCTGAAGAGCACATGCATTCTCTCTACTATTAGTGTTACTCAGTTGCTCTACATGGTTCCAGATTACATTATGCAGTTGTACATGTACATGATCTAGCTAAGCACATTCCACTTCTTCTCAAGAAAAATATTCCTCCAGACATATTTCCATCCTTGGAGTTTTGGAAAGCATAAGTTTTGGTATCTCTTTCATGTCCATTTTTTAGGGAAGATTTCCCCATGTGCTTTTTTCTCTTTCCTCATTTTACATGGATTAATAGTGTAAAGGGTGACCATAATCCCTTGTTTCTTGGGCCCTATTTCTCATGCTCACTAAAATTTTGGCTTAAGAGGGGGCTGTTAGAACAATATCACCATCATATACATGCCATGGACCTTCATGTTGTTCTACCTAGTGTTATTTGGCTCATTAGTTCCTAGTCTAGTGTCTTAGACCATAGTTTGTCCACATTTGACCACCTTAGACTATTGACATATCCATGAAGCATTTTTTGTCCACTTATCCACTCATTTCCACAACTTTAGGAGTCAATGCACCCCAATACCTTGCATTTATGTGGGATTTATTGCATTTACCTGTTTTAAGGAGATGGAGTGCGCCCTCTGGAGGATTTGGTCAACTTGTGCATTAATGGCCACTACTTAGCCAACTACTCACCCATGCACCCTCATAATGGTACCTTTCACACTATTTTGACTAGCCTAACCTCCTCATGGTCCATCTATGTTCATTGAACCTCATTATAGCCCAATATATGAGTTACATTTGGCCTCATGTCATTGGTGGTTTAATTGGTCCAATCTAAGCCTCATTATTGTGCTCTACCCAACTTGCTACTAAGCCTCTCGATTTTGTCTCTTGAGAGCATCTATATATTGAACTCATGTTGATGAATAATATTAGAGTGGAATTATTCCCACTAGAGTGATTTTCATCTAGTGTTATTTTGTATTCATATGCTCCCTTCTTTGTATGAGAGTATGTTAATATGTTTCTTGCCTTCTTTAAATGAGTTTCACTCTTTGCATGTTGTGGTTTGAATGAGTTTGTCAAAACAATAGAAGAAAAGAAATGCACAAATACAAACCAATAGGAACCAATATGACTATGGAACACATTATACAGAGATCCTAAAACCCCCTTATTCAATTTTGGGTGGGGCTAGGGCACAATACAAAAATTCAATTTATTAAGTTTTGGATCCTCCTATATCATCAACACCTTATAACTCGAAATCAATTTAGAAAAATGAGTACAATATTATAAGAAACTCCTTACATATTTTCTTTTGTAAACACTTTACATCACCACAAAATATTGGAACCCATTTAAATCCTTGGTTCCAATCCTTGTTCTACGTTACAAAATATATATTATAATTACCGCTTAATTCAAAATAAACCCTTATCTTGTCTTACAATATTGAATTTATATCAAATTATGTGCATTATATAACAATATACAATGCAACCCATTATAACCCCTTTCAATTTATATTTTATAACTCCTTAGATGGAATTTGAACCTTTGATTTGTTATGAACCAAATCTTTAAGATAACATAATAGATAAGAGTACACACCATGCACAACAATGCAAATGTGGAGCACAACTCCAATGAAGTTAAATAAGATAAGTTACATGAAAATAAATCCTTAAAGAATGGGAGATCCTTCTCCAATTACCCTAAGAAATTATGATAATTATTTAACATGTTCCTAAAAAATGACTACATTACTTTTATATATACATATCCACTCATTTCCACTCATTTCCCATTAATTAGTATGACCCTATTACATATACATTTCACCCTGTATATTCCCCCCTTGGGATCATATTATATACATTTAACCACATATATGCCCCCTCTTGGGCCATATCATAATCCCTCTTTAATAATGTGGGTAAATTGACAATTAAAATGAATAATATACATGTCATTTTGATTTCTTATCAATTGCACCAAGTCATTTATAAGTCACTTGTGGTCTTCCTTATCACTTGGAGGGTATTGTTATACTAAAAACTTTAAATATGATAAAAGTGAAACTTGTGGAGAACTTAGACAAAAAATCACTGCAAGCTATAAAACTTTACATTAAGATATTAATTTGTTTGGATTTGCTTGTTGTCCCTTGCATGCCAATTCCATGAGAGGTATTTGTGCCATGGTTTAACTTGAGTTAAACCACCAAAACATGTAAATTCCTAGATTATTCTCCAATGGTGTTAGGGTTCTTGACAAATGATTCCTTTGGAATTTGAGGAGAGTAAAATTTATTTTGCAACCAAAGCACTACCCATTTTTAGTTAATGTGTAGACCCAATTATATTGCCTCAATGTGTAGACACAAGTATATTGCCTCAATAAATTGAATCTGTCACAATTTTCCTCCATCCTTCAATATTCGAGAGGTGGGTTTCATCTCTTACAAGATTCCAAGTGAATTGGTTATGGGTTTTGATTTGAGCTTTCTAACTTAGTTTCGATTTAGTGTTTTCTCAAACTGGAAATCTTTCACACTACTACAATCAACAAAGTAGACTATTCTAACTGCATGAATTTTACCAAAAGTATAAATTTGTCAAATGCAAAAGCATCACCATACCTAAACAAAAATATATCTTTTGACCGATGCCCATTTATAATTTGCCTCTTAAATAGTAAACCTAGTAGATAAAACAAGGTGAAACTGTCCACCCTATTGTTGTTGAAGCACTTGATAGTCTTATTACTATTTAATTTTTATTTTGAATAATATTTTTATTACCACAATGAAATCATAGTGTGTCAAATTCTATATGTGTCACAGGTGGATCTAGATTACTAGAGAAAGATTCACTTAGAATTTTCCAAACATAGATAGGACAATATAAGCAATATGAAGAAAATATTAAGTAGAACACAAGACAAAAAAACTCATGTGGATTGATCTTCCATTACATTACTATTCAACAACATGTTTACAATATATATATTCTCTTAAGAGACAAAATGGAGAGGCTTAGAGGTGATTCGAGTAGCTCACAAATGGTAGGCTTAGAATGGACCAATTAACCCATCAATGACATGAGGCCAAGTGTAACTCATAGATTGGTCCATAACGAGGTTCAATGAACATAGATGGACAATGAGGGAGGTTAGGTTAGTCAAATAGTGTGAAATTTACCATTAGGAGGGTGAATGGGGTGATTAGTTGGCTAAGTAGTGTCCATTAATGCACAAGTTTACCAAATATTTAAGAGGGCGCACTCCATCTCCTTGAAACAAGGAAATGCCACAACGAACTCATAAATGCAAGGTTGTGGGGCACATTGACTCCCAAAATGATGGAAATGACTAGATAAGTGGACAAACAAGGATTCATGGATATATCACTAGTCTAAGGTGGTCAAATGTGGACAAACTATGGTCCAAGACACTAGACTAGGCACTAGAAGGCAAAATAACACTAGGTAGAACAACATGAAGGTCCATTGCATGTATATGATGGGGATATTATTAGAAAAACCCCCCTTAAGCCAAAATGGTAGTGAGCATGAGAAATAGGGCCCAAGAAACAAAGGCTTATGGTCACCCTTTACATTATTAATCCATGTAAAATGAGGAAAGAGGAAAAACCACATGGGGAAAATCCTGCCTAAAAAATGGACATGAAAGAGATAGCAAGAAACTAAATACTATCCAAACTAAATGAATATGTCTGGAGGAATATTCTTCTTGGGAAGAAGAGGAATGTGCTCAACCAGATAAGAAAAATGTACAACTGCATGATGGAAACTGAAGCCATGTAGAACAATTGAAACATATTGATAGTATAGTGAATGCATGTGATCTTTAGACTTGATCTTTAAACCAACCAAGGTTCCAGGTCCAAAAGAGACTTGAGGTGATTGAGGATGTGAACCAACTATGGTGAAAGTGATCCCAAGCGAATCATAATTCTCTTGAAGAATCAACTTCGCATCATGAGAGTTGTAATCATCTCTAAGAAAGAGGAACATGAGTTCCAAGTGTGCCATTGTGATGGAAAAAGCTTCTCCATCTTCAAGTGAAATTTAAGAAATTATGCTAGTCATGGTGTAGGAATACATAGGAAGAAAAAGAGTGTAAAGCAATGAGAGATATTCACTTGACTTCCAAATTTCTCCTTGACCATATTTCGAACCAATACTCTCATGTGAAGAAAAAACCTCTTCTAGAGAAGGATCATTATGATCAGCAACTCGTCTTCAACATTCATAATAGAAGACATAGAGGAGAAGGAAGTGGAATGGAGAGACATCTCTTCAAAAGTATTGATGGCAGCAACTCATATGTCATATTCATGAAAAAAACTTCTTGGAAAACATTGGAAGCCACCGAGGAAGAAAGTTGAGTTGGATCTTTTGTTGAACATGTATCTTCTTCTTCTTCTTCAATTTGAACAACTTCTTGAGAAATTCATGAGGTCGAGACCTTTGGAGGGAGAACACATGAGGAGGTGTCCATTATATAGCTAATATCTTCTTTCTGCATGCCAAGAGCTCTATATAGATTTATCCAAAGCTCAAATAGACACTCAACATAATTAATGAGATAATGCATTCTAGGAGGTATAGCTAGACACATAGTTACATACACTCAATCACAGTCATTGAGCCAATAACACTTCTCTTCATAAGATTTTGGCTTGCTCACATCACCAATGGACACATTAAAGAGACATTTTATCTTGATATATGCACACATATTTTCTTTCCACTCAAAATAGTTGAATGGAGAGAGTTGAGGAATTGCTTTCGAATCCATGAAGTTGTTTTAGGCACCTGCAAAACACACACTTGGAAATATGTTTTGGAAGAAAGACTAGAACCCCCTATGGACCTCTGATACCATGTCAAATTATGTATGTGTCACAGGTGGATATAGATTACTAGAGAAAGCTTCACTTGAAATTTTCCAAACATAGACAGGAAAATAGAAGAAATATGAAGAAAATATTAAGTAGAACACAAGAGAAAAATACTCATGTGGATTGATATTCCATTACAATATTATTCAAAAACATGTGTACAATATATAGATGCTCTCAAGAGACAAAGTCGAGATTCTTAGAGGTGATTGAGTATCTCACAAATGGTAGGCTTAGATTGGACAAATTCACCCATCAATGACATTATGCCAAGTGTAACTCATAGATTGGGCCATAATGAGGTTCAATGAACATAGATGGACCATGAGGAAGGTTATGTTAGTCAAATAGCATGAAAGGTACCATTAGGAGGGTGCATGGGGTGAGTAGTTGGCTAAGTAGTGGCCATTAATGCACAAGTTGACCAAATATTTAAGAGGGTGCACTCCATCCCCTTAAAATAGGTAAATGCCACAAATAACACATAAATGGAAGGTAGTGGGGCGCATTGACACCCAAAATTTTGGAAATGAGTGTATAAGTGGACAAACAAGGCTTCATCGACCTATCACTAGTCTAAGGTGGTCAAATGTGGATAAACTATGGTCCAAGACACTAAACTAGGCACTAGAAGGCCAAATAGCATTAGGTAGAACAACATTAAGGTCCATGCCATGTTTATTACGGGGATATTGCTCTAACATATTACAACTACCACTTATTCATACCTTTCAATGCATGAATTTCGTTTATAAAACTATTTTCTTATGTAACCTATCATTTGCATATCCTCTGCTAGGGAGTGAATTTTAGAGTTTGAACCCATGATATGTCATGAGAACAAAGCACCTATAACTTGTAACTTGTTTAGGGAAGAAATTAAGCAATAATAATAATATTTCTTATAAACTCTTTGATAGAGAATTTGAGTAGAATGAGAGGGACTCATTATCAATTAAAATCAATGCTAAGGCATGATCAATTAATGGACTATCACCATATGAAGCTACTTTTCTATATTGTTGGGATCCTTCAATGCACATGCAATAGGAAAAGAAAAAACTTATGCACACAAAAATTCATGCTTAATTATATTGGATTTTGATTTGTATGATCTTTGGAGGAAACCCTTTTGTATTGAATTTCCATTCTCCTTTATTACTCTTAATTCTTCAAACAAACATTGTCATAAAAAACCAAACACCATTCTTTTTATTCAACATTAGGGCTCTTAACAAAATGCATGATTAGAAAATAATTGAAGGAAATAACAAGAGAAAGAAAATCAGGATAACCATAAAGACAAGAAGATGGTTGAAACAAGAAAGAGACAAAATTATCCTTGTATTCACACATAAGGTACATATGTAGTACAATATTCAATAACCACCTTTAATGCATAACCATATAATGGTCAACCCCAATACATAAGAAAGTGCATAATACTTAGGAAAGTCACTATATCACAAGATGCACATGTGAGTGCCTTAGGACATAGGATTGGGGACGACACATTTATAACACCTTCAACCACATATATCATTAGATCCCATTGAGAAATGGGGTCTAGAATTTGTGGTATTCATAGATCCACCATCAACCAAAAAGTACCATTTATTGGTTTGTATATATTATTTCACCAAATGGAAAGAAGTAAATCCAATGAAGAATGCAAAGGAGAAAAAAGTAGTTGAATTCCTCTATGAGAACAATTTTTCAATATTTGGAGTTTCAAGGGAAAATATCACAGATCAATGATCCTAGTTCACTTCAAATCATGTTGAAAAACTCATGGATTTATACAAGGTAAGACAAAGAAAATCAGTAAGCTACCATCTGCAACCAAATGGTTAAGTAAAGGTGACAAATAGAGAAATAGAGAACATCTTACGAAATATAGTCAAACAACATAAAAGAGAATTGGTAGACATATTGACAAAGGTTGTATGGACATATAAAGCTACATGGAAAAATGCCAAATGGTTTACGCCTATGAGTTAGGTTATGGTAATAAGGTAATGCTCCCCGTAGAGTTTGAAATTCAAACACTAAGGAAAACATTGCAACTAGGATTGGTTCTTTGAGACGCACAACAAGAAAGATTACAAAATCTTAATTCTCTAGATGAATATAGGAAAGAATCCATACTCCATACTTAGATCGTCCAAGAACAATAAATAAAATGGCATGATATATAAATCAAGACCAAAATCTCCAAGGAAGGTGATTGGTCCCTCTTATATGACTCAATATTTAAATATCTAAAAAGAAAACTAAGGACAAGATGGCTTGAACCCTATCATATTGACACCTTCTATGACAATGTAATAGATAAAATCCGAACAATTGATGAAGATCAAGTACCTATTGTTAGAACATTTTTCCACCTATGTACATTAATCATTTATTAATGATGATTAATTAGCCCAAGTGATTAATGATTACATCCCTAAGTTGATTAGCTACTAAATGGTCAATTATCATGAACTAGATGGCAAATGTGAACAAGTGCTGAGTCAAACCAGCTATGTGGAGCGCTCCCCAGGGCAATTAATGCACTCAGCATGCCTAGAGCGCCCTCCTCAGGTCATTTAATGCACTCAACATGCTTCTCTTCTACCTAGGGCGCATTTGCTCTCTTTGTGGACAATCTTGCCTTGTTTTGTCACATTTTTGACCAATTTTAGACTCCAAACCTCTAACCAACTAGTTTCTTCACATGTGTGAGGTCACATGGGCCTGTCCAGTCATTCCCAGCATTCACACTGCAGATTCGAACCAGTTTGGGATGGTTTGGGATTTTTTGGTCAACTTAGGGGGGTTTGAGCTTTTTCTAAGCTAGATCAGTGTGAACACTCCAGATGGATTCGAACTCTTCCAGATTTGTATATATGAGTGTTCTTAACCTTTGTTAAGGTTGGACAGTTAATAATATTGACATTATTCACCATTTCATGTGTAATTGTTCTTCATTCATTTAAATTTTTTTATGCTAATTCTTGCAAATGTTGTGCAATCTTTCACCAGTGAGGAATCCACATTAGCTAGATTCATCTGTGCTTGAGATTTTACATGGTATCAGAGCTCTTGGAGCTAGAATTCGAACCAGCAGATTGTTGTAGTGGATTGCCAGAAACAGTGGAGAAACCACATAATTCCTGAGGCCATTGCCTTGAGCTTACTGGAGAAATCTAGTGGCTCCTCTCAGGTGTGATGCTCTCCCGAATGCACCCACTATCCATACAGGGTTCGAATCTGTTAGTGTAGATCCCTCCAGAGTGATTTGAGAGTTGTTTGCAGGTACTGAAGATCAGCATTGTCAGCAAGTGCGAATTGCAGCAGAGGAGAATGGAGCCATCTCACCCAAACGTGCTCACTCCCTTCAACTATTTCGATTGGAAGGCAGAAATGGTGATTTTGCTGAGATCCAAGGGTCTCTACAGAATCACGATGGGCACTGAGGTTGAGCCAAACTCAGCTGTGGAGAAATCCAAGTTTTTTAACAGAATGGATGAGGCATTTGGCCTCCTTTGTCTCAGCATTTCGAGAGACCTCCTGTTTCATGTAGAAAGTCTAGCAACTCCAAATGAAGTGTGGCTCAAGCTTGAGACACTGTTTGGAAAGACTGATGAGATGAGAGGCCACCAGCTCGAAAATGAGCTTGTCTCACTGAGCCCAGGGAATTTCGATTCCATCCAGGACTTCTTCACCAAGTTCAAGAACTTGGTCTTGCAGATCAGACAATGTGGCATAGAGAAGAAAGAAGAACAGTTGGTGTTGTCCATTCTCTCAAAATTGGGTTCTGAATACTCAGTTTTTGTGTCTTCCTTCAACTCCACAAGGCTCACAGTTAGAGGTTGGAAGATGCCATCCTTGGCTGACTTCATGGAGATGATAACTCAAGAGCAAGACAAGCTGGTCTTGATGGGCTCCATCAAGCAAAAATATCAAGTTCTTGCAGCTGGAGATTTGAAATGTGGAAGAAGCAAGCAAAAACCCAAGGGTTCGAAACCTCAAGAGAAGAAGAGAAAGGATGAGAGGCCCAAATCCTCTGAGGGGGTTTCGAATCCTGTCAAGAACAAGGGAAAGAAGGCTGAGAAGACAAAATGTAGCTACTGTCAAAGAGGTTTTCATCCAGAGAGCTCATGCATGAAGAAAACCATAGACACCATGACCCATCTCCTACAGAAAAATAACATTCCTCTTCCTGAAAGTTCCAAGAAGAAGGAGTGCGTTTCTGAAGACAAGGAGAGCTGCCATGCTTTTGTGGCTAGCTCATCTCATTCACCTTTGTTCATCATTGATTCAGGTGCCTCAAGGCACATGGCTTCCTCAAGAGACTCGTTTTCTGAACTTGCTCCCTACAGTGGTCTCTCAATTCGAATGGGAGATGACTCAGAAATCCCTGCTCATGGCATTGGGAAAATCTCTATGGAGAATGGCTTCTTCTCCAATGTGCTGTATGTGCCAAATCTTGCAGCAAACTTTCTCTCTGTGTATCAAATGACACATACTGGAGTAGCAAAGAAGGTGGTCTTCACTCAGGATGAAGTGGAGATATCAGAAGTTTCCACCGGGAAAATTGTTGCAAAGGGTGTTGCAGACCATGACATGAAGATGTACATGTTCTCCCACTTCCTCGAATTTTCTTCACCAAGTGTGTTGCTGTCACATGGGAATGAGACCAGCAAGCTATGGCATCAAAGGTATGGGCACCTAAACTACAGATATCTTCAAGTTTTAAGCAAAGAAAATATGGTAGAAGGGCTGCCCCAAATCAGATTTTCGAGTGGAACATGCAAGGGTTGCATGATTGGGAAACATCCTGAAAGGAAGTATGACAAAGGGAAGGCTAGGAGGGCTGATCAACCTCTTGGGATAGTACATTATGATCTCATAGGGCCACTCCCCACACCCTCCTATGGCTGCAGCAAATATGTGCTCACCTTCATCGATGACTACTCAAGGTACTGCTGGTTATTTTTCCTTAAGCAAAAATCTGAAGTCTTTGATTGTTTCAAGATTTTTAAGAGCATGGTTGAGAACTTCAGTGGGAAGGCCATGAAGGTTTTGAGGACTGATAATGGCAGAGAGTATGTCAACAACAATTTGCAGCAGCTCTGTCAAGAGCATGGCATTCAGATGCAACACTCAGTGCCCTACACACCTCAGCAAAATGGTGTTGCAGAGCGCAAAAATAGAGCACTGAAAGAGATGGCAACTTGCATGTTGCAAGCAAGGGATTTGTCTCCTAAATTATGGGCTGAAGCTATGAATTGTGCAGCATATGTTCAGAACAGAGCACCACACAAAGCATTGCAAGGAATCACTCCATTTGAAGCTTGGATGGGCCACAAGCCAAATGTCTCACATTTCAGAATTTTTGGCTCAAGGGCTTGGGCCAGAATTCCACCGGAGAAGAGAAAGGCATTGCAGCCCCAAAGCAAGGAGTCAATCATGGTTGGGTATGCAGAGGATTCCAAGGGCTACAAGCTCTTTGATCCATCCACTCACAAAACTTTCATTGAAAGAAGTGTCAAATTCGAAGAGGAAGAATTTTTGCAAGCTAGTGAACAAGGTGATGGGGAATGCTCATTCCCTCGTCTTGATGATGAAGTAAGTAGTGATTCATTCTCTGATATTTCTGATTCTGATATTGCTGAAGATGATGTTGATATGGATTCTGAACATATCCCTCCCTCAAGGCCCAAGTGGGTAGAGAAAACAATTCAAAGTGCCGGAGAGCTAGTGGGAGATCCCCGAGATGCTAGGAAAACTAGATCTCAATTTCACAATTCCTTTGCATATAATAATTCTGATCTGAGTGAGGCCTGTTATTTGATGGTTGGATCTGATCCAATGTCATATTCAGAAGCATGTACAGACCCAAGGTGGCAATCAGCCATGCAAGAGGAGATGAACTCACTCCATGAGAACAAAACTTGAGATTTGGTCCCTCTTCCTCCCAAGAGGAAACTAGTGCAATGCAAGTGGATTTATAGAACCAAAATTGGATCTGATTGCTCTGATCTGAAGTATAAGGCCAGTTTGGTGGCTAAGGGTTACTCTCAGGTCCAAGGAGTGGACTATACAGAAACATTTGCACCGGTGTCAAAGATGGACTCCATAAGACTAGTTTTGGCCATTGGGGCTTCCAAGCGCTGGGAGATTCATCACATGGATGTAAAAAGTGCCTTTCTTCATGGGGATCTGAATGAGGAGATTTATATGCAGCAGCCTGAAGGTTTTATTTCTGATCATACACTTGTTTGCAGGTTGAACAAATCACTCTATGGGCTCAAGCAAGCTCCTAGAGCATGGTATGCAAAAATGGACAATTTTCTGCTATCTTTGGGGTTTGAGAGGTGTAAGTCTGATCCAAATGTGTATATGCAGCATGTTAGTGATCTGATATTGATTATTGTACTGTATGTTGATGATCTTTTGATCACTGGTAGCTGCACCAAAGAACTTGACTCAGTTAAGAGAGCATTGCACAGTGCATTCTCCATGACCGATCTAGGATTGCTAAAACAATTTCTGGGTTTGGAGATTGATCAATCTGTGAATGGAATTTCTGTATGTCAGTCAAGGTATGCTTCAGATTTGCTGCAGAAATTTAAGATGGCTGAATGTAAGTCTGCAAAATTTCCATTTCTTTCAGGAGTTAAGCTTACAGAATGGGGTTCTTCACCACTAGTTGACAGTTCGTTGTATAGACAACTAGTTGGGAGTTTGTTGTATCTTACACACTCTCGACCAGATTTGTCTTATGCTGTTGGGGCTGTTGCAAGGCACATGCAAGAGCCTCATGAGATCCATTGGAAGGCAGCAAAGAGGATCCTTCATTATGTTCAGGGTACTAAGTCTTTTGGTATCCATTATGCTGCTGGTTCATCCCTTGAACTAGTAGGATTTACAGATTCTGATTGGGCCGGTGATTGTATTGATCGGAAGTCAACTTCCGGTTATGTCTTTATGCTTGCACATGGACCTATATGCTGGTCAAGCAAGAAACAGAGCACTATTTCCTTATCTTCAGCTGAGGCCGAGTACAGGGGAGCAGTCAATGCAGCCACACAATGTGTTTGGTTGCAAGGTATTCTTGCAGAGTTCGGGATTGTCTTTGATTCACCCACTATTCTTTGGTGTGATAATCAAAGTACAATCAAGATTTCTACCGATCCAGTACAGAGACAGAGGACCAAGCACATAGAGATACACATGCATTACATTCGGGGGTTGGTGCATGACCGGACCATAGCATTGCAGTATTGCCCATCCAGTGAGCAAACTGCTGATATCTTCACCAAGTGTTTTACCGAGAAGACCTTCACTCACCTTAGATCTTTGCTTGGGGTGAGTGATGCATGGTGATGATTGGTGTATTTTGATATATGCCACATGTCCATTTTAGAGGGGAGGTTTTATTTCCCATGTGGTTTTCCTCCTTACCTTGGTTACATGGACAAATAAATTTTCATGATGTAAAAGGTGACTTGAGCCTAGTTGCCAAGGCCTTAATTTTTTATATTTCACTAAGTCTAGCTTAAGGGGGGGTGTTAGAACATTTTTCCACCTATGTACATTAATCATTTATTAATGATGATTAATTAGCCCAAGTGATTAATGATTACATCCCTAAGTTGATTAGCTACTAAATGGTCAATTATCATGAACTAGATGGCAAATGTGAACAAGTGCTGAGTCAAACCAGCTATGTGGAGCGCTCCCCAGGGCAATTAATGCACTCAGCATGCCTAGAGCACCCTCCTCAGGTCATTTAATGCACTCAGCATGCTTCTCTTCTACCTAGGGCGCATTTGCTCTCTTTGTGGACAATCTTGCCTTGTTTTGTCACATTTTGACCAATTTTAGACTCCAAACCTCTAACCAACCAGTTTCTTCACATGTGTGAGGTCACATGGGCCTGTCCAGTCATTCCCAGCATTCACACTGCAGATTTGAACCAGTTTGGGATGGTTTGGGATTTTTTGGTCAACCTAGGGGGGTTTGAGCTTTTTCTAAGCTAGATCAGTGTGAACACTCCAGATGGATTCGAACTCTTCCAGATTTGTATATATGAGTGTTCTTAACCTTTGTTAAGGTTGGACAATTAATAATATTGACATTATTCACCATTTCATGTGTAATTGTTCTTCATTCATTTAAATTTTTTTATGCTAATTCTTGCAAATGTTGTGCAATCTTTCACCAGTGAGGAATCCACATTAGCTAGATTCATCTGTGCTTGAGATTTTACACCTATGTTGGTTAATGGACAAAAACTCAAGGTCAACGTCATGGTGCGATTAAGAGAAATAATGCTCCAAAAATAAGACTAATCATATCGATTTTTTTAAAAAGGAGAATAGAAATAAGTGTAAGTTTTAAACCTGTGTAGAGAAGCAAAGCATACATATTATTTTAAGCAAAATAAAGATTACACCACAACATTCACACATAATACATAGAGATTTACCTTGGAAACCCTTAATCGAGAAACCAACAAAACTTAGAGCCGCACCTCTTATTTTATCATATTGATTTTTAACCACTCACAATAAAAATATAGGCATTACATAGAATCGAAAACCCTAATATGTTAACCTGAATTAGAAAATAGACTCCAATCCCTTAACTAGGATTAAATTCCATATATTTAGAAAGAACCCTAACATAGGCTGAAAATAGACCAAAACATTTTGAACTCGCTTCGCAGAAGGGGAGGGCATCATCATGCCCCCCCCTATAACCCCCCCATGATCCAACACTTCATGCAATTCCTGGTGCATATGGTAGAGAACTAGGTGAGAGGATCATTAGTTGCGTGGTAAAAAATGCACCCCCCCCATTCTCTTTCTCACACACATGCATAGAATATAACACATACCCAACAATAAGAAAAAAATTCCATATGAAAACCTCTTTGAAGCATCTAAGACAGATCTTGGTTTGAAAACATCCCTAGAAGTAGCCCTCAGATTGTGAAAAAGAAAAACCTTCCATGGAAAAAAACTACCTAGAGGCACCACAAGATAGACCAGAAATGACAATTATGTTTTGAGAAAAAAGAAAAAACAAACAACAAAATATCACCTTTTACTAGTTTTCTTCTTGATCTCACATTTTTCTCAATTTTCAAGCTCATAACCTATTCAACATACTCTTCAACATCACTCTTCTACACTAGATTATGAATAGTTAAAATATTCTCACACCAAAGAAAAAAGGATTTAGAGGAGAATAAAATAAGAAGTTCTTGACCTACAATGGTCACTTGCTTCAAGTAAGAAGAATCAAGGAATCCTACACATTTGTACCCATAGAGCATCCATATAACATGAAATACAAGAAAAAATTAATATAAGAAAAAATTAACACAAGAAAAAAAATTCAAGAATAAGCAACATTATAATTTTAGAGAAATAAAGGACCATTGGAAAAAGGCCTGGAATCATATTAGCACTCATAGATCATGTAAGTGCCATACTCTCTATTCTTTTCTCTATAGAAAAAAAATATAGATCATAAATAACCCAAGAGGTGATTCAATTTTTTATAGAACCTAATCAGGCTATTGATAATGAAGACATTGATTAGCAATGGAATGGTTTCTTTACCAAATTGTTTCGAAGTTTCATTAGACTAGAACAACATAAAAAGTGAACATCTCATCCAAGGACAGATTTTTCCATACCAAATCCAACTTGTTATAGGGAAAATGATAGTGTTCATTCTAAAATGTATCAAGTTCAATCCTATGTAGGAATATCTCATCAAATTTCAAAATTGAATGAGTAATTTGACTTATAAGATGTTGTACTTGAAATTATAGATAGGACTTGTAAACCAAGGAGCATGTTTAGACTTAGATGCAACCAATCCTTAGTCAATTTGGATGCATGGGATATTCGTACAAGTTGTCTTTGTTACCCTCTCTCTTCATAGTAATGAACCATTCACAAATAAGATAACATCTCAGAATTAATAAAATGCTTTTAGCATTTGGGAGGTAGAGTATCCAAAATAAAATTATTTTCCATTATTCCATCAAAGATCCAATGAATCTTAATTATCTACCAAAAATATTAGTGGACACACATTCATAATCAAGATCTTACAACAACAGAACATTATACAAAGCATGCATTCAAATATCCAAAAAAAGAAACATGACCAAATGCACATGAGACCCAATAGAAACAAAATCATATATGTCGTCCAAACAAATTAGTACATATAGTACAATGTTATCTAAGGATACCGTAAACTCATATTCCTTATATACAAGAAAAAATGAGGCCTCAACCTAGATTCAACTACATGAGACTTCACCTATAGGATACTGTTGGCCCACTCCACCTACAACCTACTACAAGAGACTACACCTACAAGAAACAATGGAAGACTATAGAGGATCCAACAATGAATCTCTCCATGATCCACATCAATTCAAACACAATCATGATCCTACCACTTTCAAAGATGATCAAATCCAACAAATCATTTCAACTCTAATCATTATAAGGTCAAGGTATGTCACATCTTGAATAATTAACAAATCATGAATGACTAGATATCCATGTCACATTTTCAAACCTCACTCCATCATAAATCCAACACCTTACTCTTCCAATGAGGACACTGACAACTCAACTCGAGGGGGGCACAAAATTTGCATTGCAATTTTTTTTGTTAAAACTGAACTTAGAAACTTAAAAGTGGGAAAGTCATATAAAAAGCAAACACATTATGATAGAAATCATCAATAAACCCAATCCAAATAGGATATTTTTCACCTTGATAAGGACAAAGCCTGAGTGATTGAAAATTATGAGTGAATTCTAATAGTTATGTAAGACGAATTCTCTATGCAAGTTATCCAATGGAAGAAGGCGTTGAATGTGCGAATTATACCATCCAATGCTTCCAAAATGTTAGGATATTCCTATACTCCATCCTAGTCCTACCATCATTATCATTTTTTGCATTTCAGTCATGCAGGCATGCATACCAGTCATCAGTCCCAGCACCTAGTCGCCATTCTGGTAGCCCCAAGAGCTTCTTTCTGATCATTTCTATCCCTCCTAGTGCTTAGTGTGCCCTACTTTCACCTACCACATGTGAAAGGCGCCCTTCTTCACCTACCACTTAGTTACACTTCAGTTAGTTGAGTTATTTGTGGATCTCTCCTTGTTTTGAGGATTGATTGACTTGTTAACTAGCTGAATCACTCCGATGGACCTCTAGTGAGACTAGACTGCGTATTCTAACTCCAGTTAGCTCATCATGCGCCCTCCAATGAGCCTCCTTCTGTAACATCCCAAAAATCGCAAAATAATTTTTTTTTTGATATAACATATTTTATAAGATAATTGCTATCTGCGGAATGATAATTAATTAACTAATAGATGATAACTGCTTCATAAAATTGTCATATTTATTTTTAAACATAAAAGATACTTGGTTGTAAATGAGATGTGACAAAACAATGTTTCTTTCGTTATGTGTAAAGATCTAGTAACAATACTGATGAATTTGTTTGCATACTTCTGAAGGGGTTCCTACCGGGTGCCCTTGGGTTTACTTAGCTTTGAAAGCTAAAGCATTGGATTCTTTCTTTCACAGATTTGCAGGTAAGGTAATAGAGTAATTCCAGTTTTTACAAGACAAGTTATAAACTTCGGCTTGTCGTCTCTATGTTTAAGATAATTGTATAATCAGCCGTGCATGAAGATGTCGATGGTATGTAACTTCGGTTTAACTTCGTCAACTTGTATCATATTTGTGGTAATATTTGTATGTGTCACTAGCAATGCTATACACTATACTCGTTGTATCTATTGGTAGCATCAGTCGTAATACAGCTTAGTTTATCAGTCTGAAAATGCGACAAGTTTGATCTTATGAATGACCCCGAGAAGATAGTGTCACCATTAGAATTAAGTGAATCTCCTGGAAATGACAGCTGCAATGTAAATAAGTCTTGAAATGCTAAAGTGATGATGTTCTCTTATATCATCTCCTAAACAAGATGCTACTAGACATAATCGCATGCGACACATAGGATTGGTGTCAAATCCTAGCTTTCTAAATAGTGTGAGGGTTATGTTTTCATTACACTAACCTTATGCAAAGTGACCTAGCTATTATGATCATAACGTGACCTAGCTATTATAAACGTAGTGCATGTTGCTTAAATACATGAGTTGAATGTTAAACTTTGTGGTAGTTCCTACAATACTATGGCATTGTATTGTTTTTCTAATACAGGCTTGATATATAAGAATATATCGATTCCTTTGTTTTGATGACATATGGAAACTATGCGAATAACATTTTTGAAATATTATATGTAAACCCTATGGCACGAATGTGTAATGCATATATGCTATGTGAAATTAGAACAAAGTTAATACTCTTAGCGTGAATGAAATGTCGTGATAATGTTTAAGGTTGGGACTATGCCTTGTTTGTGTTATGGTATCGATATATATATCCTATGGTTTGATGACTTACATCACGGTTGTTTTTACAGTTGTATAGCAGTGATACCATCCCGAGAATTTCGCTGCCACCATAACTCGATGCTGATATGTATTTATTTTCGTTGTAGTCGAGGGTCTGGCAGATTTCTACGTGAGATCTCAGCATTAAATTTGATCCTGTATGATGTTAGTGGTTATTAAGTTGGCACCTACATGTTCTGGATCCACGTGATAATAGTAGTAAGAAATGGTGATGCTTCACCGAGCTGTAAGCTCAGCCCTGGGTGATATAACGTCCAACTGTGCTGTTATTAAATGAGGTTATTGATTGTTGTTTGGTCGTTTCTATGCCTTGGTACTATCGTGGTTTGCTGGCTCATTCTTGATCGTTGATCTCCTGTCTCGATCGTTGAGATGTGTAAAACCCTAAGAAAATCTTTCCATAGTGTTTATTGTTGCCTTCATGCATTCATTTTGTGTTTTTCGTTTGGGGAAGAGGCCGACACACCATTGGTTTACAGGGCTCAACCCTGGGTGGTTGTGGATGGTACTGTGCCTCCATTCTATGTAATTTTAATGTGAAACCATTGTATAAGTGCTTGAGTTTACTGAGTGTGTAACGATGAAGCCCTGTGGCTTTCGTCCGGTGACAGGTTTTAGGTTAGTGGTAAGGATTTTGACTCCGAGCTTGGTTATGGTTCAGTTGCATGACACCTTCGTTGCGTTGGTTGAAGGATTTGGAAGCCAAAGCATTCCATCTGACTATTAAATGCAAGGTAAGTCATCTTGTTCAAAGTTTATATATTACGTTTTGGTTTATCAATGTTTATTTCAACTCGTTATTGACTCCTTGCAATTCACGTGGCAGGTACTGCCATCGTTCTGTATTCACATTGCTGGGTTTGATGGCAATGGATACCATGCGAATAAAATTGGTAAGCCCCGGTGGAAAACTCTCGTAGGTTCTCCTGGCAGATTCGTGGCAAACGTTGAAGTTGTATCACATGTTCTGGAAATCATGGTTTGAAGTCTGTGTTAGGATACTTTTCGGTTTTGCAGAGTTGAGGTAATAGTTGATATATTAATGTACAGGGTTTGGATTTTGGGTTTTGAACTGAGCAATGTTCCTTCATTTAAAAATAGGGTTTCAGACTCTTTTGAGTTGATAATATAAAAGATCTTTTGCAAACTATGTTGTCGTGACTATTTTGTGTTCCTTGTTTTGGGGCTTGGCCCGTGAACGAAACCTGTCACTCGTCGATTCATAAAATGGAAAGAGTTTATATTTTATCATACCTATGCTTTTGAATTTATTGTAAAAGGAAAATGGTTGTGCAACTAGGTTTGAATCATGCCTGTTGCTTTCATTTCTCTAGGGACTGTGAACTCATGAAAATGTTTAAACATTTGGGAAAAGAATCGCATGCTAAGTGTATAATGAAAAATGTTGCTACTGTTATTTAATCAATGGTTATGTATTGTAATAATTGATAGGCTTCGACCTCTAAGCAGCTTCGTCGAATGTGTGAATGTTTATGTAATCGATCTATAAACTTGTCAAGATTTAGGGTTTTGGCTATGCTTAGAATGTACGGAATGATGATGATCATTGATACGTTTCGGCATCAACTAGAGTTTATGTTTTCTGCTTGACTTTGCTCCTACAATCATATAATCTCTTAAACCTTGGAGATGATGTTCGAAATCTATCTATTCAACCTATAGTAATGATTTTGATAAAATATGTTTGGTTTGTCTATTGTTAGTAAAAATAATGAAATGACAGAGAGCTCATTTTACTAGCTCGACTCTGTAGAAAATTTTCATTTGTGTGTTTTAATTTATGGCTATAGGAAACATTTGAAATATGTAACCCTAGGTCTGTGATAAGAGACTTTTGTTTGCTTATCTGTTCTGTGTGTACAATAATGGAAATACCAGTAGTTACAGTAAACTTGAGAAGAAAATAAATGAAAATGTATAAACCCTAACTTGAAACTCGAAATGATATATCAGTTATGTTATGATGAGATTAAGCAATCATTTATAAAGTCTATTTTCAACAATGATCTCAATAATAATTATAAAGAACATTGATAATATTTTAAGACAATGAATTTCTATTTGATGAAGTAAAATATGGAAATAAAAACAGTAATGTAAAGGAATTCAGAAATAATACTAACTGTTATCAATAGATAAATTAACTAAATATACAGAATGGTACTTCTATCATCTTGGCAATTTTGCCTATCATATCTATCTACCTTAATCTGTCTCTGTACTAGAGTGCGATGTTGTTCGTTTTTGCATGGGGAAAAATGCAGTGACTATTTTATTCAATCATTTTGATCTATACAGAATTATAAAATTATTCAGGAAAACTAAAATAAACTTTATGAAGTAAATAGTAAAAACTAGTAGATAACAGAACTTTAAAAATAAAAATAGATAAGACAATAGAACCTGTAAAAGATGATAGGGCCGAAAAACACCCAAGGAGGCCTGTTCCTCTCAACCTGCTTCAGAAGAAGCAACTCAACTACTGAATTCTAGTGAACCCCTGAGCCTGAATATTGATCCAATAAGTGGGTGGAAGCTGTGTAGAAACAAGGCACTCAAAAATCCCTTCTCCACTCAGCATCAACCTCCTGAAATAAAATTCCTTCTCCACTCGGCATCAACCTCTTGAACTCCATAAGAGTTTGGCAGACTCACAACATGATCAACAACATAGCATATCCCCTCATCAAATCTCTTGGGTGCAAACACAACAAAACCCCAAGGTAAATTTCCTCGTCAGGAAACGTGATGAACCTCAGATCAATATTTGATGGCTATTATATAGACTGCCTAGGTATTTTAGTGGCCAGTTTGGAATAAATGAGCCTCAAGATCCAGTCCCATCTTTCAAGGCACTATGACCACATTTCAAGGGAGTTGTCCCATAGCAATAGCTAGTTAGTTGCATCATGATGCTGCCACTTGTCCATTGCCTTCTACCCTAGATTCCATTCCACCTAGTGGATCAGTAACCACTCTTTCAACAGTCCTCGTAGGTGTTTGTCTCCTATTTTATTTAATAATAATAATATATTGTGCAAATTACAGTCATCCTTGGACACCTATCCAACATGAACCTTTACAATAAAAGTTATAATAATGTTTGCTAACACAAAATGTTTTCCAGCTAAAAGGGTATGTTACACCTTCACTACATTGGTGCTCTCATGTTCCTGTTACACCTACCACACTCAGTTAGAATCAGTTAGACTCAATTTGACACCTGTTTGAACATTACTTGTGCATTGATGACTCCACTGATGATGATGAGGACTCCTAGTTGTTCTGTGATGACACTCCGCTGATCTAAATGATCAGTGCATGAAGGCTAATTCAAATTTCCACCTTGGCATTCTAATCCTCTCCACCATTGTATTATTTATTGTTCATATTATGATTAATGAATTAGTGTGTAATGTTATTCTGCTTCTATCCGAGTTCTACTGTATCATAATTCTATTGCTCCTTTAAACTACATTGACTGTTCTTCTTCTATTTTCTTTCTTAATATTAATCCTAATCTTTCTTCTGAGGTATGCATCAGCTCTTAGATCTGCTGTGAAGATTTTAACATGGTATCAGAGCCTGTTGAGAGTATTGTCTATCTCCATTCCTAAGAGTTTTTTGCAGGTTATTATCAAGATTTCGAGTGCAGCAGCAGTTGTAGCAGTTTGCAGCAGTTGTCTGTAGTTTTGCAGCAGTAGCAGTTGCAAATATTTTCTATTGTATTTTTGCAGGTCTTGTGAAACATCTTCCATGAATCCAGAAGGAATTCCTACTCTTTCTCCATTCAACTATGATGAGTGGAAACCACAGAAGATAGCACATTTGAAGAGACATGGTCTCTTTGATTATTGTTTTGAAAGAGAGTTTGAATCCTCTAAAGAAGAGAATGATTGGTTAAATGAAGGTGACAAAGCATATGCAACAATGATGTATGCTATATCTCGCTGCATGGTAACCCACTTCCTTTCTGCTAAATCTCCAAAAGTGCTATGGGCCGATCTAGATGAAATATTTGGAAAACAAAATGAAGGGATCGGTCCAAACCATTTCGAGAGCAAGACCAGTGATGCATTTGCCCTCCTTGATGGTCTCTCTGGTCATGAATCAATATCAAACATATCTCATAATGAAGTTGTCCACAAAGAAGAAGAAATTGCAGATTCTACACTCATGCTCTCAAAATATTCTATTTCAAATTCTGTGCCAGCTCACATTATAGAAACTGCAGATGTTCTTAAATCCTCTCTTGCACAAGATTCTATTGGTTTGCGTAATGATGATCTCATGAATGTTTCGGAGGTTAAATCAACAATTAGAGGTAATGCATTCTCTCTCCTGGATCACTCACCTCTTATGTACTACTATGAGATCATTTTTAAATGCTCTCAGAAGTTTATTGAATATGTAGGGCATTTCCATTCGCTTGGGATAATTTCTCATGCATTTCATGGTTTTGATCTCACCTCTAATGGTTCAAAGGAGATCTCAAGAAACCATTTTTCAAGTATTGGATCTGATTTGGATTCCAAGCAATCACTATCATGTGATGGTTCTTTTGGGCATAATCTCACCTATGATGGTTCAAAGGAGAAAACAAAAGACTATCTACACATTCATGGATTTGATCCTACCTTAGTTGATTTGAATCACAAGTTCCAGGATCATCCTCATACCTCTGGATTTGTTCTCATCACATTCGATCTGAATGTTGATGTATATGTAACTTCGGAATGTATTTCATATATGTATATTGTACTCCTATAGAGATGGTATTATTCCTCTATACAGAAGTGTTTGTATTCCTATAGAGATGTTATTATTCCTCTATACGGAAGTGTCGTCATTTATATTGTAAGTGTCGTAACTTATACCTGATGGGTTATTAGACCACCTTGTTGGGGTCGGCCTTGTATAAGTCATGTGGGTTGAAGGGTTATTAGACCACCCTATTGGGGGTCGGCCATGTGGATCAAAGGGTTATTAGACCACCCTATTGGGTGTCGGCCAAATCAGCATTATGTTATGTGGTTAAGTTAAGGCCGACCTAGTAAAGGTTATTAAGCAAGTCAAGTCAACTATAAATAGAGTGAGGGAGGCACTCTATTTTATCATTCTATTCTCTCACACACTCTTGGGAGAGTGGCGCACTTGTGGAGGAGGAGAAGCTGCTGCTAGGAGATGTCTATCTCTTATGCTTGGTTGTATCATTTCTATATCTATCTCTAAGGAAGTTATTGGGGTTTTTCACCTTTATGGTTTTCCCCAAGTAAAATCTATGTCTCTTGTGTGCTTGCATTATTGTGTTTATGATTGATATGCTATACATGTTCTATCAGTTAAGATCCTAGATCAGATTGAAGTAAATTATGAAAATTTAACATGGTATCAGAGCTATCCTGAAAGAAGGCATGGTATGGCATGTATGACACTTGTTGCAATTGCGAAGCTAGGGCTTGATATAGAAAAAACCAGTCATCGTAGCACTTTCGCTATAAATAAATTTAGGCAAGGTTTCAGTGTCTTAAAATCGTACAGGGTGAAGAAAATATCCCCATGTACCTTGTGTCCAAAGGACAACCTCTAATTCGTTGTACTTTGTGATTTATGATCTGTACAATATAGGGTTTCTCCCTCTTCCAGATCTCAGTCATAAACAGGTGACCTTGGAAAAAAGGTCATAACTTGGGCTCGGAAGATCCAAATTAAATTTCGTAAGAAGTAACAGGTAGTGCACGGACTGTAATTTTCTAGGTAACATTTTTAGAGGCCAAAACTACCAGTGACATGTGGCATGCCATACAAGTTCGCTCTTCTGTTTTATCCCATAAATAGGTCACGTTACGACACTTGGAATAACTCTCTCTCAGAGAATCCATTTAAGTTCATACCTATGGGGTTGGAAAGATGACAGGTCGGGATATCACAGGAAACATTTTCAAACTCCGTGGATGAAAAATTTTGGAGTTACACCAGAAACAATAAGGTACATATTTCTGTCAAAACATAATTATTTTTGAGCACCTTCATTCATGGCTTCCAGAATTTAGGGTTTCGGATAAAGATGGAATTTTTGTAATCGGAGACCATGAATGAATGCTACTCATCAAAATCAAAATTAAGAGGCCAAGAACAGAATTTTTGGCTGGGCATAAGGTCGGGCTTGATCAGACCCTAGTTCGGGACTTTGATCAGAAAAGTGGAAAATTAGGGCTTTTGCAAAAATGGGAATTTTTGAAATCTGTGACCACGGCTAAAAGCTCCTTTGAAAAATAAAATATTAGAGCTTTGGATCAAACCTTTTGATTGGGAAGAAGGATGGGCTTTATCAAACCCTAATTCGGGGTCATGTCCAGTGAATCCAAAAGTTTCAAAGGCAAATTTGAGTGGTGAAACTTTGCAGTTTTCAAATTATGAGTATACCAGCTTGATCAGCTCATCAAGGTGCATATTTCTATCCTTTAGGAAGTTTGAAATTCAAAGTTTGAATTTTTAGGGTTTCTCTGATAAACCCTAATCCAACTCTAGATCCAGTTCCTGCAAATCAAGTGGATTGGGTTAATCCTTGAAGAGAATGGATTGGTCACCTGCATAAGTGAAGAAGTTCCTGTTTCAGAGGGAGATGAGGTTAAGGCCTTACATAAGAAGATTACGAGCAATATCGACAGGTATGACTCATCCAGGTATGTTTCGAGATTTGTTCATGATTAAGTTTATGGTATGTTTGTCTTCATGTTATTATAGTTAGTACAATCTTGATTAAATTTAGACTTATCATATCACCTTATTAAAATTATGAATGCATGATAGAAGATATTCATTGATTAGGGTGTTGACACTTATGATTGTACTAATGCATTATGGTGTTGTATGAGGTTTATGTTGTCCGCTAACATGAAAGGTACACCAAGAAAGGAAAATCATGTCATAGTTCAAGAACATATGATCATGATGACATGAGGACAGAGATTCATCCATTGTCATGAATCACTTAGAAGATCTATTTGCGAGGTATGTATAACTTGGTTCTATAATGGTTAACCTATGAGATATGTAGGTTACTAGCACAAGTCATTGAAGAGAACAAGAAAACACCATGTGGGTATGTTAGACATAACTAGCTAACATACCAATCCAGTGATGGATATAAGTTCAAGGACAGGTAATCCAGGAAGCAATGATCAAGAGGGAGCACACTCCAGTTGTTCCTGGAAGGAAGCAAAGATCAAGAGGGAGCACACTCCAGTTGTTCCTGCAAGGAAGCAAAGATCAAGAAGGAGCACACTTCAGTAGTTTCTACAAGGATGCAGATATTCAGAGGGAGTTGACAACTTCTCACAATCCACATCAGAATGGAGTTGTAGAAAAGAAGCAAAGACTGAGAGGGAGTCAACCCAACAAACAAACAAAGATAAGTATTTGAATTATCATTCCTTGCATATTTTATTGTTTAAATAATACTGTTCAATAATGTATATACTCATGTTCCTAGAATTAGGTGGTGTATTATGCATATTAGAATAGTTGCATTGATGAAAAGTATACTACTAATATGATGGGTAAGTGGCCTATGGCACTGTACAACATTCCATTGCTACTTATCTAGAATGAAACCTCTTTGCTGACATATTGGGAGTTGTGCACACTCTTAACAATGTTCTGGTAGAGATTGGAAGGCATCTAGAAAGTTACGGGATATGGATAAATGTTGTATTGAAGCATTGGCTAAGATAATTGCATGACTGTATGACATATTTCTTTATGTGTAAGAATTTGTTCTGAAAACTATGAGATGTTTTCTAATCATGCAATTTAACTTGTTGTGTAGGAAAGATCGTATACCATCACCTACAAAAGAAGGACTACAACATTTGTTCAGCAACAAAGTTATCTATTGAAAATATTGAAGATATTGAAGTTCCCAGGATCTGGGAAGAATGCCATGATCAAGGAGTACCATTAGATCATGAAGATGTTTGGGATGTAGTCCCAAGACCTGAAGGGGAGTCTGTAAGTGACTTCCAAGAGGATCTACAAGATCAAGAATGCTGCAGGTGGTAGCATAGAGAATTTTTCTCCTGTATCCAGATACACTTCCATTAGATCCGTACTTGCTCTGGCTGCAGTGATGAAATGGAAGATACACAAGATCGATTTCAAGACAGCTTTATTGAATGGTGTAGTTGAAGAAGAAGTATATGTGGAGCAACCATTTGGTTTTGAGACACAAGACAGGGAGTCATATACGTGTAGAACTTGGTATGGTAGGATAGACAACTTTCTATCCAGTTTGGGCTTTACTAAGAGTAAAGTGGATTCCAACCTTTACTACAAGGTTGAGGAAGGAAATCCAGTGATAATACATTTGTATATGGAGGACCTATTTATTACAGGTGAAGATAGATTGATTGCCAACATGCAGCGGAAGCTTGCTACCGAGTTCGAGATGAATAACTTGTGGATGATGCACTATTTTTTAGGTATGGAGGTGTGGCAGAGTGCAGATGGAATCTTCCTTGGAAAAGGGAAGTATGCAGTAGAGATCCTGAAGAGGTTTAGGATGATGGACTGCAAGGCCATGGCCACGCCTATGGCATCAAACCTGAAGCTTCTGTGTGATGCTTCATCTGAGCCGGTTGATATCACTATGTATCGTCAAATGATTGGGTCCTTGATGTACCTAACGAACACGAGACCAGATATTTGCTTTGCGGTGAACAC
The DNA here is from genome assembly GCA_027924585.1 of Larix kaempferi. Taxonomy (NCBI): domain Eukaryota; kingdom Viridiplantae; phylum Streptophyta; class Pinopsida; order Pinales; family Pinaceae; genus Larix; species Larix kaempferi. The sequence continues at coordinate 7,460,641 of BSBM01000307.1, read as the reverse complement.
ATTGAGCCAGTTTCTGATAGATCCAAGAAGTGTACACCTGGTTGTTGTAAATCATATTGTGAGGTACCTGAAGGGTGCAGTTGATTATGGGCTCAAGTATGATGCGAATCAAAAGTTTAACTTGTAGGGTTATGTTGATTCAAATTGGGTAGGCAGTGCTGCAGATAGGAAGAGCACTTCTGGTGTTGCTTCAATATGGGATCAGATGTGATCTCTTGGTTTAGTAGGAAGCAGTCCTGCGTAGCACTAAGTACAACTGAGGCAAAGTATGTTGTAGCCTGTTCGGCTAGTTGTGAGGCAATATGGCTGTGAAAGCTAATGTCTGAGTTATTTGATCTACCGCTGGAGGCTACTGGTATCTTTTGTGACAACCAAAGTTGTGTGAAGCTGTCTGAGAACCTAGTGTTCCACGACAGGTCGAAACACATAGAGATCAAATATCACTATATCAGGGATATGGTGCAGAGAGGAGTAGTGAAGCTCCTGTATGTTGCGACGGATGAGCAAGTTGCACATGTTCTGACGAAGCCACTAGCTAGAGTGAAGTTTGAGTACTTCAGAGAGAGGCTTGGTGTTCCTCAAATCGATGACACTTTGAGGAAGAAGGGATGGAGACATTTGTTGAAGCCATTCCAAGCATGTTGGAAAGAGGATCCTTCACATGGATGTGGATGTAAGCGCTGGATCATGAGAATTAGGATGATGCTCCAGTTACTGCTCTATATATGTATATACATCATTTATGTATGTATGCATCATGTTGGATGCTTGTACCATGCATCTGTATATGTATCAGGTGGATACGTTGTATGATCAGGTAGATCATGTATGTTGATATGTATCAGGTATGATCAGATGGATCATGTATTTGTATGTGTATCAGGTGGATACATTGTATGATCAGGTGGATCATGTATGATGATATGTATCAGGTAGATACTTGGTATGCATCAGGTAGATGCATTGTATGATCAGGATGATCATGGATGACGAGCTTCAGGATGTTTCTCCAAATGACATGCAGTAGGATGATGTAGTGTTGATGATCAGGATGACCATGTGTACATCAGGATGATGTATGATGAGTATCAGGTTGATACTCTGTGGCCATAGAACAGGTTGTGCAGATAAGCATATAATTTGTGCCCTAGGAGATTTGTAGATAGTCTTTCGAGGTTTTTCCTATGGCATGTAATTTGTGCCCTAGGATATCTGGAAAATGCTCTTTCGAGGTTTTGCTTGGTAGGACATATAATTTGTGCCCTGGGAGATTTGCAGATAGTCTTTCGAGGTTTTTCCTATGGCATGCAATTTGTGCCCTGAGATATCTAGCAAATGCTCTTTTCAGGTTTTGTCCTATGGCATGTAATCTGTGCCCTGGGAGATTCGATAGGTTGAGCCGTGTGCTCGTAATCAGTCTTGGGATGCTCTTTCGAGGTTTTGTGGCGACCACATGTAATTTGTGCCCTGGGAGATCTGATAGGTTGAGCCATGTGCTCGTAATCTGTCCTGGGAATCTCTTTCGAGGTTTTGTGGTGGAGTCACATGTAATCAATCCTGGAGATCTGGACAGGATGAAAAAGGCCTCAGATGCTCTTTAGGGTTCTTGCTAGCCAAGAGACTCTTTTAAGGTTTTGTGACATATGTAATAAGTTTTGAGATTTCTATAGTATGGCCAATGTTGATGAATACTTGCAGGTGGTGGGCCTACATCCAGTATGAAAAAGGATTGGCTCTGTAGAAATTACTATGACGATTAGATTCAGAGATTGATTGAGATAGTAGCAGCAGTGATGGTGACGATGACTCGATGATGATTATCCAGTGACGATGATCCAGATAAGAAGACTTGTGCTAGAAGACCTGTGTCGAGAAATACCTTCCTAGTTAAGAGGGAGTGTTGATGTATATGTAACTTTGGAATGTATTTCATATATGTATATTGTACTCCTATAAAGATGGTATTATTCCTCTATACGGAAGTGTTTGTATTCCTATAGAGATGTTATTATTCCTCTATACGGAAGTTTCATCATTTATATTGTAAGTGTCGTAACTTATACTTGATGGGTTATTAGACCACCTTGTTGGGGTCGGCCTTGTATAAGTCATGTGGGTTGAAGGGTTATTATACCACCCTATTGGGGTTCAGCCATGTGGGTCAAAGGGTTATTAGACCACCCTATTTGGTTTCAACCTAGTCAGCATTATGTTATGTGGTTAAGTTAAGGCCGACCTAGTAAAGGTTATTAAGCAAGTCAAGTCAAGTATAAATAGAGTGCGGGAGGCACTCTATTTTATCATTCTATTCTCTCACACACTCTTGGGAGAGTGGCACACTTGTGGAGGAGGAGAAGTTGCTGCTAGGAGATGTCTATCTCTTATGCTTGGTTGTATCATTGCTCTATCTATCTCTGAGGAAGTTATTGGGGTTTTTCACCTTTATGGTTTTCCCCAAGTAAACTCTGTGTCTCTTGTGTGCTTGCATTATTGTGTCCATGATTGATATACTGTAGATATGGTGTACATGTTGTTCGCTCAGTTAATATCCTAGGTCGAATTGAAGTGAATTTTGAAAATTTAACACTGGAGAGTAAGTACAAGCACATGCTTTTTTAGCATGATCCATTTCTTTCCAAGAAGAAGATACCTCCAAACATATGACCAAGCATCACACCTGCTTGAGTTTGGAGCATTTATTTTGGTGTGCCCTCTAGTCTATTTTGAGGGGGGGTATTTTTCCCATGAGGTTTTCCCCATTTCCTCGGTTTATGGACTGTTATTTATTATTCATTGTATTGGGTTACCTTCGGTCTCAGGTACCAAGGCCTAGGATGGATTAAGGGGGGGTGTTAGGATATTCCTATACTCCATCCTAGTCCTACAAGCATTATCATTTTTTGCATTTCAATCATGCATGCATTTTTGCATGCAAGCATGCAATTGCATGAATCCTAGTCATCAGTCCCAGCACCTGGTCCCCATTCTGCTAACCCTGGGAGCTTCTTTCTTATAATTTCTAGCCCTCCTAGTGGTTAGTGTGCTTTCCTTTCACCTACCACATGTGAAAGGCGCCCTTCTTCACCTACCAGTTCGTTACACTTCAGTTAGTTGAGTTATTTGTGGATCTCTCCTTGATTTGAGGATTGATTGACTTGTTAACTAACTGAATCACTCCGATGGACCTCCAGTGAGACTAAGATACCTATTCTGACTTTAGTTAGCTCCTCATGCACCCTCCACTGAGCCTCCTTCACTACCTTATTTCTCCCATGTGCCAGTTACACCTACCACACTCAGTTAGACTCGGTTTGACACCTGGTTGACCATTACTTGTGCATTGATGACTCCACTGATGATGATGAGGACTCCTAGTTGTGCTTTGATGACACTCCACTGATCTAAATGATCAGTGAATGCAGGCTAATTCGAATTTCCACCTTGGAATTTGAATCCTCTCCACCATTGTATTATTTATTGTTCATATTATGATTAATGAGTTAGTGTGTGATGTTATTCTGCTTCTATCCGAGTTCTACTGTATCATAATTATGTTTCTCCTTTACACTACATTGACCACTCTTCTTCTATTTTCCTGCTTAGCATTAATCTTAATCTTTCTTGTGAGGTATACAACAACTCTTAGATCTGCTGTGAAGATTTTCACACAAAATAGTCTAGAAAAATTCAAAATTCCATATCTCTATGCAATACTTTGTTGGTTGAGGAAATCTAAGGTTGGAAAAGCAGAGCTAGTAGGAAAACAATGTCAATCAGAAAGTGCAATAAAGATAAATTCTACTAAGCGCTAAGGACAGGTAAGTAATCAAAGAACTAAAAAATTCTCCATTTTCATATAATTTGACTAAGAAATCCCTATTTGTCTTTTACAAAAATAATATTAGAAATAGAACAGAACATGGCGTCTCACCTTCACCCTAGAAGCAACCCCATGATCAAGAAAATGGAAATTGGGTTTAGCAAGAGGGAACCTATTGACCTTTGTAAGATTTATGATATTAACGTCAATTAATTATTAGAATAGTTCCAAAAGTATAACTAGAATGTTGATGTATATGTAACTTTGGAATGTATTTCTTTTATCTATATTGTATTTTTATAGAGATGTTATTATTCCTCTATACAGAAGTGTCGTAATTTATATTGTAAGTGTCATAACTTATACTTGATGGGTTATTAGACCACCTTGATGGGGTCGGCCCTGTATAAGTCATGTGGGTTAAAGGGTTATTAGACCACCCTATTGGGGGTTGGCCCTGTCAGAATTATGCTATGTGGTTAAGTTGAGGTCGACCTAGTAAAGGTTATTAGACAATTCAAGTCATGTATAAATAGAGTGCGGGAGGAACTCTATTTGATCATTCACTTCTCACTTATACACTCATTGGAGAGTGGCACACTATTGAAGGAGGAGAAGCTGCTGCTAGGAGTATATCTCTTATGCTTGGTTTTTGTATCATGGCTCTATCTATCTCTAAGGAAGTTGCGGGATTTTTCACCTTCTTGGTTTTCCTCAGTGAAACTATGTGTCTCTTGTGTGCTTGCATTATTGTGTCCATGATTGATATGCTGTACATGTTGTTCTCTCAGTTAAGATCCTAGATCAGATTGAAGTAAATTCTGAAAAACTAACATAGAAGGAGTATTTCAACAAATTGAAAGGGTATGATGATATAATTACATTATAATTTGTAGAGAATTTTTCAGCAAATTCAAGGAAAAGAATATACATTAGTAGTAATATGTATTCAAATCTAAGTAGATGCACCCACATTGGTCAGAGTAATAAGTCTCTTTATTGGCCTTACTTGGGATAAGGAATAAATACAACCTACCATGTCAAAAAATAAATTATTCTTTAGAGATTATGAGAGGTTGGATTAGACTAAGAGTGGGTTACAAGGAGAATTTATGCATAAATACTAGGATTAAATTTCGTTTCACATCATAAAATATATCACATGAAATCCCTTAAACAGTCAATTTCCAAGTTATAGGTAGGAAGAACATATTCCTTAGCCCATCACGATGTAATAACACTTATTGTTGAAGATGCATTGGCAACACAAGATTTATTATTGAGTTGGGATAAGTTTTTAATCATGAATGAGGAAGCATTTGTGGCCCTACAAGCCGATACAAGTTAGGAAAAAATAATAGGAGAATCAAGGAAGAAAAATATAGTAGTAGGAAAAATAGGTGAACATAAAAAAAGAGAAAAAAGAATATAAATCAAGAAGTAGAAGAAGAGGAAACTTCTAATAGGAAAGAAGGAGAGGAAGAGAGATGTACTATAATAGAGGATGATACAAGCTATATTGGAACTTCTCTGGTTTACATGGGAAAACATCAAATAATGCATCTCAAGTTCACACCAAGTTGTCCATTAGAAGGACCAAGTAGATCTATAAGACTAAGGACTAGACCTAAGGAATCCAAGAAGTTATCCTTTTAACAGCGTGCAACCAATATAGATTTAGAGAAGAATTATTCACGTTCTATCACAAAACAATATTATGAGAAATCCCATGAAGATATCCAAACATAAAAGGATGATTCTAGAATAAAAGACCAATTAGAGCAACTAGATGAAGCTAAGGAAGGGGATTTCAAATGGAAAACAACTACATAATGAAAATAAAGAATGGAAGTCACACTATAGAGGATTCCACCATACAGTCTGAGTAGAGTATTCTAATCCTTCAAGAGAAAATTGATATACCTCAAATGAAAGACTTGGATGAAATGAAACAATTGAGAGAATATAATGAAGAAATCAGGGCTACATTAAAGAAGAAAATAAAGGAGGTTGAGGACAAGAAAAAAATAATTTAGAAACTAAAACTAATTTTCCATCAAACCATGGAGATATAAAAATAAATGATTTCTTGTGACCCCCTATACGAACATATAGTCTGTCACATAAGGAAAAATGACTCAAATTTTAGTTGATATAGGTTCCCAACCACCTTCCTTATGATCTAGACAATCAAAGAAAGTTTATGGAAATATACTAGTAGAGCAATGACAGAGGCAAGGACTAGGCTCTATGTGAATTTTACCATTATAATTTTTCTATCTCACATCCATAAAGATGGACCCCAAATCCTTATGTGGGGGATGTACAACTCAGGGCATTCTCCACCTGGTTTCAAAATGAAGAAGAGAGTACTGCAAAGTTACAAAGGTATAAGGAAGAGAAGTATGCAATCACTTATGAATAAGTAAAGATGCAGAAAGTCCAGAGAAGATAATAAAAATATAGATAGAATTGAATTCTAATGTAGATCTAGCACCAGGTTTAGAAGTGAAGAAAGTAAGGGTAGTTTACCACAATCAAATAATAGTCAAGGGCTCAATAGAGAAGATAATTAATTCTTGCCAACATATTTGGGAAGAGTTTCCCACTTCCCTAAAAATATTAGAACCCCATTCTCTATTGGAATCAATTTAATAATGAGAGGGGGAGTAAATGAGTATTGAAGTAGTTATTGGAATATTTTTACCTTCTTTAACTGATTAAACTTTACTTAAATTTCATTATATTTTATGCATCAATAATTAAACATTCACATGAACATGCACCACATCATTAACACATAATACACATAATTTTTACATGGAAACCAAAATGGGAGAAAACCACAGAATGATTCTTTATAATATGAAAGAATACATTCAAGGAAGCACCAACTGGAAGGAGTCTCCAACTCCCTGAGTTTTCTCCAGCACCAACTAAAAGGAGGCATCAATCCCCTGTCACTTTGTTTTACAGGCTCCAACCTAAAGGAAGATGCAACTCCCTATCTTCTTGTTGTTTTACAAGTATCGACCTGAAGGAAGCTACAAATTCCTGTCTCCTTGCTCTAATGTCTGATATGCTTTGTTTTCTTGTAGTTCTTCAACTCTGCGCACTTCTTCAGGTATTATGATGATGATTCTACTGTGTGCATCTTTCGTATCCAGGCTATATTTTGTTAGTGTGATGCATACATCACTTGACTTCTCTATATTATTAATTCATACCTCTACTGATGAATTACTTCTTGAATCGTGTGCTCTGCTGATATTGCAATCTGCACTTCTGGTTCAACGTACTTCTATACATGACTCCATGTTCAACTCATATTGTGCTTTCTATTGATGGTATTCTATACTGAAAATAAGTACTAGTAATAGTGGTAACTGTGAACCTTATGATGTGTCCATTTTGAATAAGTGTTGTAGTCCTTCAGATGATCTATGAATTCCTGTGCATCAAATGATTCGTCCTTCCAGTATAATCCACTTGTCTCAGATCATCTGCATCATGATGTGCCAGTCTAACTCTGATGTTGTTTGGCTATTGTGCATTAGATGTAATGTTCAAATTTGCACATTATCCCTTCAGTTCATTTGCATCAGCAAGACATCGCGCAATATCTAATATTCCTTGATCCTGTGTTTACGCTTTTGTCTTTCCAAATTCTGTGACTATCGGGGTGATGACTCATGATATAGTCCTTCAAAATATTCTTCACTTGCACATTCTTCATTAATTCTTCCTTTCAGCGTTTGTGTAATCATCATAGTCTTACAACATCATTCTAAGCACCATCAAAACTTCGTTCTGTTGCATGTGTGCATCTGGCTCTTCGTTAGATCATTCTATTCTATCCACAAGCCCCTTGATGCCCCAAACCAAAAACTGAAACTTACACTTGACTTGCAGTTTTCTTACTTCTACATCCACATCACTCACTCTTGAATCTCCAACTTGCATCTTGATTTATACATGTCCTGCACAGATTGTATGCTTGCAAGTCGGTCATGTCATCCCTTCTTCCATACTTCACGGATCGTGCATATTCCATGTGTCATCATCTGCGCTATTGATGTCTCATCTTTGATGTATAAAGCGCCCTTAGGATCCACATCTTAGTGGTACTTTTCACCTTGGCGGTGTACCCTTGCACTCTAGATGTACCATTGGATTATGGTATGTGTGCAATCTTTCGCATTGTCCATGATCTTTGTTGTACCTTCCCTTGTGGGTAACGTGCCCTTAATTTATTACCATTTTACAAATAATCAACGCATTCCTGGCCTCTTCGTAGTGGGATTGTGACCCATGCTCATCATTTCCATTTGGTGACGTGCCCTTCACATATTGGAACATTGTGGAACCTATGCATAGGCCAACATTTCATTTGTACGACCTTGAACTCTGCCTTATTCCTACTTGTGGGACTTGCGCACCTACTTTTCATCAGCTATAGCATTTTCCCATTGTGATGTTCAACCGATGATACCCATTTAGGAACTTGTGCACTTTTCACCACTTGAAGGTTTCATCTGATTAGTTGTGCTTGCACGCTTTCTGGATTATCCGACCATCTTCTATTCCTTTCTTCTAGTGCATTCCCCAACTATTGACTAAGAAACAATTAGATATGCTAGCTTTCTTGTCCCTTTGGTACAATAATATACTTGGCAGTTTTGACACTTGAACCACTGTCCAACCAACTTCTTCGCATTTGTTTTCATGATAGCGTATGACTTGGTGGACTTCAATAACTACTCAAGGACTTTGTGATGTAGAGTACATTGCTTGTGTTACTTCTTGAACATAATCATCATGAAGTGTCCTTTTGGATCTGTATGAAGTGTCGTCTTATGTAATTCTTCTTGATATCCTATGCCTGAATGTACCTCTTAGATATACTCCAAAGTTTCATGCTTAATGAATATTTGATTCACAACTTCAGAATTCTTCAGAATGAATGCAGTGACTGAATGTTCTCTTTCAGGACGGAATCCATGTATGACATATTTCACATGTATGTTGAACTTGTCTTTGTCATATATCTGTGCATTAAGACGTAATTTAGTGTTGTATGTCTATCACCTTTACCTCTTGCACATATGCTTCTGATGCTGATGTTTCCTTCATTATGCATAGTAGACTTCCTCAAAGTGGCTTCTTCATATTCATGTTGAACTGTTGTATCCACTTTGACTTATGTTGATATCAATGACTCATACTGAATCAGTTGACATCCTCTTTGACATTGGATGATGGTCAAACAATTGACATCATATTTAGTTGACATCAATGACAATCAATGTTCACCAATCTCCCCGTTTGGCATTGATGTCAACACCTTATGAAGTTGTGCTTGATTTTCTTTGAACTATATGCTTCATCTGTGTACTGTTCGCATTACTCCCCCTGTGTATGTGCTCCACCTGAATTTTTCTTTTTGGATACTACGTTCCTATGCGAACTCTATAGTGCTCCTACTATGTGCTTCATCTGTGTACTAGTCATAGTGCCCCCCCTTTGTATGTGCTCCCCCTGAATTCTTTGGTATTTTTGGCTATTGCGTTCCTGTGCAAACTCTATAGGAATCCTATTATATATGCGCACATTATATCTTCATAATAATTCTTTAAGTATTACGCTCTTTCATGTCTGAAGTATTCAAGACTTCATGCTTGTTCACATTGGCTGCATACTTTCTGTTCTCCCCCTTTGGCATCGGGTTTATTTTTAGCCTTAACATTATTATGCATTTCTCATTTCTCCTCAGCTTCAATCACCTTCATGCATTTCTCCTGGTATCTTCATGTGCCAGCTTCATGCATTTCTCCTGGTATCTTCATGTGCCAGCTTCATGCATTTATCCCCCTTTAACATCAATGGAAAAGAGATCCATTGTTCCCTGAGAATATTTCTTTTGTGTTTTGCACCTGAACTCATGTTTTGATTCTGGGATAACTCCCCCTGACTTTATGCTTCATTTGTTTCTATGTCCCCTATGATAGACTTAATCCTTTGTAAATTGGTTGTTAGAGATACTATCTTTTCATTTGACTTTTCTTCTTTTCTTACAAAATCTGTTTATACCTATCTAGGATCCATTGATTTACAATAGTCGTTGATTAACTCCTTGATTTCATGCTGCAATAAAGAACATGATTCTGTAATGTTGAAATCATCTTCCTATAAAGGTCCAATTCTTTCAATGATCTTTATTTGTTCTTCACACAACTTGTTTAATTTTTGTTGCAGTTTATTGCAGTCTCCCATTTTACTTTTTTTTTGTCACAACATATCATCACTTTGTGCAGTGATCTTTTGTTCCTGCATCACCATATTTTTCTTGCGCAGTAATATTTACTGTCTTCCATTCTTTCTTATTGCGTAGTGGTTTTTAGCTACTGATTTCCGTAAATCTTACTGCTTCATCTATTGCATTTATTGCAATGTCACAAGCTCTGTCGCATTAAATGTAGTTGCATCCAACAAGAGATATGGAAAAATTTTCATGTAGAATTCATGATCCTCAATTCATGTGGGAAGAGTGACGTGTTGATTTCATAGTGGAACCTTTGAGGAAACAATCTTCATTGCGAGGTGTGATGAATTGAAATTCCTCTTTTCATACGGTTTCCAAAACATTCATTAAGTTTGACATTTATTTTTAGCGACTCCACTATCCTTTCCGACTTGTGTGACACTGAATGCCTTTCTTGTCAAATAACTGCATGCGCATGAATGTTCTTCAGTACCTTTTATAAGATTTTGGTGAGAAATGTTTGTATCCTTCTTTTGTCGCATTACTTGTTTGGTCCAAGATTCCTGTTCTTCCTTTGATTGCAATGGCCTCCTTTCATTGCAGATTGACCAACTCCCTCGAGAATGTGCAACATTTTTTTCAAGATCAGTAGTTTAAATTTTCAGGCTTGTGAACCAATATGGAAATTTTGAAACATAAAATGAAGAACAATCAAATTCTCTACCAACATCGTCATTCTAAGTAGTTGAATAGTTTGATTCGTATTGTTGACAATTTGGAGTTTCAACAGCAACAAATTCTGCAATAGTTGTCTCGTCTTCAGCCTCATATGGTTGAACTATCATCATTTTCTACTCTACAGCTTCCTCCTTTGCAGCCCGTTTCTGAATGCACAACCCTGGTTCCAGTGGACTTGGAAATGTGTCTTGCAATCCAACCAGAATCTGAGCTTGACCTCGAACTTTGACGGTAGAATACTTCATTGTTTATCAATTTTTCTCCCTTTTGTATATTTTCCATTCATGGATTCGACATGCAGTTTTAGCTCGTGCAATTATTGTAAACATGCCCCAATTTTGAACATAATACAAAGATTTTTTTTGCACAATATTAGCACTATTAAGTTTCATTTTCATGTATGTATTTATGCAACTGGATTCAATGTGTTGTTCCTCTTTTATATAATATGTAAGACATATGTATAATTTTATATATATATGCAAACCTTCCTTTCTGCGACATAATGGATTAATCACAATTCAACTTCAAACAAACTTATTCAATAAATTTCACACATCCTTAACCATACTTCTAATTAACATCTATTTGAGTTCCTTATGATGCATTGTGTTGACATCAAGGGGTTCCCATAGTCCTCATGGGACTATCCAGAGAGGCAACAATTACTTGTTGCTCTTGAGTTGTCTGCATCCTCTGCATACTTCTGAGGATATTTTCTGGTCCAAGTTTTTTTTTAGCATTTTTTTTTGTTTCTTCTCTGGGATTTTATGCTGAAGTTTCTTTGAGTTAAATAGCCTTTGCATAATTGTCATTCATTTGGATAGCTTACAGTGTTTTGACAATACATAGCTTTGTGTCCAAAGTGATCACATGCATAACATCTCACAGTTTGACAATATTTTGCAACATGACCAAACTGATTACATCTTGCGCACTTTACACTATTAATCCTTCATTGGTTAGTGCAATAAAATGGATTGTAATGAAAGCTATCATGCCTGACTGCTCTGTTATGGATTGAGCTATTATCTCTATCACAGATCATCTTAGATGTCTTAACAAAACCCAAACTAGTTTTGTCTTTTGGTGATATCTAATCCTTGATAATCTTGTTCAATAGTAATGTATTGTATTTTAACTTGTTATGAACTTTATCTTCAACTTTGGATAGTGCGCAGATTGGATCAATGCTGACTTGCTTCTTTCCCTTCATCTCGATCAACTTCTCTGTTAAGAAAAGTATTTCCTTGACCTTTTATTCGAGCTGATTAGACATCTTTTGGATTTTCTGTGCTAGCTCATCAAGCGAAGGTCTGAGTACAGAATTTTCCTTCTCAAGTATTTGAATCTTCTCTTGTGCACAAATCAGTAGACACTCATAGCTGGTTATCTTCTCATGAAAGTCTTCTTCAATAGATTATGGCATGGCCTGTATTGTTCTTCATACTTTGATAGTTGTTCTTGTAAGAGCTTATTCTTCTTCTTGGATTTTTTAACTCATCCAAAGCACCAATTAATTCACCTTCCTATTCAACGTCTGTAGTATCTTCATCATCTGAGTAATTGACCACTTTGACCTATTCAATAGTTTTAGGAGATGTGACTTGTTTTGAAGGTGTCTTGAATGATCCATTAAAGAAAAACTTGTCTAGTGATGCTGGCTTGTTTTGCGAAACTAGAGTAGTTTTTCAGCTGATCTTATTTTGTTCTTCCTTACATTATTCTCCCACATGGGCCATAAATAGTACTTCCTTGGTTTCATCGTCACAATCACTTTCTTTAGACGCATTCCTTCCTTCTTCAGTGTACATACTTTTCTTATGTTTTGGGATTCTTCTCTTATTTTCTGGTCTGTGTTGAGTACGTGCAATATTTTGATTATTTACTCCATATTATTCATCACTTTCACTATCATCCCTTTCGTAAGGACTTTTTGAGTCATAATGACCAATACCTTCACACCTGAAACATTTGACACGTAGTTTTTTTCTTGTACTTTCCTCGTCCTCTTTTCAGCTTCTTGACAAAGTTTGATTCTTCATCATCAGATTCACCACAACATTCTTTGTCATGATCATGCTTTTATATTCATGTGGCCCAGAAGGATGCTTCCTTTCTGATCGGAGTTTCCTTTTCTATTATCATCTCATATGCAGTGAGAATCCCACGAAGTTCATATTTTGTCAGTTCATCAAGATTTGCTCGATCCTCTAATGCATAATCTTTTGAATTGAATCTTGGAGGTAAAGTTCTTAATAGTTTTTGTACCACTGATTCTTCATCCAAGGTAACTCCAAGGATTTTGATAGCATTGACTACCTCATCAACCCTTAAGAATTAAGAAGTAATGTTTTCTTCATCCTTCATCTTCAAAGATTCAAATTGTGCATAGTAATTTTAAAGCTTTGCTTTCTTTACCTTATCATCTCCTTCATATATGCCTCTAAGTTTGTCCCAAATTTACTTGGATGATGCAGAGTGCATAACCTTGACAAATTCATCACCTATCAAACTACATAGTATAGCATTTATTACCCTAGCATTGCCTTCATATTGTCTCATTTGCAGGGGATTGATTGGAACTACTGTTGGGACTTCATAACCATCAACTATGGATTTCCAGACTTCAATGTCTAAATATTGTAAGTATACTTCCATACGTACCTTCCAGAATATGTAGTAGGTGTCATCGAATATTAGTGCTATGTTTGTACAAATTCCTTCTTGCTTATCCATTTCTACTTCCTGCACAGTGATCTATATTCCAAAGTTTAATCTATTACTGAAGACACCCACTCTGAGACCGATTATTGGAATCGGTTTAATACTGAGAGGGGGGGTGAATCAGTATTGGCGAAGTTATTAGCAGATTTTTACCTTCTTTAACTAATTAAACTTTACTTAACTTTCATCATATGTTATGGATTAGTAATTAAGCATTCACATGAACATGTACCACATCATCAACACATAATACACATAATTTTTACATAAAAACCCAAATGGGATAAAACCACCAAATGCTTCTTTATAATATGAAAGAATACATTCAAGGAAGCACCAAATTCCCGTGTTTACTAGCACCAACTGGAAGGAGGCTCCAACCCCCTGATTTTTCTCCAGCACCAACTGGAAGGAGGCACCGAACCCTTGTCACTTTGTTTTATAGGCTTCAACCTAAAGGAAGCTGCGACTCCCTGTCTTCTTGTTGTTTTACAGGCACCGACCTGAAGGAAGATCCAACTCCCTATCTCCTTACCCCATATAACCTCCTTGATGTCTGATATGCTTTGTTGTCTTGTATTTCTTCAACTCTGTGCACTTATTTAGGTCTTATGATGATGATTCTACTGTGCACAACTTTCATATGAATACTATATTATGTTATTGCACTGCATACATCACTTGACTTCTCTATCTTCTCAATTTGTACCTATGCTGATGACTTACTTCTTGGATTGTGTGCTCTGCTAATACTGCAATTTGTGCTTCTAGTTCAACATACTTCTATACATGATTGCAATGTTCAATTGATATTGTGCTTTCTATTGATGGTATGTTGTACTGAAAATAAGCACCAGTAATAGTGGTAACTGTGCACCTTATGATTTGTCTGTTTTGAATAAGTGTTGCAGTACTTCAGACGATTTGCAACCTCCAGTGCATCAACTGATTGGTTCATTCAGTATAACGCACTTGTCTCAGATCATATGCATCATTATGTGCATATCCGGATCTTCATTAGATCATTTAATTCTGTCGACGAGCCCCTTGATTCCCCAAAATATAAACTAGAACTTACACTTGAATTGTAGTCTTCTTACTTCTACATCCACATCACTCACTCTTGAATCTCCAACTTGCATCTCTATGTATACATGTCCTACACAGATTGTATGCTTGCAAGCCGGTTGTAGCATCCCTTCTTCCATACTTCACGGATCATGCATATTCCATGTGTCATCATCTGTGTTATTTATGTGTCATCTTTCATGTATCAAGATCCCTTAGGATCCACATCTTCATGGAGATTTTCACCTTTGTGGTGTACCCTTGTGCTCTAGATGTACCATTGCATTCCAATATGTGTGCAATATTTCACATTGTCCACGATCTTTGTTGTACCATTCCTTGTGGGTAATGTGAACTTAATTTATTACCATTTTACATAATCAAGGCATTCCTAGATTCTTCTTAGTAGGATTATGACCCATGCTCGTCATTTCAATTTGGTGATACGCCCTTGATGTATTGGAACATTGCAGAACCTGTGCATATGCCAACATTTCATTTGTAGGACCTTGACCTCTGCCTTATTCCTGATTGTGGGACTTGTGCACCTATTGTTCATCGGCTATAGCATTTGTCCATTGTGATCTTCAACCGATCGTACCCATTTAGGAGGTTGTGCACTTTTCACCACTTGAAGGATTCATCTAATTAGTTGTGTGTGCACACTTTTAGGATTGTTCGACCATCTGTTGTTCCTTTCTTCCAGTGCACTCCGAAAATATTGACTAAGAAACACTTGGACTTGCTAGATTGATTATCCCTTTGGTCCAATCATATACTTGGAATTTTGGGCACTTGAACCATTGTCTAAACAACTTCTTTGCATTTTCTTTCATGATAGATTATGGGTTGGTGGTCTTAATTAACTGTGCAAGGACTTCATGATGTAGAGTACATTGCTTGTGTTTTTTCCTGAACAAAATCATCATGAAGTGTCCTTTCGAATCTCTATGAAGTGTCATCTTATGTACTTATTCTTGATATGATCTTCTTGAATGTACCTCATAAATATAATACAAAGTTGCATGCTTATTCCATCCTTGATTCACAACTTCAGACTTCTTCAGAATGAATGCAGTGACTGAATGTTCTCTTTCAAGCTGGCATCAATGTCTGTCATCTTTCACATGCATGCTTCTTGTCTTCCTCAGATATCAGTGCATTTAGATGTGCTTCATTGTTATATGTCTTCCACCTTTACCTCTTGCACATATGCTTCTGATGTTCATGCATCCTTCATTATGTGCAGTAGAGTTCCTCAAAGTGGCTTCTTCATATTCTTGTTGAACTGTTGTATCCACTTTGACTTGTGTTGATATCAATGACTCATACTGAATCAATTGACATCATCTTTGACATTGGATGATGGTAAAACATTTGACATCATCTTTAGTTGACATCAATGACAATCAATGCTCAAAAATATCAAAGTAATTTGAAGGATTCCCTCTTTAGGGAATAGTTATACTCAGAGATAGTGGAAAGAACGAAGCTCAATTAGGTTGGGTTAAAATTAAAACACCCTCTATGACTCAACCCTATCTCTATAAGGGACGTAAATAAAGAATAACAAAGCAGGATATGGAAAGAAGAGGAATAAACAACAAGTTACCACAAGAAAGGGGAAACAACTCAAATTGTGGCCTATGATTCCAGGCAAACACCATGTGTAAACCAACAACCAAGACAAGAATAATGAGTAGGAAAATATAGCTTTTGGGGGGGGATTTTTTTTTGCATAGGGGCATGCAAAACCTCTAGTTGGGGGGTGATTATGGGCCTCTCTAATGACCTATATTTTTCCCATTTTTGTATAAGATTTTGACACACTTTTCCTTAAGACTTAATCATCCTCTATAAATAATTATATTTTTTTTATGTTTATTGAGGATATTATGACATTGTTTATTTACTTATGAATGGTTTCCCTATATTATTGGATATACATGTGATATACTTTGCTTCTTGAATGATTTTGATTAATAATTCATATATTTGATTTATTAAACTAATATGGCCCAAACACTAAGAGTGCACATAATCAAATCACGAGATGAAAAATCATATCATTGCTTATGATTCCAAATAGCCATGAACATCATGATACTTCCTAGGGATTTTGTCCCTTTTTTCCACTTCAAAAGATGCAAGCACTCAAGGAGGCATTGATGGCTTCTAGGAAATTTGAATTACCTCAACAATTGCAAAAGGAGTCTAGGATCCCATGAAACAAAATTGTAAATTATTAGGGACAATCCCCATCAATCAAGGGATCAAGGGATAGATGGGGAGTTTAGTTAGATTTATTTTCATGCCTAAATAGAACCATATGTTGATAGTTAAATAACTCTTACCTTCATATTTTATGTCATCATTACCATAGTGCAACTAGTAATTTGAGTTGTAGAAGAAGGAAGTCTTCCACCCTTTCGTTATGAATAGATTTTAAATAAAGAGAAATTTATTTTGTTGCATAATTATTGTTCCTTTTAAGCAAGGGTTCCAAGATCATCCTTGAATAGGGCCCAGTCAATGGAAGGATTGAGAATTCATGTACCTATGTTCTATTTGCAGTTTAATTCTATTTAGATGTGTTTATGGAATTCTATAGTAATATGATACACCCTTGTAATAAATAGATAGATAACTAATTTATGTTATTTTCCAACATTTTATGAGTATTGATTTTCATCCTGAAATAGATTGTATGATCCTTACTTCACATACTTCATTTTTATGGTTTTACTTATGATATTCAACACTTTATTGTACATCCTTTTAATATATGTTAATCACCAAGTTTGTACGGTTTGAGTGACCTAATAGCAACTAAGGGATCCTAAATTCACTCGATTGACTAGATTTATTTAACTTAAATCCTTATTCAAGTAGTGAATCTATATATCCATTTATCCTTGCACAATATCAAAGAATATAGGAGTAAATATCACGAGCTCGGGGTGAATACTTAAGAAGAATGAATAGTTGAAGTTTAGCATTTTCTTTATATAAATTTTAAAATATTAGTTTCAGATTTGACCTACGCAATTGCATACATAGCGCTAATACCTCATAATTTTGTACAAACTCTAGGTTGAAAATCAATGTAAATATAAGGGAATCAGTACTTATTGGTACAATTATTTGTCCCAACACTCAAAAGTGACATCCTTACCTATGGTGGGTAATAGATATTTCAAGAACCAATCTAGAAATATGTGATCATCTAGTTTCATATTACAAAGGCTTCTTCATCTTTTCCATTCATGGGTTTGATATGAGATATCGATAGTCATGTTTTGAATTCATGCCAAAATAATTTCTACTCCCTCATAAAATTTGGTGGGTAATTGGAAAAAGGTGAGAAAAGTGGAAGCTAATGAAACAAACTTGGGATGTGTTGTGGAGGGTTGTTCATTATAGCACTTCAATTATACTTGAGTGAGGGTTGTTTGGAATAATTAAAAATGTATAGAATCATATAAAATGATATTGGAGGAGAATCATAGATGCAACAACAAGATATGATTGGATGGCTCCTTTTCTAGCTTACCTTCAAACTCAGGGATGTCCAAGGGAATTTGGTTGGCATTGGAGGCCATGTAGGATGATGTTTAACATGATTGTTTGGATGCTAGTATATCCAATTTAAGTATATTCTGATTAGCCACAAAATGGGGTCTCAACATCTAAATAGATGAATAGGGATTTCATTGAAAGAAAGAAAGTATCTCCCTCTCTAGTTTTTCTGGGGGAAGGGAAAGAAAGCCTTGTTCTCTATAGGGATTCCATAGAAAGCAGTTGCATTGGTTGCTATGTTTACATTATGGTTGAAATTTGGATTAGGTTTATTGATGTGGGATTTTTGGGGGGATAATGCCAAAAAAATTTGCAATTGTGTTGCTAAATGGGCTAGTGACTATAGGTGAAGGTAACAATCTAGGAAATGAGCAACGGGGGCGGTTATTGATGTTTGATTATTACATGTTGAGGTGAGTTGATATCCTGGGAAAGAATACCAAAGGGAGTGTTAACACCCAAAAAGTGCTCACTAGCTCATTCCGTTATTCACATGACCCATTTGTCCACTTTTCCACCATTTGAGCCTCTAAAGCCATCAAAAGGTCACCAGAAAGACCACAATACACCTTTTATCCCCTCAAAATACACAAAAGACCCTAAAAAAGGGTCCAAAATTCCCAAAAAATATTAAAAGGGAATAAAAATATTCAAAAAACAAAAAAGAGGGAAAAAGGTACCTAAACCATGTTGGTCCATACCATTGGTTTCCTTAAACCCACAATGGTATTTCCCATCACCAAAAACTAAAAAAAAGGTGATAGGGGTTCCTCACTTTTCATCCACATTTCATCCTATCCTTATGCTGCCAAATTCCCTTTGAGAGCCATTACCTCCCATTTCGAGTTTGAAGAATCCCATTAAAGCTTTGGAGAAGAAGAGACCATTGGATATTGGAGCTTCTCAACCTTGGAGTTGCTCAACACCCATCATCCTCACCATTTGAGGTAATACAAAAACAAATTCTTTTAAATTTCTTGTCTTATTTGCTTATTGTTATCAATCTAGTTCTTTATTTTTCTTATACATGTTAATGTTAGATTAGATTCAGTTTATTGTTATTTTCTTTTCATTTGAGACTACTATTACAAGTTAATAGGTGCATCCTTGCACACGCTTGGTTGAAAAACCAAGCAACAGTTTTTGGCGACTCCGCTGGTATTCAAATTTTTGAATCTTACACTTTAGCTTTAGATCTTCATTTTTTACTAGTTTTATCATTCCAATTTGCAGATCTGCCATACTAGACAACATATTCATTGCTGCTCTAGTTTTTGGCCCTTTCTGTAGCCTTTAATAGCCCAAAATTTCACTTTTCGGTTTCGTTTTCGGCAACAATTTTTTCTTTTACGCATCGCGCTTTTTCGCCCAACAGTCGTGCGGCTCATCATGACCTCGGGGCCTTTTTCCGCGTTGCGCATCGCGGCTTTTTTCCACGCTGCACATCACGGCTTCATGGATTTTTTTCGCGCTACACATCGTGGCTTCGCAGCTTTTTTCTACGCTGCACATCACGGCTTTTGGCCATAAACCCGCGATGCACATCACGACTTTTGCCCATAAACCCACGATGCCATTTTTTTTCGCTCGACGCAATTTTTAGAAAATTTCTGCTACATTTTTCCCCATTTAGCCTATTTCGCCAAGCTTTATTTTTTCTACATTATTGCAGCAATAGTAAATCTTTTTCTATCATATATGCTCCATTAAAATATTTTTAAAAATTTTCAACAAGTGATAGAGGTTTCTTAGCACTTTGTTTAGATCATAGATTTCACTTCTTTGCAAATTTAGAACCATATTTCCAATTTGATCAATAGTTTTGCCCAAGCAAGCACTTAGAAATCCATTTATTTCTAGCATTTTTTATGATATTTGCTTTCCTTTAAAAAATTATTTCAAAACTCCATAGTTTTCGAATTATTTTTGTTAAAGCATTTCCATTTCAGAAAAAAGCCTTTTATTTTTCGCAAATTGAAATCGTCTTGTTTTTAATTTGTAACCAATCGCCCAAGTGAGGCAAATTCTTTTTTCAGTTAAATAATCACACTTCACCCAATCTGCCACATTTTTAATTAACTGAGCCTTAAAATATGCCTAAACTCAACAAACACTTTAACCCCACTTGGAGAGCACTTAAAGAATCTTGTAGCTAGGTAGGATTGGGGGGATAGGTTTTCCAATAACACCCCTCAATTATTTACATCTGAGACATAGTGTTTTGACTTTTAGGGTCCCAAAAATCCCTTATTATTTTTTGACACGGTTATACACCAATTTATCGGGAAGGCCTCTCCCTTACGAGGGTTGAAGTAGCCAGACTGGTTCCAGAAGCCTGAGTGGAATACCGCTATCCATTCAGTAACCGAAGGATACCTTTCGCAGTTCTCGGTGTACCACTAGTATAGGAGTACATCGGAGATAGAACCAAACTGTAGATTCACCCAACTGAACGTATCATGAGCGGGGTATCTTAGTGACCAATTTTTAGGATTGTCTACCCGGTGTCCCACTCGGTAGGGGGATATCCAGCCTTTGATTCCACTACTCATATTGTCTGACTTGGTTTTCATCACCTTGCAGAGGATATGTTTTGTTGAGTCATAATACCACTTTTAGTTAGGCGTTTGCATGCTCTGCTACCCCCCTTGGTCTAATAAGCACCACTTTTTTCAAGGAGTCGCTTGATTTTTGGTATTCTGACCACTTTTCTTGATTCCTCCACTTACTATTGCAACAACTGTTATAGTAAGTGCTTTTGAGGTTGGTTGTTGGCCTGAGAGCCATTTTTTTTTCACACTCCCCTCTTGCACACATTGTTGCATTAGGGTCTTGAGTTTTTTTATCTAACCACCATCCATTGGTATTTCTAGACATCTCTCGCCATTGAGAACTTAAGACAATCTCGCTGTTTTTAGGGTGAACCACCTCAGTTCGGTAAACTTGACTCTACATGTCATAGATGTAGAGAGTTATCCCTTGACTCCACACGTCATCGGCAGAGAACCCAGTCATCCGATTCTAACGCGCATCATTTTACATCTAATTCTGAGGCTGAATCCGAACACCCTACCAAGACATCACCAACCAACCCCATGGCTAGATCACAATTTGACCCTCTTTTCACCAATGTTATTGGATCTACATCAACAAACCCCGCTACTACCATGACAACCATGGTAGTCACAACCCCCTTAGGAATGCCTAACATGGGGGCCACACCCGCTCTAGGCATGCCCAACATAGGACCACCACCTATATTAGGTATGCCTAACATGGGCGTCACCCCCCCCCTCATCACCACTACCCAGATCCCAGTGATTACTGGAACCATTCATAACCCATCTGCAACCCATGTTGCACTTGGGAGCGCAGGCCCCTCCCATAACACATCGGTTGTGGGACACATTCCTTTCACATCTAGCATACCCCTGAGGGGCCCTGGACCAATCCATAATGCTACCATTAGCAATTATACCCCAGTGACCATGCCACACCCATCTTCCAGTCTTCCATACATGGCTAGTCTAAACTTACCAGACTTGGCAAGGTTAACCAACGACCCTATTAGACACGACCCTGCATGGCCCCCCATGCCCACAAACATTCCCTCATATATCCCAAAATTTGAAGGAAAAGCTGGGGAAGATCCCCAAAACCACATCATGTCGTTTGACCTATGGTGTTCCTCTAACTCCATAGTAGATGATTCCATTAGATTGATACTTTTACAAAGAACTTTCACTGGCTCTGTAGCCAAATGGTACATTGAGCAGCCACATGGGACTCACAACACATTTACATCCCTCGCCTCAACCTTCCTCTAGTTCTTTCAACTACCTGTACGCTATGATGCAGGAGTGGAAATACTTTTGTCTTGTAGATAGAACACCGCTACACACATCATTGATCATATCCATGAGTGGCGTAAGCATCGTAGCCTCTGCAAGATAAAACTTGATGATTGTATCTTTTTGGATTGGTTCCTCAAATCACTCCTCCCCCTCATAGCCAAAGAAGTAGCTTATGAACGAACCCAGTCAGAAGAAGAATCCATCTTAAAAGCTGAGCAGTGCGACCTCGTATATGCCCAGTATGGATATCTATACACCATTCTACCTGATGCCTCGCGTGGCGATCCATGCCGAACTGACACGCTAGGGGAATCCCATGCCGCCAAGGGTATTATCGGCAAAGTTATGGTGCAAAACAAACCTTTTACCATGATGAGTACAAATAATGCCTCAAACCTTTCTAGGGCTACATCTCATTCTGGAGCTACAACTTCGTATGCTCCAGCTATACCAACCCACCACACTCATGGACCCTCATGTCCACCATAGTGTTACGGGAAAACACCATCAACTTATGTACCATCTCCATATTATAACCAGGTGGCCCACCAGACTCCAGTTCAGCCACAAGCCCAAGCGGCTTATTATGCTCAACAGACAACACCTCTTGCTCCAACACTTCCAGCAGCTCAAGGTTACCCACAAATACGACAAACCCCAGGTCCACCTCATAACCCTCCTGCTTACTACCCACCGCAACCGGCTCTAGAGTCTGCACGACCTCAAAACCCACCTACTACCCAAGGGCTTGTGTACGCACAGCAAAACTAACCTACAAACTAGAACAACTGGCGTAACCAAGGAGGTCGACAAAATCACGGAAGAGGGCATAACCGCGAAAACAAACAGCAACACAACCAAGGTGCACCACCACCTAATCCTCCAAATAATAATAATGCTGCTCCCCCCAACAAAAACCCTAATCGTCCACTAAAATAGGTCAAAAATAATAACTTGAGAACAAACCATCCATGTTCCATATGTGGAGTCTACGGCCATTACACACGTAATTGTCCCCATTTAGATCGAGCGCATAAACTCTAGACTAACGATGCCCAACGACAAGGACATGCTGCACAGCTAGCACCTCCTCCTCAGCAAAAACCCATGATATTGCAAAATCCCTTACCAAACCAAGGCATGGTAAACACTCATCCAAATGATCCCCCTCAAGGATCCACTGCACCACAGCAGCAAATTACCTACGCAGCTGTCGATTACCAGCATGTAGAGTCCAACACTCACCATTTGCTAATGATGTCATCAAATGATGTCAATCTTCAAACCCATCGAAATCAATACGGCTCAGCCCCTGAGACCACACCTACCAACCCATCATCGAGTACTCTCCGAACCGATCAACCACTTCACATACCCAATATGCCCATGGACGGGGGTCCAAAAGCACCTCTTTTCCCTTTGAGGTGAATTAACAATAACCCGAACGCTTCTGCAGCTTCTAACTATAACATTCTAGAGGATTTAGCTCAGTCCCCCATTGCTATGTACGCTCTCGAAATCCTAAAAATTGTCCTACACAGAGAAAATTATTGTTATCTGCCATTGGTGTTATAGACCCTAACGACTCCAACATGATGGCTTTCGACTTAGAACCAGCTGAACCTCGCCTACCTTCATCTCTAGCTTTTCAAGTTTCCATCTCCATTCGTAACCTTATCATTCATCGATGCATAATCGATGAAGGGGCCTCTACCTGCGCTATGTTGACTTTCGTATGGCAGAAACTTGGATCTCCAATGCTACAATCGTCCACTACCGCATTACGAGCTTACGATGGCTATGCAGCTCAACCTCAAGGTTTGTTAGTGAATGTACCCATACAGCTTGGGGGCAAATTGGTTCTCATAGATATAGAGGTCATTAACACCCAACTTGATTACAATCTCCTTCTGGGATGAAGCTACATGTATAAAATGAAAGTTGTCGCTCCTTCAGTTTTCCGCATCATGATGTTCCCCCATGAAGGACGCGTAGTCAAAATCGACCAGATTACATACTATGATCCCAATTCCCCTACAGCACAAGAAAATGTTCTTCCCATGATCGAACAACCCATTCTCAGTGCACCGAAATCATTCGTCTAATCAGTCGGCCCAAGGATATATTCGGATACTCACATGACCAGCACTTTCTCGTCAATCCCACCTCCTCTCCAGGTAACTAAAGTATCCGATTTGTGCACCTTATCGAACAATGAACAACAACATCCTCAGCAACCTCAACCACCGCCACAAGCACCCATCGTGCCTAGTTATATCAGAACAACACCGATTCACACAATCCCATTCTTGTTTCTGTTTTCAGGAGTTGTCAACACGGCAGTAATGGCTACACTCAACCTTCCAGGTTTAACATTAGCATTACCAGCATGGTACTTACCTGCACCAACCTCCCCGCCGACTCCAACCATTTTTTATAGTCGATACAACCCATGAATATGTCGAATCATCCACCACCCGGCATACCCAACCCCCAAAACCATGCCCCACCTGCTGCTTCGATACAACAAAACCGATCAATTCCAAGAGGGGGCACTACATCGACATCTAGTTATGCCCCCCCTCACTCCCACCACACTGGGGGCAGAGGTCCACCAACCTACAACAATGCACCTATAACTCGCACCCCACCAGTGACTTCCAAATTAGCTAAAAATCCCCCAACCCGCATGCTCCCTAAGTGCTCATTATGCGACAATATAGGCCACGCTACCCATCTATGTCCACAACTACCAACACTTCAAGAACACATGAACATGTTGGATGATGACACCAATGTTCCAGTTGGAAAACTAAAACTCCCCCCTCAACCTCGCGATAAATCATTGCGCACAAACCACCCTTGTGCAATATGCGGAATCTACGGCCATTATTAGCAGCATTGCCCCAATATCCCAGATTACAGAGCAACACTATATTAGATGAATAATGTTGACCTAGAGATATCCCCACCACTTATTGAGGAAATATTCCCCCAGAATATTCCCATTTAGAAGAAATCAATACTATTTATATGATTTCAACTACCTATAAACCCGAGCCAGTTAATTTATGGTCCCACTACTTTCATACTGATGAGGAAATTCTAGAAACACTCACCGCACTTGACTACCCTTGGGATGATATGCACCATCGATCATACTTCCTCCCTGAGGCGTCTACATCCACTATGGCAAACCAACGATCTGTTGAATCCAAGGAATTCTTAAAAACTAAGGTCGATTGGTTCAAAGATCCAATACCAGCTCCAGAATCCTTCGAAGAAGGAAACATGGCTAACATTTCACCCATTATAAAAATCGACATCTCCACCACCTTCGGAAAACCCGAGCTTATCTCTTTAGGCGCATCATGCACTCAAAAAGGGACCCTAGATTATAAGAAAATCTTCCAAGAATTTCGAGAGGTCTTCTCCTGGTCTTATACCGAGATGCCTGGTATTGATCCTACTATTGTGGAACATCACATAGACACTTGGGCCAACATATCATCGGTCTGCCAAACACAATGTCCCATTGACCCATCCAAGCTTCCAGCCGTCAAAGTAGAAGTCAAGAAGGTTCAAGCAGCAGGCTTCATATACCCAATTGCATACACCATATGGGTTTCAAATCCAGTACCAGTTAATAAAAAAGTCGGCACCATCCGTGTCTGTACTGACTTCCGAGACCTCAACCTTGCTTGTCCTAAAGACAACTTCTCCACACCATTTATTGACCAACTAATCGATGAGTGTGCAAGGCATGAGGTAATTTCTTTTATGGATGGTTTCTTTGGATATAACCAAATCAAAATCCGTAAAGAATATCAATACAAGACCTCTTTTACAACCTCATGGGACACTTTTGCCTACCGCGTCATGCCTTTTAGTCTCAAGAATGCAGGAGCCACTTTCCAATGTGCCATGACTTATTGCTTTCACGATCTACATAAAATCATAACATTTTATCTAGATGACCTCACTGCTCGATCTAAGAAACGATCGGACCATTTGGACGATCTTCAACAAGTTTTCTTGCATTGTCGAAAATACAACATTTGCTTGAACCCACTCAAGTGTGTCTTTTGTGTTCCAGTAGGTCTCTTGCTGGGGTTTGTCATTTCAGAAAAAGGGATCACCATTGACCCTCTAAACGTTCAAGCCATATTGGACCTACCATCACCACGTACATTAGGACAGCTTCAAATCCTACAGGGGAAGTCCAACATCCTTCGTCGTTTTGTCCCAGACTATGCCACCATTGTACATGGTTTCCTCTATTTGCTACATCTTCATACCCGCTTCGTATGGGACAACCAAGCAGAAGGGGCTTTCACAGATATGAAAAAAGCACTTACCAGTGCCCCCTTGATTTCTCCTCTAGATTTCATGAAAGACTTTACCCTATACATTTCGGCATCAGATTACGTCGTTTCTGGAGTACTCGTCCAAGAAGACTCCGCTCGTCAAGAACATGTCATTTAATATGTGAGCCAGACCTTGTCAGGCCCACCATTGCGCTACCCACATGAAGAGAAAATGGCCCTCCCCGTCGTCTTTTCTGTACAAAAGCTGCGACATTATATTCTCCTCAGCCATACCACAGTTGTGGCAAATTCCAACCCAATGGTCTATCTCTTGAATCATCACCTTCTACAAGGCCGTGTTGCCAAATGGGTGATTATCTTACAAGAATATTACCTAAATTTTAAAACCTAGAAAAGCACCAAAGCATTAGCACTCGCTCAACTTATTACAGACTTACCATCATTGTCGTCATCACCAACTATCCATACTGACCTAATCGACGAACATTTGTTCATCATCTTATGTGACGACCCTTTGTATGGTGACATTTTTGTATACCTCCGCACACAGAAATTTCGACCCAACATTGACCGTGACGGACGACGTCACATCTGTCACCATGCCCCCCGTTATATCCTCTTCGGTGATGTCCTCTATCGACGTGGAGTCGACACAATCTTACGACGATGCCTTTCCCAAGACGAAGCAGAACAAGTCCTTAACGACTGTCATAGCATTTTCTGTGGCGGCCATTTCTCCGGAATGGATACCGCCCAAAAGGTAATCCGCGCAGGTTATTTTTGGCCATCATTATTCACTGATTGTATCACAACAGTCAAACAATGCCAAAACTGCCAGCTCTTTGCCCCAAAGGCAAGAACCCCCCTCGCCCCCCTTCATCCAGTCGTCACCGCAGGACCATTTTGCAAATGGGCCATCGAATTCATGGATTGCAATCCCACATCAGCCGGCAGCCACAAACACATTATTGGGCTGTTGATTATCTTACCAAATGGGCGAAAGCCATGCCTACTTACAATTGCAAAGCCGACACTGCAGCCCATTTTTTCCTGAACCATGTTATTGCTCGTTTCGGAGTACCAAAACAACTCGTCTCAGACCACAGCTCTCACTTCGAAGACCTCATTTGGAGAGAATTGTCCATACTCCTTAAGTTTGAACATCATTTCTCCTCCGCCTACTATCCCCAAGGGAATGGCCAAGTCGAAGCTGTTAACAAAATTTTGAAGACCATCCTCCAATGCACTATCAACAAACATAAATCCAATTGGCATCACATGATTTTTCCTGCATTATGGGCTTATCACACGTCGACCAAAACCGCCACCGGATTTACCCCATTCCATTTAGTTCATGGCATGGAATATGTCCTCCCCATTGAATGCCAGATACAAACATTACAAATTTCCATAGAACTTCTCCGCAATACGTCACTAATTGAAGAACGTCTACTTATTTTATAGCAGGCCGACGAAGATCATCGCGCAGCTCTCCAAACAATCGAAGCCACGAAGAACAGATCTAAACTCCATTACGATAAACATGTTCACCCACGAGCATTTAGTGAAGGAGACCTGGTCCTTGTTTACAATCAAGCCCATGACAAAACAGGCAAAGGAAAGTTCCAATCTATGTGCCAAGGCGTATATATCATACACACTTGCCTTGAACATGGAGCATACATTTTGACCGATTCAGAAGGCAATCCAATGTGCAACCCCCGTAACGGGTTGTACCTCAAAAGATTCTACCCATAAAAACTCTTGGACACCATAGTCCATATTGTACAGTTTTTTGATTTTTTCATTGTAAATTTTTTAAGCCTTACATTTCAATTCTTTCCTGCATGAACAAAGATGGATCCTGTTCCACTCTACCACATCGGCTTTGCCGATGGAGCAAGTCATTGGTCTCCAAATCTCGCGTCAGCAGCTTGGGTAATTTATTCCCCTTCACATGAGTTGATCCACCTCGATGGAATGTGTATAGGTGTTTCCACAAACAACCAAGCTGAGTACGATGCCGTGACCGGTCTCCTGGCCGCCGCTCTCCAAATGGGCATAAGTCACCTTCATGTTTTCCTGGACTCCCAGCTCCTTGTTTCACAGCTCAACAACTGTTATCAGGTACACGATCCCTGTCTATTTAGAAAATTCCTATGCACAAAACAAATGATTCGACATTTTGAATTCATCTTTTTTACTCATGTCCCAAGAAATCATAATACTGTAGCAGACCAAATGGCTAACAACATCCTAGATTGGCACGTCAACCAAAACATGTAGGACATCATGACAAGCATCACATAGGCATTATAAAATTATCAAAACATTGCATCCACGTGCATAAAATATGCCTCCATGGGCATACAAAAAATCTAAACATTGCATCCATGTGCATAACATATGCCTCCACGGGCAAAACAAACAAACTACAATTGCAAACACGTGCAACAAAATATAATCAAGACAAGACGTGCATACACAACGATATACCAAATCATATATATATATATATATATATATATATATATATATATCATCATAAAAGTCATAATCTCAGGAGTGCCTTCAACAACCAAAATATACAAAAAATACACTAGTCGTACAAAATGTGTATCAACAAAATCATCCCCATATGTTGATCAGCATTTGGGGGGAAAATATAAGATCACCTAATCATCACAATCCCCAGGATCCTCTGGCTCCTCCTCCATTGGCTCCTCTGGATCATATTGATCCCAAGCCCTCCTCTCAGCCATCACAACAGCTACTATGAGCAGGATAGACCGCCACTCATGGGGCGCATCAAAACAACGCTCAATAGTAGGACATTCCAAATCCCTCCAACCCTCCTCTGGTGCTCCCACTAGAAGCCCCTCGAAAGTATCACATATTCCCTCTAGGGCATCATCTCGAGGACGCACAACTCTTCGAGCATGAGGAGGCGGTGCCTCTATAGGTGGAGGTACCACCACCATCATCCATCCATGACGGCCTATATGATCAGCTGGTGGCCTCGAACCAATATCTGGACAATCACACAAGTGAACCAAGTCAATATCATATAAATATCTCTAGCTATACTCATAAATAAAAACATCTAAAACATGATATAACAGAGAACCAAAAACAAAGACATACCGTCTAGACCCCAGGCCTGTCCTTGAGCTCGAGGCATCTACGGATCTCCTCGGAAGTCCATACCAGCATATGGATAATCATCAATAAGTAGGGGTATCTTCTCCCACTTCTCATACATATCTACAGAAAAGAAACGTCGGATCCCACCACCACCCCGGGGCATCATCTCCCCCCACTGCACCATCTGTGGCTCACTCCTCAACCCATCCCGCACCGGTACAGGGGGATTCAAAGTAGGGACCCGATCAAAAAATAAATAATAGAGGAACGCGGCATAGCTAAACTTGCCTCCCTCCTGACTGACCTTGTCCAGATCTCGCCGAACACAGGCCAAAAACATCTGACCCCAGGAAAAGTAGGTCCCTCTCAAAACACGGTCTACCATCATTTTTTTCCCCCCAGACAAACGATGTGGCGCCTGTGCACCAAGCACCCACAAAACACAAGCCCCCACTGCCTGCATCGCCGGCTCCCGCAGGTCCGAAATACTCAGGGCGCTATTATGTGTACGAGCCCCAGGAATACAGAATCTCTCTAGTAGATCCTCTATGTCCAAACCAGCCGAAATCCTCGGCTACAACTCCCCAATGTCCCCCAAACGGGGCAAGCCAATAAGGAAATAAACATCACTCAAGGTGATCTCTAGTCGCTCACCCTACACCATGAATGCACCCTCTCTCGGAACCTAGAAATCCAACAATTTGTTCAGTAGAGCTTTGACTGAACGCATAAGACGAACCTCAACGAACTTTAGGAGTCCACCCTCAGCCAAGGATGCCCGCACACCCGGACCATCATGAATCCGACCCATCAATCCCACTTCTATCTCTCTCTCCCGCCATGACACTAGCGACCTCCTCAGCATCCTGCCAAAACACAAAGGAAAATTTTTAGAAACAAATTTTTTTTCTCAAAAAACCCCATCACGACTTTTAGCTTCAAAGCCGCGATGCACATCGCGGATATCAACCCCACAGTCGCGATGTGCATCGCGGCTGTCAGCCCAAAAGCCGCGATGAACATCGCGGCTGTCAGCCCACAAACCCGCGATGAACATCGCGGATGTCAGCCAGAAATATGTGATAAACATCACGGCTGTCAACCCAAAACCCGTGATACACATCACGTCTATCAAGCCAGTACCCACGATGTGCATCGTGAAAAATGAGCCGAAACCGACGATATTCCACATTGGAAAGCCAAAGTGGAATTACACGGCCTTCGGGGGCCCGCTGCTAACTAGAAAGGAAATAATTGAAAAGGCTAAGGCAAATAGGCTTACTTGAAACTCACAGAATCAAAAGCCAACGGTTGAATCTCCCGCAAATCGAGAAAATGCTCTGACCACCTCAATTACTCTATGAAACTCAACAGTGAAAATGACACTTGTCACATTGGGCCCACTTGCTATTTATAGGAATTTAACAATTTTCAAACAACCATTC
Source organism: Larix kaempferi (assembly GCA_027924585.1). Taxonomy (NCBI): domain Eukaryota; kingdom Viridiplantae; phylum Streptophyta; class Pinopsida; order Pinales; family Pinaceae; genus Larix; species Larix kaempferi. The sequence continues at coordinate 7,429,676 of BSBM01000307.1, read as the reverse complement.
CGGCACCATACAATGTCCATTTTTCAAACCGTTGGCACTGTTGGAATCAGCACATCGCAAACTTCATGATATTCTACTCCTTTTCCCAATTCCTCCAGGTCCATTTTTTGGGCATTTTTTCCATGCCACTCGTTGCCTCGATTTGCGTGCCACATCGGCCGTCGTCTGTTTTGACGAGTCTTATATCGCTAGATTCAGTTTTCCATGCTCGTGATGATGCTTGAGACCATTTCTCGCTCTCACCTCCAGTTTTTTCGGGCATTTTTTTCCATACCCCTCGTCGCCTCAGTTTGCATGCCACTTCAGCCGTGGTCCATTTTTGACAAGTTTTATATCGTCGGATTCAGTTTTTCGTGCTCGTGATGATGTTTGAGACCATTTCTCGCTCTCACCCACATAAGTTTTGGGCATTTTTTCAAATGCCACTCATCACCTCGGTTCGCGTGCCACATCGGCCATTGCCTATTTTTGACGATCTTTATGTTACCGGATTTAGTTTTCCATGCTCGTGATGATGCTCGAGATCATTCCTCGCTCTCACCAATACCTTTTTGTTCAGTTTAATTTTATTCCTTTTTCGGGCCGAGCAATTCCTTTACGAAAAAGGTACTTAGGGAGTTTCTGTTAAGCTCTTTTGTGACTCCTAAAACAATGAAAATATCGCCGAGCAACCTTGCTTCATTTCATGATCGCTAAAAGTATTTGAAAGGGCATCTACCTAGTATTTACCCCTTTTCTAGACCTTGTAGACTAATTATGAAAAATGAATACTCTAGTCACATCGGCTAGAAGAGTTCTCCATTTGCATCATTTTATACTTTTTTGGGCCTTGGAGACTAACATACGAAAAAGAACACTAATGGAGTCTACTTACCACTTTCAAACTCTCTAAAATTGAAAGCAACCACGAGCAAACACCGTCTTGGGCTCATATAAATCCACAAGATGGTACTCCACCACCAATGCAGAGTCTTCTTATCGTTTTCAGACTCCTTAAAAATGAAAGCACTCACGAGCATGAACAGTCCTGGGCTCGCATAAATCCATAGGACAGTACCATTTCAGAGCACACTTTTATCCCTTCTTGGAGCTCATTAAAACTACGAAGAAGGAACCAATGGTGCTTTTTGGCACCACAAAGATCACGCCTACTCATATGGCAGCTTCCCCAATTTGGTCGCCTTTGTTCAAAGTATTTTGCAGTATGTCACCCTGAGAGTCTCCCAAAAGAATTCACCATCTTTTCCCCCCATAATCACTCCAGTCTACAATAGATACCCTTGATCCCTTAAAGCTATGACCCCCACACCTAAAGGTTAGTTTTCTATGCTGCTAGGTCAACCATGTCATCATGCTCTGAACAAAGGAAGTTTGAGTCCACCCACTCTATGACCCTAGTCATTCCCCGTCCACACAGTATGTCAGTCCTACCATCAGTATTACCACACTTCAGTTGTACACCTCGCTCTCCTTTCAAGCAAACATCATTGCCTTGAGACCCCGGATATAACCTAACTCTACCACATTGGAGAGTCTAATTGAGGAAACAACCAATTTCATTTTCCTGTGGATATCTGGGTTGCGCTTGGCGATAGTATTCAGATGTACCCCCGTTTTACACTCCCTCGAGTATACAATTACATATGCTCCTCAGAATTGACTCACAGTTATTGAGTCCCTACAGATGTTGGACACCTTCATTTTTAGCAGTTCATCAACCCTTCTGATACCTTATTCAAAACGGATGTTGCTTTCTTTCTAGTGTATCAGTTATTCAGATCAGTCATGTCATGACCATGAGTATGTCCCAACATTATGTCCCTTCTGGACCATTATGATGTAACAACAGTTTTTTATGTATTATTCAGGTCCCCCTTCTTAGGCCTAATTGTTATGTATATGTCTTGATACGAGCATGGGTATGCCCGCCTTGTCCATAATCAAAGATAATTCCTCATTCACTTTGAGGCCATGTATTTTTTCAGTTTTTGCAGCTTCCAAGGGGCCGTTGTTCCAGTCTCCAACTAGTCTCTTCTCTTCTCCAAGCACCAAGAAAAGGACAAAATAACTATGATGTCTATCGGCCATATGATGAGCTCCTACCCTCACACATCAGGGGCCAATCTGTTAACACCCAAAAAGTGCTCACTAGCTCATTCCCTTATTCACATGACCCATTTGTCCACTTTTCCACCATTTGAGCCTCTAAAGCCATCAAAAGGTCACCAGAAAGACCACAATACACCTTTTTTCCCCTCAAAATATATATTTTTCCTCAAAATACACAAAAAACCCTCAAAAAGGGTCCAAAATTCCCAAAAAATATTAAAAGGGAATAAAAATATTCAAAATATTCAAAAAACGAAAAAAAAGGGAAAAATGTACCTAAACCATGTTGGTCCATACCATTGGTTTCCTTAAAACCACAATGGTATTCCCCATCACCAAAAACTATAAAAAGGTGATAGGGGCTCCTCACTTTTTATCCACATTTCATCCTATCCTTATGCTGCCAAATTCCCTTTGAGAGCCGTTGCCTCCCATTTTGAGTTTGAAGAATCCCATTGAAGCTTTGGAGAAGAAGAGACCATTGGATATTGGAGCTTCTCAACCTTGGAGCTGCTTAACACCCATCATCCTCACCATTTGAGGTAATACAAAAACAAATTCTTTTAAATTTCTTGTCTTATTTGCTTATTGTTATCAATCTAGTTCTTTATTTTTCTTATACATGTTAATGTTAGATTAAATTCAGTTTATTGTTATTTTCTTTTCATTCGAGACTGCTATTACAAGTTAATAGGTTCATCCTTGCACATGCTTGGTTGAAAAACCAAGCAACGGGGAGGGTATAATACTTAAAGTCATTTCGTTGCATATGTGTATCCGGATCTTCATTGGATCATTTTATTCTATTGACAAGCCCCTTGATTCCCCCAAAAATAATCTAAAACTTACACTTGACTTGCAGTATTCTTACTTCTACATCCACATCACTCACTCTTGAATCTCCAACTTGCATCTCTATGTATACATGTCCTGCACATATTGTATCCTTGCAAGTCGGTTGTACCATATATTCTTCCGTACTTCACGGATCATGGATATTCCATGTGTCATCATCTACGTTATTTATGTGTCATCTTCCATGTATCAAGCTCCCTTAGGATCCACATCTTCGTGGGACTTTTCACCTTTGTGGTGTACCCTTGTGCTCTAGATGTACCATTGCATTCCGATATGTGTGCAATATTTCACATTGTCCATTTTCTTTGTTGTACCATTCCTGATGGGTAATGTGCCCTTAATTTATTACCATTTTACATAATCAACGCATTCCTAGATTCTTCTTAGTAGGATTATGACCCATGCTCTTCATTTCAATTTGGTGATACACTCTTGATGTATTGGAACATTGCAAAACTTGTGCATATGCCAACATTTCATTTGTGGGACCTTGACCTCTACCTTATTCTTGATTGTGGGACTTGTGCACCTGTTGTTCGTCGGCTATAACATTTTTCCATTGTGATGTTCAATTGATCGTACCCCTTTAGGAGCTTGTGCAATTTTTAACAATTGAAGGATTTGTCTAATTAGTTGTGTGTGCGCGCTTTCAGGATTGTTTGACCATCTGTTGTTCCTTTCATCCACTGCACTCCCCAAATATTGACTAAGAAACACATGGAATTGCTAGCTTGTTTGTCGCTTTGGTCCAATCATATAGTTGGAAGTTTGGGCACTTGAACCATTGTCTAAACAACTTCTTTGCATTTTCTTTCATGATAGAGTATGGATTGGTGGAATTCAATAATTGCGCAAGGACTTCGTGATGTAGAGTACATTGCTTGTGTTTTTTCTTGAACAAAATAATCATAAAGTGTCCTTTCGGATCTCTATGAAGTGTCATCTTAGGTACTACTTCTTGATATGATCTTTCTGAATGTACCTCTTGGATATAATCCAAATTTTCATGCTTAATGCATCCTTGATTCACAACTTTAGACTTCTTCGGAATGAATGCAGTTACTGAATGTTCTCCTTCAAGCTGGGATCCATGTCTGTCTTCTTTCACATGTATGCTTCTTGTCTTCCTCAGATATCCGTGCATTTAGATGTACTTCAGCGTTCTATGTCTTCCAACTTTACCTCTTGCACATATGCTTCTGATGTTCATGCATCCTTCATTATGTGCAGTAGACTTCCTCAAAGTGGCTTCTTCATATTCCTGTTGAATTGGTGTATCCACTTTGACTTGTTTAGATATCAATGACTCATACTAAATCAATTGACATCATCTTTGACATTGGATGATGGTCAAACACTTGACGTCATCTTTAGTTGACATCAATGACAATCAAAGCTAAAAAATCTCTTAGTAATTTGAAGGATTCCCTCTTTAGGGTTGGGTTAAAATTCAAATACCCTCTATGACTCAACCCTGTCTCTATAAGGGAGGTAAATCAAGAATAATAAAGCAAGATATGGAAACAAGAGGAATAAACAACAGTTACCACAAGAAAGGGGAAACCACTCGAATTGGGGCCTATGATTCGAGGCAAACACCATGTGTAAACCAACAACCAAGACAAGAATAATGAGTAGGAAAAATAGTTTTTGGGGGGGGATTTTTTTTTGCATAGGGGTATGTAAAACCTCTAGTTGGGGGGTGATTATGGGCCTCTCTAATGACCTATATTTTTCCCATTTTTTTATAAGATTTTGATACACTTTTTCTTAAGACTTAATCATCCTCTATAAATAATTATATTTTTTTATGTTTATTGAGGATATTATGACTTTGTTTATTTACTTATGAATGGTTTCCCTAGATTATTGAATATAATTGTGATATACTTTGCTTCTTGAATGATTTTGAGTAATAAGTCATATATTTCATTTATTAAACTAATATGGCCCAAACACTAAGAGTGCACATAATCAAATCACCAGATGAAAAATCATATCATCGCTTATGATTCGAAATAGCCACAAATGTCATGATAATTCCTAGGGATTTTGTCCCTTTTGTCATGATAATTCCTAGGGATTTTGTCCCTTCTAGGAAATTTGAATTTCCTCAACAATTGCAAAAGGAGTCTAGGATCCCATGAAACAAAATTGTAAATTATTACGGACAATCCCCATCAATCAAGGGATAGATGGGGAGTTTAGTTAGATTTATTTTCATGCCTAAATAGAAGCATATGTTGATAGTTAAAGAATTCTTACCTTCATATTTTATGTCATCATTACCATAGTGCTACTAGTAATTTAAGTTGTAGTAGAAGGAAGTCTTCCACCCTTTCGTTATGAATAGATTTTAAATAAAGAGAGTTATTTTGTTGCATAATTATTGTTCCTTTTAAACAAGGGTTCCAAGATCATCCTTGAATAGGGCCCAGTCAATGAAAGGATTGACAATTCATGTACCTACGTTCTATTTCCATTTTATTTCTATTTAGATGTGTTTATGGACTTCTATAGTAATATGATAGACCCTTGTAATAAAAAGATAGATAACCAGTTTATGTTATTTTCCAACATTTTATGAGTATTGATTTTCATCCTGAAATAGATTGTATGACCCTTAGTTCATATACTTCATTTTTATGGTTTTACTTATGATATTCAACACTTTATAGTACATCCTTTTAATATATGTTAATCACCAAGTTTGTACGGGTTGATTGACCTAATAGCAACTAAGGGATCCTAAATTCACTCGATTGACTAGATTTATTTAACTTAACTCCTCATTCAAGTAGTGAATCTATATATACATTTATCCTTGCACAATATCAAAGAAGATAGGAGTAAATATCATGAGCTCGGGGTAAATACTTAAGAAGAATGAATAGTTGAAGTTGAGCATTTTCTTTATATAATTTTCAAAATATTAGTTTCAGATTTGACCTATGTAGTTGCATACATAGTGCTAATACCTCATATTTTTGTACAAACTCTAGGATGAAAATCAATATAAATATAATGGAGTCACTACCTATTGATGCAATTATTTGTCCCAACACTCAGAAGTGGCATCTTTACCTATGGTGGGTAATAGATATTTCAAGAACCAATCTAGAAATATGTGGTTCATCTAGTTTCATATTACAAAGGCTTCTTCATCTTTTTCATTCATGGGTTTGATATGAGATAACGATAGTCATGTTTTGAATTCATGCCAAAATAATTTCTACTCCCTCATCACATTTGGTGGGTAATTGGAAAAAGGTGAGAAAAGTGGAAGCTAATGAAACAAAATTGGGATGTGTTGTGGAGGGTTGTTCAATATACCACTTCAATTATACTTGAGTGAGGGTTGTTTGGAATAATTACAAATGTATAGATTCATATAAAATAATATTGTAGGAGGATCATAGATGCAACAACAAGATATGATTGGAGGGCTCCTTTTCTAATTTACCTTCAAACTTAGGGATGTCCAAGGGAATTTGGTTGGCATTGGAGACCAAGTAGGATAATGTTTAATAGGATTGTTTGGATGCGAGTATATCCAAGTTAAGTATGTTCTAATTACCCATAAAATGGTGTCTCAACATCTAAATAGATGAATAGGGATTTCATTGAAAGAAAGAAAGACTCTCCCTCTCTAGTTTTTCTGGGGGAAGGGAAAGAAAGCCTTGCTCTCTATAGGGATTTCGTAGAAAGTACTTGCATTGGTTGTTATGTTTACATTATGGTTGAAATTTGGACTAGGTTTATTGGTATGGTATATTTGGTGGGATAATGCCAAAATTTGTTTCCATTGTGTTGCTAAATGGGATAGCGACTCTAGGTGAAGGTAACAATCTAGGAAATGAACAAGGGGGGAGGTTATTGATGTTTGATTATTACATGTTGAGGTGAGTTGATATCTTGGGAGAGAATACCAAAGGGAGGGTATAATACTTAAAGTCATTTCGTTGCATGTGCGTATCTGGATATTCATTAGATCACTTTATTCCGTCGACGAGCCCCTTGACTCCCCCAAAAATAAACTGAAACTTACACTTGACTTGTAGTCTTCTTACTTATACATCCACATCACTCACTCTTGAATCTCCAACTTGCATCTCTATGTATACATGTCCTGCATAGATTGTATGCTTACAAGTTGGTTGTAGCATCGCTTCTTCCATACTTCACAGATCATGCATATTCCATGTGTCATCATCTGTGTTATTTATGTGTCATCTTTCATGTATCAAGATCCCTTAGGATCCACATCTTCGTGGGAATTTTTACCTTTGTGGTGTACCCTTGCGCTCTAGATGTACCATTGCATTTTGATATGTGTGCAATATTTCACATTGTCCATCTTTTCTATACCATTCCTTGTGGGTAATGTGCCCTTAATTTATTATCATTTTACATAATCAACACATTCCTAGATTCTTCTTAGTAGGATTATGACCCATGCTCGTCATTTCAATTTGGTGATATGCCCTTGATGTATTGGAACATTGCAGAACCTGTGCATATGCCAACATTTCATTTGTGGGACCTTGACCTCTGCCTTATTCCTGATTGTGGGACTTGCGCACCTATTGTTCGTTGGCTATAGCATTTGTCCATTATGATCTTCAACCGATTGTACCCATTTAGGAGCTTGTGCACTTTTCACCACTTGAAGGTTTCGTCTAATTAGTTGTGTGTGCACGCTTTTGGGATTGTTCGACCATCTGTTGTTTCTTTATTCCGGTGCACTCCCCAAATATTGAATAAGAAACACTTGGACTTGCTAGCTTGATTATTCCTTTGGTCCAATCATATACTGTCATATCCCCATATTTTTGCTATGGTCCATAGGGTGTTTTTAGCCTAAGTCACCTAGGCATTAATTAAATAATTAATGGATGGATAAAGGAAGATTCCTAAGGGTGAATTTGAGGAATTAAATGGATAAGGAGGGGCCCCATGAAGTTATTAACCCCCAATCTAAGTGATAAGGTGATTTATTAATTAATTGAGAAATTAATTAATTGGGGAAGTTTTGAGGCAATTACACCATAGTAGTTAATTAATTACTAGATAATTAATTAATTGCTTTGCAAAATTATTTTTGAGTTATATTATTGTCATTTAAATGTTTATTACTAATAAATGTGCCAAGTGGTTGATGACTTGGATAGGAAATTTGAATTGGTAAGTGAGACAAACTTTCCTAAGTGGTAAGCTCTTAGAAAAGCTAAGGAATCTAATGGAGACAAGTTGGCAAGATGAACCCAGAAAGGAAACTGACAAAAGATGGCAAAATCAGACAAAAGCAGGAACGAGGAAAGTAAAGAAAGTGGAAAGTTTCAGAAAAGCTTTCAGAAATAAAATAGCAACAACCAGAAAAGCTACCTAAAGCGCACTTGCCCAAATTCAGTGAAGGAGGTGAAGGAAAGAAAGTTTTGAAAGCTCAAACATTGCTATTCTCCTCAAGAAATGTGCCCTCATGGCTTTGGAGTAGAATGGTCAAGTGGGTGACCTACTCTCACAGGTCGCCAATCCAAGAAATTTCTCAATAGGTCATCATGAAATCTATAAAAGAATCCAACCAACTCCATTTGACAACTTTTGATCATTTAGAATTTGTGAATGAGAGCTCTGAGATTCTCAATTGTTGAGTGTTGTGCCTCAACCTTTTCTCTTGAGCGATGTGCCCCAAGACTCTGTGAGTTATCTAAGAGTGTTATGCAGTTTCAACAAGTTATATTATAGCCATTATCCTTCAGTACAGTTCACCCATGAAGTCTTAATATCATATTGAGGAGGAGGCTACCTTTGGAGAAGAATTGCAGCTAGTTTTAGTGGAGGTTCTTTAGAAGAAGAAGATATTCATGGAGGAGTATGCCCAAGACCTTCCGTGAGCTCCAGGAGTTGTTATAAGTATATATTAGTGGCTTCCATATCCATAGGTCGAGTTCAGATATAATCTCCTATTCATCTCTCACTTCTCTAGCTTGTATAGCCAAATCTATAGGTTTTTTTACTGGTGGAGTTAACCAGTTGAAGGACGGTGCATCAATAGAGTTTTGCATCAGTGGATACAGCCAAATCAGACCACTGATATGTAGAGAGAATGATCAGTACTTCAAAACAGATCCCATGTAAAAAATCTCTTCTCTTTTCATATTCTCTATCAAATGTACTGCAATTTATAGCTTGTAAGGCATTTTGTTTGAAGAGAAAGACACTGGAATAAAAATGAGGGTTATGTTATGATAAATGTTCTATATTACTGTTCATAGGATTATATCAGAGCTGCAAAATATTTATGAATAGATATTTTAATTAAGGAAATCCATTTCTTCAATCAAAATCCAAGACTAGCTCATTGCAAGGTTTTTCTAGACTAGTTTCACTGATTTCTTTATAAAATGCAATCTATGCATTCATTTGACCTCCCATCTTTTTCAGTAGGTTAAGAACATGATATATTAACCACATCAGTCCACAAAATCAGAATTTAAATCATTTTAGCCTTTTTTTGTAAAGATAAGAAAATTACTAGCTCAGCAATCCTAGCAGATCCCAGAAACCCCAGTTCTTCCCAAACTTTCACAAGTACAAAAAAATATATTTCTGAACATAACCAGCCATCATTTAAGTGATATAAACTCTGTCATCAACTTCCAGTATCCCCCCCCTTGTCCAGTATGCATATTCCAGCTACCTAGGGAGCCTCGAAGTAGACATAGACTTGTTCTATGTTGAAGAGTGAATGGTACTGGTACCTTGGGCATAAGAGAAATATGATATGACCTCCTTGACCTGATGCTGCACATAACCTCATACATTTTCCAGAATTAAATATTAATCCCACCATCATCAATCCTTACCTCAGTACCCCTCACTTACCTCCTGCCCGGTTCGAAGGATTTGACAGAAAATTTTACTAGTAAAAGTTATAAAAGTTTTTGAAGTGGAGTTAATATCTGGGTCAGATCTTGCCCAGGATATTAAAGTGGTATTAGAGCACTTTCCCTGGCTCAGCCTGTGGAAAGTAACTCTCAGTGGAAAGGTAGCTCAGCACTATCTTCAAGTTGCAGTTGTGGAATTAGTTCCATTCATGGAAGATTTAGAGTTTGAGTTGCATGAATAAGAAGATTATTTTTATGAAGAGTATGATGATTATGATGAGTAGTATGAAGAATATTGCAGACAGTATGATGAAGAGAATTCCCAAGAAGTACCTTCCACGAGCATCTCCTATGAGATCATGATTGGAAGAAGAGACTATGGTTATTCTAATTGTAATGTCCCCAGTTTGGCCCCATGGCATTTACATTATAAATGATGTAATATTTGTTATGAAATCATGGTGAGGAGCTCAAGGCCAAGGCCCCGCCATCGATTTATTGATGCATATGCTTTGCGTGCTAGCCAGGCACATTGGAATTTCAACATCATGTAATATGCATTTTAATAAAAATACCCACAACTAGCTATGCAATGCAACAAAGAGATGGGGGCATGATTTTACAAGGAATTGGGAGGGAAAACATTCAAACCCTTGAGCCAATAGAGTCAAGCCAAGTGTCAATGAGGGAACCCATCAAACCCTCAACTACCCATGTTGACTTTTGTACCCAACCATTGATTTCTCCCAAGAGTTGGTTGGGGAAGTTATTGCCTTGGGAATGGGGAGGTATGGCTGTCCAAAATCGGGTATGGGCAAGCCACCCTTCAGGGAAAAACGTGTTGGTCTTTTTGGGCAAGAATAGAGCCACGAAATGGCTTCCTAAGCCATTATTCACCATGGCCCTGCTCTCTCACGCAGCTCAAGCTGCCTGGGCGTTTTCCTCCCTCGTTTTTCTGTGTCTCCCTCCATCTTTTAGCTGGGAAGGGGCGTTTTTGTGTTGGTTACCCATGGGGAAAGAGAGCAGAACGTTTTGGGTCTTCCTGGGGGTCGTTTAGGCCATTGGAAGGGATCCTAACCAGTGGAGAGAAATCGGTTTTGCTCCCTGGGGTTGAAATCGAAATTCCACAATTCGTTTGGGTGAACCACGAGCTGGGAGAACCAATGTGGACCCTGTTTTGTGAACACCTCTGTTGTAAATGTGTAACCCTGTCAATAATCATTTTTGTTGTGAGAAAGAAGAGTATGATGGGCATGGGGGTTGGGTAATCCCTGGTTCTGGCTTGAGATTGGGAATGAGCATCCATTGTGTAATTGAGCCTGATAAACCCAGTTAGACTGGCTTGGCTAAAATAAAATGGTAAATAGAATGTGTGTGAGCGTGAATGTCCCCTTTGTCCTCGTGAAAATCATGCCCAGCTCGGGGGTGGCCTTCGGACGGACTCAGTATAAGCTGTCGAAGAGCCTACGGTTGGGTGGAACGTTGCAGCGACATAGCTAGTTGCTTGGGACAATTGAAATGAAGATAAGTGTTTCTACCTATGTATTTACTTCTGCTGTATTGCTTAGATGTGTACATCTGCATGCCTGTCTTTCTATATATGTGGTTGTTTTTATTTAGTATGTACCAGGGCCAATTGCCCAGTTTTAGCATCACGATCCCCCCCATTGCACTGGTATGATGGGTGGGGACGTTACACTAATAGCCATATTCAGGAAAACGTTGCATGTTCCACAGTCAAAGCTCAACCTTCTATGGAAGAGATAATAAAAGGTATGAAAGATTTATTGGATGCATGTGACTTCACAAGAATTTTTGGATCATCTTCAAGAAGAGCCTCCAAGAATCTTCATCTTAAGACAACCAAGGAGAAACAGGACCCAAAACCCAATCATGAGATTGTTGACAAAATGGAAGAAGAATCTACTGCAAGATTCTATGATGAGGATCTCAAGATCATCTCGGATGAGATTGGTATTGTTAGCAGTGTTGAACCATATTTAGGATCAGATCTAAAATTAGAACATAAATCAGATCCAAAGACACCACATGGGCTTCACAAGGTAGTAGAAATTGACCAGACATCAGTTAGATGTAAACTAGTAGAATCAGTGGTAGAACAAGGCACCATAACCCCACCCATTGAAGAGATAAGCATGCTGCCAAGGTATGGAACACATTCATATTTTTGTACTAGTTTGTATAATGATGATGTTTTAGCCACATCAGAGGATGATTATTGCATAAGGGATTCCCTGGATGATGAGTCTTGCATCCTTGGTGATAAGGGTGAATGCAGTTACAGGACTGAATCACTAGAAATGTGTTTACAGGATGCCCACATGGTTGGAAGAGAACCTATTGAGGAATGTTTTAAGTGTGAGGAAGCATATAATGATGTGTATTCTCATATATATGTGGGAGACATGGAAGTACCAATTGGTGATGGTGTTGTGGATGCAAGATCCATGGAGAAAGAAGAAGGTCTTGCAACAATAGAAATTGAAAATGAGAGATTGGTGGAAGACCAAACCACCAACACACCATCACAAGGAGGAGAAAACATAACACACGGGAATTTTTTTGAAATCTGATTTTTATATGCCTATGTGTCAGCATGATGGGGCAGCCACTTCAGAGGAGAATATGAGCTTAGTTGAACCCCTAGGGGTTGAGACTCCTAAATTGGGGAGGGCTGAAAATTGGAGAGAAATACTAACTGGTGCACCAGAGATGAATTAGCACCCCAGTTGCAGCCAAAGATCTGATATTCATGATCTGAAATATGAATATCTTGCAGCCCCAAAATATGGATCAGCTTTCATCACTTCAACAAAATCAGTTGAAGTTGATCCTAGGAAGCTAGAAGAAGAGAAGGTTCATAAGCGAGAAACTCATTTCCTTGAAGGGACATTGCAGATGAATGAATGAAAAATTCAAGAAGCCCTTAAAACCCTCAATGACACCCATGCCTTAATGAATAACCTCTATTGGAATTTGGGGGAGCAGTCTTCCATGAGAGACATGGAAGAGTGTTAGAAAGCCATGGCAAGCATAAAAGGTAAATTCTTGAACTTGCTTTCTGATAGAGATAGTTTGTTGGAGCTTGTAAATTGTTTCATGGTACATCCTTGAGGGATGATGAAGAGATCAGAAAGCTCAATGATGAATTAATGGCCACCCAAGATTCTTTGAGAAGCACTCAAAGTGCCCTACAAGAATCCAAGACAAAAATATTGCAGCTTCATGAAAAGTTGCAAAGATCCTCCCTACCTTCCTACACACCATTCAGTCAATTTCATTGGGGTGAAAGCATTCATGATCACAAGGAGGAACCTCATGATATGGTGGATCACGAGGATCATTTATCTTTACATGTGCTTGAGGAGTGTGCAGAACAGTTTGATGAAAACCAAACCTGATCATTTCCTAAGGGAAATTGAGCTGCTCCTTGGAAACAGTCTCTCTGCCATGGAAAAGTGGGATGAGAGCACCCAATTTGGGCCAGCCAATAATGATGAATTTGCAGCCATAAGTCTGATTACTATAGGTTGCAGACATACAAAGAAGGTTCACAGTCCTTCCCCTCATGTCATTGATTCAACAATAACAATGGGGAATGAACAGTGGGTGAAGAAGTTTTTCTTGTTGATGCCACATGTACCATAGGTGGATCATGATCTGCTCCTATGGGAGATAGATCTTATTGCAATAGATATGGCTGATTTCAGCTCATGTGAATTAGCAAGCAGGATCTTTGATTCACCCACTAGATGGATGGATAGAGGTCTCACTAGAAAAGAAAATCTGGAAGGTAAAAAGTTCACTTGTTTCTGCAATAAATTTCTTATTATAACTGACATTGTATTGAATTGTGAGCAGCAACAAAAATATATTTTGCAGCCATTTGATGTCACTCATCCACATGTGGATTGGGTGAAATATTACCGTACAAGCATGAAACTTCCTTACAAATGTTTTTATGCTTATGGTCAAGGGAAGGCAACTAAGCAGGCACGTTGCCAAGTTAAATTAACGGAACATTTTACTTGCAGTGGTTGGCCTATGTGGAGGGAATCCACATGCTGGGAAGGATGCTTGAAACTTTTCTCCAATGGCAGAGGGTTAAGCCATTGGATGTTTTCACTGGAAGAGACATTTTGTTCCCCACTTGGTTTGGTTGGAAGCAATGCCCTAGCAGTTATTCCCTGGATGAAAAGGAAAATGTTTAATGACAGATTCTTTAAAATTATTATGATAATGAGGAAAATGCAGCTGATACTTTGGGATCCTGACATACACTTGAGTGATAGATTGCCAAATATGATAGGAGAATTCTGCTCCTTGTAGGAGAAACAGTGGGATCCAGGAATTCTACTCAATTTATCCTAGCTGGGTTGAAAATTTTGTTCATTGTTGGTTAATTGAAGATATAGATTATAGTGCAGTTGTTCTTCATTTTTTTGAAGGCCCAAGTTTAATCTTCAGAATTTTCAGTGTATGGGGACAAATTTAATTAGAGTGGTGCAGCAGAAGTTTGGTGGGATCCTAAAATTGCTTGAGGACAAGCAATCTTGGGAAGGGAGGACTGTCATATCCCCAGATTTTTGCTATGGTCCATGGGGTGTTTTTAGCCTAAGTCACCTAAGCATTAATTAAATAATTAATGGATGGATAAAGGAAGATTCCTAAGGGTGAATTTGAGGAATTAAATGGATAAGGAGGGTCCCCCATGAAGTTATTAACCCCCAATCCAAGTGCTAAGGTGATTTATTAATTAACTAAGAAATTAATTACTTGGGGAAGTTTTGAGGCAATTATCGTCATAGTAGTTAATTAATTACTGGATAATTAATTAATTGCTTTGCAAAATTGTTTCTGAGTTATATTATTGTCATTTAAATGTTTATTACTAATAAATGTGCCAAGTGTTTGATGACATGAATAGGAAATTCGAATTGGTAAGTGACCCAAACTTTCCTAAGTGGTAAAGTCTCAGAAAAGCTAAGGAATCTAATGGAGACAAGTTGGCAAGATGAACCCAGAAAGGAAACTGACAAAAGATGGCAAAATCAAACAAAAGCAGGAAAGAGGAAAGTAAAGAAAGTGGAAAGTTTCAGAAAAGCTTTCAGAAAGAAAATATCAACAACCAGAAAAGCTACCTAAAGCGCACTTGCCCAAATTCAGTGAAAGAGGTGAAGGAAAGAAAGTTTTGAAAGCTCAAAAGTTGCTATTCTCCTCAAGAAATGTGCCCTCATGGCTTTGGAGTAGAATCTGCAAGTGGGTAACCTACTCTCAAAGGTCACCAATCCAAGAACTTGCTCAGCAGGTCATCATGCAGTGTATAAAAAAATCCAACCAACTCCATTTGACAACTTTTGATCATTTAGAATTTGTGAATGAGAGCTTTGAGCTTCTCAGTTGTTGAGTGTTGTGCCTTAACCTTTTCTCTTGGGTGATGTGCCACAAGACTCTATGAGTTATCTAAGAGTGTTATGCAGGTCCAAAAAGTTATATTACAGCCAATAAGCTTTAGTACAGTTCATCTATGAAGTCTTAATATCATATTGAGGAGGAGGCTACCTTTGGAGAAGAATTGCAGCTAGTTTTAGTGGAGGTTCTTTAGCAGAAGAAGATATTCATGGAGGAGTATGCCCAAGACCTTCAGTGAGCTCCAAGAGTTGTTATAAGCAGATATTAGTTTCTTCCATGTCCATAGGTCGAGTTCATATCTAATCTCCTATTCATCTCTCACTTCTCTAGCTCGTACAGCCAAATCTATAGGTCTTTTCACTGGTAGAGTTAACCAGTTGAAGGACGGTGCATCAATAGAGTTTTGCAGCAGTGGCTACAGCCAAATCAGAGCACTGATATGTAGAGAGCATGATCAGTACTTCATAACAGATCCCCTACAACAAATATCTTCTCTTTTCATATTCTCTATCAAATGTACTGCAATTTCTATCCTGTAAAGCAATTTGTTTGAAGAGAAAGACACTAGAATAAAAATGAGGGTTCTGTTATGATAAATGTTCTATATTACTGTTCATAGGAGTATATCAGAGCTACAAAATATTTATGAACTTAGATTTTAATTAAGGAAATCCATTTATTCAATCAAAATCCAAGACTAGCTCATTGCAAGGTTTTTCTAGACTAGTTATTAACGTCCCTTTTTTTGAAGTAGGTTAATAACATGATATGTTAACCACGTCAATCCACAAAATCAGAATTTAAATTCTTTTAGCCTTATTTTGTAAAGATAATAAAATTACTAGCTCAGCAATCTCGGTAGAGCCCAGAAATCCCAATTCTTCCCAAACTTTCACAAGTCTGCTAAAATATATTTTTGAACATGACCAGCCATCATTTCACTGATATAAACTCTGTCATCAAATTCCAGTATCCCCCCCTTGTCCAGTATGCATATGCCTGCTACCCAGGGAGCCTCAAATTAGACATAGACTTGTTCTATGTTGAAACGTGAATGGTACTGATACCTTGTGCATAAGAAAACTTTGATCTGACCTCCTTGACCTTCTTATGCACCTAACCTCATACATTTTCTAGAATTAAATATTCATCCCACCATCCTCAATCCTTACCTCAGTACCCCTCACTTACCTCCTACCCGATTGGAAGGATTTGACAAAAACTTTTACTAGTAAAAGTTATAAATGTTTTTGAAGTGGAGTTAATATCCGGGTCAGATCTTTCCCAGGATATTACATATACTTGGAATTTTGGGCACTTAAACCATTGTCTAAACAAATTCTTTGCATTTTCTTTCATGATAGAGTATGGATTGGTGGACTTCAATAACTACGCAAGGACTTCATGATGTAGAGTACATTAATTGTGTTTTTTCTTGAACAAAATCATCATGAAGTGTCCTTTTGGATCTCTATGAAGTGTCATCTTATGTACTTCTTGATATGCTCTTCCTGAATGTACCTCTTAGATATACTCCAAAGTTGCATGCTTATTGCATCCTTGATTCACTACTTCATACTTCTTTAGAATGAATGTAGTGACAGAATGTTCTCTTTCAAGCTAGCATCCATGTCTATCATCTTTCACATCCATGCTTCTTGTCTTCCTAAGATATCTGTGCGTTTAGATGTACTTCAGTGTTCTACGTCTTCCACATTTACCTCTTGCACATATGCTTCTGATGTTCATGCTTCCTTCATTATGTGTAGTAAACTTCCTCAAAGTTGCTTCTTCATATTCCTGTTGAACTGTTATATCCACTTTGACTTGTGTTGATATCAATGACTCATACTGAATCAATTGACATCATCTTTGACATTGGATGATGGTCAAACACTTGACATCATCCTTAGTTGACATCAATGACAATCAATGCTAAAAAATCTCCAAGTAATTTGAAGGATTCCCTCTTTAGGGAATAGTTATACTCAGAGATAGTGGAAAGAATGAAGCTCAACTGGGTTGGGTTAAAATTCAATTACCCTCTATGACTCAACCATATCTCTATAAGGGAGGTAAATCAAGAATAATAAAGCACGATATGGAAAGAAGAGGAATAAACGACAAGCTACCACAAGAAAGGGGAAACCACTCAAATTGTGGCCTATGATTCCAGTCCCCTAAATATAGCTTTTCGTGGGGAATTTTTTTTTGCATAGGATCATGCAAAACCTCTAGTTAGGGGGTGATTATGGGCCTCTATAATGACCTATATTTTTCCCATTTTTGTATAAGATTTTGATACGCTTTTCCTTAAGACTTAATCATCCTCTATAAATAATTATATTTTTTTATGTTTATTGAGGATATTATGACATTGTTTATTTACTTATGAATGGTTTCCCTAGATTATTGAATATACATGTGATATACTTTGCTTCTTGAATGATTTTGAGTAATAATTCACATATTTAATTTATTAAACTAATATGGCCCAAACATTAAGAGTGTACATAATCAAATCACCAGATGAAAAATCATATCATCGCTTACGATTCCAAATAGCCACGAACATCATGATAATTCCTAGGGATTTTGTCCCTTTTTTCCACTTCAAATGATGCAAGCACTCAAGGAGGCATTTATGGCTTCTAGGAAATTTGAATTACTTCAACAATTGCAAAAGGTGTCTAGGATCCCATGAAACAAAATTGTAAATTATTAGGGACAATCCCCATGAATCAAGGTATAGATGGGGAGTTAAGTTAGATTTATTTTCATGCCTAAATAGAAGCATATGTTGATAGTTTCTTACCTTCATATTTTATCTCATCATTAGCATAGTGCTACTAGTAATTTGAGTTGTAGAAGAAGGAAGTCTTCCACCCTTTCATTATGAATAGATTTTAAATAAAGAGAAAGTTATTTTGTTGCATAATTATTGTTCCTTTTAAACAAGGGTTCCAAGATCATCCTTGAATAGGGCCCAACCAATGGAAGGATTGAGAATTCATGTACCTACGTTCGATTTTCATTTTAATTCTATTAGATGTGTTTATGGACTTCTATAGTAATATGATACACCCTTGTAATAAATAGATAGATAACAAATTTATGTTATTTTCCAAAATTTTATGAGTATTGATTTTCATCCTAAAATATATTGTATGATCCTTCATATAATTCATTTTTATGGTTTTACTTATGATATTCAACACTTTATAGTACATCCTTTTAATATATGTTAATCACCAAGTTTGTACGATTTGAGTGACCTAATAGAAACTAAGGGATCCTAAATTCACTCAATTGACTAGATTTATTTACTCCTCATTCAAGTACTGAATCTATATATCCATTTATCCTTGCACAATATCAAAGAAGATAGGAGTAAATATCACAAGCTCGGGGTGAATACTTAAGAAGAATGAATAGTTGAAGTTTAGCATTTTCTTTATATAATTTTCAAAATATTAGTTTCAGATTTGACCTATGTAGTTGCATACACAGTGCTAATACCTCATAATTTTGTACAAAATCTAGGTTGAAAATCAATGTAAATATAAGGGAATCAGTACATTGATTCAATTATTTGTCCCAACACTCATAAGTGACATCCTTACCTATGGTGGGTAATAGAAATTTCAAGAACCAATCTAGAAATATGTGATCGTCTAGTTTCATATTACAAAGGCTTCTTCATCTTTTCCATTGATGGGTTTGATATGAGATATCGATAGTCATGTTTTGAATTCATGCCAAAATAATTTCTACTCCCTCATCACATTTGGTGGGTAATTGGAAAAAGGTGAGAAAAGTGGAAGCTAATGAAACAAACTTGGGATGTGTTGTGGAGGGTTGTTCAATATACCTCTTCAATTATAATTGAGTGATGGTTGTTTGGAATAATTACAAATGTATAGAATTATATAAAATAATATTGTAGGAGCATCATAGATGCAACAACAAGATATGATTGGAGGGCTCCTTTTCTAATTTACCTTCAAACTTAGGGATGTCCAAGGGAATTTGGTTGGCATTGGAGGCCAAGTAGGATCATGTTTAATAGGATTGTTGGGATAATAGTATATCCAAGTTAAGTATATTCTAATTAGCCATAAAATGTGGTCTCAACATCTAAATAGATGAATATGGATTTCATTGAAAGAAGGAAAGAATCTCCCTCTCTAGTTTTTCTGGGGGAAGGGAAAGAAAGCCTTGCTCTCTATAGGGATTCCGTAGAAAGTACTTGCATTGGTTGCTATGATTACATTATGGTTTAAATTTGGACTAGGTTTATTGGTATGGGATATTTGGGGGGCTAACGCCAAAATTGTTTGCCATTGTGTTGCTAAATGGGCTAGCGACTCTAGGTGAAGGTAACAATCTAGGAAATGAGCAAGGGGGGAGGTTATTGATGTTTGATTATTACATGTTGAGGTGAGTTGATCTGGGAAAGAATACCAAAGGGAGGGTATAATACTTAAATTAATGTATAAAGTTTAGGAAGATCAATCTTAACATTGGGTAATAAGCATTAGGTCAACTACTAGATCTATGGAGGACTAATGAGAGGGATTTAAATAAATTCACAATAATTCTAAATATTACTTAATTAAATGAATTCCATTGTGGGTGAAATAAGTGCTTCAATTAATTAAATATCTAATGAAATAATGAATACCATAGAAAGAAAAATACTCACTAATTCTAGGATGAGAACTATGAAAAAGTGATGTGAAAATAAATAAAAAAATCTCAAATATTTTGTAACAAGTGGTAGATAAATTTCCACTGGCTGGGAAGAAGTAGAAATATGAACAAGGACCTTCCAAACACTCCACTTGATGGGTTCTCAAGTAAAGCAAAGTAGAAAGTGAAGGTGTCAATGCGATAATTATAGTGGAATACATTGCGAGCAACTCTAGCCATCCTATAACTATCTTTCATAGGTTCTCTCCCTCTTGCGAGAGCCACCTAAGTAGGTTCTTGGAAATTGAGTTATAAGATACCTCTTCACAAGTACATGCAATAGGTCAACTTTCCTTCAAGATAAAATCAAATGGCTTGGGGATCTCCAGTATTGAAAAATATAGGAGTCTCAATCAAACCTTTTGTCCCAACCTTGGAATTATTCACTCCAAAGAGTGTGTTTGTTGTTGAATGGGTTTTGAACTTCACCCAGTAGAAAACATTTTCAATTTTCCTAAAGGACAAACTATAAGTTTCAAATGTAAAATGATTGAGGGTAGTTATTTGGATGTATATAACCACAATCCTAACCTAATTAAAATCTTGTTTTGCTCCTCAAGTGAGTATTTTTAGTGTGTTATCTTACAGGTTGATTTTAGGGCTCACTTGGCATCATGAACCATGTGTTGTTGGATTTAGGGTGTGATTTGTGTGAACATGTGGTGTGTACAATAAAATCTTAAATTGCAATGAAAAGTATATTCTAAAAATAAAAAAGTTCGAGTAAAGAGAGATAATGATAAATACTTAAAAATTAAATATTCTCTTTCTTGAAGCAAAATTACTTTCCTTAATGAGTAATGAACACTTTCAAATTTTCAACCAAGAAAGAATTCAAAATAGAAACTAGCTATGGACTAGTGAAATTTAAGAAATGTAAATGAAAGAACTACTAATAATTGATAGTAAGAAATCTAAAGGGAACCTTTTCTCAATTAATTACTTTCTAACATAAAAAGAGAAGATAAACTAATTTCTCATGGATTTACAAGGAAAAAGAGATAAGGATCCAATCCCCCCAGAATGATTTTTTTTAAGAAAATGCAATAAACTAACTTATTATCCATTTAGGAAATTAAATGATGAAAAATGAAAAGAGGCTGAAATTATATCAATTTAGAACCCTAAAGGAAACAAATATTATGGTCTTTCAATCATTTCTTCATCGACATTGTACAAGATAAGGCAATAACCAACCAACACAACAAATAAAATGACACAAACATAAAGTTGAGTCTTATTTATGACCCAAAATAGAAACCATAACTAAACCAAAAGGAAAAAATTGGGAATTCAAGTCCTTTGTATAAAAGTTTGTGTTTTCCATGAATGCATGTTTTTTTTGGGAAATTTTGCAATGATGCATCATGCTTTTACTATGAAAATTGTGACACAAATATGAAGTGGGAAATCTAAAAAATTGTTCACAAATGTGGCAAAATATGGGGTTTTCACCCAAGTCACCTACTTAAGAGAAGATAACAACAAACACAAAATCATAAATAACAAATAAATTATACTAATCACCTAAAAATAGGCCTTGAAATGGCACTGACATAACTAAGGATGAATGATGGAATTCATCCCCAATGGAGTTTCCAAATATGGTGTTGGTGTTTTTGTCACCAACATGTACTTACTCAGACGTTGCGTAATCCTATGTACCAAATCAAATGGAAATAGGGAAAGATAAGCTAATTGAACAATATAATTCCTCATTATGTATGCAATGTAAATAGAGAGAAAACTAGCTAAAACGGGACAAATCAAGACATACAAAGAATGTTCATTTGTATTAACATAGAGAATGGGTAGATATAGAGACATCTTGGAAGATGTGGACCTTTGTAGTTGACCCAAGGGAGGGTTATTTTTATTCTTTGTGTTGAAATTCCTTGCCAAGTGATGTAGAAGGTGGATCACAAATGGTGAAAGGAAAAAGATGGAGGCTCCCTCTCACTTTCTATAGGAAATCCAACAACATAAACTTTCTATTATGTATAGATGGTATGGAATGTACTTGAGTGACTTATTTATAGGATATAATGTGGAAATTTCTTAGATTTAGCTCCAATGTGAGTAATCCCTTTTTCATTGATGACTTACTGGGGAAGATAGGTTTTGGAGACCAAGTTAGATGTTATTTTTGTCAATAATGGTTAGTTAATGTCCACTTTCAGCCACTACACCTTTGTGGAATTCACACAACAATAAAGAGTGACCAAATTATACTTTTTGGCCCCCATCATGGTTTTTGAGGATTTTAGTGTGATGAGGTTATGCAAAATTTGAAGAAATATCCTTGTAATGACTATTTAGGTACAATTTTTTACTTTTTGTAAATTTTTGGTCATATTCTTTAGGTCATATGGTATAGGTAATGGAAATGAGGCTAATGCTATTAGAAATGATGTTTAATGGTGATGATACTCAAGAAAAAGTAAGTCAAAATTTTTTGTCCATTAACACTCCCTCATCTTTCACAATTCTAGTAGATTAATTAGATGGTGTCCCCAACATATGGTCCTTCTTTCATTAGAGGAATTTTGAGGTTAAAAATGGGCCTCAAACAAAAAATGTACTATCAAAATCAACTTTGTAAGAACCAATAGGATTCAAGATGATGATGTCAACCATACGACTAAATAGTTTTGAAGGGAAAGGGAAAAACTACTTTTTTCTCTCGTATTTTCAACTTATCGCCTTGTAGAATTAATCAATATGGAATTAAATTTCACATCCAACGAGTACCCACTCAACATAATTTTGAGAGACGCCTGATAGTAAAAAATGGAAAACATATTAAAATATACATTTTGTTTAAGGAAATATGTTTTTTTCTATGTATTTTGAGTTGTTGCCTATAAAGGGTCTCTAAGAAGTATGTTGAGTGGATAATCGTTGGATACATAATTTAAATCCGCATCCGATGAGTTCTCACACTCAAAACTTGAGTAAACATACAAGCATATAAGATGAAAATATGAGAAAAAAAAAGTATTTTTTTTCTTTCCTTCAAAAAATCATGACTCTTATTTTATTATTTTAACTATTATCTTATTATTTTCCTTAGGAGACCCATTTTAGACCTTAAAATTTTGCTAATAGATATTTCACCTTAATCATAAGTAAGGAATTCCTTAACTTGTATATTAACTATTTCCTCATCGTTTAGGCTTCTGTTATGTTAAATCTTGACCCTCCATCCACAGTGTTCTCTATACCCCATCCAACGTAAGTGGTTCAAGTGTAGGTGGACATAAGAAACTCTCCACGAATTCCTTTCTAAGTATATTTTCTATAATCGTTTCCTTATTATTATTTTTTCCAATTGTGATTTGAGATGTTGGGGTTCAAACATAACTTTGTATTTGTAACACAATATTTCTATATATTTTTTTATTTTTTTCCAAATCTTTAGAAATATACGAAAATAGTTCAATAACATTGGAAGCATACATACAATTTAAGATAGTCGAAAAGAGGAACAAAATAAAATAAAACCAAAATAGAATAGTGCAGAAAAATATTCACCCAAATTGACAAAACAACAAGAATCATACAACCAAAAATAATTATGGATCACTAAATCATGAATGCATTATCACTAGAACATGCACTCATTTTGTGATGTTAAATTCACATTTTGGGTGAGAACTTAGCACATGTGGAAAATTTGAACATGGGAAATGTGTGCTCACATTTAATAACACTTATATCGCCTACCTACCACATGCTATTTGTAATCTCTAAACCTATTTCTATGCCTCAGACCTAGGTTCGAAGTAACCAAGCCAATGGTATGGAATGCATAAACCATAGAAAATTCAACATTTTTTCCCCTTTTCAAGATCTCTTTGTTTTAAAAACTACTATAATATGTTACACATACTAATAGAAGGTGAAATTGCACACATACATAGAACCTTTTTTGGGGAAAGTACAAATTTAGAATTTTTTTTAAGAAATACTTTTTTTTCCTTTATTTTTCTTATGAAATAACTTATTAACTTTCCTAAAAAAAGTGGCATAACTTAGTATCTAAATTTTCTATTATTAATGATTCTTGAATATTATTTTTTTATTCCTCAAGGATTTTAAAAAATATGTATATGTTGCAATATAATAGATACTAGCCTTTACATCCTAAAAAAATCATTATGTTAATACCTTCAATTGTTACATAAACATGGAAATATAATTTTTATGCTCCTTCACTTTATATATATATATATATATATATATTATGACACAAAATCATAACCCTACAACACAACTAACAACTATAGAGCGATCCTATGGCTTCAGAGTACACAACAAAATTCATACATTTATTGAATAACCTAAGTTCAAATATAGTTTTATTTAATTATGGAATAGGAGAATCACAATACAATAAAAAAAGACTACATACAACCAATCCTTTCTCTTGAATTAATCACAAACTATTACATCCACTTGAAAGTTAACATATTGGTTAGGTTTTGATTTTGAACTGATGGAATGCCTGTTTTGAGTAATTCATAGCTTCTTTCTTGAAATTGGTGTGTTTCCCCCCTTCTGTTCGTCTCTCCCTTTCTTCTTTATCTCTCCTTTTGTATTACCTAGTCGTTTCTCCAAACTTGCAACCTTTCATTTTCCTTTCCTCTCGAAACCCTAAGTTCCAAGAGATGAATTATCGTGAAAATATAACTAATCATCATTTTCCTTTCGCAAATTTGTCTTCCCTTTCTTCCCAATGGTCATTCATCTTTTGGTGTGAACAATCCTATGGAAAAAAATGATTGAGCTGACTTCAAGAATCAGAACCTTGAGTAGTGGCACAATAGAAGTAACAGTGTCATATTGGAATCCTGACTTGCTGCAACACAGAATTGTAGAAGCACTACTGTAACATCACACAACTATTGTAACATGGATTTGTAGTAGCACATGTTACAATGTAGTTGTAATATCAAGGTTCTAATGAAATGAACCAACAACTAAGGAGTTGCATCCATCCTTATTCCTCCTAAATCTACTTACATGAAAATATTTATTCTTTTTGGGTGATGCAGATTGTCCAAGCCCAAAGATGCTCCTGCATCAAACAACCTTGCTAAGAAGAACATGATCTTCCATCTCATGTGATAGATGGATAAAAATTTAAAGAACCTCTAATTCTATGTTCTTACATTTGATTAAGTATTCCAAATACTTCTTCCAATGAGTTTCTTTACCAACTTGTGTGGCCAAAATTTCTTCCATTTCTTCCACATGTTTGATTGGTATCTATTGCTTCCATTCATCTGGATCACATGCATCATCACTCTGCTCTCCTTCATGAAACTCATACAAATATGTAACATTGAATATTAGAGAGATATCCAAGTTTTTTGGCAATTCTCACTTGTATGCATTTTCATAAATCTTCCTTCAAATTCTGCATAGGCCTATCTTCTTGTACTTCAGTTTACTATATCTAATCCTAGGGAATTTGTCCTTCCATAAATGTGCCATTACCAACTCACCTTCCTCAAAAAATTTGGTTCTTCTCTGCAAATTATCCCTCCTTTTGTACTTGCCATTACTCTACTGCATCCTCTTCTTCACATTTTCATGCATTTATTGCATACCATCTGCAAATTTACTTGCATCAACATTCTTCCTTTCTCCCAAATATGGAAACTTTATTAAGTACAGAATCCCCTTCAGTGAACTTCCATAAAAATATAGAAATGACTCTTCTTGGTTTATCTATTCATTGAATCATTATAACCAAATTCATCCTTTTCCAAGACTACATTCCATTGACTAGGATTTTTTCCACTTAAACTTCTCAACAAATTTCCAAGACTTATGTTCACCACTTCCGTTTTCCCATTAGTTTTTGGGTGATAGGTTGAACTATACAATTTGTATCCCATTTTATTCCAAAGTTTCCTCCAAAAATGATGAAGAAATATTGTGTCACGATCTGAAGTAATACTCTAGGGTAAACCATGAAGTCTCACAACTTATTTGAAGAATAAAACAACCACTTCAATAGCCTCACTTGTATTCTTGCATGCTATGAAATGTGTCATTCTTAAAACTAATCTACTACAACCATCATGGAATCATGCTTCCTTTGTGTTCTAGGTAGCACCAAGAAAACATCCATGCTCACATATTCCCGAGGCGTTTCAGGTACTGGAAATGGAGTATACAATCCTGTATTTTGACTTCTTCCCTTTGATACTTGACATATTCTACAACATTCAACAAAATCTATGAAATCCTTGTTGATGCTAGGAAAAAAGTACCTTTCTTTTACCAATGTCATCTTTTTATCCATGCCAAAATGTCACCTAGGCCTCCACCATGTAGCTCTTTAATACGATTATGTCTTATTGATCCTTGAGGAATGAATAACTACTGATATTTAATCAAGATCCCTTCTTGGATTTTATAATCAAGGAGCATTGTTTTAACCACACTGTACGATGCTTTACAAGCTTCTCCAAACTCTGCATCTTCTTTGTACAATTCTTTCATGCTTTTTAAGCTCACCACTTCCACAGATAAAGTGTTCAGTAACAACACTCTTCTACTCTAAGCATCATCCACCTTGTTCGAATTTCCTGATCTATGCTTCAAAACAAAAGTAAAAATTTGTAAGAACTCAACCCATTTAGAGTGTCTTTGATTCAACTTACCTTGATTGTTGATGTATTACAGTGGCTTGTGATCAGTAAACAAGATGAATTCCTTGGGAAACAAATAACATCTCCACTTCTTCAAATCCTGCACAATAGCATTAAAATCTTAATCATACACAAAATATTTCCTTTTAGCATCATTCAACTCTTCATTGAAGAATTCTATTGGCCTCCCTTTTTGGATTAAAACTGCTCCAATTATTGTCATGCTTGCATCATAGTCAACATGAAAGACTTTGTCAAAATTGGGAAGTGACAAAATAGGTTTCTTTGTCACCTTCTTTTTCAGATCTACAAATACTTTCATTGTTGTTGTTGTCCATTTAAATTTTTTCTTTTTCATGCACTCGGTAAGAGGTGCACAAATTTGACTGAATTTTCTAATGAACTTATGGTAGAGGCTTGC
Source organism: Larix kaempferi (assembly GCA_027924585.1). Taxonomy (NCBI): domain Eukaryota; kingdom Viridiplantae; phylum Streptophyta; class Pinopsida; order Pinales; family Pinaceae; genus Larix; species Larix kaempferi. Next base: position 7,402,551 of record BSBM01000307.1, on the reverse strand, counting down.
TAAGCTTCTCACTTCAAAAGTGGATTGTGGTATTTGCCATTCCAAAATATTCTTCACCTTTTTGGAATCCATCTTCAATCCTTCCTTGGAAATAAAAAATACCAAGTACACTAATTTTGTCTATAGACATCTGCATTTCTTTAAGTTAATTAACAACTTTTCTTCTTGTAACCATTGCAACACTTGTCTCACATGCTTCAAGTGGTCATCCTTATTTCTGTTGAAAATCAAAATCTCATCCAAGTACACTAGAACAAAATTCACCAAGAATGGTTTCAAGACTTCATTCATAAGCCTCATAAATATACTAGGAGCATTCGTTATCCATTCAAACAATCCATATTTCATGTTAATAGTATTTTTCCACCCATCACCTTCCCTTATCTAGATTTGATGATAACCACTCTTCAAATCAATCTTTGTGAAGTATGCAACCCCACTGAAAAATTCCATAAGATCCTCCATCCTTGGAAAAGGAAACCAATACTTGATGGTGATTTGATTAATGGCTCGTGAATCCATGCACATCTACCACTCTCCTATTTTCTTTCGATTCAACACTACTGGCACTACACACGTGCTTAAATTTTCTCTAATCAACCATGTATCAAGCAACTCTTGTACTTTCCTATTTGATTCTTCACTTTCTATGGGAGTCATCTTGTAAGGTTGTAAATTTTCAATGCTCTAAAAATACATGACCTCAAGTTGGTCTCACGTCTCTCTAAATCACATGAAATATTCCAAACCCGATTCTCAACCCTAGAGAATGTATATTATCACAAACAATTATTTATAACATGAAACACATGATATATATTTACTTCTTTTAACCAATAGAAATCAAACACATAAAATCAACACAGATGTTTTGGTCAATGTGACCCTGGAAAAACCCTTGCGGGAAAACCAATAAGAGAGTAAAATAGATTTTATTATCTTCATGCAGTTAAAATAGGTACAATAGAATAGATCCAACAAAAACTTATCTCTAAGACAATGGATCTGGAGTTCAAGGATGACCTTCGTTGGATGAATGGGTAATTTTCCCCTCTCTATGAATGCACACATCTCTCTGAATGGGCCTCGCTCTGAATATGCTATCTAACTTGGGATTCACACCCCTATGTTATTGAATCATTATCTTAGTGATTTCCCTCTCTCAGTCTGATGATCTCAATCTATGAGCTCTCCCTCCTCCAGTGAAGCACGCCTTCTTCCACAGAAGTATGCACCCTCTCCATATGATCAATATTTGATCTCTATGCTGATGAATCCAATCTATCTCAGAAGCAGTGTCATCCTCCAATGGATTCTCCCTTGGCCTCAAAATAAGTGTTCTCAATCGCTCTTATATCTACTCTCTTCCTCTTACAAAATATGTGCCCTCCCTTCTCAAGAATTCACCCCTATTCTCATGCAAGAATTCTCCCTCCTCGTGTGAATACTTTCCCTCTCTATGTAGATGAACTCACTACTCAATAATGCATGCCTTTTTCCTTCTCAACTACTTTTTAGGTTTTCTTCCTTTTAGATATCGAAATGCCTAACTTAATTTCCATGCAAAAATAACACTTCTGCATTAAAAAGTATATGCATGCATTTCTCACATGCAACCTCAAAAAATAGTTATGCTTCTAAATGAAGTAAGGTTAAGGGTTGGAAAACTTTCCTAGTTAAATTTTCAACACTCTCTTTTAATAAGGAAAGTGTTATGCACCACTCCCATCTTATCCCTAAAATAAACAAACTTGCCCTTCATCAGAGACTTTGTGAGAATGTCCACTACCTACTCATCTGTAGACACATACTGAAGATCAATTTCTCCCCTCTGAACATGATATTGAATGAAGTGATATCTTATCTCTTAATGCTCGGATATGTTGTGAAAATTTGGATTCTCTTTGAGTTTCATGCAACTATGATTATCATAGTAAATCACAGTTTGCTCCAACTATTGATCAAATATACTAACTAGCATCTTGTGAAGAAAAATAGCCTCACATCTAGTCATAACTGTTTCTATATATTCTTCCTCTGCATAACTCAGTGCCACTAAATTCTATTCCCTATTGATCCACGACACAACTACCAAACCCAAGTTGAAATAACACCCAAAGGTGCTTTTACTGTCCACTACACTACCCGCCCAATCAGAATCTGTATAAACACTCAATTTTACTCCATCCCTCCTCTCGTAGTTCATTCCATAGTCCATTGTACCTCTAAGGTACCCGAGCATGTGATTTTCTACCATCTAGTGCACACTCATGTGATCCACCATATACTCACTCAATGTATTGATAACATAGCATAGATTTGTCCAAGTGTTGATGATATACATCAATGATACACTAAGATGATGATCCCTAGTGGGATCAACCATCTATCCCTCAGAAGCTACCAACTTATTCTAGTTGGTTGTCATAGGTGTGGCTAAAGGCTTACAATCCTCCATATGAAATCACTTCAAAATGTCAAATTTTTATCTGCCATGTCCTATAAATATATGCCCATCCTCCTTCCAAACTTCCATACCAAAAAATTAATGCATCAGCCCTATGTCTTTCATGTCAAACTCACATATACTGCTCACCCTAGCCAAATAGATACAAAACCTCTATGACACTTTACTCTCTCTCATATCCCTCTTGGAAGTCCCCAATTTTTTATCTTCCTTCAAGGTTTCTTGAAGCCGCTTGGGATTCCTCTTCCTTTAAGTAACCTCCTATGGAGGGAACTACTCATCCTCATTCCAATAAAATGCCAAAGAATGTGTGCCTGATGTAGTAACCTAAGTTGTCTATGACCCTGTAGCTCATGAACCTATAACCTATGAACCTAAAATTGGTTGACCAACACCTTCTGATATTGTACCTGAACATGTACCTACACCTGGGGAACCAATCATCCCTCATACTTGTGACCCTAAACTCTATGAAGGTGTACTCTGCAATGCACCACCCTGAGGTGTAGGAGCCTGTTGCTCCCCCTTCTCGAACTCACATGACTTCTTGAAATCCTTTTCCTCCTCAAATATAACATCCTTCCTCATGACTGTTTGTATCCTTGCAGGAATGTATATGTGGTAGTCCTTCAAAGTCGTATCATACCAGGCTACAAATATTCCCTTCTTTGTCATGGGATCCTATTTTTTCCTCTTCTTTGAAGGGACATGTGAGTATGTAAGGAATCCAAATATCCTAAAATTCCTAACCTCATGCTTCTTTCTTATGAAATCCTATTTAGAAGTATTGCACCCCAAAACCTTATGGGGACTTCTATTCTGAATGTAGACTGCTATGTTACAAGCCTCTACCGAGAGAAATAATGGAAAACCCTGATCATGCAACATAGATATCACTACACCAACAATTTCCCTATTCTTCCTCTCTTCTGCCGCATTCTCCCATGGGGTATACGGTACTTTCAACTGCCTCTTGAATCCATCATGTGCACAATACACATCAAACTCCTTGGAGGTATACTCTCCCCCATTTTCTAAATGGAACACCTTGATCCTCCTTTCTATCTGGTTCTCCACAAGAGCTTTGAACTCTTTGAATATTTGCAAGACTTCTTTCAGTTCCTTTCTCTTTTGAAAGTAGATCCAAGTCTTCATGGAGAAGTCATCAATGAAGGTCACATAGTACTTGTAACCCCTCAATGATACAATGGAAATCAAACCAGAAAGGTGTAAATGTACCAAATCAAGCCTCCCTACTACTCTATTGTCAGTGCTTGGAAAAATAGTCTTGGCATACTTTCCAAGTGCACAACCTTTGCACATGTCATTGTTCTCTATAATGAACTATAGCACACCAGTCACAATCTCCATCAAAATCCTCAATGTTGGATGATGTAGGTGGCCCATCCTCCAATTCCACAACTCACACAAGTCAGAACCATCATTGTTGTTGTTATGTGCTAAGGCATGATAAAGATGAAAAATGAGCTTGTATAATTTGCCACTACGGACTCCAATGTTCACCGATGTAGTATCATTGGATCCCTTAGGATGAAAAAGTGCCTTCCCATCAAAGAATTGTACCCAAAACCATCTATCCTCAATTGTGGAAACTGATATTAAGTTATTATTCAACCCTGGGGCATATGAAATATCCCTCACTATCATGGACTCTCCAGATCCCCTCTGAAAGGAGACTGTCCCTTGTCCAACTTCCCTGACTAAAGTGTTGTGTGCCAATACAACCTCAAGATCTAAACCATTCTCAGTAAGATCTGTGAAGTACCCTCGAACATTTGTCATGTGGTTGGAGTCTCCACTATCTAAGTACCATACAATGGTAGTAGATGCACTCAATGAATGATAAGAAATCAGGGACAATTACCTATCACACTCCTTTGTGGAATGCTCATCCACATCTGTTGAAGTACAAAATTGAAAAATAATGAGGAAAAAATCCTTGTCAAATTTCTCTATGAACTCCTCAACTTCAGTTGTTGCTTCCATCTGAGGCTTCTTCTTCTTCTTGGGACACACTACTACATAGTGCCCCATCTTGTTGTAGACAAAACACTTTATCTTTCTCATATCCTTCTTCTGATCAATCTACTTCTTTTCCCCACCCTTGGGACCCTTCTTGGATTTCTTCTTTCCTTTCGTTGCAAGTTCCACATCTTCCTCATCATGAACAATATAATATCTCCCCTAAATATATCTTCTATGGGTCTCTTCTTGTATGAAATCATCCAAGATATGATCCCACTTGGGAATATTTCCCCTTGCAACAATTGCTTCCGCGAATACTACGAATGGCTTGGTCATGCCATTTATTGTTGTATGCACAAGTTCATTGTCCTAAATATTCTCCCCAAATGCTCTTAACTCATCTCTTAACTGAGTGATAATGGTAAGATGTGTCACCATGCTCTTAGTTTTGATCATCTTGATGGCCTTCAATTTCTCTCTTAGTACCGTCTGCTGATTCTCATTAGAAATCTGGTACAGATTGGTTAAGGAATCCCACATATTAAATGCATTGTCCTTTCCTATCACATACAAAATAACATGGTCCTTCATGGAATCAAGGATAATCCACTTAGACTTTATGTTCTTCTTCTCAAAGGCTGCCAAAGATGTAGCATCTATAGGAACCACCACTGGTTCCCTCCTTCCATGGACTAAAATTTCCAACCCCATCTAATCTATCCTCAAACCTCAAACCTTTATCCATGATCCTCCCAACTGAAGCCTGAATTCAAAATATTCCTTGGTGAAGCCTCTACTCTCACATATATGATAGATCTAATGTGTATCCTCACAAATCTGACATATCTAATGTTTCTCCTCATAGATATGGACTTTGCTCTCATAGATTTGATCTATCTAGTCACTACGTTTACAGATCTGATATATGTTCTCAGAGATCTGGTATCTGCCCTCATATATTTGAACTCTGCTCTTCAGATCTGGTAGATCCAGTATCTGAACTACTCTAATATTTAACTGTTCTTTGATGCCATGTAAATTTTCAATGCTATGAAAATACTTAACCTCAACTTGGTCTGAAGTCTCTCTAAATCACATGTAAGATGAAAAACCTGATTCTCACCCCTAGAAAATGTATATTAGCACAAACAATTATTTATAACATGAAACACATGAGATCTATTTACTTATTTTAACCAATAGCAATCACACACATAAAATGGACACATAATTTTTGGTCAATGTGACCTTGGAAACCCCTTGAAGAAAAACTAGTGAGAGAGTCGAATAGCTTTTATTATCTTCAAGCAGTTACAGTAGGTACAATAGAATAGATCCAACACAAAATTATCTCTGAGCCAATGGATATGGAGCTGAATCCTAATATCTTCCGGATGAATGGGTAATGTTCCCCTCTCTATGAATGCGACCCTCTCTCTAAATATGCTATCTAACATGGGAGTCATGCCCCTCTACTATTGAATCACTATCTCAGTGGTTTCCCTCTCTTTGTTTGATGAACTCAATATTTGAGCTCTCCCTTCTCTAGTGAAGTGCGCCCTCTTCCACAAATGTGCGCCTCCTCTTTGTATGATCAATCTATGATCTATTTTATGATGAGTCCAGTCCATCTCATACATAGACTCAACCTCCAATGCATTCTCCATCACCCTCATAATAAGTGTTCTCAATCCCTCTCAGATCTACTATCTTCCTCTGCTAGAAGTTGTGCCCTCCATTCTCAAGAATGTGCCCTCTTCTCATGCAATCATTTTCCCTCCTCATGCAAATACTCACCCTCTCTGTGTATATGAACTCACTACTCAATAATGCGCCTGTTTTTCCTTCTCAACTCATTTTTAGGCTTTCTTCCTTTTAGATATCAAAATACCTAATTTAATTTCCATGCAAAAATAACACTTCCACATTAAAAAATGCATGCATGCATTTCTTGCATGCAACCTCAAAAAAGAGTTTTGCTTCTGCATGAAGCAAGGTTAAGGGTTGGACAACTTTCCTAGTTAACTTTTCAACAAAGGTGCCTTGTTTTGTAAACTTGATCCAATAATTAAATAAATTTGATGAATGATACTTCTCACAATAGTTAATCCATATGGTAAATTATCACTAACGGTCTCCTTGAATTCATCCAATAAAGGATTTATTTATCCAGGTATAACATTTGGCTTTCCTTCCTCTTTTACTTGTTTTGGAATCACTACTAAACTAAATGTTTCCCTTCCTTCTTCCTACAAAAATTCTTTAGTGGAACATAACATAATATTTCTATTACTAGTACTTCTACGAGCATAATTCATGTTGCTTCTACTACATTTATAGACATTGGGGTCAATTCATACAACTATCCATATTTCTTGAACTCATATGTATTTTTTATGCCATTGTGGTGAACTTGCTACTCAAATAGCCATGGTTTTCCAAGGAGTATGTGGCATGCATCCATCTCCACCACATCACACAACACCTGCTCTTGAAGACATCCCATCTGAAAGCTTAACAAAGATTGTTCAGTCACAGTCACATGTTGTCCCCTTTTTAAACATGAAACACGGTAAGGAGTGGGATGGACCAACCTCTTCAATATCAGTTTATCCATAACTTCAATGGATACCATATTTTATGTACTCCCAACATATATAACCAAATTACAACATTTTCCTTGGACCTTACATTTGGTTTTAAAAACTTTCTTTCTTTGTCTCGTTTCTTATGCTTCCTATTTCTCTTCTTTAAGCAACACTTGTTGAAACATCAAACTGTCACCTTGTTCTTGTTGAAGTACAGTCACATTTTCTCCAACAACAGAAGCTTCATCGACATGTGTGACTTGTGTTCGTGCTTTACCTATTCTACCTGAAGTTTGTCCTTTTGAGCATTCAAATTTGTTGTGGCCTTCTACTCAACAATGATAACAAGTAATCACATACCTTCCCTTTCCTCTTATGAATCCTCCTCTTCCTTTCCCAGCATTATTTCCTCCTCTACCACTTTGACCATTGGTAGATTCTTCTTCTTTCTCACTGATTTTAAAAGTCCATGTCTTACCTCTTCCTCTAATCTTTTGTTGTGTTTTCCTATCAATATTTTCTTCTACCTTCAAGGAAACTTGATAGGCTTCATCAATAGTATGAACATATTACGTGCTCATTTCATCTTGAATCAAATGCTTTAATCCATTTGCATACCTCACAACTCGTTGAAATTATTGTTCTTTGATGCTTGCTCAAAGTGATAGCCTAAAGAATTATTTGGTTATTCACAAACACATGTCTCCCTTTGTATGAGGTTTTGGACTTGTCTATACAATTATGTTGGTAATCAGTAGGAAAACAATTATCCTGAATATTTGTGACCATCTTCTTCCAAGTTCTAATATTCTCCTACAGGTTACTCACTCTATCCTTCTGCAGCATATCCCACCATAGTTCCGCATGACCTTTAAGTTTAATAAGGGAAAATATCACTCATTTTGGGTCCTAGTAACTTTCATACTTGAAATATATTTCAAGTTCTGCAATCCAATCAATGAGAGCTTGAGCTCTCAGATTTCCATCATAACATGAAACATCAACTCTTGCGCTACCTATGTTACTCAAATATGAAATCATCCTAACTACTAGGTCTCCTTCTTCACCATCCCGTTCTTCTTCAATTTCCTCTTCCGGCTTGGAATCAACTTCAGCATCCCCATTCCTTCGATTCTCAAATTCCTCTATTCTCCATATCAAATATTCCAATTCTTGATTTCCTGCACTCCCTTCATCCTACTCCTCTCCTTCACATTGACATTATTCCAAATGTATATGTCTCAGCAACATCCACAGAACTCACTCATTGTTCTGTATTCCAACTTGAACCTTCAACACTTTTTCCAAGCAACCACCGCAAAGAAGCATTATGTACCCTATCTCACAAAAACAAATTGAGGGCACAAATCCTAGAGCAAAAACCCGCTTCGATACCACTTGAACTAGAAGCATAGATTTGAAACACAACTAATAGCTACAAAGCTATGCTCTACCTTTAGAGTAGACAACGAAAATCATACACTTATGGAATAACATAAGTTTGAAAGTATTTTTTTTATTTAATTCTGGAATAGGAGAATCACAATACAATAAAAAAAACTACATACAACCAATCCTTGCTCTTGAATTAATCATATATTGTTGCATCCACCTGTAAGTTAACATCTCAGTCAATTTTTGATGTTGAATTGATGGACTACTGTTGGCTCGGTTTTGCAACCAAGCTTAGTGCTATGGGCACCTACTAACTAGTAGTAGCAGTTTCAATAGAAATAAAAACAATAAACTAAATAAACAATACTTTTCATGGATCTAAACAAGAATCTAAGCAAATAATGTAAATATTTCAAAATCAAGAACAAGAAACATAATAAATAATTTTTTGTATTGAAAAGTGGGGGGCAAGCAAGTGCTTGCGATATTACCTTCAATGGTGAAGGTTGATGTTGAGCAACTCCCAAGATGAGTAGCTCCAAACTCCAATAGGTCTCTTTCTCCAAGGTTGCTTCAATGGCTAAAAGTGCTCAAGGGAGATTTCAGCAGCATAAGGATGAGATAATGGAAGGATGTGAAATGAGGAGCCCCTACCACCTTTTTATAGGTTTTGGTGGTGAGGAATACCATTTGTGGTTTTGTGGAAACCAATGGTATTGACCAACATGGTTTAGGTAATTTTCCCTCCTTTTTCCTTTTTTGAATAAAAATAATATTTTAATTCCCTTTTTAATATTTTTGGGAATTTGGACCCTTTTTGAGGGTTTTTTATGATTTTCTTGGAAAAATAATCTTTTTTAATGGAAAAAGGGGTGTACTAAGGTCTTTTGGTGACCTTTTGTTGGTTTCAGAGGCTCAGATGGTGGAAAAGTGGACAAATGGGTCATGTGAGTAAGGGAATGAGCTAGTGAGCACTTTTTAGGTGTTAACAGATTGCCCCCTGATGTGTGAGGGCAGGAGCTCATCGTATGGCCGATAGACATCATAGTTCTTTTGTCCTTTTTTCTGGGGTTTAGGGGAGAGAAGAGACCGGTTGGAGACTGGAGCCACGGCCCTTGGAAGCTGCAAAAACAGAAAATATTACATGGCCTCAATATGAATGAGGTATAATCTCTGATAAAGGACGAGGCGGGCATTCCCATGCTCGTATCAAGACATATACAAAACAATTAGTCCCAAGAAGGGGGATCTAATACGTAAAGAAATATACTGGTACATCATAATGGTCCAGAGGGGACATTATTGTGGGATATACTCATGATCATGACTGATCTCAATAACTGATACACTGGAATAACTGTTGAACTGCTGAAACTGAAGGTGTCCAACATCTGTATGGACTCAAAGACTATGAGTCATCTCTGAGAAATAATGTAACTGTATACTCGAGGGAGTATAAAACTGGGGTACATCTGAATACTGTCGCCATACGCAACCCGGATATGTATAGAAAAAATGTAACTGGTTGTATCCATAGGTAGACTCTCAAATGTGGAGGAGTCAGGCGGTATCCGGGGTCTTCGACTAATAACTGAACGCACCAATACCCTGTGCGAGTCTCAACGATGCGATCAAGGTGTTGAAGTCGAGCATGTGAGAAACAACCATTCGGAGAGGCACTGAGGATTCCTCTCGAAATGATTCGTAGGCACTCATCATAAATGGTAATGAGTCCAAGACACAGGGACCTCTAGGTCTATCCTCTGGAATCAATGTGGTTGTCGTCGACAGAGGGAGACCAGCAACTATCAAGGCAATGATGTTTCCTTGATAGGAGCACGAGGTGTAAAACTGAAGTATTGTAGTACTGATGGTAGGACTGACATACTTGTGGGAATGGGAAATAACTGGGTCAAAAAATGGGTAGACTCAAACTTCCTCTGTTCAGAGCATGATGACATGGTTGACCTGGCAGCGTAGGGACCTGACTTGTAGGTGTGGGGATCATCTTTTAGGTACTGAAGGGTATGCACTGACTCTAGGTGGGTGAAGCTGATGGTAGCTGTCGAGGGAGTTTCAGGGTTACATACTGCAGAATACCTTGAACAAAGGCGACGAAAACGGGGAAGCTGCTATGTGAGTAGACATGATGTGTTGTAGCACCAAGAGGCACCATTGATTCCTTCTTCGTAGTTTGAATGAGCTCCAAGAAGGGATGAAAGTGTGCTCTGAAATGGTACGGTCCTGTGGATTCTGTGAGCCCAGGACGGTGCGTGCTCATGGTTGCTTTTAGAGAGTCTGAAAGCGGTAAGTGGACTCTATTGGTGTTTCTTTTTCGTGAGTTTAGTCTCCAAGGCCCGAAAAAGCATAAAATGATGCGGATGGAGAACTCTTCTAGCCGATGTGACTAGAGTATACCTTTTTCGTAATTAGTCTACGAGGTCCGGAAAATGGGTAAACTTATACCAGGTAGACGCCCTTTCAGATACGTTTAGCGAGCATGAAAGGAAGCAAGATTGCTCGGCGATCTTTTCATTGTTTTAGGAGTCAGAAAAGAGCTTAACAGAAACTCCCTAAGTGCCTTTTTCGTAAAGAGGGGTTGCTCGGCCCGAAAAAGGGATAAAATTATACTGAACAAAAATGGATTGATGAGGGCGAGGAAAGGTCTCAAGCGTCGTCATTAGCGCGGAAAACTGGATCCGGTGACATAAGGATTGTCGAAAACGGAGAACGGCCGATGTGGCACGCAAACCGAGGTGATGAGGGGGCATGGAAAAAATGCCCGAAAAATATAAAGGTGAGAGCGAGAAATGGTCTCAAGCATCATTACGAGCACGGAAAACTGAATCCGGCGATATAAGACACATCGAAAATGGAGAACGGCCGATGTGGCACGCAAACCGAGGTGACGAGGGGGCGTGGAAAAAATGCCCAAAAAATCTAAAGGTGAGAGCGAGAAATGATCTCAAGCATCATCACGGGCATGGAAATATGAATCCGACAGTGCAAATGGTGCGAAAAACGGAGGTCATAAGGACTCCAGAATGGTTAAAGGAAAGAACTAGGTTAAAAAATGGCTACAAATAAAGGTGATCCCACCAAGCGAAGGATGCAGTGGTGGGGAGAAATGATGACCCGTGGGGGAAAAATACTAGGTGTATCAAATCAACTGAAATATACAAGTGACACGTGACCTCAAAAATGGTTGAGATCACGAATATGAAAAAGTGAGCAGGGTTAATGACCTGCCCCCATGCTATGTGCATGGGGTTTGTGATTGTGGATCACATATGTGTTGGTTTGAACGATGGGCTCATTGAGGTGTTGAGATAGAGATGATGGGGAAGGTTCAAAATGATTGATCATGCCCCCTATCCCGGGGTCGAGGTAATCTATTATGCCCCTTGACTCAGAGGTGTCAATGTGGTGCAGATGTTGTCTCAGAGAGAGATCAATAGGGCATTGAGCAACTGCTGGCGGGGTGTTATACCATGAGGCTGTGGGTCGTGGTGGCATACTGAAGTGATGATATGATGATGGGGGATTCCCTTTGTGGGGTGGATGCGTCCAGTATCTCCGACGAGGATCACGATGATGATGAGTAGGCAAGGTTTTGGGCCTGCCCCCATGTTGTGGACATGTGGTTTCCTGGTTGATTTGAAAGGGTTCAACCTGTGTGTCAAAGGGATCAATGGAAGGGGCCGACCGGACAGAGGGGTATCCAGTGGAGATCATATAAATGGCGGGGTCAAGGCCAGGCATTTCGGTATCTGACCAAGTAAAGACATCAGTGAATTCTTGGAACAGTTGTTGGTATTCTCCGATCTCATGCTCACTGTGGGAGGTTCCTAATGTGATGGTATGAAGGGCACCAAGTGGGTCAGAGATGTCAATGTGGATGACGGGAGAAATATCGGCCATGGGATCCGTTAACCAGTCGATTTTAGTAGGAAGGAAATCCTTGGACTCAACCGCGGATTGGGTAGCGGTGGTGGATGAAGTCTCTTCCAGGAGGAAGTATGGACGATGGTGCATGTCTTCCCCGGGATAATCAAAGGTAGTAGGAGTCTCGAGAACCTCTTCATCATTGCGGGACCTTTGAGTGGTCAAATCGAGTGATGAGGTAGTGGTAGTCGAAGAGATCATATAGATGGTGTTAATCTCTCCGGATGAGGATGATGCGGGAGGGTAGATCTCCTCGATAGTAGAGGGTGCCGTCTCTAGGTCCAAATTGTTCATCTCGTAGAGAGCTGCTCTGTCGTCTGGGATGTCAGGACAGTTATGCGAGTAGTGGCCATAAATACCGCATATCGCACATGGGTGGTTGGTACGCAGTGATTTATCACGAGGCATAGGGTTTGGATCTAGTTTGACCACCGGGATGTTGGGGTCGTCGTCCAACATTTGCATGTGTTCCTGCAATGCAGGTAACTGTGGGCACTGATGGGTTGGATGGCCTAACTCATCACACAGCGAGCATTTTGGAGGAGCACGAAATATGGGGGGAGGTTTAACTGCCTTGGGTGGGGGAACCGTAGTGTATGGTTGTGGGCCTCTGCCCCCAGTGGGCCTGACGAATGGAGGGGGATTCGTCGACGACGAAGGAGTCGTGATACCGGGAGGTGGTTGGGTAGAAGTAACAATGGGTTGCACCGGTTGTAGGATGACATTTGGTGTCGGTGGAGGAACGGGAGGCGTAATATACCACACGGGTAATCCTAATGTTAACCCGGGGAGACTAAGGGTAGCCATAAACGGGGCACTTACTACACCCGAAGGAGGAAATAGAAAGGGGATTGTGTGGATAGGTGTAACACCAATGTGACTAGGGACCAATGGTGGTTTGGGTAACAAGGAGGGTTGATTACCGGGTGTTTGTGAAAGAGTGCAGAGGTTAGCGACCTGGGTCTCCGGTGACGGTGGTGGAATGGCCTGGAATGTAGAGGTTATCGACGCCTCGGAGTAAAGTCTGGGTCCTACTGAGGAAATGAATGAGGTAGTTGCACCACAAACAGGTTGTTCAACCATGGTGAGACCATTTTCAGGTGTGATAGGGGCCTTGGGATCGTAATAGGTGAGCTGGTCGACCTTGACCACGCGTCCCTCATGGGGGAACATCATGGTACGAAAAACGGATGAGGCAACCGCTTTCATGGCGTACATGTAGTTGCGACCAAGTAAAAGGTTATAGTCTAGTGGGGCATTGATGACCTCAATGTCAATGAGCACGGTTTTACCCGCCAGCTGGACAGGGACATTGGCTAACAGACCTAGGGGTTGAGCCGAACGGCCGTCATAAGCTCGTAATGCAGTGGTGGACTGCTGGAGAGTAGGGGATCCCAACTTCTGCCAAACAAATGTGGACATGACGCATGTGGAGGCCCCTTCATCGATAATGCACCGATGGATGACAAGATTCCGAACAGAAACGGAAACTTGGAATGCTAAAGAGGAAGGCAAGCGGGGTTCAGACTGGTCTGAATCGAATGCGATCAACTGTGAATCATTGGGGTCAATGGCGCCAATGGCAGAGAGCAAAGTTTTGCGCTGCGAAGGACAGTTTTGCAAAACTTCTAAAGCAGACATGGCTGCAGGAGACTGGGCTAAGTCGTCTAGGATGTTGTAATTCGACACAGCGCGAGCATTGGGATTACTGTTGATGCGACAAAGTGGGAAGCGAGGTGCTTTGGAAGCGCCATCAAGTGAAGCCGGAGGTATACGTAACGTTTGATCTGTGGGATTAACGTTAGTGTTCTTGTCGGCGGGAGGGGCTTCAGAGGTGGAGCCATATTGGTTCCAACGAGTTTGGAGGTTAGCATCGGCAGTCGACATCATCAACAAATGGTGAGGACCTGAATCGAACATGGGTTGATCAGGGGCTGCATAAGTGATCTGCTGTGGTGGCACGTTTCCCTGAGGGGGGGCTAACGGCTGAGTGTTCACTACACCCTGGTTTGGAAAGGGGTTTTGCAGCACCAAAGGTTGATGTTGAGGTGGTGGAGGGTTGGGTGGTGGCTGAGGAGCCGCCTGCCCTTGACGATGGGCGTCATTTGTCCATAGTTGTCGAGCTCGCTCGAGATGTGGGCAAGCGTGGGTATAGTGGCCATAGACACCGCAAATGGAACAAGGATGGTTTGTTCGTAAATTAGCATTTTTAGGTTGTTTAGGTGGCCGATCAGGATTCTGATGAGCGGGCGCCGCGTTATTGTTTTGCGGGGGCTGGGTAGGCTGTGGAGCTTGGTTACGGTTTTGATTGTTTCCACGGTTGCGTCCTCTTCCGCGGTTGGGTTGCCCACCCTGGTTGCGTTGGTTATTTTGGTATTGGGGCTGCTGTTGTTGTGCGTACACATGCCCTTGGGCATTGGGGGGATTCTGAGGAGCCGCAGGTGCGGGAGCAGGTTGCGGTGGATAGTATGCAGGTGGAGCTGGAGGTGGTCCAGTTGCCTGTTGGGGTTGTTGGTACCCCTGAGCTGGTGGAGGTATGAGGTTAGCCGGTGCAACCGGTTGTGGGTAATGCATGGGCTGTTGTGGAAACTGCAAGGGGTTTTGTACCGTAGGTTGAGCATAGTATGTAGGAGGTACATATGCTGATGGCCCTTGGCCATAACAATGTTGTGGACAAGAGGGTCCATGAACATGATGGGTCTGGTTTGTTGGAGCATAAGAAGTTGTCGCTCCGGAACTGGATGTAGCCCTAGAAAGGTCTGGGGTGGGCATGGTGCTCACCATACTGAAAGGTTTTTCTTGCGGTGTAATTTGGCCAATAATGCCATCAGCGGCATGGGATGCCCCCGGTGTGTCACCGCGTGCAGAGTCACCTCGTGGGGCGTCAGGTATGATGGTGTATAGGTAACCTGACTGGGCATAGATAAGGTCAAACTGTTGGGCCTTAAGGATGGCCTCCTCTTCAGACTGGGGTCTTTCAGATGCTACATCCTTCGCAATGAGAGGAAGGAGGGATTTAAGGAACCAGTCTAAAAAGATTCGGTCGTCTAATTTGATCTTGCATAGGCTTCGGCGCCGACGCCAATCATGGATATGGTCAGTGATGTGCGTGGCCGTGTTCTGTCTGCAAGACAGTAGGATTTCGACGCCCGCATCATAGCGGACCGGTAGTTGAAAGAACTGCAGGAAGGTCGAGGCAAGGGAGGTAAATGTGGAATGTGTCCCATGGGGTTGCTCGATATACCATTTGGCTGCAGAGCCAGTGAAGGTGCGCTATAATAAACGGAGGCGGACAGAGTCGTCCACTATGGAGTTGGAGGAACACCATAAATGGAAAGACATGATGTGGTTCTGGGGCTCTTCTCCGGCCTTTCCCTCAAATTTAGGGATGTCAGAGGGAAGCTTAGTGGGCATATGGGGCCAAGCAGGATCATGCCTGATGGGGTCATTTGTGAGCCTAACTAAATCTGGCAGGTTGAGACTTGCCATGTATGGTAGACTGGCGGATGTGGTGACCGGAACCGGGACCTGCCTAGCCATTGTGGTATGGTGTAGGGGTCCAGTAGTGCCTATAGGTATGCTAGGTATGGAGGGTATGTGCCCTCCAAAAGGTGTGGCCTGATATGGGTTAGCACTTCCAAGTGCAACTTGGGTTACACTTGGGTTAGGAATCGCGCTAGGGATGCCTGGTATAGCACTACCAAGTGCAACATGAGTTACACTTGGGTTAGGAATCGCACTAGGGATTCCTGGGATCGCACTCCCAAGTGCAACAGGAGTTACACTTGGGTTAGGAATCGCACTAGGGATTCCTGGGATAGGGTTTGTGGAAACCGAAGGGGGTATGACCCCCATGTTGGGCATGCCCATGACAGGTGGTGGTCCTGTGCTAGGCATTCCTGAATGTGGAGTGGTACCCATATTGGGCATACCCAAGGGGGTGGATGTTGCCATGGATGGTACTCCCGCAGAAGGGTTTGCGGATGTCTGACCTATGGTTAATGTAAATTGTGGATCATCTGGTGTTCCAGACATAATTGTGGTTGGTGGTAACTCTGTGGGGTTTTCGGATTCTACCTCCAAATCAAAGGTGAAGTGGGGTATGTCAGAATCGGATGACCGTCTAGATGATCGACGATGTGTCGAATCAAGGGATAATGCTCTGCGTCCGTGACGTGGAGAGCCAAGTGGACTAAACTCTGGGAGTTCGCCCCGTAGACGACGAGAACGTCTAGAATTCTCAATGGTGAGAATATGTTTTTTATGTAAAAATTTGTTTTAAGTATCAGGTGGTGATATATATGTAAAAGACTCAAAACCCTAATGCAACCAAGGGTGCAAAAAGGGGGAGTGAAAAAAGAAGGCTCACAGGCCAAAAAATCAATCCTCAAAAAATGCACTTATTCTAGCAGCTGTGCTACAATAAGTGGAGGAATGCAACAACCGGTCAGAATACCAACATGCAAGCGGCTCCTAGAAAAAATAGGTGTAACTAGACTCAAAAGGTGGTAAAGATCATGCAAACACCTAATCTAAAAGTATTGTGACTCAAACAGACGTTATCCCCTGCAAGGTGATGAAATCCAAGTCAGACAATATGAATGTAGAGACAACGGCTAGATATCCCCCTACCGGGAGGGACACCGGGTAATCAATCCTAAAAAGACAGGCTACTAGGATACTCCGTTCATGACGCGTCGAGAAAAGGTAAATCTGTCGTTTGGTCCTTTGATCGCAATATCCCAATACAGGGATATCCCGAGAACTGCGAATGGTAGCCCTTCGGTTACTGAATGGGTTTCGGTATCCCACTCAGGCTTCCGGAACCATCCTCGCGACTTCAACCCTCCTAGGGGAGAGGCCTTCCCACAAACCGGTTGTGACCGCGCCAAAAAGTACTAAGAGATTTTAGCTCCCTAATTGGACAACTTCTATGTCTCAGATGTATGAACTGAGGGGTGTTATTGGAACACCTATCCCCCCAATACTACCTAGCTACAAGAATTCTTTTCGTGTTCCCCAAGTGGGGTTAAGAGTGTGTTCAAATTAGGGTAAGTTTTAAGTCTTAGTTCAATTAAGTGATCGTGTGAGTGCACGTGAGGTGTTGTAAACTGAACTTGAAAAAATGCTTTAAGGGAAATTTTTCAAAAAATAAAGGACTTTTCGAAAAATAACAAGCAAATATTTAAGACATTTTTTCACTAAAAGAAATTAATATGCTTTTTCAAAAAATAACTCAAAAAAAAAAAAAAAAAAAAAAAAAGGATTTCTTGAATTTTATGAAAGCAAATAATAAACTCTTTTTAAAAGAAATAAATGGATTTCTTTGTTTCAATAAAAACTGCTAAGGGCAAGATTCTAAAGAAGTAAACAAGAAAAAATTTGAATCTAGATAAAGAATGCAAAAATGAATCTTTCTTTCACTTTCTTGAAAATTTTTAAAAAGATTTCTAGGTATGCACTTTTAAATAGTAAAATTTTTTTTCTAAATCTGGAAAATGTGCAGAATTTGATACTGTAAAAAATGTGCTATGGGCAGAAAGTACAGTAAAAAATATTTTTCAAAATCGGGATGGCCGAATGAAAAAAATTCAGCCGCGCGGGTTTTGGGCGAACAGCCGCGATGGGCCGCGCGGGTTTTGGCCGCACAGTCGCAATGGACCGCGCGGGTTTTGGCCGCACAGTCGCGATGGACCGCGCGGGTTTTGGACGCACAGTCGCGATGAGCCGCGCAGGTTTTGGCCGCACAGCCGCGATGAGCAGCGCGGAAAAATGCAGAAAAGTCGCGATGGACCGCGCGACTGTCTGGAAAAAGGCCGCGATGGACCGCGTGGAAAAATGCAGAAAAGCCGCGATGGACCGCGCGACTGTCTGGCAAAAAGCCGCGAGGCGGAAGCCGTGCACGGAAACCGAGAAACAAACCCGAAAAATGAATTTTTAGGGCTGTTTTTGGGGCCAAATCTCAGATCAGCAATGGATCTGCTGTCTAAGATGGCAGATCTATGGATCTAAAGGTTAAAAACTCATAAAAACTAAGATTTAATGGCAAAGCTAGAGATCTAAAGTTCAAACCAAAGCGGAGTCGCCAAAAACTGTTGGCTCGGTTTTGCAACCAAGCTTAGTGCTATGGGCACCTACTAACTAGTAGTAGCAGTTTCAATAGAAATAAAAACAATAAACTAAATAAACAATACTTTTCATGGATCTAAACAAGAATCTAAGCAAATAATGTAAATATTTCAAAATCAAGAACAAGAAACATAATAAATAATTTTTTGTATTGAAAAGTGGGGGGCAAGCAAGTGCTTGCGATATTACCTTCAATGGTGAAGGTTGATGTTGAGCAACTCCCAAGATGAGTAGCTCCAAACTCCAATAGGTCTCTTTCTCCAAGGTTGCTTCAATGGCTAAAAGTGCTCAAGGGAGATTTCAGCAGCATAAGGATGAGATAATGGAAGGATGTGAAATGAGGAGCCCCTACCACCTTTTTATAGGTTTTGGTGGTGAGGAATACCATTTGTGGTTTTGTGGAAACCAATGGTATTGACCAACATGGTTTAGGTAATTTTCCCTCCTTTTTCCTTTTTTGAATAAAAATAATATTTTAATTCCCTTTTTAATATTTTTGGGAATTTGGACCCTTTTTGAGGGTTTTTTATGATTTTCTTGGAAAAATAATCTTTTTTAATGGAAAAAGGGGTGTACTAAGGTCTTTTGGTGACCTTTTGTTGGTTTCAGAGGCTCAGATGGTGGAAAAGTGGACAAATGGGTCATGTGAGTAAGGGAATGAGCTAGTGAGCACTTTTTAGGTGTTAACAACTACCTGACGCCTGTTTTGAGTATGTCGCAACGTCTTTCTTGAACTGGTGTGATGCCTACCCTTCTATTCTTATCTCCTTTTCCTCTTGATCTCTCCCTCTCTATTACCAAGTTGTTTCTCCAAACTTGTGACATTTGATTTTCTTGTCCTCTCGAATCAATAACTACCAAAAGATGAACCATCATGACGGTTCAACGACCCACCATTTTTCTTTCCCAAATTTATCTTTCCTTTCTTCCCAATGGTCATTCATCTTTTGGTGCAAACAATCCTATGGAACAAATTGATTGATTTGACTTCAAGAATCAAAACCTTGAGTAGTGGCACAATAGAAGTAACAATGTTGTGTTGGAATCCTGAGTTATTGCAACACATAGTTGTAGTAGCACGGTTGTAACAACGCACAACTACTGTAACATGGAGTTGTAGCAGCACAAGTAACAACATAATTGTAACATCAAGGTTCTAATGAAATGGACCAACAACTAAGGAATTGCATCTGTCATTATTCTTCCTAAATCTACTTACACATAAATAAAATGTTTGTTTTGGATGATGCAGATTGTCCAAGCCTGAAGATGCTCCCGCATCACATTGGCATTCTTTTTTCGCTACATTCATACACATTTTTATATATTGAATCCATTCCTTAGGTACTCAAATGTGCTCAAATGTTGTTCAACATGGACATATACTTCATAATATTTTTAGAAGAATAAAATATTAATGTTAAAATAACTCAAAATTCATATGGTTATGAAAATGTTTAAAAAATTAAAAATATATATTCATAAAAGTTATTCAATTTTATGTACATTTATACTTGTTGAAGTCAATGTAGGTATTTTTTAAAAGATTTATATTGTATTAAATGTGTTAAATGAAACCATGTCATTAGTTTAAACTCTTATTGTGTATATTAACATAGTAATTGGGTTTGTGTATTGTGAATAATGTTACTGGGCCTAATGGTTAAGAACATGTGATCCCTCCTAAGATGTCATAGGTTCAAATCCGAAGTGGGGTAGGGTATATACACCTCTGTAGACTTTAGCAGTTAAATCCTTATGCAAGGGGGGTCCCTTGTCCCACAAACAAGGGGGTCTCATACACCAAATTGGTGTCTCGCTTGGCGGTGATCTTCAAAATAGATTATTATTATTATTATTATTATTATTATATAATTATTAGATAAAGATAGTTTAAAAATACCATGAACACCAAAAATTTGACCAATTCACATGTAGATTTAGAGTTCATTTCCTTTTTCAAGAGAACTATTCTAAAAAAGAAAAAACATATCAATAATTTCAAATCTAAATAATATATCATATAAATATAAATATAAGTTGTGCTTTTAAGTTTATATGGTTAGATAAAAAATTATCGAATTCTCAATATAACCATGGAGTTGATGCATAATCATAATATAATTTTTATTCATATAAATTTTGTATAAATGTTTAAAAATAATATTTTTTAAATGGTATTTTAAGATTTTAATATAATATATATATATATATATATATATATATATAATTAAATTTGTTATATAAAAATTAAAAAATAATCCTGATTCATGTTTTTATATTTTATAAAATATTAAATATAGTTTAAACCTCTTGTAGACACACAATAATAAAGCTTAATTTATGCTATTGCAATACATTTAAAAAATTTGGAAATTGTTAAATCCATCAAAAGTTGTAGCAAAATCAATAAAACATTGTATTTTGACATAATGATATGCGTAACTAAGAAATTAAAAAAAATGAAAAAAAAAAACATATATATTGATTTGGTATTCATATTGGTGACCAAAAGTTTGGTTTCGTCTTTATCATCTCTTTAACCTAGTTTTAGATATGTAGTTGTATTAACCCTTCATCATGCCCTTCATCTTTTATAGAATATAGAGTGGACTATTATCCAACCCTATGCTCATGCTTTCTAGAAGGTTCGTTATATAATTCTTGCTATGTTTCGATGTGGTATGGTAAGTTTATTGATTCTATTTTATAATTATGATGGAAGATTAAGTTGGTTGTGTGAAGTTTTAATACCGTTGGAAGGCTAGAGACTTATCGTCTTGGTTATGTGTATTTTTTTTCTTAATCTCTGTTATTATTTCTTGTTGGAGTAAGAATAAGTGTTTGATAACGGCATTTTCTAGGATTTGTTGTGTTATTCAAAGGATTTATTAAAAATAGGGTAATGGTTAGTTATATTGCAGTTAAACCTACTTTGAAGACAAATGTTAGGTATAGTTGGATTAGAAAAGTTATAGTGCTTGTTATTTTAGTTAGGTATTTGCATAGATTAGTTGGGAGACCTCCAAACATTACATGGAATGAGTTGGGAAACCTTAAAAAAAAAGGTAAACTAAGGATTCTAAGAGAATGCCCAAGTTAATGAGGGTTGACAATATTGTCAATGTTCTTAAAGGTATTGTTCTAAATGTAATCAATTATGTCTTCAAAATAATCTCGTGTGCTAATATGTTTCTACAATAATGTTGCCAATAGTAACCATGTCTTCTCAAATTAACATTTCAGAGATGAAGATATATAGTTTGTTGCGAGTGGTAATTAATCTCGTTCTTTAAAATAAGTTTCTCAATAATGATCACAAGTATTTCATCTTCAGGTGATGTGAAAAACTTTTACATACTTTACAATGGCTAAAACCAAGCTAAGATATGAAAAGCCTAACTTCTAATACAATGTTAGAAATCAAGGTACATTGTAGAAGAATCAAAATAGAGTTCAACAAAAGTAAATGGTTACAACATTACAGTGTGGTGTATGTATTCATCAATAGAAATAAATAAAGTAATTATAAATAAAAAATAGAAATCAAGGTACATTGTAAAAGAATAAAATAGAGTCTAGGAAAAGTCAATGATTATAACATTAGTGTGGTGTATGTATTTATCCATAAAAATAAATAAAATAATTATAAATAAAAAATACAATTGATTGATTATAAATTGATCCAATTGGCCATCTACTTCGAATTTAATACATTACAAATTATTCTCAAAACAAGGTTGATTGAGTAAACATTGATCACCCAAAACAATCAACTGATTAGACAAACTTCAAATTCAATAATCACACCATAACACATATTTATGAATGCATAACCATTAAATTTCTTCCTTTTAGCACATTGGTCTCCTAAAAGTGATCCTTTGAGGGATCTAAACGTCGAGAGATGAAATTTATTGAATGCATATTCCTTCTCTTTCAAAAATCAGACAAACTTCCTTTACCCAACCAATTGACTAATTTTCCAATACCAAGTTGAACCCAATCGACCTGTTTGGGACCGTTGCTCCATGCCTCGTCATCCCTCATTCATTCTAGTTAAGAAATCTTGTTGGCCAATTGACCAGTGTATTAATGCATGATTGTATCGACAATCAACCTCCCTAAAGTTAAGTTTAGGGATATTCCAACACACAAGTGTGCATACAAAAACGAAGGAGAAAAAAGGGATATTCCAACACACAAGTGTGCATAATTCTACAAAACCTTCATTGAATCTGATGACATACTCATATCCACCTTCTAATGTACTCAATCAATGCTTGGTACAAGGCATGTGGATCCTTCTTGAGAATAATAATTCACTTTCTTGATTAGAGAATATGAAAAGTTATTATTTATAAGAAGATTAGGATCTGCGAAGGAGACACATGTTTAAAAAAAATCCAAAGAGGCTAAAATATATTTAGCTTGATCCTAAAATTTCATATCGATTTCACTAAAATCATAATCAAAATGAAGTAAAATGAAAGAAATCCAAGAAGAGATTATTTAAACCTTATTTTTTTTTGTTGTGGAGAAAAATTTTACTTGAGAAAATATTCTATAATAAGATGGAAGATATGTTTAAAAAGATTGAAATCAAAATTTACAAGGATAAACTAGAAAATTCCAGTAACGATCATGCTTTATGTGTCTCCTTATACCTCTTCATTGGTTCCCAAGGTAAAGAGGACTGTTATTCGGGTGCATCCCATCACAGGGTTAGAGATGATAATTTATTTTCCTCTCTTAACAATATGGATATTGATTAAAGAAAATTGTAGATAGTATTGTACTTTTAGTTGTTCAGATAGTAACATTACAATAGAGAACAAAACTATCAACAATATTTATTATGTATTGGATTTAAGTTCGAAATTTTTAATTTTTTTTTTTCAATTTTAATTGAAACTAACATTTATGATAAGTTTAATAGTATTTCACATAAAATTATTAATGAAGATAACAAGATTTACAAGTTTAAAAAATTACATCCTTCAACTCAATGCGAACCATTTTTTCCTATTACTTATGTTGATGTGATCAACAAATGATGGAATAAACATATTTGACACCTAAATAACCAAAGTATGTAGGTGATGAATAAGTCTAATCTTGTTCTTGGATTGATTTTGGTAACTCCTAAAAGTGATTTTTTATTTATTTTGCATAATACTTCTTATATTTGACACGACATATTTACAACCACATCTAAAGAGGGGTTTGAACCGAGATTTCCACACTAATACAAACCTAATCATTTCACTGCTTTCTATTAGACCACACTCCAGTGGGACTGAAGTGGGTGTTTAAGGTTTTGTTCTAGCATCAAAAGGAGAAATTAATGAACTGGGTTCTTGAAAAGAAAAGAAGATTATTCATATTTTCTATAGTGATTTTTGGGTTTTGATTTCTCTAAAAAAAATTTAGATATAGTTTCTAAGATAGGAAAATTAAGTATTAGATCTTCAAACTCCTTTTTTAGAATAGCGGAGTCATACTATGTTCGTGTTTAGAAGTTATAATGGTTAAGAATGTTAAAATGAAGTGTTTAAAGTATTATGTGAGCAATATTTTGGTGTTTAGAACTCATAATGATTAAGAATGTTAAAATGAAGTGTTTGAAGTATTATGTGAGCAACATTATATATTATGTCAACACACCGTGCAACAATATGTTGTTATGTTATTGTTCACCATAAGAATATGACCTTTGAGCATAATAATTGAACCTTTAAGGAGATGGCACAACACATTATGTATGGAAGAAATATGGACCAAATATTTTGAGTAAATCATTAGCGAGCACATGCTACATTATTAATCACAATGCTATAGGGTTTGTGAAGGGATGACATTAGAATAATAATCCAATGTACATAATCCCTCCATATTACTTTATGATCTTTGGTAGTGAGCCTCGGACATATACATAAAACCCAAAGTGTGGGAAATTAGAACATAAGAGTTATTGTTGCATTTTTGTAGGTTATGGTGAAGAATCTCAGGTTTATTGACTCTATGATCTAGAAATGATGGATGTAAAGAAATTGATTTTTATGGAGTTTATGATTTAGAAACAATAGATATGAAAGGTGAAGAAAAAATTACGTTGGTTATACCGAAAAGGCTAAGGCTTACTCATTATATGATCTAGAAACATCCATTTCTTCTCATGATTCTTCCACAAGCTATATTAATCTTCCTTTTCCTAATGGATTTTTTTAATTTTGATGATGATGCAAAGAACATTATTCCCCTATCTAGTTTTATTTTCCAAGTAAAATTAGAAATCAAATGCATAAATGTAAAAATTATTTATGATGTACATTGATGTGCTAACGTTTAACTAATACAAAAGATTGGGAATACTCATATTCCTAAAACATATGAGGAAGTACAATATCAACAAGAATTACAAGATGAAATGGAGTATAACTTAATGAACACTAAAACTTAGGAGTTAGTTCAAAATAATTCTAAGCAGAGCATTCTCACATGTAGGTTGATTTACAAGAAGAATGTTAAAGCTAATGGCCATGTCGAGAAACACAAGGATAGACTTGTGGCTAAGAGTTACTCTGATAAGGAAGGTATAGGGTATAGGTTATAAAGCATTCCAATGGAAAGTACATCATATAGATGATAACGAAAAGGAAGGTCCATCATATGGATGTTAAGTGCATATTTCTCAATGAGGACTTACATGAATAAATTTAGATGGAGTGGCCATTTGGTTCTCGATAGAGTGATGTAGATTATAACAAAATTCCTTGGTTGATACGAGAAAGTAGATAAATATCTTTAAAAAAATGGATTTATTAGTAGCCAATTAGATGGTAATGTGCATATAAAACATGTCAACAAGGAAATGGTTCTTCTAGTTTTGATGTGGCTGTTCAGTTATTATGATAAGAAGATCTAACATTCAACAAGGATTGGAGATGGTGAGCTTAGATGAGATGCATTATTTTTTGGGAATTCAAATTTAAACATTTTTATATTCTTATCTTATTAACAGGTTTTATATGAAAGATTGCAAGTCACTATTTATATTACGTTCCAAGTTATAAAAAATGTGTTAATCCTCACTTTATTGATATTATGTTGTAAAACAAATTGTATGTCAATCCTGTTTTAAGATGCATGCAAAAGTCTCGTGAGTTTGTATATCAAGATTCAAAATTACTTATCAATAGTGGGTTAAGCTCATTCTTGCAAACTAAAAACTTACAAATTTGGACTGAGTTGGGGATTTGGATGACATGATATCTGCTTATGATTATGTATTTAAATTAAGTTTTAATCTAATTTCATAATTTTGTATAAAACAATAAACTATTTCTCTTTTTCATAAAAACGAATTAAATATCATAAGGTTATTATATATCACAAATAAGATATAAACTATAACATTTTTATATTTCTCTTTTTTATAAAAACGAATTAAATATCATAAGGTTATTATATATCACAAATAAGATATAAACTATAACATTTTTATGTACTTTGATATTATACCAACCAATGGTTTTTGTATACCACAAAATCATTTTCTTCATCAAAAGGAAAAAGCATTAATTTGGTATCCATGATTAGGTACATCTAAAGAATTTTGAAGTACATCAACTTTATAATAGGTAATTAATCATGAATAAAGTAATTGATCTATAATATTATCCAATTAATAAAAAGTTAGCATATATCTTCTTCAAGCTCAAGGTAAAATTTTTAAAATTGAAAAATCTAAGAAAAGTGATATTAGTGTGTAATAGTGAAGATTAGAGAAAGATGTTGTAATAGTGAAGATTAGAGAAAGATGTTGGAATTAATAGCACTTATCTTCAGTCACTAAAATATAATAAATAAAGTTGTTGCTTTAGATTATCATCAGTTTATTATTTCACTGTAATTTCGGTTTCTTTTTCATCATCCTATCATTTTTCATGATAGTTCTTTGTATTATTTTTACTCTCTCCATGGATTTGAAGAATCTAATGTTTATTGATGGTATGATTTAGAAACAATGGATATGAAGAATCTAAATGGATGTGAAAAATCACTTATGTGAAGTATAGTGAAGAAACTAAGGATTAATCATTCTATGATCTAGAAAAGTTTTATTTTTTAAATGATTGTTCCATAAATTGTATTAGCGTTTTCTTTGTTTTATGGAATTTTTAATTTTGATGATGATACAAAGAACATTCTTTTTAGTTATTGAATTTTTTTTTCAAATAAAAATATAAAAAAATATAAAAAAAAAACTTTATAAGAAATATCAATATACTAACATTTATCTCATAAAAAATTGAAAATATTTATTTTCCTAAAACATATAAAGAAGCAAAAACTCAAAAGTATGGCAAGATGAAATGGAATATAACTCAATGAGGAATGAAATGTGGTGTTGGTTCAAAAAATTTACAAGAAAGGCATTGTTACATACAAGTGGATTTACAAGATCCAATTTAAGGTTAATGGCCATATTGAGAAATACAAGATTAGATTAGTGGCTAAGAGTTACTCTTATAAAGAAGTTACAGGGTATAAATATGTTTTATGGAAAGTCCTATCATATAGATAGATATTTATGAAACATTTGAAAGGAAAGTACACCATGAGGATGTTGAGTGTATCTTTCTTAATGATAACTTATATGAAAATTGTATGTAGTGGTCACTTGGCTTTGTTAAGGAGATTATCTTCTTATTTATAGGTTAAAGAGATCACTTTATGTATTCAAAGAAACCTTTTGGGTTTTATATGAGAAATTAGACTTAAATATATTTGGAAAAATGGATTTATTAGTAGTTATTTAGATGGTAATATGTATATACCAGCATAGATTCATTTTAAATGCTTATTTATCAAGAACGTATAAGTATCCAATTTCTTGAGGTGTTATTTTTTGAATGACTTTTTATTTGGTTTTAAAATTTTATTTTATAAGGGATATAGATTTTTTAATTATTTTTTATTTGATTTTCATTTTTATTTTGAGGATTTGGATAAAAAAAATTAATTACTTTTTATTTTATTTTTGGTACATAAAGTAATGGCTTTAGGTTGTATGACACATCTCCCCCATACTGAGCACCTAGCTTCTCTCCAACAACATGTTGACAAGGAAATTCTGCTTCAACTAATTTTGATGTGGAAGATCTTATTGTGGCAAGAAGCTCTAAGCTTCAAGAGGGTTTTGAGATATTGAGCGTAGATGAGATGTATTATATTTTGGGAATTCAAATTAAACATTTTGATATTCTTATCTTATTATCAGGTTTTATATGGAAGATTGTAAGCGATCATTTGTATAAAGATCCAAGTTAACTAAAATGTGTTATTCTTTACTTTATTGATGTTATATTGTAAAATTATTTTTTTTAATCTTGTTTTAAGATGGATGCAGAACCCTCTGAGTTTCATTGCAATGCTGCAAAAACATGATGCGATCCATAAAGATTCAAAATTCAAAAGTACTCATCAGTTCAATATTCTTGCAAAGTAAGGGCTTACAAAGTTGATTGCATGGATTCATACTGAGCTGGAGATTTTGATCACATAAAATTTACTTTTTGTTATGATTTTACACAGGTTTTTGTTATGATTTTACACAGGTTTTGGTCCCATTTCACGGTCATGTAAAAGCATAAAGAGAGAAACTGAATATCATGGTATCACAAACAACAGTATAGATAATATTTTTTTAAATTGATATTACCACAACAACCAGCGCTTTTCATATACCACACAATCCTTTTCTTCATTATAGTACAAGCATTGATTTGGTAGCCATGGTCAGGTATCTAAAGCATTTTGAAGTACATCAGCGCTACATTAGGCAATTAATCATTGATCATAGTAATTGATCTGCAATATTATCCAGCTAATGTTCAAAGTTAACGTATATCTTCACCAAGCGTTTGAGAGGCATAATTTTTTAAATTGAAATATCTGATTCATTAACGTATATCTTCACCAAGCTTTTGAGAGGCAGAATTTTTTAAATTGAAATATCTGAGAAGGGTGATATCAATTCTTAACAGTGAAGATTAAGGGATTGAAGATCAAGGATTAAGGGAGGACGTTGGAATTAATAACACTTATCTTGAGTCTCTCAAAATCTAATAGAGAGGGTTGTCCCTTTGAATTATGGTTTGTTCATTATTTCACTGGAGTTGGTTTCCCTTATTTATCACAGTTTTTATTTGTTATTTTCACTCTCCCAATACCGAATTTTGAGGATCAAATTTGGAAAGTTGTATGTACTCTCCACCATTGTTTTCTGCTAATCATTTTGATACATTTGCATTGCTATATTCTAAAGGGCTGTGAGTGAAGAGTGACTTTAGATTTTACAGTTTTTTTTTTCTTTTCTATGTGATTTTACTTGTGTTTCCATGATTTAGCTTTCAACAATTTCATCGACCCACACCATGAGAAAATTGAAAATATGAATGAATAGTGATCTTGCTGTTATATATATGAATGGAAAATACAAGTCCAATTCCATTCTACTTGATATTAAAGCATACATGAAATCGTGTAGTCATGATTTCCTTTGAACAACTCCATTAACCCATGTTTTAAGTTCAACAATAGAAGAACCTACATTAACTCCATTAACATTGAATGATCAATTTGCTACGACTCTACATAACTCTAAACCAAGGTGTACTACTAGTGAACTTAACCCATCCTTCCCATTACTTTACATTACAGTGTATGGAACTAAACGATAATCATCCCAATTCCAATCCAATCCAGTACAGAGCCCTGTGTATGAGTTAGTTAGCCTTACTGAAAAAATGAGACTGTTGGGCACTTGAATTTCAAGGAGAAAGAAGCACACGAGGCGGCCTATGATAGAAAACCCTTCCCATGTTCCTCCTCATCTTTTGGCTTTTGCCTGTTTTCTCTTTGTCTTTCATCAAATCTCCTCTTTTAAATGATGTGCTGTTGCTGCTGCTGCTGCTGGGCACTGCATCTTCTATGTTGAAATTCCACTCGTTCTCCCACCGTGGCTGCGCGCATGTAGAACACAAAACACTCACACTGCAATGCAAATGACATCAATTCCATAATCAATATCTAACACTAACCGTAGAAATCAAATACACAGACACTAACCCTAGAAATCAAATACACAGACACAAACCCTAGAAATCAAATACACAGACACAGACATACGCTGTAGCTATTCTTATCAAACAAATCTGTTGTTGTGACAGAGCAAGACCTTGAGGGACTTATTACTTGGCGCGGGACCTGCTGCTTCTGATCAGAACATGATTTTGGAGGGCTGTGACCATCGCCTGAGCACTCCTGATCACACGCCAAGTCTGCTGCAATGACGTGGGAATCCATGTAATCTATTTGCAGTTAGAGTATGATTGCCTGCCTGGGGTTACAGGCATTTGTCTACTGAAATAGATATATGATAAAATGACCAACCGGGATAGAGAGAAACCACCCACTGTTTTTGTCTTCGAAACCGGTTAAATACAACATAACCTGCAAAAAAAAATGGTAAACATGGTAAACAATGGCGGAAGGAATGCTAAAAAATAGGAACATAGTAAACTATGGAGGAAGGAATGATGTGGAAAACTGCAAAGGCAATACCGTTGGCGGCCTCTGGTTTTGATATTACGACCTATACGTGGCATCCAGCACACCAACCGACAACTACGGGATATTCAACGTCATCAATCACGCTCCTATTCTTGTTTCGTGGACCGAAATTTTAGATATGAATACTGAATATGGTTTAAAGTGGTTTAAAGATAGTATTTAGTTTAAAGATAGTATTTAATTTAAATATAAGATATTAATTTGAAATGATATTATTTTTTTATATAAAATACTAATAATAATATTTTAAAATACTATAGCAAATACAGTTTATTTAATTTATTTTAAATATAAGATAGTATTGAGTTTAAATATAAGATATTAATTTGATCCCATCTGATGGCTTGAAATTTTAGATAAAACTCTGAATTTTTAATTTATTGAATTATATAAAGATTTTGAAAAATATATTTAAAATATTTAAAATGATATAATAAAATTTTAAAACAAATCAATTAATTATTAATATGGGTTGGTGCAAGCTAATGCTAGTCACTCATGACGCGTTAGTCGCAATGGACTTCTGGAAAAACAGAAATCTGAACGTTTAAAAGCAATATTAGAGCTATCTACACAACTTTTTGGAATATGGTGCAAGAAGATCAAACGTAGAAAATCGGATTGCTTTCCGGAATATATAAAGATTATTTATGGAAATTAAGCATAACTCCCAAAAAATGGGGTTCTCCTAAGGTTGGTATGTTATTTTTTAAAGAAAATATAATGAATATGTTTGCGTTAGCCCTCTGGTTCGGTATTCAAATGGTGGATTTAAAAAAAAAAAATTATATACAGTCGTAGATAACAGGCCGTTCTAGTGCGGCGTTATTTTTTCATATTTATTTATGTTAATTTTACTTTTTTTTTAATTAAGGAAGTCAGCCCATCCCTAAAATGATGAGGCCTAGCGTTAGCCCTCGATATCATGGTCTTAACCTAATCAATCAACAATTTTTTTTTTTAGGATGTATGTTTTTGTGTGTACTTGTGTGGGTCCTTTTCCGTTTTCAAAATAGGTGAGCCAAGAAAAAGTTATAGACGGAAGAAATAACCTACTCTTTGTGTAAGATTGATCTTAGTGCAATTGAAATTAACTAAAAAATATGAACAAATAATAGTTTTAATAAAAGATTACATATTCGGAATCTGCACACATAGTTCTACAAGTGTGTGCAATTTCATTTGCAGGGGACAAGTGTAGCATACGCAGAATCATGCTCGAAACAGAAGAAGTTATAGAATAAGATGTATTTTTTTATATTATTATATGTATTTTGGCAACCCGAACCTAAAACCATAGCAGCCAAGTTATCCACCACGTTGGTGGGAAACGAATTACCCGCCAAAATTTAAAAACTAAACTTGCGCGTGCGCATGTATTTAAAAAGCGCATACGAGGAAAATGGTGCGCATGCGTCCAAGAATGCGTACGTGTCCAAATGTGCACACGCGCAAATTGGCACGTGCGCGTTGTTTTTACTGAAGTTTGAAATTTTCCATATTGATTAAATAATTTTATAAAATATATATATTTTTAATAATTAATAATGTTTTAAATTGAATTAAATTAAATATATATGATGATGATGAGGAGGAGGATGGGGATGATGACGATGATGTTGATGATGATGATGGGGATGATGATGATGAGGATGATGGGGATGATGACGATGATGTTGATGATGATGATGATGAAGATGATGGGGATGATGACGATGATGTTGATGACGAGAATGAGGATGATGATGCTGATGATGACGAAGATGATTATGATGATGACGATGGAGATGATGATGATGACGTGGATGATGATGATGACGATGGAGATGATGATGATGACGTGGATGATGATGATGACGAGGATGATGATGCTGAGGATGATGATGATGATCATATTCGTCATCATCAGTATCATCATCTTCATCTTCCTACTCATCTTCATCCTCCTCCTCCTCCTCCTCCTCATCATCATCATCTTCGTCATCATCATCATTATCAATGATGATGATGATATTGACGATGATGATGATGATTGAAGATGATGATGTTGACGATGATGATGACAATTGATAATGATGATAATGATGATTGATAATGATGATGATGACGAAGAAGATGATGATGATGATGATGATGATGATGATGATGATGACAATGATGATGATGAGGAATAGAGTGATGACGACAATGATGATGATGGAGATGATGATGATGATGATGATGACGATGATGATGATGTTGACGATGAAGATGATGATGATGTTAATGATGAAGACGATGACCAAGATGATGATGATGATGATGACGGGGATTACGATGAGGATGAGGATGAGGATGAGGATGAGCAAGTGGGTGATGATGATGATGACGACGATGATGATGATGTTGATGATGAAGATGATGACCAAGATGGTGATGATGATGATCATGGCGATGATGATGATGGGGGTGAGGATGAGGATGATGATGATGATGAGCAAGTGGGTGATGATGATCGTCATCATCAACATCATCATCTTGATATTCGTACTCATCTGCATCACCATCCATCATCTTCATCATCATCATCATTGATAATGATGATGATGACAAAGACGATGATGATGATGTCATCATTGAAAATGATGATGTCATCATTGAAAATGATGATGATGATGAAGATGATAATGCTGATGATGACGAAGATGATGGATGATGATGAAGATGATGATGATGACATTGATGATGATGATGATGATGAAGATGATGGCCAAGATGATGATGGTGATGATGATGAGTATGGGGATGATCACAAGGAAGTGGGGGATGACGATGATGATGACTATGGAAATGATGATGATGGCGTGGATGATGACGATGACGAGGATGATGATGATGAGGTTGATGATGACGAAGATGATTATGATGATGATGTGATGAGGAGGAGGATGATCATGATCATATTCATCATCATCTTCATCTTCATACTCATCTGCATCATCATCCATCATCTTCGTCATCATCATCATTCATAATGATGATGATGACGAAGATGATGATGATGATGTCATCATTGATAATGATGATGATGACAAAGATGATGGATGATGATGATGACATTGATGATGATGATGATGATGAAGATGATGGCCAAGATGATCATGGTGATGATGATGAGGATGGGAATGATGACGAGGAAGTGGGGGATAACGATGATGATGACTATGGAAACGATGATGATGACGTGGATGATGACGATGACGAGGATTATGATGATGAGGATGATGATGACGAAGATGATTATGATGATGATGAGGAGGAGGAGGAGGATGAGGATGATGATGGTGATCATATTCGTCATCATCAACATCATCATCTTCATCTTTGTACTCGTTTGCATCATCATCCATCATTAATGATGATGATGATGAATATGATGATGATGATGATGATGAAGATGATGATGATCATAATGACGAAGATGATGCATGATGATGAAGATGATGATGATGATGATGAAGATGATGATGATCAGAATGACGAAGATGATGGATGATGATGAAGATGATGATGATGACGTTGATGATGACAATGATGATGAAGATGATGGCCAAGATGATGATGGTGATGACGATGAGGATGGGGATGATGATGAGGAAGTGGGGGATAACGATGATGATGACTATGGAAACGATGATGATGATGTGGATGATGACAATGACGAGGATGATGAGGATGAGGATGATGACGACGAAGATGATTATGATGATGAGGAGGAGGAGGAGGATGAGGAGGATGATGATGGTGATCATATTCGTCATCATCAACATCATCATCTTCATCTTCGTACTCATCTGTATCAACATCCATCATTAATGAAGATGATGATGAAGATGATGATGACGAAGATGATGATGATTATGATGATGAAGATGATGGATGATGTTGAAGATGATGATGATGACGTTGATGACGATGATGATGATAAAAATGATGGCCAAGATGATGATGGTGATGATGATGAGGATGGGGATGATGATGAGGAAGTTGGGGATAACGATGATGATGACTATGGAAACGATGATGATGACGTGGATGATGATGATGATGAGGATGATGATGACGAATATGATTATGATGATGATGAGGAGGAGGAGGGTAATGAGGATGATGATGGTGATCATATTCGTCATCATCTTCATCTTCGTACTCATCTGCATCATCATCCATCATTAATGATGATGATGATGATGATGTCATCATTGATACTGATGATGACGACGAATATGATGGATGATGATGAAGATGATGATGCTGACGTTGATGATGATGATGATGGTGATGATGATGAGGATGGGGATGATGATGAGGAAGTGGGGGATAACGATGATGATGACATGGATGATGACGATGACGAGGATGATGATGATGAGGATGATGATGATGAAGATGATTATGATGATGATGAGAAAGAGGATGATGATGACGATGATGATGGTCATCATATTCGTCATCATCAACATCATCATCTTCATCTTCGTACTCATCTGCATCATCATCCATCATTAATTATGATGATGACGAAGATGATGATGAGACATCATTGATAGTGATGGTGATGATGAAGATGATGATGATCATGATGATGTAGATGATGGATGATGATGAAGATGATGATGATGATGTTGATGATGATGATGATGATGAAGATGATGGCCAAGATGATGATGGTGATGATGATGAGGATGGGGATGATGATGAGGAAGTGGGGGATAATGATGATGATGACTATGGAAATGATGATGATGATGATGACGAGGATGATGATGATGAGGATGATGATGATGAAGATGATTATGATGATGATGAGGAGGAGGAGGATGAGGAGAATGATGATGGTGATCATATTCTTCATCATCAAAATCATCATATTCATCTTCGTACTCATCTGCATCATCATCCATCATTAATGATGATGATGTCATCATTGATAGTGATGATGATGATGAAGATGATGATGATCATGATGACAAAGATGATGGATGATCATGAAGATGATGGCCAAGATGATGATGATGATCATGATGAGGATGGGGATGATGACAAGGAAGTGGGGGATAACGATGATGATGACTATGGAAACGATGATGATGATGCGGATGATGACGATGACGAGGATGATGATGACGAAGATGATTATGATGAGGAGGAGGAGGAGGAGGAGGATGATGGTGATCATATTCGTCATCATCAACATCATCATCTTCATCTTCGTACTCATCTGCATCATCATCCATCATTAATGATGATGATGACGAAGATGATCATGATGATGATGAAGATGATGATGATCATGATGATGAAGATGATGGATGATAATGAAGATGATGATGATGACATTGATGATGATGATGATGATGAAGATGATGGCCAAGATGATGATGGTTATGATGATGAGGATGAGGATGATGACGAGGAAGTGGGTGATAACGATGATGATGACATGGATGATGACGATGAAGAGGACAATGATGATGAGGATGATGATGACGAAGATGATTATGATGATGAGGAGGAGGAGGAGGATGATGAGGATGATGATGGTGATCATATTTTTCATCATGAACATCATTATCTTCATCTTTGTACTCATCTGCATCATCATCCATCATCTTCATCATCATCATCATTGATAATGATGATGATGACGAAGATGATGATGATGATGAAGATGATGAAGAAGATGATGGATGATGATGATGCCAATGTTGATGATGAAGATGACGATGAAGATGATGACCAAGATTATGTCGAGGAGGAGGAGGAGGATGAGGATGATGATGAGGAAGTGGGTGATAACGATGATGATGATGATGATGACGAGGATGATGATGATGATGATGAGGATGATGAGGATGACGAGGATGATGATGATGAGGATGATGATGATGATGCTGATGATGACGAAGATGACTATGATGATGATGATGAGGAGGAGGCTCCTTGTAGAGGGAGAGTGTCATGGATTCTATGTGTTATTGATGACGCATGAGGTCTAGAATTTTCAATTAAGGCCCAGGTGGAATTCAATTGAACCCAATATGTTTCGATATGATCTCAAGGAATCGGTTTTCATTCTTCGATGATGTTCAATGCTTTTCAACATATCCACGGTCTTGCATGGTAGGCTGAGGATGGATTCATGGAATTCGATATTTACAAAAGATGTTTTTTGTCAAAATGAAATTCAATTTGCCTCTTTGATGAATCCTCCTCTACAAGACTTCATTTATTGCATGAATGTCACTGACTCACAAAAACTTTAAACAACACTCAATGGCATGCAACTATAACCACAAACCAAGCAGAGGTTGATTTTATGCATTGATATAGAGAGGTGGTAGTAGGCAGACAATATGAAGAAAAAATGAGATAGAAAAAACATTTGGACCAACGTACCACAATGCTTATTAATAAAATTTAAAAAAACAATTTTTGGCTTAGGAATTGTGGTTTATCACCACGTTTCTCTTTGACACTCGCCATCAAAATACATATAAAAATAACACGTCTTTACATCCTCTTCCTTTTAAATCCTCATTGCATAGTAATAAATAAGGATTATTATGCATGCACATCCTCACCTTACAATGTCAATTGGGTCCAGGCGCATAGACAACTATAAATTATCAAATGTGTCAAAGAGTAAGCCTTTCCAATAAAAATTAAGACCCACCCTTCAAACTTTATCACCAAGTCCAATTTATGCAAATATTTTCGAAGTGGGGGGAAGGTTTGGCATTAAATGGTGTAAACGTTGGGGAATAAATGGTTTATATGTTGTACAAGGGCACGTGCGCAGGTTTGGGCGCGTACGCGCTCCTCACGTGTACGTGCAAAAAACACACATGCATGTGTTTTAACACACGTGCGCGACCTTGTTACTAGTTAAAAAAAACAGATCTCTCTGTTTCCCAGGAATTCTACCAAAATCACGGCTTTCACTTCTTCCGCGGCTTCCAAGCTCTCACAGGTTGCTCATTGGCTCACACACATTGATATTTTGGACACTCTTTGATCTATTGGACACAAAATCACCCTTGGAATCTATCAAACATCTTCAGTGTTCTTGGAATCTAGTGGATTCAATCAAGCTACCAGTTTCCATTGTAAGTGGAGATCGTTTCTATAGAGGTATGGTGAATTGTAAATGAGTCTTTTTATTCACAAGATTTGAGATGAGCCCATGCCTTTTTGTTTTTGTCATATTCCCACAACAATATCCATGCATAGACAACAAAGAATTTGACAAGAAGATTTCCCAAGTTCACATCTAAAAAAACTCATATGAACACTAGACAAGATGAAGTATGCAACCTCCTCATTGTGTAATTAGTTCCCATGTTAATTTTGTTCTTTTCACCTCATATTATGCTAGCAAAAAAACCACACACTCACTAAACATAACTAAAAATATCACTTCAACTCATCCACAAAACCTCAACTCTCTCATCTCTTATTCAATACCATTGTGTGGAATGAGGATATCTCTAAGTATATGCACCTTTCCTTTCTCTATGAATCCAAATATGATAATTTTCATCCATATTTACCATCCTTACAATATCCCCTCACCTCTAACAATGATTTTTTTTCCAAAAACCAAGACTTCCCCACTTCATGCTCTATTCAACATGATGATTGTTGGTATAGTCCCTAGTTCCCCACTCTCCAACACCTCCCCACCCTAGATATTTCACATTGAAAGGTCAAATTATATTTCTCCTAATCACCCTTCCCAAGACCATGATCTTTGTTAGAAACCTTTGCATCCTCCTAAAGGTTTTGCACAAAACAAGGTATACATTCATTCTATTGTGATGCATTGTTGAATTCAACCATGGGTATTTTAAACTCAAAACCACATTCTATCATCTCAAGGTTTATAGATCTAAGGAAATAGTTTGTTGTTGTTTCTTCAACTCCTTAATGTGTTATATAACCTAGTAATTTACTATGGTAAAGGACATTGCCTCAAATGGAAGGATATACCATTCCACTAGGAAGACAAAGCAATCAAACTAGGTGCAAAGTCCTAGAATTGATAACATTAAGGGATAAAGCAAAAAATGCAATTAATTAAGGTTACCTTATTTGATGTAGAAAAACTATCAAACTATTCCCAAGGCATCTCTAGCCATCTCTGTCATAGGGTGTTACTACCATAATTTTTATGAATTCATGGCCAGGAAAGACACTAGTTTCTCCTCTCTACACTTGACCAAACATTATCTATATTGATTGGAATTGTAAGGGATAATGATGTTTATTCAAACACAAATAAACCAACATAGTCTGTATTTGTATATGTTAATTTGTAAAGTGGTAAGCTATGTTGGAATGTGTCAGGTTCATTGTATAATGGCACTAATATCTTATTTGTTGTTTCTTTTGCAGGGGTAGGCCTGATAGTTGTGTTAAAGAGACTTTTGGAGATGGGAAACTCACGAAACGTAAAAACAAAAATAGAAGGAATCTTCCCATTGAAAAGGTCAATGACTTAAGAGAAAAGGCCAGTTTGGGAATGGAAAGACTGAGACATGGTCCTATCATTGCCCCAGATCCTGCCACTAATCCTAACACAGTTGTTGACATGAAAACCTCTTATTCAGAACCACGGGTAAAGCAGTCGCGTCCAATAGACCCAACTCAAATTCCAACATCAACACAATCTCCAACCAGCAATCCATCAACGAGTCATTCTGAAGTTCCTCACGACACAAGAATTTTGGGAGATGCTGCATGTGTAGAGATGGACATACAAGCCTTGCTCAATTTTCAATCTCTCCAAGAAGACCACAACCCTGTCGACCACACTCCCAATATGGCCCAATCTATGAACGAAGCACCACAACAAACAAGCTCCGGTATTCATGTCGCATGTCCACCCTACCTACCTCGACTGTCTAGTGCAAGAAGAAGAACTCCTAGATGTATTCATGTGGATGAGAGTGCTATGTCAAGGCTTGAAGGCAAGTTGCCAAAACACACTATCGAATGGCAATGCAACAAAATTGTCAAAGAATATTTTGAATCCAAAGGTGATGTAGGTAAATGTCAATTATTGTTATGTTTGTTAAAGTCATGTTCTTTAGCTATTGTTAGGAGAATTTTTGGAATAAAGATGGTTAAAAGTTTAGAGGCCAACAGTCATATTGTTAGAAATATCCAATCTGCATTTAATGCGATTGGGAAGAAGTCTCGTACAAAAGATCTTTGTGAGGCTCATCGTGTTTTAGCGGAATCAGTTGTAAGCAAGTCCACAAGGCAACGTAGACTGCTATCACACACTTCTCACATACTGAAATTAAATAGAAAAACTATTAAAAAGTATTCTGTTATAAGAGAAAATCTTGACACTCCGAGTGGAAACGATTGTTGGGATTTTGTTGGTAGGTTGCCTCGTGCAGATAGGAAGCTAATTGATGTTGTTAAGGAGTTAGTACAAAATTTCTGGCATGATCATTCTAGACCTTCATCAAACCAAAGAGACGTGCTAAAACTGAGAAAAAGG
Source organism: Larix kaempferi (assembly GCA_027924585.1). NCBI lineage: Eukaryota > Viridiplantae > Streptophyta > Pinopsida > Pinales > Pinaceae > Larix > Larix kaempferi. The sequence goes on along the minus strand of BSBM01000307.1, from coordinate 7,362,848 downwards.
TTCTACTGAACGTGAGCCCCATGTTAAACACTTCCTTGACACCACACAGACTGAACTCTATGAGATATTCAGGAACGAGCACACACAATTGAACCTTGGCCAAAGGTCCTTTGAGAAATGCAAACCATGGTACATTCGTATATGCATTGATCGAAACACTTGTTGTTGTAGATACCACGTAGAATATGAATATTATTATGACACATATAAACATATATTTTGTGATTTGCATACTAACATTGTGCAGGGATGCAATGAATCCATACTACCACCAAATGCATCAAGAGACTTTATCCACAACTTCATGTGTCCAAGGCCCGAAGGACAAAAGTATTATAAAAAATTGTGTCTATATGGGACATGTTCTATGTGCAGTGGGTTTTCTCTTTTGAACCGTTGCATTCATGAAAGCAAGGACACATAATTTGGCATGATGGGTGTGGTGATGCAGAGCTTCAAGTACGTGACCTATCAATTAGACAGTGTCAGAAAATGTAAGAGGATTGCATTGGTAAAGTCACAGGTACAAATGAATATTGCATATTTTTCATATTACATGTTCAATTTATGGCATATACATTTTTCCAAAGGCCACATTTTAATATTTCCCTTATTTCCATGGTAACAGGTACCAGTATGTGACTTCTTGATGGAATTCTACGAGAAAACTGAGCAGTATGTTCAACATGTGCATGTAGTGCGATGGAAAAATGAGCAGTACAGAAAATGCAGGGACACATTTCCCATTGGAACCATAGTGTCAGTTGTCGATTTTGCAGAAAATTACACCCTTCAGCCACAAAATGAAATCTAGAGTCAATACTACCATTCAGACCAAGTCAGCATCATGGTACATATTATGTATAGGCATGGGCCAGAGAGCAGTAATGACAAGAGGATAATACTGAAGGAGAGAAACTTTTACATAAGTGATGATAGAACCCATGATCTGCATTATGTGCAACATTGTTTTCAAATTTTCTATGATCAGTTGAAGGAGAGAGATATACAGATGGATTAGCATTGGATATGGTCGGATGGTTGTGCAGGCCAGTTCAAAAATGCCCGAGTATTCCAATGGATGAGCACTTTACATAAGATTTTTAATGTGCCGCATATCTGGAACTATTTTGAGACCGGGCACAGTAAAGGAGAGCATGATGGGGCCGGTGCATGAATCAAGACCGCACTACAAAGGGAAGAGATGAGGTTTGACAGGGAACCTCATATCTAAGATGTAGAATCCATAGTTCAATGGTGCTCCGCAACAATGTAAAAACGAGCAAGAGATCAACAAACATCATCGGTGGAAGGACGTGTGGCGAGAAATGTTTGGATAGTGGTTGGCATAGATCGATCGTGTTCCTATAGTTGCGGCACAGTACAAGGAACACGTGGATTTCATTCAATTCAAAGCTCAAACAACCACATATATGAAATATGGATGCGAAAGCTTGCATGCTTTTGCAACCCTTGCAGCAGCAGTGAATGGGATGAATGCGAATGCATGGACTGGGTTGATGAATGGGATCGTGTGTCACTTTCAGTATACCAACGTGCAGTTGTTGAAACAACCCAGTTAGAGGAGGGCCAGTCAGCGATTTCTACATACTACGAGCATATCTCAGATCTTATACAACCAGGACACATATACGCAGTTGTTGTACCGAAAGACAATGAATGGGGCATGGATTATTGGTTGGCACAGTGCATCCAAGGTAAACAAACCCTCTACGGATCATTATTTGACGATGAAGGAATTGAATTTCCTACTGGCTCAATGGTGGTTAAGGGGGAATATCTTACACTAGATGAGAAGTCAATAAATACTAGCAGGCATGTATTCATGGATTACAGACCAGGTTCAGTGGTGTATCACTTCACAAACTTCATCGTTGGCAAAAAAATCCATCTTCAAACAATTCCCAGCAAGAGCTCAACCAAGGTATGCTACTAGCTACCTCATTCAAAGCACGAGAGATTGATGGAGACAATTAGCAATAGAGAGGATCTAGATGGATTTATTGAATGAGGCCAGTCAACTTTACATAAGAGAAAGAATTGCATCAAAGAATGTTATGTTCTACATCGAGGTATGTGTAGTTTTATTTTATTTCGTTGGTACATGCATTTTTTGTTGATACATACATACATACATGTCTTTGCCTATGTTTTTTATTTTTCCTATATGTATTAAACTGTTCCATGATTCTCTTTTATGTTGAATAAAATGGTGATGTGATTTGGATCAAATTTGATTAAATTGAGTTAGTATTTTCTTAAATATATCTATTTATGTTTGTAGCATTTGAAGATAGTGGTTTTGATAGGTTCTCAAGATTAGAATTACCTAGGTTTTAGGAAATTTTTTGAAGTACATAGTCTATTACAATGGTCTTGAAAATTTAACTTGGTAGATGAAACCTTGCAGGAATCCATGTATGGATAGAAGGGTCTTCCACTTGGGGTAGGGAGTTATGATAAGGTTTCAAGGGTGGTATTTTTGAGATCTATACTTGAGAGGGACTTGTCATCATCATAGATAACCACTTAGAGGGAATTTTCATCATCATCATCAACATCATCTCTAGGCTCCTCATCAACATCTCTATCATCATCATCTTCTTCATCATCACCATCACCATCACCACCATCGTCAATGTCTTCATCATCGCCACCATCGTCAACGTCTTCATCATCGCCACCATCTTCATCATCATCATTAACTCTAACTCTAACCCTAATTCAATTTCCTTCTATAACTCTAGCCCCAACCCTCACCCAAACCCTAGCACTAATCCATCTTCTTCATCATCACCATCACCATCACCATCCCCATTGCAGAGTTGACCCCCGTGTGCAAAAATTACACACTCCCTCACTGAGCAAAACCCTAGTTTCCAAGATGGATGTTCAAGATGGCACCGGGACCATGGGACCAGAGGAGAGGGTCACCCTTGGCACTATCCCAACGTCTTGAATCCAATGGAGTCGATGGTTCATCGATCGGAGCCATGGTCATCATTCTATGGCTCGTTCCGTCTCGCATCCAAAAGGCCTTCAGGAACACCTGCTAGATACTTGCCGGGGGCATAGAAGTCCAACCATGCAGCAAAACTGGGCTTCAGGGAGTCCTGCAAGTGTGTGTAGGTAGGTTCCAGCTGGGAACACTGTCCGTAAGTGCCGAACGGATGATTTTGCAGAGTTGACCCCTGTGTGCAAAAATTGCACACTCCCTCACTGAGCAAAACCCTAGTTTCCAAGATGGACATACAAGATGGCACCAGGGCCACAAGACCAGAGGAGAGGGATGCCCTTGGAAATATCCTGACGTCCTGAATCCAACAAAGTCGACGATTCATCGATCCGAGCCACGGTCGTCATTCTATGGCTCGTTCTGTCTCGCATCCAAAAGGCCTTCAGGGACACCTGCTGGATACCTGTTGGATACCTGCCGGGGGCATAGAAGTCCAACCGTGCTACAAAAATGGGATCCGGGGAGTCCTGCAGGTGTGTCTAGGCAGGTTCCAGCTAGGAACGCTAGTCGTAAGTGCTTGGCAGATGATTTTGCAGAGTTGCCTCCCATGCGCAAAAATTCCACACTCTGTCACTGAGCAAACCCTAGTTTCCAAGATGGACGTACAAGATGGAACCAGGGCCACAGGACTGAAGGAGAGGGGTGCCCCTAGCACTATCCTGACATCCTGAATCCAATAGAGTTGATGGTTCGTCAATTGGATCCACGACCGTCATTCTATGGCTCATTCCGTCTCATATCCAAAAGGCCTTCAGGGACACCTGCTGGATACTTGCCGGGGGCATAGAAGTCCAACCATGCAGCAAAACTAGGCTTCAGGGAGTCTTGCAGGTGTGTGTAGGCAGGTTCCGGCTAGGAACACTAGTCGTCAGTTCCCGACGGACGATTTTGCAGAGTTGACCCCCATGTGAAAATTGTACACTCCCTCACTGAGCAAAACCCTAGTTTCCAAGATGCACGTACAAGATGGCACTAGGGCCATGTGACCAGAGGAGAGGGGCACCCCTAGCACTATTCGGGTGTCCTGAATCCAGCGGAGTTGACGGTTCATCGATCAGAGCCACGGTCGTCATTTTATGGCTTGTTGTGTCTCGCATCCAAAAGGCCTTTAGGGACACTTGCTCGATACCTGCTGGGGGCATAGAAGTCCAACTGTGCAGCAAAGCCAGGCTCCGTGGAGTTTTGCAGGTGTGTCTAGGTAGGTTCCATCCTAGAACACTGGTCGTAAGTGCTCGATGGACGATTTTGCAGAGTTGGCCCCCGTGTGCAAAAATTGCACATGCCCTCACTCAGCAAAACCCTATTTTCCAATATGGATGTACAAGATGGCACCGGGGCCACGGGACCAGAGGAGAGGGGCGCCCTTGGCACTATCCCGATGTCCTGAATCCAACAGAGTCAACGGTTCGTCGATCGGATCCACGGTCACCATTCTATGGCTCGTTCCATCTTGTATCCAAAAGTCCATCAGGGACACCCGCTGAATACCTGCCGGGGGCATAGAAGTCCAACCGTGCAGCAAAACCAGCCTCCGAGAAGTCGTGTAGGTGTGTCTAAGCAGGTTTCAGGGAGTCATGTAGGTGTGTTTGGGAAGGTTCCGGTTGGGAACGCTAGCCATAAGTGCCCACTGGATTATTTTCCAAAGTTGACCCCAATGTGAGGAACATCCAAATTTGCTCAAGGGGGCCATTTCTCATCTGGAGGCCCCCAGGCATGCGTCGCCATCATGGACAAGTCCACTGTGGCCATGTGGACCTATGGGGGTTGATGGAATCCAAGTCCGCTCGCCGGTTTGGGTTCCGTGGCTCGGGGGAAAATCCTCCAGGTGTCCCTAAACGGCCCCGGGGTGCTCAACTAGAATGCTCGTGGCACCCGGACCTTAGCTCGGTTCACGAATCCGTCGACTCTAGTGGGTCCAGGATGGTGGGTTTCAGCTATGGGACCCCCCACAGCGTCCCTGAAAGATCGGAAAGCGTTTCCAATGAGCCATCTCCGAAGCTAGGGTTTTGCTTAGTGATGGCCATTCCATATTTGCTCAAGGGGGACATTTCTCGTTCGGATGCCGCCGGGCATGTGTGGCCACCGTGGACAGGTCCACTATGGCCACGTGGACTTGTAGGGGCCCATGGAATCCAAGTCCACATGCTAGTTTGGGTTCTGTGGCCGCGGATCAAATGCCCAAAGTGTCCCTAAATGGCCATGGGGTGCCTAACTAGAATGCTCGTAGCACCTGGACCATGGCTCAGTTCGTGAATCCGTCGACTCCGACGGGTTTGGGACGACGGGTTTCAGCTAGGGGACCCCCCACATCATTCCCCGAAGACCCGAAAGTGGTGCCAATGGGCCATCCCTAGAGCTAAGGTTTTGCTCAGTGAAGGCCATTCCAGATTCGCTCAAGGGGGCCATTTCTCATCCGGAGGCAGAAGATCAGTTTTCGACAAAACGATGTAGTTAGCAGAAGAAGATCAATTTTCGACAAAACAATGTAGTTATTACATGTTGAGGCAATGGTTTCCCATGGAAAACGAGTGTAGGGTTGAGCAAAGGAAAGATGTTGGGAAATGGGCTATTACATTAGCTTTTCCAATGGGAAAGCGGTTTACAGAAGCAAATATGGCGGTTGTAGGTATCTATGCTTTTCTTCTGATGGAAATAGGATTTCCCTCGGAAGAAAAGCGTAGATACCTACAGCCGCAAAAGCATAGATACCTATAGCCGCCCATCGGAAAAGATAATGTAATAGCCCATTTCCCAACATCTTTCCTCTACTCAACCCTACACTCGTTTTTCATGGGAAACCACTGCATCCACATGTAATAACTACATTGTTTTGTCGAAAATTGATCTTCTTCTGCTAATTACATTTTTTTGTCGAAAATTGATCTTCTTCTGCCTCCCAACGAGAAATTGCCCCCTTGAGCAAATCTGGAATGGCCTTCTGGTGCTATCGGAATTCTAGTTGGGCACCCCGGGGTCATTCAGGGAGACTTTGGGCATTTGCTTTGTGGTCTCGGACCGACCAGAGTCAATGGATTTGCGAACCGAGCCACAGTCCGAGTGCCATGGGCATTCTAGTCGAGCACCCCGGGCTTGTTCAGGGATACCTAGAGGATTTTCCCCAGGGCCATGGAACCCAAACCGGCGAGTGGACTTGGATTCCGTCAGCCCGCACAGGTCCACATGGCCATTGTGGACCTGTCCACTGTGGCCACGCACGCCCGGGGGCATCCGGATGAGAAATGGACCCCTTGAGCAAATCTGGAATGGCCTTCACTGAGAAAAACCCTAGCTCCGGATATGGCTCATTGGCATTGCTTCCGGGTCTTCGGGGGACGCTGTGGGGGGTCCCCGAGCTGAAACCCACCATCCTAGACCCGTCAAAGTTGACAGATTCATGAACCGAGCCATGCTCTGGGTGCCACGGGCATTCTAGTCGGGCACCCCATGGCCGTTCAGGGACACCTGGAGGATTTGCCCCGAGGCCACGGAACCCAAACAGGTGAGCGAATTTGGATTCCGTCGGCCCCCACAGGTCCACGTTGCCATTGTAGACCTATCCACAGTGGCCACATATGCTCAGGGGCATCCGAACAAGAAATGGCCCCCTTGAGTGAATCTGGAATGGCCATCACTAAGCAAAACCCTAGCTCCGGAGATGGCTCGTTGGCACCACTTCCGGGTCTTCAGGGGATGCTCTGGGGGGTCCCCTAGATGAAACCCAAAATATTGGACCCGTCGAAGTCGACATATTCATGAATCGAGCCACGGTCCGGGTGCCACGAGAATTTTAGTCGGGTACCCAGGGGCCATTCAGGGACACCTGGAGGATTTGCACCAGGGCCATGAAACCTAAACCGGTGAGTGGACTTGGATTCCGTCGGCTCCCACAAGTCCACATGGTCATTGTGGACCTATCCACAGTGGCCATGCATGCCTGGGGGCATCCAGACAAGAAATGGCCCCCTTGAGCGAATCTCGAATGGCCATCACTCAGCAAAACCCTAGCTCCGGAGATGGCTTGTTGGCACCGCTTCCGGATCTTCGGGGTACGCTGTGGGGGGTCCCGTAGTTGAAACCCATCGTCCTAGACTCACCGAAGTCGAAGGATTCACAAAATGAACCATGGTTTGGGTGCCACGGGCATTCTAGTTGGGCACCCCGGGGTCGTTCAGGGACACTTGGAGGATTTGCCCCAGGGCCACGGAACCCAAACCGACGAGCTGACTTGGATCCGGTCGGCCCCCATAGGTCCACATGGCCATTTTGGACCTATCCATGATGGCCATGCATGCCCGAGGGCATCCGGATGAGAAGTGGCCCCCTTGAGCAAATCTGGAATGGCCATCACTGAGCAAAAACCTAGCTCCGGAGATGGATCGTTGGCACCGCTTCCGGGTCTTCAGGAGATGCTGTGAGGGGTCCCGTAGTTGAAACCCGCCGTCCCGGACCCGCTGGAGTTGACGGATTCGTGAACCGAGCCATGGTTCGGGTGCCACAGGCATTCTAGTCAGGGACCCCAGGGCCGTTTACGGACACTTAGAGGATTTGCTATGGGGCCACAGAACCCAACCCAGTGAGAGGAATTGGATTTCGTCGCCTCCCAAAAGTCCACGTGGCCATTGTGGACCTGTCCACGGTGGCCATGCACACCTGGGGGCATCCGGATGAGAAATGCAACCCTTGAGCAAATCTGGAATGGCCATCACTGAGCAAAACCCTAGCTCCGGAGATGCCTCGTTGGCACCGCTTTCGAGTCTTCAGGGGATGCTGTGGGGGGTCCCCTAGCAGAAACCCGCCATCCTAGACCCACCAGAGTCGATGAATTCACAAACCGAGCCACGGTCCGGGTGCCATGGACATTCTAGTTGGGCACCCCTGGGTTGTTTAGGGACACCTAGAGGATTTGCCCCGGGGCCACGGAACCCAATCCAGTGAGCAGAATTGGATTTCATCAGCCCCCACAGGTCCACGTAGCCACAGTGGACCTTTCCACAGTGGCCATGCAGGCCCGGGGGCCTCCAAACAAGAAATGGACCCCTTGAGCAAATTTGGATGGTCATCACTGAGCAAAACCCTAGCTCCGGAGCTTGCTCGTTGGCACCGATTCTGGGTCTTAGGGGGACGCTGTGGGGAGTCCCCTAGCTAAAACCCGCCATCCTGGACTCGCCGGAGTCAACAGATTTGTGAACCAAGCCATGGTCTGGGTGCCACAGGCATTCTAGTCAGGCATCCCGGGGCCGTTCAGGGACACCTGGAGGATTTTCCCCATGGCCATGGAACCCAAATCGACGAGCAGACTTGGATTTCGTCGGCCCCCACAGGTCCACGTGGCCATAGTGGACCTGTCCATAGTGGCCACTCACGTCTGGGGGCATCCGGATGAGAAATGGCCCCCTTGAGCAAATTTGGATGGCCCTCACATTGGGGTCAACTTTGGAAAATCATCCAACGGGCACTTATGCTAGCATTCCCAACCGGAACCTGCCTAGACACACCTACACGACTCCCCGGAACCTAATTTTGCTGCACGATTGGACTTCTATGCCCCCGACAGGTATCCAAAAGGTGTCCTTGACGGCCTTTTGGATGCGAGACGGAATGAGCCATAGAATGACAATCGTGGATCCGATCGACGAACCGTCGACTCCATTGAATTCAGGACACCGGGATAGTGCCAGGGGCGCCCCTCTCCTCTGGTCTCGTGGCCCCGGTGCCATCTTGAATGTCCATCTTGGAAACTAGGGTTTTGCTCGGTGAGGGAGTGTGCAATTTTTGCACACGGGGGTCAACTCTGCAAAATCGTCCGCCACGCACTTATGATGATGATGATGGTGACGATGATGGTGATGGTGACAGTGATTGTCATGGTCATGGTGATGGTGATGAAGATGATGATGATGGAGAAGATGATGATGATGGAGATGTTGATGAGGAACCTAGAGTTAGAGTTAGAGTTAGAGTTAGAGTTAGGGTTAGAGTTAGAGTTAATGATGATGATGGGCATGGTGGTGATGATGAAGACATTGATGATGATGGTGATAGTGATGGTGATGGTGATGGTGATTGTGATGATGAGGATGAAGAAGGTGGCTTAGTTCTAGGGTTTTGGTGAGGGTTAGGGCTAGAGTTATAGAATGAAATTGAATTAGGGTTAGAGTTAGAGTTAATGATGATGATAAAGATGGTGGTGATGATGAAGATGTTGACGGTGGCGGTGATGGTGATGTTGAGGATGAAGAATATGGTTTAGTGCTAGGGTTTGGGTGAGGGTCAGGGCTAGAGTTAGAGTTAATGATGATGATGATGGTGATGGTGACAGTGATGGTGATGGTGATGGTGAGGATGAAGAAGATGGCTTAGTGCTAGGGTTTGGGTGAGGGTTAGGGCTAGAATCATAGAAGGAAATTGAATTAGGGTTAGAGTTAGAGTTAATGATGATGATGAAGACATGATGATGATGGTGACGGTGATTGTGATGGTGATGGTGATGGTGAGGATGAAGAAGATGGCTTAGTGCTAGGGTTTGGGTGAGGGTTAGGGCTAGAGTTATAGAAGGAAATTGAATTAGGGTTAGAGTTAGAGTTAATGATGATGATGAAGATGGTGGTGATGATGAAGACGTTGATGGTGATGGTGATTGTGATGGTGAGGATGAAGAAGATGGTTTAGTGCTAGGGTTTGGCTGAGGGTATGTTCTAGGGTTTGGGAAGATGGTTTGGAAATCATTATTCATTGAATCTCATAATTTTCCTATAAATCAAATCCATGGGGTAGACTTGAAGAAGAGAACAATTGTAAGGTCATGTGGGAAGAAAGAGCTTGGAGATCAAACACCTCATTCTCTCATCTTTACCATTCATTGTATTCATTCTTACTTGAGTTATTTAATTAAGGAAGTAAGTGTTCTTCAGTCACTATAGCTAGAGAGAGATTTTAATAAGGAAAATGACCCATCCCAAGGAGAGTGTTGGAGCTAAATTGTCTCAAATCATTTTTTCTCAAATGATGTTACATGTTTGTATGCTTTTCCATTTGAAGAATATATGAGTTTTGTTTTTTCCATCCATTTATTGTATTTGAATTACATTCTTCTATTTAATATTATGATAGGATTGCTTGCATGCTTCTTAGTTATTTATTTTCTATTATAGTACTCTCATGCTTGTCAAATAAATAACCATTGTATATTGTCTCGCTCACAACTTGGATATATTAACAAATTTTGCTCATCATTGCAACAAAATCCCTAAAATAGATTGACTACTCCATTATGGGTTTAGAATCTAGATCAATTAATCTTACTTACTAGGTTGTTTTTAGTTGTTTTCTAACCTCTAGTGACATGCAAAGTCATTAACTAGCATGCAAACTCACTTAGCAACCCTTGTAAGGAATCGAGGTTTTTGGAATTTTATTTTGCATGATCTTGGTGACTTGCACATTTTTTCTCTTTTTCTAAGAAGAGTTCAATGGTAGAATCCCTAATTTTCATTAGTGTTCCATAGTGGCCAATGTAATATGCATGCAAATTCATTTCATAGGAAGTGTAACTATTTACTTGTGTAACTTGCATAGTTATCTTTGTAACAAGTCATGAATTTTTAGTTAGATTTAATTGTATGTTTTGTCAGTAGCTTAACTTGAGCGAAACTTTAAATTTTCCAAGAATTGTAAGTTAATGTTCTTGTAGTTTTACATCTCATCAACCACGATTATTAATTAAATCACTTAATGGATAGAAGGTGGACTCATAATTCCTAAGTGTCTAATCACATAAATGGATTATCATTTGTCATTTGCACAGGGATTCATAACTAAGGGCAATATATACTACCTTTTGAATTGTTATTTTTATTTATATTATTTAAACTCATCTCAAAAGAATAGTTAAGAAGTTAATGAATTACCACTTCCAGTCATTTCCATTATGTCACATACCCTCCCATCGTTCCCGAGCAAGGCAGAGAACATGACACTAAAACCACTTGCGTAGGTTTGGTAACTTCTAGAATGTAAATGATTAGATGATTGAAAACATTCATTCAATAAACCATAAACATTTAGGATATGTTGTGTGTAATTTCTTAAGACAAATTTGTGAAATAATAACCATTCAAATAACATGCATTTAACACTATGATCCACAGATGAGAGTTCTGAATTGAAGACAAAATCATGTATGCAAAAATGTAATCAAGGACAAACTCATATACACAAGTTCAGATCCATCTATTAATATGCAAAAATGATCCAATCATGTACAATTTTTGGAAAAATGGAACATCGTTCCCAACATCTATATAATGGCAACTCGTGCCCTATACAAAATGTGGCCCATCGTGACCTGTACAAAATATATGAACTTGTGCCGAAAATGCCACATTGTGGCTACTGTACATAGGAGGGTCTCTCAATCCTCATACCCACCCTCGGAGCTCCCAGGTGCATCTCCAAAATCAATCTTCCTCTTCTTCGTGCTAGAGGAAGCTCGGTCCTTCCGGCATCTTTGAGCACGTCCCCCTGAGCCCTGAAACGAAAACAATAATATGTCAACTTTTCCTGGCAATTATACAAGTATAAAACATAATTTCAAACTAAAAGTAGTTTTCAAATGTTAAATTTTCAGAATTTACTTCAATATGATCTAGGATCTTAACTGAGAGAACAACATGTACAGCATATCTACAGCATATCAATCATGGAGACAATAATGCAAGCACACAAGAGACACAAAGATTTACTTGGGGAAAACCATAAAGGTGAAAAACCCCAATAACTTCCTCAGAGATAGATAGAGCAATGATACAACCAACCAATAGAGATAGCCATAACCTAGCAGCAATCCTCCTCCTCCATAAGTGCGCCTCTCCTCCTTGAGAGCATGTGTGAGAAGTGAGTGAGTAAATAGAGTGCCTCCCGCACTCTATTTATACTTGACTTGACTTGCCTTTTTACCTAACTCATGTCGGCTCGAACTTAACCACATAACATAATGCTGAGTGGGCCGACCCCCAATAGGGTGGTCTAATAACCCTTTGACCCACATGGCCGACCCCCAATAGGGTGGTCTAATAACCCTTTGACCCACATGACTTATACAGGGCCGACCCCAAACAAGGTGGTCTAATAACCCCTCAAGTATAAGTTACGACACTTACAATATAAATGACGACACTTCCTTATAGAGGAATAATACCATCTCTATAGGAATACAATATACATATATGTGAAATACATTCCGAAGTTACATATACATCAACACTCCCTCTTAACTAGGAAGGTATTTCTCAGCATAGTTCTTCTAGCACAAGTCATCTTCTCTGGATCATCGTCACTAGATAATCGTCATCGAGTCATCATCATCGTCACTGCTGCTGCTATCTCAATCAATCTCTGAATCTACTCGTCATAGGAAGTTCTACAGAGCCAGTCCTTTTTCATACTGGATGTAGGCCCACCACCTGCAGGTCTTCGTCATCACTGGCCATACTGTGGAATCCTCAGGACTTATTACGTGCGTCACAAAACCTCGAAAGAGCATCCCAGGATATTACGGGTACACAACTCCAACCTGTAGGATCTCCCAGGGCGCTATTACATGTGACCCCACCACAAAACCTCGAAAGAGCATCTTAGGATGTTACGGGTACACAACTCCGACCTAAGATCTCCCAGGGCACAAATTACATGTGGTCCACCACAAAACCTAGCAAGAGCATCTCAGGATGTTACGGGTACACAACTCCGACCTGAGATCTCCTAGGGCACAAATTACATGTGGTCATGGCAAAACCTCGCAAGAGCATCTCAGGATGTTACGGGTACACAACTCCGACCTGAAATCTCCCAGGGCCCAAATTACATGCCATAGGACAAAACCTCGCAAGAGCATCTCAGGATGTTACGGGTACACAACTCCGACCTGAGATCTCCCAGGGCACAAATTACATGTCCTCCCAGAGCAATGTCTCGAAAGAGCATCCCAGGCTGTTACGGGTACACAACTCCGACCTATAGGATCTCCCAGACATGCTCATCTGCACAACCTGATCCACGGCCACAGAGTATCAACCTGATACTCACCATACATCATCCTGATGTACTCATGATCATCCTGATCATAATCACTGCAACGTCCTGCTGCAAGTCATCTGGAGCAACATCCTGAAGCTCGTCATCCATGATCGTCCTGATCATCAATGCAACATCCTGCTGCATGTCATCTGGAGCAACATCCTGAAGCTCGTCATCCATGATCGTCCTGATCATCAATACAACATCCTGCTGCATGTCATCTGGAGCAACATCCTGAAGCTCGTCATCTATGATCATCCTGATCATCACTGCAACATCCTGCTGCATGATCTACCTGATCATCAATGCATCTTCCTGATGCATACCAAGTATCATACATGATCCTCCTGATCATCAATGTATCCACCTGATACAAATATATGATACATATCATCATACATGATCCTCCTGATCATCAAAGCATCTACCTGATGCATACCACGTATCTACCTGATACATATCATCATACATGATCCTCCTGATCATCAAAGCATCTACCTGATGCATACCACGTATCTACCTGATACATATCATCATACATGATCCTCCTGATCATCAAAGCATCTATCTGATGCATACCAAGTATCTACCTGATACATATCATCATACATGATCCTCCTGATCATCAATGCATCTACCTGATGCATACCACGTATCTACCTGATACATATCATCATACATGATCCTCCTGATCATCAAAGCATCTATCTGATGCATACCAAGTATCTACCTGATACATATCATCATACATGATCCTCCTGATCATCAATGTATCCACCTGATACAAATACAAATACATGATACATATCACCATACATGATCCACCTGATCATACAATGTATCCACCTGATACATATACAGATACATGGTCCAAGCATCCAACATGATGCATAAACAATACATACACATGATCCAACTGATCATATCCTGCATCCAACATGATGCGTACATACATAAAATGATCCAACTGATCATATCAAGCAGAAACTAGAACATCATCCTGATGCTCATCATCCAGCGCTTACATCCACAGCCATGTGAAGGATCCTCCTTCCAACATGCTTGGAATGGCTTCAGCAAATGTGTCCGTCACTTCTTCCTCGAAGTGTCCTCGATCTGAATAACACCAAGCCTCTCTCTGAAGTACTCGAACTTCACCCTGGCTAGTGGCTTCGTCAGCACATCTGCAATCTGCTCGTCCATTGCAACATACAGGAGCTTCACAGCTCCTCTCTGCACCATATCCCTGATATAGTGATATTTGATCTCTATGTGTTTCGACCTGTCATGAAACACTGGGTTCTCGGACAGCTTCACACAACTCTGGTTATCACAGAAGATACCAGTAGCCTCCAACGGGAGATCAAATAACTCAGACAGTAGCTTCCGTAGCCATACTGCCTCACAACTAGCTGAATAGGCTGCAACATACTCTGCCTCAGCTGTACTTAGTGCTACGCAGGACTGCTTCCTGCTAAACCAAGAGATCACACCTGATCCCATACTGAAGCAACACCCAGATGTGCTCTTCCTATATGCAGCACTGCCAGCCCAATCTGAATCAACATAACCCTGCAGGTTAAACTTTTGATTCGCCTCATACCTGAGCCCAAAAACCACTGGACCCTTCAGGTACCTCAGAACATGCTTTACAGTAACCAGGTGAACACCCCTCGGATCCGTCAGGAACTGGCTCAATGTGTTCACAGCAAAGCAAATGTCTGGTCTCGTGTTCGTCAAGTACATCAAGGACCCAATCATCTGACGATACGTAGAGACATCAACCAGCTCAGATGAAGCATCACATAGAAGCTTCATATTCGATGTCATAGGTGTGGCCATAGCCTTGCAGTCCATCATCCCGAACCTCTTCAGGATCTCTACTGCATACTTCCCTTGTCCAAGGAAGATTCCATCACTCTGCCACACCTCCATGCCAAAAACAAATAGTGCATCATTCCCAAGTTCTTCATCTCGAACTCGGTAGTAAGCTTTCGCTGCATGTCGGCAATCAATCTATCTTCACCTGTAACAAACAAGTTATCTGCATACAAAAGTAGTATCACTTTTATATTTCTCAATGCTGTCATCTGCAACATGCTTGATCTGATAGATCCATATGGAAGTCATAACAAACTTCCCTTCAGGTCTTGGGACTACATCCCAAACATCGTTCTTCATGATCTACGGATCATGGCATTCCATTTCTTCATCCCAGATCCTGGGAACTTCAATATCTTCAATAGATAATTTTGTTGTTGAACAAATGTTGTAGTTCTTCTTTTGTAGGTGAAGATATACGGTCTTTCCTACAAAACAGGTTAAATTGCATGATTAGAAACATCTCATAATTTTCAGAACAAATTCTTACACATAACGAAATATGTCATACAGTCATGCAATTATCTTAGCCAATGCTTCAATACAACATTTATCCATATTCCGTAGCTTTCTAGATGCCTTCCAATCTCTACCAGAACATTGTTAAGGGTGTGCACAACTCCCAACATGTCAGCAAAGAGGTTTCATTCTAGATAAGTAGCAATGGAATGTTGTACAATGCCATAGGCCACTTACCCATGTATATTAGTAGTATACTGTTCATCAATGCAACTATTCTAATATGCATAATACATATCCTAAGTCTAGGAACATGAGCATATACATCATTTGAACAATTTTATTTAAACAAACACATATGTAAGAAATGATAATTAAAATACTTATCTTTGTTTGTTCATTGGGTGGACTCCCTCTGAGTCTTTGCTTCTTTGCGGGAGATACTAGAGTCATAATCTGAAGTAGCTTCTTCTACACCTTTCTATTGTGGAATGTAGGAAGATGTTCAACTCCCTCTAAATATCTGCATCCTTGCAGAAGCTACTGAAGTGTGCTCCTTTGCTTTCTTTGCAGGAACAACTGGAGTGTGCTCCCTCTTGATCTTTGCTTCCTGGATTACCTGTCCTTGAACTTACATTCATCCTTGGTCCCTATGCATCATGATTGTGTTATCCTTGTGATCTCATATAAAATCATACATTCATTAGTATACTATTAAAACACAATAATCTCAAGCATGTATAGTCATGATCATTTCAAACAGAAATAATAAGCATTAGCATTCAAGGTTTATGTAGGAATCTTATGGTTAGTCAAATCATAAGAAGCATAACATGTCTAAACCTATAATTACTCAAACCTATGACTCTTCGCGTTAGTTGAATCATCAATTAAGATAAGAGATATAATGTGCATAAAACCTGTGATTATTCAAACCTATACTTTCATGATTCTTCTGGTTAGTCATA
Source organism: Larix kaempferi (assembly GCA_027924585.1). NCBI lineage: Eukaryota > Viridiplantae > Streptophyta > Pinopsida > Pinales > Pinaceae > Larix > Larix kaempferi. The sequence goes on along the minus strand of BSBM01000307.1, from coordinate 7,346,429 downwards.
TCATCAATTATGGTAAGAAATATAATACGCATACAGCCATGACTTATTCAAACCTATGACTTCATGAATAATCATTATCAAACAACACAACAGTATAAGATCCTAACACAAGGTAGGATTCTATCTTGATATAGGAAAAACATACCTGGATTAGCATGCTAGCTATTTATACTCACATGATGTCTTCTTGTTGTTCTTCAATGACTTGTGCTAGTAACCTGTATATCTCATAGGTTAGCCATTATAAAACCAAGTTATACATACCTCGTAAATGGATCTTCTATGAGATCCATGACAATGGATGAGTCTTTATCCTCATGTCATCATGATCATATGTTCTTGAACTGGAACATGCTTTGTCTTTCTTGGTGTACCTTTCATGTTAGTAGACAACATAAACCTCATACAACACCATAATGCATTAGTACAATCATAAGTGTCAACACCCTAACCAATGAATATCTTCTATCATGCATTCATAATTTTGTTAAGGTGAAACGACAAATCTAAAATCAAAATTGTACTAACCGTAATAACATGAAGACAAACATACCATAAACTTAATCATGGAAAAATATCGAAACATACCTCGATGAGTCATACCTGTCGAGATCGCTTGAAAACTTCTTATGTAAGGCCTTAGCCTCATCTCCCTCTGAAACACGAACTTCTTCACTTATGCAGGTGACCAATCCATCTTCTTCTAGGATTAACCCAATCCACTTGATTTGCAAGAACTGGACCTAGAGCTGGATATGGTTTTGTCAGAAAAACCCCAAAAATTCAAACTTTGAATTTCAACCTTCCGATAGGATAGGAATATGCGCCTTGATGAACTGATCAAACTGGTATATTCAGGATTTGAAAACTGCAAAGTTTCACTCCTCAATTTTTCCTTTGAAACTTTTGGATTCACTGGACGTGACCCTAAACTGGGGTTTGATGAAGCCCACTCTTCTGCCCAATCAAAATGTTTGATCCAAAGCTCTAAGCTTCTATTTTTCCGAGGAGCTTCCAGCCGTGGTCACAGATTTCAAAAATTCCCATTTTTATAGAAGCCCTAATTTTCCACTTTTCTGATCAAAGTCCCAAACTAGGGTCTAATCAAGCCCGGCCTTCTACCCAGCCAAAAATTCTGATATTGGTCTCTAAATTTCTATTTTGATGAGTAGCATCCAGCCGTGGTCTCCGATTACAAAAATTCCAACTTTCTTCAAAGCCCTAAATTCCGGAAGCCATGAATGAAGGTACCAAAAAAATAATTCTGTTTTGACAGAAATATGTACCTGATTGTTTCTGGTGTAACTCCGAAATTTTTGATCCACAGGGTCTGAAAAAGTTTTTTGAGATAGCCTGACCTGTTATCTTTCCATCCTCACAGGTCTGACCTCAATTGGATGTTCTGAGAGAGAGTTATGCCAAATGTCGCAACATGACCTGTTTTGGGAAAATACAGGAGAGCGAACTTGTACGGCATGCCACGTGTCACTGTTTGACCTTCGGCCTCTGAAAAAGTTTTCTGAGATAGCTCGGCCTGCTATCTTTCCATCCTGACAAGTCTGCCCTCAATTGGATTCTCTGAGAGAGAGATATGCCAAGTGTCGCAACGTGACCTGTTTATGGGATAATACAGGAGAGCGAACTTGTATGGCGTGCCACGTGTCACTGTTTGACCTTCGGCCTCTGAAAAAGTTTTCTGAGATAGCTCTGCCTGTTTACTACCTGTCACTTTTCACTAAATTTCATTTGGAGCTTCCTAGCCCAAGTTATGACCTTTTTCCCAAGGTCACCTGATTTTGACTCAGATCTGGAAGAGGCAGAAACCCTATATTGTACAGATCATAAATCACAAAGTACAACGAATTAGAGGTTTTCCTTTGGACACAAGGTACCTGGAGATTTTAGCTTCTACCTGTAACAATTTCAGATCCGAAAACTTCGCCAAAACGGATTTATAGCGAAAGTGCTACAACGACTGGTTTTTACTATATCAAGCCCTAGCATCGTAAATGCAACAAGTGTCATACATGCCATATCATGCCTTCTTTCAGGCTAGCTCTGATACCATGTTAAATTTTCAGAATTTACTTCAATATGATCTAGGATCTTAACTGAGAGAACAACATGTACAGCATATCTACAGCATATCAATCATGGAGACAATAATGCAAGCACACAAGAGACACAAAGATTTACTTGGGGAAAACCATAAAGGTGAAAAACCCCAATAACTTCCTCAGAGATAGATAGAGCAATGATACAACCAACCAATAGAGATAGCCATAACCTAGCAGCAATCCTCCTCCTCCATAAGTGCGCCTCTCCTCCTTGAGAGCATGTGTGAGAAGTGAGTGAGTAAATAGAGTGCCTCCCGCACTCTATTTATACTTGACTTGACTTGCCTTTTTACCTAACTCATGTCGGCTCGAACTTAACCACATAACATAATGCTGAGTGGGCCGACCCCCAATAGGGTGGTCTAATAACCCTTTGACCCACATGGCCGACCCCCAATAGGGTGGTCTAATAACCCTTTGACCCACATGACTTATACAGGGCCGACCCCAAACAAGGTGGTCTAATAACCCCTCAAGTATAAGTTACGACACTTACAATATAAATGACGACACTTCCTTATAGAGGAATAATACCATCTCTATAGGAATACAATATACATATATGTGAAATACATTCCGAAGTTACATATACATCAACATCAAATCTTGGATAACTCACCTCATGCGAGACTGTAAGTCATGAGGGGGTCTCCCTACTCCATGATCCAAGTCTCTTGGCAATGCCACCCTACAACATTTAGAACAATCAGATCAATGCTGAAACTAGATGCATATAGTAATTTCCAATAAAATTGAATGAGAGTTAAATGATAAACTAGTCAATCTCACCGTGAACAAAATTGGCTGGTCTTCGGGGCTGGTGGATGGAGCAGTCGGCTGGACAGCTTGCTCTGATGCTAGGGTGGATGGTAAAGGGGAGGATGCAGCCACATCAATGGTGGCTACACCACTGGGGGTAACAATGGAAGAAGGGGGTGTGGCAGGAGGAGGCATGGACTAGGGTGGGGGATGTGGAGATGTACGTCTAGGGCTATAAACCCCAACTGGCTATAGTATGGATGGGTGCACCCTAGAAGGGGAAGCGAGTGTGGTGGGGGAATGTGGGGGGGGGGGCGAGGTCTGTGTTGTGGTAGAGGGATGGGTGACTGTGGATGGGTGGTGTGCCATGGTCGGATGGGGGAGGGTGGGAACATGGGAAACTGATACGGAGGTGGAGCTGGATATGATGCGTAAGGGGGAGCTGGATGGAATTGTGGTGCTATATAGGAGGGGGGGCCTGGATGGAAGGGGTTGGGGAATGGGGCATGTATTCCAGGGGATACAACTAGCATATAGGATGGCAGAAAGGTCGGGGAGGGAGGAATAACGACACTGGAAGGCCGAGGTGCTCGCACCTACATACACATTTATAACCTCATAGTTTAATATACAAAAATATAAATATACATAGACAAGTCATCATATTTGAAATTAAATTTATGCTTTAATACACACAATACCTGTGCACGGGGAGAACTGTTGGTTCTCGGTGGCGGTGGCTGGTCGCTGGAGCCCGCGAACACCTGTGCGAACACTACAATTTTTATACTGAATTTATAAAAACAATATTAACAATATTAAACACAATGAAAATGAGAATGACAACTATGGTACTTAGAAAACATGACTACAATAAATCTATATTCAAGTTAGATGATATCCAATATTTTGAAAGGATAGAAGGTGGCATGGCATGAAATTAAAATTAAATAAGGTGAGAGGGCATAGAAGGTGACATGGTGAGCTTTTCCTTTTCTAGAGTCATCTCCATAAGTAGGTGAGCTTTTCCTTTTCTAGAGTCATCCCCATGATTAGGTGCGCTTTTCCTTTGGCCCTAGAGAGATGTGCAGTGTCTCATAAGCAAATGAAATTCATGTCCATTTACAAATTTGAATTGGAAACCTATGTAATGTGTTTGGGTTCTTGGTGAAGAGTTCCTAGGTTTTGATGTCTTCTTATAGATTTGTAGTTTCCTAGAAGCTTGATTCACCCAGTGGAAAAGTATTTGCATCCTTAGAGTGAGGATATTGAGTCCCTTTATTTCCATAACATTTACATCATCAAATAAAATGGCATCTCATTGTCTAAATTTGCAAAGAGGTGCTAAATAGCAGTTAAGTTAGTGTGCATGTTATTTAATACACTTTAGAGTGTTGATCGTTAGAAAAAGGAAGAAAGAGAAATATTTTTCATGGTTAAATTACTTACAAGCTTGAATGTGACATGTTCTTTTGCATTGAATGAGTAATTATGTGTTCTTGATTGAATAGCTATGTTGTCAGAATGATATCACTTGATTGAAATCAAAGAAATCTTGAGTGAAATGAGTTAAATGAGTATTCTTGATGCCAAATATTTTACTGAGTTGAATTTGAATAAAGATAATAGCAAGGCCCCATAGACCATATTTGTAAGATTATCGCTCTTCCTTATGGACCTTACATCATTTTCAAAAACTTTAGTGACAATACATGTGATAAGTTGTTTTACGTTGTTTATATGTCTTTCGTAATAGCTTGTTCTAGGAGTAGTAGTATGATTACTTTCAGTCTCAAGTATTAGAATAAATTGGAAATCCCGTGATAATAAACTAGGGTAATAAGGACATGAGAAACATCAGGTTCTTGAATTTCTAGAAGCTTGGCCACTATGATTCTCTTTTGGCCACTATGAAGACGTTGACGGTGATGGTGGTGGTGGTGACAACATTAATGACAAAGGCTTGAGGAATGGTATAGAAGATGATGATGTGGATGGCTTGAAGAACACACATGGCATGAAGAACCATGGAGGTGGGCATTGGAGCCATTGGAACACCTAATGAGCCAAATGACCCATTCTATGGTCATTTGTGGTTTGATGGGCAAATGGAACCCTTGGTGATGGTCCATGCTACCATTTGATGATGGGCTTGATGTCCATTGAAATCATGTTGATTAAATACTAAATGATTGACTCTTGATGGTGAAACCCACATACAAATTGAATCAGCCCTTATCTAATGACACTTACGATGGATGTTGAAGCCCTTGAACCTTGAAGATGCCCATATGTGGAATCCTTGATGTATGGTGATGAAGACATAATGTATTGTTTCCTTGGGGTTCTTGGAATTGTTTGTGGTCTATTGTTGTGGTTGTGATGGATCCCTTGCCCTTATAATTGCTTGACAAAACATTTGATGCTGAAGTATTTAAACATGATGATGTAGAATCCCACAAAAAAAATGAGGAATCCCTAAGTTTCTAACATGGCCATTGATGTGGTTGTGTGAAGTAAAACCAAAACAAGCATCCAAATAAAACATTGTATGTGAACTATTATGTGTCCATTCAGAGGACAAAGTCGGCTCAACAATTAAAAATAAAAATAAAATGAAAATTACATACATAGGTTGATTGAATATCCTGTGATATGATGTGCATGTACAACAGAAAGACATGACGATGTAGACAGTATGAAGATACTACTGATATTTTGGGCAGTAGTTTGGTGAAAGGAGAGAATGATGTATTTGTGTATATGCTGGTTAAAATTATGACAGAGTGATGATGAGCAAAAAGTGATATAAATGTGGATATGTTTGATATCTTGACATCAGAATGATAATTTGCATACGGTTAATGACAGTTTTATGACAGGTTAAAGATGTGCATGTAGATAGAATATCGATATGTTTGAGAAGATGCTGGACATGATGTAACAGGGACAGAATGATGATTGAAGACAAGGTGCTGGCAATGGATTGATGAATGAGATGATGTGAATAATGACATGACTGTGATATGTATGATATGTGACAAATATGTAATTGTAAATACAAGCAGGGTCTTGTAACCATTTTCTTAGTAGGATCTAAGAAAAACTAGGCTGGGTCCTAGATGATGTGTTGGTGCTCATTGTATCATTGGTGCTGAATTGCCTCACGGTTGTAGTCGTTGAACCAAATACAAAAGATTACAAAAACTATATCTAGTCTCGTATTATGTGTTGATGTGTTTCATTAGTTGATAGTTAGTTCATTGATGAATATGATGTGAATGTGAAATGATGATATAAGAGTTGGTGATTGAAGTTTAAATTAAATAAAGTATAGGCTCACTGATTCACCCCCCCCTCTCAGTGAGCATTGTGTCTAACACAAATGTTTATAGTTTTGTTATGTTTTCATGTTTTATAAGGTTTCATTTTTTTATTGGGTGGGATTATACGAATTTATAGCTCTCAAATAAATTAGACAATATTATAAACACAACTGTAAAATACGATGATAATATGGCAATTACTCAGTGCTAATTAATTTGTAATTACTGAACACAAATTACTCGTAACTGGATCTAATTATTCAAAGTAAAGAATTCTCCTATGTGTATGGTGCCGCAATCTCCTATGCTACTGCCATGGCTCCATCGAGGTCAAAGGAACCGACGTCCTCCCACCTGGGGGATGGAGACCCGGCACCCAATTACTGAACATTAAAACAAATAAAGTCAACAATGTGTAATTCAAAGTTAAATATATTAAACAATACGATATCAAATAAAATACAACAAATACCTAAACATTAAATAAAACAATAGCAAACCAGATCCATGAAGCTCCCTGTGGCATGCTACTGCATATCACCATGGCAAGAATGGCCACAGTGAGAACAACGATGTGCCGTTGTTCCAGCAGAACTAGAAGGCCCCGCCTCGGTTCCACTTGTACCTGGCATGTCTTGGCCACCACCCATAGACTGTGTAGCTATCTGTGTCTCATCGATTTCCTCCTGGCTCTGGGAAGACATGGCCACAAATCTGGTATGTCTAAGAAAGTCATGTGTGGCACATCTGACGGAGTCATGAATCTCATCTAGACCGCTACCAAACCTAGGTGGCTGAGGAGGGGGGTTTGGCTCTCTCTTGGGTGCAGGAGGTCCTCTAAGTGGGTTGCGGTGCACCTAAGGTCGATCTTGGGCAGAGCCAAGAATGACAACCTGAAACTCAGTGATGTCAAAATAGTTGACATGGTACCCTAACTCAAACACATCCGACAATTTCCGAAGGAAATACCGTGGGACCTCCAAATTGTTGTACGGGGGCCTGTCAAACACCATGAACCACCTCTATCTCCAGTTATCTCTCCATGGTTTGTAAATGCACCAGTCCATGCAAGCCCGACCCCTCGTCAGAGCTGGAGGCTGTCCGGTCGAGGGAACTATGAACTTGCTATATAACTAGGCTTTGGTGATGTTGAGGTCTTTTATTTGGTCTTTGGATAACCCAGTGGAGTAGTGTTCCCTCATTCGAGCCCTGTATTGGCTCAAGTTTGTTATCTCACTGTGTGCAATATTGATTGATTCAATAATGTTTTGAAGTGATGAAGCCAAGGAAACCCGAGAGGGTTCGCTGGTACTGTTCAATTCATTACTTAGTGCCCTCAATTGATTTAAGTCTTCGTGTAATTGATCTTCAGGGTTTTCATTGGGTTCATTGTCGGTTCCCATATTTTCTTCTGGAGGTTGGGTTTCATCGGATGGTGTTGGTGTGTCTGAAATCTTGTTAGATGTGTATATGGCCTGCAATTAAATTTCCTTGGTTTTTTAATGGATTGTAATTTTAAAAAAAAAGTTAAAATTCAAATGGAAAACAAAAACAAAGACAAATTTGTGCTTTGAGGAGCACTTACCTGGAGAAATGGATGGCACCGTGGTGTAGGGGTGACTGCTTGGTGTTGACGACGACTGGGGTGCCCGAGGATGCATTCGTGGGGTTAAAGGTGCACTCGCGGGTTGGAAACTTGGCTCACGGGGTTTTCAAAAATGACAAAACCCGTGAGCTCTGTTTTTTTTATAACAAAGGCATGCACACGCTACTAACGCATGCGCACCAATTTGTGCATACGCGTAAAGGACGCGTGTGCGCCCCTTTTGTCCACGTGGGATGAACCACGTGGACGTTCGGCATTGCCGAAGCAGAGACGCGTGCGCGCCTTTGGAGGCGCATGCGCATCCTTTTATTTTTTCCGCTCACGCGCCCTTGTTGCAGTTATTTTGGGTACCAACTTTGTGTGGATACCCATATATTTTTTAAAAATTTAATAGATCAAAATTAATTTCAACAAATAAAAATAATAACAAATACTATTACATTAATTAAGACTTTTATTATAAAGTAATAGAGAGGTGTAAATTAAATATAATAAATATTTATAATTAAAAAAATCAAACTTTAAATATATGAGAAAAGAATAATATTAATAAATTTGATATAAAGATAGATATATAACACTTCTTTCTAATTTAATATATAAACAAATCTCATAAATATATATATATATATATATATTTATTAAGTTTTTTCTACTATTAAAGAAAAAAAAACTAAAATAAAGAACTATGGTGACATGTAAATTATAGAAGGAGAAAAAACATATAATCTTATCATATTAATAATTGAGACAATATGAAGTGGCATGTTTTGAGAGTAAACAACGATGATATGGATTTTCCACTTTTTATTAGAAAAAAGAGAAAGTGATGGTGACAACAAATTGTTAGATACATAGAATTAGTAGACTTTTGGAAAAGTATTTAACATTGTGATAACAATGCATTTCATTACATAATATAAATGTTGTTGTATACTAAAAGTAAGTGATAATATCTTAAAGAAAATTATAAAAACAAATATATTTTCAAACCTTTTATTAGAAGTGTTAGAAGGATTAAACTTCTTTAATAATGTAGTCTTTTAAATATTTACATGACATAGAAATATATAATAAAAATATTTACACCTTAAAGATTTAATAATGTATTTTTTTTAAAAGATATAATAAAATTTTAAAACAAATCAATTAAGTATTAATATTTTTTTTTAAATTTAATAAATCAAAATTAATTTTAACAAATAAAAATAATACAAATACTATTACATTAATTAAGACTTTTATTATAAAGTAATAGATTATTGTAAATTAAATATAATAAAGATTTATAATTAAAAAAAAATTTAAATATATGAGAAAATAATAATATTAATAAATTCGATATCAAGATAGATATATTATACTTCTTTCTAATTCAATATATAAAAAATATATATTTATGTATTAACTTATTCCACTATTAAAGGAAGAAGAAGGAAAAGGGGGAACTATGATGATGGTTTCTAGAGGAAGAAAAAAACATATAATCTTATCATATCAATAATTGAGACAATATGAAGTGACATGTTTTGAGAGCAAATAGTGATGACATGGATTTTCCACTTCTAGAAGAAGAAAAACACATATAATCTTATCATATCAATAATTGAGACAATATGAAGTGACATGTTTTGAGAGCAAATAGTGATGACATGGATTTTCCACTTTTTATTAGAAAAAATAGAAAGTGGTGGTGACAAGTTGCTAAATACATAGAATTAGTAGACTTTTGGAAAAGTATTTAATGTTGTGATAGCATTGCATTTCAATATGACAGAGATGTTATATACTAAATGTAAGTCACAATATCTTAAAAAAAATTATAAACATAAAAATATTTTCAACTTTATATTAGAGAATGTATTAGAGGAATTAAACTTCTTTAATAATGTAGTTTTTTAAACATTTATATGACATAGAATTATATAATAAAAGGATTTACACCTTATTAAATTTGATCCCTTTGATGCTTGATATATCCCACTTTAAAATAAATCGACATCATGTAAAACTTTGATTTTGTCATATTATTAATTTTTAATTGATGAATTTACACATATAGAACTTACTTTTAATTCAATATAAAAAATCTCATAAAAATATATATCCATTTATTAAAGGAAAATGAAAGAAAAAAGATAACTATGGTGGCATTTGTCTTGAAGGAGAAAAAACTTATAATCTTATATTTTGGCAATTGAGGAGAAGTGTTTTGGGAGTAATGATGACATGGATTTTCCATGTTTTACTAGAAACAAAAATGAGATAAAGTGATGGTGACAACAAATTATTAGATACATAGAACTTGTAGACTTTTGGAAGAGTATTTAACATTGTTGTAAGGATAATAGTATACCTCAATATGACATAGATATTATCATATACTTAATATACTTATTATAAGCGATAATATGTAAAAAAAAATATAAACATAAATTTATTTTCAAAAATAAAACTTATTTAAAAATATAAAATTTTAAACATTTACATAACATGAAATTACATAAAAAAAAATTAAAATCATAAAAAAATTACATTTTCTATTTATTATATCAGTCATGTGATAATATATAAAATCAATATTATGTCTATTTTAATACCCACTCTTTGTGATTCTAACCCACTAATTGGGATTCCATGTTACCCATTCATCGAGATTCCATTATTGCAATGTTTTATTATTGCCAAATACCAATGCATCATTATTTTAAGTATAGAAACCACTTGATTGTAATTAGTTTTATGTAACAATGTTTAAATTCATTAAACAATAGGTTATATAAGGTCACCTCCCCATAATAATGAAATATCTAAAATTAAAGCCATCTCTTTTAATTTTTGGAACATGTTTCATATTACCTTACTTGGTAAGATTGAGAACCTACATGTTTTTCAAAAGCACATAGCAATAATTTATTTCATACAATTTTTCAACATAACCTCAAGAAAACAAAATATAGACTTTTTGTAAGGTACATAGTCTTTCTTAGTATATGAAGTTATTAAGAAAGTACCTATAATATTTGATATGGAAGCTTATTCTCCTTATCTATGATATTATGATATTTGATATGTAAACTTATTTTCCATTTTTATTTTACCTATGATTTAGATATGTAAAATTATTCCACATTTTTACTTTACTTTTATTTTTGTGAAGGTACCTATGATATTAGATATGTAACTTTCACTCTCATGTTTACTTTCCAGTTTATTCACTTTTACCATTTTTCTTTTACCTATGATATTAGATATGTAAGATTCTTCCACATTTTTCCTTCACTTTTATATTTGTGGAAGTACCTATATTAGGTATGACCTTTACCCTCATATTTACTTTGGTTTATTAACTTTTACTTTTATATATTGTTGCATTTTTGTTTTTACATATTATATTTTCAAAGTTATTATTCTAAAATATAGAAATTATGGTTACATGTTATTTTTTTAAAGTTGTTATTTTGTCAGTGTAAAATATAGAAATTATGGTTATAGGCCATTTTTTCAAAGTGTTATAAAATATAGAAATTATAGTTAAAAAAAATAAATGTTAAGAGAAATGTTATTTATTATTATTTTTAGTTTTTAATATAAAAAGACAAAGGCATGGATTAAAGGAGTATATACCAAATAAGATTTAAAGAATTATATAATAAATAGGAGGAAAGCTGACAAAGTGTTGTTTGTTGAAATTGGATTGTTTTGATTTAGAAAACTATATCCTTGACTTGGGATGTTATAAATAAAAGAATGTCTATGGTTGAGTGGGGGAAAGCATTTTCTTGGAACTAGTTGGTGATAAATTACAAAAATATAAGTATTTATTCTGATTGTTAATAATCATTTATTTTTGTTATAAGTTATCGAATGGAAATGAATAATTGGGCAAGAAAAATATGTTTAAAATTCATTTCTAAAATGCATTAATGGGTTACATCGATGATATGTGTTAAATATCTTGTTTGTGTCACATGCAAATGTATTAATTCTAAAAATAGTTGAATTTTATTGTTGTATGAGTCCTATTTAAAATAATGGGAATTACATGTTGTTTGTATGTGTCAATTTATGATTGATGATCTATTGTTATATTCATTGTTCCTTACTAAGCATCAATCGTTGTTAGTTAACATTTTATTTGTATGAGTTCATTTACCTTGTTGTTTAATTATTGCATTGGTTGTGCCTTACTATGCATCAATAGTTGTTATTTGGCATTTCTATCCAATGATGTGAAATGTGGTGAATATAGTTTTAATAGAATAATAAAAGAAATTTTTGAGTCTTTGCCTCGATGACAAAGGGAAGGTGGTACTTTACAATTTCACATTAATACTTTTCATTTTAATTATGTCTTTACATTTTAGTTGGTCCTTATGTTGTAGATGATTCACATGTATAATAATTATTTAAAAGATAAGGTTGATAAACAAACACTCCATCAAAATATTTACCAAGTTAAAATTTGACTTCAAATACATTATCTTTTTTAAAAAAATTATCCTTATAAATAAATAAACATAACAATATTTAAAAAAAAATCTAATACTATTAATAATTTATTTTTAAGATTATGATCTAATCACATTAATTAATATATAAAATATTTAACTTATATACAAAGATTTTATATAACCATATCAATATTAAAAAAATAAATATTTAATATTTAATTATAATTATGAATTTAATGTTTTAATAAATTCACATAATCTCAATAAAAAAATTCCTATATTTTCAAAGTCTCTCAAATTATTATTTTATTTTAATTTTTATAGTAATTATATCCACATCTTTATTATAGTATTCATAGGAGGACATCTAGTAATCATGTTAGCACAAGAATCTATACGTACCTCTAGTTAATTATCAACATCAAAGCTGAAGCTCAAAATAATTGTGTTCAAGACAATTCATTTTTCTAAACAATTTATATAATGCATCTATGTGTGATGTACACAATTTTCCATTTGAACATGAGTATGTTTAATCTCGTTATTCTAAACAAATTATATAATGGATCTAGGATTTAGTACTTAATTTTCCATTTGAAATATCAATAGGTTTAATGTCTCCATATCTTTCAAATGTCGATTGTACTCTTGGTAAAGATGATTAATAAATGAATACAAGAATAGTTTAGTTCGAGTAACACCTAACTTTTCCTTAGTCACGGAGCCCGGTAAACCAAGGAATTTGAACTTTCAAAACATAAAGTAATGTGAAATATCAGTTTTGCAATCTTATTTTTTCACATGGTATTTTCAACAATTTTGAAATTAATATAGGTGAGAGATGTGCATGATGGTGGTTTATCTCACTAAATAAGTGTTCTATACCGATAAACATAAAATAATGATTTTTCATAAGGAAACATTTTCATTGTAATATATACTTTTAATTAATTAAAAAATATATATTTACAATTAATAATTAATGGAAAAAATGATTAAATATTAAGATAAAATTTAAAATTTATTTTGTAATTATATATATATATATATATATATATATATATATATATATATAATATTGCAATTCATGCTTAATAATTTATGAATGAAAAATAATAGATCTCAAGAATATTATTTAGGCATATATTTATCAAGATATGTAGAAAACAAGCATTGGAAATTCCTCACCCATTCCACCCAAGCTTTGCATATATGTGTTCCATTTCTAATTTTCATAATTCACTTGCCATATTATGGGAGGGTAGGCATCCTTGACAAAGGGAAGAAATATTGCATTCATTCAACGCACTTGGGAGTGAAGTGGTATAACTTAGTAATTAATTAGATGAACTAATATCATAATTAAAGGAAAAGGCCCACATGATATCCAAATAACAAGATGATAAAAGTGCAATCATGAAGAGAAATTATCACATAATTCCAACATATTCAACTAGAGAGGCCCAAATGATGAAATTCTGAACTACAAGACCATATAAATACCACTTCTCCAACTTCTATTGGGCATGGGTACCTATGAATCCACAAAAAAAAGTCACATGAACTCAAAGTTCCAATTTCATCAACTTAAAACCCGAAGGCTAGGGTAACCTCCTAGAATCCCAAGCACATTTGTTTAATTATATTAGGTTTCAATGTTTTAAAGTCCATCATTTTCAAATAACTTGTTCACTTAGACATTGATTTCAATGTTTATATAGTGGATAAACTTGACGATTCCATTTCATCCATTTATTTTAGTGTTTGTATAGTGGATAATGATTGTTTAGATAGAATTGTAGGGAAATCATTGTACCCTGTAAATGAATTTAGCACTGAGCAAATGAATAACTAGGCAATTAGGTGGTTAAAATAATTAAATGGAAAGGCTCACATGATCTCCAAATCACAAGATGATAGAATTGGGATCATGATGAAAATCATCATATGATTCCAACATCTGCAAGTACAAAGGCCTAGATTGTAAGAATCCAAACCAGTTAGACCATATAAGCCCCACTTCTCAAGCTTATGTTGGTGCTCATGCCTTAAAATCCATTGCAAAGGGTCACATGTAGTCAAAATTCCAAGCTAATCAAGTCAAAACCCTAAGGTTGGGGACATATCGTTTAATCTAAAGTACATTTATTTCATTATAGTAGATAAATTTCAATATTCATAAAGTCTATACATTGTAACTAAGTTCTTTGTTGCATTGCTCTTAGTATGGTGCATTTATTTTAGTGTTTATATAGTGGATAAATTTGTTTATTGATTTTGTGCATTGATTTTAGTGTTTGTGTAATGGATGAACGCTACATGAAAAACACTTTCTCACTACTTCGAAATAATTAATCTAAAATAGAATTGTGGATAAATCATTACACTTAGTAAAGAAATTTAGTGCTGACACAATGAATAAGTAGTGATATATGGTCTAAGATTGTAATCACATGAAAAAGGAATTAAAGGAAATGACTCACATGAGGGCTGGTGCAAAGTAATGCTATCCTACTAAGGGGGAAATAGCGACAAGGGTGAGTAGACTTCCCTTTTGGGATATCCTTGAGGTTGCAACAAGGACATAATATTGAAGATTGAGAATCAGTATTCCATGTACCAAATGGAAAAAAAAACTCTAAGCAAGAAATAAAAATAAACAAAAAGATAAATTAAAAGGGACAAGTGCTAAGAAAAATAAAAAAACAAGAGTATGCCAAACCAAATGATGCTTTCCCAACGGTAAAGCTGTCATGAACCAAATTGGAATTGGGTCACAATGGCCCAAGCACATTGGAAAAATTCATTACAGTTTGTCAAATTGACGCTAAGGGTCAAATAATTGCCAAGGAGGAAAATTACTAGTTTCCTAGGTTTGGGGTGGAAGCTTTGGGATTTTGAATAAGGGGAATAAATAATAAATGATGTTTGAACATTAGAATGGAATACATATTTAATAAAGGATCTAAATAAATATATACAAGTTAAAATCAAGTGGCATTTGATCATGAAGACACATGGAGGAAGGGGGACCACATATGTCTAGATTTCCCCACTACACTTGGCATCATTCTCTCACCAATTCGAATTCAAGGTGAATGGAAACATACTTGGGGGGGTTCAAAAGGTATTATTCATTGCATTACTCATCCAAGGTCAAAATGTAGAGGAAGAGTAACTCCCATGGAAGAGGAAGAGGCAATTTGGAGCTAGTGAGACACTTGGGCTAGATTCCCTAGCTCTATGACAACAATGATAAAGATGCTATGACGCATATCACACAAATCAGACCTGAAGGATGACATATGACATATATGACATGTCAGGGCTAAAAATAGCCTCCAAGAGGGCGCTAAAGGGATTTAGGGCAGCTAAGATGCTTCCACATGTGATTTGGTGGAAGTGGGAGACTAGGAATTGTTGTACAAGTGGTGTTCTTTGGAATCTCTTCCCAACTTGAGTTGGCATGAGTCTCTTGGAAGGAATTCAACCCATTGAGGACATCAGAAGTTTATAAATGTCAATAACAAATAATGAAACCAGCGTTTGATCATTTGAGAAATTTGCAATTGCATTTGTGAAGAGGGAGAGCTAGTGGATGACTAGTTTCTTGCCTTAGCCAATTTTGAGGGTGAAAGATTCCCATCCAAGTTGGTAATTGGAAAGGACATTAAGACCTTTCATTTGGAGATTTAATGGAGTGTTTATTTGCAAGTTTAAACTATAGGGAAGCTCATGGTTTCTTCTTGTGCAGCACACTCTCTCAACCATTTCCAGTTTTGATGGCATATTCTTGACCCTTGAGGGAGGGCATTTTTGGTGAGCTCTTAGCTTCTAATGATCTATTTCTATTTTAATATGATTAATATACTATGTTCTTCATATCCAACATGTTTCATGTCGAAATACCAAGCGGTTATATGTAAAATGGATTATTAATGAGAAAACAGTGACCATTCCCCCACTAGAAGTATGTATGCCAATGTATTGATGATGATTTCGAATGGAAAAATATTTATCTAATATATTTATGACGTATGGACTACCATTGATGAGTATTACAAGTTTCATGTTCAGCACTTAAGCATTTGGAGCCATCTTGCTGAGTTTTATTTTATTTGAAGAAGATTTCATACTATTTCCCCCAAGGTCGAACTAGTGATTTTAACTGCTGTTTGGGAGAAGGTTAGAACAGAATTAATAATTGATTAATAGTGCACATGAGACCTAAATAATGTCCCTCAGACATCCCCTACCTCTATTCATAATTTCGAGTGAGTTTGGAGGCATTTGGAGAGTCATTTTCAGTACTTACCCTTGGGGAATTTGAACCCCAAATTGCTAGTTAAATTCCATAATTTGTCCAGAATCGTAAACAAGTTTTCATAACTATTTTGATGGTCATAAATAATACATGAACATCATAATCAAGTAAAAATATCATTCATACACCTTCACTGAATATTTAGAGGCATTTGGAGCCAATTGGAGACCTAGAGACCAATACTACTCAAAGGGAAATTACTAGTAAAGTTCCCTACATTGGCCAGAATTAAAAGAGGATTTGTAGAAGTATTTTAAAGGTCCAAAAGAATCCATGAAACACATATTTGTGTTCTAACATCATCCATATACATTCTCAGAATATTTGGTAACATTTGGGGCAAATTGGAGACCTAGGCATCAAAACTAGTCAAAGGTCAAATTTGGGGGAAAAGTGAAAAATTGGTCCTTTTAATAAAAATTAAAAAAATGGTCATTACAAAATCTTGTTACAATGGTGTCACCTAGGAGGTGAAGGATTCAAAGGGAATCCAAGAATATCCCTTAGGGAGGTCCTTTTTTCCACACAAATGCAAAATAAAAAACATAGAACAATGGAGAAAACTCTTTCTTCTTAGAGGAAGAATGCAAGGGAGATTTGCATGCCAACTAGAGGTAATAAGTGGATTAAAAGTTGAGCTCTCAATGAAATTCTTCTAGCATAAATTTTCTCTTTGTTTTTCCTTATAGAATGCATGCCCACGTGGAATCCTTTTATAGGACAAACGGAGGCCAAGAAACACCTAGATCCCAATGTGAACACCCTTGCTAGTGAACTAGTTATCTAACTACATGAAGGGGGCTATTAAGTGCTCCCAAGCATGGAGTCTAGTTCGAATTTTGGAGCCAAGGGAGCCACTATGAGCCTTTAATGTGCCACTAAAAGTAAGTGGTCCCGCCATTTTGAAAATTGTACAACTTTAGAAGGAAAATTCATGTTGTTTCATGCGGATCTTTCAACAAGGGGTCACACTATCAATGCGAGCGTCTAGTGCAAATAGTCATGCTATTGTCCAAAATGATTGATTTTGTCATACTAGGGCTCAATTTCACTTATGGATTCAATAAGGATGTATTCAATGAGCTACATGTCGTACATTGATGATGCTTTTATGCAATTTTAGTCAAAATGTTGCATGTGTGCAAAATTAAAGCATGAACAGATGCCCCCTAATGTATGAGTTTTGGAAAGTATTGTATGGACGAAATGCATCATCATTTATTTAGATCTCATGTTTTGGTAAGTTATCAAGTATTGGTGGGTAAAAATACTTGTCCATGGGAGAAGGTTGTTGGTGATGATAGTTGAATCCGTAATGAATTAATGGTGTTTGATACAAATCAGACAAGCATTCCTATGCTCGTGAAAATATATCAAAATAGATTTCAATAAGAGGATATTGAGGAGTCATCTCTTGATACTGTTGATACAATGATGAAGGAAAATTTGATACATATAGGAGTAAACGAGTCTTGGACTATTTATGATGTTATTGATGCCAAAGAAGTGGAACTGTTGATGGTGATGAACATCTCACTAAGGTGGGGGGCATGAATAATTATGAAGTTGTTGCATGGGGAACTTTGTTATTTTAGATGCTTTATTTCCATGAATCATAAATGTGAACAATGCTACAATAGAATGTATGACTCCGGTGATGCAATAGAATTGTTGGCATCAAGCATAGGGAAGATGAGTGACTTAGTGAACATTGATGACTCTCCCTATGTAGTTCTAAGCTATCGCTTATATTGAAGAGAAGGGACCCCAAGGTATAATCGTAATTATTGGAACATAATCCTTGGTATTAGGAAAATATTATGTTAGTAACTTCTTATTCACTTGACAAAGCCAAAAGTCCTAGGTAAATGGGAAGATTCATCCCGGTGTAGAGGAGACCTATTTGGGAAATTGAACCCAAGAGGCATTATCATGTATATATTGTACATTAATAATGGGAAATGGAAATGTGTGCTTAATGCTTATATTCTTATGTCTTTGTCTGTTTATTCCTAATTTCCCTTATTGGGAACCTAACAGTGGTATTAGAGCTATTGTTGGCTTTGAGGCCTATGCCAATTTGCAGACTTGTATTCTGCCATATTCCCTTAACAGTGCATCATTCAAATCATTTAACTGTACTTTTCTCCGTGAGTTTTACTCTGCCATCCTTCCTGCCTAGTGCTGCAAGATTATTTACTTTGTTTTCTGCATAGACGTGCCTTTGCCTTCCACCTCCTCAGTCCTGTGCTCAACCAAAAATCCATACGTTTCAAAATTTCATTCTCCCTCTCATGTATTAATCGGAATAAAACCTAAATTCTTTACTATCTATGCATACTGGTTACACAATTTTGATGGAGTTGCGCCCCCTCTCATATTATTGCTAGTTAAAATCTGTGGGCTCTCTACGTTTTCAACAAGTGAAGATTGGTTGTGATCTCTCTCCTTACTGTGCGTGCCGCGTCTAGAAGCTATTGCATCCACAACGTCCACAATATGAAGAGACTCCTCCTACATCAGTATCTATTAGTGAAGCGTTGAAATAACTGGTGGAAACCCTAATCACCTAAGTTGTTGCGTTCTATCATTCGATTTATTTCCTAGAGTCTCAACCTGGTGCCCACCTTTATCCAATGGATCTAGTTCTGCGACCTTCCCATTCCCTGGTGCTTCAATGAGAGATCAACTCGTGAAGAAAAACGTTGGTGAGATCTTGTGGTGAGCTCTTACTCCCACTCGTTATCTGTGTGGAGGAAATACAAATACGCAAACCCTAGTGCGTACTCTTTGCAACCTCTTCTCAAGGAGTGTTGCTACAAATTGAGGAATGTTAATGCGACTTGAATGTGGATATATGGGTGTGGGATCCCTCAACCATGAAGTGTGGTGAGACTGGAGATAAGAAAACCCTAATTTTTGCGTTAAGTGTGTTGTTGCGTCCAATCTGGACCTATGCGTGGAGTCTTTGCATTCTATATTGTTTGAAGTCTATGTTAAAGATTGAATCCGAGAAGTCTATTCTATCTATATTATCTGAACATGTGTGTGGGCTCCATGACTAACCTGCGACCTTTGAAGTGAGCTCTCCTCCTCATTTAATGCGAGCTGCATCTCCTCCTAGAATGAAACTATTAGTAAAAATGCTTGGTAGCTCGTGGGAATGAAAGCATGAGTAAAAGTTTCTTGGAAGCCCGTGAAGAGGGTGAGCCCCATGGAGAAGCGTTGCGATATGAACGCATGAAGCTATCTCTTGTCAAGAAAAAGACTCTCATATAGAAGACTCGTTGGTGAAGTAACTTGGATTGCGAACCCTAATTGCGTGGGCTCTATCCTAATCATGGATGCTTCATTGATGTTGCATGGATAATGACCTTTTGATTGTGTTGCATATGGGAAATATATGAGAGTTGCACCTAGTACAACTGAATCCTTCTATTTGAAATTAAATACTCATGTCTACATTATTAAGTGGTGAACCAAATAACGGTAGGGAGTTGATTTGAGTTATTACTGTGAGCGTGAGTGGTAGATCTGGTTTTTTTTTTTTTTATATATCTTGTATGTATTATTTCAGAAAGGTATGTATTATGTCAATGTAATTCTAGCACTAGAATGTAGAAGTTTAGTGGAAGTTATCTACTTATTCATGAAAATAATGTTTGTTCATTTTAATTTTGTACTCTATACATCCTATATACATGAATTTGGGAGTTTTAAGGTTTCAAAAATCATGGACGATTTGCATAATGTGCACTCAAATCAATTCTTAATATTTCCTACTATGGTTGCTCACCTAGTCTTGAATCATTGTGTAATGTCCCTTAAATTGAATTAAAAAAAAGTTGTGGGTTGTCTATTTATAAGTAAGACCTAAGATACTCTTAAAATTAACTTCAAAACTGAGTTTAAAAGCTAAGAATAACATGGTTCTCGTACTTTGGTTGTAATACTTTCGTTATTTGATTGTATGATATTGACTTTAATGTCCCTAAAAACGTGAGATAAAAAAAAAATCCTCTCCTTACTAAATTGCCTCGCAAAGCTTTTAGCTTCATGAGCAATTCCTATAGTGATGTAAAAATATCAGTACTTGCAGTTGTCATTAAAATGTGTTTAAGAATAACTTCTATCAAGGTCACTTCTGTTGGACACTAGCTTATGCGGAATTAATTTGAATGAACATGTGGGTGTGAAGTCTTGTTTTGCCATGCATTAATACCATCAGTCTCTATTCTTATCACTTGTATATTTGAAATGTTTATTTGTCAAATGTCAGAACTCAGGCATGGTGAACTCGATGATGGAAGCTGAATACACACTGAATCTCTCGGATATGGTTAAACATTTCTGGCGAAATCGCCTAGAGGTAAGGTGTGCAAAGGGAAAGGCCTATGGACTTACTTAGCAACTATGCTAACGTCTACTTAATGCTATCTTCTATGCAGGTATCCCTTGGTGGTTATAAAATTGACAAATACCCTAAGCAAAACTTCTACAAGTGGAACCACCCTAAAGATTAACATGACGGAGTTGTGAACTTTGTTGATGTATTAATATGACAAGGGTGTTACACCCGCGCAACTTATATCATATAGTTTGCAAGAATTGAGCATATAGTCCTATCGTGGTAGTTGCAAATCTTTAATGCTCCATGTGCTAGTCACATGGCCTTGGCCAGCAGGGCTAAAGCTTGAGCGAGGGTTTACTCCAAGGCTTACCCAAAAAGTGAATTCATTTTGCCCTTTTTGGGGCGAGGGTTTTGGATCTAGGCCTGAGCTTTGCTCATGGCTAGTACAGGGTTTTGGAAGACACGAAGGCGAAGGGGGAGCGATTTACAGGTAAGACACATTCAATTTTAAAATGTTGCAATTGTTGGTTTCATTTACAGTGTTTGAGACTGTCAGGCCCTAACTCCGTCATGATTTTGTGCATTTGCAGGTATGGTAGCTCTCTATGTGGACTAAGGGGAGAAGCACTATGAATGTATCAATCATTTTGGACTCGTAAGTCCTGGGTGCTCTCAACCTTTCGCCCTTACCTGTCTCGATACTTTTGGAGAAGAGTTTGATGAAATGATCGTGGGGAGATTCGTGAAGCCATTTGGATCACTCATATTTTGAAATCTCCAGAGAGGTCGCCCTTGGCTTGACCTGGGGTTTGATACATGGTTGTAATTCCAATTTGATGTAATTGGGTTTATGTAAATGTTAGTTTTGTTGGGAAATGGAGAATATACCCTGGTCTTTATATGTTTCTACCCAGCTTTAAGAGGTTGTCTACAGAACTAAGGATACTGTAAATGTTAACTCTTTTCTCATGCTAAAAATATAAATGTCTTCTTTGCTCTATTTCTGCATTTTTCTTTCCTATGTTGTGTGAGAAGTTTATGTACTCGAAGTTGAAAGTGATGTTGTCGTGTAGCTAGTCATTTCGTTTCAGTTTTTAAAAGGAAACTCTATAATCGTTGGATCTGGTGTATTTCTATCAGTTGGTTTTGAAAAGTTTCGTGTTGGCTAAAATAGCTACTCCAAGGGTTTGTTATCCCCAATCTATGGTTACGATTTTTTGCAAATGATGACTCTAAATGTGTGGATAAGAAATACGTTTCAATGACCAACAGGGTTTCGAATTCTTTTATGATAATGTTTACATGGCATACATTGATACTGTAGGAATGCTTAGTTGTTTGTGTTTGTTTTATGGTCATGTAAAAATGTTTGCCAAATCTTGATTTTCCTGCAAACCTCAGAGGGATTTGATTTCGTGACCTGGGTTTGTCTTTAAGTTTCATTTATATGCTATCATTAATGTGTTGAATAAAATGTTCGTCGAAAGGGGAGCTGTGTATTCCATTTTGTGTTTTTCTTTTGGAAGGTCGTAGTCATAGCTACTGTTTCGTTTGACTCTAGAAAGAACCAGGGTTTGCAAAAGAAGTTTTTGTAGTTGATAGATTTGATTTCTAGAATGATAATCATCGAGTTTTTCCTCCTTTAAAATTTTAGGTTGATGAATGGAAAAGTCTGTGACTATGTTGATAAATCGTGTAACCTGGAAAATTACTTGATGCATTTAAATCTTGGAATTGCATTGACTGTGTGCTATTATGGTAGTGGTTGATGATTTTGTTGGTAATGAAAACTCTCGTCCATACTATAACTTGTTTCTTCTACCTAGTGTTGCAATTTGATGTTTGATAGTTTTAAAAGAGTAGTGTGGCGGAAACTTTCAATGTTTGCTTTGTTTTAATTCTATTTGATAATGCCTCTCATAAAGAAAATAAAAGGAACTAACATGCATAGATAGAACTTTGTACTGAATAAGAAATATGATTTCAACAGCCGATAGCTACTTGTAAATTATACATACCCTAACCTAGAAGACAATATACGTTGTCTAGCAAAGGATAGATTGGCTAGCCCTTCTAGACCCTCCACTGTATTCTGGGTAGAACCTCTATTTTTAGTAATGAAGATACAATTTGTAATGAAAACAAATGGGTAATGAAACAATGTTGTAGTACCTACTTTTAAATTTTTAAGAGAAATATAAGACTCACCCATACCTGGTTGCTTGATTGTTTGGTTCCTTCCTGTAGAATCTTAATCGCTTGGCACTTTAAATCTTCCCTTTAGTAACCTGCATACTCAAACAATAGTTAAGGTAGAGCCTGATGTATCTTGATGACCTGTTTAGAATGATTGCCTTAGACTCGATAACTTTGGGGATACCATGTTCCTCCCAACCTTGACCCCTGAACCGTTCCCGGTTCTATTTGGACCCCCCGAGCTTGGTTCCAACATGCAATGAGAGATAGAGACCCTAGGTCCATTATTGATTCATATCTGGGAATTATTATGTGCATCTTGGAGCAGAAAAATACTTTGCTCTCATTACCATAAGGGAATGATAATAAATGAAGATGATCCCCAACACTTGGGATATGCCCTCTTTAAGTACGGGAGTCTTGAATTAGGACTATTGGAACAATCAGTTTCTTTAACTTAAATAATTAATATTTATTTAAAAGAAATTAATTACTTATTAACTAGTCCTCTTCTTTTTGTTTTAGTTAGGAATGATTTTTAATTTAAACTTTTCATAATAATTTAAAATAACAATAATTATCATAATAATAATTATACTCTACTTAATTATTAATACATTATTTATAATAACAATAAATAATAAAGATAATGATAATAATAACAATAATTACCTTAATAGTATTTCTACCTAAATATTAATGTACTATTAATACTATTTGCCAAGGTGGCTGCCTACTAAATATTAATACTTCATTAATATTTTAAATTAATGTGGCAGCCCATTATGCATAACTTATGTGCTTGTCAAAAGTCTTTTATAAATAAATAGTCACCTCATTATTTATTTAAATTCTTAATAATAATAATATTTAATCTTGTTTCTTCACAAGATACTTTGTTTAACAAATTAGGGATAAGGTCCACTTCTTTGGATGGTCTTTTGGTGGCTTAGATAGGCACCTCTAGTCTCTCTCTTGCGTGTCGGATTCCCTCATTTAACATGGTATCTCCCTCAATAGGTTATGATAGATAAATGATGAATCATTTAACCAGATTAAGTAGATGTGATAAAAGTGCTCTTCAGTGTCTTTCCGAATCAACACTTTGAAACTCCATAACCCCGAGTGCTCTTTAGAGCCATTTAACTCAACACTCTCACATGGGCATTACTCTAGTGCAATTCCAGAGTCCCAGCTCAACACTAGTGCTAGAATGTGGTTGTGTGGCACATCTAGAATATTTAAGTTGCCTCGATCCGATATTCGTTTATCAAGCTTGGAGTGCTCCAGGGCTTATGCCCAACACTCAATGTACATGAGGGCTTACTCCCAATACATCATATTTCCTCTAGGTACATCAGGGATTTTGCTCAGTACGTAGGTAATTTGTGTGTTTCTGAGTCCATGCTCAACACACCATATAAGTCAATTATGTCATTCACATCACTGCACAGTATGTAAGAAAAGGTCATCTCACTATATTAGGGTTTTGTACCCACATCAAAACATAATAACAACATTGGGGCTTCCTTGCCCACTATATATAATCAAGTAATGAAATTTAGTCAAGGTCCATGCCCAATATGTCACTCTACAAAAGAATAAATCATATGTACTAGGGCTTATGCCCAATAATCATAATAAATCATAGGTGCTAGGGCCGTGGCCCAATATAATATCATAAAATAGTTAGTCCAAAATTCGGGATATTACATTGACCTAGCATATCCTAGCTATAATATGTATCGTTCATTATATTTTTTGTTACTTTGCGACATTTATTTGCTTTATATATTATGATACTTTGTTCACTGGTTTGATGTATGCTCGAGTCCCTATATTCTTGTGTTTGTAATTATAATGACTGTGAGTTTACTATGATGTATTAGATGGGTTAATATTTTAATTCAATGAGCCATATGAAGGGTTTCATAGAGCTTGGGATTACTTAGCTTTTCATGAGCTAAGGCATGTTTTAAATTTGGTTGCATGTGGCTATGAAATAACATTATGCTAGCATTCTACTAGAATGAGTAACCATTGGCACACAAGTTTAAAGTTCAGTTTATAACAAAACTATGCATATACAAAAAAGCGCTTAACTTCAAATGGAGGGTCTTCCACTATAGGCATATGGGTAGAAATTGATTCACTAGTGGTGGTGGATAGGAAATTAATGAAGGCCATGTGATGGCCTCGTGGGAGACCTCCACGCTAGCTAGTGGTGAGAAAACACGATTCTACCCTAAACACTTTCTTTGTGTTGTTTGTGGTTTTGGAGAGGGAGAGCAACGATCCCTACTCCTTTGCTGACATAAGGGAAGATAGGAGTAGATCTCTCCTTGGTTAGCGCAGGGATGCCATCGTTTTGCTACAACCCCGAAGGTATTGTTCATTTCCTTTATCATTTGGTTTTCTGCTTTCATTAATTTCTTACCTGTAGATTTTATTAACCTTAAGTTTGGTTGCTTGACAGAAGGGTTCTGTGCTTTCTATCTGGGGGTTGCTCATGGGAGTGGAACATTGGGAAGGAGGACCATAGGCGCAAATGGCCCTGGTAAGCCCCAGGTCCATTGCGGCCATTTCCATTCATGCGAAATCAATGTGTAATGTGTGTTGAATGAATTGTGGGTTTTAGTGTACTGTGTGGTTTAATGGCCTTGCCATTCGGAGAGATAAGCAGATGTTGAATAGCCCCACAGTGTTGCTAGGCATACTCTGTTGTTTGATCTTCGTATATATTTTTTCGTATGGGAACATGCTAATGATTTATGTAAATTTAAATTGTAAGCCTCTATAGGCATTTTTGGACTTCTGTAAGGTGTCTTTGTAACTCATGGCTATTGCGCTCGAATCTTGAACGTGTTCTTACTACTCAGAATATATACGCGATGTTTTATTTTGAATACAGTTTGTAAAATGTGATGACTCGTATCAGTTATAAATATTACTTGTTTGTTTAGAGTTTGGAATGTTGTGTTCCTCCTTTCGCTATACTTGGTGCTTTTATGTTGTTTGTTTGTTCTTGTAAAGTTCTCGAAAGTTTTAATCCTATGGAGGTGCTTAGAGGGATAATGTAATTTGGCTCTCGGCCGGTATAAACTTGTTACTTGGAAAAATACTATCGTAATGTTACTGGAGTGTTTTTTTTTGGATCTTTAATCTCGTGACTAAGCACCTATCTCTTTGGTATTTGTCTCTATTTGGCTACTCGGTGATTTCTTAAGTCTGGAAATTCTATTCGATGTAGTTGGTATTTTGGATATCTAGAGGTGTTTGACTCTAGCTATGTTATTTGCTTATCGCTTTCTAAATGTTACTCTGTGATTCTTATGCTTATGATACTGGATGATTCGTTGTGTTGAAAGGAATCGTTTTCTGGGTTTTATATTATTTAGAGTCTAGCTAAAGGGAATCAATCCCTGGTCTATGATATTAACGACCTCTGTTTGATCAGAGAGAGAATCGATCCCTGTCTATGATTTTAATGACTTGTGTTGGTCAGAGAGGGAATCAATCCTTGTTCTAAGGTGTGCTACTTAATATCTCTGTTATTTTAAAACTCAGGCATATTTTTTTATTTGGTTAGAACACTGGTTTGATTTCTAGGAAAGAACCTAGGGTTTGCAAAATGTTCAGAAGTGAATGCCTTTGTCATATAACTGCTTCGTTATGGTTTTAGTTTGGTAAACAATTATTGCTAAATCTAATGGGAAAGGGTACCCTATGCTATTAGTAGTAGGGTCTGCGATTTGCAATGGTTAACGTTTCCTTATATAAGATAATGGCTCTATTTTGGATGTCATTAATTTCATTCTAGTATTTAATTATACTTGTGTGTAAAATAAATTATAAATATTAATTTCCAGAGCTCTAGCAAAAGCTAGCTTTGGTAGAGTGAATCTCGCTATGGAAAATAAACCATTCTGACCTGAGTATAGAACAATAGGGAATTTTAATAATTAAATGTTTACATGCGACTTGGGTTTTGAATAATTTGTCCTGCAGTTAACTTGATAATCTATGCAATTATACATGTAAAAACTTTGTTTGGAATGAGTATTTTGAATGGGGAAAAAAATGTGAATGGTAGAGTTCTAAACTAGTTTAGTAGGTTTTCTTGGCTCAATTTGAGGGTTTTGATTTTAGCCTACAAAAGTAAAAACAAAGTGTAATCCATGTGTGTCATGACTAAGTGCTTATGTCGATGACCACGGCGCGAGATAAAGAATTACTACTTAAAAATCGATTTGCAATATAATAATTGAAACCTGGCACATACTAAATCTCTAATTAAAATTATCTTGAGAATTTAAGACTAAATAAAAAGGACTGATTAATAATTACTTGTGAAGATGGTGCTGGAATTACCTATGTAACCAGCACACTACAAACACAGGTTGATAAAAACTACTTTTAACCGATCTATACAAATGTAACCGGATAACTTCATAACTACCATGTTCCTCCCAACCATAGATCTCGAACCGTTCCTAGTTTGTTAATCAGATCACCCCTGAACTCGTTCAAGCATGCAAGGAATCTAGAATACCTAAGGAAAAACTATTGTTATCTTTGAGCTAACTATGTACCTTCTAGGTGCAAGATTTGGAATCTCTCCAATCTCATGAAATAATAATAGTGCCCTTTCTTTGTACTTGTCCTTATATTTATATATATATTGGCTAGGGTGCAACCTAGGATTTTGAAATGGGGCAGTTTGTTTTCTTGATTTAACATCCATATTTTTAACATCTTATTGTCCTTAACTCATAGTTTCAAAATATATATAATATAACTAAAATATCACTTTAGCTATTATTCTTTGATAACTTAACTTTTAATTGTTTATGTTTTTGAATTCAAAAATCGAACTCTTAGTCTTATTTATTTAATTTACATAATATGTCCAATTTTGACTTTTTAGTTTATTTATACATATGTTTATATATATACTTATATATAGTTTGAAGTAAACTCTTTTAATTTATTATATTTTATTTTATATATAATATATGTATATATATAAGAATATTTTATAAATCCCTTGTTATATTCATTGCATCATATAGTATATGTAAATATTTGATGCTTCATTAATTCATAATATTTATTTATCATAGCCCCTTGTGGTTTTGGTTGGTCAACTAAATATAGGTAGTTCTAGATCCTTTTGCATGCTTGATTCCTCATTTTAGTGGCAGTGTCTTTCAGTCCTTGATGAGACAATAGATAATGATTCAATTGCTCAATTTAAATAAATATGATGAGTATTTGTGCTATTCATAGTTTTTCAGGCTCAACACCCTTAAGTGAGGTAACTCCAGTGCTATTCAACGCTTATGCTCAACACTTTTAATGGGAGGTACACTAGTGCAATTCTAGAGCTTGTGCTCAACACTAGTACTAGGATGCATTTGTAAGATACACCTAGGGATACAATGGCCAAAGATCCAATGCTCCAGAGCTTATGCTCAGTGTCATGTTGGATTGCTCCAGGGATTATTCCCAACACTCTATCATTTATCTGATGGGGTTATTTATGTGCTCCAGAGCTTATGCTCAATGCATAGTATTATAACCCATGTGCTCCAGGGCTTATGCCCAACACATCATGGAAGTCAATCATGTACACCCAAACTTCTGCACAGTACATAACAAAGGTCATCCATGTATATTAGGGCTTATGACCAACACATAATAAAAGTCAACCAAGTACATTGGGGCTTATGCCAAGTACATAAAAATAATCTGTGTCCATCGGGGCCTATGCCCAGTATATAACAAGTAAATCATGTGCATTGGGGCTTAAGCCGAGTATATATATAACAAAAGTAAATCATGTGCATTGGGGCTTACACCCTATATATATATATATATATATATATATATATATATATATATAACAAAAGTAAATCATGTGCATTGGGGCTTACACCCAGTATATAACAAAAGTAAAAGTTTCAGGATATTACACATTACATGGGCCTTGGATGATAGAAAATTTTGATGGAGCTATGATTCGAAAATACCATCAATTTAATGACAAAAAGTATTATAGAAAACATAATCCAATTTGTTGGAGGAGCTACAACATTCCAACAATAATTGATAGCAAACATTCAAACTAGAAACAAAGAAGAGACCATTACAAACTATTGCATAAATTGTTGGTTGATAGTCTGGCTGGTATTGCCTC
This sequence comes from Larix kaempferi, assembly GCA_027924585.1. NCBI lineage: Eukaryota > Viridiplantae > Streptophyta > Pinopsida > Pinales > Pinaceae > Larix > Larix kaempferi. The sequence goes on along the minus strand of BSBM01000307.1, from coordinate 7,317,097 downwards.
CACAAATAGCACTGTTGCCTATTGCAAAGAATCCTATTGCAAAGAGAAGATTTGGGACTACTTTGGTGAGCCCATGTGAAGGATCCAAGAAAGTTTGCAGGTTGTTTCTATACATGCTCCAAAGGAATAAAACTATAGAAGTGGATGTCATTGTTGCGATATTGTAACTTCAAAGAATATTATATTTGTACTTTATTATTCCGGAGATGTTTCATTCCTCTGTGAAGATATTATTGTATATCCGGAGATGTTTATTCCTCCATTGGAATGTGATAACTTGGGTTATTAGACTTCCCTAGTGGGGGTCAGCCCTGTATGTATTATGTGGGTCAAAGGGTTATTAGACCCACCATGTGGGGGTCGGCCCAGTCAGTTATAATGGGGTATTTAACCTAATGGTTAAATACGAGCCTACATGTACTTGTGTAAAATACATATCAGAGTAGTGTATAAATAGAGGAGGTGTGTTCCTCATTATACACATTCACTCACTTGAGGATAGCGCACTTGTGGAGGAGAGGTCTGCTATTGTGTAGGAGGAGATCATGTCTCAGGGTTTCATCTTTCTATATTGCTGGTCATCTATATTGAGGAAGCTTTGCTGGGTTTTCTACCCCATGAGGGTTTCCCAGGATAAATCTCTGTCTCTTGTGTTTATGCTCTGCTTGTTGTTTCTTCAGTGATCCTGTATATGCTATTATTGTGAAATGGAATGTAATGCTGCTATTTTCTGTCTTAGCATATTAAATCTTAACATGGTATCAGAGCTAACCTGAAGGAAGGCAAGGTATGGCACTTACGACACTTGCTTTACTTAGGACAATTTGAAGGTTAGGGTTTTACATAGCAAAAACCAGTCATCGTGAAACTTTCGCTATAAATCCATTTCTGCGAAGGTTCAGGGTCTGAAAAGTTTACAGGTCAAAGATAACATCCCCAGGTACCTTGTGTCCAAAGGGCACCCTCAGATTCGTTGTACTTTGTGAGTTATGATCAGTACAAGTTAGGGTTTCTGCCTCTTCCAGATCTCAGTCAAAATCAGGTGACCTAGGAAAAAAGGTCATAACTTGGGCTAGGAAGCTCCAAATGAAATTTCGTAAAAAGTGACAGGTAGTACACAGACTGTACTATCTCAGAAAACGTTTTCAGAGGCCGAAGTTCAACCAGTGACACGTGGCACGCCGTACAAGTTCGCTCTTCGGTTTATCCCATAAACCGATCACGTTGCGACACTTGGCATAACTCTCTCTCAGAGAGTCCAATTGAGGTCAGACCTATCAGGATGGAAAGATAACAGGTCGAGCTATCTCAGGAAAAGTTTTCAAAGGCCGAAGTTCAAACAATGACACGTGGCATGTCGTACAAGTTCGCTCTCCTTTTTTATCCCATAAACAGGTCACGCTGCGACACTTGGCATAACTCTCTCTCAGAAAACCCAATTGAGGTCAGACCTGTCAGGATAGAAAGATGACAGGTCAGGCTACTGCAGAAAAAGGGTTTCAGACCCTGTGGAGCAAAAATTTCAGAGTTATAGCAGAAACAATCAGGTGCATATTTCTGTCAAAACAGAATTATTTTTTGAGCACCTTTATTCATGGCTTCCGGAATTTAGGGTTTCGGAGAAAGTTAGAATTTTTGGATTCGGAGTCCATGGCTGAATGATACTCAGGAAAATTGAAATTTAGAGACCAAGATCTAATTTTTTGGTTGGGTGGAAGACCGGGCTTGATCAAACCCCAGTTCGGGATTTTGATCGGAAAGATGGAAAATTAGGGCTTCAACAAAAGTTGGAATTTTTGAAGTCTGTAACCACGGCTGGAAACTCCTAAGAAAAATAAGAGTTTAGAGCCTTGGATCGAACCTTTTGTTTGGGTAGAAGGGTGGGCTTCATCAAACCCTAGTTCGAGATCCTGTCCAGAAAATCCAGAAGTTTCAAAGGCAATTTTGAGGGGTCAAATTTTGGAAATTCCAAAATTTAAGTATGCTAGTTTGATCAGCTCAACAAGACATATTCTTTCATCCATTCAGAAGTGTGAAAGTCAAAGATTAAATTTTTAGGGTTTCTCTAGCAAACCCTAATCAAGCTCCAGATCAAGTTTCAGGGGGAGTTGAGGCTAAGGCCTTACATAAGAAGACTACAAGAAGTCTCGACAGGTATGACTTAAGAAGGCTCAGGTATGTCTTGAAATCTAATTCTTGATTAAGTTCATGATGTGTTTGTCTTCATATTATTTATTAGTACAATCTTGATTAATGTTAGAAATGTCTTATCACCCTAGTAACAGTATGAATGCATGTGAATGATCAAAGACATTCATTGATTAGGGCTATATGATTGTACTAATGCATTATGATGTTGTGTGAGGTTGATGTTGTCTGCTAGCAAGATACAGGTACATCACAAAAGACAAATCAGGTTCCATGACCATGAAACATGAAGACAAAGACTCATCCATAATCTTTGTTCTACTTACGAGGTATGTATGACTTTGTTATATTATGCTTAACCTATGAGACATGCAGGTTCTAGCTCAGGATCTCTAAATCATTGAAGAGATTGTTTAGGTATGTTGTACATAACCAAGTAGGTATACTAATCCAGGTATGTTTCCCATGAATCTTACCTTGTGTTAGGTTCCCCTATATAAGTATACTTGGAATGATTGGTTATGCTTATTCATAAAGTTAGTAATCAAGGGATTATGCATATTATGTCTTTTATCTTGATTGATGATATGCATGAGTAAAAGAAGACTTCCCTGAAATCTTGAATACTAATGTTTATTAACTATAATCATGACTATACATTTTCAAGATTATTTAGAACTATAATGTTTTGATAGCATTTAGAATATACTAATGAGTGTATGTTTGTGTATGAGATCATGAGGATGACTCTTGAGCATGCACAGTGGTACAGAATGAATAAAAGTTCAAAAGACATACAGAAGATCAAGCGGGAGGCAACCACACAAACATAAAAGATAAGTATTTGAGTTGTTATTTGAAATAGTAATGATATTGCCTGTAATAGGTTGTATGCATATTTGTATTCCTAGAATATATAATGCTGAGTGTAAACATTCATAGAGCATTGAACAGTATACTACTAATGTGCATATGATTGGTAAGTTGGACAAACATTCCATTGTTGCTTGTCTAGAATGAAACTTCTTTGTTGACATGCTGAGAGTTGTGCACACTCTCGATAGTGTGTTCTGGTAGAGATGGAAGGCATCTAGATAGCCACTGTATGCATACAGGATATGGGAAAGTGTTGTGCCAAAGTATTGGTCAAATTAGTTGCATAACTATGTAAATGATATCTGTATGCATAATAGGTTACCATGTCAATATGATTTGATGTTTATGAAGTATTACTAATCATGTACTTAATTTTGATTTGTAGGAAAGGTCATGAAGAATGATGGACACCGTACAAGTGATGGATGTTCAAACAAGAAGATTTACAAATCAAACAAAATATAGAAGGCTCATGGCTAGAATATTCTCTTAGAAAGGGGAAGAGAATCATGATGAGATGTTTGCTCCAAGTGGCTAGATAAGACCATTCTCTTAATGGTGTAATTAAAAAAAAAAAAAGAGAAGTGTGAATCAGGTTCTATATGGGTTCTCAGGATCGATAGTAATTGATGAGAATACATGTGAGGATTGCATCATCCTTGAACACAAGTTCTAAAGTGAGCCGTAGACAAGTGTCTCCGAGAAAGAAGAGGGATTGTATCATCCTTGAACACTTGTTCTAAAGAGAGCCATAGATGTATGTCTTCGAAAATGAAGTCCTTGGTGGACATGAGGGGATTGGATCATCCCTGGACTTCAGTCCTAAAGAGAGCCGTAGACGTATGTATTCGAGAATGAAGTCCTTGGTGGACATGATAGGATTGCATCATCCTAAAGAGAGTCGTAGACGTATGTATTCGAGAATGAAGTCCTTGGTGGACATGATAGGATTGCATCATCCTCAAGAGAGCCGTAGATGTATGTCTTCGAGAATGAAGTCCTTGGTGGACTTGAGGGGATTGGATCATCCCTGGACTTCAGTCCTAAAGAGAGCCGTAGACGTATGTCTTCGAGAATGAAGTCCTTGGTGGACATGATAGGATTGCATCATCCTCAAAAGAGCCGTAGACGTATGTCTTCGAGAATGAAGTCCTTGGTGGACTTGAGGGGATTGGATCATCCCTGGACTTCAGTCCTAAAGAGAGCCGTAGACATATGTCTTCGAGAATGAAGTCCTTGGTGGACTTGAGGGGATTGGATCATCCCTGGACTTCAGTCCTAAAGAGAGCCGTAGACGTATGTCTTCGAGAATGAAGTCCTTGGTGGACGGTTGAGGATTAAGTCATCCTTGGATGTAGGTCCTAAATGTACGGTTGAGGATTAAGTCATCCTTGGACGTAGGTCCTAAATGTACGGTGGAGGATTAAGTCATCCTTAGACGTAGGTCCTAAATGTACGGTGGAGGATTAAGTCATCCTTGGACGTAGGTCCTAAAGGTACGGTGGAGGATTAAGTCATCCTTGGACGTAGGTCCTAAATGTACGGTGGAGGATTAAGTCATCCTTGGACGTAGGTCCTAAATGTACGGTTGAGGATTAAGTCATCCTTGGACATAGGTCCTAAATGTACGGTTGAGGATTAAGTCATCCTTGGACGTAGGTCCTAAATGTACGGTGGAGGATTAAGTCATCCTTGGACGTGGTCCTAAATGTACGATTGAGGATTGATTCATCCTTGGACGTGGTCCTAAATGTACGGTTGTGGATTAAATCATCCTTGGACAGTAAATCCAGTAATTCCGAAAGGAAGGATAGTCCTAAATGAATTGAGTGGATTAAATCATCCTTGGACAGTAAATCCAGTAATTCCGAAAGGAAGGATAGTCCTAAATGAATTGAGTGGATTAAATCATCCTTGGACAGTAAATCCAGTAATTCCGAAAGGAAGGATAGTCCTAAATGAATTGAGTGGATTAAATCATCCTTGGACAGTAAATCCAGTAATTCCGAAAGGAAGGATAGTCCTAAATGAATTGAGTGGATTAAATCATCCTTGGACAGTAAATCCAGTAATTCCGAAAGGAAGGATAGTCCTAAATGAATTGAGTGGATTAAATCATCCTTGGACAGTAAATCCAGTAATTCCGAAAGGAAGGATAGTCCTAAATGAATTGAGTGGATTAAATCATCCTTGGACAGTAAATCCAGTAATTCTGAAAGGAAGGATAGTCCTAAATGAGATTGAGTGGACTAATCATCCTGTAAATAGATTGGGATTGCCTTGTCCCTAGACATGGTGAGATGTCTTAAAGTGATAAGGACTAATAATCCTGTAAATAGATTGGGATTGCCTCGTCCCTAGACATGCTGAGATGTCTTAAAGTGATAAGGACTAATCATCCTATAAATAGATTGGGATTGCCTCGTCCCTAGACATGGTGAGATGTCTTAAAGTGATAAGGACTGATCATCCTGCAAATAGATTGGGATTGCCTCGTCCCTAGACATGGTGAGATGTCTTAAAGTGATAAGGATTGATCATCCTGTAAATAGATTGGGATTGCCTCGTCCCTAGACATGGTGAGATGTCTTAAAGTGATAAGGACTGATCATCCTGTAAATAGATTGGGATTGCCTCGTCTCTAGACATGGTGAGATGTCTTAAAGTGATAAGGACTGATCATCCTGTAAATAGATTGGGATTACCTTGTCCCTAGACATGGTGAGATGTCTTAAAGTGATAAGGACTAATCATCCTGTAAATAGATTAGGACTGCCTCGTCCCTAGACATGGTGAGGTGTCTTAAAGTGATAAGGATTGATCATCCTGTAAGTTGATCTGGATTGCATCATCCATAGACATGAGAGTTGTCTTAAACTGAGAGGGACTGATCATCCCGTAAGCGGATCAGGATTGTATCATCCTTGGACCTATGTCCTAAAGTGAGAGGGATTGATCATCCCGTAATTGGATCTTGTGTGTTGCAGGGTATGCTGCTATTGTGTATACTTGTATTGATGAGGATACTTGTATTGATGATATGTATACTTGTATTGATGAGGATACTTGTATTGCTGATGTGTATACTTGTATTGATGAGGATACTTGTATTGATGATGTGTATACTTGTATTGATGAGGATACTTGTATTGATGATGTGTATACTTGTATTGATGAGGATACTTGTATTAATGATATTTATACTTGTATTGATGATGTTGTTGATCGTGATGAGATGACGATGTTGTTGATCGTGATGATCTAGATGACGATGATGTTGATCGTGATGATATAGATGACAATGTTGTTGATCATGATGATCTTGATGACAATGCTGCTGATCGTGATGATCTAGATGACGATGCTGCTGATCATGTGATGACGATGCTGATGATCATGTGATGACGATGCTGATGATCGTGTGATAACGATGCTGATGATCGTGTGATGACGATGCTGATGATCGTGTGATGACGATGCTGATGATCATGTGATGACGATGCTGATGATCGTGTGATGACGATGCTGATGATCGTGATGCTGATGACAATGTTGATGATCGTGTGATGACGATGCTGATGATCGTAAGATGATGATGCTGATGATTGTGAGGATCCAGATGTTGATGTTGCTGTAGTTGTTCGAGTGCTGCAGAAGATAAAGACTCAGTACTGAAGATGTTGATGTTCCAGTATTGAAGATGTTCCAGTATTGAAGATGTTCCAGTAACTGCTTGAGTTACTGATGATGTTGAGAAAGCTTCCAATGATTTATAGATGTATCATGTATGATGTTGATGACTCCTTGCTCGTGCAGATGCTGTTATAATATCCTTCTCGTTAAGGGGGAGTGTTGAGATATTGTAACTTCAAAGAATATTATATTTGTACTTTATTATTCCAGAGATGTTTCATTCCTCCGTGAAGATATTATTGTATATCCGGAGATGTTTATTCCTCCGTTGGAATGTGATAACTTGGGTTATTAGACTTCCCTAGTGGGGGTCGGCGCTGTATGTATTATGTGGGTCAAAGGGTTATTAGACCCACCATGTGGGGGTCGGCCCAGTCAGTTATAATTGGGTATTTAACCTAATGGTTAAATACGAGCCTACATGTACTTGTGTAAAATACATATCAGAGTAGTGTATAAATAGAGGAGGTGTGTTCCTCATTATACACATTCACTCACTTGAGGATAGCGCACTTGTGGAGGAGAGGTCTGCTATTGTGGAGGAGGAGATCATGTCTCAGGGTTTCATCTTTGTATATTGCTGGTCATCTATATTGAGGAAGCTTTGCTGGGTTTTCTACCCCATGAGGGTTTCCCAGGATAAATCTCTGTCTCTTGTGTTTATGCTATGCTTGTTGTTTCTTCAGTGATCCTGTATATGCTATTATTGTGAAATGGAATGTAATGCTGCTATTTTCTGTCTTAGCATATTAAATCTTAACAGTCATCATTAAAAAACTCGGGTATAGCAGATTCATCAATTGAACATTTAGAAGTGTAACTTCCAAACTATTTTTTGTTTGTAAGTTCTAGTACATTTTTGGTACTAGCATCTATGTTTTTGTACATTATCAAAATTGAAGAAAAGTTGAATTGCATTGTATTTGGGTGCATTCTCAACTGAGACCGACACCCCTCATCTTTTGAATTTCAATATGTTGAATCTTGATTGTAAAGGGAGGAGTTGCAAGAAGCCCTAAGTTTGATTGAGTCATTTGTACTTGGTCCTTCCTACACAAAGAGGCCTTACACAGTCCTCATAATGTCCCAAACTGAAGAAATATTAGAGTTGTTTAACACTTTAGTACTTACTGTTTTAGGAAATTCAATGACAATTAGCAAAGGTACTCTCCAAACTCTTATCACACATTTGTAGAATTTGAAATCCAAAGAGGACGATGTACAACATAGGAATCAACATTATGAACTAGTGTTTGTTTAGAATAATCCTTTATTTGAATATTATTCCTATTAGATGCCAGCACATGACCAAAACAATGAAATCATGTCAGAAGTTGTACAACCTATTCAAAGTTCCATATGCCGACATTGTGACTGAGTTGGCCATATGAAATATTAGTGTTTTGATATTCATCCTTGTCAGCATTATGGGAATGTAACGATTCTTTAATTGGTATGTGAAGATGAAGAAACCTACAATAATGAAACTTGTAGTAAAATTTTAATGTCCCCTCAACAATGAAAATTAGATCAATATCCTAACCCAACCAATCCCTTGGGTTGAGGAGACAACATCAGTATCATGGGGTTAAATTTTGTATTCCATTCAATTAATTAATTAGGAGTGTGCATTTAATTTTATCCAAAGCTTGTTATCCACTTGGAATAATTATTTCTGATGCAATTAATATTTTTTATGTTGAATAAATGGAGATAATGCTCCACTCGGGTGCATTAGTGGAAAATGTTGGTGGAGAGGAGAGTTGAGAAAGAACTCAAAGAGATATCACATGAATGTAGAAAATCAGGAAAAAGAAAGAAAATAAGAGCAAATCAGGAAAAACAACATAAAGCAATAAGCATAAAAAAATAAGAAAAGTAGGAAAGTTCAGAAAAAGAAGAAAATCCAAAGCAAATCAATCAGAAAAGGAGAAAGAAGGAAATCAAAGCAAAAGGAAAGGAAGGAAAGCTAGCTTTCCTTATCCACTCAAGGAGGGAACATTATCCATGAAGACTTGCTCCACAAGTCACCAAATATCTATGCATAAACCAGTGTGCACCATGATGAGTCCAAGATACAGGTATCTGATAGCCCTTCCCTACAACAAAAACACAAGAAATGGTGAAGAAATACACTTGTTTTGTGCAGAAAATGATTTACCTTAATTATTTAATGAAGTTGTTTAAAATATTATTTCTGTTATGTTTTGAAATCCTTTCTATGACCTAATTGCATGAAAAACGAGTTTGAATGAGCAAGTGTAGGTGCACTAAAGGACAATGCGCAAATCAAGTGAAGAACTAAAAGAACATCACCAAACTCAGCACCTTTTTCCTGATCTGTAGAGAACGAACTCCTATTCAAAGAGAATCGACATTTAGACATTTAGTTAGGTTAAGCATTAGAATTATATAAATATGGACCTTTCGCGTAGCGAGAGGCCCCTGCTACTATTTTGGAGAATTATTGTTTTACGTTTTATACAACTGAGACAGTTGTGTTACAGACCTGGTTTTAAACTATGAAGTTCCTATTTTAAATAAAGACTTGATGTTACTTACAATTCAGTGTTTATAAGTTTCCTTCACTCCTGAGTACAGATTGGAGAGGGTCCCTCCAACACGTAAGTCAAGAGATCTTACTGTTTAGGTATTTCTCATTATGTGTTTTACATTGGTTGAATTTATATTGTAGATGAGAGTATTTTAAATAGCATTTAAATCGCACGATTTGATTTTTGTAGTGGTTGAACCTTTTTGATTACGTAGTTCATTATAACACATTCTGTAGTTTGGTAATGCTGTGTCTATAGTCCTATAGCAGCATTCCGCCAAGGCATAATTTAACACCTATTTTCATATGTGCTTGCATTTAATTTTGAAGCAGCGATCCAGATCTTAAAGCCCATGTATTTATTTCATTATTATAGTTGGTCATGGAGATTGATTACTTTCAGTATTTTTGGTTACATGATGATATTCACTTCTTAACATTTTGATTAAAATTGCAGCATTAGATAATCGTATTCCGAACTTAGCCTTAGCATTAGATTATGTTAGATAACACTTTGAGTTTTATGCATTCGATTTATAGTAATTACTCCTTAGATTAAAGATCAAGATTTCATTACTTTATAATAGATCTGTTATGTTTTCAGCATTCAATTCCATAGTATAATTCTTATTGCTTTCAGCAAGTTAATTCTTAAATATATGCTTACTATTTCCTGCATTTAATTTCTTAGACATAGATTCCCTGCTTTCAGTATTTGAAATTCTTAACATAGGAATTTCTCCTCCATAGATTAAACAATATTTTTTACAGTTTATTTAATCCTTTTTGGGCAACTCCTTAAAACATTGATACAAACACCCAACTTCGACAAAGAATATCCTAGAGAGCACATATAGTGCCTGCAGCTCTAAAGTTTGTACGTCCCTTGGGTTGATAATTAAAGTAAGCTCTTAGTCTAGCTACCCTCATTAGGCATCCATTCCTAAGAGCCCACCACTTTTTGGTGCCTTTGCCGGGGAGGTGCTAAATCTTTTAGGAGACATCTCCGAAAACAACGCAAAAAAAAAATAAAAGTCACATATAAAAAAAAACATAAATATTTTTACTAATGAGTGCCTCGTCGGCAAAGGGATAGGTTTGGACGCTTTCTGCCTAAGCATCCCATGAGAAACAACGGTAACAACAGTTCTAACTATTCTCAGTTTTATTTTCTCAACTCTGAAAACGAAACTAACTCCACATACGATCCAAACAGAGACAACTTCTCTACTAGTTCCAACTCAAACACCACTATCGTAGGTGAAGAAGAAGAACCTAGGGAGTTGTTCACCTTCCCCATTAGCATACCTCTTGGTGATGCTAGGATGAAGAATATCAACCCTAACAATTTTCCAAACTTCCATGGATTGACTTCAGAAGATCCCGACACATTCCTGTTTGAATTTGAGGTAGTTTGCAGATCCTTTGATTACACTACAGATGCACAAAAGATGAGACTTTTTCCGTCCACACTGAAAGATTTATCACTTAGGTGGTTCATGAGTTTAGAGGGAAATAGTATTTTTAGTTGGGATCAGATGAAACATGCATTCCTAGAAAGATATAGGAACTACTACAAAGCAAAGGATACAAGGGATGAAATATTTAGGATGCAGTAGGGAGACTGTGAATCCTTAGAAGACTATGCCCAGCATTTTCAGCTCAGCTACAAATGAGCTAACCATTGCACCCTAGACCCTGAATCACTGAAAATTGTCCTTCTCAGAGGGATCAAAGAAGAGAATTTTGAGATCTTAAACCTCTTAGGAGATGGAGACATATTTCAGAAGACGTATGACCAGATATTCCAAATCTTTAAGAACCATTCTAGGTCTAGGAAAAGCAACAATGGGACAAGAGATACACATCTACCCATAGGATCTTCATCATCTTTAGGGCCCAATCTTATGAAATATGATCTAGGAAACCTGTTAGATGATATGAAGACCCACATCTTACAATCTCTAGCCATGCAACTTGATGCACTTTAGATAAAAAAGAAGCAGGATGAAATTAACCAAGCCTTGGCAAGATTCTGTCCTCATTGTAGAAAGAAACATGAGAAGGGGTGGTCCACTTTAAACACCATAGAAATATGTGGTCTCTGCATTGACGACCACTCCACTGATAAATGTCCCCTCTTACCCTCATGTAAGGCTGTTATTCAAGATCCCGCAGCTGAAGGAGCAATAGAACAACTCTGTTTTATAAATCAAAGGAGGAGTAATTTTATTAGACTGTATCAACCTAGCAATCAAGCCTACTATAATCAGGGCCAACAAAATTGGAACTCTGCACCAATTCCATGGCAAGCACAGCCAAATCCAAATCAATGGCAGCAAAATCAGCAAACTTATTAGCAGAATCAAGAAACTTATCAATCACCTTATCAACAATCTTATTACCCACCATCTTACCCTCCATACCCCCCACCTTTCTCTCCATCAACCACGAATTATGCAAATCAATACCCCCATCCATCAAATTGGAGGGCCCCATTACAACAACCACTCATCATGCCACCCCCACAAACTCAACCACCCCTAGACCCCCACCAATTCCATCCCAACCCATCCAAAACCCTAATAATAACATACCTCCACAACAGCAACAGACTTATAATGCTAATATCACACAATTCCCTACCTATGTCATAGACACCATATAAATAAATGAAATAAACCTCCGATCTGGAAAAATGTTGCAAAATACATCAACACAGAATATCCCACAGCCTAAATCTCAAGAACAAAGAACAAAACCCTATGTTCAGCATCCGGATGAACCAAATCTTCCAGACGAAGAAATCCAACCCTTCCTGCGAAACATAAACCCTGCATTTCTAGAGAAACTTATACGAAGTACAAAAGAGGAAGAAGAACATGCAATTTTAAACGAATTAAAAAACTTAAACATCCAAATTTCGATTTTGCAAGACATAAGGGATGTTCCCATCTGTAACAAATTCATTAAAGAAAATTATCTGAAGAAACCTATGAGGAGGAAATGAGATCCACCAACAATCAATGTAGTAGGCTAGTTAGCTGATTTAATGTTGGGTATTGTCATTAACCCTAAGTATCTCGATCCAAGTAGCCCAGCAGTAAACATGACCATCAATAACAAAAATATGGACAGAAGCCTAATTGATTTAGGGGCCGCTATAAATGTGATGACTAAGGAAACCATGATATATCTAGGACTCCAATCACTGATCAGACCAACAACTATAGTACTCCAACTAGCTGACACATCCACTATGAAACCCGAAGGAATGCTCGAAGACATTATGATCAATATTGAATCCTGGGAATACCGAGCTGATTTCATAGTAATTGAAGTCAAAAGTAAACTTAGTGGTTATCCAATCATACTAGGTAGACCTTGGTTAGCAACTGCGGACGCTTACATAGGTTACCGATTAGGAAACATGACAATCACTAGTGGACATGACAAGAAGAAAATCACGATCTATCCACCAGCAAGGAAATCTTTAGATTTAGAATATCAAAATTGGACTGATGATTATAACGACACACCAAATCAGAACCTATGACCTGTCCTAACAATTGATGTTGCACTATCATTGAAAGCAATAGATGAAGATGGCCATATAGATAGGTTTATATAGAATGCATATTCTAACAATGGTGGTCTTGAAATATTTTTTGCCACAGAACAGCAACAAGAAGGTGAAAGTTCAAACCAGAACTTAAATAAAATGTTGGCAAAAGTACTACATCTGGAAGAACAATAAAAAAAAGCAAAGACGTTGGAAATTATGCCTGGAAAGATAGTCAACATTAATTCCAATCTCAAGCCAGAGCAAGAAAAGCAATTAATGAAAGTATTATCAGAAAAATATAAAGCTTTTGCATGGACATATGCAGACATGAAAGGAATACATCCTGATATATGCAAACATTATATTTACATCAAAGAAGGTTCTATCCCTATCAGGAAACCACATAGGAGATTGAACCCAACATTAAAAGACATTGTCAAAGTAGAACTACAGAAGTTATTAGATGCAGGGTTCATATATCTCATCTCTCACAGCGAATGGGTCTCACCACTGGTTATAGTCCCCAAAAAAGGAGGAAAATGGAGAATTTGTGTGGACTACAGAGAGCTAAATAAAGCAACCAAGAAAGATCACTTTCCACTTCCATTTATAGATTAGGTGCTGGACACATTAGATGGAAACAAGTATTTTTCATTTTTAGATGGCTTCAATGGGTACAACCAAATTTTAATAAACCCAACTGATCAAGATAAGACAACATTTACATGACCTTGGAGTACTTACGCATACAGAGTACTACCCTTTGGGTTATGTAATGCTCCAGAAACATTCCAAAGGGCATTACTAAGTATATTCTCTGATTTCATAAATGATAAAATGGAAGTATTCATGGATGAATTCACATCCTATGGACAAAATTTTGATCAAGCATTGAGCCATCTTGAATTGGTATTAAAAAAATGTATTGAGATGAGCCTATGCCTTGGCAATGAAAAATGCAGAATGTTAATGGAAGAAGGCATCGTTCTAGGACATCATATATCACAGAGGGGGATAGAGGTTGATCAAGCAAAAGTCTCAGTAATCCAAATGCTGCCACTACCTGTTAAACAAAGGGATGTGAGAAGTTTCCTTGGGAAAACATGGTACTACAGAAGGTTTATTGAAAATTATAGAAAAATCGCTGCCCCGATGTTTGCACTTCTCACAAAAGACACTGAATTCATATGGAAAAAAAATTGCATGACAACATTTGAAAATATTAAGGAGAAAACAATTACAGCTCCAGTACTCCAAGGACTAGACTTGGCACTTCCATTCCACATCCACTATGATGCATCAGATAAGGAAATTAGGTCTGTCCTTAGACAAGAAAAAGAGAAGAATCCCTATGCAATATATTATATCAGTGAGAATTTAGTAGGGGCAGAATTAAATTATACGGCAATAGAGAAGGAATTTTTTGCTGTCATACATGCCATTAATAAATTCAGGCACTCTATCACTGGCTACCAATTCTTTGTTCATACAGACCATTCAACCATAATATATTTAATGAACAAACCCAACACAAGTGCTTGAGTAATTAGATGGATGCTACTACTCCAAGAGTTTGACATCATGATTTTAGACAAGCTAGGTAAACACAATGTAGTGCCTGACTTTCTATTTAGGCTGACACATGGACAAGACAGTGAAGTAATCAATGACAGTTTTTCATATGAGCACCATTTTTCCATATCCACAAGAAGCCCGTGGTTTGTTGACATAGCAAACTATTTAGTGTCTTGAAATTTTCTAGAACATTACAGTTATAAAGAAAAGACAAAAGTAATAACGCAAAGTGCAACATACACGTGGATAAATGGCATGCTCTTCAAACAAGGATCTGATCAAATACTCATAAGGTGCATCGGAGAAGACGAAGTGCATGACATAATGCATGCCACTCACAATGAACCATGTGGAGGACACTATGCTGCAAAGAGGACAACCGATAAGATTTTATAAACATGATACTATTGGCCAATGCTCCACAAGGATATTTATGAATATGTTTCAAACTGTGATGATTGCCAAAGGATGGGAAAACCGGCACAAAAGGAAGAAATGCCCCTACATCCACATATCTCCTTGGAGGCATTCAAAAAATGGGGATTTGATTTCGTTGGTCCAATCAACCCATAATTAAATAAAAAAAGCTACATCCTACTATGCACTAACTACCTCACAAAATGGACGGAGGTAGCAACACTTTCTGCAACCAATGAAAATAACGTAGCAAAATTCTTCACTGAGCAGATATTTCACAGGTTTGGAGTACCAAGAGAACTAGTATCTGATCAAGGCCCACAATTCACATCAAATTTAATAGAAGACTTGATGAAAAGAAACAATGTCAAGCACATATAGTCATCTTCCTATCACCCTCAAGCAAATGGACAAGCTGAGGTAACCAATAGAGAATTAGAGAGGATATTAGCAAAGACTGTCAAACTCCATAAAAGAGATTGGGATGATAGACTAAGCGAGGCGGTTTGGTCCTATAATACCACATGGAAGACAACAACATGATTCACACCTTATGAACTAGTATATGGAAATAAAGTCATGCTGCCAATTGAATTTGAAATAAAACATTAAGAATTGCAGCAAAGTTAAATATGGAATTATAAAAAATACAACAAGAATGCATGCTACAATTGAATAAGCTGGATGAGCAATGCCAGCAAGCACTTGCCCATACTGAAATAATCCAACAGCAAAGGAAAAAGTGGCATGAAAAACACGTAAAGGATAAAAACTTCAAGGAAGGTGACTGGGCACTACTCTATGATTCCAGGTTCCATACTTTCAAGGGAAAACTAACAACTAGATGGCTAGGACCTTACATAATTGAGCACATCTATGAAAATGGAGTAGTCAAGATTGTTACAATAGATGAACAACAGTTTCCCATGATAGTGAATGGACATCGGCTAAAAATTTACAAGAAACCACAGTCAAAGGAAGAGTTTACACAGGTACTCTACCAGCAACAACTGATGCTGATAGAGAATATGGAATATTATTGAAAAAATGATGAAAAAAAAATGAAATGAAAAAAAAAACAAAAGAAAAAATGATGAAAAAGATCTGAGAAAAAAGAAGCAAAAATAAAAATGAAAAGAAAGAAAGAAAAATAAATATTGTTGAACAAATAACAGGCCAAATTATAGGGCCACATGCATACCCATGAAGATGCAGCAGTAGTATTGCAAAGAGAAATATCAAGCAAAAGAAACATCAATATGCAAGCCAGCCAGCCAACAAATCAAGCCAGCCCAAAAATTATCAATGTTTACAACAATCAAGCAAGCCAGACATGTATTCAAGAGAGCCAGCAAAGATATCTACCACTACAGGATTACATCAAAGCACACTTTTCAAACAACTCTGCCATATGATCACGTGAGCCTGCCATATATTCAAGTGAGCCAGCATAGCTTACAAACATAACAGAATGGGATCAAAAATCAATGCACAACATTATCACAATGTCAAATTAGAAAAGGAACGAAGTTCAAATGAAGGTGATACAACAAATTCAAACGAGCCAAAGAAAAATGCAGACAACACACGTAACTACTGACATGCCAAAATTTACTACGAAACATACCAAATCTACTACAGAATCTTGCACACACAGAAATCAAGCCAACTCATCAGCTCAGGTATGCTAAGGCATAACGAGGTAATCTCGAAACATCTTTGTTATATTCTTAAGGTCAAATCATTATCCTCAAAATGATTATTTTTTAAGCTGAGGACAGCTTTTCACTAAAGTCGGGGGAAAGGTTCAAATTACAAAATCATGATTGGACACCCCCATACTTCCCAATAATTAGAGCAGAAGTGCCAAGTACAATCATGAAACGAAATGAAGGGCTTGGTTATGGAAAGAAATGGATAAAGCAGCAAGTACAATGAACGATGATGAGGTTAAGTGCAGAAAGAAAGTTAAGTAAGGCTGTATAATCTTCCAAAGGGCCAATATTGCATATAGAAACCTCTCAGAACTCTCCAAACACAAGGAACCAGAAGTAGTGTGGTCACCCAGCTAGCAATCCAGTCCTCAAGCCTGTAATTGACCCTGACTAGTTGAGGTAAAAGCCACAATTCAAATTTTTTGATTTTTGTTGATTATAGAAGAGGTTTTAAGATGACAAAGGGGTTCAAGAAAAGCGAACCAGAGGAACACAATGTTATTTTTCAGAACCCACGAATCTTAACAGTCATTCGCAGTGCGAACTGGATTCCTTTCATCTTGGGATTGATAGGATACAATGCAGGGGTGGCTATGGAATTTGCAAGAAATTTAAAACATATCAAGGATAAACAGTTTGTCACCCGAGTAAAGGAGTTATGTATAAGGTTGGATGACGAAGCAATTGCCAAATACACTGGTCTGCCAATGGGTCTGCATTGGGGTAGGGACGATAGGTAGGCAAACCATGAAGCAAATACAACATTCTTTGAAAGAGGAGAGGTCTACGACGAAGATAAAAATAGAGTCAAAAGGTTGTCCATGCCTGCACCGTAAGATGAAATGGCGGCCATTGTCCAGAAATATATTACATGCACTGGTAGGCTGAGCTACGTCCCCATTTTTCATTTTCGACTTCTAGAACTATTGAGGCACAGTGCCCATCATCCACCGAACAACAACATTAGTATTCCATACTACCTACTCCAATCTCTAGTAGAAATGAGCAAGAAAGTGATTAAAGGAAAGGAGGATGCCTTATCCCATCATGGGCTGATCAAATTAATCATTTGTGAGGAATTAAAAGTGCATATACCAGAGCTTTCTTGGGAAGAATTTGTGTTGGTATCTGCTGAAGATGATCAAAGAATGAAGGGTACACCCATAGCTGGCGTACCCCTGCCACCAGGATCAATGAACAAAACCGCCTCTACATCAGGGACGAAGAGGAAAATTGACCTAGACAGTGTAGATGATACCCTGGTGAAAATAAAGCATTCACGAAATGACTCCCCCAAAATGAACCCAGGGATTCCTGCCAGTAATCAAGGGCCAAAGAGAAGAAGAAAAGATTCTCACAAGCATCTAGAATCCAAATTACCAAGGAAGAGAGTAGGGAACCCAGTCCCATAGTTCAAAATGTGTTGGATGAGGACGATGATGTTTGGGTAGATCAAGAGGATCCCACTACAGAAGATGAGCAGGATGAGGAAGAAATGCATGATGAACCAAGAGAACAGGAGGCAGAAGAAGAGAAGAATGAACAAGAACTACATAATGAACAAGAAGAGCAGGGGCAGAAGAAGAACAGAATGAACAAGAAGAGTAAGACAAGCTCCAGGGGGACCCTCTGGAGCATAATGAAAACCATGGGGTCGTCAACCAACTCACGGAGGCACGGGAGGAATTAGAAAAGCTTAGAAAGGAACTGGAAACATTGAGAATTGAATCAGGAAGCCATCCCACATCACCCCCATTTTCATCTGAAAAGACACAAATCCTGAAAATGCATCATGCAGGAGATCTAAGACTGGCAGAACAGAGAAATTTAGCACTTAAGGAGAATTTGGTTGAGGCACAAGGGGAGCTAGCCAAAAAGTACCAGGAAATTGTTCAACTAAGGGACGTTTTGGCTACTACCACTAAAATATATGGTACACTACTGGACCTCAGGCCGCCATCAGCAATTTATGCAGTTTATCTACAGGAGAAGTGGGGCAAATTCCAGCTCCAAAGGTTAAAACAAGGACTCCCGATAGAGATTAGCAACCCCAAAGAATTTATGGATGCATCTCTAAATGCCATAGAGTTGGAGAAGGACCAGTTAAGCAAATTTTTCTTGCACAATTTTGTAGTCCCTAGCTCGCCCAACCGGTCATCAAACCCTTACATGGGCGATTTCCGGTTAAGGGCACTATGTTCATGGATGAATCATGAAATTGAGCAAGCTGAGGACTACCATATTTATGTTGTAGAAAAATGGCAAACCCCATTAATGGTCAGGGCAGAGGAAACTCACCCTAAAAGAATAATTTACAACCATAGGATCCTCACCCAGGATGAAGATTTGATCCCCATTCTCCTTGCAAAGCAGCAGGAGGCTGTGGCTCAATTTGATGTTACTCTCCAAGGCACACAGAAAGAGGTTCATGAGTCCATTAAGGAAAGATGGCACAGAGTAGAAAACGAATTAAAAAGAAGAGAGCTCCACTCCCCTCACAGACTTGAAGACTCTCTTCTCAAAGCCAAGCTCTATAGGGACTCCCTGATAAAGAACCAACTTAGATGGATCGGAATGAGGCTGAATCCCCCATTCTTCCTTCCCTTGTTTATTAAGGAATAGGTCAATGAAGAAGAAGAGAAGAGAGCATGGGTCAAGGAGGATCAAACCTTCGGCTATCACAGGCAGGAAGGGAGCCCCAGGGTAGTAGCATGGGACATCTGAGAGGTCATCGACGAGCTAAATCTATTACCCAAGGATGGGTGAATCCTTCAAGTATGGGGGAGAATGATGAGTCCAAGATACAGGTATCTGATAGCCCTTCCCCACAGCAAAAACACAAGAAAGGGTGAAGAAATACACTTGTTTTGTGGAGAAAATGATTTACCTTAATTATTTAATGAAGTTGTTTAAAAGATTATTTCTGTTATGTTTTGAAAGCATTTATATGAGCTAATTGCATGAAAAACGAGTTTCAATGAGCAGGTGTAGGTGCACTAAAGGACAACATGCAAATCAAGTGAAGAACTGAAAGAACATCACCAAACTCAACGCCTTTTTCCTGATATGTAGAGAACGAACTCTTGTTCAAAGAGAATCGACATTTAGACATTTAGTTAGGTTAAGCATTAGAATTATATAAATATGGACATCTCGGGTAGCGAGAGGCCCTTGCTGCTATTTTGGAGAATTATTGTTTTACATTTTATACCACCGAGACAGTTGTGTTACAGACCTGGTTTTAAACTATGAAGTTCCTATTATAAATAAAGACTTGATGTTACTTAGAATTCAGTGTTTATAAGTTTCCTTCACTCCTGAGTATGGGTTGGAGAGGGCCCCTCCAACACGTAAGTTAGGAGATCTTAATGTTCATGTATTTCTCATTATGTGTTTTACATTGGTTGAATTTATATTGCAGATGAGAGTATTTTAAATAGCATTTAAATCGCACGATTTGATTTCTGTAGTAGTTGAACCTTTCTGATTCCGTAGTTCATTATAATGCATTCTATAGTTTGGTAATGCTGTGTCTGTAGTCCTGTAGCATCATTCCGCCAAGGAATAATTTAACACCTATTTTCATATTTGCTTGCATTTACTTCTGAAGCAGTGATCCAGATCTTAAAGCCCATGTATTTATTTCATTATTATAGCTTCTCATGAAGATTGATTACTTTCAGTATTTTTGGTTACATGATGATATTCACTTCTTAAGGTTTTGATTAAAATTGCAGCATTAGATAATGGTATTCCGAACTTAGCCTTAGTATTAGATTATGTTAGATCAAACTTTGAGTTTTATGCATTCGATTTATAGTAATCACTCCTTAGATTAAATATCAAGCTTTCATTACTTTAGAATAGATCTGTTATGTTTTCAACATTCAATTCCGTAGTATAATTCTTACTGCTTTCAGCAAGTTAATTCTTAAAGATATGCTTAGTGTTTCCTGCATTTAATTTCTTAGACATAGATTCCCTGCT
Source organism: Larix kaempferi (assembly GCA_027924585.1). Taxonomy (NCBI): domain Eukaryota; kingdom Viridiplantae; phylum Streptophyta; class Pinopsida; order Pinales; family Pinaceae; genus Larix; species Larix kaempferi. Next base: position 7,296,567 of record BSBM01000307.1, on the reverse strand, counting down.
TTTAGTATTTGAATTTCTTATCATAGGAATTTCTCCTCCATAGATTAAACAATCTTTTTTATAGTTTATTTAATCCTTTTTAGGCATCTCCTTAAAACATTGATACAAACACCCAACTTCGACAAAGACTATCCTAGAGAGCACATATAGTGCTTGCACCTTTGAATTTTGTACGTCCCCTAGGTTGATAATTAAAGTAAGCTCTTAGTCTAGCTTCCCTCATTAGGCATCCATTCTGAGAGCCCACCACACCAGATTCTCATATTTTTTCAGTTTGAGAATTGGTATGAGAGCAATTTTTCCTCAAAGACTTGGGAGATGTGCCCCTGGTCAAGTTTGGGAGATGTGCCCCAACTTTCTCTAAGAGGATGATGATATTAAGCCATTTTCATTTATTTTATTTGCATTTACTGTAGCGGAACAAGGCTAGTTAAAATTTCAGAAATCTCCAACAAGTCTGTGGTTTGAATCTCAGATCCTTCCATTGATTTCTAGTGCTATATTGTTCATTAAGAGTGGAGAGAATATTTTATAATGATTGGAGGAGTATCTTGGATCAATTATGATGGATTAAAAGTGAATGTAATCCTATGATATCATTCATATCAATTAAATTTACATAAATCATATTTCTTCTCATATTTCTCCACCCCTTCTAGATTTAGCTAGAATTTGACTAGTTTCGTGCATTTAATAAATGAAGGAGTATGAATCCAAATGAATTCATTATTGTTTATGGATTTGATTAATATGTCATATTTCATTATCCAAGTCTCATATCATAAATTCATGAGCCTCTCATTACTGTTTGGGAGCCCTGAATTCTCACTAGTTATGCAATCCTATAAGACAATTTTACTAGTCTTTTTGTGAGAATTGCTCAAAATTTCATATGAATTTATGGAATGTTTTTTTACTATGTAATGACTATAATTTAATTATATTTAACCTATTTGAGTCATAAACACCCATCCCCAGCCTCCAGTTACAGTTCACACCCATACTAGTCTGCATATGCTGAGGGGCCAAGGAGGCCTGAAGTAAATTGCAGCTTTGCTACTCTTGAAACATAAATGGTATTAGTACCTTGTGCATACGTATCATTCCATATCAGAGCCTTAATTCCACCTAAATCTCTTGTTCCATTCCATCCCTAGTCAATCTAGCTCTTACAAACACTGCTTTAATTCGTTCTATGAAAATTAGAGTTTTTGTATGACTGATATGAGTTGGTAAATTATAGTGATATCAGAGAATGGTCCTTTGAACCCTTTCTTGAATTATTTATATGAGTCCAAGAATATATTCAGATTCCAAAAAGAAATATCCTTTGTTATAAGGAGAAGAGGAAGAAGAAATCAATTCTACTAAAGAGAAACTACAAGGAGAATCATACATCTCTCACAATGAAGACAAGGAGCTCAATTTATTTTTTCAAAGCATGATGAAAGGGCTACAAGATGTCTAACTCAATATTTTTCAATCTAGGAAGGAGACCATAGAGTTCTTATCTTAGAATCTAGGAAGAAAGATCGGAGAAGGGAGCAGCAATGGTACCCCACATGGTGAGAGGAAGAGCAGTGGTGGCCATATTTTCTCAAAAAATCGGCCTCACAATATCCCTGAGGAATTCAAGATGGAAAAACCATCTTACTCAAAGCCTACTATGCCCAAGGTTACTAAAGAACAAACAGAAGAACCTAGGGTTTGAAATGGAGGCCTTGCTTCATGGGAGGACAAATATGTTGAGTACCTTACATTGAATGAAGAATGCAGAAGTGCCATTGGTAATATTACTTTACCTTATTTTGATGGTTCTAAAAAATGTACTGCTAACTCTTGGATTCAAAACTTGACACATATTTTCAATTGAATCCTATGGCTAAAAGAGATGCCATCAAGATGGCTACTCTACACTTATATGGAGAAGAAAATGATTGTTGGTTTCATGGCCTAAAGAAATTTGGGCATGACCAAGTGACCACCTATGAAGAGTTTGCAAGAAGGTTGGCTGGAAGATTCGAAAGAAGAGATTCTGAGATCACCTTCAGAGAACTAGCCCATGTGAAGCAAACTGGAACTCCCGAATCTTACATCTATGAGTTCCAAAAATTAGCTGTGATGGTCTCTAATATTTTAGAAGCTAGGTTGATCTTATTGTTTATTGAAGGGTTATTAGAACCTTTGAAAATCTTGGTGAAATCCTACAGACCCAATACCTTGCAAGATGCACTAAGTCGAACAAGATACTTGCAAGACTCTCTTCCAAGAACGAGATTTCCTCCAAGGACTGATACTCCTAATCAGTTCGAGAACCAAAGGCCACCCATGAAGAATCCTTCTGGAAATTTCAGAAAGGATAACCATGCTAAGGATAGAGATGAAATTAGAAGGAAGTTGTGCTTCACCTATCAAGAGCCATGGGTTCCAGGACATAGATGTGCCGAAGGAAAGGCACATTACATTGAAGTTTACTCAAAGAGAGAATTTGAGGAAGAAGAAGAAGAGGCCCCATTAGATGCAGAAGTGGCTTATGAGACTGCATAAGAAGAACCTACTCCTGAGGTGATCAAGATTGCAGTACTCTCATGAGTACCTCGCTTCCATACACTCAGATTCAAAGGAGTGTTCCAAATAAAATCAGTCACTATGTTGGTGGATGGAGGAGCAACACACAACTTCATTGATTCAACTCTGGTTGAAAGGAGGAAGCTAGATACTGAACAATTTCAGGGATTCACTATTATCATTCTAGGTAATCATTCCATGAACTATTGTAGATGGATTCCTAAATTACAGATTTATATAGGAGAAGATACCATTACAGATAGTTTTTATGTTGTTGATGTGGCTGATACTAACATGGTTTTGGGAGTATAGTGGATGCACTCCTTTGGGAAGCATTCAGTAGACTACCAAGTCCTTGAAATGACATTCAAGGGAGAAAATGGAAGAGAAATAATGTTGAAGAGAATCAACACCTATCCCAAACAAGTGGTAAGTACACATAGTATGAGATCCATTATAAGGAATGGGGACATTGAATGGGCTGCAGAATGCCTAATCACCACTAAGGGAAACTCATTCAAAGTGGCTCATTATCCTAAATACATTCATAAGCTACTCAAAAAACATAAGAAGGTGTTTGGGGACCTTCCTCATGGTAGGCTTCTAGATAGAGGAGTGGAGCATAGGATTTATTTGGAGATAGGAACCTCACCTATCAAGGTGCACCCATACAAGCACCCAAAAAGATTCGAGGATGACATAGAGCGAACCATCAAGGAACTGCTTGACTTGGGATTTATTAGACCTATTTCAAGTCCTTTTACCTCATCGGTAGTCCTTGTGAAGAAGAAAGATGGGACAATGAGGATGTGCATAGATTACAAAGCTCTCAACAAGAATACTATCAAGAATAGATATCTTGTTCTAAGGATTTATGATCTTATGGATGAGCTACATAGGGACAAGTAATTTTATAAGATTGATCTTCGATCTAGCTACCATCAAATCAACATGAAAGAAGAAGACATACAAAAGACAACGTTTCGGTGTCACCATGGGCACTTTGAGTTTTCGGTTATGCCTTTTGGACTAACAAATGCACCTGCAATTTTTCAATATAATTGCATGAATAGAGTGTTTAGAAAGCAGGTCCATAAGTTTGTACTTGTTTTCTTTGATGATATTTTGATCTATAGTAGGACTTGGGAAGAGCATTTGCATCATTTGGATATTGTACTAACAATATTGGAAAATCAATCATTTTATGCAAAGCTAACCAAGTGTGAGTTTGGAATGACTTAGATTTGTATCTTGGTCATGTGATTAGTCAAGATGGAGTTAAGGTTCACATGGAAAAGATCCAAGCCATTCTAGATTGGCCTAGTCCTAAAAATCTCACTAAACTAAGAGGGTTCATTGGGCTATGCACCTACCACTAGAATTTTGTCAAAATATTTTCCAAGTTGGCATCTCCTTTCACAGATCTCACTAAGAAAGGATCTTTCCATTGTTCAGAAGAATCTAAGAAAGTGTTCAACATAATGAAGGAGGTAATGAGAAGTTGTCATGTTCTTGCACTCCCATATTTTTCTCAACCTTTTGTTCTCGAGTGTGATGCTTTAGGGAATGGGATTGGAGCAGTCTTGATGCAAAAAACACACCTTTTGGCCTTTGAGAGAAGAAAACTGCAGCCACATGAAAGGTTGTATTCAATTTATGACAAAGAGATGCTAGCCATCATGCATGCACTAGTTAAGTTTAGACAGTATTTGGTGGGAGTTAAGTTTATCATCAAAACTGACCATAACAGTTTGAGGCACTTCTAAACCCAAAAGGAGCTGAATGATAGACAACAGAAGTGGGTAAGCAAGGTCCAAGATTTTTATTTTGAGATTGAATATAAGAAGGTAAGATGAACATTGTAGCTGCTGCACTTTCTAGAAAACCCACACTTGCAGTACTCAAATTTCAAGATGATTGGAAAGTACATCTTGGGGTAGAATACATAAAGAACTAGTTTGCTTTTGATTTATTTGATGGATTAATTCATGATGATGCTTATAATATTCATAGTGATGTAATTTATTATAAGGATAGAATCTTTGTAGTACTAGAATCCATACTAAAGAAGAAAATCCTTTAACCTGCCCATGATATGCCCTTAGCAGGTCATCTGGGGTTTATGAAGACTTACAAGAAAGTAAGGGAAAGGTTTACATGAACAGGGCTGAAGAAGGAAGAGATGGAGTATGTCATATAATGTGTGGCATGTAAGCAAAATAAATTGGATCATACTCATCCAGCAGGGCTCCTACAACCACTCCCCATTCCTGAGCAAAAATGGGAGAGTGTATCAACGGATTTCATCACTGGGCTTCCCAAAAGCCAAGGTAAAGACAATATTTTTGTTGTGGTTGATAGGTTGAATAAATATGAGCATTTCTTTTCTGCCACAAAAAATATTGCAGCTAGCCAAGTGGCTGAATGTTTCATCAAATAAGTCTTCAATCTTCATGGCATACCCAAGTCCATCATCAGTGGCAGGGACAGTAAGTTTACTAGCAATTTTTTGGCAAGAACTATTCAAGATAGTGGGGACACATTTGGACATGAGAACTAGCTACCATCCACAGAATGATGGCCAAATAGAGAGAGTGAGCCAATGGCTGGAAGGGTAGTTAAGAAACTATGTCACCGACCAACAAAAGTCATGGACCACTTGGCTCCATTTGGGAGAGTTTTGTTACAACACTACTTTTCATCACTCCATTGGTATGTAACCTTTCAAAGCTCTTTATGGATATGATGAACTTACTTTTTCTGACCTGATATTTGGTGATTGTAATAGACAAAAAACAAAATGTTGGCTCCAATAGAGTCAATACATACTTAGGACTCTCAAGGACAACTTGCAGGTAGCACTAAATCAACAGAAAGTACTTGCAGGTAGCACTGAATCAATAGAAAGTACATGCATACAAGCATAGAGTTGAGCGAGCTTTCCAAGTTGGAGATCTAGTATATTTGAGGTTGCACCCTTATAGATAGTTATCATTGAAATGTAAAGGGGATGAGAAGTTGTAGCCAATATTTTATGGCCCCTACAAAGTTTTGAGAAATATCAGGGAAGTGGCTTATGAGCTAGAGTTGCCTATAGGAAGCCGGACTCACGATGTTTTCCATGTTTCTTGTTTGAAGAAAGCAATAGGGCATCTAGTCAAAGTTTCAAAAGAATTTCCACCCCTTGCTGATGAATGGAATTTGGTGTCGATCCATGAGAGGATTCTGGAAATCAGAGAGAGGAATCTAAGGAGAATGATCCTTAAGGAAATTTTGGTGCAATGGAAAGGATAACCTAGTGAGGATGATACTTGGGAAGGTGAACATATCTTACAACATCCCAGTTTGAAATTGCTTGAGGAAAAGAAATATTGGGTGAGGAGGGCTGTCATGTCCCCTCAATAGTGAACATTAGATCAAGATCCTAACCCAACCAATCCCTTGGGTTGAGGGGACAACTTCAGTATCATGGGGTTAAATTTTGCATTCCAGGCAATTAATTAATTAGGAGTGTGCATTTAATTTTATCCAAAGTTTGTTATCCACTTGGAATAATTATTTATGATGCATTTAATATTTTTTATGTTGAATAAATGGAGACAATGGTCCACTAGGGCACATTAGTGCATAAGGTTGGTGGAGAGGAGACTTGCGTAAGAAGTCAAAGAGAAAGCACATGAATCTAGAAAATTAGGAAAAACAAAGAAAAGAAGAGCAAATCAGGAAAAGCAAACATAAAGTAGAAAGCAACACAAAATAAAAAAAGCAGGAAAGTCACAAAAGCAGGAAATTTCAGAAAAGAAGGAAATTTTGGAAAAATAAGAAAATCCAAAGCAAAGCAATCAGAAAAGCACAAAGAAGGAAAGCAAAGCAAAAGGAAAGGAAGGAAAGATAGATTTCCTTATCCACTCAAGGAGGGTGCATTAACCATTAAGAATTTCTCCACAATTCACCCAGTATCTATAAATAAACCAGTGTGCACCACATTCACATCTTTTTTCAGTTTGAGAATTGGTCTGAGAGCAAGTTTGGAAGATGTGCCCCAGCTTTATGTGAGAGGATGATGGTATTAAGACATTTTAATTGATTTTATTTGCAGGTATTGTAGATGAAACAATTCTAGGTCAAATTTCATAAATCTCCAACACGTTTGTGGTTTGAATCGCAAAGATTTCCATTGATTTCTAGTACTATATTGTTCCGTAAGAGTGGATAGAATATTTTTTAATGATTGGAGGAGTAAATTGGATCAATTATGATGTATTAACAGTGAATGTAATCCTATGATATCATTTATATCAATTAAATTTACAGAAATCAGATTTCTTCTCATATTTCTCCACCCCTTCTAGATTTAGCTACAATTTGACTAGTTTCCAGTATACATTTAATAAATGAAGGAGTATGAATCCAAATTAAGTAATTTTTGTTTTTGGATTTGAGTAATATGTCATATTGCATGATCCAATTCTCATATCATAAATTTGTGATCCTCTAATTCTTGTTTGGGAGCCCTGAATTCTCACTAGTTATGCAATCCTAGAAGGCAATTTTACTAGTCTTTTCGTGAGAATTGATCAGAACTTCATATGAATTTCTGGAATGTTTTTATATTATTTAATTACTTTAATTGAATTATATTTAATCTCTGTGAGTTATAAACACCCATCCCCAGCCTCCAGTTAAAGTTCACACCCATACTAGTTTGCATATGATGAGGGGCCCAGAAGCGTTGGAGAAAATTGCAGATTTGATTCTCTTGAAACATCAATGGTATCAGTACCTTGTGAAGAGGTATAATTCCATATCAGAGCCTTTCTTCCACCCAAATATCTTGTTCCATCCCACCCTGAGTCAATCTAGCTCTTACAAACACTGTTTAATTCATTATGTGAAAATTAGATTTTTTGTATCACTAATATGAGTTGGTACATTACAAAAATATTGTATTGCTTATTATCTTGTACATTAAAAGGGGAGCATGATGTCAAGTTCCAAGTTTCGAATTCTTGTCATTCTGACAACAAGAATTCATGGTTCTCTTCAAGTAAGTCAGAGCAAGAGTGCTTGAGCCACTACTAGTTTGGGAGGCCAGATTCAGATATGTAGCATGAATATAGAATAGAACCATGTCCTAGAGTAATCATGTGTTATGTTTCTTGTTTTGACACCATGATACTCTCTTTTCCTCACATTCTTCTTGATAGAGGGGAAATGAAGACCGTAAAAAACAAGCGAGTGAGAATAAGCAAGTGAGAACAAGCGAGCCTAAACCGCCATGTTCGAATGAGATCCAAAGTTTGTGGTCATCCTAAAACTACACATTTAGTATAATACTTCATATTTTTCTAGACATCATATGGTGGTCCCCAAACCACCATTCTAGATAACCTTTGATCCTTCATTCCAAGTTCCAGACAAAACTTTTGAGTCTTTATTCCAAGTTCGAGAGTTTGTGGTCAACTTTAAACCACCCACTTAGTAGAACATTTCATATTTTGTTGTCCATTTGGTTGGTGTTTAGCCAAAACCACCTCTTTAGAGAGAACTTGTATTTAGCAAGAGATGTTAGCTTCTACTAACTTTCTTGGAAATTTGGATTCTCAAGTTGGAAATGTTCAGCAAGTGGTAGTTGTCCACTTCCAATGATTCAACTCTCTTTTCTTGGACTCAAATACATCCCTTTGGATTAAAGGGGGAATTGTTGAAACCTAATCCTTGGTGTTAGGAAAATATTATGTTAGTAACTCCCTATTCACATGAGAAGACCAAAAGTCCTAGGTGAATGGGAAGAGTCATTTGGGAGTCTAAGAGACCTAATTGGGAAGTTGAACCCAAGAGGCATTCTCAAGTATATATTGTACATTAATCAATGGGAAATGTGCGCTTAACTCATATATTCTTCAATATTTGTGTGTTTATACCTATTTTCCCTTATTGGGAAACAAACAGTAACTACTGCATCTCTTAGAATGAGGTGATCTGATGTCGATGAGAGCGAAAGTAAGTGATAAGATGAAGGTCTTATCACCGAAACCAAGATCATTTTGTAACCAATTGTGACATTGAAAAACCTAACACAAGGTTAGTTGATAACAATGGGTCTCATGACTTCCCTTGATGGATGTAAACTGGGTGAGTGGTTGATGACAACATTCTTCAAATCGTGATACATGGTGTAATGGATTGAAAAATGCTACAGATGAAGGTTTTTATCATAGAAACAATATTGTTGGGGTAAGGTATATGGATGACAAAAATGATAATTTTAGGGTTATATGAACTCAAGTACATTGATCAAGGGTGACTAGGGTGTGCTACAAAAATAATAATTTAATGGGTTTCCCACAATTTTGAGTGAATCGAGGAACCATTTGTACAATAATAATATTGATTAGGTTGCCATGGTTTTGAGTGAGTCGAGGAATCATTTTTACAATAATGATTTGGTGGTTTTTTACAAACAAGAAGATGAGTTCCCTATGAATCAATGCCATGCATAAATTTCCCACATGAATGACTAAATCGAATTAGTTTCTTTAGAGGGTGGGGATCCATTGTGGTGTTCCGGGGAGTTTATGATACAAAGAGGAATGCAAATGGTATATTGCTCATTGAGGGGATGAGCGATTATCTACGAATCATAATCATACCATGTGCCAATGGATCTAAGGGATCAAATAGGAAGAATGCAAGGTAAAGATATGTGGTTTCAACTTGATAGGATTGTTGAGTTATCAGATTCCTTGGACTTGGGGGGCACAACATCATGGGTGCCAAAGTATGAATGGTTAGTAATAGTGTAAACACGCACAGAGGAACATGATATTCCTGGTAAAAACATTGGTGTTGTGACATTACCAAGAAGTAGGACCTTATGGTTATCAACGAGATTACTGGATAGATGAAATGTAAATAGAGGGAATAATTTTCATGTATGCAAGGTCAAGATTGTATACCTATGATTGCGGTCCGTGGACCATTGTTGTATGATGGAGGTAATACTTCTTGGTGATAATATTGCATACATGATGCCAATAGCCAAGCATAATAATGATAATGATAAGAGTATATTTGTCAATGCAATAAAATATTGACAAGACACATAGTATACCTAAAGGAATGACCACAAAATAGGTGTTGGATGGCGTTTCATGGGAAATAGAATGGATGGTACAATGTTGAAGGGTTTATGACACTGATCGCGGTGGTGTTGATGATTTGCCAAACAAAGCTATAGGTTTTTCATATGAGGCTTTTGACAATTTGGTCAATTACTTATAAATAGGGATGGGGCCCATTTTTTGAAATCATATATATCATATGTTTTTTTATGCCTTAGAGACATTTTTTTGTTTCTCGGATATTTTACTGACATATTTCAGTTCTACAAGCTTCAGGTAAGTCTTCATCGCTGCCTCTTCATTTTCAGTGGATTGGTTTTAGCTTAGGGTGCTATTTAGCTCATATGGTTGGCAGTAAGGGTTTTCGGTCAACCATGCAGGTATTGAGGGAATACCCATGTTGGATTTCATGGGGTTTCCCTTGAGAGTTGCACACAACATGGGACATGCCCTATTCAACTGCACACTTTAATCACACAATTGTTTAATGAATAGTTGCACATGTGTAGCCTCTCTATGTATCTCCCATGCTATGATATTACATGACCGCATGAGATACAACTACATGAAGTGCATATGTATGACTATATTGCACGATTAATCCACGTGGGGACATGTAGATTAGGTCTCAGGTAACCCATGACCTTTTGATGCGAATTATTTTCTAGTTTATTGTTAGTTTTTTGTTGTTTTGATGTTGAGGATTGATTATGTGCTTGGTTTTGGTGATTGCAGGTTCCCCATTTACACGATGCTGATGTTGATTGAGTGGTATAAGAACCACCACAGTGGGTTTATGGGGCATGTCTTGGGACACCCAACTGCTGAGTATGCACTACGTGATGAAAGGATCCTCAATGTTTTCCTCTATCCCTATACAAGGGCTCTACTGGGTATGTGGGACCATCAATGGGGTTGTTTCTGTGTGGGAGAGGAGAACCTAACTATTGAGAGTAAGGATATTTACTTCCTCATTGGGCTCCCCATTTGATGGACTAGGAAGATGCTATGTCCATCATTGGATGGTCGTCATACAATAGATCACCTAGTGGATCAATATTATGATGGGAATTTGGTGGCGAAGACAGACCAAATCAGTATTTCACACATCCATAACCTAGTTATTCGATCTATGGTAACTTAGTGTTGGTTTGAGTGCTCAGGGTTGCAAGTGCTCACGAGATTATTTGTGGCTAGATCCTATTGGTGAAGTAGGTGATGGGTGGGAACCAGGTATCATGGGGTCGTATGCTACTATAGATGACGTGGGTAAGGATTAGTTAGAGCATTGTACATGGCGCCTAGCTACTTATGGTCCTAGTTGGCATCATTTGATGCGCCAAATTGTCGTAGCTAGTCATGTGACAAGAGGAGCTTAGAGATGTATGATTCCACCACTAGCAAGGCCAACACTAGTACCAGGACCAGGACCAGTCCCATATCCAGATGCATAACCTACATAGGTTGTGCCCCCATTAGTGATATTGGGCCTTGGTGTTCCACCACTAGATGGTTCCCCATGAGTTATAAATGCTCATGGATTTCACTCTTTATGGTCTAAGGAGCCCCTTTTGTACATGTTATTGGTATATCCTATGGGAGGAAGTTTTTTTATGTAGCCCATAAGGAATATTTTTGTATGTATGGACTGTGAGACTTTCTGATGTATATAACATTCGATGATCTATATATATGTGTGTGTGTGGGGTCTCATATTTGACATGTTTTAATGATCATTTCACTTAGTTTTATATCACTTTCTTTTTCATCTTTCACTCATTTACACCTTCATTATAGCACATTATCTTATTTGCATCGATCATTACCTGTCTTCATTCCTATGAACTTCAAAGACATAAATAATGTTTAAAATATGACTATTCCATGTATTAATGACTATTTGGAGATTATGATTTTGTTTCCTAACTTGGTTGTCATTTTCAATAGTGCACTATTGGAATCTGCAATTCTGGTAGTTAGCCCTTTGTTACCAAAAACTAGTTTGCTACACGAATCTACAGTTCTAGTAGCAAGCCTACAGTTCTAATAGAAAGCCTACAATTCTAGTAGTCAAGTGGTTTGAACAAGTTTCACCTCCTCTCTTTGAATTTTGGCACATGGATCTCATGGATTATGATGATAATAACCTCTTTAGACAAACTTCGAAAAAATTCATGATTTTATGATGAAGGGATCCACATGTTTAGATCTGATATTTTTTGTTATGAGGTCCACTTATTTTGGATTTGATATTTTCTTGATGTAACCTCTTCTCCTTTGAGCCACATGTATAAATACAAAATCATATCATTGAGATCATATGTTATATGTTAGGAATAAGTTAGAGTATTAGAGAGCGAGAGCTTGGATCATTCTAAGTCATTGTAATCTCTTGGATGTTGTAATAAACAACTTGTTGCTACATATTGTGATCTAGTACTGGAGTCCTACTGGGCAGTGTATCCCAAGGGAGGAAGGCCCCCCCCAATCACAATAGGATCTTGCAACAAATAATTTCTCACAATTGTTTAAGCAAAGATACAAGACTAGAGAAGAAAAATCAATGAAATTGATACACAGATCTAACTTCAATTGAACATCTGTATTGTATCCAACCTCTATCAATGCATTGGCAATGAAAATATAATATAGAGGATGAGATTCAAAAAACTCTAAGGATTTTTGAAAAGCACACAAGTGTCAGGATTACAAAATAGTAAAATCCCCCATCTATGGAAACATCTCACTCCAACTGATGTAAGAAGGCCAAAAATTTCCTAACTGGGATTAGGTAGTCCAGGACTGAATAAAAGGAAACATGTTGGATGAATTTTAGGATAAAAACATGTGAGAGGTGGTGGAAAAAAAGAGGTAGACTTTCCAAAATCATGATATCACCCTTGACTTAACATTATCTAGCACGAAAGCATAATAAATCAAGGTAAAGCAAGATAAAGCTACTAAAAGTAGCCAGAGAGCTCTTACTCAATAAATCCAAGATAAAAGCAGGAAAAAAAGCAACAATGGGGTACAATTGTGGATAAACATCACAAGGTGTGGTCAAGTTATGCATTAGGGGCGAAATATCCTAGTTTAAAGCTGGGAACAAAACTAACCAAGGTCCAACAGTTAGTAAACATAACTTAAAGTTTAAACTAAGGTATGGGGTTAATTATTCTAACACCACACCTTAATCCCGACATAGGTGAGTATGAATTATTATGAGGTCATGGAAAACTAGGGCCTATGGTCACCCTCTAGAATTTTATTTGTCCATGTAAGCTGAGGTAAAAGAGGAAAACCACTTGGGAACAAAACCTCCCCTCTAGAATGGACATGAAAGAGAAACCAAAATATTTACGTTGGACTGTAAATTTGAACATAACAGTCCAAAGAAGGCAAATGAAGACAATGATTGGCAATTCTAATATCGCGAGGTACTTTTCTCTTTGTAGGAAGAGGTATTTTCCCCCAATTGTGCCAATGATGATCTTGAAACTTGAAATTTGAACATTGATCAGCTCCAAGAATGTATGCAAACATGATGAAAATTTCATGAGGATACTTGAACCTTGAACCATAAAAGGTGAGAGCAGATCGAAATGAACCTTGATGTGCTTGAGACTTCGAACCATGTGAGGTAAACCCAAGCAATTGTGAATTCTCTTCAGACTTGAACATTGAGCCATGGAAGGTATGATCAGGTCCAAAAGAGACTTGATGCTTTTGAAACTTGAAATTCAAATCAGAGGAATTTATATCAGCTCCAAGAATGTAGAACAAGAGTTCAAAGTTTTCCAATGTGATGGAAAAAGCATGAGTTTCTCCATATTCTATGCAACTCTAATAATTAGTACCAACAGTCAAGTAGGAATCCATAGGAAGCATAGGACCAAGGAGAGCGAATGCATCACTTCCAAATTATGATCTATCTTCCAAAAAATCCAATAGATCACTATTACGCACACGAGTAAACTCATTGGAAAAAGAGGAATCAAATTCTTCTTCGGCTTCTAGAGCAATAACTGGCTTAGTTTGCTCAAAATCTATAATAGAAGAATTGTATGAGAACTTGAGAGAGGAATGGATGTCAATCTCTTCAACAATAGCAGATCAATCAGTCACTTCTTATTCATTATCATCTTCATAGGATAAGGAATTAGGATCCTCATCATCTTCTAGAGCCACAGAAGAAGATGTCCCTTCCATTTATGCTTCTTGACTTTCTAAGGAAGCAGGAATTTGAATCAAGGAGAATGCTAGCAACATGAACTTGTGTTGAAGAAATTTATGCAATTTCTTCTTCTGCATATTGATCAACTTATCCAGAAAGAGTTGAGGATGAGACATAAAGAAGGAGAGCACATGATGAGGTGCTAGATTCACTCCATGCATTAACTGCTTCTTTTTGCACACCAAAATATCTATTCATATTGATCCTAAGATCAAATGGATACTCAACAGAATCAATGACATAATGAATATTAGGAGACATCACCAAGCACATAGCTCCAAATTCTCTATCACGGTCATTCAACCAACCATCGTTCTCTTCATAGGAATCTGGTTCACTCACAACACCAATTGACACATCAAAGAGACATTGTCTCTTGAGATATGCACACATCTTTGGAATCCACTTAGCATAATTGAATGGAATAAGAGAAGGAATGTTTGAATCCATGAAGAAGATGTAAATGCACAATAAAACAACACCTAAGAGGAAAATTCATTAGCACAATCACACTCTACTTAAACACTGAGCACATTTGGGAGTGCTTCATTCCTAGGTAGACCCCAACGGACAAGCCAAAGGACTCAAGGAAATTGCCTTGGGACTTTTGTTGAAACTCCACTACTTTTGGTGCTCTAGTGTAAGTATCCGAGAGTGATTGGATGCTTGGTGTGCTTTGATACAATGTGAAAATATGATCACAATCTTGATTTACTTCACAAAAAATTCCTCACAATGAAATTACAAGAATGCATAGAAGAGAGAAGATTTGAGTAGAAAAACATAAGCAACAAAGATCAATTGGATAAAATTCCATCAATCTATTAATGAACAATTATAGTACATTAAATAATACATATCTAGAGAAAAATTCGAATGCCTTAGAGGCAATTCGAGTAGATCATAGTTAGCAGGATTTGATTTAGTAAAAATATCCCATGTAGGAAAGAGATCACGAATTGGCTAACTATGCGTAGGTAGGACATGAGTGACCAAAAGGTATCATGTTGGAGTGTTTTTAGGAGGAAAAGTAGGAAGACGTGGTGGACAAAAGAATACATACTTGCCAAATCTATCCAAGCGCACTTGCTCATCCTTATCCATGAAAAAAGAAAAGAAAAAGTTGTTGCATATCTCATAAAGCAGAAAAAAGTTGGATAAAGTTGGAAGGGCACTCTTAGCTAAGAAAAACTGCTTTAAAAGTATAAAGAGGGTGCACTTGAGGATAAACATCACTTAGAAGTGGGCTAAGTATGCACTAGGGACCACATGACCTAGTCTAACACCTAGGAAACATAACTTTTAAAATTATATCCTAAGGTCTCTATGGGGTAATTTTATTCTAACACTCTTTGGTATACATTACTTTAATGTTTTATTTTTGTTGTATGTCATTTCAATAGTCTTCATTTACATTTCCTATAGCTTACATTTCATGCAATTTTCATTTCGAGTACTTTACATTTCTTGCAAGTGTGTTGGTCGAGTGTGGTGTGCACTAGATCTTGAAGTTAACCCGAGGATCCAATAAGTATTTTGAAAGATCACATGACTTGAACCTCTCAATGACATAGTTTTCCATTCATGCAGTGTGTGGTTTTACTTTCATTCCCATGTGCTTTACTTTTTCCTCTACTTGATTTGGCCACAGAGGTTATGGTTTTTTCCTGGACACTCTGATAATGGTAGCAATCCTTGTACTTATCCTTGTTTGCTAAGATTAGAGTATGATTGTTCAGCATACACACAATGAATCTTATCCATCCTTCCTAGTACCTCATCAAGTAGATTGTTGGTGTGCTTAGTTAAAGTAATGAATTGATTCTTGGTTCTACATATATTTTGCATGATACCTCATCAATTTACTGACCATGGTTGATAATTTATGTGACGTAAACCTAAAAAATTATTTCTCCCAATAGTACACACACACACACACACACACACACACACACACACACACACACATGCACACACGCACATGTGCGCGCGCGCACACACGCACATGTGCGCGCACACACACACACACACACACACACCTTTTTTTGTGGCATTGTGGGCTCTTTATGAGTTTGATGAATACATGTTCGATATGTACTTTTGTGATGGATATATATACACACACACACACACACACACACACACAAACATATATATAAATATATATATATATATTATATTTTATGTTGATGTGTATTTAGTGACTATCACATAACTTTTATGGTAAAAACACATATATTTTGTTTGTTCTGCTTGATTATATTAGTTGTGTATGCAATAGGTGTCAATCAAGGACCTCATTAGTGATTTGATGTATGAATGTACATTAGCACGCCTAGGTACATAGTGAATATGATGGTTTCAAATTGTTAGACGAGGAGGCACACTTGCAAGAAATTGCAAAAGAGGAGGGGATTAAGTACACGAAAATCATTGTTTAGATATAAGATGATGAGTTGGGAATCTAAGTGGATGTGAAGATGTTGTTTACTAATGTGAATGGAATCATTTAACAATATGATGACTATTTCATACTTTGCTTGATTTTTAGTGATTGTTCCAAGGCATGCTCTCCAGCATGGTATAGGACATTAGTGGAGTATAAATGGCCAAAGGAATGGATGCTAAATTCTTTAACCAATGAATTGTGCCATCAATGAAGCAAATGAATCATTCTATAGTTGATGATCATTTGCCTGACAAACACAAATTTGGTCACACATTGTATGACAATTTAATCATGATATTTAAACTTGCAAAAAAAGAGGTGCTATATTGTGTTAAATGAAAGGGGCAATGTATAGGGTGAGCGTGGTGTCACACAATGTATGGGGTTTTGATAGATCCAACTAGTGTTGTAAATCGGTGTAACTTATTTGTTAGATTTTGAGCATTAATTCAAAATGATCTAGGATATTATCTGAGAGAATAACAAGCACAACATATCAATAATAAGAGACAATCACAAGAGACAATAGACACAGAGTTTCCTTGTGAAAAACCCCAATAACTTCCTCAGAGATAGAGAGAGCAATGATACAAAACCCAAGTACAAGAGATAGTCTCCTTAGCAGCTTCTCCTCTTCCCCTAGTGTGCATCACTCAATGAGAGAGATAGATGAGTAAGTGAATGATGAAATAGAGTGCCTTCCGCACTCTATTTATAGTTGACTTGACTTTCCTAATAACATAACAGGGCCGACTTCTCTAGGAGAGTCTAATAACCCATGGTAACTCAACTTAGGGTCGACCCCACACTTGGTGGTCTAATAACCCACCATATATAAGTTACAACACTTGCGACACTTGTAAATACAAATGACGAAACTTCTGTACAAAGGAATAATAACCTCTCTGTAGGGATACAATATACATATATGAAATACATTCCGAAGTTACATATACATCAACACTCCCTCTTAACTAGGAAGGTATTTATAAAGTGCCATACGCAGAGATGGATTTGAAGAAAGAAGAAGAGGATCTGCGTTAGTGAAATGAAAGTTCTCGACGTTTCAATCCTTACTGTAGGATCATCATCAGGAGACAGCGAAGTCTGAGGATGAGATTGTGATTTCCCAATGACTATTGTATATGTAGTGATGGTGGAGGTTTGGTAGATGGAGGTAGGTTAGGTGTCGGCTCAAGTTCGATTTAGGGTTTTTTGGTTTATAGAGATGAAACATATTTATAGTTTTAAAAATTATTAATAATAATTATTTGATTTTAATTAACTAACCAAAGTATTTTGGGGTTTTTGATAGTTTGTAGGAAAAATAAATGTTTTTTAATGTTTTCCAAGTTTAGAAAATTATTTTTAATAAATGGTTTAATTAAATTAAATATTTTATTAAGTATCATTTAGTCATAAATTGAACATTTGTTAAAAATTAGTTTAATTAATTTAATTTTATTTGAAATCTAATTTTAATTTTATAACCTAGGGTTTATAGGGAAGAATGTTTAGAGTTTTAGAGAATTATTAATAATAATTAGTTTAAGTAAATATCTTGATTTTAATTTTACTAACCAAAATATTTTAGGGTTTAGTTTATAGGAATAATTAATTGTTTATAGGGTTTAGTTTATAGGAATATCTTCTAGCACAAGTCTTCTTCTCTTGATCATGAGATCATCGTCATCATAACTGTTGCTATCTCAATCAATATACAAACTACTCGTCATAGGAAGTTCTACAGAGCCAACCCTTTTTCATGGTGGTTGTAGGCCTAGCCTCCATGCAGTTCTTCATCATCTCTGTGAGCAAGCCATCAAGTAAGTACACCTCAAGACCGATTACACTGCCTTTGCAAAACCTAGAAGATCTATCAGGGCTGATTACATTGCCTCTGCGAAACCTGCAAGAGCATCTCAGGACTTATTATATGCCTCTGCAAAACCTGTGTACCATACTGTCACCTCATGGTCTTCAGATCACCTCATAGTCCATGGGGTACAACCCAGAGGCACACACATCACAGCACTTACACTCACCGACATGGAAGGAGTTTCCTCTAACCATCCGGGAAAGGCTCAACACTTACATCAATGACCATTGAAGGAATTTTCTTTGACCATGTCGAAAAGGATACATCAATTACATCACGAACATGGAAGGACTTTCCTCTAACCATGTTGGAAAAGATCAACAATTACATCACGACCATGGAAGGACTTTCCTCTGACCATGTCGGAAAAGCCCCGAAAATTACATCAACGACCATGGAAGGAATTTCCTCTAACCATGTCAAAACAGACACACCCAACCCTTACATCTCACCATGGAAGGGCTTTCCTCTAACCATGTGAGAATAGCCCAACCCTTACATCTTACCATGGAAGGAGTTTCCTCTAACCATGTAAGAATGGCCCCAGCCCTTACATCTCACCATAGAGAAATTTCCTACCACTATGTGAGAATGGCTCATGTGCATCTGTGTCTCCGGACTCATCACTTCCCCTTGGAAGGAATCTCGATCTGAAGTACACCAAGTCTCTCTCTAAAGTACTGAAACTTCACTCTGGCCAGTGGCTTGGTTAACACATCAGTTATATGCTTGTCCGTCGCAACATACAGGAGATTCACTGCTCCTCTCTGCACCATATCCTTGATATAGTGATATTTGATCTCGATGTGCTTCGACCTGTCATGGAACATCGGGTTCTCAAATAGCTTCACACAACTCTGGTTATCACAAAAGATACCAGCAGCATCCAATGAGATGTCAAATAACTCAGACAGTAGCTTCCTAAGCCATACTGTCTCATAACTAGCCAAACAAGCTGCATCAAACTCTCCTTCGGCTATACTCAGTGACACACAGGACTGCTTCCTGTTAAACCAAGAGATCATACCGGATCCCATACTGAAGTACCACCCTGAAGTGCTCTTCCAATCAATGGCACTGCCTGCCCAATCTGAATCAACATAACCCTCTAGGTTGAACTTTTGATTCGCATCATACTTGAGCCCATAATCAACTGTACCCTTCAGGTACCTCAAAATATGCTTTACAACAACTAGGTGAACACTTCTCGGATCCGTTAGGAACAGGCTCAATGTGTTCATAGCAAAGCAAATATCTGGTCTCGTGCTCATCATGTACATCAAGGACCCAATCATCTGACAATACATCGTGACGTCAATCGGATCAGATGAAGCATCACACAGAAGCTTTAGGTTTGATGCCATAGGTGGGCCATGGCCTTGCAGTCCATCATCCCGAACCTCTTCGGGATCTCTACTGCATACTTCCTTTGTCCAAGGAAGATCCCATCTGCACTCTTCCACACCTTCATGCCTAGAAAATAGTGCATCATACCCAAGTCCTTCATCTCGAACTTAGAAGCAAGCTTCCTCTTCATGTCGGCAATCAATCTATCCTCACCTATCACAAACAGGTCATCCACATACAATAGGAGTATCATTGTACTTCCTTCCTCAACCTTGTAGTAAAGGATGGAATCTTCTTTACTCTTAGTAAATTCCAAACTGGATAGGAAGCTATCCATCTCGCTGTACCAAGTCCTAGGTGCATGTTTTAAACCATACAGGTCTTTCTTCAGTTTGCACACATGAGTCCCTCTGTCATGTGTCTCAAACCCGAGTGGCTGCTCCACATACACTTCCTGTTCAACTACACCATTCAAGAAGGTTGTATTGACATCCATCTAATGTACCTTCCTTTTCATCACTGCAGCCAGAGCAAGTACTGATCTAATGGAAGTGTACCTGGCCACAGGTGCAAAGGTCTCTTCATAATCAATCCCTTCTTTCTGGGAGAAGCCACGAGCTAGAAACCCTGCTTTATATTTCTCTATGCTACTATCTGCAGCATGCTTGATCTTATAGATCCACTTGGAATTCACCACAAACTTCCCTTCTGGTCTTGCGACCACATCCCAAACATCATTCTTCATGATCAACTGGTATTCCTCAACCATGGCATCTATACTGTATCCCGTATCCTGGGAACTTCAGATTCGTCAATATCTTCAATAGATAGTTTGAACTTCATTACTGGAAAAAATGTTGTAGTCCTTCTTTTGTAGGTGATTGTACACATATTTCCTGCAATTCAAATTCAATTGCATTATTAGAAACTTCTCATAGTTTACAGAACAAAGTATTACACATAAAGGCATATGTCATATAGTCATGCAATTATCTTAGCCAATGCTTCAATACAACATTTATCCATATCCTGTAACTTTCTAGATGCCTTCCATCTCTACTAGAACATTGTTAAGAGTCTGCACAAATCCCAACATGTTATCAAAGAGGTTTCATTCTAGATAAGTAGCAATGGAATGTTGTACAGTTCCATAGGCCACTTACCCATCACATGGATATTAGTAGTATATTGTTCATTAATGCAATTATTCTTATATGCATAATATACAACCTAAGTCTAGAAACATAAGTATAAACATCATTGAACAATATTATTTAAACAATACAATTCAAATACTTATATTTGTTTGTTTGTTGGGTGGACTCCCTTTGAATGTTTGCTTCCTTGCAGGAGCTGCTGGAGTCCTATTCTGAAGTAGCTTCTTCTACGCCTTTCTGTTGTGAATTGTATGGAGTGGTAAACTCCCTCTTAATCCTCGAATCACTGCATAGTATCTTTGAAGTCTGCTGAAGTGAATTCTCCACCATTGTCGGATCTAAAGGTCTTGGTCTTCTTGTCAAGGCTTTGAATTCCTTGAACTTGCCACTCAGAGAACCGGATGACATCGAACTGCATACATCAGAGTGGAAAATTTCCAAGATTCCTTATGCCTTTCTTTTACTGCTTGGAAATGCTTTCTTAGTGTTCTTTCCTTTTGCACATCCTTTGCAAATACCTTCATGCTTTGACTGGATTTGAGGAAGACCCTCTACTGCTTTGCTTGCTATTGGAAGTGCTCTATAGTGCAGATGAGCAAGCCTTCTATGCCAAAGTTCACTTGGCTCTATGGATTCATGTACCATGGCATGTTCAGGTTTCCCCTTCAATTTGTATAATCCTCCCTCTTGCTCTCTAATCACCGCTGCATCATCAATGGTTTTACCTTTAGGCCACATGAGTACTTGGCCATCTACAAATGCAACTCTTATCCCCTTTGCATCCAAAGCAGATATGGAGAGAAGATTATTCTTGAGACCTATAACATATAGTACATCTTTCATCTTCATTGCTTTTCCAGAGTCTAGCTTATAGGAGGCTTTACCACTTCCTTTTATTGGATACTGGTAGTCATCTCCAAGTTTCACCTTATGGGGTGATTCATGTTCAGATAGTTTCACAAAGGATCCCTTGAATCCTGTCATATGTTTGGAAGCCCCACTATCTATAAGCCAATCATTTCTTCCATGAGCAATAGTACCAATGAGGGAAGAAATCAAAACATATTTTTCATCACTTGAAGAATCTTCACTTTCTTCCCTGACCCTCTTCCAGGGAGGTTCATCATCCTCTACAATGTGAGCATGATGTCTTCTTTTGTTGCTCTTCTTCTTGTGAGAGCCATCTTTATTATTTCTGGGACAATCCCTAGAATAGTTTTCCTTTTCATCACATGTATAACATCAGACATAGGACATGTTTCTTCGGGGTTTGGTGTTACCCCTCTGATTCTGATGGTGGTGCCTTTCTTCCTTACTATGATGATGCCCTTTCTTGTCATCATGTTTCTTGGAGTGTGCAGTGAGAGCTTGGTCTTCATTCCCCATCTTCTCTTCTCGAGCTACAATTTGAGCTTCTTCTTGTGAGCATTCTTCCCATAGCCTATTGAAAGTGGTAAGTTTCCTCCTAGCACAAATTCTTGGATGATGGAGTCCCATGACCTAGGAAGGCCATTAAGAATGGTCATTACCACTTCTCCATTCTCTATATCTTCTCCCACATCTTCAAGTTGTTCTTTTATCTGGGAGACCCTTGAGAAATAAGGCTGCATGGTCTCCGCATTCTGGATCTTGTTATTCTTCAATTGATTTCTCAAGGTCATCTTCCGATTTATGTTCTTCCCTTCAAATAGCTTGGTCAAGGAATCAAGCATCTCCTTGGGTGTCTTCAGAGATGACACATGTGGTATGAGATGGGCTTTGATAGAATAAGCAGTGATCATCTTAGCCTTGGCCAAGTTCCTCTTGTGTAAGGCCTTAGCCTCTTCTTCCTCTGGGACATGGATCTCTTCACTTATGTAAGTGTCCAACTCATTCTCTTCGAGGATTAACCCAATCTTATACTTCCATGCTCGGAAGTTATCCACCCCTCCAAGCTTATCCTCAATCTTGGTGTGGTGAGACATCTTTAAAGAGTACTTTAAATGGAAATAGAAAAGATTTGGGTCTTACCACTTGTTTTGATGAAAACTGGATCTGGTGCTTGATTAGGGTTTGTCAGAGAAACCCTAAAAATTCAATATTTGAATTTCAAACTTCTGAAAGGATAGAAAGATGTGCCTTGATGAGCTGATCAAATTGGTATACTCAGAATTTGAAAACTGCAAAGTTTCACCCCTCAAAATTGCTTTTGAAACTTCTAGATTCACTTGGCAAGACCTTGAATTAGGGTTTGAATTTCCCGGAGCTTCACCCAACCAAAAAGTTCGATACAAAGCTCTAAACTTTGATTTTTTAGAGGATATTCTAGATGTGGTCTCAGATTTCAGAAATTCCAACTTTTGCAGAAACCTTAATTTTTGGATTCACTCGATAGGACCTCAAACTAGGGTTTTATTTTCCCGGAGTTTCACCCAACCAAAACGTTCGATACAAATATATAAACTTCGATTTTTCTAAGGAGCTTCCAGCCGTGGTCTCATATTTCATAAATTCCATTTTTTTATAGAAACCCTAATTTTCAGGTCAAAAATTGAAAGTGCTCATAATTGAATTTTGTTTCAACAGAAAGATGTGCCCTTGCAAGGAGAGTCAATCTAGACTGCTGCCTTTGAAGATATGTGGAGATAAACCCAAAAATAAAGAAGCACTAGCTTCTGCAGCTGCACGGTGTCTTCTTCTCAGGTTAGCTCTGATACCATTTTAGATTTTGAGCATTAATTCAAAATGATCTAGGATCTTATCTGAGAGAATAAAAAGCACAGCATATCAATCATAAGAGACAATCACAAGATACAATAGACACAGAGTTTCCTTTGGGAAAACCAAGAAGGTGAAAAACCCCAATAACTTCCTCAGAGATAGATAGAGTAATGATACAAAACCCAAGTACAAGAGATAATCTCCTTAGCAGCTTCTCCTCCTCCACTAGTGCGCATCACTCAATGAGAGAGATAGATGAGTAAGTGAATGATCAAATAGAGTGCCTCCTACACTCTATTTCTACTTGACTTGACTTTCCTAATAACCTAACAGGGCTGACTTCTCTAAGAGAGTCTAATAACCCATGGTAACTCAACTTAGGGCTGACCCCACACTTGGTGGTCTAATAACCCATCACATATAAGCTACGACACTTGATACACTTGTAAATAAAAATGATGACACTTCCATACATAGGAATAATAATCTCTCTGTAGGGATACAATATACATGTATGAAATACATTCCGAAGTTACACATACATCAACATTATCTAGGTGATAGAACTTTGCACGTCCATGCAATGTCCCAAGTATTTCAACTTATGGGGAGGGTTTTGTCGGATAAAACCCATTAGTAAGGTTGTTCAAATGATCTCTTCAATTGTCGCTCGATACATGTAAGAGGTCTCATGAGATCTAGAGAATGTGTACCAGGTCATGGTTTCCTACCATGATATTCATCTGATGATGAAGGTTATGTGTCTTCATCAGTAGACAAGGTTGGTAACAATGACATATTGATGATATCAATTTGATTGGTGGTATTAGTGGTTGGGGTAGTTTCTCTTATTGAGGCTACTAAGGTGCATTTTCCATAAGGGGAATAGGTTTTCCTTGAAGCTGTATTTGTTCTAAGCTAATAGATTGTTTTACACATAGGATCGGGTATTGAAATGAGTAATGGGTTACCAACCTACATGATTGACATGGAAAACTGGCCTGTAAATGATTGAGTGCATGGGTTGGGATTAGTGGCCTCAAGGTGCATTTTGGTGGGACTATGCATATAGTTAATGGACTCATCTGTGTGTGGTGCCCACATGGTGAACACCCACCATGATCTTGATCTTTTGTTGGTTCTGATGTAGTGACAACTTTGATGAAAGTCATTTCTTGGGAAATTGGTTGATGTTTTTCAAACACAAGGTGTATGAGGCTAATACACATCTTGAAATAAAGGGAGTTCAGGACAACTTAATGATGCATATATTGACTGAATTGATAAAAAATTGTGCACTCATGATTGGTGCACAACATTTTGGTCTTGGTTCTGGTATTAGTGATAGTTGTCATGGCTAGAGCCTATTGAGGTGTTATAGGCATGCATTACACTAACATGTGTGTTTAGTAAATTCCCGATCTCCGATAATGTGGGGAACAGGTTTGTAGCATGTCCTGACCTATCGCACAAAAAAATAAGATTGGTTGAATTTCGAAATAGGGGTGATATTTGCTGCAATAGGGGATTTCAAATTTGATTGCTTGATGTCCCTAACATTGGGTTTGGTTATGACAGGTGGTGGCTTTGTCATTGGTGTAATTGAACCAATGCATGGTATGGATCATATGTTTGTGGGTGATACTAGAATGAAATTGTACTAGGATATTGGTTTGGGTACCATCTTTGGATAAGGTGGTGTTAGGTACCAAACTGGTAATCCCAAAGTAATCCCAGGTAATGAGAGTTGGGCCATCACTAGCATTCCTTGCACTCCTGTGGGGGAAACAAGAAAGGGATCTAAAACACTAGTGGTACTAATGGAGTTATGATTTTCTCTGTGCCATGACTAATTTCAAGACTTGATTTTGGTGTGAAAGGGGCTTGCGACTTGTCTTCATATGTGGAGATGGTACAGACAAGACCATCTATGGATTCTAGGGTAACTGGTAGAGGGCTAGAGTATGCCCCCAACAATGCAGAATATTTGTAAATGGCCAATCCTATATCAGCATATTGTGAGGGATTGGTTGATGCTATGCTGGGTAGGATCTTGTTAGGGTTTGTGTTGGGATGAGGGTCATAGTAATTCAGCTAGTCAAGGGTGATGATTCTCTCATTATTTAGAAACACCATGATGTGGAAATCTAATGAAGCTACCTCCTTCTTGGCATACATGTAGCTACATCCCAATAGAATATTGTATCAAGTTGAGCATCATCCATTTCGATATCCAAGAGTACATTCCCCCTCCAGCGCGATGGATAAATTCTAGTTTAAACCCAAAGGTTTTGATGGTATCCCATATTAAGAATTGAAGGATATAGATGAGGAGACCCATATTAAGAATGGAAGGATATAGATGAGGAGACTAAGTCTGGTGAGCCTAGAGCCTTCCAAACATGGGTATAGATCACATAAGTAGATTCTCCTTCATCTACTATGCATCGATGAATGCTTATGCTCTTGATAATGATTGTATTAGCCATTTTATTTGATGTCCAACATTGTTAACAAAACCATAAACATAACTAAAATCCATAGTGAAATATCCTCATAAAAGAAAAACACAAGATAACAACAAAATAATAGATGAAAGGCACCAGAAAAACCTACATATGCGTTATTCCATGGAAAATAACTTCATTAGATATGCCTCCCTTGCCCTTGATGATAAATGGAGCTACAAAACTTCTCGCTATTGCTTTCTCTTATTCACATGTGACTCTTAAAAAGAACAAATCTATAAATAATCCTC
Organism: Larix kaempferi; assembly: GCA_027924585.1. Classification (NCBI taxonomy): domain Eukaryota; kingdom Viridiplantae; phylum Streptophyta; class Pinopsida; order Pinales; family Pinaceae; genus Larix; species Larix kaempferi. Next base: position 7,270,351 of record BSBM01000307.1, on the reverse strand, counting down.
AATTACATAATGTTACCAGTGACCTCCAGAATCCTCTCATTTATACTATGCTTATGGTCCATTATTACAATAAAATATTCATTTCATCCCTCTTTTCATGTAGCAAACCATAACAAACTCTAACAACCCATAACAAACAACCCATTAATTAACTAATAACCATTGCATTCAGTAATTAGGCCCCAATAGCCCCCCACCACTATCTATTGAATCACCATCGAGTCAATCAGTACTGGAACCATGTATTCATGTATCTTTCAAACTAATCTAATATACCAACTACTTTTCAAACACCTTCCTTTCATAGGTGCAACATCAATTTCACTATGCACTAGTTATTTCTTCACTTCTCTTAAATCGCTTCACTCTTCTTTTGGTGTAGCCTACTAATTTGACCGCAACCTCATGGAGTAAATTTGTAACTCGATACTGACATCCATTACTCTACCATATATCTCCCTATGGCCACCAAACCAAGTTACTAGAATGCATCATAAACTATCCTAGGAAACCACCAAGTGTGCTAGGAACTGATGCTATATATAGGGATAAACCTAATCGAATTCATGCTAAAATGTGAACATTGCATCTGTCCTCATCCAAATAATATGCCCCTCTATTATGGATCTAACTTTACCATTATCATTATCCATTGCTCATTTTGTTCATTATCATTATCCACAACATCCAACAAGCCATTTTGCCAATAATATAGTGTAATCATTGTGGTAGATAATCCCAATGTCTACATGCCTAGAAAATCCATCTACCAAAAGAATAACGCAACCACTAGTTTGACCAAATCTGATAACTACACACATGAATAACTTTTGGAACTTCTTGCAACCATGATTCTACAACTGGTCGTAAACTAAGAGGCCAAAATCATTTTATGAGCTTTCCGCAACATTCCACATTTTTCTATAATCTTTTTATAGCCAAATATTATGCAGTACTTAATCTCATTTCCACAGTGTGGTAACAATATTGATACATTTCTCCTTTCCTACAATTCTTTTCTACCACTCCCATTCCACAACCAAGTTCGTTATACAACTAAAATTCCCTTCCTCGGATCCCATGGACAAAGCATCTGAATTTCATCATACTTCACAAGCACTTTTAACCACAACTTGAAGAATCCACAACTCAGATAAATCAATGGCTTCACATGTATCAAGTAGTTATGCCACTTGTTATCATGTGTTTGCAATGCTACAATTTCTCACAAAGATAAAGGTACACCCAAGTGAGACAAGGTATAGCCATATGAAGCTCAATATTTAAAAAATTCTCAGGTGTGGATCTATTTTCACTATTACACCGAAGTTGGTGTGAAGAACTTGCAATAATTAATTAATGCAAATACACGAGATATCATAAATAACAGAACTCAGAATCACTTTTATATTGATCATGGGAAACTTCGAGGGGACAACCTCCTTTGAACAAGCTCAATACAATTAACTTCACAGTGCCTTCAATGACCTCAACACACACTTATATACTAATTCTATGCCCAATACTATGAGTCAAAACCATGGGACATATAATACTACGGGATGACTTACAAAGCATATGCGTCCAATACTATGGGTCAATACTATGTGATAATATAAACTATGGATCAACAAATACTACGGGACGACTTACAAAGCATATGCATCCAACAACAATATACTAACATAGTAAAGAGAAGGGTTGACATGGGTTCCTAACATCCCCTCTCTCTTAGAAAAAGGGGATACCACCCCTTCAGATTCTGCAGCAATTTCTCCAACCAAAGCTTGGAGGACAAAGCTTTTTCTAAGAGAGAGGGGATGTTAGGAACCCATGTCATTCCGCAACCACCTCCTGGGAAGGGAAAAATGAGGAAAACATCAGATCCTCTTGTAACCAATAAATATTGGGAAAACCCTATTTTTAAAAATACAATTTAATACAATATATTCAAAACTATAGTTCAAACTATATTGTAGGTAAATTTACAGTAAGTAGACCAAATTAATAGGAATTTCACGATACATATATGATCCCCTTCGGGGACATAATAACATGCATATACAAAATGATGAACATCTAAATTTTTTGTGTGGTTCCCTAATTGGAACTAGCCTAGAGCCTTCTTAACACCATATTATGAAGTGTTGATAGGGATCAAATCCATTGCAGAACAAATATTTCGTCAAATATTTCACTATAAAAAAGAGTTTGAACCCCAAAGGGATTTGGTCCTTCTGAATGCTTATCACATCTAGATTTAACATGGATCTAGGTTGGTTACTCCAAAATTAATTTTATATAACTAAAATAAGGAACATATATATCATAAATGTAATGTTGTTGTAAAATTAATATAAAATATTATAATATCAACTCACATATATATATATATAATATGTGGAAAACGGAAACACAACCACAAAATATTCTTTGCTATTCATAGATTGTATCTTCTTTATGATTTTAGAGTGTGATCTCATGATAAACCATCACTAAGTAAGCCAAAAGCATTAAATCCCACATTAAACATACTTGGAGTGAGGTGCCATGCACACTATGGAATTATATTGTCTAAGATCATGATCACATGAAAATAATTACAACAAAGGATCATATCATTTCTAAATGACAAGCTCAGAGAAATAGAACCATGAATCAAAAGGTCACATGATTTGAACATTTCTAACTATAATGGTCCAAATGCTGAGAATTTCAACTAGGAATCCATATCAATCCGACTTCTCTAGATTCTACTAGGCCCAAGTACCTATGAATCTGTAGAAAAAGGTCACATGAGCTCGAACTTCAAATGCGATCAAGTCAAAACCCAAAGGGAAATCACATGGATTTCCAAGTACATTTATTTTATTATATTGGATAGATTTTAGTGTTTGTAAACTCGATAATTTTTCTACTATGTTCACTACATTAATTTTAGTGTTTGTATAATAGATAAAGGTTACATAACAATCATTTTCTCCCCATTTGAAACCATTGTTTGAATAGAATTGCAAGGAAATAATTTTACCATAGTGTTTGTAAACTCGATAATTTTTCTACTATGTTCACTACATTAATTTTACTGTTTGTATAATAGATAAAGGTTGCGTAACAATCATTTTCTCCCCATTTGAAACCATTGTTGGAATAGAATTGCAAGGAAATAATTTTGCAGGGTCAAAGGATTTATTATTTTAATATTATAATAGTGAATAACTAATCAATTAGATGGTTTAAGGTCGTGGTTATTGAAAAATAATTAAATGAAAATGCTTTGAAGATCTCCAAATCACAAGCACATGCACATGCTGATAGAGGTACAGTCATGAAGTAAAAGTTCGCATGATTCTAACATCTCCATCTATAGAGGCTATGATAGTGAGAATATGAACCAAGTGGTTATATAAGTCCGAGTTCTCCATCTTCTACATGGCTTGAGTACCTAAGAATCTGCAACAAAAGGTCACATGAACTAAAAATTCCATGGTGCTCATGAAGTCAAAATGAAAAGGTTTGGGTAGTCTCTTAGTTGCCCGCATACATTAATTTTATTATATTGCATAGATTTGAATGTTCGTAAAGTCAATCATTTTTAATTAAGTTGTTTATTTCATTGTTCTTAGTATAGTACATTGATTTTGGCATATGTGTAGTGGATAAATTTGATTATTTTGTTATGGGAAATGATTTTAGTGTTTGTAAATTGGATAAAGGTTGTATAAAAAATTTTTTTTACAATATGAAATAATTGATTAAATAAAATTGTAGTTAAATTAGTATTTATCTATTTTAACTATAGCTCTATTAAGGGCTCGATAAGGATAAAACCTTTTGAGGAAGTTTAGGACTCTAAAAAGGAGTTTGGACTTCAAGGGATTTGATCATTGGTGCTGGTAATATGGATCTATGTTAGTTTATTAATATGCAATTATTAAAAAATTAATATTTAGCTCATTGTTATATTGTCAACTTAAAAATACATTAAATGTAGTATATTTTAGGTTATAATCATTCAAGCACCAATTATGCCAATTTGGATATATTACAAATAGGCCAAATTTGCATTAATTAATTAATTATGAAATAAAATAGATATTCAACCAAAACTAATATCTAACCACCAACTATACCAATTTGGAATCATGTTGTAAATGTTTTAAATTCTAACACATAAAACTACAAATAAGCAAAAATTTAATTAATTAATTAGTTATGGAGTAAAATAGTTATTTACCCAAATTTAATGGTCAAAGTGCCAACTATTACATGTTATAAAGTATAACACATCAATCGCACAAATAGGCAACAATTGCATTCATTCGATGGTTATGAAGCAAAATAGTTATTTACCCAAATGTAATGGTCTAGGTGCCAACAATTTCATGTTATAAATTATAACACATAAATCCTACAAATACACAAAAGTTGCATTCATTAATTAATTGTGAAGTAAAATGCTTTCAATTTACCCAATTATTGGTTAATTTGCAATTATCACAAAACTAATATCTTACTTATTGTTCTATTATTAACTTAACAATACATAATTCAATATATTCATCCACTTGCCAACTAATATATACAAATGAAGTAAAATAGTTATTCTTGTAACTATTTATGAAAAAACAAAAATTAAATGTGAGGACATGTGAATGGAAATTGAAATTGAAATTCAATGTATATTTATATAAATGTATTTTACAATTTATCCAATTTAAATTTGGAGCATAGAGGTGACACATCTCATCCACTTTGGGTTGTAGAAAGGGCCTCTCGACCCAATCATTATGCCTGGTAAAATAATTTAGTCCTGAGGTAGTGAATAACTAATCAATTAGATGGTCTCAGATCATGGTCACAAAAAAATAATTAAAGGTAAAGATGCAATTGACATCTTGTTAATACTCTTAGCTTATTGATAATAGAGTTTATGTTGAGCATTGGTGACATTAAAGAAATAAAATATTAATATTAGAAAGAAAGAGAGGCAAGGTATGACCTTTACCATGATATCTCTAGTTAAAGTTTTGAATGATACTTGATTTCAACTTCCTTTCCTATATATGATTGATGTCAAAGCATGGCAATATTAATAGGTGTGGCTATTAGAAAAGTTTAAGAAGATAGATTGAAAATATAATTGTGTAATTTATAAGTTAGTTATTATATGCATCCTATTACTTTCTTACTATTAACCTTCATATAATCATTGAACACTTTCACTCTATTACGATACATCTTATTCATATAACTTTTGAAGTTCCCTTCTTGATAGTACTCTCTAGATTATGGATGGTACCTACTAAATTTCAAAGGATCAAATTTATTATCATTATCATCGCACACACACACACATATATATAATATGAAGATCATCTAAATTTTTGTTGTAGTCACTTGGACTAGAACTAGCCTAGATCCATATTAACTTTAAATCTATCAAAGGTTAAGAGGGATCTTGAATTGTTTGAGCTGCAAACCTTTCCTCAAATTTTTGCATTCTAAAATTTAACGTTTGGACCTAAAGGTGTTTCATACTTCTCAATGCTTGATAGTTATGGAGTCAAGATGGATATTTTCTATAATACCCTTGATTTTATCCTCTACACTATGCATGTGTAGTTTAATGTTAAATTGTATATAAGGAAAGACACATGTGGTTTATATTTGATGCATGACATGTTACACTAAATATTCACAATGCATGTAACCATCCTTGTGGTGTATTTCATTTTTGTATTTAAGTACATTGCAATAAAAATATAAAGACCACTAAAAGGGTGAAAGCAAATATAAAAGGGGGCTATGAATCCATGAGAGGGAAAAATGGGGTTTAGGATTAAGAGAAAAATTAAGAATATTTTATTGACGCTCCCCATTTATCCTAAGTTCTCCAAGATTTAATTAAGTCCATTAATTATTGGCCTAAGGAAATAATTATCCAAGAGAAAGATATGTGGACTTTCTGTGAAGGCAAATGGTCTCTTCTTAGCATGGAATATATTACATATGATTTTATGCATGCAAGCTTCTTCCCCATTTTTCAATATTATCTTGGTTCATTCTCTCCTTCTCTCATGTTGTTGTACCTTGTGCAATAAAACATGGAAACAATGACCAAAAATATTAGTGAATGATGAGGAAAAGATAAACTATTGCTAAGAGCTAGAAATCCTGGATTCCTAGTATAATGGATCTTGTTTCCTATATTAGTGAACTTCATGCAAAGAATATTGGTTGAGGGAATTTGTGGAGGATATGGGAGATCCTTTCCTTTGTGTTGAAATTTGATTGTTACGTCCAAGAAGACTAAAATGTCTATTCCCTATCTAAGAGTTTTTCATTCGGGGGTGTGAGATATTTCAAAGCCATCAAGTAGTAATTTCTCCCTTTTTATATCTCCATTTTGGGGTGGCATCATAAATAATGTGCCTATGGTTGGGTGGGAAAGCATTTTCCCGCAACCAATTTGCAGTGAATTACAAAAGTAGTAATTTATCCCTTGTGGTCTTATATCCCCATTTTGAGGTGGCATCATAAATAATGTGCCTATGGTTGGGTGGGAAAGCATCTGCTTGCAACCAATTGTCACTAAATTACAAAAAACATGAGTATTGAGTATATAATCTTCTTGTTATTATTCATTTCTATTATTTATTTATGTTTTGAGTCATTGGATGAAATGAATAATTGAGCAAGAAAAATATGCTTACAATTCATTTCTAGAATGAATTAATGGGCTACATGTCTAATATGTGTTAAATATCTTGTTTTCTTCATGTAGATGTATTAATTCTTAAAAATAGTTGAAATTTATTGTGACATGAGTTCTATGTTCTATTTGCAGTTAATGAACATTCCATTATGTTTGTATGTGCTCATTTATGATTGGTGTTGCAGTTAACAAATATTCCATTATGTTTGTATGTGGTCATGTATGATTGATGTTCTATTTATTGTTGCATTTCTAGAATGAATTAATGGGCTACATGTCTTATATCGGTTAAATATCTTGTTTTTTTCATGTCAATGTATTAATTCTCAAAAATAGTTGAAATTTATTGTGACATGAATTCTATATTCTATTTGCACTTAATGAACATTCCATTATGTTTGTATGTGCTCATTTATGATTGGTGTTGCAGTTAACAAGCATTCCATTATGTTTGTATGTGGTCATGTATGATTGATGTTCTATTTATTGTTGCATTAGTAGTTATTATATGACATTTCAGTTGTATCTTTTTATCTGTGTTTCATGTTCTATTGTTGCATTGGTTGGGGCTTACTATGCATCAACGGTTGTTATTTGGCATTTTTGTCTAATGATGTCATCATTGTGATTTTTAGGGTTGGTTTCCAACTCTCCAGCATGGGGTTGAGGCACAACGTAGCGAATTCTCAAAAAGAGTGTCAATGCAAAATGATTTATCTCAAACAGATGTTGACATTTCCCAAGATGGCTAAGTCCTGCACGAATTGTTTTCTTACTAACGTAACAAAAATCCTTCTTTTGCTAAATTTTTTGCATGCCATTTCAAGCCATTTTAAATATGTAAGGAAATTCTTTGAGAATCATTTTTGTGATTCAACTAGTGAGAGTCGCAAAAAAACCATGTTTGAAATCATCTTTCCACTTATTGTGAAATGAATTTTCTTTAAAGAATGCAATGGCAACATCCCAGTTAAAGGAGAACAACTGCACTGTACCAAGAAGGCAGAGGGATTTCCATCTGAATTTTTTGTAATCCTCATGTTGGTATACTATGTTTAGCGATATCAAAACTTGGACCAAAAGCATATCAAGTTTAAAATAGATCTTAAAATTTACTTTAGCAACCAAGAGTGAGAAGATTTGAAAGCTATATGACCAAGAATCAATGGTACATATTGTATTGGTAACTTAACTTAGTAAATAGAGATTTGACTTCCCTACATACAATTCATAGTATTCAAATTAATCTACCTAACTATTAAAGGTTTACTATGAACATAACTATACACAGTATTCAAATTAATCTACCTTTAAACTATTAAAGGTTTACTATGAACACAACTATATATAAAAATGTAAAAATCATTATTAAATATCAAAATCATAAACATAAAAACCACAATTCAACAGAACTATGATAAGAAGCCTAAAAACCATAATTCAAGATCAATATGATTAATAACCATTATTCAACAACAATACGATAAGAAGTGTGAAAACCATAATTCAGCAGCTATAGGATTAGTATTATATTGATGGTCACAAAATGTTTTTTGAGTATGTGCTCGTATCTCTTTTGTATTTATATGCTTGGTTACTATGTTGTTCTAGATTATTTTACCATTGAAGAGAATCCGTTCCTAAGCATAGCATAGTGCATTTGTCTCTGCGTGCGTCGATATATATGAAGTGTATGTTACTTATCAAACAGGCAGGCGTGCTATATGCAAAGAGTAATTGCAGATACAATAAATTTTACAATAGCATCTATCATTATAGTAAGACTAGCACAACCTTTTAACTTGTGGATGTTGAACAACGGATAGGATACAAGTTTATGCCACCAACTATTGGTTATCCATGCTTGTTTTTTATGGTTTTTTTATATAAATTGTTTATTTCGAATATGGAACAACTGCCATAAAATCAATCTAGACATTACACCACTTATCTTATCTGCAATTTCGAAAACTATAGATGTTAATCCACCCCAAATTCTAAAATATAAACACCTATGGATATAATAATAAGAGGGTATTTTTCACTTTTGGAAATTGATGGTTTGGTTTCATGCTAGAATCTTGATTATCATATCTTCCTAAAACAATCTCCTCCAATGTGAACTTTGGAGGTATGATTTTATGTTAGACTAAAGTAATGGTATTCACCATGACCAATAGTTTGAGTGTACCTAATGGTTAAGAACATATGTTTCTTCATAAGAGCCCAAGGTCTTTGTTGAGTATATGTTATATTATTTGCATATGTGTGGGTGGGGGGGTGCACTTTTGACCGCGCAGTGGTCAATCCCCTCCATCTAGTGCTTTGTGGTATGCGTTGGGCGCTACGCTTGGAGCTAGCTCAAGCAAAGTAAGAGGAGGGGGCATGCATATGACATAAATGGTCATTTACGTTCCCACCAGCAAAGTGAGCGCCAAATATTCTCAGTTGTTTTCGGCTATTTTGGGGAATTTCTAAAAATATGTAATATAATCCCAACTAAGGGATTGGGGTCTATTTTCTAATCCAGGTTAACGGATTAGGGTATTGGATGTTTCATAATACCTATATTATATTGTAAGTGATTCATAATGATAATGAGGAAAATAAGAGTTGTGGCTCCAAGGTTTGTTGGTTTTTCTCGATCAAAGGTTTGTGTATTATGTGTGAATTTTGTGATGTAATCTTTGTTTTGCTTAAAATAATTTGTATTCTTTTCTTCTCTGCACAAGTTTAAAACTTACAGTCCTTGATCCCACAAATAAGAGGTTCTAAGAGGGTATGATTTTATGTTAGATTAAATTGTGAAAAATTAAAAGTAGAGACACACAACACTCAATTGCATTTTCATTACTTCATAACATGCTTAAATACATAGGTAGAGACAAGTCTAGAATGACCTAGAACTGTATAGATTCAATGCAGTGAGTTTGATTATGTCAATATAGAGACTCACATAAAGCTAAAAGCTTCTTGACTCCTCAACAACAAATAACAAGAGTAATTACCATCCTTCAACATTCCCCGTTAATTATGACCACTAAACAAAGAATTAAATTGATGCTAAAACAAAGTGACTCTAAGGTTTACATCAAAAACATAAATATGAATGTCACCTCATTAATTCATTCAAACATATTCATCTTCACCTTCTCTGCTATTGTATGTTGATGTAGCTTCTTTTGGCACCTCCAATTCTTTTCTTATTCTTCTTCTTGCTCTAGACCTTCAACTATGGATATCTATTATTCTTGCTGTTAATTTCCTTTAGCCATTTTTTGTTCTTGAATATAAGAGGCGTGAAATTGCACATATTTTCTTAAGTTTCATAAAGATGGGTTGATAACCAACTATCTACAACAACTTTAATGTTTCCTTCAACATCTGCATTAGCAATTTCCCTATATTATTTATCAACCTGCTTGTCATCATTCAAACTTTGAATTCCCTTCATATGAAGAGTTGTAATCTCAATCCTCAAATGTTGTAATGTAGACATACATGAAACCCACTTGTTGTTCTCATCATGTGATATACAGTCACCCTCATCACAACCCTCATCACAACTGAGCAATGGTTGATAAAATCATATTTCTTCATGACTCTAGCTCATGAAGATCTTATCAAGGGGATCTTTAAAAACAAGATTCATGTCATGTTCCTCTATTCCCATCATAAAAATTCATGGTTTCCTCCATTTCTTCTTCTGGTTCTTCTAGTTCTTCTGGTTCTTCTTCAACACCTTCAACTTCTTCAAATGCAACTATTGTGGTTGGTTTTACTTGAGTAGTATCATCCTCTGCTTCGGAATGTAGGTTGTCATCTTCATCTTTTTGGGGATTTGCAAGCCAATCTTCAATTTGTTCATCTTCCTTAGCTATTAAGTCTACTCAAAATCTATCTTCATGTGCATATTCTTCATGTCTTTCATCATCCACTCTATCTTCTTCTTCAAGTAGGCTTCCTTCTCCAAGCATCACATCAATGAATTTCATTTAATGCAACATAGTCAACCAACTTTCATTTGAAGGGTGCTCATAATCATACTTTGGTTCAAGTGCTTCAACCTTTACTTCTTAGAGGCCATCTTCATCACCATCTCCTCGATTCACTTTATAAAGCATAATGCTTTATTGGCAGTTTCACTTTCATCTTCATCAACAATATTTGCTAGATTCAGTAAATCACTCATTGTTTCATTGGCAGCTTCATTATCATAGGCTACTACAATCGAAGCTTCTTCATTACAATCATCAATAATATACATTGTTGGATTTACAAGCATAAACTATCACACTGGCAATTCTACAACCATCATCCACATGTGACTAAGCATTATGGGATTTACCATTAGTTGTATGTTGTTGCTCTATTGAGTCTATCTAAACATTCTGCAAGATGTTGCTCCCCCTTTCACTACAACTCCAATTGTATTCAATATGATCTTCGTCATATGTGGGTTCCTCAACTATAGCTGAAACCTCTCCATATTTCTTTGTAAAATATGTTGTATCTAATATTGTGTTCTCTCTTCTAAACTATCTAACTCTTCTTATTGAACCCAAAACACTTCCTCTTTGCACCTCATCCACTTTTTTTTTGGCTTACTTTGTCCTTCAATTGTTAGGATAATGAATACTCTCGATCATTGTCCTACTTAGAATTATTTACCTTTTCCTAGTAATTGATGATGTTATTTCTCACCTAGTGGTGTGCAGATGTCATCTATGACCCATTAGCCACCTAATGCATCCTACATGTATGATTTTAGGCCCACCAGAGTTAGTTCCCTACATTTTAGGAGCTAACTTTGTGTTCTACTTCAGCCCACTTGAGTCCCTGAACTCTAGTGGGAGTTTGAGCTCCGACCACCACTTATTGTGATCTAATGTGCCCTTTTCTAATTGATTTGCATGACAAGCTCACAATTGCACCCTCCTTGTTCAGTTAAGTGACATTAGCTTCAGTTAACTGAGTTTTGGTTGAGTTGAGTTGAGTTTGGGACTTCTGGAGCACTCCAGTGGTGACAATTCCTACGCTAGACTAATAGGGATTTGAATTCTCCTAGGAGAATCGAATTCTATCCATTGTAACATATATGTTGACTATATTGATTAATGGATCATAACACACATTTCTAATTCAATATGAGTTCCAATGCATGATTAATTTTACTGCTCATTTCATTGCAATTTTAATTGTAATTCATCTTTTCTGCGCATTCTTTCACTGTGAGGCATTCTCAGCTCTATGATCTACTATTAGAGATGAGAGAACATAGGTTGAGCAGCTGCTTTTAGTAGTGCACCAAATTCCTCTGTATTTCCTTAGCAAATACTCGTTCCATTGCATTGAATTTATTGGAGAAATCCTTTGAGGTCTACCGGGTGTGAAGGATCCAGATAAAACTGTATATTGTCCTAAAGCAATGCTCAGTAGAATTTTATCTCCAAAATTGAGATTTTTTTGTAGGATTTTGAAGGTTTTTCAGTGCAGCAGTAGCAACAGTTTCAGTTTGTATTCGCTCCAGCAGTTTCATATAGAGAATTGGCATGTTTTTTTGTCTCCAAGGATCCTGACACCCTCCAATTATCTTGATTGGAGGGGTGATATGCCGATGGTGTTGCACAAAAAAATTATGTACATGGTCACAATGGGAAAGGAGTTTGAACCTTAGGCAGTTGTTGAGAAGGTTAAGTACTTGAACAGATTAGATGAAGCATTTGGTTTCATGTGTATTCATATTTCCAGAGATTTTCTCTTCCGCCTTGATGGATTGAAGACTCCAAGAGAGGTTTGGTTGAAGCTTGAGACTCTCTCCAGCAAGCAATATGAGTTGAGAGGCCATATTTTGGAGAATGAATTAATTTCTCTTCAACCCAGCAGTTTCGAAACCATACAACAAATATTTTCTAAATTCAAATCCTTGGTCATGTAGTGCAAATAATTTGGCATTGAGAATAAGGATGAACACATCATGCTATCCATCCTAAGAAAGCTTCGTCCATAATTTTCAATATTTGTTTCTACCTTCCATTCAAGGAGATTGTCAATCCCCAATTGGAAAATGCCATTTTTAAATACATTCACTAAATCCCTCATCCAGGAACAAGGCAAATTGATTTAGGTAGGCACCTTGCAAGCCTCCAAAATTCAAGTTCTTATGGAAAGAGAGTCAAAAAGGAAGGGACAAGAAGCAAGTTGAATACAAACCATATGAGAAGCCTAATCCATCAAAAGGAGCCTCCATCTCCAAGGAGGAAAATCAAAAGGGGTTTGAGAAGACCAAGTGTTCATATTGCAAGAAATGAAACCATATAGAGAGATCTTGCATGACGAAGAAGATAGATCAAATGAACAAACTTCTTGAACATCACAACATTGCCCTCCCAAAAGGCGCAAGGGAGGATGATTCTAGAAGTGAGATAGATGATCATGAGAGATGCCATGCATTGAAGGTTGGATTCTCACAATAACAAGCCTTATTCATTGATTCTAGAGTCTCCAACCACATGGTTTCCTCGAGAGAATCTTTTATTCTCTAGATATTAGCGATGGTTCGAGTATTCACACTAGAGATAATTCTTAGATCCTCTACTAAAGGGAAGGGAAAAATACAACTAGAGCATGGAAATTTCAAAAATGTTCTATTTTTTCCTTCTTTGGCAGCAAACTTGTTATCTACTTGTGAGATGACACAGATAGGTTCACCAAAGAAAGTAATTTTTGGACCTGATACAGTTGAGATTGCAGAGATCTATTATGGGAAGCTTATAGCAAAAGGATTTGCAAACCATGCCTCGGAGGCATATGAATTCTCTCACTTTTTTCCATACTCTCTGCCTACTCCATTGGCATCTGATGAAGATCAGAATGATGTCTCTTCTAATGATCCAGTTTCAAATTCTGAAGATGAGGACCAAAGATTCATGGTTTGGACTATAATGGTCCATTCGCTCCAGTAGCAAAGATGGTTTCTGAAAGACTTGTTTTGGAAAATATAGCTTCGACACAGTGAGAGGTACATCAGAGGAACATATCCAGATCCAAATCCAGATCCAGCACCTGCATTACTATCCTACATAGGAGTATATTTCCTACATTTTTACAAATCCTTTCACTCAGAAAATTTTTTCCTTCTCTACTTAGTGTGAACGTTGTTTGAGTTTCCTGCTATTCATTTTTTAGGGGGGTATTTTTTCCATGAGGTTTTCTCCATTTCCTTAATTTCATGAATAGTTCATTTTTATCATTTATTTGATTGTATGGGTGACCTTTGGTCTTAGTAACCATGGCATGGGATGTCCAAGTTTTGATTAAGGGGGGTGTTAGGATAATTAATACTCTATCCTTGTCCTACTTAGCATTATTTACCTTTTCCTAGTAGTTGATGACTTTATTTCCCCCCTAGTGGTGTGCACATGTTATCTAGGACCCATTAGCCAACTAATGCACCCTGCATGCATGATTTTAAGCCCACCAGAGTCAGTTCCCTACATTTTAGGAGCTAACTCTGTGTTATAGTTGAGTCCACTTGAGTCCCTGAACTCTAGTGGGGGTTTGAGCTTCGATCACCACTAATTGTGATCTAATTCACCATTTTCTATTTGATTTTCATGACAAACTCACAATTGCGCCCTCCTTGGTCAATTTACTGACACTAGCTTGAGTTAACTGAGTTTTGGTTGAGTTGATTTGAGTTTGGGACTCCAGAGCACTCTAGTGGTGACAATTCATATGCTAGAGTGACATGGATTCGAATTCTCCTAGGATAATTGAATTCTCTCCATGTAACATATCTGTTAACTATATTGATTAATGGATCATAACACACATTTATGTTTCCATCTCAGTTCCAATGCATGATTAATTTTACTGCCGATTCATTGTAATTCATTTTTTCTACTCATTCTTTGAATATGAGGTATTCTCAACTCTATGATTTATTGTGATCTACAATCTCACATCAACTTCATTTTCTTCACTCTTTCGCAATCCTTCATATTTCCTTTCTTATCAGCCCCCCCAAAAATAATAAATTTACCAAAACAATGCAACACCTATATAATATGATAAATTCACCCCCTTAACGATCTATGTTTTTTCTTTCAACTTCACTTCATGTGATACCATGTCATAAATACTTTTGAAACACCATTTTTAAATATGATTTCCAATGTCTTTGTTTAACACCATCCATTACCATTCCTTCCCAAAAAAACATTCCCTTTTCTAAATTTTTCATTTCCTTCTTTTCAAAGAATGACAGACAACAAATTTAATTTCTACCTTTCATAATCATTTATACCACATTTAGGGTTTTTTTAAGCTTCCACGCCGTCACGCGGACTCTTGGACGGCTTCTTTTCTTCTTTGGCGGCTACAGCTCTTTCACTCTTCAGCGATGGCTTTAAATTCACATTCCAACGAGTTGGCCCTTTTTTACCAGTGATTTATAACCCTTACACCAGCTTTCTTATCTTTGATGCAGCGCTCTCACCTACCAACAATTTCACCTTTCTTTAGTTTCGGTTTCTTGTGGTCCATTTTCTCTTCAACCGCATTTGTTTGATGCGTTTCTCATGGACATGTTCTTAAAAATAAAAATAAAAATGTTTTACGTTTGTTTTTTTCTCAAACAATGAATCTTTCACATTTAATTGTTATGGTATGTTTTTTTTTTTCAACTAGAAATCTTTCATATTTCAAGAATGATCTGCCTACTCCAAACCCACCCAGATGATGCTGTCATCAAATTTGCACAAAAATGAAAACCAAAAATTGCAATGGATCAAAATATGAACCCTAAAATCTCCAAAACAACACAACAATACTCAGTAAGACACGTTCCTTACCTTTTCATGAGAACCTTCACTTTGACCGCAAACAGAGTGAAATAATAAATGTGTGGCTAAAACAGTGTTTGTTTTTCATGTGTATTCAATTTTTTCATTGTATCTTGTCTGTTAATTTGGATTTTATAGCTTCGTTTTAACTTCATTAATAATATTTAAATCAATTGACAGATTGAACAACTCCTGGAAAATTTCTTCTCTAATTTTTCTATACCAGTTATACAAATTCAGTTCTGTTTACAATATTCAAGCAACATACTAAATTTGTTAATGCGATGTCCACTTGGTTCACCACGAATTTGTTTATGGGAAATAGAAATGATTAGTAGATTCTGTATGATATAGTTTTTTTTTTAAATGCAATGGGTTCGGTCTTGTGGTTAAAAGTGGCTTTAGTTTGTTTATTACATGCAACACTTATTTATACAAAATTCCTTTTTTCTTTATGGGTTTTATAGTTTTATATTATAACAAAAAATAGAACCTTGAATAAAGAGTAGTCCTTTAGGCAATGGTACTTGAGTGAAACTCTTTTCTTCCAAGATGGAAAGTTACTTAGAATACAAAAATATATAAATTTAAATTTTCAAATTTATGTGAACTAATTATTGTATTTTGGTTATTGAGAATAATTATTCTTTAGGTATTGGTATTTGAGTGAAACTATTGTTATTGTTCTTCTAAGATGGAAAGTTATTTACATTACAAAAATATAAAAATTTGAATTTTCAAATTTATGTGAACTAATTATTGTGTTTTGATTACTAAGAATAATTAATTTGTTTAAGTTTTAGGAGGTTCACTTTTTATATAGATTAAAATAGAAAAATAAACATTTTATATTAATTCTAAAAGTTGTATTTTTTTAATTTATTTCAAATCCCTTCAAAATTAATATATTTATAAAATATCAATTTATCAAAACACAAAAATATTTCTATTTTATGATTCATATTTTCTTATAAATATATATACCTATATTTATTTTTATATAAATAATTATTTAAATAAATTAACATACAATCAATTTAATATTATATAAATATTACTATTTTATAATTCATATTTTCTTATAAATATATATACCTATATTTATTTTTATATAAATAATTATTTAAAGAAATTAACATACAATCAATTTAATATTACATAAATAAATATAATTTACTAAATATAAAAATTTATTTTTATTATATAAAAAAAAAACTAATTTAATAGTAAACATTATAATACCAACCAATATAAGAGAAGCTAAGTTGTAAAGACAAAAAAAACTATTCCAAGTTATTATGTTATTCCTAACATAAAAGTAACATAAAAAAACTGTCATAAAAATTTTAAAGATGTAAAGACAAAAAATTATTCTCCATTATTATATTATTCCTAACTTAAAAGTAACATGAATGAAAAAATGTCACGAAAGTATTACATAGAATTTTTGTAGTGTTTGAGAAAATCCAACAAATTAAATTAATTTTATGTTATATATATATATAATATTATTGTTATATTTTTAATATAAAATAATATGAGAATTTTAAATTATTAAAACTATTGTAGAGAATTTTTTTCCTAAAATTTAATAAATTAAAATTAGTTTTAGTAAACGTTAAATGCTATCATAAAGTGTTTGAAAAAAAACAATTTATTATTTTTTTAATTTAATTGTTACGAGATCTAATAGTTATATATAAATATTGACAATTTCATAAAAAATTAATTTTTTATTTTCTATTTTTTTGATGTTATAGAAATGATGACTTATTTTGTCTTACATATTTTTAATAGTATTTTAATTTTTTCTTTAATTTCTAATTTTTTTTATAGTAACTCATTTTCTTTTAAAATTTAGAAAGTATACTTTTGAAGAGGATGGGGTAAGAAAGATCTTTTTGAATATTTCAATTTTTTTGGGTGTTGTCTTTGTTATGATATTGAATTTTCATTTTGGATGATTTTCAGAGTAATAAAATTCTTAAGGGATAAGGTTTAGAAAAAAATTATTAATAAATAGAAATTCAAATGGAAATGAAACAATTATTATATCATTGGAAACTAGATTAGGAGTTGAATCTATTGCTACCAAGTTCGATAAATAATATTTAAAATTTGCAGGGGTTTGGGCTTGCTCAAGTTAAGGTTCCATAAAGATGCCAAATATTTTCGGAGTTTTTGTTGACCATGAACTCTAGACCAAAGTTTTATTAAACTCTCGGCCTAGAGTTAGAACTCTCACAAACTCTAGGCGGAAAGTTGTTTTTAAACTCTCGGCCTAGAGTTTGAAGTTGACTTTGGTTTTTTTTCACTCTATTGTCATAAAAGTGTTTCCCAATTTCACCTTTTCACATATCACAATTAAAGAATGAAATAATTAAATATAAAAAGTATAAGTTTCTTTTTATATAAGGCTCATATCGAAAGATTTTCTAACTTGTGCACTCCTCCATTGGCAATATAAAATGAAAATTGGACTTTAAAAGTTACAGTCATTTATTTTATCCATTTCCTGTAATAGAAATATGATCAAAACAACCCACTGATTAGGCGTTAAATATAGAAGCGCGAGGTACTAACCGCGAAAAAAGAAAACAATGGTGAACTATGGAAGGAGTAAAGAAGTGCCGCTACCGAAAACTGGTGACGCGAGACTGTTGGCGGGCCCTTGTTTTGATACGAGGCAGGGGAACAAACCCACGCATTCATGTGGAAAACGTTTGACTGGACTTATAGGCGCAGAGAATTTTACGTTTATTTGAATGTGTGTTTTTCAGAATAAAGTATGATCGGAAGGACTTTTCAGAAAAAATGGGTTGTTTTAAAAAATAAAAACATTTTCCTTATCAGTTTTTTATATTTTTATTTATGTTTCGACGTAAAATTACGTTAGTATACAAAAAAGTAATAAATACATATACAAAAGTAACAGGAATTCACAATATATATTTTTGGTAAGTTGTTAATATTCAAGAAGTATAATAGGTTAGTGTATTTTAGGAATATTATGAGTATATTTAAAAAATAAAAGAAGTAATCCTTAATCATTATACTTTTGATAAGCCAAAGGATTAGAAATATTCACATTATAATAAATATTTTGAAATAGTTATTTAATATGGGTGTATACATAGCAATTTAAGATAGTGTTTTTTTTTTTCAATCATCTTAATTTCATAACAAAAGGCAAATTCTTTAGATTCTAAAATTTTAAGTATGAAGTTATGAAAGTTTGTTCTTAGTTTAAAAATGATTATTTTCTTTTTAAATCATAGAGATAATTTTGATCTTCTAAATCAGTATTGATTACCTTCTTATAACATTTTACTTTTTCTCTTTTTGCTACAATTTCTCAAATTTAGATTTAATATTATTATATAAAGTGACATCTTTGAAATTTAGATGAAATAATATTTTCAATATTATGGTTATTTGGCATAGTGGGCTCTTCTCTGAATTCCCAATGATTTAGTCGGCTATCTTCTGTTGGTTATACCTCCAAACATCACAACTTTATAAGACAATAAGAGTGACAAGAGTCTCCAAAAAGATTTTCTTCTTCAAATCTATACTAAAATTTTCACTTTTCATTTATTCTTTTCTCAATAGCACAATTTTATTTAAAATTGTAATAGAGATTAATAAATATTTGTATCAATATTGTTGAATATTGTTATCATCTAAGAAATTAATATTTAAATGATGAAAAAATTCTTCCCTACCAAATTTCAAATATAATTATCTTAAAAGTATGTATTAAAAAATATACCCATCACTTTTAACGAAACCATCAATAGTATTAATAAAATATTTCAACTATATTATTACTTTGTAAATATTATTTTGCAAATTCAATTATATTATTACATTTATAATAATTACCAAATTTAAATAATATTATCTTAAAAGTAT
The DNA here is from genome assembly GCA_027924585.1 of Larix kaempferi. NCBI lineage: Eukaryota > Viridiplantae > Streptophyta > Pinopsida > Pinales > Pinaceae > Larix > Larix kaempferi. The sequence goes on along the minus strand of BSBM01000307.1, from coordinate 7,250,872 downwards.
GTCTTAAAAATATACCCACCACTTTCAACAAAATCATTAATAGTATAAAATATTTCAACAATATCATTACTTTGCAAATATTACTTTGCAAATTTATTTTTATAATAATTTTATCATATAAAGTTACCATGTAGGAATAATGTCCATTAACTTAAAGTTTTCATATGCATTAGGTATTTTTTCATTGTAATTATTTGTATTTTATTAAATCAATATAGATTTATTTTATTATGTAAAGTGATATCATCTTAGAAATTTAGATGTAATAATATTTTCAATATTATGCCTATTTGGTATAGTGAGCTCTTTTTTGATTTCCCAATGATTTAGAGCCTCAAGTTGTTTTTGAGTGGAGGCTGAAACATCCTTAGGAACCATTGTATCATCCCAAAAATCGCTAAACATTTTAAATTTTTAAAATAGCAAAATCACGAAGAATTGCTAACTACGGAATAAAATATATTTATCTAATTAACTAATGGTAGCTTCACATAATTATCATTGTTATTATAAATAAATTGTGATAAAACAATGTTTAACTTCTCATGTGTCATGGTTCTAGTATTAATACTGACGACTCTGTTTGCATATTTCTGAAGGGGTTCCTACAAGGTGCCCTTGGGTTTACTTATCTTTGATAGCTAAAGCATTGGATCCTTTTCTTTCGCAGATCTGCAGGTAAGCTAGTAAAATAATTCATGTACTTCAAGAAAATGTTATACGCTTCAGCTAGCCATCTCTGTTTTTAAGATAGATGTGTGTACTGTCGTGCATGAATGTATCGATGGTATGAAGTTCCAGTTTTTCTTTTATCAACTTATACTATTTTTATCCTAACACGTGAAAGTGTAGCTAGAGATATTTTACACTAAACTTCTGTTGTAATCATTGATATAAAATATTAGAATTACAATTTATATGAATATTATGAGGGTTCTAAAATCCGAATAATGCAACGATGGCAACATCACTTTAGCGAAGAGTCTTTATATCTCATTAACAACAAGCATATGATGATATCTACCATTACGACAAGGTTGAACATTATGTAACCTTAGTGAATAATGATACAAAAGATTCTAGTGGGACTTCTTAGGATTAGAATCCTACCTTATTTAATTCAAAAATGCAAATGTATATTAATGTTAGCATTGTTACAATGCTATGGTGCATGAAAAAGTTGGCCTTCAAAACCTATATGTCATATATCACATGCATCCTAAATTGCTATATGCTTTTGCAATAATAATCTACTATATGAACGTGTGGACAAAATATTGAATTGTAAAGTAATAGTGGGATATAGCAAATTTGTTGATGATACACTATGTTTTAAATGGAATAATTGTTAGAATTATAATGCATAAACCTTTATGCGAAATAAAATTTAGCATTGGCATTATATTACATGCATACTATGCAAAATGCAACAAGGTTTGGAAATATATATATATAACATGGTTATAATATAGGGGTCGTGCCTAAGTCATTTAATATGATGCTGACAGGAGTTAATACCATCGCAGGCGTAGTCTGGCAAGGGTGATACATGGGATTGAACATTTATGAATCCCTGTAACCTATTCGTGGATTGTCCCGTTGGCTATTACCTATACCCGGTTCCACGTGATGAACTTCGTAGGAAACGTGGGAACCCTGCCGAGATGTTTGCTACACCTTGGTGATAAGGCCTCCAACTGGGCTCGATATTGAATGAGCCATTAATGAGAAGGTTGATCTTATTGAAATCTTGGTAGTGGTGTTGCTTGGCTGGCCGGATCTCACCCATTGATCTGGGTCTGTCTCGATTGTTGAGAACTAAAACATGAATGCACTTAATATAATGTCATTGGCTTTACCTTTCGCATTCATTTGGAGCCCTGGATTTGGGGGAGAGGCCGACAAGATGCTGAATGGTAGGGTTCGACCTCTAGTTGTTTCTTTCGTGGCTCTACAACTTCAATCTTCAGGAGTTAAAGGTGGAAACCTGGTTGTATAAGTTTTAATGGTTCGGATGGAGAATATGGGTTGAAGCCCTACGGCTTTCATTGTGTAACAAGATAGGGTTTGTACCAAGTTTAGGTTCAGAGTCTGAGGGGTCGTAACTGCATGTTTCCCCTGTTGTGTCGGTTGGATGATTTGGAAACTGAAAGCGTGAGGCATCCCAACTTCCTTCTCTTACAAAGGTAAGCTCAGTTTTTATGAAAACTATTGCTATAAATACCATTTGAATTTTTGTATATTATTGTTTTAGAATCATGTTATAACCTCACTGTAGTTTGTGTGGCAGGTGCTGCCTTCGTCGTGGAGTCATAAAGTTGAAACTTGATGGCAGTTGATGGCTCGCTTATTCGGTAAGCCCTAGTGGCATAACCCTTCGTAGTTTCTCCTGGCAGAATGGCCATCGTTGAGGTTTGAACCATGCTTGTGGTTTTTGGAAAGTAATTCCAATACTGTGTTGTGCTAGATGTCTGTAGGACGGATGCCTTTTGGCTCGCCTGGTTAGAGTAACAGGATTTTAGGTTTTGTGTCAAAAGGACAATGTAACTTTTGTCGATGAGATCTCTTTTCCTTCGTCGAGTTTTCATTATACAAGAATTTAATAACACAGTTTTGTAACAGTGGTCTCGTTTTGTCCTTTGGGGTTTCGAGCCTTGGATGTATCTTGTGATTTGAATGTGTAAAATATAGGAGTAAAAACTTGTTTTTAAAAGGGTTCTGCGTTCAAGCTTGATGTATGAAAAGTTATAGTTTGTAAACTAATATTTGATATTTCTTTGCTATCGTTTCCTTCATAGATTAATGAACTATAAATGTTGAAAAGGAAAAAAAAAAGTGATATAATGAAATGTGAAGAGTCTGAATTGACTGTTACTTTCAACTTTAAAGAAAGATAAATGATGGAATGTTTGTAAATTTTAAATCATCGTTTTCAGTTCTTAAGAACTTCGAGGGTTAGGGTTTGACTCTATTTAAAATGTATGGTTATGATTTTGCTCCTCATTAAGATCTCGGCAATCCAAACTTGTTTTATTTCTACTGTTGTTTAGATTTATTCTATTGTTAATGTAATAACAGGAACTTTGAGATGATACTAAGATGTTTGACTAGCTCGATCTATAGAAATGAATGAAATTGTATGTTTTGTTTTATGACAATAAAACAAGTGGTTTGACATTATGGTTAAGTACTGTTTAAAAAACGATATGCCAGCTCTTTCAAACCGAAAGTTTGCGAAATGAAAATATTTAGGGTTTAGGTTTTTCTGTTGAGTCCTGGAAGTTTTTGAAAAACTAAAAATAGACTTTGTTATGTATGTTTATTCTGTATACTGTAATGAAGATAAAGTGCAGAGATAGAATTTCAAACTAAAGTAAGCTTTGAGAAGAAAACATGAAACATAAACCCTAGTTAAACTTTTAACTTGACAGAATATTAATGTACAATATACTTGGAAATTAAATATTTACAACTATAGATTCAAAATAATCTACTGTAGAGAATACAGTAAACTTGGAAATTTTTAATGAACATGAGGAGAGAAAAAAAACATGGGGTTACGATAATTGATATTGAATATTAATAGTAGGAGAACTGACGAAATGTACAGAATTAATCTCCTCATTCATCTGGCAATCTGCCTATCAAATCTACTTATAATTAATTTATTCTTTGTACTAGAGTATGATGCTGATTCATTAGCATTGGGAAAAATGCAGAGAACATCTTATTCAATTCATCATAAAAATCAGTACTATTCAGAATTCTATTTAACTTAGAAATAAAAATAAATGTGTGTGTTAAGTCATATCTTTGGAAACAGTAAATTAACGATAGCAGATAGAAATTTTAACTGCATGAAATTAGAAAGATAAGTAAAACCTGTAAATGAAGATAGAGCTAAGAAAAACCCAAGGAGGCCTGTTCCTCCCAACCTATTTCAGAAGAAGCAGCAAACTGTTGGCTTCGTGTGAACCCCCGAGCGTGCTTACTGAGCCACTAAGTAGATGGAATCTGTGTAGAAGCAAGGCACTCAAAAATGCCTTCAGCACTCAGCGTCAAACTCCTGTAAAAACATGCCTTTAGCACTCAGCATCAAACCCTTGAACTCAATAGAGTTTGGAAGACTCACAACATGATCAACAACTTAGAATATCCCCTCATCAAATCTCTTGGGTGCAAACACAGCAAATCCCCAAGGTAAATTTCCTCGTGAGGAAAAGTGATGAAACTCAGTTCATAATTTGATGGCTATTATATAGACTTCCTAGCTCTTTAGTGGTCAGTTTGGAATAAACGAGCCTCAAGCTCCAGTCCCAACTTTCAGGGCACTATGACCACATTTCAAGGGAGTTGTCCCATACCAACAGCTAGTTAGTTGCATCATGATGTTGCCACTTGTCCATTGCCTTCTAGCCCAAATTCCATTCCACCTAGTGGATCAGTAACCATTATTTTTAACAGTCCTCTTAGGTGTTTGTCTCCTATTTTATTTATTAAATAATAAAATATTGTGCAAATTACAGTCATCCTTGGACACCTGTCCAACATAAAACTTTACAATAAAAGTTAACATAATGTTTCCTAACACAAAATGTTCTTTGGCAAAAAGGGTATGTTACAAACACCCCCAGTTAAGCTCAACGTCATCCTCAATGTTGCTTATTCATCATCAAGTTCGTCATGGAACAGAACTGGATATGCTGCCCGCATATTACTTCCCAGTTCCCAAGTAGCTTCATCAGGGCTAAGGTGCTTCCATTGCACCTTTACCTGCCCTATGGTGCGATTCCGAAGCATAATTTTCCTCTGGTCAAGAATATAGTCTAGTTCCACCTGAAAACCTCCTTCGGGTTCCACCTGTATGTCATTTCAATTAAGTACATGAGTAGCATCGTGCACATACTTCCTTAAAACAGAAATGTGAAAAACATTATGGATTTTTAAATTATATGGCAATGCCAATTGATATGCAATAGCTCTTATCCTTGATAGGATTTCGAATGGTCCACAATACCTTGGTGCTAGTTTAGCACAACTCCCAAGCTTCAAAGAACTTTTCTTAGGTTTTACCTTTATAAAAACATGGTCTCCTACCTGAAATTCTCTTTCAGTGCATTTCAAATCTGCATAGCTTTTCTGCCGATCTTGGGCAACCTTTAAGTTACCTTGAACTTGTTTCATGGTTAGCTCCATTTCTTTCAATAAATCTGGTCCTAACATTAATCAGTCTACAGGATTATCCCATGAAATAGGAGTACAACATCTTCTTCCATACAAAATCTCAAATGGACTTAACTTAGCAGATGCTTGATAATTATTATTGTAGGCAAATTCTGCTAAATGTAAGAAATCTTCCCACTTAGATGGTCGATCTTTAACATACAATCTTAACATGTTTTCTAAAATATGATTTACCCTTTCTGTTTGACCATCAGTTTGTGGGTGGAAAGAAGTGCTGAAATTTAGTTTAGTATTTAATCCTTTAAACAGTGTTGTCCAAACATTTTCGGTGAACTTAGAGTCCCCGTCTGAAATAATTACCTTTGGAATTCCGTGCAAGCGAAAAATTTTCTTCATGAAAATATCTACAATGTTAAAGCCTTGAAAGTAGTTTTAACAAGAATAAAATGAGCAGCTTTACTAAGTTTATCAACAACAACCATGATGGAGTCATTCTGCTTCTGATTTCTAGGAAAACCAATGATAAAATCAATACTTATAATTTCCCATTTCCATTCTGGAATTGGTAAGGGATGCAATAGCCCAGTTGGATGTTGATGTTCAGCTTTAATAGTCTGACATTCAAAACATCTATCTATGTATTCAGCCACTTCATTCTTCATGTTGGGCCAAAAATAATCTTTTCTTAACATAGTTATTATTTTCTGATAACCAGGATGTCCTGAATAAAGACTCTTATGAACTTCACCCAAAATCAGCAACTTAACTTTCGACATATTAGGCACATAAATTTTGTTTTGATAAGTTAGGAAGCCTTTTTCATTAATACTGTAATCTGTTATTAAATTTTCAGATGAATTTTCAGCCACTTTAGCATGTAATTTCTGGTAATTTTCATCTTGCTTAATTCCTTCTTCGATCTAATTTTCTAGATCTGTTTTAAACATGTTGATTGCTGCCACAAAGTATAATTTGGCATTTCTCCTCAAGGCATCAGCAACTTTGTTTTCCTTCCCTTTGATGTGTTGAATCTCGAAATCATACTCGCTAAGGAAAGCTAGCCATCTAGCTTGCCTTGCGTTAAGATTCGTTTGGACCAATAAATAGTTTAGGCCTTTATTGTCTGACATTAGAATAATTTTTCTTCCAATCAAGTGATGGCGCCACATTTTAAGTGCATGTATCACGGCTGCTAACTCAAGATCATAAGTCGCATAATTATTTTCATGAATTTTTAATTTCCTTGACTCAAAAGCAATGGCATGACCTTCCTGACTTAAGACCCCTCCAAGTCCATCGTTGCATGCATCCATACATATGACAAAGTCCTTATTGGGATCTGCAATTTTTAAGATGTGTGTAGTAGTTAATAATTCTTTTAACTTATTAAAGCTTTCTTGACACTTTTGATCCCATACGAATTTCTTCCCTTTCTTCTGCAAAGATCTGATGGGGTTAGCAATTCTAGAGAATCCTTCAATAAACTTTCTATAATAACCTGTTATTCACATGAATGACCGTAGACCAGTTACGTCTTTGGGGACAGGCCATTCATTAATAGCTTTTATCTTATCAGGGTCAACAGAAATTTCATCTTTAAAAATTATATGACATAAATATTGTATTTTCTCTTTATAAAAGTCACATTTACTGAACTTAGCGTAAAGATTATGTTCTCTTAGTATGTGCAAAATTATTTTTAAATGTTCATCATTCTCTTCTTTAGTTTTTTAGTAAACCAGAATATCATAAATGAAAACTACTACAAACTTATCCAAATATTTATGTAAAACATTGTTCATTAAACACATGAACACTGTCGGTGCGTTGGTTAGCCCAAAAGGCATAACTACGAACTCGTAGTGTCCATAACGCGTTCTAAATGTAGTTTTGAATATATCTTCGTCTTTTATTTTGACCCTATGAGATACCGACCTTAAATCAATTTTAGTGAATATCTCTGCTCTGCGTACTTGATCAAATAGATCATCTATGCGGAGTAAGGGATATCGGTTCTTAATTGTCATTTTATTAAGATGACGGTAATCGATGCATAATCGCATGGTATTGTCCTTCTTTTTAACAAAAATTACTGGTGCTCCCCGAGGAGACACACTAGGCCTTATGTAGTTTTTATCTATTAATTATTTCAGCTTAGATTTTAACTCATTTAACTCCAGAATATTCATCCTGTAGGGAGCCTTCGAGTTTGGTACGGCACCGGGTACTAGCTCAATGGAGAAATCAAGTTCCCTTTTCGGAGGTAATCCTAGAATTTCTTCCGAAAATACGTCAGAAAAGTCCCTAAGGATGGGAATATCCTCTAGTTTGAACTTGTCTTCATTAGATGAACACTCGTCATTAATAACATTAACAACAAACATTTTACATCCTTTTCTAGCAGCTCTCTTTACTTGTAGAGCAGAAATCTGTCTTACTGAAATCTTCCTATGAATTCCTTTTACTATTTCTATGTTACCTTCATTATTTAAACAGGTAAAATATTTTTTATAAAAATTCAGTAAAACTCTATGTTGTTCAAGCTAGTCCATACCAATCAACAAGTCATATGATCCTAAGAGTAAAACATTCATATAAATTTGCGTTTTTAACTGACTTATAAATACTTCACAATCCTTCACAAAATCTATAACTTTTCTTTTTGTACCTGTTGCAAGCTGAACTAACCATGCATTATCAAATTTCTCTACTTTTAACTTGCAACGGTTTACCAAAGTAGGTGAAATATAACTCAGATTTGCACCTGGATCTATCAGAATAGAAATAGACTCGTTTTTTATTATACCTTCAATTTTTACCATGGATGTTTGATGGTCAGCTTGACGATTTTCCAACGTTGCATTTATCCTGGGCATTTCTCTTGCGATATCTCCAACCGTAGGTTCTGCTTGCATAGTGTGAATATTGTTGGCTGTCCTCTTGTTGCGTGGGCAATCTGCTCTCTTATCTGGTCCGCCACAGTCATAGCACTTCATAGGTCCTTTCTGTTCAACAAACCTGTTGTTGTTATTATTGTTATTGCTGTGATTATTATTGTTAGGTACTTTTCTTGCAGAAGTAAATTTCTAAGATGCATGATTTCTGTAATTATTATGACTAGGAAAATTTCTATTATTAAAACTTTTCTTTAAGCTTCCAGAATTATGATTAAAATTCTTCTTTTTATAATCAAACTGATTAGTCTTATTGTTCTTCCAGCCAGTTGTTCCTTCTCTTTTTTCTGTTTTGATCAAATAGAAATTGGCTTTTCTCATGGCCTCTTCCAAAGTGGAATGGTTATCATACTCGATACGGTCCTTTATATTGAAAGGTAGACAGCTGAGAAACCTTTGCACTTTAGGCTTTTCCTCGACCATGTAAGGCACATACCTCAGCAAGCTAAGGAACTTACTTCACAATTCTTTCATGTTCATTGTACCCAACTTCAAATCGTAAAACTCCTTTGATTTATGTTCAAAATATTGCTTTGACAAAAACTTCTTTTTAAACAAACTTTTAAACATATTTCATGTTACTTCTTTTTATTTTATACTCTTAATTCTTTTAAGATCCTGCCACCAAATATCTGCCTTTCCGGTCATATTGTAAATAGCCATCTTGGCTTTTAATTGAGCAGAGTAATCGTACATATTAAAGTACTTCTTCATTCCAGACAACCAAGCTTCTGTTGTCTCACCCTTCTCACTTACGCCATTAAAGGTGGGTGGCTTAATCTTTTTAAATTCTCCAGTAATATGTTCATGATGTTTATGTTTTCTCTTTTTAGAGCAGCGTTCACTGTTACTGCTGTCATAATCAAAGTCATTATGACTTGGATCAGATTTAGATGATGAGTAACTATTCCTTTTATCATTTCTTGCTTTCTTATGCTTATGTTTGTTGGACATTGTTTCAAAATCAGACTTCATCTCTCATTTTCTACCCCTTTCATCATTATGACAATTCTCCCTCAAATTTTGTTGGAACTCCTCCTGTACCTTAAGGATCTATTCGTTCTCTTGTTTAACAGCTCTTAACTCAGATTTTAAATCTTGTACAGTGCGTAAAATTTCGGAAGACTGGTTATTTAATTCAACATAATTTTCTTCAGAATTATCATTATTAATACATTCATTACGAGGAGATCTGTCCTTTGCTGATTCTTCTGGTATTTCCATACCTGCAATTTAAAGGTCAATATGTTTTGTGCAAAAAGAAAATTGAATTAAAAGTTAGTAACATAAGCTTTCTTATTTGTTTTCTATTTGCGCGTGTGAGCCTAATTCAGGACTAGAGTTTGAACTCGCGCTCTGATACCATGTGTAACATCCCAAAAATTGCTAAAAATTTTAAATTTTTGAAATAGAAAAATCACGAAGAATTGCTAACTGCAGAATGAAATATATTTATCTAATTAACTAATGGCAGCTTCACATAATTACCACCGTTATTCCTAAACATAAAAAGACAGCAGATTATAAATAAATTCTGATAAAACAATGTTTAACTTCTCATGTGTCATGGTTCTAGTATTAATACTGACGACTCTGTTTGCATATTTCTGAAGGGGTTCCTACAAGGTGCCATTGGGTTTACTTAGCTTTGATAGCTAAAGCATTGGATCCTTTTCTTTCGCAGATCTACATGTAAGCTAGTAAAATAATTCAAGTACTTCAAGAAAATGTTATACGCTTCAGCTAGCCGTCTCTATTTTTAAGATAGATATGTGTACTGCCATGCATGAAGGTATCGATGGTATGAAGTTCCAGTTTTTCTTTTATCAACTTATACTATTTTTATCCTAACACGTGAAAATGTAGCTAGAGATATTTTACACTAAACTTCTGTTGTAATCATTGATAGAAATCATTAGAATTACAATTTATATGAATATTATGAGGGTTCTAAAATCTGAATAATGCGACGATGGCAACATCACTTTAGCGAAGAGTCTTTATATCTCATTAACAACAAGCATATGATGATATCTACTATTACGACAAGGTTGAACATTATGTGACCTTAGTGAATAATGCTACAAAAGATTCTAGTGGGACTTCCTAGGATTAGAATCCTACCTTATTTAATTAAAAAATGCAAATGTCTATTAATGTTAGCATTGTTACAATGCTATGGTGCATAAAAAATTTCGCCTTCAAAACCTATATGTCATATATCACATGTGTCCTAAATTGCTCTATGCTTTTGCAATAATAATCTACTATATGAAGGTATGGACAAAATATTGAATTGTCAAGTAATAGTGGCATATAGCAAATTTGTTGATGATACACTATGTTTTAAATGGAATAATTGTTAGAATTATAATGCATAAACCTTTATGCAAAATAAAACTTAGCATTGGCCTTATATTACATGCATACTATGTGAAATGCAACAAGGTTTGCAAATATATATATATAACATGGTTATAATAAAGGGGTCATGCCTAAGCCATTTAATATGATGACAGGAGTTAATACCATCGCAGGCATAGTCTGGCAAGGCTGATACGTGGGATTGAACATTTATGAATCCCTGTAACTTCTTACTGGATTATCCCGTTGGCTATTACCTGTAACCGGCTCGACGTGATGAACTTCGTAGGAAATGTGGGAACCCTATCGAGCTGTATGCTACACCTTGGTGATATGGCCTCCAATTGGGCTCGATATTGAATGAGCTTTTAATGAGAAGGTTGATCGTATTGCTGTCTTTGTAGTGGCGTTGCTTGGCTGGCCCAATATCACCCGTTGATTTGGGTCTGTCTCGATTTTTGAGAACTAAAACCCTAATGCACTTACTATACTACCGTTGGTTTTACCTTTCGAATTCATTTGGATCCCTGGCTTTGGGGGAGAGGCCGACAGATCGCTGAATGGTAGGGTTTGACCTCTGGTTGTTTCTTTGGTGGTTCTGCAACTGCAATCTTCAGGAGTTAAAGTTGGAAACCTAGTTGTATAATTTTTCATGTTTCGAATGGAGAATATGGGTTGAAGCCCTGTGGCTTTTGGGTAAAAACGTGAAGGTGGGTAACACTTTCATGAGAAACTAGTGCAAAATCGTCTTAGCAGAGGTTATTCGGCCGATTAATATTTATTATTCGGCCGAATAATAAATATTATTCGGCCGAATAATAAATATTATTCGGCCGAATAATAAATATTATTCGGCTGAATAATTTTCATTATTCGGCCGAATAATGTAGACGTTATTCGGTGGAATACCTACTAACAATTCTCCGTTTAGTTTAACGGGGATCCTCAAAATGCATGCAAACCACTGCCGGACGGGAAAAATTTTTTGATGGTAGTTTATTCGGCCGATCTTGTTTGGCTTAACGATTGTTCGACCGAATAATTGTTCGGCCGAACAATTATTCGGCGGAATAATAGGTCGGCCGAACAATTTTTCTGCATAAAAGGTCAACATCGTCCGCCATTTGGCAGTTGCTGTTGCATAATTCTGGACCTCGCAAGCGGTCCCCTCGTTGTTCCTTGCCACCACCCTGCATGCTCGACGACGACGCTCGGTCGTTGTTGCTCCACCCCTTCCCCGATCTGCTGCTTGCTTTGTCCTTATTTCTTGTTGCAGCTGTGGATGCTGTGTTCGTCGACGAGTTTTCCTGCCGGATCCACAACTTTTAAATTGGTGTTTGTTTGCAGCTCGGTGTAATGACGTGGAGTTATCGGCTACGAAGGTAAATAAGTTTTATCTCCTATTTTTTGTTTTCGAATTTTATGTTTGATGTATGTGGTAGTTTTTGAATTTTATAGATCTTTTCTGTCTTCTAATGTTTTGTTGAAATGCGGTAGTTTGGCAGGTTAGTTCGTTTGTTTTTCTGGGGCTGTTATCGGTGCGTCATTGGTGTTTTGGCTTTCCTCGCAGGGTTGATAGTTCGCCATCTGAAGGTACGTTTTCTTGTTGAGTTGTGATGTTTTGATTTTGTTTTCGAATTTTTAAAGTTTTCAGTTGCTAACATAATTTGTTGTATTGTGAAGGAAATATTTATCGTTTGGCGAGTTGGTGGTCTGACCTGCTGCGGCGTTGTGGATTGACAATCTCTTCACTGCATGTTTGGGTTACACGTATGTATTGTTTCGCGAAATTCTCTATTGGTAAAAATGGTTGTCTTTATTTTTAACATTTTATTTTATGGTCAGAGCAGAGTTCCAAATCTATGCTCAAGAGCACAGATCCATAACTCTGCTCTTGAGCAGAGTGCTGGAACTCTGCTCTTGAGCAGAGTGCTGGAAATCTGCTCTTGAGCAGAGTACTGGAACTCTGCTCTTGAGCAAAGTTCGGAACGCTGCTCCTTTCCCAATCTTTTGTATTGGCAAGAATAGTTTTTTTATATGTAATTTTATGTTCATGAGTTCAAGCTGTATACCCTTTAACAAAGTTCTTAACAGAGTTCTTGAACTCTGTTCTTGAACAGAGTTCAAGAGCTCTGTTCAAGAACTCTATTCTTGAACATAAACTCTGTTCTTAGGGATAATTTGTGGGATACATAGTGTATAACAAAAGGAATTTTAAATTGACAGTTTAAGTATGTCGATGTTTCATACTAATTTATTAAATTGTTATTTTTCTTAGTAAGTTAATAAGCAGTGTTTCATATTATTAGAATTTAATTTAAATTTTATAAAAGTTAGTATTTGTAATATTTATAGTATTATAAATTATAAATTAACTTTTATTTATATTTTTAATATATTTTTTATTTATATTTTTTATTTTATATATATTTTTAAATTCTTATAAAAGTATTTAAAATATATATATATAAATTAATTTATATTGTTTGTCACTTAAAAAGTCATATTGTTGTTAGTCCTTAATTTTTTTTTTTTATAAATATTAAGAAATGTTTGTTTATTGAGATATAGAATGAAATTATAAGTGATCGATGAAGAATTTGTAAGGTTACTATACTACTACAATTAACTGCATTATACTTTTTATCTGATTATGAGATGATTATTAATGTTATCTTTAAGGTGCAATAGTAGTGCTGCTAGAGTTAGGAGAGGGGCTTACAAAAAAATTAAGTTATACTACTTTAGGCACCTCTACATTTGGTATGCAGTTCTTTATGAGATATGTTTTTAAGTCTGTAGAATTAACAATTACAACTTCAATATGTGTAAATTTTTTGATCATGAATATAAAGTAGAAATATTTTAATAAGTGTATATATATATATATATTGTGAGATGTTTGTACATTGAGATATATAATTCGATCATATTTGATGGATGAAAATTTTTTAAGGTTACTATACTACTACAATTAACTGCGTTATAACTTATATTTGATAACGAAATGATTATTAAATATATCTTTACGTTGCAATAGTAGTGATGGTAAGGAATTTTAGTTAATTAATTAGAGTTAGGAGAGGGACTTACAAAAAAACTTCACTTATACTACTTTAGACACCTTTACATTTGGTATGTAGTTCTTTATTAGATATGTCTTTATGCTTGTAGAATAAACATGTACAATTTCAATATGTTATGAGTTGACGTTTGTGTAAATTTAGAAATCATATCAAATGGATAGAGTGGAGTCTTCGAAGTGAAAGTGTAGGAGGTCATCACATTCATCAGGAATTGGTGTTCCAATTGGTAGTCAAAGGTTGTCGAATTCACTGCGGGGTTCGAGTTTATTGTATGGGTCACAGTCATCTGATCACCAACAAGTTGATAGGGGTACAAATGATTCTCCTTTGTCTTCTGTGGGAGAGCGTCGATCTCAACCTTCTATTGGTATGAACATTAATGTTTAATCATGTATAATTTGTACTTTTGTGTGTTTTGAATTTTTGGACAAGGTTAACTCTTGACTACGGCTATATTTGAAGCAGAGCGAGGTTCAGAAGATGTGCGTAATTTGACAGAGCGAGAGGAAGATCAAGATAGGATTGTAGATGATGGAATAGGTGTGGGTGCAGAGCAGGGTCCTGAAGATCCTCCTAAAGCTAGGACGACATATGTTCCACTAGCTGAGGGTTGTACACCCATATCAACTTATTCGTCTGATTTACCTGATGAGCTTCCATGGGAAGGTGTTGTGCAACAAACTATTATTGAAAGTTGTAGATCCCACTATGACAGGTTGAACAATGATCTTTGTTCTTTGGATCTCCCTCCAGAGAGCCGACAAAGTCTAGAGATTGTTTTGGGGTCTTTGCAAAAATTCATTGATGCATACGAGGAACTTGGACCAACTACGAATGGTTTTGTTCATTTGATGCGGAGGCGAAGGGACCAAGTTATGGGTCCAGACAAGTGGGAGGTTGTGAAGGAGAGAGTCACTAGAGAACAAGCAAATTCAATGTTTAATTTCAAAGAAGGCCTTAAGCGAAAAATGTTGAAAGTGCAATATTTCAAGCATCCTCAAATTGCACATTTAATATATGATCGGTTTCTTGCAGCTTATGGTCGATTGCCATGGAACGATGAGGTTCCTAATTATTTTGCTAGATTTTTCTATGCGGATTTTTTTTTAGGTATGAAGCCAAACTATACTGATGTTCCTTCTGACTTTTATGGAGTTGGAAAGGGTCGAATATATAATCGAAAAGGTGCTCTCAGAGACCCTACGACTCTTCAACCTCCACCTGAGATACCTCGTCCACCAAGGGTTGTGGCATTAAGATTAGAGATGGAGCCCACATCCCAACTAGGGATAGCTACAAGGGAATCGGTAGGTGATGGTTTAGCATTAGCTCTTGTTGGAGTAGAAGTGGGTTTGGGTCGAGAGAGGGCTCGTGCTACTGTTCGTCAAAATTTTGTTTACAAGACGAATGACGAGGTAGATGGATTGAGCATCGATGATCTCAGGGCTTATGCTAATTCTTGTCGAGATATAGCTTCAGATGTGTTATCCAATGACACATCGAGTATGGGAGAGGTTTGTTGATTATGCTATGACAATCTATTTGATTTTTTATTATTCATTTTGAATTGAATTTTTTGCTACATAGTAATAAATATATTAAGCAAATGTATTTTGTTTGCAGTTTTCTAGAATGTTAAATGCACATAATTTTTGAGTCTCCAGTAGTCAAAATGAAGAGCATCCTAGTCAAAATGAAGAGCGTTTTGGAGAGGTATTTTAATTATAATATTTATGATTGAACTTGATATTTTTTTGTTTGTTTGAATTTTAATAAATATCAATGTATCTTATTGTTAATTTGACTTATCTATGCAGGTTTCTTTAGATTCCAACTTTTTAGATGATTTACCATCTCTTGTGAGCTAATGATTTTAATTTTTTTGTTTTGGTTTTAAGTTAATTACTTAATTTATTATATGTATCTAATATGTTTTATTCATTAAAAAAATTTAAATTTTAGGGGAGAGACCATTTGGAAATTGGGGGTGAAGATGTAGGTTCTTTGATGAATGCGGATATTGGCACCGAGGTAATTTTGTTGAACTAGAAATGATCTCTAATATAAGTTTAATGTTTTATATTTTTTGGATTTATTTGAAAATTGTTTGCATGCTTTAGGATTCATAAATTACTTTTGTACATGTTGCAGCTTGGCTCTTTGAGATCCTTTGGAACCGAAGGGAAGGCTCTAGTGGAAAAAAGTGGTGGACATGCATTTAAAGAATTTGATGTACGACTTTTTTAATAATTGAATTGTTTTTTTAGTATAAGTTTAATATCTTAATATCTTGAATTTAGTTTAAAATTGTTTAAATAATTTATGATCTAGATTTATAATTTGTTTTTCTGTGTATTGTAGGCTGAGTTGAGTCCCAAGGAATGTCCTAGTGGAAAATAGTGGAAAGATATTGGTCCAGATGGACAGTGGTTCAGACTTTATTGTTTTTGTTAATATATATATATTGTAGTTGTTTTGAACATGAAGGGTATTTATTTTTTGATTATACATATATGTACATTGAACTCACATGTTCATTAACTTTTTTTTGGATTATATATGAGTACATGTTAATTATTTCTCATTTGGTAAAATGTTTAGAATATGTTTTGCATGAATGTTTAAAATGTCTTGATAGGTGCAATATAGAGTTAGGAAATGTTGAATGATGAGAATGAATGCTATGGAAGAATGAATGTTGGGAAAGAATGAATGGGAGGTGTTAGGAATGTTTAAAATGTTAATCCAAGTTAGGAAATGTTCAATGTTGAGAATGAATGTTATGGTAAGAATCAATGTTGGGAAAAAATGAATGGGAGGTGTCAAAAATGTTTGAAATGTTAAGAGTGAATGAAACATTTGATAGGTAATTTAAAGTTGTTAAGAGTGAATGAAACATTGAATAGGTAATTTAAAGTTAGGAAATGTTGAATGTTGAGAATGAATGTTATGGAAGAAGGAATGTTGGGAAAGAATGAATGGGAGGTGTCTGTTTAAAATGATCAATCTAAAGTTAGAAAATGTTCAATGTCGAGAATAAATGTTATGGTAAGAATCAATGTTGGGAAAAAATGAATGGGAGGTGTCAAAAATGTTCAAAGAGTGAATGGAACGTTTGATAGGTGCAATTTAAAGTGTTAGGAAATGTTGAGTTTGTAAAAAAATTTCAATTTTCTTAGAATAAATGTTATTAAAATGTTAAGAATGAATGTTTGGAACATTTGATAGGTGCAATTTAAAATTCGGAAATGTTGCATTTGTAAAAAAAATTCAATTTGTTATGTTGAGAATAAATGTTACTAAAATGTTGTTATGATGAAACATTGAAACATTTGATAGGTGCAATTTAAAGTTTGGAAATGTTGAATTTGTAAAAAAAATTCATTTTGTTATGTTGAGAAATGTTATGGAAAGAATGAATGTTGAGAAAGTGTTGAACCATAAGAATGAAGGTTTAAAATGAACTAAGAAATGGGATGCTAAAATGTAAAGAAATGAAATGATAGGAATTTTTGATAGAAAATCTACGAATTGTTTGATAAAAGTTTCAATTTTTTGGTAGTTTGATTCATATGTAAATTTTAAATTTTAATTAATGGTTTTCATATGTTTATTGTTTGATATGCATATGTAAATTTCAAAATTTAACTAATGTTTTTCATATGTTCATTGTTCAGGTACTTTGTAGTCCGTGAATCTCTAAATGTTGAAATCATGGCAAATGGGGATAATGATTTTTTGTTTTTTAATCACAAGTGAGGATTTCCGGATTGTGAAGCTTATGCTAAGTTAGAGCAATGAATTTTAGACAACAATTCGATGAATTTTTATTGATTTGTTGTAAATAATCATTGCTCTAATTTAGCATAAGCTTCACAATCCAGGAATTCTTGTTTGTGATTAAAAATCAAATGATTGTTATCTTCATTTGTCATGATTTCAGTTATGTGAACTTACATGTGAGAGATATATTATTTTTGTGCAACAATCATATATTTAAAAATTATAAAGATTAACAACTTGTTTTAAAAAATTCATTCAGATCATATTTATGGTGAAATATATTAAAGAAACATGTTCGATGGATTAAAAGAATACAAAATTTAGTAGGTTTTTTGGTGATTTTTCATTGGCATCAATCAATCAAAAGTAAAAATTCGGAGTGGAGTGGGGATAGCCACATCCGTTATCTCATCCCTTAGTGGTCTAATAGACATATGGGGACCCGAATAAAGTACTTTTGAATTCCCAAATAATATTTGAATTCATTTTTAAGCATGTTAAAGTACAACCATTTAAGCTTTTATGTTAGTTGTCATTCAAGAAAATATTCATAAAAACTCAATGAAAAAATATACTGTGCACAACAATTGTGACACATGGACAAAAAATATATTGTACACAACAATTGACATGGACACAAATATAGATCAATTTATTTTTGATATGTAGTTAAAAACTTCGCAATGGAATGCCATCCTCAACTATCCGTTCATGGTCACATATGGATAGTTTCCATTTTTTGGTTTTTAACTGTTTTTTTGATGGAAATTGTACCAACTTTATTCGAGATGCACATACTAAATGACTATACTGACAACATATAACATCGGGCTCATAATCTTGAAAGTAGACATAATTTTTAGTCATATGCGTCTGCTGAAAAAAATAGCCTTTTAAAATGATGGATCCTCTTTCGTATGTAAATCCATTGTCATTGTAGTCCTCCAATAAATTCATTTTTCCTTCAGTGCATCGCATCAAATAATATTTGACATTTTCGTTGTTTTCTACAGGTGCAATCACAGCGAAAACATCTCCTGCGTAAATTATAATTGGTGTTAGCGTTTTTAAATGAATTAAATTGACTATACTTATGGCAATGGACTAGAATGAACAATTAACTTAAAAGTCAAGAACAAGTTTATTACCTTCTCTATCAAGATCTGAAATTCTATCGCCATCAGACGATATTGCTATTTCTTCTGATTCTAACTCTTCTACACTTGCCAGTGGCATTTTTGCTTTTGGATTAATCTCTGTGTGTTTCCAAGATTTTATGTAGTTGTTTGTTATGTTTTCACAAACTTCTGTAGATTCAACATTTTCAATGCAAATATGACAAAAGCATGATTGCTTTCTACTGTCAAATGCAAACACGTTGTGAAATGATTTTGTTTGAATAGAGTGAAGATCTCTAGTCCCATGTATGGTGCTAGCGTCATATGGTATTGATCTATTTATATCTTGGACCCCAACAAGCCAAAAAAACCTACACAATAAATGATGAATCACTTTCAAAGAACAACTTTTAATGTTAGTGTACATGTACTTAAATGTTAGCACATACATTTTTTTAAATTTCAAGAAATAATATAAATTAAAAAAATACTGTACATACCTGCGCACGTCTTTTGATTGTTGATTATAATCATGGATTAGATTTAATTGACACCATTGGACAACCTCTGCAGCTGAATGAAACTGTGCAGAAGAATAGTTCATTTTCCATCTTCGAAGTGCTCTTTTTACGCATGCTCCTGCACCATCATGCTCACCTTTTCCATGCCCAGTTTCAAAGAAATTCTAGAGATGTTTAATGTTCAGCGCTTTATGAAATCGACATAACCAAAAAAATGATCGTGAAGATTTAAATTGACCCGCACATCCATCAGACCATATCCAATGCTCATTGAATTTGACTTCGCGTTTTTTCAGTGAGTCATAGAAAATATTTTCTATACAATGTTGAACAAAATGTGTATCGTGTGTACGATCATCGCTGATATAGAAGTGATATTCTTTAATCACATCTCCATTGTCACATGTGCTTTCAATGCCATCAACATCCTATTGAGAATGTCTATATACAACATGGACAAATATCGAAACTTGGTCAAAGTGATAGTATTCACTCTGTATCTCTTTTTGTGCAGCAAATGTATAGTTTTCAGCAAAATCAACTACGGACAAAATTGTTCTGAGTGGAAAAATTTCACGAGACTGTTTGAATTGAAGATCTTGCCATCGTGCTCTATGTGAATGTTGGGTGTATTTATAAATTTTGCTTTCAAATTTTTTGAGAAAATCTGTGACGCATATCTTGTCTTCTAGCAAATCAATTCTTTTGAAATGTGAATCACTAGAACTTGTACTATAGTTGATGTATTCGTATCTCCTCGAATCAACATTTACATTTGACAACGATTGATCATTATCGATAGGATATTTATTGTGGAATAGCACCAGATTTCCACAATGATGACAATGTTTTCCATTGACACATTTCTTTGAATAAAATACTTCATCGTGATTTCTCTCACATAAAATTTGAGATATGAATTCACGTATCGTCGGCGGAGGTGGTGAATTTGTCCAAAACATTTTACCAAATTCAAGAAACGTGTCATAATATAACTGAAATTGCACATGATAACGGCAACAACATGTATCACGTATAATAATAGGTCTAACATACCATGGTTTTTGTTGCACAAATGTAGTGATTGATATATTAATTCCATGATGATCTTCCTTGAATTTATTGAACAATTGTACTTGTGTCATGTCCATTATATGTTTTGGTTGGCTTTCATATACATTTCGTGATATTCTTTTGCGTATCACATCTCTTGAATTTGGTGAAACTCGAGCATGTTCCAACCAATATTTTCGTACAATATCTTTAACACCTGCTCCTAATCTATCTTTGTAAGGTTGTTTACAAATAATTGCCCACCAAGCAAGTTCATTATTTTCATCTATTTGCATTCTGAATTTGCTATGTTTGTATAATGTCTTTCTTGATGTTCCAACTGCTTTTGCTAGTTCTGTTGTCAAATGCTTTTGTTTAGTTCTAGTTGAAAGAATTGCTGTATGAATTGCTTTACGTGCAGCACTGATATCTTTCTTCCTGGATTTTCCAAATTTTTTTATTGCATCACCTATATTTTTCATCACATTTTGTTTCAATTTCGACTCTTTTGTCGCTTTGTGAATACCCAATAATGATGTAGCACCTTCTAACTTCTTGGACACTAATAAACATCTCAAAATTTGTGCTTGTCCTGCTATTGAGTAATCCTTGAGAACTTCATCATAAAATTTTGTAGCACGATATCGTGCAATATGTATTGGTAGTTTTTCTCCATATTTGTCGCAATTAATGTCTTCTAACATTTCATTATCAATAGTAAAAGTACCTATACATCAAGTTAAATTTAATTTAACATATATCCAAAAATAAAATTCATTATAAAAAAATGAATTTGGAAAATATATGATATATACATAACAGGTCCAATTTCTGGATCTTGAACTTGATCTTCAATATTGACTCCATCGACATTAGCATGTAAATCATTATTTACATCTTCTACAATGTTCTTTTCAACTTCAATTTGTTCTTCTTGTACTCTATTTTCAATTTCCATCTCTTCAACATTATCATGTAAATCTGTATTTATATCTTCAATAGTTCTCTCTTCCGTTTCGGCAACCCTTTGTTTTTTGGCAATATATCTGAGTTTTTGTTTCTCTCTATTACTATCATCAACACGTTTACGATCACATTTTCTTTGACGTTTTCTCTTATTGCCCATGGTTGTTTAATCTATAGATGATAAATTAAAGAATCATGTTACTTTATAGTAAAAATAAATAAATTAAGATTTAAAAACATTTACGGAATTTATAAAAACATGAACTGAAATTTACTTCACCTTATAAAAATTTTGTAAGAGTCTTTTGAAGAAGATCTCTTTGGAATTAACTTTCCTTTGAAAAGACTCTTTGAACAAAAATCTTCTTTGAAAAAAACCTTCTTGGAAAGAAATAAGAAACTCCTTGACAATAAATCACCTACCCATTGAAAAATAATAAAAACACCTTGTAAATAAATCTTTGTTGTAAAAATCATTGGAAAAAAACCTCTTTGAAAAAATATCTACGAAAAAAGCCACTAGGAAAAAGTACTTTGAAAAAAAACTTATTTGTAAACATATCTTGGAAAAAACCATTGTAAAGAAATAACTCTTTGAAAAAACTCATTTCAAAGAAATAAGAAGTACAAAACTACCTTGTAAAAAACCCTTTGCAAAATACCTTAGCAACATAACTATTTGAAAAAACTCCTTTCAAATAAATAAGAAGTGCAAAACTACTTTGGAAAAAAACCCTTTGCAAAATACCTTAGCAAAACAACTATTTGAAAAAACCTCTTTCAAATAAATAAAAAGTGCAAAGCTACTTTGGAAAAAAACCATTTGTAAATTATCTTACCAAAACAACTCTTTGAAAAAATCCCTTTCAAAGAAATAAGAAGGAAAAATACATTTTTTTTTGCAAAAATACTTTGGAATACACACTTTTTAAATACAATCCTTGCAAAGAACCTCCTTGCAAACATGTCTAAGAAAAGAAATATTTTGAAAAAACTCCTTGCAAATATGCCTTAGAAAAAAAACACTTTCAATGTGTCTTTTGGAAAAAAAAAAAGAAAAAAGAAACATGCTTTGTAAAAACCTCGTTTTGCAAAAAATGTCTTATTTGCAAATATGCAATAAGAAAAGAAATATTTTGAAAAAACTCCTTGCAAATATGCCTTAGAAAAAAATCACCTTCAATGTGCCTTTTGGAAAAAAGAAGAAGAAACATACTTTGTAAAAACCTCCTTTTGCAAAAAATATCTTCTTTGCAAATATGCAATAAGAAAATAAATATTTTGAAAAAACTCCTTGCAAATATGCCTTAGAAAAAAAACTCCTTCAATGTGCCTTTTGTAAAAAAAAAAAAAAACATACCTTGTAAAAACCTCCTTTTGCAAAAAATGTCTCCTCCTTTCAAAATTAGTTTGATAAAAAAATGCGAAGTTAAAACATGCGAAAATAATGAATCAACTTTAGGTTTATTTATATGAGTATAAAAAACATTTTTTTTTTCTCCGGCCGACGAGTTTTTTTTTTCATTTCATTATTCGGCCAAATAACATTCACCATAATTCACGGCGCCATTACGGAAAAACGTTGTTTGGCCGAATAATTATTCGGCCGAATAATCTCTGAAACATGAAATATTCACATTTCTGCATAATTTCCAGGTTTCTCCATTTTCGGAAGGGAAAAACCACCTCTTACACAACAAAACGAATGTCGGACTTCATACCAGCAGGTTCATCATTGAATCTACTTTACGTGGGTATAAATTTTGTTGTATATAGATAAGAACTGATATTTTTTAAGTTTTATTTTCATAACATGTGTCGAGTTATGATTCAACTCTTTAAAAAAATGGCGAAAAGAAAAATCCATAACTTTAAAAATACCACACCAAAAAAATCGAAAAAAATGTGGGACTCTTAATTGGCGTGTCTACTTCAAAAGGGTGTTCGTAGATTTTTTGCTTTTATAGCGGATTGAGAGAAAAGTGGTGCACCAAAAAAGTTGTTGAAAATCAACTGAGTTTCCCCATTGATCGACTTTAAAAAAATATAATAATTAGTATATATATCCATTGGTTGTAAACTTATAGTCAGGAACTAGTACATTGTGTGTAGATTGTCGTGGCATTTTCTGTTTTTGCAAAAAACAAGTCTAGCAACGATTTTAGTGGCGCAACAAATCATAACTCTTTTGTAGTCTTTTCATTTTATAAAAACACACTGTCAAACATTTGCGAAATCGACATATCAAATCTTAATAAAAAAAATTGAAAAAATTATGAATAGAAAGCTAACATAATTCTATAAAAGTTTTCTTTTTACGGAAAAGTGAAATTTTAAACAAAAATATCACTTTTGTTCGCTCGAAGTTGAAAAACATGAAAAAACCAGAATTATTTTCTCACGAGACCCCCCAAAATAGACACCCATCATCATTTATTCACCAAATTGTCGCGTAACAAGATAGGGTTTGTGCCAGGTTTAGGTTCAGAGTCTAAGGGGTCGTAACTGCATGATGCCCCTATTGCATAGGTTGGATGATTTGGAAACTAAAAGCGTGAGGCATCCCAACTTCCTTCTCTTACAAAGGTAAGCTTGGATTTTATGAAAACTATTGCTATAAATACCGTTTGAATTTGTGTATATTATTGTTTTAGAATCATGTTATAACCTCGTTGTAGTTTCTGTTGTAGGTGTTGCCTTCGTCGTGGAGTCATAGAGTTGAAACTTGATGGCAGTTGATGGCCCGCTTATTCGGTAATCCCTGGTGGCATAACCCTTCGTAGGTTCTCCTAGAAGAATTGCCATCGTTGATGTTTGAACCATGCTTGTGGTTTTTGGAAAGGAATTCCATTACTGTGTTGTGCTAGATGTTTGTATGATGGATGCCTTTCGGTTTGCCTGGTTAGAGTAACAGGATTTTAGGTTTTGCGTCAAAAGGACAATGTAACTTTTGTCGATGAGAGCTCTTTTCCTCCATCGAGTTTTCATTATATAAGACTTTAATAAGTCAGTTTTGTAACAGTGGTCTCGTTTCGTCCTTTGGGGTTTCGAACCTTGAATGTATCCTGTGATTTGAATGTGTAAAATATAGGAGTAAAAACTTGTTTTTAAAACGGTTCTGCATTCACGCTTGATGTATGAAAAGTTATAGTTTGTAACCTAAGATTTGATAATTATTTGCTATCGTTTCCTTCGTAGATTAATGAACTGTAAATGTTGAAAAGGAAAAAAAAAACGATATAATGAAATGTGAAGAATGTGAATAGACTGTTACTTTCAACTTGAAAGATAAATGATGGAATGTTTGTAAATTTTGAATCGTCGTTTTCAGTTCTTAAGAACTTTGAGAGTTAGCGTTTGACTCCGTTTAGAATGTATGGTTATGGGGTGTGTGCAAGAAGATGAGGGTCACTTTAGATGCAATGCTACTTTTTTCAAATCTCGTTCCTGATACCTAAAACATAATGCGTTTCTGATATTTACCACCTGCCATGGTAAGACCCGAGCCTAACATGTCATTGGACATGTAGGCTAGGTAACAATAACGCGTATGCGTTATGTAGTTAAAAAATGCGTACGTGTTATGTATTTAAAAATCGCGTACGCGATATGTAAAACTAAAAATGAATTTAAAAACACAGTCGGCCGATTGCCGACCACCCGCGACGCTCACGCATCAGAAACGCGAATAGAGGCGAAATTGACCCTGGACGAGGACGCTTTGTGGCCCACTCAACTATCCGTGTTGCTCGATTTAGCTGGAGGGGAGACAAATTCACCGGTGCATTCTCATCTAGTCAGGTAATTCATTCACCCAAATCATTTTTTTGTGATTTTTTAATCCAAATTACTATTTTTTTATTGTTTAACCTAGTTTTGTAATATTGATCAAATTGGGAATAACCCAATTTGTAATTAAATTCACACCTCAAAATGAAACCCTTTTCAAAAAACTCAAAACTTCATAATCAAACCAAAAATTGAAAAAATTAAAACTCCCCCCTTTCTACAATGTATTCATCTAAGTCACCCGACACGAGGACACGGGACACGAGTGTCCCCACCAGGCTTCAAATTTGAAGCCTTCAGGCCACTTCAAATTTTACCCACACGTCATAGAAGGCCACTTCAAATTTTACCATGCAAAAAAAATTTAATTTCATGGTAAGCCCTTCAATAATTAAATTAACCACTACTGTTTAAAATTGCAATAGAAGGGTAGCTTCAAATTTCACCCATCAACAATTTTTAGTGGGAAATTGGGAATGCGGCTACTAGCTAGGTGACTTGGGAGTGGGACTCGCTTACTCTCCAATATCCACGTGTTCGATCATCCATGGATCATGGACCATTGGGCCTCTAATAATATCATTGAGCAACTTACGTGGACGGGATTACACTGAGTAGCCCATGGCTTGAACGCTTCGAAGTTCTCGTGTTTGTAGCGAGCGCTTACGTGTTTAACACATTTAATGGCATCAACAAAATTATTAAGCCTGGAAGGTGGCTCATACGTGTTGTTGCTAGCGGGCTTACCAAGTTACAAGTTATCACATACCAATTCGTGAATGCTGACTCCGTGAGTTAATTGAGTATTCAATGTATAATATATTATGTTAATATGCCCCCGCGAATTTGGCATTTCAGACAAAATCCACAATCCATAAACTTCTTGTAATGTTGCAGGTTGTTGCTCCTGCCCGTGGCCCCTACCTATAGACCTGTGTTTTCTTTGTTGTATCAAGTTAATCCTACCATCTACGGCTCCCAGCCTCACACCCTGTGTTTTCTTTGTTGTATCAAGTCAATCCTGCAGCTCCCAAGTTCCACCTTTTGTTTTCTTTGTTGTATCAAGTCAATGCTGGAATTCCATGCTTCCATGGCTCCGACCATATCGCATGAATAGAAACAAGCTTTTTCCTATACCCCTATTCCACTGTGGTTGAGCTACTTCCAAGTTCCACCTACCCTATCTCCTCCAGTCCTCCAGGATAGTTTGCGGAGCGAAGCTGGCAATGCCAGCCTGCCATAAACATATTTAAAGAAATTCGTTTTCTTTGAGGAGCTCAACTTCAAGGCTGACTAGATTTTTGACATCCTATGAATTTACAGGTCTGCTATATCCACTGAAAAATAAAGCCTCTCAACTTTACTACGTTAGTAAACATTGAAATTTTGATGTACTATTACATTTTCAAATGAAAAGAATAACTTATTATTAATAAAAAAATCAAATCATATTAATATATTAATGAATTTGAATTTAGCTTCCCAATTATATTAAAATAAATTATACATTTTAAATGATCCACAACCAAATATTATACTGAGAAGGAAATGGAAAAAAAGGAATTTCCTCAACACAACATGCTATTTCCTTATGATGATGCTTTTACGTTTATGATCACCAACCTTGGAATCAGGTTTGGTTATCCGAAGGTGTAATATCTTCTAAGCTAAGTCAATAGGTAGGGATGTTGGTATTGATATAATTATGACAAAGTTTTATAAAGGATTAGGAACAATTCCGTTGGCTTGTAGATGACATATTTATGGATAAAAAGCTTGTTGTTATGAGATAATGACATCATGCCTCAAAAACATGTCCCATACAATCTAATGTTAATGGGCGCTCTACATAGAAATTGGAATGTCAACATTTGTGAGTACAATAAATATGTGGATGATTTTGGCCTACTACAACTTTAATATATTGAGTGGATTGATAACCTTCACAATTATATAAGAGATTGTAGCTATGACTAGGAGGAGAGTTAACAATGCAACAAAATCAAGTAATCGAATTTTGTGCATAAAATGAACATAAGACTCCCACCAAATTTCACTGAATCTACGTCTTAACAAAAGAACTCATCGTTTCACGGGATTCCACCCCATCAATCCTTTTAACAGTAATGGCCATAACAGTTGCTACAACCCTACCGCGAGAAAAATCAATCGAGCTACGCATGACAATACTTGAAACCAGACTTTTTGAACTCCCTATTACGTCATAGGAATCAATACTACTTTCTCCACAACATGTGGCACCCTCAATATCTTCCATCACCACAATTTACATTTGATAAAAAACTTGTTCCCAAATAGTAATTACCCCATTCTTTGCTCTAAAAAGGCCTCGGTTAACCTAGAATCCAATCCATACAACATGAACACATCCATATATACACATAGAATAAATATTAATAAATTTCTCATAGCCCTTCAATAGTGTTCAATATCTCATAGCCCTTCATAGTGAAATGGGACCCCACCCTTCAAATTTGATCCCTGGTCCCCACTAGACACGGTGACCCCCGGAATTATGACACGTAGGACACGGTGACCCCCGGAATTAATATATTTTTAAAATATATTAAAATTTAAAAATATAGACATATAGATCATCCAATAAAATTTAACATTTACAATTACAAATATTCAATAGAAATTACATTTACAATTACAAATATGAAATATTCAATAGAAATTAGATCATTCACAAATCACAACACATTTGTCATTCACAATCACAAAACACAATGAGACATTGAGACACATAGATGCAAACTCATCACTGCCTTGATCCTCCTCCTCCATGCCTGAATCAACAAACTCATCACTGCCTTGATCCTCCTCCTCCTCCTCTCTGCCAATCTGACTAACTTACTTTTTAATTGTCAAATGTTTAATTTTAAGTTTTAAATGTATGTAAGTAAATGCCATTAAATTGCTTATGTGAGTTTGATTTAATACATGTTCAATTTTGAAGAGACGTCATTATATACCATGTATATGTTTCTAATGATTTTCGTATTAATGTCTTTATTGCAATTGCGGCTATGGATGCCAATGCCGAAATATTGATTGAGCTTGCCCAATTGAGGGGCATAAGTGAAGCTTTTAGTGGTGGCGACAGGATTCGCCGCTCACTTGCATCAACCTTGGATGCAATTGTGGACACAATTTCACAATCTACGAATGTCCTATATGATATTGCATCTTACAGAGAAAGAAAAAGACAACAATATGCTGATGGACTAGATTACAATGCAGTAAAAAAGTTGAAAATATCCAAAGAGGTTATATTTGCATTGTTTAGGGACCCTCGGATGGGGGAAATCCCTAATGCAAGCAAGCCGCATATCTCCAT
Organism: Larix kaempferi; assembly: GCA_027924585.1. NCBI lineage: Eukaryota > Viridiplantae > Streptophyta > Pinopsida > Pinales > Pinaceae > Larix > Larix kaempferi. The sequence goes on along the minus strand of BSBM01000307.1, from coordinate 7,222,690 downwards.
TGAGTGGTGCACGTTTCAACCATTTGTTGATAACTGGATGGACAGATGGTACATGGTTTTTGATATGCCACCACACAACAACAGGGAAATTCCCTTATATTTCCTTCGAAAGATGTACGCAGAGTTCGTGTTGCATAAACACGTTAACTATTTTGACATCTTACAGTTCCAGGGGATCGGTGGGGGGATGCCCCAAAACCGACCCAATGCCAGGCTTCGAGACCAGGATCGCCCTATCCCTACACCTCGCAGGAAGTTGCCTGGGCCAGATGTCCCACCAGCACATCGCATTATTCCGCAGACACGGGATGCATTTTTGAGTTTGGCACGGACGGTTGTTTGCCATGGCAGGATGGTTCAACATATGGGTGAGGAAGGGACATCTGTCCCTGGTGTGGTACATACACCAGCTCGTCACCATGCAAGACCATCAGCTAGTGCAGGACCATCAGGACCATCCACTAGTGCAGGACCATCAGGACCATCCACTAGTGCAGGACCATCAGCTATTCCCCATCCTAGTACTGATCCTCACGAGTGCACGTCATGTGGTCGTCCCTTCTATGGTATTGCCTCAGATGTTGCCTTCAGTGGCTTTTTGAGAGAGGTATCTTGATGGTTAATTGTAATAAATTCTTCATTTATTTTCGTCTTTGTACACATATATATAGTTTGAGCTAATATATTAATTTTGTGAACTTGCAGTTGATGATGATTACCGGCAGTGACGCCCCAGAGCCGGATGTTCCAGACTCGACAGGGGGGCATGATGCTACCCATTCGGCAGGCCCATCTTATATACCACCTATTGCCGTATCTCACACCGAGGTAAACATTTTAAAATTTCAGTTTTTTAATACTTGTTAATTTGTTAATTTCCACATACTTTACATTTTAGTTCATTAATGCTATATACGGTCTAATATTTACAATTATTAAACTTGCAGATGGCAGATCCTTCACAGGGGCAAGGTAATGTGGAGGTAGTGCCCATGGTCATACCGTCCCCTAAAACGTCTGGGCTCCAGGTAAACAATTAAAAATGACATTTTTTAAATACATGTTTGTTTGTTGAATCATGCATGTCTAACTACATGAACACTTGCTGACTGTAGGTACCATCCGACACATCTGGCCCATTGCCTGGATTTGCATCTCCCTCCAGGCCATTCGTGAACAAGGGTCGTGTGTATGTGAGGCGTTCTACTCCGAGAAAGACTCCAGCTGCCCACGACCATGGGCTTACTCACACCACGGTAATGTATATCCTTCGATGATATTTGTTGTTTAACTTGAAATCCAGTGCATAAATCATTTTTGTTAATGTTTGAATTGCATGTTTACTGCAACAGGAACCCGAGTTGTCTGCTGAGAACCTTGAATCGATGGTTGATGCAGCAGTTAGTGCCGCATCTGCAGTGGCGACTGATCACACACAGGTATGTAACTATTTCAACATTATCTTTACATAGTTTATTATTGTTGGACCTATTGTTTATTCATGCATTTCTAACTATTTCAAACATTTTTTCATTGTATCCACCACCAGCAGGAGCAGTGCCTGCCCCCCCCTGGTTCAACCATCCTGGATGTTCAACCGACGGCTCCATCTGGTACACAAGCAACACAATCTCCTTTGTCAGTTGAGGTGAGATGTCCTTCAGCGACCAAGTGTTTCATGCACTTTCCATGCACCAGTTGATAATTGTTGAGATAATGTATTAGTGTACATAGTTAGTTGAATTTAACAATTGATATTTAATTTGCAGGATCCAGGGATGCACATTGATCCTAGGGATGTGCCTAGAGGATCAACGTCGGGAAAGAACAAGAGAAAGCTTGAGTTTTGATAGTTTTGGATAGTTTTGGACACATGTGCTTTTGGATACTTTTGTATATATATGTACTTTTCGATACATTCAGTTTTGGAGACATGTACATTGACTTTATTGTGCATGTACTTTTGGAGACATGTACATTGACTTCATTGGATACATGTACTTTTCGATACTTTTGGATATACATGTACTTTTGGAGACATGCACTTTTGGAGACTTTTGGATATACATGTACTTTTGGAGACATGCACTTTTGGATATATATGTACTTTTGGATACATGTACTTGTGTCATTCTAATGTGTTGATTTGTGTGGATTATCTATTACTCATGAATGCACTATGTCAAAAGAACAAACTATTATATTCAAAGGTTTCAACGAATTCACTACATGCATGCACTAATTGGTATCTAATTAAAATTTGTGATTTTGGATGATCATTACAAGTTATGTCAAAGTTCTTGCTCGTGTAATTTAATCAAACTAAATGCAATACAATGTTTTCAAGGTTTCAACGAACTCACTCATGCACACCCATTGCCATCAACTACCAATGAAAGTCTAACATTATGAGGTTCTTCTTAAAAAATGGGTAATATTTCCTTGATGATCGTAAATTGAGAACCATTTGTAGCCACTCATATAATACCATCTTCACTTATCTTTGTACATGATAATCCATATAATGTGCTATGTTTTTTAACCTAAACAATCATCAAAAACCTAGAATTATAGGGATATGACAAAGAACCTTATGGGGCACCTTATATATTAACCTTGTGTATACATTAGGATCTTTGTCATACCATTGTTTGAAATGTCATTCAATACCTTCAATTTTATCAACATCAAATTAGTAGACAAAGTGACCCATCTTTGATCTCTTGTATAGGCCTTTGTGTGCCTTATCAATAAGATGTACATCATGAATATTATCATAGGTCTCATACATAGGTGCATCCTCATCCATGCAAACAAAGGTGTCATGGATCAACCTATTATCCCTTTATTCTCAATAATATTAATATCATTATCTTCCATAGGATCAAATTCAACTCCATCACCCCCCATTATTACTACTCTAAATTACAGCCTTAGGAGTTTTGATCATGTGTTTTTGTCTCTTTAGGAGTTTTAAAATATTATACTCTTTCAAAAATAATATGGAAGTTCAAATATTTAAAAGTGGCTTAAATTATAAAATGGGCGGAAATTCACCAAGTGTCCCTGAACGGCATTTTCATGCGACTTGCAACTCGACATAACTCGGAAACCGGACGTCGGACCGACGAACCGTCGACTCCGTTGGTCTCCTGGCGTGCGATTCCCTCTAGGGGGCCCTCTCCCTCGTCTCCCCATGGCCCAGTGGCTTCATTGTGCATTCATTTCGTAAACTAGGGTTTTGCTCAGTTTAATTGCATGCAATCTCGCATTGGTGGGTCAACTCTGCAAAAACCTCCCCCGAGCCAGTGTTGGCAGTGTTCCCACGTCGGCATTGCCCACACACACTTGCGGGAGCCAACGGCACGCAATCTTCCTGCTCCGTTTGCTTTTTGGCTCCCGGACGGAAATTCACCAAGTGTCCCTGAACGGCATTTTCATGCGACTTGCAACTCGACATAACTCGGAAACCAGACGTCGGACCGACGAACCGTCGACTCTGTTGGTCTCCTGGCGTGCGATTACCTCTAGGGGGCCGTCTCCCTCGTCTCCCCATGGCCCAGTGGCTTCATTGTGCATTCATTTCGTAAACTAGGGTTTTGCTCAGTGTAATTGCATGCAATCTCGCATTGGTAGGTCAACTCTGCAAAAACCTCCCCCGAGCCAGTGTTGGCAGTGTTCCCACGTCGGCATTGCCCACACACACTTGCGGGAGCCAACGGCACGCAATCTTCCTGCTCCGTTTGCTTTTTGGCTCCCGGACGGAAATTCACCAAGTGTCCCTGAACGGCATTTTCATGCGACTTGCAACTCGACATAACTCGAAAACCGGACGTCGGACCGATGAACCGTCGACTCCGTTGGTCTCCTGGCGTGCGATTACCTCTAGGGGGCCCTCTCCCTCGTCTCCCCATGGCCCAGTGGCTTCATTGTGCATTCATTTCGTAAACTAGGGTTTTGCTCAGTTTAATTGCATGCAATCTCGCATTGGTGGGTCAACTCTGCAAAAACCTCCCCCGAGCCAGTGTTGGCAGTGTTCCCACGTCGGCATTGCCCACACACACTTACGGGAGCCAACGACACGCAATCTTCCTGCTCCGTTTGCTTTTTGGCTCCCGGACGGAAATTCACCAAGTGTCCCTGAACGGCATTTTCATGCGACTTGCAACTCGACATAACTTGGAAACCGGACGTCGGACCGACGAACCGTTGACTCCGTTGGTCTCCTGGCGTGCGATTACCTCTAGGGGGCCCTCTCCCTCGTCTCCCCATGGCCCAGTGGCTTCATTGTGCATTCATTTCGTAAACTAGGGTTTTGCCTAGTGTAATTGCATGCAATCTCGCATTGGTAGGTCAACTCTGCAAAAACCTCCCCCGAGCCAGTGTTGGCAGTGTTCCCACGTCGGCATTTCCCACACACACTTGCGGGAGCCAACGGCACGCAATCTTCCTGCTCCGTTTTCTTTTTGGCTCCCGGCCGAAAATTCACCAAGTGTCCCTGAACGGCATTTTCATGCGACTTGCAACTCGACATAACTCGGAAACCGGACGTCGGACCGACGAACCGTCGACTCCGTTGGTCTCCTGGCATGCGATTATCTCTAGGGGGCCCTCTCCCTCGTCTCCCCATGGCCCAGTGGCTTCATTGTGCATTCATTTCGTAAACTAGGGTTTTGCTCAGTGTAATTGCATGCAATCTCGCATTGGTGGGTTAAACTTGCTCACCTTGCAAACATCATCCATCAAACAGAAATTTGATGGAGTTGAAATCAATGGATTTCTTGTCACAATAAGCATTCATAAGTTTGCGTAATTGAACCGTTGAATCCATTGGTCTCCTGGCGTGCGATTACCTCTAGGGGTCCCTCTCCCTCGTCTCCCCATGGCCAAGTGGCTTCATTGTGCATTCATTTCGTAAACTAGGGTTTTGCTCAGTGTGGGAGTGTGCAATTTTTGCACACAGGGGTCAACTTTGGAAAATCATCCATCGGGAAAGTATGGCTAGTGTTCCTAGCCCGAACCTATCTAGACACACCTACAGCACTCCCCAGAACCCGGTTTTGTTGCATGGTTGGAGTTCTATGCCCCCGGTAGGTATCCAGCAGGTGTCCCTGAAGGCCTTCTAGTAGTGAGACGGGACGAGCCATAGAATGAAGACCGTGGCTCGGATCGACGAACCGTCGACTCTATTGGATTCAGCACACCGGGATAGTGCCAGGCGTGCCCCTCCCCTCCTACCCGGTGGCCCATGTGTCACCTTGCAGGTCCATCTTGGAAACTAGGGTTTTGCTCAGTGTGGGAGTGTGCAATTTTTGCACACGGGGGTCAACTTTGGAAAATCATCCACCGGGCAAGTATGGCTAGTGTTCCTAGCCCGAACCTGTCTAGACACACCTGCAGGTCTCCCGGGAACCCGGTTTTGTTGCATGGTTGGAGTTCTATGCCCCCGGTAGGTATCCAGCAGGTGTCCCTGAAGGCCTTCTGGTAGTGAGACGGGACGAGCCATAGAATGAAGACCGTGGCTCGGATCGACGAACCGTCGACTCCGTTGGATTCAGCACACCGGGATAGTGCCAGGGGTGCCCCTCCCCTCCTACCCGGTGGCCCATGTGTCACCTTCCAGGTCCATCTTTGAAACTAGGGTTTTGCTCAGTGTGGGAGTGTGCAATTTTTGCACACGGGGGTCAACTTTGGAAAATCATCCACCGGGCGGGTATGGCTAGTGTTCCTAGCCCGAACCTGCCTAGACACTTTGGAAACTAGGGTTTTGCAGGTCCATGATGATGATGATGGTGATGATGATGAAGATGTTGATGATGATGGCTTGGTCTAAGGTGGTGCTCTCAACTAGCTAATTCATTATGAAATATTTAACAAGACATGAATTAAATTTAATATAAGTGTATTGTTTAATATAGTGAGCATGAATTGAATTAATTTTGTTGGGTGAAGCCAATAACCAACATGATGAACATAATATAATTTTAGGGTTTACTGATCATATGTAAAAAATGGATTAAAAAACACAATTATTATAATTTTAGTTTAATGTTTATCCACTTTAATCCATATATTTTTTAGTTTTGACTATGAATACACAATAATTATTATATATATATGTGTGTGTTTTTGTGTGGATAACTTAGAGATGTATAATAAAAATGGGTAAAAGGTGGTTGTCACTAGAGACTTTCATAGTTGTATAGTGAAAATGTAATAGCTATTAAAATTTGGATTAGAAAATTATTAAAGAAAATAAATTCTATAGAAATGGGTAAAAGGTGGTTGTCGCTAGATTAAGAGAGACTTTCATAGTTGTATAGTGTACAATTGTCTAGTGGTTATGGCAGTGATGTGTAAAATCTTATGATCACATGAAAGAGATCACAAATAGGTTCATAAAACTAAGAACAACAATACTTTGAGCAATTTTTCAAAGGAAACTAGAATAGAGCCAATAAAGAGAAAAAAATACTAAAAACTTGATTTCATACTAAAATGAATGAAAAATGGTTTTACATAAAGAAATTTGAATTACTCAAGGAACCAATTCGATTGTCTAGTGATTCATAAGGATTTAGTTGGGCTTAACATAGAGCTTAAATGCCCTTAAAGTTAGCTAAGCAACCCCTCAAACATGATTAATATATGGTTTACTGATCATATGAACATAATATAATTTTAATCCATCTCTTGTAAATTTGGCATATCAAGAACGCAAAATTGACATATTCATATGAAACATACATGTGAAAATTGAGCATATATCAATATTCAATTACAAATAGTGAAAATAGTATAGTATTAAAAGTATGTAACGTACCTCATCATGCTAGATCCCACCTATTATCATACAACCAAGCCCTCCGGATCATCTCTTATACTGATGGTCTCCATTAGTCTCTCGTGCTCTGTATCCGGTAAGAAGTAGCGTACCTTCGATGTATTTCGACTAGGCATTGTTCGTACCTGAAGGTTTGTGCCAATGATTAAGTTGGTAAAGTGATATACACTTGCACCTGGTTTGTAATCCCTGTAAACATATCCACCCTTCTTTCTTCCATTGTTGTCCCGTGTCAAGTATTCACCTTTAACAACCATAGACCCAGTTGGAAAGTGGTTGTTCATCGTCAGTCATGGACATAATGAGGGTTTGCTTTCCATCTATACAGCGTGCCAACCAGTATTCATCACCCCATTCAGTATCTTTTGAGGCAACCACTGCGTATATGTGCCCTGCATTATATGATTGTAGGTATATGATCAAAATATTTTTCGTGCGATACAAGGCCATTAATGTGCATTTGAAGACTACGTAAACAAACAAAAAATGTTAAGGAAATGCATCATACCGGGTTGTACAAGGTCTGAGACATGATCAAAATCTGCAGAAATAGATGATTGGTCTTCTTCCAACGGAGTTAACTCAACAATTGCACGCTGATCAAGTGGAAGTGATATGCGATCCCATCCATCAACCCAATCCAATGATTCACACCCATCCCAGTCACCATCACAACAAGGCGGGCAAAAACAAGCAAGTTTTCTGGTCCAAATTTCAAATACTGGGTTATCAGAGCTTCGAACCGAATGAAAGCCACGAGTCCCAGGCACAGTCTTGCATTCCCATGCATGTGAACGATCTATGTCTACCACCTCCCAAAAAAATCTCTCCACATGTCTCTTTCTTGTGGATTCTACTCGCATAGTTGATTCCTCTCCCATTACTGACGTGCACCACCTGACTATAGATTGAGCATTTAGAATAGTAGATTCTGTAGATACTTTCAATTCCTCTCTTCGTAGGGCTGTTTTGACACATGCTCCGGCTCCATCATGCTCTCCTTTACCATGCCCAGTCTCAAAATAGTTCCACATATGTGGCACTTTGTAGTTTTTATGCAATGAACACAACCACTGAAATATGCGTGCATTTTTGAACTGACCAGCACACCCATCAGACCAAATCCAGTGTCGGTCCATCTGTATGTTCCTTCCCTTCAAGTGATCATAGAACATGATGAAGCAATGACGTACATAGTGGAAGTCGTGGCACCTATCATCACTTATGTAGAAGTGATATTCCTTCAGAATTTCTCTTTGCTCTTTAGTGCTATTTGGGCCATGCCTGTATGTGATATGGACCATCAAGGAAACCTGCTCAGAGTGATAATACTGACTTTGGATCTCATTTTGAGGTTGCAGAGTGTAGTTCTCGGCAAAATCAACAACTGAAAGTATAGTACCAAGGGGAAATGTATCTCTGCATATTCTAAACTTCTCATCCTGCCATCGTGCCACGTGGACATGCTGAACATATTGATGTGTCTTTTCAATAAATTCCTTGATGAAGTCACTAACTTGTACCTGGTGACACAAAATGATCTCAATGTCAGTTTTTTGTTGTAAGTAAGGATTGAAATGTAACCGTTACAACATAATTTTATAGATATAAATGCATACCTGAGATGTCACCAATTGTATTTTTTTGCTTTCTTTCCCTGGGACTATTTCATAGTTGATATATTTGAAACTTTTCATGTCTGTAACCATTTTCCCAAATTCACTGTCTCCATTCTCGTGCATACATTGGCTCAATAATGCCATTCCAGCACAGTTGGAGCATGTTCCATCCAAACAAGATTTTGCATAGTATGTTTGCCCCTCGGGCCTATTGCACATGATGCTATGAATGAATTCTCTTGATGAAGTCGGTGGTATTGTCATGGAGCAATCCTGCACAATGTTAGTATGCAACACACGACGAATGTACAAAAATGTTTCATAGTAATATTCATATTCTACATGGTATCTACAACAACAAGTGTTACGAAGAGTATTTATTCTAACATACCATGGCTTACATTTCTCAAAAGATCTTTGCCCCAAGTTCAATTGTCTATGCTCAATCTTAAATTTCTCGTAAAGCTCTGTCTGTGTTATATCAAGAAGATGCTTAGTATGTGGCTCACGATCCTTTGAACCCCTTCTTAGTTTTAGTACATCCTTTCGGTTTGAAGAAGGCCTTGTGTGATCATGCCAAAAACTATGCACTAGTCCCTTTACTGCATCAACTAGCTTCATGTCACGACGTGGAAACCGACCAACAAAGGCCCAAAAATCTGTCTGATCGGTTGTGTCAAGATGTTCTCTTCTAATAGAATACCTACGGAGGGTTTTTACATTCAAATTAACTAGTTTGGATGTAGGCCTGAGAATACGAAGGGCCCTGGTGTTCTTATCTGCAATTGATTGTGACAACACACGACGAGCAGCATTGCGGTCCTTTGAACGTGTGTTCTTACCAATTTTACCTAATGCATCTACTAGGCTTTTAACTATATGAGAACTTGGTTCAGAATTCTTTATCATCTTTATCCCTAACTTTTTCCTAACAACATTCATGCTCCTAGATTTTAACAATGATAAAAATAATCTACATTTATCTCCATCACATTTAGAAACAAAATATTTATCAAGTATCTGTTGAGTTTGATAAGCAATACTACGTTTAGATAGCGTACCTTCAATGGAATTCATAAGTCTTTCATCAACTTGTATACGCTTCGGAGTTCTTCGACGTGTGCTTGCTAATGGAGGTAAGGGGGTTGGAATTGTACCATGTAGCGCATCACCAAGACGCTCTGGCGTTTCAGTAGTAGCTTGGTGTCCTTCATTCTCTTCCTGGTAGTTGGATGGTGGAAGTCCAACATCCTCATCCATGGTCTGTGGAAGTCCAACATCCCCTTGTGGAAGTCCAACATCCTCATCGATGGTGTGGATAACATTCTCTTCTTCAACAGTAGGAAAAATGTCCAACGCCTCTCTGACTTCATCGCTTGTATAACCACATCCGGATAGCAAATTGAGTGTTTCTTCGTGAGCTTCATCTTGAGATGGTAACTTATCACTTTGACTTGAAGTGGGAATTGAAACATCCCCTAATGAGCACCTACGTTTTGCTTCTTGATTACTTCCATGGGGTGCTTGTTCAACAACTATTGTGGAAATTGAAGGTCCCTCTTGTCGTGGATTAATAGGATGAACCATGGTATCCTCTACAATTGGATTTGGATTAGTTTCCAAAGAAAGCCTCCGATTCATCATGTATATTCTTTTCTTTTCTTTCTCTTCTTCAATGACTTCTTGAGGTCTCTTCTTCCTTGTTGATTTGTTTACTCGGTTACGTGCATTCCCCATCACCACAATGATCAATTCAATATAGTTTGTTTTTGTTGCTCCTCAATTACAAGCTCTTCAATAATAAGCAAATGGAAGTTCTTCCTTGTTGGTCTTGAAGCTTGATATCTTACCTTGTGTGCTCCTCAAATATAGGCAAAATGAATCTTTCAAAGGCCTTATCTTTGGTGTTCTTCAATTGGAGATTCTTCAAGCTTGCTAATTATTTTCTTCAAATATGGCCATATAACCCAACACCACAGTGAGCAACCATGAAAGATGTCCTCAATGCTGCACCTGCATAAAAAAAAATGATGGAGTTGGTGTAGAATGTGAAAATTTTCAGACGCGGGCTCGTGCTGTTCGAAAAATCGCGGGATTGTTGCTTTCGTTCGGACAGAGTGAAGTTGCTTTCGGACAGCAACAGTCCATTATTTCTGGAGTTCCAAAACGCGTACGCGTTATATAAATATAAAACGCGTGCGCGATATGTAGTGAAAAAAAGCGAACGCGATATAGTCAGCACAATAAATAGGTTAGGTGCACGGCTAGGGCAACGAACAAAATCAAAGAAAACTAATAATTTATATGATTGCATACAAAACAAATGTTTTGTATGGTTTAATACCCCCTAGCTCTCTCCCAATAATCCCTAGATACCCCCTATCTCTTTCTAAATATCTGTCCCTCATTCTCCCTACATGTTTCTTTCATGTTTCTTTCTCTCCCTTCAGCCATGTCTCTACCACCCCACTCTCCATCTCTCCACCTTCTCTTTATCTTCGTCATTATCCCTCCCTATAGCACTCTCTCCCTTCTTCTCCCTTAATCACTAACCCTCTACGCCTTTATTCCTCCCCCCTGCCCTCTCTGTCTTACCTTGTTCCTAGAGCCCCTCCCCCATAAAGGCCTTTAGACCCTCTTCTAAATATTAATCCCTAAGTGCATAAGTGCACAAGATGATGAGGAGGAGGAGGGTGATGACAATGAAGATGATCATGATGTAGATGAAGATGGTAAAGATGATGAGGAGGAGGAGGGTGATGACAATGAAGATGATCATGATGCAGATGAAGATGATAAAGATGATAATGTTGATGAAGATGATGGTGATGATGATGAAGATGTTGATGATGATGGTGATGAAGATGTTGATGATGATGGTGATGATGATGGTGATGAAGATGATGGTGACATGATGGAGATGTTGATCTGATGAGGAAGATGATGATGATGATGGTGATGATGGTGATGATGATGAAGATGTTGATGAGGACGATGATGGAGAGGAAGATGATGATGATGAAGAAGATGATGATGATGGAGATGTTGTGTTGATGGGGAACCTAGATATGACAATGATGATGAAGATGGTGATGGTGATGGTGATGGTGATGGTGATGACGATGAAGATTTTGATGATGATGCTGATGGCGATGATGATGAAGATGTTGACGATGATGGTGATGGTGATGTTGAGATGATGATCATGATGATGTTCAGAAGATCATGATGGTGATGATGGTGATGATGATGGAGAAAATGACAATGATGGATATGTTGATGAGGAACCTGCAGATGCCAATGATGATGATGATGGAGATGTTGATGAGGAACCTACAGATGCCAATGATGATGGTGATGACGATGAAGATGTTGATGATGATGGTGCTGGTAATGATGATGATGATGATGATGACGAAGATGATGGTGACATGATGGAGATGTTGATCTGATGAGGAAGATGATGATGATGATGATGGTGATGATGATGAAGATGTTGATGACGATGATGATGGTGATGAAGATGATGATGATGAAGAAGATGATGATGATGGAGATGTGTTGATGGGGAACCTAGAGATGACAATGATGATGAAGATGGTGACGGTGATGACGATGAAGATTTTGATGATGATGCTGATGGCGATGATGATGAAGATGTTGACGATGATGTTGATGGTGATGTTTAGATGATGATCATGATGATGTTCAGAAGATCATGATGGTGATGATGGTGATGATGATGGAGAAAATGACGATGATGGATATGTTGATGAGGAACCTGCAGATGCCAATGATGACGATCATGGAGATGTTGATGAGGAACCTACAGATGCCAATGATGATGGTGATGACGATGAAGATGTTGATGATGATGGTGTTGGTAATGATGATGATGATGATGAAGATGATGATGAAGATGAAGATGATGGTGACATGATGGAGATGTTGATCTGATGAGGAAGATGATGATGATGATGATGGTGATGATGATGAAGATGTTGATGACGATGATGATGGTGATGAAGATGATGATGATGAAGAAGATGACGATGATGATGGTGATGAAGATGATGATGATGAAGAAGATGACGATGATGGAGATGTGTTGATGGGGAACCTAGAGATGACAATGATGATGAAGATGGTGATCGTGATGACGATGAAGATTTTGATGATGATGTTGATGCTGATGATGATGATGATGATGATGATGATGATGATGATGAAGATGTTGACGATGATGGTGATGGTGATGTTCAGATGGTGATGATGATGATGATGATGATGATGATGGAGATGTTGATGAGGAAGGGGGAGATGACAATGATGATGAAGATGTTTATGGTCATGAAGATGATGATGATGGTGATGGTGATGATGATGGAGATGATGGAGATGATGGAGATGGCGATGAAGATGATGATGATGATGATGATGGTGAAGATGATGAAGAAGATGATGATGATGGAGATGTTGACCTGATGACGATGAAGATGATGATTATGGTGATGATGATGAAGATGTTGATGCTGATGATGATGGTGATGAAGATGATGATGATGGAGAAGATGATAATGATGGAGATGTTGATGAGGAACCTACAAATGCCAATGATGATGATGATGATGATGGTGATGACAATGAAGATGTTGATGATGATGGTGATGGTAATGATGATGAAGATGATGATGATGATGGTGATGGTGATGGTGATGTTTAGATGATGATGTTCAGAAGATGATGGTGACATGATGGATATGTTGATCTGATTCAAGGAAGATAATGATGATGATGATGATGGTGATGATGATGAAGATGTTGATGATGATGATGATGGTGATGAAGATGATGATGATGAAGAAGATGATGATGATGGAGATGTTGATGTTGATGGGGAACCTAGAGATGACAATGATGATGAATATGGTGATGGTGATGGTGATGGTGATGGTGATGACGATGAAGATTTTGATGATGATGGTGATGGTGATGATGATGAAGATGTTGATGATGATGGTGATGGTGATGTTTAGATGATGATCATGATGATGATAATGATGACAGAGATGTTGATTTGATGAGGAATATGATGATGATGATGATGATGGTGATGATGATGAAGATGTTGATGATGACGATGATGGTCATGAAGATGATGATGATGAAGAATATGATGCTGATGGAGAATATGATGCTCACAACTCCCTCTAGTCTCTCTCTCCCCAACCATCAATCTCTCTCTCTCTCTCTCTCTCTGTCTCTCTCTCTCTCTCAAACACACACACATACACACACATTATGTCACTTTCCATTCTCAAACCCATACCCCCTCCATCCATATCTATCTCCAACTTTCTCCCTCCATCCCTCACCCTACCTTCTCTCCCTCCCTCTCTCATCGCCTGTCTCTCACCTTCTATCCCTCCCTCATCTTTCCCTCAACCTATCCCAATCTCTCCATCACTCCCTCTCTCTCCATCGCCACCACTCTCTGCATGTCTCCCACCAACACTTTCTGTCCCTCCCTTCCTATCTCTTATTTCGTTCTATCCCCATCTATCGCTCACTCCCTCCAAATCCATTCCTCCCCATTGTCCCTCTCCCTCCCTCGCTCTATGTCTCTCCCCCCCTTGTATTCTTTATTTCTCTCTCACATCCCCCTTGCCTCCATCCATTTCCCCTTGTCACTCAAGTCTCACTTTCAACTTCTAACCCTATACCTCTTCAGAACCTATTCTACTCCTAATAGTGCTCTCAAGCTCCACTTCCCTTCACCCCCTGTAGCCCATCATGTTCTCATTCCCTTCATCTCTCCCCACTCAAGCTTCCAACATCCTTCTAAGCCCTTGACCCTTTCCCACCCCTATTAAATATTAACCATAGATTCCCTTGACCCTTCCCCACCCCTATTAAATATTAACCATAGATTCCCTTGACCCTTCCCCACCCCTTCTCAAATATTAAACAAAATTTCCCTTGACTTCTACACCCCCTCTTTCTCAAGTATTAAACATGTATTTTATGATTTGAATAACGCGAGCGCGTTTTGTAACTATATAACGCGTACGTGTTATGTAGTTATATAACGCGTACGCGTTAATTATTGATATAACGCGCACGCGTTATTTAGTTATATAATGCGTACGCGTTATTTAAATCTAAAAGCGTGGCAATATTTTTGAATTTAAACAGGCCGAGTCACATGCTCACATGTCAACAATAATCCTATGTGTATGCTTCGGAGTTTGCTTCGGTAATTCCAAACCTGTGCTATGTTAATGAAAAACCAAAGCTAATTGGGTATTTCTTCCAGTTTCTGGAGAAGCCTGTGCTTAGCCACTCGTTACAATATGCTACACAGAGTCATTTTTGACGAAATCTTAGACACAAATAGCATTTTTTCTGCAGATTCCAAATATGTAACTTTTATTTTGAAATATTAATTTTTCGTATTTTCTTTCAATTTCTTTTCTGTCCTACCTCCTTACTCGTGAAACACACTGTTAGTGTTTCTTCCATAACTTTTTCAATTCTCAATCATTTAAAAAAAAAATTGTATGTTGCACAAGAGGACACTAACCTCCACGTTCTATGAAAAACCCATTTGAAGATTTTTGCATTAAGACCTTCAAAGGCTCTACCCACAAAAGAGGTACTATTTTCGAGGTTTGATCACTTAGACAATTATAAAAAAATTATAAAATTACTAATTTAATTTTCGAAAAATAATGGCGCACAAGGGCTATGTGTTTTCTACATGCATGCCGATTTTTGTAGCTTGATTCCATCATTTAGGCCCTCAAAGGCTCTACCCACAAAAACATATACCTTATCATTTGCCTGAAAAATAAAAAGTGTATGTTAGGAAAACTGAAACTTGACATAGCTATGCAAATTTTCAATACATAAAAGTTATATATTCAGAAACGTGATTCAATTTCCTACATTTCATCTTTTTTACTCAATGCAAGATATTTTGCGTAAGTAGATCAAAAAATCCAAGTAAGTTGAGGGATGCCTGTTTTTTCATTTTTCTATTGCATCTAACGCGCCAAAAGTGACCCTCATTAGCTTGCACTGACCCTATGATTTTTCTCCTCGTTAAGATCTCGGCAATCCCAACTTGTTTTATTTCTAGTGCTGTTTAGAGTTATTCTACTATTAATGTAATAACACGAACTTTGAGATGATACTAAGATGTTTGACTAGCTCGATCTATAGAAATGAATGCAGTTGTATGTTTTGTTTTATGAGAACAAAACATGTGGTTTGACATTGTGGTTAAGAACTGTTTAAAAAATGATATGCTAGCTCTATCAAAACGAAAGTTTGCGAAATGAAAATATTTAGGGTTTAGGTTTTTCTGTTGAGTCCTGGAAGTTTTTGAAAAACTAAAAACAGACTCTGTTTTGTATGTTTATTCTGTATACTGTAATGAAGATAAAGTGCAGAGATAGAATTTCAAACTAAAGTAAGCATTGAGAAGAAAACATGAAACATAAATCCTAGCTTAACTTTTAACTTGACAGAATATTAATGTACAGTATACTTGGAAAGTAAATATTTACAACTGTAGATTCAAAATAATCTACTGTAGAGAATACAGTAAACCTGGAAATTTTTAATGAACATGAGAAGAGAAAAAAAACATGGGGTTACGATAATTGATACTGAATATTAATAGGAGGAAAACTGACGAAGTGTACAGAATTAGTATTCTCATTCATCTAGCAATCTGCCTATCAAATCTACTTACAATTAATTTATTCTCTATACTAGAGTACGATGTCGATTCATTAGCATGGGGAAAAATGCATAGAACATTTTATTCAATTCGTCATAAAAATCAGTACTATTCAGAATCCTATTTAACTTAGAAATAAAAATAAATGTGTGTGTTCAGTCATATCTTTGGAAACAGTAAATTAACGATAACAAATAGAAATTTTAACTGCATGAAATTAGAAAGATACGTAAAACTTGTAAATGAAGATAGGGCTGACAAACACCCAAGGAGGCTTGTTCCTCCCGACCTATTTAAGAAGAAATAGCAAACTGCTGGCTTCTTGTTAACCCCCGAGCCTGCTTACTGAGCCACTAAGTAGATGGAATCTATGTAGAAGTAAGGCACTCAAAAATTCCTTCAGAACTCAGCATCAAACTCCTGTAAAAACATGCCTTTAGCATTCAGCATCAAACCCCTGAACTCAATAGAGTTTGGCAAACTCACAACATGATAAACAACTTAGCATATCCCCTCATCAAATCTCTTGGGTGCAAACACAGCAAAACCCCAAGGTAAATTTCCTCATCAGGAAAAGTGATGAACATCAGTTCGTAATTTGAGGGCTATTATATAGATTGCCTAGGTCTTTAGTGGTCATTTTGGAATAAATGAGACTCAAGCTCCAGTCCCATCTTTCAGGGCACTATGACCACATTTCAAGGGAGTTGTCCCATACCAACAGCTAGTTAGTTTCATCATGATGCTGCCACTTGTCCATTGCCTTCTACCCCAGATTCCATTCAACCTAGTGGATCAGTAACCACTCTTTCAACATTCCTCTTAGGTGTTTGTCTCCTATTTTATTTATTAAATAATAAAATATTGTGCAAATTATAGTCATCATTGGACACGTGTCCAACATAAAACTTTACAATAAAAGTTAACATAATGTTTTCTAACACAACATGTTCTTCAGCAAAAAGGGTATGTTACAACCATCTTGTCTTCCATGTTGTTTATATTATTCTTTTACATTAGGTACTCTTATCACACCATAGTAGCAGGGCTACTATTATTGCTTAGCATATATATGCACATTCCAAAGCTCAGATTATTCAGAGCTTGGCTATGACGACTTTATGTTTTGAGATCACTCATGATCAGAGCATTGTATTATTCAGACTTATGTTATACCTTGTGTCAAGGTTGAGCCTTGAGAGTTTAGATTTGATGACTGATGTGACCCTTTATTCCATACAGTTTCAGTTCAGTGCCTAGAGATGTATTGCAGCAGTGTTTTAGATGATATATGATGATTATTCTTATGACGATGTTGTATGACATATGGATTTATGATCATTGACTGTGGATTATTGTCTTACTGCTTTAGTCATGTTCACAGCATTAGCTTGGAATATAATTCCTGATGTGACAAACTTTGTAAACTTAAAATGGACTATCTTGATGATGAATTATAAAATGGACATTTTACTTCCACATTTAGGTTGTTTGACAAAACTCACTAATTTACTACCTTGCATAGACATGGTCTTTCTTGACACCAGTTGTCTACTAGCTTAGGCTCCACTTTCACTTGACTCCATCCATCCATGACTTTTCTTATTTGGCTTTAACCCTTGACTTGTCTTACTTGACTTTTTGATATTGAGGACTTCCCTTTTTACTACCTCTGTGTTTGGACCGCATCCCTGTTTCTTTAGTGTCTCGGATTTGAGTTGGTGAGTTATGAGTAATCGTGGTCTCGTTAAGATCTCGGCAATCCAAACTTGTTTTATTTCTACTGTTGTTTAGAGTTATTCTATTGTTAATGTAATAACAGGAACTTTGAGATGATACTAAGATGTTTGACTAGCTCAATCTATAGAAATGAATGCAATTGTATGTTTTGTTTTATGACGATAAAACAAGTGGTTTGACGTTATGGTTAAGTACTGTTTAAAAAACGATATGCCAGCTCTTTCAAAACGAAAGTTTGCGAAATGAAAATATTTAGGGTTTAGGTTTTTCTGTTGAGTCCTGGAAGTTTTTGAAAAACTAAAAACAGACTCTGTTATGTATGTTTATTCTGTATACTGTAATGAAGATAAAGTGCAGAGATAGAATTTCAAACTAAAGTAAGCTTTGAGAAGAAAACATGAAACATAAACCCTAGCTAAACTTTTAACTTGACAGAATATTAATGTACAGTATACTTGGAAATTAAATATTTACAACTATAGATTCAAAATAATCTACTCTAGAGAATACAGTAAACTTGGAAATTTTTAATGAACATGAGGAGAGAAAAAAAACATGGGGTTACGATAATTGATATTGAATATTAATAGTAGGAGAACTGACGAAATGTACATAATTAATCTTCTCATTCATCTGGCAATCTGCCTATCAAATCTACTTACAATTAATTTATTCTCTGTACTAGAGCATGATGCTGATTCATTAGCATTGGGAAAAATGCAGAGAACATCTTATTCAATTCATCATAAAAATCAGTACTATTCAGAATTCTATTTAACTTAGAAATAAAAATAAATGTGTGTGTTAAGTCATATCTTTGGAAACAGTAAATTAACGATAAAAGATAGAAATTTTAACTGCATGAAATTAGAAAGATAAGTAAAACCTGTAAATGAAGATAGAGCTAACAAACACCCAAGGAGGCTTGTTCCTCCCAACCTATTTCAGAAGAAGCAGCAAACTGTTGGCTTCGTGTGAACCCCCGAGCCTGACTGAGCCACTAAGTAGATGGAATCTGTGTAGAAGCAAGGCACTCAAAAATGCCTTCATCACTCAGCGTCAAACTCCTGTAAAAACATGCCTTTAGCACTCAGCATCAAACCCTTTAACTCAATAGAGTTTGGAAGACTCACAACATGATCAACAACTTAGAATATCCCCTCATCAAATCTCTTGGGTGCAAACACAGCAAATCCCCAAGGTAAATTTTCTCATGAGGAAAAGTGATGAAACTCAGTTCATAATTTGCTGGCTATTATATAGACTTCCTAGCTCTTTAGTGGTCAGTTTGGAATAAACGAGCCTGAAGCTCCAGTCCCATCTTTCAGGGCACTATGACCACATTTCAAGGGAGTTGTCCCATACCAACAGCTAGTTAGTTGCATCATGATGCTGCCTCTTGTCCATTGCCTTCTAGCCCAAATTCCATTCCACCTAGTGGATCAGTAACCATTATTTCAACAGTCCTCTTAGGTGTTTGTCTCCTATTTTATTTATTAAATAATAAAATATTGTGCAAATTACAGTCATCCTTAGACACCTGTCCAACATAAAACTCTACAATAAAAGTTAACATAATGTTTCCTAACACAAAATGTTCTTCGGCAAAAAGGGTATGTTATAAACACCCCGAGTTAAGCTCAACACCGTCCTCGATGTTGCTTATTCATCATCAAGTTCCTTATGGAACAGAACTGGATATGCTGCCCGCATATTACTTCCCAGTTCCCAAGTAGCTTCATCGGGGCTAAGGTGCTTCCATTGCACCTTTACCTGCCCTATGGTGCGATTCCGAAGCATAATTTTCCTCTGGTCGAGAATATAGTCCAGTTCCACCTGAAAATCTCCTTCGGGTTCCACTTGTATGTCATTTCAATTAAGTACATGAGTAGCATCGTGCACATACTTCCTTAAAACAGAAATGTTAAAAACATTATGGATTTTTAAATTATATGGCAATGCCAATTGATATGCAATAGCTCTTATCCTTGATAGGATTTCGAATGGTCCACAATACCTTGGTGCTAGTTTAGCACAACTCCCAAGCTTCAAAGAACTTTTCTTTGGTTTTACCTTTATAAAAACATGGTCTCCTACCTGAAATTCTCTTTTAGTGCATTTAAAATCTGCATAGCTTTTCTGCCGATCTTGGGCAACCTTTAAGTTACCTTGAACTTGTTTCATGGTTAGCTCCATTTCTTTCAATAAATCTGGTCCTAACATTAATCTGTCTACAGGATTATCCCATGAAATAGGAGTACAACATTTTCTTCCATACAAAATCTCAAATGGACTTAACTTAGCAGATGCTTGATAATTATTATTGTAGGCAAATTCTGCTAAATGTAAGAAATCTTCCCACTTAGATGGTCGATCTTTAACATACAATCTTAACATGTTTTCTAAAATATGATTTACCCTTTCTGTTTGACCATCAGTTTGTGGGTGGAAAGAAGTGCTGAAATTTAGTTTAGTATTTAATCCTTTAAACAGTGTTGTCCAAACATTTCCGGTGAACTTAGAGTCCCCGTCTGAAATAATTACCTTTGGAATTCCGTGCAAGCGAAAAATTTTCTTCATGAAAATATCTACAATGTTAGAAGCCTTGAAAGTAGTTTTAACAAGAATAAAATGAGCAGCTTTACTAAGTTTATCAACAACAACCATGATGGAGTCATTCTGCTTCTGATTTCTAGGAAAACCAATGATAAAATCAATACTTATAATTTCCCATTTCCATTCTGGAATTGGTAAGGGATGCAATAGTCCAGTTGGATGTTGATGTTCAGCTTTAATAGTCTGACATTCAAAACATCTATCTATGTATTCAGCCACTCCATTCTTCATGTTGGGCCAAAAATAATCTTTTCTTAACATAGTTATCATTTTCTGATAACCAGGATGTCCTGAATAAAGACTCTTATGAACTTCACCCAAAATCAGCAACTTAACTTTCGACATATTAGGCACATAAATTTTGTTTTTATAAGTTAGGAAGCCTTTTTCATTAATACTGTAATCTGTTATTAAATTTTTAGATGAATTTTCAGCCACTTTAGCATGTAATTTCTGGTAATTTTCATCTTGCTTAATTCCTTCTTCGATCTAATTTTCCAGATCTGTTTTAAACATGTTGATTGCTGCCACAAAGTTTAATTTGGCATTTCTCCTCAAGGCATCAGCAACTTTGTTTTCCTTCCCTTTGATGTGTTGAATCTCGAAATCATACTCGCTAAGGAAAGATAGCCATCTAGCTTGCCTTGCGTTAAGATTCGGTTGGACCAATAAATACTTTAGGCCTTTATTGTCTGACATTAGAATAATTTTTCTTCCAATCAAGTGAGGGCGCCACATTTTAAGTGCATGTATCACGGCTGCCAACTCAAGATCATAAGTCGCATAATTATTTTCATGAATTTTTAATTTCCTTGACTCAAAAGCAATGGCATGACCTTCCTGACTTAAGACCCCTCCAAGTCCATCGTTGCATGCATCCATACATATGACAAAGTCCTTATTGGGATCTGCAATTTTTAAGATGTGTGCAGTAGTTAATAATTCTTTTAACTTATTAAAGCTTTCTTGACACTTTTGATCCCATACGAATTTCTTCCCTTTCTTCTGCAAAGATCTGATGGGGTTAGCAATTCTAGAGAATCCTTCAATAAATTTTCTATAATAACCTGTTATTCACATGAATGACCGTAGATCAGTTACGTCTTTGGGGACAGGCCATTCATTAATTGCTTTTATCTTATCAGGGTCAACAGAAATTTCATCTTTAAAAATTATATGACATAAATATTGTATTTTATCTTTATAAAAGTCACATTTACTGAACTTAGCGTAAAGATTATGTTCTCTTAGTATGTGCCAAATTATTTTTAAATGTTCATCATTCTCTTCTTTAGTTTTTTAGTAAACCAGAATATCATAAATGAAAACTACTACAAACTTATCCAAATATTTATGTAGAACATTGTTCATTAAACACATGAACACTGCCGGTGCGTTGGTTAGCCCAAAAGGCATAACTACGAACTCATAGTGTCCATAACGCGTTCTAAATGTAGTTTTGAATATATCTTCGTCTTTTATTTTGACCCTATGATATACCGACCTTAAATCAATTTTAGTGAATATCTCTGCTCTGCGTACTTGATCAAATAGATCATCTATGCGGGGTAAGGGATATCGGTTCTTAATTGTCATTTTATTAAGATGACGGTAATCGATGCATAATCGCATGGTATTGACCTTATTTTAACAAAAATTACTGGTGCTCCCCGGGGAGACACACTAGGCCTTATGTAGTTTTTATCTATTAATTCTTTCAGCTGAGATTTTAACTCATTTAACTCCAGAATATTCATCCTGTAGGGAGCCTTCGAGTTTGGTACTGCACCGGGTACTAGCTCAATGGAGAAATCAAGTTCCCTTTTCGGAGGTAATCCTAGAATTTCTTCCGAAAATATGTCAGAAAAGTCCCTAAGGATGGGAATATCCTCTAGTTTGAACTTGTCTTCATTAGATGAACACTCGTCATTAATAACATTAACAACAAACATTTTACATCCTTTTCTAGCAGCTCTCTTTACTTGTAGAGCAGAAATCTATCTTACTGAAATCTTCCTATGAATTCCTTTTACTATTTCTATGTTACCTTCATTATTTAAACAGGTAAAATATTTTTTATAACAATTCAGTAAAACTCTATGTTGTTCAAGCTAGTCCATACCAATCAACAAGTGTTGGCCTGATTTTATGAATCAGAGCCAATAAAGAGGTTTTATCCACACAATCAACTTAAAGCAGTATCCGGTGTGTTTAAATTAACAAGACCTCGCAGGTTATGGTCCTGCTACCAGCTAGTTTGTCTCTTAAGGAAACCTCAAAACTAGCAAAATCTAACCTATTGTAATGTTTATCCTATCTATATATTTACAAATGTCCTAAACTTCTTTCGGAAAGAAAGACTTCAATTTTTGTGAAATTTTCTAAGTATGAAAGTTTAATTACAGTATGCAGAATGATTTAACAATGCTAAAAAATAAAATAAACTTAAAACTAACCTATCTATCCTATTTAACCCTATCTCAGCTGAGAGCAGATTTGAAACTAAGATTAATTATTAATCTTATAACAGAAAATTGAAGTATGATATAAACCAAACATGTTTAAATTATAACAACAATTACTCTGCTATATAGAAATGGAGTTGAATTTCAACCTAAGAGACACAGTCAAATTTCATTTCCAGAGCTGATAATACTTATTGTTCAAGACAGTCATTCAAATTTGAGATAATGTTTATTTAAAATTCACCATTAACATATAAATGAAACTTTAAATAAACAAAAAAAAATATATCATTCAAGCTAATGTTTATAGTGAACACACTAATGAACCAACCACATTGATATATGCATTCAATAACTAATCTTGAGACGACAAAGTGAGAAATGGTTTAAACATGAGTATGACACAGCATACAGAGTTCGCATATAAACAGAAGATGACAAACCGAAATATAGGTATATATAAAACCCAAAAATGAATACCATTCACAGCATCATTCGTAGATATCCAGTATTATCCACAACAGAGCTTCAGCTTCAAGTTTGAAGTAATACTAGCAATAGAAATATATTTCAAGAAGTTTTCTTCTACACTTCATCCATCCTCAGTTCATCAAAAATCTTCCTTCATATACTAGTGAGAGTCGGTTTTTGCTATAAATGTTACATGCAACATTATAGGAAATTACTTAACCATAAAAGCATCTAATTACACCAAATGCTAAAAATAGAATCGACTAGCCTGAGTCAAGGCATCTCAGAACATTCTTGGCCATTCAGAATACTCCAACTTGTAACAGATCAGCTATACTTTCATGCCAACGCATCCACCATATCCTGCATTCCTGGAAGAAAGCGGTGATAAAACCATCCTGCATTAAATTCAATAAATACATCATATCAGAAACGATTTAACACAGTTAACCGAAATATTAAAACAAAATTATAAATGCATGCCTGTAAAATCTTCGATTTTACAGACATGCTAAATCAAAATAATCGTTACCTGTCAACAAAGGAAAGATTTTACAGGCATGCTAAATCAAAATAATCGTTACCTGTCAACAAAGGAAAGAACTATTAGGCTTCATTATGAAGAGCGACTACTCTTCTAGCTTCGGCCAATTTAGCTTTCAACCTGATAATTTTGACATTTTGTTTTTCAATTCGTTCCAAAAGCATCTGGTTCGTTTTTAATATGGATTTCTTAGATTTCTTGAATTGATTCTTTTTCACGTTGGCCTTTTTCCACCTGTCAATCCATTCTAACAATTCTTTCTTGAACGTTTTATTCTCTTCTTCCAACAAGGCCGTATACTGTTTGCGTTTTCCTCTAGACTCTGCTTTTTTATCCTGATAGATATTTCCTAATACCTGTTGTAGGGTTTCGTCTTCGCTAGCTACATGAGGAGAACGAGGACTATCACAATGCTGATTGTGTGATGGTTCCAATTGTACAGTGTCGACATCTATTTCTAGTTGATTACCCTCGACCTCACCTGATGGCACATCATTCCCCTGGACAGTGGTGGAATTCCCTACACCCATTGCGCTAGGGACAGGTATCGGAATATCATCCTCAATATCTACAACTGCGGGTTCGGCAACAGTAGATTTGGAAGTCTGTGGATCAGACCTATACCTTGGAGTAGAATGACGACTATGCATGCTCCTGGTGATTCTACGTGAAGATGATAAGTTTCCAACCTTCGACCCTTCCTTATCACAACAAACCTGAGCCAAATGGTTCAGCTTATGCATAGAAATTTTATCACATTCAGCAGGTTTATCAATTTCGTCTTCAGCTGAACCCTCTTTTAATTTTACAGGGTTTCCATCATTATTATCGGGTTGTGATTCATTTAAAATTTCCCTAGAACTGCAAGGAGCTGAAACCCTATCATCATCTTTATCTACCTCATCATCTACAGATGTGCTTATGGCCTCTGGTTCATTATCCTCTGAGCTATCATCCTCAGGATCTATTATTTTTCGTTTCCTACGAGCTCGAGGAGACGAATTAGGCCAATGCTGTGTTGGCCCCAATTTACAATCGACTAGGAATTCATCCCACGACCGACCTTTTGCGGATAATTGAAATTGCAGTAAAATTTTAATCAGTCCATGGTGACACAGACTATTATCAGGGTTATTAAAGTTCCTTACAGACTGTGACATTTTCTTCAGGCTTTGCCACAGATAAAAGGGCAAATTAAGTTTATAACCCTTTACCGCTAACAACAACCGTAAATGATACAAATGCAAATGGGAAAAACGTCCACAACAGGTTACGTATCTTACCAAGATTTCATAGTAAGCTCTCCACTCGGGCTTGAGAAATTTTACAGGCACGCCTACTCTCAATTTCATTTTATCTAGTAAAGGCGTAAACAAAGCCAAACACTTCTTCTTATCCACCATAAGGCCTTTAAACCAGCGTTCTCCCACCTGGGGAAGTTTCGTGGCTTCAGCAATTTTGTCTTCATTGATAACAAACTCAACACCCCCAATTCGCACCCTGTCATTTTTAAAACCCATTGCAAACATTCTGGTAATCTCCACATGATGACCATCAAAGCTTTGAAAGAAATGCGTCCATCCCATTTTCTCGAATTTCTGGGCAACCTCCTGATTAGCTTCAATAATTTCATACCCTGAGATTTCAAAACGATTCAGAGGAGACATGGTTTCTTCAGCACTGTCCGGGCTTAGCCGTGGAATGAAAGGGAACGTGAAAACAGAGGGAATAGGTATCCACACACACGACATGCTAGAAAAGACTTCACATGCTCGAAATCTGATCAAAATCAAATCTCTGAACCTACCATTTTAGTGGGATGGTGATAAATATTACAACCTTCATGCTACACCATGGATTATGCTAACTTATCTGCGTTTTGACCCTGCCAAGTAGTGACCACTACTTAACTTAACGGAACAGCGATACGAAGACTGCTTAACTTGGCGAACCAGCGATATGACAACTGATATAACCATTATTAAGATCATTGATTATTGACAGTGGTTCATTATTAATAGGTACGATGGCGTAGTTCGTAATGAGTGTTAGCAATTAACACTGTCAACAAGGTTTTACCAAACGCATACAATTGTCGAGTCTGTCAAGTGGTGAAGGCCACGTTTCCATGCCAGCTCACCGATCCAAAGGTTTATCAATTTAACCGTTGATTTAGCGCATGGTCAGTTCATCCAACGATCATCATTATTCTATGACATTACGTCGTAATGTGAAGAAGCATAGATTGCGTTTTAAGGTTGAGTAGGTATTAATCAAATGGCCAGCTTGGTGTTTGTTTTATTTATATGTACAAACTATATATATACAACACTAAGTCGAAACCTTTATACATGGTATTAACACACTATAGTATGTATCATTACATAGGGTATTAACCATATGGGAAACGCTTCCTATATAAACCGTCATTTATTGATTAAGTATGATATTGACAAAGTTTATGATAGGATATTACTTATGATATTAGATTCCCAAATTCACTTAGTCTTGAGACTAATAATACCCTAAACAATGAGTTTTATGATATTTCTTTGACACAAACCCTTAAGTCACATAAACTCTTTTCAATATTTTAAACAATTTTCAATAAGAATTTACGAAACTTATCAATCCTTCATTCGAAATCCAAGTTCGATGATCAAATCCTTATCAGCTTTTAGAGTCATTAATTACTTTTTCTTTGATTAAGAGCACCTTCAGAATCAAAGATTCTGAAGGAGCTCTATATAAATTTTAATTCATTTTTCACATAAAGGACTGATCACTCTTCACTTTGTCAAGAAGTGAAGAGGTTGTTGCTTGCTGCCAACAAATGGCGACGACCTGGGAGAACCAGTTATCTCTGCTTAAAATGAGATGATTAAAACGAAATCTTAGAAACCTGTTAAAGATAATCAAAATCCTTTATTCATATCAAACCTTTATTTATTCAGATTCATAAGTATAACCCAGAAATGTTTCATCTTTTGAAACAAACATATGATTAGAGATAAGCTTATAGATATCATTATCAAAACCAGTGCTTCTTAGTAAGAATGATCTTACCATCAGTCTCGAATACCTTTCCTCTGAAAACTATCTAGAACCTGTTCCTTGGTTTAGTAATTTCTTGTTTCTTGCTTTGCTGTTCTTTTCTTTTAAATGATAATTCTGCCTGAAGACTACTACCTGGGTTTGGTGTCCCAACGTGATAGTATCATTCACGAGAGTTGTCTGAAATAAGCAGGCCGACTCGTGATGAGATCTCCTGTCTTTTAATTTAAAATCAAAAGCCATCACCCTGGTGATCAGAAATGAAGTTATTCCAGGCAACACTGATGATCATGATTAGGTCGGCTCATTACTGAGACCTCCTATTCTTCAGGCAAAAGTTATGTTTTATTGGGATTTTCATTGATTTTGTTTTAACTAAAATGAGAGATCATTACCCAGCATGGTAACCAAATAGTAATGTCAGTCATAAATACCACCAGAAAATGAATCAGCTGGCTCGTGATGAGACCCCTTATCTCTTGGTTTTAAGACCAAAATCCATCACTAGTTTCCTAATAATGTCATACCAGAGATATTTATGATTCTGATCAGACCGGCTCATTACTGAGACCTTCCGTCTCTCACTTTAGCTTGTTATTAGCTGGAACAGATGCTAAACAGTCTTCAAATGACAAAAGTTTTCTAAACCAATGATAAAAATCTGTAAAATTTTTTCAAAAGCACGGGCTTTGAGAAAGATATATAATAAACTATCCTTATTAAAAAAAATAACCAGATGAAAGAAAAATACGGGAAACATTTATAAATAGAACTAACGAAGATTTTTTACAAACTCAAGAAATTTTGATCAACCCGAACAACTTTAAAAGATTTCAGTTCAAGTCAAAATTTTCAAGACTGATGAGAAAACTGATCTTATTGATATATATTAATTACGATTGTCAATCACATATTTCTGTTTTGAGGACTAGTTATATACCTGAATTTTATCAACCTGAAATATCTGATATTAACAGATATTGACTCATATACAGTTAGCTAGTATATATACAAAAATATAAAAACTATTTATAACAGTGAATAAGTATATACAATTTAGACAGCAATTATTAACAGAAATATTTCTTAAGAATCAGTCCGTTCACAGGGAATGTATCAGACTGTCCTTCAAGTGTTTGCAATGGAAAGGTACTTGGACCTATTTTTTCAGAAATAACAAAGGGGCCTAACCAAAGTTTTTGAAACTTAGTATGACTACCCTTAACTTCATGAGCTTTATCCCATTTTAAGACCAAGTCTCCCACCTGGAATTCACGATCAGAACTAAATGATTGGTCAAACCACGACTTAACAATCTGTTGATGTTTGTTAAAGTGTTGTTTTGACTGTTCTCTTTCTTCTTCTAATTTTAATAATGCATTAATTCTTTTCTCCATTGCTGGGCATTCTTCTTCTTGGACAGACTGAGCTAACTGTAACGAAGGTAAAAATAAATTTGGTGGAAGAATAGCTTCAGTCCCATACACTAAGAAAAATGGTGAATTACCTATTGCAACTTTTGGAGTTACTCTGTCTGCCCAGAGAGCATTAACCAATTCTGTATGCCAATTCCTATGGTGAACTGAAACAGTTCTTTTAAGAATTTTCAATAAATTTTTATTTGTTGATTCAGCCAGACCATTCCCATGAGGATGGTAATTAGCTGAATACCTGATTCTTATTCCTTTTTCTAAAGCGAACTGACTCAATTCAATTGATGAAAAATATGATGCATTATCAAAAACCAAAGAATCAGGAACACCAAATCTTGTTATGATAAAGAAATCCAGAAATAATATAACTTGATTAGTATTCACAACCTTCAATGGTGCAGCCTCAGCCCAACGAGTGAAATAATCAGTTGCAGTTATTATGTACTTGTGTCGCATTGATGAGGGAAGGTTTATTGGACCTATTATATCGATACCCCACTGCTGAAAAGGTCTTTCAGCTGAAACAGGTTGTAAAGGGAAAGCAGATTTTTTAACTTTTCCTGCGGCAAGTTGACACTCTTGACACCTTCTAACGAAAGTATAAGAATCTCGAAACAAGGTAGGCCAATAATAACCATCCCTAAGAATCTTATGAGCTGTGGTTTCTCCACCAAAATGACCTCCCGCTGGTCCAGAATGCAATTCTTTCAGAATTGTTTCTGTTTCATCTTTATCCAAACACCGGAGGTATACCCCATCTGAATTTCTTCGAAAAAGGACATTATCTATTAATAAGTACGGGGTAGATTTCAATCTTAGTGCTCTTTTCTTCCTTGGATCTAAGTAATCAGGGGCAGTCCCTGTTTCGAGAAGTACTCGTATGTCTGTGTACCAGGAATCTTGAGGTGGTGGATAAAAATAAATTTCTCTAGTAAGTAAATCTTCATCAATGACAATTTCGGTTTTATCATCAGACAAATGAGCAGCTTCAGCAGCTAGTTTACACAATCCTTGCCCTTTAACTATTGTTGATGGTTTGATTTCTAGGTCATACTCTTGGAGAGCTGTCATCCAAGGTGCCCTTTTTTCTCCTAAATCCTTCTGTACCAACAAATTTCTTACTGAAGAATAAGGTACAATTACTTTCGTTTTGGATTTTAACAAGTAAGGACGAAAATGTTTTACCGCTTTAAAAACAGCATAAGCTTGTTTATCCACTTCATGATAGTTTAGTTCAGCACCTTTGAAATTTGAACTCATGAACGAAATTGGAACCTCATTATTTTGTTGGTTTAATTGAGTTAACACTGCTGCATATGCAATATCAGAAGCGAAGGTATATAATATAAAATCCTTGTTAAAATCTGGACTTAGAAGGCTAGGAGCTTCTGAGATAGCTTCTAAAATTTTCTGGAAAGATTCTTTTTCAGTTTGTCCCCAACTAAACACAGCATCTTTTTTAATCATTTTCTGCAAAGGACGAACAGTCTCTGAAAAACTAGGGATGAATCTCCTGACAAAATTAATTTTCCCTAAGAATGACTGCATTCCTTTCTTGCTGGAAGGGAAAGTAATCTTTGAAATAGCTTGTGTTCTTTCCGGATCAATCATGATTCCATGTTTTGATACTACACATCCTAACAAGATACCTTCTGAAACAGCAAATATTGTTTTCTTAGGATTTAAAGATATTCCAAATTTTCTACATCGTTCAAACACTTTTCTCAAATGGTTAAGATGATCAGGGCGATGTTTAGAGTAGACAGTAACGTCGTCCAAATAGACAACGACTGAATGATTAATCAAGCCTCTAAAGGCAATATCCATTGCTCGTTGAAATGTTGCTCCCGCATTGATTAATCCAAAGGGCATCTTACGGTATGCATACGTTCCCCATGGAGTTCTAAAAGCTGTTTTTAATTGATCATCCAGGGAGACTAATATTTGGTTGTACCCTGAGAAACCATCAAGGAGAGACAGTATCTCAGCCCCAGATACTTTCTGAAGAATTTGTTCCATGGGTGGAACTGGGTAGTTATCTTTTTCAGAAGCTTTATTTAAATTTCTAAAATCGACACATAATCGAATATCCCCATTTTTCTTTCTGACTGGAACTAAGTTTGCTACCCACTGAGTGTGTCTGACAGGAAAAATGATTCTGGCAGTTAGCAATTTATTCAATTCCTTTTTTATTGTTGGTTCTAATGATGGGTGATATTTTCTTAATTTCTGCTGAAAAGGTTTTGATTCTTGCTTAATTGGAATTATATGTTGCATGACTTGAGTATTAAATGTTTTTAAGTCATCATATGTCCACGCAAATATATCTTTAAACTCTTTAAATAATTTTATGAAAGCTGTTCTTTCTACAGGATCACAATCTATTCCTAGGTTTATAGTTTGGGGATTAGATTCCGTTCCCAAATTGATGGTTTCATATTTCATGCAAGAGCTATTGGTTTTACAATTTGGAACTGATTTAAACTTATCCTGCAGATCAAAAAACTTTTCTAATCTCAATACTGAGTTGGGGACTGGTTTTACCTGTTCAAAAGCCTTCTCAACTGAACAAAAATCATTAATTACCGAAAAATCTCGTAAATTGTCGTCATGAGTGATTTCATCTATCGCTGATTCTTTAAAAATTCCATCGTTTGTCAGAAAATGCAGTACCTGTGTATCATTATCAAACACACGCCAATTAAAAATGTTATCAGGTATGGAAGGTCTAAAAATTAATTCAACAGAAAAGAATTCTGGCGAAAAATTTTCTGAAGGAATCAATTTGGAAGCTACATTTGCCAATAAGTCTGCTTCTTGGTTTTGACTTCTAGGAACAGAATTTATGTTAAATGCATCAAAATATGTAATAAGATTCCATACCTCCTTCTGATAACTTTGCAAATGTTCAGATAAACAATGAATGGAATTACGCACCTGTCTAACGATGATTTCTGAATCGCCAAAGACCACAATCTCTTTGATGCCCAAATCGATTGCTTTTTTCAATCCTTGAATCAAAGCTTCATATTCAACCATATTATTTGTACAACTAAATTCTAGTCTACAGGCTATACAAGTCTTTTTACCTTGAGGATCTATTAGCAGACAACCGGCGCCCGCTCCTTCCTTATATTTTGCACCATCGAAATAAAGAGTCCAAATAGAATTATGTGCAATTACTTTGCTTTCTATGATATTTACAATATTTACATTATTTTCATCACCAATGGTTTCCTTAAGGGAACAGTTAGGAGAAATAACTGTTACATTGCAAATCTCAGATTGCTGGCTGCTTACTGGAAGGAGAGAGTTTTCAGCTTTGAAATCTCCAAAACCTAACTCATACATGTAGTTTCCCATAATGGAATCAGAAAATAACACAGGTTCACTAGGATCATGTAATTCTGTAACAGTATGTTTCATGTACCTTTCTCTTTGTATCTTTATCTGATTTGCTTTTCCATTTTTTGGTAACCACAAGGTTGACCAATCAGTGGCAAAGAAACCATTTAGCTGTTGAGACCAATCCCTACTTAAGAACAGTCCATATGCATCAGGTATATCAGCGATTACGATATCTATGATTTGATAGACTGAAGGATTACAAGCAACCCTAACTAAGACATCTTTCATCTCTCCGACAACCTTCACATTTGTTCTATCTAATTGAGTTATTTGTGCATTGGATGGGACAAATTTGCCATTTAATTTCTTACACACAGATAAAGGCATAACATTAGAAGATGCTCCTGAATCTACCATGCAATTGTGGACATTTCTATTAAAAATTTCAAAGGTAAGTAAGAATGGAGGTGTAGTTGACTTAGAGTTCTTACCTATCAAAGAAGCTTTATCAGCTGATGTTTTCCCTTTATCAGTTGCTGTTGGATCATTGCCTAAACTGTTTGCAGCAACATTTTGCTTTGTATTAGGGATGATCGTGATTACCGCAGGATTGATAATAGGACTACCAGGCATTGGATAGATTTGAAGGAGATCGTACATACTAATGTTTGCACGTGTCTTCTTCAAATCTTCAATTATGTCATATTGTAAATCCAACTTCGGAGCGTTTTGAATGGTTTGGGTAGCCTTATTTGACTGAGTTTGTTTATTCAGTTGTGAGTTATTATTATCAGTGTTTGAAGTTGAGCTTGAAGCACCGGGATTATTTGCAATTGTTTTACTACGCATATTATATGCGTGTTGTCCTGGGGGTGGGCTTCTGTTCTCATGTTTTTTCACAAAATTATCCCAGAAGTGTCCATTAATTTGTTGAGGTTCTTCTGATTCATCTTCATTTTCAGATTCTTCATCCTCTTTGTTCTGATTTATTTCTTGACTAGTTGTTTCAGATAAAGAGAGAACAGCTCGAATTGTGTTAAAGATCTCTTCATTAGCAGCTATATCTGGGGGTGCATTCTTAATGTCTGCGTTTGGGTTTGGTCTAAATTGATTTCTGAAGTAATCCCTAGAAGGGGAAGCTTCAGAGCTAGTTTTTTTTAACCCAATAACTTCATTAGTTAACGTTCGAATAGCATTCTGTAGCTGTTCCACATCGAAAGCTTTATCTTTATCTGAACTAGATCTTTCTACTTTCTTTCGAGGAAAAGAATCAGTTTTACCACTCCTTTCTGGTTCATAAGACATAAAATCTTTTTCTACTTTAATTGCCTAAACAAATGTTTCTATCAGTGTTGTTTTTCCAGCTCTCTTAACAAACATTCCAGAATTCCTAGGTAAGGCTGATGTATAATTTTCGATGATTATATCTTCCGGTGGTTGAGAAGCAATTGGAATTTTATTTTTTAATGTTAGAAACCTTTGATTGAAGTCTTTAATCCTTTCTTTGGGTTCCATTTTAATTCTAGATAATTCTAGGGCTAAAAGAGCAGGTGTTTTATCTTCCCCAAATTTATCTAAAAAAACTTTATTAAATTCCTCCCAGTTTGTAATAGATCCTTGTACTAATGAAAAATACCAGGTAGAGGCTCTTCCCTCAAAAGTGAGAGGAAATAATCGACAGACAACATCCTCATGCTGAACATTTAAGGTTTGAACAGCTAACATGAATTTATCAATATGCACCTCTGCTGGTTCTTTGTCATCTGGGTTAAATTTAGGAAGAATTTTATCTGAATGTTTTGGTAATGGGTGTTGTACCCCAGGAATTGCTACAGCAGCTGCCCTTAACCAAGGGAGCTGTGGATTGGGTGGAGGGGGTGGAGGATTACCTCCTCCTCCTGCATTTCCTGCCATTGGACTGCCTTGAGAACTAGAAGAACTCTCAGAATGAGAAGATCTTGGACTGTTAGGCGGTGACTCAGGAGGAGAAGGTGGCTGATCAGAACCACTTCCCGAAATTAACCTCCTTGTGGTATTGGTTTGTGTGATCTGTCTTTGATAACTTTCAGCTTGATGTTGAGGAGTATTATCAGTTATTTCCAAATCTTCTGTAACTATGGTCAATTGTGGGTTATGTCGCTGTTGTCTAGGAAGACCATAATCTATTGGAGCAATACCTAACTGATTTGTGTAAGCTCTAGTAAGGATATGTCTGGATTCTTCTAGAGTTTGAGCACTTTGTGCGGGAGTAAATGGAGAAGTAATAGGATCACGTTCAAGGATATTCCTTACAGTTTCACTAAGAGGTGATCTACTAATTTCCGAAGATTGTTGGCTGGTTGGAAATGTTTCATTAGTCTCACCTGCCATTACTTAATTCAGGCCCTCCTTCTAGCGCCATTTGTTGGCCTGATTTTATGAATCAGAGCCAATAAAGAGGTTTTATCCACACAATCAACTTAAAGCAGTATCCGGTGTGTTTAAATTAACAAGACCTCGCAGGTTATGGTCCTGCTACCAGCTAGTTTGTCTCTTAAGGAAACCTCAAAACTAGCAAAATCTAACCTATTGTAATGTTTATCCTATCTATATATTTACAAATGTCCTAAACTGCTTTCGGAAAGAAAGACTTCAATTTTTGTGAAATTTTCTAAGTATGAAAGTTTAATTACAGTATGCAGAATGATTTAACAATGCTAAAAAATAAAATAAACTTAAAACTAACCTATCTATCCTATTTAACCCTATCTCAGCTGAGAGCAGATTTGAAACTAAGATTAATTATTAATCTTATAACAGAAAATTGAAGTATGATATAAACCAAACATGTTTAAATTATAACAACAATTACTCTGCTATATAGAAATGGAGTTGAATTTCAACCTAAGAGACACAGTCAAATTTCATTTCCAGAGCTGATAATACTTATTGTTCAAGACAGTCATTCAAATTTGAGATAATGTTTATTTAAAATTCACCATTAACATATAAATGAAACTTTAAATAAACAAAAAAAAATATATCATTCAAGCTAATGTTTATAGTGAACACACTAATGAACCAACCACATTGATATATGCATTCAATAACTAATCTTGAGACGACAAAGTGAGAAATGGTTTAAACATGAGTATGACACAGCATACAGAGTTCGCATATAAACAGAAGATGACAAACCGAAATATAGGTATATATAAAACCCAAAAATGAATACCATTCACAGCATCATTCGTAGATATCCAGTATTATCCACAACAGAGCTTCAGCTTCAAGTTTGAAGTAATACTAGCAATAGAAATATATTTCAAGAAGTTTTCTTCTACACTTCATCCATCCTCAGTTCATCAAAAATCTTCCTTCATATACTAGTGAGAGTCGGTTTTTGCTATAAATGTTACATGCAACATTATAGGAAATTACTTAACCATAAAAGCATCTAATTACACCAAATGCTAAAAATAGAATCGACTAGCCTGAGTCGAGGCATCTCAGAACATTCTTGGCCATTCAAAATACTCCAACTTGTAACAGATCAGCTATACTTTCATGCCAACGCATCCACCATATCCTGCATTCTTGGAAGAAAGCGGTGATAAAACCATCCTGCATTAAATTCAATAAATACATCATATCAGAAACGATTTAACACAGTTAACCGAAATATTAAAACAAAATTATAAATGCATGCCTGTAAAATCTCCGATTTTACAGACATGCTAAATCAAAATAATCGTTACCTGTCAACAAAGGAAAGAACTATTAGGCTTCATTATGAAGAGCGACTACTCTTCTAGCTTCGGCCAATTTAGCTTTCAACCTGATAATTTTGACATTTTGTTTTTCAATTCGTTCCAAAAGCATCTGGTTCGTTTTTAATATGGATTTCTTAGATTTCTTGAATTGATTCTTTTTCACGTTGGCCTTTTTCCACCTGTCAATCCATTCTAACAATTCTTTCTTGAACGTTTTATTCTCTTCTTCCAACAAGGCCGTATACTGTTTGCGTTTTCCTCTAGACTCTGCTTTTTTATCCTGATAGATATTTCCTAATACCTGCTGTAGGGTTTCGTCTTCGCTAGCTACATGAGGAGAACGAGGACTATCACAATGCTGATTGTGTGATGGTTCCAATTGTACAGTGTCGACATCTATTTCTAGTTGATTACCCTCGACCTCACCTGATGGCACATCATTCCCCTGGACAGTGGTGGAATTCCCTACACCCATTGCGCTAGGGACAGGTATCGGAATATCATCCTCAATATCTACAACTGCGGGTTCGGCAACAGTAGATTTGGAAGTCTGTGGATCAGACCTATACCTTGGAGTAGAATGACGACTATGCATGCTCCTGGTGATTCTACGTGAAGATGATAAGTTTCCAACCTTCGACCCTTCCTTATCACAACAAACCTGAGCCAAATGGTTCAGCTTATGCATAGAAATTTTATCACATTCAGCAGGTTTATCAATTTCGTCTTCAGCTGAACCCTCTTTTAATTTTACAGGGTTTCCATCATTATTATCGGGTTGTGATTCATTTAAAATTTCCCTAGAACTGCAAGGAGCTGAAACCCTATCATCATCTTTATCTACCTCATCATCTACAGACGTGCTTATGGCCTCTGGTTCATTATCCTCTGAGCTATCATCCTCAGGATCTATAATTTTTCATTTCCTACGAACTCGAGGAGACGAATTAGGCCAATGCTGTGTTGGCCCCAATTTACAATCGACTAGGAATTCATCCCACGACCGACCTTTTGCGGATAATTGAAATTGCAGTAAAATTTTAATCAGTCCATGGTGACACAGACTATTATCAGGGTTATTAAAGTTCCTTACAGACTGTGACATTTTCTTCAGGCTTTGCCACAGATAAAAGGGCAAATTAAGTTTATAACCCTTTACCGCTAACAACAACCGTAAATGATACAAATGCAAATGGGAAAAACGTCCACAACAGGTTACGTATCTTACCAAGATTTCATAGTAAGCTCTCCACTCGGGCTTGAGAAATTTTACAGGCACGCCTACTCTCAATTTCGTTTTATCTGGTAAAGGCGTAAACAAAGCCAAACACTTCTTCTTATCCACCATAAGGCCTTTAAACCAGCGTTCTCCCACCTGGGGAAGTTTCGTGGCTTCAGCAATTTTGTCTTCATTGATAACAAACTCAACACCCCCAATTCGCACCCTGTCATTTTTAAAACCCATTGCAAACATTCTGGTAATCTCCACATGATGACCATCAAAGCTTTGAAAGAAATGCGTCCATCCCATTTTCTTGAATTTCTGGGCAACCTCCTGATTAGCTTCAATAATTTCATACCCTGAGATTTCAAAACGATTCAGAGGAGACATGGTTTCTTCAGCACTGTCCGGGCTTAGCCGTGGAATGAAAGGGAACGTGAAAACAGAGGGAATAGGTATCCACACACACGACATGCTAGAAAAGACTTCACATGCTCGAAATCTGATCAAAATCAAATCTCTGAACCTACCATTTTAGTGGGATGGTGATAAATATTACAACCTTCATGCTACACCATGGATTATGCTAACTTATCTGCATTTTGACCCTGCCAAGTAGTGACCACTACTTAACTTAACGGAACAGCGATACGAAGACTGCTTAACTTGGCGAACCAGCGATATGACAACTGATATAACCATTATTAAGATCATTGATTATTGACAGTGGTTCATTATTAATAGGTACGATGGCGTAGTTCGTAATGAGTGTTAGCAATTAACACTGTCAACAAGGTTTTACCAAACGCATACAATTGTCGAGTCTGTCAAGTGGTGAAGGCCACGTTTCCATGCCAGCTCACCGATCCAAAGGTTTATCAATTTAACCGTTGATTTAGCGCATGGTCAGTTCATCCAACGATCATCATTATTCTATGACATTACGTCGTAATGTGAAGAAGCATAGATTGCGTTTTAAGGTTGAGTAGGTATTAATCAAATGGCCATCTTGGTGTTTGTTTTATTTATATGTACAAACTATATATATACAACACTAAGTCGAATCCTTTATACATGGTATTAACACACTATAGTATGTATCATTACATAGGGTATTAACCATATGGGAAACGCTTCCTATATAAACCGTCATTTATTGATTAAGTATGATATTGACAAAGTTTATGATAGGATATTACTTATGATATTAGATTCCCAAATTCACTTAGTCTTGAGACTAATAATACCCTAAACAATGAGTTTTATGATATTTCTTTGACACAAACCCTTAAGTCACATAAACTCTTTTCAATATTTTAAACAATTTTCAATAAGAATTTACGAAACTTATCAATCCTTCATTCGAAAGCCAAGTTCGATGATCAAATCCTTATCAGCTTTTAGAGTCATTAATTACTTTTTCTTTGATTAAGAGCACCTTCAGAATCAAAGATTCTGAAGGAGCTCTATATAAATTTTAATTCATTTTTCACATAAAGGACTGATCACTCTTCACTTTGTCAAGAAGTGAAGAGGTTGTTGCTTGCTGCCAACAACAAGTCATATGATCCTAAGGGTAAAACATTCAGATAAATTTGTGTTTTTAACTGACTTATAAATACTTCCCAATCCTTCACAAAATCTATAACTTTTCTTTTTGTACCTGTTGCAAGCGGAACTAACCATGCATTATCAAATTTCTCTACTTTTAACTTGCAACGGTTTACCAAAGTAGGTGAAATATAACTCAGATTTGCACCTGGATCTATCAGAATAGAAATAGACTCGTTTTTTATTATACCTTCAATTTTGACCATGGATGTTTGATGGTTAGCTTGACGATTTTCCAATGCTGCATTTATCCTGGGCATTTCTCTTGCCATATCTCCAACCGTAGGTTCTGCTTGCATAGTGTGAATATTGTTGGTTGTCCTCTTGTTGCGTGGGCAATCTGCTCTCTTATGTGGTCCGCCACAGTCATAGCACTTCATAGGTCCTTTCTGTTCAGCAAACCTGTTGTTGTTATTATTGTTATTGCTGTGATTATTATTGTTAGGTACATTTCTTGCAGCAGTAAATTTCTGAGATGCATGATTTCTGTAATTATTATGACTAGGAAAATTTCTGTTATTAAAACTTTTCTTTAAGCTTCCAGAATTATGATTAAAATTCTTCTTTTTATAATCAAACTGATTAGTCTTATTGTTCTTCCAGCCAGTTGTTCCTTCTCTTTTTTCTGTTTTGATCAAAACAAAAATTGGCTTTTCTCATGGCCTCTTCCAAAGTGGAATGGTTATCATACTCGATACGGTCCTTTATATTGAAAGGTAGACATCTGAGAAACCTTTGCACTTTAGGCTTTTCCTCGACCATGTAAGGCACATACCTCAGCAAGCTAAGGAACTTGCTTCACAATTCTTTCATGTTCATTGTACCCAACTTCAAATCGTAAAACTCCTTTGACTTATGTTCAAAATATTGCTTTGACAAAAACTTCTTTTTAAACAAACTTTTAAACATATTTCATGTTACTTCTTTTTATTTTATACTCTTAATTCTTTTAAGATCCTGCCACCAAATATCTGCCTTTCCGGTCATATTGTAAATAGCCATCTTGGCTTTTAATTGAGAAGAGTAATCCTAAATATTAAAGTACTTCTTCATTCCAGATAGCCAAGCTTCTGTTAAGATCTCGGCAATCCAAACTTGTTTTATTTCTACTGTTATTTAGAGTTATTCTACTGTTAATGTAATAACAGGAACTTTGAGATGATACTAAGATGTTTGACTAGCTCAATGTATAGAAATAAATGCAGTTGTATGTTTTGTTTTATGACAATAAAACATGTGGTTTGACGTTATGGTTAAGAACTTTTTAAAAAATGATATGCCAGCTCTGTCAAAACGAAAGTTTGCGAAATGAAAATATTTAGGGTTTAGGTTTTTCTATTGAGTCCTGGAAGTTTTAGAAAAACTAAAAACAGGCTCTGTTATGTATGTTTATTCTGTATGTTGTAATGAAGATAAAGTGCAGAGATAGAATTTCAAACTAAAATAAGCTTTGAGAAGAAAACATGAAACATAAACCCTAGCTTAACTTTTAACTTGACAGAATATTAATGTACAGTATACTTGGAAAGTAAATATTTACAACTATAGATTCAAAATAATCTACTGTAGAGAATACAGTAAACCTGGAAATGTTTAATGAACATGAGGAGAGAAAAAAAACATGGGGTTATGATAATTGATACTGAATATTAATAGTAGGAAAACTGACGAAATGTACAGAACTAATCTTGTCATTCATTTGGCAATATGCCTATCAAATCTACTTACAATTAATTTATTCTCTGTACTAGAGTATGATGCCGATTCATTAGCATGCGGAAAAATGCAGAGAACATCTTATTCAATTCATCATAAAAATCAGTACTATTCAGAATCCTATTTAACTTAAAAATAAAAATAAATGTGTGTGTTCAGTCATATCCTTGGAAACAGTAAATTAACGATAATAGATAGAAATTTTAACTCCATGAATTTAGAAAGATAAGTAAAACCTGTAAATGAAGATAGGGCTGACAAACACCCAAGGAGTCCTGTTCCTCCCAACCTATTTCAGAAGAAGATGCAAAATACTGGCTTCTTGTGAACCCCCGAGCCTGCTTACTGAGCCACTAAGTAGATGGAATCTGTGTAGAAGCAAGGCACTCAAAAATGCCTTCAGCAATCAGCATCAAACTCCTGTAAAAACATGCCTTTAGCACTCAGCATCAAACCCTTGAACTCAATGGAGTTTGGAAGGCTCACAACATGATCAACAACTTAGCATATCCCCTCACCAAATCTCTTGGGTGCAAACACAGCAAAACCCCAAGGTAAATTTCCTCGTCAGGAAAAGTGATGAACCTCAGTTCATAATTTGATGGCTATTATATAGACTTCCTAGGTATTTAGTGGTCTGTTTGGAATAAATGAGCCTCAAGCTCCAGTCCCATCTTTCAAGGCACTATGACCACATTTCAAGGGAGTTGTCCCATACCAACAGCTAGTTAGTTGCATCATGATGCTGCCACTTGTCCATTGCCTTCTAGCCCAAATTCCATTCCACCTAGTGGATCAGTAACCATTATTTCAACAGTCCTCTTAGGTGTTTGTCTCCTATTTTATTTATTAAATAATAAAATATTGTGCAAATTACAGTCATCCTTGGACACCTGTCGAACATAAAACTTTACAATAAAAGTTAACATAATGTTTCCTAACACAAAATGTTCTTCAGCAAAAAGGGTATGTTACAAACACCCCCAGTCAAGCTCAACATCGTCCTCGATGTTGCTTATTCATCATTAAGTTCCTCATGGAACAGAACTCGATATGCTGCCCGCATATTACTTCCCAGTTCCCAAGTAGCTTCATCAGGGCTAAGGTGCTTCCATTGCACCTTTACCTTCCCTATGGTGTGATTCCGAAGCATAATTTCCCTCTGGTCGAGAATATAGTCCAGTTCCACCTGAAAATCTCCTTCGGGTTCCACCTGTATGTCATTTCAATTAAGTACATGAGTAGCATCGTGCACATACCTCCTTAAAACAAAAATGTGAAAAACATTATGGATTTTTAAATTATATGGAAATGCCAATTGATATGCAACAGCTCTTATCCTTGATAGGATTTCGAATGGTCCACAATACCTTGGTGCTAGTTTAGCACAACTCCCAAGCTTCAAAGAACTTTTCTTGGGTTTTACCTTTATAAAAACATGGTCTCCTACCTGAAATTCTCTTTCAGTGCATTTCAAATCTGCATAGCTTTTCTGCCGATCTTGGGCAACCTTTAAATTATCTTGAACCTGTTTCATGGTTATCTCCATTTCTTTCAATAAATCTGGTCCTAACATTAATCTGTCTACAGGATTATCCCAAGAAATAGGAGTACAACATTTTCTTCCATACAAAATCTCAAATGGACTTAACTTAGCAGATGCTTGATAATTATTATTGTAGGCAAATTCTGCTAAATGTAAGAAATCTTCCCACTTAGATGGCCAATCTTTAACATACAATCTTAAAATGTTTTCTAAAATATGATTTACCCTTTCTGTTTGACCATCAGTTTGTGGGTGGAAAGAAGTGCTGAAATTTAGTTTAGTATTTAATCCTTTAAACAGTGCTGTCCAAAAATTTGCGGTGAACTTAGAGTCCCTCTCTGAAATAATTACCTTTGGAATTCCGTGCAAGCGAAAAATTTTCTTCATGAAAATATCTACAATGTTAGAACCCTTGAAATTAGTTTTAACAGGAATAAAATGAGCAGCTTTACTAAGTTTATCAACAACAACCATGATGGAGTCATTCTGCTTCTGATTTCTAGGAAAACCAGTGATAAAATCAGTACTTATAATTACCCATTTCCATTCTGGAATTGGTAAGGGATGCAATAGCCTAGTTGGATGTTGATGTTCAGCTTTAATAGTCTGACATTCAAAACATCTAGCTATGTATTCAGCCACTTCATTCTTCATGTTGGGCCAAAAATAATCTTATCTTAACATAGTTATCATTTTCTGATAACCAGGATGTCCTGAATAAAGACTCTTATGAACTTCACCCAAAATCAACAACTTAACTTTCGACATATTAGGCACATAAATTTTGTTTTTATAAGTTAGGAATCCTTTTTCATTAATACTGTAATCTGTTATTAAATTTTCAGATGAATTTTCAGCCACTTTAGCATGTAATTTCTGGTAATTTTCATCTTGCTTAATTCCTTCTTCGATCTAATTTTCCAGATCTGTTTTAAACATGTTGATTGCTGCCACAAAGTTTAATTTGGCATTTCTCCTCAAGGCATCAGCAACTTTGTTTTCCTTCCCTTTGATGTGTTGAATCTCGAAATCATACTTGCTAAGGAAAGCTATCCATCTAGCTTGCCTTGCATTAAGATTCGTTTGGACCAATAAATACTTTAGACCTTTATTATTTGACATTAGAATAATTTTTCTTCCAATCAAGTGATGGTACCACATTTTCAGTGCATGTATCACGGCTACCAACTCAAGATCATAAGTTGCATAATTATTTTCATGAATTTTTAATTTCCTTGACTCAAAAGCAATGGCATGACCTTCCTGACTTAATACCCCTCCAAGTCCATCGTTGCATGCATCCATACATACGACAAAGTCCTTATTGGGATCTGCAATTTTTAAGATGTGTGCAGTAGTTAATAATTCTTTTAACTTATTAAAGCTTTCTTGACACTTTTGATCCCATACGAATTTCTTCCCTTTCTTCTGCAAAGATCTGATGGGGTTAGCAATTATAGAGAATCCATCAATAAACTTTCTATAATAACCTGTTATTCACATGAATGACCATACATCAGTTACGTCTTTGGGGACAGGCCATTCATTAATTGCTTTTATCATCTCAGGGTCAACAGAAATTTCGTCTTTAAAAATTATATGACATAAATATTGTATTTTATCTTTATAAAAGTCACATTTACTGAACTTAGCATAAAGATTATGTTCTCTTAGTACGTGCAAAATTATTTTTAAATGTTCATCATTCTCTTATTTAGTTTTTTAGTAAACCAGAATATCATCAATGAAAACTACTACAAACTTATCCAAATATTTATGTAGAACATTGTTCATTAAACACATGAACACTGCCGGTGCGTTGGTTAGCCCAAAAGGCATAACTACGAACTTGTAGTGTCCATAACGTGTTCTAAATGTAGTTTTCAATATATCTTCGTCTTTTATTTTGACCCTATGATATACCGACCTTAAATCAATTTTAGTGAATATCTCTGCTCTGCGTACTTGATCAAATAGATCATCTATGTGGGGTAAGGGATATCGGTTCTTAATTGTCATTTTATTAAGATGACGGTAATCGATGCATAATCGCATGGTATCATCCTTCTTCTTAACAAAAATTACTGGTGCTCCCCTGGGAGACACACTAGGCCTTATGTAGTTTTTATCTATTAATTCTTTCAGCTAAGATTTTAACTCATTTAACTCCAAAATATTCACCCTGTAGGGAGCCTTCGAGTTTGGTATTGCACCGGGTACTAGCTCAATGGTGAAATCAAGTTCCCTTTTCGGAGGTAATCCTAGAATTTCTTCCGGAAATACGTCAGAAAAGTCCCTAAGGATGGGAATATCCTCTAGTTTTAACTTGTCTTCATTAGATGAACACTCGTCATTAATAACATTAACAACAAACATTTTACATCCTTTTCTAGCAGCTCTCTTTACTTGTAGAGAAGAAATCTATCTTACTGAAATCTTCCTATGAATTCCTTTTACTATTTCTATGTTACCTTCATTATTTAAATAGGTAAAATATTTTTTATAACAATTCAGTAAAACTCTATGTTGTTCAAGCCAGTCCATACCAATCAAGAAGTCATATGATACTAAGGGTAAAGCATTGAGATTAATTTGCGTTTTTAACTAACTTATAAATACTTCACAATCTTTCAAAAAATCTATGACTTTTCTTTATGTACCTGTTGCAAGCTGAACTAACCATGCATTATCAAATTTCTCTACTTTTAACTTGCAACGGTTTACCAAAGTAGGTGAAATATAACTTAGATTTGCACATGGATCTATCAGAATAGAAATAGACTCGTTTTTTATTATACCTTCAATTTCGACCATGGATGTTTGATGGTCAACTTGACGATTTTCCAGCGCTGCATTTTTCCTGGGCATTTCTCTTGCGATATCT
Source organism: Larix kaempferi (assembly GCA_027924585.1). Taxonomy (NCBI): domain Eukaryota; kingdom Viridiplantae; phylum Streptophyta; class Pinopsida; order Pinales; family Pinaceae; genus Larix; species Larix kaempferi. Next base: position 7,178,078 of record BSBM01000307.1, on the reverse strand, counting down.
CCAACTGTAGGTTCTGCTTGCATAGTGTGAATATTGTTGGTTGTCCTCTTGTTGCGTGGGCAATCTGCTCTCTTATGTGGTCCGCCACAGTCATAGCACTTCATAGGTCCTTTCTGTTCAGCAAACCTATTGTTGTTATTATTGTTATTGTTGTGATTATTATTGTTAGGTATGTTTCTTGCAGCAGTAAATTTCTGAGATGCATGATTTCTGTAATTATTATTACTAGGAAAATTTCTGTTATTAAAACTTTTCTTTAAGCTTCCATAATTATGATTAAAATTCTTCTTTTTATAATCAAACTGATTAGTCTTACTGCTCTTCCAGCCAGTTGTTCCTTCTCTTTTTTCTGTTTTGATCAAAATAGAAATTGGCTTTTCTCATGGCCTCTTCCAAAGTGGAAGGGTTATCATACTCGATACGGTCCTTTATATTGAAAGGTAGACAGCTGAGAAACCTTTGCACTTTAGGCTTTTCCTCGACCATGTAAGGCACATACCTCAACAAGCTAAGGAACTTGCTTCACAATTCTTTCATGTTCATTGTACCCAACTTCAAATCGTAAAACTCCTTTGAATTATGTTCAAAATATTGCTCTGACAAAAACTTCTTTTTAAACAAACTTTTAAACATATTCCATGTTACTTCTTTTTATTTTATACTCTTAATTCTTTTAAGATCCTGCCACCAAATATCTGCCTTTCCGGTCATATTGTAAATAGCCATCTTGGCTTTTAATTGAGAAGAGTAATCGTAAATATTAAAGTACTTCTTCATTCCAGACAGCCAAGCTTCTGTTGTCTCACCCTTCTCACTTTCGCCATTAAAGGTGGGTGGCTTAATCTTTTTAAATTCTCCAGTAATATGTTCATGATGTTTATGTTTTCTCTTTTTAGAGTAGCGTTCACTGTTACTGCTGTCATAATCAAAGTCATTATGACTTGGATCAGATTCAGATGATTAGTAACTATTCCTTTTATCATTTCTTGCTTTCTTATGCTTATGTTTGTGGGACATTGTTTCAGAATCAGACTTCATCTCTGATTTTCTACCCCTTTCATCATTATGACAATTCTCCCTCAAATTTTGTTGGAACTCCTCCTGTACCTTAAGGATCTATTCGTTCTCTTGTTTAATAGCTCTTAACTCAGATTTTAAATCTTGTACAGTGCGTAAAATTTCGGAAGACTGGTTATTTAATTCGACATAATTTTCTTCAGAATTATCATTATTAATACATTCATTACGAGGAGATCTGTCCTCTACTGATTCTTCTGGTATTTCCATAGCTGCAATTTAAAGGTCAATATGTTTTGTGCAAAAATAAAATTGAATTAAAATTTAGTAACATAAGCTTTCTTATTTGTTTTCTATTTGCGTGTGTGAGCCTAATTCAGGACTAGAGTTTGAACTCGCGCTCTGATACCACGTGTAACATCCCAAAAATTGCTAAAAATTTTAATTTTTTGAAATAGAAAAATCACGAAGAATTGTTAACTGCGGAATGAAATATATTTATCTAATTAACTAATGGCAGCTTCACATAATTACCATCGTTATTCCTAAACATAAAAAGATAGCAGATTATAAATAAATTGTGATAAAACAATGTTTAACTTCTCATGTGTCATGGTTCTAGTATTAATACTGACGACTCTGATTGCATATTTCTGAAGGGGTTCCTACACGGTGACCTTGGGTTTACTTAGCTTTGATAGCTAAAGCATTGGATCCTTTTCTTTCGCAGATCTACAGATAAGGTAGTAAAATAATTCAAGTACTTCAAGAAAATGTTATACGCTTCAGCTAGCCCTCTCTATTTTTAAGATAGATATGTGTACTGCCATGCATGAAGGTATCGATGGTATGAAGTTTCAGTTTTTCTTTTATCAACTTATACTATTTTTATCCTAACACGTGAAAATGTAGCTAGAGATATTTTACACTAAACTTCTGTTGTAATCATTGATAGAAATCATTAGAATTACAATTTATATGAATATTATGAGGGTTCTAAAATCTGAATAATGCGATGATGGCAACATCACTTTAGCGAAGAGTCTTTATATCTCATTAAACACAAGCATATGATGATATCTACTATTACGACAAGGTTGAACATTATGTGACCTTAGTGAATAATGCTACAAAAGATTCTAGTGGGACTTCTTAGGATTAGAATCCTACCTTATTTAATTCAAAAATGCAAATGTATATTAATGTTAGCATTGTTACAATGCTATGGTGCATAAAAAAGTTGGCCTTCAAAACCTATATGTCATATATCACATGCATCCTAAATTGCTCTATGATTTTGCAATAATAATCTACTATATGAATGTATGGACAAAATATTGAATTGTCAAGTAATAGTGGCATATAGCAAATTTGTTGACGATACACTATGTTTTAAATGGAATAATTGTTAGAATTACAATGCATAAATGTTTATGCGAAATAAAACTTAGCATTGGCCTTATATTACATGCATACTATGCGAAATGCAACAAGGTTTGGAAATATATATATATATAACATGGTTATAATAAAGGGGTCATTCCTAAGCCATTTAATATGATGACAGGAGTTAATACCATCGCAAGCATAGTCTAGCAAGGCTGATACGTGGGATTGAACATTTATGAATCCCTGTAACTTCTTACTGGATTATCCTGTTGGCTATTACCTGTAACCGACTTGACGTGATGAACTTCGTAGGAAATGTGGGAACCCTGTCGAGCTGTATGCTACACCTTGGTGATATGGCCTCCAACTGGGCTCAATATTGAATGAGCCTTTAATGAGAAGGTTGATCGTATTGCTGTCTTGGTAGTGGCGTTGCTTGGCTGGCCCAATCTCACCCATTGATCTAGGTCTGTCTCGATTGTTGAGAACTAAAACCCTAATGCACTTACTATACTGTCGTTGGTTTTACCTTTCGCACTCATTTGGAGCCTTGGCTTTGGGGAAGAGGCCGACAGACCGCTGAATGGTAGGGTTCGACCTCTGGTTCTTTCTTTGGTGGTTCTGCAACTTCAATCTTCAGGAGTTAAAGTTGGAAACCTAGTTGTATAAGTTTTCATGGTTCGAATGGAGAATATGGGTTGAAGCCCTATGGCTTTTGTCGTGTAACATGATAGGGTTTGTACCAGGTTTAGGTTCAGAGTCTGAGGGGTCGTAACTGCATGATGCCCCTGTTGCATCGGTTGGATGATTTGGAAACTAAAAGCGTGAGGCATCCCAACTTCCTGCTCTTACAAAGGTAAGCTTGGATTTTATGAAAACTATTGCTATAAATACCGTTTGAATTTGTGTATATTACCGTTTTAGAATCATGTTATAACCTCGTTGTAGTTTGTGTTGTAGGTGTTGCCTTCGTCGTGGAGTCATAGAGTTGAAACTTGATGGCAATTGATGGCTCGCTTATTCTGTAAGCCCTGGTGGCATAACCCTTCGTAGGTTCTCCTAGAAGAATGGCCATCGTTGATGTTTGAACCATGCTTGTGGTTTTTGGAAAGGAATTCCATTACTTTGTTGTGCTAGATGTTTGTATGATGGATGCGTTTCGGTTTGCCTGGTTAGAGTAACAGGATTTTAGGTTTTGTGTCAAAAGAACAATGTAACTTGTGTTGATGAGAGCTCTTTTCCTCCATCGAGTTTTCATTATATAAGACTTTAATAGTCAGTTTTGTAACAGTGGTCTCGATTCGTCCTTTGGGGTTTCGAACCTTGAATGTATCCTGTGATTTGAATGTGTAAATTATAGGAGTAAAAACTTGTTTTTAAAAGGGTTCTGCATTCACGCTTGATGTATGAAAAGTTATAGTTTGTAACCTAAGATTTGATAATTATTTGCTATCGTTTCCTTCCTAGATTAATGAACTATAAATGTTGAAAAGGAAAAAAAAAACGATATAATGAAATGTGAAGAATGTGAATAGACTGTTACTTTCAACTTGAAAGATAAATCATGGAATGTTTGTAAATTTTGAATCATCGTTTTCAGTTCTTAAGAACTTCGAGGGTTAGCGTTTGACTCCGTTTAGAATGTATGGTTATGATTTTTCTCCTCGTTAAGATCTCGGCAATCCAAACTTGTTTTATTTCTAGTGTTGTTTAGAGTTATTCTACTATTAATGTAATAACAGGAACTTTAAGATGATACTAAGATGTTTGACTAGCTCGATTTGTAGAAATGAATGTAGTTGTATGTTTTGTTTTATGAGAACAAAACATGTGGTTTGACGTTATGGTTAAGAACTGTTTAAAAAATGATATGCTAGCTCTGTCAAAACGAAAGTTTGCGAAATGAAAATATTTAGGGTTTAGGTTTTTCTGTTGAGTCCTGGAAGTTTTGAAAAACTAAAAACAGACTCTATTTTGTATGTTTATTCTGTATACTGTAATGAAGATAAAGTGCAGAGATAGAATTTCAAACTAAAGTAAGCTTTGAGAAGAAAACATGAAACATAAATCCTAGCTTAACTTTTAACTTGACAGAATATTAATGTACAGTATACTTGGAAAGTAAATATTTACAACTGTAGATTCAAAATAATCTACTGTAGAGAATACAGTAAACCTGGAAATTTTTAATGAACATGAGAAGAGAAAAAAAACATGGGTTACGATAATTGATACTGAATATTAATAGTAGGAAAACTGACAAAGTGTACAGAATTAGTATTCTCATTCATCTAGCAATCCACCTATCAAATCTACTTACAATTAATTTATTCTCTATACTAGAGTACGATGCCGATTCATTAGCATGGGGAAAAATGCAGAGAACATTTTATTCAATTCGTCATAAAAATCAGTACTATTCAGAATCCTATTTAACTTAGAAATAAAAATAAATGTGTGTGTTCAGTCATATCTTTGGAAACAGTAAATTAACGATAACAGATAGAAATTTTAACTGCATGAGAAAGATACGTAAAACTTGTAAATGAAGATAGGGCTGACAAACACCCAAGGAGGCTTGTTCCTCCCAACCTATTTAAGAAGAAGCAACAAACTGCTGGCTTCTTGTGAACCCCCGAGCCTGCTTACTGAGCCACTAAGTAGATGGAATCTGTGTAGAAGTAAGGCACTCAAAAATGCCTTCAGAACTCAGCATCAAACTCCTGTAAAAACATGCCTTCAGCATTCAGCATCAAACCCCTGAACTCAATAGAGTTTGGCAAACTCACAACATGATAAACAACTTAGCATATCCCCTCATCAAATCTCTTGGGTGCAAACACAGCAAAACCCCAAGGTAAATTTCCTCGTCAGGAAAAGTGATGAACATCAGTTCATAATTTGATGGCTATTATATAGACTGCCTAGGTCTTTAGTGGTCAGTTTGGAATAAATGAGCCTCAAGCTCCAGTCCCATCTTTCAGGGCACTATGACCACATTTCAAGGGAGTTGTCCCATACCAACAGCTAGTTAGTTTCATCATGATGCTGCCACTTGTCTATTGCCTTCTACCCCATATTCCATTCCACCTAGTGGATGAGTAACCACTCTTTCAGCAGTCCTCTTAGGTGTTTGCCTCCTATTTTATTTATTAAATAATAAAATATTGTGCAAATTACAGTCATCCTTGGACACATGTCCAACATAAAACTTTACAATAAAAGTTAACATAATGTTTTCTAACACAAAATGTTCTTCAGCAAAAAGGGTATGTTACAACCATCTTGTCTTCCATGTTGTTTATATTATTCTTTTACATTAGGTACTCTTATCACACCATAGTAGCAGGGCTACTATTATTGCTTAGCAGATATATGCACATTCCAGAGCTCAGATTATTCAGAGTTTGGCTATGACGACTTTATGTTTTGAGATCACTCATGATCAGAGCATTGTATTATTCAGACTTATGTTATACCTTGTGTCAAGGTTGAGCCTTGAGAGTTTAGATTTGATGACTGATGTGACCCTTTATTCCATACAGTTTCAGTTCAGTGCCTAGAGATGTATTGCAACAATGTTTCAGATGATATATGATGATTATTCTTATGACGATGTTGTATGACATATGGATTTATGATCATTGACTATGGATTATTGTCTTACTGCTTTAGTCATGTTCACAGCATTAGCTTGGAATATAATTCCAGATGTGACAAACTTTGTAAACTTAAAATGGACTATCTTGATGTTGAATTATAAAATGGACATTTTACTTCCACATTTAGGTTGTTTGACAAAACTCACTGGTTTACAACCTTGCATAGACATGGTCTTTCTTGACACCAGTTGTCTACTAGCTTAGGCTCCACTTTCACTTGACACCATCCATCCATGACTTTCCTTATTTGGCTTTAGCCCTTGACTTGTCTTACTTGACTTTTTGATATTGAGGACTTCACTTTTTACTACCTCTGTGTTTGGACCCCATCCCTGTTTCTTTAGTGTCCCGGCTTTGAGTTGGTGAGTTATGAGTAATCGTGTAAGAAATATATTTATTTCTTGTTTTCTTTTTTATGAGAAATGTTGTAATCTTTATGTTCTGAATAATAAGAAAACCAATACCATTGCTCCGTAGATGTTTCTCTCTAAAGGGTTTTACCAAATAAATCTTTCTGTATATTTTATGTGTGTCATTATTTGCTTTCTGGTTTAATATTCTTCGCTGTATATTATTTTTCTGTCTTTGCTTGATCCAACATACACAACAATGCAAATTCAATTAAATGCATGCTCAATATTTGACCTATTAAACCAAAAATCTCAATATAGAAACAGACATACGCTGTAAGCCATTGTTGTTCATGAAGACCTGGCGGGAATAATTAGTTGCTTCTGATGAATACATGGTTTTCGAGAATTGCGGCCATTGCCCGGGTAATCCTTGCACGCCAAATCTGCTGTATTAACGTGGGAATCCATATAGGTATATATCTTAAGCTTGAAATACATCAAGCATACACCATATCTCTTCTAAAACTGATTTCCTGCATGAGCGTCATACAACGTTATAGTCCACTGATGGTGAACTATGGAGGAAGGAGTAAAGAAGCGCCGCTACCGACAACTGGTGACGCGAGACTGTTCGCGGGCCCTTGTTTTGATACGAGGCAGGTGAGCAAACCCACGCGTGTTTTTTTCAGAATAAAGTATGATCGGAAGGACTTTTCAGAAAAAAAACGGGTTGTTTTAAAAAATAAAAACATTTTCCTTATCATTTTTTTATATTTTTATTTATGTTTCGACGTAAAATTACGTTAGTATACAAAAAATATAATAGGTTAGTGAATCTTAGGAATATTATGAGTATATTTAAAAAATGAAAGAAGTAATCCTTAATCATTATACTTTTGATGAGCCAAAGGATTAGAAATATTGGCATTATAATGAATATTTTTGAAATCATTATTTAATATAGGTGTATACATAATAATTTAAGAGAATGTTTTTTATTTTTAATCATCTTAATCTCACAAAAAAATTTTAAACCATAGAGATAATTTTGATCTTTTAAATTAGTGTTGATCACCTTTTTATAACATTTTACTTTTTTTCTTTTTACTACAATTTCTCTTTAAATTTAGATTTAATATTATTATGTAAAGTGACATCTTCTTTGAAATTTAGATGAAATAATATTTTCAATATTATGGTTATTTGGCATAGTGGGCTCTTCTTTGAATTCTCAATGATTTAACCAAAAGTCGCTATCTTCTGTTGGTTATATCTCCAAACATCACAACCTTATAAAACAATAAGAGTGACAAGAGTCTCCAAAAAGATTTTCTTCTTTAAATCTATACGAAAATTTCCACCTTTCATTTAATCTTTTCTCACTAGCACAATTTTATTTAAAATTGTAATAGAGATTAATAAATATTTATATGAATATTGTTGAATATTATTATCATCTAAGCAATTAATATTTAAATGATGACAAAATTCTTCCCTACCAAAATTCAAATATAATTATCTTAAAAATATGTATTAAAAAATATACCCATCACTTTTAACAAAACCATCAATGGCATTAATAAAATATTTCAACCTTATCATTACTTTGTAAATATTATTTTGCAAATTACGTTTATAATAATTACCAAATTTAAAAAATATTATCTTAAAAGTATGTATTAAAAAATATACCCACCACTTTCAACAAAATCATTAATGGTATTAATAAAATATTTCAACAATATCATTACTTTGCAAATTTATTTGTATAATAATTTTATCATATAAAGTTACCAAGTAGGAATAATGTCCATTAACTTGAATTTTCATATGTATTAGGTATTTTTTCATTGTAATTATTTGTATTTTATTGAATCAATATAGATTTATTTTAAATTTAGATTTATCAAGCATCAAAAGAGATCCAATTTAAATTCTACTCCAAAATCAATAAAATATTTTTTTGCCACCCATATTTTATATGAAAGTTTATGTATTAATATATAGAATTGATTTGTTTCATATTGTTAACCAAATAGACCAAGTAGAAGTATCAAACAAATTAAATTGAATACATAAAAAATATGATATTTGAATTATGACCACTTTATTATAATATAAAAGGAAAAGTATTTTTCCATCTATATTGTAAAACTTAAATTTTAAATTTTAGAAAAGATTATTCACTATAAATAACATTATTGATTTAAACAAAATTTCATCATAAATCATTTTTTTTCTTGACAATGAAAATGTGAAAAAAATATATAACATTTCCATCTATTGTCAAAATGTCTTCATGTTACCATATTTACATTATATAATTAGGTATTAGATGAACTCGTTACTCACGATTATGTACTTGTTTTGGAAGTTTACTAACATATGCAATTTTTGGTCTATAATAAAAGAAATTAATTAAATTAATGATAAAAATTAATTTTATTAAAAGTGTATATACAATTTGAATAGACCTAATGATTAAAAACATACATATTTCCTAAATCATAAATATAGATACTTTAAATCCTCATTCTAAAATTTAATTACTAACTTATTTCCTAGAAAAATTTGTATAACTACGACCATTAAAAAGAACCTTAACCATGTTACATCACACTCTTGAGGATCACACTTTATTTCAAAAACAGATATAATGCATTGGATTCTCTATTTCAATCTCATTATTTTTTAACATTCGAAAATGCCAAACGTCTTTGTGGGACATTTTTATGTGCTTTCATGTATCATTTTCTTTTACTTTTCTTTATTGCACCTTTTCTAAACCACTTACTCAGTGTGCAAGGAAAATTCTTATTCTCGATACATATTTTTGCCCATTGTTGGTTGAAGGGCATTAACATGAAGTTTAACTCTCAATGTTTTGTATAGGTTATTTTAGTGAACATAATTATAATCTAAATCGGAATCATTAAAATCTCACTAGTTGTGGTTAAATTGTTATTTTGTCTTCTTATTATAAAATTTTTGAATTAAACCTATGGGGGAGATCATCTTCAATCTATTTTTGTTTCGAAGTTAAAATCATAGAATTGACCGAAAGTCCACCTTTTTGGTTGTGTTGATATGACATAGATGTCCATTTTGATGTCTCCCAAATCATTTTTTGGTTATTTAATATTTTGTGTTATTAAGTTGTCCATGGTTGATTTGACTTTGATGTCATATGTCCTTTTTTATATCTCTCAAAGGCTTGCTTAGGGACTCGTGGGATCTTTTTATCATATTTATTTGTGTATGAGTTGTTTTATTCATTTGTTTGACTTGTTACCAAGATTATATTTCCATATTTCCAGAGACCAATTAATTACATGGATGTAGAAGTACGAAGAAGCAAAACCTAAAATTACCATTGTTTTAATTTTTTTTAATTAATTCAACCAATAGTAAAATTTATTGTACTAATGGAAAGTAGAAATTATCTCATGTGGGAGCATCATACGCAAGCACCCGTTTGTCTTACACGATGGATGTTGGGGAACATCGGATATTTCCCACGATTGTATGTGTTTTCACTTCCAAATTGTGTCAAGAATGTTTAGGGTAAAGTAAATGAGGTACCAAGACAAAACCATGGTGATCTAAAAGTCTTCAATTTTTAATTGATATTATCTCAATCTCAATGGAAAAAATTAATATTTATTAGATGACATATCAAGGACATAAACACACCAGTGCATTTCACAATCCAATGCATAGCTTGATGCCAAAATAGACTGCCCTCGACACAAATATATATATATATATATATATATATATATATTTCCATAGATCATACCGATGTGTTATAAATACATTGGCACATAGATGTGTAACTAAATATAACACATGGCCTTATAATAAAAAAAATACATTGGCACATAGATGTGTAACTAAATATAACACATTGCCTTATAATAAAAAAAAATTGTTTTTACTATTTTGTAAAAATAGAAAAAACTAAACAATGCTCTTTATAATGGTAAGCACACCAATGCACCACAAAACTAAGGCACACTTACGCACCACTAAATCAAGTGCACGAGAAAATCCTTTTTACCCAACTGTCAATGTTGCAGACCACCTAAGAACACCTAAGCACTAGTGTTAAACCTTATTACTTGACACACATGACAATCAGTGCTCGTTAGTTTTTGGATTTATTTAGTCCTTTGCTTCGTTGGCACAGTTTGAGTTTTTAAAAAAATTGAAAAAACATTTATTTCATACGTAGCAACCATGCCTCCTCGACTGGAAAAATTCTAGGTAATGTCTTCATTATCTTTTTATTTACATTTTTAGTGGATTAAAAATTAAAATTTTGCTTGAATTTGTCATTTAAAAAAATCAAAGACATGTGTAGTCAATTTGAATTGTTCGAATCGCATCGATCATATTGCTTCTCTCTGCGTAAACACAGATTGCACCATTGATGGGGCTACCGAATAAAAAATTTAAACGTAGTGGTGTATTAACTTAAACAAAATGCACAGTAGATAGTGCGTTTACATAAACATAATTCACCATTGTTGAAATATATATATATATATATAGGTGCTTTGCATATATTTAGATGCACTGCTAGCAATGTGTATAATTATATAAAGTGTAGCAATGTGTATAATTATATAAAGTGTAGCTAAGATATATAATTCCAAAAAAGTAGGTTTTATTTTTTCAAAGATATTGGTGATTTGTATGTATACGGATGCACCACTAGTGGTGCGTTAATACACATATATATCACACCATATAAAGAGAAAAAGCACTAGATTTATTTTTCGAAGAAATAAGTGCTCTAAATATAATGATGCACCACTCACAGTAAGTTTAGATATATACAATGCACCGAAATATAAACACAAAAAATTATGTTTTCTATTTATCAAAGATATCAGTGATCTGCATATATAGAGACACACCATCGATAGTGCATCAATATATATAAAGCACACCATATAAAGAGAAAAGACACTAGATTTATTTTTCAAAGACGTCAATGCTCTGAATATAATGACAAACCGCCTTTGGTATATATATATAAAAGGCACCCAAAATATATAAATCCAAAGATATATATAGGTTTTTAATTTTTCAAAGATAACGATGCTCTCTATATATAAGAACACATCACTAGTGGTGTGCCAATTTCTATATAATGCACTCAGTTTAAAGGGAAAAAAAACTAGATTTATTTTTCATAAACATCGGTGGTATAGATATAATGACACATCGCCCATAGTACATATAGATATATATATAAGACACCAAAAAGATATAAATCCAAAAAATATGTTTTTATTTTTTCAAAGATATCAGTGCTCTCTATATATACCAACGAACCACTGACAGTGCATCAATATATATTAACAACACCGTATAAAGAGAAAAAAATGCTAGATTTATTTTTCAAATATATCAACGCTCTACCATAAATATATAAATCCAAAAAACTAGGTTTTTAGTTTTTTTAAAGATATCAGTGGGTCAAATTATTTAAGCGCACCATTTATTGTGAGAATCAAATGCACCCATACCAAATTTTTAAATATACTCACACTAATTGCGCCATATTGTAGTTAGTTTAAAGCACCGCAAGAAGTGCAATTATGTTTCAAAAGAACCCTGGTTGGTATATTACTATTTTGAGGGCACACCAGGTATGTTTGTAATTTCATCTAAGAAAAAAAACTGATTTTAATAAATAAAAATATAATTTCATACATTTTTTTATGTTTTTTTATATGTGTGTATATAAGTCTATGTTTCTAACGAAAATTATATGTGAATCAAATATAGGATTAATGAGAGCAACAATGACGACTCAACTTGTACTATTTTATATGGGAATGGAAGGCTCATGAGAGGGAGGTGAATTTGTTCCCTCACCTTATTAGAGCATAGACTTGAACTTTTTTGTGGGATGTTGGCCTCCTCAAGTTTTATGAGGAGGCTACATACCTAGGGTGGAACTCATCATTACTTAGGTTGTTGATCAGTTGTTGGAATCAACATTGACAGACATTTAGGGTCGGTTATGATTTGTGGTTCCAGTCCACAAAGGAAGAAATCTAATTCATTATTGGGATATCTAGGAGAGTGGAGGATTTTCCCAATTTCCCTGAGGTTGTGCTTAAAATTGAAAAAGACAATCAACTGGCATAAATTTAGATATAAGTCAATGAGGATGCCACTACCACTTATGACTTGCATGTAGATAATGTCAAGTTGCAGAAGGCTTCAGTTGGTGCAGAGGAGGTTAGGTGCCTATCTCTTTTGGTCATGACATTAGATCCCACTACATGTCTTATGAGAAACACATTAGTTTCCCCCTATTACATTATGTATATTATTTACTGTAGATTCATAGAGGCATTATGTGATCTACCATTTATTTTTGATAGTTTTGTTTTTCTCTCAATCGTTTCCTTGCTATGTTTGATGGGATGACAACCTTCCCATTTTCTTTTATGTTTTTATGCTTATTTTTTGAGAGGTTTATGGTCACTCAGTCATCATTCGACCCCCACCCTCGTAGGTTGATGAATGAGGTGTGTATGCACATGTGAGGGTAGATGTTACGCAAGAGGGGATAATCAAAGTTCCCATGTAGCATCAATCAATAGATACTGGGTTTGCTTTCCATTTAGGACGATCACACCATGAATATTGTGGTGTACCCATATGCAAGGTTAGATTAACAAGGATGTATGAAAATTAAATTTACCAAGTTGATCCACCATATGTCAGAGGCAATATCAGTATTATGTTTTTATTAATCTAGTTGCATGGTATTGTCTTATTTAATGCATATGCAATTTACTCTAACATTTTCTTTAAATTATTTAATTAAATTGTCTAGTTATTTTTTTTATATTGTTTTGTATATATTGTCACTTATGTTGGGAAGGGGCCTCCCCAACATGAAAAGGAGATGGTTGAGGCTGAAGAAGGGCCTTAGTTATAGAGACTTGGCCTACGTTGTAGGCTAGTAGATTGTGGATTCTACTAGGAGCTAGTGGGTCAATTATGTGGATTATTGGCTCGACAAAGAGTGTGGTTCGTATGGCTTAACCAGATTGTATGAGACCCAAATATCTCAAATATATGTAGGACCCTACAACATGATATTGTTAAAATTACAACATCATGAGTCATTCTCCAAGTCAATCTTGTGTGCCAGGATTAAGCCTCGCCTATCGAGGTAGCTCCTTAGGAAGCCTAAGTTGGATTGAGGAAACTTAGAGTAGATTCTTGAGTTGGACTCAAGAATGACGAAGAATTATGTGTAAAGTTTAAGCCTCATGTGTTGAGGTAATTGCTTTGTATGTCAAAGTGATGATGTTGTATAGTCTTTATCTTCAAGGCTAAGGTCTTGTGTGTCAAGACAGATCCTTATGTATTGAGTTAATGCTTTACATGTTGAAGCTTGTGTGTGATGTAATACTAACCATGGTTGAGCTATTAAGTAACCTCTAGAGACTGGCCACCTCTAGAGTGAATTACTTTAGCATATGGCCACTTGGAACGATAGTAGAACATGACGATCACATCATTCAAAAAATATCCTTAGTATATTTTATATGATAGATAAATTAAAGTTGGCACATGTGGACCATGCAAATAAGATAAGAGATAGAGATAAGATGTGATAAGATAAGAGATAAATCAATTTTCTCAATAATGATAAAGACATTAGTTAAATAAAAGAGAACTCAATTTGCTAAACTTCGGTGATGTTAACAAGAAGGACTTTGGTTAATTAAAGGAGAATTTGAATTGTTCACTTCAGTAATGTTATCAAGAAGGACTTCAATTAAAATATTTAACTAAGTGTTAATAAAGAAGATATGGTTAACTAAAGTGTTTTGCATGTCAAAACTTGATTTAAACTAAAAGATGAAACTTAAGTTGAACTAAAAGACAACACTGGAGTTACGACACCTGAGTTACAATATTTAAGTTACGACACTTGCATGAAGACACTTGAGTTAGCCTCCTAACTAAGTGACCTAGCATCCATATGAAGGGTGAGTTCATCCTGAAGTCAGAAGATAAAAATAGAAGTTGAAGCATGACAAGAATGATATAAATGTGTATGTTATACAGGATTGATGAATTCAATGTAAGAGCAAATTCTCTTCTCTCTTGAAGGCAATGCGATTTTGTTTATGCAGTATATTATTCTAATTTATATTCTTCCATCTTCTCTCTTGATCTGATATTGCACCAGGGATTCTTGGTATTTCTCATTGATAGTGCACCAAGGGTGCTTGATGTAATTTGTTCATTGTAAATACATTGTCTACTATCTATCAATATTCTAAGGAATATTTTTGCTCAGGTTTTCTCCCTCAAGTACTAGAGGGTTTTTCCAGGGTAAATACCATGTCTCATGTGAATGATTATGCACATGATTATTCATTTGATTTCAATTACTACTATATTTCTTCATTAAGATAAAAAAATTAACATGGTATCATAGCTCAGGGAGTGAAAGAGCTAAGTTCAACATTCAAGCTTGAGCCTTTGTAGATCCTAAGTGAGCACAATACTTGAAGAATAATGGCTTCAATCTCAATAAGACCATATGACCAACTTGAAGGAACTTCAAACTTCAATACTTGGAAGGACAGGATTCTGAATATCCTAGAAGACCATGATTTGAATGTCTACGTATCTAGTGTTGTTGAAGAGCCTACTACTATTAATGCAGAGTGCACTAATTTCAAGAAGAACCAAGCCAAAGCAAAGAGAATCATTTATGATTCTGTGAAAGAAAATTTCATGCCAGTGATTACTCCATTGAATACCGCAAAGGAATGCTTCAACACTTTGACCAATATTTATGAGAAGAAGGTTCCCAGTCACAATAGAGCATTGAAGAAAAAGCTTTGAAATCTAAAGATGGAGAAGGATGAACTTTGTTGCTTCTTTCTTCACAAATATCTCTCAAGTAAGAGATCAACTCATGAGCATTGGTGTAACCATTGATGATGATGATCTCATATAGACTACTGTCGATGGCCTTCGATATTGATGGGAAACATTCTTGACTGCAATAAATGGTCGATAAGTGCAACCAAACTTTGAAAGACTATGGCATGTTTTCCTACAAGAAGAAGGGTGAATCCAGAGCAAATATACTTCCTCAAAATAAGAGAACCTTACTCTTGTGGCACGGATGAAGAGAGGAAAGAAATAATTTTCTCACAAGAAGCTTTCTCATCAAAAGGAAAATGATTACAAAGAACTTTGATAAGTCAAAATTTAACTACATCAACTGCAATAACAAGGGCCACTTTGCAAGAGAATGTTGTGCAAAGAAAATAGGAAATTTCAAGGGTAGGTTTTCATTCTTCTACTTCTACTGAAGATGAACCTACAAGAAACGATCCTTTTGATGATCAGGAGACAAGGAAGGAGTACTATTTTGTCTCAATCTTATATGGATCCATTACCACTAGTGTTGAGACATGGTTTGTTGATAGTGGCGCATCCAAACACATGATTGGATATAGGAGCGCTATCACAAATATGAAGGAAAATAAGTTCTCTTGTCAGGTGATTCATGGAGATAATACAACTTATTCAATCCAAGGATTTGGATCCACTTCTTTTCAGTTGGATTCAGGAGATGTACTACGTGTTGATGAAATTTTGTTTGTTCCTAGATTGAAGAAGAACCTCCTTTCTGTTTCGATTATAGAAGATAAAGGGTTCAAAGTAATCTTTATGGACAATAAAGTGCACTTGTGGCCTAAGAAAGAAAACTTTAACTCTACATATGTGATTGGAGTTAGAGAGGGAGGTCTCTACAAAGTTCCTATAAATATCATTCAAGCCATGTTCCATGACATAGTTAATCCTTCTGAACTGTGGCATAGGAGGATTGGTCATATTCATTTCAAAGTGATACATGGATTACAGAATATGGTAAAAGGTATTCCTATATTTCAATCTAAGCATGATAGTGTTTGTATAGGTTGCTATCTTAGCAAGAACATCAAGAAGATATTTCTAAGCAGTAACAAAAGATCCAAAGGGACCCTTGAATTGATCCATTCAAATCTATGTGGTCCTATGTCAGCACCATCCTTGAGTGGTTATTTATACTATATGATTTTCATAGATGACTTCTCTCGCAAGTCTTGGATGTATTTTCCGAAGGAAAAGAGTGAAACTTTCAACAAGTTTCAAGAGTTTAAAGAACTGGTTGAGAATAATACTAGAAAGCACATTCATGCTTTGAGATCTGATAATGGAGGAGATTTCGAGTCTCATGAATTTAATGACTTATGTCGAGATGCAAGAATAAGAGGACAATTGACTATACCTTACAACTCCCAACAGAATGGGGTTGTTGAGAGAAATAACATAACAATATATGAGCTTGCAAAAGCTATGATGTGTGATCAAGATCTGCCCACTTCCTTATGGGAAGAATCCTCTAGCACATATGTTTATTTACAGAACATAAGTCCTCATACTATCCTATGAGAAAAGACTCCTAAAGATGTTTTCATTGGTGAAATACTTGATGTTGGACACTTGAATATTTTCGATTGTCATGTCTACATTCATGTACCAAAGAGAAGAGGACATATATGGAGCCATCCAGAAAGAGAGGCACATTTGTTGGATATAGCGAATCCTCCAAATATGATATAATCTATGTTCTAGGACAAAGGAACATTGAAGTCAACATAGATGTAACATTTCATGAAGAGGCTACCTTCAAGCACTCCAAATAACTTCAATGTGATTCAGATATGGAGAAGCATGATAATCCCATCATGGAGGAGCCGGATTTTGATTCTCCCCTTTTATATCTTGAGATGGAGAATCCAGAAGAGACTGCAGATCTGCTTGATCCCGAAGATCCAACAGAACTAATAGAAATATCTCTTGAGAAACCTCCTGCTAAGAAGAGATCTACATGGTGTCGAGACATTTTTCAAGAGGTGGAAAATCATGGAGCACCACCAAGCTCATACAGAGAGTGAAAGGGACCTTAATATTTTCAGGATATGTAGCACAGATGAATCTCATTAGTGATTCAGAACCCACTACCTATGAGGAATCTACTAAGCAGCATGTATGGAAAGATGCCATGGTGGAAGAATGTAACATCCCTCTTTTACACCCCTACTATTTTTTGAATGTAAATGTATTTGTACTTGATGATTGATGGAAGATGTAGCCTAGTGTTGCAAACACTTAAGTGAACAGTGATGTTCATTGAAGGTTACTAAGTTGTTTTTGGTTATCGGTTAGTCCTTGAGAGGGATGCTGAAGTTACCCTTAACCGTCGAAGGGCAGTAAGTGTCTCCTAAGATCTAAAGCTTAGCGCTAAGTTTACCTTTGTTAAAAGTTGTTATGTAAAATTAAGAAACTCCTATGAATTTGTTTGACATCCTAGTGTCGACAGAGGACGTCAAAGGTTTTTCCTTCATCAAAACCCAGTATTTAGTATAAGCTAAACCAATTATTACTTGATAAACTAAGTGATGGATATGAAAGTCTTGGTTCGATTAGTTAAACCCCAATACATACATTTATAAAGATATAAAAAGTGTGTGTGTGTGTGTATATATATATATATATATATATATATATATACCATCACTTTGATAAAGTATTATTAGTTAAATTAATACTTTGGAATTCTTTATACAATACATTTGAATGTATTAACTGTTAATGCCATATAACTACACCTATGTAGTTTGATACTCATTATCTTACCATTAAATAATGGGCTACACCTATGTAGTTTGATACTCATTATCTTACCATTAAATAATGGGTGATATTGTTTAAACAATGGTATTATAAATTATGAGAGATTCCTTTATATACATTATATATATATAGATGAATGCTTGTATAATTATTCTAGCCCTCTTATTTGTGGACAAAGAAAAATTTGGAACAAAGGCTTTATGCAAAAGAGATGAATATATATATATATATATATATATATAAATTTGTGCACATAAATTGTGTAATGTCTTAGTGGGGTATATTTATATGTGTTGGTATATGTTATAAATTAAAGACATTTATACATACATGTGTAAAGCATTAAAATGAAAGTATTGAGATGATATTATAACTATATAAGGGTATGTGAAAATTTAATTATATTATGTTTTAATTAAATCCGAGATAAACCCTAGAAGGGCCTCGAACACGTTGTAGACAACCATCCATCGCATTGAAGAAAATGCCTAGTTTTCTTTTGCGTGGTGTCTATTTCAGTTAAGAGGGAGGCTATCAGTTATGAGGAAACGGAATGCACCCAAGAGGAAGCGGGGGGGGGGCCTTCCAAGAAAAGAAAGCCAAGGAGCAGTTCTTTGGGGGGGGACTGCTGGATTCTTTGTCAAGAGGAGGAGGCTCAGTGAGAAAGTAGGAGTGTGTGGGCACTCTGCTCTCGGCACCTGAGCGTGTACAACACATTTTCGAGGTAACTCTGTTAGTAATTTACAACCCTATGTGTTATCTTTGCTTAAAATATGTGAAAGGGCAGCGTGAGATCTAAGTTTTTGTTTTCTTGGGTTCTGTCGTTATTTAATTATGTTGCCACGAATTATGTTTATTTGTGTCAATACCTATGAATATTTTTTTTTAAATTCAAAGTGAGTAGGCGTGGTCCTCTTCTACTAGAAGCGTTATCCCTTAGCAACAGGGCGTAGTCCTCTTGACTAAATTTTATAAACTATTATATACAAGCGATAGATTCAAAACCGTGTTACCTTTAGGATAGGAAGCAGAAAGAAAACCCTACCATCATGGCAAATGTTGTAAACCATATGTGATGATGCTCTAGCCTTATACTTAGTTATTATATAAGTTCTATGTGTGGATAGAAGAAGGAAAATCCCATTAATCCATATTATTGTGTGATCTTCGTCTTATTTGAAGAGCTTGGAGCTCTCGGTGGAATATCACAACTCATTTGTTCGGAAAAGAAGTGAGCAGAGCCTGCTTCTTGGAGTTCGGGGGAAGGAAAAATATATTTATGCAGTGGAAGGAAGAATATATTTATGCATTTATGAAATTTGAGTATGGTTATTTTTTTTTTTATTGCTTAACATTTACAAACTGCGATGGAAGCATGGAGCTTCAGCGTGAGCTTTAGTATGTTAACTTTGTGTTTAACATTTACAAGCTGCGATGGGAAGCATTGAGCTTCAGTGTGTTAGCATCTTAACCATATACATGTACTAAGTTTGATCCATGTGTTACTTCTTTGTAGTTATTGTATATGCTGTGAAGTGTTCGCATATATCCATGTTGAGGATGTTGTTATGAATATGTTTATATATATATAATTATACTTCCACCGCGTGTTGGGGTTTGCTGTTGTGATTTTGTTGATATATATATAACTATGCTACCACCGAATTCGTAATTACCTAGTTAAGATTCTATTTAATATGTTTTATACTATGCATGTTGGGATGCAAATGTTATATTTGAATTGTATGCTGGCACCGAATGCAAATGTTAGGTTTGAACGCTGTCATGGTTAATATTTTCGTATGCTGCCACCGAATGCAAACGTTTTGTTTGAAAGCTGTTATGGTTAATAATTTTATGATGTCGATGGGTAAGTATACAACATGGTTCCGTGATAACCACGTGTTTATATATATATGGGCTATGGATGGCTACGCGTTAGCTTCACCCATTGTAATATTAAGTTTGTTATACATATTCAAGCTGTGATGGGAAGCGACGTTATGTTGCCATTGAATTAGTGTTAACTCTGTCTCTTGCAATTTCTTTTGTTTATACGTTTAATTGTTGCCTAGATTAGCATGATTGCCGGAGGTAGATTGAGTCTCGGTGTTAACTCTATATCTTGAAATCTTATTTATAAGTTTATGCTGTCTAGGATAGCGTGTGTGTTGGAAATTTAGCATGGAGACTCTCTTTATAAATGTTTGTTGCTGTAGTAATTTCATGAGAAGGGCTTATATCTTGAAGTTTGTTGCAAAGTCCATAATTACTATTAATAAACTATGAATTAATGGGGGAAAGAAACACATACTTGGATTAGTTTTTAATATCATTCGACCATCATGGGTCTTTGTAATGTCCCAAAAATAGCAAAAATTTAAATTTTTCCTGCATGCAATAATCGTTAATTTACAGTAGAAAGATTCATACATCAAATCTAACATCATTAAAAACATCCATACTTGCACGAAACAAATGTAAGCCTAAGACTTTTGTTTTACATGGTCTCTTCTAGGTGTGAGTTTAGAATTGAGGAAGCGATGTGGAAACAATATGATGGCATGTTTTTGTTACAATTGAAAATGTTAGTGCACAGGTAGAAATAACACTCTATATTGTTTTAAGAAATCATGTGATTGAATTTTGAATGTCTAATGCCACCTTCAGGTGATGAGATCCTTTGATGACGGTATGTTGTTCACATGGTGGATACTATAATACTCCAGGAAAGGTAATTACATACTTTGGCAGGGTTGCTGGGAGGTATGGGTGAATATAGTTGTTGCCGGACTTACTTAGCATAATGCTAATGCCATTCCGTACTTCTATGGTTGCAGGTGTAATTTAATCTGAATGTGCTATCCCTAAAGGGTTGGCCCATACTTTGCTATTGGCCATATTTTACTAGGGTGAATGATAATTATTAAAAAATGGGTATCCCATTACGATGGGAGTTCACAACATAAGTGTTTTCCAAAGTGAGGTTCACAACTGTGAGCTTCTTGTAATTTAAACAAGTGTGGGTTGGGCCACGATTTCACTATAGACTTTGTACAAGAATGGAGCCTTTTGTGATTTAAACAAGTGTGGTCTGAGTTCACGACTTCACTATAGACTTTGTACAAAGCATTGAACCTCCACTAGAGTGAGGTTGGTGTACGTTTTACTGCGCTTTAAATGAGTATGTGGGACAGCCTGTCAATGAGGGTTTAGAAATTGATTTGGGGCTTTTTCCAGTTATTCCTGTATTCGACTTGTTCCTCGTTTCTGGCTCTGCACTTCGTTTGTATGGTGACTGTGTTGGGTACTGACCCGAGCTCTGCTCGTGGTCAGCACACTTGGTAATTGTTGAGCTCGACTATGGCGTAGGGATGTCACACTTCTCATAGGTAAGGAAAAATCTCTATTTGCAATTGACATTTTATCTTTCTTCTTTGATTTGAAAAACACAGGGTTTGACTAACGAATAATACATGTCGTAATGGCAGGTGATAAACGCTTTGGTAAGGGAGCTGCGATGGTTCATGATGCTGTAGGCGTGGCTAGGGTATTGGTAAGTCTAGCTTACCCACTCATGCCCTACCTCTCACACCTCTCGTGTTGTATGCATGTGTTTTGGCCTGGTTTAGAATGGAGGCTCCCGTAAGCCCTTGGCTTACTGATTCACCTTGGGGAGTCTGTTGGTCACCTATTGGTTGGACCAGGGAAAAGAAGGTTTTTTAAATTGTAATTTGAGAGTGGAATACATAGCTGGGACTATGATGTAAACCATCATTTAATGAAGTTGGATCTATTTTGTTGTTTGACATTTCGTTTTCCCTGTACTCTGTAATTTATGTTTTAAGTGGAATGGAATTACTGTGTGGTCTGTAACGAACTCTAAAAATGACTTCTGCATACCCTACGTATTTATAATCTGATGTACATTTGACATTGGGGTTTTTACTCTTGTATTGTGGCTATAACGATGTATGAAAGTACTGTGGTCTACGCTCATCCTATATTAATTTGTTTTATTTAGCTTATGTGTAATGTGATGAGTTGCCTTGTGAAAAACGTAGAAGGTTTATATGGGATTTTCTCCACTTCTATTTTGGTAACACAGCTAGGGTTTGAGTAGACAAATCTCGATTTTATGTGTTTCCTGCGTTGATGGAATGGAGCACTGGTTTGATGGAAGGTTTGTTTGGAATATTATTCCTAAATTTCTAAATATGTGAGTACTGTATGAAGCAACTATAAGTTTTGACTTAAGGTGTAACGCCCCATATTTTGACTAGGCATGTTTATGAGTTAGACACCTTTCACTTTATTTGCTTATTATCTGTTGGACTCAGCTAGACAGAGTGAACTATATTTTCGGCATGTTAGACATGATGATATGTTGCTACTATGTTTAGGATGTTACTATGCCCATGCTAATACTACGGTTATGATGTTACTATATTCATGCAGTTATTAAGTTATGATTATCATGAGATTCATTGCTTTTATGATGAAAATATATGTTTTAGCGTTTTCATTGATGAAATGTCAAATATATGGTGTTGTACGTGGGTGCCAACCTATGATGAAATTGATAGAACTGTTATATTCCATACATACCTGTGATGCGATAAAATTGTGACGTGAAATCAAATGATGTTGATGATATGGATCAATTGGTGATCGAATGGAATTGCTTGTTATAAACTGTGTATTTTGTGGAGTACTAACCTACAAGACACAAGGGCTATGGGATAGCCGGATACTTGATCTGATATATGGATGAGAACCTAACCATGCAGTAAACCTTAGCAACCAAAATTGATGATTCGATGACAGGGACCGATAATCTCGATAGCAGCAGAGTATGATTTGATAAGGGTGTAGACCCGGTATGTTGAGAGGGATGGATGTGTTTCCCACCCTATGTTCCTATGATACCCGAGGTCGTGGGAGGGCCGTGCTGAGACATGCTCCCCATGTAGTTGTGATGACGATGGTCAGATGCCTGCTAGGGGAGGATAGGTCCCATGTTCAGCCGACACTATCACTCTCAAGTTCTATGTGGTTAGGTCGGTGAGTCTGACACCCACTTTTGTACTAGCAGAGGAAGGATAGGGAGGATGTGTACATAGGTTAGGATGGGAGGATATGATAGTTAGTACTGTTGAGGGTTGGGTATTCGTTGATCTAGAGTTAGTGGTAGTAGGTAGCTTTCCTTGTACCCGATTGATTGAACAAATTTAATCATAAAAATAATGAAATGAAATCTTAAAGGTTAACTGATAAAATAACCAATGATGTTTTAGTAATATTATGATGAATGTATACTTGTTCAGTTTGCATAAAGTATTATTAGTATTAGTTAGCTGTTATGCATAGGAAATATGACGTATGTTTATAGTACATGTCCGTCTTGTGCATACGCTGGCCACGTATGCACATTATGCCCATGCGTGATAATATTGGTTTACAACATACTTATCAAGATTTAACAATGTTAGAAGTTATCATAGATAACTCAATTAAGTATTTAGTGAATGACTTAATTAGTAAAAGATTATCAAGTTCTAATGTGTAAAATAAATGTCATTAATTGCAAGTATCATCAAGTGAAGGTGTCTTCAATATGAAGTATGATAGTTAAATATTAATACTAGAAGAATGTGCTATATAATTGTCGATCATGATTAAATAAACCATTAAGTATATTTCATTATTTATACCCAGAGGTACTATGTTGACACTTATCAATTAAACAAATAAATAATTTTTAATTACTATTCACAATTAATTTAATTACTATTATTATTAATTATTATTGTTATTATTGTTATTATTTAATTAATAATAATAATGATAATAATCCTTTTTATAAAGCATAGTGGATTGAATAATTTATTAAATAGATTATTCATTTAATTAATTGACAAAATCATTCCAAGTAAATTAAAAGGATTTGTTTAAATAAATTATTGAATAATTCCACGGCTCGAGAGAAACTTGGATGATTTAAAATAATATATAATCATCATTTTACCTTGAAAAGGGGTTGCATTAATGATTTGTACTTCCAAAAACCATGACAGCTAGGGCGGTGGAGTGATAAGGAAGTTATGAAATTATGAAGGAGGAGGATTTCTATAAAGAGGGGATTTAACAATGTAGTAGGGGAGTTTTTTGGGGGAGAACTGTGAGATTTGTAGAGAGAAGTGAAATATTCCGAGGAGGGGGACAACTCGAGGAATGGAGGAGGTAGAAAACTCCAATGAGGAGGGGGAAAACTCACTGAACAGTATGGTTATTGAACTAAGGACAAGGCTGCTATGGGGATTATCGGTCTGTGGGCTCGGGGGCTAGGAAATCCGTCGATTTCCTAGGGTCAGCAAGATACTAGCTGATTAGCAGGGTGGACACATCTTTCGGGTTGCTAAGGGAACCTATAGAATCCACTACAGAAATCTTCTTGTCTTACTGCAATTCTACAGATCCAAGTATTTTACTGAGCTAGCTTAAATAAAATGTATTTTCTTTTATTTCCAAATTACGTATGTTAAAAGAATAGAGTTAAAATGAAAAGTCTTAAGCTTATGTTTATTTAATTGCAGAGACATATAAACATTTACAAAACAGAAACATAGACGGTTGATTCTTTTTTCATAAAACAAACGAAGTAAAAACTTGGTATCTACATGAAAATTGAATAGAGACCCAGTGCCTAGTTAGGGCACTACAGATGGTATCAAAGCCCAAGGTTCAAACACTGAGACCTTAGGGCCTAACTACACCTGGAATTATAGTGAAATTTACTAGAAAATAACAAACAAACATGACGTCTGCAACAAAAGGGGAGATAACTTGAAGAGCCCTTTCCATGTATTTACAAAGCATAACAGAAACAGAACTTGAACGATATATATATATATAACTACTTATGAAACTAATATATATTATGTTCAAAGTTTAATCCAAAACCCTAGCATGATTATATTGCATCGTACAAGATAATATATAAATAGACCAATCTAAGACTTAGTTCTGAGAACTATCTTATACGATGTATAATCACAACTACTAAATCAAATTTAGACAATACCAATGTTGTTCCAGAAAAATTATTAAATTATGAGTACAAACTAAAAAGGATTTGAAGTAATACCGGTGACAGGGTTTACAACTAGGGTAAGTCGACATCATCTTACATATGCATCGATATATTCTTTTCATTTAAATAAGATTGATAACAACACATTGTATATAAAAGATCACATGGCCAAGTCTCATCCGAGAGAACGCCCAGGCATAATGTGATCACTATAAATTCTAAAAAAAAAAAAAAAAAAAAGAGAAAGAAACGAACCCTTAATACCATTGACAAGTTAGTAATGAGATAAGTAATAATTATAGTTAGGGCGTCTTTACATGTACTAAATGGAGGTCACGGGATCGAGTCTAGACTCGCCCAGACTTAGGCCTTTAAACATAGTTAACAAGTATAAAAACTTAATCTCGTAAAAGGGTTCAACCCTGTAACTCCTCGAAACTACGAATTAACAACTTTTCACATATCATCCAAGCTTAGCGATTAAAATCTAATAAACATATTCATAACTGGAATTTACAAAGAAATATAAATGCTAATTGTTAACATATTTAAAAGGTGGAATTAGCCCAAAACATACAACATCAATATTTCCATACTCAGCTAACGAGACGATCTGAAAGTAATCTCATTAACCTTTGAAACAAATTTATACAAAAAAAAGCAAAAAAATTGTATTTATTCATCCATCAAACTTTTTACATCTGCAGTAAACTGCTCCTGGGTTCTCCTGTAGAAGACCCTGTATCATTGCTCCATTAACCAAAAATGGACAAAGGCCTAACCTGGTCCTTAACAAGTTTTCATTTATTTTCTACCCAGCTGGCAAGTCGAAGAGAGGCTCACGCACAAGCCAGTACACCCAAGCGGCCAAGCTCATGAATTAATAAAAGAAGTATTGGGCCCAGCCCATGCGCTCAGCACCAAGAGCCCTTCAAGCGACCAGCGGCCAAGTCCAAGGAGACTGGGGCCACGAATACCACTATAGATCTAGGCGCTAGGTTACACAAGAGCCCAGCCTTCTTAGCCTTCTTTGTAAAAAGGATATTCCGGCCCAGCCCGAGCTCGTAACCTAGAGCATTGTCAACAGCCACCTGCCAAGCCTAAGAGGAGCCCACACAAGCCACACTTGCACCCAAAGCTCACTCTCGAACATACCTTCAATGCCAAATAAAACCTCCTTTTCTTCCATAAATAGGGAATACTTTTGATGCCACATGAGGCAATTTTCGCATTATCTTTGAGTGGTTTTCCATACCGTTTTTCTAATATGCGGATGTATAAAAACTAGACGCGTGTGATGGTGTATTTTTACCGCAACCACCAACCATCCTTATCTTGCGTGCATGTTGACAACACGGGATGAATAGAGAGCGGTCGATCTTCCTCTACGGCTCTTGCAAACCTCCAAACAATACAACTTTACCACGTCGGCACATAAATACAAGATGTTAATTCAAGGCCAAAAGAAAGAAACTTCAAAGTTCAAGCCTACAACGCTCGAATAATTTGACTTTAATTTTTTCCCAAGGAGCATTGAGATGATTAAGGTAAACCTGAAACGAAGCAGAAGCCCATAGATGCGAGAACAACTGAACATATAACAAAATAGCAAAGGTGGTCAATCTATTTTGTACACATGACCCATGCATTACGAATGCAATGCCTCCACCATTGCGCCAAGGCTTGATGCTTGCAGAGGTTGTGTCAAAACCCATAAATTTCGAAAAATTTAAAATTTTTACATTAGCAAGTAATATTAATAAATGCATTCATTGATCTGTGTGATTTGTTAACATGATCTTAAATGTGTCTGAATGATCTGTTGTTATACTTAGATTTCGTTATGAGTTTCTTTACCGTTGTTGATTGTTTTTCTGCTTTTCAACCACAAGGGGGGAGTTGTCATAGCAGACTGGGCTTACTTAGCTTCCGAGCTAATGCATCAAATTGTCTTTCTCTTACAGATATACAGGTAAATTACGAGTCGCTGCAAATAATCTTTAAAGCATTATAATTCATTTAACTGTACCAAATCATTCAGTAAAAGTCTAAACATGCTAGACAGGTTGTCAAGTGTTTAAAGGTAGAAATCCCTTCCTGTGATATTCATGTAATCTTACTGATAGAGAGTTGGAATTTACATGAGAATATGATAGCTATTGTTCTTGATCAAAATGACTTAAATATCCCTATGGAGTATTGTTTCCTTGATATTATTATTGTGTTGCAATAATATCTCTTATCTAGCACTGTATAATGTCATTGGATTATGATATTCAGGCCACTTTTACTTATCTGTTGTTACTGTATGATGCCAAGTTAATAGAATTGAAATATAATTTCGATTTACAGCTTGAATGCACAGGAAACATCTACTACAAGTCTTCTCCTATCATTTTAGGGGTTTAGCATTGATTATAAACTACTTCTATTTGTAAGATCAATGGTTGATAAATTTTGTAAGCACCTTCAGGCTTAGTCCTAAATCATCATGATTGATTTCATTTATGATCTTTTCAGACTATACTGTCACCAGGAATGGTTATAATAAATCACCTAAATCTGCCTAATATACAATTCACTTTAACATTCTTGTACTTCTTGGGTATGAAGAGTAACAAGTCTATTGATTATTACAAAGAATTCAAGGACTTATTTAAGAAGCTAAGAATATAGTAATAACAACAAGTATTACTCCAATCTACACCTCAATGTCTTATAGACTTATTAGAAATGTTTTATCTCTTGTCTTCCACAAGGGACTAGGGTATAGGGCAAATGGTGAAGAGTTTTTTTTTATGGAATACTTTATAGCTAACATATTAACCATATTGTTATAACCATTCTAAATAAAAATCATTTCCTTTTTGTCTTAAATTACCTTCACGACTGAAAATTCTAATGATAATTGAATTGCAAGGTTTAATAGAACAAGCTTTTAAAGACTACTATGTATTACTTGATGCATTGTTCTAACATGGATATGATGGCAGGTTTAACTTTATGGGGTCACGACCACCATGGGATATCTATCCTATGAATATCCTAGGATCTTGGTGTACCACGCTATGATTTTTAATTGAAAACAAACAATTGAAACACATCGAGGAACTATGGAACGTAGACCCACTGCATGGGAATATTAAAATGCTATGTGGATGTTTTGCAGCCAAGTGTTGATGATATAAATCCATTGACCAAACCCTACTTGTCATTTTTCCCTTGCCTTCGGGCTCGGTTGCTCTATGGAACCTTCTAGTCTGAGTTTTGCTGTTACTGAGTGCTAGCTGTTCCTACTGTGTGTTAGCTGCTCCTATGCTTCCTCAAACCTTCATGTTTGTCCACTGTATCGTTTGGGACTCGTTGCATCTTTGTTGTCGGAAACTAAAATTTTATTAAACACCTAGGGTTTACCTGTGCTACTGTCACTGTGTGCTAGCAGCTTCTATGCTGCTCCCAGTCTTCGTGCTGGTTCATTATATCGTTTGAGAGTCATTTGTTTTACTGTTGGCAGCTGTGAGGTTGTTGTGACCTAGGGTTTATCCTTTTTGTTACCCATATGAACTCTGTCACGGCTTCCATTGTCTGCATCTTTGGCTTAGTGCTGTCACGGCTCCCATCGTGAAAGGCCCCTTTGCTTCTGCCAGCTTGTTCATTCAGTGGCAAGGGTGGGGTTTTACACTTATTGTGTTCATAATTATCAGGTCAATTATTGTTTGCATCCTCCTTCAAACGCTGGTAAGCTACTGTATTTACATTCGTGTTTTAGTTACAAGAAATTGGTTTAATAAACAAATGTTAACTAATACTATATTATTGTTTGCAGGTTCTAACTCTACTTGCAGCGTGGATGACTTTGGCTTCGGAAGTTGGTCGTTTAATCTGGTAAGCCTGGTTTTCACCATGGCATTCCTCCTTCTTGGTTGTTTAGGATGGTTAGGTTTTGTTTGGGTTCAATGAGGCGACCTGGAATCCCTCAACTCGGTTCAGTCATGCACTGTTCATTTTTACCGAGTTCCTTAACAGATCTACGATATGTTATGAAAGTAGGTTATGGTTTTGGTCAATAATGTAATTGTTTGTTCCTTGGTTGTTTGGGCGGTCAAGGGTTTGCGTCACTGAGACTTCTTCAGCTTTGCTCAGATGTTTAAATGCAAATCTCAAGTGGATTCTTGACAGATAAACCCTTCGCTGTGTAATGATATATGTGATTTTGGTTAAGTTATCATTATTTGTTTTTATGTAGTAAATAAGAGTTTTCTAAATAAGAAACACTGTGTGAGAAGAAAAGAAGAAAACAAGGCTGTAAGCCTACCTGTACATGGGGGTACGGTCTTGTTACTATGCTTACAACGGTGTTCGTAAATTTTGCGCAGGGTTTTTACCCAGGGCCTTGAAAATATGAATTATTAAAGGTTCTTCTGTATAATTAACTTGTTTAATGCGTGCAAGAATAAATTCTATGTTTATAAGTGAATTTGATTTGTGGCTATAGGGGAATCATTGTTTTAATCTCAATGTTTAAATTATTGGTAGAGATTTGAAAGATAGGGTTCGATTCAAGTTACAGTTGTAAATCTGGTTGATTGTTTTGTTCTGTCCTTTCAATTATGATTCTGTGGCAACTGAGAGTCAAGTGACCGATACCAAAGTATTGTTTAAGCTCGATAAATGAGCTAATGTTTTTTCTGTTGTTATGATTATGACTCTGTCGCAATAGAGAGTTGATAGAAAGATAATATTATTCTGTTTAAGCTCGGCAATGAGCTAGACATTGTTCTGTTAGCTCTCTTCTTCTTTTTAAAACAATAACTAGTTTGTTTTAATCTGTATAAGATCTTTGTGTTGATTTTTGGTTAGGGTTTCAGCACAATTGTTTTAGTTGATAAGTAATAACTGGATAAATTTAATTAGGGTTTAAGCATTCATATAGATAATCTAACCGTGGCTATCATTCCTCCGAAATGTTATTTATCTTGATATAAGTACTGAAATTTCATTGTTAAAAGTTTACTATTGTTCCTCGTGATTATTGTTAAGTTTTGTAATCACAGTAACATAATTACTTTGTAAGTAAACCTTACCTATCTGTTCTTTCACCACAGTTACTAGGTTATAACTGTAATAATAATTTACTACTTAAATATTAATATTATATTGAAAACAATATTTTACAGTGATATTGAATACAGTATAGATACCTGATTAGTAATAATTACTTCTTACTAGGGATGTTTGAAAAACACAGTAACTCTATTAAAATTAACTACTACTTATTCTGGAATATTAACTTTTCTAATTAATTATTTCATATTAAAGATATGGAAAAACACAATAACTCTTAACAAATCTTACTACTGATACTCTGAGATTTTTATTTTTTCTAAACTAGTTACTCTTCAAACATATAGAAGATAAACACAACATACATTCATTCAGATTTAAATAACATACGGAAATCAATAGCAAAACCTGTTTCTGTGGACAACAACAGCAATGGGAGGTTGTTCCTCCCTACCAACTCCTGGAGAGTGCCCAGACAGCACTTCTCAGGACCCCCGAGCTTGCTCTGGTCTCCCTGGCTGGAACTAGGTGCAGCAGAATAGCCCAAACAGCTATACTGGAACCAAGTTACTGCAGCATTCCTCTCAAACAACTTCCTTCCTGTATATTTTCCCTCTTCCTCAATGGGACTCCTGAATAACATTCACCTGAATGTATTCTCCCTCCAGAACAATTCGAACCCTCAGCTCAATTCATTGAGTACTATTTAAAAGATTGCCTAGGTCTTTGTTGGGTTACTGTCATTAATGAGCCACCTGCTCAGATTCCACTTTCTTGGGGAATCATGACCCCAAATATAGGGAAGTTGCCACCTGCAACTTAGGAAGTGTTTGAGGATGTTGCCACTTGTCTTTTTCCTTTCCACCTAGTTCCATCCACCAGTTTGACCAGTAACCTCTTTTTAACAGCTCTCCCATGCTGTTGTCTCCATAATTTATTTATTAATAATAAAATATTCTGAATTACATTCCATTTCCAGTGACTCTGCTGAGTCATCAATTCCTACTTAGCATTAAATTTAACATAATGTATCAGGAATATAATAAAAAAAATTACATAATTTTTACAAAATTGGGGTATGTGACAGGTTGAATTGTCAACCAGTTTTTTTTCATTAAAGCCCTGTACAATCTGTTTATATTCATAGTGAAAGGAAGCTTTGATTCAAGAATAATTATTAATAAACTACATATATGTAATATGCAGTTTTCTAGAGTGTTATAAGCCGGTTACATTGTATTATACTATTGTCAGATTGAAGAAGGGCACAAAAGGGCACACTTAGAAGCACAATTCAAAAATAAAATAAAAGCTACGAACCTTTGTTTTTTCTTCGTAGATCCCTTCCTCTTAGACATGAAACTCTCAGCTGAGTTGCCCTCCATATTCACTTGGTCTGACATTCCAGCAATAGATGACCCTCTTTGCAGCTTAACTCCGCCTGAACCACTATTAGAGACAAAACAAATAGCTGGTGACCCACAGAATAAAACTATCCACTGTTTACCTCTACTTACCCAGTAAACACGAACTGATAGACATATTTTCTCTGAATATCAATATTACAAAGAAAAATCAATGGCGCCTCTTGCAGACAATCTGCTTTCCAGAAAATAAAATTTTTAATTCTGAAATTCTGGGGTTCAGATGATAGATTTAGCCATTGCACATATGGCTAATATTTCTAATCGCTAAAACTGCTTGGTCAACACCCAACATAATTCAATGTACAAGATCAAGTCTATCGGCTATCTTCCTCGTAGGGATCAATTAAAAACCTCAGTGGCCCTACTTAATTTCAGGATCCCGTTTGAAACCCTACATTGTGCCATGTGTTGTCCTCTTCCCAAATGTAACTTCCCGAGTAGACGGGAAAAATGGTCCCTTCTTATCCATACACTCCCTAACAGCCTTCTCGTCTGCAATAAAACCCTTATTCCTTGAACTGATTAATAATTGTCTTGGCCTCATCCGATCTCTGCTCCTTACAAAATCCGCCAGTGATCGAAACCAAGTTGCAATGTTAGGACGCCAACCTTGGTCAAGCATTTCGAGGCTGTAATCGACGGCTTCCCCAAGCCTTTTGTCTTTGCACAAACCCTGAATCGATACGTAATAGCTGAAGCATTCGGCACGACGCCATTGTCCTTCATTTTCTTGAATATTCTCTTGGTGTCATTGAGCTCCATTTCCCTGCAAAACCCTTCAACAATAGCCGTGTAGACGATGACTTTGAGTATGTTTCCCTTCTTTCGCATGTCACCGAATAACCTCATGGCCTCCTGCACCAGCCCATCCTTAGAGAGGTCGTCCAGTATGGCCACGGCATTGTAGACGAGGCCCGTCCACCATTTGGTCCCATTACCTGAACACATAGTAATGTTGTCTTCATCTTTGTTTCCAAAACAGAAAGTGGATATCTCTATTTTATTAAGAAGGATCTGAAGCTGCGCCAGGGTTTCACCTTTTTCTATTTTCTGCACAAGTTTTTTGCAACAAACTATTCTCCATCTTAATATCATGTCTCGCCTTTAAAATTTCCACTGATGCAGTCCAAAACCCCAATGAAACTGCCAAGTGAACAAGGAACTGGATTTTGACTGGCTGGGGGGGAATGAGTTCATCGCGGGCTGCATCATTTCCCAATCAGACCTCAAAGCTTCCAGAAATCTTCTTAGATAGGGTGAAACTGATTTAGCCACTGGAGGAAGAATGAGCTCGTGGCTAGCTGCTTTCATTTCACAAAGAAATGGCGGCAGTATTTCTCTTTGGAGGCACTATCTGGACAATCCCAGCGTAGGGGATACGCCTTCCCTCTCATTGAATCTTAGTGTTAGGGTTTGGAGACGTTGACACCTCAGTCAAAATAAAATGGGTTGCCGGAAAAGAACTACCTCACTTTTTATAACATCCCCAAAGGGTGGTATTGCATGGGTCATAGGTTGTTTCCCATACCACTTTATGAGCATGCGACGAGCTAGGAGGATGACACGTATGAGGGTGGTATTCTTACCACAACCGTCTCTTTCTTTATCTCCCGAGCATTTCGATGGAGCGAGGTCCACCGTGAGCCGTTGATTTCCTTCCCCATTGCTACATCCATGATTTTCATAGAGCCGTTTCATTCATTTAAATGACCCCCCACGTGTCGCTCGAATGTTGCTTAGCGTCGATAAGGACAAAATGTTTATATTTTTCATTAAGAATAACAAAATTTATTTTGATAATGATTTATGTGGTCTCACAACCACTAAGCACTGCTTTTGAATAATAATTGTTTTCTCCACTATATGGTCAGTGCCCTTTATCATCAATCCTTATTGGAGGAATATTTAACTTTGAAGGATTGTATTCATTATGATAGTATAATCATGATATATGAATAATTTATATAAATATATATATATATATATATTATAAATTTAAGTGGATGGTTTCTAGTTAAGATTTAATTTAAATGATTATGAATTAAATGTGAGATTTCTTTTCGAAATTATGGGGATTAGGGAGGATTAAGATGTTATAATAAAAACCGTAACTCTTAAAGTAACTTTTAATAAACTCTTCAATCATGACATGTAAATAATAATCATAATATCATTGGTCAATATTTAACCCTATATAAAAAAAAGGAAGATTGTATACATATAAAGAGGGCAAGAAGTAAAACATTAAATGAACTAAATAATAATTAGGTAATATAAGAAGGGGACTATAGAGAAACAATTCATAAGAAATAAGGAATAAATTTGAACATAGTAAATTAATCACAAGGATGATAGCAATATAAGTAGTAAGTATGATGGTGAAAACAATGAAAGTAATATTTAGGAAGTGAAAGTACCCTATGGAACATTAGTTCGATGTGTTGTTCATTAAGAGTTAGGATTGGTGAGAGTATCTTAATTTAGCACTTAAGATACCTTGTGTATTTAGCTATGTGAATAGGTGAGTCGTGACCTACTGGAGGTGTGATGTCGATCTTTCTATAGTTAGCGTTTGAAGTAAGTGAGTTTGACCTAATCTGCATTAATATGGAGGGACATATTTTGTATCAATATAGTGACTTCTTATGGCTCATGTTTCATTCTAGTAAGTGTCGACAAGATGTCATATGAGGGGGCTATGCTATAAATCTCGAACCTAAGTTTTGGAGGATAAGTGAAATAGCAAGGTGATATACCTTAAAGATTGTAATGAATGAAGAAGTGTTCTAGTTCTATTAGTTAAATATGATGGTGGAGTCCACTTATGTTTAATAATGCGTTGAATTGTTGAATAAATATACATTTGTGTTCAAATATTAAGGGATGATGGTTACCACTATTAGTGACTAGGATAATTGTGTTGCTTCCCATTATGTACAAGATCTACAGGTTATATATATATATAGGGGAGGATCATCGATAGAAACAAGAGATGTATTAACCAAACGTAATAAGGGAGTAAATGGAGTAAGGACATGGTAGGAAGGTAATAAAATGGGAGATAATTGAAAGTCAATAACACTTTACCAATAGTCTAACAACCGTTATAAATCAAGTACTTGGAATTTGTAATAAGACTATGTTTTAGGGAAAATAGTGCATTTCCAATTATGAGAAACGATGAAATTAATTATTGATGAGAGTGGGTATCTTTACAGAACTGGCTAGAAAGGGAGTAAGATTATATGTGTATCTCATGTCTAGTGATAATGTGTAGCTATATGAGGCACCCAAATAGGGGTGGTAGGTCAATATTTAAGGAATGTGTGAATGGATTCCCCTATTGGAAAATTTAATTAGTATTAAGATATGGGAGATATCTATGTATTAAAATCAACACCGTAAATTTTCTATGTGTAAAGTGCAATTAATCATGTTTCAATATAGTAAGTGGAAAGAGATTGAAGGAACTAGGTATGTGCGAGAAAAGGGTAGGGGTTATATGCTGCTAGTCTTGCTTAGGTCAAATTGTCATGATGGGGGGGGGATATTATTGAGAAACAACTTGGATTTAATAATTACAAAATGAACAAGCAGTAAAATATAAAAGTAGGTAAATTATTGAGGGACTAATGAAGTTACCGTGAATGAACGTGCGCCGAACCCTCCACAAGGTTAAGTGAAATAATAATACAAGTAAATGGGGTAATAATGGAGGCAAAATAAGAACTGATGTGCACCTCAATGAATAAGGTTACATTGTTTAAACCCCTAACAGATACTACCAGTGAACTTAAGCATTTTGGTAAGATATAGTTACTAAAAACATTCTAATAAATGATAGTTCTCCTAATTTAATATTTGTTACAATACTTATGGTTATCAAGGATGCAGCTTGCTTGTTAACACTAAGGTAATAATAATGTTTGACCTTAGGATGAAATAACAGGGATCTTCATCTCCTAGGAGAGGTATGC
Source organism: Larix kaempferi (assembly GCA_027924585.1). NCBI lineage: Eukaryota > Viridiplantae > Streptophyta > Pinopsida > Pinales > Pinaceae > Larix > Larix kaempferi. The sequence goes on along the minus strand of BSBM01000307.1, from coordinate 7,142,351 downwards.
AAATCTTAAAGATCCTTGTAGTCGCTTGTTGAATAATTAAAGATTATGAAATCTCAGCTCTCCATTTAAAAAAAAAAAGTCGTTGATTATTTCATGCTAAGTTGGATCAATATAAGCTTTTGTGATGAGTAAACCTCTATGGATGTTATAACTTGAAGGATGTTACTAAACGGTAAAAGTAGGATACTAAGGTGGATAGCACTTGATTATAACCTTAGGGATTCTAGAGATTCAATAGAAGGATTAATCTAAATGTTCCTTTAATTATTAGAATACACGTCAGGGGATAAAAGAAGCAAATCCATAGGATAATATCGGCATATTTGGTCAAGTCAAAGCTAAGTAGGACAAGTATGGCCAACACCTGCTACTTGCAAGAATGAAGAGTTTATGTGTCAAGAATTTCCCTGCATTATTATGACCATAACTTCGGGACGAAGTTTCCTGAAGGGTGGGTGGATGTAACGCCCCATATTTTGACAAGGCATGTTTATGAGTTAGACACCTTTCACTTTATTTGCTTATTATCTGTTGGACTCAGCTAGACAGAGTGAACTATATTTTCGGCATGTTAGACATGATGATATGTTGCTACTATGTTTAGGATGTTTCTATGCCCATGCTGATACTACGATTATGATGTTACTATATTCATGCAGTTATTAAGTTATGATTATCATGAGATTCATTGCTTTTATGATGAAAATATATGTTTTAGCGTTTTCATTGATGAAATGTGAAATATATGATGTTGTACGTGGGTGCCAACCTATGATGAAATTGATAGAACTGTTATATTCCATACATACCTGTGATGCGATAAAATTGTGACGTGAAATCAAATGATGTTGATGATATGGATCAATTGGTGATCGAATGGAATTGCTTGTTATAAACTGTGTATTTTCCGGAGTACTAACCTACAGGACACAAGGGCTATGGGATAGCCAGATACTTGATCTAATATATGGATGAGAACCTAACCATGCAGTAAACCTTAGCAACCGAAATTGATGATACGATGACAGGGACCGATAATCTTGATAGCAGCAGACTATGATTTGATAAGGGTGTAGACCCGGTATGTTGAGAGGGATGGATGTGTTTCCCACCCTATGTTCCTATGATACCTGAGGTTGTGGGAGGGCCGTGCTGAGACACGCTCCCCATGTAGTTTTGATGACGATGGTCAGATGCCTGCTAGGGGAGGATAGGTCCGCTGTTCAGCCGACGCTATCGCTCTCAAGTTCTACGTGGTTAGGTCGGTGAGTCCGACACCCACTTTTGTACTAGCAGAGGAAGGATAGGGAGGATGTGGACGTAGGTTAGGATGGGAGGATATGATAGTTAGTACTGTTGAGGGTTGGGTATTCGTTGATCTAGAGTTAGTGGTAGTAGGTAGCTTTCCTTGTACCCGATTGATTGAACAAATGTAATCATAAAAATAATGAAATGAAATCTTAAAGGTTAACTGATAAAATAACCGATGATGTTTTAGTAATATTATGATGAATGTATACTTGTTCAGTTTGCATAAAGTATTATTAGTATTAGTTAGCTGTTATGCATAGGAAATATGACGTATGTTTATAGTACATGTCTGTCTTGTGCATACGCTGGCCACGTATGCACATTATGCCCATGCGCGATAATATTGGTTTACAACATACTTATCAAGATTTAACAATGTTATAAGTTATCATAGATAACTCAATTAAGTATTTAGTGAATGACTTAATTAGTAAAATATTATCAAGTTCTAATGTGTAAAATAAACGTCATTAATTGCAAGTATCCTCAAGGGAAGGTGTCTTCAATATGAAGTATGATAGTTAAATATTAATACTAGAAGAATGTGCTATATAATTGTTGATTATGATTAAATAAACCATTAAGTATATTTCATTATTTATACCCAGAGGTACTATGTTGACACTTATCAATTAAACAAATAAATAATTTTTAATTACTATTCACAATTAATTTAATTATTATTATTATTAATTATTTTTGTTATCATTGTTATTATTTAATTAATAATAATAATGATAATAATCCTTTTTATAAAGCATAGTGGATTGAATAATTTATTAAATAGATTATTCATTTAATTAATTGACAAAATCATTCCAAGTAAATTAAAAGGATTTGTTTAAATAAATTATTGAATAATTCCACGGCTCGAGAGAAACTTGGATGATTTAAAATAATATATAATCATCATTTTACCTTGAAAAGGGGTTGCATTAATGATTTGTACTTCCAAAAACCATGACAACTAGGGCGGTGGAGTGATAAGGAAGTTATGAATTTATGAAGGAGGAGGATTTCTATAAAGAGGGGATTTAACAATGTAGTAGGGGGGTTTTTTGGGGGAGAACTGTGAGATTTGTAGAGAGAAGTGAAATATTCCGAGGAGGGGGACAACTCGAGTAATGGAGGAGGCAGAAAACTCCAATGAGGAGGGGGAAAACTCACTGAACATTATGGTTATTGAACTAAGGACAAGGCTGCTATGGGGATTATCGGTCTGTGGGCTCGGGGGCTAGGAAATCCATGGATTTCCTAGGGTCAGCAAGATATTAGCTGATCGGCAGGGTGGACACATCATTTCGGGTTGCTAAGGGAACCTACAGAATCCACTACAGAAATCTTCTTGTCTTACTGCAATTCTACGGATCCAGGTATTTTACTGAGCTAGCTTAAATAAAATGTATTTTCTTTTATTTCCAAATTATGTATGTTAAAAGAACAGAGTTAAAATGAAAAGTCTTAAGCTTATGTTTATTTAATTGCAGAGACATATAAACATTTACAAAACATAAACATAGACGGTTGATTCTTTTTTCAGAAAACAAACGAAGTAAAAACTTGGTATTTACATGAAAATGGAATAGAGACCCAGTGCCTAGTTAGGGCACTACATAAGGAGGTCCATGGGGTTCGATCCTCGACCTGTCGTCATGATTTTCTATAATCCTAGGGTTTTGGGTTAATGTAACGCTGGCTAGACACAATCGTTGACCTGGGGTGAGGAATATCTAAGACCGTGGATTGGTGGTACTCTACGTTGGACTCGTTTCCTTTCTGTAGTATCTTGGTTATAAAGGAAAAGCAACTATAATGCATTCGATATGTAGACATCTGTTTTGAAATGATAAATAGAGAATTGTGTATGTGTACTTTAAAGATCTCTTCAAAGGAATACTTGATTCGTTTTCTTTTTGGTCTTTTCCTTCTGAGTGGCATCAGGGTGGCCTGAGAGGAATATTTTGCTTTGGAAAAGAAAAATGTAAATCAAACAAAATGAAGAATGTACCAGGTTTATGTAATGAATATGTTGTGCTAAGTTTGAGTAATTAGATCGGAAATGGATAATATGTTAGTCTTTGTTTTTAAAGAAAATTGGAACATACGGGAAAATCCCTACAGAGTGATGACTGCATTTTTTGCTATAAAAAGTAAAACTAGGTATTCGAATGGTTAGCAAGGTGACTAACGATTTCTGCTAAAAATCTGATCTCAATAGCTAAATGATTTTGTTGAAATTTAATACAGAGTTTAGATAGGAGAAAAATAGATACCTTAGATTTCACTGAATTAAAACAATGCTTAACAATTCACATATTTAGAGGTTTAAGAAATGCGATTGACTAGCAAAGACTAGCTAGCTAGTCCTACTAGGAAAATGCCATTCGATTCTAGGCAATTCTTGAATTTAAAACTGATATCGAGGACATTACTATTTTAACATTGCATTTATAAAAAGAGATATGAATTGTAATAGGGCCTTCTAAGAATTTCATACCTGCTGATCCTGGTAGCTTGTCCCTGCTGATAATGACCTGTTGATCCTTGTAGTTTGTTCCTGCTGATAATGGCCTGCACACTTCGCCAACTAGTTAATGAAAAACTACTGAACTCTTAGCTAACCTAATAATTGATCTTGAAATGGATGACTTTGGGACTACCACGTTCCTCCCAACCATGATTCTACAACCGTTCCTGGTTCAGTATCAATCCCCCCGAGCTGGTTCTGACATGCAAACTGAAAAGTAGAGGCCCTAGACGTGTAGCTGGTTCAAATTTGGAAAATCTATAGGAAGAGCTCACTCCTGGAGTAGAGAGTTCTTCTTGGCATAATAGTACCAAAAGAAAAAGATCCCCCAAACTTTGGGGTCTGTACTCCTTAAGTAGGAAAATCTTGAAAAAATAGGACAGTTGAAATTTACTAGTTTCTTTAAAATAATTTAAATTATAAAATAGTATTTGTTTATTTAACTGCTTGTTAAATTATAAAACAGTATTTGTTTATTTAACTGCTCGTTATTTTGGAACTAGGACTTCTCACTTTGTTTGACTAAAGTGTTTTTTTTTTTATATTTAATCTTTATATAATAGTAATACTATAAAAATTACAATTCTATCTAAATATTTATAAATAATAATTAGTAAGTGGCAGCCCACTTAGGTATAAGTATACATGTAAATAAATAACAATTAATATATATTGAAACGCCAAAGTAATAATGCTTAGCTTTGTGGTCCTTAAGCATTTGTTTCACACAATGCTTCTTTTAATTCTTTTTAAGGTAAGGGTCCACTTCTTTGGACAGTTTCAGTAAGTTGGTAAAGGCACCTCTAGTCTCTCCCTTTGCATGTCAGATTCCCTTGTTTTAACATGGTAGTTCCCGCAGTATTTGACGATAATAAGATTTATTTAATCAAGTCGAATAGTTGTGATAAAACACATAAGTTCTATTCAGAGTCCTCCTGACTCAACACTTGAGATCTAATAACCCTGAGTCCTCTTCAGAGCCTTTTAACTCAACACTCTCACATGAGCGTTACGCTAGTGCAATTCCAAAGCTTCTGCTCAACACTAGAGCTAGAATGTGGTTGTGAGGCACATCTAGGATATTTAAGTGGCCTCGGATCCGGTAATCATTTCTTTCAAGCTTGGAATGCTCCAGGGCTCGTGCCCAACACTCAACGTACATCGGGGTTTATGCCCAGTATGACATAAGAATATTTTAAATACATCGGGGCTTAGGCCCAGTATATAGGTCATTGATGTGTTTCTGAGTCCACGCTCAACACACTAAATAATCATCCATGTGAATCATACTCTGCACAGTATAAGATAACATAATAATCTCAATATATCATAATTGTAACTAAATCACAACATAAGTTTATCCATTCGGGCTTTCCTGCCCAGTATATAATAAAAATGAAACAATCAAAGTACCTGGCCCATATATATATCAACTCATGAGAACATAGATCAAAACATGCTATGGCTTATGCCCAATAATAAATCACATATGCTGGGGCCGTAGCCCAATATAACATCATAACATAGTTAGTCAAAAAGTTGGGATATTACAGTCTTCCTTAACTATATAAGAGTTCAGATTATTAGTGGAGGTTAAGCTCATGTGTTTATGTGTCAAATTAAGAATTTAATTATTTTTTTGAAAAGATCCTTTCTATTGTATGAGAAATACTATGAAAGCATAGAAAAAGAATTGAAGCCGGGATGTTGTAAGTTGCAATCTTCCATCGGGATAACTTATATAAAGATATGACTCTTCTTTGTGGACGTAACCCAATTTGGGTGAACTACATATATTGGTGTCTCTCTCAAATTTATACTAGATATATTCTACTTATGATTTTTGTTCTATGCTGTTTAGGTGGTTTCTTTATTAAACTCCCATAGATTCATGGAGTGTGAACAATTTCCTCAATCCATTTAAAGAATTGAACATGTAAGCGAAAATCTCTCTCGTTACAACTATGATTTTTTGATTTTTTGTAGACAAGAATGCAACAAACCCTTTGCATAATTTTACAACTTAAGTGATAATGATGAATGTTTAGATGCGTAAGAATCACGAAAGGAAATGTTGCGGTATTGGAATTAATCTCTATAAGCAAATATTCCACTTAAGCATTTGTTTGTAAACTACTTGTTGGTTTTAAAAGGGGTTGTTTGTAAACTACTTGTTGGTTTTAAAAGGGGTTGTTTGTAAACTACTTGTTGGTTTTAAAAGGGGTTGAGCCTTAGATTGGGTTAAAGTAATTATTGTATAAGTATAGTAATTATATATATTATAATCGAAGATTTATAATGCATGGTTATAATATATATACATAACTATTGTAACATAGGTAAATTATTTACTCTTGTATTGCAAAACAACCCATGTTATATGTAACATGTATGTTATGTTAACATAAAAACATTACAGCTTGTGGTTAATACGTTGGTCGGAATGTATTTAGAATAATAATGTTTATATAACAGAGTGTTCTAATGTATTTGGAACATGTATATTCTATGTTCATTATAATGTTGAAAGTATATTTGCATGCTAATTATATGGTTATATAGCATTTTATTGTATATTTCCTATACTAGTGGTTAGCACATGGATTTGTTATATAAGTTAAAGAGGAAAAAAGAATTGGCGACAAAGGGACATTACAATTTGGTATCAGAGCAAGGTTGCCACACTGTGCAACCTATAGGCTCGCTTACATAATGGTAAGTTACACTCTTATGTTGAACATTTATGGTCGAACGTAAATTCTTTTTGTATTTGTTTATCTTAATTATGACATGCATGTTGTAGAATGTATGATTTGATGCTTCATATTATAATATTTTATTGATTAATGAAGATAAAAGATTAACGTTATGATCAATAGAAGAAACATATAAATCGATTTGTATATCAGTTAGATATGGTTGATTGTATGCAAGATCATAAGTTTGTGTATATTAGATGATGACAAGAGACTTGTGTGATAAATTGTCAAGTACTTAAGAAAGTGTGACTATGAACATTATGACACACAAACTTGAATCAATCAAAAACTAATCTTAAAATGCTAGTTATGCAAATTAGTTAATTCCCTAAATATCATGAAGAAAAACGTGTGAACTAATTTATCTAAATTCAGCATGCATATAAGAGTACATGGTGGCATGGATTGTGAAAAACTAAGAGTGTATGGATTAGTCATTAAAATACTAAAGGGACTAAATGATCTGTAACTAAAAATCTTTCTGGTTTCTCAAAAGTTAGTTACCCTTTTAAGTATCGTAAGGACTAAAATATGATTTTAATAGAAAGGAAGTACTTTGAAAAGATTGAACATGTTTTGTTCTCTTATTATTTTTATATCGCAAAGAACATGATAAAAAGGAAATAATAGAATGAATGTTGTTGTTTTTATTAATTAGCATTTTGAGCGAAAGAGATACTAATATGTTTATCTCCATGAAGGTGTTGAATTAATAAGTTGAGACAATGACAAGAGAGGAACACATTATTGGTTTTATAATGATAATGTTTAAAGATATGCATTTTGAGATTAAATACACCTACAAGGCTAGCGGGATGTAATTGTGAGGCACATAGGCATGCCTAGAAAAATTTATGTTGATGACATTTTCCATGCATGGATGAGTCAAACCCTTTTAGTACTAAGAAAGCATGCAAATGGAAATAAGTGAATTATGATATAGTAGTATTGGACTGCGATGCACATTGGTGCGTGAAAGTAAATATATGCATATGATATTTTAGATTGCGAGATTGAAACTAATAGTTATATTTGACATGGTGGGAAGGCCTAGCCTTATGCCCAAAAAATGGAAAAGATCAAGGTCTAGGTATAGCCATGTTAATCATGGATTTGAAATTGACGAAAAGTTTATGCAAAAATAAGGGATTAATGCATATGTTTAATTGTGCATATTGATTCCATTGATGGCATGAAGATTATGTGATTGAAATATTTAATGCATGAATATTATGCATTAAGTTTAACATTACTGTTTAGATACGGTAAATGTGGAAATTTGTTTTTTCTTCTCATTTCAAGCAATTGGTTCAAGTAGATATGATATGAGTAATCTTTTGCAAGAAGATTGCAAGTGTAAATGTAGGTGCAGAGGATTATCAGAAGCTTCTACTGGAAAACTATGAAATGAGGTAATCTTTATTTTACCGACTTTAAGTTAACCAATGGGGATAATTTATCCATGCTTTAGAAGGTGAAAAATTGTGCCTTTGGGAAAAGTAGATTTAAAATTCCATTTTTTTGAAATAATTATACTATGCTTATTCTCAAATAATTAGTTAAGACATCATTGAAAATGTGAAGATGTAAATGAATGGTTATGATCCATCATATGGTATGAAAAGCATGATAGATAAGGATGAGTAAAATCAATATCTTGATTGATATGAAACGCATACATTTTTCATAAGTTTAAAATTTAGTTGGATAAATTTTCATAGCTAATAAAAATTGCAGAAGTGTGCACGATACTTTATGTGAATAAAAGATCAAAGACTCAGGAAGAAATATATTGATAAGTAAATAGGTAAATCTATTGCTTATCAAAGTGACAATATTATGATTATGTAAGGTGTTATGTGATACAAAAATATTATGAATATGTTTTTTTATTGACACTGACCTCCATGAGGTTTTAGCTAATATACATATTTGGTTAATGTGTGCGAGGAATTGATTGCACGAAGTAAGGGCTTGGCAATTAAAAACCAAAGCCAATCAATGGCGAGTGGATAGCTAAACCAAAAAGGATTTTGCAAAAATCACTGTAATTGAATGTTTCTATATGGTTTTCAAACTTAAATTGTCATGTGCAGTAGGGTCAACTTAAAGCTTGTGTTGGTAAAGCCGGTTGGCCATGATAGTGGCATTAGAGCCACAATGAGAACCAAGAGTTCAATAATGCAATGTTATGAGACATTGTTGCATGCACATGAGACAATATGACCAGAGAAGTGGAAATATTGAGAGCATTAAGAGAAGTTAAAAGATAACTCTACACATAATCTTATTAAACAAAACCTCACCCTAACATAAGCAAGAAGGGGAGGGAGGCACCCTGCAAATTAAAATAAATTTAACTTAAAATAAATTTAACTTAAATTAAAACAAATCTAAGCAAGAAGAATGAAGAAGAGAAGGCCAAGTCTGGAGCACAGATTTGGGCAAGAAAGGAGCACCTACATTTGGGTATAGAACACAAGATGTGTTCAAGTAGGATCACTACCAGTTAAATGCAAGAGCACTGCAATACCCTGAAAAACTGTTAGAGGTGGTTCCATGGTTTTTGTGACGTAAAAGTCCCTGGAGCACTCTATAACTCAAGAGAACTGGGTGAGTGTTGGGTATCGTCCCATGCATGATGAACGCCTTGAGGGGCATGACATCTAGAAGGTGTTGAGTAACAATCTTGTTATTGGTGCACGCCGAGAAGGCTTGGAATTTTCCTGGACTCAAGCGAGAAGGCTTGAGGGGAAAAATGTGATGAACCTGCAATAATTAATTAATGCAAATACACGAGATATCAGAAATAATAGAACTCAGAATCACTTTTATATTGATCACGGGCCACTTCGAGGGGACAACCTCCTTTGAGCAAGCTCAATACAATTAACTTCACAGTGCCTTCATAGGCCTCAACACACACTTATATACTCAGTCTAGGCGCCAATACCATGGGTCAATACAAACCATGGGCCAATACAAAATATGGATCAACAATTACTACGGGTCAAAACCATGGGCCAATCAATATACTAACAAAGTAAAGACATGGGTTCCTAACATCCCCTCTCCCTTAGAAAAAGCTTTGTCCTCAAAGCTTTAGATGTGGAAATTGATGCAGAATCTGAAGGAGTGGGTCCCCTGTAGCATCCTCGGGTTGCATTCCGGGCCACTGGCGCCTTTTGAGTTTCAGGGAGGATTGCGTGGAAGGCTGTAGACGAAGAAGAACCATATCAGCGATGCGAAAAGAGCGCAGAACGGTGTTGATCGACTTGTTGTTTCAATCGGATTCTTGCCATGTGAAGATTGTCCTGTAGAATAAGAAGACGTTGATTGTGGTTTCGAAGAATTGAGTCAATTGCTTGAACTGGGGAGCTGCTGAAGGTGTATGGAAGAAGAACTGGCGGTGCCTGTCCAGAGACTGCTTCATATGGTGTCCTTTTAGATGTGGTACTATACCACTGGAGCGCTTCCAGGAAATCCATAGAAATAGTTGTCCAAATCTGTGTAGGGATGGGCAAGGGTTCGAGCAGTCCCGAAAGGAGGGTCGTTTCACCCTTGTTGACCTGGAAAGTATCGCAGTCAACCACCATCTATTGAATTGTCATTTTCAATCCATGCCAAAAGAAGTTACATTGTTCCTGAGCATACGTTTTGAGGAACCCAGAGTGCCATGTTGATGAAGAAGCATGGAGTTCATAGAAGAGATAGCCCCGTTGAACAGATTGCAACCAATTTGGAACAACCAGAGAAATAGATGCAAGAGAAACTGGGTCATCAAATGTGCGAGAAGGAGCATCTGCCACCATATTGTCCTTACCCGTCTGGTAAGGGGTCACATAGTCATAACCCATGAGTTGGAGAACCCTTTTCAGGTGTGCTGGGGAGGAGACTCGTTGTTCCAGGAATGTTTCCAGACTTTGGAGATCAGTCTTGATGCAAAAATAATTCCCCAATAGGGATGGCTGCCACTTCTATACTACATGCAAAATAACCATCATGTCCTGCTGAGATGTAGATGCGGCAAAATGCTTACCGAAAAGGTCTCGTGAAGGCGGCAAGCCCACTGTTGCAACAAAGACACCTGCATATCTATCCAAGGAAGTAGTGGAGACCGTTGGTGGGTGCATCTGAAGGGAATGGAGCTGAGCAATGACACCATGTGAATTCTTATGAAGGATCTATTCCAAGCAATGTGAACTAATGATGTAGAGAGACCCTGGTTGCAAGCCCATAAATTTGTGTTGTGTCCCATTGACTGAAAACTGCATCCAAAGTTCAGCAAAATCCCATAAGATGGGGCCAAGTGTGCGTAACCATTGAACGCCAAAAACCACATCACATCCACCTAAGGATAAGGAAAACATGTCAGAGCGCAGGTTATAATCTTCCATAGAGATACACACATTACGACACTTCCCCTTGCAAGGTAAGGTGCCCCCATTGGCAACCATGACTTCAAAGTTAAAACAAGGATGGACAAAACAATCAGCCTGTTTGGCAATCTGAGGGTCAATGAAGTTATGAGTGCTACCAAAATCAATGAGTATGGTAAGAGGGAGCTTCTTGAAGTATCCCCTGACCCGCATTGTTTGTGGGGTGGTGATGCCAGTTACAGCATGGAGAGAGATCTCGGGTGGGTCATCTTGAGATGGGGTATCAACAGACGGGTGCTGAATGTCGACCTAAACATTTACTGTATCTGGAGCTTCTTCACCAAGTTCTGAGGCATGCGGAGAATCCACATCCAAGAGATAAAGCTTTTGTTGAACACATCTATGTCCCCAAGTGAATTTCTCATCACAATTATAACAAAGCCCTTTTTCTCGGCGTGCCTGCATCTCTATTTCAGACAAATGCTTGATAGGAGTTGGTCGAGGAGCAGGCGTAATGGGAGGTCATTGGGAACCCATATTTCTGAAGGGAACAAAGGTGGGTTTGTAGCATTGTTGAGCTGTGATCTTGTCCTCGGCCAGCTTAGCCAACCCTATGACTTCCATCATTGTGTTGGGATAGAACATTTTGACCTCTGAGCGGATTTCATCCTTGAGACCACTGATAAAACAACTCCTGTAGAATTCATCAGACAATCCTTCTATGTGATTGGCTAGTTTCTCAAATTCCATCTGATACTCTCTCACTGTGCCAGTTTGGTGAAGTTTAGTGAGTGCTCCTGTGAATTCGTCAAAAGCACTAGGACCAAATCGTGACAAAAGGAGTTGGCAAAAATCTGTCCAGTTTGGCTCGGGATGAGCTTTGATGTACCAACGGTACCATTGAAGGGCTTCCTGTTCCAAATGAAAGGATGCAAGTGGAACTTTCTGGACATCAAAAGTATTATGCAGACTGAAATATTGTTCTACTCGGTATATCCATCTAGTTGGATCAGTACCATTGAAGCGAGGAAAATCAAGCTTCGGCCCACGAAAATTGCTGGAAGAAGAGAACCTGGTGGCTATAAAAGATTCTAGATGTCGGTTATTGTTCATGGATGAATGCTAAAGATGGAGGCTAAGAAATTTTTCATCCAGATCTTGGAGTTTAGTTTGGATGGCTGCAAGTGTTTCTTCCATGGTTTTTGCTCCTGCGTGGGTGACACCCACGACCAAGAGTTTTTTTTTTTTTTTTTTGAAATGGATAGAAAAACACAAACAAAAACTTATTTAGTAAAGGAAAATTTGGATTTGGGAAAAACTCAGATGGGTAATTGGGGTTTGACTAGGTTTTGGACACTTTCTGATGGACAAGGAAGCTAAAAATGGGGATTTCGGAAGCGAGGTGAAAGAATGAGAAAATTTGGTAGAGAGGGACAAGAAGCAGAATTAAGAAAGGAACACGGTGGCAAAAGTTGAAGGCATTTGGGTGAAAATTGGAGTTATGGAAAACCCTAAAAATAGACAAATGGGGGATTTCTGGTCTTCGGAAGTGGAATTTGGGATAGGGTCTTTAGGAATGAAATATGAAGAATGGGATTGCAGGGATGTCAATGAAGTTTCAGGAAAACAGAGTTGAAACAAGGGAGATATAGCCGAAAAACAGAAATTTTTTATTTTTTTTCCAGAAATGGATCGGCAACAGCGGCGCGGAATGGATCCGCAACAAATGGATCTGCAACGGCGTGGAAGAGATCAAAAATGGTCGGATCTGAAATGGTGACTAGATCTGGAACGACTTTCAAAATAGATCTGAAACGGCTGGATCTGGAACGGAAGTGATCGGCAACAGTTCAACTGAAAATAGATATGGACCCCAAGTATGTGTGGCTTCCTATCGGTTCAAGGGATTCACTCGGCCACCAATGTTGTCTGACGGCTTGCGTTTTGGGGCAGTACCCCTCACTCCATGGCTCAGGTAAAACTGATAACCGCTTTGCCACAAATGACAGCTATTGGTTTACCTCACGGGTGGGAACAAGTCAATCAGGTAGGGGTCGTTGCCCTTTTCGCTGGTAGGTCCTCTCAATGGGCCAACTACTTTGGGGTTCCTGTGGTACTCCTCACAAGGAGTTTTAGGGATTATGCCCAAGTACTTCCCACAGTTAAGCGGATAGGGGTTATCCCCAGATCCAAACTTGCAACAACGCGAAAAAAAAAATTTGGCAGAAATTCCACCCAACGAGCCCAACAATGTGCTCTGATACCAAATGTGATGAACCTGCAATAATTAATTAATGCAAATACACGATATATCAGAAATAATAGAACTCGGAATCACTTTTATATTGATCACAGGCCACTTCGAGGGGGCAACCTCCTTTGAGCAAGCTCAATACAATTAACTTCACGGTGCCTTCATAGGCCTCAACACACACTTATATACTAATTCTAGGCGCCAATACCATGGGTCAATACCATGTGTCAATACAAACCATGGGCCAATACAAAATATGGATCAACAATTACTACGGGTCAAAACCATGGGCCAATACAAACTATGGATCAACAAAACTATGGGCGACTTACAAAGCATATGCGCCAACAGCAATAACACAAACTATGGATCAACAAATACTACGAGACGACGTATAAAGCATATGCGTCCAACAACAATATACTAACAAAGTAAAGACATGGGTTCCTAACAAAAAAGGGTTTTTTCCCGGACTCAAGCTAGAAGGCTTGAGGGGAAAAAGAATTCCTGGACTCAAGAGAGAAGGCTTGAGGGGAGAAAGAGTTCTTGGACTCAAGCGAGAAGGCTTGAGGGGAAAAAGAATTTTTCGGGACTCAAACGAGAAGGCTTGAGGGAAAAAAGAACGCACATGGAAAATTTTTATAAGTGATTGGATCACATGGACTACTTTATTGATGATATTGAGCTGGAGGCTCTGGAGCAGAATAAAAAGCCTTATTCAGTGTGACATGGCACACCAAGAAATGTTTTCCTACTATGCATATGCTATGCATGAGGTATGTGCATATACTTATGTTTTGAACTTGTTTTACTCAATATTTTGCATATTTATATTAGAGTATGCATGGGTTATGTTCATACACAACTCACGCTTTCAAGGAAAAGCAAGAAGAGGTACTTGGAAAGAATTTTCATGACAAGAAGTTGGAAAAATATTGTCTTAGATCATGATTTTTATGTATATAATGTATGACTAACAGGGGTGCAGGGGAAAGAAATTACAAAGAATATCTTAGTAAGAAGATAAAACTCTAAAAGGATTGCCGTGAAAAGGCTGCAACATGATGTTGCAAAAGAAAATGATTTCTGATGTTCTAATTGATTTTGGAAAAATAATGTGTATATGTATGTATTTTATAATAAGATGATAGAAAACAACTAGTGTTGTTTATGAAAAGCACAGGTTATGAGTTTGCGGGAATCATGAAAGTTCGAATTTTATAACAAGTTAAGCAAAAGATGACAAATGTATGACATGCAAAGGAACCTAAGAGTGGGAAACAAATGGCTTGAAAACATGAAAACCGAGGACGGTGTTATTCTTAAGGGGAGGAGGATGTAACATCCCTCTTTTACACCCTTGCTATTTTTTGAATGTAAATGTATTTGTACTTGATGATTGATGGCAGATGTAGCTTAGTGTCACAAACACTTAAGTGAACAGTGACGTTCACCGAAGGTTACTAAGTTGTTTTTGGTTATCGGTTAGTCCTTGAGAGGGATGCCGAAGTTACCCTTAACCGTCGAAGGCCAGTAAGTGTCTCCTAAGATCTAAAGCTTAGCGCTAAGTTTACCTTTTTTAAAAATTGTTATGTAGAATTAAGAAACTCCTATGGATGTATTTGACATCCTAGTCCCGATAGAGGACGTCAAAGGTTTTTCCTTCATCAAAACCTAGTATTTAGTGCGAGCTAAACTAATTATTACTTGATAAACTAAGTGATGGTTATTACAGTCTTGGTTCGATTAGTTAAACCCCAAAACATACATTTATAAAGATATCAGAAGTAAATATATATATATATATATATATATATATATATAACATCACTTTGATAAAGTATTATTAGTTAAATTAATAGTTTGGAATTATTTATACAATACATTTGAATGTATTAATTGTTAATTCCATATAACTACACCTATGTAGTTTGATACTCATTATCTTACAATTAAATAATGGGTGATATTGTTTAAACAATGGTATTATAAATTATGAGAGATGTGTTTATATACATTATATATAGATGAATGCTTGTATAATTATTCTAGCCCTATTATTTTTGGAGAAAGAAAAATTTGGAACAAGGGATTTATGCAAAAGAGATGAATATATATATATATATATATGAAATTGTGCACATAAATTGTGTAAAATTTATGTGTAATGTTTTAGTGGGGTATATCTATATGCATAGGTATACGTTATAAATTAAAGAGATTTATACATACATGTCTAAAGCATTAAAATGAAAGTATTAAGATGTTATTATAACTATATAAGGGTATGTGAAGATTTAATTAGATTTTATTGTAATTAAATATGAGATAAACCCTAGAAGGGCCTCGAACACATTGTAGACAGCCATCCATCACATTCAAGAAAATGCCTAGTTTTGTTTTTACAGGTGTCTATTTCAGTTAAGAGGGAGGCTATGAGTTATGATGAAACAGAATGCACCCAAGAGGAAGAGGTGGGGGGTTCCAAGAAAAGAAATCCAAGGAGCAGTTCTTTGGGGGGGACTGTTGGATTCTTTGTCAAGAGGAGGAGGCTCAGTGAGAAAGTAGGAGTGCGTGGGAACTCTGCTCTCGGCACCTGAGCGTACAACACATTTTCTAGGTAACTCTGTTTGTAACTGAATTTTATAAACTATTATATACAAGCGATAGCTTCAAAACCGTGTTACCTTTAGGATAGGAAGCATAAAGCAAACCCTACCATCCTGGAAAATGTTGTAAACCGTATGTGATGATGCTCTAGCCTTCTACTTAGTTATTATATAAGTTCTGTGTGTGGATAGAAGAAGGAAAATCCCATTAATGCATATTATTGTGTGATCTTCTTGAAGAGCTTGGAGCTCTCGGTGGAATATCACCACACATTTCTTGGGAAAAGAAGTGAGCAGAGCCTGCTTCTTGGAGTTCGATGGAAGGAAAAATATAATTATGCATTTATGAAATTTGAGTATGGTTATTTTTTTATTTTTTTATTGCATAACATTTACAAACTACGATGGAAGTGTGGAGCTTCAACGCGAGCTTTCGTATGTTAAATCCATGTTTAACATTTACAAGCTGCGATGGGAAGCATTGAGATTCAGTGTGTTAGCATGTTAACTATATACACGTACTAAGTTTGATCCATTTTTTACTTCTTCGTAGTTATTGTATATGCTGTGAAGTGTTTGCATATATCCAGCTTGAGAATGTTGTTATGAATATATATATATATATATATAGTTATGCTTCCACCACGTGTTGGGGTTTGTTGTTGCGATTCTGTTGATATTTATATAACTATGCTACCACCGAATGCAAACGTTCGGTTTGAACATAGTCATGGTTAATATTTTCGTATGCTTCCACCGAATGCAAACGTTTTGTTTGAACGCTATTATGGTTAATAATTTTATGTCGTCGATGGGTAAGCATACAGCATGGTTCCATGATAACCATGTGTTTATATATATATGTGCTATGGATGGGGAAGCATTAGCTTCACCCATTGTAATCTTAAGTTTGTTATACATATTCACCCTGTGATGGGAAGCAATGCTATGCTGCCATTGAAGTCATGTTAACTCGGTCTCTTGCAATTTCTTTTGTTTATACGTTTATTTGCTTCCTGGATTAGCGTGATTGCTGGAGGTAGATTGAGTCCCAGTGTTAACTCTGTATCTTGAAATCTTATTTATATGTTTATGCTGCCTAGTATAGCATGCATGTTGGAAATTTAGCATGGAGAATCTATGTATAAATGTTTGTTGCAAAGTCCATAATTACTCATGAGAAGGGCTTATATCTTGAATTTTGTTGCAAAGTCCATAATAAACTATGAATTAATGGGAGAAAGAAACAACGACTTAGATTAGTTGTTAATATCATTCGACCATCATGGGTATTCCTTAACTATATAAGGGTTCAGATTATTAGTGGAGGTTAAGCTCATGTCATGTGTTTATGTGTTAGATTAAGAATTTAATTATTTTTGTGAAAAGATCTTTGCTATTGTATGAGAAATACTATGAAAGCATAGAAAAACAATTGCAGCCGGGATGTTGTAAGTTGTAATCTTCCATCGGAATAATTTATATAAAGATATGACTCTTCTTTGTGGATGTATCCCAGTTTGGGTGAACCATGTATATTGGTGTCTCTCTCATATTTGTATTATATATATTCTACTTTTTCTTTGTGTTCTATGTTGTTTAGGTGGTTGCTTTATTAAACTCATGTTTATTCATGGAGTGTGAACAATTTCCTCAATCCATTTAAAGGTATGAACATGTTAGTGAAACTCTGTCTCTCGTTACAACTATGATTTTTTGTAGACAAGAAAGTGACAATTGCATAATTTTACAACTCAAGTGATAATGATGAATGTTTAGATGTGTAAGAATCACGAAAGGAAATGTTGAGGTATTCGAATTAATCTCTATAAGGAAATATTCCACTTAAGAATTTATTTGTAAACTACTTGTTGGTTTTAAAAGGGTTGAGCCTTAGATTGGGTTAAAGTAATTATTGTACAAGTATAGTAATTATATATATTATAATTGAAGATTTATAATGCATGATTATAATATAAATACATTACTATTGTAACATAGGTAAATTATTTACTCTTGTATTGCAAAACAACACATGCTATATGTAACATGTATGTTACGTTAACATATAGTTGGTAGGTTTATAAAAACATTACAACTTGTGGTTAATACGTTGGTCTAAATGTATTTAGAATACTAATGTTTATTTAACATAGCGTGGCAATGTATTTAGAATATGCATATTCTATGTTCATTATAATGTTGAAAGTATATTTGCATGTTAATTATATAGTTATATAGCATTTTATTGTAGATTTCATATACAAGCGGTTAGCACATGTGACCTTGATCATTCATTGTTTTTCCAGTTCATTCTTTTTTGTGATTCACCTTTAGGACCTAATCGTGACTCCCTAACTGACATCTTGCAGGTAACCTGCTGGAGCTCCCATGACCACTTGTGGTTTTCCCTAAAAATGTTGCACTCACTACTTGTTTGTATCTTACTAACGGGTTACCCACCTGTTGTTAAGTTTATACTCATGGGTTCCTCTTAAAATCATGAAAAATAAAAACCAACATCGAATTTGGGGTAGTTAGGGCAGTTTATTTAACACCCATGCCTTTCCCAACTGCTTTTCTCTCAAAGCTATCTTCCCAAACTTGTTATAAATACAAGGGGAATTCCATAGGAGAGGGGCATAACTTTTAATGTATTGAAATGCTGAAGGAATTTATACTGAAGGAGAGGAGCAAAATCTTAGAACTTGGTTTCATCGGTGCTACTAAAAATTGTTTTGAGGAAGGTATCTCTGTTTTGTAGGTTCTTTACTCAAGATTGCAAATCAAGAACTGGGGGTTTCAATCTTGGCCCTCAACCTTCAAGTTTCCAAGGTACTTTTTTTCTAACCTATTATTAACCCTAGTTCTTTTTCATTAAGAAATATCTTGTCAAGTATGTTTTCCAGTTGCCTTAGATTCTGTAAGTCTTAGATAGTATGTTAGGTGACCTCAGTAACTTCCCAGTCATAGGATTAATTTCCAAACAACGAAACTTGTGACTCCACTAGGGATTCCTTTGTTTCTCTGGGATTCCTTTGTGTAGAATTTATTCAGTCTGAGTTAGTTTTAGAGTTTCTGCAAGGGTTTGCAGAGGGTACATACCTTTGCTTTAGACTTAGATTTGGTATATTTTGAGTTTTTCTTCTTTTTTAAAACATTTTTGAAGTAGACCCGCGACTTGTTGATACATACAGTCGTTAATTTTCCATGTTACCCATAGGTTGTCCATGTTACACCTACGAATGACCTGCTATTTGGTGTATTTACAGTCGTGGGTGCCCCTGTAGGGTTCATTTTTCCTCCCAGGGTTGAATTTCTTGGATTCTACTTTGATTGTTTTTGAAGTCTAATACTCCTTAAGGGACCATTTCAGCATGTTTGCAGTCTGTATTTAGGTATTTTTTCATCCTTTAGGTCTTTTTTTTATCTTTAAGACTTGTTGAGGTTGTACCTAGGTCTTTCAAGTTTGAGTAGTTGGTCATAGACACTTTGGGTAATCTTTCTTGATTGCTGGTATAACTGAGAGTGATCCTATATCTTGAAGAAGTTTCCTTGGTCTCTTTTTCTTGTGTTTCAGTTTCAAAGTGTTTTTTACCAAGTTAGTTAATTCCACTTCTTGTTTGAGTTAACTAGTTGACCTTGTTGTCTTCATAATTCTATGAGGGTTAGTTTTTTGTTCTTTTAATCTTAGGTACAGTTTTGTATACACTTAAGTATTCAAAGTGTGTTTTACTTGTCCGTAGTTAGTTTTTGTTTTCTTATTTAAAAGATCATTAAAAAAAAAGTATTTTTCCTTAACAAGTGCATTAGTTTTCTTTTCGGAAATAGTAGTAGTTGCATGCCTTTATTGTTTAAAAAGAAAAAATAGATTTCATTTAGGTTTACTTCATCAGTACTTTTCTTTAGAAATATACGAGCGAAAAAATAAAAGAAGTAGAATCATTTTTAAATTTTATTACACATTTTCCATGCTTTTTCGTTTCATTTGTAATAGAACCATGCACACATAAACTACCGTTTGAGTAACAACAACCTTTAAAAAAATCTAAAATCTAAAATCAAGTAGTAATTTTTTCTTTTTTAGGTTCTTATACCAACTAGATTAGGTTAGTGCTTTGGATTAGGTTGTCATTAACTATCCAAAGCAACTAAACTCAAATCGTAGTGGCTATTCGTTAGGTAAATCCACCTCTATAGAAGGTGAACCAGGAAGCTCCACTCACACCAGAGTTAAGCATGACGTCATGCGAGGTTGAGTAGTTGGAGATACCCCTCCACTATTCGATTAAGAATATACCAGATTCAGTGCGCGTATAGGTATTCACTAGTACCTTCTAGTTCTTTTGGATTTTGGGCTCAGTTAACTTGCCCATGCATATTGATTCGACCTGCGATTGCCCCCCAAAACACTTCCTATAGTGTTGGTAGCCTTAGTATCCAGAATCTTGTTAAGTTTAAACCAAATAAACTAGCAAGATCACTGAGAGAAACATAATCACAAGATAGACACAAAATTTACGTTGGGAAACCCTCATGGGGTAGAAAACCCAGCAAAGCTTTCCTCAATAAGATGATCAACGAAAATACAAGATGTGCTCCAAGAGTTTTCCTTCTTCTCTACATCACATGCAGACCTCCCAGACACAAGTGCGCTACTTTTTGAGTTGTGGAAGTGTGTCAAATGAGGAGCTCTCCTCCTCTATTTATACTAGTTCTCGACTGACCAAAAATCCCTAATGGAGCCGACCTCTCTTGGAGAAGTCTAATAACCCCTAAAATATAAACCCAGGGCCGACCCCCACATGGTGGGTCTAATAAACCTAGTTACCACAAACCATCGGAGGAATAAACATCTCCGGATACATGATAGAGTCACCTCGGAGGGATGAAACATCTCCAGAATAATAATGTACAAATATAATATTCTTAGAAGTTACAATATTCAACACTCCCCCTTAATGAGAAGGATATTATAACAACATCTGCAGGAGCAAGGAGTACTCGACTACATCACACATGATACATCTGTATATCACCGGAACCTTTCTTTAATACATCATCATAAGTAACTTAACTAGTTACTGGAACATCATCATCGTTGTCATACGATCATCAACATCGTCATAACACGATCATTGGCATCGTCATCACACTGTAACGCCCCATATTTTGACTAGGCGTGTTTATGAGTTAGACACCTTTCACTTTATTTTCTTATTATCTATTCGACTCAGCTAGACAGAGTGAACTATATTCTCGGCATGGTAGACATGATGATATGTTGCTATTATGTTTAGGATGTTACTGTGCCCATGCTGATACTACGGTTATGATGTTATGATGTTACCATCCTCATGATCTTATTTGGTTTATGTGGTTACTATGTTGTAGTTATCACGAGATTCTTTTATTTCATAATGATAGTATATGTTTAATAATCGTCCTGGATGAAATGTGATATATATGATGTGGTATTTATGCTGTGATCGATTTAATGATTTTTTTTGTGATGAAATAAATGATGTTCACAATATGGATCAGACGATGATAGAATGGAAATATTGTTATAAATCTATTGCTGCAAAGTACTAATCTGCAGGACACCGGGGCTATGTAATAGTCGGATACCTGATACGAAGTATGGTATAGTACCTATTTTGCAGAGAGCCTTGGTTACCAAAGTTGATGATACGATGACACAAACCAATAATCTCGAGAGCAACAAAGTATGAGTTGATAAGGGCGTAGACCCAGTATGTTGAGAGGGATGGATGTATTTCCCACCCTATGTTTCTATGATACCCGAGGTCGTGGGAGGGCCGTGCTGAGACACGCTCCCCAAGTTGTTGTGATGACGATGGTCGGATGCCTGCTAGGAGAGGTTAGGTCCACTAGTTAGCCGACGCTACCGCTCTCACGTTCTACGTGGCTAGGTCAGTATAGCTGACATCCACTTTTGTACTAGCAGAGGAAGGATAGGGAGGATGCGGACGTAGGTTAGGGTGGGGGGGATATGTTAGTTATTACTATTGAGGGTTGGGTATCCCTTGATCCTGATTTAGTGGTAGTAGGTGCCTCTTCCTTAAAAATAATTGATTGATTAATTATGGTAAATCTGGAAAACATAAATGTTACAACTTAATTGGATAATTATCAATGCTTAATGATGCTGAAATGATTATGATTTATGCATGTTGAATGGGTTAAGTATTTGTGATTGTTTGTATGTATGATTGTTATGACAGTACAAATCATTGTTTTGCTGAAGTTAATATATATGCATAGGGGAAATGATGTTTTCTTATAGTACGAGTACAGTCTATGCATATGCTGGCCACGGATGCACACCTTGTACATGTACACTAGTATTAATGTGATAACTATTGGTTGTGATTGAATTCTAGATAAGACTCAGTCGTGAATTAGTGAAGTCCAAATGATGGTTGTTAATAATGTAAAAATGCATAAATGGATCAGTCTGTTAGTTGTTAATTACATGCATTAGTAACTAATTGTTGGAAATAGTGTTGTGCCTAACATCATTTATGATGCGTTGGGGATAGTGTTGTATTTAACATAGTCCCTGTTTAGCTTACACAATTAGCGTTGTTTGTTCTAGCATAATTGTACTTCTCTTTGAACAGTCAAATTATGTTGGTTAGAAGTAATTCAATGTTATGTTTATAACCTTTAAGGTCATAGTGTTATAAAATAATTATCATTAAATATTTTAATATTAATATTATTATTGTTATTAGTATTATTAATGTTGTTATTAACATGCATAATCTTATTTGTTATTATAATCGTTGTCAAATAAACATAGCTTAATGTTTTGCATAAATGGATGAATTTATCACGATTGTTTTATGTGAATAATAAAAAGGAACCAAAATTATTAAAAACAATTGAAAGTGAGTCATATTATTATATTCCATATTATATTGTTATTTAAACTTTAATTATAAATCAAACAACATTTCGAATCAATATTTAGTTGAGTAATAAAGACATGAATGTCCTCCATGTGTAAATTCAAGTTTTGCATTTATTATATTATCCTATCTGTATTTAAAGATCAAGCGGTGGGGTAAATTCAATACAATTTAACTTGTTCCATATGTTTAGATAAGGCAAGTCATGCTTATTTATTTAATTATTTTTCTGAACAATAGGAAATCTACACAAAAGGACAACCTTAATTAGAAATGAATTATTTCACTGCTCGAGAAAAACAAGAAATCTGACAAGCATATTTAAATATTATTTTATTCTTAGAATTGAATTATTCCACTGCTCGAGAAAAACAAGAAATCTGACAAGCATATTTAAATATTATTTTATCCTTGATGAGTGTGATGGTATTAATGGTTTAAGAATCCCAAAAAAAAAACCTGGAGGGCTAAGGCGGTGGAGTGAGAATGAAGTTTGGAGGAGGAAAATGGATCTATAAAGCAATGGTTCACGAAGATGAGGGGGGTTGGTTTTTGGGATAAGTACACTTAGTATTTTGATGAGAAGGAGGAATGCCGAGGAGGGGGATACCTCGAAGCTTTGAGGAGGTGGGAAACTCAAAAGAATGAGGTGGGGTTAACTCTGGAACTATGGAAAGGTACTAAGGAAGGATGCTGTCGGGATTATTGGTTTGTGGGCTTGGGGGCTAGGAAACCCGTCGGTTTCCTAGGGCCAGCATGATAAGAGCTGGTCGGCAGGGTGGATCATCTATTTTTGGTTACTAAGGCTTGGACCAAAGGAGCTACAAAGTGGATAGGGGCAATTTACAACCTACATCGGTCCAGGTATTCTACTGGTAGTTAGAAAAATTTCAAATTATGCAAGAAATTACAATTATATGTATGTTGTTAAAATTACTATATGTAGGTGCACTTTATGCTGTTAGACATTTTTCTAATCACTAAAATTATGCAGAAAATTAGCATAACGAAAGCATAATGATACTCATTTATTATTGAAATAAAAAGAAGGAAAAACAACTGCTAGGAGCTGGTTACAAAACTTGATTTCAAAATCTAGATCTTCAGTGGCCTCCCAGTTAGGGGGGCACTGCACACACGATCATCAGCATCGTCATCACACGATCATCACATACCCTGCAAAACATGATCCATTTAAGACACCATAACATGTCTAGGGACGATACAGTCCACTCGTCAACTTAGACAAAATCTAAGGACCACTTTCTTGGAGACACATGTCTATGGATCAATTCAGGGACCAAAGTCCGGGGACGATACAATCCCCTCTCGTCCACTAGGGACCACTTCTCGGAGACCATACGTCTATGGATCAATTCAGGGACCGAAGTCCGAGGATGATACAATCCCCTCTCATCCACTAGGGACCACTTCTCGGAGACTATACGTCTACGGATCAATTCAGGGGCCGAAGTCCAGGGACAATACAATCCCCTCTCATCCACTAGGGACCACTTCTCGAAGACCATACGTCTACGGATCAATTCAAGGACCGAAGTCCGGGGACGATACAATCCCCTCTCATCCACTAGGGACCACTTCTCGGAGAAACTCAAAAGAATGAGGTGGGGTTAACTCTGGAACTATGGAAAGGTACTAAGGAAGGATGCTGTCGGGATTATTGGTTTGTGGGCTCGGGGGCTAGGAAACCCGTCGGTTTCCTAGGGCCAGCATGATAAGAGCTGGTCGGCAGGGTGGATCATCTATTTTTGGTTACTAAGGCTTGGACCAAAGGAGCTACAAAGTGGATAGGGGCAATTTACAACCTACATCGGTCCAGGTATTCTACTGGTAGTTAGAAAAATTTCAAATTATGCAAGAAATTACAATTATATGTATGTTGTTAAAATTACTATATGTAGGTGCACTTTATGCTGTTAGACATTTTTCTAATCACTAAAATTATGCAGAAAATTAGCATAACGAAAGCATAATGATACTCATTTATTATTGAAATAAAAAGAAGGAAAAACAACTGCTAGGAGCTGGTTACAAAACTTGATTTCAAAATCTAGATCTTCAGTGGCCTCCCAGTTAGGGGGGCACTGCATTTGGTATCAGAGCCACTGGCTCAAAAACTCGGACCTCAAGAGGCCTTTACACACCTAACTATCCTAAATTTTACTATGTCTAAGCTTACATAATGACATGGAACTTAGGACAAAACCTTGTCTCCAAAATTGAACGCCAACAATCCAATACTCAGTTACGGATTACCTGCAAAATACACAATTACGGATTACTTGCAAAATACACAAACATAAATTACATTAGTAAGCTAAAAGAAAAAAATATATATATATATTATTCCCATTATGCAAATTAATAGGAAATATATATATATATATATATTCTTTCCATTATGCAAATTAATAATGATGTGAAAATTTTCTTTTATTTTATTTTGGAATTATCAAGTGCATATATATATTATCAAATAAAAGAAGATAAGATAATTTTATTTCAAACCATAGGAATACATATCTATATATATTTGGCACAACAAGGAAACAAAAAAAAAAAAAAAACAAACAAACAAACAAAAACAGAAAAGTGTTTTCCTCGATACAAAATCTGAAAAAGAATCACCAAAATACCTGTAAAAATATTACACTGTAAAAGGGACACCGTCTGTATGGACTGTTGTTTTCCATAGATCGGCTGGGTGTACTGATTCCCAACTTCAAATAGCCTAAATATGACACAATCATACGTACACTGTTTACAGCTTTCAGTGATTTCTTCCCTAGATTGTCGGGTTGTTGTTTTTGAGCACTAAATTTCTCCAGAAATCTGTCTTTAAAAGTTTCAATGCCTATTGATCAAAAGCATAGAGTTTTGTTTTTGGAGCGTTAATTACTATCCAAACTCAAGCTCCAGACTCCACGTCAGATCAAATATTGTTTAATTAATCTGTAAGATTTCATATCCCAATCACAAATTATACAAATTGCAACGTTAAAGCATATATGAGGCGAGTATCTAGGTGTTCTGTGATATAAGTGGGATTACCAGTAAGCAGTAGTAGCAGGATTTTTTGTTGTTTATACTTGAAATTCTCGTCTACCTCACAACCTAGACCACCGAAGAGAAGTGCGTGTGATTTTGGGAGAATTGCTTGCAAGCATTGATGGATCCCTTTAGTTTTTGGCACTTCCATTTGAAGCAGCACATTATCTTTTATTCTATATATTTGCTAGACATTTAGCCCAGCTTGCTGAGCTATTCCAAGTGGTCTCGATTTACTGTATTGTGGATTCACACAACCTGTAGTAATTTACGAGTTGATTTTAGTATTATCCCTCTCAGAGGGTTATAATAACAAGGGCGCCCTCTCCTATTTTAAGTATGACTTCGTCCAAGGAAGAGAGGATATAGAGGGCCTCCTTCATCGTATCCTTTACGCCATGGCTAACTCCCTTTCATTGATTCTCAGCTAATTGTGAAGCTGTTTCTTTAAGTAGAATTCAAAGCTCAGCTATCTGTAACAGCTCGGCTCCGTTCCCAGTGGAAACGATGTACTGGTGGCATAAGAAGCTCAAAAGAAAGAATTCAATTCGATATTGTGAGAATCGAAGCTTTGACGCCACTGTGGCTTGCCTGGGCCGGTGGATACGAAATTCCATTAGTTATTGGAGGAGCGGAGAATTGAATATCCCAAATATCGAATTGACATCTAGCTCTCCAACAAATTTTTTTTAGATGGCACCTCAATTATGCATCGATTACATGAGAATGGTTGAAGGCATGATCGGATAGGAAATCACATTGTTTAAACAAATCCTCTGCACCTGGCAACAACATAGATGTTCCAGTGATCTGTTTAAGGGTATGTTCCAGCCATTGATCTGTTTAAGGGTACGGGCAGCAGTAGTGGCGCCAGTCCGTCAAACTAAAGATGTAGGAAGGAAATTGAATCAAGAACCCGTGCACTTGATTTCTCATTTGAACTATTAAGAAAAAGCCCAAGTGCAAACACAAAAGTAACATGCCAGGATTATGACGGTCAAATGCACAGAATTATGCATGGATTAAGTTGGTCATACATTGAACACGAAGGAGCTTCTGACGACTTCCAAAGTGTCTTTCGAGGCACCAAGGTTGCGCGAGGAGAATAGCTACACAAACTCTCTCTCTATTTCCTACCAATCCAACAGAAATTGATTGTTACCATATCTCATCAACTAATTAATTCAAAATAAAAGCTAGAGCATATGGCATTAGTAAATACCAGTAGAGGATGGAAGTCTTAAGAGAGGCCTTGTTACGGCGTGGAAGGAAATGGGTCGAGCTTAAAGTGAAATGCAAGGAACTGTTAGCTGCTGAACGGCTGTTTGATAATCTCTGAGCATTCTTTTTTTTTTTCCAATGGGAAAGGGTATTTTGCTGAGTGAAAACTTAGCAGAAAGAAAATACCGGTTCCAACAACGCCAAGCAAATTGCTATAACCAGCTCTCAGAAGGCTTGGGATTTTCATTACAAAACAGCACCATAACGCGGTAGCAACAAGGACCTGTAGTCTAGCGAATTCAGGAAGAAGGAATCGCACCTAATAACAGCACTAGAAAACTCGATAACCATCCGCGAATTCGGGAGCAATGAAATATGTAAAAATAAAAAAAAAATCATCAGATATTGGGACTGTAAATAGAAAAAATAAATGATTTCTTTCATTACCTTCCAAGCTGCACCTGACCAAGCTCGCTGAATCTTCGATGAATACCGAAAACCGCTCTTGGTCATGTGGGCATGTATGAGTTTGCCTTCTGATAGGGATTTATCGGCAACCCAGGCCTGCCTGCAAGATACAGAGATATTGAGAAGAACTTTTCTGCTCACAGCCCTCATTGTTAATGGCGATTGTTGTAGAGTTTCTGTGGTGGAGCCACTGCGTTAGCCCTGCCAACGATATCGTTTTCTTCTCTAGATTCCTTAGTGAATGTAACGTTGCCACGGGCGTGGATTTGCGTAGAGATAATTGCACCGAGAGGTTCCTGGCATCTTGGCCAATGACGAATGTAGATCTCGTGTTAAGCTTATTCAACAAAATGCAGGTATGTATATTTTTAGTTGTTTTCATCAACACTGCGGCTACCATGAAGCCTGGATACACTCTATAAACCTAGACATGCATTAAACCTCATGAGAAGAAATTTAATCATGGTTCCATGGCATCAACACTCTCCAGGCAGAGTCGCAGAGCCAAGAAGGGCGTCACTGAGTTGCTGAGCTAGCAGGAGAAGAAATGAGAGTTCACGCGCGCGCGAGGTAAGTGGAGACTTGATATAAAGAAGATCGCCTTCAGCTGGGGCTCCTCGCCAGAGTCCACCTGGTAGCATGCACACCGACACATCGCAAGCATGCAGGAGACCCTCACGTGGGCGCCCTTGAACCATAGGCTGCCCTGGAGGTGAAAGGATGGGGATCCGAGGGCAAGTCAGGGACGCGTGGGAAATAAGGGTTGCGTGCCATGTGGAGAGAGAGAGCTATTAGCTAGGGATTAGGCTAGGGTTAGGTTAAAATTTTATAAAACAAAATTGAAATAAAAAAAAAGAAATAAAAATAAATAAATGTGTAAAATCATCATTATAAAATGTTTAAAAATTCAAAACTATAGTTCCATTAAGTCTCAAAATCAACGGAGATTTTTGAAATTAAAACAAAAAAAAATATAATAATTAAAATTAAAAATAATTAAAATTAAAATTGATGTTGATTAAATGTTTTGATTAATGTCTAAATTAATGATATATCAGATTTTAATTAATGATGAAATATGTTTATCTATATAAATTAAAAAAAATAGACGACCTAGTGAGGACGGGTGGCCTTGATACTGCCGGTTTAAGGGTAAAGTAAGGTGGATAGGTTAGGTAGAGTAAGACGCGCAGGGTATAAAAAAAAAATAATAGATAATTAATTGAAATTATTAAATTTTTTATTTTGTTTATTATTTATTTTGAATTTTGATTATTAAATGGAGTTTAAAATTTACATAAAGTTGTTATATATCCTAAATTACAGATTGCTTAGTTTTAGATAGTTAGTTATTTAAAATTTTATTCAATTTTAAATGTTTAAATTTGATATCCATATAAAATATTTGAAATTGTGGATTTTTCTTTATGTTAACCTTAAAAGTTACATATTGTTTTAACGGTTTAAATATAAGGTAAGGTAATTAATTTGACATTATGTTAGATAAATGACATACAATTAAGTGATTAATTAATTAATTAATTAAATCTTAAAATTGAACTCTATAATCAATTTTATAGGGTTAGGTACATGTCAAATTAGTACAGAGTTAGTAGAGATTAGACAATCTACCGAGTAAGACTTTAGCTAGTGTATTTAGTACCAGGTAGCCTCAGAATGGCTTGATCGAAACGCCCCGAAACTATAAACCTTTGTAAAACGACCCACAACGTATGTTGCCTCGCAATTTCGTTAGTGACACTGGTTATAGTGATCAATTATATCGTGTATCCATATCCTTTCCACAGAGTTTCTCCCTTAGTATGAGAAAGAGATTTGTCCTCATGAACGTAGTGTTGAGAATGTGTTTAATTACAACTTGCTATGACTTAAATTACGACGATTTGATGTGTAGTCATGAAGCAGTAACCATCATGGTTAGGACACAGGGAGGTCGAGATCGATCATATATTAATGTTCAAACATGTAAAAGGATAACAAACAAACAACAAAAATAAAATTTAATTAATTGATTGGTTGATTATGGTAATTAGAAGAGGGTTAGAGATGGACCTCATATCCAAGATAAGAGAGTAGGCTATGGTGTTCAATTTCCTCATTTACACGAGTGTTATAAATGTCCTTTTCAATAGACGAGAATGGGCATGATGCAATGGTGAAACTTATAGCGGGGATCATTGCCTCAACAAATTTATTTACAAAGCATCGATTAATGTATTCAATTTGGTTATTTTAGTTTTTTTTCTTCCTAATAATAAACATTTATTCTACATAGATTAAAATAAATAAATAAGAAAAAGAAACTGAAAAAAAATAAATAAATAAAGAGACTTGTTATTTGCTTTTGACGACAATATATCACTTAGGAGATTCCTTACGACTATTTCCATGTAGTTTTGAGTGTGAATTATGATGTAAGATGAGGAATACGTTATGTGACTAGATCCTAAATTTTGGAAGGCAACTACATGTCTTCACAATATGCCTCATTATTTTGTGGTCTACGATATTACGTAATTAGGTTTTATCTATAGACATGATGATTAGGTTGAGTTATAATCATGATCATAGGTTGTTATAGGATGATACCTGAGCGATAGAGAAATGAGGGTCAATGATGAATTAATATTGCCCAACGAGACACTATCGAGAATTGGGATTTGGGTATGATGTATTTTTCCACATTGTGTGCAAATAGCCATGTGACAGTATAGTAAGTGGAAAGAGTTTGTGCGAACTAAGTAGGTGTGCGAAAGGGGTAGAGGCTATATGTCGCTAGTCTTGCTTATGCAAAATTGGCATGTTTTGAAGGAAAATATTATTGGGAAACAACTAGGATTTAAAAATTACAAAGCGAACAAGCGATACAATATAAAAAGTATGGAGATGGGTGGGGAACTAATAAGTTAGCCTCAGTAAGCATATACAAGGTTAAGAGAAGTAATGATAATAAATGGAATAATGATGGAGGAAAAATAGTAACCGATGTGCATCACAATAAATAAAGTTACGATGTTTAAACCCCTATTATAGGATGGAGGAAATCAATCGTCACCTCAGAAAGAAAAAAAAAAAATTACTAGAAGATTAAAGATATACATATTACGGTATTAAAGATATAGAAACATAAGATAATATCGGCATAGTTGGTCATGTCAAAGCCAAGTAGGACAAGTATGGCCAACACCTTCTACTTGCAAGAATGAAGAGGTTAGGCATCAAGATTTTCCCTGCATTATTATGACCATAACTTCGGGACGAAGTTTCCTGAAGGGTGGGTGTATGTAACGCCCCATATTTTGACTAGGCGTGTTTATGAGTTAGACACCTTTCACTTTATTTTCTTATTATCTGTTCGACTCAGCTAGACAGAGTGAACTATATTCTCGGCATGGTAGACATGATGATATGTTGCTATTATGTTTAGGATGTTACTGTGCCCATGCTGATACTACGGTTATGATGTTATGATGTTACCATCCTCATGATCTTATTTGGTTTATGTGGTTACTATGTTGTAGTTATCACGAGATTCTTTTATTTCATAATGATAGTATATGTTTAATAATCGTCCTGGATGAAATGTGATATATATGATGTGGTATTTATGCTGTGATCGATTTAATGATTTTTTTTGTGATGAAATAAATGATGTTCACAATATGGATCAGACGATGATAGAATGGAAATATTGTTATAAATCTATTGCTGCAAAGTACTAATCTGCAGGACAGCGGGGCTATGTAATAGTCGGATACCTGATACGAAGTATGGTATAGTACCTATTTTGCAGAGAGCCTTGGTTACCAAAGTTGATGATACGATGACACAAACCAATAATCTCGAGAGCAACAAAGTATGAGTTGATAAGGGCGTAGACCCAGTATGTTGAGAGGGATGGATGTATTTCCCACCCTATGTTTCTATGATACCCGAGGTCGTGGGAGGGCCGTGCTGAGACACGCTCCCCAAGTTGTTGTGATGACGATGGTCGGATGCCTGCTAGGAGAGGTTAGGTCCACTAGTTAGCCGACGCTACCGCTCTCACGTTCTACGTGGCTAGGTCAGTATAGCTGACATCCACTTTTGTACTAGCAGAGGAAGGATAGGGAGGATGCGGACGTAGGTTAGGGTGGGGGGGATATGTTAGTTATTACTATTGAGGGTTGGGTATCCCTTGATCCTGATTTAGTGGTAGTAGGTGCCTCTTCCTTAAAAATAATTGATTGATTAATTATGGTAAATCTGGAAAACATAAATGTTACAACTTAATTGGATAATTATCAATGCTTAATGATGCTGAAATGATTATGATTTATGCATGTTGAATGGGTTAAGTATTTGTGATTGTTTGTATGTATGATTGTTATGACAGTACAAATCATTGTTTTGCTGAAGTTAATATATATGCATAGGGGAAATGATGTTTTCTTATAGTACGAGTACAGTCTATGCATACGCTGGCCACGGATGCACACCTTGTACATGTACACTAGTATTAATGTGATAACTATTGGTTGTGATTGAATTCTAGATAAGACTCAGTCGTGAATTAGTGAAGTCCAAATGATGGTTGTTAATAATGTAAAAATGCATAAATGGATCAGTCTGTTAGTTGTTAATTACATGCATTAGTAACTAATTGTTGGAAATAGTGTTGTGCCTAACATCATTTATGATGCGTTGGGGATAGTGTTGTATTTAACATAGTCCCTGTTTAGCTTACACAATTAGCGTTGTTTGTTCTAGCATAATTGTACTTCTCTTTGAACAGTCAAATTATGTTGGTTAGAAGTAATTCAATGTTATGTTTATAACCTTTAAGGTCATAGTGTTATAAAATAATTATCATTAAATATTTTAATATTAATATTATTATTGTTATTAGTATTATTAATGTTGTTATTAACATGCATAATCTTATTTGTTATTATAATCGTTGTCAAATAAACATAGCTTAATGTTTTGCATAAATGGATGAATTTATCACGATTGTTTTATGTGAATAATAAAAAGGAACCAAAATTATTAAAAACAATTGAAAGTGAGTCATATTATTATATTCCATATTATATTGTTATTTAAACTTTAATTATAAATCAAACAACATTTCGAATCAATATTTAGTTGAGTAATAAAGACATGAATGTCCTCCATGTGTAAATTCAAGTTTTGCATTTATTATATTATCCTATCTGTATTTAAAGATCAAGCGGTGGGGTAAATTCAATACAATTTAACTTGTTCCATATGTTTAGATAAGGCAAGTCATGCTTATTTATTTAATTATTTTTCTGAACAATAGGAAATCTACACAAAAGGACAACCTTAATTAGAAATGAATTATTTCACTGCTTGAGAAAAACAAGAAATCTGACAAGCATATTTAAATATTATTTTATTCTTAGAATTGAATTATTCCACTGCTCGAGAAAAACAAGAAATCTGACAAGCATATTTAAATATTATTTTATCCTTGATGAGTGTGATGGTATTAATGGTTTAAGAATCCCAAAAAAAAAACCTGGAGGGCTAAGGCGGTGGAGTGAGAATGAAGTTTGGAGGAGGAAAATGGATCTATAAAGCAATGGTTCACGAAGATGAGGGGGGTTGGTTTTTGGGATAAGTACACTTAGTATTTTGATGAGAAGGAGGAATGCTGAGGAGGGGGATACCTCGAAGCTTTGAGGAGGTGGGAAACTCAAAAGAATGAGGTGGGGTTAACTCTGGAACTATGGAAAGGTACTAAGGAAGGATGCTGTCGGGATTATTGGTTTGTGGGCTTGGGGGCTAGGAAACCCGTCGGTTTCCTAGGGCCAGCATGATAAGAGCTGGTCGGCAGGGTGGATCATCTATTTTTGGTTACTAAGGCTTGGACCAAAGGAGCTACAAAGTGGATAGGGGCAATTTACAACCTACATCGGTCCAGGTATTCTACTGGTAGTTAGAAAAATTTCAAATTATGCAAGAAATTACAATTATATGTATGTTGTTAAAATTACTATATGTAGGTGCACTTTATGCTGTTAGACATTTTTCTAATCACTAAAATTATGCAGAAAATTAGCATAACGAAAGCATAATGATACTCATTTATTATTGAAATAAAAAGAAGGAAAAACAACTGCTAGGAGCTGGTTACAAAACTTGATTTCAAAATCTAGATCTTCAGTGGCCTCCCAGTTAGGGGGGCACTGCACACACGATCATCAGCATCGTCATCACACGATCATCACATACCCTGCAAAACATGATCCATTTAAGACACCATAACATGTCTAGGGACGATACAGTCCACTCGTCAACTTAGACAAAATCTAAGGACCACTTTCTTGGAGACACATGTCTATGGATCAATTCAGGGACCAAAGTCCGGGGACGATACAATCCCCTCTCGTCCACTAGGGACCACTTCTCGGAGACCATACGTCTATGGATCAATTCAGGGACCGAAGTCCGAGGATGATACAATCCCCTCTCATCCACTAGGGACCACTTCTCGGAGACTATACGTCTACGGATCAATTCAGGGGCCGAAGTCCAGGGACAATACAATCCCCTCTCATCCACTAGGGACCACTTCTCGAAGACCATACGTCTACGGATCAATTCAAGGACCGAAGTCCGGGGACGATACAATCCCCTCTCATCCACTAGGGACCACTTCTCGGAGAACATACGTCTACGGATCAATTCAGGGACCGAAGTCCGGGGACGATACAACCCCCTCTCATCCACTAGGGACCACTTCTCGAAGACCATACGTCTACGGATCAATTTAGGGACCGAAGTCCAGGGACGATACAATCCCCACCTGTATCAATACAGATATAAAACATGTATCCTCATCAATACATCAACAAAAGATGTATCCTCATCAATACATCATTAAAACATGTATCCTCATCAATACATCTATCATCAAAAGCATGTATCCTCACCAATACATATATCATCAAAATAAAAGCAAGTAAAAAATAAGTATTCTAAGAGTCCTAAATCTAAATAATCTAAGTATCCAAGTGTAGTAAATAGGTATCCACATCATCGACCTTGCTGTCTATGAGGCAATCTCATCATCAGTGACTACACTACTCCCCCTTTCAAGGAGGGTCCTTTTGAACCACACCAAGCTTGTCTCGGAAGTATTCAAATTTCACCCGAGACAGAGGTTTGGTCAATATATCAGCAATTTGTTCTTCAGTGCTCACATACTCGAGCTTAATAGCTCCTCTTTGCACCATATCTCGTATGTAGAAATATTGGATCTCTATGTGTTTTGAATTATCATGGAACACTAGATTTTCAGTCATCTTGATATAGCTTTGATTGTCACACATGATCACAGTGGGATCCAATTCTAAGTCAAACACTCCAGATAATAGCTTCCGAAGCCACATTGCTTCACAACTGGCAGAGCAGGCAGCTATATATTCTGCTTCCGCAGTACTGAGAGCCACAATGGATTGTTTCTTGCTGAACCAAGAGATCATGGCAGATCCAAATCCATAACATCCACCTGATGTACTCTTCCTGTCTAAAACACTTCCTGCCCAATCGGAATATGAGTAACCATGTAATCTGAGTTCATGATTTCCAAGGTAGTAAAGACCAAAATCTAATGTACCTTTTAGATACCTCATTACATGCTTTGCAACTATTAGGTGAACCTTCCTTGGTTCTACTAGATATTGACTCAGGGTATTTACATCAAAGCATATATCTGGTCTGGTATTTGTTAAATACATCAATGACTCAATGATTTGTCTATATAGAGTTACATCCACTGATTCTGATGAGTCATCAACTAATAACTTCAAGTTGGAGTCCATGGGAGTGGCCATGGCCTTACACTCCAACATATCAAATCTTTTCAAAATCTCCACAGCATACTTACCTTTATTTAGAAATATTCCTTTTGGTTCTTGCCATACTTCTAGACCTAAGAAGTAGTGCATTAATCCGAGATCCTTCATCTCAAATTCTGAAGAAAGCTTCTTCTTACATTCGATAATTTGGTTCTCATTTCCTGTTAGAAATAGATCATCTACATACAATAGTAATATAACAGGCTCATCATCCATAACTTTGAGGTAAAGATTTGGATCAGCTTTACTCTTGGTAAAGCCCATGCTTGATAAGAAACTGTCAATCCTTCCGTACCAAGCTCTGGGAGCTTGCTTCAATCCATATAAAGCCTTTTTCAGCTTGCATACATGTGTTCTTCCATCTTTAACCTCAAATCCTTGAGGTTGTTATATGTACACTTCTTCTTCAATGACACCATTTAGGAAGGTTGTTTTAACATCCATCTAGTGTAATTTCCACTTCATCATAGATGCAAGTGCCATGATAGTTCTAATTGATGTGTACCTAGCCACTGGTGCAAATGTTTCTTCATAGTCTATTCCCTCCTTTTGAGAGAATCCTATGGCTACAAATCTTGCCTTATATTTTTCAATGCTACCATCTGCAACATGTTTTATCTTGAATATCCATTTGGAAGAAACCACACTTTTATCTTTTGGTTTGGGAACTATATCCCAAACATCATTTTTCATTATTGACTGGTACTCTTCTATCATAGCTTCTACCCACTCTTTCTTCTAAGATGCCTCCTCATAGCTGGTGGGTTGATGATCCACAAGATCACACATTAAGGCCACATAGTTGGATACTAACTTGGGTTTCATCCTTTCTCTAGTGGAACCTTCAGGAGCTCCATATTTTTCAGCTCCTTGAATAATGTCTCTAGCCCATGCTGGTCTTCTTTTTCTAGATAGATTTGTAATGGGAGGTTCTTGAGGTTCTATCATGTCATGGTCTTCTGGTGTATCATCTTCAGGGATGGGAACAACTTCTGTGACTCTAGGAGGTTTACCTTCTTCATAGATTTCTTCAAGTTGAAACTTTCTAGATTTCTTGATAGTTGCTTCTTCATCAAATGTTACATCTTTGCTTATCTCCATATGATGAAAACCAGGTATGTAAATTCTAAAAGCTTTGGATGTTTCACAATATCCAACAAATATTCCTTTCTTACCAGAGGGATCCAACTTGGTTCTCTTTTCTTTTGGAATGTGAATATACATAGGACATCCAAATATTTTGAGATGACTTACCTCGGTCTTCTTTCTTGTGAACACTTCTTCTGGAGTCTTAAATTCAAGAGCACTATGAGAAAGTCTATTTTGTACATAGACAACTGTCCTAGCTGCTTCAGCCCATAGATACATGGGAAGATCTTGATCATGTATCATAGTCTTTACAGCTTCCATGATAGTTCTATTCTTTCTCTCAGCAACCCCATTTTGTTGGGGATTATAGGGAGTGGTTAGTTCCCTCTTGATTCCAGCTTCTCTACAAAAGTCTTCAAATTCCTTTGAAGTATATTCTCTGCCATTATCTGTTATGAGAATCTTGATTTTCTTTTCTGAGAGATTTTCTATTAAGGCCTTGAACTCCTTGAATTTTCCAAAGACTTCATTCTTACCTTTTAGAAAGAATATCCAAGTTTTCCTTGAATAGTCATCAATGAATGTGACATAGTATTCATATCCACTCAAAGATGTGGAGGGTATTGGTCCACATACATCAGAGTGTATTAACTCCAAGGTACTTTTAGTCTTTGTTTCACTCCTAGGAAAGGGTTTCTTGATATTATTCCCTTTTGCACATCCCTTGCATGTGCCATCATGATCAATTTTTAAATCTGGCAAACATATAACTACCTTGCTTACATAAGGTAGTGCCTTGTAGTTAATGTGAGCAAGTATCCTATGCCATAGCTCACTTGGGCTAACGGTTTCATGTACAAGTGCAGCTTCTAGATGGCCCTTAAGCTTGTACAAACCTCCTTCTTCTTCACCAATGATAATTGCATCCTTGATAGATTTTCCTTTGGACCACATTAATACTTGTCCATCAATGAATGCAACCCTATAACCTTTCTTATCCAATGTTGAGATAGATAACAAGTTCTTCTTCAATCCTGGTACATACAATATTTCTTTCATTTTCATGGAGGTACCAAAATCAAGCTTGTAGCTTGCTTCACCAATTCCTTTGATGGGATATTGATAGTTATCTGCTAGAGGTACCTTTTGTGGAGAGGTCTTTCCTTCAAGACTTGAGAGAGTCTTTTTCTGACCTGTCATGTGTTTTGAAGCACCATTGTCAATAAGCCATGTATCTTCTCCAGGAGTTATAGATCCAGAGAGTGCGAAGAATAGAACATATTATTTTGCATCTTCTTCTTCATTTCTCCTAGATCTTCTCTTGAAGAGGGTCCTTTCTTCTTCTTCTTCTTCCCTTCTAGGTCTTTTATTGTGAGGCCTTTCTTCCTCTTCCACTTCTTCTTCACTGTCATCTTCTGCAAGATGTGCTTGATGTCTTTTGTAATGAAAGCCCTTTTTCTTCTTTAAGGGACAATCTCTAGCAATGTTTCCTATTTCGTGACAAGCAAAACATTGGAATAGGGAGTAATCTCTTCTTTGATTAGTTCCCCTTTTCTTTTGAAATCTAAGTGGAGAATGAGACTCCTTGTGACTATCCCTTTTGGAGTAGGATTGATTCCTTCTTCTCTTGTGGTGGGTGGCCAAGGCTTGGTCATCTTCTTTGAGCAAGGATTCTCTGTTTGCAACCCTAGCCTCTTCTTGTACACAATCCTCCCAAACTACAACAAACTTCATACTTTCTTTTGTGGCACACATAGTTTGTATAAATGACTCCCAAGGTTAGTGAGACCATTTAGAGGTGTCATCACAAGTTTATCTTCATCAAGAGTATCACCAATGGAATCTAGTTGCTCCTTGATTTGGGAGACCTTTGAGAAGTAGTCTTGAACGAATTCTCCTTTCTACATCTTGGTACTCTTCAATTGAGTTCTTAGGTTCATCTTCCTATTGATGTTCTTTCCTTCATACATTCTTCCTAGGGCATCATACATTTCCTTTGGAGTCTTCTTGGAAGCCACTTGGGGAATCAAGTGGTCTTTAATATAATCAGCTATGATTCTCTTTTCCCTAATCAAATCCTTCCTATGCTTTTTTTTTGCTTCATCTCCTTCAGGTTCTGCAACTTCATCCTTGATATAATGAGCAAGATTATTTTCTTCAAGAATGAGACCAACTCTGTATTTCCATGCCCGAAAATTCTCTATACCTTCTAGCTTGTATTCAAGCTTAGTGTTTGGAGCCATCTTCTCTTGGGGGAGTCCAAGAGATAAGAGATAGAGTAGCACTTACCCGGAAACTTTAACTTTTCACTTTTTCGGATCTACAACAGAATTTCCAGTCTATCGCACTTTTGGTAAAACTAGGGTTTGACTTTCCCGGAGTTCTACCCAACCAACAATCTCGATCCAAGGCACAAAAGATAGATCTTTAGAAGGGCTATTCAGCCATGCAACCAAAATCCAAGAAATACTAACTTTTGCATAAACCCTAATTTTGGGAGAGAGAGAGAAATATGATTTTACCTTGTGAAAGATGTTCTATTGAGGCTAGCTCTGATACCATGTTAATTTTAAACCAAATAAACTAGCAAGATGACTAAAAGAATCATAATCACAAGATAGACACAGAATTTACCCTAGGAAACCCTCATGGGGCAGAAAACCCAGCAAAGCTTTCCTCAATAAGATGATCAACCAAAATACAAGATGTGCTCCAAGACTTGTCCTTCTTCTCTACCTCACATGCAGACCTCCCAGACACAAGTGCGCTACTTTCTAAGTTGTGGAAGTGTGTCAAATGAGGAGCTCTCCTCCTCTATTTATACTAGTTCCCGACTGACCAAAAATCCCTAATGGGGCCGACCTCTCCTGGAGAAGTCTAATAACCCCTAAAATATAAACCCAGGGCCGACCCCCACATGGTGGGTCTAATAACCCTAGTTACCACAAACCATCAGAGGAATAAACATCTCCGGATACATGATAGAGTCACCTCGGAGGGATGAAACATCTTTGGAATAATAATGTACAAATATAATATTCTTAGAAGTTACAATATTCAACAAATCTTAGGGCTCTACACGAGTGTTAGTGGAAGCATATTTCCATTGCACCTAGGACACATTAGGGAGGAAATCCCTTGCAGCTCTTTGGGAAGGTGGTTGGGTGATTCCAGCGCTTGGCCCCATCGTTCCTGTATTGTGGACCCCTAATAATTGTTCTTCGTCACTTCACTAGTTTGTTATGGGCCCTCATCATCCCTGACTCTCCTTTGGAAGGTTATCCGATTGCCTAGTTTGGATCGTTGTAGGACATTTTTAGTAGTATGTTGATTGTTTACTCCTCTTGTAGTTGGTCCTAGGTTTTATTTACTTAGAATATTTTTAGCTGTGGAGGACCAACCTCTCCATATGTTGAAAGAAGGTTACAAAACCTTCCTCTGCTCATTGTGGAGCCTCCACTGCGACCTCAACGGTGAAGGATAATCTCAAGTGACTCTTTTGAGCCAGTAGGAACAACTGAACCACCTAGAGGACCTCACCTTATTACTCAAACCTCACCAGTTCCACACACAACTAGCGTTGAAGAATCACAAACTAAAGTTTTTGTGAGACCTTTTAAACCACCATTAACTATACCTAATGATTTGGTGTTAGTGTGATTCATCTCCTTAGGTTTACCTGAGTTAAGTGTGTATAGGTTTACATCTGGATTTACCATGGAAAAGATAGGGGACGGATCGGGAGGTCCACACACTCCCACATATGCCATTATGGTGAGAGTATTTTCCCCTACTCATGTGAACATTCTGATATCTAGCTCATTACAGATGTCTTCTGCTTCGATCTCTTCACCGAAATTTAGTACAGGATCATTAGGGTCATCAAGTACTTAGATTGCTTTGACTTCTATACCCTTCAGATCAATTTTAATTTCTTCCAATGCTCCCTTCACTGGGATACGTATGGTATTGTTCAATTCATCCCCTCTTCTTCACAATTTCCAGACTAACCCTACTAGTTCTGCTCCTTTTACTCATGGATTCCCTTGGCATGGAGCGCATATTTCTCCTTCAACACCTTTTGTAGGCTAGATGCCTGTTCCTTCCATTGCACATTTTATGAGTTCAAACCCCTTCACAGGTTATAGTTTGCAATCATTGAATGTTCAAACCTCTAATCCACCTGTAGGGAGCACTCCTTTTTCACTCTTTGGTGGAGGAGGTAGTGCTGCATATACTTCAACTCCTTTTTTAATTGGAGGTAGTTATACTCAACCTCAATGGAGTGAACCTCAAGGGAGTAATCCACTTGCTTACGGATGGAGCACTTTTAATAATGCTTTCACAGATTCACAACCGATGGTTGGGGGAAACCCCAACCAACCTTATGGCAATTACGGTTTAGGTAGTTTTCCTTACCCCACTCTGCGAAATCATATGCCATCGGCTAGGCCCTGCTTACCCTTTCTGGAAACATTAAACTTTCCAAATATTTCAAATCTTATTAATGATCCCATCTGTCATGGACCTACTTGGCCTCTTATTCCAACCAAGCTTCCTTCGGACATCAACAATTTTGAAGGAAAGACTGGACAAGATCCAAGGGACCACGTTACAAAATTTCACTTATGGTTTTCTTCTAATTCGTTAAACGATGATTCGATATGGTTGATACTTTTCCAAAGGACCTTAACCAGTGTCACGGTTAAATGGTACATTGAACTACCATCCGCTTCTTATCATAACTTCTACGATTTGGAGACGGTATTTTTGAATCACTTCCAACTTCCTGTTTAGTATGATTTCGGCACAGGTTTTCTGTCTACATTTAGACAAAACAAAGCCACTCACATATTTGACCATATTCAGGAGTGGAGAAGAAGCAAGAGGCTCACTAAAGCTGAAATTCCCCTAGAATTCCTATTAGAGTGGTATTTTAAATCAATTTTACCTTACATATCCAAGGATGTTTCGAATTCTGGGGTTA
The DNA here is from genome assembly GCA_027924585.1 of Larix kaempferi. Lineage (NCBI taxonomy): Eukaryota > Viridiplantae > Streptophyta > Pinopsida > Pinales > Pinaceae > Larix > Larix kaempferi. The sequence continues at coordinate 7,100,851 of BSBM01000307.1, read as the reverse complement.
CCACATAGGAGGAAGCCATCTTAAGAACCCACCAGTTAGATATTATTTATGCTCAGTCTGGAAATATTTACGAAATCATTCATGATGCGCCAAGTTCAAACATTGATCCCTGTAAAACCAAACATGGACCACATGTTGATGGCATTGTTGGTTCAGTCGACTCATCCGCTGTAGAGGATTTGGCCAAAGAAGTCCATGAGATTTCTATAAAGTGTTCTATAGTGGAGGAACCTACGGTTGCCACCCCCCCTTCTCAAACGACTAGCATACACAATGTGTAGTCAAACAAAAATGGTCCTCAGTAGCCTAGTGGAAATAAAAAGGGAAAGAAGGGGAGGGTAATAAACATAATCCCAAAACCACAGATAGTGCTAGGGGGGGAATAAAGAAAAGAAGAAGGTGAAATTCCCTTGTAAACTTTGCAAGGAATATCACTTGACTCACCAATGCCGCTTGATTGATGAATCCCAAAATTGTTTGCAGCAAAAGAAACCTGTTGTCCTGAAATATCATTTTCCTAAAGGACAAAACTTAGCTTCTGGAAGCTCTAGTGTTGGGGGCACTAATGGTTCCACATTGCCTGATTATTCTTATATAAACATGATTAGCTTAGATACCTTGTTACAAACAAGAGAAATAAATTATAGCCTGGAACTACTGCAGAAAGATAAGGATATTCCAGAGATTTATGCTCCTCTTCATATTGAGAAACCTGTAGACCCTATGCCTAAGATACCAAAAGGTGTCTATAAGCGTGAATCACACAATCCTAATGCATGGGATGCTCCCAACTACTCTATTGTGGAATATTTATCCCAAAATACATGTGCCATGTCTGCTCTATAAGTATTGCAAAGTTTCCCTTCTCAACGGAATGCGCTTCTAGCAGCAATAGGAAGTGTGGATTCATCAAGTATGTTGGCAAGGTTAGATATGTCTGACATCAAACCTTGGTTGTTGTATCATGTATCCTTTTAGATTGAATTAATCCATGGTTCTGAGACCATTGGACGAACAATTGTGGATTAAGGCGTGTCTACGTACGTAATGTCCATTTCTTGCTAGCGAGCTTTAGGCTCTCTTGAGTTAGTCCCTTCAGCCACATTGCTTACCACTTTTGATGGAATATATTTCCGTCCACATGGGACTCTACCCTCTTTTGAGATCCAGTTAGTGAGAAAAGAAGTGTCAATAGAGGTATAGGTTGTTGATGCTTCTCTTGATTATAATTTGTTGTTAGGAAGAAGCTGGGCGTATGTGATGCAAGCTATCCCTTCGTCCATTTTTCGGGTATTGATGTTCCCTCATGAAGGAAAGGTTGTCACAGTTGATCAAATTTCCAGTGTATTGATGTTCTCTGTTTTATATTTTTTCCAGCGTGATACAACATTGACCTCTTTGTTAGGTTATGCCAGTGTTGATACACCTTGTTCTTTGTTTTATATTTATGCCAGCGTGATCCAACACTAACCTCTATGTTAGGTTATGCTAGCGTTGATCCACCTTGTTCTCTGTTTTATATTTGTGCCAGAATGATCCAACATTGACCTCCTTGTTCAGTTATGCCAACGTTGATCCACCTTGTTCTTTTTTTTATATCTATGCCAGCATGATCCAGCATTGAGCTCTGTGTTAGGTTATGTCAGTGTTGATCCCTGTGATCTCTGGTTACTGTTGCTGCAATGAAATTGTTGATCCCTATTGATCTCTATTTATATATAAATCTCAAATATGGTTTATTGTTTGATAGAGTTTATGCCTTTCGACAGAGTTTAAAGGATTGAATTTTGAATTTATGTGTTTATTTATTCTTGTTAATAGAGGATCCTTACCTTGACAAAGATCTAGATTGTTTAGAAAAGTTTAGATAATTGACCCTTGAATGATTACTTTAGTATGAGATGTCCTTATAATTTCGCTTGACAAATAGGGTATGTCTACATACTTCTGATTGTTTTGAAAATGCTCTCTATGAGAGAGGCTTTGAGAAAGTGGAAAGTAAATATTGCAACAACTGTGTTGCAGGATGTAACCCTCTATTTTGGATAAATAGTACAAGATGTGACATTTCTTTGTGGACATAGCCCATATATCTCGGTGAACCATATATATATGGTATCTCTCATATGTGTAATTATGATGGATTTGTTGTTTAAACTAGATGCATCTATCATTTAAGTTCCTTTAAACATGCAAAAGTTATTTCATATCAATGAGTAAGTTTGGTTGTATAAATAATAAAGTCTATAAAGGTATTGGTTGCATTAAGAATCAACATGAATGGTTATATATGTGACTAGGATTCTTGAATATTCTGTCATCATTATGTTGTTGCAAGGATGGTTGTCTTATGGTCTTTAATACAAATGAATTTTATTATGGAGTTGTGGAGCTCCTTACCATCTTAAATTCCAATGAGAACCTGTTTCATATTTGGTTTTGTAAATGCAAATCTCTTCAGGGGTTAATGATATTTTGTACACAATGCATATGATAATTATAGAGTAATGAGTAGACCCTGGTATGGTTTATTACCCCTCCATTAGAGAATTCTTTTTATAGTGGATGCAGAGTAATAAAGGAAGGGTGTTTATTCCTTTTAGTTATTCTAATAAAGGGTGATAACCTTATTACTATCCACAAATGTTATAAGGATTAATTCTTCTTAATTAAGTCCACACAAACGAAATATGTACTAGGAATAGTACTTCGTATTTAGAAGTGCTATAATAGGGAGTTCAATGATCAATGTGAATACTTTTGAAAAAATCACTAAAATACGAACTTGGATTTTCGGGTTGTTACATGATGTGTAAAAATAAAATGATACTTCAAAATGATGGCTGAAATTAGAATTCACACTTTATTAATGGCGTTCATTAATAACGTTTAATTTTATGAAATAGTATTATTTTGACAATGACTGCTATTTACCTGTCAAATTTCAACATTGACCGCTACGGAAAACTGGTAAGCCTATATTGTTGGTGGGGCCTTGTTTGGATTCATTTTGAGAGTGTTTGACTAGAGATACAGTAAAGGTGAATTTTAGGTTCTTTTGTGTGATATTTGGATTCATGTGGACAACGTTTCACTGGACTTATAGGCGCAGGGAATTTTACGTTTATTTGACTGTGTTTTTTGAGAATAAAGTATAATCAGAAGAACTTTTCATAAAGGTATTTTAAAATTTACATCTACATATCTTCTATCCTCATATATAGAAGAAGGTATGAGATTAAAATAGTTGGAATTTTAAATTGCCAAAGGTAATTTCATATGTTGTCTTGACGCGACGTTGAAAATCAATTCATTGCATAAGTTTGATTTGATTTGGATGGGAATGTTTTGAGTGGTTTCAAAAAGTCACTTTTACTTTATTGGAAATATTACTAAATAATAAGAAAAAAATGGTTGTTTTACAAAATAAAAATATTTTTCATAGTCATTTGTTGTAAGTTTCATAGTAAAATCATATTAATATATAAAGAGTAATAAACACATATTTTTAAGTGAGTTGTTAATATTCAATAAATATAATAGGTTATAGGTTAGTGTATTTTAGGAATATTATAAATATATATAAAAATATAAAAGAAATCATCTTTAATCAATATATTTTTTATGAGTTAAAGGATTAGAAAGATTGCTGTTATAATAAATGTTTTGAAATTGCTATTTAATATAGATGTATATATGGCAATTTAAGAGAGTGTTTTTTATCTTAAATAATTTTAATCTTATAGAAAAGACAATTTTTTTAAATTCCAAAGTTTTAGTTATGAAGTTTATGAGAGTTTGTTATTATCTTAACAATGTTTATTTTCTTTTAACCACAAGAAATAATTTTGATCTTCTAAATTACTATTGATAACTTTCTTATAACATTTTACTTTTTCTCTTTTTACTACAATATCTCCTTAAATTTAGATTTAATATTATTTTTAATATTATTATGTAAAGTGACATCTTCTTCGAAATTTAGATGTAATAATATTTTCAATATTATGACTATTTGGCATAGTGAGCTCTTCTTTGATTTCCCAATGATTTAGCCAAAGGTGGCTATCTTTATGCCAACCCTACTTGAGCCTCAAATAGTTTTGAGTGGAGGTTGAAGCATCCTTAGGAACCCTCTTTTCTTCCATGTTTATATTATTCTTTTACATTAGGTACCTAGCCATAGCCATGTAAGTTATAAAACACTTTTGGATCTTCTCTTGGCTATATCTCCAAACATCACAACCTTATAACACAATAAGAGTGATAAGAGTCTCAAATAAGAGTTTCTTCATCAAGTCTATAATAACTTTCCACCTTTCATTTAATCTTTTCTCAATAGTACAATTTTATTTAAAATTGTAATAGAGATTAATAAATATTTGTATCAATATTGTTATCATTTAAGAAATTAATATTTAAATAATAACAAAATTCTTCCCTACCAAAATTCAAATTTAAGCATCTTAAAAGTATGTATTAAAAAATATACCATCACTTTCAACAAAATCATCGGTATTAATAAAATATTTAAATTATATCATTACTAATTACCAAATTTAAATAATATTATCTTAAAAGTATGTATTAAAAAATATACCTATCACTTTGAACAAAACCATTAATGGTATTAATAAAATATTTCAACTAATAATGTCCATTAACTTAAATTTTTCATATGCATTACTTATTTTTTCTTTGTATTTTATTAAATCAACTTTAAATTTAGATTTATTGAGCACCAAAAGAAATCCCATTTACGTTCTACTCCAAAATCACTAATATATTTATTTTTTGCCACCCATATTTTATATGAAAGTTTATGTTTTAATATATATAATTGATTTGTTTCATATTGTTAAGCAAGTGAAAGTATCAAACAAATTAAATTGAATACATGCATTATTATAATATCTCATTTTAAAAGGAAAGGTATTTTTCCACATATATTGTAAAACTCAAATTTTATATTTTTAAAGAGATTATGCACTATAAAACCTTTAAAAAAAATATTGATTTAATCAAAATTTCATCATAAATCATTTTTTTCTTCATAAGGAAAATGTGAAAAATATATAACATTCTCATTTATTGTCAAAACAAGTGTTCCCATGTTACCATATTTACATTATATGATTGTAGTACCATGAAGGTGTTGAATTAACTCGAGACTCAAGATTATGTGTTTGTTTTGGAAGTTTACTGACATATACAACTTTTGGTATATTATAAAAACAATTAATTAAATTAATTATAAAAACTAATTTTATTAAAAAAATGTGTATATACAATTCAAATAGACTTAATAATTAAAAACATACATATTTCGTCTTAAAAAATTATAAATATAAATTCTTTAAATTCAAAAAAATGTATATATACAATTCAAATAAATCTAATAATAAAAAACATACATATTTCATCTTAAAAAACTATAAAGATAAATTCTTTAAATTATAACTTTAAAACTTAATTACTAACCTATTTCCTACAAAATATTGTATAACCACCACCATTGAAAAGAACCTTAACCATGTTACCTCACACTCTTGAGGATCACACTTTATTTCAAAAAGAGATATAATGCATTGAATTCTCTATTTCAATCTCATCATTTTTTAACATTTATAAATGCCAAATGTCTTTGTAGGATATATTTATGTGGTTTCATGTATCATTTTTATTTTTTTTATTTTGTTTCTTGCACCTTTTCTAAAACCACTTCCTCAATGAAAGGAAATTTCTTATTCTTGATACATATTTTTTCCCATTGTTGGTTGAAGGGCATTGACATGAAGTTTAACTCTCAAGCTTTATAGCTTATTTTAGTGAACATAATTATAATCTACAAACCCTTGATCAGAATCATTAAAATCTCACTATCATTAAAATCTCACTAATTATTGTTAAATTGTTATTTTGTCTTTTTCATATAAATTTTTGGAATTAAGCCTATGGGTAGATCATCTTCAATCTATTTTTGTTTTGAAGTTAAAATCATAGAATTTACAGAAAGTCTACCTTTTTGGTTGTGTTGATATGACATAGATGTGCATTTTGATGTCTCCCAAATCATGTTTTTTGGTTATTATGTTATCCATGGTTGATTTGACTTAGATGTCATATGTCCATTTTTATATCTGTCAAAGGCTTGTTTAAGGACTTGTAGGATCTTTTTATCATATTTATTTGTGTCTTAGTTGTTTTATTCATTTGTTTGACTTGTTACCAAGACTATATTTTGAGAGACCAATTAATTACATGGATGTAGAAGTACAAAGAAGCAAAACCAAAAGTTACCATCATTTCAATTTATTTTTTTAAATAATTCAACCAATAGTAAAATTTATTATATTTTACTAGTGGAAAGTAATAAATGCTCTCATGTGGGAGTATCATGCGCAAGCACCCGTTTGCAAGGTTCAAAATTGAACATGTCACAGCACGTCAAAGGGATCCTAGCATGTCCCAGAAGTGCTATAAAAAAATTGCACGTCCAAAAAAATTATAATTTTGACGTTTTGACATTTTATGAAAAAATGCAACAATTATATTAAAATTATATAAGAAGTGTTAAGTTTCAAACTGCTCGTCAAATATTTTTAATTCACTCTTCAATTCCTATGTGCTGCTAGCATTAAATGTGTCATGAAATATCTCTCTAGGAAGAAGAAGGAAAACTAGTTTGGGAAGAGTGGATTGATGGTGCTCTAGTCTTTAATGGATGTGCTCCTTTACTTGAAGACTAAGCTGATCTGGTTTCCTTGTTGAAACAGTTTTTATGTTTTCTTGTTCTGAAGGTTTTTCATGTATAGCATATATGTAGGATGCTCTTTATTTGACTCTGATCCTTTGTTTTTTGGATGATTTGTTTATCTGGAGGGTTAAGCTTTTTTTCTAAATCAGTCCTTTTCGATGAAATAGTTATTTAAGGTCGTGACTAGAGTGTCAATGTAATTTGGAAAAGTACTTTTTGATTTTACATAATAGAAAAATTACAATTTTTTTCTCCTTGAAAAAAATTCAAATAAAAATAAAAACTATTCAATACATTGTTACGAACTTATCTCCCATTATTCTCATATCTAATCTCACCAAGTTTTGAGATTTATTTGTTTCTTGATTTCTTTAATAACAAAAGGACAAACTTGATAGGTTAGTGACCAAGCGAGATTAATTTAATTTACTCAGCATCACATCTGAATTTATGAGTCTCCATTACTGAACATATCATAGTGATACATGATACAACTGGGTTTCCTTTTGTTCACATCAAATTGCTTAATTGATGATATTCATGACAATTTTGAGCATGAGAAAATTTTAGTTGTAGTCTTGACTCAAGTCAATTCAACAATTGTACCTACATCCACTACAATTCTTTGTATAAATGGTATGTCAATGAAGAGGATCAAGCGAGCTTTGGGTTTGAAAATGATTCATTTGGCTGCTTGTTATTTTGTTAGTCTGAATAAAAATCTTCTTCAGTTGTATTTATATCTACCTGAGTTACTTTCTATTGATCATACCATAGAATGAGTTATTTTCTCTCTACTAATTTCTGAACATGTAATGTATTGATGAAGGGTGTCGTATCACTTCAACGCAATTCCTCGAGGGAGCCTGTCCTATCAACACTCAATTATCTGCTCACCTGTTAATATTAGTCTCTATCCCATCCACCATTACAAGAAAATAATGGTTGCGTCATGTCATAATTTCCTTTATCAACCACAAAATTGCTCACCACGATAGATTTTCACGACTTACTATACACGCATTCATTTAACAAACCGGTTGTTCTTCAATTACTCGTCGCATTTTCATAGTAGGTGTTTCTTATATGGAATAGCCCATGCTTCTCACTAATGCTAATAATAAGTCTCTCCCCACTTCTATAAATACATTTCAGCAACACTAAATCATTCCAACAAAAAACAATAAATCCAAATGCCACAAATTAAAAATTGAAAATGGGTAAATGTTATATAAGAATGGATATATTTTCCTTAGAAGGAATGTGCGGGCACATTCGAGAGTGCATAGAGGGAGTTTAGAGGGAACCATGTGTAATTGAAAATGATATTTTGAATAAAATATCAAGTTGCAGAGTTTGGGACAAGGTACAATCATACAAACATCTGTGTGTTTATACAATACTATAAAGGTTCAATTCTAGATATTAGAAACCCGGATCTGGACTTCCATTTAATTTGAAGTAAAAATACTGGATAAATGGATGCACATGTTTAGAGACAGGTTTTAAGCATACTTGGGGTTTTCACCATTAGTTCCACCAGAGAAAGGGTTACAAAGAATGAGCTTTTGAATTGGTATTGGTTAATTAAAAAGAAAAAAAGGAAAACATGATTGGGTTAAGCCACACTAGATTCCTAAGCTGGGCATAAACTATTTACAAACAAAGATTCCTAAGTTGGACACCAATGATTTCTAAGCAAGGATTCAAGGTAGATGTGTATCTTCCCTCCAATTTTTTTTCTAGTGTGTTTGTTATTGAAACAATGTTTTTTTGTAGATGTGATAATTATGGATTTATTGATTTATTTAGTGACGTAAATTTGATTGAAAATATAATATTCTATTTAGAATATTTTTTATGAAGTATATAATTAATTTATTATTGTCAAATGACATATGATCTTTTTTAAGCGTTTCATCCTAGAAGTGTGACACAAATATATACCCTTCAAAATGAAATTAAAACCCACACTTCAAATTTGAACCTTGCCCGTTTGTCTTGCAGGAAGGATGTTGGGGGACATCGGATATTTCCCACGATTGTATGTGTTTTCACTTCCAAATTGTGTCAAGAATGTTTAGGGTAAAGTAAATGAGGTACAAAGACAAAACCATGGTGATTTAAGATTCTTCCATTTTCACTTGATATTATCTCAGTTCCAATGGAGAAAATTAATATTTATTAAATGTTTTTTTTTTTTCGTCCAAACTTCTTAACATAAATTTTCTTCTCAAGTGTATCTACATTTATGGTTTCTTTTAATCCTTCTAAATTGTGTAACCATTATAGAGGGGATGTTGTCAAATAAGGTAATGTAACATAATGTAACTTTACATTAACAAAAATAAAAAGTAATTAAAAAAAAATCATGTAAATATTTAAGATAAAAATAAAAATAAAAATATTACACCTTAAAATGGATCTATGCTAGTAATACTTCTTTTGTGGATTGTCAAGATTTATATGAGAATTCCCTAGTACATTTGGTAGGTTAAGTGGGTAGGTTTAGAGCTCATCATCCTCACTAGATTGTTGCACAATTATTTCATTTTGAGAAGCCATGGAAATTCAACTTGAAGGAGTTGTAGTGTTTGCATTATATCCCATAATTTTGTATAGGAAGGAGGATTTTTCTACAACCGCTACAAGGAAAACACTTTCTAGTGGAGGTTTTTGTGGACTCTCCCCCCCCTAAAAAAATCCATTTATTCATTTATAACACAGGAAGATAGCTGGAGGTTTTGGTAGAGGTTTCTAATTGCTGCACACACACATACATCACACACTAGTGTGCTACACATACACTATCTTCGACACAGATACACAATATGATCGAAAGACTCCATTGAGATGTCTCCTTTTCCCAATAGATTAAGCATATCCAGACAGTCTTCTCTGATTCCTTGCAATAGAATAGTTTTAAGGACATCTCTTCCAATGTCAGCGTGGCCAGATCTTTGCAAATTATATAAAATTATTTCTACAAAATCCTGCAAACTTTCATCCTCTTTCTGGACCATTTTGAACAATTCTTCCCTCCTATCCTTGGTTCTACAATAATCTTTATATTTATCAAGGAATACTTGCTTCATCTGGTCTCATGCTGTAATAGTCTCACCACCCAAACTCATAAACCAACGTAGGGAATTTCCCTTTAAAGTAGCAAGAAATAATTTTAACTTTTGTTCATTGGAGGTGTAGTCATAGCTTCTATAGAGAATGCCAAATTCAAAAAGGAACTCGTCTGGATCTTCAATATACTTACCATACAAATTTGGCAATACCGAGGGTTAAAAGTTCTTCCTGGGAGACACCCCAGGTGTCTATCGAATGGGGAATTCAAGTGTAGCAACTGTTTCTCCATGTTGATTATTATCGTTGTCCCCCATCTCCTCTTCATGATCATTAAGGTTCCCCTGATGCTCTCTATTTTCTTCATTATTCATATTTTCCTCATTATTTTGCTCCTCTATCCTTCTTTCATCATCCAATTCTTGTCGATAATCCAACCACTCCTCCTTAGTTACTTCCTTCCCATTAATTCAATAAATCTCCTCTAGGTTTCTTGTACCTGCAGGAGTTCCCTTATCTTCTCGAGGTCACTTCTCCGAAGTGGGATTTGATACTTATGTTACCTTCTCCACGATTGATACTGATGATTCAAGCTTGGGGAGAATAAAGCTTCATCTTCCTAAAGGTGTTCACGGTAATCTAGTAGAGGAATTAGCTCTAGCGATCAGTTCATTAATAAATGTTGCTCTTCCTAGACCTGGGTTACTTCCACGACCTCTTCCATCTGCAAATTTAGTGCTTTTGGGGGTTTCACGTTCCTTTCTTTTTGTATTCATGCAAGCTTAAATAATCATACCTTGTTTTGGGGGTAGGAACCCGTTCGGTCTGTGGAAGGATGCGCATCTCTTCACTGCGTCTTATTATCCTTGCAACCTCAAAAATCAAGATAGCTAAAGAAATCAAACTAATCAACTACAATCTATGTCTACCAATTATCTTCCTCGGCAATGGTGCCAAAATGTTGGTCACTATAATTTCCTATTAATTTAATTTAATAAACATAGCGCTCAATATAAATTGTCAATCCAAGGAATTCTTGTTATTTCAAAGGTAATCAAGCAAAATAATGCATAAGCATTTTAGTAATTGATCAATCAAATAGAAGGACAACCCAATCTACCTAATTGCTAAGCCCATGCTCTGCTTACTGTTCAATCCAACTTCAATCACCAATTCGACTGTCAAATATTAAAAGAGTTCACAATCCTTCTATGGTATCAATTCTGGAAATAATTGCTTCAGGAATGAATTATCTAAATTGCTTTTGCAAGAATTTAAATCCTAAATCATCATCATAAAAGAGATTCAATCCACAATTGCAATACTCAATCATAAAATAAATCAGTCATCCTTCAACCCTATAAATCTAGATGTCATCTACCAGTTTCATCAATTCATGAAAGGAATTAAACAACAGTAATATGCAGCATCAAGGCACAAGTGTAACAACATTGATCAATAACACACTTGCAAAGAGAAACTATGCATTACTCAGTTGATTGTTTCAACAAATCAAGAGAAAGCTATGAATGGAAAATCCTACACTTAATGCTCACACTGTTCAGTGAACCAAGAAAAATTATAACTGAAGAATGCTACACTAACGTTCAAATTTTCAGCAAACCAAAAGGAAATATAATCGCAATTCCACACCAAACAAAGTAAAGGAAATAAGCAACTACTTAACTCGGCAACTCTATGAGAAGGTGGGCCCTTGCCTTCTAACAGAGACGGGTTGAAGACTACCAGAACTCAATACACAATGGATTGGGAAAATATTGCCTCTTTCATTGATAAAATTAAATTCAATTACAAAGTTCTTCCACTCCTGTTACCAATTCTCTTGAAAATAAGCCTAACCTTTTGAACAATCTCGTCTTCCCATAAATACCAGACAAGACAATTTAGGTCCTCTTAATTAGGGTATTCATTAAGATCGAATATATTCAGGCTGTCAATTCAATATCCCAGAATAGAAATAGTTACAATCATTATTACATTAAGATAAAATATATTTCATAAATGTTTACACTCTCACAGCTCGAACTGATTCAACACCAAGTGAGTTTCAGTTGACTGCGTGGGAGGATAACTTGAGCTATTTCTGCAACAACCTAAACTGGAGCCCTGAAAAGCATGACTTCTAGCTGCATACTTCTTTATCCACGTGTATCAGCAAGCTGATACACCCGAATTCCCTGTGGTCTCAAATTACTTTCATCAATCCATCACAAGTCAGCACAATTAGGAACAAAATCCATAAACACAGGTAAACTTTAGGCATCAATATAACAAAGCAATAATAAATTATAAATGTTCAAGATCATGCTTTCTATGAGGAAAGATAATGACTTGGTTACAATAATAAGGGAAAACAAGGAAAAAGGATCTCAATGGAAGTGAGCAAAAAGGGTCATTTCTAGCACCCAACAGTCATCCAATGAACAATTTTTCTGGGAAACACTGCACAAGTGAAACAACTCTTAAATTTGGTCCCTTGATATCTAAGATCAAGTGTGCATCCAATGATGAAGATGATTTATTGCCGGATATTTTATAACTCAGCAAACACAATGAAATTGCAGACACAACACTATTTAAGCTACATGCTCTCACAGTAGTTTACATAGATCATTTACATCCATTAAAGACTTATAGGATCTCTCCTATTACATAAGAAGAAAATATAAAAAAAATACCAAGCATAAATACCATAAACATTGCACATAACATTGTATTTTACCCTAGATCCCAAATAGGAAAACCAACATTCAATGTTAGCTCAACTCTTCATTAAGCAATATTTGGTTACAATTCAATGGTATCTTTGGCATTTTCCTCTTGGCCAACAAGCATGCAAAATACCCTTCAAAATTAAAGTTACAATGAGATAAGGAGAGACTAGGAGTAGTGGGAATGCCAAGGAACTTACCTTTCAATTCCCATTCCCATCTCAAATTATTTTTTTCCATTCAAATTATTAATGCACATTTTTGTATATATCTTATTATAAATTACATTACATTTTCTTGTTGATAGTCAATAACCTTTATACATTCCCAAATTACATTGTCAAGTTGAATCTTACAACCACCCTTTGGTTTGGATCCATTTTTTAATCAATATAGGATAATGATATGGTCATCTAATAAGGAAGTGTATAAAAGAGGCACAAATACAAGAGAGAAAGTGGGTGGGACTACCCAACTCAATGTAAAGTCAACTGTATATGGAAGAATATAGAGTCTATTGGTGATGACACAAATCAATAAAAAATTGGACCAAATGAGATGAAAGTGTTGGAACATTAAAAACCCATTTTAGACTTAGGATATATTTTATTAGTCTTCCATGATTGATTTCCTAGATTTAGATTATGTAGTTGGCCTATTTTTTGTCTTTTATGGGACCACATGCCATCCCGAGTCACTAGGGAACACTTGAGGAGATTCTAGATAATATTTCTCGAGATTTTGTTTGATTTCTTTCTATTCCTAGATTAGAAGTGCACCTCCCTACTTTAGACAGATTTATCCTACTTTTTATGCTTTCTAGTGGATAAGGTAAAGCTAGTTTGACTTGGAAATTGTCTCTACTTGGCCAACTCACCCTCCTTGCTTTTATTCTCTCCAAAATTCATCATCACATTCCATTTTCATCACTCACTAGCTGCCATACCATATTTAGCTAATTTGTGAGCCTCTTGATGGATTTGGAAAGTGCTTTTTCCACCTAGGGGTTTTTATGCTTTTAGTAAGCCTGCCTTTTTTTAGCTTTACAAATTGCCTTCAAGGCATTCTATTTCGTCTCCTGAAATGTATTAAATATTGTACTCATATTAATGAATAATATAGAGATGAATTTTACATCAATTGAGTCCTCCCTCTTATGTTTATGTTTGAATATTTTTTCTTATTCTTGCATATCTTTGAATAAATTCTTGTGAGGAATTCTTTGCTTAAATATCCTTGCCTATTAGAAATATTTCATGGTATTGAGCCTATTTAGAATTCTCACATGGTATCATATCTTGGTAGCTCTTGATAAAATTAGTATTCCAGTATAATATTTTCGAGAGTTTGTTTTACAGGTATTGAAAATAAAATGGCAGAAATCTATTGTTGAAGAAGAACTCGGATCTTTCCATCTCTTATCATTGTTCTCCTCTTACACATCAGATATTGAGGATCCTTTTCCAGCCAATGGTATCCAATAAGGAGATCTAATAGTTATTTGGAATTCAGTATATAGTGTGAGGTTGTTGGTTGCACCTTCACTTCCTATCTCCATGTTCCTACTAGTTTCTACATGATTGCCAACACGTTTTTCAAGAAGTTGTAAACATCACTCAGTTCTCTCATATGTCTTCTGATTCGAATCATAAGCTAGTTGTTGCAGCTCATACATGCTCATAACCTCTCCTTGGGTTGCTTTTTGGTGTTTTGTTGGATGATATAGAGGTAGAATTACAGTTTGGAGTGATAGGATTCACTCTTAATGTCATGCTTTTGATCCACTGCATGATTATGGTTGGAACCTACTCTCGGAGTTGCAAAGAATATGGAGGGCATCATCAAGACTCATTTGGACCTAATATCAAGAAGCTCAAGTTTGGTGATCACATTCCACTTCTTCCCAAGAAGAAGATTCCTCCAGATATTTGACCAAGTTCTCACCTACTTGGAGTTTGGAGAGCCTTATTATGGTGTATTCCATGTTGATTTTGAGGGGAGGTTTTCTTCCCAAGTGGGTTTCATTCTTTCCTCACCTACATGGACTAATAAATTTTTGTAAAGGGTGAACATAGGCCATATTTTCCTTTGCCCTCATCATATTTTACTCACATACAATCAGGCTTAAGGGGGGGGGGGTGTTGGAACATTAAAAACCCACTTTAGACTTGGGATATATTTTATTAGCCTTTCATGATTAATTTCCTAGGTTTAGACTATGTAGTTGGCCTAATGTTTTTCTTTTATGGGACCACGTGCCATCCCGAGTCACTAGGGAACACTTGAGGAGATTCTAGATCAGATTTCCTGAGATTCTATCTAATTTGATTCCATTCTTGGATTAGAAGTGCACCTCCCTGCTTTAGACAGCTTTATCCTACTTTTTATGCTTTCTAGTTGATAAGGTAAATCTAGTTTGACTTCGAAATTGTCTCTACTTGGCCAACTCGCCCTCCTTGCTTTTCCTCTATCCAAAATTCATCATCACATTCCATTTTCATCACTCTGTATATGCCATACCATATTTAGCTAATTCATGAGCCTCTTGACTGATTTCGAAAGTGCTTTTGCCACCTAGGGGTTTTTATGCTATTAGTAAGCCAGCGTGTTTTGGTCTTTACAACTTGCCAAGTCAAGGCATTCTATTTTCTCTCCTAATATGTATTATATATTTTATTCATATTGATGAATAATATAGAGATGAAGTTTACATTAATTGAGTCCTCTCTCATATGTTTATGTTTCAATATTTCTTCTTATTCTTGCATATCTTTGAATAAATTCTTGTGAGAACTTCTTTGATTCAAGATACTTGGCTATTAAAATTCTTTCATGGTATTGAACCTATTTAGAATTATCACAGAAAGAACATTGCTACTAAAATACTCATATGTTGGAAAAAATTTCACTAATCTTCTAATCCAATGGAGAAGGGAAATAAGACATATTCCTACCATATTGTGAACTACTAGGAGATTTGTACCACTAATCATCTCATTTGTTGTATGAGTATTGGAAGAAAGAACCTATATAGAAATGGAGAATCTATTCACAAATTAGCTCAACTATTGAAAATAATTTTCACCGACTTTCTCATCCAACGTAGGGTAAGAATATATATCCATACCATATTTCTCATCTACTACAAGAGTGATATTGTTGAACTGTAAATCTAAAGAGGTGTTGGAAGATACGTCATGTATAGGAATTATGAATGCATACATTGATTGGTTCATCTACCAAAAAAATTTGTCACTAGCCTTCTCATCAAATGGAGGGAAAGAATATACATCATTTCCATATTTTGCATATAATAGGAGAGTAGTATTAAACTTTCCATCTAAAGAGGTTCTAGAAGAAACATCTTGGAAAGAGAGAGAAGATAGGAGTACCCACCTCAAATAAGATTAGTGATAGTTGAAGCTAGAGTTAGAATATAAAACTCTATATATCTAAAAGATATTGAATGTGACCAATCATGATTGAATACAATAGGTGTGTGGGTTTATGGATACCCAGTTTTCAAGCTAGGAAGAACATCCCATAGTTTCACTTCTTATGAAGAAAAATTAAGGGACACCTTTTCTGCAAATTTTCAAATTTTTTCCCAAATTTGCAACTAACTTGCATGCATTTCTACTAAAAGTATGACAATCATTAATCCCCATCCTTTGATTGAGATCATTTCCTTGTGAATCCCAATGAATTACCGTGATATTTTTCTATCTTATCTAAATGAGACCACTTCACTTCTTCCTTAAACTCACGTTTTATTGGCTTAAGGTTGCACAACATTGAGTTACTTATGGTTATTAGCAATACTATAACAACTCTGGAAAGCTTATATCAAATGATATGTCACATGAGCTAAGTATTCCCTCCTTATGCATCACAAGCACCGGTACTGTCTCCTCCCATGAATCTCTTTGACACGATTCTTCACAGCGGCCTTTAAAATTTTACCTTTTGCGAGGTGTTGTCCCTTTGAAAATTTTAATGTAGCTCGACATTTCAGCATGCCAAAATGTTTATATGTAGGGACATGTTACTGCTCCAAAATATTTTCTACTATAATTTCCGAGTGATAAAACATTTTCTATCCATGACATGTCGTAGAATATCCAAATTTGAATCATACGATATATTCAAAATTTATTCTCCTCCGCTAATTTATGATTGATTTATCATGCCTAAAACAAATCTCCTCTGAACTCTCAGAAATCCCCTTCACAAAATAAAACATTTGTGCAATTGACACACTGATGAAGTGACAAACTTTATTCCTTGTGATACACTTGACAAAACCATTCCAATTGTCACAATATATGAATCCTCCTACCCTACAACTTGTCATTAGTTAAAAAGAGTGGTTATGTGTGACACATCAGTGGAAAAAAAATTGTCCCTCATTATGTAACACACTCCTGCATATACAATGATTGGCATACAATCTTCGGCCCAAACTTTTCCAACCCGTGACACTATCGCATCACACATACATTGACAAGTGCGAGTTCCTAGACTTGATAAAAACTTCACTTAAAAGTCCTTTGATGATGGTTCTAACCCTCCTCTTATAAAAGAAAAAGATGAGAAAAAGATGAGGGGGCATACCATTGATTTTATTCACTATTTTTCCAACCAAAAGGAAGTTCCCCAACTTTAGTTCCCACAACCTACCAATTTATCATTGCCATATGTCACTAGTAATTAAGTGGAAAACAAGAGTAGTAGCCCTTTTAAGGGGACTACATTCCATCTACTAAAGCTAACCTCCCTTTTCTCCTTTGATAGTTAAGTACACATTCAATTCTTTCCCTAATTTCCATACTATGGTAATTTAGGATATAAAGGGAACTACCCTAACTAACGCTTTCTAACCCATTGGTCAACCATTCAACCACTTCGTCTATTTTCTTTTTCCTTAAACCATTTCCATGCTTGGATTAACTACAAGTCTATCCAGTTCCACCACTCTAATAATTTCTTTCTTCCACACCTTTCAACACAGGAAATCTCTTTCCCCATGAATTCCAAATGTGTCTACTATGAAATTAATACCCTAGGATGTCCTTGCATGTAAACTCTTGATGTGCATCAGAATGGTGCTAGTGATCTCAATACAAAGATTTAGTTATAGCCATGCTATACAATCCAAATTTTTCTATCAGTTCCATTCCTTCACTTATCTCCCATTGAAGCGCCTTGTCCAACCAAAGCTATGCATCGTAGAATAATGTCAAGTTACTAGAACCACATGCCACTAATTAGTTTTTCTCTCTCACTGGTTTGGATTATGCTTTTTTTTATCATCGATGAAATTCATGTTTCAAATGGATTCCAAAAGACAAATGAAAAAGAAAGAAGTGATGATAGAATTAAACCTAGAAAGAAAAGAAACGATGGAGCCTTAAATTGAAACAACACCACCATCTCTAGTCCCTCTTACACATACACCAAGTGTAATATTGATAGTAGGACTATCTATTCATGAGCTTAAATTTACCAAATTTTAGGGAAGAGACCTATCGTGAATTACCACTTGAAACCAGGGAAATTGATTGTAACGAAGGAGTGTATGAGTTGATCATAAGTTCAACCCTTCGTAAAGTGGTTGCTAAACCTGAGGTTCTTCCTTTTGTAGAAGTTATCATATGAGTGATTAGTCATGCAAATGTATAAAATCAATTTATCAAAGGCTCTAAGGAAATGGCCATTGATTCATTCCAACCCTTAAATTTGGATGTATTTTATAAGTTCCCCACTCCCTAGGTGGATTTTTCATAAGAATGAGTTCTACATTTTACTATAAATTATCATTATTTATTGAAAATTTGGTGGATAAATAAGAAATCATTCAAATCTAGAAAGATGGAAAATTATCCCACCAAGTACCTTAGAACTCCTTACAGAATCATTGCAGCACTAATGAACAAGATGTACAGATAAGAGCGTGCTACATAGTTTGAGGAAGATTGTGTCCCTTTAATCCACCAAGTAACACAAGAAGGAACAATCTTCAACTAGGCCTCAATATTTATGTCCTAATGCATGTTAGATAAAGTTTGTGTATCTAACATTTTTCCAGAACTTAGATCACAGTGGTATCCATGTAACACCCCTTAACATGTATACTTGTAAGATGGTCTAGGGATTAAATTCAAAATCCATTACCCCAATAGTTGTGAACACTTCATGGTGCCCAATGTATAAGTTGATATTTTGTGCACTTTCACAATGTATGCCAGAAAAGGAAATGCAAGAAATTATTGCCATAATTGACTGGTACATAACATAAATTGGCACATGCCTATGAATATTTGGGGCCAAGAGCCAACATATCCTTCCAAATTTCATCCTATACCAGCTTGTGCTACAATATATTACCTATCAAGCAATTGTCAATTGAATACGTGCAGTACTCTTTGTATTAAAGAAGGAACTATGGCCTCCTTTGCTAGTTTTTGTAGGGCCATACAATGTATCAAACAAAAAGGAAGCTAAGGAAGATCAAGAGGCTCTTGAAGTGTTTCATTTGGGAAGAAATGTTTAGAATACATGATCCTATGAACATGGATTTCCAACATTGCCAAGCTTTCAAGTTCGTATGTCCATATGCAATGCCCTATTCTATCCATACCCACGTGATGATTACTCCTTGGAGACAATTGATCACAAATAATTTCTTATGTTAGAAATAAATGATCACAATGGATTTATGTATGATGACTAACCATTGGAGATATGATAATATATATATATATATGATCGTTAGATGCTTTGACAAGTTCTTCCAAGTGTGGCAGGAAAGCACAAGTGCAAATTAACGTAAGATGGCGTAAATGTCGCATGGGACTTGAATTTAGCTCGGATATGGTATCAGGTGATACAATGTGTTGAATTTATATTTGATTATTTTACATGATCTATCTTATGCACATGGATTTCATGTGTGCAAGCACAGGGTCCTGATTGCTAATAAGTCCACACATGGGTAACGAGGTCGTATGGGGGAATGCACACCATAAATAGCGTAGGTTTCCATGTGAAAATTTGAAAAGCAATAGAGGATTTTTCTTGTCAGATGCATGTTTCCATGAGGGTAGGCTGTGGATTCGGTCACTCACGAGGTTTTGATTAAGGGGCGTGCAATAAGGACATGACCTTATTCCTCAGTGACCATTAGTATCTCAACATGATATGGGTGGATTGAGTTAATGAGGTCCCAATTAGCGTATAATGTTCCCACTGTAGTAAAAAAAAAAGTATATTTGAAGAGCATGTGTATGATCATGGCATCATTGATAGAGCCTTGATAGGGTTATTTGAAGGGCATGTGTATGACCATGGCACCCTTGATAGAACCTTGGTGAATTCTGTTTGAAGGGCATCTATGGCACCCTTGATAGAAACTTGGTAAAATTAATTTAAAATAAAGAAGTTATAAAATATAAATGAAAAACAAATAATTTAGAAAATGATAAATAATAAATTAATAAAAACAATGTACATCCTAAGAATAAATAAATAAAATTAATTATGTGCATGCCAAAAGTAAATAATAATTAATTTACAATAAGAACATGTGCAAGCAATTAGATAAAGAGATGAACTAAAACACACCCTTAATTAAGGGGAATAAAATAAGAAAATCAATTAAAGGAATATTAAGACTCAAGTGCACATAGGCATGAAAATGCAATAAAAACCTAAGAAACTCTATAAAAGAAAGGAAAGGAGATGAGTGAGGATCATATTTTGGGTTCTTTGGATCTTGGATCTTTTACCTTTTTCCTCCTATAGATGGGAAAGGATGGCGATAGTGACTATTGGAGAGTTTGGTCCTTGGAAGTGATTAAGGTTGGGAGGCCAAAAAGCAGAATTCTCCACTTCTAATTGTGCTGATATAGTGACTCCTCCATACTACCCCATTGTAGCTCAAGGGTCCCTGGAGAAGAAGAGTACCTATAGGGAGTAGGAAGGGCAGTCAATTCATGGACATAAGTATTGGCAATTTGGTCAATGTTCATGGGAGCTCAACGAACATAATGCAAGTGGATGCAAGGGTGGGAACGTGTCAATGATCTGCCATAAAATTGAGGTTCAATGTATATTTGTATTTCCTATTTGTTTAAATGCATTCATTTATTTATGAATTGCATTGTGATATCAACATATTTTCAAATGTTTAAATGCATTCCCAATGATGTCTTTCATTTGGGAAGAAACATTTAGAATACATGATCCTCTGAACATGGATTACCAATATTGTTAAGTTTTCAAGTTTAGATGGTCATATAAGATGGAAACCTGGAAAGAGGAGGAATATTACTTGAGAGATAACTCATTGGATGAAATAGAATTTAGAATGGGCAGCAAAAGAAGAGGCTCAACTACCATGAAACATGAGAAACTAGAGAAAGAAGTAGTAGTTGCGGCACCAAGATAAGTAGCAAGAGTCAAAGTAGAATTGGATGCCTTGGAGAAGACGAGACTTGAGGCACAATCCTAGGATGCTAAGGTGGAGGCATCCTTTCCAAATAAATATACTTACTATTAAGTTAATGGTATTTTTACAAGGATTAAGTACTCATATAAATACAACGAAGTGCAAGAGTTGCAACTCTTCACTCAAGAAATGGTGATCTCCAACCCAATTAATGTAGGATACATTAAGTAATGATTAATATTTAGTCATCCCATCTTAAAATGCTTCATATGTGAAGCATAGGTATAGATTAGTGTTTCAATCTAAATTCTTCATTCTCTAATGTGGCCTCATTTTCTGGAAGGTTCATCCACTTAATGAGATACTAGTTGACACTTCTTGAAAAAATGACCTTGGCTTTGACTTCTAAGATACCTTCAGGAATCAGTACTAGCTTTACATATTCATCCAGACTGATAATTATGTTTTTATATGAGTTGTTCGACCCTTTTTTTTTCTTTAAACATGAAATATGGAAGACATCATGTAACCTTCCCTTGCTAGGAATATATAGGGTGTAAATTACTTGTCCTACTCACCTTCTGATTTGTTAAAAACCATACAACATGGGCATAAGCTTATGTTTATTCTAGTTTTCATGATTAGTTCACTTCACACCCAATCTCGTACCTCAAATTCATGATTAGTTCACTTCATGTCGAGTTGTTGTTTGATTTGATTCCTTGTCAAATTGAGATGATTCTTGAGGATATGTGGGATTTCATCAGAAGTAGCCAGGTATTTTTTCATAGTAGGAGCCTTGAAGCTTGTAACAACATATTCCTTTATTGGTGGATAACCATGTAAGGCTTCAAAAGGAGTCATTTTTGTCAAATTATGATATGTTCACTTGATGTCGAGTTCTTGTTTGATTTGATTCCCTCCTAGTTTGAGATGATTCTTGAGTATATGTAGTATTTTATCAAAAGCATCCAAGTAGTTTTTCATAGCAGGAGCCTTGAAACTTGTAACAACATATTCCTTTAGTGGTGGATAACCAGATAAGGCTTCAAAGGAGTCATTTTCGTCAAAGTAAGATATGTCATATTATGTCACCATTCTACTAGATGTAACCAATTATACCATTAAATTTTACAATCGTTTACAAAATTCCTCAGGTACCATTCAAGGAATTTATTTACCACTTAAGTTTGTTTATCTATCTACGAATGGTATGAAATATTTATTGTTAAATTTATCCCAACCTTGTGGAATAACTCCTTCCAATAGTTGTTGGTGAACTTGGGATCCATATCATTGACGATAATGTTGGGAACATATGGAGTCTATAGATATTTTTTACATAAATGTCAATGGCCTAATTGATATAGATTTTGTTTATATTCAAATGAAATGGGAATATTTTGTTTATATATCTATGGTTACAAATATGTTGTCCTTCCCATCAAAGATGGGAAGACATGTGTAAAATCCATTGATATTTGCAACCATTTTTTATCTAGAATATGCAGAGGCTGAAGGAGACCTGATGGTGCAACTAATTCAAAATATTGGCACAGACATGTGTCACATTTTGTCACGTATTTTTGAATATATGAATTTATTCCTTTCCAAAAGAAGGATTGTCATATGTTGTAGTATGTTTTGAAAAATCCAACATTTTCTACAATCAAAGAATCATGATTCTCTTTTAATATTTGGATCTTGAATTTGGAAGAGTTGGGTAATATATTTTTCCTTTGTACTAGAGTGCATCATTATCCCATGTAAATTGTGAGCTTGTTGCATTGTTACATCCAACTTCCTTGATTAGCTTCCATATCTCTGGAATTTTCACATACTCATCTTGAACATCTTTGATCCATTTGGGAATAACTACTAAAATAGAGCATAGTGCCGTGTTTCCTTCATCCTTCCTTGATAGGATATCATCAATTAAATTTTTCTTTCCATTCTTATAAATATTCTCTAAGTCAAAAAGTTGGATATTGCTTACCCATTTTTGTTGTTTTGATGATAGGTTCTTTTGGCTTAGGAAATATTTCAAACTGTTGTGGTATGTTTTGACCAAGAATTTGAATTTGAATCCATTATAGAATATGTTTATCCAATACATATTTGACATGGGTGGCTAGTACCTGCATATCAATAAAATATTTTTTCATTATCCCAGACTATTGCAATCCAGTGATCTTGGCATAGACTTTGTCCTCTTGTGTATACTAAAATATTTTGAAAACATTATTTTTGAAAGTGCCCCAGTCTCTTTCGATACTGTGAGATTTGGAGTTCCACCATAAGAACTAGTGTCGATCTAACTAGGTACATCAATACAACATTAATTTTCTCATCATCGTCATGAATCTGATATATATGAAAATAATGTTCAATTTTATTAATCCATAATGTGCCTCCTTGATCATCCTCATTGTCAAATTTCAATACTTATATTTTTATTGTGTATGACGTCATTGAACAAAGTTGTATTATTAGATGAATGGCATGATTGTGAAAAAAGAATTTGGGTTATTCATTCCTTTACTTCCGTTTTTTTTAGGCTTCCAACTCATCTTTAAATTCTAAGAGTGGTTCAAGTTTCATGTTGATTTCTTCAAATGAAATTGAGACACTACTTGCAATTTTGGTGTTAATATTGGCCTCCATATTTTTCATTGATTCATTTTCCTCTGAGATGGAAGAACTGGTGGCCCTTCTCTTATTTGAATTTTCTTTGCTCCTCAAGATGAAAGGGTGGATTTCTTCATGCATGGGTCACTCACAAGTATACTTCTATATGCAAGTATATACAAATAGCTCCACACAGCTCCATGCAAGTATATATGCAGCCATGTGTAGCTCCACACAACTATATACATAGGTAAATATGTAACTATAAACACATCCATATACACATCTCCATGCAAGTATATACAAAACTTAACACCTAGACACAACTCCAAGTAGATGAAACCCTCATAAGAAAGGAAACCCTACTCGAGTGTGCAACACATAGTCTTTATATCCATGAAGAATGGACAACTTCACATAATGGGAAGGTTGAACATGAATGGGTAGCTCAATGCATAAATATATGCACACAAGGAAACCCTAGGCAAGTATCTTACCTGTATGAGATTGGAATTATGGAGGGCATAGAAGCACGAGCATTTCACTAGTATGAGGAGTGGAATTCAAGTTGGATCTAATACCAATTGGAGGCATCCTTTCCAAATAAATATATTTTTTATTAATGAAATGATGTTTTTACAAGGATTAAATCCCCATATAAATACAATGGAGCACAAGAGTTACAACTCTTCACTCAAGAAATGGTGACCCCCCACCCAATTAATGAGTACATTATAGGTTTTTTAATACATAACAACAAGTAGTAAACTAATGCTAAAGCTTGAGAAGAACCATTAAAGGCCCAACAAGAAGCAAGAGTGGCTACTAAGGCAAAGCAGGAAGTCGAGTTGAGAGCTAAAGAGGAAGAAGAAAATAAAAAGAATGAAGAATCCCAAGAGATGGACATTGGTACCTCAAATCCTGATGTGCCTCCATATTCCTCTACCCCATCCATAATGGGAGGTAACTTTACTCTACATGGTATTGGATTAGGAGGATTAACACCATGAAATTCCAAGGCAGTCACGTCACTGGAATATTCCATGTTTGACAAGAAGAGAGGGTGGGAAATGAAACAAACACATAAGAGGATCAAACTACCTAAAGTCCCACAACTTATTGTGAGTACATATATGCCAATGACTATAGATATACATGTTGATCCAACCTCCATAACATTTTTTGGAGTTGCTTTCCCATAGGAAATTAAAACTAATGTCCATAAAATGGTAGATCATATGAATATGTATAAAGAGAAAATTGTTGAAATTGAAGGACAACTATCCAACCTCAAATAAAATATTGTCATCCTCTTGGAGTTTTAAACTCACACTTTCTAGCTTCAAGAAGAACTGATTTTTCCCAGATGTCCATGCACATAGCTCTACAAGAATTTCAAGGCCGTGACAATTCTTAACCTTCCTAGGATAAATTCAAGATAAAAGGAATGTCCTTAAAGGATTTTAGGTAAGCATGGATGACCTAAAAAAGTGGAAATAAGAATAAAAGGATGCACATGAATCTTTGCCAAGGATGAGCATGAGAGATAACAAGTGAAACTACACAACCTTACATAATTGTCAGAAGGATAGTGTTACATTAGAAAGGGAGATCACCAACTCCCTAACTAACTACAAATGCCTACACTTAGCAATTAAGAAGATGATATAAATATGCAATCTCCCTTCCATTGGAGAAATGAGCACACCAAGGAACTCAAAGGAGTTCTAGAGATATTTAGGAGAAGCCATTAGAAATAAAAGGATTTCCATCGGGATCACACTGAGAGTCTCCAAACATGTCCTCAAGGACTACATTACCTTCCCCTTCAAAAATATCAATTTAATAAGCACTTATCTCAACACACTCAAGAGAGGCATGGGTCCCATGGATAAAGAATCATCCAGTCATGAAGTCAACTTAGAGAAATTGATATTTAGGCATATCATGAGCATCTCTTCCCAACATGAAGTATGGTCCACCTATTTAGATGGTAAAGATCATGGTCGACTAGGTCCTAAATAAATATTTCAAAATATCCTTTTGTGAATAGGCCAAAAGATAAATTTGAATAGTCATAACCGGTAACAAAGAAACTCAAGAGACTTGGGAAATTACTTTCTAAATTATATAAAAAAATTATAGTGCAAGGATTTGCACCTTGAATTTTTAGTAACTATTTTTTGAAAGTTTAATGAGGAGAAGCCTTAAAATAAAATGTTATAGGAGAATATAGAATCTATGTTCATGAACATTATTTCTATTGCTTATTTTTACTTCAAAATCTCTGTAACTAGAATGTATTGTTTTCACATAGATGTTCTATGTTACAACATTCTCTCTTACTTTTTTTCCTCGTTATGATTTCTTTGAGATGATAATGTGAGGTTTCTAACAACAATGAATGGATAGACTACTCTTAACCTTATTTAATTTTTATCTTTATATACTCACATTTTTGTATCTACTTCTTAAATAACTTTCTATTTCATAAGTGATTAACATAACTCTAGTTGTAAGGCTTGTATTTCCTTAATAGTTTTCCACTCCTATATAGGATATATAGAATTAATTGCATTTTGGACATTAGGATTTAGTTGCATATTGTACACTACATTTCTCATTTTAATTCGGCATCTTAAATAGTAATGGTTGTTGGGCTAGAGTCTATATGGATTCCCTATACCTAATAGTGTGGAGTCTAATTGAGACATGACATTGAGGACAACCTACGGTGTTGAAGGGGGCACTTTTCCCACATCAATAGTACTAGAGCTGAAAGGAGGTCCAAGTTTGTATGGCTAGTAGAGAAATACATTTTTCATGTGGCACTTGGTCTGAACCTTTAAACTGTGAACCCATATCTAGTCGCATCCCTACCAAAGATGATAATTTAGAGTCTAAAACTACTTTTGAAGACAATCTCATATTTTTGAAAAACCCTAAATTTTCACTCGAAGAGATTCTTTATGTTGTTCTCCATCAAGAAGTTAATTCTCTCCATCATATGACCTAAGTCTACACTTGGCTAGTCAGACAACTCCTAGCTGCTACCACATTACCAAGAAGACAACCACTTTGGAGAAATAATATTCGAACCATAGAAGATCTTTTAGTCGATTAGGTAGAAGAATTCATGGATCTTTCCATTGAGGAGACCCTTGAACATGTTGATGCTATTATGATATCTCCTCCCATCTTGTCTCGCTCTACTCATTCTCAAACCCCCAACCTAAACCTTAACATAACAACTTGTGAAATTTTGTAGCAAATTTTAGTTGTACAAATGGATTACAATCTACCTCAATTACTCGCCTAGATGTCTTAGGTAGCTTTCAATTTTCCTAGATAACTCCATGATTTACCCAACACATGCTGAGTAAATCCTTGCTAAGTTTGACCCTAACAAATCATCCACACGGTATTTTAGATTACCAACTGGGATGACTTTTAAAAGGCCTTCATAATTAAATTTGGTGAAGAAATGACCCATGCTATGTCATTAAAAGAACCAATTGTTGTTAACATGGAGAAGAAAGAAAGCATTAAATATTTTTACCAATACTTCACTACCATTCTCAACAAATTCCTTTCTAACTCATATCCAACTAATAAAGTCACTATGGAATACTATACATTTTCCTTACATTCTTCAATTGCCATGTTTTTCAAAGGGGATGGTAAGGCCACATTAGTAGATAAATTTGAAGAAGATAAAAAAGTACATAATGAAATGTCCACTTTAGTAGGTAACCCTAGGGTTGAAGAGACTAAATCTTTTGACTATCATTGTCAACAATGAAATGTAGTGGTACCTCCTTCACACACCTCTATGGGTGGAAGAGATGCATACCTTCCTTGAGCTTCTCTAATTCCTTTGGTTAGATTTTTATCATGGTGATAGTAACAATAGGATTCATGTCGATGACCCATTTTCTCATGTCTAGTCTCTAGTGGCATCAAAGCTAAATCAAAATTTGAGGCTTTTAGTGTAGCTGATAAAAAATTTCTAGCATGACATTTGTCATTATTATGCGAAAGGAGTTTCTAGGTGTCACACCATTTCCTTTTGTTCTTCCTTGATTTCTTGATAATCTATTTTGCACATTTCTTGGAATGGTTGTCTTGATGTTGAATATCCTTGCTTTGTCCCTTTTCCTCAGAATTAGGTCTACCTATACCCTTCTTTTATTGTGGTTGATTTCCAACCCCAAATTCCTTTTTACCCTTCTACTGAAAGTTTTCTCCAATCTTGATGATATAACAATGAGTTGCTACTAGTGAAAACATGTCCAAAAAATGCATTTATATATGAATATGTTTGTGTAGGTCATTGCAGTATTTCAAAATCAAGTGTTGCTCAAAGTCCTTGATACCTAGTTTAGCATGCAAGCTATTAAATGCAAGTCCTTGATACCTAGTTTAGCATGCAAGCTATTAAATGAAAGTCCTTGATACCTAGTTTAGCATGCAAGCTATTAAATGCATTGGTGTACTTTAAGGCACTCTATTGTTTTTTATCATTGAGCAAGATTATTTATTCCATGTACTGGTATTCATAGTTTCTAAATAGGTAAATAATCCTCCTTTAGGACATCGACAAATTCACGTAACTGGATTCTAACTTGTACGCTCTCCCAAAATGTTGTTCATAGTAAGTCTCTCATGAAATTTAAAATTGGGTAAGGGATTTTAGGAGTACGAAGGTAATCTACACATTGTCAGGGAAGTTATGAATATAGGAATAACCCTCTCATAGATCTAACCATCTCTCCAAGGCCTTTGTGCTTATATTGCCTTGAAACAAAGGGATACCAAAGTTAACTTGTACCTTGAAGGGTATTATTCCTTCAAAATAACTCTCTACTGAAGGTGCCTTCATCGTTGTTGAGATTTTTTGAAAGAATTGATAAAAAAAATCATCACCTCATTCATTTGTAGCTCAAATGTTTCCTAGAGAAGTAATTTCATAGGATCTCCTATGTTGTCATATTTCTTTATGTTTTCCATGTGAGGCAACATGGTCCACTGAGGAATAATCTTCACCGTGATTGGCTAACTCGAGGCCCAACTCGTTATGCCTAATGTCATGGGGAACATGCATGAAAAACAACAAAATGTAGATTGCTCTAATGCAATTAATTTGGATTATTTAAAAACATTGTACATGTACAATGACTAGAATGCTGGTAACTATTCATGAGAAAAGATACACCTACAATGCTCATTCACAAAAAAAACTCATAACATGAAGTTGAAACTTAATAATGTAAAAACCTTTAAAAAAATACTTAGATAAAAAACTCTAACCAAATATGAAGTTAGTGATGAGCATGATGTTGTATTGAACAAACTTGAACAAACTTATATTGCCAAATAATGAAAAAGAATGCCTTGTCAAGATCATACTTTTCACATATTGCTCCATTTAAATTTTGCATATTCATCTAAATATTCTCATTTTGGTGATGGTTTGAAACACACATGGAAAGACCTTAAAATATACATTAAAAGTTCAAAACTCAAACTCCTTTGGTGGTAACCTCAAAGAACCATTGAGGCCGTCGTTATGGCCGGGTGGCTGGGGTGGTCGGCTATGGCCGTCCCCACCCAGGATCGACCCCATGACCCTGTCAGATTTGGCGCTCTCGTATATTGAGCTGCCAGTTTCACTACTATATGAAAAAAAAAAACCTCAAAGAACCACCTAAATCAAAACGCTACATACAAAACCCTATCAATCAAACATCATAACTTAATTTCTCATTGGACGTGCAACTATCTGACCATTGGATCTGAAGTTTAGAATCTTAAATTTAAACTTAAGATCCGATGAGTGTCAACTATCCAACCATAAACCAATCAATTGTTTTACAAATTTCAATGATTTCTAAAAAGGGATCTAATGATTTGATAAAAGAAAGATATGGGCTAGATTCTTAAATTTAAAATCTTGCAGGATTCTTAAGTTTAAAATCACTCCAATGAATGGAGAGTAAGCTCTTGTGTTTGACAAAATGCGTCAGCGAGAGGCATTCAAAATTTTGCATTCACATGGCATACCCTGGCACTAAGAAACTTATTCATTCTCTTCCATTTACTTCAGCGGCACCTGCGAGAATGGTTTACTGTAATCACATTCGCCTCTATGCTTATACTGCTGCAGCTCTTACAGAAAATTCCACACAAACCACAGAATGTGATAGTAAGCCCGCATTGATGAATACCAGTTCCTTTGGATTTGATACATATTCATCTTTGTTACAGGAGTGTAACAGTTTGAATTCAGTAAAGCAAGTCCATGCCCACATGCTCGGAACTGGAAGCGTTCACAGTGTCTATCTGGGTACCAAACTCATTTCCATGTATGCCAGAACCGGAAGCCTGGAGGATGCCCGTCTTGTTTTTGATCATATGCCCGAACGAAGCGTGTTTTCTTGGAATAATTTGATGGGGGGATACGCCAGAGATGGACAGTGGGAAGAAATCATTAAATTATATGGCGAGATGCATCTTCAAGGCTTCCAGCCAGACAATTTCACGTTTCCCTTCGTTATCAAGGCGTGCAGTGGGCTTTCCGCTGTGAAAGAGGGAAAGCAGATTCAACAAATGGTAATTATATGTGGGTGTGAGGAAGATGTTTTTGTGGCATCTTGCCTGGTCGATATGTATGGAAAATGTGGGAGTATTGAGGTTGCACGCCAAGTGTTTGACAAAATATCTGAACGAGATCTGGTTTGCTGGACTGCAATGATTAGTGGTTATGCTCAGAATGGGTTTGCGAAGGAAGCCTTGGTACTCTTTCACGAGATGCAGGTTGCGGGCATTGTTCCGGACGCAGTTACCATGGTAAGTGTTATCTCGGCCTGTGCCCATTTAGGAGCTTTGCAACAAGGTAAATGGATTCATGAATGTGTAGTTAGAAGTGGGTTTGATTCTGATGTTATTGTGGGGACTGCCCTTATAGACATGTATTGTAAATGTGGAAGCATAGAGATTGCACGCCAAGTGTTTGACAAAATGCCTAAAAGGAATGTGATATCCTGGAGTGCCATGATTGCAGGGTATGGAATCCATGGACTTGGGAAGGATGCCCTTGAGCTGTTTAACCAAATGCAGAGGACAGGCATGAAGCCAAACCACATCACCTTTGTTTCTGTTTTGTCGGCCTGCAGTCACACAGGCCTCATTGATGAGGGCCGGCAATACTTTGCTAGCATGAGTCGAGATTATCGCCTCACACCAGGGGTTAAACACTATACATGCATGGTCGACCTTCTAGGTCGTGCTGGTCGTCTTGAGGAGGCAGAAGACATTGTTAGAAAGGTGCCTGTAGAGCCTGATGCCGGCCTATGGGGTGCCTTGCTTGGCGCTTGCAGAATTCATGGGAATATTGAGCTAGGCGAACGTGTGGCAGCACGGCTTTTTGAGATAGAGCCTGAAAATCCTGGATATTATGTGCTTATGTCTAACATCTACGCCACAGCGGGCAGGTGGCATGACATTGCAAAGGTGAGGACATTGATGGCAGATAAAAGGTTGAAAAAGGTACCAGGATGCAGCTGGATTGAGTTAGATGACAAAGTTCATGCATTCCGTGTGGGAGAAAAGGTGCACCCACAATCTAAGGAAATCTATGCAATGTTAGAGACATTGACTGCGCAGATAGAGGCGGCAGGGTATGTGCCTAACACAAACTTTGTGATGCATGACGTTGAGGAAGAATTGAAAGAAGACATACTCTACAGTCACAGTGAGAAGCTAGCCATTGCTTTTGGGCTTCTCAACACAAGTCCTGGAACCTCTATCCGCATCACCAAGAACCTTCGGGTTTGCGGTGATTGCCACACTGCCACAAAGTTCATCTCCAAGATTACCAGGCGAGAAATAATCATGAGGGATGCTAATCG
Organism: Larix kaempferi; assembly: GCA_027924585.1. Classification (NCBI taxonomy): domain Eukaryota; kingdom Viridiplantae; phylum Streptophyta; class Pinopsida; order Pinales; family Pinaceae; genus Larix; species Larix kaempferi. Next base: position 7,069,300 of record BSBM01000307.1, on the reverse strand, counting down.
TTTCCATCATTTCAAGAATGGCCTGTGTTCATGTGGGGATTACTGGTAATGCTTGGTAAAACATGTAATAAACATAAACTTGGCCTTTAACTTTGCCTCGTTTTTATTACTTCCCCTGAGTTGGCAACCTCTGCATTATTGTGGTTTACAGTATAATGCTTTATATCAGACCCTGTGTCCAATAGTTTAATGGCAGCAAAGGTGATCTGTGGTGGGACAGAGCCGCCAATTTTTGGTACGAGAGGATATGCTACAGTAACAAAGCGTATATACATGAATGTCATTTACTTCTATAAAAGCTGGTCAGATGTTGTGGATAACATCTGTATATTAGGTCACAGTTTCCTTCACCTTCGGTGTTAGTCTACTTATGTAATGTTTCAGGCTGGCTGTTTTCATTCATTTGAATAGACTGTAAATAGTTTATTTATTTTGACACTATCATTTTCACTATGAAACTAGGAATGGACTGGTGGTGGTATCATTTTTACTATGAAACTATGAAAGTACAGATGGTTCTATATTGACTTGACTTCTCTTCCACTTTGATGTCAGAGAGTGGTTAGAACCACAGTATGCACAATTTTTATAGTAATCACTTTGAATACGTGTCTCTATGTTTCTTTTATGCACAAGGCTAATGTTTCATGAAAAGAATGTGTCTGAGTGTAGATAGTTCTAGAGATCATTTTTGAAAAGGGAAAGCATGATAATCTTGATTGTTGTCTCATCTCTAAGTAATTAGTAAGCGATTGAGTTATGTGAATCCCTTTCTTGTTGTTGGGTTATGGTACAATTGTCGCATCTGTGAGAATATAATGTGCACTAATCGCCACATTGGGATCATAGGACTATGTGTTTGATTTAGAAAGTTTATCAATAGCTGTAAGTTTTGGTGTAACGACAAATCTTACATGGTATCAAAGCTCAGATCTTAGGTTCAATTCTCTCGAGTTATGTCGTAGGGGGGTGTTGGAGTATGGTATAATCGTCACACCTCTGGGAATATAATGTGGACTAATTGTCACACTAAGATCATGGAATTATTTGCTTGGTTTGGAAAGTTTACCAATATCTATAGGTTTTGGTGTAACGACAAACTTTATAATTGTATTTCATACAAATGACATAATCATACCAATAGAGTATTCGATGGTCCACCTTCTCATTTCATCATGGCATGGGTAATTTTATCTTTAATTTCACTTTTTATAATTTCAATCTTTAGAGTCTGAATGGAAGCCCGTGTGAGGATTTTGTATCTTTAAGTACGTTTCGGACATTAGACCTGCATCCATCTTCAGGAGAAGACTATCTCTTTTCCAGAGCAATGAAGCCTTCTCCGAATTTATTCTTTGATTCTGAGCAACACTCGAGCTCTTCAACGAAATGAGTCAAGTTGTAGTTTTCTTCATTTCTATATATTCCAAAGTTTGTTACAACCACCAAAGGATATCTTCTCTGCAAATATTGTTTGATCATTATTAGGATTTTACTGAAGCTAGTCATTTTGTTTTGAGTGAGTTCCTATGCCATCATCACTGCCTTAAATGATCTGACAATGCAATTGAATGACCAACACAAGACAAGCCACTTTAACTAATGTTCTTTAAGACATTACCATATTTATCAAGTAGTCATAGACACTAACGATTTGTCTAAAAGTCATGGTAGACAGTAACTACCCGTGCAATATGCTCGTTATTGGTTATAAAAACATTTCGCAACTTTGCATACCTGCCTGCCATCATATATGCATCAAATCCACTATTTGAATGGTATCCTATTTCATACCAGGTTTCTAATTTTCTCCCCTTGTAACTAACCATCCCTAGTGCAAGCACACAAGAACTTCAATGGAGTTCTACATATCTTTTTAACTCTGCCCTTATAGGTTTAAGCATCATCAGACATCGCGATGTGTGTTAGTTGTCGAAAATATCGCCTAAAAATTGTGATATTTTCTGCTTCGGAAAATATCGCGGCATGTTCCAAACATTCTGATTTTTTCAGGAAACAACAAGAGTCGATGGAAAATATCAGTAAGGTCACTAACAGTCCACTTTATAACCTTAAATTTGACTTTTTTTGTATTCATTTTGAAATACCACCTTACATAAATTGAAGGGCATGAAGTGGGAATTTCTCCAAATACAACCTTGGAAGTCATTCATATTGCCAATAAGTCACTTCAAGATATGGGTAATAGGAGAGATGAGAGGGAAGCGATTAGAATTGAGAAGTGATCTTCATCGAACTCGCCTTCCACAGTGCACTCAATGACCTCATCTTTTTGTTTTCTATGGACTAGCATTCCTTTCGATATTGCTAAAAACAACCAATTCTATCAGTTTATGTTTGATGTTGTTGATATTGTTTGCCTAAGGTACAAGGTCCCTTACCTATGATGAGTTGAGAGAGCCTATTTTTTAAAATGAAAAACCCGATTGCACTCGCAGATTGGAGGAGCTTAAGGGGTCATGTGATGTCACTGGATATCCCATGCTATTAGATGGTTGGACTAATCAAGGACATGATCCTTCTTAATTAGTTGGTTAATTGTCTAAGGGGGGAAATGTTTTCAACATAGATCAAATTTTCCATTGTCACCGTGATATAATGTCAACATTTCGAACCCATACTAGGGTTCATTGTCAAGACAAAGAGTCGAAGAGGAGACAAAAGAGCTAGGAGAAAAAAAGAAAGAAAACCTTATGATCTAACTATGTTGTCTAGGGAGTTAGTAAAACAAAGAAAAATAACTTAGAAAATTAAAAAAGAAAATTAAAAATGAATTTAGGTTTTAAATTACAAGTAAATGAAAAAAAAGTTTAAATTAATTAATTAAAGCTTATAACAAAAGAATTTAAAGACATTAAGGAAAATGAAAACTAATACGCTAAGAATAAAGAATAAATCTAGGCAATAAACAACTACAAATGATTAAATTAATAATAAAGAGGAATAGGCGCAAAGACAAGTAGGCATTACAAAATGAAGAAAGAAATAAAGAGTACTAGGTTGAAAATATTTCATCTTCTTTCTATTTTTTTCTAATGGCATGAAGAGGGTTACAATCTCCTTTCTCAAGCTCTTTGCAATTCTATTAGTGACTCCTTATATGTAAAGTAAGTATGTCTTATTTCCAAAGTTTTCATTGATGTTGTTGTGAGGAAAATGCACCTATAATTTAGGGGAGAAACTACCAACTTATGGTGATAAAGATAGACTTACAAGCATTCTGCAAGTACAACAAATAAGTGAAGAGATTAGCGTTTAGAGATGTATGCACCTTATTCAGAAGGTTGATCCTAGCTTTGTCTTCCTTGCTCTTCAATGCTTATCCAATGCCGCAATGTCTAGACCTGTAAAACAACTTGATACCTTTCTCAAACACATTTGACTACACATATAAGATTGATATTCATAATAGAAGAAGACATCAGATTATAAACAAACTGTAATCAAATCCGAGACACATTAATAGGTCATATTTGGGAAGAGAAGAACATCTAATCTTTATTAATGAATGAAAGCAAGTACATAAAGTTATACCTTCTTTCAAGCTTGGCACTTCACGAAACCTAGATTCAAGGTCTCCTGCTTCCGTTCTCCAAGGATCCCAACCTCTAATCAGCAGTGCTAGGTTTTATCAGAAACTCAGCACAAGAGAGGGGGATGAGGGTCACCATTCCTCCAGCATAACAATATTGTAGACTTGGTCCCCTCACATGGCCCTTCTACCCTCCTTATATAGTCAGTGAAGGAGAGGAAAAGAAGTTATAACCGAGTAGGAGGTTCCCCAACCAACTTAACTTACTCAAATTTTGAGATTTTGGCTAAAACAGGGGTGTACTCTACTCTACATTAGACAAAGTAGCGTACAGGTGGAGGTGGGCGCTACTTTAATGAAGCAGAGTAGGGTATACACGCTACTATCATGCCTGTGTACCAGCGCCCATGTTGAAAAATGGCCAAAAACAGGCTTTTCTGCTCATTTTCAGGAGATGGTTTGGTCTAGAAAAATGTTCCTAAGGGTTGTAATCATCAAATGGATCAAGAATGAGATAATTTCAACCATATTTAGTGTCCCAAATGACTCATCCATCCACAAATGTCCTGTTGTGTGACTAAACTTGATCTCAAGAAGTGTCGTCATGCGACCAAGGGAAGCAAGTGTCGTCACGGACGGAGAGGTGTCATTTTAAGCTATAACAGATGAGAGAACTAGATCCATTACTTTCTTTCTCAATTTCTCTTTCAATTTCCTTTTTAATGTCCATATATTTATATCATATGCATTTGAACACTTTGATTAGCCAATCCTTCTCGAATTTCAGGTGTTGTTCATCGTAGATTATCATATCCCTCTTGGCTAAGGTGTTAAGGACCCCCATCTTTTGAGTGGGATGGTGATGAGAATTAGCATGAAGATAGATTTTAGAGTGGGTTTTCTTCTTGAATACTTCATGGCCAAGGGAACCATAATGTTTCCTAGTAACCAACACATCTAAAAAGGGAAAGTTCCCATTTTTTGTCTCCTTGGTGAACTTAATGCCCTTGAAAAGACCGTTAACTTGTTCGAAAAACATGTTGAGGGATTCGCTTCCATGGGGCCATTTTACATTAGTATCATCTACATATCTCTTTTATCTTGTTGGATTTGGGGGAAAGGTTTCTAGAGCTCTTTTTTCAAATTTATTAACAAACAGATTAGCAACTATGGGGGAGAGAGGGGACCCCATTTCCACGCCATTAGATTGTTCATAGAGAATCCATTGGAAGCTAAAGAATGTTGATTGGAGGTAAATTTCTACTAGTCTGGTTGTCTCATGGTCTATAACGTCCTTGACTACTTGCTCAACTTCATCAAGAAGGATTTTTGTGAAAAGAGAGACAACATCAAAATTGATGAGGATGCCATCAGGGTTTACTTTCTCGTTTTAATTATTCCCACAAAACCATTGGAGTCTTTCATGAAAGAATTAGTGTTTCCTACTAAGGGGCCCAAGATACTTGCCACATATTTTTCTAACTCATATGTTGGTGATCTATTAGTGTTGACAATGGGTATGAGTAGAACCCCTTTTTGTGGATTTTATGAAGGCCGTATATTCTTAGAATTACCTCATAGTTTGGCGGCAATATTCTTTTAGTTCTTTCATCAAGGTTGGATCCTCTAATTACTGTATTAACTTCCTTCGTTATTCTTAGCATGGGGTTACTATCCAACTTCTAGTAGTTGTCACTATTTCTGAGGTGATCAATCATCTTGTTGTTGTAGTCTTCATGGTTCAAAACTACTATAGCCCCACCTTTATTAGCTTTTAGAATATGTATGTTTTCATTATTTATGAGAACCTTTTAAGTGTATTGTGCTCTTCTATGCTAATATTACTTCTTGGAGGCTTCACTCTTCTCAAAATCAGTGCACAGTCCTATCTAATAACTTCTTTGTATTTGTTCTCTAGTGATTGGATGTTATCCTCTATATTGCAAATAATGTTGTACATGGGTATTTTCTTTGGGGCCAATGTAAAAGTTAAACTTTTCTTAAGGATGCTAAATTCTGTGTTGGGTAAGTCGATAGTTGATACATTCACCACTTTTTTGGATGTGATGTCATCTAGAATAATGTTCTGTTTCTTCAACCTTTTTTTAAACTTATCCTTCTATCTGCATGAAGACGTGTGCCCGTTGTGGACATTTGTAAACTTTACATACTATTTAATTAAAATGGTATCGAAATACGTGTGCCCATATTTTTCATCCTTTAGCATTGTGCAAGCATCCACAATGTTCCACATATCGTTATCCAATAACTGGGTGAGTTTCAGGTGTTTCCTACATGCACTACAAGACATGTGGTCTAGTGCAACTCTAATTCTCTTGATTTTGGCATGGATGAGAGAAGACATCAATCTATTGAACACCTTAATGTTCCATATATTCTTAATTCAATGGTGGATTGATGCAAATATAGGAATCACATTACTATCCCTGCAGTGCTTTAAGAACACCAAATTTGTTTCTCTTTCCTTTATCGTAATCCTTAATCTCTCCAAGAATGTTTGTTAAATATTTCAATGCATATTCACATGTTAAATATGTGATATTATTATGTGAGTTATTGGATGGGTTCATCCAAGAGCTAAGTTCACAAAATTGTCCAAGTTGTTGGAATATTCTCACGATCATTTTTCATATTTGCATGCATCCAGTCATCATGCATGCATTTCCATGCAAATGCATACATCCAGTCATCATGCATGCATTTCCATGCAAATGCATGCATCCAGTCATCATTTTGATGGTCTCCCCAACACCTAGAGTCTAATTTCAGCTCCCTAGAGCCTATCTTCAGCCCCCAGTAGTCCTCCTATCTCCTTGATGCACCTTGTTTTACTCACCTGCATGACATGTGCGCCTTTTCTCTCTTACTAGGAGTTAACAGTCAGTTAGAGCATTGATTGACCAATTCTTCCATTGATTTCTCATCCTAATTGCTTGTAGCTCCTAGTTAGCTAGTTCTGGAGTGCCACTTGACCTTCTGACAGCCTCATGCACCCTCCTTGGAGTCTCCATCCCCTGATTTGTGCCTAGATGGTTCTGTTAGACTCATTTGACTAACTATTGACCATTTATGACTGCAACTACTGATTGGATGATGTCTCCAATGTTATCCAAGCTAGACACTGAGGATTATTCGAATGACCTCTTGGTTAATCAAATTCTCTTGACAGTTATTGTATTGTATTTAGTTTTCATAGCGCCAACTCACAATTGATGCATGATTATAACTGCTATTCTCCATTTTCTGTGTTCATGAGTGCTTATTGACTACATTCTTCTCTTCTTCTCTACACTTCTTGAGTGATTTTTGTGTGAGGTTTGTTACAGCTGTGAGATATTCTTGTATATTATCACATGGTATCAGAGCTGATAGCAGCTATTCGAATTGCAAGAGTTCATTAAGCAAATGTCTTTCATTGAGCACCAGAAGCCTCTGAGTTTCCACAACAAATCCTGGTTCTATTACCTTGAATTCACTGGAGCAATCCAGTGAGATCTAGCTAGGTGTGAAGGAATTAGTCATATGTGCTCAGTGTCCTAAGGCAGTGTTCATTCGAATTGTAGCAAATCTCCATCAACACAATTCTTGTTTTGCAGTTTTATTCATCCATTCGAATTCCTCTTCAATTCGCTCTCCACTGCTCCTGATGGATCTAAAACTCAATTCCTCCAACTATGTCGAATGGAAGGCCAAGATGGACATCTTCATGAAGTCCAAGAGCCTCTCCAGAATATTGGATGGAACTGTGGTCGAACCTCTCAGTGCAGTAGAGAAATCCAAGTACTTGGATAGGCTTGATGAAGTAGTAGGCTTACTTCTTCTCTCAATTTCTGAAGATCTTCACTTCCATATCATTTGATCTAACATCTCCAAAAGAGGTTTGGGACAAGCTCGAATCCCTCTTTGGACAGAAAGATGATTTGAAAGGTCATAAATTGGAGAATGGACTCATCTCATTGAGTCCTAAAAGCTTCGAATCCATCAATGCCTTCTTAACCAAGTTCAAAAACTTGATTTCACAGTTGAAGAGATATGAGATAGTGAAAGAAGAAAAACAACTCATACTTGCCAATCTATCAAAATTGGGGCCAAATTTCTCAGTTTTTGTCTCCACATTTCAGTCAGCTAGGATGTCCATTCCAAAATGGAAGTTTCCTACACTTGATGAATTCATCCAATCTCTCTCACAAGAGGAGGATAAGTTAATATCCATGGGAATGATAAAACCAAAGTTGGATTCGGCCCTTACATCTGCTAAGTCCAAAAGAGCGAATGAAAAAGGCAAGCAAAAAGTTTTTGAAAAGAGAGCGAATGATACAAAGCCAACAGATGTTCCATATCAGTCAGATGGGGCTTCGAATTCAAAGAAGACCAAGCAATCTCAGAAGGAGAGATCCAAGTGCACCTATTGTCATCAAGGATTCCATCCTGAGAGTTCTTGTATGAAGAAGACTATAGAATTGATGGCTCAGTTACTTGAGAAGAAAAATCTCCCTGTACCTGGATGTGCAAGGAAGAAAGATACTGAACCTTCTAGATCTGAGGACAAAGAGAGATGCCATGCCCTCATGGAAAGTGAATCAAAAGAATCCTCCTTCATCATAAATTCAGGAGCATCAAGACATATGTCTTCCTCCAAAGATCTCTTCTCCAACTTTGAATGCTCAGTTGGCCCTTCCATCATGTTGGGTAATGATTCTGAAGTCTCCTCTGAGGGGATTGGAAGGATCAATATTGACGATGGCTACTTCTCAGATGTGCTTTATGTTCCTTCTCTCACAACAAATATACTTTCAGTTTACCCAATGAATCATATTGGAGATCCCAAGAGAGTGATCTTCTCTCCAAATGAAGTCGAAATACAAAACATGGTTTCAGGTGAAATCATTGCAAAAGGAGTTGCAAATCACAACTCGAAATTGTATGAGTTCTCACACTTCTTACCACTCTCAAAGCAATCTTCTCTCCATACTCATTCCAATGAAGAAAGCAGATTGCGGCATGAAAGATTTGGGCATCTTAACTATCAATACTTGCATGACATGTATACAAAGGAGATGGTTGATGGGCTACCCAAGATCAAGTTTTCCAAGGGAAACTGTCATGGTTGTTTGATGGGCAAGCATCCTGAGAAATTTGAGAAGGGAAAGGCAAGGAGAGACTCTCATCCTCTAGATCTCATCCGTAGTGATGTTGCTAGGCCATTTCTAGATCTATCTCTAAGCAAAGAAAGGTATATACTCACTTTTATTGATGATTATTCCATATTTACATGAGTATATTTTCTTAGATTGAAGTCAGAAGTATTTGGATTCTTTAAGTTTTTCAATTCTTTTGCAGAAAAGTTTTCAGATAGAAGGATAAAATCCATTCGCACTGAGAATGGAGGTGAGTACATTAAGGGTGATTTTCAAACCTTTTGTGCTAAAGAGGGCATTGAGATGCAACATACTGTTCCCTATACACCACAATAGAATGGTGTAGCTGAAAGGAAGAACAAAACATTGAAAGAAATGGCCACCTGCATGCTAAAGTCAAAATAGTTGCACCCTAGTCTTTGGGCAGAAGCCATGAACTGTGCCTCCTATCTTCATAACATAGTTCCTCACAAAGGACTCAATGACATTACTCCTTTCGAAGCATGGATGGGATACAAACCTGATGTATCTCATCTTAGAGTGTCTGGATCTAGAGCATGGGAAAGGATTCCAACTGACAAAAGGAGAGCACTAGATCCACAAAGCAGAGAGTACATTATGGTGGGCTATGCATTGGATGCAAAGTCCTACAAGCTTCTTGATCCTACTACCATGACCACATTTCTGGAAAGGAGTGTACAGTTTAAGGAATGACCTCTCCATGCTACTCCTTCTGTTGAGCAATATAGCTTGCCTAATACTCCCCCTTTGATTGATGATCAAGAGAGCGAAGCATCATCACATGAGATTTCAGATTCAGAATCTGAAGATGGAGATGATGAAGAGTGAATTCTAGATCCATATCCACAAGAACCTGAAGATCTAGCAGTTAATGATGAAGATGAGCGAATGGGAGATCTAGTTCCACAAGAACCTAATGATCTTTCACATGATGATCCTCCTCTTCCTCAATGGGAAGCCATTACTCTTAGATCTGTCGGTGATTTGGCTGGTGATCCAACTAATCAATGGAGAACCAGATCAGATTTTCAGAATGGAAGGTTTCATCCTTCTCACATTACTGATCCATTTCAGATCGATCGATCCTTCTTTGGAAAAGAAGGACACTTGCCTCCCTCCGGGGTGAGTGATGAAATGCTACATTAGCATCCTTAAGTCTTTTTTGAGGGAGGACTTTCTTCCCACCGGGTTTTCTCTCTTTCCTCGTTTATTATTTAGATGTTGTACGGGGTGACCTTTGGTCTCAGTCACCAGGGCCCTCTTTTTCAGTTTTCAGTTATTACCTCATAGTATAGCTTGTAGGGGGGTGTTGGAATATTCTCACCATCATTTTTCATATTTGCATGCCTGCATGCATTTTGCATGCGTCCAGTCATCATGCATGCATTTGCATGCAAATGCATGCGTCCAGTCATCATGCATGCATTTGCATGAAAATGCATGCATCCAATCATCATTTTCATGGTCTCCCCAGCACCTAGAGTCTAATTTCAATGCCCTAGAGCTTGTATTCAGCCCCGAGTAGCCCTCCTACCTACCCAATGTGCCTTGTTTTACTCACCTGCATGACATGTGCGCCTTTTATCACTTACCAGGAGTTAACAGTCAGTTAGAGCATTGATTGACTAGTTCTTCCATTGATTGCTCATCCTAACTTCCTGTAGCTCCCAGTTAGCTAGTTCCGGAGTGCCACTTGACCTTCTGATAGCCTCGTGCGCTCTCCTTGGAGTCTCCATCCCCTGATTCGTGCCTAGATGGTTCAATTAGACTCAGTTAGACTCATTTGAATGACTATTGACCATTTATGATTGCTACTATTGATTGGATGATGTATCCAATGTTATACAAGCTAGACATTGAGGATGATTCGAATGACCTCTTGGTTAATTCAAATTCTCTTGACAATTATTGTATTGTATTCAGTTTTCTCAGTGCCAGCTCACAGTTGATGTATGATTATACTGTTATTCTCCATTTTCTGTGTTCATGAGTGATTACTACATTCTTCTCTTCTTCTTTGCACTTCTTGAGTGATTTTTGTGTGAGGATTGTTACAACTGTGAGATATTCTTGCAGATTATCACAGAAGTCATAACATATAATGTTGTTAATTATGTGGTCATTGGAGTTCTCACACACTGAGGTATCTAACTTTGTTTTAGACTTCTTATGTTGCGCATTGCATTGGTTTTATTTTATAGCATATGAGAAAAATCACTTATATCAAGGATATTGTTCAATCGGCTAGGAGTGTCACAAAGTTTATACATAATCATGCATCTATGCTTAGCTTGATGAGACAATCCACAATTAACAAGAAGTTGGTGCATACTACAATCACACATTTTGCCCCTACATTTATCTCCATTCCCTCTTGAATTTTATGAGGGAGGCAAAGAGAATGGTCCTTTTAAATGAGTAGCATGTTTTATCAGTTTGCACTAAATTGTAGGGGTGGACCATATCTAGGATAGTGTTATACTAAAGAGATTTTTTGTGTAGGAGTGGAGGACACATGTGCCATTAGTTGATGGAGACACATATGCAATGGGATACTTCTAAAGATTCCCTCTAGACATGGGATATGAGAATTGATTATCTCTATGGAGGATGATGCATGGGAATTAGAACAATACACTCCATCACCCCATTCATGTCGCAGGGACCTACCTCAACCCCACATTCTTTTTCTCATGTGGTTTAGATTTGAATTTGAGGTTATGAATGGATTCCTCACATGTTTAGGGGATGGTGCCATGTCCACAAGAGCATATGGATATAATGAAAGAAATGGAAATACATAGGATGGTTATTGTAACATTTGGATTTGACATAGTTTCTTAGGACAACAAAAGAAAAATGCCAATTAAGCTTCATTTTGTGTCAAATTTCAATGTCACATCTTCCTTTGTTTCAAATTTCAATGCCTTTTCTTATGTTTCTCTTATTTTTTGTAGATTCTTGGTGGACATGCTATGTATTAAGAGTACCTAATTTACAAGACTTGTCATTCATATGCTTATCCAAACATGTAGGTTTTCAGGTTGCAATCATAATTGGAGTGTGTTTGAAAAGACCCACACACCAAGAAGTGCAATGGGTTAAAAATTTCAAATTAAAATTTGTACTCATTGTAAATTATAATTTCATGCCCCATCACCCTATAAATTGTGTATTATAATTTATGACCCTAGTACAACTTGAAATCTCACTAGCTTAATGACGTGGTCTACATCTACTACAAGCTTGATTGTAGGCGAGGCAACTTTAAAAAACACTTGACATGGAGGTTGTTTTGTTCGATGGGAGTGATGCAACTGTTGCATGAAGGGTGGTTTGAGATCGAGAGGCATGTCATGAACATGGCCCTTGAGTGGGAATAGGAGGAAAAAGAGGAGGTGGTGTGGGAGAGCGTGGTAAAGGAGGAGGATGTTCCAAAGAAGACACCATCATAGGAGGTGGCTATTGACATTAGGAGTTGACCACCATTTTCACAAACACACAAAATCATAGACACATTGATTTGGAATTAGCAGTATCACTAGAAAAGGATGTTATACTCTATATTCTCCTCCTTTTAGAGAACATAAGAGTCCAAAGCCATCTCTAAGGCCTTTTTCCATCTAGAGGAAGATCCATTATCTTTGTTCATAAAAGGGGAAAAGGGAATTGCTTGTTTATTTATAGAATTTCATTGTAGATGACACACTATGGTGAGATACATTTATTACATTTTTTATGATATTTTGAGGCTTGATATTCAAGACTCAAGACATGATTTAGTATTGATGTGTCATGTATCATTATACATATTATATATTAGTTTTATTTTCATATTTATGTGGAAATGTATTTGTTTGATGTTGTTGTTTGCTTTATATGTTTAAAAAACTAAAAAAACAAGGAACATTTTTGCATTTTTTTAAGTTTGTCGTTATTTTTTGATATTTTCCTTAATGTTGCTAATAAGTTGTTTTTTGTACCCTCGGATATATATTCACTAACATGATGTTTTGAACATTAGTACATTGAATGATAAGTTTTAATTTTCACCCAACTATATACATACACAAGTAGGTTGTGAATATTTTGCATTCATAGTCATAGGAAATGTGGGCATTTGTTTATAAGCTACTCTTAGAGAAGGGGAAAAAGTTAGAGAAATAGATATTTGGACAAGATTAGCATCCAACAAGAGGGATTTAAAATAGTATGTAGAAGTCTAGATGAATCATCGAGAGATAGTTTGGTTCCGCATGAAAATGAAGTAGAGTGCTTAGTTGAATAAATACAAATGTGAGAGTACATTTTAGATGCAAGCACTAGGTTTTGATAAAACTCAAAACCTTATCATCGCCATGGTATGACACTGATTAATTGTATGTTATTAACCAAATCCTTAAAATAGAATAATTGATTAGAGTACACACCATGTACAACAATTTAAAAGTGGATCACAACCCCAATATAGATAATAGAGATTGTCGATCTTGAAAATGGACCTCTCGTGATCGACAAAATCAACCTCCTGTGAGTATAAATGGAAAGAGATGGGAGTATTACCCTATGCTTAAATCCTTATACATATATGTATTAAGTTCATGATTATCTCAAGAATCATATATTCTTGTTGGTTTTTGTTAATATATGATTTTTTTACTTTGTATATAATGAGTAGAAAGACTAACTGACAAAGTACAAAAAAAGGATATAAACTTAAATAGGAATATATCACAACTGAATAATTCACAAGATATTGCTATTATGATATTATTATGCTTTTGAATGTAATTTAACTACTTGAAACAAAGTACTCAATACACATAACTTGTAGTGATAGAAATAAAATTAAATGAGATAAACTAATTGACAATATTAAAAAACAACATGAAAAAAGTGTTTGAAGGAGTGAGAAGAGATAAAATGCAAGAACATTGGAGAATGTAAGAGGACAAAGAATTTTTTTATTCAAATATATCAACTCCATAAAGCATCTATGGTCTAACAATGTTTTACAAGTCTCTACCAAGACTTGGACCAAGAAAGATTCAAATTGTTCCCATGTTTTTGGGACTGTACAAATAACAGTCAAATGAATAGAGAAGCAAAGCAAACGATAGTAGGGGCCAAGAAATAAAAATCAATAATTTGACTCAAATATTTCATCTACATATGATTCCACTAATTAGAACCAAGAATGATGTGGAACTTCAAACACAATAGACATAAATAGATAAACAGATACCTTTTAAACACAAACAGATCATGACAATTTTACTCCATCATTCTCTACCACTTTGTGAACTTTCCCTGCTACCAACAAACATGTCAAAGCCTACAGAAAACATATTACGTAGTGCAATCAAAAACTAAGATAAATTCATTTTTCAAGCTCTTAGTATACCCTTTTCCCTCTCAAAATATCCTCCCAAGTAAGCCTCCTTTCCTTCCTTTAATACTTCTACTTGGACAGTTATTAGTTACGACTGAACCCTTTAGTTAATTATTAAAAAACCATAGGTTTGTCAGGATACTTTCATGGTTTTTATTTTATTTTGTTTCTCTCTTATTCTTATTATTTTAAAGGAAGGGAATACTTTTAATTTCATTTTAGGGGGAGTGGGGGGTGGGGTAGGTAAAGTAACAACAATAAATCAACATAGTAAAACATGACGCAAAGAAAAAGAAAAAGGGAAGGGGAGAATATAATGTTATCATTGCATGTCATCATCAACCAACCATCAATGGGGATGAAATCCCGAGTCTTGAGCGAACTTATGCCTCCAACATGGTATCATTCTCATACAAACAACTTCATATCCCTTGACTTTGCAACATACATTATCATATACACATAAAACATGCGATACATCAACACGACACTAAACAACACGACACTAAACATGCATTCATCATTACAAGTATAGTTCCACTTGTAGCTCCCAAAATAAGCATTTCAAATGAACCATACACGCCAATTCAAATATGAGTAAAGCATGTAATAGTGCATTCACAAGTCATCAAAATTGTAAGTATCGTGTTTTATATAAAATCTTATTCAACATTTGCAAGTCAAATAAAAACATACTACTTATACCAATCCATAGTCCAATTTAACTACCATAAACAACAAAAAAATATACTGGAGTATCATCAATAAAATGAAATTTCTAGGTGCATGTCCAATAAAGTTATGTCTTCCATGGTTCCTCTTTTTGACTTTGAAACATTTGTATTTGAGTGGATAGTATTAGGATGAATTAGTTGCGGCATATTGAGAGCAAGCCACTTTCTTTTATCATTAATATGATTTTTGAACATGGGTGACTCATGATATGCATGGATTTTGGATTGAGTAGAGGAATTTATAGATGCAACAATAGATGGAATCATATGGTTTTGTTGTTCAAGATCAAGCATCCCCAACCAAAAATTTTAGAGTGAGGTTGGCTAGAGTTTTCACCTCAACCATCATTTACATGTTCGAGGGGAATCTAGGGTTCTTCCATAATGCTTATATGGGGTTGTATAGGTGTGAGAGTGGGAAACAAGGGTTGTGCATGATCCTTTGCACTCATAAACAAATATATTTTTTTAGCCAACTGATTGAACTCCTCAAATTCAAAATCAAAATGCACGAAGAACCGAACCATAGTTTCTTCCTCCCCCCTTCTTTCCATATATACTGCGGTGCCTTTGTCTTAGTCCTCTTCAACATTTCAACTAACTAGATAGGAGAATAAGGCTAGTTGGTGTCATTTATGATGGAGAAATTATCCATAAATCAATTTTATTTTAACCAGCGCGTCTAACCAAAAAAACAAGATTGTTTTATTCTTTTCTTTTTCTTTAATAAAACCGAGAAATCATTAATTTAACTTGTGTTTTAAAATATTCAGCATGTAAAGGGAATAAAAAATAAGGTTTCATGCATCCTTTTTAGGGGAGTTTTTATAGTGAGAATGAGTGTATGGAGGTTATAGAATAATGCAAAAAGTGTTATATACCTAGGGGAGAATAATATGGGGTACCTAGGGAGGTATCCAAGGGGAATAAATGATGTAATGGGTACCCACATGGAAATAATA
Organism: Larix kaempferi; assembly: GCA_027924585.1. Lineage (NCBI taxonomy): Eukaryota > Viridiplantae > Streptophyta > Pinopsida > Pinales > Pinaceae > Larix > Larix kaempferi. Next base: position 7,053,479 of record BSBM01000307.1, on the reverse strand, counting down.
TATGTTATGTGTACCCAATGGGAATAATTAATGTAATGTGGCCACACATACTGGAATATGGTTCACTAGGTGGTTGGGGGTAGTTAGAGAAAATAATTTAATAATATGGCATAAGCCCCTAAGGAATACTCATGAGAAAGTATATATAGATGTGAGTCTCATCATGTTAGTCATGTTAATTATTATTATTGTACAAGCATGGCTTGTGGAGTGATTCCTTCCTTAAGGAGTATTCGATGGTGTTACCCTAGCTTAAGGGTTTCTCTATATTTTGGTGTTTTTCTCATGGTGAACGTATTTTGGTTATTTCTAAAGTTTAAGTGCTTTGATACCACTTGTAGTTATCCTTAACCCAGAAATTGAAGCCATGCTTTTACAATAATAATATTCAACATGGATAACATGATGATATTCATGTGTATATATACTTTCTCATGAGTATTCCTTAGGGGCTTATGCCATATTATTATATTATTTTCTCTAACTACCCCCAACCACCTAGTGGACCATATTCCATTATGTGTGGCCACATGTGACATTAATTATTCCCATTGGGTACACAAAATATATTATTTCCATTTGGGTACCCATCACATCATTTATTTCCCTTGGATACCTCCCTAGGTGCCATATTATTCATTTCCCTATGTATATAAAACCTTCATCAAGGTTAATTTCGCTAGCAACAAGGGGAAACATAGGATATGCCTCTTCCTGAAACATTTGGTAAAATTTTCCCCACTGATAGCTGATGCTACTGTCAAACTTACAATTGGTTTCTCCATAACAGGGATGGGAGATGGTAATGTCTTCTTCAATTTTTAGTCTTTATCGATTATTGTTTTCCCTGGATTATTAATATCATTACCTCTTTCTGTTTCCTTTTCCTTTTGGAAGCCATTTGCAAGCTTCATTTCATCCATGAGATCAACAAGCATAATTCAGAGCATTGAGAGAGAAAAAATATAGTGGCAAGTGGTTTAGTTAAACTTGGGATTTCTATAGGACACATAACTTTGGTGCGACAAGGAACTTCAATGGAATATAAGTAAAGGCATGTGAAATGATAGAAAATTTTGGATTGTATAGTAGGTCCATGACCAGAGCTTGGCATCGATCTCACTACCACCTTTTGGATTCACATCGATAGTTTTCATGTGGGAGCTACCTGGGGTATTTGAAGAAGACACAATGGAAATTTGTGGGGAAAGATATTTCATGTGCTAAAATGCACAAAAGAAGGAAAATTGTAATGTACCCAATAGCCTCGGTCATCCATGGAGACCATGGGGTAATCTAATTATCTATCCAAATTTTAACACTTATATCTAAATTTATTTTTTCATAATCCATTCAATTTAATAGTGGAAAAAAAATACATATGGTCGCCCAAATAACTTATGAATTCATTAAACATAAAAAGCAATATCAAACATAAAACACAGAGGCCATGCTAAGTGATTCGTGCACTTAAAAATTTACAAATAGTAAATTAAACATCATGTAAACACATATTTAATTCCATGGAATTCATACTCAAATAAACACTTATATTAATAATTTATTCTCCAACTGGCTATAGGTAACAGACGTTCCTCCCAACCATAGGATCTATCAAGCCATATCTTTATTTCATAGACCACCATTGAGTTGCAGCTATCAATCCACAAGGGAAAATATCTTTCCCCAAATATCTACTCAACTCAATCTCTCGTGCAACCCCCTAGTGCAAAAAACCCCTCCACAACTTTCCCAATCCCCACTTAGATCCTTCCCCATCAACTTGCATAATTCCAGAAACAAGCTCCCTTCTTTGAGCTAAGAGTCCCTTAGGAAGCCTTTGGTTCCCTTCTAGCACTCCAACACAGGTTGGACAAGAAATATCTGAATTGGGACTCCAGGTCAAAATATGTAGGCTAGGATCCTCTCATGTACTATTTTTTTCTCGGGGTCAATTGCATGAATATTTCATGTATAGTAACTCTAGTCCTCATTCTCTCAGGTACCAATGCCAAGAAAATTCCAAGGTGATGTCAATAATGGTGACGAAGTTCAAATGTTTGGAATGAATGAGAAATGAAACCCTACCAATATTGAATTCTCACTTTTATAAGCATAATATTTTAGATTCCCATGTGGTGTGAAGAACTTGCAATAATTAATTAATGAAAACACGAGATGGTAGAAATAACAGAACTCAAAATCACTTTTATATTGATCGCAGGCCACTTCGAGGGGGCAACCTCCTCTGAGAAATCTCAATACAAATAACTTCACCGTACCTTCATTGGACTCAAAACACACTTATATACTAAGTCTATGCCCAATACTATGGTTCAAAACCATGGGACATATAATACTACGGGATGACTTACAAAGCATATGCGTCCAATAATATGGGTCAATACTATGGGCTAATATTAACTATGCATCAACAAATACTACGGGACGACTTACAAAGTATATGCGTCCAACAACAATATACTAACAAAGTAAAGAGAAGGGTTGACACAGGTTCCTAACATCCCCTCTCCCTTAGAAAAAGCTTTGTCCTCAAATATTTAGTGGTGGAAATTGATGCAGAATCTGAAGGAGTGGTTCCCCTGTAGCATCCTCGGGCTGCATTCCGGGCCACTAACGCCTTTGGAGTTTCAGGGAGGATTTCTTGGAAGGATAGAGACGAAGAAGAACCATATCAGTTGTGTGAAAATTGCGCTCAGAATAGTGCTGAGCGGCTAGTTGTTTCTGTCAAATTCTGGCCATGAGAAGATTGTCCTGCAGAATGAGAAGAATCTGATCACGACTTCGAAGAACCGAGTCGATTGCCTGAACTGTGGAGATGCTGAGGGTGCATGGAAGAACTGGTGGTGTCTGTCCATAGAATGCCTCATATGTTGTCCTTGTAGATGTGGTATTGTACCACTAGAGAAATTCTAAGAAATCCATAGAAATAGTTGGCCAATTCTGTGTAGGGATGGGTAAGGGTTTGAGCAGTCTCGAAAGGAGTGTCATTTCACCTTTGTTGACCTGGAAAGTATCACAGTTAGACACCATTCATTGAATTGGAATTTTCAGTCCCTTCCAAAATAAGTTACATTGTTCCCAGTCATACATTTTGAGGAACCCAGAGTGCCCTGCTGATGAAGAAGCATGGAGTTCATAAAAGAGATAGCCCGGTTGAACATATTGCAACCAATTTGGAACAATAGAGAAAGAGCTGTAAGAGAAACTGGGTCATCAATTGTGCGAGAAGGAGCATCTTCCACCATATTGTCCTTACCCTTCTTGTAAGTGATCACATAGGGATAACCCATGAGTTGGATAACCCATTTCAGGTGTGTTGGGGAGGAGACCCATTCTTCCATAAAATTTTCCAGACTCGGGAGATCAGTCTTGATGCAGAAATAATTCCCTAATAGGTATGGTTGCCACTTCTGTACTGCATGAAAAATAGCCATCATTTCCTGCTGAGAGGTAGATGTGGCTAAATTCTTACCGAAAAGGTCTCTTGAAGGAAGCAAGCGCATTGGTTCAGCAAGGATACCTGCATATCTATCCAAGGAAGTAGTGGAGACTGTTGATGGGTGCATCTGAATGGAATTGAGCTGAGCGATGACACCATGTGAATTCTTCTTAAGGATTTTTTGCAGGCGATGTGAACTGATGATGCAGAGAGACCCTGGTTGTAAGCCCATAAATTTGTGTTGTGCCCCATTGACTTTAAACTGCATCCAAAGTTCAGCAAAATCCCATAAGATGGGGCCAAGTGTGCATAGCCATTGAATTCCCAAAACCACATCACATCTGCCTAAGGACAAGGAAAACATGTCAGAGCGTAGGTTCTAATCTTCCATAGAGATACGCACATTGTGACACTTCCCCTTGCAAGGTAAGGTGCCCCCATTGGCAACCATGACTTCAAAGTTGGAGTGAGGATGGACAAAACAATCAACCTATTTGGAAATCCAAGGGTCAATGAAGTCATGAGTGCTACCAGAATCAATGAGTATGGTAAGAGGGAGATTCTTGAAGTATCCCCTGACCCGCATTGTTTGTGGGGTGGTGACGCCGATTACAGCATGGAGAGAGATCTCGGGTGGGTCATCCTGAGATGGGGTGTTAACAGGCGGGTGTTGAATGTTGACCTGATCAGCTACTGTATCTGTAGCTTCTTCACCAAGTTCTAAGGCAGGCGGAGAATCCACATCCAAGAGATAGAGCTTTTGTTGAACACATCTATGTCCCCGAGTGAATTTCTCATCACAATTATAGAAAAGCCCTTTTTCTCGGCGTGCCTGCATTTCTATTTCAGACAAATGCTTGATAGGAGTTGGTTGAGGAGCAGGCATGATGGGAGGTCGTTGGAAACCCATATTTCTGAAGGGAACAAAGGTGGGTTTGGAGCATTGTTGAGCTGTGATCTTGTCCTCAGCCAGCTTAGCCAACCCTAGGACTTCCATCATTGTGTTGGGACAAAACATTTTGACCTCTGAGCGGATTTCATCCTTGAGATCACTGATTAAACAATTCCTGTAGAATTCATCAGACAATCCTTCTGTGTGATTGGCCAATTTCTCAAATTCTGTCTGATACTCTCTCACTGTGCCAAATTGGTGAAGTTTAGTGAGTGCTCCTATGAAATCATCAAAAGCACTAGGACCAAATCGTGGCAAAATGAGTTGGAAAAAATCGGTCCAGTTTGGCTCAGGATGAGCTTTGATGTACCAATGGTACCATTGAAGGGCTTCCTGTTCCAAATGAAAGGATGCAAGTGGAACTTTCTGGGCATCAGAAGTATTATGCAGACTGAAATATTGTTATGCTCAATATATCCATCCAGTCGAATCAGTACCATTGAAATGAGGAAAATCAAGCTTCGGCCCATGAAAATTGCTAGAAGAAGAGAACCCGGTGGCTGCAAAAGATTCTGGCTATCTGGTATTGTTCATGGCTGAATGTTGAAGATGGAGGCTAAGAAATTTTTCATCCAGATCTTGGAGTTTGGTTTGGATGGCTGCAAGTGCTTCCTCCATGGTGTGTGCTCCTACACGGGTAGTGCTTCCTCCATGGTGTGTTCTCCTGCATGGGTGACAACCATAACCAGGTTTTTTTTTGTTTTTTTTTTCGGTGGAATGGGTAGAAAAACACAAACAGAAGTTGATTTAGTAAAGGGAAATTTGGATTGGGGAAACAATCTGATGGGTAATTGGGGTTTGACTAGATTTTGGACACCGTCGAAAGGACAAGAAAGAAAAAAGGGGGATTTCAGAAGCAGGGTGATAGAATGAGAAAATTTGGCAGAGAGGGACAAAGAAGCAAAATTCAGAAAGGAACTCTGTGGTAAAATTTGAAGGTGATTGGGTGAAATCTAAGGAAGTTATGACAAACCGTAAAAATAGACAAATGTGGGATTTCGGGCTTTGGGAAGGGGAATTGGGGATAGGGTCCTCAGGAATGAAAGATGCAGAATGGGATGATAGGGGTTCCCCGAAAATTTCAAGGGAAATAGAGTGAAAACAAGGGAGATATGGAGAAAAAACTAAATTTTATACTTGCAACAGCGGCGCAACGACACGGAAGGGATCGAAAATGGTTGGATCTGAAACGATGACTGGATCTGGAACGACTTTCAGAATAGATCTGAAACGGCTGGATTTGGAGAGGAAGTGATCGGCAACAGTTCAACTGAAAATAGATATGGACCCCAGGTATGGACGGCTTCCTAACAGTTTAGGTGTTTCACTCATCCACCAATGCTGTCTGACGGCTTGCGTATTGGGGCAGTACCCCTCACTCCATGGCTCAGGTAAAACTGATAACCGCTTTGCCACAAACGACAGCTCTTGGTTTACCTCACGGGTGGAAACTAGTCAATCAGGTAGGGGTCGTTGCCCTTTTCACTGGTAGGTCCTCTCAATGGGACAGCTACTTTGGGGTTCCTGTGGTACTCCTCACAATGATTTTTAGGGCTTATTTCCAAGTACTTCCCATAGTTACGTGGATAGGGATTATTCCCAAATACAAAGCTGCAACAGATACGGAAAAAAAATTTGATAGAAATTCCACCCAACGAGCCCAAGAAAGTGCTGTGATACTAGATTTGATGAACCTGCAATAATAAATTAATGCAAATACATGAGATATCAGAAATAATAGAATAGAATCACTTTTATATTGATCACGGGCCACTTCGAGGGGGCAACCTCCTTTGAGCAAGCTCAATACAATTAACGTCACGGTGCCTTCAATGACCTCAACACACACTTATATACTAAGTCTATGCCCAATACTATAAGTCAAAACCATGGGACATATAATACTACGGGACGACTTACAAAGCATATGCATCCAATACTATGGGTCAATACTATGGGCTAATATAAACTACGGATCAACAAATACTACGGGACGACTTACAAAGCATATGTGTCCAACAACAATATACTAACATAGTAAAGAGAAGGGTTGACATAGGTTCCTAACATATGTTTTGGACCAAGGCCATTCATACAACCATACACATCCTTAATAGATGTCAGAATAGGACAAACAACTGTTCAACACCTTATGAAACCTGGAAGGGAAGGACAACCACTTTTAAGGACTTTAGAATATTTGGAAGCAAGTGCTACATCAAAAGAAATGATGACAACCTTGGAAAGTTTGACTTGAGATAAGATGAAGGAATTTTCCTTAGTTATGCCACTAGAAGCAAGGCATACAAGTATTACAATCTACGACTCAGAAAGGTTGCAGAAATCCTAGAAGTGAAAGTTGATGAAGTGTTTAATCACAGGAGAGTAGAAGATGATGATGATCTGCCTATGCTCAAACAATCATATGAGGAACAACCAGTAAATAGAGAGATAGAAGAACCATAGGAGGTAATATATCAACATGTATTAGAAGACAAAATACATGACACAAATGCTGCTTCTAGATATGTTCAAAAGAATCATTCAGAGGATTTGATCACTGGAGATAAAAATGCTAAGGTAAAAACCAAAAGAAGCCTAAGAGATTCATCTGAAGAGGTTCATTTTTCTCTTTTGTCACAAATAGAACAAGAAGGTTTTGAAGAATCCAGAACATATGAGCATTGGGTTAAATCCATGAACGAATAATTAGATCAAATTGAAAAGAATCAGACTTGGGAACTGGTACCAAGACCCAAAAATAAAAATGTTATTGGCACAAAATGGGTTTTTGGAAACATGCTAAATAAAGATGGACAAATTGTTAGAAACAAAGCAAGATTGGTATGCAAAGGTTAAGCGCAGATTGAAGGAGTATATTTTGAAGAAACTTTCACTCTTGTGGCATGAATGGAAGCAATCAGACTATTCTTGGCCTATGCCTGCGCTGAAAATGTCATAGTGTATCAAATGGATGTAAAATATGCTTTCCTAAATGGAGATATTGAAGAAGAAGTATACATTGAACAACCAGATGGATTCTCCCTTTATGGAAATAGAGACTATGTTTGCAAATTAAAGGAAGATCTGTATGGGCTCAAGCAAGCTCCTAGAGATTGGTATTCAAGATTGGACAAGTATATACAACAATAAAGCTTCAGAAGGGGCAATGTAGATAATAGTATTTACATCAAGATCGAGCATGAGAAAATGATATTTGTTGAAGTATATGATGATGACATTATTTTCATAAGCAATGATGACAAGATGAGTCAGCAATTCGCTAAGGACATGCATAAATAAATCAAAATTTCTATGCTTGGAGAATTGTCCTTTTTCCTTGGATTCCAGATATATCAACTGGATAATGGCATCTTCATATCTCAAACCAAATATGTGAAAGAAATGATAAATAAATTCAATATGGAAGAATGTAAATCAATATGCACACCTATGGTCACTAGATGCAAGTTAAGTAAAGAAGATGAAGTAGAGGAAGTTGAAAAAATAATTTATAGATCAATGATTGGCAGCCTATTGTATGTAACTTACTCAAGACCTAACATAATTCAAGCAGTAGGACTCGTTGCAAGGTTCTAGGAATCACCCAAAGAAACACATGTCCAAGCAGTCTAAATAATTTTCAGATACTTGAAAGGGACAATGAACTTTGGTTTATGGCATCCACGAAGGAATGATTTGAGTTTAGTAGGTTATATTGATGCAGACTGGGCAGGAAGTGTTGGTGACAAAAGAAATACTAGTGGAGTTGCATTCTTCTTAGGAGAATGTCTTGTATCATGGATAAGCAAGAAACAACCATCAGTTGCACTCTCTACTACAGAAGTAGAATATATTGCAGTGGCAGCATGTTGTGCGCAAGTGCTATGGATGAAACAAACTTTAAAGGATCTATAAACAGACCTTGATCAACCCATCCAAATATTGTGTGACAATCAAGTTCAATTAGTATTTCAAAGAATCCATTCATGCACTGCAAAACTAAAAATATTCCAATCAAATATCACTTTGTAAGAGAATCAGTTTCTGAAAACATTTTCAAGTTGGAGTGTTTTGACACCAAAGAACAAATTGCGGATATATTCACAAAACTGCTCCCAAGGAACACATTTGAATATCTTAGGTAGAAACTCAGTGTGGTCCAAAATCCACACCATAATGACAACCCTGAAAATGCAGAACGTTGTTGATAGTGCAGTAAATGCGATAAGTGGATCATTTAGATGCAGAAAGGAAGTCAACAGGGAAGACAATGCACAACTAGTAGAAGATCAGTTTCGGTACTATGCATCTAACACAACATGAACATGGCTTGATGAGTTGGTGATGATTCTATTACGAGAACAAAAGATCAAGATAATAAAGTTGATTTAGGATGGTTATGAAAGGGAGTTCATGATTGTAGGGTATCGGTGCAAAAACCATAGTGAAAGAAGGAAAGCATGAAGACAGGGGAAGTTATCCCTATGAGCAGTGAATGAATACCAATGCAAACAGAAGAAAGGAGAACCTATAATTGCATAGTGATGGCACCTCTTTGACATTGATGTCAAAGGGGGAGAAAGAGCATGAAGCTGAGCACATAGAGCATGAAGCTGATCATGAAGCATATCATTAAGTATGTATCCGCGCAATGAAAGTGATCAATAAAAATCTGATCCACGCAAAAGTAACAAGAAGTAGAAAAATCATTGACAATAGAATGTGTAGATGAAAATGGCTCAAATTGGAAAAGAACACAGGGGGAGCATACACACAGGGGAAGTACCGTGACAAGCACACACAAAGCATACATTCTCAAGGAGATGATTATGCACAACTTCATAAGGTGTTGAAATCAATTCCGAAGGGGGATATTGTTGAACTTTGGTTGTAATTGATGTCAACTAATGTCAAAGAGGATGTCAACTAATGTCAAAGAGGAATCAATATTCTTGTGCCAATTTGAAAAAGTATATGGAATCCATTTTGAAGAAGTATATGCACAAGCAAGATGAAGAAATGTATGGATGTCAATATGAAGAAGTATATCCAGAACTGCATCTAGTTTGAAGAAGTATATCTAGAGGTACATCAAGCATATCCAGTTTAAATAAGTACATAAGAAATACACCCTACAACACGTGGTACATGAGCGAATATCAAGTCCACCAAGTCACACTCCTTCAAGGAAAAATCCAAAATGTTGGTTGGACAAAGTTTGGGAGTGCACAAGCAAGTCAAAGAGTTGATTGGACAAGGTTTGAGAGTGCACAAGTAGCTTGGAACAACAAATTGGTTGAGTAGTTATGCAATTCCTGAAAGCATGCAAGACTCACCAATCGGAATAAGATTTCAGTTGTTGAAGCGTGCACAAGTACCAAAAAGGGTGTAGTGGTTGAAGATATCATATGCAAAAATTCCATAGACAATAAGACATTAAGTGCGTAAGACCCACAAGTGACAGTATCACAAGGGAACAAGTCCCACTAGCCAAAGGACCAAGTATGTGCAAGACCCACAATATCTGACACCTTAGTGGTGCAGAATATGACAAGTGGCGAAAGCACAAAGCAATCAGAATCATGAAGCAAGGAAGAATTAAAGGATGCCACAACTAACTTGTGTACATCACCATCCGCGTAGATCAGTATAAATAAGAAGCCGAGATGGTGAATGGATGTAAGCTTGATCGTATGGATGAAGATCTTGTAGAAGAAAGATAGAGGATACATATTTTTAGTTTTTGGGGCATCAAGGGATTGTGGAACAAGAACGAGATGATCTATATGAAGAGATAAGTGCGCACAAGTAGAGGAATGGAATACCTGAAAGTGTGCAGATTGATGCTATGAATCTATGATGGTTGTTTAAAGAAAGAATAGATAAACTATAGAAGATGCAAAAGTGCGTGAAGACTAAATGACAATATCAGAGATATCACATAGATAGTCACAAATGTTCTAATACAGAAGAATAGAGATAGATCTAAAGTATATCTTATGATGCACGAAGTTTGAAGTTGATGTGTGCAAAGTAAGGTAGTCCATCAGATGTGGAAATAAATAATTTCAGCACAGTCAAGGATGCACATCATGATAAGGATGATCTGAGGCAAGTGCACTAAACAGAAAGGACATATCACAGATGATGATGCACAATTTGTCACAAATGATCTAAAGGATGATGCACCAAGACATAACAGACATATCTCTGAAGGTGTGCAGTTCTATTTGATACTAGTGCGTGAAGACAAAACAACAGGTTATCAGTTGATGCACAATATTAGTTTAGGTTGCAGATGTGTAGTAGAAGAATGGTATATTGAACCTTGGCGTAGACTGCAGAATTTGATGAAGAAACACACCGTATATGAAGTGCGACATCAGTTAAAGTGAAGTGTTAAGTTGTGTGTGAAGTCAAGTGATGTATGCAGCACAATGACAAAAATACTACAACATACATAAGGTTTGCACAACAAACCAAACATCAAAATATCTAAAGTGTGCATGTATCAGAAATACGACAAGTAAATATGTTAATTTTATATATCTGGTTGGTAGGATGAGGCAAGGAGCAGGGGGTCGTAGCCTCCTTCTAGTTGGTGCTAGAGAAAATAGGGGGTTGGTGCTTCCTTCCGGCCAGTGCTTGTAAAACCAGGGGGTCAGTGCCTCCTTCCAGTTGGTGTTGCAGAACTTAGGAATTCAGTGCTTCCTCGAATGTAATATTTTCATTGTAAAAGACCGTTCTGTGGTTTTCTCCTGTTTTTGTTTCCATGTAAAAATTATCTATATTATGTGCTTTGCACATATGTGGATGAATGTTTTATTTATGATTAATGCATAATTTTTTTGATCTATATGTAACTTCAGAATGTATTTCATCTATGTATTATTGTAATCCTATAGAGATGTATTATTCCTCTATACGGAAGTGTCGTCATTTGTATTGACAAGTGTCGCAAGTGTCGTAACTTGCTGTGATGGCTTATGAGACCACCTAATGAGGGGTCGGCCCAGATTAATGTAACCATGGGTTATTAGACTTAGTTAGACAAGTCGACCCCACTGGTTTATTGGGCAGGACAGGACAAGTATAAATAGAGATCGGGAGATATCTATTTGATCATCTCATTACTCACTCTTTTATTACTCGAAAAGTAGCGCACATGTGAGGAGGAGGATTAGCTGCTAGGAGAAGACTCTCTCTGTGTACTTGGGTTATTGTATCTTGGCTCTATCTATCTCTGAGGAAGTTATTGGGGTTTTTCACCTTTATGGTTTTACCCAAGGAAACTCTATGTGTCTATTGTCTCATGTGATTGCTTGTGATTGCTTGGCATGCTTGATATGATTGATATGCTGTACATGTTATTCTCTCAGTAAAGATCCTAAATTATATTGAATTAATGCTCAAAATCTAACATGGAATCAGAGCTAACCTGAGAAGAAGACACTGTGCAGTTGCGAAATCTAGGGCTTCTTTTTTTTGGGTTTCTCTCCACAGATTTGGGAAAAGCAATATGATAGATTGACTCTACTCAGCAAGGTGAATCTTTCTATCCAATCAGAATTCAATTCTGAGCACTTTCAGGTTTGGCCCTAAAAATTAGGGTTTCCACAAAAATAGGAATTTCTTAAATCTGAAGACATATCTAGAAGCTCCTTGGAAAAATCGAAGTTTAGAGCATTGGATCTAAGTTTTTGGTTGGGTGAAGCTTCGGGAAACTCAAATCTAATTCAGGGTCCTCCCTAGTGAATCGAGGAAGACTAAAAGGCATTTCTGAAGGGTGAAACTTTGCAGATCTCAAATTCTGAATATACTAGGTTGATCAGCTCATCAAGGCGCATATTTCTATCCTTTTAGAAGTTTGAAATTCAAAGTTTGAATTTTTAGGGTTTCTCTGACAAACCCCAATCCAGGACCAGATCCAGTTTTCAGCAAATCTAGTGGTAAGACCTAAATATTTTCTATTTCCATTTGAAGTACAATTTATGATGTCTCACCACACCAAGCTTGATGATAAGCTTGAAGGGGATGATAACTTCCGAGCATGGAAGTATAGGATTGGGTTAATCCTGGAAGAAAATGAGTTGGACATTTATATAAGTGAAGAGGTCCCTGTCCCAGAGGGAGAAGAGGCTAAGGCTCCTCACAAGAAGAACTTGGTCAAGGAAAAGAGGATCATTGTTGATTCTATCAAAGATCATCTCATACCCCATATGTCATCTCTAAAGACACCAAAGGAGATGTTTGCTTCCCTGACCAAGCTATTTGAAGGGAAGAACATAAATCAGAAGATGACCTTGAGGAATCAATTGAAGAATATCAAGATCCAGAATGAAGAGACTATGCAGTCTTATTTCTCAAGGGTCTCGCAGATAAAAGAACAACTTGAAGCTATGGGAGAAGATATAGAAAATGGAGAATTGGTAATGACCACTCTTAATGGCCTTCCTAGGTCATGGGATTCCTTCATCCAAGGAATTTGTGCTAGAAGGAATCTTATCACTTTCAGCAGGATGTGGGAAGAATGATCACATGAAGAAGCTCAAATTATAGCTCGAGAAGATAAAATGGGGAATGAAGATCAAGCTCTCACAGTAAACACCAGGAAAGATAGTATCAAAAGGGAGCACTCTCATCATAGGAAAGGTAAACACTATCACCAAAGACAGAAGGAAAGCTTTGGAAGATCTATGAAAGATCTCTCTCATATTCGGTGCTATACTTGTGATGAAAGGGGACACATTTCCAGAAATTGTCCCAGGAACAAAAAGAAAAACATCATGCTCATGCTGTAGAGGATAATGAACCTCCCAGGAAGAGGGCTAGAGAAGATATTGAAGGTTCTTCAAGTGATGAAGAATATGTTTTGATTTCTGCTCTCACTAGAACCATTACTCATGGAAGTAATGATTGGCTTATAAATAGTGGGGCTTCTAAACACATGACGGGATTCAAGGAATCCTTTATGAACCTATATGAACATGAATCACCCCACAAAGTCAAACTTGGGATGACTATCAGTATCCAATAAAAGGGAGTGGTGAAGCCTCCTATAAGCTAGAATCTATAAAATCTATGAAGATGAAAGATGTACTATATGTTCTAGGTCTCAAGAAGAATCTACTCTCCATATCTGCATTAGATGCAAAAGGCATGATGGTTGCATTTGTAGATGGCCAAGTTCTTATGTGGCCAAAGGGGAAAACTATAAATGATGCAGTTGTGATTGGAGAGCAAGAGGGAGGATTGTACAAACTAAAGGGCCAACTAGATCAAGCCATGGTCCATGACTCAGTAGAGCCAAGTGAACTTTGGCATAGAAGGATTGCACAAATGCACTATAGAGCACTACTAATTATAAGTATAATAGTGGAAGGTCTTCCTGAAATCCAAACAAAGCCTGAAGGCATTTGCAAAGGTTGTGCAAAGGGAAAGAACACAAAGAATACGTTTCCAAGTAGTGAAGACAAGGCATAAGGAATCTTGGAAATTATCCACTCCAATGTATGTAGTCCAATGTCATCCAGTTCTCTGAGTGGGTATGTATATTATGTTTCTTTCATTGATGATTTCTCTAGGAAGACTTGGATTTGTTTCTTGAAGAACAAAGATGAAGTATTCAGCAAATTGAAGGAATTCAAAGCCTTGATAGAAAACCACACTGAAAAGAAGATCAAGACTTTAGATCTGACAATATTGGAGAATTCACTTCAGAAGATTTCAAGAAGCTATGCAGTGATTCAGGGAATTAAGAGGGATTTGTACACTCTCTACATTCCACAATAGAAAGGTGTAGAAGAAGCTACTTCAGAATATGACTCCAGCAGTTCCTGTTCAGAGGGAGTCCACCCAACAAACAAACAAAGATAAGTATTTGAATTGTCATTTCTTGTATATTCTTATTGTTTAAATAAAGTTGTTCAATGATGTATATACTTATGTTCCTAAACTTAGGTTATGTATTATGCATATTAGAATAATTGCATTGATGAACAATATACTACTACTATGCATGTAATGGGTAAGTGGCCTATGGCACTGTACAACATTCCATTGCTACTTATCTAAAATGAAACCTCTTCGCTAACATGTTGGGAGTTGTGCACACTCTTAACAAATGTTCTAGTAGAGATTGGAAGGCATCTAGAAAGTTACGGGATATGGATGAATGTTGTATTGAAACATTGGCTAAAATAATTGCATGACTGTATGACATATATCTTTATGTATAAGAATTTGTTCTGAAAACCATGAGATGTTTCTAATCATGCAATTTAACTTGTCTTGTAGGAAAGATCGTATACCCTCACCTACAAAAGAAGGACTACAACATTTGTTCTAGCAACAAAGCTATCTATTGAAGATATTGAAGTTCCCAGGATTCAGGATGAAGTAATGGAAGAATGCCATGATCCGTCGATCATGAAGAATGATATTTGGGATGTGGTCCCATATCAGAAGGGAAGTCTATCGTGACTTCCATGTGGATCTATAAGATCAAGCATGCTGCAGATGGAAGCTTAGAGAAATACAAAGCTAGGTTTGTAGCTCGTGGCTTCTCTCAGAAAAAAAAGGGATTGATTATGAAGAAACTTTTTCTCCTGTGGCCAGATACACTTCCATTAGATCAGTACTTGCTTTGGCTGCAGTGATGAAATGGAAGGTACACCAAATGGATGTTAAGACAACTTTCTTGAATGGTGTAGTTGAAGAGGAAGTGTATATGGAGCAGCCACTCGGGTTTGAGATACATGATAGAGGAACTCATGTGTGCAAACTGAAGAAAGCCTTGTATGGTTTGAAATAGGCACCCAAGACCTGGTATGGCAGGATAGATGGCTTCCTATCCAGTTTGGGCTTTACCAAGAGTAAAGCAAATTCCAACCTTTACTACAAGGTTGAGGAAGGAAATCAAGTGATACTACTATTGTATGTGGATGACCTGTTTGTGACAAGTGAGGATAGATTGATTTCCGATACGAAGAGGAAGCTTGCTGCCTAGTTCGAGATGAAGGACTTGGGAAAGATGCATTACTTTCTAGGTATGGAGGTGTGGTAGAGTGCAGATGGAATCTTCCTTGGAAAAGGGAAGTATGCAGTAGAGATCCTGAAGAGGTTTGGGATGATGGACTGCACGACCTTGACCACACCTATGGCATCGAACCTGAAGCTTCTGTGTGATGCTTCATTTGAGCCAGTTGATGCTACGATGTATCGTCAGATGATTGGGTCCTTGATGTACTTGATGAATACGAAGACCAGATATATGCTTTGCAGTGAACACCTTGAGCCAGTACTTGATAGATCCAAGACATGTTCGCCTAATAGCTACAAAGCATATTCTGAGCTACTTGAAGGGTACAGTTGACTATGGGCTCAAGTATGAGGTGAATCAAAAGTTTAACCTGGAGGGTTATGTTGATTCGGATTGGGCAGGCAGTGCCATTGATCAGAAGAGCACTTCGGGGTGCTGCTTCAGTATGTGATCCGGTATGATCTCTTGGTTTAGCAGGAAACAGTCCTATGTGGCACTGAGTATAGCCGAAGCAGAGTATGTCGCAGCTTGTTCAACCAGTTGTGAGGCAGTATGGCTTAGGAAGCTACTGTCTGATTTGTTTGATCTCCAGCTGAGTGCTACTTGCATATATTGTGACAACCAGAGTCGTGTGAAGTTGTCGGAGAACCCTATGTTCCATGACAAGTCGAAGCACATTGAGATCAAGTACCACTATATCAGGGATATGGTGTAGAGAGTGTCGGTTGGATTAATTATCTAAGTAATTAAACAACTGAAACTCCCAAACACAAATTATCAACCTGAGGAAGTCTTTTATTTCAAAGCTATCGTGCAAGATCTATGCAAGCACAATTTCTACCTGACACTGTTTATCTATTGGTATGAAATCAAAACTCTATGTAAACTAGATCACACCTTCTTGAAAGTAAATCAAACCCTAATCTAATTCATAAAACCAAACTGTAAATCTAACCTAGAACAAAATAAACTCTTATGAATCAAAATCTAACTGCATGAATCTAAAAGAAGTGCTATGTTGGCCAACGATCTATCAAAATGAATTTAATCAGGAAAACAACTATGATAAATCTATTGAATGAAAGCATGAACTAACTCTAATGAATAAAAGCATGTACTAAACATAATGAATAAAAGCATGAACTAAATAAGAGACAAATCTACACAATAATAATCAACACTACTAGCATCTGCTTAGGGAAGAGGGCCCTTCCTCCACTGAGCAGAGCTGGAACTCCACAATGAAAGTCTACAACTCTAGATCATGAAATTGCCAACATGTATTATCAGAATGGAATCATTACATCAGAGTTCTGGATCAAATCCTACAGCATAACATTGTTTTCTCTCTTCCTCCCCCAATACATGAGAATGATTACATATTTATACATAAAACACTCTCATGAGAATGAGAAACCGAACCCCCACTTGTGATCTGTAATAGCTGGAACACAGCTGTAACTGCTAATAACTTTTAAACCGGCCGCAACAGTAAATCTCAGAATAACACGTTCAAAGAACCAGTTGTAGAGCTCAAAACCGTAGCTTTGTTTGGCGATTTCCTCATGATTCAAGTAAATGAGGCCATTGCGCACAAAACCCATGTCCTAGAATTTTGATATTCGTCTCCAGCTACCCGCAAATAGAGATGCGAATCACTGTGTTCTTATCTGACACACATTTTTGGTTGAGGTCGTTTGATCATGAGCTAGAGGCTTCCATGTTGGATTTGGGCACAAATTGAAATCACAGATCCACATAATTAATCATAAGCTAAAACCATGTTTTGAAATATCCATGTGGACGTGTGCTAGCATGCCAACTTTGGAGGGCTTGAACCATGGCTGCTACAGCTGCTAATATGAGCAATCACTCCATAAACCATCATCAGTAAAACTATGCATAAGAGTCTTCAATTCATAAAAAATAAAGGAGAATAATCATGATTAACCACTAAAGCATCAATAAGATTAATATAGCATTTCTCTAGCAGTTACAGCAAATGGATGGAAAATGGAATGATAAATGGGTGATAATAGGAAGAAGATGGATGAAATAAGTAATGAAAATGGGGACAAATCCGTGACCCAACAAAGAGGAGCAGTGAGCTCCTGTATGTTGCGATGGACGAGCAGATAGCCGATGTGTTGACCAAGCCTCTTTCCAGAGTGAAGTTTGAATACTTCAGAGGGAGACTTGGTGTACTTTAGATTGATATGTCTTCCAAGGGAAAGTCATGAGTCCGGAGACACAGATGCACATGAGCCATTCTGACATGGTTGAAGTTTTTCTTGCCATGGTCGTTGATGTAAGTGCTGAAGCCATTCTCACATGGTGGTAGGTGTGTCCTCCCATGGTTCAGATGTAAGGGCTGGAGCCATTCTCACATGGTGGTAGGTGTGTCCTCCCATGGTGCATATGTAAGGGCTGGAGCCATTCTCACATAGTGGTAGGTGTGTCCTCCCATGGTGCATATGTAAGGGCTGGGGCCATTCCGACATGGTTGAGGTGTGTCTTCCCATGGTCGTTGATGCAAAGTATTGTGCCGTTCGAGCATGGTTGAGGTGTGTCTTTCCATGGCTGCGATATAAGTGTTGTGCCATTCCTAGCATGGTTGAGGTGTGTCTTCCCATGGCTATGGATATAAGTGCGGTGCCATTCTCGCATGGTTGAGGTGTGTCTTCCCATGGCATAGATATAAGGGATGAGCCTTTCACGGATGGTTGAGGTGTGTCTTCCCATGCCGGTGAGTGTAAGTGTTGTGTGATGTGCATCTGGTTTGTGCTTCGTGGACGATGAGGTGATCTGAAGATGATGATGTGACAGTATGGTACAAAGGTTTTGCAGAGGCATATAATCAATCCTGAGATGCTCTTGCAGGTTTTGCAGAGGCAGTGTAATAAGTCGTGGGAGATATTGCAGGTTTTGCAGAGGCAGTGTAATCAGTCCTGAGGTGTACCTACTTGATGGATTGCTCGCAGAGATGTTGAAAGACCTACATGAAGGCTAGGCCTACATTCATCATGAAAAAGGGCTGGCTCTGTAGATAATGAAGACCTACAGGTGGTGGACCTACATCCAATATGAAAAAAGACTAGCTCTGTAGAACTTCCTATGACGAGTAGATTGTTGATTGATTGAGATAGCAACAGTGATTATGATTTGATGACGATGATCTAGTGATGATGATCCAAAGAAGAAGACTTGTGCTAGCAGATCTGTGTCGAGAAATACCTTCCTAGTTAAGAGGGAGTGTTGATGTATATGTAAATTCAGAATATATTTCATCTATGTATTATTGTAATCCTATAGAGATGTATTATTCATCTATACAGAAGTGTCGTCATTTGTATTGACAAGTGTTGCAAGTGTCGTAACTTGCTGTGATGGGTTATTAGACCACCTAGTGAGGGGTCTGCCCAGATTAATGTAACCATGGGTTATTAGACTTAGTTAGACAAGTCGGCCCCACTGGTTTATTGGGAAGGACAGGACAAGTATAAATAGAGATCGGAAGATCTCTATTTGATCATCTCATTACTCACTCTTCCATCACTCAGAAAGTGGCACACATGTGAGGAGGAGGATCAACTGCTAGAGAAGACTATCTTTGTGTACTTGGGTTATTGTATCTTGGCTCTATCTATCTCTGAGGAAGTTATTGGAGTTTTTCATCTTTATGGTTTTCCCCAAGGAAACTCGATGTGTCTACTGTCTCATGTGATTTCTTGTGATTGCTTGGCATGCTTGATATGATTGATATGCAGTACATGTTATTCTCTCAGTAAAGATCCTAGAGTATATTGAATTAATGATCAAAATCTAACAAATTTATGATCAAGATTAAGTTCAGATTAATCTGTAAAGAAGTTAAAACTGTGCATAACTGCGTTAATATTGATTCACCCCCCCTGTTTGTATTAAATAAATTCCAACACTTTTGATGGAAGTACTTATTAAATTGTCTCCATGAAATCCTCTTTTTCACTGATAATTTCCACTTGAACCAGTTGGTCCCACCAAATGGAAGTATTTTTGTGTAAGTTGTAAATGGAAATCCCAACTTCCAAATTAGAGGAGTAATTATGTAGTTGAAGATATTTTCTCATCCCCAACATCCATGATTCAACATATTCTCCCTTCTTTTGCTCACCATCAAATATGGGTGGCATAATCTTTCTAATTAGCTCTTCTTGCATCTTTTTCTCCAAATATCTTCTTTCATGATGTTTAACTACAAACATTTATGGGCTGCTGCTAGAATCCTCAGATATATATGACTTCGTCTCTGCATAGTGCGGTGTGTAGCACTTCTCATAGTGCGGTGTGTAACACTTCTTATGAATCTTGGTATCACTTTCAGAGTGCTCATATCTCTCATGTGATATCTTCCTTGAGCCTTCCCTTCCTTCTTTCTCTTGAACTGGGGATGAGCCCATTTCCATTTTCCTCTATAACATATTTAGTCTCTGCATCAACTAAGTGTTCAACTCATTTTTTTGTTATTGGGCCCTCAATATCCTCTCATTGTATGTGCTATAACATTGTACCTCCATCCTTATACTTCTCATGGTTTCTACAAATTCCAATGGATTTTGCATCTTCTCTACCAAGATATTTTTTAAGGATTCTAATAGTATACTTATGTGTAGTATTCTAGGTGATTATTTTGGATTGAAAAAAACATATATATAGATAGGTAGGCGAATATTAAATATGAAACATATAATTTACTACTAAAAATTGTAAATTTTGGCGAATATTATGATATAAAATCATATTTTATGTAAATATAGGTGATATTAGAGACTAAAAATGACCCAATAGTGAATTTATTTTTTGAAAAAAAGCCAAAAAAATAGCCAATTGGCGAAATTTCGCCCCTAAAAATTACCTTGTTCTCTATGCCCATTTGTTTTTTAATCTACATTTACCAGACTAATATCTTGACCTCTAACATCTTCTTCATGGTTGTATGGAAGCTCCCCATTTTTTTGGAAACTTTTCATGTGACTGTGATTAATTCAAAACTTATCTGCAATGTGTTCATGTTCTTACATTTGTTAGAAAAAGTTTAATTCTAAAATTCAATAAAAATTTCCACACACACACATACTCTGGAAAACACCATTTGACATTTTTTTGTCAAATATGACCTAGACGTCAGTTTTTTGTTCATTCCCTGAAAAGATATGTTATGCTTTATTATGGAAACCTATTTATTTTTATTCTCCTTTTGTTAACATTTCTAATGACTATGGGCATGCACAATTATGATATTGGAGCTAAAAGTTGCAACTATTTACAATCCACAATTTTGACAAATTTTATATTATTCCCATAGCCACACTTAAAATAAAAAACTAAACATTGTAGATTTATAAAAAAATATGAGGGTCAAGGGCAATTCCCCCCTTACGGCTTTCTCGCCACAACAGGGTGGGTCAAGGGAAGTCCCCCTCTTTTAAAAAAATAAAATACTTTGATTTTGTGCAATTTGGTGCATAAGATCAATTGTGTTTTTCAATTTTCATCACTTGAGAACAAATGTTGAAACCACTTCCATTTTCTGATCATTTTTGTACATTGAAACCACTTCCATTTTCTGATCATTTTTGTACATTCATGGTGTTATTTCACCCTTTTTCTATAAAGAAATTTTCAATCATTGGTGAATGTTTTTACAGTAGATGGTAAGGGGTTTTTGTCACCGATCAATAATTTTCCATCAACGAATTCCTCTTTTCTAGAATCTTTACACGCGTGGTCTATCGTTTACATGAATGGTCATGATCTCATCTCCCTGTGGGCCTGGATTAAATCTCGTTTGCTGGCATGGATAAGACACAATTACCTTCTCTAGTGTGAATGTTCACAATCACCCAATTGAACTTGCATGATCAAATATTTACCATTTGTAGCAGGAGTACCTTTATTAATTCTCATGCATATTGTCTTGCACGAATGGTTAGATCTGTCTCAACGTCTCAACAAAACATGCTCCCTTGATATGGGCTATTGGCGGCATGACTCACTCCATTAACCTTCGACTACCTTCCACTGCGTGAATGGTTTAGACCTCACGAGCCACTTGCTCGAATAAATATAGGCCATCCAAGCCCTATTGTTTGACTGTGTCCCGATAGAGGTGAAAAACGTTTGTGGTAAGTCCGGCTAGTCCTAGATATATTCCCTTATCCATTTGTTGGATGGCCTATTCCACTTCTGCCATCTCCATTAGGTGCATAAGGCTATCATTTTGGTGTTGCGTAATTGAGGAAGGTATGTTCCTTGTTATGGATTGGATCGCTTTATCTCTATTCGGTATTGGCGTAAACTTAGGCCAACAAAACCCCTATGAAAATCGACATTTTCATTACCTAAGAAAGGAAAAGTATCAATCAAGAGTCTCATAGGGATTACTGAGACTTAAATAGAGTTAAGGCTTGATAAGCATTTTCCATTATTATATTCTTATCATTCAATAATAACTCAACATAATATCATATATAGATTTAGATTCATACAGAGTTTACCATCATATACAAGTGATTCAAAATACATAGTTGGCCCATTCCATTAATATTGGAAACCTTACATCTAACATTGTTTTATGGCATACATCAAAACTGTATATTCCAAAATAATAGTAGCAGGAACCCAAAGTAGTCTCATCTTATCAATCTTTATACAACATGATAGACAATTATCACTATTAATACTATCTTGTAACTAAAAATACTTAATCATGACCTAACTGTATTGTACTTTTACTGTGCAAACCTCAATACAATATATTGCTCAACCTATTACAAGATATATCATTCATTTAAAAAACTTAGAATAATGGAACCAATGATAGTACCAATAGTCCCCCAACACTATGTTTGGCTCACCCTCGAGCCAATATTCGCTCTTAAGAATAACCTGCTGGATTGAAGGAAGAACTTGCTGCAATTGCCCTATAATCTCTGATAGCTAGATATCCAACTACTCCATTGATTGTGAAAACAAATCAAAATCCTTCTGAAATTTAATAGCCTATTCCAATGTAGCATACTAGGGCTATAGTAGCTTAGTCTCTCCCAAATTGACAACTTGCTTAGACTTATAATAAACCTTAGTAATGTTTAAATATTGCTTCTATGCCTTTTCCTGAAATTGCATGACCTGATTGGTAACTTGTTCACTCCACTCTAGTCGAGATAATCTTCTTAGTAAGACTTGAAATATCTATCACGATGTCCATACAAGAAGACATAGGTAAAGTAGTTAGATATTGATTTTTAATATTCACTTTATCTTCCCAAGACTTAATTTTATTCTCCTTCTCACAAACTTCTATTGCCTCTTGCAAATGATTCCACAACATAAAACTAGTATCTACCAACTTTAATAGACCTTCCACCAAAATTTTAGTTTTTTCAAATGATTCATCAGCTTTAAGTATCCAATTCTTTAACTCTAACTATTTTGGTGTTGCTACTTAAGACAAACGATCTTTCAATCATACATTTTGTGCTTGCAAACCCATTGTCTTTATCTCATCAAATTTTCCTTCAGTGGTGGTCTAGTCAACATCCTCAGTATCCACTTGGCATAGCACTGAATATAAGTCCTCCAATGCAGTCATTAACGAACTATGTGTATCCACCTATTTTGCATGATTATGTTGTATATCATTATAATCTCTACTCAAATACAAATTTTGCAATCCCATTTCCGATGTAACCACTAAAATATAATCCTGCAACTGTTGAAAAGAAACTTGTGACAGATCCACCTCAAGTCCAGAACATATCGACACTACCATTGAAGAACCCTCCATCTACTTATATACTACCACGTGAGGTTCTATACTGATATACCACTTCTATAAAAGTTGTTTACATCACTTTTCGAGACTCGAACAAGACTCTCATTCATAATCATTTGTGTCCATATCTGATATATCTGGATTTGAAATCCCCAATTTCAACTTAGATTTCAACTTCTATAATTGTTGAGTAGAATCTAGATGAAGCACATATTGTGAATCAAGGTTAACCTCGATGGTGCTTGTTAGGAAATGAATACCACCTCGTGTTGAGAAGCAGGAGTCTTGGAGGCTATGTGAATTGAAGGCATGCAGCCATCATGAAGGAAGGTAGGATAACCCACGTGAAACTCAACCAGCCGCTGCCATTTTCTGTGCTACACTGTGACATTGCCAGGTTTAAGAAAGGACGAGAGGTGGACAGGAAGAGCAGAGAGCCAGGCCTCTGTGTATTGGTATGTGGATGCTTTCTTGCTGGAAGATTCATCATTATCTATGTTAAAGGTGGATCCAGTGCTCAGAAGGCCAGAGGTGAAGCAACCGATGTAACCTGTGTAGTCAGGAAATTGGCTAGAAAGGTATTTTTTGGATTATTAAATTTCTGTGAAAAAATTTTGGAGTATTATGGAAGTCTTTGTTTTTTAAAAATAAAAAAGAATTGATGGAAAAAATGTCTAATTCTAAATTCGAAATTGAGATGTTTAATGGCAAAAATAAATATGAATTGTGGAAAATTAAGATGCAATATCTGTTAGTTCAGCAAGGGGTGCAGAAGGCCTTAGATGGAAAGAAAAAGAAACCCATAACTATGACAGATGATGAATGGAAGGAACTGGATGTCAGAGCACTTAACACAATTTGGTTATGTCTTGCAGATGATGTCTTGTTTAATATCACTGGAGAAAAGTTAATAGCAAGTTTATGGAGCAAGTTGGAAAGCTTGTATATGACGAAGTCTTTAAAAAACATAATTTACTTGAAGAGGAAGCTATATGGTATGAAAATGAAAGAAGGTACAAAGATTACAGATCATTTGAATGTATTTAATACTCTTATTTTCCAGTTGACTAATATGGATGTTAAGATTGATGATGAAGATAAGGAAGAAAATATTTTAGTTACTTTACTTGAATCTTGGGGTAACGTAGTATCTTCCATTAGTCTTAGTACAACTGATACTTTGGAATTTGAAAATGTGGTTGGAGCTTTATTGTCTAAGGAGTTAAGAAATTAATCTAGTATTGAGTCCTCTAAACCAGAAGTTTTCTTTGTTAGAGGTCGATCCAAAGAAAGAGGAGAAAAATAAAGAGGTTTTTCCAGATCTAAATCAAAGGGAAAAAAGAGCAAACTCAAATGTTGGTACTGCAACAAGAATGGTCATCTCAAGAAGGACTCTTGGAAAAGACAAGAACCAAAAAAGGAAGACTCTGAATCTGAGGCAAATTCAGTTGAAACTAATTCAGGTATGATTGATGAGGTTTTGTCCATTTGTAGTGTATCATAATACAATGAAGAATGGTTGTTAGATTCTGGTGCTTCGCACCATGTCTTTCATCATAAAGAATGATTTACTTCTTATCAAACAGTTAATGATGGTGTAGTTATTTTTGGAAACAATTATTCATGTAAGACTGTTGGGGTTGGAAGTATAAAAATTAAAATGTTTGATGGAGTTGTAAGAAAACTAACAGATGTTAGACATGTGCCCGAATTAAAGAAAAACTTAATCTCTTTGGGAGTGTTGGATTCTTGTGGTCATAAGTTTATAGGTTTAGGTGGGGTACTAAAAGTATCCAAGGTGCTTTAGTGGTCATGAAGGCATTGAAAATAGGAAACCTTTACAAACTAGTTGGAAGAACTCAAGTCACTAAAACAACATTGGTATCCAAGGAGGCAACAGAATCCACCCGATTATGACATCGATGTCTTGGTCATATGAGTGAGAGAGGACTACAGGTATTAATGAATCGTAAATTAATTACAAATCTGAAATCTTTGGCTTTGATGTTTTGTAGACATTGTATATTTGGGAAACAATATAGACAAAAATTCAAAGTAGGGATTCATGCACGTAAAGGTGTTCTTGACTACATTCATTATGATATATGGAGTCCATATCCTATTGTTTCCTATGGAGGAGAAGCATATTTTGTGTTGTTTCTAGATGATTTTTCACGGAAAGTTTGGGTCTATTTTTTAGAAAGAAAGGCTGAAGTGTTTGACACTTTCAAACGTTTTAAAATTATGGTTGAAAAAAGAACTGGCAGGACAATCAAATGCTTAAGAGTGGATAACGAAGGTGATTTTACTTCTTTAGAGTTTGAAAAGTATTGCAAAGAATAAGGGATCGTACTACATAAAAAAAATGTATACACTCAACAAAATAACATTGCAGAATGCATGAATATGACTCTTCTAGAGAGACCAAGGAGCATGCTCAACGATGCTAATTTGGGTCAAGAGTTGTGGGAAGACGCAGTTTCTACTGCTTGTTATTTAATAAATCGGTCACCATCAATTGCAATAAATTGTAAAGTTCTGGAAGAGGTATGGACTGGTCAGCCTTGTAGTTATTCAAATTTGAAATTTTTTGGTTGTGAAGCTTATGCACTTACTCCTAAAAATCAATGTTCAAAATTAGACCCTAGCTCAAAGAAATGCATCTTTGTTGGTTATGATGATGTAATGAAAGGATATAGGTTGTGGGATCCTACTGCTCGAAAAATCGTCATTAGCAGAGATGTAATTTTTTATGAGTCTTCTCTCATTAAATAATAAAATGTAAAAGTTGATGTGGAACATGAACAAGTACCCTCAAAACAACTAGTTCAGTTGAAGTCCCTATCTTCTCACGACTCAAACAAACAAGAAGAAGTTTCCAGTGATAAATAAATCATAGAAGATGAAGAAATTCGGGAAATTGTGGATACTCCACAACCTACACCAAGAAGATATACGAGGGAGAGAAATCCTCCTAAAAGGTATACCAATTTTGTTTTGTTTGTTTCTTTATTTACTGATGATGGGAACCTTATTGGTTTTAGGAAGCCATTGATTGTGTTGACAATGCTAAATGAAATATGTCAATGAAACAAGAAATGGATTCTCTGGATAAGAACGTGACATGGAACTTGGTTGAACTCCCCAAAGAGAGAAAATTTGTTGGATGTAAGTGGGTCTAAAAGTTGAAGAAAGTTGTTGATGATAAGATTGAAAGATACAAAGACAAATTAGTCACGAAAGGGTATTCTCAAATGGAAGGTATTGATTATCATGAGATATTTTCACCAGTTTTTAAGCTTGTATCTATTTGTATTGTGTTAGCACTAGTTGCAATGCTTTACTTGGAGTTAGAGCAACTAGATGTTAACACAACATTTTTACACGGAGATATAGATGAGGAGATTTTTATGAAACAACCAGAGGGTTTTATGAAACATACTAAATAAAAATTAGTTTGCAAGCTCAAAAATTCATTTTATGGCCTAAAACAGTCATCGAGGCAATGGTACAAGAATTTTGCTTCTTTCATGGTGGGCCAAGGTTATAATAGATGTGAGTATGATCATTGTTTGTACTTCAAAAAGTTGAATGAAATATTCATTGTCTTAGTATTGTATGTTGATGATATGCTTATTGTGAGTAAAAGTATGGATGAGATTGACAGGTTTAAGGCTTAGGTGGCTAGGGCATTTGATATGAAGGATATTGGAGCTGCAAAACAAATTTTGGGTATTGAAATACACAGAGACAGAAGAAATGGTAAGATTAGTTTTTCAAAGGAGAAGTATTTTCAGAAAATACTTGTAAGACTCAGAATGAATGAGGTAAAACCTGTGAATGTTCCTTTGTGTTGTTCAGGATTTCTACCTTATAGCGAGGAGATGGACACTACCAACTGGGCGGGGTTGACAGGTAAACACATTGATTATATTGCATATGGTTCCTACAAAAGAAAGAGATCAAGATTAAGAGAAATACCTCTTATCGACGGTTGATCCTAGCTTTAGCTTGGTCTCTTGCTTGATACCTCGCTTGATCATCTGCTTGACGAACCTGCAACACAAAAGATACCTTCCTCAGTGTATCTTGGATATAATAAATATGATGAAAGCATATACAACTGAAACATCAAATATAACAAGATGTTGAACCAAATGCATATACAATCTAGTAGACATTCGATTTGGGACATGAAGGGTGTTTCGACCTTTTTGTTGTCAAAGAAACATGAATCAGTACAATATACCTGACATGTAGGGATGTTTCTGCAACCGGATTCTGGGCTCTTGCTCTTCACTCTTCACTTGGGAATTCCTCCCACTTAAAAGTACTCCAAGTATTCTTTCAAGATTTTCACTTGATTCAAGCTAACCCCTCTCATGGATCCTCCTTGTATTTATGGGACAAGGTAGGCAGTTAAAACCGAGAGGTGGTTGAATTGGGAGGTTGGGGAAGTTGCAGAACCAACTTCAACTAATCCCAGTTCGTCAAATTAATATATTTTTGATTTCATCTTAAGATGTACGTGGGTTTCATATAACAAGAGCAACGTACAGGAAGCAACTTTTGTGCTTTACTGTTGGAACATTTAAAAACCCATTAAATACTTAGGATATATTTTACTAGTCATCTATATTAATTTCCTAAGTTTTGACTAGCTAAATAGGGCCAGTTTTGTCTTTTAGTGGACCACTTGCCATCCTAAGTCACAAAAACAAATTTGGACAAATTTTGGATAAGATTTTCTTGGATTCTGTCTTATTTTATTCCATTCATAAATTAGAAAGACACTTTCCTGATTTAGATAGCTTTATCCTGTTTTTTCTACTTTCTAGTGGATAAGAAAAATCTAGTTGACTTGGAAACTCTTACCACTTGACCAATTCGACCTCCACATCATTTCTCATCCATATTTACATTCCATTTACCTCATGCATAAGCTTCCATACCATACTTTCCAAATTCGTGAGCCTCTAGCATAGTTTTGGAAACTACATTTGCCACCTAGGGGGTTTTTATGTTTTTAGTAAGCCTTACTTTTTGTGCTTTACAACTTGCATTTAAGGCATTTTATTTTTTCTCTTGATATGTATTATATATTGTATTCACATTGAGGAATAATACATGAGATAATATTTCCATCAATTGAGTTCCTTCTCTTATGTTCTGTTTCAACATTTCTTCTTATTCTTGCATATCTTTGAATAAATTCTTGTGAGGACTTCTTTGCTTCAATATTCTTGGCTATTAGAATTATTTCATGGTATTCAACCTATATAGAATTCTCACATGGTATCAGAGCCTTTGGAGTTATTAATTAAATTATTCTTCCAGTATAATTTTCAGAGAGTTGTTTTGCAGGTACTGAAGATCAAATGGCAGAAATTTATTGTTGAAGAATTCAGATTTTTCTATCTCTCATCATTGTTATCTCATATGTCTTTTGATTTGAATCATCAGCCAGTTGGTGCAACTCATACAAACTCAGAACCTCTAATTGGGTTTATATTTGGTGTGTTACTGAGATCTATCGAGGCAAAATTACAGTTTGGAGTGACTAGTTTCGCTCTCTCTCTCTTGCTTCTAATTCACTGCATGATTTTTGGCACCGATTGCATAGAAGATGGAGGACATCATCAAGTCTCATTTGGATCTGATCTCAAGAAGCTCAATTCTAGTGAGCACATTCCACTTCTTCCCAAGAAGAATATTCCTCCAGACATTTGACCAAGTTCTCACCTGCTTGAAGTTTGGAGAGCATTATTATGGTGTATTCCATGATCTTGAGGGGAGGTTTTCTTCCCAAGTGGTTTTCCTTCTTTCCTCACCTACATGGACTAATAATGTTTTGTATTGGGGGTGACCATAAGCCTTGTTGATTAGGCCCTATATTTATGATATTTCACATCATAAAGTTAGGCTTAAGGGGGGGTGTTGGAACATTTAAAAACCCATTAAATACTTAGGATATATTTTACTAGTCATCTAGATTAATTTCCTAAGTTTTGACTAGCTAAATAGGGCCAGTTTTGTCTTTTAGTGGACCACTTTCCATCCTAAGTCACAAAAACAAATTTGGACAAATTATGGATAAGATTTCCTTGGATTCTGTCTGATTTTATTCCATTCCTGAATTAGAAAGACGCTTTCCTGATTTAGACAGCTTTATCCTGTTTTTTCTACTTTCTAGTGGATAAGGAAAAGCTAATTGACTTGGAAACTCTTACCACTTGACCAATTTGACCTCCACATAATTTCTTATCCATATCTACATTCCATTTACCTCACTCATAAGCTTCCATACCATACTTTCCAAATTCGTGAGCCTCTAGCACAGTTTTGGAAACTGCATTTGCCACCTAGGGGGTTTTAATGTTTTTAGTAAGCCTTACTTTTTGTGCTTTACAACTTGCCTTTAAGGAATTCTATTTTCTCTCTTGAGATGTATTATATATTGTATTCACATTGAGGAATAATACATGAGATAATTTCCATTAATTGAATTCCTTCTCTTATGTTCTGTTTCAACATTTCTTCTTATTCTTGCATATCTTTGAATAAATTCTTGTGAGGACTTCTTTGCTTCAAGATTTTTGGCTATTAGAATTATTTCACGGTATTCAACCTATATAGATTTCTCACATTTACAACAAGTGTTTACAACTTTTTGGGAGATGTACGCTGGTTTCCCTTGAAGAGAGTAGGGTATAGTACACTGGTCTACTGAAGGAAGAGGGGCGTACATGTCAAAAGATAAGAGAAATCCAGTAGTTTATCATATGAAGAGTGTGAATCTAGTCCATACATCATCTAGATCAATCTAGCTCTTCAATCCTAGTTGTCCTTTTGTGTGATTGATAGCATAATGTGATCATGGACAGAGATGTACATATTTGACCTATAACAGATGCCCTCTAATGTGTGAGGTCAGAGGGAAGCGATGGCCGAAATACATTATAATTCCAAGTCAGAGGAGGAGCAAGAAACTGCCGAACCAAGTCACAAAAACACCTGAAACAATAATCAAGGTCAGTGAGCAATTACAATCTTGAGATCATATATATGTGTAGCATGATAATACATGATCTCTGATACATATCTAGGAAATGTATATATAGAGCATGGCCATTGAAATACAAACGTGGATCCATGTCAAACTGAGAGATCATAGCCATAACAACAAACTGGATCTATGTCTCATGAAGAGCCAAAATGAGTGAGGCTCAGTCTTGCGTAGCTTGGGCGATAACATAAACAAGGTGATGTTATCAAAGTCCCAAGGTCTTCATCCAAACAACCCAAGGTACAAACCCTATCCATGTGAATAGCTGAAGTTGAACATGGGGGGTATCGTTTGATTACCGGTCATTGATGTATACCGTTAACAAACGCGAGGACTTCCATCGATAATTATAATGGGGTCCAAGGTACCTAGTACGATCCAACAAGTGTGAATAAAAGGACTTGAACTTGAACACTTGAGGAACCTGTCGAATAAGAGACATTGATGTATTCCCATTTATTCAACAGCGAGGGAAACTGCCACTGATGACTCCAATCCCCAAGGTACTAACCGAAACTCTAAACTTCATTCCTAGAGCATAATGAGCTGAAGTTGATGGGAAGAAGTTCGCTGGAAGGGAGGCCTTAATGCATCCTCCATCATCCAACACGAGGAACACTCACAGGTATGAGATAATGTGGAGTAGTACGAGTAATAAGATGAAACAAACTAACACCAGGATGGCCGACACATGAAGTCAAGGTAAACTGCAGAATGACCGACACAGGATGTATCCTTGAACAGTGAGCACGACACAAAGTGACTTAGGCAGTTTTCAACATGAGGGGAAAATGATATAAATCTACTATGTAGGAGACATAACAAACCCTCTAGATGATTGGAAGAATAAGTAACCGGGGGAGTAAAACACGGGGATCAAGTTCACCTTAAGGTCGAAAACTAAAACCCAACTGACATGAAAGACTCAAGTAGGTGTTGTGTTCAAGGACATGACTGACATAATAGCTGTTATAGGTCAAATATACACTTCTCCGTCCGTGATCACCTTTAGCTATCAATCACACAAAAGGACAACTTGGATTGAAGAGCATGATTGCCTTAGATGATGTATTGACTTGACTTACCTCTTTGCAGTTGGAAAAACCCTGTTTAACCTCACATTTTGACATGTGTGCTACCCTACAGGCATGATAGTAGCACACATGCCCTACTCCACAAGCATAAGAGTAGCACACACCTTCTAGTATGCCCTACTCCACTTCAGCAAACTAGCGCACACCTTTAAAAACCTTGCAAACGCTGGTTATTAAGCACTGAAGTTGCATATTGTGCGCTACTCCACTATGAAAAACTCGCGCACATCTTAAAATGTGATAAAAAATATACTAATTTAACAAATTGGGATTAGTTGAAGTTGGTTTTGCAACTTCCCCAACCTCCCAATTCAACCACCTCTCAATCTAAACTGCCTACCTTGTCGCATAAATACAAGGAGGATTCATGAGAGGGGTTACTTACATTTGAGACTTATACTCACAAGAGGAGAAACTTGCATTAAGGGTTGTTATGCTGGAGGAATTCCAAAGTTAGAGAGAAGAGTAGGATCCAAGAATCTGGTTACACAAGCACTCTGAATGATCAGGTATAATTGTACTGATTATTTGCTTTTGACAATAAAGGTTGAAACATCCTTCCTGTCCCAATCAAATGTCTAATGGATTGCACATTTGTTTGGTTAAATGCTTGATTGTTCTTGATGTTTAAATTGTATTTCAATTTCATCATTGTTATATCAGTCAAGATACGCTGAGGAAGGTATCTTTGTATTGCAAGTTTGTCAAGTGAACGATCAAGTGGAAGATTGAGCGCAAGATCAAGCCAAAGCTAGGATCGAACGTCATTAATAAGGTATGTCTTCAAGATCCTTGATCTCTTTCCCTTCATAGAAGCCTATGTAATATGATCAATGTGTTTACCTATCACCCCAGAAGTTGGTAGTGTCCCTTTCCTCGCTATAAGGTAGAATTCTTAAACAACAGACTGGCGACTCCGCTGGGGAATCGATTGTTTCTCTGCTCTAGGAAACCTATTTTTTTTTCTTTCCAGTACTTTCTAATCTCTTTGATCCTCTGAGAGGCCCTATAGGTCACTTTTACCTGCTTTCCTTTTCCTGACTTAGCCCAGTTCACCTTTGCAAGGCCTGATTTTGACCTCCCTTGACATGTGCGGTAGTGCTCAGTACATATAATAGCGCATACCTGATCTTGTGCACTACTTTCCCTACTGTACAGTAGGGCACACCTCCTAGTATGTGCTAATTTGTCTACTGCACAGTAGAGCACATTCCTGTAACTCTCTGTTTGATGTGGCGGTTGGATTTCCACCTGTTTGGCTTGATTTCTATCCTTGTACTTGGCCTTCTTAACTGATCCTTGAGGTTTGTAAGCCTTCATTGAGTCTCGTTAGCCTCTCTTAAGTACCTTAGGTCATCTTTTGCTTGATTGAGTACTTTTGAGGTGTCTTGCTTGTTTGTGACTCTTTTTGAAGACCGTGCTTTGTTCCTTGGCAGACATAGCTGCTTGTCCATACCCTAGTTGTGTGTTGCAGATGTACAAACCTTTGTGTATAACATTTGTTGTTTGTCGCAACACTAGTATACTCCATCGGTGTCTTGTCCTTTGATTTAGGGTTTGGCCCATTTGTGGAGTCCTTAGGGTGTTTTCAAAAGCTTTTTGAGTCCCAACACTTCCTGATTTCTTTGTCAATTTTAGTTTCAAGTAAGTTGAAGTACATTAGTTTGCTTCCATTTGAGTCTTTGTGATAGTAAGGTTATCTTTAGTTCACTTTCCTACCTTCTACTTGGCTTAGTGCTTTTGTTTAGAATTTGGTGCTTTGGAGAAACCTTGGAGGTTTGCTTTCCGGTTATAAGCGTTTCTTATCCCTGTTTTCTTTCCACTTTGTTTCCAAGTTTAAAGCTTTTTTCCTTTGAAAAACATTTGTAGGACAAGTCTTTGTCAAGTCCCTGATTTTATTTTTGTGAGCTTTAGATTTGCTTTTCCTTACTCACATCTCTTTGTTAGGTCTTACTTGCTTCCATTTTTGAGTTCTTTTTCTTTTACATATAACAGAAAAAGCAAAAAATGAGTTTGGTAGTGTAAAGTAGTAAGGCTTATGATCATTTCAGAGTAGCATAGTTTACTTTGTTTTGAATTTGAAAAGAAAATAAAAAGAGAACTTTGTTTTAGGTTTTCTTAGTCTTCATTTGGAAAGAGCATAAACGAAAAAGAAAAAGAGTCCTTTGTTGCTTTGAAAGTTATTTCATTTTTGCACTTTACTTTTCTCAAACCATTCCACACAATGCAATGCCCTGCTGAGTAAAAAGTAACCTTAAAAAGAATCTTAATAAAACCAATTAGAAACGATTTTCTTTCTAGGGATACATGACACCAACTAGCTAGGCTAGAGTTTCAAGCTTAAAACACCTTACACTGCTTGAAGCTTGTTTCATTACTAAAAATCATAGTGCGACTTTCATATAGGTAAACCCATATATATCAAATATTCCTGGGAAACTCTACTTACACCAGAGCTAAGCACGCGACTGTGGAAGATTGGAATTGTTGAGGATATCCCCTCACTTTCCCTTCAACCATAAACCAGGGTTAACTTGCGTATGGGGGTCCATTCAAACTTTGGGATTTTCTACACTACCCACGCGTTTTGACTAGGCTGACGACTATCCCCCTCGGATATTTCATATTTATGGTAGCCTTAGTATCAGGCCTCTACGATTCTATACAGGTAGAGTGGGAAGTTATTCCCACTTCACCTTGGACAGGCGTGGAAGGTAACCCTCTGGCAGTAATCCCGGGAAAGTGGTTTGGTGATTCAAGCGCTTGCACCCAATGGACCTTCGGAGGACGCCATGAAACTGACCATCGATACTCTGTTTGTTGGTTCTGGGCCATAATCATCCCAGACCTACTTCCGAGAGTATTTAACTCTGTTTTCCTGGTCTAATTACTTAGACTTTTTTTAGTGGTATGCTGTTTGCCCCCTAGTCTTAGTGGCCACTAGGTTTTTTACTTAGTTTATTTTTATATAATTGTGGAAGACCAATAGCTTCGTCAGTCTCGAAGGTTGCAAAACCTTCCCCTACCCATTGTGGAGCCACTACAGCCACAACGACGACAAAGGATAGACTGCAGTGGTTCTTTTGAACTTACTGGTGAAATAGAGGTTGCTGGTGAACCACAATCCAGAACCCCGGACCAACCAGTTCCTGATATTGTTGAGGTTGAGGATATCACTTCTAGTGAGTTCAACACTCCTTTCAACCCTCCCCTTACTAGATCTCACAGTCCGCTTTTGGAACCTGTAGGTTTCCAGGAGCCCGAGTATAGTGCATATTTTTTCACACCTGGTTATATTATGGCCAACCCGGGAGATGAATAGGGAGTTCCACAGACTCCCACGACTGCTATGAACAAAAGAGTTGTTAACCCTTCATTCATGAATACCGCTGCATCGAGTTCGTTGTAGACTGCTTCTACTTCAACTCCGTCTTTTAGTTTTAACATTGGTACTTTGGGCATGCCTAGCTCAATGCCTTTGACATCTGCCCATATCCCGACTTTTGGACCCAATAATGCAGCGAATTTCACTCAATATCTTGCGAACCAACAATCCTATAATATACCTAGTACTTGGATTTCCACACCAACTATGCCAGTCATAAGTACCATGACTACGCCGTCCACTTCGACTACCCCTGGTTCGATCACCTTTACAGGATACAATGTGAATTAGACTAATATGTCTGTAGGTACTACCCCTTTTTCTTTGTTTTCTGGAGGAGGAGGTAACATGTTCAATCAACAGTATGGCGGGGCTAACACCGAGCCACAGTGGACCAACACACAGAGTGCTAACCCACTTTCGTTTGGGTGGGGGAATCCCAACAACATTTTCACGCAACAACAAATGGCCGGGAGCAACCCCTACCAGCAAATGGCTGGGGGAAACCCCTACCAGCAAATGGCTAGGGGAAACCCTTACCGACAAGTGGTTGGGGGCAACCCCAACCAACAATTTATGGGCCAAGCTATGGGAGTTTCCCCCTTCATGGCTCATGTTTATCAAATGCCATCTGCCCGACCACGTTTACCATTTTTGGCATCGTTGAACTTGCCAGATCTTTCCAAGATGACCAACGATCCAGTGTGCCATAATCTTGCATGGCCACCTGTTCCTACTAAGCTGCCCTCGGACATTCCGAAATTCGAGGGTAAAACTGGTGAAGATCCGGGTGATCATGTCACTACCTTCCATCTTTGGTGTTCTTCTAACTCGTTGAACGAAGATTCCATTAGGTTGAGACTTTTTCAAAGAACCTTAACTGGTGCTGTAGCCAAATGGTACATTGAGTTACCTGCAACCACCCTTTTTAATTTTCAGGATCTCGCGACAGTTTTTCTGAACCACTTCCAGCTTCCTGTTCGGTATGATGTCGGGACAGATCTTTTTCCTACGTTTAGATAGAACAAGGCCACTCACTTATTTGATCATATTCAGGAGTGGCGAAGACGGAAGAGGCTCATTAAAGCCAATATACCTCTAGAATTTCTTCTTGAGTGGTATTTGAAATCACTCCTTCCTTATATTTCTAAGGAAGTAGCTACTTTTGGAGTGTCTTCAGAGGAAGAATCCATCTTACGGACCCAACAACTAGACCTAGTTTACATGCAATCTGGGATACTTTACGAGATTATACCAGATGCACCACGATCAAACACTGATCTTGGCAGACCTAAACCCGGACCACATGCTGATGGAATAGTGGGTTCAGTTGATTATGCAGCTTTTGAAGCATTGACTAAGCAGGTTCATTCCTTATCCATCAAACAATCGACTGTAGAAGTGACATCCGTCACAACCTCTCCTTCTACTACTGAATCTATAAACCAGGTTCAGACTAATCAAAAGGGCTCTCGACAGCCCAACAAAAAAAAGAAGGGCAAGAAAGTAGAGGGGAACCAACAAAAGCCCAACAAAACACAAAATGCCAAGGAGGGAAAAAAATATAAGAGGAAGGCTAAGTTCCCTTGCAAGCTGTGTTAAGAGTACCACCTTACCCATCAATGCCCTCTAATAGAAGAAGCCCAGAAGCTGATCCGTGAAAAGAAACCAGCTGTCTTAAAAGACCCTTTCCCTTACGGACAAAGTTTAGCTTTTGGAAGCTCTAGTGCCGAGGGCACCACTCGTGCCACCTCATCTGATCAATCATTCCTTAACATGGTTAATTCAGATGCCCTATTGCAAACTCGAGCAAGAAATTATACCCCGGATTTGTAGAATAAGGATAAAGATATTCCAGAATCTTCCACTTCTCTCCACATACCAGTGGATTCATTTCCCAAGATCCTGAAAGGTGTCTTGAAACGGGCTTCGCAAATCCCAATGCATGGGCTACCGCCAACTGCAGTGTGGTTGAAGATCTAGCCCAGACCCCTTGTGCTATGCCCACCTTAGAAGTTTTGCAAAGTTGTCCATTACAACGAAATGCACTTCTGGCAGCTATTGGAAGTATGGAATCATCCAACATGACTGCACGATTTGATATGTCTGATATCAAATACCAGTTGTCGTACCATGTTGCTCTTCAGATAGAGGCCATTCATGGTCCTATGACCATTCGATGAGCTGTCATAGATGAGGGCATGTCCATGTGCGTGATGTCTATTTCTTGCTAGAAAGCTTTAGGTGAACCTGCTTTAGACCCCTCTAATACCATACTTACTTCCTTTGATGGGAGATCCTTCCGTCCACACGGAGTCTTACCATCATTTAATGTGGAACTCGTAG
Organism: Larix kaempferi; assembly: GCA_027924585.1. NCBI lineage: Eukaryota > Viridiplantae > Streptophyta > Pinopsida > Pinales > Pinaceae > Larix > Larix kaempferi. Next base: position 7,016,313 of record BSBM01000307.1, on the reverse strand, counting down.
GCAAGCTAGTATCGGTAGAGGTTGAAGTTCTAGATGCTCCACTCGATTACAACTTGTTATTAGGTAGGAGCTGGACATATGCCATGCAGGCAGTTCCATCAGCTGTCTTTCGGGTCATAACGTTTCCCCACGAATGCAATATCGTCACAGTCGATCAACTTTCGTTTACTCGGAGGACTAACTAGACTTCATCGAATTCTACTATCCCATTGGTTGATCAGTATGGCCTAGTCACTGAGAGTTTAGGAGCAGGTCTCTATGGGTCCTTAATAGGCACTTTTGACCTGCCTTCTCCTACCTTGTTTGTTGGTTCTAAAGAATCTTCTTCATTCGATATTTCCACGGTTAGTTCAACGACTAATCCTGGGGTTCTCCCAACTGAATCAAAACCTTTTGTGCCTACATCTGTTCTACTTGGACTCACAACAAACTGCAACAGAATATATCATGACTCCGTTGGACTGTGCTGCTACATAGTCACCCGACCCAACCCGCTTTCTTGACAGTTTGGATACTCTTTTACCTTCTGAGGAAGAAATTATGGAAGCCATGATTGGCCTGGATAGTTCTCGTGAACATGTAGATCCCAGGTCCTATCTACTTCCCATTTTGAATTTGATAGAGAGATGTGAGTTCTATCCAAGACCCAGTGAAAATGTTGATTGGTCCCCCATCTTTTTCATTTCACAAACCAGTTTCGCTGAATGGAATAGGGCATATTCATTCAGAAATATCCCAATCAACATTTCCACTGCACCCGGGGTCACCGAAAACATTTTTATTGGAACAGAATGTTATCTTGACGAGATCATTCCGTATACCAATATATTTAATGATTTCTGTGACATCTTTGCTAGACCTCATGAAGAGACCCCAGGCATCGACCCTACTTGAAGGAGTCAACGAGCACTCTTCCATCTTCACTTTGAGCTCGTTAAAAACAGTAAGGAAGCCACAAGCATTCTTCCACCTTCACTTCGAGCTCGTTAAAAATAGTAAGGAGGCTACGAGCATTCTTCCATCTCTCCTATGAGCTCGTTAAAAATAGTAAGGAGGTCACGAGTTTACTTTTTCGAGCTCGTTAAAATTTTACGAAAAATATTTTTATGGTGTTCTCTCTAAGCTCTTGTTAGACTCTTTAAATATGAGAAGATTGCCGAGTATAGTTGTCCTTTTAGACTCGTTAAAGGATTTGAAGCGACATCCATTTAAGTATAAGTTTAACCCTTTTCCGGACTTTTGCGGATTACTTACGAAAAAGGAATACTCTAGTCATTCGTTCCTAGAAGAGTTCTTCTTCCATTGTTTTACACTTTTTCGGGGGAGGAGACTAACTTTACGAAAAAGGACCTTTTGGAGCCTTCTATAGGGTTTTCAGTCTCTCTAAATATGAAAACATCAATCGAGCACTCACCTACTTAGGCTCGATGTGAAATCCACGAGAGGGTAAATAGAGGATTGTTTAAGTTTTTCAGACTCTATAAACAGGAAAACACCGACAAGCATTAACCTACTTGGGCTTGATATTAAAATCCAGAGATTAGTACTATAGAGTAATCTTCTATCTCTTCTTCGAACTCTTTTCAAAAATGAAGAAGGTCCTGAGTCTTCCTCCCATGGGCTTGTTAAAGTTTTTACATGGTTCGACTTATTGAATTTTCATTCTTTCTTGGACTCATTAAAACAACAGGAAGGGTATTCTTTTATCTAAAAAGAATAAGGGATAAGAAGGATATATCACATATTTTAGTTTCAAAGGCAGTTCAGTCAGTCCTATCCTTGAACACAGCACCTATTTGAGTCTATCATTTTAGTTGGGTTTAGTTTTTGACCTTAGGGTGAACCTGATCTCCGAGTTGTTTACTCCCCCAGTTCGTTATTCTTCCAACCATATGGAGGATCTGCTAATGTCTCCTACATTACAGACTTATATGATTTTCCCATTATGTTGAAAACTTCCTAAGTCACTTTGTGTCGTGCTCACTATTCAAGGATATAGCTCGTGTCAGCCATTCTGCAGTTTACCTTGACCTCATGTGTCGGCCATCCTAGTGTCAGTCTTGTTACTTGTACTACTCAACATCAGCTCATACCAGTCGAGTGTTCCTCGTGTTGGATGATGGAGGATTCCTTAAGGCCTCCCTTCCAACGAACTTCTTCCCATTGACATCAACTCATTTTGCTCTGGGAACGAAGTTTAGAGATTCGGTTAGTACCTTGGAGATTGCAGTCACCAGTGACAATTTTCCTCACTATTGAATCATGAGAATACATCAATGTCTCTTGTTCAACAGGTTCCTCAAGTGTTCGACTTCAAGTCCACTTATTCACACTTGTTGGATTGAACTAGGTACCTTGGGCCCCATTATCATTAACAGTGGAATCCCTCACGTTTGTTAACAGTATACATCAATGACCGGTAATCAAACGATACTCCCCATGTTCGACTTTAGATCATTTATTCACATGGTTAGGGTTTGTACCTTGGTTTTTCTTGGATGAAGACCTTGGGATGTTGATAGCATTACCTCATTATGTTATCACCCAAGCTGCACAAGACTGAGCCTCACTCATTTTTTGGCTCTCCATGAGACATAGATCCAGTTTGTTGTTATGGCTATGATCTCTCACTTTGACATGGATCCACACTTGTATTTCAGTGGCCATGCTATATATACATCTCCTAGTTATGTATCGGAGATCATGTTGTATCATGCTACACATCTATATGATCTCAAGATTGTAATTGCCCGCTGACCTTGATCTTTGTTTTAGGTGTTTCTGTGACTTGGTTCTGCGGTTTCTTCTTCCTCCTTTGACTTGGAATTATAATGTATTTCAGCCATCGCTTCCCTTTGACCTCACACATTAGGGGGCATTTGTTATAGGTCAAATCTGCACTTCTCCGTCCGTAATCACCTTTAGCTATTGATCACACAAAATGACAACTTGGATTGAAGAGCATGATTGCCTTAGATGATGTATTGACTTGACTTACCCCTCTGCAGCTGGAAAAACCCTGTTTAACCTCACATTTTGACATGTGCGCTACCCTACAGGAATGATAGTAGTGGACATGCCCTACTCCATAGGAATAAGAGTGGTGCACACATTCTAGTATGCCCTACGCCACTTTAGCAAACTAGCCCACACCTTTAAAAACCTGGCAAACGCTAGTTGTTAAGCACTGAAGTTGCATATTGTGCGCTACTCCACTGTGAAAAACTCGCAAACATCTTAAAATGTGATAAAAAATATATTAATTTGATGAATTGGGATTAGTTGAAGTTGGTTTTACAACTTCCCCAACCTCCTAATTCAACCACCTCTCGATCTAAACTGCCTACCTTGTCCCATAAATACAAGGAGAATTCATGAGAGGGGTTACTTACATTTGAGACTTATACTCACAAGAGGAGAAACTTGGATTAAGGGTTGTTATGCTGGAGGAATTCCAAAGTTAGAGAGAAGAGCAGGAGCCGAGAATCCGGTTGCACAAGCACTCTGAATGATCAGGTATAATTGTACTGATTATTTGCTTTTGACAATAAAGGTTGAAACATCCTTCCTGTCCCAATCAAATGTCTAATGGATTGCATATTTGTTTGGTTAAATGCTTGATTGTTCTTGATGTTTAAATTGTATTTCAATTTCATCATTGTTATATCAGTCAAGATACGCTGAGGAAGGTATCTTTATATTGTAGGTTTGTCAAGTGGAAGATCAAGTGGAAGATTGAGTGCAAGATCAAGCCAAAGCTAGGATCGAACGTTGTTAATAAGGTATGTATTCAAGATCCTCGATATCTTTCCCTTCATAGTAGCCTATGTAATATGATCAATGTGTTTATCTGTCACCCCAGAAGTTGGTAGTGTCCCTTTCCTCGCTATAAGGTAGAATTCCTGAACAACAACTGCCTTTGAAACTGAAAAAGATGTGATATACCCTTCTTATCCCTTGTTATTTTCGATAAAAGAATACCTTTCTTGTTGTTTTAATGAGTCCAAGAAAGAATGAAAACTCAATAAGTCCAACCATGTAAAAAGTTTAACGAGTCCATGGGAGGAAGACTCAGGACCTTCTTCATTTTTTAAAGAGTTCGAAGAAGAGATAAACGAATACTCTATAATACTGATCTTTGGATTTTAATATCGAGCCCGAGTAGGTTAATGCTTGCCAGTGTTTTCCTGTTTATAGAGTCTGAAAAACTTAAACAATCCTCTATACACCCTCTCATGGATTTCACATCGAGCCCGAGTAGGTGAATGCTCGCTTGGTGTTTTCATATTTAGAGAGACTGAAAACCCTAAAGAGAGGCTCCAAAAGGCCTTTTTTGTATAGTTAGTATCCTCCCCTGAAAACATATAAAACAATGAGAGGAGAACTCTTCTAGCCACGCATGAATAGAGTATGCCTTTTTCATAAGTAATCTGCAAGAGTCCGGAAAAGGGTTAAACTTATACTCAGGCAGATGGACCTTCAATTCCTTTAACGAGCTTGAAAAGACCAAGTTTGCTCGGCAATCTTGTTTAGTTTTTCATAGTCAAAACAAGATCTTAAAACGACTTAAAAGATAGCTACAAGGATCATATGTTCATGACCTGCCAAAAATATTATCTTCAACAATCTAGTTAGTAACTTGTAACAAAATTTCTCTATGACATAATAAATGGTCAATACAACAACTATATTGGTCTGTCAAATAAAGACACTAAGTCATACCAGTTCAAAGCTTTGAGAATCTAGGGAAAATTTGAAATATATAGGGTAGAACTACTTCACCAAAACATGTAGGTATTAGTGATTAAATAGGACCCTTTAGGACCAATTTGAAACTATAGACTTTTTCAAAAAGTGGGTAAAAATTAAAGTCACTTTCATATAACTAGTTTCAAATTAGAAATTCAAATATCACAATTGAAAATTCAAGAGCAAGAATTGGAGCAAACCCTTGATCTTCTTCCACTCATTGCGATCGAACAAAGATACCAATCAACCTTCCGCTTCCACCAAGTAAGTTCATTTCTCCCCAACTTGCATTTTCATGTCTTTTTTTGTCAATTTTGATGGTCAAAAATCATTTTTAGGAAATGCTATCATCGTGCTCTGTGTGTACACTGTTGTTCATGAAGAAAAGCAGCGTTATAAACGTGCCTGTCTAGTGTAAAGAGCAGCGTACACCCTTGAAAGTGGTCAAAATGTTGAAAAATGACTAAAAATTGACTATTTTTTGGTAGAATGGTGTTGGTATGGAGAGAAAGAGAACACAAGGACATGGATCGAGAAGTGTTGCAAGATCCCTTGACCCTTCATACACTCACAAGGTGTGGATTACGAAATTCTATAGAACGGTCAACATGCGGGCACAAATCCGCTTGCTAGAAAGACTTGTCCAATACTGAGATGCAAATGCCAATGTGTTTGATATCCGAGGTGAGATACTGGAGCTCACCGTTGATGACATTTACTTTATCATGGGTCTCTCTTGTAGAGGAGAGTTGTGAATCTAAAACGGTCTTCTAGAAAAGTGGGTGCTTTGTTGGTGCAAGAATATATCAATGCATACTATCAACCAGGAAGTGAGAAATGTGGTAGTCAAGTTCTCATCTCGACTGTCACAAGCTTCCCTCTTCGAGTTATTCTGAGTGTTCTCAACCATATGGGGGGAAGTGCTTCTCAACATCTTGCCTCAAGACATTATATGCATATAGGTATTGAATGCTTGCAAGGGCATGTTTATGAATGGTGTTCAAGTCTTTTGGCGAACATGAAGCTTCAACTCTCGGGGTGTAAGACCGGGAGAATGAAGAATTTTGGGTATGGGAGCATACTTTGCACCTTCTTCTTTGAGAGGGTTCATGCTATCAGTTTGGGCATGGAAATGCCCCCTATCAACCCTCGTGAGCCAATGTTGGGTCGTTGGGGTAAGATCTTCCTCCGCCAGGGTGGTGGCGAGAGCAACCTTTGTTACTAAGAGGATGACTTCTGGGGTTGGTGGGAAAGACAGGTGCCAGTACTTGAGTAGTTTCTGTATGCAGGCCTAGACTTCCGTCATGATCCTGAGCTGATACTACCTCCAGGAGCAGCCTGTGAGGATATGGGTATGTTTATGTTTTGAAAAATTATTATTTTTTTTTTAATTTTTTGCATATATGATTTTTATGATGAGTTTGAATTACTAAAACAAAGTGCCAAATGCAGATGTGGGACCAGTGCGCCCTGAGGGACACCCATATACTTTCGTAAGACCAGTAGAAGTGGGTGTAGCTGAAGCCATGCTGGGAACCGTAGAGAGGAAGATGAGTCGGCTGACTCATGACATTCCTACATATCGGATTGAACGAATGATAGTGGATATGCAGGAAGATGTGCCCCCATCCTGTATTAGGTTGCTGCGGAAAGTAGCTAGGCTGTTCATATGCTACCGGGAGGCAGTAGAGGCAGATGAGGCCCCTCCTTGTCCATAGGAGAAGGATATTCTATGTATATTTTTTAGGCCACCGAGCCCAATTTTGTATCTTATGACATGATTCTGTGACAAACTTATGATCCAAACTCATATTATTTTTTGATATAGTATCGGATATATATACAGTATTGGTTATATTTACATGTGTGTTATTGTGTTTTTTGCATGAATTAATTATGTATGTGAATGATGCAAATGCCAATCTAGAACATAGTTTGCAAATGAATCAGCCACTGCATTCAAATTCCTTGGAATATGTTGATATGTGATATAATCAAACTGTCTCTCAAGTAACTTAATGCGCAGAAACTGACGTATCAAGGTAGGATATCTAACCTGATAAACACCCAGTAACTGAAAGACAACTAACTGTGATTCGAGCCATACCTCTAAATGTGAAATGCCATGAAACAGAGAATCTTGGAATAGCCACATTGTTCGTTGTGGGACCTAGACAAGCCCCTCCTGAAGACACCAGTTGACCAGTCGGTGAGTAAATAATCCAGGAAGCCATGACCAAATGTCGGGTGTGGTGGCTAGCACCATTAGCAAATCCTATAAAGTGTCCAGTCGACATCTAAAACACAAAGCAATAAATGCATAAGACGTAACTACAACTGTAAACAAAGCTAACTATACAAAAATGTACAGCTAAAAATACATGAAAAAGCACACATGCCTAAATGTAGTACTTCAAGTAGGGTCAATTCTTGGACTCCGTTGATGAGGTTGGGAAAAGATGTCGCGGAAATCATTAAAAAAATTGGTATACGGAATGATCTCATCAAGATAACATTCTGTTCCAATAAAAATGTTTTCCGTGACCCTAGGTGCAGTGGAAATGTTGATCGGGGTGTTTCTGAATGAATATGCCCTATTTCATTCAACAAAAGTAGTTTATGAAATGGAAAGGATAGCGACCAATCAACATTCTCACTGGGTCTCGGATAGAGCTCACCTCTCTCTATCAAGTTCAGAGCGGGAAGTAAATAGGACCTGGGATCTGTATTTTCTTGAAGATGATCCAGACCTGTCATAGCTTCCAAAATGGCTTCATCAGAAGGTAAAATCGTCTCTAAACTATCAAGAGAGAGGATGGCATCCATTGACCATGTAGAAGCATAGTCCATATCTTACTCAACGGAGACCAATGGAGTCATGATATGTTATGTTGTATTTTGATGTGAATCCACATGAGTTATCTCTACAATAGATACATGCACAGTTGGTTTTGATTCAAGTGGGAGAACCCAGGGATCAGTCATTGAATTGACCGTGGAAATGTCAGACGAATAACATTCTTTAGAACCAATGAAATGGATGGGAGAAGGTAGGTCAAAAGTTCCTATTAATGACCCAGAGAGACCTGCTCACAAACTCTTGGTGACTGGGCCGGACTGATCAACCAACGGGATAGTAGAATCCAATGAAGTTTTGTTGGTCCTCCGGGTAAACGAAAGTTGATCGACTATGACGATATTGCCTTTGTGAGGGAACATTATGACCTAGAAAACAGTTGATGGTACTGCCTACATGGCATATGTACATCTCCTTCCCAATAAAAAGTTGTAATCGGGTGGAGCATCCAAAACTTCAACCTCTACCGATACTAGCTTTCCTGCGAGTTCCACATTAAATGATGGTAAGACTCCGTGTGGACGGAAGGATCTCCCATCAAAGGCAGTAAGTATGGTATTAGAGGGGTCTAACGTAGGTTCACCTAATGCTTTCCAACAAGAAATAGACATTACACACATGGACGTGCCCTCATCTATGACAGCTTGTCGAATGGTCATGGGACCATGAACGACCTCTATCTGGAGAGCGACATGATATGGCAACCAGTACTTGATGTCTTTCACATCAAAACATGCAGACATGGTGGATGAATCAACACTCCCAATCACTGCAAGGAATGCATTGCGTTGCAATGGAAAAATTTGCAGTACCTCCAAAGTAGACATGGCACAAGGGGTTTGGGCTAAATCCTCCACAACATTATAGTTGGGGGCAGCCCATGCATTAGGGTTATGCATAACTCTTTTGAAAACACCTTTTGGTATCTTTGGTAGTGTCTCCACAAGTATGTGAAGGGGAGTAGAGGATTCAAGAGCATCCTTCTGCTGCGGATCCGGGGTATAATTCCTTGCTCTAGTTTGCAATAGGGAATCTGAATTAACCATGTTAATGAATGACTGAGCAGATGAGGTGAAACTCACCCAGTTAATTAATGATGTTAATGAATGACTGAGCAGACAGTTGGTTTCTTTTCACGGATCAGCTTTTGGGCTTCTTCTATTAGAGGGCATTGATGCGTAAGGTGGTCCTCTTGACACAGCTTGCAAGGGAACTTAGCCTTGCTCTTTTCCTTTTTTCCCTCCTTGACATTTTGTGTGTTGTTGGGATTTTGTTGGTTCCCCCCCCCTTTCTTTCCCTTTCTTTTGGACTGCCGAGAGATTTTTTGGTTTGTCTACACCTACTGTACAAATTCTATAATAGAAGGGGAGGATGCAATAGAAGTTGCTTCTGCAACAGATTGTTTCACTGACAAGGCATGAACTTGCTTTGTTACAGCATCAAACGCTGCAGAGTCGACTGAACCCACAATGCCATCAGCATGTGGTCTAGGTTTAGGTTTACCTAAGTCTATATTAGACCTCAGCGCATCAGGAATAATCTCATATAACAACCCAGATTGAGCATAGACCAAGTCCAGCTGCTGAGTTCTCAAAATGGCTTCCTCTTCGGAGGACACCCCTTAAGTGGCAACTTCCTCAGAAACATAAGGAAGAAGAGACTTAAGGTACCATTCTAATAAGAATGTTGGGGGGATGTCGGCCTTGATGAGCCTCTTTTTTCTCTGCCACTCCTGAATATGATCAGATAGATGAGTGGCCTTGTTCCGTCAAAATGTCGACAAAAGGTCTATGCCGGCATCGTACTGGACAGGGAGTTGAAAGTGGTTCAAAACATGATGGAAAGATACTGAAAGGTGCCATAGGCAGTTGCTGGCAATTCAATGTACCACTTGGATACGACACTTTCCAAGGTTCTTTGGAAGAGCCTTAACCTTATGGAATCGTCGTTCAGTGAGTTGGAGGAGCACTAGAGATGAAATGTCGTAACATGGTCACCGGTGCCCTCACCAGTATTGCCTTCAAACTTTGTTATGTATGAGGGAAACTTAGTGGGCACGGGTGGCCACGCAGAGTCATGACGCACGGGGTCATTTGTAAGCTTTGAAATATCTGACAAGTTTAAAGTTGCCAGAAATGGTAAATGTGGTTGAGCCGATGGCATCTGGTAAACAGGAACCTCGTACTGGGAACCACCCGTTGCCTGGTTCGTGTACTGTTGGTTAGGGTTTCCCCCAGCCATCGGTTGTGAAATGAAAGGATTGAAATTACTCCACCCAAAAGAAATCGGATTAAATCCCTGCTGGTTTGTCCACTGTGGCTAGGTGTTATCCCCACCATACTGCTGGTTAAAAATATTTCCCCCACCTCCAACAAACAAAGAGAAGGGGACACTCCCTATGGGCATGTTCAATGGATTCACATTGTAGCTGGAATAGGGGTTAAAACTAGGTGTGGCTGTGGTGGACTGCACAGTCATGGTACTCATGATATGAATAGATGTGGAGGGACTCGATCCTACAGTGGAAGTGGAAGCAACAATTTGAGTTACACACTGTAACTGTTGTGTAGCAGAAGATGAAGTGAAATTCACTACGGGTATCCCTGACAAAGGGACATTGTTTGGTCCAAAAGTAGGCGTGGACACTGAGGCAGATGTCGAAGCAAATGAGCTTCGCATGCCTAGAGAACCAGCATTGAAACTAAAGGACGGAGTTGAGGCAGAAGCACTCTGTGACGAACTCGGGGTAGCTGTGTTTGTGAAAGAAGGATTAACCATCCTTGCATCCATAGAAGTTGTGGGAGTTTGTGGAACTCCCTGCTCGTCTCCTAGGCTAGTCATAGAATAACCTAGTGTAAACAGATAAGCACTATACTTGGGTTGCTGGAAACCTACAGGTACCAGAAGCGAATCGTTAGGTCTAGTAAGAGGAGGGTTGAAAGGAGTACTGAAATCTCTAGAATTTAGATCCTAAACCTTGACAATATCAGGGACTTGTCGATCCGGGGTTATGGGTTCTGGTTCACCAAGAACCTCTGTTTCATCCGTCAGTTCATAAGAACCACAGGAATCAATTCTCCTACGTCGCGGTGGTAGTGGAGGCTCCACTGTGAGTGGGGGAAGGTTTTGCAACCTCTGAGACCAACGAAGATGTTGGTCCTCCACAATTATAACAAAATAAAACTAAGTAAAAACCTAGTGGCCATTACAACTAAGGGGAAAATAACATACCACTAAAACAATTCCTAGGTAATCAGACCAGGCACACAAAGGAAAATACTCTTAGAAGCAAGTTTGGGATGATTAGGGCCCAAAACATACTAACAGAGTATCGATGGTCAGTTTCGTGGCATCCTCCAGAGGTCCATTGGGTGCAAGTGTTTGAATCACCAAACCGATTTCCCGGGAATACTTCCAGAGGGTTTCCTTCCACGCCTGTCCGAGGTGAAGTGGGAATAACCGCCCACTCTACCTATATAGAATCCTAGAGGTCTGATACTAAGGCTACCATCAATACGAAATATCCTAGGGTGACAGTCATCAGCCTAGTCAAAACGTGTGAGCAAGGTAGCAAAGCCTAAAGTCCGAAAGGACCCCCGTATGTGAGTCAACTCTGGTTTATGGTTGAGAGGAAAGTGAGGGGATATCCTCAAGAATTCCAATCTTCCACGGCCTCGTGCTTAGCTCTGGTTTAAGTAGAGTTTCCTAGGACTATTTGATATAGATGGATTTACCTATATGAAAGTCGTACTACGATTATTGAGTATTAAAGCCAGTTCCGAGCAGTTTAAGGTGATTTAAGATTGAAACTCTAGCCTAAGCTAGTTGATGTCATGTATCCCTAAAAAGAAAAAAGTTGCTAATAAATTCTATTAATGTTCCTTTTAAAGGGTCACTTGTTACTCAAGGGTTGTAGTGTGGTGTGTGGAATGGTTTGTATATGAAAGTACAGTACTTGTAAAATGACACTTTCAAATTCACAAATTTTCTCTTTTCGTTTATGATTCTTTCAAAAACTTAAGCAATCCTACAGCAAAATATTTTTGTATTTTCTTTTAATGTTTCGAAGCAAACTATGCTACTTCAAAGCAAAGCTAGATCTTACTACTAAGCTACTTAAAACAATTTTTGGCTTTTTCTGATAACTGTAAAAGAAAAGAAAAGTTGTGAAAGTGCAAGTAAGACCTAAAGGTGTGAGCAAGACTAAAACCTAGCTGGCTCAAAGCAAACAAATCGAACGATTTGAGGAAGACTTGACTTACCAAGTTTTTGCGAAAGAAAAAATTGAGACTTGGAAGAAAAGTGTAAAAGAAATATGGAAAAGAAAATGATTGTAGCGGAAAGGCAGACCTAAAAGGCTTCTCCTAAGCATAGAAACCCTAAAGAAAACACTAAGCCAAGTAAAGGAGTAAGCAAGCGAACCAACAAGTGACCTTGCCAAACCCACAAAATCGAAAGAAGACTAACTAGGAGGCTTTGACTCACTTGGATCAAACTGAAAAACAATCAGGAAGTATCTAGACCAAGCAAACTTTCAGAAGCAACCCTAAGGACTCAAACTTGAAAGTCGAACCCTAATTGGAAGGATAAGACAAAGACAAAGTGTGCTAAAGTTGCCACAAACAACTAACAATAATGATGTAGGTTTGCACGACTGCAACAAGCAACTAGGGCCAGATTGTGCAGCTATATCCAAAAAGAAAAGTGCACGAACTTCAAGAAAGGGCTAGAAAGCAGTGAAGACACTTAACAAGGACTCAAGCAAGAAAAAAACAAGTTAAAAGACATCAAAGAGACAAGCAAGACTCAACTGAGACATGGAAGGTCTCAGAGATCAGTGGAGGAAGCAAAGCAACAGGCTCGGAAAGAAACCAAAAGCTTGGAAATCAAACCCTAACAATAAAACTGGACACTACAGGAAAATACACTATTGTGCAGTGTAGAAACCAGCGTATATCAGGAGGTGTACGCTACTGTGTAGTGCAGAGAGGGACGTTCATCAGTCAACAAACGCTACTGCAAGTAGGGAAGACTAGCGTACATGCCTCAGTAGGGCACAAACAGGCTTTGCAAACAACCAACTGGGATGAATCAAGCAAAGGAACATGTAAACACAGACCTACAAGGCCTCTTAGACAATCAAAAGACTGAAAAAATTGCTTGGAAGAACACCTAATTAGGTCTCCTAGAGCAGTGAAACACACGGTTACGCCCCAGTGGAGTCACCAGTCTGTTGTTCAGGATTTCTACCTTATAGCAAGGAGACGGACGCTACCAACTGGGTCGGGTTGACAGGTAAACACATTGATTATATTTCATATGGTTCCTACAAAAGAAAGAGATCGAGAGAAATACCTCTTATTGACGGTTGATCCTAGCTTTTGCTTGGTCTCTCGCTTGATATCCCGCTTGATCCTCTGCTTAACGAACCTGCAACACAAAAGATACCTTCCTCACCGTATCTTGGATATAATAAATATGATGAAAGCATATACAACTGAAACATCAAATATAACAAGATGTTGAACCAAATGAATATACAATCTAGTAGACATTCGATTTGGGATAGGAAGGGTGTTTCGACCTTTTATTGTCAAAGAAACATGAATCGGTACAATATACTTGACGTGTAGGGATGTTTCTCCAACTGGATTCTAGGATCCTGCTCTTCACTCTTGACTTGGGAATTCATCCAGCATAACAGTACTCCAAGTATTCTTTCAAGCTTTTCACTTGATTCAAGCTAACCCCTCTCATGGATCCTCCTTGTATTTATGGGACAAGGCAGGCAGTTAAAACTGAGAGGTGGCTGAATTGGGAGGTTGGGGAAGTTGCAGAACCAACTTCAACTAATCCCAATTCATCAAATTAATATATTTTTGATTTCATCTTAAGATGTACGTGGGTTTCATATTACAAGAGTAGCGTACAGGAAGTAACTTATGTGCTTTAGAACAAGCATTTACAACTTTTTGGGAGATCTACGCTAGCTTCCCTTGAAGAGAGTAGGGTACAGTACGCTGGTCTATTGAAGGAAGAGGGGTGTACATGTCAAAATATCAAATAAATCCAGTAGTTTGTCATCCAAAGAGTGTGAATCCAGTCCATACATCATCCAGATCAATCTAGCTCTTCAATCCTAGTTGTCCTTTTGTGTGATCGAAAACATAATGTGATCACGGACGGAGAAGTGAAGATTTGACCTATAACACTTTCGATTCCCATTTTAAGCTTTCTTCAGGTTTATATCCTAGTAGTGATGAAGAAAAGGATTATATGTCTCGTGTTCCATATGCCAATGCAGTAGGATGTTTAATGTATGTGATAGTGTGTAATAGACCTGATATTTCACATGCAATAGGTGTTGTTAGTAAATACATGGAAAATATGGGAAAAGAACATTGGAGCGTAGTGAAATGGGTGCTTCAGTATCCAAGAGGCACAGGTGACTATTGTATCACCTTTAATAATAACAGTGATTCTATATGCGGTTTTGTTGATTCATATTTTGTAGGTGATTTGGAAAAGAGAAGGTCTACTTTAGGTTATGTCTTTACTCTTGTAGGTTGAGATATAAGTTGGATGTCAAAGTTTCAGGAAACAGTTGCTTTATCTACTATAGAGGTTTTATACATTGCTTCCTCGCATGCTTTCCAAGAGGAAATTTGGCTGAAAGGTCTACTTGGATAAATTTGAAGGTTGCAGAACAATGTGCCTGTTTTTTGTGATAGCCAAAGTGCTATACTTTTGGCTACAAATCCTATTTACCATAGTAAGACAAAACATATTGATGTAAAGTATGATTTTGTAAGACAAGCCATTGGTGAAGGTGGAGTAGATCCGAAAAAGGTTCATACTCAAGAAAATTATGCAGATATGTTTACAAAACCAGTTTTATTAGAGAAGCTATGGTGGTGTGTGGCTTCCCTTGGCTTGAAAAAGAAGTGATGAATAGTCTTGGGAAAATTATTAGATAATTTGTTTTCAAGGTGGAGATTATTAAAATTGTGACAACTAATGAACCAATAATGGTTTCTCAAAACTTGATATTGGTTTACTAAACCTTGCTAGTTTGTCTAACCATTGGTTGGTTGGAAGTTTCTCTAACCGGTGGCAGTTCTATATATGTAACTTCTTCCACAAATGTATTTATATGTAATTTTGAGATGAGTATGTATGAGAGAGTATGGATGAGAAATGTCTGGATGCAATCTCCATTATTGAAAGAATAAGACATCAATACTTTGCCTTGTGGATGTTTCCCCAAATTGGGGTTTTACCATGTTAAACTCTTGTGTATTTTATGTGTTCAATCTTGACTTTAAAAAATGATATTAAATAAATTCAGTTGCTTTAACATTTTACATTTTTTTAGTTTTGAAATATTTATACACTATCTTATTATACATTATTTGAATTTTGATATAAATCTTTAAATATTTTTCTTTTGCACGGAAAAGTTATCAAGTTTATTTTTTCACAATGTTTTTAATTTATAGAGTTTTTTTATAATATTAATTAATTTATTGATTTTATTGATGAGGAAATCAACTTTTCTCATTTATTTTTTTTGCAAAAAAATGATATAAATAAACTGTTCTTAATAAATTGTTTAATTATAATTTTAAAAATGAGAGAAAAACTTTCTTCAATATTCTAATTATAAATGTTTGTATTTATCCTAATCCTAGTAGACTAGTAAGCCAAGATTTCCTAGCTGCACAACCCAACTTACTAGGGGTATTAGCTTATTAAACCTTCTATATACCTAAGCGGACCTTGGTGACCAATCAAGACATGATTTTTAAGGCTCCTTTGAATCAATGACCACTTTAATTTTAAAGTAATTACTTTGAATCACTTAAACAGACACAATGAATTTAAACATTAAAATAATTAGAGTAAAATTTTTGAGAATTGCACCTTTTCCTTTTTCTCAAAATAATTAGAAGGGAAAATATTCAAGGTGCCTAAAATAACAAGAAGGAAAATTGACATTTTGGACAAGAATTTCTACATTAATACAATAATTACATACATTCACAATTATTATTTAAACAAAAACATGATTGATTCTAAATAATATAATTGTTAACCTTGTTTATTTAAAAAAATTAATTTAAACCAGTAACAAATTTTATTTGAATTATTTATTATTAATTATATTTTATCTATTATAATTGAAATTATTTTCTTAATCATAATAAATACATCCACCTTCATGTTTAAGAAGCTCTATAAACTTTCCATTCTCATGAGGATTTGTACAAAACCCTCCAAAATGTCTCAATTGACATCACTTATAGTTTAGCTAAATTGAAAATCTATACAGGAAAGATGTTTCATAGAATTATTTAAAATGCAAGATCCTCTTATTATACTCAATGTTCAAGTTTTGTAATGAACACCAATTTCATTAAACTTGGACTTATTCCAGTCTAAGTCACTTTGAAGACAGGTCAAAAATAGGCTTTCTAAACCCCAAAATCCAGCAAAATCCGGTTCCAAAAGTGCCAAAACCAGTTCTGAGTATACCGGCTTGATCAGCTCATCAAGGCGCATCTTTCTATCCTTTCAGAAGTTTGAAATTCAAAGTTTGAATGTTTAGGGTTTCTCTAACAAACCCTAATCTAGCTCGAGATCCAATTCCTGCAAATCAAGTGGATTGGGTTAATCCTAGAAGAAAATGGATTGGTCACCTGCATAAGTGTAGAAGTTCCTGTTTCAGAGGGAGGTGAGGCTAAGGCCTTACATAAGAAGATTACAAGCAATCTCGACAGGTATGACTTATAGGTATGTTTCGAATTATGTTCATGGTTAAGTTTATGATATGTTTGTCTTCATATCATTACAGTTAGTACAATCTTGATTAATTACTAGACTTGTCGTATCACCTTAATAAAATTATGAATACATGATAGAAGATATTCATTGATTAAGGTTTTGACACTTATGATTGTACTAATGCATTGTGATATTGTATGAGGTTTATGTTGTTCGCTAACATGAAAGGTACACCAAGAAAGACAAATCATGTTCTACTTCAAGAACATATGATCATGGTGACATGAAGACAAAGATTCATCCATTGTCATGGATCACATAGAAGATCTACTTACGAGGTATCTATAACTTGGTTCTACAATGTTAACTTATGAGACATGCAGGTTACTAGCACAAGTCATTGAAGAGAACCAGAAGACATCATGTGGGTATGTTAGACATAACTAGCTAACATAGTAATCCAGGTATGTTTTCCTATATCAAATTAGAATCTTACCTTGTGTTAGGATCCCTTATATAAGTATACTTGGTATGATTGGTTATGTTTATTCATAAAGTTAGAAATGTAAGTAATCAAGGGTTTATGCATATTATGTCTCTTATCTTGATTGATGATTTGACTAACCAGAAGAGTCCTATGATCAAATAAGAATATGCATGAGTAAAAGAAGTCTTCCCTGAAACCTGGAATACTAATGTTTATTATCTGTGTTTGAAATAATCATGACTATACATGTTTAAGATTATTGTGTTTTGATAGCATTAAGATTATACTAATGAATGTGTGATTATGTATGAGACCTCGAGGATAACATAATGATGATACTAATAAGCATGCATAGTGATTAAGGATGGATATAAGTTCAAGGACAGGTAATCTAGGAAGCAAAGATCAAAAGGGAACACACTTCAGTAGTTTCTACAAGGATGCAGATATTCAGAGGGAGTTGACCACTTCTCACAATCCACATCAGAATGGAGTTACAGAAAGGAAGAAAAGACTGAGAGGGAGTCAACCCAACAAACAAACAAAGATAAGTATTTGAATTATCATTTCTTGCATATTTGATTGTTTAAATAATATTGTTCAATAATGTATATACTGATGTTCCTAGAATTAGGTTGTGCATAGTTGCATTGATGAACAGTATACTACTAATATACATGGGTAAGTGGCCTATGGCACTGTACAACATTCCATTGCTACTTATCTAGAATGAAACCTCCTTGCTGACATGTTGGGAGTTGTGCACACTCTTAACAATGTTCTGGTAGAGATTGGAAGGCATCTAGAAAGTTACGGGATATGGCTAAATGTTGTATTGATGCATCGACTAAGATAATTGCATGACTGTATGACATATTTATTTATGTGTAAGAATTTGTTCTGAAAACTATCAAATGTTTTCTAATCATGCAATTTAACTTGTTTTGTAGGAAAGATTGTATACCATAACCTACAAAAGAAGGACTACAACATTTGTTCAACAACAAAGCTATCTATTGAAGATATTAAAAATATTGAAGTTCCCAGGATTCGAGAAGAATGCCATGATTGAGGAGTACCAATCGATCATGAAGAATGATGGTTGGGATGCAGTCCCAAGACTTGAAGGGAAGTCTGCTGTGACTTCCAAATGGATCCATAAGATCAAGCATGCTGCAGATGGTAGCATAGAGAAATACAAAGTGAGATTTGTAGCTCGTGGCTTCTCCCAGAAAGAGGAATTGATTATGAAGAGACTTTTGCTCCTATAGCCAGATACACTTCCATTAGTACTTGCTCTGACTGCAGTGATAAAATGGAAGATACACCAGATGGATTTCAAGACAGCTTTCTTGAATGGTGTAGTCGAAGAGGAAGTGTATGTGGAGCAACCACTTAGGTTTGAGTCATATATGTGCAGAACTTGGTATGGTAGGATAAACAGCTTTCTATCCAGTTTGGGCTTTACCAAGAGTAAAGCGGATTCCAACCTTTACTACAAGGTTGAGGAAGGCAATCCAGTGATACTACTTTTGTATGCAGATAACCTGTTTGTTACAGGTGAGGATAGATTGATTGCCGACACGTAGCGGAAGCTTGTTTCCGAGTTCGAGATGAAGGACTTGGGGATGATGCACTACTTTATAGGTATGGAGGTGTGGCAGAGTGCACATGGAATCTTCCTTGGACAAGGGAAGTATGCAGTAGAGATCCTGAAGAGGTTCGGGATGATGGAATGCAAGGCCATGGCCACACTTATGGCATCGAACCTGAAGCTTCTGTGTGAAGCTTCATTTGATCCGATTGATGTCATTGTGTATCATCAGATGATTGGGTCCTTGATGTACTTGACGAACACGAGACTAGATATTTGCTTTGCGGTGAACACATTGAGATAGTTCCTGACAGATCCCAGAGGTGTTCACCTGGTTGCTGAAAAGCATATTTTGAGGTACCTGAAGGGTACGGTTAAGTATGGGCTCAAGTATGATGCGAATCAAAAGTTTAACCTGCAAGGTTATGTTGATTCATATTGGGTAGGCAGTGCTACAGATAGGAAGAGCACTTCTGGGTGTTGCTTCAGTATGGGATCATGTGTGATCTATTGGTTTAGCAGGAAGCAGTCCTACGTAGCACTAATTACAGTTGAAGCAGAGTATGTTGCAGCTTGTTCGGCTAGTTGTGAGGCAATATGGCTTAGGAAGCTACTGTCTGAGTTATTTGATCTCCCACTGGAGGCTACCAGTATCTTTTGTGATAACTAGAGTTGTGTGAAGCTGTCTGAGAACCCGGTGTTCCATGACAGGTTGAAACAAATAGAGATCAAATATCACTATATCAAGGATATGGTGCAGAGAGGAGCAGTGAAGCTTCTGTATGTTGCGACGGATGAGTAGATTGCAGATGTGCTGACGAAGCCACTAGCCAGAGTGAAGTTCGAGTACTTCAGAGAGAGGCTTGGTGTTCTTTAGATCGATGACACTTCGAGGAAGAAGTGATAGAGACATTTGATGAAGCCATTCCAAGCATGTTGGAAGGAGGATCCTTCACATCGCTGTGGATGTAAGCGCTAGATGATGAGCATCAGGACGATGCTCCAGTTACTGCTCTATATATGTATACGCATCATGTTGGATGCTTGATATGATCAGTTGGATCATTTATGTATGTATGCATCATGTTGGATGCTGGATATGATCAGTTGGATCATTTATGTATGTATGCATCATGTTGGATGCTGGATATGATCATTTGGATCATTTATGTATATATGCATCATGTTGGATGCTAGATATGATCAGTTGGATCATGTGTATGTATTTGTATATGTATCAGGTGGATACATTGTATGAGCAGGTAGATCATGTATCAGGTATGATCAGGTGGATCATGTATTTGTATATGTATCAGGTGGATACATTATATGATCAGGTAGATCATGTATGATGATATGTATCAGGCAGATACTGTGTATGCATCAGGTGGATGCATTGTATGATCAATATGATCATGGATGATGAGCTTCAGGATGTTTCTCCAGATGACATGTGTCAAGGCGATGCAGTGATGATGATCAGGATGATAATGTGTACACCAGGATGATTTATGGTGAGTATCAGGTTGATACTCTGTGGCCGTGGATAGGTTCTGCAGATAAGCATATAATAGCAACCTGGGAGGTTTGCAGATTCTCTTGCTAGCTTTTGCCGTGGGCATATAATAGCTCCCTGGGAGATGTGGCAAATTCTCTTTCGAGGTTTTGCTTTGGGAGGACATATAATAGTGCCCTGGGAGGTTTGCAGATTCTCTTGCTAGGTTTTGCGCTGGCATATAATAGCTCCTTGGGAGATCTAGCAAACACTCTTTTGAGGTTTTGTCCTATGGCATGTAAGTAGACCTAGGAGATCTAGACAGGATGAAAAAGGCCTCATATGCTATTTCGAGGCATTGCCATGACCACATGTAATAAGTCCCGGAGATCTGGACAGGATGAAAAAGGCCTCAGATGCTCTTTAGGGTTCTTTCCTGACAAGACACTCTTTTAAGGTTTTGTGGTGGGGGTCACATGTAATAAGTCCTAGAGATCTGGATAGGATGAAAAAGGCCTCAGATGCTCTTTAGGGTTCTTGCTAGTCAAGAGACTCTTTTAAGGTTTTGTGACAGTCACATGTAATAGCTCCCTGGGAGATCTGATAGGTTGGGTTGTGTGCCTGTAATCAGTCTTGGGATGCTCTTGCAAGGTTTTGTGATGCACGTAATAAGTCTTGAGGATTCCACAGTATGGCCAGTGATGATGAAGACCTGCAGAAGGTGGGCCTACATCCAGTATGAAAAAGGACTGGCTCTGTAGAACTTCCTATGACAAGTAGATTCAGAGATTGAATGAGATAGCAGCAGCAGTGACAATGACGATGACTCAATGACAATTATCCAGTGACGATGATCCAGAGAAGAAGACTTGTGCTAGAAGACCTGTGTCGAGAAATACCTTCCTAGTTAAGAGGGAGTGTTGATGTATATGTAACTTCGGAATGTATTTCATATATGTATATTGTACTCCTATAGAGATGGTATTATTCCTCTATACAGATATGTTTGTATTCCTATAGAGATGTTATTATTCCTCTATATGGAAGTGTCGTCATTTATATTGTAAGTGTCATAACTTATACTTGATGGGTTATTAGACCACCTTGTTGGGGTCGGCCCTGTATAAGTCATGTGGGTCAAAGGGTTATTAGACCACCCTATTGGGTGTCGTTCTAGTCAGCTTTATGTTATGTGGTTAAGTTGAAGCTGACCTAGTAAAGGTTATTAGGCAAGTCAAGTCAAGTATAAATAGAGTGCGGGAGGAACTCTATTTTATCATTCTATTCTCTCACACACTTTCGAGAGTGGCGCACTTGTGGAGGAGGAGAAGCTGTTGCTAGGAGATGTCTATCTCTTATGCTTGGGTTGTATCATTGCTCTATCTATCTCTGAGGAAGTTATTGGGGTTTTTCACCTTTATGGTTTTCCCCAAGTAAACTCTGTGTCTCTTGTGTGGTTGCATTATTGTGTCCATGATTGATATACTGTAGATATGTTGTACATGTTGTTCTCTCAGTTAAGATCCTAGATCATATTGAAGTAAATTCTGAAAAACTAACACTAACGCCATAGGAAGTGATGACATGGCATCTATGATGACATGGAATGTGTGATGATGACATGACATGTATGATGACATGGCATGTATGATGACATGGCATCGAAAGACACATGATGGTATCTGGTGTTATCATTAAGTCAGTGTTGCAATGTGACATCATTCTCGAAAAGTGTGGCAAGTTTCTGAAACTTTGGAAATTGACAAAATATGAAAAAAGTAGTCAAAATTGCTCTGAGAGAATGCCCGCCATAATTCATGGTTTCAGAAAAATGCATGCACCATCATATCATGCTATAGCTTGTTGAAGTGGCTATATAGTTATACATGATTGCAGATTGCGGGAACTATTTGAGTAATGGATTTGCGACATGCGTTTCCGTAACCCGCAATTCGGATTGCAAAAACTTTGGTTTGTTTTTATTTCGAGTTGTAGTCCCACAACCCGCAATTGAGGATTGCGGGAACATTGTATATATTTCAAAACAATTAAACCCCCGCAACTTGTGTAGTGTTGAACTATTATAAAAATAATATTGGGAATAAAATGGGTCGTCCGACCCTTCAATTATGAGGGAATTGTAAAAATAGAACACCTTGTAAGTTATAACATATAAAAATAGTTTCTGAATTATTTGACAAAATGGTTCCTTATTTTTCGACAAGAGGGATCGGCTGCCCCTTCTTTTCGTATTTATTTGTGAAAACCTTTATCCAGAAATTCAGCTATATCCATAATGGAGAACACAAGAAGGATCGACCGACCCTTCTTGCAGTGTCAAACTATTATGAAAAGAATATTGGGAATAAGAAGGGCCGGCTGAACTTTCATCTATGAGGGAATGGTGAAAATAGAACGCCTTAGAGAAAGAGCAGCCGAGCAGCTGTTCTTTCTCTGAGAATATTTCTACTTGCCAGCAAAGTCTTTGAAGCAAAAATTTTAAAAATTTGGAGACACGTGGAACGCTTATATGGTGACACGTGGCATATTTGATTTTTAGAATTAGTTTAAAGATTTTTTAAACAAATATTAAGGATATTAATGGTACCAGGCATGTTGGCCGTAGGATTTTCAAGGAATCGATTGGAGTAATAAGTGTACAGATGATATCTATAACCACCATGATCCTACCATACTATGATAATTACCATACTGTGATAATTACCATTGACCCCATCCAGAGACTTTGTTTGTGACAAGACATAAACATTATGCGGACTGAAAGCATGATGAGATTATTCACACGAGTGATACAATCCATCATTTACGATGAATATTATTAAGCCTGCTATAGGCCATTTAATGCGCTGGCAGTAGGCATGTTGGATGTTGGATTTTCAAGGAATCGATTGGAGTGATACGTGTACAATTACTCCAAGAAAATATGTAGTCGCTACAGATGATATCTTTGACCACCATGATCCCGCCATACTATGATAATTACCATTCCCCATCCGTCCCAGACTCTCATCCCATTCAATCCATCAACACAGTTGCCACTCACTATATATAGGCTAATCCATCAACACAGTGGCCACTCACAACAAACTGAAATGGAATTTTTCAGTTTGTTCACCTTATGTTCCCTAGGTATGCATGGATTTGTCATTTTGTTCCTGGAACCAGGAGGGGACATAGGGAGATTAGGAAACGCTCTCATATAATGGATCTAATGCACTATTTTCTTGCAGAGAAATTTGTGGATATAATAGGTAGCTTGAAATCATTGAAGAATCTTGATATCCATATTCCAAAGCCTCTTCCTCTTCTCAACTTATTGGAGCAACTTTCTAACCTTGAAAGACTACATATCCGCAAAAGGTTTTTCCCAGTAAGAAAGAATTTTTGTAGTCATTATTATACACACGTCTAATTTAAGTGTTTTCTTATCATTTTCAAAGTATAATTCATTGGTTGAATGCCTTTGCTTCGACTAACTATGGTGTTAGGAGCTAACCCGTCCAAGCGGGATGCCCAGACCAACTGTGTTAGGAGCTAACCCGTCCAAGCGGGATGCCCAGACCAACTATTATGGTGCACTTGGCAATTTAGGAATAGTTTCTTTGTTTTTATTGTGCATGATGATATGTGTGCTCACGCGTTTGCTGCCATAAAACGATTATTTTTGCATTTGTTGGAAATGGTTTATTTTTACGGCAACGTGATAAACGATTATTTGTTTTCTATGCAGGTATTTGAGAGACATGCAATATCGTCGTGTCTATGCTATCTTCGAATCTCTATGCCTCAAGATCATGCTGTCAGCTTCTTCTAACTCCACATAATTTGTTTCACTTGTTTTAAAGATGCGCACCTCACCCACTTCTAGTACATTTTATAGTCAGTCCCATGACAGTCGAAAATCTCAAGACTTTCCAGCTCCACAGAATGAAAAACAGAATGTTATCAATTGTTTATGTTTCTTCCTCGATGAATTTCATCTCACCAAAGTTCAGCGACTTTAAATTATTGTGAAGTTGAATTTAAAATAAAAAAATGCAATTGAAAAGGACTTTCTGAAAGTGGAAATATTGGCTTTGAAAAGGGTGTTTTTCTATTGGAATAGTGTGTTTTTTTACTGCTTATGAACCTTAAATTGCAGTTTGTTGTTATAAAACTATGAACTTCAATTCAAAAAGTGTGAATTTAAAATAAACAAATGCAATTTTTGATTTGAAAAGTGTGAATTTCAAATCAAATAATGCAATTTTTTATTTGAAAATTGCAATTTTCATTTCTAAATGTTCTAAATTTTAAGGTGAAAAATCAATGTCTAAAATATTCAAGTCACTTTGAAGACGGGTCAAAAACCACCTTTCTAAACTCCAAAATCAAGCAAAATCTGGTTCCAAAAGTGCCAAATCTAGGTTCCAAAAGTGCCAAAAGCGGATCCAAAAGTGCCAAAACCGATTCCAAAATTGCCAAAACCGATTCCAAAAGTGCCAAATCAAGGTTCAAAAAGTGACAAAACCGGTTCCTAAAGAGCCAAAACCGGTTCCAAAGGTGCAAAATCTGGTTCTGAAAGTGACCAAACCGGTTCCGAAACTGCAAAATCTGTTTCAAAAGTTCCAAAATCCAGGTTCCAAAACCATACTTTTTATTTTGATATTGGTGTCTGTATAATATGACGGTCATTTAAAGTTGAATGTCATTAACCAACACCCCATTTTTGAATGAGCCTCTAGATAAATGAATGAAAGGGCAGCCGACCCTTCTTTTGCCCATTATTATTTTCATAATAGTTCTAGATTGCAAGAAGAGTGGTTCGATCCTTCTTGTGTTCACCATTCTGGATACAGGTGAATTGTCGGATATTGGTGTTCATAATTATCTACTAACTGAAGGGGTGACCGATCCATACCATATACTACAATGCCCCCATCCCTACCATATACTGCAGAAGTCGGTAATGGGGAAATGTTGTCCCAATCTTCATAGATTAATTGTTTTTCATTTCTCTTTTAAATGAAAGGTCGACTGACCCTTCTTGTGCTTAGTATTTTTGCAGTCTTCACCATTCAGGATATACATGAATTGACAGCCTATACTTCGTCGGTTGAATATTTGCATAATTCTCTCATAAGTGAAGGGGCGGCCGACCCTTCGTGTGCCCAATATTATTTTCATACTAGTTCTAGACTGCTAGAAAGGTTGGCCGACCCTTCTTGTGATTTATATTTTTCTAGTCTTGACCATTCTGGTTATACATGGTTTGATCTCTATTTTGGAATGCCAAAATCTCACACGTGTGAGCCTCAAAGAGAGAACTGATACCATAGGAAGTGATGACATGGCATGTATGATGACATGGCATGAATGATGACATGGGATATATGATGACATGGAATGTATGATGAGGATGGAAAGACACATGATGGTGTTCTGGTGTATCATTTAGTCAGTGTTGCAATCTGACATCATTCTCAAAAAGTATGGCAAATTTGTTAAACTTTGAAAATTGACAAAGTATGGAAAAAGTAGTCAAACCTACTCTGATAGAATGCCCGCCATAATTTATGGCTTCAGAAAAATTTACACGCCATCATATCATGCTATAGCTTGTTGAAGTGTCTATCTAGTTATACATGATTACGGATTGCGGGAACTCTTTGAATAATGGATTTGTGACATGCGCTTCCACAACCCGCAATGCGGATTGCATATTGCGGAAACATTGGTTTGTTTTTATTTCGATTCGTAGTCCCGCAACCCGCAATTGCGGATTGCGGGAACATTGTATTTATTTCCAAAATAGTAAAGCCCCGCAACTCGTTGAAGCCTTCCCTAGATTAGATCTAAGCTGTCCACTTGTCTTAATGTTACAGCCCAGATTTAACCCGATGGAATTAATAAATATGTGGATTTTGTTTCTGTTTCCTTTTATTATTTTTTATCTTCGAAAATTACCTACTATGTGGATTTTACTACGAGTTTTTACCAGGGGTCATTTTCACCATTTTTTCCAGCTTGAATTAAGTGTCGGCCGACCCTTCTCGTGATTAATATTTTTGCAGTCTTCACCATTCAGGATATACATGAATTGACAGCCTATACTTCATAGGTTGTATATTTGCACAATCCCCTCATAAATGAAGGGGAGGTCGACCCTTCTTTTGCCCACTATTATTTTCATACAAGTTCTAGACTACCAAAAGGGTCCTGCGATCCGTCTTGTGTTCACTAGTCTAGATACAGGTGAATTGGTGGATATTGGTGTTCACAATTATCTACTAAATGAAGGGGCGGCTGACCCTTCTTCTAATTTATATTTTTCCAGTATTGGCCATTCTCGTTATACATGAATTGATATCTATTTTTGCAAGCCAAAATATCACATGATAGGAAGTGATGGCATGGCATCTATGATGACATGGAATGTCTGATGATGTTAGAAAGAAAGATTATGGTGTTCTGGTGCTATTTGACATCATTCTGGAAAAGCATGGCAAGTTTGTGAAACTTTGGAAATTGACAAAGTATGGAAAATGTAGTCAAAACTGCTCTGAGAGAATGTCCTCCCTAATTCATGGTTTCAAGAAAATGCACGCACCATCATATCATGCTATAGATTGTTGAAGTGGTTATATAGTTATACATGATTGCGGATTGCAGGAATTGTTTGAGTAATGGATTTGTGACATGAATTTCCTCAAGACGCAATTCGAAGTGCGGATTGTAGAAACTTTGGTTTGTTTTTATTTTGATTTGTAGTTCCGCAACCCGCAATTGCGGATTGCAGGAACATTGTATATATTTCATAACAATTAAACTCCCGCAACTCGTCTTCCACATTCCCCAGATTAGATCTCAGCCGTCGACTTGTCTTAATCTTATGGTCCAGAATTAATCCAACGGAATTAATAAATATGTTGATTTTGTTTCTGTTTCCTTTTATTATTTTTCTTCTTCGAAAATTACCTGCTTTGTGGATTTTACTGCCAAACCTATTTCAAAAATTTCCAAATCCAGGTTCCAAAACCATACTTTTTCTTTTGATATTGCCACTTTTGAAATTGGTTTTTGTGGTGTTCCGATATGATAATTATGACGGTCATTTGAAGTAGTAAAAAATATACAAATTATCAAATGAATTGGTTTCTGCATAATATGACAGTCATTTGAAGTTGTATTTCCTTAACCAACACCCAATTTCAAATGAGGCTCGAGATAAATGAATGAAGGATCAACTGACCCTTCTTCTGCCCACTATTATTTTCATAATAGTTCTAGACTGCAAGAAGGGTGGTTCAATCCTTTCTGTGTTCACCATTCTAGATACAGGTGAATTGTCGTATATCGGTGTTCACACTTATCTACTAAAAGAAGGGGCAGACGATCCTTCTTGTCGACAGTTGGAAGTCCCGAGAAATATTGTTTAGGTGTTATAACTTAGGAAATGTCCCGATCCGTACCATATACTACGAAAGTCGGTTGTGGGGAATTGTCGTGCCAACCTTCTTAGATTTAATATTTTTTCATTTCTCTTTTAAATGAAGGATCGGCCGACCCTTCTTGTGGTTAGTATTTTTTTAGTCTTCACTATTCATGATATAGATAAATTGACAACCTATACTTCAGAGGTTGAATATTTGGACAACTCCCTCATAAATGAAGGGGCGGTCGACCCTTCTTCTGCCCAATATTATCTTCATACTGGTTCTAGACTGCAAGAATGGTCATCCGATCCTTCTTGTGTTCACCAGTCTGGATACAGGTGAATTACTGGATATTCGTGTTCACAATTGTCTACTAAGCGAAGGGTCGGCCGACCCTTCTTGTGATTTTTGTTTTTCCAACATTGATCATTCTGGTTATAAATGAATTGATCTCTATTTTGGAAGGCCAAAATCTCACACGTGTGAACCTCAAAAAGAGAATTGACACCATAGGAAGTGATGATGTGGCATGTGTGATGACATGGAATGTGTGGTGAGGCTGTACGCGTGTCGTCTCCACATAATTACGCAATCAGAGAAGCGGTAAGGAAAACCACCATCCCCTGTTGCGAAACCACCTTCGGTGGTGTATAAAAGGGAAGGGCACATCAAATTTTGACTTTTGTGTTGCGAATGGTGGAGGATTGGAACATGTCTATGCTGCTCGAAAGCGACATGGCATACTTTATTCAACTTTTCCATGCCAGGTAGGTCTTCTTAACTCGTGAAAGTAACTAGAATTGTTTACATAATGGAAGGAAGTAGTCAAACCGTCTATCATAACGTTGAAACTATGAGGATAGGAGAAACCCTAGTGGATAGAGATAATGACATTCGTGACCCCATAATGGTTAAATTCTCAGTTTCAGAAATCAAAAGCAAGCTGGATGGTTTATATAAACAAAATTTGGATGTGCATAATGTTTATAAGTCTCATTTTATCCATTTCTGTCTCGACCAACCTTCAGGGTTTCCGGAATTCGTTTCGTGGTGTGCAGTAAATTATTCTCAGAGTCGAAGAGTCATTATGAATTAATCACGAAAGAAAATTCTTTGTCGTGTAAATGCGTCTACCGTTAGGAAAGCTCTAGGAGTAGCCATGTTTTCCTCCCACAACCAGGAATATTTTGCCGAAGAATCCCTAGTTAGCCAGTACAGAGAGTCATCCCTTAAGACCAAACAAACCTTCATGACCAGTTGTATGAAACCTTGCCTTACCATTGATAACACCCACTATCCACTTGACATTAATTTCTTTGATGAAAATTTGCAGTTAGTTTTGTCACTCATTTCACATTTTTTAGGGTTTGATGATGATTCCATGGTCTCAGAGGTCCAGTTAAGTTTTCTTTATAGATTAAGCATTGCTAAACCAGAAATGGATTACAGTCAAGTACCCTACCTTAAATTTGATGAATTCTTGGCTCGGAACATCCACTCTCAGTTAGTGAATTTCCACACTACGAGACATTTCAGATTCTAGACACACCTGATGCAAATGCTCCTATTTAGCAGTCAAAAGATTTACAATTCCCACAGTCTGTGTTTCCAGAAACAGTGGAAGACAATATGTTTAATTTTATGAATTTTATTTTATCAGAAGTATATAGATTGATGTTTGGAGAAAATTTTCCTAGAGTATTATCAGAGATGAAGACCCTGATGCAATTAAGCCCCAAAAAGACAATTGGAGACTGGTTTTTAGGGAAGCAAGATATAGTAATCAGACTTTATGGATTTGTTAAGGAGCCCTTTATTTTACCAACCTTTTTGACTCTGAGAGTTTTTTCTTTGGAGTTTATCAGAAAAAAATTGACAGTAGAAAATGACCATTTTCTACTTTTCAAGAAAGCTACAGATATGAAGTTCCCTTTAAAAATTGGTCCTTTTATCATCAAGAATAAGAATGCTCTCCCTTTTCTACAAAATCATTTAGAAGCACTGAGTTTTATGAAAGTGACAACTATTAATTATGATCCTTGTCATGTTATTTTTGACAGAAGGAAAGAGAACACAAATAAAGCCTTTGATCACCAAGAGGTTGAAGGATTGGCGAAGATGGCAAATTTACTACAATATGAATTAGACACGGAAGTTTCGGGAAGTTCACATGCTAATCCTTCTACCTTGGATAAATTTTTAGCTGAGTTGGTACCTGAGATGGTACCTACCCCAGGAAAGGTTGAAGCAACAAGTAAAATAAGTTTTTATGAAAGTGCTGATATGCAGGTGGAGGAAGAAAGAGAAGCCAAAAGATTAAAATCAATCCAGCAGGATGAAGTAGTTGTATCTGACAAAGAAAAGGGAATGAAGAAAGAAAAATACCAAGGGCTAGGTATTCAAGTACAGGAATACAAATTTGATGAGGCAAGAGTTGCAGGTGATTCTAGCAAATTTCATTCAAGAGATGAAATATGTGTAAAATATGGCAAAGACAGACAAACAGTAGTAGAAGCAATGCTAATTTGTTAACAGAAGTCAGGAATGTTGTTGATTCACAAATTACTCTGGTGACTAGCAGAGATCCAGACAAAAATACTTTGAATTTGGTCGTATCGTTTGATGATAAGGTCACATAAATGAAATTGACTTTGCAGAAGATAATAGTCCCTGATAAAATTCACCTACATGGATAGACTGGAGAGGTGATTTATGTTGATATGATGAAAGCTACTTTAACAGTGGAAAAATTACAGAAAATAGTGAACAGGCTGCAAATCCAGTTGAGCCAAGAGAAAACAGGGAACAAAGCTCATCAACTGCAAATAAAAAGATTGCAAGATGACCTGGTGAAGAGAAATGATGAACCAAATAGAGGGGAGGCAATTAAGAAGCTTTTAGCTGAGAAAGAAAAGAATATCCAATTACTTTAGCAAAGGGTTAGAATTCCAACAACACGGATAATTCAAGCCTCTGAATTAACTATGTTGGAACAAGAAAAAGAAACTTTATCTCGATAATTGGATGACTGTCTTGCTAAATTGCTCGAGTTTGAGGAAAAAGAGGAAAGTTGAGAGAAAGATAGATTGAGTCTTAAGACTAAAATTAAAGATCCAAAGGCCAAATTGGAAAATACAGCACAAGAGAAGCAAGGAATAGATCAAGGCAACAAAGAATCAAGCACAGATGATATAGTTCAAGCTATGTCCCAAGTTAGCTTGAAAGAGGTGGAGATCATAGAACTCAAAGAAGAAGAAAAAAGACTAGAAGAAGAAAATCAGAAAAAGGAAAATGAAATAAAAGAGTTGACAAAAAATAATAAAGCTTTGGTAGACAGAAATCAGAGGATAATAGGCCAAGTGAAAGGACAAATAACATTGCAAGGTGCAAAGCATTTGATTTGGGATTCAATCATCGATGAGGCTACAAAATTGAGGCCTTATTTAGATTTTTTGAAGACAAAGGAAGCCATAGCAAATGATAGCTTACAAAGCTGTAAAGCAATGAGAGAAGTTTTAGATAAGATACCAAAAGATACAGCCTAGGGTACCATAAGTTTCTTAAATACTTTGACAGAAGGTGATCTGAAAGCAATGGCTATCAAAAATAGGGTAACAATCATAACTTGGGCTAGGAGAGTCCTTAGCAAACATTCTCACATTGAGAATGTTCAGGCTAGTGCAGAATAGATGAAGGAACAAGTTGAAGCATTCAAAAAGGGATTTGAGAAGGTAATACAAAAGGGGCTGCCTTCTTTTTGGGATGAAAATAATGAGTTAATTTCCCAGGACAATTATAAGGATTTACTATATAACATCGGGAGGAACCATGAGCAATTTCAATGTTTGAATCATGTTCTAACAGGGAAAATTCTATTGAAGAAACTCTCCCTTGATTTTGAAATTCTAAACCAGCTGGCCATGATAGCTGAAAAGATTCCTCCAACTTCCATTGCAAAGCACATAGAGATGAAAGTTTGGTCAAGGAGATGACTAGTTATGAGGTACCTTCTACAGAGCAATGGAAGACAGTGGAGAGATATGGGAAAATGAATTACACCTTGCACACTTGAAGACTACTGTTCGAGAAAGAAGCCCCGTCAGCAGCTACAGCCAATAGAAAGACATCAAATGTTATATTCTGATAAATTTTGGAAATTGTATATTTTTTGACCGAAATGGAATGTAATAGTTAGTTTATAATTTTCTATTTGTAGTTATGAAGTAGTTAGGATTTTACCTCGAGAGGTTTTACAATGTATAAAGATTCCAGTGTTATTTTATTCAAAGGATTAGATGTTTATTTTTGGCAATGTAGTAACAGTGTTGGAACCTGTGAAGAGATACTCGTTTTGTATTGAGCCCTTCAATTTTGAATAAATATTCCCGAGCAGAGTTGATTCATATTTTCAAGAGTAAATATTCCTGTGTTATTTTATTCAAAGGATTAAAAAGAAAGTGACTGTCATGTCAATGATGAGCTAATTAACACATTAAATTATGATGATAATGACTGCGTTGTTATTGCAGAATGTGAAACTATATGAATCAAGTAAATAAATTGACTGATGCATAACCTGCATAAAAATCATATGAATGATAAATCAAGCACATAGATTTATATGTTTTATGATTTAACATTACAAAACAGAGTTATTAGACGTATGTATGAAAAACCAAAATGAATCAAGGAAACTTGATACACATAACAAAAGAAAGTAAAATAGAAACTAACTAAAATTCTTTAAAGATTGTAAAACATTACAAGTCTCCAAGTACAGAGTGTCTCCAGTTCTCTCCTTCGATGGTCCCCCCAATTCATGCGATTTGCCCAGTATTATTTCCATACTACTTCTAGACTACAAGAAAGGTCGTCCGATCCTTCTTGTGCTAACCATTCTGGATACAGGTGAATTGATGGATACCGGTGTTCTCAATTATCTAATAAACGAAGGGTCGGCCAACCCTTCTTGTGCTTAGTATTTTTCCATTATTTTCCATTCTAGTTATACATGAAATGACGACCTAGCCTTAGTATTTTTCCATTATTTGACCATTCTGGTTTTCAGTTGTAAATGTTTTCCAATAATCGGTGATTTTTCGGTTGTAAATGTTTGTTCTTTATATATAAAATACTTTTGTTCTTAATATGTAAAATGCTTTTGTTCTTAATATGTAAAATACAATGAGTTATATTCAGAAAGATATATTCATTATTTGACAATATTTCTCTATGAAATACTTCTCTATAATTATATTGAAGAATATAGATGGATTTATTTAGAAGGCTGTGCACAGCCATTCATTACAAAAAGGAGAGCCTGGCAGCATGAATGGATTTCCCAGTATGGATTTGTAAATTTAACAAGCCGATGCAAAAAAATTCGAAAATTGATGTAAAAACTTATCCAAGTAGGGATCTCTTCTACAAAAAATTTCGCCGCTAAACAGAGGTTTCCTCAGCAATTCTCATGTCGACAGAGGGGGATTCCTGGTAGTGGCTGCACTGTGACATCCTGGCCATCTTCAAAATTTCATCTTTTATAAAATCCACTATCCCCATAAGTTCAATCTGATTACATTCCAAATCATCAATTATGGAGTCGTAATAGGTTAATTGCTGAGAGATATACCGCATGTGGTCGGCTGACTCTCTGTGCGCTTTGATTCCCAAACAAACTGCCTCATAAACCTTTAGCAGGCATTTTTTGAAGTCTTCCACACTAGACCTTAAGAACATCATTCCGTCAGCAAGGCCCTCCATTGAACTAAGAGAAGAGGTCAAACACGGGACCGACCACAGTTTCAATTGTTTAATCCACCAAACCTTTTATGCACGGGAGACTCTGCGATGACCACATGTTATATTCTCCTCTTGCTCCTTGGTGGTCCATAATGCTCGTCGAACTAAAGTTTAATTTTTCAAGTAATTGTAAATAAGTAACTTTACACATTTACATTAGTATCATTATAGTAGCATTATACGAAAACTATTCTATTTTTTTAAATAGAATCATTCTTATTTTCTTTTTTAATAGAAACATTCTTTCTTTTTGTTTTATTTTAAATAGAAACATTCTTTCTTTTTGTTCTTTTTAAATCAAAGCATTATTTCTTTTTTCTTTTTTTAAATAGAATGAAATATCATAAAAGGGTAAACACAAGAAGGATCGACTGACCCTTCTTGCAGTGTCGAACTATTATGAAAATAATATTTGGAATAAGAAGGGTTGCTCGACCCTTTTGTAGTGTCGAACTATTATAAAAATAATATTGGGAATAAGATGGGTCGGCCGACCCTTCAATTATGAGGGAATTCTAGAAATAGAACACCTTGTAAGTTATAACATATAAAAATGGTTTCTGAGTAATTTTGTTTTCGATCCTTATTTTTCGACAAGAAGGATCAGCCACCCATTCTTTTCACAGTTATTTGTGAAAACCTTTATCGAGAAATTCAGCTATATCCATAATGGAGAACTCAAGAAGGATCGACCGACCCTTGTTGCAGTGTCAAACTATTATGAAAAGAATATTGGGAATAAGAAGGGTTGGCCAAACTTTCATCTACATGGGAATGGTAAAAATAGAATGCCTTAGAGAAAGAGTGACTGCTCTTTCTCTGAGAATATTTCTACTTGCTAGCAAAGTCTTTGAAGCAAAACGTCTATAAATTTGGCGACATGTGGATTGCTTATATTGTGACACGTGGCATATTTGATTTTTAAAATTATTTCAAAGATTTTTTAAACGAATATTAAGGATATTAATGGTACCACGCATGTTGGCCGTAGGATTTTCAAGGAATCGATTGGAGAAATAAGTGTATGATTACTCCAGTAAAATCTATAGTCGCTACAGATGATCTATGACCACCATGATCCTGCCATACTGTCATAATTACCATTGAGAAGACATAAACATTATGTGGACTGAAAGAATGATGAGATTATTCACACGATGGATACAATTCATCATTTACAACGAATATTATTCAGCCTGCAGTAGGCCATTTAATGGGCTAGCAGTAGGCATGTTGGTCGTTGGATTTTCAAGGAATCGATTGGAGTGATACGTGTACAATTACTCCAGCAAAATATGTAGTCACTACAGATGATATCTTTGACCACCATGATCCTGCCATACTGTCATAATTACCATTCCCCATCCATCCGAGACTCCCATCCCATTCAATCCATTAACACAGTGGCCACTCACTATATATATGCTAATCCATCAACACAGTGGCCACTCACAACAAACTGAAATGGAATTTTTCAGTTTGTTCACCATGGAATTTTTGAGTTTGTTCGCCTTGAGTCTTATGATCACTCCCCAGTTGTGCTCATGATATATGAGCATATCGAAGTTGTCTCCCTTGAAAATCCCTGGGTATATATGGATTTGTCATTATGTTCCTACAACGAGGAGGGTACATAGGGAGATTAGCATTGTCGAAGTCCCAATACATGGACTTGTCATTATGTTCCTGGCTTTCTTCTCTAAAACAACATGCGCTGTTGTGGTCGTTAACACTTGTAGTAGTCGAATGTTGTTTTAGTACCATACCATGATGTTAGCTTCTTCTTACTCTTGTTTCTGTTCATGAAAATGGTCTAAGAGTCAATGGGGTTCTGTTAGCTCGCTTTGACATATGACTCTTTAGCTCGCATTATTTCTCACTGCCCTGTTCTTCAAAATCTTGAGCTAATCTATTGTTATGGACTGCAGAAGCCTATTATTTCCTCTCCCAACATTGCACACTTAATATGTGTAATGGGTTGCTGAAATAGAGGCTTTAACTGTGAACTCCCAGAATCTTATAGCTATGAAGAAACATTCTCATATAATGGATCTAATGCACCATTTTCCTACAGAGAAATTTGTGGAGATACTAGGTAGCTTGAAATCATTGAAGAATCTTGATATCCATATTCTGAAGCCTCTTCCTCTTCTCAACTTATTGGAGCAACTTCCTAACCTTGAAAGACTGCATATCCGCAAAAGGTTTTTCTCGGCAAGAAAGCAATTTTGTAGTTATTATTATACGCACATCTAAGTTAAGTGTTTTCTTATCATTTGCAAAGTATATTTCATTGGTTGAATGCCTTTGCTTCCATTAACTACGGTGTTAGGAGCTAACCCGTCCAAGCAAGATGCCCAGACCAATTGTCTGGCCATCCCCTGTTATGGCGCACTTGGCAATTTAGGAATAGTTTCTCTGTTTTTATTGTGCATGATGATATGTGTGCTCATGCGTTGGCTGCAATAAAATGATTATTTTTGCATTTGTTGGAAATGGTTTCTTTTTACGACAGCGTGATAAACAGTTATTTGTTTGCTATGCAAGTATTTGAGAGAGATGCAACACCGCCGTGTCTAGGCTATCCGCTTGCTAATATTCGAATGTCTGTGCCTCCAGATCATGCTGTCAACTTCTTCTAACTGTGCCAAGTGGTTGAATCAGCAATCTATCTCAAAGTTTGTTGAGCGACTCTTAGATGATGTAGTATTAGACTTAATAGATAGTAAATTTGTTATCACCATCGCACATTTTTTGCACTATTCATCGACAAATAACTACATCTGGCCCAGAGAGCTTACCAGTCTTTGGAAGAATATTCCCTTTGTAGCTGAAGTTGGGAAAATCATCAGGGTAGGAGGCTTTATAAAGTTTCTCCAGCCTGCATCCACGAGTAACTAGTCCAAGTTAATGGGATGGAAATTGGAATCCATGGATGACTATGGGATTTTCAACACTTTTTGAAGTTTAACTTATACTACCACCTTGTGCAGGAGGTATGATGTATTCAGTGAATGATTTGGTTTCATTCTTTCAAAGACACTTGCAGCAGTCATCGAATGTTGTTTTAGTACAGTCCTTCATGCCTAGAATGAGTATAGTGCTTCTAAGTCTACAAGTGTAAGCTCCAATAAAAGTTTAGTCTTTTATTACTCCTTCAAAGGAGATGATCTGATTAAGGATAAGGAGAATCTAAAACGTTCAGCGACTTTAAATTATTGTGTTTGAATATCAAGTCAATTGTACTTCCATTTTTCGACATGAAGGATCAGCCGCCCCTTCTATTCATAGTTAATTGTGAAAACATTTATCCAGCAATTTAGCTATATCCATAATGGATAACACAAGAAGGACCGACCGACCCTTCTTGCAGTGTTAAACTATTATGAAAATAATATTGGGAATAAGAACAGTCGATCGACCCTTCAATTTTGAGGGAATTATAAAAATAGAACACCTTGGAAGTTATAACATATAAAAATAGTTTGTCCCGACTTCCGTTTTACGAAAAGACGGATCGACTGCCCCTTATTTTTGAAGTTAACTGTGAAAACCTTTATCCAACAATTCAGCTATATCCATAATGGAGAACAAAAGAAGGATCGACTGACCATTCTTGTAGTGTCGAAATATTATGAAAATAATATTGGTAATAAGAAGGGTCGAGTGACCCATTCTTGCAGTGTCAAACTATTATAACAATAATATGGGGAATAATAAGGGTCGGCCAACCCTCCCATTTCGAGGGAATTGTAAAAATAGAACACCTTGGAAGTTATATCAGCAGTTGGATGATCGTAGCTGGCCATCTATTTTACCATGACTCTCATTTCAACATGATCTGCATAAGAAATTTGTGGAAGTCTTTTGCCAATTGAAACCATTTTGTTTAGAATTTCAAAATCTTCTGCAGTCTTTTCCATTAAAATTTTCCCTGTCAATAAATTTAAATACTGAAATTTCGTATGATCCATTCTTATATTGAACAATAATTTCTTACATTCATCTTGGGGAATCAACTCTTGATTCTCATCCCAGAAAACAGGCAAACCTTTTTCAATCAGTTTGTCAAATTGTTTTTTGAATTCCGCTACTTGTCTCCTCGTTGCTCCAGCTTTCGCTTCAACATTCTCGACGTGTGCAACCAGTTTACTTTTTCTGACATCCCTTCTACCTCCTGGTGATCGAAAGCTTTAGTATCATGTGCTTGCCTCTTTTTCGATATGACATGAAGGTGATCATAATTAACAACCAATTCCTTTCTGAAATCCATTTCTTCCAACAATCTCTCTATATGTAAAATAGCATACTTATTCTTTACAATAAACAGACCTATTGCAAACAGATATTTGATATCTTGAGGACACGAATACCTACCCAGATGATTGACATTCTTTTTAGAAATTGAACCTCCCAGTTTCATCCAGGACAATGCTAGTGATAACACTGGCAAGCTAAATGGGCAAGCTACACTTCAATGGTGAACTATTATGAAAAGAATATTTGGAATAAAAAGGGTCGAGGGACCCTTCTTGCAGTGTCCAACTATTATGAAAACAATATTGGGAATAAGAAGGGTCGGCCAACCTCTCAATTACGAGGAAATTTAAAAAATAGAACACCTTGGAAGTTGTAACATATAAAAATGGTTTCTCCCGACTTCCGTTTCCCGACAAGAAGGATCAACCGACCCTTCTTTTTGTAGTTATTTGTGACAACCTTTCTCCAACAATTCGGCCATATCCATAATGGAGAACACAAGAAGGATCGACCGACCCTTCTTGCAGTGGCAAACTATTATGAAAAGAATATTTGGAATAAGAAGGGTCGAGCGATTGTCACGCCCCCATTTTGACCCCCCTTTTGCATTAAATCGTGAATGATGTAAATATTGTAACTTAATCATGGTGAGGAGCTCAAGGCCAAGGCCCCACCACTGATTTAGCATTTTATGTACTGGAAATTAAAGAGATAGATGCCTATGGTTCTTGTGCTAGAAGGGCATGATGTAAATGAGACATCATGTAAATACGAATTTAATGAAAGATACCCACAACCAGCTACGCAATGCAACAAAGAGATGGGGGCATGATCTTTACAAGGAATAGGGAGAGAAAATAACCAAACCCTTGAGCCAATGGTGTTAATCCATGTGTCAATGGGGAAACCCATAAACCACCAACTACCCATTTTGTCTCATGCACCCAATCATTTAATTCTTCCAAAGATTGGTTGGGGTAGTTATTGTCTTGGGATTGGAGAAGTATGGCAGCCAGATTTTCGTGCATGGGCAAGCCATCAACCTGAAAATCGTATTTTTGGCTTGCTGGGCAAGAAAACCCCCACGAAATGTTGCCTAAGGCAATTCCTCATGCATTACGTCCTTCCTCTCACGCAGACTGAGCTGACTGGAAGTTATCCTCACGTTTTTCACCATAACCCTGCATTTTTCCATGCCCAGGAACTCGTTTTTGGTATTTTGCAGCAGCTGGGGAAGGAGGGACGCGATTTTGGACTGAGGGAGAGGTCGTTTTTGCCCTTGGGGCGTTTTTCTGGAATGGGTTGCTCTCCTAGTCGAATTTTCTTAGTTGCCAATTCGTTTTGAGTCTACCCACGTTTTTCTGAAGCTCAGGAAACCCCACCTCATTCCACTGTTGAAACGTTTTTCTCATGCTCAGCAAGTGTAGTTTTGCTGTTATGAGCATCCTTGTTTGATTTGAACCTGTGAGCAGGAGCTTCAAGAGTGGAAGAGGACAGATTTGGCTTGATGAGCCCAGTGAAGTATCCATAGCTTCATGGTTGAGCCACTAGCCTAGTAATTCACCTCTGCCCATCTCTTAGCAGCCTGAGAAACCCAACTGCTAGTTGGCTTGGCCGATTCTGGCATATCTTTGGCTATGTGAGAGCCCGTTTCCCCTTTTCCTTGTGGAGATCATGCCCAGCTCAGGGGTGGCAGTGGTGCTGAGAGATTAAGGAGTACACTGGCCTACGGTTTGGTGGAACATTGCAGAAGCATAGCTAGTCGCTCAGGGACCACTTGGTTTAAAGATAAGTATTGTCATTTGCTATTTTTGCCATGTCTACACTTAATGGCTATCATGAAAATGCTGGATCTGTGTTAATTCTGCACATGATTTACTTTCGCTGTGCTTTTAAAATATTTATGCATCTTGATATCTCCATTATATTATGTGAATGATTATGAAATAAGTTTATGGGGCTGGATGCCCAGTTTTAGCCTCACAATCCTCTCCATTGCACTGGTATGATGGGTGGGGACGTGACAGCGACCCTTCTTGCAGTGTCGAGCGACCCTTCTTGCAGTGTTGAACTATTATGAAAATAATATTAGGGATATGAAGGGTTGGCCGACCTTTCAATTATGAGGCAATTTTAAAAATAGAACACCTTGGAAGTTTTAAAATATAAAAATGGTTTCTCCCGACTTTCGTTTTCCGACAAGAAGGATCGGCCACCCATTCTTTTCGTAGATAATTGTGAAAACCTTTATCCAACAATTCAACTATATCCATAATAGAGAAGACAAGAAGGATTGACCGAGTCTTCTTGCAGTGTCAAACTATTATGAAAAGAATATTTGGAATAAGAAGGGCTGGCCAACCCTTCATTTATGAGGGAATCGTAACAATAGAACACCTTTGGGAAAGAGCGGCTGCTCTTTCTCTAAGAATACTTCCACTTGCCAGCATAGTCTTTGAAACAAGACATCTATAATTTTTTTGTTTAAATGTTGATATCTAGTATCCCAGGGTGACACGTGGAACGATCATATTGTGACACATGGCATATTTTATTTGGTACATTGAATATTAGAAATATAGTTTAATTATAATATTAGCTCGTATAGAATATTTTCTCTTATGAGCACCGCTGAATTTGGCAATTTGAGTATATTGGATCATATTTTAGTATTTCGGTAGTTACTATGAGGATAATTACTTGATTTTAAGTGCAGCGGATAAACCACTTCTAAAAGCTAATTATTCTTAAGCACAATTAACTAGTAATTAAGGTGTTAATTACAACACTTAACAACA
The DNA here is from genome assembly GCA_027924585.1 of Larix kaempferi. Lineage (NCBI taxonomy): Eukaryota > Viridiplantae > Streptophyta > Pinopsida > Pinales > Pinaceae > Larix > Larix kaempferi. The sequence continues at coordinate 6,976,051 of BSBM01000307.1, read as the reverse complement.
GTTAGTGGGCAAATGACTACACTTATCACAAATTCAATTTTGTAACAAATAACCATCCATTATCAATCCCAATGGCTATAAGTTGTATCTTTCTTTTTATAAAACTTTTATTGATGAAAATGAAAAAATACAACTTTTTGTTGACCACGTGGAAATTTAGAAACACAACAATTTTGTTGCTTAAAACTGCCACATAGGAAAATTTAGAGACCAATTTTGTCTACTATCAACCCTTGAGAACATCCATCATTCTGAACACTATTCCCCAAGTTTACTCCTTGTGCCTTGACTGCTGCAAGGCCCTTCTCGTCTATTCTAATTATTTCTCCTGCCCATCCTTGCCTTGGTTACCATGCCCATATGATGCTATTTACATCGATCTTCATATTTTTTTCTGCACCTACAACCCATTGTTGTTGTCTATCTAATCATTTTCTGTACAAGACCTTCAGATCCTTCGATGCTCTTGTTGGCTTCCACCATTGCATGTCTACTTTGTAAGACCCAACAGTACTAGCATCTGACTCCTGATAAACATCACCAATCACCTTACCCAACCAGATGGCACAATCTGGGTCTGGTGATTGCACAATGACCATTTGGCCCTTTACAACATCCACTCTTGGAATGAATTCATCTCTAGGCTTGTTGCATAGCGGTCCAACATAGCAATCCTGCAAAGCAGGAACATTTTCCTTCAAATAGGCATCCATATAATTTCATGTTTAGATCTTGTAGGTTCACTATGAATATCATGGCTTGTCGATGGCCAAAAGTTAGTTGATGACTGATCAACACTCGCAAAGGGACTGTCCAAAGCTTTATATACAGCCTCCCAATAATTTAACTTGGGACTCCAAAATTGTTCACCTCCCTTCTCAATCCCTCCATTCCAGAATGAAATATATGTTTCTAGTCCTTTTTTTTATTTCATCAATGTCCGAAGGACTTTTTGATTGCAGATTTAATAACCTAGGTTGTCCCACTGGAAACTCTGCTCTACCATCTGGAAATGACCTCAAGATTTTAAGAGGAGACGACCAATATTCATCTCGAAGTGATGCCTTCCATTGCATGACTGGAATGTCATCTATGAGCTGAAATTTAAAAAACTGGCATTTTTTTATACCGACGATCTTGGCATTTCCATCCAAAAGGTGGGGTATCAAAAAACTCTTAAAATCGTAAAGTTCATCAATTATATAAGGGACAAAGGAATTTTGATATTCACATGTCCTATACGTATCCATAATTTCTGGGAGAGAAAATATATCCTTGCGTATTAGCTTTACTGATAACATGCCAAAAGTTCCATCTATGTCTTCATGGGTGTGTCCGACTAGGAGGAATCCAACTTCAACTTTCTCGAACACTCTCCTTGCTGTTAAAAGAGATAAAAATGCAAATACAAATCGGTTTTTGTTATCGCCTGAACAATTATCCATTTGCAACAACAATATATGTGGTATTTTTCTATTTGGCATGCATTGATTAATACCATCAACACACATTACATCATCTTGCATTACATCTTATCTGTATATCGAACACTTTTCATATGAGTCTGATTGCAATAGAGCATCATGAAATTGGTTCTTAAATGTTCTGCCTTTGTAGAGAAAATCACCATACTTATCAACCACTAGTTCTTCAAGACACTTCAAGCATTTAACCAAGCATGTCACAGTGAAATTCGATCCCATCTCTAAAAATGAGAGGCTAAAATGACCAAAACCCCCAGTCTGGTGCCCATGAGTCAACATTCTAGTCAATGATATGGGAAGATTCATAACATTACTAAATTTTTTTTCCTTCTTACCCATCCTTGGAATGGAAGTTTTTGACTTATCCATTTTGTCATGGACAATACTGAGATAAGTCTTCGGATTTTGCTGGGAAGCCGACTTGTGAGCATAATAGAGTTGGCGACAACTTGAGACGTATTTACTATGGGCATCCTGATTTGCTTGCAACTTTTCCACCTCAGCTGGATCAGTGGTCCCCTTAAGCTTGTCCAGTATTCTAATGCACTAATTACACCTTGCAAAGTTGTTTGATTTAGAAATTTTAACATCTGGAAAATCTTCTCTCATCACCTTGCTAAAGGAGGATTGTGATACTGGAGGCAAACCGATTCTTGTGATTTCATCATTAGCTATTTTTCATAGTAAACCATGGGACATATTAGCGGGCAATAATTTAAAGGTTTTTCTTGTTCCATCTTTACTGATTATTCGTGTAAGATGTGGAGATTTGTCTGAATTCTCTACTACAATTTTATTAATAGTAGCGACCAGTGCAGTAGTGTTCGCCCTGGATTTTTCCAAGCCACTGTTACCGTGCATAGCTCTCACATCACCATTCATGAACATTCTTTTATAATTGAAGAAATTGCTTTTTTTATCCGATGGCATTTATACCATGCATTTTGACAGACGTCTACTATGTCTAATCTCATTGTAAACAAGCTTCTTTGGCAACAGGAGCATTTGATCCCAAAGAATTCATAACAAACTGTCTTTTTGAATTTCCATTCATACTATCAAATTTCTTCGCACATTCAAATATCAATCCACGTGGAATTTTTGATATACAAATATTTGAGCAACAATGTTCGGTGCCAATGTTTGAAAGGAATGCACCCATATTTATTGCAAGCCTGTAAGGTTTCGATCTCGAATTTCTTTCGAAAATTTTAGTTCCAGAATTGCAGGCTTTCTGCTTTATGAAATTGTATGGCCTTGTTCCATTACCTTTAACATTTATATATTCACAATGAGGAGTACCTAGAAGGACCATCTGTAAAGGACATTCTTCAAAAACTTTCCAAAAGTTGACCATTTCTTCATCTGCTTTCTTTTTTAGTAAAACATCCAAAGGAACATTATTGAGGTCAAGCAAATTGTTTGCAGGCCATCTTATAAGGGATCCTTCAAATACACCACAATCCTCACAATTGCAGAAGACTTTATGAACTAAAATACCAAACTCACCAGCATCTAGTGCTTTGAATTGTACAATCTCTCCCTAAAAAACAGTTGACACTATTTCCTGAGCAACATACCGTGGCTTTAATGAACATTGATGTATCAAATTAATTGTCTGTCCCAACAACCTTTCATTGTGCTTTTCTCTTAATACTTTCAAAGTAGATTCAAATTGATTATTGTTGAAAGTTTTTGCAATAGAAAGCAATGTTTATGTATTAAAGTCGACGATTCTTTTAATTGGCCATACAACAAAAGCTCCACTGCTCAACCCTGGACAACATGCCATACAAAAAAACACCACTTCATCCACCAAAATACCAAAGTTGAAGTCACCCAAAAATGTTCCCCCAACAAAATCACTCCAACTCACATTTTTACAACACCTATGGAAATGAAATCCTTTCTTTTTGAATAGTTATGTAACACCTTAACTTTTCTCATAATAAAAGAAGATTTATTCTCAGTTGTTAAGATATGTGCTACACTCATTGAAGTAGAAGCCTGTATATCATTGACCTCATTCTCAGTTGTTATGATATGTGCTACACTTGTCGAAGTAGAAGCTGGTATATCATTCACCTCATTCTCGCGAAGAGCAGACCCAATCTGGTTAACGATCTCAGATATAGGCCATTGAATATAACCACCAACTGCTTCTGACAATGTATTTGCACCTTCTGATCGATAGGGCAATGGAAGACTTGCATTTAAAGACTTGGTAACATTTACAATGATACATCCGTCCTTAATTCTGATATTATGCAAAAATTTTCTTTTTGGAAAAGAGATTCCTTCAACAACTTTCAATCCATTCAAAAGTAGGTCGACACATTGTTGAGTACCAAAATCCATTTCATAAACGATATTTGAAATATAAAATAACAGGACACATTGTTCAGAACCAAAATCCACTTCAGAAGCGTTTTATGAAATATAAAATAACAGGAGCACATTAACAAGCATATTTATTTTAAACAAGGATATAACATACATTATAATATATATAAAAATGTCTGTCCGGACTTCCAAAATTCCGAATGGTAGGATCGACTCCCCTTCTTGTAGAAGAAGCGAACACAAGACGGATCGAAAGACTCTTCTTGCAGTCGTGAAAGATTACGAAAAGAATAATGGGTAGAAGAAGCTTCTCCCGCCCATTCATTTATGACGGAATATTAAAAATATTCAACCTACGAATGCTAGGTCATCAATACATGTATTTCCAAAATTGTTAACAAGGGAAGAATACTGAACACAACAAGGGTCGGCTGACCCTTCATTTACGATATAAATTTAAATATATTTCATCTATGAATGCTAGGCCGTCAATACATGTATTTCGAAAATTGTGAACAAGGGAAGAATACTGACACAACAAGGGTCGGCCTACCCTTCGTTTACTATATAAATTTAAATATATTTAATCTACGAAGGCTATGTCGACAATTCCCAACTTCCAACTTCTACTGTAAATAGTAGGGAATCGACCCGGACATCATCTAAGTTATAACATATAAAAATGTTTGTCCCGACTTCCATTTTCCAAAGAGAAGAATCGGTCGCCCCTTCATTTAGGAGATAATTGTGAACAATTATATCTAGCAATTCATCAATATCCAGAATGGCGAAAGAAAGAAGAATCAACCGACCCTTCTTGCATTCTAGAACTATTATGAATACAATACTGGGAAGAAGAAGGGTTAGCCGCTCCTTCTTCTTTTTTGTATGTAAGAAGTATTTGTATTAAATCAAAGAGGAGTTACAGAAGGAACAAGCTGTCCGAGAGTCAGACTTGTTCATCAAAATAGGCCATCTAACTACTAACCCATAGACTCCAGCATCATTAACGTTGCAGTAGACAATTATCACTAAAATATATAAGATGCTTTCATTCAACTGACCATCCCTATCCTCAGAAGCTTTGGAACAACAAAAATCACTACCTATCCAAAAATTCGTTGAACCGCTGATATTCTTAGCATAGGCATGCAGGCCCGAAATAAAAAAGCAGAGCAAAATGCTACTACACCCATTAGGCAAGATATACATTTAGGAAAAGACAATCTAGCTTAACAGCCGACCCTCCCTTAATAAAAAGACTTGCAGTTTGGAAAAACGATTCTAGATCAAGCATAAATGGATAATGTAATGAGCATCAGGAGAGGTCCTTGGATGGGGGAAGCTAGAAGACGAAGAAGGATATGGGGGAGGCCATAGCTCCATTGCTTGGAGAAGAAAATCCAGCTTCCCGTTCAACGCATGAGTCTCCTCTAGGTTACGCTGCACCATAAGTTGCAGCGCTGCTTCCTCTCCAGGGTTTTGTATGTCGCGGATGGCTAAATCGATAAGGTTCTTCATCATTTAGTAAAGGGCTACCGTGCGCTCATATAGACTAACACGCCCATCCGTATTGCCTGGATCCATAATCCAGTTCTTCAACTATTTGTGCTCCCCTAGTAGCGTCTCCCTATTCAACCTCAGCAACCATTGATGCTCATAATCACGGATATCCCTCTGAATCTCCCTAGGGACGTTAAGAACCAAAGCATTAGCCTCTTGGAAAGCATGCTTACATGCTCAAGAAAAGCCACCACCTGGCTCCCCTAAGGACTCCCCACGGCTTCTCTTCCTAAATTTTTGACTTGTATCAGTATCTACCTCCACTTGGAAATTGATATCTGCCGGATCTTCCAACTTTCTACCAGATTCTTTCTCCATAATCAAACAAACAAATAGAGCTTGCATGCATGCGAAGGAATAGATATGACGATCCCAGATGCCACCTTGCTCCTTCATATAAACACATTTTCCATCTACTGTCATGATTAGGCTGGTACCTCCTATTAACTGAAGGAGGTATAGCGGGTGATGCTCACCCTTACAAACACTCACTGCTCTTAAATTTTCTTTCATCATTCCCCCACCCGAGGTACTCCCACCAGGCTTGGAGAAGACTGCTCCGGATCCACTTAATAAAATGAAAAGACAAATCATATCCCAAGTTTTAAATATCGGCATGAACCACAGCATGAAATGAGGGCTACGTGTCCCGGCCAGCTTCGCCTGATGTAAGCTCGCATGTTCGGCACAAAAGATCATCATGTCATTGTCCTGGGTAGATCTGCAGCTATCCTGAACAACCAAGTCTGTTAGATCCTCCCACGTATTAGCATTGGTTTCCATGTGAATCCCACTACCGGACATCAGCTAATTTATTGCCACTGCATTTGACATGGGTGAAAGAATTCACCAAACCCTGAGAAAATAAAGATGACAGGTCTTCCAATTTACCTTCCAACTGTCAGGACGATGCCACCTTGGAACTAGATTGAACCTATGAATAATAATGAGCATGGCTAAGTTATAACATATAAAATTGTTTTCCCAACTTCTCTTTTCTGAGAAGAAGGATCGTTTAGTAGATAATTGTGAAAACCTTTATCTAGAAATTGAATGATATCCAGAATCGCAAAGACGAAGAAGGTTCGACCGACCCTTCTTGTAGTCTCAATCTATAACGAAAAGAATATTGGGAAGAAGAAGGATCGTCTACCCCTTCTTTTATGAGGGAATTGTAAAAATAGAACTTGGAGAAAGAGTGACCGATCTTTCTCTGTGAATTGTGAAAATAGAATTTGGAGAAAGAGTGGCCGATCTTTCTCTGTGGATATTTCAACTTTCCATCAAAATGTGAGAAGCAATGTTCCTATGAAATATGTGTTTGGAGTGCAGATATCTACTTTAGCCACTCCGAAAAACTTATCCCTCGAAGAAGGAGCAGACGCTCTTTCCCCTCAGCATCTACTTCCAACACCTCGAAATGGAACAACCTGGAGAAAGAGCGACCTCGCTTTCTATGACAAAATTTTGACTTGATAACAAACTCTTTGTAGCAAAAATTCTGTAAATTTTTTCCTTCAAGTGTCGAAATCTAGTCTCCAGGGTGACACGTGGAATGCTCAGATTGTTCCATGTGGCTTTTAGATTTCAGTAATGACAGCCTGCAAATTTCCTTCCTTTCTTTGTTAATTGTTATTTCCAGTAAATCTTTTCCATTTTGTTATTCTTCATGCTTAGATGAAAGTAATCTTAAATCAGAATTCATATGTTTATGCTCTAGTTTACTGCATCTAAGTATTCACCAATTTTCTTCTAAAATTGATATTGGATTCATTTATGACCAATGCCCAATATTAATGGACTGTTTTCTTTTCTTCATTATCAACCTGCAAACTAAGACAAACAACGGTATTCACCAATTTTCACGAATTTTCGGCTAAAATTCACTTAGTTTTAAGAACATTTTTATCAGCTTTATCTCTTCAAATAATTTCCTTGGTATCGTATGCAAGGCTCAAATGTGTTCTCATTGCATCCAACAATTTGAGTCATAAGCCACATCCAACTACCCAATACATGGGACTTTTCTATTAACTGCAAAATGATATTAAAATGAAAAAACATGTTTCAATTTTCTGAGTTCATTTGTCGTTATCTTTTCCCAACAAACCTAGACAAATGCTAGAGGATTTGCAGAAAACAATATGGAATATATGAAAATAATACGCTACACCACCAGACAAAAAATGTATGCAAGCTGGCGGCAATCCTGTAACGCACGATTTTGCAAATACAATGATGTGAATTCATATTAATGGATTGTAAGAAGATAACTACCCAGAATTGAAGGAAATAAATTCTGGAAATCTGAAGAAGACAGACAAGGGTGGAAGGAAATCTGAAGAATCTAAAACGTTCAGCGACTTTAAATTACTGTGAACTTGAAACTATCATTGCATTGATTTTTGACAACCATGGAAGATATGGATTTTTAGCCCAGAGGCTAAATAAGCATTCTCTGTTAAAAATTTAGATTTATGGTTTGAATAATATAAATACATGCCAATTGAAAAACTAGCAGTCAATTCTTCAAACCAATCTTACTGCTCTACCCGCCCAACACTCTTCTCAGTTCCACCTCAGCAAAAGCAAACCTCGGTCCTCATAGAAAACAGAGCTCCAAACTCACAACCGCAGAGAGTTTGAACTTTAAGTTTCAATCGGGATATCATCACACAGTATCAATGCAGAAAAGTTTGTGACATTAATTATCACAGTGTGGCGGGATATCATATGTAAGTCGTGACACATAAACACAATCCATCATAAACTTGATGGGATTATTCACACGAGTGATACAGTCCATCATTTACCATTAGCGCCGTATAAACCATTTTAAACGGCGGAAAAGATCACCTCCATGCCAATGTACAAACCATTTTAAATGGTGGAAAAGATCACCTCTGCCAATGTACAAATGATTTTAAATGGTGGAAAATATCACCTCTACCAACGTACAAACCATTTTAAATGGCGGAAAAGATCAATCAAGCGGCGAAAGATCAAGGGTCCCACGTCAGTTTTGCATCCCCAACATGCTTACTAGGATGGAGGGATGGGTGGTTGCAGAATCTGAAACCGCTCTCCACGTGACAGCACCACATGATTTTGCAAGTTGGAAGGGTGGTAAGTAAAACCACCTTCCTCCATTTGCAAAACCACGTTCGCCCATCCTTCATGGTCGCTGGCACGTGTGGATATGATGTGGTCGGTCCCTTATATTACAGTTGTAACCAGAACCAAAGAGTCTACCTTATAGTTGATTATATAAGGCAGACTCTTTCTAAAGTGGAGAATTTTAGAATTTATAGTCCCTATAGTTGTGGCTATATGTATAAAGTTTTCAGTTTCGTGCCAACTATGATTAAAATGTATTAGAATATTATATGTTTACAAGACATTCTATGCTAGGGTATTTGCAAAGGTGTATAAATAATTAATTTAAATTATTATAAAATAAAAATCAAGATAATTTTTATTTAAATGTAATATATGAATTTAGTTCTAAAGTATGATTTAAAACTATTTCCAATTAGTGAAAAGTTTATTTTTTTATTCATAAAGTAAATAGTAAAATATATAATTTAATTTCCTTTATTTAATATATAAAAGTCAAAATAGATTTTCATTTATTATTGTTTTCGGTAATTGCAATTCAACGTAGGGACAAGTGAATACTTTAGAATTGGTGGTAGATAGAGATTAGTGCACCAACTCGACAAGGTAGCACGAAATAGACTTTTACTGCAGCTTAGTTTTCTATAGAATTTTTTTTAGTCAATCATGTATATGTATGGGTGTGAGGCAATAGGAATGTCGTTAACAACCCACATGACAATCATGAATGCGTGTAAGCACCTGGTGAAGGGAACGCGGAAGAAAAAGTCCTGAAGTTCCCAATTTTAGAGGGTAGAAGTTCCCAATAAGTTCCCAACCATCCAGAACAGTTCCTGTCGGATTTGGAAAGTTTCCTACAATCTGCTACTCAGGTTTAATCTTAACCTGTTTCTTTTTTCCTTGACCCGTTGACACCTGTACAATCTGCTGCTCAGATTTTTCCACTTTCTGCCTTTTGGGAGCTCTTTCTATGTCATCATCTATATCCATGACATGAATATTTTCCAACTTGCTGGTTTCCCCAGAGCCACTGGCAAGGGGTATAGTTTCTTAAACCACTGGGACCACGATGGAGGAGGTAGGTAGTGGAGAATTGGCTTTTGGTACAATGGAGGTGGAGTCATCCTGTACATATACCTCCATCTGCTCTTTGCCATGATATTCTAGCCAATTTGCACCCCCAGCAAGACCTGCAAGCTCAAAATGTTCAAAACCCTTTCTATTGCTTTCTTTCCTTGGTTTGAAGCCCTATGTATGGCATCATACCTTCAATGGTTGTAAAAGCTTCTACCTGATGAATTCCATGTAAATAGTCTAGGGCTTAGAAAAGCGCGTAGTGCATAAGGTGCATGGGCAAACCCATAAACTCCGATTGTTGTGTTGTGTTGTAAGAGGAACATATCATCCTTATATGTTCTGGAGCAAATAGGTTTTTCAAGCCGTCCAATTGTAAGATCTACTTAGGGTCATGGATCTTTGTCCCCGTTTAACTTCCAGGGCCTTCAGCAGACTTCATCCTTCAAGTGCTACCTTCCATGTACCTTAGATCCATGAAACCATTGTGCACCATCGATCTCGCTCGTCCACCGTCGATCTCGTTCTCGCCCACATCTTGACCGTCAAAAGGTGCAGCGCCTACCATGGGCGTAGATTTGGACAACGCCGATGCTCCCTGCACGTTCAATCTGCGAACAAATCTTCAATCGTAGATCTTAACTCCGCCAAATCTACAAAGTTGCAATCCGCGGGGCCTACCAAAAGTTCACAGATTTGGAAAGTTAGTTTTTTCGTGCACTTCAAAATCGCAAACAAATTAACCACCGTAGATCTTCCTTTATTCCCGTTGATCTAATTCCGGATTTGATATATATAACACTCACCAAAATCTTCCAAATGTGTTTCACCCTTCTCGCTTCATATTTGAACAATTATTTCTTAATTAAAACTTTATTTCTAGGGTCATCATTTTCAAAAGTCATTCCATAACCAATTAATGTTTTCCCAAGGATGCTAAACTTGAGAACTAAATGAGATCACCTTATTTGTACATAAATTCCAAACATATAACAAATTAATTCTAACTTCCGGTTAATAAAAAGTAGATCTATCTCCACCAATTTCACTCTATGTGATATCCAAATATTAACTTTATACACACGTTAAATTCATTTACTCAATAAGAACCATGTTTATATTTACTCAAGCATATATTCTATTACACAAGGTATTCACAATCCTTAACTTTATTTGCCGATAAATGTTATATATTAGTGAAGAAGATACTCATTTATACCAATATTCGTAGTAAGGAACCTGATCTACACCCTTCATCTGTGCGCCTATATAACATTGATCGGGCCTTTATAATTTCTCCCTTATCACCAATGTTAAAGCTTAGGATATTTTATTATTTCATTCACACATTGCAAATTCGGTATCAATGTTTTAATTATGACGTCAGCCATGCAATGTCAAGTAGCTGGGCTCTTTAATTCCCCTGCCCCCGACTTCACCTCATCCTGCCTGGAAACAATTCACATGGATCTTCAACGTGCGAAGATCAGGGTGCCAGGTTCACGCTACTATGTTCTGTCATGGCCCTCTGCACTACGCATTTGCACTCACCTAGTTCTGCTCCAGGCTCCTCGTGCTCCATTTCTCCTCACGCTCTCGGTTACCTAGGTACACCTGTAACATCTTCTCATTGGATCCCATGGGAAGGACAAAGGGTCAGACCAGGCAGGGCTACGGTGTTGAAGTCTCACTTTCAGTCCGTTTACTGATTGATAACTGGGAGGCTAGGATAATTGCGGACATTATGGCTAACAGGAATTAGGAGCAGACCTGGGACCCCTATTGGATTGTAAAGAACATGCTAGGCCAGCTTATGGAGGACATGCAGACAAATTGGAGCTCTCCTCACCATGCCACCCAAACTCTGCGGGCTACTCTGCCAAACATGGCGGCCACCCTCGCCACCCTGGAACACATGCTCAGTTGGGACTCCTATGCCACCACTCGTCCCTTGGGCCACAACGGTCATCCTGGGAACAATACACCTAGTGCCACCATGTCTGCTGTGACACCTGAAGCCACCTTTGGAACTCTAGCCACTCCTCTTGGCATGGATAAGTCCAACCCAGGGGGTAGCATGTCGGTTTTGACACGCAGCATGGACCCCATTCCCTCCACCTTGGGCTCGATCCTGGCCAAGCGTACATGCAGTCAGCCGACTGGTTTCGTTCCTGTCATGCCCCGAAAGACGATGCCCTTGCCGGTCAAGCTCCCTGCTCAGGGCACTTTGTCCTTCTGCGAAAACTACTCTACCTCCCGTGAGAGCTACGTTGACACCTGAGATTGCTGCTTCGACACATGGGAATGCTGCTCCAACACCTGCAAGCGATTGGAAGGACACGGATTACTACAGCTACCCAATTCTGGAGGAGACATCTTCGGATGCAGAAGACTGAGGAGGTTCTTCTGATGTCTCTCTCTTACTTTTTGTCTATTTTGGTTCTGCCTATGACTGCAAGTTTTTTGTTTGCCTCTATGGCCATGACTACTACTGATATTCACCCTAGTTTCCCTACAATGGGCAGGGTTTTTTTGTATAGTTCGATTTTGAATGCTGATATCTATGGCTGGCACCTCTAGATAAGACCACAGCTGACTGTAATATCTATTGTATTTTTATTAGCTTAATATAAATCTACATCTTTACAAAAAAAAAATTCTCCCCCATCAGCAATGTTAAATCTTAGGATCTTTGATTATTTTATTTGCGCGCTGCAAATTCATATCTAGAGATCCCATTAGACAACCGAGGCCTTACCCCTCGTTTTATGGACCTGAACCCCTCAAATCGTCTAGGGAAAAACTGGTGCAAACAATAAGATTTTAGCTTAAGGATTGAAGCACATACAAGATTATCCTGTTATAAAATGCTAATTGGAAAATTGGCATTAATTTAATAACATATGTTGATCATTTGCAGAAATAGATAAATGATTTAAATAAACAAATTCATTTAAAACATGAAAACATAGATCATAAGTCAAGACACATCTAAACTACAGAACAATGTATTAATTGTGATTGCAAACTAAATCAGTGTATTTCAACATAAATCAAACAAATTTGATAAATTAACAAAACATATATCTAGAGAAAACTAACTGTGTTTCTTCAAGGGTGCAAAAAATTACAATCTCTTAATGAATCAGAGTATCTCCAGTCCTCTTTCTGTGAGTTTCTCCCCCCCTTAAATAATAATTACCAATTACATACAAAGGGTAAACTTCCCAACAACTCATCCACAACCTTCAAATCAAACTAACCAAGCTTCCGCATTGCGGATTGCGGGTTGCGAAAAGCACAAAATTTGGAGAAAATTTGTGCTTTCCGCAAATCACAAAAGCACAAAAAAATCAATTCATTTTCTAAAGGGAAAATTACTAACTGGACATAAGAAAGAGATCATCAATGGACCTTTGGAGTGGGATCATCAATCACTATGCTATCAAGCAAATCAACAATTGCCTGAGAGACTTCAGTGACCTCTTGTGTTATAGATAGAGCATGGAAAAGAGATCAATCGCAATTGCGGGTTGCAGAATAAAAATATATCAAATCTATTAATTTTGAAAGGGAAATTATTAATTTGGTTGTGGAATTGCGGATGTGAGAATTTAAACTTGAGCGGTTTAATGTTTCCGCCATCCGCAGTCGGGATAAAAGACAACTTGGAGAAAGAAGACGAAGCCACTCTTTCTCTGAGAATATTTCCACTTACCAGAAAATTGTTTGAAGCAATGTAAAGTTATTCAACCTACAAGGCTAGATATTAAATTCATTTATATCCAAAATGGTGAGCACTACGAAGGAAGTGTAAACATATTTTATCTACAAAGGCCAGGCTGAGAATTCTGGAACTCCAGCTTCCGCTTTAACTATTTGTGATCCGCCCATTCGTTTAGTGGATAATTTTGTAAAAATAGACAACTTGGAGAAAGAGCGCCGCTGTTTCTTTTAGAATATTTCCATTTGCAAGCAAATTGTGCAAAGCAATGTAAACTTATTGAACATACGAAGCCTAGACCGTCAATTGATTTATATCCAAAACGGTGAGCTCAACAATTCACCTATATCCAGATTGGCCAACACATGAAGGATCAACCCACCCTTCTTGCATCCTAGAACTATTATGAATAGAGTTACGGGAAAAAGAAGGGTTGGATGCCCCTTCCGTTATGAAGGATTTATAAAAATAAACAACTTGGAGAAAGAGTGGCCGCTCTTTCTTTGAGAATATTTCCATTTGCAAGCAAATTGTGCAAAGCAATGTAAACTTATTCAACCTACAGAATACTTACCACAAGAAGGATCGACCAAGCCTTCTTGCATCCTAGAACTTTTATGAATGGTTATGGGCAAAAGAACGTTCGGAAACCCCTTCCTTTACGAGGGATTTGTAAAAATAGACAACTTAGAGAAAGAGAAAGAGTGACTGCTCTTTCTCTAAGAATACTTCCACTAAAAAATGTAAAATTATTCAACCTACGAAGACTAGACCATCAATTCATTTATACCCATAACGGTGAACACTGGTAGAATGCTTACCACAACAAATGTTCGGCCGACCCGTCATTTACGAGACTACTGTAAACAAATGTAATATATGAATGCTAGTCTGAGAATTCTCGACTTTCAACTTCCGCTGTAAATAGTAGGGATCTGCCACTTCGATTAGTAGATAATTTGGTTGCGGAATTGCGGATGTGAGAATTTAAACTTGAGTGGTTTAATGTTTCCGCCATCCGCAGTCGGGATAAAAGACAACTTGGAGAGAGTAGAGAAAGCTGCTCTTTCTCTGAGAATATTTCCACTTACCAGAAAATTATTCGAAGCAATGTAAATTTATTCAACCTACAAGGCTAGACCGTCAATTCATTTATATCCAAAACGGTGAGCACAACGAAGGAAGTGTAAACATATTTAATCTACAAAGGCCAGGCTAAGAATTCTGGACTTCTGAGAATTCTGGACTTCTGAGAATTCTGGACTTCTAGCTCCCACTGTAAATATTTGTGATCCGCCCATTCGTTTAGTGGATAATTTTTAATAGCCTTATTCAGCAATTCACCTATATCCAGATTGTCTAACACAGGAAGGAGCAACCAACCCTTCTTGCATCCTAGAACTATTATGAATAGAGAAGAAGGGTTGGTTGCCCCTTCCGTTATGAGGGATTTGTAAAAATAGACAACTTGGAGAAAGAGTGTCACTCTTTCTTTGAGAGTATTTCCATTTACAAGCAAATTGTGCAAAACAATGTAAACTTATTCAACATATGAAGGCTAGACCGTCAATTGAATTATATCCAAAACGGTGAGCTCAGGAATTCACCTATATCCAGATTGGCCAACACAGGAAGGATCAACCCACCCTTCTTGCATCCTAGAACTATTATGAATAGAGTTACGGGCAAAAGAAGGGTTGGCTGCCCCTTACATTATGAAGGATTTGTAAAAATAGACAACATGGAGAAAGAGCAGCCGCTCTTTCTTTGAGAATATTTCCATTTGCAAGCAAACTGTGCAAAGCAATGTAAAATTATTCAACCTACGAAGGCTAGACCGTCAATTCATTAATACCCATAACGGTGAACACTGGTAGAATGCTTACCACAACAAGGGTTCGACCGACCCGTCATTTACGAGATTACTGTAAACAAATTTAATATACGAAGGCCAGTCTGAGAATTCTTGTCTTTCAACTTCTGTTGTAAATAGTAGGGATCTGCCACATCGATTAGTAGATAATTGTGAACACCCATATCCATCAATTCACCTATATCCAGAACGACGAACACAAGAAGGATCGAGCGACCCTTCTTGCATTTTTAAAACTATTATGATTAGAGTTATGGGAAGAAATAGGCCGGACGCCCCTTCAACTTGCCATCAAACTCTTTCGAGGAATCTTTTATAAATTTTGTTGTTAAAATGTCGAGATCTAGCTTTTAGGGTGACACGTGGAACGCTCAGATTGTGACATGTCGCATATTTGATTTTTATAGTACTTTCGCTATTGTTTAAAAGAATATTACAGATCTTAAAGGTACCATTTCAATATAAAGCTATGGATTTAAGTTATAGTAATTCCAATGCAAGAGCAGAAACATTGAGGGAAAAATAAAGAGATACATGACCTTCGATAATACTCTTTTTATAATAATCCTATTGATAATGTTTTATTAAAAATTATTGTTTTCAAACATGAAATTTAAGCCATATTTAGATATTAACCAACAAACATTATGCAAAGTAAATTAAGGTAATTTACAAACATTAGTACTTTGAAAATAGCTAAAATGCACTACCAAGATAAATATGGTTCATCCCTCAATCTGAAAAACGAAATAAAATATCATTTGTTAATGTGTCTCCTAGAGTTCTACATTCAAAGAGTTTTTCTTGAGTAAATAATCACTATGTCGAATTGATGGCCTGGATTTTTTGTTTTCCGTTTTTTAACCTATCATTCAAAAGAAATTCAAAACTTTATCTAAATTGAAAAAGAATAGATAAATCCAAACATAATTGATAAATAATAATCGATAAATAAGAGAGGTTAAGAATTTAGAGAAGAGCAAAGAATTAGAAAATTAATTAAAATTAATATTAAAAAAACTGCATATATTTTATTCAAGGAGGATCCGGACATATCACAGAGTTTAAATTTTTCAAAATGTAGGGTCGAGGACAAAATCTCTCCCCTGAACTAACACAAAAGTAAACCTAAAATAGTTACTGATACAAACTGAACAGAAGGGCCTTGGAAAAAATCCCTCACCTAAACTAACAGAAAAGTAAACCTAAAATATTAAATTTTTTAGTAAAATAACATGAGACCGTGCTGGGTGGGCCGCGTGGTTCTCTCAGGATGAGTCAATCTCCATTGGTTTCACCCCACCGGATGATCTTGAGGGAGTTTTGGCAGTTGACGGAGTACCGGCAGTTGCGGGAGTTGATGAGGGAGTTCCAGCAGTTGGAACGGGATTGTCCAGAACCTACTGAAGTAATTGGGCTCCCCTCGGCATTACCTTGATGTCTGGCGGGTTGATTTCGAATGGCTTCATCACGCTCACAGAGGAGGACTCAGATTCTCTCCATCAATTCGGTCTGGTTGCTTTCCATTCTTTGCTCCATCAAGTTTAGCCTAGTTTTCATGGTCTGTTGAATCTTGTCGATCCGCCTTTCCAGATTCTCCACTATGATGCGGGTGGCTTCATCGGTGAATTTGGTCCTTCCATGTGTGCTACTTTCTTCCATTATAAAACAAGGAGACTTTCCTGAAGAACTGCTGTAAGAAAGATTTCCTGAAGAATTGTTGTAAGAAATCTTTCCTGAAGAGCGGCCGCTATGCAGAGCAGTGGTTGGAATATGGAGACTTTCCTTTTCTCCAACTTTAACAACCAGCCGTGGAGGAGGGCCAGTGGACGGAGAAAGAGTCGAACACAGAGATAATTTAGAAAACGTTTTTAGCAAGCTAGATCAAATAGGAGCAGATCCTATTTAAACGAGTGGAAATGATAAAAAAAACTAGAACACGATCCAAAACCAGAACTCGGATCACACTAAATCTCCAGAGCCTTCAGAATGAAAGATCAAAGCAATTGAAAGACTGTTACAGTGGGTTATAGGACATTAAGGGTCAAAGACGTTATCCGAGAACTGGCAAACTTTACCCTTTGATTTAACTGATGGAACATATTGACGGAAAGGGTTCATAATTGGGCTCATAAACTTTTGAAGTCCACCGTCGATCTTGGATGGGGCGATCCAACACTACAGGATAGTTACATTGGGTTAAGTTATGCAGCTTTTAAAGCACAGGATATGATGCAAATTCTTTATGAAATCTATCTATGAAGATAAATGATGAATCGATTCCACTATAAGGATCCAATATTTTTTTTATGAAGAGGCATGATTTTCCTTGATAAAGTTCTCAAATAATAAATTTCTTTGAAAATATATATAAGCATACAGAAGCAAGATCTGAAAAGCAAGATCTGAAAAGCTGAAGTTAAAACTATTATAAATTAGAGGGTTGTTGGGTGGTTCTTCGAGCAGGTTGAGGCCTTCTAAGGGAATTGTTGCCTCCTTCTAGTCATGGGTAGAGATTTAGGGTGGTGGGGCATCCTTGTCTGTTTACAGCTAGAAAACCATGGGATTAAGTTCTCCATCAAGTTGGTGCTTGTAGAACAATTTTGTATATGATTACCTCATTAATAGGAAATCTTATTTTAAGCGCTTAGGTCTATTGGCATACGTTTGTAGCCCCCCTAAGGTAAGCTTACTTCCCTTATACTTTTTAAGCCTTCTTTGGACTCCAAAGCTCATGAAATTTACCCGATCGTTTTAGGTACTTGGGAAAAAAATAATGCTAAGAATGGGGTCCCTTTCTGCATAGATTTTGTACCTTGTCCCACCTGATGAACACCTTTCAAATTTGTCTTTCACATGATCCTGCCACCCTAATATGAATAAGAAGAATAATATTCGACTGCCATTGTATCACGGTTTCCATCAACCTATACGTGTATATATGTCCTTGTACCTGTATCATTGTCCATGTATCATTGTATTGATGTCACTATCGCAATCCATGTTCGTCACAAGGACACAATCATTGTCTGTGTCACAAGGCCACAAAAAATATCGATGTCACAATGCCAACTTGTACATGCCCTAAATTTGTTGTCCAAGAATGGCAGCAACTTCTTCCAAGATATACTTCAGATGTATAGCAAGACCATAAAGATGCCTCGCCTCCAAACAAGGTAATCAAATCCTAGAAATAATCACCAATAGACCTCATAGTACATTCAAAAATCTTAGAGGGATCTCATGCCAATATCATTACCATGGAATAATAATTCCAATACAATCACCAATAATAATATCTATGCCATTGGAGAGTGGTTTTTGATCATTTCTCATTTTGCATGTATTGGAGTGTTTACTCTACTTGCCTTAGTACCAATTTCGAGGGTGAAAGATTTCCTAATTGGGAATTGGAGAGGCCATTGTGCATTGGACCATGAGGACACATATTAAGAGGTTGTGGGACCCATTTGTGGCAAGATTCCCCACTACACTTGGCATGATTCTCTCACCAATTCGAGTTCAAGATGACATGTAACATACTTGGGGTAGTTTAAGAGGTATTGTTCATGGCATGAGTCATTTAAAGTCGAATTGGAGTGGAAGAATAAGTCCCATGGAAGAGGAAGAGGCATCTTAGAAGAATTGTGACACTTGGGCTAAATTCCCTAGCCTCTAGTATGACAAAAATGATGAAGATGCTATGACACCTATGACACAAATCAGACATGAATGCTGAGATCTGAAATATATGACATGTTAGGGATAAAAATAGCATCCAAGAAGGTGCACAAGGGAGTTAGGGAAGACAAAGAGACACCCATTCGAAATGAGGGAACTAGGAATTGTTGGACAAGTCACACACATTGGAAACTCTTCCCAAATTGAGTTGGAATGAATCCTTTAGAAGGAATTCATAAAAGTTTATAAAAGTCACAAGAACAAAGAAGGAGAGTATCTTTTGATCATTTTTATTTGCATATTTGCAATTTAGAGAGCTTGTACCTTGTCCATGCTAGTGGAGTGTTTACTCTACTTGCCTTAGTACCAATTTTGAGGGTCAAAGATTCCCATCCTAATTGGGAATTGGAGAGGCCATTGTGCATTGGACAGAAAACCAGAAAACCAGAATTTGACAGAAATTGCAGATCCAAAATTCACAGGTCACTTTTGAGGGGTAAATTTTTGGAGTTTTCAAAATCTGAGAACACCAGCTTGCTCGCCTTAGTTAATTGCATCTCCCTGTCCAGTTAAAAGTTTGAAATTCCAAGTTTGGATTTTTATTATTTCTCTATCAAAGGATATCAATATCCAAATCCAGTGGTAGGATCTCTTATTTCCATTTCAGTTTCTCATTAAGATGTCTCACCACACCAAGCTTGAAGGCGTTGATAACTTTCGAACATGAAAGCAAGGATTGGGTTTAAATCCTAGAGGACATGGTATGGCAGAATTGACAGCTTCCTGACTAGTTTGGGCTTTACCAAGGGTAAAGTGGATTCCAACCTTCACTTCAAGGTATGTGGATGACCTGGTTGTGACAGGTGAGGATGCGTTGATTGCTGATACGAAGAGGAATCTTGCTGTCGAGTTCGAGATAAGGGACTTGGGTATGATGCACTATTTTCTACGCATGGAGGTGTGGCAGAGTGCTGATAGAATATTCCCTTGACAAAGAAGTATGCAATCGGTTGGGGATGATGGACTGCAAGGCCATGGCCACACCTATGGCATCAAACCTGAAGCTATTGAGTTATGCTTCACCAGATTCGGTTGATGCCACGATGTATCATCAGATGATTGGGTCTTTGATGTACCTGGGAAATACGAGGCCATATATTTGCTTTGCTGTAAACACATTGAGTCAGTTTATGGTGGAACCCAGGAAATTTCACTTGATTGTGGCAAAACATGTGATGAGATATCTGAAGGGTACATTAGATTATGGACTCAGATATGCCTTAGATAGTGAGTTCAAACTATATGGGTACACGGACTCAGACTGGGATGGAAGTGCTGTATACAAAATGAGTTACACCTCAGGATCATGTTACTTTAGTTTTGGATTATGTGTGATCTCATGGCTCAGTAGAAAGCAACCCTGTGTTGCACTCAGTACAACGGAAGTTGAACATGTAGCAGCTTGTTCATCTTGTGGTGAAGTAGTGTGGCTTCGCAACATGTTGACAGGTCCGATTGTTCGACGCAGAGATTGATGCTACGGAGATACTCTGTGACAACTAGAGTTGCATCAAGTTGATAGAAAATCCTGTGTTTTATGATCGAAGCACATCAAGATTATGTTCCACTATATCTAGGATATGGTGCAGAAGGGTGCTGTGAAGCTCGATTATGTTCCTACAGAGGAACAAGTTGTTGATGTGCTTACTAAGCCTCTGGCTCTTGTGAAGTTTGAAGCTTCGTGTGGTCTAGAGATCCTATCCGAAAGGATAGATGCTTGTCCAATAGGGATGAAAGACCAATATTGGTTGACTGATAGTTCCAACTCACACGAGCTGATGCATGTCCGTAGGAATGGATGCCTCTCTAAGGGTGAGGGTAGATCAATACTAGCTGACTGGTAGCATCACTACTGGCTGATGAGGTTGCTAATAGCAGAAGATGTTCCAGCTGATGGTGTTGTTGATGAGGATGTTCCATTAACATTGCACAAGTCCTTGGAAACTAAATCTCGAATTTCATAACCAATGGTGAAGTTTACTGGCATTTCCTCCTAGACTTATGTGAAGACATGTATACAAAATATTATTTATGGTAGTTGCAAAAGCCTATAGAAACTAATTGAGGATGAATTGGGGAGATCATTGAAGTCCTTTATCAATTCCACATCTCTGATCTGAAATTTGTAAAGGTCTTACAACATTTGGGAAGCTATATTTGTCCCCTACCCTTGGGGGTTTGAACCTCGATTTGACTAGTAAAATTCCTTAACTTCTCCTGAAGTTAAATGGATGTTGCAGAAGTATTCTGATATTTGTCTACAATCACTGATGATGTCTTAATACCCTTCATATACCTTCAGGCCCAATTCTAAATCCTTTAAAGAGCCTTTTGGAGCCATCTACCCTTGGGGGCTTCAACATAGATTTTCCTAGTAATTATGCCTTTCATTCTCTAATTGTAAATGCAAGTGGCTAAGGTCTTTTAGAAGTTTCCAAGCCTATAATAGCTACATAAATGTGTCATATTACACCTCAATGGTTATGAATATTTTTCAAGTGTTATTTTCAAATTGTTAGGTATTTTTTATGTTTCTAAAATTTCCTCTCTATGGGTTCTTGGTTTATCTCGGTTAGACATTGCTTATTAAAAGTAGTAGAGGGGAACAATGCAAATTTTGTCGCTTTTTATGTACCAATACCTTTCAAACACCTTCAGACCCAAATCAGAAGCATTTGTAGCCATTAATAGTCTAATGGTCGAATTGGTCAAAAATTGCAATTTTCCAATTTTAACAAATTTAATAAAAAGGGACACTACATGAACAATAGAATTATGCAGCTAATATGAAATGGGTTGTGTAAAAAAACAACACCAACCTTAGATGTTATTGCTACGACATGTGATCTCTCCTTCTTTTCCTAATTTAATGTTTCATCACAATGTCATCTTGGAAGATTGATCTTGTTGTTTAGACTTCTCTTATCTCTTAATTGGTCATCTCTCCCTCTTCTTAATCGACTTATTCCCATGTTACACTAGATATTCTACAAACCCATCTACAAACAATGTCTAGAATTGGTATAATTGATCAAACAAGTGATTTCTTCATATTGTTAGCATTTTTGTCTTTATGTTTTTTTAAATTTATTCTATATGGATTCTTGGGTTATTTAACATTAATATAACATTGCTTATTAATGTTTTTGAGAGGAACAATGCAAATATTTTCACTATTCTAAGGTCTCTCACTCCAAGGGCGAAGGTGGAAAAGGCGCTAAAAAATTGGACAACTCAACCCAAAACAGACAAATGTGTAGCAACATGGTGGAATTATGATGTAGACCCACCCAGAAGCAAGTCAACGGTGGAAATGGGTTCCCGCGGTGGTTAAACTTGGGAAAGGTGGAGCATAAATTTAAACGCTAACCACGTGGAAAGCGTTGGTGGAGTCCATTATTAAAAGCAATTAAATCTAAAATGCTCATCGTAAGTTCCGAAACCACCTAAGCATATGTTCTATAAAAGGTTTGTTCAAAGTTTTAAAAAAAATTGTTTGTCACTTATTGCCTGGAGGAATAGAACCCGCGGGAATGTCGTTGTCTTCGTTAACTGGAACAGCACCCAAGAAGCTCACTTCACAGGTAGCTCGAAACCCTCGCTGTTTTTATTTTGTGTCCCAAATGGAGAAAACCCAAGACCTTCGTCCCTTCAATGAAAGTTCAGATGAAAACGAGAAGCTTGTATTTGACAGGGAAAGGGATATTTTCGACCCTGTTTTATCTGTGGGTAGTATTTCGTAGTCTAAGGAGAAATTAATGGAGTTTAAGTCGCAGGAAAAGGATGTATTTAATGTTTTTGGTTCTTTTATGTACTATTTTTGTGTCGAACAAACCCTTGACTTCCCCAAATTTGTTTGTTGGTGTGTGGCAAATTATTCGTAGGGCCAAAGGGTAATAATTAATGTAAAAATAACCAAAATTCTTTGCCAAGTAAATGTGCAGACTGTCCGTGAGGTTCTACGTTTACCTGAAACATTTCCCAAAAGCCCCGAGTTGTTTAACGAAGAAAATTTGGCAAAGTTTTATAGAAACTGCAGTCCTGCAGAAAAAGACAAGTTTTTATTACAAGTCTTGAAAGATGGTCAGTCGCATGAAAACTTATTGTCTTTGAGTATTGATGTCTTTCAGCGAGATACCTAGTTACTTTTGTCCTTGTTGAGTCAAATTTTAGGTCTAGATAGTGATAAGTCAATCACAGAAGTTATGTTAGGTTTCCTTCTCCAAGTAATTTCACCAGAGTCACAGTCGAGTCTGGTGCGTTGTTTTGATTTTGATGAATTCCTAGCTGAAGCGATTCATGGCTAGTTGGTGAATTTCAACCAGTTGAATCATTTCCGATATCAGTCATATCTCTTGAAGCTATTCGTGTGTTCAAACATTTCGGAATCCAAGTTTCTTGGTACCATCGTTTCTCATGACCTTCCTAAACAGGTCAATATGTTTGAGTTCACCCATAAAATAATGGCAGAAGTTTACAGAATTATTTTCAATGTTGAAAGTCCCCAAGTGTTAGAAGAAATGAAAGAAACTGTGTAGCCTACACCAGAAGGCCAAACAGGTGATTGGTTCCTGTATAGAGAGCATACTATAATTAGGGTGTATGGTTTTACTGGAGCACCATATATGTTGCCAACCTTTTTAACAGCGAGGGTTTTTTCCTTGGAATTTATTAGACAAAGGTTGCATTCATAAGAAGAACATTTCTGTGCTTTCAAAAAAGCATCGGATGTGAAATTCCCTCTTAAAGTTGGTCCATTCATCATTAAGAATAAGTCATCCCTCTCTGTAGTAGAAAAATTACAGAATATTATGGATTTCCAAGAGGCTGAAAGGATTAATTATGATCCTCATCAAATTATATTGCAAGGAGAGACATCAAAATGGAAAGAAGGCTTTTGATCATCAAACATTAGAAGGATTGAAAGAAATGGCAAATTTATTCAAATTTGAACAAGATAATAAAGAGGCGAATATGGAACACACAGGCAATTTTGCAATGCTGGTTCAGACACCAGCTAAATCTGATATCACCAGTAAGAGAAGTATTCCAGAAGTTGATAGTATGGAAGTCGATCAAGAAGTTGAAAGGAAGAAATCCAAAGTGGAACGACAGAATCAAATTATTAGTATGGAGGAACGAGATTCAATTGTTCCAGAAAAAATGAGTTTGATTTCGCTGCCACCTGCAAAAATAAAGGAATATTGTTTTTCAGAAATAAAGGAATCTGGAAGTAACTCTCAATATAAGTCCAGATCTGATGTCCTTTCACAATATACATCAAAAAGGAAGCAATCTTCCGAAGAAACTCAAAAATTGTACCCTCAAGTAGGAATGATGGCAGAACAAAAAGTTTCCCTTCTTACAGCTACGGATCCAGGAAGAAACTCTATAAGGTTTGCAGTGGTGAACGATGAAAAAGTTTCTGAAATGGAAGTTAAGCTTGATGCGATTAATATACTAGATAAGATTCAATTGCATAAACAAATAGGAGAGGTCCTGTATTCTGATTTATTGCAATTCACTTAAAAAATTTCTAAATTGCAGTCTATGATAGCAAAGCTGGAGAGTCAACTGAGGCAAGAGAAGGCATAAAATAAAGCAAATTCGATCCAGATCAAAAGACTACAAGTGGACCTTGTGACTGTGGGAGCCGAGCCAGGGAACAACCAGTGTACCAAAAGGATCATTGATGAAAAATAAAATGCCATTCAAATTCTCAAGAAAAAATTGAAGGTGCCAAATAATCAACATGTGCAATCTCCAGAGTTGACAGCATTACAACAAGAAAAGGAATCCATATATCAAGATATGATGGATCATGAAGGTAAAATGTTAAAGTTACAAGATGAAAAGCATGCTTGGGAAAAACAAAGGATTGAATTGTTGTCACAAATTTCATTGTTGAATACCAATCAGATTGAAACTGTGCAAGCGCTAGAGAAGCGAGGGGATCAATCTCTATGTACGGATAAAGGACAAATGGAAAATTCCTCCAATGAGGAACTGACCAGTGTTATGTCACAAATTAGTCTAAAATATGTAGAGATAGAAGAGTTGAAAGCGGAAAACCAGAAGTTGAAAGAGGAAGTAATTCAAAATTCTGGAGCAAAGATAAAGGCTTTGAGTGATAGAAATCAATTGCAAAAGAAAGTTGATGAATTAAAAGATAAATTGATAGGTTGGCTTCCATTACAAGGATCTAAACACCTTATATCGGATACGATATCAGGGGAAGTCACCAAATTCTGGTCTTATTTGAATTTTATAGTAGATAAAGATGCTATAGCAAACATAGCTCTCCAGAGGTGTAAAGTGGCAAACAAGACATTACACAAAAGGCCTTCAGAAACAGCTCAAAATACAGTCAGTTTGTTAAAAACTCTAACCCAATTAGATATGCAGAGTTTTGGAATCAAAGACATAACATCAAACATCATTTCGGCAAGAAGAGTTATTAGCAAGCATGATCATGTTAAAGAAGTAGAAGACATGGCGCAACAGATTGTCCTTGAAGTTCAAAAGTTTAAGGAATTATTTATGGGGCCTTTTGAATGTGGTCTACCTTCTTTTTGGAGTGCCGATGGAAAATTAACGACTCAAGAAAATTATCACAGTTTGATAATACAGGCTAGTCGGGATCACGCGAAATTTGTAGGTTTGGTCAAAGGATTAACTGGAAAGACAATAATTGATACATTGACCGGTGATTTTGAAATAATTGAACAATTTGTAATGATTAAGAAGCGTCTACCAGATGTATGTTACACAGAATGCATAGAATTGGAGGTGATGGTGAAAGAAATGATGGATTATGAAATCCCAGCTAAAGATCAATGAAAAATTGTTGAAAGATTTGGGAAACCAAAACACAGGTTATGTCAGGAATAAATATTCAGGTGTCTTAATTTTAAATGACATTGCGGTTCCTTTTTTAACTGCATGAGTGTTACATCAAACAGATTTCCTTGAAATTTCTTTTTTTAGCGAAGAATTCAAAGAATGTTTTGTATAAATTTAGATTTTACAAAGTAATAGGGGTTGGATCCGAAACAGAGATTCATATGTTGTTACTTTCTTCAGTCTTTTAATTTCTCTTTTGTGAATGTCTTTTGTGTTACACCATCTTCTCGCTTTGCTTCATAGTTGACTGTAATATCTAAGTTAGAATTCATTTTATATGCTCTGATCCACACATTTAAACATTCTCAATGTTCTTTCTTCCAAATTAATGCAGAATTCATCCTAGAATGGAGATTGGCTAAATTATAACATATAAACAATATTTATCCCGACTTCCGACCTCCGACAAGACAGATCGGTCGCCCCTTCGTTTATTATAAAATTGTGAACAACTATATCCAGCCATTCACATGTATCCAAAATGGTGAACACAAGAAGGATCGACCGACCCTTCTTACAGTCTAGAACTATTTTGAAAAGAATACTAGGCAGAAGAAAGGTCAGAAGACCCTTCATTTATGAGTGAATTGTAAAAATATTCAACCCGCCTAGGCTAGGACAACAATTCTAGACTTCTGACTTCCGAAATGAATAGTTGGGATCAGTATATTGGCTAAGTTATAACATATCAACAATATTTATCTTGACTTGCGACAAGAAGAATCAACCGCCCCTTCATTTAGTAGACAACTGTAGACACCTATATGTTACAATTGACCTGTATCAAGAGTGGTGAACACAAGAAGGGTCGACTGACCCTTCTTGTAGCCTATAACTATTTTGAATAGAATACTCGGCACAAGAAAGATCGTCCGACCCTTCTTGCACCCCCCATGAGGATTTCATCACTTTTTCCGAAGACATAAATATATTGCCGATTGCAGATACCTAGATTTTATAAAATGTTCCATCAATTCCGCTATCCCGCAACCCACAATGTAGATTGCGGGATGGGACAACAATTCCCAACTCCCAACTTCCGCAGTAAATAGTGGGGAATGGAGATTGGCTATGTTATAACATATAAACAATATTTATCCTGACTTCCGACCTCCGACAAGAAGGATTGGCCACCCCTTTGTTTAGTATAAAATTGTGAACACCTATATCCAGGAGTTCACCTGCATCCAAAATGTTGAACATAAGAAAGATTGGCCAACCCTTCTTGCAGTCTAGAACTATTATGAAAAGAATACTTTGTAGAAGATGGGTCGGCTTCCCCTTCATTGCATGGGAATTTTTAACAAAGGTAAGGTAGCCATTTTTTTATAGTCAAAATACTTTGGTCTGGTGGAAAAGAAGAGATAAGAAACAATCCAATCAATACTCTTTAATTAAGTTTTATTTGTTATCTCTGTATGATTTGTAGAGCTTGTTGTCCATATACTTTTGTCCAAATATTCAACCTCCGAAGGCGAGGGTGTCAATTCATGTATATGAAGAATGGTGAACACTAAAAGAAGACTGAGCACAATAAGGGTCGGCCGACCCTTCATTCACAAGATAAATATATACACAACAAAACCTGTTTCGCTGACCCCTTTAGCATCACCTTGTAAACAGGTTGAAGTCTAACCCGAAGCGAATATGGGGGTTGCATAATCAAGATTCTCTTAACCATGGCGATGCAGAAATGTCGTTACAATCTTCACATAATGTTCTATTTAACATCAACTAACTAATGGGATAGAACACCAGATGACTTCGCACTTGGAAGCTATCGTAGTATACAGGACTACGCTGAATCTCTACTGTATTCACTAGTTAGCTACGAATTCGTCAAACTATGTGTTTCTTGTTCACAATCACGCACTTGTATTCCAATTAATCAATATGCAATTACCATTGACATACAAATAAATTAACTACAAAAACTCACATAAACTCGAATACAAAACATGTTATAAACTCATACACATAAACAAGAAGGATTGGCCGCCCCTTCTATGATGATCGCTCGTTCTATTACCGATCCTTATCTCAAAGGACTCTATAAAATATGCATTCGATCTCTCATGGATAATGCTAGCAGATTTGTTCTTAATAAATCAATTGATTTATAAAATGAGGGGTTGTTCCTTAACCACCGATCATTAGCATGAACATTTGCAAGTATACATCTAATATTAAAACACTAATTTATAATGATAGACATTGTATGCATTCTTCTATTGACTGTTTTGCAGATAAAGCATGGCTGCATTGTTGAGCTTCAGTAACTACCAGGAAATCTCTTTCTTTGAATTGACAAAAGTTCATGACCTTCACCTATTCACAAATGGATGGTATGTTGAGATGGAAATACCCGATAATTTGTACCCAGATTTATATCTATTCTACCTGGATTACGAGAGAGCTCGTACTAGAGCTTGAATATTGACATATGCGGATCTCGATGAATCTGATGAAAAATTGTGAGTTCAAGTTAAAGCAGTCGATGGTGAAAATTGTTACCTTCTACAGCTTGATCTTATGGTTTGTAATTATCGACCAGATCTAATGAAAAGTGGTACCGATCCAGATCCAATTTCCTGTGCAAAGCAAGGGTGGGTTTTGCCCTCGTATGATGTTTCTAAACGTTCTGGAATTGATACCGCATCATTGAAATATATAAAATTGCACCAAACCATCTCCAACAACTGTGCAGTATTTTATGCTCTGGAAAGCAAGCAAAATCTCTGAGTAAAAAGAGAAAGAACGAATCTGAAGTGGATAATGGTACAAAAATACCAATTGATGCTCATAAAAACATTGAATCTATATATGAATAAAGAGAGGATGGGTATGTCCAGTGATGACGTCGAAAATAGTTCACAGTTTGCTTGTCAATGTTGTTATCCCGAATCTTTGGTCAACACACTCAGACTAATTCCATTCTTTGGTGCGACAGTCATCTGTGAATTTGTTGCTATGGATATGTGTAATTGTGATAGTCCATGGAAAGAACAAGACATGCTTGCATTTTTGTACTACTTAGAAACAAATGAAGAGGCATGTACTTGTATTTTTTTAGCTGATATGGAAAACTCTTATATGATTTCTAAAGCTTTCACAATTTTCAGCAAGAAATAAAAAAAACATGTTACACTGAATCCTACAAAGGGAGTTTATAGAGAATTCTCCAGGGACTTGTTTATAGGATTCTCTATTATACAATGTTGGAGCATTGGAAGGGATAAGGATATTTTATCTACATCTGAAATTGATATGGATGGGAAGGATGAGGACCTACCGATGATTGATTTACCTTGGCCCAAGGTTGACAACGATAGTGCTCAAGGCATAGTTCTTTCATTGTACGCAGGAGGTATGCTTTTTCGTTCGCTAACGAGGGCTCCAAAAAGAATAGTTATTTCGATTGTGGAGACAGTACAAGAAGAGTTGTTTATGAACAATTTCTATCATGAATTGGGTGTAACATAAGGTATTTCTATTAACTTTTTCAGATGTCTTTGATTTTATTTTACTTTTCTAAAACAAGGTATTTCTATTAACATTTTCAGATGTCTTTGATTTTATTTTACTTTTATCGATCGGTTATCTTCAATAGCTTCTTCCAATTCCTATTCTACTACAGCTTCAAATAAAGAGCACACCCAGGTATCGTCCAATCAAATTATACTATCCGATGAGGAAAGTGAATGTGATAGAGAATCCACTAAGAACTACCAAACAGGAGCACAAACAGGACAAGAAGGTAAAAAAATATTTTTCAAAGATCGTGGTTAAATAAACTAAGTTATGAAAGGGGATAGTGACCTTGAATACTTGCAAAAAATTATATAAAATGTATACCTGCAAATTTTCAGGTCAATGTGTGGATCATCCACAACCAGAGTTGGCATCGATGATGCCCCTGGATATTGGCCAACAAATCATATTGGAGAATAATGGACTAGGCGAGAGCTTGGAAAACAATGAACAAGGCGAGAGCTTCGTGTCAAAATGCGGTGTCTCCAGTGATGTTAATCAACAGTCAAATGTTGGCCTGCCATTGACACATAAAAGACAAAGAATATTTTCTACTTAAATTGATAAAACAAAGCTTATCTTTTTTCATTGCATCTTCTGAAAGCTTATCTGCATCGTTGTTGTGCTGCCTATATATATGCTCAAAGGAGATGTTTTTGAAAAACTGGATTTCTGAGCGGATCATTTGACACCAATGCTCAAGTTTGAGGATTTTAAGCTTGTAGTCTGCTTGAGCCCATTTAATTGTTACCCTCGAATCACCAAATAATTTCAAATCATTTAAACCAACAAGATTGGCAAATTTCAACATACACCATAGGCCAAAAACTTCAGCTTTCATGTTTGTGCCGGATCGGCAGTTTAGCATACATTTGAAATGGTGATCAGAATTTAGCATTAATGTGCCTCCTATTGCACATCTTCCATCTGATGCTTCTCCATCAAGTCTTTAGTCTTCCATTGAGGTGAGCCAGAAAAAGCATTTTAAGTTTAAGGGAATATCCCATTTCCAAATTTTCTATCCTTTCCTATCATTCTTGCACCTCTAGCGATAAAGGAATTTCTCTGAGCCATCCATCTTGCATGATCGATCTGGTACCGTTGATCTCCTTCCATGCTTAGCCCCACAGCCTTCCATAGTCTTCAATCTCTCAAACGCCACCTTCCTCGCACCTTAGATCTGCGTAGTTATTATCAACTATCGATCTAGCCCCTGTTCGCATCCTGACTGTTTGAACGTGCGGCCTTTACCGATGATCGTGAATTTGGAATGTGCTGATACTCCGTGCATGTTCAATCTTCGAACTAAACCTCCGTCGTTGATGCATTTCCCCACCAAATCTGCACCATCGAAACATGCGGTCCCTACCAAAACTTCACAAACCTGAAAAGTCCATTTCCCCGCGCATCTCAAATAACTGAAGTACCTGTCATCCGTAGATCTATCCTTCCTCCCATCAAGCTTCTCTAACCATCGATTTTGTCAAGCTTCAGGCAGTCTAGAACTATTATGAAAATAATAGTGGGCAGAAGAAGGGTCGGCTGCCCTTTCATTTATGAGGGAATTGTGCAAATATTCAACCTGCGAACTATAGGCTGTCAATTTATCTATGTACTGAATGGTGAAGACTGCAAAAATACTAAGCATAAGAAGGGTCGCCTGACCCTTCGTTTAAGCTGGAAAAAATGGAGAAAATGACCCTTGGTAAAAACTTGCAGTAAAATCCACACAGCAGGTAATTTTCGAATATGAAAAATAATAAAAGGAAATAGAAACAAAATCAACATATTTATTAATTCCATCATCTTAAATATGGGTCGTAAGATTAAGACAATTCGATGGCTGAGATCTAATATGGGGAATGCGGAAGACGAGTTGCAGGGGTTTAATTGTTTGGAAATATATACAACATTCGCGCAATCCTCAATTGCGGGTTGCGGGACTACAACTCGAAATTAAAAACAAACCAAAGTTTCCACAATCCGCAATCCGAATTGCGGGTTGCGGAAACGCATGTCTCAAATCCATTACTCAAACAGTTCCCGCCACTTCAACAAGTTATAGCATTATATGATGGTGCGTGCATTTTTCTAAAACCATGAATTATGGATGGCGTTCTCTCAGAGCAGTTTTGACTACTTTTTCCATACTTTGTTAATTTCCAAAGTTTCACAAACTTGCCATACTTTTTGAGAAAGATGTCAGATTGCAACACTGACTAATGATAGCACCAAAACACCATCATGTGTCTTTCCATCCTCATCACACATTCCATTTCATCATAGATGCCATGTCATCACTTCCTATGGCGTCAATTCTCTCTTTCAGGCTAACACATGTGAGATTTTGGCCTTCCAAAATAGAGATTAATTCATTTATAACCAGAATGGTCAAGACTAGAAAAATATAAATCACAAGAAAGATTGTCCGACCCTTCATGTAAAAGAGAAATGAAAAACAATTAATCTAGGAAGGTTGGGAAAACATTTCCCCACTACTGACTTCTACAACTAGTATGAAAACAATATTGGGCAGAAGAAGGGTCGGTCGCGCCTTCATTTATGAGGGAATTGTGAAAATATTCAACCTTCGAAGTATAGGCTATCAAATATTATGCACAAGAAGGGTCAGTCAACCCTTCATTTAAAAGAGAAATGAAAAACAATTAATCTACGATGGTTGGGACAACATTTCCCCACTACCGACTTCCGTAGTATGTGGCAGGGATCGGGACATTTCCCGACTACCAACTTCTACAACTAGTATGAAAACAATATTGGGTAGAAGAAGGGTCGGCTGCCCCTTCATTTATGAGGGAATTGTGCAAATATTCAACCTTCAAAGTATAGGCTATCAAATACTAAGCACAAGAAGGGTTGGTCGAACGGAGGACCTAGTTGGGCGGCCGACGTAACCTCCTCCAACATCTCCCCCATGAACAATGCCTTTGTTTGTCTCGAAGAAATCATAAAATAACTGGAGTTGGATGAATAGAAGTATCTTGTGAAGAAAATAATCTCATCATGCTTCAGTCGACATTATGTATTGTCACGAACAAAATATACACCATGATATAGATGTCGCTCATGTTCCACGTTTCACAATCTGAGCGTTCCACGTTTCACACTTTGAGCATTTCATGTTTCACAATCTGAGCGTTCCAGGTGTGCCCCTGGAAAACTAGATATCTTATTCCCAATATTATTTTCATAATAGTTCGACATAGCAAGAAGGGTTGGTTATAAATAGAAATAATTTGACATTGAAGCACCCCCATATTCCATGCAAAAATCATTCTCTATGAAGACTTTAATACTAAGGAATCTAGCTGGTAGTTTCAGTTATTCTAATGCCCCTCAAAGGGATTTCATTGATTACATAGTCCTATAACAACAATTATCCATCAACTAATTGCAAAGCCAAGCATTTCTCATAAAACAACAAAAAGACAGAGAACAAAGGCAGTAAAGAAAATTGCCATTGTTATCTAGAAGATTTCAGTTTGCTACAATAGGAACCCAGCAAAAGTAATGGTATCAGAGTCAAGAAGTCTTCTATTTCTCGTAGGTTCACTAACTTACGAGACTAACTGACTCGACATGTGGTGATCCATGTGACGGTTCGATATGTTCTCTCAATTTTTCGAATGGAGGACCTAGTTGGGTGATCGATCTAACCTCCTCGAACATATCCCCCATGAACAATGCCTTTGTTATTCTCAAAGAAATCAGAAAATAACTGGAGTCGGATGAACATCACGTTGATCACTATGAGCTCGTACTCGATACTCCCTTGGATGGAAATGGGTTGTCATGTCTAGAAACGTGTCTGGAGGCATAGAGATGATGAACTACGAGCTGATACCCGATACTCCCTTGGTTGGAAATGGGTCATCATGTCTGGAAACATCTCCATGCACGAAGAAGAAGCTGATAGCATGGTCTGGTACCAAAAAACCATTCGACGATTGTTGCAAGCCTAATATTGAGGACTGCAAAAGTACATGTTGTCTTAGAGAAGAAATATTCCAAGACAGTCGCTTGCATACCAATCGGTCATTGAAAGAAGAGTGATGGAAAGAAGATTGACAAAAATGTGATTGGTGCCATGGAAAATAATGACAAATCCATGTATTTGGACTTCGAGAGTGCTCAAAATGCCCAAATATCATGGTCTAGTGAGGATTTGCAAGGTAGTCGATTTCGAAATGCTCATTTATCATGAGGAGAGGTGGGGAGAGATCATAAGACTCAAGCATTTCTCATAAAAAAAGGACAGAGAACAGAGGAAGTAAAGAAAATTTTTCAAGAGAGCCCCATATCAATTTGCTGTGATATGGGGCATGGTTAGCTTATATTTAGTGAGTGGCCAGTGAGTTGATAGACTGACCGGGATGTGATGGATGGGTAATGTAATTATCACAGTATGGCGGGATGGTGGTCATAGATATCATCTGCAGTGATAGCATTTTTTGCTAGAGTAATCGTAAATATTACTCGTGTGAAGAAAATAATCTCATCATGCTTCAGTCGACATTATGTCTTGTCACGAACAAAATATACACCATGATACAGATGTCACTCAGGTTCCACGTTTCACAATATGAGCGTTTCACGTTCACAATCTGACCATGCCACGTTTCACAATCTAAGTGTTCCTCGTGTTTCCTCGAAAACTAGATATCGAAAGAATTAGAGATTTATTGAATGCTATTGAAGTGGATGATTCTGTCCCAGACCATCAGTTTATTGAAACTACCCCTGCTGCTGACACCACAACCTCAGTACTTCTACTTCAATCTATTCAAATTCTTTCAACTTTGTCATATCGGGTAACACCTCTATTCCCCATATCCCAGCTTTTCCATACGCTAACTACCATCACTGCTCCATTCCCAGCCATCTCGGTTCCACTTCCTATTTTTCCATCTACTGATGCAGAGATCCAGTCTTTGACTGTCCCTCTATGCAATCACCTCCATTCATTTTATCACCACCAGCTACTGATGAGCAGACTCTAGTTCCTCCTTCTTCATTACCAGCTGATGATATCCAAGTTCCACTTTTTGAAGCCTTCACTTCAATTCCATCCCCAACTTCTGTACCAACAGTTATTCAAAATATCCCTTCCACCCCAACTACTTCCCAAATAACTAAGTCTATACCTACTCCTTCTACTACTCAGACATCTTATTTGGTTTCAAGAGTAAATGTGAATTCATCATTTACTGAATTGGTAGCTGAGTTTGAAGAAGACATTGTAGTCCCTCTTGGGGATTACTTCTATAGCAGAGCTTCCAAGTCAGTGGTAAGAAAAGGTAAGAAGAGAAGCAGGGATCAAGGTGGATTGGAGGCACCTACTCCTAATCAAATAATTTGGACAAAGCAGTCTTATGACATACAACGAGAAGCATTGGATGTTGCTGCAGCCATGGGTGCTTTTGCAGGTGCAAACTATGATTCACTTTCAAGTTGTTTATCAATACTATTTAATCTTTTGCAATCTATAATTACATTGATTTACAGTTTTGATTTTTCTCTGCTTATGATATGTGTATCCTTACTTTTTTAAAAGAATTTATTCAATTAAAACTTTTAGCTATTTCTACAAATGGTTTTTACAGAAAATTATAATTGATGTTAATTTTTCAATTGACATATGAGTTGCAGGTCAATATTGAATGCGCTTGAACCCTTAATTTGCCATCAGTTAATTTTAATTGGTTGATAGTAATTTGAGCAGATAAGTAATTAATCTCTTTTACAGTGTTCGTGAATGTTGATTTTCACTTCAAATTATTTATGAACACTGTTTAATTTTTGCAATCAATAATCCATACATTGATCTACAGTTTGGATTTGTCTTTACTAATGATCTGTGTGTCTTTTATGTTCTAAGTGAATTTATTTAATTAAAACATTTATCTATTTCTGCAAATGATTAACACAAATTAATAAATTCATGTTAATTATTCAATTAGCATTTCCAACTACAGGGTAATCTTACATGTGCGTGATCCTTAAAACTACTATCAGTGAATTTTCATTTCCTGATTTTGTTGTGGTTAAACCAACATTAGTAACCTTGCTATACTCAATGTGCCAAATCAAAGAAAAAATAGTAACCTCGCTATACTCAATGTGCCAAATCAAATATGCCACGTGTCACAATATGATCATTCCACCTGTCACCCTAGGATAGTAGATATCAATATTTTAACAACAAAATTTATACAATTTTTGCTTTAAAGACTTTGCTGTCAAGTAGAAATATTCTCGGAGAAAGAGCGATCGCTCTTTCTCTAAGATTTTCTATGGTTACAATTCCATCCTAAATGAAGGGTCGGCCGACCCTTCTTATTCGCAATATTCGTTTCATAATACTTCGACACTGCAAAAAGAGTCGGTCGATCCTTCTTATATTCTCTATTATGGCTATAGCTGAATTGTTGGATAAAGGTTTTCACAATTAACTATGAAAAGAAGGGACGGCCAATCCTTCTTGCCGTAAAATGGAAGTCCGGACAAACCATTTTTATATGATATACCTTCCAAGGTGTTCTATTTTTACAATTCTCTTCTAATAGTTGTACAATTCCCTTCAACATATTCCGTGTATAATTTCAAAAACAAGCAACACATTCACCATTTTCATGAATTGAAGCAAGAGTAAGAAGAAGCTGACAGCATGATCTGGAGGCACAGAGATTCGAAGATATAGCCTGGACACGGCGGTATTGCATATCTCTCTAATACCTACATAGAAAAAAAATAAAAGGGAACAATAGAAACAACTCGTGGTAGCTCGGCGTTAGGTGTGGCAAATTCATTACAGCTACGAAGGAGCTGGAAAAACCTTCTTGAAGGGGTGAATGGCGATTAGAAGGGGACTCTTACGTTTTGGAGATGGGGTTGGTTGTTGATTTGCAAAGAGAGATACTGCGTAGTGAGACTAAGATAACTGGATCTAGGTATTGCTTAAAGGGTAATCGACACCCGATTCATCTATACTTGCATCTGGAGACGACCCCTTGTAGCGACGAGAGTAGAAATTATGCCGCAGGAAGAGATAGTAGTTAACCATGATAGTTACTAAAGTGGCATTTCCTTTGTAAGCAAGACAAGGAAAGGATTTATCTCTTCTTGAAAAAGCATTGATCTCTTCTCAGTATGAGGAGCTATCGTCCAAAACAATGTAGGCTTTTGACAAGGGAAAAGAATCTCTATACCTGTCCAGAAATACAATTATGGGTAGCCTGCGTACCAAATAGAGCTAGATAGCTCGCCGTCTCAGAACTCTGTGTTTGACAGGTACTATCCATCTGATTTTTTTAATTAGGTAATGATATACCTAGATTCTCAAATATCGGTTATCTGCAAATTCATTTAACTCTTTTTTACATTTCTCATTTTTCTGGACTTTGGTGGGTTGACCTATATGATCATTGTGATGGCAAGTTAAACTAATTATGAATTGTTTTCCATTTTAGTCGATCTTGATCCGATCACTGATATTTCACAGCTTAAGAGTGACCCCAATAATAGTACTTTACTTTGGATAAATCAAACTCAACGACATTGCTGTAGAATACAGTTCGTTAAACTCTAATTTTGAGCAGGACATTATACAGTCTCCACTCTTGGCTTAAAGAGAATGACTCATAGATAAGGCTTGCGTTTAAATATACATTTAATAGAGTTAGATGGGTGGATAACGCTGCCACCAATAGGATCCGAGCAACGTCATGAGAAGAGATAAATGTTCTGGAAGGAGGTAGAGTTCAGTTATCTTGATAAGATTTTTCATAATGTATTTACATTTTAAACTCTGCGAAGTCTTTCCCTAGCGAGTTCACACCCTTATGATTAGATAAGCAATTTTGTTTTCTCATGATTTTCTTTTTGTGTTGATGTTATCCTGAAGGTTGTCTCTTATTCGAACCTGCTCCCAATTGTTATAGAATTGTCTCTTTTTAGAACGTTGTTTTTAATCTCATTTTATATATGGCTTACTTACTTTTAGGAAACACAGGAAAAGTTTTATTTCACACTTTGTTTTTCTTTCACTGCAATGGTTATATACTTATACATTCATAGAAATTTAAGTAATATACATATGGACAAAATATATATATGTATGCTATGGATAATATATATGCACATGCGTAGAAAAAGTATATATATATATATAAGGATAGAATAGATGTGTATGCCCGTAGATGAAAATAACATCTTATGAAATATTATAAGTAAAAAGGGTTATGAAAAGACTTGTATATATTTATTTGGTTAGATTCGCACATACCGTGAAAGGAATATTACATTATATTTCCTAAAGTTTAATAGTTACTCATTTTCAATACCTTTATTTCACCAACATAGCCTAGTATCTATTGTAATCAATGAAAACATACAATAGATATATATATATTATTGAAAATTAGTAACTATTAAACTTTAGGAAATATAATGTAATATTCCTCTCACGGTATGTGCGAATCTAACCACATAAATATATATATATATAAAGTTTAAGTCTTTCTTTGTAAGAGAGTTAAGATTTCATTGTAATCAAGGAAAACATACAATAGTATGGTCTTATTTATATATATATATATATATATATAAAGTTTAAGTCTTTCTTTGTAAGAGAGTTAAGATTTCATTACAAATGATTTATATTTAATGTTTTAACTATATTGTACTTTTGGCTTTATTTACATAGTTTGGAAAGTAGGTAACTTGATGATTCCATACTTTAACATTTGACCCAAGTTAAGGTGTAAATATTTATGAGAAAGGACACCCCATGAGAG
Source organism: Larix kaempferi (assembly GCA_027924585.1). Classification (NCBI taxonomy): domain Eukaryota; kingdom Viridiplantae; phylum Streptophyta; class Pinopsida; order Pinales; family Pinaceae; genus Larix; species Larix kaempferi. The sequence continues at coordinate 6,937,882 of BSBM01000307.1, read as the reverse complement.
TAACTTGAGTAAGGAAAGTGCAACATCTTGTTGTAGAATGAGCATTGATAAAGCTCTTTTTGAAAGAAGCTAGAGAAAGATTGGAAAGTGGTTGGCAACAACTTTCTTGTTGGTGTAATCTCTTCTTTTTATTTTTAAATAAAGCAAAACAACCCTTTGTGGACGTAGCCCAAGGAGTGGGTGAACCACGTGAAAATAGTCTCTCCTTATGATGTTGTTCCATTTTGTGTATTTTTCTTTATGCCTTGTTATTATTCAGTTTATGTGTTTTTATGTTTTCATTTATTATAACTATGATGACCTTTTTCCTCACATAAGCATATATGTTTACAATTTATATTTCCTTGTTATTTCTTGTACGTTTTTCTTATGCATCTTTAGCTGTTGAATGGATTTAGAATTGACGACGATTTTGTAGGCACATCTAAATATGGAAATGGTGGTAATTTCTATTAGTCCTGCATCATTTTGACTTTAGGTTTGCACATGTTTACAGCCAAAATATTGTATGAAACAAATAACTTAGTGAATTGTGTGGTTCTCGGTTTAGTAGGGAATTGTTCCCTTACTCATATAAAAAGGATGAAAGAGGATTGCGATGCAGCTGAATACGACATGTAATATTGATGAATGTATATTTAAGTGTTACGATATTTCCTTATCATTTAGACAATGTTAGGAACCCATGTCTTTACTTTGTTAGTATGTTGTTGTTGGATGCATATGTTTTGTAAGTAATCCCGTAGTATTTGTTGATCAATAGTTTGTGTTATTGTTGTTGGCGCATATGCTTTGTAAGTCGCCCGTAGTATTGTTGATCCATAGTTTGTAGTGGCCCATGGTTTTGACCCATAGTATTGGCCCCTAGACTTAGTATATAAGTGTGTGTTGAGACCTATGAAAGCACCGTGAAGTTATTTGTATTGAGCTTGCTCATAGGAGGTTGCCCCCTCGAAGTGGCCTGTGATCAATATAAAAGTGATTCTGAGTTATGTTATTTCTGCTATTTCGCATATTCGTATTAATTAATTGTTGCAGGTGCATCACATCTGGTATCAGAGCACTTTCTTGGGCTCGCTGGGTGAAATTTCTGCCAAATTTTTTTTCGCATCTGTTGCAGGTTCGGATTTGGGAATAATCCCTATCCGCTTAACTGTGGGAAGTACTTGGGCATAATCCCTAAAACTCATTGTGAGGAGTACCATAGGAACCCTGAAGTAGTTGTCCCATTGAGAGGACCTGCCAGCAAAAAGAGCAACGACCCCTACCTGATTGACTAGTTCCCACCCGTGAGGTAAACCAAGAGCTGTCGTTTGTGGCAAAGCGGTTATTAGTTTTACCTGAGCCGTCGAGTGAGGGGTACTGCCCCAATACGCAAGCCGTCAGACAACATTGGTGGCCGAGTGAAACCCCTAAACTGTTAGGAAGCCGCACATACCTGGGGTCCATATCTACTTTCAGTTGAACTATTGTCGATCACTACTGCGCCGTTTCAGATCCATTTTGCAAGCCGTTCCAGATCCAGCCATTTTCAATCCATTCGGCGCTGTTCTAGATCCCTTCCGAGCTGTAGCCGCTCCAGTCTGAAAAATAAAAAATAAAAAATAAAATAAAATTAAAAAAAAAAAAATTCAGTTTTTTTTCCATATCTCCCTTGTTTTCACTCTGTTTCCCTTGAAATTTTTAGGGAACCCCTGTCATCCCATTCTGCATATTTCATTCCTAAGGACCCTATCCCTAATTCCCCTTCCCAAAGCCCGAAAGCCCACATTTGTCTATTTTTAGGGTTTGCCATAACTTCCTCAGATTTCACCCAATCACCTTCAAATTTTACCACAGAGTTCCTTTCTGAATTCTGCTTCTTTGTCCCCCTCTGCCAAATTTTCCCATTCTTTCACCCCACTTCTGAAATCCTCATTTTTGCTTCCCTGTCTAGTCGACAGTGTCCAACACCTAGTCAAACCCCAATTACCCTTCAGATTTTTTCCCAAGTCCAGATTTTCCCTTACTGAAGTAGTTTCTGTTTTTTTTTTCCTACCCAGTCAAAAAAAAAAAACTCCTGGTTATGGTTGTCACCTGTGGAGGAGCAAAAACCATGGAATAAGCACTTGCAGCCATCCAAGCCAAAGTCCAGGATCTGGATGAAAAATTTCTCGGCCTCCATATTGAACATTCAGCTATGAACAACAAACGGCAGTCCGAGTCTTCATCAAACAATGGGTTCTCTTCTTCCAGCAATTTCCATGGTCCGAAGCTTTATTTTCCTCACTTCAATGGTACTGATCCAACTGGATGGATCTATCATGCAGAACAGTATTTCAGTTTGCATAATACTTTTGATGTCAACAAAGTTCCGTTGGAATCCTTTCACTTGGAACAGGAAGCTTTTCAATGGTACCGTTGGTACATCAAGGCTCATCCAGATCCCAAATGGTCAAACTTTTGCTAGCTCCTTTTGCAATGATTTGGTCCTAGTGCTTTTGATGACTTCACCGGAGCCCTCACTAAACTTCGCCAAATTGGCACTGTGAGAGAGTATCAAAACGAATTTGAGAACCTAGCTAACCACAGCGAAGGATTGTCTGATGACTTTTACTGGAGTTGTTTTATCAGTCGTCTAAAGGATGCCATCCGCTCTGAGGTCAAAATGTTATGTCCCACCACAATGATGGAAGCCCTAGGGTTGGCTAAGTTGGCAGAAGACAAGATTGCAACCCAACAACGCTCTAAGCCCACTTTTGTTCCCTTCCGAAATATGGGTTCTCAGCGACCACCTATACTGCAGGCTCTTCGACCGACTCCTATCAAGCATTTGTCTGAAACAGAGATGCAAGCATGCAGAGAAAAGGGGCTTTGCTATAATTGTTATGAGAAATTCACTCGGGGACATAGATGTGTTCATCAAAAGCTCTATCTCTTGGAGGTGGAGTCTCCACCTGCCTCTGAAATTGGTGACGAAGATCCAGAAACACTGGATGCTCCGGTCAACATTCAGGAACCACCTATTGACCCTCCGTCTCAGGATGACCAGCCAGAGATATCTCTCCATGCTTTAGCTAGAATCACCACCCCCAAAACAATGCGGGTTAGAGGTTACTTCAAGAAGCTTCCTCTTATAATACTCATTGATTCTGGTAGCACTCATAATTTCATTGACCCTCGGATCGCCAAACAGGCTGATTGTTTTATCCATCCTTGCTCCAACTTTGAAGTCATGGTTGCCAATGGGGGCACCTTACCTTGCAAAGGGAAGTGTCGAAATGTGCGTATCTCTATGGGAGATTATACCTTGCACTCTGACATGTTTGCCTTGCCCTTAGGCGGATGTGATGTGGTTTTGGGAGCTCAATGGCTACGCACACTTGGCCCTATCTTATGGGATTTTGCGGAACTTTGGATGCAGTTTTCCCTCAATGGAAAAAAACACACATTGACAGGATTACAACCAGGTTCTCTCAGCATCATCAGTTCACATCGCATGGAAAAACTCCTCAAGAAGAATTCACATGGTGTCATCGCGCAGATCCATTCCATTCAGATGCAACCATCAGCGGTCTCCACTACTCCTTTTGATCTACAACAAATTCTGGATCGATATACAGGTGTTTTTGCTGAACCAGTGGGATTTCCACCTTCCAGGACAGAAGACCATCATATTCAGCTCCTTCCTGGAAGCATTCCTCCCAACATCAGGCCCTATCGCTACCCATTTCACCAAAAAATGAAGATTGAAACTCTCGTTCAGGACTTATTGAAGCAAGGTATTATTCGCCCAAGCACTAGTTCCTTTTCTTCTCCATTTATTCTTGTCCACAAAAAAGATGGGTCATGGCGCCTCTGCATTGACTTCCGAGCACTTAATCACCTCACCATCAAGAATAAGTTTCCAATTCCTGTTGTTGATGAGCTTCTTGATGAGCTTCATGGGGATCACTTTTTCTCCAAGTTGGATCTTTGTTCTGGGTATCATCAAATTCAGGTTCATGAGGATGATATCCCTAAAATAGCTTTCCGCACACATGATGGCCATTATGAGTTTTTGGTCATGCTATTTGGCCTCACTAATGCTCCTTCCACATTCCAGGCCTTAATGAATAAAATATTTTGACCCTACTTGCGGAAATTCATTCTGGTATTCTTTGATGATATCCTCATCTATAGTAAAACATGGGATGAACATCTCCAGCATCTGGATCTTGTCATGCAACTTTTCTCTGACCATCATCTCCATGCCAAGCAGTCTAAATGTGTTTTTTGACAGAAGGAAGTTGAGTATCTCGGGCACATTATCTCAGCACAAGGGGTTCGCGTGGATCCTGCCAAAATCGATGCCATGAACAATTGGCCGCATCCTCAGACACTCAAGAGCCTTCGTGGTTTTTTGGGGTTGACTGGCTACTACCACAAGTTTGTCAAGGATTATGGGAAGATTGCAGCTCCATTAACTGCTCTATTGAAAAAGGATGCTTTTACATGGACACCTGCTGCTCAGTGTGCATTTGACAAACTAAAACAAGCTATGTGTACTACACCTGTGCTAGCTATGCCTGATTTTTCCAAGCCCTTCACTATTGAGAGTGATGCTTGCGGAAATGGACTTGGTGCTGTTCTCCTTCAAGATGAACACCCCATTGCGTTCACCAACAAAGCCCTTTCAGGTAATAATTTAGCTGCCTCTACCTATGAGAAGGAAATGATGGCTATTTTGCATGCAGTACAGAAGTGGCGCCCATACCTATTAGGGAATCATTTCTGCATCAAGACTGATCACCAGAGTTTGAAATATTTCTTGGACCAGCGTGTCTCCTCCCCGGCACAACAGAAATGGGTTAGCAAACTCATGGGTTATGACTATGAGATCACTTACAAGAAGGGTAAAGACAATATTGTGGCAGATGCTCTTTCTCGCACATTTGATGCCTAAGGTTCTCTTTTAGCTATTTCTATGCCTATTCCAAATTGGTTGCAATCTATTCAACAGGGTTATGTCAATGACTCTTCCTTATCTCAAATCATCCAACGCTTGACCAACAACCCTTCTGCTATACCACATTACTCTTGGGATGGTGCTTCTCTGCGATACAAGGGTCGTCTGGTGCTTCCCCAGAGCACAGATCTTCAACAGGCTATCTTCTATGAACTCCATGCTTCTCCATCGGCAGGGCACTCTGGGTTCCTCAAAACATATGAACGAGCACGGCATAGCTTCTTTTGGCAGGGCATGAAAAGGACAATTCAACAAATGGTGGCCGAATGTGATACCTGCCAGCGCAATAAGGGTGAAACAACACTCCTTCCAGGATTGCTTGAACCCTTGCCCATACCTACACGGATTTGGACAGATATTTCTATGGATTTCATTGAAGGGATCCCTAAATCTGGTGGGAAGACAGTGATTCTCGTTGTGGTTGATCGCCTCTCCAAATATAGTCATTTTTGTGCTCTCAACCATCCCTATACAGCCTCCTCTGTCGCTCAAATTTTCCTGGACCAGATCTTTCATCTTCATGGCATCCCTTCTTCCATTGTCTCGGATCATGATGCAACTTTCACCAGTCATTTTTCAACATAACTATTTCGCCACACTAGCACCAAACTGAAGATGAGTTCAGGGTATCATCCACAAACAGATGGTCAGACTGAAATTATCAATAAATGCTTGGAAACTTATTGTCGTTGCTTCACCTCGGAACAACAACATCAGTGGGCAAAGTGGCTTCCTCTTGCTGAATGGTGGTACAATACCTCTTACCACACTGCCTCTAAAATGACCCCATATGAAGCAGTCTATGGTCAGGCACCTCCAGCTCTTCTTCCATACACCCCCACCAGTTCAGGAAGTTGACACGGTCCTTCGAAACCGCGATCAGATTCTTCGCATTTTGCAGGACAATCTTCACATGGCAAGAAATCACATGAAGCAACAAGCTGATCAACACCGTTCTGAGCGCACTTTTCAAGTCGACGATATGGTTTTTCTTCGTCTCCATCCGTACAAACAATCCTCCTTGAAACTCAAAGGGCGTCATAAGCTCACTCCAAAGTTCTAGGGGCCATATCGGATTCTTCAGAAGATTGGGTCTGTTGCTTATAAATTGGAACTTCCTCCTTCTTCCCGCATTCATCCAGTCTTTCATGTATCTTGTCTGAAGAAAGTTCTTGGCACCAACATGAGTGGACAAACGATTTTACCTGAACTGGATAATGAAGGATCCATCCTTTTGGAGCTAGAGGCCATCCTCAATCAGCGCACGCATCAGCTTCGCTCTCACTCTATCACAGAGGTCTTAATTCAGTGGCACGTCATGCAACCAGAGGATGCTACATGGGAACCACTCCTTCAGATTCAACAACAATTTCCACATCTAAAGCTTTGAGGACAAAGTTTTTTTTAAGGGGGAGGGGATGTTAGGAACCCATGTCTTTACTTTGTTAGTATGTTGTTGTTGGACGCATATGCTTTGTAAGTCGTCCCGTAGTATTTGTTGATCAATAGTTTGTGTTATTGTTGTTGGCGCATATGCTTTGTAAGTCCCCCGTAGTATTGTTGATCCATAGTTTGTAGTGGCCCATGGTTTTGACCCATAGTATTGGCGCCTAGACTTAGTATATAAGTTTGTGTTGAGACCTATGAAGGCACCGTGAAGTTATTTGTATTGAGCTTTCTCATAGGAGTTTGCCCCCTTGAAGTGGCTTGTGATCAATATAAAAGTGATTCTGAGTTCTGTCATTTCTGCTATTTCGCATATTCGTATTAATTAATTGTTGTAGGTGCATCACAGACAAATTGATAGTTTGTGAGATGTTATAATGAAGCTTATATTAAAACAGTAAATTAGATATTATACATCCATTTTATCTTCCACAGCAGTAATTAACGACGATTGGACGCTTAATTTTTATATTTATTTTTTTATATTTTTACGAAAATTTGGTTATGTGACAAATCACTATGTGAACTGAAAAATTAACATTGATCAAATAGCATATGAAACATTCTCAGAAATCGATAAAGAAAATATCTTAATTAAAGAAATTTAACAAGATATTTTATACATAGATCAACCATAAGAGAAATCAGTACAACAGATCTGTGCATTAATTCATACATGCAAAAGGGATCACATACTGTAGATGGTAATTTGAAATAATAAATCAGACCCTGTCAAAGAAACTTGAACAATAAACAGGAAAAGATTCAATGAGATTACTTCATTGTATTAATGAGTTATGCAAACAAAATTACAAAGCTCTAGTAAGACAGAGAATCCCCAATTGTCTCCTACTAGTTCACAATCCTACAATTATCAACCCCTCTTTTTCCAAAAGAGACATCCCTCTCTAAATAAGAAATACAATAGGGCACAAAATGGAGATCCCCCAAAAATAGGGATTACAAAATCGAAGATAAGCTAACGTCCTAGGACATCTTGCCATTTGCTTCAAATCTCTAACAGCTCATCTATCATAAGATAATTAGCTGACTGGAGCCCCAACTGGGCATTGCATTCGAACGTCTCCATCTCATTCTTTGCCAGCTTATGCCATATGCGGATGAAGGCTTCGATCTTACGTTCCAAGGAAACTGGCTTCCTAATGAACTTCTCCACATCATCAACTTTGACTTCTTCTAGAAGCTGAATTTGCTGCTGAACTTCATCACACTTATGTTCAACTTCCTCAATCTTCAATTTAGGTGGACAGGCATCTTCGATGAGCTCCACGGCAGGAAACTAGAGAGCCAGCATCACATTATCTACTGCATACCATCGTCTACTACATATGGCTTTGGCTCTATTAAGAAAGTCTTCAACTGATTCATTCAGTTCCAACCATATATTCAATGCACCTCTGATCTTCTTAAATTGAAAACTACTAATCATGGGAAAGCCTTCTGGAATGTCTTTTATGTACTTCTTCCATTCAAGAATGTTATCATATGCCTTGGAACCCTCCAGCCTCTTGTCTTTCTGCTTTTCAAGGGCACTAAACATCTTGCCAAAAGTGATATGAGTTTCTCTAATTTCATCCAATGTGTTAAACAACTTTTCCAGGTACTCATGATGCTCTTTATTGACTTGAGAAGCCAAGTCTTTGAATTCCTGAGATGTCATCTTAAAGAAAGTGGAGGAGGCTGCACTTGCAGTTGCATCCTCACAGTGCTTTTGTAGTAAAGCAATATTCTGAACATTGGCAGAATTCTCAGCTTGTAATCTTCGAAGTTCAACTTGCAGCGATTGGTTCTTGCGCTCCTCATCCTCTACCTTGCTCTCCCATATCCCTTTAAGATCATCAACATAGGTTTGATGTTCCTCCTTAGTATTTATTAATTCTTCCTGAAGCTTCTCCCCTTCTTCCCTCTTCTGATCAATTTCCCTATTGAGAACCTGTATTGAATCACGGTTTGCCCCTGCAAAAGCTTCTAATGTTGTAGTTGTCTCAATTGCTCCTATCTGAGGGTTATTGGCTTGTTGGGCCCATACTATCTGATTAGGAACAGACACTTCTAAGCCATCCTGATCAAGGCTTCTCTTCTTACCCCTCTTCACCACTGCCTTATTATCCTTACTGTAGAAGTAATGTCCAAGAGGGACTACTTCATCATCCTTCCCTTCAGTTATTATTTTAGAAGTGACTGAACTAACATTTTCTATTGAAACCACTGAAGGAGTTTGAATGGTTAGGGCATCAGGTATGGGCATGGTAACTTGAGAAACAATCATAGGGGTAGAAACAATTTGAGGGATTGATGAAAGAATAGTAGGAGAAGGGATTGAAGTGATAGCTTCAGAAAGGAGAACTTGGTCACCATTAGCAGTTGATGGTAATGAAGAAGGAGTTGTGACTGAACCTCTGTTAGTAGGTAATGATGAAGTAGACATGGGTAATTGCAGGAGGTCAGTCGAAGACTGGGCTTCTGCAAATATAGAGGAAGGAATTGAAAAAGAAACCGAGTTACTAGGAAAAGGGGTGGCCCTATGAGTCAAAGTATGAAACAACTATGAAATAGAGAATGGTGGCATTTCCCCTGCAGGAAAAATAGAAAGATCCTGGATAGATGGTACCCAAAGTGATGAAACAGTAATGTCAAAGGTAGTAGAGGTAAGTTCCAAAACTGGTTGATCAAGATCAGAATGGTCCATTTCAATACTATCCAACAGGTCTGTAAGTGCTTGTGAATTGTCTATCACTTCCTTAGTGACTTCTTCCATAACTTTGTCAGTTACCTTTTCAATTACTTCTTCAGTCACTTGAACTATAGCCTGTGGCTCATCTTCAACATCACTTTCAATGAGATCAACAGTGGGGAAGTTTGATGTGGACACCTAAACTTTCTGTCTCTTAGGAGGATTATCCTCAACCATTGCCAAATCATCAACCACATCCTCAACCATTGTCAAATCATCAACCACCTACAAAGCTGCAGTAGTCACTTGAACATCCATAGTGACCTTAGGTGGTTCAATTGTCTTAGTACCCAAAACTGAAGTCAATTTTGCCAAATGCTGTTGGAAATTCTGAGATGTATGCAACAAAGCTTTAACCTGCTCAGTGGTTTTGATTTGAGGAGGTTCCTCCATGGGATTTTTACCTTTGTCTCCATCTGTATAAGTAAGCATTAAGGGAGCATTGGCTTGTTGTATTTGATTTTGTTCTCTGTTCCTTTTAACCTGTTCAGTGATATTCAACTCCAAGGTTCTTTGCCCATAAACCTGAGCTTTTATTTCTTTCTGAAATGCCATAATCTGTTGCTGCTCACCCAAGCTCTTGGCTCTTGATAACACTTCAGGGAAGGTGTTCACCCCTCTATAGATAGAGTCACCTGGGAGATCTTCATGGACATAGTCGATTTTCTTGTGATACTGCTTGAAGTGTGCATCCAAGAATCTCTTAGGATCATGCTTTCTATTGGGAGCTTTTCCCAGCTTCAAAGTAGCCAACTGATCTCCAAGTATAGCATCCCAAGTTGAGGTAGGAATAACTAGTGAGCCAAGGTTTAGAGAGAACTTAGGCCAACCCTTCTTTTTAGGACTAGTAAGTTTCTTGTAGACTCCATCAGTGACAGTCTGATAGGAAACGTCTTGAATGACCAACCTGTCAGGTACAATCATGGGAAAAAGGTGAACGGTGTCAATTCCCCAAACTCTGATGTATGTAAACGACTCATAAACATACCAGTCCCCAATGGTGTTGATGAAGGTTCTGGCATCTGCCGAGAAGGCAGGAGCTTCCTGGTGAAATAATTTAAAATAAATGGTACCCATAAAGTGGTCACAAATTCCATAAAGCAAGGGTATATAGTTGTTTTCCCATAGTGCAGAATGATATATCTGAACTAGTGGATCCCCAGGGGTCCAATTCCACCCCAAGTTAGGATATTGAAACTCAGCGTAGAAGACATCAAGGACATAGGCTGATAGGTAAAAATGTGGCTTCTTTGAGGTAGGTGCCTTTTGATAGTCTTGAATTTGTGTCTTAATTTCTGAAGACAGGATGGATGCCCAAGGAAAGGATTCTCCTATCGTTAACACATGATGGGATATGGGAGCCCACTCGGCCTTGAAAACTGAACAATTGGGAAGACCAAAAAGTCTGCAGAGCATGGTTGTGAGTAAGGAGTAAGGTTCCTTGAACCAAATAATGGGATAAAGGTCATCCACCTTGGGCACAAAACTATTAGGTTTGATCATCCAATATTTCATCATCTCTTCAATATTATACCTGGTCTTGGAGGATTGAATGAAGTCAGGCATTAGGGTTTGTATAGCCGGCTTGAGAGCAAAAGCTCTGATGAAAACCTCTGGGCGAAAGGTAGTCAATTGCGACCCTGCACAATCATTAAATGACCGGTCTTTGGTATTGGCATTTTCAACAATCCACTTTACAGGGTATGTATAAGGTAAGATAGCAGGGCAAGCGGCAATGGCATGGATTTGGGAAGCCCTAATTTTTTCATAGGCTGGCCGGTCTTGTTTAATGTCTGAAAGGTCATCATTGTCGAAGATTGAATAAATTTGGGCCCAATCCATTTGATAATCCTCAGTTACCCTTCTACTGGTGTCTGAGAAAATGCCAAAATTGGGATCTTTAGTCATCAAATCCTTATATAGTGCCTTGCACCGGGTAGTTTGAGACATTTTTGGAAATTCGGAAAAATAAACCAACAAATATCAAAATCAAACCATAACCAGAAAAACGCGAAAAGTAGCTGCAAAATTCATAACAAACCAACCTAATTCCAGCTGAAAATGGTACAGGTGACCCTGGTAACAAATCAACAGTAAAATCCACGTAGGAGCGTAAAAATGGACAGTAAAAATGATAACGAAAAATCAGAAAAATTGTTTATTTAAGGTTTTTTTTTTGTTGACAGGATGAGATCTGGACCGTAGATCTTGGAAGAAACGAACATCCGAGATTATTCCTATGGGATGCGAGATTCGGGTTGAAGTTTCAAAATCTTATTTTATTCAACATTCCTGAAATCTGCAATCTGGAAATGCGGGTTGCAGATTTTGGGATTTCAAAACTTTACAAAATAAACAAAACCGTTCCCGAAATCCGCAAATGTGGGTTGTGGGTTTCGGGAACGAGCATAAATATTAAAACTAGATCACCTTTTCCACAACCCACAGCCCGTATTTTGCCTATATATATGATTCCCTCGGAGTAAGAGAAGGAAGATCACTGAGAAACATGTTGATCGAGATGATACAGTCATCTGAGATTTTATAATTAATCAAGTGCCTATGACTCCACCAATTCCCCTGAAGGAAGGACAAGTGGCTGATTTTTCGGTTTTTGAGGACATTGTTGATCATCATGAATCTTCTAAGAAGCATCTTTCAACTTCTGTCACAGATAGCTAGTGGATACTAGATATCAACATTTTAACAACAAAATTTATAGACGTTTTTCTTTAAAGACTTTGCTAGCAAGTGGAAATATTCTCAAAGAAAGATCAGCCGATCTTTCTCCGCTCTTTCTCGAAGGTGTTCTATTGTTACAATTCCCTCCTAAATGAAGGGTCAGCTGACTCTTCGTATTCCCAATATTCTTTTCATAACAGTTCGACACTGCAAGAAGGGTCGGTCAATCCTTCTTGTGTTCTCCATTATGGCTATTGATTAATTACTCGATAAAGGTTTTGACAATTCACTATGAAAAGAAGGGGCGGGCGATCCTTATTGTCTTAAAACGGAAGTAAGGAAAAACCATTTTTATATGATATACCTTCCAAGGTGTTCTATTTTTTCAATTCCCTCCTAATTGAAGGGTTGAACAACCCTTCTTATTTCCAATATTATTTTCATAATAGTTCGACCCTGCAAGAGGGATCGGTTGAGCCTTCTTATTGCCAATATTCTTTTTATAATATTTCGACACTGCAAGAAGGGTCAGTCGATCCTTCTTGTGTTCTCCATTATGGATATAGCTAAATTGTTGGATAAAGTTTTTCACAATTAACTATGAAAAGAAGGGGTGTCAGAAAATGGAAGCCGGGACAAACTATTTTTATATGTTACAACTTCCAAGGTGTTCTATTTTTACAATTGCCTCGAAATTGAAGGGTCGACCGACCCTTCTTATTCCCAATAATATTTTAATGATAGTTTGACACTACAAGAAGGGTCGGTCGATCCTTCTTGTGTTCTCCAATATGGATATAGATGAATTGCTGGGTAAATATTTTCACATTTAACTACGAAAAGAAGGGGCGGCTGATCCTTCTTGACGGAAAGAAGAAATACGGGCAAACCATTTTTATATGTTATAACTTAGCCGATTGACTTGCTATTCGCACAATGCATGAATATTTTAGACATTGGACTTTTCACTTTAAAATTTTGAACATTTAAAAATGAAAATTGCACTTTTAAAATATAAATTTGCTTTTTTTATTTGAAATTCACACTTTTCAAATAAAAATTTGTATTTTTTCATTTGAAATTCACACTTTTCAAATCACAATTTGCATTTTTTGATTTGAAATTCACAGTTTTGAAATATAAATTTGCATTTTTTGATTTGAAACTCATGATTTTAAGGTTCATATGTAGTCAAGAAACACATTATTCGAATAGAAAAACACACTTTTCAAAGCCAATATTGCCATTTTCAGAACTTGATTTCGCAGTTTAGAAAGGATTGCGGATGCAGAAATATTCTTTAATAATTGTGGTCTTCTGCATCCACAACCTTTCTTTTCCTTCCCGCATGTTTCCATTTTAACCGTAGATTTGTCTTGATACTGCGGATGAGATTACACTAGGTGATTTAAATGAAGTTGACCTTACCCGTTTAGTTTTTCGGTGTTAGCACTATCTTTGTGGTCTGAGCAAAATAGAATGGCGGTTCAATTTTTAAAAAAGAATGGAGAAAGCCTCGATGGCTTGAGCAAAATAGAATCATCTGGGTGAGGTGTTTTAGACAGAGGCATGAGACTTAACCCACAAGCATCTTAAGGAGCAGATCAATCGCCAATGGCGCAGATCAATGGTCGGCCCTTCTTATTACCAATATTCTTCTCCTAATAGTTCGATACTGCAAGAAGGGTCGGTCGATCCTTCTTGTGTTCTCCATTATGGATATAGATGAATTGTTGGATAAATATTTTAACAGTTAATTACGAAAAGAAGGCACAGCCGATCCTTCCTGTCGGAAAATAGAAGTCAGGACAAACTATTTTTATATGTTATAACTTCCAAATTGTTCAATTTTTATAATTCCCTCAAAATTGAAGGGTCGACCGATCATTCTTTTTTTGTAAGTAAGTAGAGCCGAAAATTCTATAAATATGGTATAAAAAGGTACAAAAATGGTACATAGTTACAAACAGAGTGAGCTAAGATCTCACTTAGGCCCTTCCTAAGTTGGGAAAACTGGGCGCCCACATATCAACTTAACAACTTAACCAGATAGCATGACACATATCATCTTAACAACTGCACCAGATAGCATGACTGCTTCACAGAGTAAAACAGAGAACACAAAACCTCTTGGACAAGAAACCACCTTCCAAGGGCCAAAAAACAGCCTAGCAGCAAAGCAAGCGAACAAGTTGCAGGCTTAATCGAGAATAACAGGTTGAACAAGAAGAAAACCAACAATTAGTACTGCCATCAAAATATAACCGCAGACACAGGGCAAAGAGAGAAATATCCAGCCTTATCAACGCATGGTTCTCGGTGCCCAGCTCCAGGCCTCCTGCAGGTCATGGATGCTAAGCACTTCCACTAAGGTCTCCAGAGTGCATGTACTCTTCATTTCGTTCTGCTGAGTCACTTTCATTCCCTCGATGATATCTTTAATGTCTTTGACAATTTGCTCTCGTGCCTGGATTTTGTGAGCCAGAAGAATTATGCCTTTCCTGAATGGGTTGGCTGCAATCTGACGACCCTACTACTCCTCGACCTCCTACTACAGCGAGATGTCCAAATTAGAGATATGGGCCTCAGTAGCCATAGGAGTTTTCTCTAGGTAAAGATGTGCCCAGTGGAAATCTAGATGGTGGTAATCCATTGGGACGTTTGCCTAGTTGGATGAGCCTTCATCCCTTTGCCTGCCACTCGCCTCGTAGGTCTGTTTAGAGCCACGACGACTGTAAATACGCATGCAAGGGTCCATAATGCTTAAGAATATGGTTCCGGATGGAAAAGAAAAACCTTCAGCTATCTAAAACTATTTAATCCAGAAATGGAACAGACACAGCATGCCTTTTCTCAAGGTAGGGCAAGCTACTTTCTCAATTCAGACTTGTGTGCACCAGTCCGCCATTTTGGATTTATAATCCATAAGCATACCAATAGATATGGTCATCCTACCAGGCCTTGATTTTCCATTAATGAAAATGATAACCGTTCCATCCCTTCCCGAGGCCTCGCATGCTTGGTAAGCCTGCAAGTCCAGGCCTGGAATTTCAAATTTTAACTGCCTGTCAAGTCAAAATTTAATGATGTTTACTAATTTTCATTGCCTATCATTTTACATTTGATTAAACTTTATAAAGTGTCAAATTTTTTTATGTTATATTCAAATATTACTTATATATTTGGAATTTGTTTTACCATTTTAGTTTAAAATCAACCTAATATCCACAAAATTCATGCTTTACAGACTTGTATTATCTTGTCCAGAGTACAAGTTCAAAAATACAATTGCCGCATGCATTAGTTATTTTGCTGTAGTTATTCTGCTTCAATGATCAATTAATTGACCATCACCATTAACAATGCTCCCCTAATGAATACCGGCTAGTATTCACCCTTCCCTCCTACTACTCTGTCACTCTACCGCGTAGTTACACTGTACCTTGGCTACATCATTTAATTTTTATATAGAATTTAATTAAATGCATGTAAAGGTGGCAATGTGGCCTCCTAAAATATAATGAAGGCTGCAGCACTTGCCACTGCCACCCAGGCTTTGGGGTCCGAACCCATCCAAGTTCCATCTCAAGGCGGCGTGGGCATGGGATATGGGGCACTCAAATCACCCCGGTATTCCGGCTACTGTTAATAGGAAATTTTTCGATGAGGCATAGTTCCACCTTTTATGCTTTTTTTTTTTTGAATTTCGATCATCTAGGTCGTCTTAAATGGGCCAAAACACCTGGGGCACAATTCCATCACATAATTCCACAGTAAATCGGGTGGAACTACGATTCCACTGATTTTTATAGCCGGATCCAGTGAAGAAATCACCGAAAAAGTGAGGCGATTTGAGTGCCAGTTATCCCACGCCTCTCAGGGCATCGTCTTCTAGCCACGTGATCACATGCACCTTCTAGCGTGTCTACTTTGAAGGCTACACGTGCTTCAACACGTTTGTTAACCAGCTCATCTCCAGTTATGCGAAATCTACAGTCGGTAGAGATGATATCTATGACCACTATCCCACCATACTGTGAGAATTATCCTTCCCCATCCGTAACATCCAAGTCAATTCACCAATATTGTGATAAATACTAAAGCATGATACTCGGTATCGCAACAAAATGAAATCTTCAGGAAGTCATGCCACTCTTCTTTACCGCCTCTGTTCCGTTTCCTTTGTTGTTTGATCAGAAATAATCTTGTCTTATGGTCGCTCTCTTCGTGATATATGAGAATTTCAACAGCAGTTCCCTGACAAATCCTCACCACACCATGATATATGGGCATTTCGAGCACTGCCGAAGCCCCAAGACTAGGATTTGTCACTAATGTGACTCATAGCTTCTAGTTGAATCTTCTAGTGGAAACAAAAAATAAAGTATAGCTTCTAGTTGAAGCCAAAATAAAGTCTGTAAATTCTCTATAGTAGAAGAGTCTATGTTTGTGAGCTCAAGCTCGTAGTATTGAAATGTATTAAGAGCCCAAGCTCTGTAAAAGGTGAAAGATCGAAGTAAATTCAATCTATGTGTAATGCGGCGAAGCTGCACTGTTTTAACCTAGAATAAATTCTACTGACTTTTATGTATTCTACTTAGTAAGAAATTTTTTAATATAAATGATGTAGTAGAAGAGTCTGTGTTTGTGAGCTCAAGCTCGTAGTCGTGAAATGAATTAAGAGCCCAAGCTCTGTAAAAGTTGAAAGATCGAAGTAAATTCAATTGCCATGTATTTTGTAACAGAACATTTCAATTGCCAGGTATTTATATTTTTATATAATTTAATCCGTAACAGAACATTTCAATTCCCAGGTATGTATATTATTGAAACCATAAATCTAGTTTTTCAATTGCCAGGTGTTTATATTATTCAAACCATAAATCTGTAACCATAATTATAGTTTTTCAATTAGCAGGTATTTATATATTTATGAAATAAAACTCCACAACCCTTCTTTTCCGCTCTGCATGTTTAAGTTTTAAGCGTTGATTTGTCTTGATCCTACATATGAGATTACACTGGGTGAATTAAATGAAGTTTGGCTTGTCTGTTTTCCCCTCTACCATTTTAAAAAATTGCAATTAGGCTCCTAACTGTGATTTTCACCTTCTTCGGCCAAATTTGAAGTCATAGTCATTGATCCGACTAATCCATAATGATAATTTGTTTAGATTTGAAATCAAATCATAGTAACATGATATAATTAAAATTGTACTCCATCTTAATCCAAATTTGGTTGGTGCATGCTATATGTTATTTCGTTACAGATGTGATAATTGCATTTCTCAGACTGAAAGGTTTTAATCATGGCAATTAATTACAGTTAATCATTATGGGATCTTTATTGCTCTTCTTAAACACATTTAAGACCAATATGGGAAATTTGTTAGTCATCAAATTCCATAGAAAAAGTCTTCTTATTCAATTTCCAGAGATTTCTTGTGAACAATATGCAGAAAAGTCACAAAATTTCTTTAGTCGAAATTTGTGGTGAGAAAGAACTTCAGCCTCTTTAATATCATGAACCTCTGTCGACACCTTTTAAAGCCAATGTTTTGGATGATAGCACTGGTAGTGAAAAAGAAGACTAGTATATACGACTCTCTCATAGTAAGAGAAGGAAGATCACTGAGAAACATGTTAATTGAGATGATACAGTCATCCGAGATTTTATAATTAATCAAGTGCCTGTGACTCAACCAATTCCCCTGAAGGAAGGACAAGTGGTCGATTTTTCAGTTTTTGAGGACATTGTCGATCATCATGAATCTTCTAAGAAGAATCTTTCAACTTCTGTCACAGATAGCTAGTGGATTGTCGATATCTTCCACAGTTTGTTACGGGTTATTTCCTGGAAACCATGTGATGAAAATATTTTGGGAATTTTGTGAAAATATTGTCGGTATTAGTCGCTCGTGAGGATGCCTTTTAGTTTCGATTTGTAATCCCTGTTTTATGGGAAGTCTATCTTTTGTAACTATTTTTGTAATTACAGAGATTGTAATTTTTGCAACTTTGAAGTAATACAGTTAGTCCTTCTCTTCATTCCTCTTTTGTCAATTGATCAAATTTATTTGATGAATGTTGATTTTCACTTCAGATTATTTATGAACACTGTTTAATTTTTGCAATCAATAATCCATACATTGATCTACTGTAGTTTGGATTTGTCTTTACTCATGATCTTTGTGTCTTTTATGTTTTAAGCAAATTTATTTAATTAAAACATTTATCTATTTCTGCAAATGATTAACATATTAAATTAATAAATTCATGTTAATTTTTCAATTAGCATTCCAACTACAGGGTAATCTTGCATGTGCCTAATGATCCTTAAAACTACTATCAGTGAATTTTCAGTTGCTGATTGTGTTGTTGTTAAACCCGCATTAGTAACCTCGCTATACTCAAGGGTAGATCTCTCGTAGGCTAGGGATGCTAGAATTTGGAGGAGAAAATCAACAGAAGAGACTAGGAATACTCTAGTTAATGCAGGGCTTGTAATTTCTTGCAAACTTTCAGTAATATATTTATGTTATTCTCTTGCATACTCTTTTGTCTATTAATCAAATTTCTTTGATCAATATTGATTTTCACTTTCATGTTGTTTATAAATACTGTTTAATCTTTTTCAATCTATAATTACATTGATCTACAGTTTTGATTTTTCTCTACTTATGATCTGTGTATCCTTAATGTTTTAAAAGAATTAATTCAATTAAAACTTTTAGCTATTTCTGAAAATGGGTTTTACATAAAATTATAACAAAGTTTATATTTACCTGATTTGGAGTGTATCAGCTTTAAAATTCGTTAAGGAACTTCTACTTAGCAACTCAACCATAAATTCCTTACACCATCTTCATCGCCAACTACTTCTCATTTCTCCACAAAATGCAAGCTATACTTCTCATTTGGACCCCCGCTAATATAATATCCACGTTGCTGGTTCAGAAAATGCAGGAACTTAAAACAGTCCCCAAACTTTAAATGCTACCATTAATATCCTTAATATTCATTTAAACAATCTCTAAACTAATTTTAAAAATCAAATATGACACGTGTCACAATATAAGCATTCCACATGTCGAAAAATTTATGAAGTTTTGCTTCAAAGATTTTGCTGGCAAGTAGAAATATTATCAACCGCTCTTTCTCTAAGGTGTTCTATTTTTACAATTCCCTCATAGATGAAAGGTCGACCGACCCTTCTTAATCCTAATATTCTATTCATAATAGTTCGACACTGGAAGAAGGGTTGGTCGATCCTTCTTGTATTATCCATTATGGCTATAGCTTTATTGATGGATAAAGGTTTTGACAATTAACTACGAAAAGAAGGGGCAGCCGATCCTTCTGGTCGTAAAATGGAAGTCTGAACAAACCATTTTTATATGATATAACTTCCAAGGTGTTCTATTTTTATAATTACCTTGTAATTGAAGGGTCGGTCAACCTTTCTTATTGCTCATATTATTTTCATAATAGTTCGACACTGCAAGAAGGGTCGATTGACCCTTCTTATTACCAATATTCTTTGCATAATATTTCGACACTGCAAGAAGGGTAGAGGTCTCATGGGGTAGGGGGGAGAAAATCAGAAAAAGAAGACTGGAGACACTCTGATTGATGCAGAAACTGTAATTTTTTGCAACTTTGAAGTAATACAGTTAGTCCTTCTCTTCATTCCTCTTTTGTTAATTGATCAAATTTCTTTGATGAATGTTGATTTTCACTTCAGATTATTTATGAACGCTGTTTCATTTTTGCAATCAATAATCCATACAGTGATCTACAGTTTGGATTTGATGAAACTGTAATTTTTTGTAACTTTGAAGTAATACAGTTAGTCCTTCTCTTCATTCCTCTTTTGTTAATTGATCAAATTTCTTTGATGAATGTTGATTTTCACTTCAGATTATTTATGAACGCTGTTTCATTTTTGCAATCAATAATCCATACAGTGATCTACAGTTTGGATTTGATGAAACTGTAATTTTTTGCAACTTTGAAGTAATACAGTTAGTCCTTCTCTTCATTCCTCTTTTGTTAATTGATCAAATTTCTTTGATGAATGTTGATTTTCACTTCAGATTATTTATGAACGCTGTTTCATTTTTGCAATCAATAATCCATACAGTGATCTACAGTTTGGATTTGTCTTTACTCATGATCTGTGTGTCTTTTATGTATTAAGTGAATTTATTTAATTAAAACATTTATCTATTTCTGCAAATGAGTAACATAAATGAATAAATTCATGTTAATTTTTCAATTAGCATTCCAGCTACAAGGTAATCTTGCATGCGCGTAATCCTTAAAACTACTATGAGAGAATTTTCATTTCCTGATTGTGTTGCAGTTAAACTCACATTAGTAACCTCTCTATACTCAATGTGCCAAATCAAATAAAAAATGGTAACCTCCCTATACTCAATGTGCCAAATCAAATATTCCATGAGTCACAATCTGGTCCTTCCACGTGTGACCGTAGGATACTAGATATCAACATTTTAACAACTAAATTTAAAGACGCTTTTCTTTAAACAATTTGCTGGCAAGTGGAAATATTCTCAGAGAAAGAGCGGTCGGTCTTTCTCCGCTCTTTCCCCAAGGTGTTCTATTTTTACAATTCCCTCCTAAATGAAGGGTCGGCAGACTCTTCTTATTCCAAATATTCTTTTCCTAAGAGTTCGACATCGCATGAAGGGTCGGTCGGTCCTTCCTGGATTATCCATTATGGCTATATCTGAATTCATGTATAAAGGTTTTGACAATTAACTAGGAGAAGAAGGGGTGGCCGATCCTTCTTGCCGTAAAAACCATTTTTATATGATATAACTTCCAAGGTGTTTTATTTTTACAATTCCCTCGTAATTGAAGGGTTGGCCGACCCTTCTTATCCCCCATATTATTTTTATAATAGTTCGAAACTCCAAGAAGGGTTGGTCGACCCTTCTTATTACCAATATTCTTTTCATAATATTTCGACACTGCAAGAAGGGTCGGTCGATCCTTCTTGTGTTCTCCATTATGGATATAGCTGAATTGTTGGATAAAGGTTTTACACAGTTAACTATGAAAAGAATGGGAGGCCAATCCTTTTTGTCGAAAAATGGAAGTCGGGACAACTATTATTATATTCTAGGTAGTTATCTTCTTATAATCAAGGTATTAATTTTCCATTTGATAATGAATAAAAGAATACAGTCCATTAATGTTCGGCATTAGTCATAAGTGAATCCAAAATCAATTTTAGCAAAAAATTGGTGAATACTTAAATGCGGTAAACCAGAGCATAAACATATGAATTCTGATTTAATATTACTTACATCCAAGCATGAAGAATAACACAATGGAAAAGAAGGAAATTTACAGACTCTCATTAATGAATAGTTTTGTCATCAGTGGTACAATTATATTCAACACATTCCATGTATAATTTAAAAAACAAGCAACACATGCATGCCTTCCCAAACACACCATAATGCTAATTAAAATTTAATAGTGATCGACACGAGGACCTAGGTCGAATGGAGGACCTAGTCGGGCGGCCGACGTAAGATCTTCCAACATCTCCCCCACGAACAATACCTCTCTTCGTCCCAAAATTTGGTACCGGAAACTCCCTTGGATGGAAATGGGTCGTCATGTCTGTAAAGTATAGTCCTGCCTTCTACTTGCTATTGCTTCTTCTTACTGCGGCAAGTTGAAGGTAGAAGGACCGTGCTTTCCAGACATGAAGGACTGTACTGAAACAACATTCAACGACTGCTGCAAGTGTCTTTGAAAGAACGAAACCAAATAATTCACTGAATACATAATATCTCCTGCACAAGGTGGTAGTATGAGGTAACCTTTAAAAAGTGTTGAAAATCCCATAGTAATCCAAGGATTCCAATTTCCATCCCGATTAACTTGGCCTAGTTACTCGTGGATGTAGGCTAGAGAAACTTTAGAAAGCCTCCTACCCTGATGATTTTCCCACCTTCAGCTACAAAGGGAATATTCTCGCAAAGACTGGTAAGCTCTCCTTCCCGAGGAGTGAAGCCTTCTGGTAGTAAAACAACATTCGACGACTATTGCAAGCCTAATGTTGATGACCGAAACAATGCATGTTGTCTTAGAGAAAGCACAGTCCTGCCTTCTACTTTCGCTGCTTCTTCTCCCTATTTCCCCTCCTCGTTGCATACCAATCAGTTATTGAAAGAAGAGTGACGGAAGGAAGATGAAATAAAATGTGATTGGTGCCAAGGAACATAATGAGAAATCCATGTATTGGGACTCTGAGAGTGCTCAAAATGCCCATATATCATGGTGTATTGGGACTTCGAGAGTGCTCGAAGCCTTCTACTTGGCGCAGTTAGAAGAAGCTAACAACATGTTCTGGTATTAAAACAACATTCGAAGACTACTGATGGGATTTAGCAAGCAGATAGCCTAGACACGACGATATTGCATCTCTCTCGAATACCTGCATAGAAAACAAATAACTGTTTATCATGTTGCCGTAAAAAGAAACCATTTCCAACAAATGCAAAAATAATCATTTTATTGCAGCTAGGGTAGCGCGTGAGCACACATATCATCATGCAGAATAAAAACAGAGAAACTATTCCAAGTGCACCATAACAGGGGATGGCCAAACAGTTGGTCTGGGCAGCCTGCTTAGACGGGTTAGCTCCTAACACCGTAGTTAGTGGAAGCAAAGGAATTCAGCCAATGAAATATACTTTGCAAATGATAAGAAAATACTTAAATTAGACATGTGTATAATAATGACTACAAACATTCTTTCTTACCGAGAAAAAACTTTTGCGGATATGTAGTCCTTCAAGGTTAGGAACTTCCTCCAATAAGTTGAGAAGAGAAAGAGGCTTCGGAATATGGATATCAAGATTGTTCAATGATTTCAGGCTAGTACCTGTTATCTCCACAAATCTCTCTATAGGAAAATGGTGCTTTATGGTCGAATTGCAATTCGAACAAACTGCCAGCCCACTTAAATTACTTCCACATTCAATTTTCACGTCTGCAATTGCATGAGAAAGATCGTGAAATAGTATCCCGTTGAACATAACTTTCTTCGTAGCTATAAGATTCTAGCAGTTCACAATTAAAGCTCGTCAAGCAGAACCCCATTGACTCTTACACCATTTTCATGAATTGCAACAAGAGTAAGAACATGCTGACAGCATGATCTGGAGGCATAAAAATTCAAATATTAGCAAGCGGATAGCCTAGACATGGCGGTATTTCATCTCTCTCGAATACCTGCATAGAAAACAAATAACTGTTTATCACGCTGGTGTAAAAAGAAACCATTAATTTCCAATAAATGCAAAAATAATCGTTTTATTGCAGCCAGGGTAGCACGTGAGCACACATAATATCATCATGCACAATAAAAACTGAGAAACTATTCATGATTTGAAACAAGAGTAAGAAGAAGCTGACAGCATGGTATGGTACTAAAACAACATTCCACGACTGCTGCAAGTGTTGATGACCTCAACAGCGCATCCATGTATTGTGACTTTGACAGTGCTAATCTCCCTATGTCCCCATATCAGTTTGTTGTGATATGGGGCATGGTTAGCCTATATATAGTGAATATAGTGAGTGGCCACTGTGTTGATGGATTGAATGGGATGGGAGTCTGGGACGGATGGGGAATGGTAATTATCACAGTATGGCGGAGTCATGGTGGTCATAGATATCATCACTCCAATCGGACTATAGATCTGTAGCAGGCTCCTGAATGATATTCACCGTAAATGATGGATTGTATCACTCGTGTGAATAATCTCATCATGCTTCAGTCCACATTATGTTTATTGCTTGTCACCAAAAAAGTATGGCGGTCATAGATATCATTTGTAGTGACTACAGATTTTGTTGGATTAATCATACACTAATCACTCCAATCAATTGCTTGAAAATCCAACGGCTAGCATGCCTGCTGCCAATGCATTAAATGGCCTACAGCAAGCAGAATAATATTCAAGAAGTAGTTGGAGATGAATATGCTGTAAGGAATTTATGGTCGAGTTGCTGAGTAGAAGTTCCTTAACGAAATTTAAAACTGATACACTCCAAATTAATAGGTAAATAATAGTAACCTCGCTATACTCAATGTGCCAAATCAAATACAAATGAGTAACCTCGCTAACTCAATGTGCAAAATCAAGTAAAAATTAGTAACCTCGATATAATCAATGTGCTAAATCAAATAAAAATTAGTAACCTTGCTATACTCAATGTGCCAAATCGAATATGCCACGTGTCACAATATGATCGTTCCACGTGTCACCCTAGGATACCAGATATCAACATTTTAACCGCTCTTTCTCTAAGGTGTTCTATTGTTACAATTCCCTCCTAAATGAAGGGTCGGCTGACCCTTCTTATTCCAAATATTCATTTCATAATAGTTCAACACTGCAAGAAGGGTCGGTCGATCCTTCTTGTGTTATCCATAATGTATATAGATGAAGCGTTGGATAAATGTTTTCACAATTACCTACGAAAAGAAGGGGAGGTCGATCCTTCTTGTTGAAAACAGAAATCGGGACAAACCATTTTTATATGATATAACTTCCAAGGTGTTCTATTTTTAGAATTCCCTCATAATTGAAGGGTCGGTCGACTCTTCTTATTCCCTATATTATTTTCATAATAGTTCGACACTGCAAGAAGGGTCGCTCGACCCTTCTTATTACCAATATTTTTTTCATAATATTTCGACACTGCAAGAAGGGTCGATCGATCCTTCTTATGTTCTCTATTATGGATATAGCTGAATTGTTGGATAAAGATTTTCATTAACTATGAAAAGAAGTGGCGGCCAATCCTTCTTGTCGAAAAATAATGATTGAAGACAAAAGATGGCCGATGTGCAACCCGCAATATTCAATCCGCAATGCGGATTGCAGAATCTTTGTTTTCGGTTTTGAAACATTTTCTTTCTGCAACCCGCAATCCTCAATGCGGATTGTGGATGCAGAAATATTCCTCAATAATTGTGGTCTTTTACATCCACAACCTGCAACTCGCAATTGCGGATTGTGGGAAGAGTCATAAAATAGTTTTACCCTTTGCGTTTCTGCAAGCTGCAATTGCGGATTGCGGGAAGAATGTATATATTTATGAAATAAAACCCCACAACCCTTCTTTTCCTTCCCGCATGTTTACGTTTTAACCGTCGATTTGTCTTGATCGTGCGGATGAGATTACACTGGGTGGTTTAAATGAAGTTTATCTTGTCCGTTTTCCCCTCTAAATCCATAATTTGGAGGAATTTGTAGTGGTATTGAAGTAACCTCCAAGGATCTTGTTGTAATTGTCAGTTTGTTTATTGAATTGGAGGAATTCTTGAACTGCTTCCTGGTTTGGTTCAAGGATCTGCCTTGCAAGATGTCTATAAGAGGGAAGACGAGAGTCGGATGTGCTCTTTCTGAAAACTTTTGCATACTTTTCATCTAAATCCACGATGAAAAATCTTCCATGCTAGAGCATTTGACGTTGATTTTGCGAATCGTGTCCAAGGATTCGATGTCTTATTTCAAAAGAAATGGAGTTAAATAAATTTTTTTCATGTAAGAAAATGTAATAGCTTTAGATTTCATTACTTGCTGAGTTTGGTAGGCAAATTTTCCTGTGTAAATTTAGAAATATGCACATCGATTCCTCCAAAATAGTGCAAATCAATAGTCAGAACAAAGATCAAGTCTTTTAAGAGAAATATCAAAGGCAACATAATATATAGGTAACGTAACGAAAAGATCCCTACTTTGAAAGTTAAATATGGTAGAGGACATTAAAAATAGGTTATATGCCTTGAAATCCCAATTACTTAGAAGAGATCATCAAATAAATTAATGGTTAGTCTGTTCACATAGTGGTAATATAGAAAATCTATTAGTAATTGAAATAAGTACGTCGCATTTTAAATATTTTAAGGAAAAGCAGCCTCCTTGTTATTTATTTTTTCTTCTGGAGGAGAAGCGGATTTCTCCTAGCATAATGTGATTATTTTCTTACAATGCGGATTGCGGAAGCTTGGTTTTTGGCTTTGAAACATTTTCCTTCCGCAACCCGCAATCCTCAATGCGGATTGTGGATGCAGAAATATTCTTCAATAATTGTGGCCTTTTACATCCGCAACCTGCAATTGCATATTACAGGAAGAGTCTTAAAATAGTTTTGCACTTTGCGTTTCCACAACCCGCAACCCACAATTGCGGTTTGCGGAAAGAATGTATAAGTTTTAACTGTCAATTTGTCTTGATCCTGTGGATGAGATTACACTGGGTGATTTAAATGAAGTTTAGCTTTACGTTTTCCCCTCCAGTCTTCGGTATTAGTCGCTCTTGCGGATTCCTTTTAGTTTTGATTTGTAATCTTTGTTTTATGGGAAGTCTATCTTAAATTGTACCTATTTTTCTAATTATTATTTAAAGGGTAGAGGTCTCATGGGGTAGGGGGGAGAATGGCACATGTCACAATATAAGCATTCCACGTGTCTCAAAATTTATAGAAGCTTTGCTTCAAAGACTTTGTTGGCAAGTAGAAATATTCTCATAGAAAGAGCGACGCGCTCTTTCTCTAAGGTGTTCTATTTTTACAATTCCCTCATAGTTGAAAGGTCGCCTGACCCTTCTTATTCCCAATATTCTTTACAGAATAGTTCGAAACTGCAAGAAGGCTCGGTGGATCCTTCTTGTTTTCTCATCATGGATATAGCTGAACTTATGGATAAATGTTTTCACAATTAACTACGAAAAGAAGGGGCGGCCGCTCCTTCTTGTCAAAAAATAAGGATCGAAGACAAAAGACGACATAAACAATTTTTACATGTTATAACTTACAAGGTGTTCTATTTTTACAATTCCCTCGCAATTGAAGGGTCGGCTGACCCATCTTATTACCAATATTATTTTCATAATAGTTCGACACTACCAAAAGAGTCAAACGACCCTTTGCATTCACAATATTATTTTCATAATAGTTCGACACTGCAAGGAGGGTTGGTCGACCCTTTTTGTGTTCTCCATTATGGATATACCTGAATTGCTGGATAAATGTTTTTCCAATTAACGATGAAAAGAAGGGGCAGCCGATCCTTCTTGTCGGAAAACAAAAGTAAGGAAAAACCATTTTTATATGTTATAACTTAGCCAATTGACTGGCTCCTAATTGCAATTTTCACCTTCGGCAAAATTTGAATTCATAGTCATCGATCCAACTAATCCACAATGATAAGTTGTTTAGATTTGACATCAAATCATACATGATATAACTAAAATTGTACTCCATATTAATCCAAATTTTGTTGGCGCATGCTATATGTTATTTCGTTACAGATGTGATAATTGCATTTCTCAGACCGAAAGGCTTTAATCATGGCAATTCATTTCAGTTTATCATTATGGGATCTTTATTCTTCTTCTTTAACACAAAGACCAATATGGGCAATTTGTTAGTCATCATATTCCATAGAAAAAGTCTTGTTATTCAATTTCCAGAGGATTCCTCCTAACAATTACATACTGTGAACAAGATACAGAAAGAACTTAATAAATTCATACATACTATTTCTGCAAAATTAATGATTGACATAAATTAATAAATTCATGTTAATTTTTCAATTAGCATTCTAGCTACAGGGTAATCTTGCATGTGCCTAATCCTTAAAACTACTATGAGTGAATTTTCATTTCCTGATTGTGTTGCAGTTAAACCCGCATTAGTAACCTCGCTTTACTCAATGTGCCAAATCAAATAAAAAATAGTAACCTCCCTATACTCAATGTGCCAAATCGAATATGCCACATGTCACAATATGATCATTCCACGTGACACCCTAGGATACTAGATATCAACATTTTAACAACAAAATTTATAGACGTTTTGCTTTAAAGACTTTGCTGGAAAGTGGAAATATTCTCAGAGAAAGAGTGGCCGCTCTTTCTCCAAGGTGTTCTATTGTTACAAGTCCCTCCTAAATGAAGGGTTGGCCAACCCTTCTTATTCCTAATATTGTTTTCATAATAGTTCGACACTACAAGAAGGGTCTGTAGATCCCTCTTGTGTTCTCCATTATGGCTATAGTTGAATTGATGGATAAAGGTTTTGACAATTAACTATGAAAAGAAGGGGCGGCCAATCCTTGTCTTAAAACGGATGTCAGGAAAACCCATCTTTATATGATATATATGATATACCTTACAAGGTGATCTATTTTTATAATTCCCTCCTAATTGAAGGGTCGTCCGACCCTTCTTATTTCCAATATGATTTTCATAATAGTGCAACCCTTCAAGAAGGATCGGTCGACCCTTCTTATTCCCAATATTCTTTTCATAATATTTCGACACTGCAAGAAGGGTCGGTCAATCCTTCTTGTGTTCTCCATTATGGATATAGATGAATTGTTGGATAAATGTTTTTACAATTAACTACAAAAAGAAGGGGCGAACGATCCTTCTTGTCCAAAAATGGAGGTCGGCACAAAATATTTTTATATGTTATAACTTCCAAGGTGTTCTATTTTTAAAATTCCATCGAAATTGAAGGGTCGGGCGACCCTTCTTATTCCCAATATTATTTTAATAATAGTTCGACACTGCAAGAAGGGTTGGTCGATCCTTCTTGTGTTCTCCATTATGGATATAGCTGAATTGTTGGATATATGTTTTCATAATTAACTACGAAAAGAAGGGGCGGACGATCCTTCTTGAACTTTTCACCTTAAAATTTTGAACATTTACAAATGAAAATTGCTATTTTCAAATAAAAAATTGCATTTTTTGATTTGAAATTCAGACTTTTCAAATTAGAAATTGCATTTTTTATTTTAAATTCACACTTTTCAAATCAAATTTTGCATTTTTTGATTTAAAATTCACACATTTCAAATCAAAATTTGAATATTTTTATTTAAAATTCACACTTGTCAAATCAAAATTTGCATTTTCTGATTTGATATTCACACATTTTGAATTCAAATTCATAGTTTTATAACAAAAAACTGCAATTTTAGGGTTCATAAGTAGTCAAAAAACACACTATTCGAATAGAAAAACACATGTTTTAAATCCAACATTGCCACTTTCAGAACCCGTTTTTGCACTTTAGAAAGGTTGATATTGACACTTTTAAAGTCTAAATTCACTTTTTCTTAGTCCAAAATTTGCCTAGTTTGTCCATGATCCAAATTTTGTTGGCGCATGCTATATGTTGTTTTGTTATAGATGTGATAATTTCATTTTTCAAACCGAAAGATTTTAATCATGGCAATTCCTTACAGTTAATCATTATGGGATCTTTATTGCTCTTCTTAAACACAAAGACCAATATGGGAAATTTGTTAATCGTCATATTCCATAGAAAAAGTCTTGTTATTCAATTTCCAGATATAAACCAACAAGAAACAACTGCTAATACGGTCGTCTTTTGATACTATGATATAAACAAAAAAAAAACACAAACTACATGGGAGAAACAACCCCCGATCACTAGAGAGCATAACAACATTACAGTAAAATATAAGGCAAGTCCGGGAAATGTCCTTGAGCATTTTCTTCGGGCGCATTCATGGTAGTATCAGGAATACGAAGGCCCATGGATTGCAGCAAGAAGTCCATCTCCTGGTTTAGCTCCATGGTTTCGTCTTGAAGCGAGTTCTGAACTGGATCCTCTTTTTGCATACAGTCTGTAAGAGCATACCCCACCAAGTTTTTCATTACCCAATAAAGGGCAACAGTTCGCTCGTACAGGGTTAAACGGCCAGCAATGTTCCCCGGGTCCATGGCTGGATTTTCTAGCTCTCGGCTTTCCTCCTGCAGAGTATCTTTACCAAGATTTTCTTTCGTCACAGTCATGGTAGCATCAGGAATATGGAGGCCCATGTATTTTAGCAAGAAGTCCATCTTCTGATTCATCTTCCTGGTTTCGTCTTGAAGCTTTTTCTGCATCGGATCCTCTTTTTGCATACGGTCTGTAAGAGCATACCCCACTAATTTTTTCACTACCCAGTAACGAGCAACAGTTTGCTCGTACTGGGTTAAACGACCAGTAGTGCTCTAGGGGTCCTCGACCAAATTTTCCATCTTTCGGATTTCCTCATGTAGGGTATCTTTACTAAGATTTTTCCAGAGCTCTCGCTCCACACCTTGGATTTCCTTTTGCACTTCAGACGATAGGTCCAGTGAAAATTCCTACATTGCCTCCAAACTATCCTATGAGCAGAAGAGACTTTGCGACTATCCTTCAAAAGGATCTATTCCTTGTTGATCCTCTTCCTCTTCACCTCTTCCTCCTGACGATGGTCGTCCATATTGCTCGTCGAAGTGAATTTTACTTGTACAATTACGTTCCAGTTCCTCGTCAATGTCACAAAAAGGCCTTGAATTTAAAATTTTATGTACCTATCGATTAAAAATTTGATGACGGTAACATGTTTTTAATGCCTATCATTTTACGTTTTATGTAACAATAGTCAAACAATTCATGTACGCAAATGATCATTCTAGGAAATGTTGAATCTTTAATATCATGATAATGACATAGCAGTCAAATAATTTGGGGCTTGGGATGGAACCATGGTGGGATCGCCAAGCTCCTTCACATCATAATAAATATGTAGCAGCAAGGCATAGCATTAATAGGAAGGTCACCTGATCATCCCAACAAACAAGAAAATACAATAACTTAAGCAATAACTAGCAATTTGAGCATGCATTGGTAGAGATCTATTCTTTCTAAAAGCATTGAAATTACTTAAATTAATGTATGGAGCATTCTCATGCAAACAAGCCTTTCTTTCAAAAATCAACGAAGGCACAATATGAAAAATAGAGTTAAACACAACATGCAAAGTCATAGAATTATATTGTTGCAGTTAAACACAAAGGTCGATGCCACCGGTGGTCACCATAAAACAAAACAGTGGTAATAATGGGTATATCAACCTCAAGAGCCAAGTCTGTCTGTGGCGTCGTCATGGTAATTTCAGTTCAATCCAGAAGTAAAATAGATGTACAGTAACAAGCAATGATCATCAAATAAAATATATGGAGGATTTCCAGTCCATGCTAAAAGAAAGTGCATCTATGGTAACAAGCAATGATCCAACCAAATTATTACTACTTTTCAAAATCATCAAAATAGAACTCCTCAAGCAAGCAAGCCATACAAAACTTGAAAAAATTCGACATACCTCAAGCAAGCCCGTACTATTTTTTATTTACCTCAAGAAAGCTAGTATTTACTATACTCAGGTCACAAATGCATCTAAGAAGCACATTGCACTCATGTCACAAGCACATCAAACAAGGATAAATATGAGGAAAATCTTCCCAATCTTAATTACTAAACATCTGAATTGCAACAAGTACCAAACTAGTAATTTTACTAGTATTTGTTTCCGACGGATAAGTGAATTTGGTGGACGTCGATTTGACGGGTTTAAATTATGCATGCCTATAGACATGGGTAAATTCCAAGAAGGCCTATCAAATATGTTTGAGTGAAGAGAATACGTTCTACACGCCGTCAATTTCCAGGCCTGAAGTCTCATGAACTATTGGATAATTGTACAATCACTCAAGCAAAATCTATAGAGATGATATCTTACTCGAGCAAAATCTATAGAGATGATATCCCGCCACACTGTGATAATAATTGTTCCCCATCCATGCCATCTATCTTCATTACTAATTTTGGAAAAATAATTATTTATAAGTTTTAAATCCGTAATAAAAAATTAGTAACCTCGGTATACTCAATGTGCCAAATCAAATAAAAATTAGTAACTACTATGTAACCTTGGTATACTTATAGTATCCTTAAAACTACAATCAGTGAGTTTTTCAATTAGCATAAACTACTATGTGCCAAAGCAAATAAAAATTAGTAACCTTGTTATACTTAATGTGCCAAATCAAATAAAAATTAGTAACCTTGATATACTCAATGTCCCAAATCAAATAAAAATTAGTAACCTCGATATACTCAATGTCCCAAATCAAATAAAAGTTAGTAACCTCACTATACTCAATGTGCCAAAACAAATATGCCATGTGTCAAAATATGATTGTTCCACGTGTCACCCTAGGATACTAGATATCAACATTTTAACAACAAAATTTATAGACGTTTTGCTTTAAAGACTTTGCTGGAAAGTGGAAATACTCTCAGAGAAAGAGCGGTCGCTCTTTCTCCAAGGTGTTCTATTGCTACAAGTCCCTCCTAAATGAAGGGTCTGCCGACCCTTCTTATTCCTAATATTATTTTCATAATAGTTCGACACTGCAAGAAGGGTCGGTCAATCCTTCTTGTGTTATCCATTATGACTATAGCTGAATTGCTCAATAAAGGTTTTGACAATCAACTACGAAAAGAAGGGGCGGCCGATCCTTCTTGTCATAAAACTGAAGTCGGAAAAAATAATTTTTATATGATATACCTTCCAAGGTGTTCTATTTTTACAATTCCCTCGTAATTGAAGGGTCGGTCAACCCTTCTTCTTCCCATTATTATTTTCATAGTAGTTCGACACTACAAGAAGGATCGATCGACCCTTCTTATTCCTAATATTCTTTTCATATTATTTCGACACTGCAAGAACGGTCGGTCGATCCTTCTTGTATTCTCCATTATGGATATAGATGATTTGTTGGATAAAGGTTTTCACAATTAACTACAAAAAGAAGGGGCGGACGATCCTTCTTGTCGGAAAATGGATGTCAGGACAAACTATTTTTATTCTTATAACTTCCAGGGTGTTCTATTTCTACAATTCCCTCGAAATTGAAGGGTCGACCGACCCTTCTTATTTCCAATATTATTTTTATAATAGTTCGACACTACAAGAAGGGTCGGTTGATCCTTCTTGTGTTCTCCATTATGGATATAGCTGAATTGTTGAATAAATGTTTTCACAATTAACAACGAAAAGAAGGGGTGGACAATCCTTCTTGTTGGAAAACAGAAGTCCGGACAAACCATTTTTATGTTATAACTTAGCCGATTGTCTTATTATTCAAACAATGAACGAATATTTTAGACATTGAACTTTTCACCTTCAAATTTTGAACATTTACAGATGAAAATTGCAATTTTCAAATAAAAAATTGCATTTTTTTATTTGAAATTCACACTTTTCAAATCAGAAATTACATTTTTTGATTTTAAATTCAAACTTTTCAAATCAAAATTTGCAATTTTTGATTTGAAATTCACACATTTCAAATCAAAATTTGCATTTTTTGATTTAAAATTCACACTTTTCAAATCAAAATTTGCATTTTCTGATTTGAAATTCACACTTTTTGAATTGAAATTCATAGTTTTATAACAAAAAACTGCAATTGTAAGGTTCATAGGTAGTCAAAAAACACATTGTTCGAATAGAAAAACACACTTTTCAAATCCAATATTGCCACTTTTAGAACCTGTTTTTGCACTTTATAAAGGTTGATATTGACACTTTCAAAGTCTGAATTCACACTTTCTTAGTTCAAAAATTGCCTAATTTGTCCAAATTTAATGAAATTGGCGTTAATGTGGGAAAAAATGGTTTCATGCATAACGATTTATGTTTCTCAATATTGCTTAGTAAATACATTTCTCCATCTATTAATTGCTCATATTATTAAAACTAATTTTATTGAAAGAATTTCCATGTAAAAATGGGGTTTATTATCATATTACACATGTAGAGATAGAGATGGATTAATTAAATTTTAATATTTAGGTTTTTTTAAAGGAAAGAACAGATAAATACCATGTACATTATAGTTAATAATTTAGTTAATTTATTTATTATATAACCAATATTTGAATTATAAAATCAATTAACTATTAAATCATAAAATCATTAACTAAAATCAGTATTACATTTGGATAAAAATCATCTTTATTTTACTAAGCTCAACTTGTATGGGTTAAATATGTATGGTATGCGTAGTTTATTTTCTAATGAATGGTTCATGTTATATTTGTTTATACTTTTAAAAAGACATACATAGTATGAAACTTATACATTTGTAAGATGTAAAGATGAAATTGAAATTGATTTGGTAAAATTTGTTATTTTTGATGTAGGGATAATTTTATGAATGGCTTATTTGTGAACTTGACAAAGTCCTTTAAGCTCTTTTACAATAATTTTGGGGAAAAAATTTAGGAGCTTATCTCTTAGTATCTTAGCATTGTTTTACACATCAAGAGATTTCGAACACTGAAAAATTGGCCTCAATTGGAGTTTGTATGGAAAATTTATTCTATGTGTAGGTTGGCATATATTATTAGCTACCGTGTAGTGAGTGGATGCAATGTTAATTTCTATTACACACATATGTGGATCTAGTCACATGTGTAATTTCAAGAATATTCTATAGGATCAAAACTCTAATACTAATTGGTAGTTGAGGCATGAAAAAACCTTAACCCTAACCATAGATGGCTAGTAGACTATGTTAATACTCGATCATTAGAAACTGAATAGTTTTCATTCTTATTATATTGCTTGTTATTCCATAGTTGAGTAGAGCATATAGGAGTGGAATATTGAAGCAGAAAAAAGGAAGAATAAGACCTTGTAGTAACCATATAGACCATAGCATCCACGACAACTCCATAGTGAGTGCACTTAAGTGCATTCAAGAAGTTTATTTATGAAATCATTGTAATGGTGATGTGTGCTTCTTGAAAATTTTGGAATGCACATGCACTTTAGAAGTGTGCATGTGATCATATTTGAATTACTTTATTACTGAGTCTCCACACATGCCCCATGAATGCCTCTATGTTTCCCTCCACATACTATGTTATAAAAGAACATATGTGTTTTTTATATAAGTGCACATGCATTCTTACAAGTATGCATGCATGCATTGCTATATGTAAAAATAAATTGGTCTTGAGACCTAAACAAAGTTGGAGTGAGCACGGGGAAGCATGGGGAATGTTATTGCTCAAACTAGAACCCACGAAAAATTC
Source organism: Larix kaempferi (assembly GCA_027924585.1). Classification (NCBI taxonomy): domain Eukaryota; kingdom Viridiplantae; phylum Streptophyta; class Pinopsida; order Pinales; family Pinaceae; genus Larix; species Larix kaempferi. The sequence goes on along the minus strand of BSBM01000307.1, from coordinate 6,903,002 downwards.
ATTGATCACATTGCGATGAGTGGAAAGCATGGGAGATGCTAGAGCTCAATATTGTCACCACATCCTAGCTTCTTGAACACTTTAGGTCAAATCATAATGCTAAGGGGGAGTCCCTATAACTCGGTGAACAATATTTGCAATTCTCTAGACAATACACAAACACATTTCCCATTACTCATGGTTCCACCAAGAATGCTCATGGTTGCATAAATAGAGTACATAGTTTCACCAACAATGCTCATGGTTCCACCAATAATGCTCATGGTTCCATAAATAGAGTTCATGGTTCCATCAATAATGCACATGGTCTCGTAAATAGATATCATGGTCCCATTAATTTGTTTGAGATTCAACCACCAAATGTGCAAGATTCTACCACCAAATATGTTCATGGTTTCATCAACACTAACTTTGTTCAAGGTTTCATATGCATTATTCAGGATTCCACCACCTCATTACCATGCATGCATTACTCACTGTTAACACCTAAAAAGTGCTCACTAGCTCATTTCCTTATTCACATGACCCATTTGTCCACTTTTTCCACCATCTGAGCCTCTAAAGCCAACAAAAGGTCACCAAAAGACCTTAATACACCCCTTTTCCCACTCAAAATGATTATTTTTCCTAAAAAAGCATAAAAAACCCTCAAAAAGGGTCCCAAATTCCCAAAAATATTAAAAAGGGAATAAAAATATTAAAAATATTCAAAAAAGAAAAAAGGAGGGAAAAGGTACCTAAACCATGTTGGTCAATACCATTGGTTTCCACAAAACCACAATGGTATTCCCCACCACCAAAACCTATAAAAAGGTGGTAGGGGCTCCTCACTTTACATCCATCCATCTTCCTATCCTCATGCTGCCAAAATCTCCCTTGAGTTTTTGGCCATTGTAGCTACCTTGGAGAAAGGACCCTTTGGAGTTTGGAGCTGCTCACCCTTGGAGCTACTCATCAACCTTCATCACTTGGAGGTATTATTATTGCAAGCACTTGCTTGCCCCCATTTTCAATACAAAGTTATTTTTTCTATTTCTTGTTCTTGTTTTTAATTCAAAAGTTTATAATGATATGCACATGCTAGTTTAGATTTAGTTTTAGATTTACAATTGTTTTTGCTTTAATATTGAAACTGCTGCTACTAGTTAGCAGGTGCTCATTGCACTAAGCTTGGTTGCAAAACCAAGCCAACAGTTTTTTGGCGACTCCGCAGCTTGGGTAATATATTCACCTTCACATGAGTTGATCCACATCGACGGAGTGTGTTTAGGTGCTGCCACCAACAACCAAGCTGAATATGATGCCGTGACCAGTTTCCTGGCCGCAGCTCTCCAAATGAGCATACATCGCCTTAACGTTTTCCTGGACTCACAACTTCTTGTTTCCCAGCTCAACAATGATTACCAGGTACGCGATCCGTGTCTGTTTAGAAAATTTTTGTGCACTAAACAAATGATTCAACAATTTGAATCCATTTCATTCACACATGTCCTAAGAAACCTCAATAGTGTAGCAGACCAAAACAACAATGTACTTGATTGGCACACCAATCAAATCATTTCATAAAGAAAATGCATCCATGTGCATAACATGTGCCTCCACGGGCATATACCAAAAAAAAATGTGCATCCATGTGCATAATGTGTGCATCCACGGGCATATACAAATAATCAAAATGTTGCATCCACGTGCATAACATGTGCCTCCATGGGCATACAGAAAATCAAACATGCCTCCACGGGCGAACAAAAAGACAACAAATTCATCCATGTGCATACACGACTATATATCAACATCATATATATATATATATATATAGATGTCAAAACATGTCATAAGTGCCCTCAGCACCCAATATACAAAAATACATCATCCGTACAAAAAATAGCTTCCCCATATGCTCATCAGCATTTGGGGGAAAATACATATCATCTAATCATCATGGTCTCTAGGATCCTCTTGTGCCTCCTCCGCTGGTCCCGCCAGATCATGCCGAGCGCGAACTCACCTCTCCGACAGCCCCGCTGGATCATCCCGTAAACTAATCCTGCCCTCCACCGGCCCTGCCTGATCCCGCCAAAGCCTATCCCTCAACTCAGCCGCCATCACTACCGCTCTCAACAACATCGAGCGCCACTCACGAGGTGCCTCGAAACATCGCTCGATGATGTCCCGATCCAGATCCCTCCACCCATCCTCTGGGAATCCTGCTACAATCATGCCCAGTGTCTCTCGGACACCAACAACAGCATCATCTCGAGGGCCAGCCCCTCGACCATGGGCCCCAAATCCTCGACCAGGTGGAGGCAATACAGCTACCAGAGGTGCAACAACCACCAACGCCTGTCCCCTGCGCGCCACATAGTCAGCCGGTGGAACAGGACCAACATCTGCACAATGCAAATAAACCATCATATACATATCTAAACTATAATCATAACCAATAAATCTAAAAGCACATGATATAGTAGAGAACAAAACATACCATCTAAACCCCAGGCCTGTCCCTAGGCTCGTGGCATCTCAGGATCTCCTCGGTAATCCATACCAGCATATGGATAGTCCTCAATCAGTAAAGGGATCTGCTCCCACTGCTCGTAAAACTGCTGCGAGAAGAACCCATAGATACCACCACCTCCGTGAGGAATCATCTGCCCCCACTGCACCATCCGCGGCTCGCTCACCAAACCATCATGAATAGGCACCCGTGGTCGCAAAGTCGGTACCCGCTCAAAGAAAAATGAACACAGAAAGGAGGCATAGCAGAACTCTCCCCCCTCCTGGCTGACCTTGTCCAGATCTCTCCGGACACCAGCTAAGAACATCTGACCCCATGCGTAATAAGTCCCCCTCAGCACAGAATCTACCATCATTGTTTTCCCCCCTGACAAATGATGTGGCACCGCGGCACCCAACACCCGTAGTACACAAGCTCCGACAGCGCGCATATCCCACTCTCACAGTGATCTCAGACTCAGCTCATTGTTCTGTATAATCGCCCCTATGACACAGAAAGTCTCCAAGAGATCCTCCATGTCAACACCTGCCAGGATCCTCGGCAGAAGATCCCCCACCTCCCCTAAGCGAGGCAACCCAGTAAGAAAATAGACATCTGTGAGGGTAATCTCCAACCTCTCACCCCCAACAACAAAGGCACCCTCTGTAGGTACCCACCAACTCACCAACTTGTTCAGTAGGGGTCCTACTGAACGCATGGGGGGAATTTAAGCGAACTTTAGCAGTCCACCCTCTGCCAAAACATGTCGGACATGCTGATCAGTCAGAATCCAGATCATCAAGTCATCCTCTATCTCTCACTCTCGCCACGATGTTAATGGCCTCATTTCCTTATTCACATGACCCATTTGTCCACTTTTTCCACCATCTGAGCCTCTAAAGCCAACAAAAGGTCACCAAAAGACCTTAATACACCCCTTTTCCCACTCAAAATGATTATTTTTCCTAAAAAAGAATAAAAAACTCTCAAAAAGGGTCCAAAATTCCCAAAAATATTAAAAAGGGAATAAAAATATTAAAAATATTCAAAAAAGGAAAAAGGAGGGAAAAGGTACCTAAACCATGTTGGTCAATACCATTGGTTTCCACAAAACCACAATGGTATTCCCCACCACCAAAACCTATAAAAAGGTGGTAGGGGCTCCTCACTTTACATCCATCCATCTTCCTATCCTCATGCTGCCAAAATCTCCCTTGAGTTTTTGGCCATTGTAGCTACCTTGGAGAAAGGACCCTTTGGAGTTTGGAGCTGCTCACCCTTGGAGCTACTCAACAACCTTCATCACTTGGAGGTATTATTATTGCAAGCACTTGCTTGCCCCCATTTTCAATACAAAGTTATTTTTTCTATTTCTTGTTCTTGTTTTTAATTCAAAAGTTTATAATGATATGCACATGCTAGTTTAGATTTAGTTTTAGATTTACAATTGTTTTTGCTTTAATATTGAAACTGATGCTACTAGTTAGCAAGTGCCCATTGCACTAAGCTTGGTTGCAAAACCAAGGAAACACTCACCAAATGGTTCATCATCCATAAATAATGCTTATGATATTCCTGGTTCCACCAATGTTGTTCAAGTTTCCTTAATTGCACATAGTTTTGTATGCATTGTACATGGTTCCACCCGCATTGTTCATGGTTCCATCAAAATTTTCCATGGTTACACCATTGATGCTCATGGTTTGATAAATATAGATCATGTTTTTTCCATCAACACTCATGGTTCCACCAAAAATGCTCATGGTTCCAATAACTTTGTTTGATATTCAAACCCCAAATGTGCAAATTTTTGTAAGCAAATATGTTCATGGTTTCATAGACACTAACTTTGTTCAAGGTTTCATATGCTCATAATTCTACCATCAATGCTCATGGTTCCACCAACAAAACTCATGGTTCCATAAATAGAGCTCATGGTTCCACCAACAATGCTCATGGTTCCACCAACAATGCTCATGGTTCCACCAACAATGCTCATGGTTCCATTAACTAATTTTTTCAATATCCAACAACCATATGTGCAAAATTTTGCCACCAAATATCTTCATGGTTTCATCAACACTAAATTTGTTCAAGGTTCCATTTCATTATTCAGGATTCCACCACCTTGTGACCATGTATGCATTACTCACCAAATGGTTCATGGTCCATAAATAATGCTTATGATATTCACTGTTCCACCAAAATTGTTTAATTTTCCTTAATTACACATGGTTTTGTATGCATTGTACATGGTTCCACCCACAATGTTCATCGTTCCATCAAAATTCCACAATGTTCATGGTTCCATCAAAATTGTCCATGTTTTCATATATACATTCCTCACGGTTCCACACCTAAAATGCTCATTTACCATGAATATCATTCAAGGTTCCTTGCATGGTTCCGCCAAACTCGTGACCATTAAAGTTGATCACATAGGAAAATGAAACTTTATGAACTTTAGCATTAGCTTTGAGTTGGAAAAATGAATGCCATACCATGGGATGAGCAAGATGAATGATATATCTACTTTAAGGTGTTCTCTTGCATCAATGGTACAATGGCATCGTGTATGTGGAAATGGGACCGGATTTCTCTTCCACACTAGTCTTCATATCATTTATTTAGCTCAATCCATCTTGCAACTTTGATGAAAATTATTCTAAAAGATTGTGGTCGGTAGCCAAAATACTTTGTAGCAAGCTTCTTTGAGTTCACCTAAACATGGTTCGTGTAGCAAGACATGATGTCATATTTTCTTTGTTTTCATGTCTATATGGCATACACTCATTCATAAATTTTTGTTTTAAAAGTCCTCGTGCTCAATGTCACCACAACCTAGCTTCTTGAACACTTTAGGTCAACACCTAAAACTAAGGGAGATTCCCTATAACTTAGTGAATTTACTCATGGTTCCATAAATATAGTTCATGGTTCGACCGGTAGTGTTCAAGGTTCCACAATAATGTTCATGGTTCCATAACTATAAATCATGGTTCCATAACTATAAATCATGGTTCCATAACGAAAGCTCATGGTTCCACCAACAATTCTCATGGTTCCATAAATAGATGTGAGGAACCTCCAACAATTAAATGTTGAAAATGCACGATATATAAAAAATAGCAGAACACATAAGATATTGATTGATTGCAGGCCACTTCGAGGGGGAAAACTCCCTTGATAAATATCAATACAAATCAATCGTGGATGCCTTCACTACCCTCAACACGTATTGATATACTAAGTCTAAACTGAACAACTATTACTCCCCATGAATGTGGGATAATACAACATACTCACGGGATGACTTACAAAGCATATGCATCCAACAACGATAAACTAACAATGTGGGATAATACAATATACTCACGGGATGACTTACAAAGCATATGTGTCCAACAACAATATACTAACAAAGTAAAGACACGAGTTCCTAACAATAGAGCTCATGGTTCCACCGATAATGTTCATGGATCCATTAACTTTGTTGGATATTCAACCACCAAATGTGCAAGATTATGCCACCAAATATGTCCATGGTTTCATCAACGATAATTTTGTTCAAGGTTCCATATGCATTATTCAATATTCCACCACGTCGTGACCATGTATGCGTTACTCACCAAATGATTCATGGTCCACTGATAATGCTTATGATATTCACAATTCTACCAACATTGTTCAAGGTTCCTTAATTGCACATGGTTTTGTATCCATTGTACATGGTTCCACCTGCATTTTTCACGGTTCCATAAAAATCGTCCATGGTTCCAATACATTCTTCATGGTTCAACCCCTAAAATGCTCATTATTTTGTTCAAGGTTCCTTTCATGGTTTCACCACCCTATGACCATTACTCATGGTTCCACCATTGATGCTCACGGATCCATAAATAGAGCTCATGGTTCCCACCAACAATGCTCATGGAGAGATCATGGTTCCATAAACAAAGCTCATGGTTCCATAAACAAAGCTCATGGTTCCACCAACATTGCTCATGGTTCCACCAATAATGCTTGTGGTTTGATAACTAGAGCTCATGGTTCCACCATCAATGCTCATGGTTCCATAAATAGAGTTCATGGTTTCACCAACAATGTTCATGGATCATTTAACTTTGTTGGAGATTCAACCACCAAATGTGGAATATTATGCCACGAAATATTTTCATTGTTTCATAAACTACAATTTTGTTCAAGGTTCCATATGCATTATTCAAGATTCCACCACCTTGTGACCATGTATGCATTACTCACTAAATGATTCGTGGTCCACAAATAATTCTTATGATATTCATGATTCCACCAATGTTGTTGAAGGTTCCTCCACACTTGATTTGATACACAATGATGTATTAGGATAAATGACCACAAATTCTATGAATGGATCCAGATACCTCCCGACCTTCATCGATGACTTTTCTAGGTTCTGTTGGATTTACTTTCTTAAGCAGAAGTCTGAGGTATTCGAGAATTTTAGAGTTTTCAAGGCCTTAGTTGAGAACATTGCTGAGAAGAAGATGAAAGCACTCAGATCAAATAGTGGAGGGGAGTACATCAAGAAGGAGTTGCAACAGTTTTGTGCTTCTAAGGGAATTCAAATGCAACATTCTGTCCCATACACACCATAACAAAATGGTGTATCTGAGAGGAAGAATAGGTGATTGAAATAGATGGCTACATGTTTGCTTGAAGCAAGGGATCTTCCACCATATATCTGGGCAGAAGTAGTGAACTGTGCCACATACATTGAGATTTGGTTCAGTCCAACTAAGTTCCACCTGAGTTCCTGACTCAAGTGGGGGGTTTGAGCTCCAATTGCCACTGATTGTGATCTAATGCACCCTTTTTCACCTAATTTGCATGCATAAATCACGAATGTGCCCTTCTTGATCAGTTAACTGACTGTGACTTCAATTCACTGACTCTTGGTTGAGTTGAGTTCAGTTTGGAGGTTCCGGAGCACTGTAGTGGTGACAATTCCTATGCTAGACTCTCTGGGATTCAAATTATCCTTGGGTATTCGAATTCTCTCCAATATTGTAACATATCTTTTGACTATACTGATTAATGGAATATAAAACACTTTTCTGTCCACATCCAAGTTTCAATGCATGATTAATTTTACTGCTCAATTCACTGCAATTTTCGCTGTAATTCATCATTCTTCCTAATTCTTTCACTATGAGATTTTATCAGGCTCAATGATTTGATGTGTTCCATAATTTCAGATACCTCATTTTAAAGAGGATATGTAGAATATTGTATTATCCTAGATACAAGAACACCAATTGAATAAATTGAAAAAGTTTGTTCAAGCATTCGACTCACACTAGACACAAGACTAGTTGTAATAACTAAATTGGAAGCTACCTATCACATTGGTTCCATTGCTGCTATTGTGACATTTTGTCATCAAAATAACAATCAATATGATTTGTTCCTCAAAGATGTTCGACTAGAGAAAACCAAAGCAGAAATAGGCGATGTGTCATATTTTCCATTGCACAATATTATATTTTCTTGAATTTGATTACTTGTTCAATAATCTTTCTGAATAATAATAAAAAAAATTCTCATTTGTCCCTTTCCAACTACAATTCAATTGTTCTTACAATGAAATTTTATCTCAAGTGAAAAAACAATTAGCTTTCCACATTGTCCCAATGCTTCTATTTACGAGTATAGTTCGCAATGGTCCAAAAGGAACTTGTACCCTGTGTACTAGAAAATTAACGTTTATCCATGTGTTAAATGACAATGCCAACTAATCAAAACTATTATCAAAACTATAGACTTTTGCTAATAACACAATTCAAGTTACACTATTTTAGCAAATATGTTTTTCAATTTATTCTATTTGAAACAATTCCAATTGTTTTGTCACATATTTCAACACATATTTTGTTTAAAAAGTATCCATTTTACATATAGATTAAAGGTGTCCTAAGGGAAAAAAAAAAGCCCTTTTACATTCATTGCAAACAATTGCTACCAATATATTTTCTTTGATCAAATCCATTAGCTATATGTGCTAATTATCAAGCAATCAAGGCATACTTCTATCATTTATGACCATGGTTTGGAATGCACACTAGAAATCACCAACGCAATGATCAACTACCATGAATACATTACGAAATCACACTATATATCACCCTTGAAAGTGAATGTATATGAATCAATGGGAATTGTATTTAAAATGGGTTGTAATTTATGTCTTCCTACTCTCAAATTTGAAAATGATAGGATGATAGACCAAGTCACTCCATTGTATAATCAAACATTTGACTTTTTCCATGGTCATTCTTACTGAACCAACATACCACTCTTGTTACAACTGACTCATTCCCTTACATGTTGTTGGACCATGTGAGTCCTAATAGTATCAACTTAATGTTAATTAAGTTATGCCAATTGTTGAAGTATCTAATACAACTATGAGTATTATCAAAATTGTGTCCTAACACCCCTAATTTCAAAAGGAAACAAGGTATATTTTAAGCCCTTGCCAATGATGACATTGTTTAGGGTAAAAAGAGTTTGTCGAAAGACAAAATCCCATTATTCTTTATTCATGTCTCAAGGACCATATATATTTATGATAATCATTTTTTTATCAAATAGAAATTTGAGGAAAAGAGAAACATATAAATTATAGATAGGGTAATCACCTCTATGCATAATTCCCCCAAATGATCATTGGTAATAAGCATACTCAACTTCCAATTATGCAATGTCCTTCATAATTTTTAGGCATATCTCTTCTTTCATTATTGTTTCCTAAAGTATAATTATATCCAAAGGTTGTTTTTAAGAGGATCTAAAACCTCTCATATCATAGGACATCCAATTAATTTATTTTATCATTTAGGGGCTTAGGTTGTCTTAAGGTCCATGAGAATCATCAATTGATAGCCTTGCCTACTTAAACCCTCCCTTCGAGGAGTTATATATTCACTTGATTCACCTTTAGCTATAGATCTTGTGGGTTATCCCATGATTCAATGCATGACATCACGTAATTGAGATTCCACAACAACAATTGGAAATGAGTCTAGAACTGTCGTAACAAATTCAATCTTGATAATCTTTGTATTTAAATCAAATGATAGATGATAGTACTTTGTTTCTATTCTAAGTGCTCGGTATCAACATCAACATATACCCTCTACATTCTCAGAAAAAATTTAATAAGTGACAAGTACACATATCTTCCTCATTTACTCATGCATTTTTTTAGAAATTGCAATTACCTTTTTACATATTTTTATATTAGTTTTATGCTAGCAAACTTTTATTTTCATTCCCACACTTTATCTCTAGAAAGGCATTTTCCTTTACAATGTTGAACTTCCATTTTATATAATACATTAGAGGGTTCTAAAAGGAACTGTAATACACCCGAAAGATCCATAAAATTTCACCTCAGGGATCCACCCTCACACCCTCGATTAGGGAGGGGCCTAGCAACCCCTCCTCTACGCATTCTAATTACACAATGGGATAGCCGTTTACCACTCTATAGGAAAATGTTAGAGATCATCTAGATATTCACCTCCTAACACAAAAATTGGGTATTAATTACGCCACCATAAAGGATTACAAAAAACATGCTCTCTCTCTCTCTCTCTCTCTCTCTCTCTCTCACACACACACACACACACACACACACACGCACACACACACACAGGTTCCTAAGCACTCTCATGGGAGTTACCATATTAAGAGAATGATAAACTACATGAAAACATAGATGGAATCCTAAATCATAGTGGAAAACCAAAACTGGAAAACCACTTCAAGGATATATCTCATCATTCCCTTTATGGCCAATCCCAACACTGTCACTTCAAGGAATCTTACAAAAACGTACTCGGGACTTTAAATAGGGGGATCAAATGGAGAATATTGTAGGAATTATTAAACCTTGGTAAACTAATACCATGTGTTGTAAACCCTTGACCAAGTCAAGTTTATGTAATCTAACGCAAACAACAAGGGGCCTACACTTGAAGGTTTTCTAGTTTTTAAGTGTGGTCTAATGTATTTCCTAAAGATTTTTTAAGGTTCCCTCTCAGTCAAAATGTGGAGATCTCGATTAAACTTGTGTCGAGAGAAAAACTCATATCTAAGACTCATTATAGAATGTGTTAACTTAAACTCTTGGAATTGGATATGCAAATATACAAGTTGTCGATTAAGGTTCAATGCAACCTAATGTTTTCCTTGGGAGATACAATGCTCTTTGTGAAAAGAGAGGATGGGGCACTTAGGTTATGCATTGGGTATCCACAAATGCTTAATGTTTCCATAAAGAATAAATTCCATTTCCCACTATTGATGATTTCTTTGATTAGATGACATGATCTAAATATTGCTCCAAGATTGACTTGAGATCTAAGTACTACCAAGTTTAGATTAAGGATGAAAACCTCATTCTAAGACTATTTTTATAATAGACTATGGCTATAATGTGTTTGTGATTGTGACGTTTAGGATAACCGATGCACTTGCTACTTTTTATTAGCTTGATGAATATTGTTTTCAATAAATATCTAGATGAGTTAATTATTATTGCATGATGACAATGTGATATTTTCTAGTTTTAGGAAATATCATGAAGGGTACTTGTTCCTTGTAGTACAAGTTTAGAGGAATTGTAAATGGGAAACTAAGAAAGCGTGAATTCTATCATAAGGAAATCCATTATTTGGGGCATACCATTTGTAAAGAAACAATTTTTTGTATCCTCAATAGAATGAAACCATCATTGGGTGGTGTTTGGTTCCAATGAATGTTTCTAACATTAGATCATTCAAGGATCTTGTCGGATAAAATAGAAAGTTTATTTTAGTTTTTTTCTAAAATTATCGATCCCATCATTTTGGTCTAAAGGAAGGGAAAGAAGTTTGAATGAACATCAAGGGGTGAAGAAGGCTTCTAGCTTGTGAAAAGGATTATTACATCTGCATTTATTTTGAATATTGTTGACTTGGATGAGGGAAGTATTAATGTGAGGGGTTTTCATGTAAGGAAACTGTCATATGGTATGAGTGAAGGAAGCTCAAGGGTCATGATTGGAACTACCCTATTAATGTTATGAAACTTATTTCTCTTGTTCATACCTTGAATATGTGGAATCACTATGTTATGGGTAGAAGATTTTAATTGGGAACTAATTGAAATAATCTCATGTACTTATTCACAAAATTACATTTGAATGCAAGGCAAATAAGGAAATTATAATTTCTAGGTGAGTATGAATTTGATTTCAAACACATCAATGTCAAGGAAAACAAAGTGGTTGAAGCAATACTTGAAGGTGGATTGAGATCACCAAAAGATCCATGCAATTGGACATGGAGTTGAGAGGGATTTCTTAGCAAGGGATCATGTGTTCCTACTAGTTAAACATGAGAAGATCTCTTTGAAGCATGAAAATTACACCAAGATCTCCCTCAAATATTGTAACCCATTTGAGGCAATATATAAAGTTGGGTTGGTTATATATGGGCTTGCATTCCCACCTAGTGTAAAAGTGTAGATGCCTTTTATGTTCCCTTTTTAAATATGATCCTAATTAGATTTTTATTTGATTATAATTTAGGGGGTATTGAGAAAATATTTATATAGATATTTAAGAAAAAAAGGTCATGATGCTATAAAATTTAACCATGATCTTGATAAATGTTTAATAAAAACACTAAACTTTAGACTACTTAAAAAAACAAATAATATGTGATTGTAATACCCATTTTTATTTATTGACTAAAATCATATTAAGAATAATATTTCTTATAAAAAAAAAAAAGTTAGACTCCATTTTAACACCCTTACTATATGATACCGTCATGTTAATATTTTGTTTGATGTATTCAACCACCATGTTGATATTTTGTTTGATTTATTGAGCCCCACTAAGTAGGAAACACCAATATGCATAATTAAAAGAATAAATGAAAAGTTAACTTAAGTTCCTCATTAAAGAGAATTCAAAAAAACTATATCAAAAAATAAATTAAAAGTTAACTTAAGTTCCTCATTGACATGATATAAAAAAAACTATTTTATGAATTTATGATTTCTAAAAAACTATTTTATGTCTTTGTATCTGGTATATAATGGAAAGCTGCACTATCTCATCATTTAATTTTTTTATTGTTACAAGAAACCGAGGGTAACAAAGCTTATGGAAAGGTCTTTTTCAGCTACTACAATCTTTAAATAGATATGAAAAATAAAAATTGTTTCTAATATTTTTGAATTTGTGCATGTTTTTCTGCATATCATGCATATCATAAGAATGGAAGGGAATTTACTTAAAAGATTCTTTCAAAAATAATATCACTAGAATTTATACAATGATTTTTCAATTATGAATATAGATCTAATCTTATACATTAAATGTGTGTGAGTAAAACTGAACCAAAATAAAATATAAGTAAAAACTGAGCCAAAATCTAATAAAATGAAATGAGAAGAATCATAAAAACTTAAATAGGACAAGACTAGCATCTAGTATGATGCAACATTCTAAGCAACATCCAACTGGGTTCCCTCCGGTGTGGGAGGAGAAGCGTATTAATCAATCCTAGTGGAGATTTCTGGTACAACCAATTTATAAAAGGCAAAATAAATATAATTGTATCTCTTTCTTAACATTTTTCAAAATATATAATAATAGATTTCTGCATATGCACAACAAAAGTAAACAACCTAGCTATGTATTTTTACCAATTAAAGATGCTTGTGAAGGGTTTCCTTCATGCATCACAAACTGCTACATAGAATAACTATTACTACAGAGATCAACATCGATACAATATGACAATTTTGACACATTCCAAAGCTGGATTGGCATGCACCTCTGCAAAGATTCCAAATTGCGAGTGCAAAGCCATTGCTAGAAGCCCCAAACACAACACAAAAATGCCCGCTTTTTGGTATCCTATAATTTTTTTGTCTGCCATTATGTTGTATCTCACATATAGCATTGAGAACTTCAACTTGTCAAGGTCTGTGCTTCACAAAAATTTCGATGTTTTTTTTAATATAAAGTTAAAATCTTAAATAATTTTATATTCATACACCCTGAAATGCATTCATTACATAGATTCTAGTTATCCATTCATTATATAGATCTTAATCGTCTACTATGATTTGAGTTTGTAATCTATTTTCTATTTTGCAAAGCTATTATTCAATACGGAATTAATTAATTTTTTTGATATTATACACAGTAAATATTTATTTTAATGTACAAAATATTACAAAGTTTATGCCATTGAGAAATATCAGTACAAAGTGAGAAATATCAATCCATAGCTTATGCCATTGAGAAATATCAGTCCAACTGTTTATACGTTTGGAGTATGAGACATGTAAATTGAATTGAATTTGTAGCAAAGATCGCGTTATACAAACACATGGCACTATTTTGAATCTGGCACATGGTAAGCGAGGAATCTGTACTAGTGTTTTGAAACCATTTCTCGATGAAGAAACGTCTTCAACGTAATTATTATTATAAATTTATTTTAACTTTCAGATTTTGCGATCTCTCACAGTCTCTTTCTTCTCTCTCCTGCATATTTTAAGATCTCTTACAGTCTCTTTCTCTGTTGCACCATGGCCATCTTTGGCTCGTGGAACCATGTAATGCCTAGGCATAGAGCAAGATAAGAATTTATAGCTGCCTCTCTTAAATGCATAAATCCAGAAAGGACAGGGATCGGTCAGGACAGAGATTTTAAGATCTCTTTTAGTGTCTTTCTCTGATGAACCATGGCCATCTTTGACTCGTGGAACCATGTCAATAGCTGGTGGAGGTGGTGCCTGCTGAGGAGGCAGGCGTAGTACAGCCCTTGAACTTTGCGCCATTCGTTGTTGGGCTAAGATGGTCCAATCAAACATATTATCATACTGAAAACCTTGACGAACAAACAAATAACGGAACGAGCTCTTCAAATATGCATAATCTGGCGTCTCATCAAAACCCAGAGAGCGGCAATAGTGAAAGTAGGATGAAAACTCTTTAGGATGGGACTTGCACAGAGCTTCGATAGAAGTAGCCATCTTCTTGCGAGCTATGTTGTCATGGCCCTGCCAAGGAAGGCTTCCCCTTAAGAAGTAGAGAAGAACATATCCAAGGGACTCCAAATCATCCCTTCGGCTTTGCTCAACGCAATTGTGACTCTTGATACTCGCATAGCGTGGAGTTCCAGTTAAACTTTTGGTTTCCTTGGGAATACGACGAAATGTTTTAGGGTCACCGAAATACTTTGCAACACCAAAATCAATCATGTGGACGACATTTGATTTTTGACCGATCCCGATCCCCATAAGAATATTCTGAGGTTTCAAGTCTCTGTGCAAAACGCCCCTTGCATGTATACGTTCAATCCTATCAATCAACTGATCAGCCAACATCAGTACAGTCTTAAGTGAGAATTTATGGCCGCAAAACCTAAATAACTCTTCCAGGGATGGGCCTAGACGATCCATGACTAGAATGTAATGATCGCTTTCTGTCCCATACCATCTAACCTTTGGAATACCAGTTGCAGGTGAAATAATTCCATAGATTTTATATTCATGATACAAGCATGGCTGCCTTGCGTCCACCCTTTCCATCTTAATCGCAACCCGCTCCTCTGTCTGTAAATCGGTTCCCAGGTATACCTCGCCAAATGAACCGCTTCCGATCTTGACTCCGACTCTGTATTTTCTGCCAATCACGTCCATCTATCCACGCAAATAGCTCAACCTCAAACCTCAAATTTGATATACTGTTGTATCTCAAAAAAAAACTGTTGTATAATTGTTTCTGATAATTATTTTAGTAATTCAATGTTGGGCATGGCACACTAGGCGAACTTTATAGTGTAGCGATGTATATGTGAATTGAATTACTAACATTCGTGGGAATTATATATAGTTTCTATTCTAAAACAAACTATAAAACAAACCAATCATGTCGGTTCCAATAGTTATATTGTAAAATACTTTTGTATAAATATACTTTAAATTTTAATTTCAAATCCTATTAAAGCATCTTTAAATGCTAAAAAAATATTTTAGTACCTCCTAGGGAAAGAGATCATCATACACATCAATCATCAACCCATTTATTACCTTCAAAGCCAAAGAAAAACCCAACAAGTGAGATATTACAAGTGGTTGGGATTCTTGAAATGCAAGAAAATAGCTAGCATAAATGCTTTCATGACCCCCACTAAAGAAGATTGCAGCACTTGTGCAATAATGTGATAATGTATCTTGAACCTTTCACTCATGATTTGTTGAGTGAAGGGTATGAGGGAGATGAAGATTTCAAAAGAGTATATAAGCAACTAAAGGAGGGCCTACTCACTTTCATGGAAGGAAATGAATACCACCTCCAAGATGGGCTACTATACCATTTAGACAAGTTATCCAAATTGCAATATAGAAGGATTCAAATGATGAGAGAATTTCACACTTTTAGGATTGCTTGACATTTTGGTGTGATGTAGACAATGGAAAATTTGCAAAGGCATGCATACTATACAAATAATTAGGAGCAAGTAGTGATTGATTTGTTATAGGTTGTGTTCTTTGCGATACAAGAAAGCCAAGCAAAATAAATGTTAGGATGTACATTCTGCTACTAGTACCAAGCAGGCATTGGGAGAACAAATCCATGGACATGGTTGGAGGTTTACCTATTTCCTAGAAAGTCCATGAATACTTGCTTGTCATGGTAGACCACTTCAACAAGATATGTGTGTTCATTCTATACAAGAAGGTTATATTTGGATGATAAGCACTTGATTTATCCTTCATTCAGTTTTGGTGACTTATTGGATTTCTAAGCTCCATCATATATGATCAAGATAGCATGTCTTTGGGTATATTATGGAAAACCCTTTAGGAGAGAATGAATACCATGTTGAGGTATTCCACTCCATTTCATCCCCATACCAATGTTCAAACAAACAAAAAAATTCAACTAAACATTGGTATAGTTGTTGAGAGGGCACAATATAAAGCATCCAAGGACATATAATTAGTAGTTGGTGTACATCCAACACTCATACAATTAAGAACTTCACTTTTACACCAAAAATTCACATTTTGAGGCTTTCTTTCGCTATTTAATTCGCTCGCCATTTGACATTGTGTAAGGACAAAAAAGGACGAAGCAGAATTAGAAGGAGATGAGAGGGAAAGCACATTTTTGGACAAGATTAGGCATATACATCTGAAAGACATGAGTATCTTGAAAAAAGCAACAATACTATAAATCTCGATATGAACAACACAAAAAATATCATAATTTTTTTGTTGGAGATAAGATGTGGTTTATTTATCTTTGTGAGGAGTAATTTCAAGAATAAATGAATCCCTTCAGATATTAACCTTTTGATAGCATTAAGTAGGTCAATGAGAATTCCTTCAAGTTGATACTTTCTCCTTATATGTAGATAAGTTTAGTGGTGATTGTGCAGTATATGAAGTTGTTAAATCCCTCTATGATAGATGGAGATGAGGACAATTAAGTTATCACCACAATCAAAGACTTTGCACAACACACTCATGAAGAATTGAGGAAGATACAATTTTGCAGTTCAAGGAAGAGGTAACTCGCAAATGATAGAAAGAGATATAAAATATTGGCCTCAAAGAAATATGGTTTTAACAACCCAAAATTTGCATTTATTAAAACAAAATCACTAAATTCAATCCAAATATTGAAATATATACATTTTAATAAAATAATTAATAATAATATATGAATCTCAAAAAAAACTTTTCTTTTAACATCATTGTTTTCACATTGAAAAGTAATCAAAGATTTCAATTTCATTGGGAGATGATACTTCCAAATTCCTTGAGCTCACGTAACATTTGTCAAGCTTAAAATTCTCCACCATATTTATTTCAATTTCAAAATAGTATTCTTATAAATAATATTTTCAAAACTAGATATAATTTGATTGATGACCATGAAGCCTCAACCTCAATAGATTGATAGAACAAATACTCAAATGCTTATCTTATTTTTACATAAATCTTGTTTTCAAATTGAAAAATAAACAAAAATTTCAATTTCACTATGAGATGATACTTCCAAATGGCTTTGAGCAAAATTCCTTAAGCTCAAGTAACACTAGTCTAACATCTCTAAGTTTGCAACACCTTAAAAAAACCTTTTAACAATAAGAGGAGGTGGAGGAAAACTTGCTATGCATTTGAACTATAATGGTAAAAAATGAAATAATTATGAAACTTTCTTGTGAATCTCAAATTCTATATATAATGATCATATCTTAAATGCTATGTAAAAGCATACCTTGTTTTGTAGATATTTTTCCCTTGTTACAACCAATTTACTATTTTTTTGGTTCACTTGTAGATTATAGATTTCCATTACACACTCTTTAAGAAGAGATGAACTAAATCCTATATAGCATTCCAAAGTTTAATTATTCATAAAATAACATCACAACATTCATTAGTTTGCACCTAATCAATAAACAAGAAACAACTTAAAATTGTAATATAACATAGTAATAAGCGAGGCAAGTGGATGATACCCAAATATGTATTATAAAATCAAGAGTAAGTCGAGAAAAAAATATAACTGAGGTTGCTATCAATGATGGTAAATATTGGAGACAACTACATTCCATAAGTGTCAACTCTACCAAATAATTGGCTAAAACTTCATTTTCAAAGTTAGGGACTGCCAAAAAAAAGATTAAGTTATAACAATGTGAATGAAAAAGAATTCAAGATGAACTAAACTTATTCTTATTAACTTTGTTTCTTACCTTATTCTCCATTAGAGATGCTTGTATATAGAACCTTTCAAACCTATATATAAGAAACCCAACAAAAGATAGACAAAATAACATCTTGTATAAAGAACATGTTCAAAACTATATCACTAACACTTACAAAATACATAAAATAACGTAGTATAACTAAATATAACAAAGTATATTACAACACAATATACATAAAATATCATACTATTACTAAATATAGCAAAGTAGATGTGTACAATATTGACATAACAAAGTCATAACAAAGTAGATGTGTACAATATTGACATACCTAAGGAAACTTTTTGTAATGGGCAATGCCATTTCAAAGTTCAAAGAAATTAAAATTTTCTTCTCCATTCACATGACTTAATATTTCATCATAAACAAATAAGAAAACCACATAAATTATAAGCTACAACAACATCAATTATCAACTACACCTTATACAATAAATTATAATATATTTTTTTCAACTATCAATAATACCAATAACAAATGAATAATTAAAAATAACATATATATATATGACTTTTAAAACTAAATCTTATCATAAACCTTACAACTATTAATATTTTCACCACTAAATATTTACATATAATGTAAACAACTTACCATCTAAATTCTTAATATATTTCATTTTAAAAACAAAACCTACACTATTACAATAAGAATAAAAGTTAACTGCTAACTTACCAATATTATTATTTGAATTAGTTAATGAAAAGCATAAATTTTAACTGCTAACCTAGGTCAATATTACTATTTGAATAAGTTAATGATAACATAAATATATTGTTTCAGTGCACTTCATATCTAATCAATATATCCCAAACAAATGAAAATGTGAAACTTCAATTATTAGTGCATCCAATAAGCATGACATAAAGCAAGAGCATGAATTTAGGGTATGGCATAAAGATGATACCTCTTCTTTTGTGTAAGTATTTTTTGTCATGTAACAAAATTATTCCAGAGGTGCAGGGAATATTTCTTCATATTTCATACACAAAAACATGCAGACATGAGATCTCCCTTTCTCTGCAGAAAACCAAATTCATAAGTCATACTATCTGTGATTGACAAACCTCACGAGGCCATTAACATGCAAGAGACTCCCAAAAGTTGCCATTTGTGGCTACAAACATGGTTTTGGGATAGATAACGATCAATGTATGCTACTGTCAAGTACAATGTGTCAAGAACAAGATTATACTCCTTGCTAACATGCTAGCAAAGAACATAAGTTTGAGCATTATTTAAACATATAAATTTTACAATTACATGGATCAATCTAGACTAAAAGTATTATCACGATTGATGATCACAAACCTCTATAGGCCAATCGACAACAATTTATCGCATGTTTGGTGTGATGCCTTTTGTATAGTGTCCATGAAATTAGCCAAAGGCCTATTCTTCAACTGGAACAAATCTCCACAAAAATGTCAATCAATAAATGCGCCAATTTCATTTCTATATTAAATCCATATGGTGAATAACATGTTATTGCTCGTAGTGTGTGTAAAAAGCGTGCAAGGGTTTGTTTATGTTTAAAGCTGCAAATATATTCCACACCTCAGCAATTCGCAAATAATTGACATAAAGATCACTGTGACAATTGTCAATGTCTGTATGTAATGATGGTTGCTCTGCTAATTTTGTAAATGGAGAATTTGAATGATTAAAAGTATCATCCATAGAAGAATTGGATTTTGGAGGAATTAAAGCAGACTACAACCCAACTGTCTTTTTATTAGCTTGATGAATATTGTTTTCAATAAATATCTAGATGAGTTAATTATTATTGTATGATGACAATGTGATATTTTCTAGCTTTAGGAAATATCATGAAGGGTACTTGTTCCTTGTAGTACAAGTTTAGAGGAATTGTAAATGGGAAATTAAGAAAGTGTGAATTCTATCATAAGGAAATCCATTATTTGGGGCATACCATTTGTAAAGAAACAATTTTTTGTATCCTCAATAGAATGAAACCATCATTGGGTGTTTGGTTCCAATGAATGTTTCTAACATTAGATCCTTCAAGGATCTTGTTGGATAAAATAGAAAGTTTATTTTAGTTTTTTTCTAAAATTATCGATCCCATCATTTTGGTCTAAAGGAAGGGAAAGAAGTTTGAATGAACATCAAGGGGTGAAGAAGGCTTCTAGCTTGTGAAAAGGATTATTACATCTGCATTTATTTTGAATATTGTTGACTTGGATGAGGGAAGTATTAATGTGAGGGGTTTTCATGTAAGGAAACTGTCATATGCTATGAGTGAAGGAAGCTCAAGGGTCATGATTGGAACTACCCTATTAATGTTATGAAACTTATTTCTCTTGTTCATACCTTGAAGATGTGGAATCACTAAGTTATGGGTAGAAGATTTTAATTGGGCACTAATTGAAATAATCTCATGTACTTATTCACAAAATTACATTTGAATGCAAGGCAAATAAGGAAATTATAATTTGTAGGTGAGTATGAATTTGATTTCAAACACATCAATGTCAAGGAAAACAAAGTGGTTGAAGCAATACTTGAAGGTGGATTGAGATCACCAAAAGATCCATGCAGTTGGACATGGAGTTGAGAGGGATTTCTTAGCAAAGGATCATGTGTTCCTACTAGTTAAACATGAGAAGATCTCTTTGAAGCATGAAAATTACACCAAGATCTCCCTCAAATATTGTAACCCATTTGAGGCAATATATAAAGTTGGGTTGGTTATATATGGGCTTGCATTCCCACCTAATGTAAAAGTGTAGATGCCTTTTATGTTCCCTTTTTAAATATGATCCTAATTAGATTTTTATTTGATTATAATTTAGGTGATATTGAGAAAATATTTATATAGATAGTCCATCTACATATTTAAGAAAAAAAGGTCATGATGCTATAAAATTTAACCATGATCTTGATAAATGTTTAATAAAAACACTAAACTTTAGACTACTTAAAAAACAAATAATATGTGATTGTAATACTCATTTTTATTTATTGACTAAAATCATATTAAGAATAATATTTCTTATAAAGAAAAAAAAAGTAAGACTCCATTTTAACACCCTTACTATATAATACCGTCATGTTAATATTTTGTTTGATGTATTCAACCACCATGTTGATATTTTGTTTGATTTATTGAACCCCACTAAGTAGGAAACACCAATATGCATAATTAAAAGAATAAATGAAAAGTTAACTTAAGTTCCTCATTAAAGAGAATTCAAAAAAAATATATCAAAAAATAAATTAGAAGTTAACTTAAGTTCCTCATTGACATGATATAAAAAAAACTATTTTATCAATTTATGATTTCAAAAAAACTATTTTATGTCTTTGTATCTGGTATATAATGGAAAGCTGCACTATCTGATCATTTAATTTTTTAATAAATTTTTTTATTGTTACAAGAAACAGAGGGTAACAGAGCTTATGGCAAGGTCTTTTTCAGCTATTACAATCTTTAAATAGATATGAAAAATATATATATTTTTTAATATCTTTGAATTTGTACATGTTTTTCTGCATATCATAAGAATGGAGAGGAATTTACTTAAAAGATTCTTTCAAAAATAATATCACTGATTTTTCAATTATGAATATAGATCTAATCTTATACATTAAATGTGTGAGTAAAACTGAGCCAAAATCTAATAAAATGAAATGAGAAGAATCATAAAAACTTAAATAGGCCAAGACTAGCATCTAGTATGATGCAACATTCGAAGCAACATCCAACTGGGTTCCCTCCGGTGTGGGAGGAGAAGCCTATTACTCAATCCTAATGGTAGTGGAGATTTCTGGAACAACCAATTTACAAAAGGCTAAATAAATATAATTGTATCTCTTTCTTAACATTTTCCAAAATATATAATAATAGATTTCTGCATATACACAACAAAAGTAAACAACCTAGCTATGTATTTTCACCAATTAAAGATGCTTGTGAAGGGATTCCTTCATGCAACACAAACTGCTACATAGAATAACTATTACTACAGAGATCAACATCTATACAATATGACAATTTTGACACATTCCAAAGCTGGATTGGCATGCACCTCTGCAAAGATTCCAGATTGTGAGTGCAAAACCATTGCTGGAAGCCCCAAACACAACTCAAAAATGCCCGCTTTTTGGTATCCTATAATTTTTTTGTCTGCCATTATGTTGTATCTGACATATAGCATTGAGAACTTCAACTTGTCAAGGTCTGTGCTTCACAAAAATTTCGATGTTTTTTTTTAATATAAAGTTAAAATCTTAAATAATTTTATATTCATACACCGTGAAATGCATTCATTACATAGATTCTAGTTATCCATTCATTATATAGATCTTAATCGTCTACTATGATTTGAGTTTGTAATCTATTTTCTATTTTGCAAAGCTATTATTCAATACGGAATTAATTAATTTTTTTTATATTATACACAGTGAATATTTATTTTAATGTACAAAATATTACAAAGTTTATGCCATTGAGAAATATCAGTACAAAGTGAGAAATATCAATCCATAGCTTATGCCATTGAGAAATATCAGTCCAACTGTTTATACGTTTGGAGTCTGAGACATGTAAAATGAATTGAATTTGCAGCAAAGATCGCGTTATACAAACACATGGCACTATTTTGAATCTGGCACATGGTAAGCGAGGAATCTGTACTAGTGTTTTGAAACCATTTCTCGATGAAGAAACGTCTTCAACGTAATTATTATTATAAATTTATTTTAACTTTCAGATTTTGCGATCTCTCACCGTCTCTTTCTTCTCTCTCCTGCAGATTTTAAGATCTCTTACAGTCTCTTTCTCTGTTGCACCATGGCCATCTTTGGCTCGTGGAACCATGTAATGCCTAGGCATAGAGCAAGATAAGAATTTATAGCTGCCTCTCTTAAATGCATAAATCCAGAAAGGACAGGGATCGGTCAGGACAGAGATTTTAAGATCTCTTTTAGTGTCTCTCTCTGATGAACCATGGCCATCTTTGACTCGTGGAACCATGTCAATAGCTGGTGGAGGTGGTGCCTGCTGAGGAGGCAGGCGTAGTACAGCCCTTGAACTTTGCGCCATTCGTTGTTGGGCTAAGATGGTCCAATCAAACATATTATCATACTGAAAACCTTGACGAACAAACAAATCACGGAACGAGCTCTTCAAATATGCATAATCTGGCGTCTCATCAAAACCCAGAGAGCGGCAATAGTGAAAGTAGGATGCAAACTCGTTAGGATGGGACCTGCACAGAGATTCGATAGAAGTAGCCATCTTCTTGCGAGCTATGTTGTCATGGCCCTGCCAAGGAAGGCTTCCCCTTAAGAAGTAGAGAAGAACATATCCAAGGGACTCCAAATCATCCCTTCGGCTTTGCTCAACGCAATTGTGACTCTTGATACTCGCATAGCGTGGAGTACCAGTTAAACTTTTGGTTTCCTTGGGAATACGACGAAATGTTTTAGGGTCACCGAAATACTTTGCAACACCAAAATCAATCATGTGGACGACATTTGATTTTTGACCGATCCCGATCCCCATAAGAATATTCTGAGGTTTCAAGTCTCTGTGCAAAACGCCCCTTGCATGTATACGTTCTATCCTATTAATCAACTGATCAGCCAACATCAGTACAGTCTTAAGTGAGAATTTATGGCCGCAAAACCTAAATAACTCTTCCAGGGATGGGCCTAGACGATCCATGACTAGAATGTAATGATCGCTTTCTGTCCCATACCATCTAACCTTTGGAATACCAGTTGCAGGTGAAATAATTCCATAGATTCTATATTCATGATACAAGCATGGGTGCCTTGCGTCCACCCTTTCCATCTTAATCGCAACCCGCTCCTCTGTCTGTAAATCGGTTCCAAGGTATACCTCGCCAAATGAACCGCTTCCGATCTTGACTCCGACTCTGTATTTTCTGCCAATCACGTCCATCTATCCACGCAAATAGCTCAACCTCAAATTTGATATACTGTTGTATCTCAAAAAAAAACTGTTGTATAATTGTTTCTGATAATTATTTTAGTAATTCAATGTTGGGCATGGCACACTAGGCCAACTTTATACTGTAGCAATGTATATGTCAATTGAATTACTCACATTCGTGGGAATTATATATAGTTTCTATTCTAAAACAAACCAATCATGTCGGTTCCAATAGTTATATTGTAAAATACTTTTGTATAAATATACTTTAAATTTTAATTTCAAATCCTATTAAAGCATCTTTAAATGCTAAAAAAATATTTTAGTACCTCCTAGAGAAAGAGATCATCATACACATCAATCATCAACCCATTTAGTACCTTCCAAGCCAAAGAAAAATGCAACAAGTGAGACATTACAAGTGGTTGGGATTCTTGAAATGCAAGAAAATAGCTAGCATAAATGCTTTCATAACCCCACTAAAGAAGATTGCAGCACCTGTACAATAATGCGATAATGTATCATGAACCCTTCACTCATGATTTGTTGAGTGAAGGGTATGAGGGAGATGAAGATTTCAAAAGAGTATATAAGCAACTAAAAAAGGGCCTACTCACTTTCATGGAAGGAAATGAATACCACCTCCAAGATGGGCTACTATACCAGTTAGACAAGTTATCCAAACTACAATATAGAAGGATTCAAATGATGAGAGAATTTCACACTTTTAGGATTGCTTGACATTTTGGTGTTATGTAGACAATGGAAAATTTGCAAAGGCATGCGTACTATAGAAATAATTAGGAGCAAGTAGTGATTGATTTGTTATAGGTTGGGTTGTTTGCGATACAAGAAAGCCAAGCAAAATAAATGTTAGGATGTACATTCTATTACTAGTACCAAGCAGGCATTGGGAGAACAAATCCATGGACATGGTTGGAGGTTTACCTATTTTCTGGAAAGTCCATGAATACTTGCTTGTCATGGTAGAGCACTTCAACAAGATATGTGTGTTCATTCTATACAAGAAGGTTATATTTGGATGATAAGCACTCGATTTATCGTTCATTCAGTTTTGGTGACATATTGGATTTCTAAGCTCCATCATATATGGTCAAGATAGCATGTCTTTGGGTATATTATGGCAAACACTTTAGGAGAGAATGAATACCATGTTGACGTATTCCACTCCATTTCATCCCGATACCAATGTTCAAACAAACAAAAAATTTCAACTAAACATTGGTATAGTTGTTGAGAGGGCAGAACATAAAGCATCCAAGGACATAGAACTAGTAGTTGGTGTACATCGAACACTCATACAATTAAGCACTTCACTTTTCCACAAAAAAATCACCTTTTGATACCTTCTTTCACTATTTAACTCCCTCGCCATTTGACATTGTGTAAGGACAAAAAAACGATGAAGGAGAGTTACAAGGAGATGAGAAGGCAAGCACATTTTTGGACAAGATTAGGCATATACATCTGAAGGACATGAGTAGCTTGACATAATGCCACAATAGTATAAATATCGATATGAACAACACACAAAATATCAAAGTTTTTTTGTTGGAGATAAGATGTGGTTTATTTATCTTGGTAAGGAGTAATTTCAAGAATAAATGAATAAACCCAAGCCCTTCAGATATTAACCTTTTGATACCATTAAGTAGGTGAACAAGAATTCTTTCAAGTTGATACTTTCTCCTTATATGTAGATAAGTTTAGTGGTGATTGTGGAGTATATGAAATTGTTAAATTCCTCTATGATAGATGGAGATGACAACAATTAAGTTATCCCCACAATCAAAGACTTTGCACCACACACTCATGAAGAATTGAGGAAGATACAATTTTGCACTTGAAGGAAGGGGTAACTCGCAAATGATAGAAAAAGATATATAAAATATTGGCCTCAAAGAAATCTGGTTTAAACAACCCAAAATTTGCATTTATTAAAACAAAATCACTAAAATCAATCCAAATATTGAAATATATACATTTTTAATAAAATAATTAATAATAATATATGAATCACAAAAAAAAATTTCTTTTAACAGTATTGTTTTCACATTGAAAATAATCAAAGATTTCAATTTCATTGTGAGATGATACTTCCAAATTCTTTGAGCTCAAGTAACATTTGTTGAGCTTAAAATTCTCCACCATATTTATTTCAATTGCAAAGTAGTATTCTTATAAATAATATTTTCAAAAATAGATATAATTTGATTGATGACCATGAAGCCTCAACCTTAATAGATTGATAGAACAAATACTCAAATTCTTATCTTATTTTTACAAAAATCTTGTTTTCAAATTGAAAAATAAACAAAAAATTCAATTTCACTATGAGATGATACTTCCAAATGGCTTTGAGCAAAATTCCGTAAGGTTCAGTAACACTAGTCGAGCATCTAGTTTGGAATGCCTTAAAAAAACCTTTCAGCAACAAGAGGAGGTGGAGGCAAACTTGCTACACATCTGAATTGTAATGGTAAAAAATGAAAGAATTATGAAACTCTTTTGTGAATCTAAAATTCTATATATAATGATCGTATCTTAAATATTATGTAAAAGCATACCTTGTTTTGTAGATATTTTTCCCTTGTTGCAACCAATTTACTATTTTTTGGGTTCCCTTGTAGATTATAGATTTTCATTACACACTCTTTAAGAAGGGATGACCTAAATCCTATATAGAATTCCAAAGTTTGATTATTCATAAAATAACATCACAACATTTATTAGTTTGCACCTAACCAATAAACAAGAAACAACTTAAAATTGTAATATAACATAGTAATAAGCCACGCAAATGGATGATACCCAAATATGTGTTATAAAATCAAGAGTAAGTCAAGAAAAAAATACAACTGAGGTTGCTATCAATGAAGGTAAATATTGGAGACAAGTACATTCCATATGTGTCAACTCTGCCAAATAATTTGCTAAAACTTCATATTCAAAGTTAGGGACTGCCAAAAAAAAAGAATAAGTTATAACAAAGTCAATATATCAATCCTTGTATCCCTGCATGGATGTGTGAATAACAAAGAATTCAAGATGAACTAAACTTATTCTTATTAACTTTGTTGCTTACCTTATTCTCCATTGGAGATGCTTGTATATAGAACTTTTCAGACCTATATATAAGTAACCGAACAAAAGATAAATAAAATAACATATTGTATAAAGAACATGTTCAAAACTATATCACTAACATAACACAAAATACATAAAATAACATACTATAACTAAATATAACAAAGTATAACACAACACAATATACATAAAATAGCATACTATTACTAAATATAACAAAGTAGATCATGTGTACAATATTGACATAACAATGTCATAACAAAGTAGATGTGTACAATATTGACATAACAAAGTCATAAGAAAGTAGTTGTGTACAATATTGGCATACCTAAGGAAACTTTTTGT
Organism: Larix kaempferi; assembly: GCA_027924585.1. Taxonomy (NCBI): domain Eukaryota; kingdom Viridiplantae; phylum Streptophyta; class Pinopsida; order Pinales; family Pinaceae; genus Larix; species Larix kaempferi. The sequence continues at coordinate 6,875,290 of BSBM01000307.1, read as the reverse complement.
AGTGGGCGATGTCATTTCAGAGTTTAAAGAAATTAAAATTTTCTTCTCCATTCACATGACCTAATATTTCATCATAAACAAATAAGAAAACCACATAAATTATAAGCTACAACAACATCAATTATCAAGTACACCTTATACAATAAATTTTAATATATTTTTTTCAACTATCAATAATATCAATAATACCAATAAAAAAATGAATAATTAAAAATAATTTATATATGACTTTTAAAGCTAAATCTTATCATAAACCTTACAACTATTAATATTTTCACCATTAAATCTTTAAATCTTTACATATAATGTAAACAACTTACCATCTAAATTATTAATATATTTCATTTTAAAAACAAAAGCTACACTCTTACAATAAGCATAAACTTTAACGACTAACTTACCAATATTATTATTTGAATTAGTTAACGAAAAGCATAAAGTTTAACTACTAACCCACCAATATTACTATTTGAATAAGTTAATGTGGTTTCAGTGCACCACATATCTAATCAATGTATCCCAAACAAATGAAAATGTGAACCTTCAATTATTAGTTCATCCAATAAGCATGACATAAAGCAAGAGCATGAATTTAGGGTATCGCATAAAGTTGATACCTCTTCTTTTGTGTATGTATTTTCTGTGATGTAACAAAATTCTTCCATAGGTGTAGGGAATATTTCTTCATATTTCATACACAAAAACATACGCACATCAGATCTCCCTGTCTCTGCAGAAAATCAAATTCATAAGTCATACTATCTATGATTGGAAAAACTCACGAGGCAATTAACATGCAAGAGACTCGCAAAAGTTGCAATTTGTGGCTACAAATAGGGTTTCGGATAGATAACGATAAATGTATGATGTTGTTAAGTACAATGTGTCAGGAACAAGCTTATACTCCTCTCTAACCTACTAGCAAAGAACATAAATTTGAGCATCATTTAAACATATAAATTTTATAGTTAGATGGATCAATCTAGACTAAAATGGAAAACTGAAAGCCTATTATCACGATTGATGATCACAAACCTCTACAAGCCAATCGAAAACAATTTCTTAGATGTTTGGTGTGATGCCCTTTTGTACAGTGTCCATGAAATTAGCTAAAGGCATGTTCTTCAACTGGAACAAATCTCCACAAAAATGTCAATCAATAAATCCCCCAATTTCATTTCTACATTAAATCCATATGGTGAATAACATGTTATTGCTTGTAGTATGTGCAAATAGTGTGCAAGGGTTTGTTTATGTTTAAAGCCGCAAATACATTCACACCTCAGCAATTCACAAATAATTGACCTAAAGATCACCGTGACAATTTTTTATTTCTGTATGTAATGATGGTTTCTCTGTTAATTTTGTAAATGGAGAATTTGAATGAGTAAAAGTATCATCCACAAAACCATTGGATTCTGGAGGAATTAAAGCTGAATATACCCCAACTGTCTTAGTTAAAGCCTTGGTATTTTTTTTCTTATGATGCACCCTCCTTTTGTTGTTAGCATTGGGAGCATCGACATATGCCATCCAGACATTTGAATCAGACCTATTTTTACTCTGAGGAGAAAAATAAATGTATGATATCGAAATAAAACAAGATTCTTGCATTTTTCAGAACCAACCTGGTGTTTCACAGTTGGCAAGCAATCAATCACAGGATGACTTGCCACATCGCCTAATACCACATGTCTTTTAGGCTGAAAACCAGTTGCATCGATAACATTGGCTCTTTTTCTATTTTTCTTATGATCTGTTTATGATTTGATAACAGAAGCTACTCGACCACGATTAATACATAAGAAATGTTCTTGTGTCTCCGACATATTAAATCTCCCCACCAAAAAAAGAAAATATTTCCTTGTAAACAATGTTAATGCTAAATTTTAAAAGATAGTAAAGGAGGGAACAACAATGTGCACATTCATTACCTTAATATCATTATCAAGCATAAGCTTATATAGGATTACATCACACCCAAAACCACTGGTAAATACCATGGACAAAAAATACTATGGGACATCAAAGTTTCCTAGTCAAACTAACCAACTAATCACTCAACTAATTAATGCACTTATGATCAATGAGATTACAATTCTTAACACACCCCCTTATTCTCAACTGGGACAATATTCTCAGCACTATGAATGCCTAAGTTCTTTCTCTAAAAATCAAATGCAAATGTTCCCAAAGGTTTGGGAAACATATCAGATAATTTCTCCTCAGAGCCACAAAACAACAAAGTTATCTATCAACTATTGACTAACTCACGAATAAAAGTGGTAACGAGTGTCAATCTATTTACTCTTTCTATGAAACACATTATGTTTGGACAATTGTATGGCATAACTATTGTCACAATAAATAGGTGTTGGTTCTTTTTCTGTGTGTCCCATATACTTCAATAGTCTTCTCATCCAAACTGTGTGACATGCTATTGTAGTTGCTGTGACATATTATGCTTCTGCAGAAGACATGCTGACAATGGGATGTTTCTAAGAGGACCATGAAATCATATTGGTACCCAAATAGAAAGAACTAGACTAGATCCAAATCCTAGCTCCATCAAGCGCCTAGAGGGATCAAATCTCCCTAGGTGCAAACCTCTCATCGAAAAATCTCCTTGAGTGCAATACGTGAGAAGAGGTTTGCAGCTCGAGAGATTTGATCCCTCTTAGCGCTTGATAGAGCCTAGGATTTGGATCTAGGTTGGTTCCAGTCGTCGGTGCTGACACAAAACTGGAGTTTGATCAACATTGTAAGGAACAGGTTAAGTTGAAAACACATATAGAATTATGAGGATTATCATAATGTAAGTAATAAATATGAGTAAATTGTTAAACTAGAAAATAGAGAGAATAATTTTGTAAGGATTAAATAAATGAAAATATGGTTCACATCGTGATCATTCTCAAACTATCTTCTTCATCTTTTCTTATCTTCACACCTAGTAGTTTGGACATCTTCTCATATCGATCATATGAGAATCTACATTAGACCTGTACTTGTATTACACACTTGTGTTCCAACATATGACTCCTGGAAGACATGACACATTTGAACTTCTGCTAATTGATCAATTCGTTCACGAAATTTTCGATGTCTAGTATACATTTCTTCGTATGGTACCGACATATTATCGTCACTTTCAATCTCCTTATCTCGGACCATATTACTAATTGGAGCCACTTGAAATTGGACCATGTCATCAACAGGTTGCTCTCTGACTGTTACACGTTGAGCATCTCGCACGGTTGGTTCTACGGGTATATTGGTTGAATATTTTCGTTGTTGTTCTACATTTTGATTTCTTTGTTGTTCTACAAATTGATTTCTTTGTTCTTCCAATTTCTTCAAATTTCTCTCTCGATATGCTCTTTGTTGGTCAACATTTTGTTTTCTTTGTTCTTCTCATTCTTTTGGTGTCAATTCGTATAAATTTATTTTTCGATATTCTTTTTGTCGATCCACGTTTCGTTTTCTTCATTCTTCTCATTCTTCTACTGTCATTTCATCCAACTTTCTTTTCCGATATTCTTTTTGTCCATCCACGTTTCGTTTTCTTCGTTCTTCTCATTCTTTTGTTGTCATTTCGTTAGATTTTCTTCCTTGATATGCTTTCTGACATGCGACATTCTGTATTTTTTGTTCTTCTCCTATTTGTCTAATAGCATCTTCTGCATGCACATCTTCCATTTCGAGTTCAGACTCTATATATAAATTTTCAAGCATTAACATATACACTGAAATTTATGCATCTATGAAATCCACACTAGAATTTACGCATCCATTAAATCTACACTGAAATCTACGTGTCCATCGATTAACAGCTACACTGAAAATTATGCAATGATAACACACCATACACTGAAAACTATGCAAGTATGAAGATCACTTTACATGATAATGAAATTCAATATCCACATAAATTTTGGTTCTGTGGTATAAGCCTTTATCCTTTTCATTCTTTTGTTGTCATTTCATTAGATTTTCTTCCTTGCTATGCTTTCTAACATTCGACGTTATATATTTTTTGTTCTTCTCATGTTTGTCTCATAGCATCTTTCGCATGCACATCTTCCATTTCTAGTTCAGAATCTATATAAAAAATGTCAAGCATTAACATATACACTAAAATTTATGCATCTATGAAATCCACACTAAAATTTATGCATCCATAGAAGAGAGAGAGAGAGATTTACCCTTCTGAAAGATACTCTTTTCAGTCTAGATTTGATACCATGTTAATATTATATGCTAATATAGACTGTATTGAAAATTCATTAGCATTCAATACATTATTCACAATCGCAGCATAATGCAGATCTCTGAAAGATACATAATCACAAAGCACAAAATAATTTATCCCGGGAAACCCTCAAGGGGAAGAAAACCCAGCAAGAACATCCTCAATATAGATGATCATGTACAATGCCCCAAAAATATGTCTCACAAATAAGAGAGACAAAATGACCAAACTCTGGACTCAAGCCACTCCTCCTTCTACTTCGCAGATCTCTCTCTTTCTCCTCTAATGCGAATTGCACAAGTGAGTGAATGTACAAATTAGAGGAACTCACTCTCTATTTATACTTTACTTTTCGCTTAACTTTTAATCCAACTAGGTCGGCCCCAATAACCTAATTGGGTCGATCTCTCTAGAAAGACGCAATATAATATTTATATTATATTCCTTTGGGTACTAACGACCCGAATTACAATGGAGGTTTAGCCTCATGACTTTTACATGACCAAATATAATAATGACAACTCCGAACAGAGGAAAAACATCCCCAATGAAATTACAATAATAAAGTACAAGTAGAATATTCTTTGGAGTTACATTAATTTAATAACATCCACCCTGCAGCACCGTTGAAGAAGCCTTTGTTATAATGTCCACATCCGAAAGTGAATTTGGGCACCGACATGAGGCTTGTATCATCAAATCTCAGCGTTAATGTCTGTAGAGAAAAATCTCCCCTTGTCATGGACTTGTCTCGATAAGAATCCATATAACTATAGGAGGAATTTAGGAATGATCGGTTGAAGCTCTGGAGAAGCTAGCATGTTGTTGAGTTGCAAGGAAACGGTCTGTAGGAATCCGATCCGGTGGGATGGAAGAAAGAATCCTACTGCTTGTAGCACTATGGGAAGGGTTCTCACTGAATCCAAGTAATATCGTTGCATGTGTCGTTGAGTAGAAAAATTCGAGATGTGGGGTGTCAAACCCCACTCTCACAATATAATTCCTAGTGCCAATCGTCTGGCCTGAAGCAACCCAAATCTACATATCCTCACGAGAATCCACCAACGAAGCATTCTCGCGAGCTATGTCACTTTGAATAATCCAACGAGCCAAAACAAGCCATGAGACATTGGTAGGCCTAACTAGGGAATAAGATCCATATGTATGATGTATTTGCAATTTCATACTTTTTTCATTGAGGTCAAAACTTGCATTTTTACCAATAGGACACGGATCGGTCAGGCCTCTCCACTGCAAAGATTCTAGATTGTTAGTGCAAAACCATTGCTAGAAGCCCCTTTTGCTGACTGTACATGAGCCAAACACAACACAAAAATGCCCTCTTTCTCGTATCCTATAATTATTTTGTCTTCCATTATGTTCTATATGACATAGAGCTTTGAGAACTTCAACTTGTCAAGGTCCGTGCTTCACAATGCTGTTTGTTTTCCTAATCCATCCGAAATTTTAGGAACAACAATGGAATGTGATGATACCTAGTTTACTACTAACGTTGCTCCAGAATCTCTTTTCATACAATGCTTAATACAATATAAGCCACAAGCATGCCAAGTTTCTTCAATTTAAATTTAAAATTTAAATCCGCCTAAAGCCATCTACGTCAATTAAATTGGATCATCCACCTTATAGTGCACAGCACGTTAAGTGATCCTTAGATGTCGTCGTAGCTAAGCACATACATTTAAGTTGATTAGACTGGAATGGGGCTCTACTCTCAACTGGTCGAGAGAATAACCCACTCCATGGAAAAATACCTTTCAACAGTGAAAATCGTTGAGAGAATAGCCCACTTCGGGGAAAAATACCTTTCAAAAGGATTCCTCACATGAGCTTAAAAAATGCGCTGCAAGCTAGCTTAAGTGCAATGATGAGGACTCCACCACAAAACAAAGTGCAGCCTCGGCCCAACGGATGCCTTCTGACAATTGTACAGTGCTGTGATTGCTATATTGTACACAGGTTGATCCTTGGCATTTACTTGAATCATGATTTCAAGGATCGCCACTCAAATTTTAAATTTTATTTGATGATACAATAGTTGTACACCGACCTTAGCTCCACCCTTGAGTTTCATCAAGGGAAAAGCACACCACATAGTAAAAGGATTGAACTGCGCAGTAACTAATTATTTTTCTTTTTCTTCGCTTCTCTTAGCATATACTTTGCGAAGTAAACTTCTAATTTTTATGAATACTTTACTTCACAAATTAACTATGTGGATATTAACTGTGCATTTCAACTTTTTTACTACGCAGTTGAACTTCGTATAAATGCGCAGTTAACTTCGCGAACTTCTCAATTGATTCACGAAGATTAAATTTGCACAAGTTAACTTCAGATACTTCTTTAACTCTGCATAACCCAATCTTAAACAAGCTTTATCTTAAAACATTTCTTGTTAGGACATAAGAACCAAAACATTTACGTGAAGTTACTCTTGGTTAAAATAGAACTTTCACCACAGTGAGCTATTTTGAAATCTTGATTTCGTTTACAAAGTGTAAATGTAAACAACATTCACACAGGTAAATATGAAGAAGATGTGTGGAATGCAATAATCAACATTCTTGAGAATGAACAAAAATAACTATAGACTTATATATATTACCGTAATAAAACAAACAACTTTGCCGCATTACAGAGAGATGAGATTTTACTTGATCTTTCACTTCTTATAGAGCTTGGTCTCTTCATACACTTCACGTCTCTTCACTTCTTCTCTTCTTCCCTCACACATCTATGCCTAATACTCTGTGAGTGATTTTCACGTATACACAAACTTGGTTTACCTTCACCTACAAGCTACTGAGATCCATTAAATACTGTAATTAATTTCTACCTAGGATATTTGACTTGCGGAATACAAACACGACCAAATAAATACTCGGAAGAATGCACAAAGAATTTTGATAGACTTATTGTCTATCTGACATCTCTGCGGTTCCGCAGACTCACAAATAGACTGACGGAGCTGTCGCAAACTAGATACGCAATCAACTCTTTAATTACGTTTTTCCAGCACCCCACCTTAATTATGAGCATATGGGAATCATTAAACAAAAAATAAAATTTTACAAAATATTTCAGAGTTGAAACATGCTCTGTGTATGACGAAGTTCACTGCGCAGAACTTGTCACTCCAAAACAACTTCCCAGAAATTGGAATGTGTCCCTTGCCAATGGTTTTGTAAATATGTTTGCTACCTGATCTTCAGACTTGCAAAATTCTTAATAGATTTCTTTGTTGTTTATCAATTCCCTGATAAAATGATACCTTGTGTCGATGTGCTTGGTGTAACATCCCCAAATTTCACAAAATTTAAATTTTTTCTAAGTAGCATTAAATGCTTATAGTTGTTATGCGGAAGGTTTATTTTATGATAATTTAATTCATTTAACCAGGGACTAATTATTTTTATGACGACACCTACTTCAAAAGGTCGTCGGTGTTTGAATGCGTTACGTCGCTCACATGCAGTGGTTATTATATTTTGTCATAGTCCCTTTTAATACATGATATTGTATGAATGTAATCATTAATATAAATGTTTACAAGATATTTCAATGTCTAAATACTTTGAATTGTTTCTTGTTCAAAAGGTACATCGTCATTTATTTTATCCGTGCTTATGTTATAATTTTGTCCATGGAGACTAATGTTGATGTATATGTAACTTCGGAATGTATTTCTCATATGTATATTGTACTCCTATAGAGATGGTATTATTCCTCTATACAGAAGTGTCGTCATTTGTTTTGACAAGTGTCGCAAGTGTCACAACTTGCATGTGATGGGTTATTAGACCACCAAGTTTGGGTTCATCCCTGATTAGTATTACCATGGGTTATGAGACTGAGCTAGACAAGTCGGCCCTGCTAGTTTATTAGGCAAGTTAGGTCATGTATAAATAGAGTGCAGGAGGCACTCTATTTGATCATTCCATTATTCACTTATTCACTCATTGCAGAGTGGCGCACAAGTGAGGAAGGAGGAGTAGCTTCTAGGAGGACTCTCTTTTACTTGGGTTGTATCATTGCTCTTTCTATCTTTGAGGAAGTTGCGGGGTTTTTCACCTTTATGGTTTTCCCCATAGAAACTCTATGTGTCTATTGTCTCATGTGATTGCTTGTGATTGATATGATTTATATGTTGTACATGTGATTCTCTCAATAAAGATCCTAGATCATATTGAATTGATGCTCAAAATTTAACATGGTATCAGAGCTAACCTCAGAAGAAGACATTATGCAGTTACGGAAGCTAGGGCTTCTTGTTTATTTGGTTTCTCTCCACATATCTTGAAAGGCAGTAGGGTATATTGACTCTCCTCAATAAGGCACATCTTTCTGTCCAATCATAATTCAACTCTGAGCACTTTCAGTTTTGGCCCTAAAAATTAGGGTTTCCACAAAAACTGGAATTTCTGAAATTTGAGACCATAGCTGGAAGTTCCTTGGAAAAATCGAAGTTTAGAGCTTTGGATTGAAATTTTTGGATGGGTGAAGCTCCGGGGAACTCAAACCCTAATTCAGGATCTCCGAGTGAATCCGAGAGATTGAAAAGCATTTATGAGGGGTGAAACTTTACAGTTTTCAATTTCTGAGTATACGAAGATGATCAACTCATCAAGGCGCATCTTTCTATCCTTTCAGAAGTTTGAAATTCACATTTTGAATTTTTAGGGTTTCTCTCACAAACCCTAATCTAGCTCTAGATCCAGATTTCTACAAATCAAGTGGTAAGACCTAAATCTTTTCTATTTCCATTTGAAGTACTCTTTATGATGTCTCACCACACCAAGCTTGAGGATAAGCTTGAAGGGGCTGATGAATTCCGAGCATGCAAGTATAGGATTGGGTTAATAGTGGAAGAAAATGAGTTGGACACCTACATAAGTTCTGAGGTCCCTGTCCTAGAGGAAGAAGAGGCTAAGGCCTTACATAAGACGAACTTGGTCAAAGAAAATAGAATCATTGTTGATTCTATCAAAGACCATCTCATATCACATGTGTCATCTCTAAAGACACCCAAGGATATGTTTGACTCTTTGACCAAGTTATTGAAGGAAAGAACATAAATCGGAAGATGACTTTGCGGAATCAATTGAAAGGGGTAAAGCTTCAGAATGGAGAGACCATTTAGTCCTACTTTTCTAAGGTCTCTCAGATCAAGGAACAACTTGAAGCTGTGGATGAAGTAGGGGATAATGGTGAAATTGTTATGACCACTTTGAATGGCCTACCTAGGTCATGGGATTCCTTTATACAAGGAATCTGTGCAAGAAGGAAGTTGATCTCCTTCAGTAGACTATGGGAGGAATGTTCTCAAGAAGAAGCTAGGCTTGTAGTCCGAGAAGAAAATATGGGGAATGAAGATCAAGCTCTCACAGCACACACCAAGAAAGGAAATCCCAAGAGAGAGCCATCTCACTTCAAGAGATCTTCACACCACCATCACTGTAAAGAGAGGAGAAGATGTTTTACATGTAATGAGAAGGGACACATTTCCATAGATTGTCCCAAGAACAAAAAGGACAACAAAAAATTCAAAAATAAGAAGAAGAACAATAAGAGATATCACACTCATGCTGCTGAGGATGATGAACCTCCCAAGAAGAAGGCTAGAGCAGAAAGTGATGACTCATCTAGTGAAGATGAATATGTTCTAATCTCTACTCTCACATGTACTATCTCTCATGGATGTGATGATTGGCTTATTGATAGTGGGGCTTCCAAACACATTTCTAGGTTTAAAGAATCGTTTGTAGATCTATCTGAACATGAGTCACCTCATAAGGTGAAACTTGGGGATGACTATCAATACCCTATCAAAAGAAGTGGTGAAGCCTCCTACACACTAGACTTTGGGAAGTCTCTTAAGATGAAAGATGTTTTATATGTACCTGGGCTCAAGAAAAATCTCCTATCCATATCATCTCTGGATGCAAAAGGAATTAGAGTTGCATTTGTGGATGGCCAAGTACTCATGTGGCCAAAGGGTAAGACCATAGAGGATGCACTGGTGATTGGATAGCAAGAGGGAGGATTGTACAAATTAAAGGGGCAACCTGAACATGCCATGGTGCATGAATCCATGGAGCCAAGTGAACTTTGGCATAGAAGGATTACACATGTGCACTATAAAACACTACCAATTACAAGTAAAGCAGTAGAGGGTATTCTTGAAATCAAGACAAAGCATGAAGGTGTTTGCAAAGGATGTGCAAAAGAAAAGAACTTTAAGAAGGCATTTTCAAGCAGTGAAAGCAAAGCAAAAGGAATCTTGGAAATTATCCACTCTGATGTATGCGGTCAAATGTCATCCAGTTCTCTGAGTGGGCATGTATAATATGTATCTTTCATTGATGATTTCTCTAGGAAGACTTGGGTTTATTACTTGAAGAACAAAGTGTTTGATAAGTTCAAGGAATTCGAAGCCTTGATGGAAAATCAAACTGATAAGAAGATAAAGACCTTCAGATCCGACAATGGCGGAGAATTCACTGAATAGGTGATTTCAAGAAGCTATGCAGTGATTCAGGGATTAAGAGGGAGTTGACTGCTCCCTACAATCCACAACAGAATGGAGTTGCAAAAAGAAAGAATAGAACAATCATGGAAGCAACATGGGAAATGCTACATGATCAGGATCTGCCTATGCATCTATGGGAAAAAGCAACTAGGACAGTTGTATATGTGCAGAACATAACACCTCACAAGATATTAGACAACAAGACACCATAAGAGGTATTCTATGGTAAGAAACCTGAATTCAACCATCTCAGAATATTTGGTTGTCCAGTATATACACATATTCCAAAGGAAAAGAGGATAAAGGTATATCCTTCAAGAAAGAAGGGCATATTTGTGGGTTACAATGAAAGCTTGAAGGCTTACAGAATATACTTTCCAAGGTTCAAGAAGATTGATGTCAGCAGGGATGTAACATTTGATGAAGACTCATCCTACATCAAATCAAGGAAGACACCTGTTGAAGATCATGAAGAACCAAAGGAAATCAGATTCCAAGACACTACCATGACTGAAGCAATTCCAGAAGCAGATCATGAAGTTGAAGATCCACAAGAACCTATAGATCCAACCCGTGAGAAGAACTCTCACAAGAGGAAACCTCCATGGGCTAGAGAGCTCATTCAAGATGCATAAAGATATGGCATTCCGTAAGAAGAACAAAGATAAAGGAAGAGAACTAGATCTCATACCAGCTATGTTGCCCTACTCTGTGATATTATGAACAAAGAACCTTCCAATTATGAAGAAGCAGCGGAAAAGAAAGAATGCAAGGATGCCATGGTCGAGGAATACCAATTGATCATGATGAATGATGTTTGGGATGTAGTCCCAAGACCTGAAGGGAAGCATGTTTTGAATTCCATGTGGATCTACACAATCAAGCATGCTGTAGATGGCAGCATAGAAAAATACAAAGCGATATTTGTAGCTCGTGGCTTCTCCCAGAAAGACAGAATATACTATGAAGAGACTTTTGCTCCTGTAGCCAGGTACACTTCCATCAGGTCAGTACTTGCCTTGGATGCAATGATGAAATGGAATATACATCAGATGGATGTCAATACAGCTTTCTTGAATGGTGTAGTCGAGGAAGAAGTGTATGTGGAGCAGCCACTTGGTTTTGAGACACATGACAGAACGTTATATATGTACAGGTTGAAGAAAGCCTTGTATGGATTGAAGCAAGCTTCGAGGACTTGGTATGAGAGGATAAACAACTTTCTATCCAGTTTGGGATTTACCAAGAGTAAAGCAGATTCCAACCTTTACTACAAGGTTGAGGAAGGAAATCCTATGATACTACTCTTGTATGTGGATGACCTGTTTGTTACAGGTGATGATAGATTGATTGCTAACACGAAGAGGAAGCTTGCTGCCAAGTTCGAGATGAAGGAATTGGGGATGATGCACTATTTTCTAGGTATGGAGGTGTGGCAGAGTGCAGATAGATTCTTCCTTGGAGAAGGGAAGTATGCAGTAGAGATCCTGAAGAGGTTTGGGATGATGGAATGCAAGGCCATGGCCACACCTATGGCATCGAACCTGAAGCTTCTGTGTGATGCTTCATCTGATCCGGTTGATGTCACTGTGTATCGTCAAATGATTGGGTCCTTGATGTACTTGAGGAACACGAGACCATATATCTGATTTGTGGTGAACACATTGAGCCAATTCCTGACGGATCCCAGAGGTGTTCACTTGGTTGCTGTAAAGCATATTCTGAGGTACCTGAAGGGTACAATTGACTATGGGCTCAAGTATGATGCGAATCAAAATTTTAACCTGTAGGGTTATGTTGATTCGGACTGGGTGGACAGTGCTACACATAGGAAGAGCACTTCTGGGTGTTGCTTCAGTATGGTGTCAGGTGTGATCTCTTGGTTTAGTAGGAAGCAGTCCTGTGTAGCACTGAGTACAGCCGAGGTAGAGTATGTTGCAGCTTGTTCGGAAAGGTGTGAGGCAGTATGGATCAGGAAGCTACTGTTTGAGCTATTTGATCTCCCGTTGGAGGCTACTGGTATCTTTTGTGACAACCAGAGTTGTGTGAAGTTGTTTGAGAACCCGGTATTCCACGATAGGTCGAAGCACATTGATATCAAATATCACCATATTAGGGATATGGTGCAAAGAGGAGAAGTAAAGCTCCTATATGTTGCGATGGATGAGCAGATTGCATATGTGTTGACGAAACTGCTAGCCAGAGTGAAGTTTGAGTACTTCAGAGAGAGGCTTGGTGTTATTCATATTGATGACACTTCGAGGAAGAAATGATGGACACATTTGTAGGAGCCATTCCAAGCATGCTGAGAGGGGGATCCTTCCCATGGCTGTGGATGTAAGCGCTGTGTGATGAGCATCATGACGATGCTCCAGTTACTGCTTTATATGCATCATGTTGGATGCTTGATATGATTAATTGGATCATGTATTTGTATACGCATCATGTTAGATGCTTGATATGATCGGTTGGATCATGCATTTGTGTACGCATCATGTTGGATGCTTGATATGATCAGTTGGATCATGTATTTGTATACACATCATGTTGGATGCTTGATATGATCAGTTGGATCATGCATTTGTGTATGCTTCATGTTGGATGCTTGATATGATCAGGAGGATCGTGTATTTGTGTATCTATCAGGTGGATCATGTATTTGTATATGTATCAAGTGGATACATTGTATGATCAGGTAGATCATGTATGATGATATGTATCAGGTAGATACTTGGCATGCATCAGGTGGATGCATTGTATGATTAGGATGATCATAGATGATGAGCTTCAGGATGTTGCTCCAGTTGATATGCATCAGGATGATGCTATGATGATGATCAGGATGATCATGTGATGATGTACATCAGGATGATGTATGGTGAGTATCATGTTGATACTATATGGCCATGGACAGGTTGTGCAGATGAGCATGTAAGTTGACCTGAGAGATCCGATAGGTTGGGCTGTGTGCCTGTAATAAGTCCTAGGATACTCTTTCGAGGCAATGCTCTGGCAGGACATAAAATATGGCCCTAGGAGATACTACAGGTAGAGATGTGTGCTCGTAACATCCTGGGATGCTCTTTCGAGGCTTTGTCCTTGGGAGATCCGACCGGTAGAGCTATGTGCTCGTAACAGCCTGTGATTCTCTTGCGAGGTTTTGCCATGACAACATATAATATGTCCCTGGGAGATGCGATAGGTTGGGTTGTGTGCCTGTAATAAGTCCTGGGATGCTCTTGCAAGGTTTCGTGGTGGGGTCACATGTAATATGTCCCTGGGAGATCCAATAGGTAGAGCTGTGTGCTCATAACAGGCTGGGATGCTTTTGCGAGGTTTTGTGACGCACGTAATAAGTCCCGAGGATTCCACAGTATGGCTAGTGATGATGAAGACCTATAGGTGGTGGGCCTACATCCAACATGAAAAAAGGATGGCTCTGTAGAACTTCCTATGACGAGCACATTAGAGATTGATTGAGATAGAAGTAGCAGTGACGATGACGATGATTCGATGACGATGATCCAGTGTCGATGATCCAGAGAAGAAGACTTGTGCTAGCAGATCTGTGTCGAGAAATACCTTCTTAGTTAAGAGGCAGTGTTGATGTATATGTAACTTTGGAATGTATTTCACATATGTATATTGTACTCCTACAGAGATGGTATTATTCCTCTATACGGAAGTGTCTTCATTTGTTTTGACAAGTGTCGCAAGTGTCACAACTTGCATGTGATGGGTTATTAGACCACCAAGTGTGGGGTTGGCCCTGATTAGTATTACCATGGGTTATTAGATTGAGTTAGACAAGTCATCCCTGCTAGTTTATTAGGCAAGTCAGGTCATCTATAAATAGAGTGCAGGAGGCACTCTATTTGATCATTCCATTATTCACTTATTCACTCATTGAAGAGTGGCACACAAGTGAGGAAGGAGGAGTAGCTGCTTGGAGGACTATCTCGTGTACTTGGGTTGTATCATTTCTCTTTCTATCTCCGAGGAAGTTGTGAGGTTTTTCACCTTTATGGTTTTCCCCATGGAAACTCTGTGTGTCTATTATCTCACGTGATTGCTTGTTGTGATTGATACGATTGATATGCTGTACATGTTATTCTCTCAGTAAAGATCCTAGATCATATTGAATTGATGCTCAAAATTTAACAACTAACTGTTTGTTTTCCTTTGTAATGAAGGGGTCCTATGGATACCCCGAGGCGTACTTAGCTATTTGCATAGCTAATTCTCTTACTACTAAATGTACCAATTTGCAAGTAAGAGTGCTTTATAAGTTGAAGATCTCCTTATTGTACATCATTTAGCTCGTTGTAAATATCCTATATCATAATTTTAAAGATGTATATGAGCATCATAAAAGAACACCTAGGGTAAGACCTACCCTAGCTATGTTTGCCAATTACAAGGGTATATTCATTCTAATGACAATTATATATATTTTAAAAGTGTGTGGATCCATATATTTTTTTGTTTAAACTTGTTATAATGTTTATTACATAGGGATTCAATATTGGTTATCAATATGAATCAAATAGCATGTTAGAAAATCCAACTATCGTTTTATTTATTTTTAAGATGTGATTATAGTTTAACACCATAAGGTCGAATCACAAAAGTCGTATGGTTCTTATATGTGAATTATTTATATGTGGCAGGGTATTAATCCTTAGCCATGAGTAAACCCTTGTATCATGAACATGCAAAGACTTCTAGATTTAATTGTGACCTTAGTCTTGTGGTCTATACTATGCATAAATTTTCATCGTATGTTCTTAGTGGAGCTTCTTGATGTCACGTTGACAGGTTAACAATTGGATGTTGAAATTAATGTTGTCTGAGTGGAAAATCATCATGGAAGCCCCGTAGCATGGACCATGTGATTGCCTTGGGTTTTGGGGTAAACCCTAACCGTGCTTTGAAAGACTACTAACCCTCTCTAGCTCTTTTCATTTTTCTCTTTCTATAAAATTGGTGGTGAATGCCAACAGTATCCCAAGTTGTTAGGGTTTGAAGGCTCCAAGTAATTTCCAAGTTTTTCGATGGTGATTTCAAGCTACGGTGGATACTCAGCTAAATGGCACCTGCCATAGCTGAGCTATTATTTACAACGTAGAGATATTGGTTTATTTACTTATATTCATTCTTAATATCACTACGTATTCCCATTTTAATTTTCGGTGTTTAAAATGTGGTGTGACAGGTGATAGGTTTCCTCTCAGCTAAACTTGCAACTAAACCCTGGGCAAAAATACTCCATTCTATTTTTTCAAAGAATGCCCTGGTAAGCCTCGACGATTTCGCTTGGTACCCTGTGTTGTAACTCTTGATAGGAAAAGAAATGAATCCCACCAGTATACTTTTACTGAGATGAAGAGTTCAACGGTATTTGGCCTTTGCACTTGTTTTTTTTTTAAAACTTAAAGGCTGTATGGAAATTTGTAACAAGAGGGCTGACCCCGTAGCTTGCATTGGTTTCTCAACACTTCCCTTCTTTACTATTCTGTAAGGGAATTTTTATGGATTAATAAAATGGATTTTGTTTTTTTGGGTTTCAAAGCATGGTTTGTTCCAATGTTTAAGAAATGCTCTTAGTATTCTCATAATTTTAATATGGATAAGTTTGATGATGTTTTTCTATGATACTAAATCTAGTGATGAATAAAATTTACGGGTTGATACCCTAACCCTGTACATTATGTAATGAAGTTTCATTTTAGTAAAATATTGTAAGCTTATGGGAAATGAACCTCAGTTCTCTTTACAAGTATTTCATTTTAAAATTGATAGAAAATAATATTTTTAAAGCCCAAGTCTAGATGTGATGAGGTTCAAACCCAGAACTTCTAGTTTGGTAATGGCGATGAAAGGCAATCTATGAGCATGAGGGTTTGAAAGTAGTATGGATTTGCTTATTTCTTAGTATGCATAAGTTTAGTGTTATAAGCACTTGTTGGTTTATATGATCTTGATGAAACTTGGGTGAGCCCAGTTACGGGTCTCGAACCTGAGTCTAGTATTACTTTCTTGTTTGGAACTTGTATGTAACATTATTATAGTCATACGAATTGTGAAATACGTACAGGGTTTTTAACCCTGGAATGGCTGGTAATACTTTAAAGTTACTTTTGCTTTGATGACCCTAGTAAAAATTTTAATGATTGAGATTATTTGATAATTCTTTATAAAAGCATTTCGTGTTTTGAGTAATCTCTGTTATGAGATATTGAGGTGGATAATTAAGGTGAAACGATGCTTGATATTTAGTTAATAATAGCTTACTGTATTTAAAAGAATATTCTTCTATACGGATAGAAACTATGTATAGTTAAAATTTCCGTTTTTCCATTTGTTTTAAATAGATGCATAACCTGTACTATGGATTTATGATACTGCTAGGGTTTGTGATAAACATTTTTTAATACTTAAGGGTTCGGTTTTGATAAGGTTTTTGTAATCATTAAAAGTATTTGATTTCAACATGCATTACGATAGGGGATAATACTATGTATAAATCCTAGGTTGCTTTCTGTTTAAATAGTGAGATGCTATAAAATGTTAAACTGTATGTGAGATAATATTGAAATTTGATCTTCTTTATAATGTTTATAAAGTAGGTTTGATATGATGAATTTTGGTATACAAGTATGATGTGTTTTTAAGCATAAATTATGTTCTTATAATAATATTATACAGATGTATAAAGCATTGTTAGTTCTGTTTCTAAGCTCTCTACATAAAATCTAGGTTTTCTAATTAGGGTTCTCTACTATTTTACTAAGTTTAAAACAAAATGGTTGTATTGAAATAAAAACAAATTTTATCTATGATACTCAATCATTCAAATCTATCTATAATTTTTAGCTTCTTTATATTAAAGTACGACACTCAAGTGTGTGGAAAAATACAGAGAAGTATTTTAATCACTCATTTTGCATTTATAATCTATTTCTAATCATAGTATATAATAACATTTATAAATATCTTCTATACTAACTAAAATAAATCTGCAATTCCTATTATACTTAAACATTTCAGAATTAGATATATAGTAAAAGAATTTAGGCATTCAAAAACTAATATGACATGAAATAAATAATATAACACGATCAAAACCTGTTAACAACAGAGGGTGACAAACATCCAAAGGATCCTGTTCCACCCAACCTTCTCCTGAAGACAGCCAAATCACTTGCCTTAGGACCACCGAGCATGTTCGTTGAACCACCAGGACGAATATGCTGTGTGGAGAATAGAATAAATTCCTCTACAACTCAACAATAGTACTTAATAGCAATACTTCTGCATTTAGCAATATTGAACTCAACAATGAGGCTGAACTAGTTTAGAATGCAGTCTTAACTCACTCAATCACTTCCTAGATTTCCCCTCATCGAATCTCTTGTGGCCTCTACTTTTTCTCTTTCAGAAAATATCACAAGGTAAAAACTTAACAGCCTCCTGTTGAATTCGATGGGTAGATAAAGCATGCCTAGGTCTTTGGTCAATTTCTTAGTTAATGAGCCACCTGCTTAGTTCCACTTTCTTGGCGAACATGAGCATAAAAATAGGGAAGTTGCCCCCTGCAACAACTAGAAGTGAGTTGAGGATGCTGCAAAGTGTCAGTTTTCTCTCCACCCGAGTCCATTCCTCCTAGTGGGTCAGTGAACACTCACTCAACAGCCTCCCTTGGATATTTGTCTCCTCTTTTTATTTATTAATAATAAAATACTCAGAGTAATTAATTACAGTCATCCTTGACCCCACTTGGTCAATTAATCATAAAACTTTACAATAACATAAAACATAATATTATTTTTCTCACAACATAAAATGTTTCGAATTTGGGTATGTGACACTTGGTTCTCTTATGGAACACATGATTCTTTCACAGTGAGATAGTTGAATTTTTGTCACAGTAAATGACTGTGGGTTCTTGCTGGTTCTGCAATAGATCACTTAACATCCTCCACATCCAAACAACTTGACATGCAATACTTGCAGCTGCGACATACTCTGCTTCTACTGAAGAAAGATTTACTATGAGTTGTTTCTTTGAAGCCCATGATACAACACATGTTCCTACATGAAATGTATTCCCAGATGTGTTTTTTCTATCAGCTATGCTGCCTCCATTGTCACTATGAGTGTATCCATTGAGTTTGAAATTTTCCGAGGTTGAATACAAAATACCAAAGTCTTTTGTTCCACTTACATACCTCAAAATCCTTTTCCCTACTTGCCAATGAGATTCTTTTGGTGACTCCATGAATCTTGAGATTCAGATGACTCCATACATGATATTTGTCCTTGTTGTTGTAAGATACATAAGGCTTCCAACACGCCTTTTAAACAACGTAGGATATATATTGGATCCATCATCATCCTTCCTCAATTTTGAAATCTGTTATCACTGGTGTTGGAGCTGTCTTGCAATTTAACATCTTAAATATGTTCATGACATCACTTGCATACCTTGACTGTGATATAGATATACCATTTTCCGTTTGTTAGATTTCTATGCTGAGAAAATACTTCATAAGCCCCAAATTAGTCATTTCAAATTCACTTTCCATGAATGTTCTAAATTCCTCTATGCCAAAATCACGAGTAAATATTAAATCATCTACATACAGGAAGACAATTAGCTTATTACCTTGCTTGTTGATTTTTGTGTAGAGTGTTGGCTCACATTCACTTTTGTGAAATCCATTCTGAATGAGGTAAGAGTCAATGCGATTGTACCAAGCTCTAGGATCTTGCTTCAAACCATAGAGTGCATTTTTTAGTTTGTATAATTTGTGTCCTGTTGGCCCGATTTTATGACCAAGGCCAACAAAGGAGAGCTAGCCCACACACAGCAGCTTCCGATATGTTTGAAATCGCTAACTCTCACAGAAATAAAGGCCCTGCTGCCTGGGTGATGTGCTCTCAAAGATAGAGAGTCTCTTGAGGTGAATAAATCTTCAAAAGAAACTATCTATTAACAACTATAAGAAGATCCTAGACTACCTATGATCTAATCCTAAAGACTATCTGAAAAACTAAATAACGAAAGTTAGTAGTTCCTAATATTATTCTATGATAAGCTAAGTGATACTAATCTGTCTAAAAGTTAGCTTCCTATCTTTGCCAAGAGCATAGATTGACTTATTCGACTAAAAGTCTGAAACAAAGAAAATATTCACTAATTAAAGCTTAGTAAGAAACATACCAAACTATGAAAAATAAATTTAAATTACTTCACAACAGATAAAACAGAACTATTGTAAAATAATTTATAAATAAGAATTTCAAACTAAAAGTCAAAACAGGATATGTCATTCTGAAACATGGAAAATATAATTAAACTAACTTGCAATTGGAACGAGATCCATCTGCAAATTAGATAATTAGAAAAACTTGATTAACAACTATTAACATCATGAAAAAGTTCTTCGATATCAATAAGAAGGAAAATCAATTTATGATTGAGGTGAACATAAACATTGGAATTTCTCACAAAACATTCCACATACAATATAAAGATATTTATATATGAAAAATAAGATAACAAGGTAGAGATAAATCACACAGCATTGATATCCAAAACTTAGCTAAGGTTTCAGTATCGTGTCACATTTGACAATCATCAGAAAAAGTTCATGAGACATTCTGTGTAAACAGAATAAAAGTACTACTATATAATAAAGGCTTTCCAATGTCTTAGAAATCGAACCAATAGAACAAAATAATAAAGCTTCTAGGAAAAAGTTCCCTTCAACCTTTACAGATCCTCTCCATGGCAGTGTCTCCTCCAATCTGCAAACATAAATTTTACAAAATAGAAACAGAATAATGAAAACAAGGTTTCACTGATTCTGACGAGACCCCCCTCCGCCCCCCTTTGAGCAATCGAATTACTGCTTCTTAAATAGAAACTGAGGATCATACTCCGTACCATGAAAGCAACAAATCCTCCTTCAGAAACGGAAGATCGAAACTGTTTTCACTAGAATCAATTGATCATTGTATCGATCTTATCAAAACTAGAGTTATGACACAGAAATCGTTGCGATAGAAACGAAGGTCTAATATGAATGACGCTGGGAAATCTCTGTGCTATGAATGCGTGGAATAAATTCCAGCTAGCACTCTCCATAATTTGCGGAAGACATAGTTGCGTCTTGAACAACCTTGGTAACATCTCGAGGCGAATCTTCCTCCTCGAATCCCATCCTCCATATCGACTAAGCAATGCGATACAACATTACACTTACTTTTCTTTCTGCAATCCAAACCAAAAATAGTAAATCAAATCAACTTCATAATAATAAGTCGCTAAAAATAATAATAAAATCAAAACAACTAAAAACTTTGAAGATGAATTGATGTATTCCTTCGGCTACTGCTTTTGTAATTTGCGTGTAATATTTATCTGGGCATTTCCTTTTACCTGCCACCAAAACTGCATAGCAATAATATTACAAAATAATGCAAATAGATAAAAAACGTCAGATATGAAAATAAAAATTTCATTCAATATCTAATTCCTCATCTATTATGCAGCATCCAAGATTACTTCTAAAGCAATTTTCTTGGCAGTAAAAGTAATCGCAGATGTTCCGAATGATCTTGGTTTAGTTTAAAAATTCACAATTCTTTTACCAACACCCTGGTGACTCTATCCACTGCAATCTCGGTGAGCAGTTGAATTGATCCGCAATAAGCTAGAGCTCTTTAATAATCTTACCAATAGAACGTCTAGTTGTGCGAATAATGCGTGATTTTGTTCTGATTATGTTAACAACTCGTGGAATGATCCCAATATTATCTCCTTGTGCTGCGACAACCTCTGTGTTTATTAAATAAGCTTTGTTATAATTCTCCAAGATGCGTCCACGAATATCTCCACTTTCTTTGATCGTTCCAGCAACAAACCATCAACGTGGCGGATGAGATCAACCTGATAAATTATGGTGCAAGACTTATCTCAGGCTGAGCGACCAGGCGACATATGCGATTTCCAGGATTGATACCCCTTCTCTTCCGGCAGCAGTCTCGTAGAGTATAAAACTAGTTGACTGATATTTATCCGTGAAATAATATTCCTTCATTTAGATTTGAGATGTATTGTTTTGCCACCGAAACTCATTACTTCTTCCTTGTTTTGATTTGGCGTTCTTTTAACAAATTGGTGCGAATCAACAACGTGGATTCACGGCATGGCTTCTTTTTAACACTGCTGAAACGTCGATGATAATGATCCTTTATTTTGGACATCGTGGCAATAGGAAGGATACGTTCTTTTAACCTGCCATTCGAAATGTCAATTCCAAGTTTTATTTTCAAAATGACGTGTGCTTGTGTTTAAAAGATTTTACAATTCTAGGTTTTATTTTATGATTACACGGTCAAAAAGAGAATCAAACTGAAAAGGAATTCTTTGAATTATATAAATTAATTTTTCCTTCCAATAAAACTTTAATCCAAGCTTGCATTGACATATAACACTTCACATGTGTTTTGAAATGTGGCAAATATAAAATATAAAGCTGACAAATATATTTATAAAGTAACAATAATTTATAGAGTTTTTTTTAAAATATGTCAATCCTTTATATAATGAATAATATTTCAAATACACTCTCTCCAAAAGACAACGTATCTTTTCCATGTAAGAAAACCTTTCCCCAAAAGCTCACGAGTTTAGATAATTTTATGAAATTGTGAATCTTAAAAGGGATAAGTATTTTCAATAAAGTTTTTACCAAATTCAAAGAGAAAATTAAAAGATTAAAAGTGATATCAATATTTTCATGAGATAAGATAAAGTATTAACGATAAGGACTAAGAATATTATCATATATTTGTTTATAAATATATGTGTAATTTGACAAAGTTCCAAATTGATATTATCTTCAATGATTGATTATAAGTTTTATTAGATAAAAAGTTCTTTCAAATTCCTTTTGATATTGCTTTAAATATGAAAAGAAAAATCAATTTCTTAAAATATGTTATTTATGAAATTATCTAGCGAATTAAAAGTAGTTTGTTTAATGTATTTTATAACGATAACATATCTAAAGATAAAATTATAGATAAGCAAATCTCAAATATTTTATCAATAAATGTGAAGTGACATATTTTAATGAAACAGTTAAAAGCTTATAAAACTAATGCCAAGCATAAAATGGAAAACCAATTATTTTAGTATGATGTTGCAAAGTCATTATTACACGGAATACAAGCAATAACACCAACCTTGAAGCACCCAAGTCACCCAAGTTAGATAGTTAAGAAAGTAAATGACCACCAAATCATTTTTCATTAAACCAAGTCAAAAGACAAGCAACCCAAAGAGTAAAGGCCAATGGAACCACCCTTTCAATCCAATCAAGGAAAACTAATACTAAGTATTTACAAAATTCTAATGGGGCTCCCTTTGATTTTGGAAAAATCTAGGGGAGTTGTTGGGGTGCCAACATGTCCTTGTCCTGGAATTTCATAGCCTTGTGGCTGCTCCACAGATACTTCGTGCTACAGGTGCAAAAGCTTCATTGAAGTCTATGCCAGGCTATTGTGTGAACCCTATTGCTACCAATCTTTCCTTGTGATTCTGCACATTTCCATTAGCATCTTGGTTGGTCTTATAAATCCATTTGACGCTTATCACATCTTTGTTAATAGGAACATCGACTAATTCCCATGTTTGATTATTCTCAATGCATTCTATTTCTTCATCCATGGCTTGTGCCCAAACTTTATCTTGAACAACTCCTTCAAATGTTAGCGGATCAGTAATTTGAGAAAATAATGCAAAAAACAGAAAATGAATTGGGTGTACCAGTCTCATATATCTCACACAGACTTCTTGTCTTTGTCGAAGTTGTTGGTGTCAAACTCCGCGAACTGCTTGATGGAGTTTGTTGCGCTCTTGGTGTGCTTATCGGATTAGCTTGAGCTTCAACTTGTGTTGGATTTCCTTGCGCTGAAACATGTCGTGCTATCCTGGGAGTACACAGAGCTGCGACATTCTGATTTGCATGTGGAGTCTCAACCACATCCTCTACGATGTCATCATGTTCGATATGTGACACGATTTTAACATTCTTCTCTACAGTTCCATCTCATGTTTCATTTTCTACAAACTAGAGATCTCAACTGATGATAACTTTTCTTGCGACATGGTCATAAACTTGTATGCTTTTGCATCTTCAGAATACCCAATAAAAATACATTTATGTCCTTTGTTGTCTAATTTCCTTCTCAGCTGATCTGGAACATGTGTGTATGCTACACAACCAAAAACGTTTCAATGCAAAACACTATGTTTCATACATGTCCATGCTTCCTGCGGAAATTTGTTCTTCACACTCTTCATCGGGCATCGATTCATGATGTATACAATAGTTTCCACTACTTCAACCCAATATTCATTCGACAGATGCATGGCTGCCATCATATTGCGCACCATTTCCAAAATGGTTCTATTTTTCTTTTCTGCGATACCATTCTGCTACGGTGTATACCTCGCAGTGAATTTCCAGTGTATGCCATGAATTTTACAAAAGTTTAAGAAATCATTTGAAGCATACTCACCACCTCTGTATGTTCTTAAGATCTTGATGTTGTAACAACTCTGCTTCTCCACAAGTTCCTTGAACTACTGAAAACATACAAATGCATCAGATTTATGTTTTAGAAAATATGACCATGTTTTTCTTGTGAAATCATCAATAAATCTGAGAAGGTAAGTGCATCCTCCCATGGACGGTGTTTGCATCGGTTTACAAATATCAGAGTGCACTATTTCAAGTGATGTGCGAACTCTATATGAATTTTCGACTGGAAAAGTCTCTCTGTGCTATTTTCCAAAAATACAACCTTCACAAATTCTTTCTGGCTCTTCAATCAATGTCAATCCTTTCACCGTGTCCTTCATGTGCAGTAGATTTAGCCCACCAAAATTCAAATGTCCAAATCTGAAATGCCATAACTAGGATTCATCCCGTATTTATGATTGAAATGCCGCTTGCATTTCACTGTCTTTTTCTTTCTTGTCACACTGAAAGTCTGCTACTTTACTTTCTGCTTTGAATGCAGTTCCAAAATTTTCATTTTGACTTCCATGAACAACTTGAGTTGTTTTTCCTTTTATGATTGGTCTTATACTCGAAGGGAACAAGCGATTGCTTCTCATCTGCACTTCCTCTATTAAGCAATTGCTTGGATATATGTCCTTGATCAGACAATGCTTTCCCATCATATGAACTATGTAACATTTTTCCATGATTTGTCCAATGCTCATCAAATTATGCTTCAAACTTTGAACATAATAAACATCAGGAATAAATTTATGTTCCCCCTGTTTGGTTAGAATATCAACAGTACCCTTAACCAAAACAGTGACTTAAATATTATTTCCAAGTGTGACATCAGTTTGAACTGATTTATCTAGACTAGAAAATAGATTTAAATTGCCAGTCATATGATTGCTACATCCTGAGTCTAAATACCATATGTCATTTGGGATTTCT
This sequence comes from Larix kaempferi, assembly GCA_027924585.1. Classification (NCBI taxonomy): domain Eukaryota; kingdom Viridiplantae; phylum Streptophyta; class Pinopsida; order Pinales; family Pinaceae; genus Larix; species Larix kaempferi. The sequence continues at coordinate 6,849,951 of BSBM01000307.1, read as the reverse complement.
TGTACAGCATTGCATTCAAGTGGAGATGCACATGCTAAGAACAGTGAGTTGTTCGGAGTGCTATTATTGCTTGACTGTGTTTGGCCTTTTTTTCCTTGGTCATACTGCTTCTTCCTGCATTCATATGCGAAGTGCCCAAACTTCTTACAGTAATGACATTGAATTTTTTATTTATCATACATTTGTCCACTTGGCTCACTGGGGATCTGATTCTCACTTCTACCAGCAACATGTGCACGGCTGTTGCTGTGACCTCCTCTGAAAGAACTTCTTCCTCTGCCTCTAGAGTTTAATCTTCCTCTGCCTCTAGAGTTTAATCTTCCTCTGCCTCTTCCACGACTTGAAGATGACTGTGCTGCGAATGCACCTTCCAATGATGTATATGAACTGCTGATTCAATGTTCATGATTGAGTAATGAGGCTTGCAATTCATCAATAGTAAATTGGGACAGATCTTTGTTTTCCTCTAGGGTCACAAAGTTAAAGATTCAAATTTCTTTGGAAGAACTCAAAGGACCTTTTCAACAACTCTTTGGTCACCTAGATTTTCTCCGAGAGACTTTATTTGATTAACCAGGCCAATAACATGAGTATAGAATGAATCTACTGACTATGTATCTTTCATTGACAGATATTCAAATTCTCTTCTAAGAATTTGTAGTTTGACAGTCTTTTCCTTGTTCAAGCCTTGATAGGAAGTTTCTAGTGTGTCCCATGCGTCCTTAACTGACGTCGTTGTTGCTACTCTTGAGAGTATGGATTCATGTGTTGCTTGATGTATGTGGAACAATGCTTTTCCATCTTTCTTCCTTTGTTCCCTTAAGACATCCTTCTCAACTTGTGTGAGATTGTTGTATGGTGCCAGATATGTTGCTTCTGCATAGCCATTTTGAACTATTTCCCATACATCTTGACCTCTGAACAAAGCTTTCATAGTTAGAGACAATATTCATAATTTTTACCAAAAAAAATTGGAGTTTGCAAATTACCCGAAGTGGAAGCCATACTTTAATCACTTTTCCCCTTTTGTAAATTGAATTTCTACTTTCCGTAAACCAAGCTCTGATACTAGATCAAGGGAAAAGCACACTGCCCACTAAAAGGATTGAACTACGCAGTAACTAATTATTTTTCTTTTTCTTTGCTTTAGGACTTTGCTTCTCTTAGCATATACTTTGCGAAGTAAACTTCTAATTTTTCCAAACACTTTACTTCACAGACTAACTACCAGGGAAATTTTTAGGGGCGAAATTTTGCTAATTGGTTATTTTCATGGCTTTTTTTCAAAAAATAAATTCGCTATTTGGTCATTTTTTATATTCCCCTACCAATCTATATATATGTTTTTTTCAATCCAAAATAATCACCTAGAATACTATACGTAAGTATACTTTTATAATCCTTAAAAAATACCCTGCTAACTGCGCGGAGATTAACTCCGCATTTCAACTTTTTTTACTATGCAATTGAACTTCGCATAAATGCGGAGCTAACTTAGCGAAATACTAAATCTTTCGCTTCTTACAGAGCTTGGGCTCTTCAGACACTTCACCCCTCTTCAGTTCTTCTCTTCTTCCCTCACACATCTCTGCCTCATACTCTATGAGTGATTTTCATTTATACACAAACTTGGTTTACCTTCACGTGGAGATCCATTAAAGACTGTAATTAATTTCTACCTAAGATATTTGACTTGCAGAATACAAATTTGGCTGAATAAATAATAGGAAGAGTGCACAAAGCCTTCTCACTCTCTGTCTGACATCTCTACAATTCTGCGGATTGGCAAAAAGACTGACAGAGCCGACGCAAACTAGATACACAATCAGCTCTTGTCAGCTCCATGTGTCGAGCCTAAGAGCTTCATGTAAAGTACTGAGCTTCAAGGAAGGTATATTTCTTCATTTTTTCTCATCCCTCCCAAATTTATTGTAGATTCGAGTCTAATACTATATGTTCTAGTGAATTGATACTTATATTATAAGCTCTTATGTTAAAAATTGGAGGTACAAATTTAGATGTTTTTTTTTGGTATAAAGTTAAAATCTTTTGTGTATGCAAATAATTTTAAAATGCATTCATTACATAGATTCTACTTATCCATTATTCTAGTTATCCATTCATTATATAGATCTTAATCATGTACTATGATTTGAGTTTGTAATCTATTTTCTATTGTGCAAAGTTATTATTCAATACAAAATTAATTACTATTTTGATATTATACACAATGAATATTAATTTTAATGTACAAAATATTACAAAGTTTATGCCATTGAGAAATTTCAGTCCAACTGTTGTTAGAGTGTGAGACATGTAAATTTAATTGAATTTGCAGCGAAGATCGCGTTATACAAACACATGGCACTATTTTGAATCTCGCACATGGTAAGCGAGGAATCTGTAATAGTGTTTTGAAACCATTTCTCGATGAAGAAACGTCTTGGACGTAATTACTATTATAAATTTATTTTAAATTTTTATAATTATTTTAAATTAATCTTGCATTTATCTCAAATACAAAAAAATTCCAATTTTACAGAGAACAAAGTAGACCTTCTCCCTCTCAGTTTATATTTCAGATTTTACGATCTCTTAGAGTCTCTCTGTCCTCTCTCTCTTGTAGATTTTAACTTTCATATTTTGCGATCTCTCACCGTCTCTTTCTTCTCTCTCTCCTGCAGATTTTAAGATCTCTTACAGTCTCTTTCTCTGTTGCACCATGGCCATCTTTGGCTCGTGGAACCATGTAATGCATAAATCCAGAAACGACAGGGATCGGTCAGAACAGAGATTTTAAGATCCCTTAAAGTCTCTTTCTCTGTTGAACCATGGCCATCTTTGAATCGTGGAACCATGTCAATATCTGGTCGAGGCGGTGCCTGCTGAGGAGGCAGGAGTAGTACAGCCCTGGAACTTTGCGCCATTCGTTGTTGCGCTAAGATGGTCCAATCAAACATATTATCATACTGAAAACCTTGACGAACAAACAAATCACGGAACGAGCTCTTCAAATATGAATAATCTGGCCTCTCTTTAAAACCCAGAGAGCAGCAACAGTGAAAGTAGGATGCAAACTCGTTAGGATGGGACTTGCACAGAGATTCGATAGAAGTAGCCATCTTCTTGCGAGCTATGTTGTCATGGCTCCCACCCTGCCAAGGAAGGCTTCCCCTTAAGAAGTAGAGAAGAACATATCCAAGGGACTTCAAATCATCCCTTCGGCTTTGCTCAACGCAATTGTGACTCTTGATACTCGTATACCGTGGAGTTCCAGTTAAACCTTTGGTTTCCTTGGGAATACGACGAAATGTTTTAGGGTCACCGAAATACTTTGCAACACAAAAATCAATCATGTGGACGACATTTGATTTTTGACCGATCCCAATCCCCATAAGAATATTCTAGGGTTTCAAGTGTCTGTGCAAAACGCCCCTTGCATGTATACGTTCAATCCTATCAATCAACTGATCAGCCAACATCAGGACAGGCTTAACTGAGAATTTATGGCCGCAAAACCTAAATAACTTTTCCACGGATTGGCCTAGACGATCCATGACTAGAACGTAATGATAGCTTTCTGTCCCATACCATCTAACCTTTGGAATACCAGTTGCAGGGGAAATAATTCCATAGATTCTATATTCATGATACAAGCATGGGTGCCTTGCGTCCACCCTTTCCATCTTAATCGCAACCCACTCCCCTGTTTGTAAATCGGTTCCAAGGTATACCTAGCCAAATGAACCGCTGCCGATCTTGATTCCGACTCTGTAATTTCTGCCAATCACGTCCATCTATCCACGCAAATAGCTCAACCTCAAATTTGATATAATGTTGTATTTAAAAAAAAAACTGTCGTATGGTTATTGTTTCCGATAAAAATTGCGCCTAGAGGTGCTCTACACTACAGTCCAAGTTCTACACTACAGTCCAATCCAGTATGAGGGATATCTTTTTATTAATTCAATGTTGGACATGACACACTAGGTCAAATAGACTATATTCTAAAACAATATATATATATATATATATATATAATTATAAAACAATGCAAATAATGTCGATTCAGTTCCAATAGTTATATTGTAAAATACTTTTGTATAAATATATTTTAAATTTTAATTTTAAATCCTATTAAGTCAACATTTAAATGCTAAACAAATATTTTAGTACCTCCTAGGGAAGAGATCATCATACACATCAATCATCAACCCTTTTAGTACATTAAGAGCCAAAGAAAAATGCAACAAGTGAGACATTACAAGTGGTCGGGATTCTTGAAATGCAAGAAAAGAGCTAGCATAAATGCTTCCATGACCCCAGTAAAGAAGATTGCATCACTTGGTGCGATAATGTATCTTGAGCCTTTCACTCATGATTTGTTGAGTGAAGGGTATGAGGGAGATGAAGATTTCAAAAGAGTATATAAGCAACTAAAGGAGGGCCTACTGACTTTCATGGAAGGAAATGAATACCACCTCCAAGATGGGCTACTATACTAGTTAGACAAGTTATCCAAACTGCAATACAGAAGGATTCAAATGATGAGAGAATTTCACACTTTCAGGATTGCTTGACATTTTGGTGTGATGTAGACATTGGAAAATTTGCAAAGGCATGTGTACTATACAAACATTTAGGAGCAAGTAGTGATTGATTTATTATAGGTTGTGTTCTTTGCAATACAAGAAAGCCAAGCAACAAAAATCTTAGGATGTACATTCCGCTACTAGTACCAAGCATGCATTGGGAGAACAAATCCATGGACATGGTTGGAGGTTTACCTATTTCCTAGAAAGTCCATGAATACTTGCTTGTCATGGTAGGCCACTTCAACAATATATGTGTGTTCATTTTGTCCAAGAAGGTTATATTTGGATGATAAGCACTTGATTTATCCTTCATTCAGTTTTGGTGACATATTGGATTTCTAAGCTCATCATATACGATCAAGATAGCATGTCTTTAGGTATATTATGGAAAACACTTTAGGAGAGAATGAATACCATGTTGACGTATTCCACTTCATTTCATCCCCATACCAATGTTCAAACAAACAAAAAATTTCAACTAAACATTGGTATAGTTGTTGAGAGGGCACAATATAAAGCATCCAAGGACATGGAACTAGTAGTTGGTGTACATCCAACACTCATACAATTAAGCACTTCACTTTTCCACAAAAAAATCACCTTTTGAGACTTTCTTTGGCTATTTAACTCCCTTGCCATTTGACATTGTGTAAGGAAAAAAAAAGGATGAAGCAGAGTTACAGGGAGAAGAGAAGGAAAGCACATTTTTGGACAAGATTAGGCATATACATCTGGAGGACATGAGTAGCTTGACATAATGCAACAATTATATAAATCTCGATATGAACAACAACAAAAAATATCATAATTTTTTTGTTGGAGATAAGATGTGGTTTATTTATATTCATAAGGAATAATTTCAAGAATAAATGAATAAACCCACTCCCTTAAGATATTAACCTTTTGATACCATTAAGTAGGTGAACAAGAATTCCTTCAAGTTGATACTTTCTCCTTATATGTAGATAAGTTTAGTGGTGATTGTGGATTATATGAAGTTGTTAAATCCCTCTATGATGGAGATGAGGACAATTAAGCTATCCCCACAATCAAAGACTTTGCACCACACACTCATGAAGAATTGAGGAAGATACAATTTTGCAGTTGACAAAAGGGGTAACTCGCAAATGATAGAAAGAGATATAAAATATTGGCCTCAAATAATGTTGACATGGGATTAGACCGCATAAAGGGCAGAAATCGATAGTAGCGAAGAAGGAACATCCGCGGAAGAAATGACCATTCGCGGAGAACAAGGAGCTGACTTAAGCACAATATTAGTTTAGTTAGTTAGAAAGGGTCATTTGGACCATTTTTTAACCGCCATAGTTGGCTATAAATAGAACTATGAATGTAAGCCTAAGGGAATCCTAGAATGATAGCATAAGTTGATCAATAACCGAGCGAATGATTTGTGTGATGCTTTGCTCCGTTTTCAGTGAGTTTGTATGGATCTGCTATAAGCTATTTTGAATTGTCCCTGTGAAGGTTAATCTTGCATGTTTTTGATGAGTTAATGCATGAGGATGTTCAGATGTGTCTATTTTATCTCTGTTTATGTCGAATGATGAATTCTTTGTCATGCATGAATGTTGTTATTCTATAATTTCTGATTGATGCGATCGCGAGTTTTAACCTGTTAATGCGAATATTTATTACATAGTGAATATGTGAATGATGAATATATAAATCATGTTGCGAAGGTAAATCTCTGGTTTCTGTAGGAATAGAGTCTGAATAGGTGCATGTCCTTTCCCCAATGCGGAAACTTGGTTCTTGCAGCCCCCTTAACGATCTTGGGTGAGACTTCACTCGCTTCGCGAGTGCTGCTGGAAAGGGTAAAACCTTTATGGGCCAATACTTAAGGGTGTTTGGTTCATGTTTGTTGACAATAGTGCGAAGTGAACCCCTATCAATAGAACTGTGTCAGCAAATGGTTTTGTTGACGAGACCCTAAAGAAGAAAGAAGAGGACATGTTGTGGCATCTAACGAAGCCGAAGTTTCAGGATTGGTTTGACAAGAAGACAGAAGAGTTCGCGAAAGGAGAAAATCAGAACCCCGAGAAAACGACAAGTAGTTGGTTGGAAAAGCATATCTATTTTGATATCCACAAGGTATTCTTCTACAAATTCCTGGTATTGCTACACGAGTGGTTGGCACAGTTGACCTTTCAGAAGAACCATTGCGAAGGAGGTGAACCTAGCCACTAGACTCCAGAATGGATCCAACAGCTAAACCATGTCAACAATAGGGTATCAAGGGCTATCGATTTATGGGTAAATAGTATCCTAGAGGGATACATCATTGATTTTTCCATTAATATGATCAAATCATACAGGGACCTAGAGGGAGATTCATGTTATTATTGAATTTGTGCTTTAATATGCTCGTCTGCGAAAAGGATATACTAGGGATGAATTCTAGCAAGTAAAAGATCAGTGTGTGGAAGTTGTGGGTACTGCGTAAATGTGGTTCCGATAGAAAGATGCGGGGTAGATGGACATGAGCAATGACGGATTTCTAAGGGATGCTGAAGAAGATTGTGGTACCTTAAGGAGTGGGGCGATATTCCGGCTACCAGAGAAGAAGAGGAGGACTAAGAGAGAGTCTCCTGAGGGGAATGGAACAAAATACTGCGAAACAGGACCACAAGGGACAAAGCAACCTTATTACAATGAATAAGAAAGTGAATAGGCTACCCCAGAAGACAAAGAAGGACGGACCCTAAGCTACAACGTACCTTCAACTCCGTACACTACTTAGAACTTGATAGGAAGAAATGCAAGTTATTTGTAGACCTGCCCTATGTGCCAGCACAATAGTATGAGTAAGGGATTAGTAAATAATAGCAGTATAAGCGCAAGAATGGTAGGTGACGATGCAAAAATTCTAACCTTCCATGGTAACGAGACCGAGAATCCCGAACAATATTGGTTTTTGTGTGAGGCAGGATGGACTGTGAAATAGGGTCAAGACGAAAACATCAAAAAGGGATAGCTAGTGATGACCCTTAGGGGTCATGCACTAGACAGGTATATGAATTTTACTAAGGTATCGATGGGAACTCTAGATAAAACATTGCCACAGATCAAGTTAGGGATGATCGATGAATTAGAAAACCAAAATCCGAGTCGCAGTACATTATTGAGCTCAAGGAAATCAAGCAGTTTCCAAACGAATCAATATGGGAATTCGACATGCAGCATAAAGAGTGGTTTATCGTGGGGTTGGTACCAAACATTCATGGGCCGTTGATGCAACAAAAGGTAGTGACTCAGCTAGAAGCACTGGAAATTGCGATGAAGCTGGAGACTTCACTGATCGACGGAACGAGCGTAGGCATGGATCAGATATAATCGCAATTGGAAAATTTGACAATCCAGTTACAAGATATGAAGAATGGAAAAGAAGCCTGCGAAGACATATGGTACACTAGATGCAAGACAGAAGGACATCACAAGGATCAGTGCCCAGAATTTAGAGAATATTTGCAATTGGGTGCACCAAATCCCCTCAGTCAGGGAGGGATTCCTTGGTGTCACGTCTATCAGATGAGAGGACAATGACTAGAAAAATGAGTGTACCTACAGAAGATGGTGTCGAAGCCATTGAATTTTTATTGCAAATTCTGTCGATCGGTTGGCCATGAAGAAAAAAATTGCAGGGATTACGACCTACTCCAAGAAAGGACTGCGGATACATTCTTCATGAAAGGAGAGGAACAACCGCTGGTAAAACAGCAACAACATTACAATAAAAAATGACCTCAATATAATCTGCAACTGCAGTATGATCAGTCGCAGTATGGTCAATCGCAGTATGGTCAACTACAATATCCACAACCGCAATTTCAACCACCGTCGTACGGTCAACCTCAATATCCACAACCGCAGTATGTTCAACCGCAGTACCCACCATACGAGTCACTGCGAGTAGGGTTCAGAAGGGGGTTCCACGGAGGCTGAGGTCCCGGTGCCGGCCAAGGAGGAGCTGCTGGATGAGGTCGAGGACCAATCATATGTTACAATTGTGGTTAGCAGGGGCATTACCAGAGGGACTTCTCGATTCCAACCCCACAATGCACTTACTATAGCGCTGTGGACCATGGTGTCAAAGACTATCCTCAGCTCATCGCGATGTAGAAAACTAATAACCTACCCCCACCTCCATCAAATCAGAATCAGAACCAGAATTCGCCACCAACTGTACAGAAGATATCAGCAGAAGTCAGAAGCAAAAATGCGACTGTTGGAATAGTGACCCTAGGAGGAGCTGTGACTGTTGATGTATATGTAACTTCGGAATGTATTTCATATATGTATATTGTATTCCAATAGGGATATTATTATTCCTCTATATGAAAGTGTCGTCATTTATATTGTAAGTTTCGTAACTTATACTTGATGGGTTATTAGACCACCCTAGTGGGGGCCAACCCTATCAGCTTTATGTTAAGTGGTTAAGTTGAGGCCGACATAGTAAAGGTTATTAGGCAAGTCAAGTCAAGTATAAATAGAGTGCAGGAGGCACTCTATTTTATCATTCACTTTCTCACTCATACAATCATTGGAGAGTGGCGCACTAGTGGAGGAGGAGATGCTGATGCTAGGAGACTATCTCTTATGCTTGGGTTTTGTATCATTGCTCTATCTATCTCTAAGGAAGTTATTGGGGTTTTCCCCAAGGAAACTCTGTGTATCTATTGTATCTTGTGATTGCTTGTTATGATTGATATGCTTGATATGTTGTACATGTTATTCTCTCAGTAAATATCCTAGAGTATGTTGAATTAATGCTCAAAAATTAACATGGAATCAGAGCTAACCTGCGAAGAAGACACTTTGCAATTGTGGAAGTTAGGGCTTCTTGTTTTTGGGTTTCTTTCCACAGATCTTCAAATGCAGGAGGCTAGATTGACTCTCCTCAGCAAGGCACATCTTTCTGTCCAATCAAAATTCAATTCTAAGCACTTTCAGTTTTGGCCCTAAGTATTAGGGTTTCCACAAAAAGTGGAATTTCTTAAATCTGAGACCATGGCTAGATGCCCCTCAGCAAAATCAAAGTTTAGAGCTTTGGATCGAACTTTTTGGTTGGGTGAAGCTCTGGGAAAATCAAACTCTAGTTTGGGGCCCTCTCTAGTGAAGCCGTAAATTAGGGCTTCTGCAAAAGTTTGAATTTCTGAAATCTGAGACCATGGTTGGATGCTCCTCAGACAAATCAAAGCTTAGAGCTTTGGATAGAAATTTTTAGTTGGGTGAAGCTATGGGAAAATCAAACCCTAGTTTGGGGTCCTCTCAACTGAAGCTGAAAATTAGGGCTTTTGCAAAAGTTGGAATTTCTGGAATCTGAGACCATGGCTGGAAGCTCCTCTGAAAAATTGAAGTTTAGAGACCAAGATAGAACTTTTTGGATGGATGAAGCTCCTGAAAAATCAAACCCTAATTCAGGGTCCTCCCCAGTGAATCCAGAAGTTTGAAAAGCAAATTTGAGGGGTGAAACTTTGCAGTTTTCAAATTCTGAGTATACCAGCTTAATCAGCTCATCAAGGTGCATCTTTCTATCCTTTCAGAAGTTTGAATTTTTAGGGGTTCTCTAACAAACCCTAATCCAGCTTGAGATCTAGATTTCTGCAAACCAAGTGGTAAGACCTAAATCTTTCCTATTTCATTTGAAGTACTCTTTAAGATGTCTCACCACACCAAGCTTGAGGATAAGCTTGCAGGGGTTGATAACTTCCGAGCATGGAAGTATAGGATTGGGTTAATCCTAGAAGAGAATGAGTTGGACACTTTCACAAGTGAAGAGGTTCCAGAGGGAGATGAGACTAAGGTCAAAACCAAGAGAATCATTGCTGATTCTATTAAGGACTATCTCATACCCCATGTGTCTTCCCTAAAGACACCTAAGGAGATGTTTTGATTCCTTGACCAAGCTATTTGAAGGGAAGAACATAAATCATAAGATGACATTGAGCAATCAACTAAAGAACATCTAGATAAAAAATGTGGAGACCATGCAGTCTTACTCTTCAAGGGTCTCCCAGATAAAAGAACAACATGAAGCTGTAAAGAATGCAAAAGTGGTAATGACCACTCTTAATGGCCTTCCTAGGTCATGGGATTCCTTCATCCAAGGAATTTGTGCTCGGAAGAAACTTAACATATTCAATAGGTTGTGGGAAGAATGCTCGCAGGAAGAAGCTCGGATTGTAGCTTGAGAAGAAAAGATGGGGAATGAAGATCAAGCTCTCACAGCACATACCAAGAAGAGGACACTTTTCCTCAGATTGTCCTAAGAACAAAAGGAACAACAACAACAACTACTACAAGCAATCTGACAGGTATGACTTACAGGTATGTTTTGAAATCTGTTCATGATTAAGTTTATAATATGATTGTCTTCATGTTATTGAGTTTAGTAACAATCTTGTTTAATTTTAGACTTGTCTTATCACCCTAGTAAAAGTATGAAGGCATGATAAAAGACATTCAATGATTAGGGTTATGACACTTATGATTGTACTAATGCACTGTGGTGTTGTATGAGGAGAATGTTATCCGCTAACATGGAGGTACAAATCAAGTCCTAGATCAAGACCATAGTGACATGAAGACAAAGACTCATCCATAGTCATGGATCACATAGAGGTATGTATAATTTGGTTCTACAATGGTTAACTTATGAGTTATGCAGATCATTGAAGAAAAACATTGCTAGACATAACTAGGAAATATGATGACCAGGTATGTTTTTTCCTATATCAAGTTAGAATCCTACACTATGTAAGGATCTTATACTTTTGTATGATTGATAATGATTACTCATGAAGTTACAAGTTTGAGTAATCTAGGGTTTATGCATATTATGTCTCTTACCTTCATTGATGATATGACTAACCAGAAGAGTTCTATGGTCAAATACGAATATGCATGAGTAAGAGAAGTCTTCCTTGAAACTTTGAATGCTAAGGCTTATTATCTGTGTTTGAAATGATCATGACTATACATGTTTAAGATTATTGTGTTTTGATAGTATTAAGATTATACTAATGAATGTATGATTATGTATGAGATCTCGAGGATAACACAATGATGATACTAGTAAGCATGCATAGTGATCGAGGATGGATATAAATTCAAGAACAAGTAATCCACGAAGCAAAGATCAAGAGGGGGAACCTACAAGGAAACACAGATTGAGAGGGAGTCCACCCAACAAACAAACAAAGATAAGTATTTGAATTGTCATTTCTTGTATATTTTATTGTTTAAATAATATTGTTCAAAGATGTATATACTTATGTTCCTAGACTTAGGTTGTGTATTATGAATATTAGAATAATTGCATTAATGAACAGTATACCACTAATATGCATGTAATGGGTAAGTGACCTATGGCACTGTACAACATTCCATTGTTACTTATCTAGAATGAAACCTCTTTGCTAACATGTTAGGAGTTGTGCACACTCTTAAATAATGTTCTGGTAGAGATGGAAGTGTTGGAATATTTAAGCCTTCCTACCATTTAATTAATTACATAAGATGCATTAATTAATCACTTGTTGGTTAATTCTATGTAATAATTGAGGAAATTGCCATTGTGTGGCCCACAAGGAAACATGGGACGATAAGATTCCATCTGAGGTGTGTTATACAAGTCGCCTAGGACACTAGGGCACATTTCTAAATATTTATGGATAATATTTAGGAAGGAGGGCACATTTGTGAAGAAAGCTGCTGCTTTTACTGCCTTTTCCCCCAAAGGAAAGAGCTAGTCAACCTAGGAAAGTGTTTTTCTCACCAAAAAATTTCATTAACACCATTTCCACTCAAATTTCATATTTGGCATTGCTTTTACCTATATTTCACCTTCATCCAACTAATTTAGCAATTCGTGAGCTTTTGAGCATATTTGGAAAGCCAACTTTCCACCTAGGGGGGATGGGCAGTTTTAGAATGTTTGATGGATAGAAGATTCCTTTGGAATCTTTAGCCATTCGAATTATTGCTGTAATGTTATTTAATAACAGCCTACAACATTCATATGTTGGCTGGTGTAATTATTATTCATGAGAAGTAATACATAATTCCATTCTTGTGCATTATTTTTATGTCTTTGAGCAGTTGTGTGAGATTTTTTATATGAGAGAGGTTAATTTCTTGCATAGTTCTTGGATGTGATCTGATTTTCACATGGTATCAGATCCATCAAGCTATTCCTTTCATCTATTGATTGTCTTGCAGGATCCAATAGTCTCAGGAAGGGTGCATTGATCAATTCACCGGGTGAATTCTATTCTCTGCGGGGCGCATTGATCAATTCACCGGGTGAATTATATTATCTACGGGGCGCATTTTGGAATCCAGAAGTGTTCAAATTTCATTCCAAAAGATATATCAGTTGCAGCAATGGATCATACACAGCAGATGATCCTCACTCCTTTCAATTATTTTGATTGGAAAGCACAGATGGAGATTCTACTGAGGAGCAAAGGGCTCTACAGGGTGACCATGGCAACAGAAGCTGAGCCAACCTCAGCAGTGGAGAAATATAAATGGCATAATCAAGGGGATGAAGCCTATGGGATTTTATGTATCACTACATCCAGTGAACTCTTATTTCATCTTAATGGCCTCACTTCACCCAATGAAGTATGGCTGAAACTTCAAGAATTGTTCGGTAACACCGATGAATTGAGAGGCCAGCAATTGTATAACGAGCTAGTTTCTTTGAGTCCACAGAATTTCGATAATCTACAAGACTTCTTATCCAAATTCAAGTCTCTTGTATTGCAACTGAAGCAATGTGGAATAGACAAGAAAGATGAGCAATTAGTTTTGGCCATTCTCTCCAAGCTTGGCCCGGACTATTCAATTTTTGTCTCCACCTTCCATTCCACTCGGAAAGCAATTAAAAATTGGAAGAGCCCGTCACTTTCAGAATTTATGGAGTCATTAACTCAAGAGCAAGACAAGCTGGTCTTAATGGGAGCCATTAAAAATCTATCCAAAGACCATTGTCTAAGTGTTGGAGACTCAAAGAATTTGAAAGGCAAGAAGAAAGGCAACTTCAAGAAGCCCACCAGTGAGCGGAAAGACAAGCATAATTTTAATGGAGAGCCATCAAACTTCAAGAAGAATCTGAACAAGAAGAATGAGAGGACAAAGTGCACATATTCCAGCAAGGGATTTCATCCCGAAAACTCTTGTATGAAGAAGACCATCGACCAATTAACTCGGGCATTGGAGAAAGCCAACATTCCTCTCCCAGAGAGCGCAAGAAAAAAAGATGGAGGATCAAATTCAAATGACAAAGAGAGAGTTCATGCATTGATGGATGGAACTTCCAAATATTCATCATTCATCATTGATTCTGGTGCTTCAAGACACATGGTGTCTGCAAGTAAGTATTTTACTTCACTTGACTCTTCCAGTGGTCCGAATATTGTGTTGAAAGACAATTCTGAAACTTCTAGTAAAGGCAAAGGTAGCATAGATCTCGAGTTTGGGTCATTCAATAATGTTTTATATGTCCCTGGACTTGCTGCAAACCTACTTTCGGTCTATCAGATGACCCATACAGGGCTGCCCAAGAGAGTCACCTTTACCCCCAATGATGTTGAGATAGCAGAAATTTCAACAGGAAAAATTATTGCATTTGGTACTGCTGACCACTGTTCTAGAATTTACAAGTTTTCTCATTTTGTGCCAAACTCCTCACCTTCTGCTCTATTAACCCATGCCAATGAGTCCAAAAAGCTATGGCATGAAATATTTGGCCACCTAAACTACAAATACCTTTCCCAACTTCATGAGAAAGAGATAGTTATAGGGCTGGCCAATATCAACTTTTCCAAAGGTGTCTGTCAATCCTGCATCCTAGGAAAACACCCTGAGCACAAGTATGGGAGATCTACCACTGAGAGAACCATTGCACCATTGGAACTTATACACACTGTTATATCAGGTCCATTTCCTCATGAGTCATTGAATTCAGCAAAATACATTCTCACATTCATAGATGATTTTAGCAGGTACTGTTGGGTTTATTTCATCAAGCTTAAATCAGAAGTTTTTGGGTTTTTCAAGCTATTCAAAGCCTCAGTTGAGAATATTTTTGGTAGGAATATTAAAGTGTTAAGGTATGATAATGGTGGTGAGTATGTGAAATCATAGTTTCAGCAATTTTTTGCTTCATCGGGCATACAGATGCAACATACAATTCCATATACACCTCAGCAGAATGGAGTTGCTGAGAGAAAGAATGGATCTCTTAAGGAGATGGCCACATGCATGCTTGAGGAAAAAGGTTTGTCTCCTAAGCTATGGGCTGAAGCAATAAATTGTTCCACCTATATTCAAAATAGAGTGACCCACAAAGCTCTCAAAGGTATCACTCATTTCGAGGCTTGGACAGGTAAAAACCGGATATCTTTCATTTCAGGATTTTTGGCTCAAAGGCTTGGGCTAGGATTCCGATTGAGAAGAGGAGGGCTATGCAACCCCAAATCCAACCATGTTTGTTTGTGAGATATTCAGAGGACTCCAAATCATATAAGTTTCTAAACATGACAACTCATAAAGCATTCATCGAAAGAAGTGTGCAGTTTGAGGAAGAGCCCTCTCAGAGCATAGAAAATTGGGGACTCATCCTCACCGCCGACTGATGAAGAAGTAAGTGATGTTGTTGATATTTTTTATTTAGATATTTATTATGATGATGATCAATTTATTGCAGATGCAAACTCACCTACAAGGCATAAGTGGGATGCAAAAAATTTGCAAGCAGCATGTGAACTAGCAGGCAACCCTCAGGACCAGAGGAGGACTAGATCACAGTTTGAGACTGCTCTCAATGTGAACGATCCTTATCTTTCTGATAAGTTCTATATGATGATATATTTTGATCCCAAAAGATATGAGGATTCCTCACATGATCCTAGATGTCATATTTCTATGGATGAGGATTTTCAGTCATTGCAAAAGAATGAAACTTGGGAGCTAGTCAAGCTCCCCACAGGTAGAAAGTTGGTAAGATGCAAATGGATTTATAAGACTAAATGTGCAGTGGATGGTACATCCATTAAGTACAAGGAAAGGCTGGTAGCAAAGGGATATTATCAGGTCCAAGGACTTGATTATAATGAAACATTTGCACCGGTAGCTCAGAAAGACTCCATTAGACTAGTTTTGGTAGTGGCAGCTTCAAAGTGGTGGGAAGTGCATCACATGGATGTGAAAAGTGCTTTCCTCCATGGGGAACTCGAGGAGGAGATATATATGCAGCATCCATAGGGGTACACATCAGATCCAAACCTTGTCTGCAGGTTGAAAAAATCTTTGTATGGACTCAAGCAAGCCCACAGGGCTTGGTATGCGAAGATGGACATTTTTTTTTGCTGTCACAATCCTATGTTCGGTGTAAATCTGATCCAAATGTCTATATGAAATTTGATGATGGTTTTATTATGTTAATAGTGCTGTATGTTGATGATTTTCTGATCATAGGTGATAGCACTGGACAAATAGCAGCTCTTAAGACCGCAATGCACCAAGCATTCTCCATGAGTGACTTAGGAATTCTCAAGCAATTTTTGGGGCTTGAAATTTCACAAAAAAAGAAGGTACAAAGGTATGTCAGTCAAAGTATGATTCTGATATGTTGAAGAAGTTTAAGATGGCTGATTGCAAGCCTTCTAAGACTCCATTCCTTTCTAGAGTCAAAATGGAAGAAGTAGAATCTACACCGCTTTTTGACAGTGCACTCTACATACAGTTGATTGGCAGCTTACTCTACTTGACTCACACTCATCCAGATCTTTCATATGCTGTGAGTGTGGCATCTAGATACATGGAGCAGCCACATGAGTTACATTGGAGGGCAGCAAAAAGAATCCTTCATTGTGTGCAGGGCACAAAGAGTGATGGGATTCACTATGTGGCAGATTCAAGCTTAGATCTATTGGGTTTCACAGATTCGGATTGGGCTGGTGATAGCCTTGACAGGAAATCCACATCAGGATTTGTATTCATGCTTGGAGGAGGCCCTATTTGATGGTCCAGAAAGAAACAGAATGCCATAGCACTATCTTCAGTGGAGGCAGAGTACAGAGGAGCAGTGAATGCTGCTACACAGTGTGTCTGGTTGCAAGGGATTTTGTCTGAGTTTGAGATTGCTTTCAGTACTCCTACTATCATTTATTGTGACAACCAAAGTGCCATTAGAGTTTCATGTGATCCAGTACAGAGGCAGAGGACCAAGAACATAGAGATTCATATGCACTACATCAGAGGACTAGTTCATGACCAGATCATAGATTTGCAGTATTGCCCCACAGGTGAGCAAACTGCAGATATCTTCACCAACGCTTTCACAGAGAAGACATTCAGCTATCTTAGATCACTGCTTGGGATGGTTGGACATGTGGTGGAGTGAAGGGTTGATTAGAAACCTTTCAATTTTGATATTTCCATGTTTGGAGGGAAGGTTTTTCCCATGAGGTTTTCCTTCTATCATTGTTTTGTGGACCGACAATATTTTGTATGGGGTGACTAAGTCTTGTTACTGGGCCCTTAGCATTTTTTTAATATATTCTGATATTTAGGTCATTCAAGTCAGACTTAATAGGGGGTTTTGGAATATTTAAGCCTTCCTACCATTTAATTAATTACATAAGATGCATTAATTAATCACTTGTTTGTTAATTCTATGTAATAATTGAGGAAATTGCCATTGTGTGGCCCACAAGGCAACATGGGAGGATAAGATTCCATATGAGGTGTGTTATAAAAGTATCCTAGGACACTTGGGCACATTCCTAAATATTTTTGGATAATATTTAGGAAGGAAGGCGCATTTGTGAAGAAAGATGCTGCTTTTACTGCGTTATCCCCCAAAGGAAAGAGCTAGTCAGCCTAGGAAAGTGTTTTTCTCACACAAAACTTTCCTTAACACCATTTCCACTCAAATTTTGTATTTGGCATTTCTTTTACCTATATTTCACCTTCAGCTCACTAATTTAGCACTTCGTGACCTTTTGAGCAGATTTGGAAAGCCAACTTGCCACCTAGGGGGGATGGGCAGTTTTAGAAAGTCTGATGGATAGAAGATTCTTTTGGCATCTTTAGCCATTTGAATTATTGTTGTAATGCTATTTAATAATATCCTACAACATTCATATGTTTGCTGGTGTAATTATTATTCATGAGAAGTAATACAAATTTCCATTCTTGTACATTATTTTTGTGTCTTTGAGCAGTTGTGTGAGATTTTTTATATGAGAGAGGTTAATTTCTTGCATAGTTCTTGGATGTGATATGATTTTCATAGGAAGGCATCTAGAAAGTTATGGGATATGGATAAATGTTGTATTGAAGCATTGGCTAAGATAATTGCATGACTGTATGACATATGTCTTTATGCATAAAAATTTGTTTTTGAAAACAATGACAAGTTTCTAATCATACAATTGAATTTGACTTGTATGAAAGATCATGTACAATCACCTAGAAAAGAAGGACTACAACATGCATTCCAATAACGAAGTTCAAACTATTTATTGAAGAATCTGAAGTTCCCAGGATCCGGGATGAAGTAATGATCGAAGAGTACCAGTCGATCATGAAGAATGATGTTTGGGATGTGGTCCCAAGACCAGAAGGGAATTCTATTGTGAATTCCAAGTGGATTTATAAGATCAAGCATGCTGCAAATGGCGGCATAGAGAAATATAAAGTAAGTGATGAAATGGAAGATACACCAAATGGATGTCAAGACAACCTTCTTGAATGGTGTAGTCGAGGAGGAAGTGTATGTGGAGCAACCACTTGGTTTTGAGACACATAACAGAGAGTCATATGTGTGCAGGTTGAAGAAATCCTTGTATGGCTTGAAGCAAGCTCCTGAGAATTGGTATGGTAGGATAGAAAGCTTTCTATCCACTTTGGGCTTTACCAAGAGTAAAGCGGATTCCAACCTTTACTACAAGGTTGAGGAAGGCAATCTAGTGATACTACTTTTGTATGTGGATGACCTGTTTGTTACAGGTGATGATAGATCGATTGCTGACACAAAGAGGATGCTTGCTTCCGAGTTCGAGATGAAGGACTTGGGGATGATGCACTACTTTCTAGGCATGGAGGTGTGGCAGAGTGCAGATGGAATCTTCCTTGGACAAGGGAAGTATGCAATAGAGATTCTGAAGAGGTTCAAGATGAGGGACTGCAAGGCCATGGCCACACATATGGCATCGAACCTAAAGCTTCTGTGTGATGCTTCATCTGAGCCGGTTGATGTCACGGTGTATCATCAGATGATTGGGTCTTTGATGTACCTGATGAACACGAGACCAGATATTTGCTTTGTTGTGAACACATTGAGCTAGTTCCTGACGGATACAAAGGTGTTCACCTGGTTGCTGTAAATCATATTCTGAGGTACCTGAAGGGTACAATTGATTATGGACTCAAGTATGATGCGAATTAAAAGTTTAACTTGCAAGGTTATGTTGATTCGGACTGGGTAGGAAGTGCTTCAGATAGGAAGAGCACTTCTGGGTGCTACTTCAGTATGGGATCAGGTGTGATCTCTTGGTTTAGTAGGAAGAAATCCTCCGTAGCACTGAGTACAGCTAAAGCAGAGTATGTTTTAGCTTGTTCGGCTGGTTGTAAGGCAGTATGGCTCCGGAAGCTACTGTCTGATTTATTTGATCTCCCGTTGGATGCTACTGGTATCTTTTGTGACAACTAGAGTTGTGTGAAGCTATATGAGAATCCAATGTTCCACAACATGTCGAAGCACATTGAGATCAAATATCACTATATCAGGGATATGGTGCAAAGAGGAGCAGTGAAGCTTCTGTATGTTGCGATAGATGAGCAGGTTGTAGATGTGTTGATGAATCCACTAGCCAGAGTGAGGTTTGAGTACTTCAGAGAGAGGCTTGGTGTTCTTCATATTGAAGATACTTCGAGGAAGAAGTGATGGGACACATTTGTAGAAGCCATTCCAAGCATGGCTAGAGGAGGATCCTTCCCATGGCTGTGGATGTAAGCATTGTGTGATGAGCATCAAGATGATGCTCTAGTTACTGCTCGGTATGATCAGTTAGATCATGTATATGTATATGCATCAGTTGGATGCTTGGTATGATCAGTTGGATCATGTATATGTATATGCATCAAGACGATGCAGTAATGATGATCAAGATGATCATGTGAGATGAGTATCAGGATGATACTCTGGATGATATGCATCAGGATGATGTTATGATGATGATCAGGATGATCATATGTGATGATATGTATCAGGTGGATACATTACATAATCAGTTGGATTATGTGTGATAAGTTCTGAAGACACAGATGCACATGGGCTTTTCGGACATGGTTGTAGATGTGTTCTCCCATGGTCGTGATGTAATTTCCAGAGCCATTCTCACATGGTGGTAGATGTGTTCTCCCATGGTGCATATGTAAGGGTTGGGGCCATTCCAACATGGTTGAAGTGTGTCTTCCCATGGTCGTTGATGTAAGAGCTGTGCCATTCGAGCCGCGGTTGAAGTGTGTCTTCCCATGGCTGCGATATAAGTGTTGTGCCATTCCTAGCATGGTTGAAGTGTGTCTTCCCATGGCTATGTATATAATTGTGATTCCATTCTAGCATGGTTGATTAGTGTCTTCCCATGGCGTAGATATAAGTGCTGAGCCTTTCACGGATGGTTGAAGTGTGTCTTCCCATGCCGATGAATGTAAGTGCTATGTGATGTGCATCTGGGTTGTGCTTCATCAATGATGTTATGATTAGTATGATCATGAGAATTAGGATGATACTCTGTGGTCATGGACAGGCTGTGCAAATGAGCATATATGTAGACCTGGGATATCCGATAGGTTGGGCTGTGTGCCCGTAATTAGTCCCGGCATTCTCTTTCGAGGCATTGCTCCGGGAGGACATGTAAGTAGACCTGGGATATCCGATAGGTTGGGTTGTGTGCCCGTAATAAGTCCTGGGATGCTCTTTCGAGGCATTGTCATATGGAATATAAGTAGACCTAGGAGATCCGATAGGTTGGGCTGTGTGCCCGTAATAAGTCCTGGGATTCTCTTTCGAGGCATTGCGATGACCACATGTAAGTAGACTTGGGAGATCCGATAGGTTGGGCTGTGTGCCCGTAATAAGTCCTGGGATGCTCTTTCGAGGCATTGTGGTGACCACATGTAAGTATACCTGGGCGATCCAATAGGTTGGGTTGTGTGCCCATAATAAGTCTTGGGATGCTCTTTCAAGGCATTGTGGTAGGGGTCACATATAAGTAGACCTGGGAGATCTTGTCGGTCGTGTTTTGACACATAAATGGTCCTGGGAGACTCTTTCGAGGCATTGTGACACATGTAATAAGTCCTAAGGATTCCACAGTATGGCCAGTGATGATGAAGACCTGTAGGTGGTGTGCCTACATCCAACATGAAAAAGGGATGGCTCTGTAGAACTTCCTATGATGAGTAGTTCAGATATTGATTGAGATAGCAGCAGCTGTGATGATGATGATGATCTAGTGATGATGATCAAGGGAAGAAGACTTGTGCTAATAGATCTGTGTCGAGAAATACCTTCCTATTTAAGAGGGAGTGTTGATGTATATGTAACTTTGGAATGTATTTCATATATGTATATTGTATTCCTATACAGATGTTATTATTCTTCTATACGGAAGTGTCGTCATTTACATTGTAAGTCTCGTAATTTATACTGGATGGGTTATCAGACCGCCTTGATGGCGTTGGCCCTGTATAAGTCATGTGGGTTAAAGGGTTATTATGCCACCCTAGTGGGGGTCGGCTGTGTCAGCTTTATGTTAAGTGGTTAAGTTGAGGCCGACCTAGTAAAGGTTATTAGGCAAGTCAAGTCAAGTATAAATAGAGTGCGGGAGGCACTCGATTTGATCATTCACTTTCTCACTCATACACTCATTGGAGAGTGGCGCACTAGTGGAGGAGGAGAAGCTGCTACTAGGATACTATCTCTTATGATTGGTTTTGTATCATTGCTCTATCTATCTCTGAGGAAGTTATTGGGGGTTTGCACCTTTATGGTTTTCCCCAAGGAAACTCTATGTGTCTATTGTATCTTGTGATTGCTTGTTATGATTGATATGCTTGATATGATGTACATGTTATTCTCTCAGTAAAGATCCTAGAGTATGTTGAATTAGTGCTAAAAAATTAACAGTGACAGGGGCTGACAGGTCATAGGATAGCGTTTGACCGACAGCAAAGAAACAAGTCACATTCGATGTGGAAGCAGAAAGAGATATTTTATTAAAAGCACAAGAGGCAATGAGGCAGTTGAGGGAGCCACCTCTTCACTAGAAAGAAGTTATCTATGAAATCCCGTTGACATTCGACTGAAAAAATTCACATAAAAAGGCTAGCACCTTAAGATCCTTTCTACAGAGTTTCCTGGAGCTGGAAAATTATCATGACAGATTGGAAGAAATATCCATCCTACTACATCGACGGGAGGGTGCAGGATAAGAGCGAATGGTCAATCAAATACACAAGGGAAAGATAGGAAGAGAAATCCAGATGTCTGCACAAGTCGGAGCATTTGATGTTGATTAAATTATCTTAGACTTGGGATCAGACGTAAACATCCTGACAAAATAGACCTAGGAAGCGATGGTGAACCATAGTTGTCTTGGTCCCCAATACAACTATGACTAGCAAACCAAAGTAAGGTCACCCCGATCGGTCGACTATGCTAGGTCTCGATTGAGATTGAGGGACTCAAAACATACGCATATTTTGATGTGATCGAGATTGTTGACAACACAAGACCCTATCCAGTGCTTCTAGGGATAGACTGGGTGACGAAGAATTAGGTTATTATCAACTTCAAGAAAATAACTATGTTGTTCGAGAACCGTTAGATAAGGGTAGTCGCACCTCTTGACCCTGCAGAAGGAGAGAGATATGTTGAGCCGAAAAGGGATGAATTCACTGAGGGATGGGACAATATCTATAACATATTAGAAGATTATATCAACCCTACTGCAGATGGAGAATTAGGGTGGCGTAGTAGCAGTTCAACGTCATCAGATTCAGACGAAGCACTTGAAAATTGGCAGAATTGGGTGCATGAAGTATCGTTTAGGACATGTGCATGGATCACTCTGTCGCTCCGATGGGTAGCTACAGAAGAGTGCGAGCTACCAACATATGAGGGATTTACAAACTTGGTTGTATTTATCACTGAATTTGAAGAAAACGTGGCAGAACCACAATGACTATTGGCCTTCGAGGAAGGCCTGAAGGCTACACCAGCGCAATACTGGGAGGGGCACAAGTCAAATATAACTAACTGGCCACTATGTTGACACCTAATGATGGTTAGGCTCAGTGACACTGAAGGATACTGTGGAAGTAAGTACGATGGAAAAGGAGATTTGAAGGAGCATTTGAATTAATGTGAAAGAAAATGGGGACCATGAGCGAAACAAGAATGGGTCCATGCATCTATTCACACATTGGATGAAGTACCGTGAAATTGGTATATCACAGCAGATATGCGACATGGAACAACCTCATGGGAACAACTAACAATTGGATTTAGCCAAATGTTCATTTTCTCTGATGAAAACCCCTTCATCCACAATGCATTATAGGAGGTCCGGGAGAAAGTATTTGATGCAGTTCCGACAAAGAAATGTATGGTACATCAGTGGACTGCGACACCCCCAAATGCTGATGGAATGCTACAACATAACAGGAGAACTAGGGAATGAGGATGATCCGAGGGCTACATATATACCAGAGTTAGAAGGAAGTTGCAGCATCGAGGCACCATATATTCCTTCCTACAAGTTTAAGAAACCATTGCGAGTCAAGAAAGTGAACATTGGGTTGGAAGAGAATCCCAAGTTCGCAAGCATCAGAGACTACTGGGATGACTTGACCATTGCGAAGATGATTGACCTATTGCACGAGTTTTAGGAATTGTTTTCGACAAAATTCTCAGAGATGAAAGGGATTTCGGGGACCTAGGTGAGAGGAAAATCCCACTGAAACCTGATGCAAATACGATAAAGCAGCATCCTTATAGGTTGAATCCAAGGTATAAGGAGCAGGTGAAGGATGAAATTGAGAGAATGCTGGAAGCAGGAATTATAGAACCGATAGAGGAATCAAAGTGGATTAGCCCAATGGTGGTCCAAGATAAGAAAACTAACGAATTCATGACCTGTGTCGATTTAAGAACGTAGTTGAACCTAAGGTCACAGAAGTGCAAAAGACGTGAATGGGAGTGACTCTTGTGAAGGACTGTTGTCACAGAATCAATTGCGGCACTGTAAAAAAAAAAACAAAAAACAAAAAAAAACCAGCATCTATCGACAAGATAATCGCATACTACACTAAGAAGTGACATGATTAAGCCAATCGGAAGCTTCCATGATATAGAAGGGTCTAATCCAACCATAAATGAAGCAGTTAAATCACGATGGACGGTGGAAAAAAATGAAAAAATGACACAGTTAATGCCCGATGCATGCAGTAGATTTGGGAAATCAGTGCTGGATTTGGTAATTATTGTCCAAAATCGACGAGACGCGGCAACTCAAAACTATAAATGAAGGAAAAGGGCACAGTCTAACGCACTCTGTGTTTAGAAAGAACCTTCCAAGAAGCACATGGAAGTTTACATTTTGATCACAAGCACCGAGCGGCCACAACCAACGCTAGTCATGCAAGAGAAGCCAAAAATCATGTCTGGCATATCATTCAGAAAGAAGCAGAGAGCCACTCGACCTGTAGACACCGACCGAGAGTCGAAGAAAGGGACCTAGAACTCAGCTCGACTGGTAGAAGGAGAAGCAGGAAAGGGAACAACATCACAAGCAAGCCCAACATTACTAGGGTATGTACCATAGGGCAAGAAAGGGACACCAGCGGTTCAAATAAACAAGAACGAATGGTATGAAATCAAAATGCCATCGATACCAAAAGGAGTTCCTCAAGCTGGGAACATTGTGGAAAATTTGCAGAAGCTACAATATAGCGACAATGACCTAGAAAAATTCCAAGAATGTGCAGAAGGATACATCAATATTATCCATGGCGAAGGATTCCCAACCACAAAGGTGTTGATGTATATGTAACTTCGGAATGTATTTCACCCATGTATATTGTACTCCTATAGAGATATTATTATTCTTCTATACGGAAGTGTCGTCATTTGTATTGACAAGTGTCGCAAGTGTCGTAACTTGCTATGATAGGTTATTAGACCACCAAGTGTGGGGTCGACCCAGATTAATGTAACCATGGGTTATTAGACTCTTCTAGAGAAGTCGGCCCTGCTAGTGTATTAGGCAAGTCGGAACAAGTATAAATAGAGAGCGGGAGATCTCTATTTTGATCATCTCATTATTCACTTATACACTACTCAGAAAGTGGCACACTAGTGGAGGAGGAGGTTCAACTGCTAGAGAAGACTATCTCTTGTACTTGGGTTGTATCATTGCTCTTTCTATCTCTGAGGAAGTTGTGGGGTTTTTCACCATTATGGTTTTCCCCACTGAAACTATGTGTTTCTATTGTCTCATGTGATTGCTTGGTGTGATTGTTATGCATTGTTATGATTGATATGCTATACATGTTATTCTCTCAGTAAAGATCCTAGAGTATCTTGAATTAATTCTAAAAAATTAACATGGTATCAGAGCTAACCTGAGAAGAAGACATTGTGCAGTGGTGAAAACTAGGGTTTCTTGTTTATTGGGTTTCTCTGCACAGATTTTGGAAAGAAAGCAAGGTAGATTGACTCTACTCATCAAGTAGACTCTTTCTGTCCAATCAGAATTCAATTTTGGGAACTTTTATTTTTGCCCCTAAAAATTAGGGTTTCCACAAAAATAGGAATTTCTGAAATATGAGGACATAGATGGAAGCTCCTTGGAAAAATCGAAGTTTAGATATTTGTATCGAGATTTTTGGCTGGGTGAAGCTCTGGGAAACTGAAACTGTAATTCAGGGTCCTCCCTAGTGAATCTGGGAAGACTAAAAGGCATTTCTGAAGGGTGAAACTTTGCAGATTTCAAATTCTGAATATACCAGGCTGATCAGCTCATCAAGGCGCATCTTTCTATCCTTTTAGAAAGTTCAAATTCAGATTTTGAATTTTTAGTGTTTCTCTGACAAACCCTAATCCAACACCAGATCTAGATTTCTGCAAATCAAATGGTAAGTGCTAAATCTTTTCTATTTTCATTTGAAGTACTTTTTAAGATGTCTCACCACATCAATCTTGAGGATAAGCTTGAAGGGGCTGATAACTTCCGAGCATGGAAGTATAGGATTGGGTTAATCCTGGAAGAAAATGAATTTGACACTTACATAAGTTCTGAGGTCCCTGTCCTAGTGGAAGAAGAGGCTAAGGCGTTACATAAGAAGAAGTTGGTTAAGGCAAAGAGAATCATTGATCATTCTATCAAAGACCATCTCATACCACATGTGTCATCTCTAAAGACACCTAAGGAGATGTTTGATTCCCTGACCAAGCTATTTGAAGGGAATAACATAAATCAGAAGATGACTCTGTGGAATCAATTGAAAGGGGTAAAGCTTTAGAATGGAGAGACCATTCAATCTTATTTCTCTAAGGTCTCTCAGATCAAGGAATAAATTGAAGCTGTGGGTGAAGTAGTGGACAATGGTGAATTTGTCATAACCACATTGAATGGCCTACCTAGGTCATGGGACTCCTTCATCCAAGGAATCTATGCAAGGAGGAAGTTGATCTCATTTAGTAGACTATGGGAGGAATGATCACAAGAAGAAGCAAGGCTTATGGCCCTAGAAGAAAAGATGGGGAATGAAGATCAAGCTCTCATAGCACACACCAAGGGAAGCAAGTTTAAGAGGGAGAGATCTCATAACAAGAAACATTCTCACCCTCATCACAAGAAGAAAGATCTATCTCATGTTCGATGTTATGATTGTAATGAAATAGGACACTTTTCTTCAAATTGTCCCAAGAAGAAGAAAGACAACAACGATAAAAAGAAGAGGTACAATAAGAAGAGATTTCATGCTCATACTACTGAGGATGATGAACCTCCCAAGAAGAAGGCTAGGGAGAAAAGTGATACTTCATCAAGTGAAGATGAATATGTTCTAATCTCTACTCTCACAGGTACTATCTCTCATGGATATAATGATTGGTTTATTGATAGTGGGGCTTCCAAACACATGATTGGGTTTAAAGAATCTTTTGCAAATCTATTTGAACATGAGTCACCCCATAAGGTGAAACTTGCGGATGACTATCAATATCCTATCAAAGGAAGTGGTGAAGCCTCCTACAACCTAGACTCTAGGAATTCTTTGAAGATGAAAGATGTTCTATATGTACCTGGGCTCAAGAAGAGCCTACTCTCCATATCGACATTGGATGCAAAAGGCATGAGGGTTGCATTTGTAGATGCCAAAGTCCTAATGTGGTGAAAGGGTAAGACTATAGATGATGCAGTAGTCATTGGAGAGTAAGAGGGAGGATTGTACAAATTGAAGAGACAACCTGAACATGCCATGGTACATGAATCCATGGATCCAAGTGAACTTTGGCATAGAAGGCTTGCACATGTACACTATAGAGCACTACCAATTGCAAGCAAAGCTGTAGAGGGTATTTCTAAAATCCAGTCAAAGTATGAAGATGTTTGTAAAGGATTTGAAAAAGGAAAGAACACAAAGAAGGAAATCACAAGCAAGTAAGGAAAAATGAATTATCCACTCCGATGTATGCAGTCCAATGTCATCTAGTTCTCTGAGTGGGTATGTATACTATGGTTCTTTCATTGATGATTTCTCTAGGAAGACTTGGGATTTATTTCTTGAAGAACAAAGATGAAGTATTCAACAAATTCAAGGAATTCAAGGCCTTGATAGAAAACCACACTGAAAAGAAGTTCAAGACCTTTAGATCCAACAATGGTGGAGAATCCACTTTAGCAGACTTCAAGTGCTATGCAGTGATTCAGGGATTAAGAGGGAGTTCACCACTCTTTACAATTCGCAACAGAAAGGAGTAGAAGAAGTTACTTCAAAATAGGACTTCAGCAACTCCTACAAGGAAGCAAAGATTCAGAGGGCATCCACCCAACAAACAAACAAAGATAAGTATTTGAATTGTCATTTCTTGTATATTTTGTTTGTTTAAATAATGTTATTCAATGATGTATATGTTCCTAGAATTAGGGTGTGTATTCTGCATATTAGAATAATTGCATTAATCAATAGTATACTACTAATATGCATGTGATGGGTAAGTGGCCTATGGCACTGTACAACATTCCATTGCTACTTATCTAGAATGAAACATCTTTGTTGACATATTGGGAGTTGTGCACACTCTTAACAATGTTCTGGTAGAGATTGGAAGGCATCTAGAAAGTTATGGAATATGGATAAATGTTGTATTGAAGCATTCGCTAAGATAATTGCATGACTGTCGTGGGTAAAAATGCAGCTATAGTTCAGGGGAGAAACTACCAACTTACGGTGATAAAGATAGACTTACAAGCATTCTGCAAGTACAACAAGTAAATGAAGAGATTAGGGTTTAGATATGTAGGCACCTTATTCAGAAGGTTGATCCTAGCTTTGCCTCCCTCACTCTTCAGTGCTTATCCAGTGTTGCAATGCCTAGACCTGCAAAACAACTTGATACCTTTCTCAAATACATTTGACTACATATATAATATTGATATTCATAATGGAAGAAGACATCAAACTACAATCAAACAGTAATCAAATCTAAGACACATTCATAGGTCATATTTGGAAAGAGAAGAACGTCTGATGTTTATAAATGAATGAAAGCAAGTACATACAGTTATACCTTCTTTCAAGCTTGGCACTTCACGAAACCTAGATTCAAGGTCTCCTGCTTCTGTTCTCCAAGGATTCCAGCCTCTAATCAACTGTGCTAGGGTTTACCAAAACTGAAGCACAAGAGAGGGGAATGACGATCTCCATTCCTACATCATAACGTTGTAATTGGGCTTATTCCCCTCACATGGCCCTTCTACCCTCCTTATATAGTCAGTGAAGGATAGGAAAAGAAGTTATAACCGAGTAGGAGGTTCCCCAACCAACTTAACTTCCCAAAATTTTGAGATTTTGACCAAAACAGGGGTGTACGCTACTCTACAGTAGACAAAGTAGCGTACATATGGAGTTGAGCGCTACTATTTCAACAGTGGAGTCGCGCTCAGAAGGGTTTGAGCGCTACTATTGATGAAGCAAAGTAGGGTACACACGCTACTATCATGCTTGTGTACCAGCGCTCATATTGAAAAATGGCCAAAAACAGGCTTTTCTACTCATTTTCAGGAGATGGTTTGGTCTGGAAAAATGTTCCTAAGGGTCATATACATCAAATGGGTCAAGAATGAGGTAATTTCAACCATTTTTAGTGTCCCAAATGACTCCTCCATCCACAAATGTCCTGCTGTATGACTGAAACTTGATCTCAAGAAATGTCGTCATGCGACCAAGGGAAGCAAGTGTCGTCACGGATGGAGAGGTGTCATTTCAAGCTATAACAGATGCCCCCTAATGTATGAGGTCAAAGGGAGTGCGGGAAATGATGGCCGAAATATATTATAAATAACAAAGAGTTGAATCATGGAGGAACGGAGAAACCAAAAATCATAGGCTCAAATGAAGTACATGAAAGCAAAGGCAATGTCAGACAAACTCATCCTTGGAGTAACTGTCCATGTTCAAATGGTGGAACATGACCTCCAAGAGGATACAATAATGATCCAAAATACTGATGCATACATCATGGCCACTAAAATACAAGCGTGGATCCATGAGGAACATAAGTGTAAACATAGCCACATAAATACAAGGTGGATCTATGTCAAAATTGGAGAACATAGCCATACAGAACAAGCTGGATTTATGTCTCATCAAGAGCCAAAAAAAGAGTGTGGCTCAGTCTTGCGCAACTTGGGCGATAACAAAATGAGGTGATGCTATCGAGGATCCCAAGGTCTTCATCCAAAAACAACCCAAGGTACAAACCCATCCATGCGAATAAATGAGTTGATGTCGAACATGGGAGGTATCGTTTGATTACCAGTCATTGATGTATAACGTTAACAAACGCGAGGGTGTCCACCAATAATGAAAATGGAACCCGAGGTACCTAGTACATTCAAGCAAGTGCGAATAAGTGGTCTTACCATCGAACACTTGAATAATCCATCGGATATGAGACATTGATGTATTCCCATCTATCCAATAGCGAGAGAAACTGCCACTAATGACTGCAATCCCCAAGGTACTAGCTGAAACTCTAAACCTCATTCCCAGAGCACAATGAGTTGAAGTCAATGGGAAGAAGTCCATTGGAAGGGAGGCCTTAATGCATCCTCCATCATCCAACACGAGAGACACTCAAATAGGTATGAGCTGATTTGGAGTAGGACTAAACACATGATGAAACATACTGACACCAAGGAATGGCCGACACATGAGGTCAAGGCAATTGCAGAATGGCCGAAACAGGTTATATCCTTGAACAGTGAGCACGACACAAGAGTGACTTAGGTAGCTTTGAACACAAAGGGACCACGACGCAAGTCTGCAATGTAGGAGACATTAACAGATTCTCCATATGATTGGAAAACTAACCAAACGGAGGAGTAAGAACTCTGAGATCAGGTTTACCATAAGGCCAAATACTAGAACCCAACTTGTTTGATAGACTCAAAACAGGTGCTGTGTTCAAGGAGATAGTTGACTTGCTGCCATCATATTGAAATATATTTTAACATTCTTCCCTTCCCTTTCCTTTTTCATTTTTTAACGAGCTTGACAAAGAACTAAAGCATGCTCGATTGTATTTTCATATTTAAGGAGTCTGAAAAACCTAGAAGAAAACTCCATACACCTATCCGTGGATTTTATATCGAGCCCAGATTGGTCTGTGCTCGGCGGTGTTTTCTTGCTTATAGAGTTGAAAAACTTAAACAGTCCTCTATACACCTATCCGTGGATTTTATATAGAGCCCGGATTGGGCTATGCTCAGTGGTGTTTTCTTGTTTATAGAGTTGAAAAACTTAAACAATCCTCTATTAACCATCTCGTGGATTTCACATCGAACCCGAGTAGGTGAATGCTCGCTTGGTGTTTTCACATTTCGAGAGTCTGAAAACACTAAAGACAACTCCAAAGGTCCGTTTTCGTAAAGTTAGTCTCCTTCCCCGAAAAAGTGTAAAATGATGGAAGAAGAACTCTTCTAGCACATACAAGAGTATACCTAGAGTATACATTTTCCGTAAATTATCCACCAAGGCCCGAAAAAGGGATAATTCTATACCTAAGTGTATGTCGGTTCAGTTATTTTAATGAGCCCGAAAGGACAACTATGCTCGGCAAACTTTTCCTATTTAATGAGTCTAAAAAGGGCTTAAAAGAACTCCATAGGGATCTTTTCCGTAAAGGTTTAACGAGTCCGAAGAAGTAAACTCATGACCTCCTTACTGTTTTTAACGAGCTCAAAGGAGATACAGAAAAATGCTTATAACTTCCTTACTGTTTTTAACGAGCTCGAAGTGAAGATGAAAGAAATGCTCATAGCCTCCTTACTGTTTTTAATGAGCTCGAAGGGAAGGTGGAAGACTGCTCATAACCTACTTACTGTTTTTAACGAGTGCGAAGTAAAAGAAGAATGCTCATAGCCTCCTTACTATTTTTAACGAGCTCAAAGGGAAGGTGGAAGACTGCTCATAACCTACTTATTGTTTTTAACGAGCTCGAAGTAAAAGAAGAATGCTCGCAACCTACTTACTGTTTTTAACGAGCTCGAAGTAAAAGAAGAATGCTAGAAACCTACTTACTGTTTTTAACTGTAACACCCCAATTTTGACCCTTATGAAATATTGGCTTCTAATGTAAATATTGTATACACATGTTGTATGTTTCCCTAACGTGGAGCTCAAGGCCAAGGACCCCGCTAGTTTATGCTCAAATTTTATTTAAATTAGACACACTTTGATATTGTGTTACCCACGTGCTATTAAGCCATGAGATATTGTAAATTGATGTAAATATTTAATATTGAAATAAAATACCAAAACTGGCTATGGGAGCAATGAATGAGAAGGGGCCATGTGTATCCACTAGGGAGTGGTGAGGGGGTTGTGGGATTGAACCATAGGCTGCCATATGTCACTTTGAGAACCCATTTGACTTACCTTGCTGACATTTATTTATGTTGTAAGGAAGTGGTTGAGGAATTCAGTCCATGGCTTCAATGGAGCATGGGCAGCCCAAAAATTCGTATGGCAGAGTATGGGCTCTGTTTTCTTGTACCACAAGCCACTCTACCTCATGGGAGTTGCTTCTTCCTCATCTCCATTCCATTGTGAAACTTACCAGCACCATTTTCCATCCAAAAACGAATTGCGAGCAGGGAGAAAAACCAGAAATCGCGACCTTGAGAGAACCCACGTTTTGAAGAGCCAAAAACGCCCAGATTTGGCATTGGACAGTGAAATCCAATGGGGGATCCATTGGTATGAACCTTGGGGCAAATTTGGGAGCATTAGCTATCCTGAAATCCATAGGAATACCCAGTTTTTGCAGCCCAGAAAATCAGTGACGGATTTGAGTCATTTGGTGAGCAGAATGGTGAGAAATCAAGTAGGAAATGACTGTGCAGAGGTTGGGTGTGCTTGATAAACCCAGTGAAGGCTAGGATCTCAAGGATTAGCAGCTGGACCTTTCTATGCCAATCCTGAAGAGCACTGGAGGGAAGAGTTGCTTGAGGGCCTGTGTAACAGAGAAGGGGATCTTCCTTGTGTTGGATGTGGTAGGTAATGTGGGTGCCTGACTATTGAGTTCACTTGAGATGCCTGTAGTTCTGTGGTTCAGCTCACTGGCTTAGCGTTACCCTCCTCTATCTTCTTGAATGCTTGATAAACCCAACGGTGTGTTGGCTTAGCATAGCTGATGACCGAAACCATGGCTATGAGTGAGCCCCGCTAGCTCTTCTTTAGTGGATACACATCCCAGCTCGGGGGTGATCTCTCAGCTGAAGGAATATAGGCTGGATAGAGATCTATGGTT
Source organism: Larix kaempferi (assembly GCA_027924585.1). Taxonomy (NCBI): domain Eukaryota; kingdom Viridiplantae; phylum Streptophyta; class Pinopsida; order Pinales; family Pinaceae; genus Larix; species Larix kaempferi. The sequence continues at coordinate 6,817,209 of BSBM01000307.1, read as the reverse complement.
GGGTGGAACGTTTCCCTCCCGTAGCCAGTCGTTGGACATTTACATTTCAAGATAAGTATTCTTGTGAATTAATTTATATACATTCTGTGTTATGCAATGTGTTCAATCTGAATGGTAAATATTCATGGTAATCAAATTGAGATGGAATCTGTGAATAACATGAGAATGAGATTGAATCTCTGCATATGGAATCACCTTTTTACTTGAGATAAACATGTTGATGCATTCCATTCTGTTTGTGTATTGTTATGTTTAATTTCGCTGTGTTTATATTGAGTTGATTCTGCACACAAAAGTTTTTAATTGTTATGAATTTATGAGGAAAAAAAAAGAATATTGGGGCTAAGTCTGCCAAAAGCCCCGTATGATTGGTCATGTTCTCTCCCCCACATTTGGAAGGCGGAAGGGGACGTTACAGAGTGGTATCAGAGCCCAGCTTGCAACACTGGGGTTGCTTGGGCCAAATTCTGAGTTACAGGCAGGTAAGAGAATGGTTTTAATGTAATATTGAGAAGTTGGGGGCAGCACTTTGATTGGAAAAAATGATAGGGTCAGACTTCTCAGATGAAAATTAAGATCACATAGGTGCATAGACCTCTCCTAGAGCTTTCCAATGGTACCAAATTCGTCCAATTTGGTTAAGGGACGAGGGAGATATGACCCCCGCAAGCACGCAGATTGCGTACGGGTTGCGCGCGGATTGTGTGCGGGTTGCGCGTGGATTGCACGCAGATTGCGTGTGGGTTGTGCATGGATTGCGTGTGGATTGTGTGCGAGTTGCATGCAGATTGTGCACAGATTGCGTGCGGGTTGCACGCAGATTGCGTGCGGGTTGCGTGCGGATTGCGCACAGATTGCGTGCAGGTTGCGCGTAGATTGCACGCGGATTGCGTGCGGGTCACGTACAGATTGCGCATGGATTACGCGCAGATTGCATGCGGGTTGTGCGCGGATTGCGCGCAGGTTGTGCACAGATGGCGCACAGGTGGAGCACAGGTTGCAAGGGAGTTAAAAACGAAAAGTAGTTAAACCCATAATTTTATAGAAGATGAATGGTGCATCAAAATTGAGATCCGTGAATTGCTAAGTGTTCCTTGTTATATGGACTAACTTCGCCCAATATAAAAATTTTTGTGATTCTTCATAGATTTTCTTCCATAGGTGGCTGAAGTTGGCATTCTGGACCAAAATACAACTGTGTAAAATGTGCAGAATTATTGGTAAGAGTTGTCATTTTTGAAACAACGCTGTTTCCACACCCGATGTCGGAATGGAGCACGAGGATAGGCATTGGAAAGCTTGTCTAGTAGGGAATAATGGTGTATGACCAGAATTGGAATGAAGTTATCATACCCCACAAATAATTAGAGTAGAAATGTACCAGCGACTGTTTTGACAAATTATTGATAAAGATGGGCAATTTCCAGAATTACTTGAATGGGCAAGGGAAAGGAATGCATAGCAACTGTGTGAATTATTCCATGAGTTCTATTATGTTAAATATTGATTGTGTATATTTCTATATGCATTCTTATGATGTCTGACAAATATTTTCATAATGCACAGTGCTTGCAGCTCATAAAATTTATAATTGTAGCAGAGGTAGCATACAGGAAAGATGGTGACCATCAATGATGCTCAATATCCTTATGAACACGAAGAAGATGTTCTAGGAGAAAATGTGCATGAAGAAAATGCGGAGACTGAATCCAATGGGAGAAGGGAGCAGGTGACTCCTCAGAATTTGGTTGAAACCATGGTGAGCTTCAATGAAAGATTGATGAAGGCTCAAGAAGAACAACACCAACTCAATGCTGTAATTTTGCAAAGACTCACTGATATGCAGCATAAGATAAACCTTGGTTCCAACCCAAGCAATATGGGTGAAGAAGGAAGAGATGCAGGGAGTCATTCTAGAGGTCACTCGAAGAGGAGGCCTCCAAGCCCAAGGAAGGGTTCGGTGAGCAGAAAGCATAAAACATCTTCATCAAGGTCCTCTTCCAGCAGGTCGTGTGACTCCAAATGTTCTAGGAGAAGTCCAAGACGTGCACCTAAGAGATTGGATGGAAGAAAGAAGTTCAAGGGCGTCCCACAGGGAGAATTCAGGAAGGCAAGACCTCCCACATTTGATGGGGAAGGCAAGATTGGCCAAGAGGCAGAAGCATGGCTTCTTGGAATGAAGAAATACTTCATAATTCAAGACTACTTAGGAAATGAGAAAGCCAGAATTGCCATTTACAACCTAAATGGAAGAGCTTCCATTTGGTGGGACAATCTCTTGCAAGTGAAAAGAATTAATGAGAGAAAGATCAGTTGGGAAAGATTTAAGAGGTACTTCAAGGAGAAATACCTTTCTGCCAGGTATTATGACAGTAAGAGAAAAGAGTTTAATGAACTCAGGTTGGGACTAAAGTCTATGGAAGAGCATGTCCACAAATTCTTGGAATTACTAAGGTATGTTGACTACATTAAGGATGAGAGAGTAAAAATCCAATGCTTCCTTGGAGGTCTACCTCAAAGCTTCAAGGATCGTATTGAGTTTGTTAATCCACCAAGTTTGGATGAAGCCATTAGGATGCCAATGCATTGCTATGAGCAAAGTAAAGGAAAAAGAGAGGCTAACCCATCATGGAAAGGAAAGCCAAGAGGGAAGTTTGATCAAAAGAAGAAGGGCTTCAAGCCACCATTCAGAGGTCATCCTAGAACCTTTCCACAGGGACAGCAAGCAAGGAGTGGATTCAAACCAGCAGTGGCAGTAGACAAAGAATCAAAAGGACCACTTCAGTGTTGGGGATGTGGAGAAAACCACATGTTGAAGGATTGTCCACATCGAAAAGACAATTCTCGGAAGTTGAACAACTTGAAGGGAGTAGCTACGGTGGGGGACTTGGCAAGGACATCACCTCGGATTTATGCAGCGTTGGATAATCATCAAGCAGACCATCAATCATCAGTGGTGGAAGTCGAAGGTAAGATTGCTACACAATCTATTTCTGTTTTGATTGATCCAGGATCTACTCATAGTTATGTTTCTCCAAAAGTGGTTGAAGGTTTTTCTCTTAGAAAAATGAAGCATAATAAGTCTTGGCTAGTGCAATTAGCCACGGGAACCAAGAGAAAAGTAAGTGAGGTAGTGATGGAGTGTCCCATAGAATTGAATGGACTCCACACATATGTTGAATTGAATGTGTTACCATTAGGATCCTATGATGCATTAATTGGCATGGATTGGTTAGAAAAACATAGAGCCAAATTGGACTGTTATGAGAAAGCACTTGAGTGCATTGATGAAAAGGGAAGGCCAACATTGGTAAAAGGGATTCCCAAGCAAGTTTCAGTAAGGCAGATTTCAGTCTTGCAGTTGAAAAAGTTTTATAAGAAGGGTTGTCAATTATATGTAGTCCATATGCCAGATTCATTGGAGGACAAAGGGCCAAGACTAGAAGACTTCAAGATATTGCAAGAGTTCCAAGATGTGTTTCCAGATGAGGTACCAGGGTTGCCACCGATGATAAATATTGATTTTACCATCGATCTTGTTCCAGGGGCAGCACCGAATTCCAAAGCTCCTTATAGAATGAGTACACCAGAGTTGGTGGAATTGAAGATACAGCTGCAAGAATTAATGGATAAAAGGTATATCAGGCCTAGTGTGTCTCCTTGGGGAGCACCGGTGTTATTTGTCAAGAAGAGAGATGGGACTTTAAGGCTGTGTATTGATTATAGGCAGCTCAATAAAGTGACAGTTAAGAACAAGTATCCATTACCAAGAATCGATGACTTGTTTGATCAAATGAAGGAAGCCAAATTATTTTCAAAGATTGACTTGAGGTATGGCTACCATCAAGTGAGGATTAAAGAAGAAGACATTCACAAGATGGCTTTCAGAACTAGATATGGTCATTATGAGTTCACTGTGGTTCCATTTGGCCTTACCAACGGACCTGCCACATTCATGTGTCTCATGAATAGTGTATTCAACAAATATTTGGATAATTTTGTGATTGTGTTTTTAGATGACATTCTTGTCTATTCAATAAATGAAGAAGAACATGAGGAGCATCTAAGAATGGTGTTGCAAGTTCTTAGAGAACATCAGCTGTATGCCAAGTTAAGCAAGTGTGAATTCTATCAAAAGAGGATTCAATATTTGGGTCACGTCATTTTAGAAGAAGGAATTGCAGTGGATCCGGAGAAGATTAATTCCATCATGGATTGGCCAACTCCAAGAAATGTTTCAGATGTTAGATCTTTTATGGGCCTTGCTGGTTACTACAGAAGGTTTATTGAAGGATTCTCCAGGATAGCTCATCCGATCACTTCATTGCAAAGGAAGAACATTAGATTTGTATGGTCTGAAAAATGTGAGAAAAGTTTTCAGAAGCTGAAGGAATTACTTACCAGCGCTCCTGTTTTGAAGATAGCAGATCCAAGGAAGGATTTTGTAGTGTGCACAGATGCTTGCATTGAAGGACTGGGTGGAGTTCTCATGCAAGAAGGAATTGTGATTTGCTATGAATCCAGGAAATTAAAAGAGCATGAAAAGAATTATGCCACACATGATTTAGAATTAGCAGCCATAGTGCATGCTCTTAAGATGTGGAGGCAGTACTTGATGGGAAGAAGATTTGAGCTTAGAACAGACCACATGAGCTTGAAGTATTTGTTTGATCAACCAAACTTGAATGCTAGGCAAGCTAGATGGATGGAATTTCTTTGTGAATTTGATTTTGAAATTAAACATGTAAAAGGGAAGGAGAATAAGGTTGCAGATGCTCTTAGCAAAAAATTTCATGTTTCAGCAGTAAGTATGTGCAAATCAGATTTGGAGACAAGAGTTCTTGAATCCCAAAATGGTGATGAAACTTGCCTTCAAATTAAAGAGAAGTTGTGTCACGATAAGGTGGATGAAAAGTGTGCAGGATATCAGCTGGGTGAAGACAGTATGCTCATCTACAAAGATAGGTTGTACATTCCAAATAATGCAGATTTGAAGAAACTAGTGATGGATGAAATACACCAAATGCCGTACTCTGGACACCTAGGATATCAGAAGACTATAACAACGAAAAGAAAGCAATACTTTTGGAATGGCATGAAGAAGGACATAGCTGAGAACATTGCTAGGTGTCAGAAGTGCCAACAAGTCAAGGCAGAACACCAACATCCAGCAGGGTTATTGCAGCCCTTACCCATTCCGGAATGGAAGTGGGAAGTGATCTCCATGGATTTTATAACAGGTCTTCCCATGACAGTGAAGAAGCATGATTCAATCATGGTTGTGGTGGATAAGCTATCGAAGGTAGCTCACTTTATTCCAATGAAGTCCACTCACAAGGTTAGTGACATTGCGAACATCTTCATGAGAGAGATATTCAGATTGCCTGGATTGCTTAAGGCAATAATTTCTAATCGTGATACAAAGTTCACCTCCAATTTCTGGAAGGGATTATTTCAGGAATTGGGAACTAAATTGAATTTCAATACAGCTTACCATCCTCAAATGGACAGCCAAACTGAGAGGGTGAATCAGGTTCTTGAAGACATGCGGAGAATGTATGTGATGGACAAACCATCCAAGTGGGAAGATTATTTACACTTGGTTGAATTTGCATACAATAATGGACACCATGCATCCTTGGGAATGAGTCCATTTGAAGCATTGTATGGCAAGGGATGCAGGATGCCAGTGAATTGGGACGGCCCAGTGAACAGGGTAGTGCTTGGACAAGAGATGATCAAGGAAATGGAACAGGAAATTGTTAAGATCAGGCAGAATTTAAAGGCGGCTCAGGACAGGCAGAAGAGTTATGCAGATTTGAAAAGAGCACATAAGAAATTTCAGATCGGGGATCATGTTTACTTGAGAGTGAAACCAAGGAAGAGTTCCCTCAAGTTGGGGAGTTGTGCCAAGTTGTCACCAAGATATTGTGGGCCATTTGAAGTTCTTGATAGGATAGGGCCAGTTGCATATAGAATTGCATTGCCTGCTAATATAAGAGCTCATAATGTTTTCCATGTATCTTTGCTTAAGAAGTATGTACCTGATCGTAATCATATGATTGATTGGAATGTGATACAGGTGGAACCCGAGGGAGAGTTCCAAGTAGAACCTATGCGTATCCTCGACAAGAAAGTCACATTGCTCCGGAACAGAGCCATCGGGCAGGTAAAGGTTCAATGGGAGCACCTTAGTCCTGATGAGGCTACATGGGAGCTAGAGGATGCCATGAGGGAAGCATTTCCATTTTTGTTCAGTTTTGAGGACACCAAGGACGGTGTTGTTCAAAGGGGGAGGGGAATGTAATACCCCAATTTTGACCCTTATGAAATATTAGCTTCTAATGTAAATATTGTATACACACGTTGTATGTTTCCCTAGCATGGAGCTCAAGGCCAAGGCCCCGCTAGTTTATGCTCTGATTTTATTTAAATTAGACACGCTTTGATATTGTGTTACCCACGTGCTATTAAACCATGGGTTATTGTAAATTGATGTAAATATTTAATATTGAAATAAAATACCAAAACTGGCTATGGGAGCAACGAATGAGAAGGGGCCATGTGTATCCACTAGGGAGTGGTGAGGGGGTTGTGGGATTGAACCATAGGCTGCCATATGTCACTTTGAGAACCCATTTGACTTACCTTGCTGACATTTATTTATGTTGTAAGGAAGTGGTTGAGGAATTCAATCCATGGCTTCAATGGAGCATGGACAGCCCAGAAATTTGTATGGCAGAGTATGGGCTCTGTTTTCTTGTACCACAAGCCACTCTACCTCATGGGAGTTTCTTCTTCCTCATCCCCATTCCATTGTGAAACTTACCAGCACCATTTTCCATCCAAAAACGAATTGCGAGCAGGGAGAAAAACCAAAAATCGCGACCTTGAGAGAACCCACGTTTTGAAGAGCCAAAAACGCCCAGATTTGGCATTGGACAGTGAAATCCAATGGGGGATCCATTGGTATGAACCTTGGGGCGAATTTGGGAGCATCAGCTATCCCGAAATCCATAGGAATACCCATTTTTTGCAGCCCAGAAAACCAGTGACGGATTTGAGTCATTTGGTGAGCAGAATGGTGAGAAATCAAGTAGGAAATGACTGTGCAGAGGTTGGGTGTGCTTGATAAACCCAGTGAAGGCTAGGATCTCAAGGATTAGCAACTGGACCTTTCTATGCCCATCCTGAAGAGCACTGGAGGGAAGAGTTTCCTGAGGGACTGTGGAACAGAGAAGGGGATCTTCCTTGTGTTGGATGTGGTAGGTAATGTGGGTGCCTGACTGTTGAGTTCACTTGAGATGCCTGTAGCTCTGTGGTTTAGCTCACTGGCTTAGCGTTACCCTCCTCTATCTTCTTGAATGCTTGATAAAACCAACGGTGTGTTGGATTAGCATAGCTGATGACCGAAACCATTGCTGTGAGTGAGCCCCGCTAGCTCTTCCTTAGTGGATACACAGCCCAGCTCGGGGGTGATCTCTCAGCTGAAGGAATATAGGCTAGATAGAGATCTATGGTTGGGTGGAACGTTTCCCTCCCGTAGCCAGTCGTTGGACATTTACATTTCAAGATAAGTATTCTTGTGAATTAATTTATATACATTTTGTGTTATGCAATGTGTTCAATCTGAATGGTAAATATTCATGGTAATCAAATTGAGATGGAATCTGTGAATAGCATGAGAATGAGATTGAATCTCTGCATATGGAATCACCTTTTTGCTTGAAATAAACATGTTGATGCATTCCATTCTGTTTGTGTATTGTTATGTTTAATTCCGCTGTGTTTATATTGAGTTGATTCTGCACACAGAAGTTTTTAATTGTTCTGAATTTATGAGGAAAAAAAAAGAATATTGGAGCTAAGTTTGCCCAAAGCCCCATATGATTTGTCATGTTCTCTCCCCCACATTTGGAAGTCGGAAGGGGACGTTACATTAACGAGCTCGAAGTAAAAAAAGAATGCTCGTAACCTACTTACTGTTTTTAACGAACTCGAAGTGAAGGCAGAAGAATGCTCGGAGCCTCCTTACTGTTTTTAACAAGCTCGAAGTGAAGATGAAAGAAATGCTCATAACCTACTTACTATTTTTAACGAGCTCGAAGTAAAAGAAGAATGCTCGAAACCTAATTACTGTTTTTAACAAGCTCGAAGTAAAAGAAGAATGCTCGAAATGGGAGGAGACGAGTGTCAGGGACATGCAAAACTAGCTCCAAGCGCATGGAACAAAGCTATGCCTAATGTAAGGAACATGAGCAAGATAAGGACACTCAAGGTGTGTCTCCTCTAGGTAAAAGGTGTCAAATTGTGAGGGCAAAATTATACAGGGCTTAGCGAAAATGAGATCAGAGATGGAGGCTTATACAACGGGCTAAAAGCGTGGAAGCTAGCATCAGGCTCATTAGCGCAAGCGAGATCATAACAGATGCACATACAACTTGAACATAAAGATGGGAGCCTTATCAGGGATGGCCATAAATATATGAGGAAGAAAGATATGAGGCTTCTTCTCAAAGTCATGGTAAATCTAAAAAGGCTCCCAGGCCTATGAGAAAAACTCAGCATGGGCACCAGAATGGCATAAGGGTGATGACTAGGGTGACCCATGTTAGGTAGGCTCTGCTGTCGGACTGGTGCACGATGCATAAAGAGGTGGCTAACATACCAATATCCAATAGGTTCGACCCTATGGCGAATTTGGATGGAAAAAGGTTCAAATGCAACATAACAGCGGAGAATCCTAAACCTATATGCAAGGTTCCGAAGATAGCTGACATGATCGCACAAGGTGTCGAAAATGACTAGTAAGAAAGTATACATCCAGCTAAGAATCATGTCTCCAAGAAACATTACTACCAGGATCATATCTAAAACATATGTAAGGAAAGACCCGATACAAGTCACTATGGTAGAAATACTTTCAACTTCACTATCATCAATAGCAGGCATAAACAAGGCAGGGTTTTCGAATGAAGACTCTATGGTACCCAAGCCCGGGGACTTACAATCAACAAAATCAACTTCAGGATGAAGATCAAAGTTGAAGGACATGATGGAATCTGCATAAACAAATTCATCATCACGGGAGTTGAAAATTCTAGAAGCAGAATCAAACTCAGCAGGAACACCGATTTGCGGATCTATAGGAGAGTTCAAAGACTCCACAGTAGGAAGATCAGACTTTAAGGTCAAACCAGGGCTGGACATGATTGCGACTAGATCAACATCCAAGTGAATGGCAGATTGTACTATAGACTCTAGGAAAACTTCATCGGAAGGAAGTATATCATCCCAGATAGAACACATATCTAAACATTCAGATGGAGGTGTCACTTGGTCAAACGCTGAGACCAAGTCCCGAGAAGGTAAGCATGAACTCAGAGACTCCTTCTCAGTAGCAGTTGAACTAAAGGAACAATATGCCACACAAGTACCATGTGACATAGTAGTGCCTAATGACGAGGGACCTGACTAGTCTACAGTTGGGTAATAAGGAGGATCAACGAATGCAAGTTGGTCGATAGTGACGATGCTTTCGTTATGAGGGAAATGAATCACACAAAAGAGCGCAGACACCACAGCATGCATAGCATAAATGTAATCACGCCCGAGGATCATATCAAAATCCACAGGGTCCTTTAAAACCATAAAATCAACTAAGACTGTTTTTCCACCCAACGTAACAGGTGCCTGACATAGGAATCCGATTGGTTCACTAGGTCTTCTATCAAAGGTCAACGAACAATTAATAGCTGGAATAACATTAGGGAAACCCAAATCTCTCCAAGCATAAGCAGATAAGATACTAACAAAAGCACCTTCATCAACAATGCATCGATCAACCGTATGGTTCTCGATATCAACCTTTATCTGGAAAGGTGTCGAAGAAGGAAGACGAGGCTTGGCTAGATTATTCCAATCAAAGAAAACAATCCTAGGGCTTGGTAGGGGTTCACATGGCACAGATGAAGTGCCCCCTTTTTCAGGAATATCCAAACTGGCAATGTAGAAGACTTCAGCAGTAGGTGCATCAATCTCCGAAGGACTGATGGGATCAGTCGAAGATTGCATCGATTCAATCACTTCACTCTCCGAAGGAAGAGTGGGGTTGACCAAAGATTGCATTGGTTCAACCACTTTATCAACCAAAGGTTGATCTGACTGCAGGGAATCTATAGACAACTCAGGAACAGAGGTTCCTTCAGACATGGACCACACTCTTTGTGCCTTTGGAATGGCAGGGCATTGGTGAGTAAGGTGATCTCCCTTACAAAGTTTACAAGGGAACTTTGGTTTCTATCCTATAGGTTTAGACTCCTTTACAACGTTAGTACTCTCAGCATGACTAGCATTAGCTGACAGCTTGCCCCCAGCATGACTTGCAGTGGCTGGTTGCTCAGAATCAGAAGAATTTTGAACTAAGGACCACACTTTTTTCACTTCTGGAAGTACATGGCACAAGTAAGTAAGGCAATCTCCATTGCAAAACTTACAAGGGAACTTAAGCTTCTGTTTGTTTGGTTTGTTGACAATGTCAACTCCCTCAGTGTGACTTGCAGTGGTTGATATGGTGTCTCCAGTATGACTCACAGGAACTGGTGACTTGTCGTTAATATGACTAGCAGTGATTAATGACGTGTCCTCAACATGACTGACAGTGGTTGAAGACAAACTTCCAGTATGATTTTCAGTGACTAAAAGTTTTCTCCCAGCATGACCTCCAGAGGCTAGGTAGGTGCCCCCTGCATGATTTGCAGAGGTAGGGTGCTTGCCCCCAGCATGACTTACAAAGGCTGGGTTACTGCCCCCTTGTTTTGGCATCTTCTTCCCATTCTTCCTCCATCTATTCCTTTTAGACTGCTGGCTACTAGTATTGCTACTTTCACCACATGAGGTAGAAGGAGGAGGAGAAGATGTTACTGGAAAATGAGGCACAGGGTTCTGATGCTCTTGATTTGAGGTGCTCACAAAAGAAGGGTCAGGAGCATGCAAGGCATTCGGAGTGGAAAACAACCAAACCGGCAGCCCAATAGTGAATCCAGGAAGATTCAGAGTAGACATTAAGGGAGCACCAATGTTTCCAATGAATGGAACAACACAAGGATCCCCTGGAATAGGGGTACCTTGATTGGCACTTGCCGGAACGCTAGACATAGGTTCCTGCTCAAATGAACAAGAAGTTCTCTAAGGCAAACTAGAACCAGTAGCACAAAGAGCACACCACTAAAAAAGGTCCTAGGTAAATCAAACCAGGAAAACAGATGCCTTCCGGAGAAGAGTGTGGGATGATGAGGGCCCAGAACAGATCAACGAAGGATGAAGCACAGTTACCCGAGGTCCACAATACAATGACTAAGGGTGCAAGCACTGGAATCACCCAACTGCCCTCCCAAAGACCTGCAAGGGATTTCCTCCCATGTCTTTCCTAGGTACAACAGATATACCCTCCGATGTCACCTGTGTATGAACCTATGGTCAGATACTAAGGATACCACAACACCGAAAACTCCCGGGGGAACAGTCGCTGGTCGAATCAGAAGGCGTGGGCAGGGTAACTGAGCCTGAAACTCAAAAGAGTCCCCAAACGCGATGCAATCCTGGTATATGCTCGAAACAGAAAGTAGGAGGAGTATTCCCAACAATCTGATCTCACAAGACCTACTGCATAGATCCTAGGAAAGCTTTGAATGAAGTGGGTTTACTTTTGATAGTCGAACTACGATTTTTGCGTAATGTGTGATCTTGGGTGGTTTAAGGTGTTTTAAACCCAAGATCCTAACCAGGACTAGTTGGTGTAGTGTAACCTAGAAAATAAAATGTTGCTAGTACATTTTATTAGAGTTCATTTTAAAGGTTACTTGCTTACTCAAAAAGGTAGTGGGTGTGTGAGAGTGGTTATAATAGAGATAGAGTACTGAAAATGAAATATTCACCACCAAACCAATCTTTTTCTTTTCAATGCAAGTCTTAAAATTCTGATCTAGAATGCATGTGCAAATGCAATTTTTAATCTTTTGAATGCAAAAAAAAAAGGTAAAAGAAACCTAAGAATGTAGCTACTCAAGCAACTAGGTATGCAAAAGAAAACTTGTTCGTTTTTATGCACAACACTCTAAAATATTTTAAGCCACTTGCAAGGTACTCTATTCAAAAGATAAGTCAAAATTCTTTATGATTTCAAAGGTAAGAAACAAAACTGAAACTAACCTACTATCAAAGCAAAGCAAAGAAACTTCCAGGTTCTCTTTATGAAACAGTAAAAGCTACCAAATATGACTTTCAAATTCTTATTGATGTAAGCATGCCAACCATTCGGAAATGAGTACGAAAACTACTTTTAAACCCAAACGAAGCAAATGACCTACGAAGAAGTCTGGTTTGGTAAAGTCAGGTCTGCACATAAACAATGCAAACAAGGTCTTGAACAATAGCCAAAACACTTGAGCTTTCACTACAAAAGAAAAACTAAAAGCATAAGAGAGGATAAGAAACCAACCTAAAAGAGAAATTTCACTCAAATATATACAAACAGGGTCAAGAAGACTCAATACATTTCAAATCCAGTGGAAATGGGGAAAGCAAGTTTACTCAGACTCAAATTAGGGTACAAAACACCAAACAGGTCCACAACCCCCCAACTTAGGTCAACAAACCCCAAAACTTTCCAAACAAGCCCAAAATGATCAAAAGAGGTTCAAATCATGATTGTAGGATCAGTATAAGGATGGAAGACCACTTACAGTGGTTTAACTCAGACCTAGGGTCACCGAGAACCCCAAAAAATGCATCCACAACCCCCAGATTTGGGTTCACAACCCAAAAACTCAAAAATTTCAAACCGAGATTTTGAGCGCTACTGTGTATGAGGCATACTAGCGCCCATAGCAGGATGTGCGCCACTATGCATAGGAAAAGTAGCATATCGGTGCTACTGTGTTATACAAATAGTAGCGTACAGGTAGAAATTTTTTGAAAAATGGGCTTAAAACCCCCACACCTGGGTCCATAAAGGTTTTCAAGGGCTGGGAAGGGTTTGTAAGAGCCAAGGAGGATCAAACAGAGCCTACTAGCTGATCCTAATCAATAAAATGAACAAAGACCAGCAAACAAGACTGAAGAAATGACCTTGGATACCCCTAAGCAGTTAGGCTTTCCCCAGCGGAGTCGCCATTCTGTTGTGGGGAAAAATCCACCTATAGTTCAGGGGAGAAACTACCAACTTACAGTGATAAAGATAGACTTACAATCATTCTGCAAGTACAAAAAGTAAATGAAGAGATTAGGGTTTAGATATGTAGGCACCTTATTCAGAAGGTTGATCCTAGCTTTGCCTCCCTCGCTCTTCAATGCTTATCCAGTGTCGCAATGCCTAGACCTGAAAAACAACTTGATACCTTTATCAAATACATTTGACTACATATATAATACTGATATTCATAATGGAAGAAGACATCAAACTACAATCAAATAGTAATCAAATCTAAGACACATTAATAGGTCATATTTGGAAAGAGAAGAACGTTTGATCTTTATTAATGAATGAAAGCAAGTACATATAGTTATACCTTCTTTCAAGCTTGGCACTTCATGAAACCTAGATTCAAGGTCTCCTGCTTCTGTTCTCCAAGGATTCCAGCCTCTAATCAACTGTGCTAGGATTTACCAAAACTGAAGCACAAGAGAGGGGAATGAGGGTCTCCATTCCTCTAGCATAACTTTGTAATTGGGCTTAGTCCCCTCACATGGCCCTTCTACCCTCCTTATATAGTCAGTGAAGGATAGGAAAAGAAGTTATAACCGAGTAGGAGGTTCCCTAACCAACTTAGCTTCCCAAAATTTCGAGATTTTCACCAAAACAGCGGTGTACGCTACTCTACAGTAGACAAAGTAGCGTACAAATGGAGTTGAGCGCTACTATTTCAACAGTGGAGTCGCGCTCAGAAGGGTTTGAGCGCTACTATTGATGAAGCAAAGTAGGTTACACACGCTACTATCATGCCTGTGTACCAGCGCTCATATTGAAAAATGGCCAAAAACAAGCTTTTCTGCTCATTTTCGGGAGATGGTTTGGTCTGGAAAAATGTTCCTAAGGGTCATATACATCAAATGGGTCAAGAATGAGGTAATTTCTACCATTTTTAGTGTCCCAAATGACTCCTCCATCCACAAATGTCCTACTGTGTGACTAAAACTTGATCTCAAGAAGTGTCTTCATGCGACCAAGGGAAGCAAGTGTCGTCACGGATGAAGAGGTGTCATTTCAAGCTATAACAATGACTGTATGACATATTTATTTATGTGTAAGAATTTGTTCTGAAAACTATGAGATGTTTCTAATCATGCAATTTAACTTGTTTTGTAGGAAAGATTGTATACCATCACCTACAAAAGAAGGACTACAACATTTGTTCAGCAACAAAGTTATCTATTGAAGATATTGAAAATATTGAAGTTCCCAGGATTCGGGAAGAATGCCATGATCGAGGAGTATCAGTCGATCATGAAGAATGATGTTTGGGATGTAGTCCCCAGACTTGAAGGGAATTCGGTTGTGACTTCCAAATGGATCTACAAGATCAAGCATGTTGCAGATGGCAGCATAGAAAAGTACAAAGCGATATTTGTAGCTCATGCCTTCTCCCAGAAAGAGGGGATAGACTATGAAGAGACTTTTGCTCCTGTAGCCAGGTACACTTCCATCAAATCGGTACTTGCTCTGGCTACAGTGATGAAATGGAAGATACACCAGATGGATGTCAAGACAGCTTTCTTGAATGGTGTAGTCGAAGAGGAAGTTTATGTGGAGCATCCACTTGGTTTTGAGACACATGACAGGGGGTCATATGTGTGCAGACTGAAGAAAGCCTTGTATGGCTTGAAGCAAGATCCTAGAACTTGGTATAGTAGGATAGACATCTTTCTATCTAGTTTGGGATTTACCAAGAGTAAAGCAGATTCCAACCTCTACTACAAGGTTGAGGAAGGCAATCCTGTGATACTACTTTTGTATGTGGATGACCTGTTTTTAACAGGTGAGGAGGGGTTGATTGCCGATACCAAGAGGAATCTTGCTGCCAAGTTCGAGATGAAGGAATTGGAGATGATGCACTACTTTCTAGGCATGGAGGTGTGGCAGAGTGCAGATGGGATCTTCCTTGGATAAGGGAAGTATGCAATAGAGATACTAAAGAGGTTCGGGATGATGGACTGCAAGGCCATGTCCACACCTATGGCATGGAACCTGAAGCTTCTGTGTGATGCTTCATCTGATCTGGTTGATGTCACTGTGTATCGTCAGATGACTGGGTCCTTGATGTACCTGACGAACACTAGACCAGATATTTGCTTTGCGGTGAACACATTGAGCCAGTTCCTGATGGATCCCATAGGTGTTCACCTAGTTGCTGTAAAGCATATTCTGAGGTACCTGAAGGGTACAATTGATTATGGGCTCAAGTATGATGTGAATCAAAAGTTTAACCTGCAGGGTTATGTTGATTCGGACTGGGCAGTTAGTGCTGCAGATAGGAAGAGAACATTTGGGTGCTGCTTCAGTATGGGATCAGGTGTGATCTCATGGTTTAGCAGGAAGCAGTCCTGTGTAGCACTGAGTACAGCCGAAGCAGAGTATGTTGCAGCTTTTTCGGCTAGTTGTGAGGCAGTATGGCTGAGGAAGCTACTGTCTGAGTTTTTTGATCTCCCACTGGAGGCTACTAGTATCGTTTGTGACAACCAGAGTTGTGCGAAGCTGTCTAAGAACCCATTGTTCTACGACAGGTCGAAGCACATGGAGATCAAATATCGCTATATCAGGGATATGGTGAAGAGAGGGGCAGTGAAGCTCCTGTATGTTATGACGAATGAGCAGATTACAGATGTGCTGACGAAGCCACTAGCCAGAGTGAAGTTCGAGTACTTTAGAGAGAGGCTTGGTTTTCTTCAGATTGTTGACACTTCGAGGAAGAAGTGATGGACACATTTGCAGGATCCATTCTAAGCATTGTGAGAGGAGGATCCTTCCCATGGCTGTGGATGTAAGCATTAGATGATGAACATCAGGACGTTGCTGTATATGCATCATTTGGATGCTTTGATCAGTGTGATCATGTATTTGTATATGCAGCATGTTGGATTCTTGATATGATTAGGTAGATCATGTAATTTTGTATGTATCAGGTGGATACGTAATGATCAGGTAGATCATGTATTTGTATGTATCAGGTGGATACATGTATGATCAGGTAGATCATGTATGATCAGATAGATCATGTATTTGATATGTATGAGGTGGATAGATTGTATGATCAGATGGATCATGTATGATGATATGTATTAGGCAGATACATTGTATGCATCAGGTGGATGCATGGTATGATCAGGATGATCACGGATGGTGAGCTTCAGGATGTTGCTCCAGATGACATGCATCAGGTTGATGCTATGATTATTAGGTTGATCATAGATGACGAGCTTTAGGATGTTTCTCCAAAGGACATACATTAGGTTGATGCTATGATGATCAGGTTGATCACAGATGACGAGCTTTAGGATGTTGCTCCAGATGACATGCATCAGGATGATAAAGTGATGATGATCGGTTTGATCATGTATACATCAGGATGATGTATGAGTATCAGGTTGATACTCAGTGGCCGTGAACATGTTGTGCAGGTAGCATAGAAAAGGTCCTTTAAAATCCAGACAAGTAGAGCGGTGTGCTCGTAACATCTTGGGATGCTCTGTCGAGATCCATACAGGTAGAGTGGTGTGCTCGTAACATCCTGGGATGCTCTATCGAGATCCAGATAGGTAGAGCGGTGTGCTCGTAACATCCTGGAATGCTCTGAGTACGTTTTGCTACAGGTAGCGTAGAAAAGACCCTTTAAAATCTGGACAGGTAAAGCGGTGTGCTCGTAACATCCTAGGATGCTCTATCGAGATCCGGACAGGTAGAGCGGTGTGCTCGTAACATCCCGGGATGCTCTGAGTAGGTTTTGCTACGGTTTCGCATAGAAAAGATCCTTTAAAATCTGGACAGGTAGAGCGGTGTGCTTGTAACATCCTGGGATGCTCTATTGAGATCCATACAGGTAGAGTGATGTGCTTGTAACATCTTGGGATTCTCTGAGTAGGTTTTGCAAAAGTTCACATAGAAAAGATCCTTTAAAATCCAGACAGGTAGAGCGGTGTGCTCGTAACATCCTAGGATGCTCTATCGAGATCCAGACAGGTAGAGCGGTGTGCTTGTAACAACCTAGAATGCTCTGAGTAGGTTTTTCTACAGGTAGCATAGAAAACACCCTTTAAAATCTGGACAGGTAGAGCAGTGTGCTCGTAACATCCTGGGATGCTCTATCGAGATCCAGACAGGTAGAGCAGTGTGCTCGTATCATCCTGGGATGCTCTGAGTAGGTTTTGCTATGGTTTTGCATAGAAAAGATCCTTTAAAATTTGGACAGGTAGAGCAATGTGCTTGTAAAATCCTGGGATGCTCTATCGAGATCCATACAGGTAGAGTGGTGTGCTTGTAACATCTTGGGATGCTCTGAGTAGGTTTTGCAAAAGTTCACATAGAAAAGATCCTTTAAAATCCGGACAGGTAGAGCAGTGTGCTCATAACAGCCTAGGATGTTCTCTCGAGATCCAGACAGGTAGAGCAGTGTGCTCATTGTTCAATATTGTAACTTCTAAGAATATTGTATTTGTACTTTATTATTCCGGAGATGTTTCATTCCTCCGTGAAGATCTTATTGTATATCCGGAGATGTTTATTCCTCCGTCGGATTGTGGTAACTTGGGTTATTAGACTTCCCTAGTGGGGGTCGTCCCTATATGTGTTATGTGGGTCAAAGGGTTATTAGACCACCCTAGACGGGTCGGCCCAGTTAGCTGTAATGGGGTGTTTATCCCATAATTAAGTTGGGGCCAACCTAGCTTGTGTAAAAGTCAGTCGGGGAACAAGTATAAGTAGAGGAGGATGTTCCTCACTTATCTCACTCATTCATTCACTTGTGAGTGGCACACTTGTGTGAGAGAGGTTTGCTATGGAGGAGGAGGAGCTCATGTCTTTGGTATATATTTTTGTATTTGTTGATCATCTATATTGAGGAAGCTTTGCTGTGTTTTCTACCCCATGACAATTTCCCAGGATAAATCTGTGTCTCTTGTATTTATGCTGTGCTTGTTGTTTCTTCAGTGATCCTGTATATGCTATTATTGAGAAATGAAATGCAATGCTGATATTTTCTGTCTTAGCATATTGAATCTTAACATGGTATCAGAGCTAACCTGAAGGAAGGCAATGTATGGCACTTACGACACTTGCTTCACTTGCGACAATTTGAAGGTTTGGGTTTTATATATAAAAAAATAGTCATCATGGAACTTTTCCTATAAATCCATTTTTGCGAAGGTTAAAGATTTGAAACATTTACAGGGCATAGCTGACATCCCGATGTACTTTGTGTCCAAAGGAAACCCTCTGATTCGTTGTTCTTTGTGACTTATGATTAGTACAAGTTAGGGTTTCTGCCTCTTCCATATCTCAGTCATAATCAGGTGACCTACGAAAAAAGGTCATAACTTAGGCTAGGAAGCTCCAAATGAAATTTAGGAAAAAGTGACAGGCTTTACATAGAATGTACTATCTCAGGAAACATTTTTAGAGGCTGAAGTTGAACCAGTAACACGTGGCACACCGTACAAGTTCACTCTCTTGGTTTATCCCATAAACAGGTCACGTTGCGACAATTGGCATAACTCTCTCTTAGAAAATCCAATTGAGGTCAGACCTATCCTGATGGAAAGATGATAGGTCAGGATACCACAAAAAGTGTTTTCAGATCCTGGGGATTGAAACGTTCGGATTTATAGTAGAAACAATCAGGCACATATTTATGTCAAAACAGAATTATTTTTGGAGCACCTTCATTCATGGTTTTCGGAATTTAGTGTTTCAGAGAAAGTTTGAATTTTTGGAATCGGAGTCCACGGCTGAATGCTACTCAAGAAAATAAAAATTTAGAGACCAAGATTGAATTTTTTGGTTGGGTAGAAGACCGGGCTTGATCAAACCCCAATTCGGGATTTTTATCGGAAAGATGGAAAATTAGGGCTTCAGCAAAAGTTGGAATTTTTGAAGTCTGTGACCACGGCTGGATGCTCCTCATAAAAATAAGAGTTTAGAGCCTTGGATCAAACCTTTTGATTAGACAGAAGGGTGGGCTCCATCAAACCCTAGTTCGGGATCCTATCTAGCAGATCCAGAAGTTTTGAAGGCAATTTTGAGGGGTCAAATTTTGGAGATTTCAAAATTGAAGTATGCTTGCTAGTTTGATCAGCTCAGCAGGACACATTCTTCCATACATTCAGAAGTGTGAAAGTCAAAGTTTGAATTTTTAGGGTTTCTCTGACAAACCCTAATCGTGCGCCAGATCCAGTTTCAGGGGGAGTTGAGGCTAAGGCCTTACATAAGAAGACTACAAGAATTTCCCAACAGGTATGACTTGAGGAAATACAGGTATGTCTTGAAATCTAATTCTTGATTAAGTTCATAATATGTTTGTCTTCATATTATTTAGGTTAGTACAATATTGATTAATGATAGAATTGTCTTATCACCCTAGTAAAAGTATGAAGGCATGATAAAAGACATTAATTGATTAAGGCTATATGATTGTACTAATGCACTGTGGTGTTGTATGAGGTTGATGTTGTCTGCTAACAAGATACAGGTACATCACGAAAGACAAATCAAGTTCCATGACCGTGACGACATGAAGACAAAGACTCATCCATAATCTTTGATCACATTGAAGGTCTACTTACGAGGTATGTATGACTTTGTTCTATTATGCTTAACCTATGAGACATGCAGATTCTAGCACAGGATCTCTAAATCATTGAAGAGAACAAAGAAGATATTGTTTAGGTATACTAATCCAGGTATGTTTTCCTATATCAAGTTAGAATCTTACCTTGTGTTAGGATCCCTTATATAAGTATACTTGGTATGATTGGTTATGCTTATTCATAAAGTTAGAAATGTAAGTAATCAAGGGTTTATGCATATTATGTCTCTTATATTGATTGATGATTTAACTAACCAAAAGAGTCCTATGATCAAGTAATAATATGCATGAGTAAAAGAAGATTTCCCTGAAACCTTGAATACTAATGTTTATTATCTATGATCATGACTATGCATATTCAAGATTATTTAGAATTATAATGTTTTGATAATATTGAGATTATACTAATGAATGTTTGTTTGTGAATGATATCATGAGGATGACACTAGTGCACACTTGAGCATGCACAGTGGTACATAATGAATAGAAGTTCAAAAGTCATATAAAAGATCAAGCGGGAGGAAACCACACAAACATAAAAGATAAGTATTTGAGTTGTTATTTGAAATAGTAAATGATATTGCTTGTAATAGTTGTATGCATATTTGTATTCCTAGAATATATCATGTTGAGTGTAAACATTCATATAACATTGAACAGTATACTACTTATATGCATATGATTGGTAAGTTGGACAAACATTCCATTGTTTCTTGTCTAGAATGAAACCTCTTTGCTGACATGCTAAGAGCTGTGCACACTCTCGATAGTATGTTCTGGTAGAGATGGAAGGAATCTAGATAGCCACTGTACGCATACAAGATATGGAAAAGTGTTGTGCCAAAGTATTGGTCAAGCTAGTAGCATAACTATGTAAATCAGATATGTATGCATAATAGGTTATCATGTCAACATGATTTGATGATTTTGAAGTATTACTAATCATGTACTTAATTTTGATTTGTAGGAAAGATCATGAAGAATGATGAACACCAAATAAGTGATGGATGTTCAACAAGAAGATTTACAAATCAAACATAATATAGAAGGCTTGTGGCTAGAAGATTCTCTTAGAAAGAGGAAGAGAATCATGACAAGATGTTTGCTCCAAGTGGCTAGATAAGACAATTATCTTAATAATGTAATTGAAGAAGAAGTGTGAATCAAGGATTCAATTGAAGAAAGCTCTGTTCGGGTACCCAGGATCGATAGTCAATTGATGAGCTTAATGATCATCATGGGTGATGTGGATCTCAACCTTTGCTACAAGGTTGGATATTGTTTCTATACACAGATGACATTGATGCAAGAAGGAACTCACCATAGAGTTCGAATGATATTGAGGCTCATATCAGTAGACCCATTTGATGAGAGATGGCATAGATAGATATGCAGAAGATCACTCAATCCAGAGTGTGAATGATGTTCAGTCACAAAGGGAGAATTGACAGTTTCTTGATATGCTTGGGCTTTACCAAAAGTAAAGCTGATCCGTTATGAATGATGAACCTGTCATACTATTAATGTATGTGGATGATCTATTTTTACAAACAGATCATGAAAAGCAAGAAGAAGATGGCTGTAGAATTGAAAATGTAAGATCTCAGATTGATGCATTACTTCCTAGGTCTAGAAGTATGGCAAGGCTCAAAAGGAATCTTTCTCATCCCGGGAAAGTATACTGTGGAAATCTTGAGAAGAGTTGATATGTTGGAATGTGAAGCCATGGCCACTCTCATGGGTTTCGACTTGAAGTTGTTAGCTGATAACTCCTCAGAGTTAGTTCATGTGACTCTGTATAGACATATTATTGGGTCATTGATGTATCTGATGAATACCAGGCCAGATATATGCCTTGCTGTGAACACCTTGAGTCAGTATCTAGTGGAAACTAGATGTGTTCACTTGATAGTTGCAAAGCATGTGATGAGGTACCTAAAGAATACAATAGACTTTGATCTATGTTATCTTGGAGATCATGACTTCAGATGGCTACACACATGTTGATTGGGAAGAAAGTGTATCAGACAGGAAGAGCACATTGAAAGGATGTTATTGTCCGGGATCAGCCATGATCTCATGGTTTAGCAGGAAGCAGTCTAGTGTGGCTCTCATCACAAGCGGAATATATGGATGCTTTCTCTGCTAGTTGCGAAGCGGTATGGATTCAGCATTGTTTGACTTAGAGATAGACCCAACTATGATCCTATGTGACAAACAGAGTTGTGTCAAGATGGCAGAGAATCGAGTGTTCCATGATAAGTCAAATCACATAGAGATCTAACAAGATATTGGTGCAGAAAGGAACTATAAAGTTTGAATTTGTAACAAGTTGTCGATGTACTAACCAAACCTATACCTCAAGTAAAATTGAGTATTTCCGAGACAAGCTTGGTAGGACCCTCCTCGAAAGGGGGAGTGATGTAGACACTGATGATGAGATTTCCCGCATCGATAGTGAAGTCGATGATGAGGATACCTATATCGATGATATGCTTACTTGTATTGATGATGATATGTAGGATACCTGTATTACTTGTATTGATGATATGTATACATGTATTGATGAGGATACCTATATTGGTGATGTCGACAGAGAGGTTTGTGGATGGTCCTTAGACAGGGTCTAAGTTGACAAGGGGATTGCATCATCCTTGAACACATGTTCTAAAAGGATCCGTAGACATATGTCTCCAAGAAAGAAGAGGGATTGCATCATCCTTGAAAACATGTTCTAAAACGATTCGTAGATAGATGTCTTCGAGAATGAAGTCCTTAGTGGACAACTAGGGATTGGATCATCCCTAGACTTCAGTCCTAAAGTGAGCCGTAGACAGATGTCTCCGAGAATGAGGTCCTTAGTGGACAAGGATGGGATTGGATCATCCCTAGATTTTTGGTCCCTTGAATTGAGTCGTAGACATGATGTCTCCGATAATGAAGTCCTTTGTGGACAATGATGGGATTGGATCATCCCTGGATTTTTGGTCCCTTGAATTGAGCCATAGACATGATGTCTCTGAGAATGAAGTCCCTAGTGGATAGGATGGGATTGGATCGTCCTTGGATTTTTGGTCCCTTGAATAGAGCCATAGACATGATGTCTCCAAGAATGAAGTCCCTAGTGGATAGGATGGGATTGGTTTGTCCCTGGATTTTTGGTCCCTTGAATTGAGCCATAGATAGAGGTCTCCGAGAATTGAATGATAGGACTGGATCGTCCCTGGACCTTGGTTCAAAAGGTACGTGATTAGGATTGATCATCTTGGAACTTGATCTGGATTGTATCATCCATGGACCTATGTCCTAAAGAGAGCGGGATTTATCATCCTATATGATGATCGTGTGATGACGATGACGATGGCGATGCTGATGATTGTGTGATGACAATGCTGATGATCGTGTGATGATGATACTGATGATCGTGTGATGACGATGCTGATGATCGTGTGATGACGATGATGATGGCGATGCTGATGATCATGTGATGACGATGCTGATGATTGTGTAATGATGATGTTAATGATCGTATGATGACGATGTTGTTGATCATGAGGATTTAAATATTCCAGTAACTATTTGAGTTATTGATGATGATGTATTGAAGAAAGATTTCGATGATTTATAGATGTATCATGTATGATGTAGTCGATGACTCCTTCCTCTTGCAGATGTTGTTATAATATCCTTCTCGTTAAGGGGGAGTGTTGAATATTGTAACTTTTAAGAATATTATATTTGTACTTTATTATTCCGTAGATGTTTCATTCCTCCATGAAGATCTTATTGTATATCCGGAGATGTTTATTCCTCCGTCGGATTGTGGTAACTTGGGTTATTAGGCTTCCCTAGTGGGGGTCTGCCCTGTATGTGTTATGTGGGTCAAAGGGTTATTAGACCAACCTAGAGGGGTTGGACTAGTCAGTTGTAATGGGGTGTTTAGCCCAGTAATTAAGTTGGGGCTGACCTAGCTTGTGTAAAAGTCAGTCGGGGAACAAGTATAAGTAGAGGAGGATGTTCCTCACTTATCTCACTCATTCATTCACTTGTGAGTGGCGCACTTGTGTGAGAGAGGTATGCTATGGAGGAGGAGGAGCTCATGTCTTTCGTTTACATCTTTTTATTTGCTGATCATCTATATTGAGGAAGCTTTGCTGGGTTTTCTACCCCATGAGGGTTTCCCAGGATAAATCTATGTCTCTTGTGTTTATGATGTGCTTGTTGTTTCTTTAGTGATCCTATATATGCTATTGTTATGAAATGAAATGCAATGCTGATATTTTCTGTCTTAGCATATTGAATCTTAACAATCTAGACAGGCAGAGCAGTGTGCTCGTAACATCTTGGGATGCTCTATGGAGATCCAGACAAGTAGAGCGGTGTGCTCGTAACATCCTGGGATGCTCTAAGTAGGTTTTACTATAGGTAGCATAGAAAAGGTCCTTTAAAATCTAGACAGGTAGAGTAGTGTGCTCGTAACATCCTGGGATGCTCTATTGAGATCCAGATAGGTAGAGCGGTGTGCTCGTAACATCCTAGGATGCGCTGAGTAGTTTTTTCTACAGGTAGCATAGAAAAGACCCTTTAAAATCTAGACAGGTAGAGTGGTGTGCTTGTAACATCCTGGGATGCTCTATCGAGATCCAGACAGGTAGAGCGGTGTACTTGTAACATCCTAGGATGCTCTGAGTAGGTTTTGCTACGGTTTTGCATAGAAAAGATCCTTTAAAATATGGACAGGTAGAGCAGTGTGCTCGTAACATCCTGGGATGCTCTATCGAGATGCATACAGGTAGAGTGGTGTGCTCGTAACATCTTGGGATGCTCTGAGTAGGTTTTGCAAAAGTTCACATAGAAAAGATCCTTTAAAATCTGGACAGGTAGAGTGATGTGCACGTAACAGCTTGGGATGCTCTATCGAGATCCAAACAGGTAGAGTGGTGTGCTCATAACATCCTGGGATGCTCTGAGTAGGTTTTGTGAAGGTCAACATGTAAAAGATCTTGCGATATCCGATAGGTTGAGCAGTAAGCTCATAATGAGTCATGGGAAGCTATTTCAAGGTTTTGTTGATGCACATAATCAGTCCTGAGGATTCCACAGTATGGCTAGTGATGATGAAGACCTACAGGTGGTGGGCCTTCATCCAGTATGAAAAAGGACTGGCTCTATAGAACTTCCTATGATGAGTAGATTGGAGATTGATGAGATAGCAGCAACAGTGATGATGACAATGATTCAAAGACGATGATTCACCAATGATGATCCAAAGAAGAAGACTTGTGCTAGCATATCTGTGTCGAGATATACCTTCCTAGTTAACATGGAGTGTTGATATATATGTAACTTTGGATGGAATTTCACCCATGTATATTGTACTCCTATAGAGATGTTATTATTCCTCTATACGGAAGTGTCGTCATTTGTATTGACGAGTGTCATAACTTGTTGTGATGGGTTATTAGACCACCAAGTGTGGGGTCAGCCTGGATTAATGTAACCATGGGTTATTACACTCTTCTAGAGAAGTCAGCCCTGCTAGTGTATTAGGCAAGTCGAAAAAAGTATAAATAGAGAGCGGGTGATCTCTATTTTGATCATCTCATTATTCACTTCTACACTACTCGAAAAGTGGCGCACTAGTGGAGGAGGAGGTTCAGCTGCTAGAGAAGACTATCTCTTGTACTTGGGTTGTATCATTGCTCTTTCTATCTTTGAGGAAGTTGTGGGGTTTTTCACCTTTATGGTTTTTCCCACTGAAACTCTGTGTGTCTATTGTCTCATGTGATTGCTTGGTGTGATTGTTATGCATTGTTATGATTGATATGCTGTACATGTTATTCTCTTAGTAAAGATCCTAGAGTATCTTGAATTAATGCTCAAAAATTAACAAAAGGAACCCGTGGAGTGGGAATTTGGATTGGTGCAATCGGGGCTGCTAGGCCTCACCCAAATACCGCACTTTAGGTGGTTGGCACAGGTTAATGCATGCGTCAAGTAGTTGCTGTATTTTTTTCATGGAGGATAGCTATGGATGCATGAAAATATTCTAGTCACAGTTGACCTGATCGCAAGAATCACCGGGATACCCAAGGACAGAGATGATCCTTCCCAATTTTTCTAGGGAAAAGGAAATGACAAGAAGCTCGTAGTGAGCCTGAAGACAAAGTACGGAGTGGAGAAAATATCCAGAGGTTACCTAATTAGCACAATTAAGAACCAGGCCGTCAGGGTCAGAGCAAATATATTATCTTATTAAGGTGGCATGGAAGAACAGGCCAAAAGAATGCACTTCGGGCATCATCGCCTCTGCAGAACTATGTGCTGCAGGAGTGCAGATGAACTTGTTGAAATTTATACTACACCAATTCGTCGAATACACATTTGACACACAGGAAAAAGGAAAGGTGTTCACATATTCATCGCTCATAATGATGGTCGCATTAGAAGGATGGAGGGATCTAGAGCACTATCAAGGCATGGACACAGTAGAATCTAGAGTACGCAAAGGGGCGCGGTACCAAAACTTATGGGAAACAAGTGATAAAGAATGGCAAGCATCCAACATTATACAATTCTATTTGTTCTTAGATATGATGCGGATAGATGTGCAAGTGATACCCCAGATAACTGAGGAAGCATCAAGGAAGTATCAATCAATCCCAAGTATGTTGGTTGAATCCCAGACAATTTACATCCAAGCCTGAGCGGATAAGCAGCGAGAGTGGTTTCCAACATAGTACAAGCTCCCCGAGCAGGATTTGGATGCCATCATCGAAAGATATCGAGCATAATGGAAAGTCCCAACTACCGAGGAGGACCTATCAAACTTAGAAAATGGATAGGAAAAAACCCGACCAAATCCAGCTGTGGAAGAAAAGGACTTAGCCAGTGGAAAGGAGGGCGAAGGAGAAGATGACCCTGCAAAAGACTAGTCACAGATGTCCAGTCGTGATAGAGCCTCCTCAGCTACCACGATAGATTCCGAACTAGAAGCGCAACATGAAGAAACAAGCACAAAGCATAGGATTGAATGGGGAGAAGGAAGCACAAGCGGTGCTATTCCAGCAGAGTAGGTTAAAAAGCTCCTAGAGAAACTAACAGAGGTCATAGAGGAAAACCGTGAGAAATTCACACTACACTCATCAGAATAGTTCCACCAGGTAACCCAACTGCTATCCACACTAGCCAATGCAATTGTAGAGTCAAGTGTACCACATGGGGATGTCCCACCAAGTTTGTCGATAAGCAAGGTCGAAGTAGAAGTCAGCACATAGCTAAGGATAGTGCATATTTTACCGAATGCAATGGAAACATGTGAAGAGGACCTGTATATAGAACTAAGGAAGTATGACTCCATCATTGTAAATTTAAATCTACTACCGATGTTGTCACTACAAAGGATTCAAACCGCAGCAAGTGCAGAAATCTACGACCACGAGGCTAGAATGCATGACAAGATGGTGAGGTTTAAGCAGGAGGCGTGCCTCAGGGAGATGGGGCATAACATTTCCAAGAAGAGAAATCCAATAAATTAGCTAAAAAAGAGAAGTATATAACAGATAGAAGCTGGTTGGAGGAGGCGATATGTAAGGCATGCGAGGAAGCCTCTGAGGTAGATAAGGACATACTAGTAGAAGAAAAAGTTGTCTTGTTAGGCGTTGTTATCACTGACCCACGGAAAGAAAATAAAGAGCTGTAGGAATGGGTCGTACCGACAACACCACCCGAACAGATTCAAGGAAGGAAGAATGCGATCAAGGAAGACGTGACGTAGATCACAGAGATGGAAAAGACAACCTAGACAGTTGTAGAGGGTGTCACGGAGTTTTGGGGAAGCGTAGTCAAGGATTAACAACTAACTAAGCTGAAGGTACAACTTAGCAAAGTAGAAGCACAGCTAGAATCCTTTAAGGGATTGATCAAAGTGATGCCCTAACTGATACAGTTGACGAAGGATGCATAACTAAAAGGAATGCAGTAGTGCGTAACTAAGGCATGCCAACGATAGCAAAGAAGGGCCACACACCTGGACGAGCTCCAAAAAAAATTCGAAGTCATTGCAGTACGAGTAACAGAAGCAATGAAACAGGTCAGGTAGCAACTAGAGGAAGCACAACAGAAAAGTTGTGAACACCCAACGTACCAACAGATGGAAGAATTTACACAACTCAGAGCATCGACGAAGGAAGTGGTCGACTAGATCAAGAATGCATATGAGGATTTCAGGCAGCAGGTGAATGCAACAGAGTTTTCCAGCTGAGGTGGCCAAACGTGAGCCACAAGTTTATGTTGGGGGCCTATTGGCACATGGTTAGACCGCATGAAGTGTGGAAACCGACAGCAGCGAAGAAGGACCATCCGTAGAAGAAAGGACCATTCACGAAGAACAAGGATCCGATGGAAGCGCAATATTAGTTTAGTTAGTTAGAAAGGGTCATTTGGACCATTTTGTAACCGCCATAGTTGGATATAAATAGGAATATGAATGTAAGCCTAAGGTAATCCAAGAATGATAGCACAAGTTGATCAATAACCGAGCGAATGACTTGTGTGATATTTTGCTCTGTTTTCGACGAGTTTGTATGGATCTGCGATAAGGTGTTTTGAACTGTCCCTGCGAAGGTTAATCCCAGAGGTGTTTGATGAGTTAATGCATGAGGATGTTCGGATCTGTCTCTTTTTTCTCTATTTATGTCGAATAATGAATACTGTGTCATGCATGAATGTTGTTATTTTGTAATTTCTGATTGATGTGATCGCCAATTTTAACTTGTTAATGCGAATGTTGATTACATAGTGAATATGCGGATGATGAATATATAAAGCATGTTGCGAAGGTAAATCTCTGGTTTTTGTAGAAATAGAGTCCGAATAGGTGCATGTTCTTTCCCCACTGCGGAAACCTGGTTCCTACAACCCCCTTAACCATCTCGGGTGAGACTTCACTCACTTCGCAGGTGTTGTTGGAAAGGGTAAAACCTTTCTGGGATGGTGCTTAAGGGTTTTTGGTTGGTGCTTGTTGACAACAGTGCAAAGTGAACCCTTGTCGATAGAATTGTGTCAACAAATAAATATGGTTTAAGCAACCCAAAATTTGCATTTATTAAAACAAAATCACTAAATCAAATCTAAATATTGAAATATATACCTTTTTAATAAAATAATTAATAATAATATATGAATCTCAAAAGAAATTTTCTTCTAACAGAATTGTTTTCACATTTAAAAATAATCAAAGATTTTAATTTCATTTTTAGATGATACTTCCAAATTCCTTGAGCTCAAGTAACATTTGTCGAGCTTAAAATTCTCCACCTTATTGATTTGAATTGCAAAATAGTATTCTTATAAATAATATTTTCAAAAATAGATATAATTTGATTGATGACCATGAAGCCTCAACCTTAATAGATTGATAGAACAAAAACTCAAATGCTTATCTTATTTTTACAAAAATCTTGTTTTCAAATTGAAAAATAAACAAAAATTTCAATTTCACTATGAGATGATACTTCCAAATGGCTTTGAGAAAAATTCTTTAAGCTCAAGTAACACTAGTCCAACTTCTAGTTTTGAATGCCTTAAAAAAACCTTTCAACAATAAGAGGAGGTGGAGGCAAACTTTAACTGTAATGGTAAACAATGAAAGATTTATGAAACTATTTTGTGAATCTAAATAATAATGTAAGTTTAGAGAAATTCGTTCGAGGTACGTATTGTCGAAGTGGTCCATCCGACAGAAAAGGAGCTGAAATACCAGCTGTGGTTTGTTACAAGTGTCGAGGAGTCAGACACAAGGCATATGAATGCCCAGAGAACCTACACGCTGGAGAGGAGTCGAAACCCAGACATCGAAGATATGAGCAAGCCGACAAGAGGGAAGAGTCGACATCTGACAACAGTGAGTATGGGAAGAAAAAAATTCAAAGAATGAAGGTTAGGAGAACATTGGTTCAAGATGATCGACGGGACGAGAACAAGTCGGCAAAGGGCAAGGCTATCTTTCGAAACAAAGTGTGAATCGGAGAGTGTCATTGCAAGACCATAGTTGATGGTGGTAGTATAGAGAATCTTGTATCGATAGAGGTCATTGATAAATAGGTTTTGAGATGTCGAGAACATTCAATTCCATACAAGATCTCGTGGTTGCAGAAAGGACACCATGTGAAGGTGACCAGGAAGTGCCTGATTAACTTCAATTTCGGGAACATTGAAGACAATGTATTGTGCGAGGTAATCCCAATGGACGCATGTCATCTGTTGTTAGGGAGACCATGGAAATATGATCGGAATATGATCTATGATGGTTGATCCAACACAGTCACAGTGTGGAAAAATGGAGTGCGAAGGACTCTAAAGCTGAAGCAGGAGGATCAAGCCGACTGCAAGCCAAGCGAGAGAAACTTTTTGGAGAAGCGAGTGCTGATGTGGTCAGCCAAGGAATTCCTCGTGGAGGAGGAAAAGTAGTCGGGATGTGTCTCCATCATTCTGAAAGGGCCATGTGTCGAAAGGTCGACAATGGAGAGAATTCCGGTTGTAGTCAAAAAGATGCTCGACGCGTTTCAGAGCATAGTAGTCAACGGAACACCGACGGGATTGCCACCAACGAGAATCATATCCCATCAGATTGACTTGATTCCAGTCGAGTTTTCCAAACAAGGCACCACATAGAATGACTCTAGCAGAGGGTTAGAGGATTTATTGGAGAAAGTCTGAGTCTGTGCGTAGTACCAATGGTATTAGCACCGAAGAAGGGTGGAGAATGGAGGATGTATACAGACTCCATATCCATCAACAAGATCATGATCAAGTACTGGTTTCCATTGCTAAGGATGGAAGACTTGATGGATTGCTTGAGTGGAGTGAAATACTTCACAAAGATTGACCTGGATAGCAGTTATCACTAGATTCGGGTTAGAGAAGAAGATGAATGGAAAACAACATTCAAGATGAGAGAAGGGTTGTATGAGTGGTTAGTCATGCCATTCAGATTGACTAATGCACCCAGTACATTCATGCGGTTGATGAATGAGGTACTAAAGACATTCTTGGGTAAGTTCATCATAGTATACCTAGATGACATCCTGATATTTAGTCGCACCAAGACAGAACACTTGGGGCACATTCGACAAGTATTGCAGAAGTTGCAAGAAGAGAAGTTGATGGTGAACCTACAAAAGTGTTTCTTCATGAAGGAATAACTAGTGTATTTGGGATTCGTAATCTCGGGTAAAGGGTTAGTGATGGACCCAGAGAAGGTGAAGGAAATATTGGATTGGACGGAACCGACAAGTGTGATTGGACTGAGAATTTTCCATGGATTTTTTATTTTCTACCGGAATTTCATTAGGGGATTCAGTCGGATATGTGCACCTTTGACAGAGTGCATGAGAAAAGGGGAGTTGAAGTGGACGGAAGATGCCTAGTGAGATTTCGACAAGTTGAAGGAAAAGGTCACTATGAGCCTAGTATTAGCGCTCCAAAATTTGGACAAAGTTTTCCAGGTCAATTGCGACGCGAGTGGAATGGAAATTGGAGCAGTGTTGAGCCAGGAGGGCCAACCAATTGCATTCTTTAGTGAGAAGTTGGATGATGCGAAGTGGAAATATTCAGTTTGTGACCAGGAATTTTATGTTGTTTTCCAAGCATTGAAGAAGTGGAGGCATTATTTGTTGCCCAAGAAATTTGCGTTATACATAGATCACCAAGCACTGAGGTATTTGAACACTCAGTCGAAGTTGAATCAGCGCACATGAAATGGGTTGAATTCATGCAGGTATATACCTTCATGTTGCAACATCATTTGTTGCCGACGCACTGAGTCGAAGAGTTGCATTGCTGAACAAAAAGACAGTTTAGCAAATAGGAATAGAGTCAGTAAAGGTAGAGTATGCTACCGACGATCATTTTGAGAAAGCATGGCATGTGAGTCGAGAACTGTGGAGTGTCGAAACAATGCCATACTTGGATTATTTCATCCAAGAGGGATGCCTATTCAAGGGAAAAAAATGTGTATTCCCAGAGGATCCATAAGAGAGAACCTAATCCGAGAATTTCATAGCAGCGGATTAGCAGGTCATTTTGGCATCAAAAAGACCAAGGAATTGGTCGAAGAAAAGTATTATTGGCCAGGAATGTCGACAAATATTCGGAAGTGGGTACGACAGTGTCGAGTTTTCCAGTTGGAAAAAGGAAGAAGTCAGAACATGGTGTTTCATATGCCATTAGCAGTGCCGAATACCCCATGGGAGCACTTGAGCATGGATTTTGTGCTAGGATTGTTGAAGACATAGTAAGGCAATGACTCAATATTTGTTGTAGTCGATAGATTTTTGAAGATGGAACACTTTATTCCATGTCAAAAGACAAGTGACACCACAAGCATTGTTGTACTATTATTCAAGGAGGTAGTCATATTTCCTGGGTTTCCAAAGAGTATAACATCGGATAGAGATACCAAGTTTATGGGTCATTTTTGGAGAACCCTATGGAAGAAACTAGACACGAGGTTGCAGTTTAGCTTGGCATATCATCCACAGACATACGGAAAGACCGAGGTGGGAAACCTTCTGAGATATTTGACGACTGATAGACCCAAGCAGTGGGATAATGTTTAGGTGCAAGCAAAGTTCACATACAACAATTCTGTGAATCGATCGACAGGTTTGAGCCCATTCCAGATTGTTCAAGGATGAATCCCACATCGAGTGATAGATTTGGTCGAGATGCCGACACAAATTAGGAAAAGGGTGGATGCAAAATCATTCATAGAGTATATGAAATAAGTGCATGAAGATGTGCGAAGGAACATAGAGAAGAGCAACACGACATACAAGTTGAGAGCTGACAAAAAGAAGAGGCTATAGTCGTTCAACGAAAGAGACTTAGTCTATGCACATTTGTGAAAGGAGAGATTTTTGACATAAACATATAACAAGCTGAAGTTGAAGAAGATTGGACCATGTAAGATCTTGAAGAAGATTTCAGACAACGCTTATGTGTTGGAGCTGCTGAAGGACTTGATCATTGCACCAACGTTCAATGTCTCAAATCTATACAAATTTGAAGAAGGTTCAAGTAGC
The DNA here is from genome assembly GCA_027924585.1 of Larix kaempferi. Taxonomy (NCBI): domain Eukaryota; kingdom Viridiplantae; phylum Streptophyta; class Pinopsida; order Pinales; family Pinaceae; genus Larix; species Larix kaempferi. The sequence continues at coordinate 6,784,271 of BSBM01000307.1, read as the reverse complement.
AGAAGTGCACAAGTGTCAAACATCGACTGGACAGTGCAGATTCCAGAACGAGACAAAGAGGAAATTGCAGAAGTAATAGAGGAATGCGAAGTCGGGAGTACACGCAGTTCAAGCAGGATGGAATACTTAGTGCGATGGAAAGGTGATGAGTTGCAAGAGGCGACATGGATTTCTAAAGAATAGTTCAGGAGACTCACGGAGTAGTCGAGTTCCTTTTCACCTTGGGATTCTGATGGAGGAGCATTGGGACCTGGTAAAATCAGTCGAAGATGATCGACATGAAAAGGTTGACCAGAGGGATTGTCGATGACCACTGGTGTAGAAGTGAATATTGGCTGTCGAAGTCAATAAGTCAAGCAGAAGTTGTCAAGTTATGTCAACATGAGGAGTAGGTCGAGAGTCGACATGTTCAGTTTCGATCGATGACAAAGTTGCAACAAAGAGGTCGAGTGTCGACAGGTTGTCGAACAGCGACACCAATAGGTTGAGGCAAACACCAAGCGAGGAGGAAGGGGCGGACTAGAAATCGCACAAGCAGAGTAAAGTCGACGGATATGTCGAAAGATGACAGTAGACAGTATGGTAGAGGTGGTGAAGGAACCAACTACTGTTGCAGTGTCTGAAGGATGGGCAGAAAGTCAAGCAAAGTACTTGGTAGCCATTTGGGGTCGCTAAGGAAGTTATGAGCAATTATGGAGGTGGTTGAATACATGCTAGATGTCACCACAGGCGGAGGTTGTCCAGCATGGCAGGGGCACTAACAACTGCAGGTCTGCAATATCATAGAAGATCAATGGACAGAGGAAGCATATATTAGGAAGAGAAGCAACAGTGTTGAATACCAGTGACTCGGGAGTGGATTTGTATATTGGAGAGAATAGTCACACATCGACCAAGCGTAAAGAGATCAGAACCATAGCTCAGAGTTCTATAGTGAAGTATGGGAGGGTGAAGATCGACATAATGAGAGAACACATAGTTACTTCTGTATATTGTAATAGGCTGAGGCCGACATAGTTCTTTCTTTAAATTCCTTGCATTTCGCATTGTTACCGTATTCGATTCAAGTAATAGAATCCATCTTCTAGCATCCTGTTTACATCTAGTTCATGTGAATGTGTGTGTTGTGTGTAACTTGTTAAGAAAGATGGTCCAACCAACCTAAATTGTGTCACAAGTGGTTGGGATTCTTGAAATGAAAGAAATGAGATAGCATAAATGCTTTCATAACCCCCACTAAAGAAGATTGCAGTACTCGGTTCGATAATGTATCTTAAGCCTTTCAATCATGATTTGTTGAGTGAAGGGTATGAGGGAGATGAAGATTTCAAAAGAGTATATAGGAAACTGAAGGAGGGCTTACTCACTTTTATGGAAGGAAATGAATACCAGCTCCAAGATGGGCTACTATACAAGTTAGACAAGTTATCCAAACCGCAATATAGAAGGATTCAAATGATGAGATACTTTCACACTTTTAGGATTGCATGACATTTTGGTGTGATGTAGACAATGGAAAATTTGTAAAGGCATATGTACTATACAAATATTTAGGAGAAAGTAGTGATTGATTTGTTATAGGTTGTGTTATTTGCAATACAAGAAATCCAAGCAACATAAATCTTAGGATGTACATTCCGCTACTAGTACCAAGCATGCAATGGGGGAACAAATCCATGGACATGGTTGGAGGTTTACCTATTTCCTAGAAATTCCATGAATACTTGCTTGTCATGGTAGACCACTTCAACAAGATATGTGTGTCCATTATGTACAAGAAGGTTATATTTGGATGATAAGCACTCGATTTATCCTTCATTCCATTTCGGTGACATATTGGATTTCTAAGCTCCATCACGTATGATCAAGATAACATGTATCCGGGTATATTATGGAAAACACTTTAGGAGAGAATGAATACCATGTTGAGGTATTACACTCCATTTCATCCCCATACCAATGTTCAAACAAACAAAAAATTTCAACTAAACATTGGTATAGTTGTTGAGAGGGCACAATATAAAGCATCCAAGGACATGGAACTAGTAGTTGGTGTACATCCAACACTCATACAATTAAGCACTTCACTTTTCCACACAAAAATCACCTTTTGATAATTTATTTTTCTATTTAACTCCCTTGCCATTTGACATTGTGTAAGGAAAAAAAGGAATGAAGCAGAGTTACAAGGAGATGAGAAGGAAAGCACATTTTTGGACAAGATTAGGCATATACATCTGAAGGACATGAGTAGCTTGACAGAATGCAACAATAGTATAAATCTTGATATGAACAACACAAAAAATATCATAATTTTTTTGTTGGAGATAAGATGTGGTTTATTTATATTCATGATTAATTTTAAGAATAAATGAATAAACCCAAGCCCTTCAGATATTAACCTTTTGATATCATTAAGTAGGTGAATGAGAATTCCTTCAAGTTGATACTTTCTCCTTATATGTAGATAAGTTGAATGGTGATTGTGGAGTATATGATGTTTTTAAATCCATCTATGATATATGGATATGAGGACAATTAATTTATCTCCACAATCAAAGACTTCGCACCACATAGTCATGAAGAATTGAGGAAGATGCAATTTTGCAGTTGAAGGAAGGGGTAACTCGCAATTTAGTTAATGTACCCTCTTGATGGATGGAAAGAGGGATGAGAATGTTATAGATTACCACTAGGAGGATTACCCTAAATCCAATTACGTTGTTCCTAAGAGGAGTTTCCCCCAGCTGGAATAATAGTTGATGGTAGAAAGTTACTTTCTCCCCCACTGAAAAGTGAGAAAGGGGCAGATCTAGCAGGCATTGATGTATACTAGAAACCACCAATTTTAGTATTGAAACCTATACAGGGACTTTTGCTCGGGGTAGTTCCAAAAAAATAGATGGATCGACTCCCGAAAGAGGGAAAGGATGGGGGAATGTGCCCTCCATTCGAAGCACAAACTTGGAAGGGTGTGGGAGAATGTTAAGCCCTAAATGTTGGCACATCACCCCCTATAAAGTGGCACATTACCCCATATATAGTGGTTCATTACATATTATTGATGTCGTCTTGGCTCTATTAGTGGTTCTATTAGTTTTTATTGTACATCTTTGTCTCCTATACATAGGAAGGAGATCTTTTCATTTTAGTCATCATATTGTGTCTTGTCTTGTCTTGTGTACTCAACACATTTTGTAAGGAGGTTTCCCCCTCAAAGAGGTTGTATATTCATATTTATTCTTATCTATTAAGGTGTGGATTACTCTTTCCTAGTATTTTTATGTTTTTTTTAAGCTATTCTTGGGAATTGGTTGCATAACATTTAGTATCAGAGTTCTTTCCTCAAGATTGATTTATTCAAAATGAGTGATATTGTAATTTTCACTATAATTTTTTTTCAAAAAGGATTAAGAAAGAAATATTAAAAACCGATATTTGTAAAAGGACAAGTTATCTTTGGTCCATTTTTCAGATTGTGAGACATTACAGGTTCAAATATATTATCATTAGAAACTATGGTGGTTTACTAGTCCAAAAACTAGTCTAAAACAAGTGTTCTGGAGAAAATAGTTATATACTAGGCATACGCGATTGAAATTTAGTGAGACTAGTTACATCAGAAAGAGGCCGAACCATAGTATATGTGGTAGAAATTTCAGGCTCGGATCCAAAATATTGGACACATGGAATTCCGTACAAGTTTGATCTTCTAAAAGGACCAAAAATAAATAGTGTTGGGATATTTTCCATATCTTTTTACTCGATCCTTAGAATTAGGTCAAACCTATGGCATTGAATAAAGGAGATATCATGCTACCGCAGGGATAATTTTCAAACTCAGAGGATTCGAAATTGCATATTTATATAAGTTGCAAGGTCGGCTAGACAATTAAGCTCAAAATCAAGCTTTTACAAGGTGTGTATTTTTTAATTTGAATAAATTTTGATTGATAGATCTTCTTGGGGTAATTTAAAAGGTGTGGTGAAGAATATATATCATAAATTTGTTATAAATGCCTCATAAAAAGGGAACCTCTACACCAGACAATTCTACATGGACTTATGATGAAGGTGAAGAAATGCACAAGGACATATCTGATTTACAAGAGAAGACAATCACAAAATATGCACTAGCATCAATCCTAGGAAAAACAAAGGATGAAATGGAAGTGAAAATGGATGCTTTAAAAAAGTACATAGATGATTTGAAGGGTTTGAAAGGGGATATGCAAGATTTGAAAGAAGGGTTGACAAAGTTGCTACAAGAAGGGATTCCTAGAAGTGACAAGATGTCCCGTGAAATTCATGATGAAAACAAAAGGAACAAACATCATGACTTTAGGGACTCTAACTTGGGGATAAAAACCAACTACACCCCAAATATCAATATAAGGAATTTTTATGGCATGGATCCGGTAACATGGATACTACAAATGGAACAGTTCTTTGAGCTACATGAGGTGCAATACACACAAAAGGTGCAAATTGCATATTTATATTTGGAATCTAATCAGTTTGTGTGGTATGATGGCTTTTCTCGCATAAATCACTTGTCACTTGGGAAATTTTTACAGAGGAATTGATAGCACATTATGAGGACACAAAGAGAAATACATTCTTTAGCCAACCGATAAATATCAAACAAAAGGGTTCAGTTGGGGAGCACATTAAGAACTTCCAAATATTTAATATCAAGATCACAGATATTTCGGAGGAGGATTTGACTTATGTCTTCATAGGAAGTTTAAGGATAGAATACAACATGAAGTTCGACTTTGGGAACCTAGGTCCTTGGAGAATACATTTAGGGTGGCAAGAAAATTTGAAAACAAAATTATGGCAACAAGGAAGTCTACCACTTAGAAGGAAGTGTGGTCTTGGATCATAGAAGGAAGTGTGGTCTCAACTCATCCACAACCTAATAGGTTGACACAACAACAATTAGAGGAAAAAATATAAAAATGGATTTGTTATAGTTGTGATAGAAAATACAGAAATGGCCACAAGTGCACTGAGAATAAACTATTTTACATAGACTGTGAAGAAGAGGAAGAAAATGAACAAGAAGCATCAAAAGAAGAGGATTCACACCAGGAACCAACACATAGAAGCAAAGAAATTCATCCCACCATATATTGTAATGCTTTGGAAAAAATTACCACTCCTCAAACTCTCAAGATAGAAGGCTATATCAAGAAGAAAAAGGTAATATTACTAATTGATTATGGCAGTACTAACAATTTTATTCATTGTACAATAGCATGAGCTTTAAATCGCTTTATGTATAGCACCATAGTTTCAGGTGATGGTTGGAGATGGAGGAACTATAAATTTCTAAGTAAAATGCCATAAGATAGATCTCTCGGTGGGATAATATGTCCTAAATAGTCCAATTATTGGAATTCCAATTGGCGGGGATGATGTGGTCCTGGGGGTCCAGTAGATTTTAATTTTCAAGAGATTTTCTAGAAATATTTTTAGGGAGGAAAATAATTTGTGTTAAGAGGTATCAAAAGAATACCTAGTAATATAATCAACTCTAATGGCATGACCAAGCTTTTTCCAAAATCAAAACGGGGTGTAATTGCACAATTTTCCTCACTAGATGTTCAAACGCCTAAATTGTCCATCTCCCTTGATCTGCAATAGATCCTCGACAATCATTCTAAGGTTTTTGAAAATATTCCCACATGTCTCCCACCTACTCAATATCATGATTATGCTATTCACTTACTTTTAGGAAGTGTTTCTCCCAATAACAAGCCTTACAGATATCCTTATGCCCAAAAGAGTGAAATTGAACATATGGTCACAGAAATGTTAGAGGCTAGAATAATTCAACCTATCCAAAGTTCTTACTCTTCTCTAGTCATATCGGTGCCTAAAAAGGATGGTTCATGGAATATTTTTGTAGATTAGAGAGAGATCAAGAAGCTCACTATTAAAGATAAATTCCCCATTCCGGTTATTAATGAATTGTTAGATGCATTACATGGGGCAATTTACTTCACCAATATGGATCTTCACTCAGGCTATCATCATATCAAAATGAGGAAAGATAACCTTCTCAACTCATGAAGGCCATTATGAGTTTTTGGTCATGCCTTTTGTCCTTACAAATGCACCTTCCACGTTTCAAGGTTTGATGAATTCCATCTTCAATCCCTTTCTTCAAAAATTTGTGTTAGAATTCTTTGATGATATATTGATCTATAGTAAATCGTGGGAATCCCATGTTCAACATGTTGATAAGGTGATTACACTATTGGAGGAACAATAAGTATATTCAAAACCCTCCAAATGTTTCTTTGGATTACAGGAGGTGGAATACCTGGGTCATATCGTCTCTCGTGAAGGCATTAAGGTAGACCCTAACAAAATTAAATAAATCCAAGAATGGAAGATCCCTACATCCCTAAAACACCTTAGGGGATTTCTTGGGTTGACGGGATATTATTGCAAGTTTGTTCATAATTATGGGCGAATAACAACACAACATTACTTAAAAAGGATGCATTTTCATGGACTCCAAATGTAACTAAGGCTTTTGAAGAGCTCAAAGAGGCCATGTGCAGAGCTGCAGTATTGGCTACACCTGACTTCATGAAAAAAAAAAATTTGGAATGCGATGCATCAGGGAATGTCATTGGTGGTTTTCTAATGCAAGATGGAAGGCCCCTTGCCTTTGAAATCCAACCAATTAAGGGGAAGAATCTACACAAACCAATTTATGAGAAGGAAATTCTATCAATTCTACATGACCTGAAGCAATGGTGCCCCTACCTCATAGGAATACATTTCAAGGTTAAAACTAATCATGATATCCTTAAACATTTCTTAGAACAAAGGTTATCTTCATAAGAGCAACAAAAATGGGTGACAAAGATGTTGGGCTATGAATTTGAAATCATATACAAAAAGAGGAAGAAAAATGTTGTGGTAGATGCACCATCTAGGAAAGATGAGGATGTTGAATCATTTCTCTCTGCTATCCCCATCATCGAACCATATTGGACAACTGAAGCAAGGGAGGAATGGAGGAATGACGATGAAATGTGGACATTAATTCAAAAGCTACGGTAGGATCCCAGTGGATTTAATACATTTATGTGGAAAATTTATTTTCTATGGTACAAGGATCGCTTATATCTTTCTAAGAGTTCCCAACTCAAGCATAAGGTACTTTTGGAATTCCACTCCTCACCGATAGGAGGGAACTCAAGTTTCTTAAAAACCTACCACAAGGTCAAGAAATATGTTTTTGGGGATGGTATTAAAAGTGATGTTTGAACATCTGTGACAGAATGTCTAGTTTTCCATTAAAATAAAGTGGAAACAATTAAGACCCCAGGTATTCTACAACCACTTTCCATTCCAAGCCAATGGTGGACAAAGGTCTCAATGGATTTTATCACAGGATTACCAAAGTCTAAAGGAAAGAGTGTCATCATTGTGGTTGTTGATAGGCTTACTGAATATGCACACTTTTTTGCACTATCTCATCCTTTCAAAGATAGAACAGTCACCGCTTCTTTTATGGAGACAAGTCAAAAACTACATAGTACTCCAAATACTATAGTAAGTGACAAGGATCCCATTTTCACTGGTAATTTTTGCACTAAATTATTTTATTGTTTGGGTACTCAACTGGCTCATAGCTCATCTTATCATCCTCAATCTGATGGAAAAATGGAGATAGTAAACAAATGTTTGGAAGGATATCTTCGATGTTTTGTATCTGATAAACAAACACAATCGGTCAAGTGGTACCCTTGTAAGAATGGTGGTATAACACTTCCTTCCATATATCCATGAAAATGAGCCCATTTATGGCACTTTATGGCTATAATCCACCATCCCTAACATATTCACTAAGAGACTCATATAAGTTTCAAGCAGTTGAATACCACATGTGTTAAATTTTGAGCATTAATTCACAATACTCTAGGATCTTTACTGAGAGAATAACATGTACAATATATCAATGCATATCAATCATAACAAGCATGTCAATCATCACAAGAAGCAAAAGCATGAGAGACAAGAGACACAGAGTTTCCGTGGGGAAAACCCTAAGGTGAGAAACCCCACAACTTCCTCAGAGATAGATAGAGCAATAGCTCAACCAAAGTACAACCTAAATACATAGAGATAGTCTTCTAGTAGCAGATGATCCTCCTCCTCACTAGTGCGCCACTTTCTGAGTGAAGGAAGAATGAGTTTCCGAGTGATGCAAATAGAGATCTCTCGATCTCTATTTATACTTGTCCTTTTTTCCCAATAACCTTATGGGGCCGACTTGTCTAGCTAGGTACATCAACAATATAATATATAAATCAGGGCTGAACCCACACATGGTGATCTAATAACCCATCGGAAAGTTACCATACTTGCGGCACTTGTCAATACACATGACAACACTTCCGTATAGAGGAATGACACATCTCTATAGGAGTACAATAATATATAAATGAAATACATGGAAGAAATACATTCCGAAGTTACATATACATGAACACTCCCTCTTAACTAGGAAGGTATTTCTCGACACATATCTGCTATCACAAGTCTTCTTCTCTGGATTATCGTCATCAATGCATCGTCCTCAAAACATCGTCATCATCACTGCTGCTGCTATCTCAAACAATATCTGTATCTACTCGTCATAGGAAGTTCTACAGAGGAAATCGTTTTTCATATTGGATGTATGCCCACCACCTGCAGGTCTTCATCATCACTGGCCATACTGTGGAATCCTCAGGACTTATTACATGCGTCACAAAACCTGGCGGTAGCATCCCAAGCTGTTACGAGCACACAGCTCTACCTATCGGATCTCCTAGGATCACATTACATGTGACCCATCACAAAACCTGGTTGAAGCATCCCAGGCTATTATGAGCACACAGTTCTACCTATTGGATCTCTCAGGAGCACATTACATGTCATCTCACCACAAAACCTGGCTGAAGCATCTGAGGCCTTTTTCATCTTGTCCAGATCTCCCAGGAGAAAATTACAGGTGGTCATGGAAAAACCTGGTTGAAGCATCTGAGGCCTTTTTCATCCCGTTCAGATCTCCCGAGAGCAAATTACATGCGATAGGACAAAACCTCACAAGAGCATCTCAGGATGTTATGGGTACACAACTCCGACCTGAAGATCTCCCAGCGCACAAATTACATGTCCTCCCAGAGCAATGTCTCGAAAGAGCATCCCAGGCTGTTACAGGTACACAACTCCGACCTATAGGATCTCCCAGACATGCCCATCTGCACAACCTGATCCACGGCCACAATTTATCATCCTGATACTCACCATACATCATCTTAATGTACACATGATCATCTTGATCATCATCACTGCATCATCCTGATGCATGTCATCTGGAGAAGCTCATCATCCACGATCATCCTGATCATACAATGCATCCACCTAATGCATACGAAGTATCTACCTGATACATATCATCATATATAATGTATCTACCTGATACATACATACATACATGATCCACACAATGTATCCATCAACATACATGATCTTCCTGATCATACGTGATACATATATAGATACATGGTCCAAGCATCCAACATGATGCATACATACATAAATGATCCAACTGATCATATCCAACGTCCAACATGATGTGTACATACATAAATGATCCAACTGATCATATCCAGCATCCAACATGATGCGTACATACATAAATGATCGAACTGATCATACAGAGGAAAAACTAGAACATCATCCTAATGCTCATCATGCAGCGCTTACATCCACAGCCATGTGAAGGATACCCCTTCCACCATGCTAGGAATGGCTACAGCAAATGTCTCTATCACTTCTTCCTCGAAGTGTCGTCGATCCGAAGAACACCAAGCCTCTCTCTGAAGTACTCGAACTTCACTCGAGCTAGTGGCTTTGTCAACACATTTGTAATCTGCTCATCTGTCGCAACATACAAGAGCTTCACTACTCCTCTCTACACCATATCCCTGATATAGTGATATTTGATCTCTATGTGTTTCGACCTATCGTGAAACATTGGGTTCTTAGACAGCTTCACACAACTCTGGTTATCACAAAAGATACCAGTAGCATCCAATGGGAGATCAAATAGCTCAGACAATAGCTTCCAAATCCATACTGCCTCACAACTAGCCGAACATGCTACAACATACTTTGGCTCGGCTGTACTCAGTGCTACATAGGACTGCTTCCTGCTAAACCAAGAGATCACACCTGATCCCTTACTGAAGCAGCACCCATATGTGCTCTTCCTATCTGCAGCACTACCTGCCCAATCTGAATCAACATAACCCTGCAGGTTAAACGTTTGATTTGCTTCATACTTGAGCCCATAATCAACTTCACCCTTCAGGTACCTCAGAATATGATTTACAACAACCAGGTGAACACTTCTTGGATCCATCAGGAACTGGCTCAATGTGTTCACTGCAAAGCAAATATATAGTCTTGTGTTCGTCAGGTACATCAAGGACCCAATCATCTGATGATACATAGAGAGATCAACCGGCTCAGATGAAGCATCACATAGAAGCTTCAGATTCGATGCCATATGTGTGGCCATGGCCTTGCAATCCATCATCCCGAACCTCTTCAGGATATCTACAATATACTTCCCTTGTCCAAGGAAGATCCCATCTGTACTCTGCCACACCTCCATACCTAGGAAATAGTGCATCATCCCTAAGTCCTTCATATCGAACTCGGCAACAAGCTTCCTCTTTGTATCGGCAATCAATCTATCATCTCCTGTTACAAATAGGTCATCCACATACAAGAGTAGAATCACAGGATTCCCTTCCTCAACTTTGTAGTAAAGGTTGGAATCCGCTTTAATCTTGGTAAAGCCCAAACTAGATAGGAAACTATGCATCCTACCATACCAAGTTCTGGGAGCTTGCTTCAAGCCATACAAGGCTTTCTTCAATATGCACACATATGACTCACTGTCATGTGTTTCAAAACCAAGTGGCTGCTCCACATACACTTCCTCTTCAACTACACCATTCAAGAAAGCAGTCTTGACATCCATCTGGTGTATCTTCCATTTCATAGCTGTAGCTAGGGAAAGTATTGTTCTGATGGAAGTGTACCTAGCTATAGGAGCAAAATTTTCTTCATAATCTATTCCCTCTTTCTGAGAGAAGCCACGAGCTATGAATCTTGCCTTGTACTTTTCTATGCTGCCATCTGTAGCATGCTTGATTTTGTAGATCCATTTGGAAGTCACAACAGACTTCCCTTCAAGTCTTGGGACAACATCCCAAACATCATTTTTCATTATTGATTGGTATTCATCGACCATGGAATCCTTCCATTCTTTCTTTTCCGCTGCTTTTTCATAACTGGAAGGTTCTTTGTTCATGATATCACAGAGTAAAGCAACATAGTTGGTATGTGATCTAGTTCCCTTCTTTGCTCTGTGTTCTTCTTCTGGAATTCCAAATCTCTATGCATCTTGAATGAGCTCTCTAGCCCATGCAGGTTTCCTCTTGTGAGAGTTGTCCTCATGTAGTGGATATACAGGTTGTTGTGGATCTTCATTTTCAAGATCAACATCTGGAATTGCTTCAGTCATGGTAGTGTCTTGAAATCTAGTTTCTTTGGGTTCTTCATAATCTTCAACAGGTGTCTTCCTTGATTTGATGAATGCTGAGTTTTCATCAAATTTTACATCCCTACTGACATCAATCTTCTTGAACCCTGGAAAGTATATTCTGTAAGCCTTTGAGCTTTCACTGTAACCCACAAAGATACCCTTCTTTCCTGAAGGATCCAGCTTGGTCCTCTTTTCCTTTGGGACATGTGTATACACTAGACAACCAAATATTCTGAGATGGCTGACCTCAGGCTCCTTACTAGAGAAGACCTCTTCTGGTGTCTTGTTGTCCAATATCTTGTGGGGTGTTATGTTCTGCACATATACAACTATCCTAGCTGCTTCTGCCCATAGATGCATAGGTAGCTCCTGGTCATGCAACATTGCCCTTGCTGCTTCCATAATTGTTCGATTCTTTCTTTTTGCAACTCCATTCTGTTGTGGATTTTAAGGAGCAGTCAACTCCCTCTTAATCCCTGAATCACTACATAACTTCTTGAACTCACTTGAAGTGAATTCTCCACCATTGTCGGATCTAAATGTCTTGATATTCTTATCAGTTTGGTTTTCCATCAAGGTTTTGAATTCCTTCAACTTATTAAACACTTCATCTTTGTTCTTCAAGAAGTTGACCCAAGTCTTCCTGGAGAAGTCATCAATGAAAGAGACATAGTAAACATACCCACTCAAGGAACTGGATGACGTCAGACCACATACATCAGAGTGGATAATTTCCAAGATACCTTTTTCTTTGCTTGTATTGCTTGGGAAATCCTTCTTAATGCTCTTACCTTTTGCACATCCTTTGCAAACACCTTCATGTTTGGTCTTGATTTCAGGAAGACCCTCTACATCCTTGCTTGCAATTGGACGTGCCCTATAGTCCATATAAGCAAGTATTCTATGCCAAAGTTCACTTGGCTCCATGGATTCATGCACCATGGCCTGTTCAGGTTGTCCCTTTAGATTATGCAATCCTCCCTCTTGCTCTCCAATCTCTACTGCATCATCAATAGTTTTACCTTTTGGCCACATTAGGACTTGGCCATCCACAAATGCAACCCTCATACCTTTTGCATCCAATGTGGATATGGATAGTAGATTCTTCTTGAGCCCAGGTACATACAAAACATCTTTCATCTTCAAAGACTTCCCAGAGTCTAGATTGTAGGAGGCCTCACCACTTCTTTTGATAGGGTATTGGTAGTCATCCCCAAGTTTCACCTTGTGGGGTGACTCATGTTCAGATAGATTAGGAAAGGATTCTTTAAACCGAGTCATGTGTTTTGAAGCCCCACTGTCAATAAGCCAATCATTACAACCATGAGAGATAGTACATGTGAGAGTAGAGATTAGAACATACTCTTCTTCGCTTGATGAGTTATCATCATCACTTTCTGCTCTAGCCTTCTTCTTGGGAGGTTCATCATCCTTGGTAGCATGAGCATGATACCTTCTTTTTATACCCTTCTTCTTCTTGTTGAAGCTATTGTTGTCCTTCTTGTTCTTGGGACAATTTATGGCAATATGTCCTTTTTCATTACAAGTGAAGCATATTCTTCTTTCTTTATAGTGATGTGAATATTTCTTGGAGTGAGATGGCTCTCGCTTGGACTTCCCTTTCTTGGTGTGAGTTGTGAGAGCCTGATCTTCATTCCCCATCTTTTCTTATCGTGCCACAAGGATTGCTTCTTCTTGTGAGAATTCTTCGCGTAGTCTACTGAAGGGTACCAGCTTCTTTCTTGCACATATTCCTTGAATAAAGGAGTCCCATGACCTAGGTAGGCCATTGAGAGTGGTCATGAAAACTTCACCATTCTCCACCATTTCATCCACTGCTTCTAGTTGTTCCTTGATCTGGGAGACCCTAGAAAAATAAGATTGAATGGATTCTCCATTCTGAAGTTTTACCCCTTTCAATTGGTTCCGCAGAGTCATCTTCCGATTTATGTTCTTCCCTTCGAATAGCTTGGATAGTGAATCAAACATCTCTTTGGGTGTCTTCAGAGATGACACATGGGGGATGAGATGGTCCTTGATAGAATCAACAATGATTCTCTTTTCCTTGACCAAGTTCTTCTTATGCAATATCTTAGCTTCTTCATCCTCTGGCATAGGGATGTCTTCTTTTACATATGATTCCAACTCATTCTCTTATGGGATTAACCTAATCCTATACTTCCAGGCTCGGAATTATCAGCACCTTCAAGCTTATCCTCAAGCTTGGTGTGGTGAGACATCAATAGTACTTCAAATGGAAATAGAAAAGATTTAGGTCTTACCACTTGATTTGCTGAAAAATGGATCTGGTCCCAGACTAGGGTTTGTTGGAAAAAACCTAAAAATTCAAAATATGAATTTTAACTTTCTGAAAGGGTAGAAAGATGCGCCTTGATGAGGTGATCAGCCTGGTGTATTCAGAATTTGAGATCTGCAAAGCTTCACCCTTCAGAAATGCTTTTTTGTCTTTTAGGTTCACTAAGGAGGACCCTGAATTAGGGTTTGAGTTTCCCGGAGACCTACCCAGCCAAAAATCTCCATCCAAATCTCTAAACTTCAATGTTTGCAAGGAGCTTCCAGCTATGTCTTCAGATTCCAGAAATTCCTATTTTTGTGGAAACCCTAATTTTTAGGGCCAAATCTAAAAATGCTCAGAATTGAATTCTGACTGGATAGATAGATTCTCCTTGATGAGTAGAGTCAATATACTATATTGCTTTTCCAAAATCTGTGGTGAGAAACCCAATAAACAAGAAACCCCGGTTTCTGTCACTACACATTGTTTTCTTCTCAGGTTAGCTCTGATACCATGTTAAATTTTGAGCATTAATTCACAATACTCTAGGATCTTTACTGAGAGAATAACATGTACAGTATATCAATTCATATCAATCATAACAAGCATTTCAATCATCACAAGAAGCAAAAGCATGAGAGACAAGAGACATAGAGTTTCCATGGGGAAAGCCCTAAGGTGAAAAACCCCACAACTTCCTTAGAGATAGATAGAGAAATAGCTCAACCAAACTACAACCAGAATACACAGAGATAGTCTCCCAGTAGCAGATGATCCTCCTCCTCACTAGTGTGCCACTTTCTGAGTGAAGGAAGAATGAGTTTCCGAGTGATGCAAATAGAGATCTCCCGATCTCTATTTATACTTGTCCTGTTTTCCCAATAACCTTATGGGGCCGACTTGTCTAGCTAGGTAAATCAACCATATAATATATAAATCAGGGCCGACCCCACACATGGTGGTCTAATAACCCATTGGCAAGTTACCATACTTGCGACACTTGTCAATACACATGACGACACTTCCATATAGAGGAACGACACATCTCTATAGGAGTACAATAATATATAAATGAAATACATGGAAGAAATACATTCTGAAGTTACATATACATCAACAACATGGAGCATCATCAACAAGTTCTTCAACTCTTAAAGGAAAACCTAACTTTGGCATAGAATCAAATGAAACAACAAGCAAATCAACATCGTAGTGAACAAAACTTTGATGTGGGGGATTGGGTGTTTTTAAGACTACAACCATACAAACAAGTGTCCCTGAAGAACACCAACAAGGATAGTAAATTATTGCCTAAATAATATGGTCCCTATAAGGTGCAACAAAATATTGGTAGTATGGCCTACAAATTGGAACTTCCTGCATGTTCACGAGTCCACCCCATTTTCCATGTTTCATGTTTAAAGAATGTAATTGGTGACAATCTACCAGTTCAAATGATATTACCAAAACTTGACAAGGAATGAAAAATCATCTTGGAACCTGAAGCAATCATTGAAACAAGAATCAGATAGCTTCGGAATCAACCCATTCCAGAGTATCTCATTAAATGGAAGAGCCTACCCACAAAAGATTCAACATGGGAAGCTGAATTCTTTATAAAGCAGCATCCAAAACTACTTCAGCGTTGAGGAAAACACTTTTTGAAGGGAAGGGGAAGGTTAAGCCCTAAATGTTGACACATCACCCACTATAAACTGGCGCATTACCCCCTATATTGTGGTGCATTAAATATTGTTGATCTAGGTTTGGGTCTAATATTAATGGGTCTATTAGTTGTTATTGTACACCTTTGTCTCCTATATATAAGAAGGAGATATTTTCATTTCAGTCATCATATTGTGTCTTGTCTTGTCTTGTGTACTCAACACAATGTGTAGGGAGGTTTCCCCCTCAAAGAGGCTAGATATTCATCTTCATTCTTCTCTATTAATGCATGGTTTACTCTTTTCTAGTCTTTTTATGTTCTTTTTATGCTATTTCTTGGAATTGCTTGCATAACAGAGAATGACTAAAACCAATGGAAGGATTTTGGAATAAGGGGTTGGTTGTATAAAGAACACCATGCATCCCTAATGCAAGTGTTATCACTCAGATTTTACCCTTTGGTTGTGGAAGGATAAAACTAAGGTAACTGTTTCAAACCAACCTTTAGGAGGGAAATTAGCCTTTTTCCCTACCAGAGAGGGCTCTCCCAAAATATGTAAATGGCTAAAGATAATAACTGGGGGTTTTTTCAAAATAAGTACGTGGTTGAAATTCACACAAGATTCATCGGACATGGAGTCAAAAATATGAAATCTATAGACCAGCATATAAACAACAATAAATATTTTCACAGAGGCAAGGTAGTTGTCACATTACAGTCAAATCATTTTTGAAGGTGATTTAGAAAGAAACATATATAGTCCATCGATAATGGGGCACAAATTTTCAGATGAATCACTAGTACAAAATGAGAGATAAGTGACTAGGCGACTAAAAAAGTTAGTCACCACTATTTTTTCAAGGGATAAACGACTAAAATTGACCAATTTTAAATAAGCCAACTAAAAATGACTAAGATAAATGACTAATTTAGTCGTGGGATAAAATATATGACTAGATAACAAGTGACTAAATAAAAATGACTAACATAAATGACTAATTTAGTCATAGGAATATAAATATGACTAGCTAACAATGATTCATGTGAATTAATCGTTTATGTTAGTCATTTTTAGTTGTGTCACACTAACAATGGAAAATTACAATTTTGATAATGAATCTGTACAGTATTTTACTAAATTTTAACAATGCTGATGGATTTAGAGATCTTACTATTGTGGTCATGGTCCATGTGTGTGGTCTCAAACCACCATATTGGCCCTCCATAGGGGATATTTGGCCTGGAAGTGGGATGTGGTGCTCATTTTGAAGTTTAGAACACTAGATATGGTTTCAAACACCACAGGAAAATGATCTAAAATTCTAGTATGATCAACCCAGGTCTTGTAATTGACATTGTCCAAGAATGCTAGCAATTGACTTGGCACTTTCATATTTTTGAGGGGGATTTACCCAAATCGGTGTGGCCTTAATGAATTCACTATGAGCGTGATCCGAAAATGACAAGATATTTATAACCAATATTTGCATGTGAAAGTTTGAATGCATAAATCCATTAAAAAGGCTTTAAATGATCAAATTAAAGAGCATAATTGAAGCACATAAAACACATAAAGTGATGAAAACCATGAAATTTGTAGACAAGAGCTGATAACAAAGTTCACCCTCCTTGGGCTATGTCTTCGGGCCAATTATAATGAGAAGGCCAATCGTATTTAGTCTTCAAAGTATACAAATATGAGTTTCTGTAAACACTACCTTTTTCTGTCAATCAAACTTAGAAATAGACTACACCACTGCATTCCTCTCGAAATTCTGACAAACATGAGTATAAAGTTGACCATATGTGCCTGAGGCCTCCTTTGGCACGAAAAATGAGACAAACTTCCTACAAATATGACAAAAGAGTACGACCTGTACGAATCCACCTAAGGATCCATGCCCATTAATGCCCTCTGCACCTCGAGATCTATTCATGTACCCATCTTGTAATCTGTGCAACCTGTGCATTGTTTGAACTCCAAACTTGACCGTGGCTTGGCAATTTCATGGCTTTTTATATTGTTTTTGGCGCAACAATGTTAAAAGGATTTCACTCCAATTATCAAGCAACGGTGGGGAGGTGCCCCAGTGGTAAAGTGTAGGATTATTTGGGGAGAAGTCTCGGTGTCAAACCCCCGGGCCTCTCCTCCCTCCACGTGCATTTGGATGGTGGCATACACATTGTGTTAACACGTTATTATATGGTTGAAATGTGGCGCGTTTATATTAAGGTTTGTTGTATGGTTTTTTATATAGTTCGGTGGTATGGCTCCACGTTGAAATATTTGGATAGGGTTCCACCACTTATGGTTTACCATATGGTTATAATATATAGTTTCAAATGGGGGCCTCGATGTTGGCATAGGGTCACTACTACATGATAGGGTGGATTAAGAAAATTATTTGAGACAATACTATACTTTTGTTTCAAACTTTCTTCTTACCTTTTTATTATTATTAAAACCACTTATTTTTTATTTTTTCATTTATTTTTATTAAAGTTTTATTTGAGAAAACGGAATTTTGTGTGTCACGAGATGTAAAAAAATGACCTCTGACAATTTATCTATTAGAGGTCTATCTTTCCAGCAGACGAGATTGCTCATGGCCATTCACACCTGCCTGCACAGTGGACAATACTGCAAGTGGACTGATAAAAATCATCGGCCCGATTGCATCCTGGAATTAGCAAATATACTTACCTTGGCCTTCGTAGTAGAATTTTACAACCACTTGCATCATTTAAGGGTCCCATGACAGGAAGGGGGATTAGGGTCTTTCTGAAAGAAATTTGTCTTCCCCATATTTTACCCTTTCTGACAATGAAAGATAACAGAGGTGGAGGAGGAAGAAAATCCCAAGGGATTTCCTAATAGATGGAACAAAAAAAGAGAATAATAAGGGAGAAACCGCTCAAGGAGGATGGAATCAAGAATGTGGACACGGAAATATATTGTTCGAATATCCATGAGGATGGATTCTCTCACACTCCTTAAGACTTGTACTCAACCCCCATGCTCTCATAACCACGTGAGGTGAACTTCCCCACCAACCACCTCATGCATTCAATGATTAATGGTTGGGGATTTTCATTTATCACATGGTCAAAAGAAGAAGGTCAAAATACTTAGACAATTTAGGAAGGTCCCGTTTCCTCTTCCCTTCTAGTAGTGGACTCATAGTCCCTCTCTTGGTCTTCCACAACTAGCTTTGGACCTTTTATATTAATTTTCAAAATAATATTTACATTTCTTTGAGAATATCATGGTAAGTCTACCTCATGGTACATAGAAAACATATTTATAAAAAATGCATGCCTAGACATTCATTAGTTAGGTCCTAGCCTTGAGCTCTGCACTAGGATTCATACTTGCATTTACATCATTTGCAAACTAGGTTATTTATATAACTTGACTCCTATCATTATATCTACCTATTTACAATTAAATCCAAAACATCCAAAGGGTCAAAACTAAGACAATACATAAGCATAATATGAATCCTTAATCTCTTACTTGTACAAACAAGTCATTTTCAAATTCTTTGAACTTTTTACCAAAATTATTTCCAGAAATCTACTACTTCTAACATCATCAATCCTATTCTAACTGAAAACCTCACACAACACTAGTGAATTCTCCTAGTAAAAATAACATGTAGTTGTTCCTAGGGTGAACTAATCTCCTACTCATTTGATCTCTCATATCTGTTCTAACTTCCATGCTAGTGATTTTTGGCTTCAACAAGTCTACCTCCAACACTCAAGCACAACACAAATTCCAATGCACCTAAAGCTTCTTCTCCTAAGAGCACCACTCCTCCTTTTGGATCAACCTCTACACTAGCAACTATTGGAAGCTCATTTCCCCCATTGGTTGCTATGTTCCTCTAACCATGTTCATAAAAATCCCACCTAAGTTGTTCCAAAACTTGTTACTTGATCTTCCTTCGCTTTCCTACCTTTTCTTTCTAGCCATTGGTGTGGTTCACTACATTGTTGCGTCAACTCTCTTAACCTCTCTAACTATGAATCAATTCCTTTGCAATACTACCTCAAGAATGCTTCCTTTTGAGTGCTTATTTCTCTTATGCACTTTATGTCACTCTTCATGTTCAATGATGCACTGCTCAATACACTCATCATGAACATTCTTCTCACTCCCTACTTTATCTATTCTCCTCTATTACTCTACCATTTTTCCTTCAACAACTCAACTAATGTTTCATTCACCCATCAAGATACACCCCCATGAGCACGATGTTTATGTTTCCATATTGTTGGTGTTAAGGGGTAGCACACCAAGAACATTTGGATCCACAAATGAATCTCCCTAATGAACCCCATTTCAGGTCCTTTACAATTTTTTATGCACTTTTGAAAAACACTTTAAGCTTAAAAAAAATCTCACTAGCAATGCTCTATAGTACCCCTTTACATGACTTCCTAAATATGCCCATTACCAAGTTAAATATGCCTAACATTTATATATCTTGAAATTATTTTTATGACATACATACTTCTATAAATCCATAATTACAAACTCTATAACATACCCTTCTAACACAAAACACATACAACCTTGTGCTCAAATCATTGAGTATTTCCCATAAGGCAACAACACACATAATCTTTCCATAACTCTTCACACTCTTGGTTCAATTTGAGTTGATGGGAAGATTAAAGTGTTGCCCCCATTCATGAAGGTGATATTGCATAGTCATTTTCCTATGAGTGAAAGGGTTTTAGCTCCCATATGGCTTAGATCCAAGGTTATGTGAAAATAAATTTCAGTTTAATTCTATTTCCTAGTGTATAGTGAGGTGAGAAGTTTTTAACGGTCTGGATTTTGTTTGCACACCCATCGCAATCTGGACCATTGATCTTGCCCGAGCTTTAATACATCCACATGTTTACAACCCTCACTTCACTTACCGGTTCACTATAGTCGACCTGGTTCGTGCATGGGTTTGGTGGGGTTCGTTTGTGAAGCCGGAACAACTGTAGAGGCAGCCACTGATCGAGGTACTGAATGTTTTAGTTCCGTTTAGATTGGCTCACCTACTGTCTGTGTTAGGACTGTGCAAATTTTTGTTTGGGCGGTTGTAAGTAATGTATGTCATTAATTGTTTTCTGGGTTTAAGGTTTTATGATATAGTTTCATCTTGCCAGTTATTTGAGGTTTATGCTGTAATCTTATTGTTGAATCGTTGTATGCATGGATTTTCGCTACTGCTATTCCTGTGAACTTTGAGGGTTTTAAAAGTTATTTTTCAACAAAAATAAAAGTGCTAGGGCTTTACCTAAAATACCCTTTGTTGGTATCGAAATTTTCCCCATTAAAATTTGTTTTTGATCCTAGCAGCATGCATGTGCATGTGAAAGTACCCAAATGCCATGAGTTCAAGGAAGATGACTACTGGAAAGCAGAGATTCCTCCAAATTGCAAGCGACCTGCAGAAAATGATCGAGCTTCTCTTGAGAATTTCATTTGGCAAAAGTATGAGGCAATGTTAACTAATGGAGAAATTGGTGGCTCTGTTTTGCGTGAAGATGGCTTCCAAATGCAACAACAAAAGATCTCCATTGGACATCAAGCCAAGGACGTGAAAACATGCAGATCACTCTCAAATGTTCACGACAACAGGTCTAGAGTTTTAGAAGATTTGTATTTTGACATGGTCCAACAAGAATTTTTGGAATTATCTATCTGTGGCCTTTCAATCAAGAAGCAAAAAGGAGATGGTCAGTTACTATTTCAATGTGTTTGTGCTGCGTTGACAGGCCATTCAGAATAGGTTAGACCCAAATAACATTGACAGTGATGATGATGAAGCAGACTGTACAAAACACTGAAATTGGAGTAAGTGAGAGACTTTTGATGACCGAGGATGATGATGATTCAATCGATGGATCTGACACTACCGATGGTGATGAATTGAAGGTAAATCAAATTCAGATTTGAGGCACGAGGGAAGCTTATGAAAAGCATCTAGATAACTAATTCCAGATTTTGAAGGGATTGAGTATGAACTGGTAGAGTATTTCTTAGTCAAACATATCAAGGATAAATATCAAGATTTGACGAATCAAAACTAACATTTTGCGAGTAGTTAAGCAGTCAGGTGTCAAAGCATTTCAATATTTTGGGAAAATACTATCAGTCAAAGAGTTTGTTCCATATTTTTGGGCATAAGTTCGATCAAGCATTCCAAATCAGATTTGTTTTATTCCTGGTAGTTTGCAACAATTTGTGATGGTACTCTTCTATAAAATCTAATGACTGACATGTAATGAGGGGTGAGTTTAGTCTAAGAAGCTTGAAGGAGCTAAAGGGAATCAAAAGCATGTATGAGTTTTATAAGCCAGAAGGCATTCTGTGATGTAAATATTTCATACTTTGAAGATTCCAGAGAACTATCTTATCAGATTGTAACTTCTGATTTTCCATTTGAGTTTTCCATTCTGCTTGAATAAATTTTGACATTGAGTATCAATGGCTAGTCATAAATAATAGTTTCATGATTAGTGATGTTTTTGTTGTGAATGCATGTTATTTGTGAGCTTTTTTAACTTTGTATTCTACTACTACTGATTACATGTTACTGAAGATTACTTTAACATGGAGACCTATTTGGTAGTGTTAAAGTTGAAAGAGATGAAAATTATGTTTTAAATTATCTCATTTAGTTACTGCTATACTATTTTGCTTCAGTACTAGTTTGTTATATTTAATTTTGCATTAAAGTATATGAAATTTTGATTTCTCTGCATCAAATGTTAACCTAACCCAAAATTTAACACTATGGCCTCCCTATTGGCAACATGTTTTGGGTGGATGGTTCAACTGATTGAGCTGACCCCTAAGGGCTTGGCTAAAGAGGGACTTCTTAGAACATTCGAGAATATAATGATGTTGTGCATACATGTTAGGGTTAACCTTGACTCGGGATTGAGTCAAAGTTGGTTAGGTCTAGCACATGTTTTTGGGCACATGGTTTCTTGTAGCCCATGGTATTGCATGTAAGGAAGCCTTTATAAGGCTTGAGGAGGCTCCATTGTAAAGTGGCCTGGAGGTGAGCGAGTGAGCTCACTTGGCCCGGCTTGGCCGGTTTAGGTCAAGGGTAATGAAGATCTTCATTGGGTGCTGGTGTTTTCCCCATATGGGGTTTCCAAGAAATTGTGTGTCTATTATTTCATTGCTTGTTTCAATTTGTTTCTCTCGCAAGTTATTATGTGTATGCTTGTTAACCTAAGAAGTGGTATCAGAGCCATGGTGTTTGGAGTCCCATCCCGCGGGGCTCCAGTGAGAAGCTGAAGGGAAGCAACCGAAAAGAAAAACCCCAGCCATCAGGGAGCCAACGTGAAGTCCGAGAGAGGGCCACAGCGTGGAAGGGCCGCTGAGCCCGACTGCCCTCATGGAAGCCTGCTATGTGGAAAGCTAGCCCATGAGCGTGAGAGATCTTGAATTCTGCAGAGCCGGATGGTGGAGAACCACCGCTCGTGGAGGAGTTCGAGAGGCTGTGCGTGAGCAGAGGTAGCCGGTTGTCAAGAAAGGGACGCAAAAGATCGGCCAGACCAGCTGCCGTTGTGAAGCCTGATCCACGTCTTCCATAGGAAGAGGTGAACCCTGATCCGTGCGTGATGTGGGGAGAAAGCCACCCAGCCATCAGGGAGCCGAAGGTGAAGCCGCCTGCCCTGGAGAGCCGCCGGCAGAGAGGAGCCAAGCCAATCCAGTGGAAGAACCGGCTGCCGATGTTTTTCTATGTGAAGGTGTAAAGAAGGTTGCGATCTCGTGGATGACAAACTGTTCGTTGCGTCAAGATCTCATCCTAGTGGTCAAAGAGAGGCGTCAGCAAGCATAGTGGAGTCGCCAATGGAAGAAGATCAGATTTGGCACTGTCAAGGGAGACACTCGTGAATTTGTAGACCACGTGAGAAAGGAAGGAGTCGCCCTACGTTTTTTGTGAAGGCATATCTGAGCAAAGGAGTCGCGTCCAAGTGAGAAGCTGTTAATTAAATGAGCCATTTATCCGTTGCCCAACTGCGTGTGAGAAAATCCGCATGTAGATCGGAAGAAGACACTCGTTGCTGTAGCCAGAAAAGAAGAGATATCGTGTCAAATAAACCCTTCGATGTCGAAAATTCCTTCGAAATGCATTGAGGAAGGTGGCATCAAAGTTTTTCAGCAATTTGGTGGTGGCTACATTGTTCAATTATAATCTTAAAATAGCGCAGAGACGGTGTGGTTGTAGATGTGGACAATTGTGTTGGGTCCATTCACTTGTGGAACAATGCTGAAGAGAAGATCCACCTGCGAGATATCTGTGCCAGGATAGCGATCATGTTAAAAGGGTTCCTGCAACCAAAAGTAAGAAATGTCTGTGTGAATATTTTATGCTAAGCATGGGTATGTGAAATAATGGTTAATGGTTTTAAATCATGGTCAAGAATGTGGGGCATGGCATATGATAAGTATGGCAAGCACTTAGGTGTAAAGTGGTGATATGAAAATTTGTACATGAGAAATGGAAAGGCAAAGAAAACAAGCATGGCAAGAATGCAAGGCAGGACGAGCACGAAAGCGAGCATGGAAAAGCAAGAGGATGAAGCAATGGATGGTGATGGTGTAGTCACCATGAAGACACATGAAAAAAAAATAAAAATTTAATGGAACAGTTTGCATGTAAAAGGGCATATGGCTGTAAGACCTGGTAAGGCATGCATACCCGTGGTAACTCACCGGTAAATTCGGGAGAAAGACCTAGGTGATAGGGGGGTGTATGTGAGATTCCTCGGTTAAAAATTTGAGGGGGGTTGGTGTTTACTCCAAGTCAAGTTTAAAGGGGGGATTGTTAGGGTTAACCTTGACTCGGGATTGAGTCAAAGTTGGTTAGGTCTAGCACATGTTTTTGGGCACATGGTTTCTTGTAGCCCATGGTATTGCCCCATGGTATTGCATGTAAGGAATCCTTTATAAGGCTTGAGGAGGCTCCATTGTAAAGTGTCCTGGAGGTGAGCGGGTGAGCTCACTTGGCCCGGCTTGGCTGGTTTAGGTCAAGGGTAATGAAGATCTTCATTGGGTGCTGGTGTTTTCCCCGTATGGGGTTTCCAAGAAATTGTGTGTCTATTATTTCATTGCTTGTTTCAGTTTGTTTCTCTCGCAAGTTATTATGTGTATGCTTGTATAACCTAACAATACATACTTGATCTTTTATACAAATATCCTATCTCTTTCTTGATCCACTACTTGTCTTCTGATGTGAATGGTTGTCTTTTGGTTAATTTCTTGATTGTGCTTGCATCGATACTAATCCCACTATTCTTTAGAATAGGCAAGTGAATGCCTTTAACTACTTGTGTATTTCTTTGCAGACAATAATGCATTCAACTTCTTGGAATTTACTTCACCTAGTTTAGACATTTTCCCTCAAAGTCCCATGTTCTAAGCATGAATGGTTATTCCTTTTGACCAACCAATGGTCCTATTTTGATCACGGTGGATAATCCATGTTTGAATTGTCAGGTTGCAGATGAGCTTGTAGCCGAATATGCAAATCTGGACAACACTCTTGTTTCACCAAACCAGGTAGATGCCTTGTTCATAATTCATTTGCTTTATTTTTTATATTGGAATACTCCTTTGGAATGTGGACAAGCTTAACTTTTAAATTAGATTCTGGATAACTTCCACAAATAGCACGATTTCTTCTTTGAGATACACTCCTTTTGAGAGATGTGCAGCAACAATATGATGAAAAGAACATTCGGAAAAGGGTTTATGATGCACTGAATGTACTTATGGCAATGGAAATAATTTCAAAGGAGAAAAAAGAAATCCAGTGGAAGGGGTTGCCTAAGACAAGTATAAATGATGCTGAACAGCTTAAGATCCATCCTAATTTCTGTAATATCGCTCTATTTTACTTCATTTCATCCATTTAATGCACTTATGCATTTCATACATGTAATTCACTTATGGTGATGACATGATGGAGGAGGCAAGATAAATTCAATGGGAATGATATTTTAGTCCAATCTTGTATACTATTTAAGAGCTTGAGTACATTGTATCTTCAGAATGTTTTTAAAATATCACCATCAATGTGTACTCTAGAGAGTATTTAATTATACAAAGATGTTTACAGGCTGAGAAATTGCTCTTCAAAAGTAGGATCGAGAAGAAGGAATCATATTTTTAGGAACTTAAAGAACAGGTAAATCCCAAAGCTAGGATATATTTAGCAAACATTCCCTTGAGTTTCTCTGCAGTTAAGAAGTCTCTTATTTAATCCCTTTGATAAATTGAAACAAAAGTAAATTAAGCTTAGGCATAGGCACAGGGAATTCATTTTTTTAATTTCATTCACTTTCTTTATTGGTTGCTTCTAAAATTAATGTTTTGTTGTCTCTATTTTCTACTTGTTTTCAAGGAATATATGATATTGCCTATCTATTATGCTCTTTTGAGAAGTGGGCTTAGAGATTTTACTGTTTACCCAGCTCTAGTTATTTGGTGATTAATGCATAGTTATTTTTGTTCAAAGCTTTTAGGGCTTCAAAATATGGTGAAACGAAATGAGCATATGTATAGTTCAGGAAATACTCCATCTGGGGGAGTATCATTACCCTTCATATTGGTCCAGGTATTTTATATTCTAAATTCGTTTTGAAATAAAGTATTTTAGGCACTCCAATTGTTTGGAGAACATTTTTTTTCCACTTGTATCAGTAGTCTGCTTGATACTTTAAATGCTGAGTGACGCTTTCCCATAAGTCCTCTTTCAATGTATACATATTTCAATCAAGTTCATCTAACTACACCTTTTTTCATCCTGAGGACGAATATGTGAATTTATGTATAAGAAGATAAGATAATTTTATTGTGTATAAAACATCCTAAGGACAAATATGTGAACTTATGTATAATAAGATAAGATAATTTTATTGTGTATAAAACAGTACTTCGTGTGTTTAACACAATTATATAGTGAATAAACTCTACAAGGTGCATTAATGTCCTGTGAAGTTATACAGCTAGGGGATAATAAAACATATTATTAGGGGTGTAAGTTTTATTACTTCCCTTGATCTTTCTTATGAAGGTTACAATTTGCTGAAACTTAATATGCATTGTAATCAATTTAAGGTAACAGTGGTCAATGTTGTTTCATCTTAGTATTGTTTTTTACGTCTTTCACCCAACTGTTAAATTAGGCTTGCTCTGGTAGTGTTATCACTTGTAGCTGTATTTCAAGTGTCATGGAGAATAAGAGATTCAAGTCCCCGATAATTGATAATCCACATCATGATGGGTTCAATTCGGGGCCAAGGAGCTACTTCATTCCCAAGGTCAAATTAAGAAAGTTTGATGGAACATATGTGTTTACGTGTGTGTTGGAGAAAACTCACTATGGCTTCGGGTAGACCAAAACAGATAGCTGACTACCAAAAATCAACTCAATTCCCAATGCTATGCTATATAATGACAATGCTAAGATAATGAATAATATAACCAACCTCAATCCAAATGTTTGATGTAGATCCCCTGTTGGAGCTTTTCAACTTGTGCACTTGAATTTGCAAATTAGTCTTGACAGCCAATATACAACTAGTACATATAATATATAAATGGCTTTAACATCATCAATAGCAATGGACCATGATATAACAAGTAAATGCAACCTAATGTAAGATAAACAACATTTACAACATTAATGGACGAGAATATGAGTATTTCTATTAATAAACAAGAAGAAGTACAATGTGATACGACCTCTTTCTGGCAACTAATCTGAACCAAGATCTGGATCAATCCACTTGCACCTCCACCACTTCAATCCTCCATGAATGGGAAACTCAAACTAGAATAGGAGTTTGGAAAGTGAACATAAAGGGTTCATAACTACAAGGATCAATGAGTGTAGACTCAAGATAGCGCAAAAATCCACTAGAGTTCTCTTGCTCTTCTTTCTCCTCCCGTCCATAAGCCATATGTGCTCAATATATAGTCCTCTCAAAGGTAAGTGAAAGGACACATCGAGGCATTTCTTGGGCAGATGGAGAGTCAAAGGTCACCCAATGACCGCTTTTTGGGAGTAAAAAGTAATAAACTAGTGATTTTTACCATTTTACATGATACCCGTGGGCTATAGTGATTCAACTCGCCGGTACGCCCGCTGTAATGATGTAACAAGCGTACAAGGGAAAAATAGTGTCTAAAGGATATAAAAAGGTTTTGAGTCATTGGAATGGATCCTCTAGGCCAAAGAGTGTTGATTCTCACAAGGTGGAAGATTACGTTGTAACAGATGCCCTTTAATGTGTGAGGTGAGAGACTGATGCTACGATGGCCGAAATACATTATAAATCTCAAAAGTGGAGTGATGGAAACACAAGTGGAAAGAGAAGCTCACTCGTCATAATACAATAGTATCCCTGAATATATGTCGGTATAGTCTAACAGTCTGATACAATGGCCATGAATAGACAGTACATAGTGAATACATGTCATAAGTGATCATAGCCATGATCCCTCTACAGTGAGATATGGTCTCCTGCTGAAAAGGAAACAACTAGTGCAAACTGGAGGTACAAACTGCTGATATCTGAGAGGTGATATCTCAGATGTAAATTCATAATCATAAGTAGCATACTAAATGCCACGCTCGCCTGGGGTCTTCTACAAAAGTCTTCGACGATGTAAGTCCGATCAAGTGAATAAAAGAGTTGAAGTCGAACCTGATGTGACATCGTCTGATTATCGGTCAATGATGTATACTGTTAACAGATGCGAGATAACCCACCAATAATGAAAATTGGCATCAAGGAATAGAGTACAATCATCAGAGTGCGAATAGATGTCTTGAAGTCGAACACTAGGATGAATCCATCGATCAGGGGACATTGATGTATTCCCAAAACTGTCGATGGCAAGAGAACTTGCCACTAATGACTGCAAGCCTCAAGGTACTCAACCGAACTCTAAGCCTCAAGTTTCGGAATAAATGGGTTGAAGTCGACGGAACGAGACTCGCTGGAAGGAGGGCATTAAGGCATCCCCCATCAACCAACACAAGGTACCAGCTACGCTGAAAGATTTGGAAGAACTCAAGTGAAATGGACTAACTCAATAAGGATGGCTGACATGCAATAGTCAAGAGATCTGAGGAGTGGCCGACTCTAGTTTCAGGACTTCGTTTGAACAAGAGCATGAGTAGATTGATAGACTCATGCATCACAGCATTACAAAGGGCTCCATAATGACTGGAAGCTTAACCAATCGGTGGAGTAAACTGAGAAACAAGTATAGCTCCTAAGATCCAACTATAGTCCCGACTCATAATGTATGGAGTAGAATGAATGCTCTGTTTAAAGGCGACACAGTAGCTACCAACAACAAGCAGTAACCATAATCCCGTGCGGCTTTTTGGAATATTGATTTTTTTGGTCTTTTTCATATTTGGTGAAAGCTTGAAAAAGAATAAAATTGCTTATAGTACAACAAGTGAGGGAACGAGTGTCAAATAGCGAGTAGAGTAGTCCCAAGCTGTGGAACATACCTATGATCAACGCAAGGAAGCATGTGCAGGATGTGGACACTCGGGGGAATGTTCCCTCAGGGTAAAGGGTCATCAAGCCGCAAAAGATAAATTAAGGCTCTACTTGGCTTGGAAGGTGCTCAGGCACATGGCTAATAAGTGAGTAAGCGAGAGCCGAAACAAAGCTCAAGCGACAAGAAGGATAATGCAATGCAATCACAACTCGACATAAAAGGGGAGTCCTTTTTCGTAAAGTTAGTCTCCTCACCCGAAAAAGTGTAAAATAATGAGAAGAACTCTTCTAATCACGTATGACTAGAGTATAGCTTTTTCGTAATTAATCCACAAAGGTCCGGAAAAGGGGTAAACTTATACCTAAGTGGATGTCGCTTTTAATCCTTTAACGAGTCTGAAATGACAAGCATGCTCAACAAACTTGTTTTATTTGAAAAAGTCTAACAAGGGCTTAAAAAAGACTTTATAAAAATCTTTTCCGTAAAGGTTTAACGAGCACGGAAAAGTTAACTTGTGACCTTCTTACTATTTTTAATGAGCTCAAAGGAGAGATGGAAGAATGCTCATAATGGGAGCATATGAGTGTCAGGGGCATGCGAGACTAGTTCCAAGCACATGGAACAAAGCTATCCATAATGCAAGGAACATGAGCAAGATAAGGACGCTCAGGAGTGTCTGCGAATTCGGATGGCAAAAGGTTCAAATGCATCATAACAACAGGGAGGGATAAACCTATATGCAAGGTTCCGAATATGCCTGCCATGACCAAAGCAAATGTTGAAAAGGACTAGTAAACAAGTATAAGTCCAGCTAAGACTCCTGTCTCCAAGAAACATAAGTACCAACATCATCTCTAAAACGTACGTAAAGAAAAATCTGATACAGGTCACTGTGGTAGAAAACATTTCAAATTCACTATTATCACACTCAGACATAATGCACGGAGAGCTAACCACTGAAGGTGCCATAGTACCAGCACCCGAGGGACCAAAATGATCAACTTCAGAATGAAGAGAAAAGCTGAAGGACGTGGAAGAATCTGCAGTGGAAAATTCATCATCATGGGAGTTGGAAATTCTAGAAGTAGAATCGAACTCATCAGGATCATTGATTTGCAGATCTATAGGAGAGTCTAAAGACTCATCACTAGGGAGATAAGACTTTAATGTCAAACCGGGGCTAGACAAAACTATGCCTGGATCAAAATGTATGGCAGATTGTATTTTAGACTCATCTTGTTCAATAAGATCAAGGGGAGGAGGGGAATGAGATCTATGATAAAGATAACCCCCACGGCTTGTCATCACCACTCATGGCCTCAATAAAAACTTCATCTGAAGGTAAAATACCATCGAGGTAATCATGTGATCAAGATGGGTCGACTGCACACGTGGACAGCATAATGGGATCTTCTTCCCCTGTCTGTGAAGAAGAGAGATCCGACTCTGAAGTGGTTTGTTGAATATGATGAGCAAGCTTGACAGCAGATAGTGGCATAGACATCCTGACGTGCGCAATGTATCTAGACATAGAACTCTTGGACGGTAAAGTCCATGGATCATCAAAATATGAAGTTCGAAATGGTACATTATGCAAAAGAGGAGACGCATTGTCGGAAATGGTTCTAATAAAATTAACGGGTGCAGGGAAATCATAAGATCCCATCAATAAAGGGTACATACCAACACCCATGTTCCTAGTTGTCGGCTAAGAATGTGTAACCTGCGGGACTATGGATCCCGTGGATGCTGTGGAAGAGGAATTAATGAAATCCAGCTAATCAATGGTCACAATCTTGCCTTCGTGAGGAAAGCAAATAAATCTGAATACAGTAGACGCGACAGCCTTCATAGCGTACATCCAATTCTGACCCTATAAAAGGTTGTATTTGATGGGCGCATCAACCACCTCGACTTCAATAGGAACAGATTTACCTCCCAAGCAGACAACAAGGGAAGGGATAATTCCATGTGGCTTAAATGACCAACCGTTGAATGCAGTGAGCGTGGTTCTAGACGTGAGTAGAGGAGGAGAGCCTAGAGCTTTCGAACAAGTTAATGACATTACTGATGCGGAGGCACCTTCGTCAACCATTGTACGTTTGAAAAAATTTTGAAGGCATGCCACCTGGATTTGAAAAGCCACGTGGTAGGGTAAGCAAGGTTGGACATCAGTAGTGTCAAAATTGATAGCAGTGGGACTTCCCCCATCCTGAACTCCTAATGCACTCGAAAGGGCATGCTTCTGAGAAGGACAGGCTTGCAAGACTTCAAGAGCCGACATGGCACACGGAGTTTGGCCCAAATATTCCACAATTGAGTAGTTATGGGTGGCTCAAGCATTAGGATTATGCGTAGAGCACTTGAGAACACCTTTTGATATCCACGACATATTAGAGGGCTTCTCGATATGCAAGGAATTGTCAGGAGGAGGGGGAGGCTCACTCCCCATATTGGGTTGTGGTGCATCATAATCGCATTGACGAGTGGCAACAGTAACCTCTGACTAAACCATGTTCACACATCCAAAACCACCAGTATTGGAAGAAGACGTTGCTGTCTAAGTAGGTCCATAACCATCAGTGGGAGCATGCGAAGCCATGTTTTGGTGATCAGGTAGGGGATCCTTCAACACAGCTGGGCTTTGTGCCAAATGATTCGATGCTTCTTCAATTCGAGGACATAAGTGAGTAAGATGGTCTTCCCCACAAAGCTTTCAAGAAAACTTCACCTTACGCCTAGGTTTATGCTCCTCACCAGCATTCCCCCCTTCCCGGGGAGGGTTGGCATTATCCTTGTGGGGGGGTATTGCGATTGCTATTGTTATTCCCATTGTTTCCACCCTTATGATTGTCTCTCCCCTTTTTCTTACCACCAGGTTGCTGGTTACCTGATTGGTTCATCGTTTGCACATTGTGTACATCGGACGATGGGGTGGAAGTGGACAAGGTGTGAACTTGTCCGGGAGGAGACTGGTTTAGCGACAAATTTTGTATTTGATTAGCTACCAAATCTACAGGGAGAGTGCTTGTGGATCCTACGATGCCATCGACATGCGATCCAGGAACTAACCGAGGCTCATGACGTGTACACGGTGCGTCAGTAATAATGTCATACAAAATGCCATACTGAGAGTATAATAAGTCTAGCTGCTGGACTTTCAAGATGGCTTGTTTCTCAGTCACAATGTTGGACATTGAAACATCCTTAGCAATGTATGGGAGTAGAGACATAAGGAACCATTCCAACAGGAACTCTGGAGGAATGTTGGCTTTCACCAACCTCTTCCGCCAATGCCACTCTTGAACGTGGTCAGAAATATGTGTGGCCTTATTTTGATGGAAGGTAGATAAAAGTTCAGTACCAGTATCATAGCGAACCGGCAACTAGAAATGATCCAAGAAAACCAAAGCGATCTCATTAAAACTCCTATAAGTGTTTCCAGGAAACTCTGTAAAATTAGTCACAGCAGATCTAATGAACAAGTAAATTAATCATAATAGATGAAACTCAGAAAAATGGTGTAAAACTGTGCAAAACATGCATCGGTGCTCAATATCCCAATGAGGGTGAATAATTACAATACAATACAGTAACAATGAATGAGCAATTCGAATTGACTAAGGAGGTCATTTGAATTACTGAATGGTGTAGCTTGGCTCCAACTACGAGTCCTCATCATCAATCGGTGGTGGTCATCAATGCACAAGAACCAGTCATCCGGGTGTCAATCTGAGTCTAACTGAGTGTAACAAGTGTAACTGAAGTGTGTAGCACTGATTAAGGGAAGGAGGCTTAGTGGAGGGTGCATGGGAGACTTAACTAACGTCATAACAAGTCATCTAGTCAATCTGGAGGTCCAACGGAGTGAATGGTCAACCAGGAGTGAAACTAGCCTCAAATCAAGGAGAATCGGAGTTAACTGAGTGTAACCAAAGTGGTAGGTGAAGAAGTGCGCCCTTCTTTGGCAGTAGGTGAAAAGTGGGCACCTTCCTGACTAGGAGGGCTGAAAGTCTGATTTAAGAAGCTCCCTGGTGCTAGAATGAAGTGGCTAAGGTGCTAGAGGCATCAACCTGGTGACTGGGATGCATGCAAACCCTAGAATTTGCATGCAAACCCTAATTGCATGCAAGGTCTTGAAAATGATGATGTGGATATCCGAACACCCCCCCTCAAGCTAGACTATGATGTGCAAAAAATAATGTGGGGCCCTGGTAACTAAGACCAAAGGTCACCCCAATACAATAATCCAAAAAACAAATGTTGAAAATAAGCTAAGTGAGGAAAGAGGGAAAACCCAGTGGGAAGAAATCCCCCCCTCAAGCTAAGAACATAATAATGGATCAATCTGTCTCCAATATGATGGAAATCATCCCCAACAGTGAACGAAGGTAAGACAACTTCTTCTCAGTGAAGCTCTTGGTGAATATGTCTGCAATTTGCTTATCAGTAGGGAAATATTGTAGAATGATGGTGAGATCATGCACCAACTGTCGAATGTAGTGCATATGAATCTCAATGTGTTTGGTCCTCTGCCGCTGAACTAGATCTGTGGAGATCTTGATAGCACTTTGATTGTCAGAGAAGAGGACATTCGAAGTAGTGCCACCTAAACCAAACTCAGAAAGAATACCCTGCAACCAAACTGCCTGAATGCAGGCATTGACTGCCCCTCGATACTCTGCCTCTGCTGAAGAAAGTGCAATGGCTTCCTACTTTTTGCTTGACCAGAAA
Organism: Larix kaempferi; assembly: GCA_027924585.1. NCBI lineage: Eukaryota > Viridiplantae > Streptophyta > Pinopsida > Pinales > Pinaceae > Larix > Larix kaempferi. The sequence continues at coordinate 6,750,385 of BSBM01000307.1, read as the reverse complement.
ATAGGCCCATGTCCAATCATGAAAACATAACCAGAAGTGGACTTCCGATCTATGCTATCACCTGCCCAATTTGAATTAGTAAAACCAATGAAATCAAGCTCAAAATCTGCAGCATAATGTATGCCAAAATGTTTCGTACCTTGCACATACTGTAATATCCGCTTCGCTGCCCTCCAATGAAGCTCATGGGGCTGCTACATATACCTTGACATGACACTCACGTCATATGAAATATCAGGCCTTGAGTGTGTCAAGTAAATTAGTGAACCAATCAACTGTCGATAGATACTGTAATCTACAAGTGGTGTAGAATTTCCCTCCTCAAGACTGATTCCTGAGAGGAATGGGAATCGGGCTGCCTTACATTCAGCCATATTGAACTTCAATAACAGGTTGGAAGCATATTTTTACTGAGATATATTGATCCCATCAAAATTTTGAGCTATCTCCAAGCCCAAAAGGTGACTCAGCAAGCCCAAATCGCTCATGTCAAAAGCTATATTTAAGGCAGTTTTTAGCTTGTTTATTGAAGTAAGAGTGCTACCAATAATGAGAATATTATCAACATAAATTACAATAACCAACAAATTACCTTTAACTTGCTGAAGATACACATTTGGATAATATTTGCATCTTTTGAAATTCTGAGAAAGAAGGAAGGAGTCCATCTTTGCATATCAAGCTCTTGGGGCCTGTTTTAACCCATACAAAGATTTCTTCAATTTGCAAACTAATTATGGATCTGATGTGTAGCCTTTTGGCTGCTGCATATATACCTCTTCAGCAAGGTCTCCATGTAGAAAATCACTCTTCACATCCATGTGGTGCACTTCCCAGTGCTTGGATGCAGAAATTGCCAAAACAAGGCGGATGGAATCCATCTTTGCAACCAATGCAAAGATCTCAGTGTAGTCCACTCCTTGGACTTGGGAGAAACATTTTTACACCAACCTTGCTTTGTATTTTTTGATAGATCCATCAACAACAACTTTCGTGTGGTAGACCCATTTACATTTGACTAATTTTCTTCCAGGTGGAAAAGAAACTAGCTCCCATGTATTGTTCTTTTGAAGAGAACTGTACTCTTCATCCATAGCACTTTGACATCTCAGATATCGGTGGGCATGATATTCTATTGTGGGATCTGAACCAGTCATCAAATAACAAATCTCAGGAAGTAATGGATTAGAAATAGAAAGAGCCATACCTTCTCTTTGAAAGTCTGCTCTTGTTCGTCTCGGATCAGCAGGATTTCCAAGGTTCGAACCAACAGATTGAAGAGTGTTTTGGGCCCACTTTGGTAACGGAGGAGGATCATAATGGTCGGATTCCGAACCTGATATGTCATGATCATCATTTATAAAATATCAGAAATATCGGAACTCATACCTTAATTATCGCTGCACAAATCTTCTTCTGGTGAAGGCGAGGAAACGGCAGTTTCTTCCTCAACTAGTTGCAAATCTTGTAGCAGTTCTTCAAATTGCACACTGCACTCTATGAATATCTTTTTGGATATGATATCCATGAGTTTATATGCTTTTGATTATTCCCCATATCCTATCAGTATGCACTCAATACTTTGTGGATCCAAAGCTCGTCTCTTCTTGGAAGGAATTCTAGCCCATGTAGTAGAGCCAAAAACTCTCAAATTTGACACATCCGGTTTGTGACCAAAGAATGCTTCGAAAGGAGTCATACCTTTCACGGATGAATGTGGAACTCAGTTATGAATGTATGTAGCAACATTGATTGCTTCATCCCAAATATTTGCATCCAAACCTTTTGATTCAATCATGCAAGTAGCCATCTCTTTCAGTGACCGATTTTTCCTTTCCGCTACACCATTCTGTTGGGGTGTGTAGGGAACTGTATGTTGGATCTGAATTCCGCTTTGGGCACAAAGTTGCAGCAACTCAGCCTTGATATATTCTCCACCATTATCAAATCTAAGAGCTTTGATCTTTCTCTCAGTGGTGGTCTCAACAGAAGCGTTAAAATCCTTGAATTTTCCAAGCACTTCTGACTTGTTTTTGAGAAAAAATACCCATGTAAAGCGGGAAAAATCATCAATAAATGTCAAAACATACCTTGAACCATTTAATGACATATTGGGAAGCGGACAAATGATATCAAAATGTATTAGCCCCAAAACTGTAGAGTCTCTGCTAGCTTTGCTGCGGTCGAACCTGTGCTCAGGGTGCTTCCCAATAATGCAACCAGTGCATATTCCCTTCGAGGAACAGAGTTTTGGAAGACCATCTACCATGGATTTGTTTGATAACTGTTGAGATATTGTAACTTCAAAGAATATTATATTTGTATTTTATTATTCCAGAGATGATTCATTCCTCCGTGAAGATCTTATTGTATATCCGGAGATGTTTATTCCTCCGTCGGAATGTGGTAACTTGGGTTATTAGACTTCCTTAGTGGGGGTCAACCCTAAATGTGTTATGTGGGTCAAAGGGTTATTAGACCACCCTAGAGGGGTCGGCCCAGTCAGTTGTAGTGGGGTATTTAACCCATTGGTTAAATATGAGCCTACGTGTTCTTGTGTAAAAGACAAGTCGGAGTAGTGTATAAATAGAGGAGGTGTATTCCTCATTTGACATACACTCACTCACTAGAGAGAGGCGCACTTGTGGAGGAGAGGTCTGCTATGGTGGAGGAGGAGATAATGTCTTTGGTTTGCATCTTTGTATATTGCTGGTCATCTATATTGAGGAAGCTTTACTGGGTTTTCTACCCCATGAGGGTTTCCCAGGATAAATCTGTGTCTCTTGTGTTTATGCTATGCTTGTTGTTTCTTCAGTGATCCTGTATATGCTATTATTGTGAAATGGAATGTAATGCTGCTATTTTCTGTCTTAGAATATTAAATCTTAACATGGTATCAGCGCTAACCTGAAGGAAGACAAGGTATGGCACTTACGAAACTTGCTTTACTTACGACAATTTGAAGGTCAGGGTTTTATATAGCAAAAACCAGTCATCGTGGAACTTTCACTATAAATACATTTTGGAAAAGGATCAGGATCTGAAACCTTTACAGGTCGTATATAACGTCTCCAGGTATCTTGTGTCCAAAGGGCACCCTCAGATTCGTTGTACTTTGTAAGTTATGATCAGTACAAGTTAGGGTTTCTGCCTCTTCCAGATCTCAGTCAAAATCAGGTGACCTAGGAAAAAAGGTCATAACTTGGGCTAGGAAGCTCCAAATGAAATTTTGTAAAAAGTGACAGGTAGTACATAGACTGTACTATCTCACAAAACCTTTGATAGAGGCCGAAGCTGAACCAGTGACACGTGGAATTCCGTACAAGTTTGCTCTCCGATTTTATCCCATAAACAGGTCACGTTGCGACATTTGGCATAACTCTCTCTCAGAAAATCTAATTGAGGTCAGACCTATCAAGATGGAAAGATAACAGGGCGAGCTATCTCAGGAAAATGTTTCAGAGGCTGAATTTCAAATAGTGACACGTGGTACGCCGTACAAGTTCGCTCTCCTGTATTATCCCAAAACACGTCACGTTGCGACATTTGGTATAACTCTCTCTCAGAAAATCCAATTGAGGTCAGACCTGTCAGGATGGAAAGATGACAGGTTAGGCTACTGCAGAAAACGTTTTCAAACCCTGTGGAGCAAAATTTTTGGAGTTATAGCAGAAACAATCAGGTACATATTTCTGCCAAATCAGAATTATTTTTGGAGCACCTTTATTCATGGCTTCCGGAATTTAGGGTTTCAGAGAAAGTTAGAATTTTTGGAATCGGAATCCACGGCTGAATGCTACTCAGGAAAATCAAAATTTAGAGACCAAGATTGAATTTTTTGGTTGGGTAGAAGACCGGGCTTGATCAAACCCTAGCTTGGGATTTTGATCGGAAAGATGAAAATTAGGGCTTCAACAAAAGTTGGAATTTTTGAAGTCTATAACCACGACTGGAAGCTCCTTCGAAAAATAAGAGTTTAGAGCCTTGGATCAAACCTTTTGATTGAGAAGAAGGGTGGGATTCATCAAACCCTAGTTCGGGATCCTGTCCAGAAGATCCAGAAGTTTCAAAGGCAATTTTGAGGTGTCAAATTTTGGAATTGAAGTATGCTAGTTTGATCAACTCAGCAAGACACATCCTTCCATTCATTCGGAAGTGTGAAAGTCAAAGATTGAATTTTTAGGGTTTCTCTAGGAAACCCTAATCAAGCTCCAGATCAAGTTTCAAGGGGAGTTGAGGCTAAGGCCTTACATAAGAAGACTACAAGAAGTCTCGACAGGTATGACTTAAGGAGGTTCAGGTATGTCTTGAAATCTGATTCTTGATTAAGTTCATGATGTGTTTGTCTTCATATTATTTATTAGTACAATCTTGATTAATGTTAGAATTGTCTTATCACCCTAGTAACAGTATGAATGCATGTGAATGATCGAAGACATTCATTGATTAGGGCTATATGATTGTACTAATGCATTATGGTGTTGTGTGAGGTTGATGTTGTCTGCTAACAAGATTCAGGTACATCACGAAAGAAAAATCAAGTTCCACATGAAGACAAAGACTCATCCATAATCTTTGTCCTACTTACAAGGTATGTATGACTTTGATATATTATGCGTAACCTATGAGACATTCAGGTTCTAGCTCAGGATCTCTAAATCATTGAAGAGATTGTTTAGGTATGTTGTACATAACTAAGCAAGTATACTAATCCAGGTATGTTTTCCTATGTCAAGTTAGAATCTTACCTTGTGTTAGGATCCCTTAAATAAGTATACTTGGTATGATTGGTTATGCTTATTCATAAAGTCAATAATCAAGGGTTTATATCTCTTATCTTGATGATTTAATTAACCAGAAAAGTACTATGATCAAACAAGAAGAAGACTTCCTTGAAACCCTGAATACTAATGATCATGACTATACATATTCAAGATTATTTAGAATTAGAATGTTTTGAGAATATACTAATGAATGTATGTTTGTGTATGAGATCATGAGGATGACACTAGTGCACATTTGAGCATGCACAATGGTACAGAATGAATAGAAGTTCAAAAGACATATAGAAGATCAAGCGGGAGGCAACCACACAAACATAAAAGATAGGTATTTGAGTTGTTATTTGAAATAATAAACGATATTGCTTGTATGCATATTTGTATTCCTAGACATATCATGCTGAGTGTAAACATTCTTAGAGCATTGAACAGTATTCTACTAATATGCATATGATTGGTAAGTTGGACAAACATTCCATTGTTGCTTGTCTAGAATGAAACCTCTTTGCTGACATGCTGAGAGCTGTGCACACTCTCGATAGTATGTTCTGGTAGAGATGGAAGGCATCTAGATAGCCATTGTATGCATACAGGATATGGGAAAGTGTTCTGCCAAAGTATTAGTCAAGATAGTTGCATAACTATGAAAATGATATCTGTATGCATAATAGGTTATCATGTCAACGTGATTTGATGATTATGAAGTATTACTAATCATATACTTAATTTTGATTTGTAGGAAAGATCATGATGAATGATGAACACTGAACAAGCGATGGATGTTCAACAAGAAGATTCACAAAAAAAACAAAATATAGAAGGCTCATGGATAGAAGATTCTCTTAGAAAGAGGAAGAGAATCATGACAAGATGTTTGCTCCAAGTGGATAGATAAGGCCATTCTCTTAATGGTGTAACTAAAGAAGAAGTGTGAATTAGGTTCTGTATGGGTACCCAAGATCAATAGTCAATTGATGAGCTTAATGATCATCATGGGTGATATGGATCACAACCTTTGCTACAAGGTTGAATATGGTTTCTATACACAGATGAACTGGATGCAAGAAGGAACTCACCACAGAGTTCGAATGATGTTGAGGCTTATATCAGTAGAACCATTTGACGAGATGGCTGCAGAAATAAAAATGAAAGATCTTAGTTTGATGCATTACTTCCTAGTTTTTGGAAGTATGGAAAGGCTCAGAAGGAATTGTTCTCAACCAGGGAAAGTATGATGAGAAATATTAGAAGGACTTGAGCTGTTGGAATGGCCACTCTTATGGATTCCAACTTGAAGCTGTTAGGGGATGACTCATCAGAGTTAGTGGATATAACTCTGTACAGTCAAATTATTGGGTGATTGATGTATCTAACATATACTAGGTTAGATATATGCTTTGTTGTGAACACCTTGAGTCAGTATCTAGTGGAAACTAGATGTGTTCACCTGATAGTTGCAAAGCATGTGATGAGGCACCTAAAGGATACGATAGGCTTTGATCTATGCTATCTTGGAGATCATGACTTCAGATGGCTACTCAGATGCTAATTGGGCAGAAAGTGTATCAGATAGGAAGAACACATCAAGAGGATGTTATTGTCTGGGATTAGCCATGATCTCGTGGTTTAGCTGGAAGCAGTCTAGTGTGGCTCTCAGCACAAGCAGAATATATGGCTGCTTGCTCTGCTAGTTGTGAAGAAGTTTGGCTTCAGGATTGTTTGACTTAGAGATAGAACCAACTGTGATCCTATGTGACAAATAGAGTTGTATCAAGATGACATAGAATCCAGTGTTCCATGATAAGTCAAAGAACATAGGGATCTAACAAGATATGACGCAGAAAGGAACTATAAAGTTTGAATTTGTAACAGGTTACCGATGTACTAACCAAACCTCTACCTCAAGTGAAGAAGTTACCAACATACTAACCAAACCTCTGTCTCGAATGAAATTTGAATACTTTCGAGACAAGCTTGGTGTAGTTCAAAAGGACCCTCCTTGAAAGGGGGAGTAGTATAGTCACTGATGATGAGATTGTCTCATCGAACAACAAGGTCGATGATGAGGTAACCTGTTCTCTACACCTAGATACTTAGAAATATTTAGATTTAGGACTCTTATGCTTAGAATACTTAGTTTTACTTACACATGATTTTGATGTTAGATGTATTAGTAAGAATACATGCTTTTGATGATAGATGTATTGATGAGAATACATGTGAGGATTGCATCATCCTTGAACACATGTTCTAAAGTGAGCCATAGACAGGTGTCTCCGAGAAAGAATAGGGATTGTATCATCCTTGAACACTTGTTCTAAAGTGAGCCGTAGACAGGGGTCTTCGAGAAAGAAGAGGGATTGTATCATTCTTGAACACTTGTTCTAAAGTGAGCCGTAGACAGGTGTCTCCAAGAAATAAGAGGGATTGTATCATCCCTGGAATTCAGTCCCTGAATTGATCCGTAGAAGTATGGTCTCCGAAAATGAAGTCCTTAGTGGACAAGTAGGGATTGTATCATCCCTGGACTTCGGTCCCTGAATTGATCCGTAGACGTATGGTCTCTGAGAATGAGGTCCACAGTGGACAGATGGGGATTGTATCATCCCCAGTCCTTGGTCCCTGAATTGATCCGTAGACGTATGGTCTTCGAGAATAAAGTGATGGGGATTGCATTATCCCGGAACCACTAGTTCAAAATGTACGTGATGGGGATTGCATCATCCCGGAACCACTAGTTCAAAATGTACGTGATGGAGATTGTATCATCCCCGGACTTTGGTCCCTGAATTGATCCATAGACGTATGGTCTTCAAGAAGAGGGGATTGTATCATCCCCAGACTTTGGTCCCTAAATTGATCCGTAGACGTATGGTCTCCGAGAAGTGGGGATTGTATCATCCCCGGACTTTGGTCCCTGAATTGATCCGTAGACATATGGTCTCCGAGAAGTGGGGATTGTATCATCCCCAGAATTTGGTCCCTGAATTGATCCGTAGACGTATGGTCTCTGAGAAGTGGGGATTGTATCATCCCCGGACTTTGGTCCCTGAATTGATCCGTAGACGTATGGTCTCCGAGAAGTGGGGATTGTATCATCCCCGGATTTTGGTCCCTGAATTGATCCGTAGACGTATGGTCTCCGAGAAGTGGGGATTGTATCATCCCCGAACTTTGGTCCCTGAATTGATCCGTAGACGTATGGTCTCCGAGAAGTGGGGATTGTATCATCCTCGGACTTCGGTCCCTGAATTGACCCGTAGACATATGTCTCCGAGAAAGTGATTCTTTGATGATGTGGTTACTTGTATCGGTATGGATACTTGTATCAATGATGTGGTTACTTGTATTAGTATGGATACTTGTATTGATGATGTGGTTACTTGTATCGATATGGATACTTGTATTGATGATGTGGTTACTTGTATCGGTATGGATACTTGTACTAATGATGTGGATACTTGTATCGGTATGGATACTTGTATTGATGATGTGGTTACTTGTATCGGTATGGATACTTGTATTGATGATGTGGTTACTTGTATCGGTATGGATACTTGTATTGATGATGTGTATACTTGTATTGGTATGAATACTTATACTAATGATGTGGATACTTGTATTGGTATGGATGCTTGTATTGATGACGATGCTGATGATCGTGTGATGATGATGCTGATGATCATATGATGATGATGCTGATGATCATGTGATGACGATATTGATGATCGTGTGATGACGATGCTGATGATCGTATGATGACGATGCTGATGATCGTGTGATAACGATGCTGATTATCATGAGGATCCAGATGATGATATTGTTGTAGCTGTTCAAGTGCTACAGAAGATAAAGACTCAGTGCTGAAGATGTTGATGTTCCAATATTGAAGATGTTCCAGTAACTGCTTGAGTTACTGATGATGTTGAGAAAGCTTCCAATGATTTATAGATGTATCATGTATGATGTTGATGACTCCTTGCTCGGGCAGATGCTGTTATAATATCCTTCTCGTTAAGGGGGATTGTTGAGATATTGTAACTTCAAAGAATATTATATTTGTATTTTATTATTCCGGAGATGTTTATTCCTCCGTCGGAATGTGGTAACTTGGGTTATTAGACTTCCCTAGTGGGGGTCGGCCCTATATGTGTTATGTGGGTCAAAGGGTTGTTTAACCACCGTAGAGGGGTCGGCCTAGTCAGTTGTAGTGGGGTATTTAACCCATTGGTTAAATACGAGCCTACGTGTTCTTGTGTAAAAGACAAGTCAGAGTAGTGTATAAATAGAGGAGGTGTATTCCTCATTTGACATACACTCACTCACTTGAGAGAGGTGAACTTGTGGAGGAGAGGTCTGCTATGGTGGAGGAGGAGATCATGTCTTTGGTTTGCATCTTTGTATATTGCTAGTCATCTATATTGAGGAAGCTTTACTGGTTTTTCTACCCCATGAGGGTTTCCCAGGATAAATCTGTGTCTCTTGTGTTTATGCTATGCTTGTTGTTTCTTCAGTGATCCTGTATATGCTATTATTGTGAAATGGAATGTAATGCTGCTATTTTCTGTCTTAGCATATTAAATATTAACAATAACAACAGCAAATACTTATAATTAAGATGTCCAAATATTTCATGCCAAATCCTACTAACCTCATTACCATGTGTGCGAAGAGCAGTGGGCTTTGCAAACGGAATAAAGTGTGAAAACTCATAGCACTTTGCAGTGTGGTTCGCCTTTCCGACTGCAATAAGTCTTCCACTTTTGATATCAGAAATTTCAACTATATTAGGGCTAAATGTAACTTGCTTCAGTTCACCAGTGTGTGTCATTTGATACAAAGAAAGAATATTTGAAGCCAAGGAAGGCACATAGAGAACATTCTGAAAGCTTCAATGATCAACATGGATTGTACCTTTTCCCTTTGAAGAAATTTTTGAGTCATCTCCCAAATGGATGGGGATGGATCTGTTTGGATCGAATGAAGAAAAAGAATCAATATTTGCAGCCATATGATTCGAGGCACCCGAATCTATCAAAAGAGTAGTGGGATTCGAAACAGTTTCCATGAGTGCTTGTCCTCTTTCATGATCATCATTCCTATCCTTCTTCCTTGCACTGTCAGGAAGAGTTATGTTATTCTTTTCCAAAAGGAGGGCCATTTGATCTATATTCTTCTTCATGCATGAAATTTTGGGATGAAAGCCATGGTTGCAATAAGTACATTTAGATTTTTCCTTACCCTCTTTACCCTTTTGCTTGAACTTTGAACTGGATGGTGCATCCGTCTGCTTGCCTTTCTCTCTTTGCTTGTGAGGTTCAAATTTGGGCTTCTCTTTCTTTTGCTTTCCTTTACCATTCGAATTCTTGGGTCCTTGAACAAATAGGGATGAATATTTGGAGTTTATGGACCCCATTTGAATCAACTTATCATGCTCTTTTGTGATAGACTCAATGAAGGCATTCAAGGTAGGCATCTTCCAATTCGGGGTAGTTAGCTTACCGGAATTGAAAGTAGAGACAAATACCGAATAGTATTTACCAAGCTTGGTGAGAATAGAGAGGATCAATTGCTTATCCTCTTTGATAACTCCACTGTTCTTCAACCGCAATGTCAAGTGCTTGAATTTTGTGAAAAACTCATTGATGGTCTCGAAATTCTCAGGACTAAGAGCAATCAATTCATTCTCTAATTGAAAAGCCCTAAGCTCGTCCTGCTTGCCAAATAATGTTTCAAGTTGCTCCCATATAGATTTTGGAGTCTTCAATCTACTGATATGGAAGTGAAGATCTTTGGAGATGGCGAGACAAAGAAAATGTGCTTGGCTCCAATTCGAGGCTAATGGTGACTCTATAATATCCTTTTGAATGTAACATGATCTCCATATCTTCTTTCCAATCAAAATAATTGAAAGGGGTGAGGATAGGCTTTGAAGAAGAGTATTCCATTGCTAGGAGCGAGTGCACTTTGATGTAGAAAGACTTGCCAAAGCAAGATAGTGAATGCAATTGGAAGAGACAATAACCTGCAAATCACAATGAAAACAATCACTGTAAGGTCAAACAATCCACCCTTTTAGAGTTGCATCACACCTGGGATTGGAGATCAAACAATGTTGAATGGGTCCAATGTATCAAATCCAGGATTTATGTGGAAACTCAAGCTTCTAGAGTGGTATTCGAAGTATTTTTAAGCTTTGCATGCACAGGAGTGAATGCTCTTGAGATCTTTCATGCCAAAACTTTTGTAATTTTGAGTAAATTCACTCAAATCTCCTTGTAGAACACATGTATAAAAGAAATCTTGTCCCTACAATGGCTCTGATACCATCTAAATTAGTCACAGCAGATCTAATGAAAAAGTAAATCAATCACAATAGATGAAACTAAAAAAAATGGTGTAAAACTGTGCAAAACATGCATCAGTGCTCAATATCCCAATGAGGGTGAATAATTACAATACAATACAGTAACAATGACTGAGCAATTCAAATTGACTAAGGAGGTCATTCGAATTACTGAATGTTGTAGCTTGGCTCCAACTAGGATTCCTCATCATCAATCGGTGGTGGTCATAAATGCACAAGAACCAGTCATCCAGGTCTCAATCTGAGTCTAATTGAGTGTAACAAGTGTAACTGAAGTGTGTAGCATTGATTAAGGGAAGGAGGCTCAGTGGAGGGTGCATGGGAGGCTTAAATGAATTTAGAACAAGTCATCTAGTCAATCTGGAGGTCCAATGGAGTGAAACAGTCAGTCGGGAGTGAAACTAGCCTCAAATCAAAGAGAATCAGAGCTAACTGAGTGTAACTGAAGTGGAACTGAAGTGGTAGGTGAAGAAGTGCGCCCTTCTCTGGAAGTAGGTGAGAAGTGGGTTCCTTCCTGACTAGGAGGGATGAAAGTCTGATGTAAGAAGCTCCCAGGTGCTAGAAGGAAGTGGGTAAGGTGTTGGAGGCATCAACCTGGTGATTGGGATGCATGCAAAATGCATGCAAACCCTAGAATTTGCATGCAAACCCTAATTGCATGCAAGGTCCTGAAAATGATGATGTGGATATCCGAACAAACTCGACGTACCACTTCGCGATTACCCCCATGAGGGTGCGTTGAAATAGTCGCAATCTAATGGAATCGTGATTCAATGAGTTACAGGAACACCAAAGGTTAAATGTTGTGACATGATCACCCGGGTCCTCACCACCTTTCCCTTCAAACTTAGGAATGTTCGAAGGGAGCTTGGTAGGGACCGGAGGCCAACTAGAGTCGTGACACACCGGATCATTCCTGAGCTTCGAAAGATCCAGAAGATTTAAGCGTGCAAGGAACGGGAGCTAAGGCTGGAAAGCTTGATTATAAGCCCCCATAAAAGGTTGGTTGATGGAACCGAATTATAAGATGGACCAAAAGCCTGACCATGAGGATTAAACTACTAATAATGAGGACCTAACGGACCATAAGCTTTCCCATGTCCATGATAACCTCCTCCTACCTGACCCATTTGGGAGTAAGCAGGTATGTTCATGTTTTGGGCAGCATATTGGGGTGGGTTGTATTGGTGGCCAGCACCCACTGTGTTGTAGTAAGAGTTTCCACCATAAGTATGGGGCATATACGTACTATTCATAGTGGGAACCGAGTTGTAATGACCATAATGGTGTGGTATGTTCCCACCCCTAGCATTAGGATCATCTTGAGTAGTCATGTGGTGACCATAAGCATGAGATGTATTGCCAGCCCCAACATTGGTGTTACTAGTAGAAGGGATGGTGGCGTTATGTCCATGTGGATAGGATACATTCCCACCTCCTACATTGGCATTACTAGTGGCGACAGTGGACGCAAAAGTATGCGGTATATGTCCACCCCCATGGTTAGGAGGAGCATTAACATTTGCGAAAGTAGTCCTGGGTTGACGAGTAGCGGCATGTGTATTAGGTGGTGGATGGTGAGTCATGTTTCGAATAGCGTTCCTATTAGGTTGGGCAGTCCTAGGAGGTGGTATTCTTCCAACATTAGCATTGTTAGGAGGAATTCGACTGGTCCCCATACTATGTGTGTGAGTGGACAATGTACTGCCCCCAGTGAGGGTAGTGCCCCCAGTAGGTATAGTATGGCTAACATTGTGACTAGTGCCAGTGTGACTACCAAACTTAGTGGAAGGATCAACTCTATTATAATTAGGCATACCAAAAGAGAGTGCGGTTGGGTTGAATATAGGACCAGTGTCATCATGTAACTCTGGCATCCCGTGTCTATAGTTGCGTGGAAACGAAGGAACGAACGTGTCGTCCTAATCTTTGTCCTTGGGTAAGGTTGGCATCCCATATAGATAATTATCCAGATTCAAAGGATCGAACGGATCGTGTTCAAGTTGATTCGGCCAAACCGAACCAGGTTGAGTCTCAGGTGGATCACCCCTCTACACCTCACGAGGAGTAGGGGAGTCTATAGTGTGTTCGACTCTACCCGATGGAGTCATAGGTACTTCTTCAGTATTGGAATGTGCAGCCGTCATGACGTCTTGGACATATGTCTCGTAATAATCTGAAGACTCAGAGGGAGTCTACCGACGTCCCCTAGCAACATGGCATGAAAGCTCGGTAGGTTCTAATCCAGCCAACCAACGGGATCGGTGGAGAGTAGGAATCCATGCCACGATATCTCCAGAGAGAATATAGAATCAAAATGTCCCCTAAAGGCCAACTATCAATGAAAAATAGTAAATCATAAGCACACACCTAGAGAAACTTCAACCAAGAGCAGACAAACAGTGTGGCTAAATGAGCTCCTGACACTAGAGCCGGTATGTCTCTCCTAGGAGAGGCTTGAGACTCCCAAACTATAACCGGAAGTAAGAGAATCAGTTATAATGGCCCCCAGACTTCACTGCGTGCATAGGGTCAAGTCCCTATACAACGACAACTGTGTTATCCGACCCCTATCGAACTCAGGACACAAACAACATAACCACTACAAGTACCCTATGCGATACCTAGGTAAGGAAACTATGGTCACCGCAATATAACTAATGCTCAGGGGGACAGTTGCAGGTGGGATCCGTCATATGGGAAGGGTAGCTAATCCTGAAGCAAAAGAGGACGAACCTTCGGTACCCCCAGATACAAACAAACCATGGAAATATCTCCCATTTCTAGCTGGCATCAGAGGGATATCTCTTCAACCAACGTCTCGTGACCTCGTGCTTAACTCTGGCTTGAGTAGAGCTTCCTGAGAACACTGATATATACCATGGATTCCTTCACTCCCTGGTCAAAAAACTACTGTTTCGTCTAGTAGTCTTGGATTGTTAACTCATAATGATCTATTCCAAGACTCTAAACCTACGCTAGTTGGTGTACCCTATAAATAAAATCGGTCTAATCAATTTTAATATTAAGCGTTAATTTTAATGGCTGTGATTACTCAAGGGATATGATCATGAAACTAGTGATGTGTAAGACTCAATAGTATGCAAAATCATCAAATCCTAGACTCATCTATCCAATGAAAACAATGCCACTAACATGCAAAATCAAACCAACGGTTTCGAAATAAATATGCAATCCTTTTATATTTTTCGATGCACAATCAGAATCTAAATGAAGGCAGAAAGCACTCAATCCAAGATGCAATACATAAAAGCAAATTTTATTTTATTTTTTTGTATTTTCTCTTATAAACAAAAGGAAAATGCAAAACTATATGTATATTTTTGTATTTTTCAATATATGGAAATGAAAAATGCAAGTAAAATCCTGCTATCTAGTCACTGATATGCCAAGGAGATCACTAAGACAACCCAGCAGATACCAAATAGTAAGACTCAGCCAAAGGAATGATCTCAAAAGGAAAAAACCAACAAGGCTAAATCAAAAGATGGGTTAAAAACCAACAAGGCTCAACCAAGAGAAAAGAAGAGTTCTGGTCACAACCAAGGCATGAAACAGTCAAGAAATAGGCCAACAAAGACTCAGGATCAACCAAAACCAACCCAGCAACAGCCAAAGGTCATAAAACAACCAAAGCCGGAGTTACACGCTACTATCGAAGGAATACCTGCGGGTACCCACATGCAGTAGAGTAAACATAGGCAGGTATACGCGGGCAAAGCTAAGCTAGCCCGCGGGTGAGGACAGGAAAATTGGCAAATAAAGAGTCTAATGGCTCATAAAAACAATTTTTCTATTGTGTATCTCAACGGAAAATAAGTGACACGGAGCTTTGACAAACAACAACTCTAATTATGGACTAATGCTCAAAAATCCCGAAACATGGATGTTTTCCCCAGCGGAGTCGCCATTTCTGTGTTGGAGAAAACTCACTATGGCTTGGGGTAGACCACAATAGATAGCTGACTACCAGAAATCAACTCAATTCCCAATGCTATGCTATATAATGACAATACTAAGATAGTGAAGAATATAACCAACCTCGATCCAAACGTTTGATGTAGATCCCCCGTTGGAGCTTTTCAACCCGTGCACTTGAATCTGCAAATTTGTCTTGAAAACCAATATACAACAAGTACATATAATATATAAACGGCATTAACATCATCAATAACAATGGCCCATGATATAACAAGTAAATGTAACCCAATGTAAGATAAACAACATTTACAACATTAATGGACGAGAATATGAGTATTTCTATTAGTAAACAAGAAGAAGTATAATGTGATACGACCTCTTGCCGACAACCATTCTGAACCAAGATCTAGATCAATCCACTTGCACCTCCACCACTTCAATCCCCCATGAATGGAAAACTCAAACTAGAATAGGAGTTTGAAAGGTGAACATAAAGGGTTCACAACTACAAGGATCAATGAGAGTAGACTCAAGATAGGGCAAAAATCCACTAGAGTTCTCTTACTCTTCTTTCTCCTCCCGTCCATAAGCCATATGTGCTCAATATATAGTCCTCTCAAAGGTAAGTGAAAGGACACATCGAGGCATTTCTTAGGAAGATGGAGAGTCAAAGGTCACCCAATGACCGCTTTTTGGGAGTAAAAAGTAATAAACCAGTGATTTTTTCCATTTTACATGCTACCCGCGAGCTATAGTGATGCAACTCGCAGGTACGTCCGCTGTAATGATGAAACAAGCGTACAAGGGAAAAAGTATGGAAAAATAGTCTCTAAAGGATATAAAAAGGTTCTGATTCCATGGAATGGATCCTCTAGGCCAAAGAGTGTTGATTCTCACAAGGTGGAAGATTAAGTTGTAACAACGTGGGTGAACTAAATAGAGCAATTATTTGAATTGCATAATAATATGGATGATAAGCAAAGGGTTTTCTTAGCTACATTGTATTTTGAGATAAAACCCTATCAATGGTATCAATGGGTAGTTAAAAGGAATCCTGCTTATCATTATATTTGGAGTCTATTTAGAAGAGACCTAGAAGCTGAATATGGTAAAGTTTGAGAACAAGATTACTTTAGTCAGTTGACAAGAATCAAGCGTGTTAGGTATAACTCTAGAATTGATGAATTTCATTAATCAAGCTCTTTATTTATACAATGGCCAAGTGTCTCTTGGGATTCATATTCCAAGAGATCCGTTGGAGTCTCTATGACTCCTCATCTTCCATTTATTTTAACTGACTAATTATTTCCAATATTTACAATGTGGTTGAAATCAAAATCCCGAAGGATTAGATTTCCAACATTTCCCCCCTTAATCTGAAGGGGCGTTTGCAAGTTTGAGCATGGTTCTAAACTTTTCAAAATTTTCTCGTCCAAGTGCTTTGGTGAAGATGTTTGCAATTTTCTCATTCGTGGAACAATGATGTAAATGAATTATCTTGGCCTCTACATGATGTCGAATCAAATGATACATTGTGTTGATGTGCTTGGTTTGATCATGGAATCTGGGGTTCTTGGCCAACTTGATTGCACAAGTGTTTTCAATCCAAAGTGGAGCGGAGTTTTCTCGTTTCTCTTGCAAATATTGAAGTATCATTCTAGGCCATACAATCTCTTTCGTTGCTTCTGCAACAACCACATATTCTACCTCTGTTGTCAAATTTGTTGGAACTGATTGTTTGCGTGACCTCCAAGAGACAACTGCTGATCCAAGACTCGTCATGTATCCAGAAGTGGACACTCCTGTTTCTTTGTTGCCATTGAAGTCTGAATCAAAGTATCCAATGAACTCTTCGACCTTGGAGTACTTGAGTCCAAAGTCTTGAATCCCTTTTAAGTATCTTAGAACTCTTTTTGCAGCAGACTAGTGTCCTTCGCAAGGTTTGTGCATAAACCGTGAAAGGATGGCAACAACATAAGAAATATTTTGTTTGGTGGTGGTAAGGTAGATAGAGCTTCATAAGTCAGATCTGGTTCTGAGTTTGATTCCTAGCTTCTCTAGTTTTAGAGCAGTCAATCGACTGGTGACAGCTCTCCAGCTTGATTCCTAGCCTCTCTAGTTTTCAACATCCACGGTGATCTTGAGTCTTGACCCGGATGTCTATCATATAAGCTAATTATCAATCCTTGTTAAATGTTGAATTTAAGGTAGTCATGCACACCTTTTGGATTTATTATAAGGGTGCCCTTCATGGAAGGGCATGCAGCTCACTGGTATATCAACTCATCGGCTGCAACTGAGTACTAGGTTCTGGGTTTAATGCTTACACTTTCTAGTTTTGGATTTCACCAGGTAGTTTTAAACCCCTATGTGTATTGTGCAAGCTATTTCCCAGCCATGCTTCACTATTGGAATCTAATAAGCATTTGTTTTGAAATGAAAACCAAGCTTGAAATGAAAACTCCGATGCAAGACTCAAAATTTATGCCTGCTTCCTTGAAAATAATGCTGAATTTTAATTCATCTCAAAGTGGGCAACTGTGATATATGATCATTTGATATAATTTATAGTTACTGAAAGGATTGGTACTTTTGACACCTGGATTTTGTTATTCCGATTTGGTACATCTATTTGTGTGTTATTGCCTATGTGTTTTCCTTCTGTGTTTTTTATTTTTAACTTTTTAACTTGGATTTTTTCAGGACTCATGTACATATACTAGTTGTAACTGGCAACGTGCTTTTTTATTATATACTACATTGGCTTCAAAGCTGGTTACTTATTGTAGCACTAAATAATACACCTTCAGCATGATAATTCTGTATGTTGGCAATGTAAAATTGATGCATTTTTCATGGAATTGCTTGTGACAAACTAGATAGAAGATACTATTGTAGTCACAACTATTGGTTGATGGATCAGGTGTTATTGATAATTAGTTGTAGATGCTTATGTTTGTTAGTAGTGTTATGAATGCTTTCTAGCTAACATTCACAAATTAATTATGGAAGTTCTATTTTGGTAAGTAAAAAGGGGGGACTTCAAATTTGCAGATGCAAAATAAGTTCATAAAATTGGATGGCCATTCCCTGTACCTGAATGCTCTCACATTCCGGTCTTCAAAGAAATGTCATTGAATTTTCAGTCCATCTACTCCCATCTTATTAATTTTTTTTCTGGTTGTCACATTAGGTAACTCATGTTGAAGCATAACAATGTTATTCCCAATGGGCATTTTAAGAAACATTGGCAAAATTATGTGAAGACATGGTTCAACCAGCCTGCACGCAAGCAGAGGAGACGTATTGGTATGACACAAAACATGCTTTTTTGACTCTTTTCAAAATGTTGTTGATTATGAAGAATATTGTTTGTTCAACATGGTAATTGTCTCTTCAATAGATATTTCTTACCTGTGTTTTTTACCATCTTGTGCAGCATGTCAAAAAAAGGATGTAAAGATTTTTCCATGCTCCAATGCTGTTCTCCTTCGACCAATTGTACATGGACAAACCCAAAAATACAACATGAAAGTTCATGCAGGGAGATGATTTTCACTTGAAGAGCTTAAGGTGAGATTATAGTTTCAGTATCTGATTGTACTGTTAATAGATTAAAAGTTTGTGTTTTATTTTAACATCTTCTTTGTTAAGCTTTCTAGAGGAAGTTGACTTGTTTAAACTTTGATTAGACACTACATTATCTCTTCTATTATTTTACATCATTGATTTCACTCTGCTATTTTTGAAGTATTTCTTTGTTATTTTTAATGCTATATTTTCATTCATCTTTAACATAATGAGTGGAATGACTTAGATGAAGATTGCTTCTTGAAATAAATTGTCTTTTTGTTGATAACCTTGGTAAAGTAAGTTATCATAATGTATTTTGGCAAAGGTTAGGATATGATGCATCCGGCATTGTACCATAAGATGGCTTGTTTTCTTGGTGATAAACCTTGGTAGAATAAGGTATAAAAGTGTGTTTTGCCGGAAGTTTAGAATAGGATGCATCCAACATTGTGCCATACATGGTTGAGCTTCTTTGTTCCTCTTCTTAAACAGTTTTCTTTGTATATGGATAGTTATTATTGTTTGCTTTTTACGTGAGATGTTAGCATTTTTGAAGTTCTGCAAGCTTATTTTCTATCTTTTACTTTACCCCCTTTTCATAATTGATTTTTAAATATACGCTGTCATATGTTTGCATTGAGGTTGGTTTGCTTTGCTCAGTTATGTAAAAAAATCCATTATAGCAATATTCGTTGTCTTGATTAGGAAGTGCATTGTGAGGGTACAGTTATGTGAATGTATATGCCTTCTTTAGGCAAATGTTGATTTACATGGGAAGTATCTCAGGTGAAGGTATTAGGAAGTAATTACTTCACAAAATCTGGTAAAGAAAACTTACAATATCATAAATAATTTGCTAAGTTTTCTATCATTTTGTTCCTATTTGTTTGCACAATCTAGATTTGGTTAAAGTTTTATAAATTGGCCATGGAATGTGTAAAATTTGGTTGTTTTCTTAGAGGGTATAATAAATATGCACTTTCAACCATCTGTTTTTTGTCTTTTGGAAAAGACAACTTTTATGGAATTTAAAACTTGTATAATCTCATAATGTGATGTCAAGTTTAGTTGATTCTCCAAATCTGTTCTCAAGTATATTCCCAAGAAAAATACACCCCTTGTGGCTGATTAGCTTGAAAATAGTATTTTGGCTGTTAGTTCATGGAGCAAAACTCATAAAGAGACACATAGAACTGGAAAATATTGTCAGAAACATGAAAGCGTTTTCCTACTTCTAAATGCTATGGTTAGATCTAAATCTGTCTTCTTTTTGATTAAATTTTATTGTGTAAACAGATCAAATGCTTAACAATTGAAATGATTTTAGAGAAACTTAAAGGAAAAAGAATGTTATGTGGGGATGCATCCCCATCACACCCTATGCATATGGGTTAGGGAGATGGAGGAAATGTCCCACAACATCCTTATCTATAGGGTGATGGTGTGGAAACATTCCCAGGATGGCCCCAGTCAAGAAGTTGTCTCAAGCATGTTCCCTACTAATAGGGATGCTTGGAATTCCCTTAATCCCCATGGTGGCAAGCTGCCCACAACAAACTACCAGTATTCAATCATTAACAAAATATTGGCATCTAAATGATTTTGGTATAAACTTGCCTATCAAATTATTGGCTAATGAGATGATGGTTGTTGTTTCAGACACTTTTTTCTTTATATATGCAATAGACCCAATTACTATAATTATATTTAATAATTATTAGATAGGTTTGTGTCCATTAGAATTGTCATGTCCCTTATGTCCTATAAATACAATAGTCTTCCTGACTGCATGCCATATCTTGTATCTCTTACATTTATTGTATACTTATTCATCCTTTTGGACTATATCGACTTGTCCCTTTTCCTATCAAAGCCTATGGCATCCACTGACTGCTACAAGGTATGTCACAAAGACCAAGTTTGATTCCTTTTTTTTGGCCATTTCTACTAGTCGAAATAAAAATTCTTGGCTGGTGGCCACAATTTTTAGCTATTAATATAGGAGAGGGTTGTGCAATCACCATTGCTCACCTACATAAGAAATATTAACAGTGTCACTGCCTATACAAAATATCGTTTCCCAAATATTATAAAGTCTGTTCTAGTTAATTGAATAGGATTTTTTGGTTGGAATATTGGAAGTATGATTACAAATCTTAAATGAGTCATCTAAAGTATGTTCTATTGAATAATATTGTTTGGTTGGAATATTAGAAGTAAGATTAAAAATATTAAATGAGTCATCATCAGCATGGAGATGTACTCAGTTCATATGATCTCAAGGAAGCATGCAATGCCATTTATTAAAGATGATTATTAAGATATTCTAACTTCCATCTTTTGCTCAACTTTGTAGCCTTTTATTTGCTCTACCTCGCATTGAAAATTTTGGTTGGGAATCTGTCTTTTACATTTTCGGCCTATTGGTCTTATTTGGTAAGGACTCACTTCCTTTGTACATATATTTAAAGTATTCCAAATTTATGATTTCAAGTTTTGGTCCTTTGAAGTTAAGATGGACATCCAAATATGATTGAAACTATCTGAAGGTTGTGTAATATGTTCATGGAACCTGGGATAAACATGCACCTGTGCTTATTTTACAGGGGATGGTGGCTTGAACCACATTGGAGAAAGATGAGTTTGGTACACCATTTTCTCATCCTTTGCTTCTATATAAGCTGAAATTCTCCTTTCCATGGCATCATCCACCATTATCTTCAAGTTAGTTATGAATTTTCAGTCAAATTCAAATATCTTGGCATGACTCTAGATGACTCGGTAGATTGTCTAACAATGGATGCAGGCTTGTCATTCCTATAAATTTCTGGGATTTTCTCATTTTGCATCATTCACATATACAAAATAATGATTACCAAGTTACTATAGATCCATAATGGCTTACCATATACTATTCCTTCAAGTTCTTCAACTGCTTTTATTAATTGCAAAAATATATTTCCACTTAATAAATGCAATTGAAAGACTTGAATGACTATTACAAGGTAAGTCATTATGAATCTATGGTAACTTGGTAATCATTATTTTGTATGCTTGAATGATAAAAAACTTGTTTGAATATCATCATTGTCAAGCAATAACTTCTTAAAGGGTGCTAGCTCAATGGTAGAGCACCTACCTAATTATAGGAAGGAAATTGGTGGTTCGATTCCTCCATACCCTATCATAAATTAGTGACTAAGAAAATGACTAAATTCGCATATATACGACTATTAGTAGCTAATTTCTAGTATCGTATAGCGCGAATAACGTTTACTCGTATTTAGCTTAGTCATTAATATGTTATCATCTAGTAGTTTATTTAGTCGTATATTTGGTCATTAATTGTGACAATCAATGACTAAATCACTGACTAAATCAATGAGTATCAATGACTAAATCACTGACTAAATAAGTCAGTATCAATGACTAAATCAATGACTTAATCAGTGACTATTGTTAGTTTTTCAAAATTTACTTCAATTTGATCTAGGATCTTAACTGAGAGAACAACATGTACATCATATCTACATCATATCAATCATGGACACAATAATGCAAACACAAGAGACACAGAGTTTTACTTGGGGAAAACCATAAAGGTGAAAAACCCCAATAGCTTCCTCAGAGATAGATAGAGCAATGATACAACCCAAGTACAAGAGATAGTCTTCTCCTAGCAGCAGAACCTCCTCCTCACAAGTGTACCACTTTATGAATGAGAGAAGTGTGAGTAATGAGTGATCAAATAGAGATCTTCCGATCTTTATTTATACTTGTCCTGTCCTACCCAATAAACTAATGGGGCCTACTTGTCTAGCTTAACCCATGGTTAACTTAATCCGGGCCGACCCCACACTTGGTGGTCTAATAACCCATTTACCCACATGACTCATACAGGGCCGACCCCATCAAGGTGGTCTAATAACCCATCAAGTATAAGTTACGACACTTACAGTATAAATGACGACACTTCCGTATAGAGGAATAATAACATCTCTATAGGAATACAAACACTTCCGTATAGAGGAATAATAACATCTATATAGGAATACAATACACATGGGTAAAATACATTCTGAAGTTACATATACATCAACACTCCTTCTTAACTAGGAAGGTATTTCTCGACACAGATCTACTAGCACAAGTCTTCTTCTCTGGATCATCATTAGCGAATCATCGTCACCATCACTGCTGCTGCTATCTCAATCAATCTCTGAATCTACTCGTCATAGGGAGTTCTACAGAGCCAGTCCTTTTTCATACTGGATGTAGGCCCACCACCTGTAGGTCTTCATCATCACTGGTCATACTATGGAATCCTTAGGACTCATCACGTGCGTCTGCAAAACCTTGTAAGAGCATCCCAGGCCTTTTACGAGCACACAACTCAACCTATCGAATATCCCAGGATCTTTTACATGCCACTGTACAACCTGTCCACGACCACAGAGTATCAACCTGATACTCACCATACATCTACCTAATGTATATCATCACATGATCATCCTGATCATCATCATCTCTGCGAGCTAGCCAACAAGTAGGTACACCTCAGGACTGATTACACTGCCTCTGCAAAACCTGCAAGATATCTGAGGACTGGTTACACTGCCACTGCAAAACGTGCAAGAGCATCTCAGGATGGATTATATGCCTCTGCAAAACCTGTGTACAAAAATGTCACATCAATGTCTTTAGATCACCACATAGTCCATGGAGCACAACCCAGATGCACACACACAGCACTTACACTCACCATGGGACGACTAACCTACCACCATGTGAAAGGCTCACATCACTTACATCAACGACCATGGGAGGACTAACCTAACACCATGTTAGAATGGCCCCAACACTTAGATCAATGACCATGGGAGGACTAACCTGCCACCATGTCGGAACGACCCCAACACTTACCTCAATGACCATGGGAGGACTAACCTGACACCATGTCAGAACGGCCCCAGCACTTACATCAATGACCATGGGAGGACTAACTTGCCACCATGTCGGAACGGCCCTAGCACTTACATCAATGACCATGGGAGGACTAACTTGCCACGATGTCGGAACGGCCCCAACACTTACATCAATGACCATGGGAGGACTAACCTGCCACCATGTTGGAACGACCCCAACACTTACATCAATTACCATGGGAAAACTAACCTGCCACCATGTCGGAGTGACTCGTGTGCATATGTGTCTCTGGACTCATCACTTCCCTCTGGAAGGCATATTGATATGAAGTACACCAAGTCTCCCTCTGAAGTATTCAAACTTCACTCTGGCAAGTGTCTTGTTCAACACATCAACTATCTGCTCGTCTGTCGCAACATACAGGAGCTTCATTGCTCCTCTCTACACCATATCCCTGATATAGTGGAACTTGATCTCAATGTGCTTCGACTTGTCATGGAACACTAGTTTCTCTGACAACTTCACACAACCTTGGTTGTCGCAATATATACAAGTAGCACTCAACTAGAGATCAAACAAATCAGACAGTAGCTTCCTAAGCCATACTACCTCACAACTAGCTGAACAAGCCGTGACATACTCTCCTTCAGCTGTACTCAGTCTCACACAAGACTGCTTCCTGCTAAACCAAGAGATCACACCTGATCCCATACTGAAGCAGCACCCCGAAGTGCTCTTCCGATCAATGGCACTGCCTGCCCAATCCGAATCAACATAACTCTCCAGGTTAAACTTTTGATTCACCTCATACTTGAGCCCATAATCCACTATACCCTTCAGGTACCTCAGAACATGCTTTGCAGCTAGCAGGTGAACACTCGTCGGATCCATCAGGAACTGGCTCAATGTGTTCATCGCAAAGCAAATATCTAGACTCGTGTTCGTCAGGTACATCAAGGACCCAATAATCTGACGATACATCGTGATATCAACCGGATCAGATGAAGCATCACACAGAAGCTTCAGGTTCAATTCCATAGGTGTGGCCATGGCCTTGCAGTCCATCATTTCGAACCTCTTCAGGATCTCTACAATATACTTCCCTTGTCCAAGGAATATTCCATCTACACTCTGCCACACCTCCATACCAAGAAAGTAGTGCATCATACCAAATTTCTTCATCTCGAACTCAGCAGCAAGCTTCCACTGCATGTCGGCAATCAGTCTATCCTCACCTGTAATAAACAAGTTATCCGCATACAAAAGTAGTATCACTGGATTGCCTTCCTCAACCTTGTAGTAAACATTGGAATCCGCTTTACTCTTGGTAAAGCCCAAACTGGATAGAAAGCTTTTTATCCTACCATACCAAGTTTTGCACATATATGACTTCCCTTCATGTGTCTCAAAACCAAGTGGCTACTCCACATACACTTCTTCTTCAACTACACCATTCAACAAATCTATCTTGAAATCCATTTGGTGTATCTTCCATTTCACATTGTAGCCAGAGCAAGTACTGATCTAATGGAAGTGTATCTGGCTATAGGAGCAAAAGTCTCTATGCTACCACCTGCAGCATGCTTGATCTTGTAGATACTCTTGGAAGTCACTATAGACTCCCCTTCAGGTCTTGGGACTGCATCCCAAACATCTTCATGATCGACTGGTACTCCTCGATCATGGCATTCTTTCCAGATCCTGGGAACTTCAATATATTCAATGTTTTCAATAGATAACTTTGTTGCTGAACAAATGTTGTAGTCCTTCTTTTGTAGGTGATGGTATATGATCTTTCCTACACAGCAAGTTAAATTGCATGATTAGAAAACATCTCATAGTTTTCAGAACAAATTCTTACACATAAAGAAATATGTCATACAGTCATGCAATTATCTTAGCCAATGCTTCAATACAACATTTATCCATATCTCGTAACTTTCTAGATGCCTTCCAATCTCTAACCAGAACATTGTTAAGAGTATGCACAACTCTCAACATGTCAGCAAACAGGTTTCATTCTAGATAAGTAGCAATGGAATGTTGTACAGTGCCATAGGCCACTTACCCATGTATATTAGTAGTATACTGTTCATCAATGGAGCTATTTTAATAAGCATAATACACAACCTAATTCTAGGAACATGAGTATATACATTATTGAACAGTATTATTTAAACAATAAAATATGCAAGGAATGATAATTCAAATACTTATCTTTGTTTGTTTGTTGGGTTGAATCCCTCTCAGTCTTTGCTTCTTTTCAATTCTGATGTGGATTGTGAGAAGTGGTCAACTTCCTCTGAATATATGCATCCTTGCAAAAACTACTGAAGTGTGCTCCCTCTTGATCTTTGCTTCCTTCCAGGAACAACTGGAGTGTGCTCCCTCTTGATCTTTGCTTCCTTCCAAGAACAACTGGAGTGTGCTCCCTCTTGATCTTTGCTTGTTGGATTACCTGTCCTTGAACTTATATCCATCACTATGCATGATTATTAGTATCATCATTGTGTTATCCTTGAGGTCTCATACATAATCACACATTCATTAGTATAATCTTAATACTATCAAAACACAATAATCTTAAACATGTATAGTCATGATCATTTCAAACACAGATAATAAACATTAGTATTCAAGGTTTCAGGGAAGTCTTCTTTTATTCATGCATATTCTTATTTGATCATAGGTTAGTTAAATCATCAATCAAGATAAGAGACATAAAATGCATAAAGCCTTGATTACTTATATTTCTAACTTTATCAATAAACATAACCAATCATACCAAGTATACTTATATAAGGGATACTAACACAAGGTAGGATTCTAACTTGATATAGGAAAAACATACCTGGATTGGTATGTTAGCTAGTTATGTCTAACATACCCACATGATGTCTTCTTGTTCTCTTTAATGACTTGTGCTAGTAACTTGCATATCTCATAGGTTAATCATTATAGAACCCAATTATACATACCTCGTAAGTAGATCTTATAAGTGATCCATGACAATGGATGAATCTTTGTGTTCATGTCATCACGATCATATGTTCTTGAGCCAGAACATGATTTGTCTTTCTTGGTGTACCTTTCATGTTAGCGGACAACATAAACCTCATACAACACCATAATGCATTAGTACAATCATAAGTGTCAACACCCTAATCAATGAATATCTGCTATCATGCATTCATAATTTTATAAAGGTGATATGACAAGTCTAAATTTAATCAAGATTGTACTAACCATAATAACATGAAGACAAACATACCATAAACTTAATCATGAACAAATCTTGAAACATACATGTATAAGTCATACCTGTTGAGATTGTTTGTAATCTTCTTATGTAAGGCCTTAGCCACATCTCCCTCTGAAACATGAACTTCTTCACTTATGCAGGTAACCAATCCATTCTCTTCTAGGATTAACCCAATCCACTTGATTACTAGGAACTGGATCTGGAGCTAGATTAGGGTTTGTTAGAGAAACCCTAAAAATTCAAACTTTGAATTTCAAACTTCCAAAAGGATAGAAATATGTGCCTTGATGATCTGATCAAGCTGGTATACTCAGAATTTGAAAACTACAAAGTTTCAACTTTCAAATTTTCTTTTGAAACTTCTGGATTCACTAGACATGACCCCGAACTAGGGTTTAATAAAGCCCACCCTTCTTCCCAATCAAAAAGTTTGATCCAAAGCTCTAAGCTTCTAGTTTTCTGAGGAGCTTCTAGCCGTGGTCACAGATTTCAAAAATTCCCATTTTTGCAGAAGCCCTAATTTTCCACTTTTCCGATCAATGTCCCGAATTAGGGTCTGATCAAGCCCGGCCTTCTACCCAACCAAAAATTCTGATCTTGGTCTCTAAATTTCAATTTTGATGAGTAGCATTCAGCCGTAGTCTCTGATTACAAAAATTCCAACTTTCTCTGAAACCCTAAATTCCGGAAGCCATGAATGAAGGTGCTAAAAAATAATTCTGTTTTGACAGAAATATGTACTTGATTGTTTCTGGTGTAACTCCGAACTTTTTAATCCATAGGATCTGAAACAGTTTCTTGTGATAGCCCGACCTGTCATCTTTCCAACCCCATAGGTCTGACCTCAAATGGATTCTCTGAGAGAGAGTTATTCCAAGTGTCGCAATGTGACCTATTTATGGGATAAAACAGGAGAGCGAACTTATACGGAGTGCCACATGTCACTAGTTCCGTTTTGGACTCTGAAAAATTTATCTAAGAAATTACAGTCCATGCGCTACCTTTCACATTTTACAAAATTTCATTTGGATCTTCCAAGCCCAAGTTATGACCTTTTTTCCAAGGTCACCTGTTCATGACTAAGATCTGGAAGAGTTAGAAACCCCATATTGTACAGATCACAAATCACAAAATACAACGAATTAGAGGTTTTCCTTTGGATGCAAGGTACATGGGGATTTTAGCTTCGCACTATATGATTTTCAGACCCCGAAACTGTGCCAAAATTTATTTATAGCTAAATTTCTATGATGACTGGTGTTTGCTATATCAAGCCCTAGCATTGCAAGTGCAACACGTGTCATACATGCCATACCATGCCTTCTTTCAGGCTAGCTTTGATACCATGTTAGTTTTTCAGAATTTACTTCAATTTGATCTAGGATATTAACTGAGAGAACAACATGTACAACATATCTACAACATATCAATCATGGACGCAATAATGCAAACACAAGAGACACAGAGTTTTACTTGAGGAAAACCATAAAGTTGAAAATCCCAATAACTTCCTCAGAGATAGAAAGAGCAATGATACAACCCAAGTACAAGAGATAGTCTTCTCCTAGAAGCAAAACCTCCTCCTCACAAGTGCACCACTTTCCGAATGAGAGAAGTGTGAGTAATGAGTGATCAAATAGAGATCTCCCCCGATATCTATTTATACTTGTCCTGTCCTTCCCTATAAACTAATGGGGCCTACTTGTCTAGCTTAACCCATGGTTAACTTAATCCGAGCAGAACCCACACTTGGTGTTCTAATAACCCATTTACCCACATGACTCATACAGGGCCGACCCCATCAAGGTGGTCTAATAACCCATCAAGTATAAGTTACGACACTTACAATATAAATGACAACACTTCCGTATAGAGGAATAATAAAATCTCTATAGGAATACAAACACTTCAGTATAGAGGAATAATAACATCTCTATAGGAATACAATACACATGGGTAAAATACATTCCGAAGTTACATATACATCAACAACTATCAATGACTAAATCAATGACTAATAAGTCAGCCAATTAATGACTAGTGAAATATGACTAGAGATAAGATAGCGGAAATCATATACTATTAGTCACCAACTAAAAAATCGCCGTTTATAGTCGAATTTTAGTCATTTTTTTAGTCATTAATTTATCATTTTGTACTAGTAAATCCATTATCAATTTTAGAGAAATAATGGATACTCAAACCCGATAAATCAAGGCATAAAACTTATGAATCTCAATTTATTATAAACTCTCATTTGAGCATAGAAGATATGAAAGAATGGAAAATATAACGAAGAAAGGTAAACATGCACCTATAAGAAAAGAAAAGTATAGACTGTAATTTTGATGAACACATGAATCTCTGATACTGCAAAAATATGTTATTTCCTGTGTGGCTCTTTTATATCAAAAATATATCCACCCGATACAAAAAAATTCTCTTCAAAAAGGTTTCCAACGCCTTCAAAAATAATTTACATTGTCTTTTATACAAAATTTATGGGAAGCAAAACCTAACTACTTCTTTTAACTAAAAACTGAAACAACTTAACTAAACTTGCCAAATGTCATCTAAGTCAAAGTCATAAAAATATTACAAATTTCTTTTGAATAAAAATATTTCTAAGTCTTCATTTGATGTAAGATCCAACGGATACCTTCAAGAATGAAGTGTGTACTTCATTTTCCCGTACTTCTCTACACTTGTCCATTGATCAGCAGTTGGAAGATCGTAGCTTGTCATCTATTTTACCATGACTCTTATTTCAACATGACATGCAAGGGAAATATGTGGAAGTCTTTCACCAATCGAAACCATCTTATTTATAAATTCAAAATCTTTTGCAATCTTTTCCATTAAAATTTTCCCTATAAGTAAATGATTTAAATGCTAAAATTTCCCATGATCCATTCTTATATTCAACAATAGTTTTTTATAATCATCTTGGGGAATCAACTCTTGATTTTCATCTGAGAATGCAAGTAAACCTTTTTCAATCAATATCTCAAACTGGTTTTTGAATCCCGCTACTTGTTTCCTCGTAGCTCCATCTTTGGCTTCAACATTATCGACGTGTGCATGCTTTCCTAAAATTATTCTTTCCCATGTAATGACTGCAATCTTGTTCTTAATACCCAAGATCCTTAGATCATCCTCTATTAAACTATTCAAAAAGGTAATTGTGTTTTGTGTTATCTCCTTGGGATTCCTATTCAGATTCTCTGTTATTGCAGTACAACTTGTTGAAGCATCTTTAATCACTTTTTCCTTTAGTCTTATAAAATCCAAATATGGTCTGAAATTTTCAGCTTCGTTAATGATTTAATCCCATGACATGTGCTTACATCCTTGCATAGCTTCTTGCCTCATCACTTGGTTTGCCAATATTTTATTCGTTTCAATCAGTTCTTTGTACTTCTCTTGTAAAGATTTCGTGTCTTCATCTTTCTTCTCACTTTCTTCTTTTAAACTCTAAGTTTCTTCTTTTAATTCTTTAATTTCAACATCTTTCAAACTCACTTGAGACATGGCCTGTAGAAGACCATCTGCACTATTCCCGTCTTCAATATGATTGGTACTTGTTTGTTGTTGGGATAGATTTGACAATTTATTTCTCAAATCTTCGACTTGATTCTTTAAACTTGTTTTTTCCTTCTCTCAACTAGCTTCCTTTTTGACCATTTTTAATAACTTAGCTATGACATCATCCACCTCTTTAGATAATTTTTCTTTTTCCTCCAATAACCACAACGTTCGTTGTAGTTTCTGCTTCTCCTGTATAGTCTGTCAACACCAGCTCTCCTCCTTGTAAACTTATATTTTCTTTTCTTTTATATTGTAACCAATTTTCCTTTTCCAACATTCCTTCCACTTCTTGATGAGCTTTGGTATGATTAGACTCTCGCCTTTTCGATATGACATGAAAAGGATCATAATCGATAGCCACTTCCTTTTTAAAACTCATTTCTTCTAAAAATTTCTCTATGTACAGAATGGCATATTTATTTTTTACATTAAACGAACCTACTATAATGTCACTTATTAGGAATTTTATTAAAATTGCAATTTTCCACTTTTTTTCCCTAGTTCGACCTTTGACTAGTTTTGATCTCTAGGTCCCAAATTTGCCCCAAATGATCCCAAATATTCTGAGAAGGTGTATGAATGATATTGGAACATAAATATGTGTTTCAGGGATGCCTTTGGACCTTTAAAATACTTCTACAAATCCTCTTTCAATTCTGATCAATGTAGGTAACTTTACTAGTGATGTTCCTTTGACTAGTATTGGTCTCTAGGTCTCAAATTGACTCGAAATGCCTTCAAATATTCAAGGAAGGTGTATGAATGATATTAGAACTTGAATATTATGTTTATGGATGACATATGCCCACAGAAATACCTCTGCAATCTCTCTTAAGATTCTGGACCAATTATGCAATTTTACTAGTAATTTGGGGTTCAAATCCCCCTGGGGTAAGTACTGAAAATGGCTTCCCAAATGCCTCCAAACCCACTCAAATTTATGAACAGAGGTATGTAATGTGTTAATTATTTTATTAAAGTCTCATATGAACCCTTAATGGATTATTACAATTGTTCTCACCCTCTCCCATACAACTGCAAAAATCCCCAATTCGACCCTTGGGGAAATGGCACTATTTCACCTCCCAATACAACTAAATTGAGTAAAAATGCTTCAAATGCTCAAGTACAATACATGAAACTTGTATAAGACATCCATGGAAGTATATTTATCACAAATATATCATATAATCATCCATTCATTCGAAATAATCATCAATACATTGGCTCACAACAAGGTAGTGGGGAAATGACATTGTTCTTCCATTAAAAATGAGATTTATACATTTCTACTAGGAATTTCGACCTGAAACTTTTTGGAGATGCAGAACAGAGTATTTACTTCATATTACAAAATAAATGGGGCATTAAAAGCTTCCCCAAAGAGTACAATATCTCACCAAAAATGCCCTCCCTCAAGGATCAAGAATATGCCATCAAAACTGGAAATGGTTGAAGGAGTAAGCTGCAATAGAAGAAACCATGAGCTTCCCTGTAGCTTACACCTGAAAATAAAGACTCCATTAAAGCTCCAAATGAAAGGTCTGAATGGCCTTTCCAATTACCAACTTGAATGGGAATCTTTCACCCTCGAAATTGGCTAAGGCAAGAAACTAGTCATCCACTAGCTCTCCCTCTTCACAAATACAATTGAAAATTCTACAAATGATCAAAATATGGTTTCATTCTTTGTCATTGACATTTATAAACTTCTAATTTCCTCCATGGGTCGAATTCCTTCGAAGAGACTCATGCCAACTCATGTTGGGAAGAGATTCCAAAGAACGCCACTTGTACAACAATTCCTAGTCTCCCACTTCCACCAAATCACATGTGGAAGCATCTTAGCTGCCCTAACACCCTTGAGCGCCCTCTTGGAGTCTATTTTTAGCCCTGACATGTCATATATGTCATATGTCAGCCTTCAGGTCTGATTTGTGTCATAGGTGTCATAGCATCTTCATTATTCTTGTCATAGAGCTAGGGAATCTAGCCCAAGTGTCTCACTAGCTCCAAATTGCCTCTTCCTCTTCCATGGGAGTTACTCTTCCTCTATATTTCGACCTTGGATGAGTCATGCAATGAATAATACCTTTTGGACTCCCCCAAGTATGTTACCATTCACCTTGAATTCGAATTGGTGAGAGAATGATGCCAAATTTATTAGGGAAATCTAGCCATATGTGGGTCCCACTTCCTCCATGTGTCTTCATGATGAAATGCCACTTTGATTTTCACTTGTATATATTTATTTAGATCCTTTATTAAATATTTATTCCATTCTAATTTTCAAACATCATTTATTATCCCCATTATTCTAAATCCCAAAGCTTCCACCCCAAACCTAGGAAACTAGTAATTTTCCTCCTTGGCAATTATTTGACCTTTAGCATCAATTTGACAAACTCTAATGAATAGAGCCAATGTGATTATGCCATTGTGACCCAATACCAAATTTGGAACATGACAAATCCTCCCTTCCCAATATTGCTTGTCCTCAAGCAATTTTAAATGTGGGTGTTGAAGAACCTGCTTTCTGTATAATTCTTTGAAGTTGCCATTGAATTGCCCAACCTTGAGTCTTTGAGTTTCCATGAAGATTTTAGAGAGGAACCACCATGCTTTCTGCTACACTACTCTGATTAAAATCACTTTATTAAGTGGGGAATCCATCTCCCATACTGCTTGCTTCTCCAAAAAATATGAAACCAATGAGATAAAAATTATTCCAGGGTCCCATTGCTTGTATTGCACCCCAACAATTAAAAGTGCTCTCCAACCCATACCATCAGATAAGAGGATTCCTGGATCCCATTTTCTTGTATGCATTCTTCCAAACATCATGAGTACAAAATATATATCATCAAAGTACATAACAACATAATGAAAATGTACGTAAAGGATATGCTTCATCAAAGAGTCATGAAAGTGCTTATACCTCCAAGCATGTAGACCACCATTTTCCAAGTGCATACAATCTTCAAGTGACCCATCAAATCTGCTCCAATGACATAGGTGAGGATCCCATGTCCAATAGTGCTGCTCCAAGAGAATTTGATATGCATCAAAATATTCAGCCATGCATTCTTTCATCCAAGAAGTGAATGAAGAATCTCCACTAAAATCTGAACCAAATAATGAGCAGAAAAAACAAGGAGAATTCAAAGGACTCAAAGAAGTCTCATCCATACATCCATGAGGATATGTATCATCATAAGGTAAAGCAATATGCTGCTACAATTCTAAATAATGAGGTGCTCTATTCATGTCATCATCAAAAGGAGAGGTAGGAGTTTCATACCCCTCATGTGGCACCACTAGGAAAAAACCTTTCACCCAATTTTCATCCCAAAGTGATGTGGCTGGAAAAGAAGTGTGGGGTGAGGAATTATGAACCAACTTTAATTCTTTACAACTCTTACCCATTGAAATATTTAATTCATCTTCTCCATAATTGGCTGGTCCAACTATTGTGAGATCACGTACCTCTTCCAAGGCTTTGCAACTCTCTCCATGAGGCAACTCATAATCCCTTTGAACAAGGACAAGTGCTTGTCCTTATTCTTGTTTTAGTGTAGTATCTTCAGGAACCTGCATATCAACATGTACCTCATGTTCCACAATTACATTAGGTTCCTCTTTTGTGGCATAAATTGTTTCATCCTTTTCCTTGAAAAGAGAACCATTGCTCATTACTTTTTTCGAGTTGCTTCCAATTTCACTAAGCAACAATCTGAACTCTTGAAAGTATTGTATCCACTTGTCTTCAAAGGATGGTTCAAGTAATTTCCCAAACTCCTCATTCTCCTTTAAAGTTCCTTTCTCATCCTTACTCATGGTGACCAATGAATGCACTTCTTCTCCTACTTCTTCCCTTTCACCAAAGTACATCCAGTTTCAGTTTCTAAGGGTGCTGGCTTATTTCTTTGACTCCTGGTCTTCATTAATGTTCTACCACATCAGGTGCCAAGACCATGCTCTGATACCATTGTAATGTCCCTTATTAGGAATTTTATTAAAATTGCAATTTTCCACTTTTTTTCCCTAGTTCGACCTTTGACTAGTTTTGATCTCTAGGTCCCAAATTTGCCCCAAATGATCCCAAATCTTCTGAGAAGGTATATGAATGATATTGTAACATAAATATGTGTTTCAGGGATGCCTTTGGACCTTTAAAATACTTCTACAAATCCTCTTTCAATTCTGATCAATGTAGGTAACTTTACTAGTGATTTTCCTTTGACTAGTATTGGTCTCTAGGTCTCAAATTGACTCCAAATGCCTTCAAATCTTCAAGGAAGGTGTATTAATGATATTAGAACTTGAATATTATGTTTATGTATGACATATGTCCACAAAAATACCTCTGCAAACTCTCTTAAGATTCTGGACTAATTATGCAATTTTACTAGTAATTTGGGGTTCAAATCCCCCTGGGGTAAGTACTGAAAATGGCTTCCCAAATGCCTCCAAACCCACTCAAATTTATGAACAGAGGTATGTAATGTGTTAATTATTTTATTAAAGTCTCATATGCACCCTTAATGGATTATTACAACTGTTCTCACCCTCTCCCATTTAACTGCAAAAATCCCCAATTCGACCCTTGGGGAAATGGCACTATTTCACCTCCCAATACAACTAAATTGAGTAAAAATGCTTCAAATGCTCACATACAGTACATGAAACTTGTATAAGACATCCATGGAAGTATATTGATCACAAATATATCAAAGAATCATCCATTCATTCGAAATAATCATCAATACATTGGCTCACAACAAGGTAGTGGGGAAATGGCATTGTTCTTCCATTAAAAATGAGATTTATACATTTCTACTTGGAATTTAGACCTGAAACTTTTTGGAGATGCAGAAAAGAGTATTTAATTCATATTAAAAAATAAATTGGGCATTAAAAGCTTCCCCAAAGAGTACAATAGCTCACCAAAAACACCCTCCCTCAAGGATCAAGAATATGCCATCAAAACTGGAAATGGTTGAAGGAGTAAGCTACAATAGAAGAAACCATGAGCTGCCCTATAGCTTACATCTGCAAATAAAGACTCCATTAAAGCTCCAAATTAAAATTCTGAATGGCCTTTCCAATTACCAACTTGGATGGGAATCTTTCACCCTCGAAATTGGCTAAGGCAAGAAACTAGTCATCTACTAGCTCTCCCTCTTCACAAATGCAATTGCAAATTCTACAAATATCAAAAGTTGGTTTCATTCTTTTTTATTGACATTTATAAACTTCTAATGTCCTCCATGGGTCGAATTCCTTCCAAGAGACTCATGCCAACTCATGTTGGGAAGAGATTCCAAAGAACGCCACTTGTACAACAATTCCTAGTCTCCCACTTCCACCAAATCACATGTGGAAGCATCTTAGCTGCTCTAACACCCTTGAGCGCCCTCTTGGAGTCTATTTTTATCCCTGACATGTCATATATGTCATATGTCATCCTTCAGGTCTGATTCATAGGTGTCATAGCATCTTCATTATTGTTGTCATAGAGCTAGGGAATCTAGCCCAAGTGTCTCACTAGCTCCAAATTGCCTCTTCCTCTTCCATGGGAGTTACTCTTCCTCTATATTTCGACCTTGGATGAGTCATGAAATGAATAATACCTTTTGGAATCCCCCAAGTATGTTACCATTCACCTTGAATTTGAATTGGTGAGAGAATGATTCCAAATGTAGTGGGGAAATCTAGCCATATGTGGGTCCCACTTCCTCCATGTGTTTTCATGATGAAATGCCACTTAGATTTTCACTTGTATATATTTATTTAGATCCTTTATTAAATATTTATTCCATTCTAATGTTAAAACATCATTTATTATCCCCATTATTCCAAATCCCAAAGCTTCCACCCCAAACCTAGGAAACTAGTAATTTTCCTCCTTGGCAATTATTTGACCTTTAGCATCAATTTGACAAACTCTAATGAATAGAGCCAATGTGACCCAATACCAAATT
This sequence comes from Larix kaempferi, assembly GCA_027924585.1. NCBI lineage: Eukaryota > Viridiplantae > Streptophyta > Pinopsida > Pinales > Pinaceae > Larix > Larix kaempferi. The sequence goes on along the minus strand of BSBM01000307.1, from coordinate 6,713,962 downwards.
TGGAACAGGACACCTACTGTAAAAGGATACTTGATATTGGTGGCTTTCTTAGAAAATAAAAAATGATTATCTTCCACAATCATTTTTTGTCTATCAAAATCAAGAGCAAAGACCCTCAATGTCAAAATTGTTGGTAACATATATGGTTGATGTTTGAAACCATACAACCTGAGAGCAATGTGGTATTTTGATAAAAACCAATCTCCAAGTGCCAAATCAGTACTCAACTGCATGAAAATTTTCATCTCAGGTAGCACTCTGGCTAATTCTTCTCCAAAAATCATCCTATATATCTCTAATAGCATGTAGTTCATATAATTAAACATATTATCCTCCATCTGACTTGTAAAAATTATCCTTGGAAAATGTAGTTCTTCTTGACTAGAAAACATGATCATCTTCATCAGATGTGATTGAAACCTAAAATCCCTTAGGCTATAAAAATTCGCCACCTGTAAATGAATTCTTTCAGCCAAAACCTATTCAAATTTGAGATGAGGTATCTGACCACTTTCATTTGCAGGAAAACCAATACTCTTTCTAAAAAGAAAACTCAATTGAAACTCGGTCACCCATACATCTGTATCAAAACCTAAAAGTAAATCCAATAGAGAAAGAACAAGCCGAGTGTTCTCATTGAAAAGACTGACATCTAAAGGATAGGGATTTTCAGTGACTTCCAAATCTGGTTCAAGGAAAGAGGCCATGAAAATTTGCTTAGTCTCAGGGGATGACTGGTGATATAGGTGAATAATTGACTTCTCGGAAAAACTCTTTGGTTCAGGCATTTGGGACACAAAGACTTCTAAGGCATCTCTTATAAGCAGGAGTTCTATCTGACAAACAATTCTAGTTTTTGGGGCATTCATAACAGCTCACTCAACTTCTAAGTAATTTGATGCACACCATGACACAAACTCTGGGAGTGAGACAGTTTGGTCAAGGAAAAACGAAAAGAGGGATGACTGGTTAACTCTGTGCACGTCCAAACCCACTTCTAGCAAACTCTTCAATCTCATCTTAATTTTCGCCACTGATAACCTAATGGAGGTATAAAAAATATCCCTATCTATATCCTCCAAAGCATCTTTAGCATTAGTTTCATCTACATCATGGACTATTTCCATTTTACCTTTTATAAACAAGTTTTAAAATACTATTAGTTTGGGTTACAAGGTCCTGCGTGTCACTGACAATCATGAACTTTGTCCTGCTCTATCGCTCTCTGGGATGCCCACTCGTATAGAACCTTCTAACGCTGACAGTGCAAAGACAAATGCCAACTTTCCTCATGTTTTTTGCTATATATAACTGCTTTTCTTTATCTTTCGAGCATCTTCTTGGGCATTCCCTTTTCTCACCAATTGATCTCACGTGTTGTAATCTAGATCATCAGATTTCACCTAATTTTTAATCCCTTTATGACCTTCCTCGTCGTCTGATCATTTTCCGATCTTGAAATCTTAACCATTGGATCTTTTAATGCTATCCTACGAAATCATGGTTTCGCAGGTCCAAAAGTGGTTTCCAAAACCACTTTTATCAAATGTGGGAATCTATGGTGCCTCCACGTGTCTGGTGGTTTCATTATTCGCGACCACTGTCTTCTCTTATCCCCCGTGCACTTTCAGAATGCGGAACTCCTAGGATCATTGATTTTCCCTCTACCGCTCATCAACGGTAGAACTCGCAATGTGTTTAACCTTCGACCTTTTCCCACTGGTCAATTTATTCCCATTATCCTTAAGGCACTTTTTAAACTTCATTACCTTTGATTTAATTCACTCACCATTCTAAACCGTTGATCATCTGACACTTGCACTATGATTAAGAGTGCACCCCGAACTATAGGATCTTTCATCATTAATCCCATCCATTGATTTCAACGACATATCCTTTGCCGAAGTAGTTTTGCGTCTTGTCAAAATGGTTTGTCATACCACCTTTATTGCTTGCGGAGCGCCCTATAGCTTCCACCTGTCCACTGGTATCACCTTTCGCAACCTCTTATAACCTTTTTATCTCCGCGCATGTTGGCAATGCGACAACAAACAAGAACCATTGATTTCTTTCTCGTGTCCGATCAACGGTGCATCTTGCATGACAATTAGCACTTGCAATATTTGATTTCGAACTATAGTTTTTGACATTCTTTTGTTCTTATTGATCAATTTTTGCATTTTTCTTTTGAAATTTCCTTTTGTTGTTCTTTTTAGCACCATCATTTACCTGTTCATGTTTCGTCTAACCACAAAATCATAGAACTAGAGACATTTTTTGGATTTTTTCTCATCAAATTAACAAAATTTCAAACATTTTTCTACCATACTCCATTATTTACAATGTGAAAACTAGATGCTAACAACTGGCTCCAACTGGGGATGCTATCCTCCCTTTGAGGTAGCAAACAACCTCATAGACCAAGTGCCTGATCCATTAGGGTGTCCCCAAATTTTCCTGAATTTATGTAACAACTTGCATCCTATAACTTGTTTCTCATTCATCTTCTGAAAATGAAAAACATTTTCTGAACCACTTAAAATAAAAAATTCCTCTGAAAATAAAGCTGTAGTAACATTGCTAAAGATATCTTTATCGAACAATTTTATTTATGTAGAAAAATTTGAAGGTACCATAAAAGAAAAATGTATATACACTGTACATAAGTTTCTCTTTTCGTCTCTTTAAGAAAGATAATACTTAAGATGTTGCCCATTCACTAGTCCTCCTGTAAGAAACTCTGCATTTTGGTATTGAAGAATAAATGCATTTTCTCTGTGAAATCCTGCTATTATATAAGGACCTTTCCACAAATTTTCAAATTTACCATGCTTATCTTCTCTCCTGGCATCCCATTTCAGAACCAGATCATCCATCTAAAAGTCCCTCTTCGTAATTTTTCTATCAAAAGTTTTCTTCACTTTTTATTGATGCACTTGAGTTCTATTGTAAGCGTTTTCTCTCAGTTCATGCATTTCTATCATTTGGTTTATCCTTTGTTGCATATGATTGGGTTCTTTGCAACTTCCTATAATAATTGCATAACTGGTAATCCCAAAGAAATCATAAATATCACTTATGTGCCATAAACCAACTGGAAAGAAGAGGTGCCAATAGCTCTCTCTGTGCTAATTATGTCTTCCCACAATGCATATTTAAGTTTGGTATTCCACGCTCTTTTATTTTCTTCCAACAACTTCTTTATAATCCTTACCAAACTCTTATTTGAAGATTTTGCCAATCCATTTCCCTGGGGATAGTATGCAATTGAATGATTTAAATGAATGTGGTATTTACGGAAAAAAAATTATCATCTTCATTGACTTGAAAGCTGGAGCACTATCTGTTACTAGTCTTTTAGGGAAGCCAAATCTTAATAAAACATTTTCCTCCAAAAATTTCATAATCACTGTTTCATTTGCATTTCTAGTTGGGATGGCTTCGATCCATTTTGTGAAATAATCTGTTGCAGTGAGGATCCACCTGTGTTGTCCTGAAGAATTCAGATTGATTTCCCCAAAGAAATCTAACCCCCATTGCTGGAAGGGTGTTTCCACTGAAATTGGCTTTAAGGGTAACGGAAGAAGTTTTCTTTTGCTGTCAAATATCTAGCACTTGTGACACTTGGATATTTCTTTATATACATATGAAAAAACAGTTCGCCAATAAAAACCTGCTCTTAGGATTTTATTAACTGTAGCCTTCCAAGAATGATGTCCTCCACACATCCCCTTATGAAATTCTCCCATGATATGTTGCGCTTCATTTTCCAATAAACAATTCAACAAAACCCCACCTGGATCTTTCCAATACAAATACTCATTTAATATACAAAACTTTGCTTCTTTCATCTTTACTGATCTTGATCTGGTTTTATCCATCCCTGGAGGTGCTTGCAAATTTTGCAAAACATATACAATATCTACATACCATGGTGAGAAGGAAAAATATTCAACTACATGGCATTTTGGAACTGTTTCTGTTGATATTTCTGAAATGAAATTTATATCTAAAGTTTCACAATTGTTTTCAGTCATCATCTTTGCTAAGCCTTTTCCTTTTATCAAGTTTGTAGGCTTAATATCTAAATCATATTCTAACTAAACAACAATCCACTTTTCTCTTTTTCCTTCTGGATTAGGCTGAGTGAGAATATCTTTTATTGTTGCAGACAGAACATATGCAATAGTATGTGAATGTAATATATAAACTCTTAAATATTTTAATACTCTCACCAATGCATAATCATGTTTCTCCATGATATTATATTTCATCTCTCCATCTCTCAAAATATTAGTAAAAAAGGAAATTGGTTGTTCCATTCCTTCTTGATTCTTTTGCAATAAAACCACAGCCACAGTATGTTGTGATGCATAAGAGAATATAATAAAATCCTTTGAAAAATCAGGACTGATTAGAACCGAGGCTTCAATTAAGGCCTTTTTTAATATCACTGAAGGATTGTCTAGCTTTAGGTGTCCATTTGATTTCATTATTTTTCCTTCACATTTCAGAAATATTCCTCAAAATTTCTGCAAAACTTGGAACAAACTGTCTTAAGAAATTCACTCTACCAATGAAAGATTGTACCTCTTTTTTACTTCTGGGTATGCTAATCTTCTGTATTGCTGATACTCTTTCTAGGTCAATTTTGATGCCATCTTTTGATATAATATGTCCCAACAATTTCCCTTCCTCCATAGAAAAATGAGACTTTTTAGGATTCAATGAGATGCCAAACTTTCTGCATTTTAAGAAAACTTTCTCCAAATGTTTTTGGTGATCTGCAATAAATTTTGAGTATATAGTTATGTCATCCATGTACACTACCACAAATTTATCATTTTCTTATGCAAAGGAAATGTCCATAGCCCTTTGAAACGTAGCTCTTGCATTCATTAGCCCAAATGGCATTTTAGTGTACATAAATGTTTCCCATGGAGTGGTAAAAGTTGTCTTCTCCCGATCTTCTGGATGAACTTTAATCTGATTGTATCCAAAGAATCCATCCAACATGGAAATTCTCTATGCTCCAACAATTTTTTGTAAAATATGATCCATTTTGGGAAGTGGATAATTATCTTTCAAAGATACTTTATTCAAATTTATAAAATCCACACACAGCCGTATCTCTCCATTTTTCTTCCTTACTGGTACTAGGTTTGCTACCCATTTGGAAAATCTCAGAGACATAACAATTTTAGCATCAAACAACTTTTTGACTTCTTTTTCAATTAATAGAAGTAACTTGGGATTTATTCTTCTCAATTTTTGTTTGAAAGTTTTTTCATTTGGCTTGATTGGAATTGTATGCTGAATTATGGAAGTATCATACTCCTTTAAATCTTCATAAATCCACGCGAAAATATCTATAAATTCTTTCATTAGTTCAACATATTTCTTTTCTTCTTCTTCTCGAATTTTATTTGAGATATTCACTATCTTGGGATTCTCTTTGGTTCCAATGTTACAATCTTTGATATATTCCCCCTTGGGTTCTACCTTCGGATTCTTAGCTACATCATTCCTGTCAAATAACTTCTCTAATGGGACAAGGCCTCTAGGAATGACATTATTTTTCAACTGAATTATATCCTTACCTCCAATCTTTTCTTTAAACCTTTATGGTTCTTCATAAAATTCATTTATATCAGGAAAATCTTCAAAATATTCAGTGTCAATTGATCTGTGACTAAACTCATCTGTCATTTCTAAAAACCTTTTGATCTGCTGATCATCTTCAAAGACTTGTCAATATCTGATATTATCAGGAATAGAAGGTCTATTCACAACCTCAATATCATATTTCTTCTTGGAAAAACTCTATTGAATCTGCTATAGCCAAAGAATATGCTATTGAATTATCAACTCTTGGTATTGTAACCACATCATGTTCATCAAAGAAATTCTTTTACCTGATTGATAGATTTCTTTTACCTGATTTATCACCAGTTTTGAATCTCGAAACACTTCAATTTTCTTTGTTTTCATATCTTTTCGCAGGTTCAACCCTAAAATCAGTGCTTCATATTCTGCAACATTATTCGTACATTCAAAATCCAGTTTAAAAGAATACATAAAAAATTCACGATCTGGAGTGATAATCCATACATGTGCACCAGCTCCTTCTTTACTCATTGACCCATCAAAATGCATAATCCAAGTCCCATCTTTTCTCACCTTTTCTTTTAGCAATTTTTCTTCTTCACTTGGAAAATTTTCTTCTTTTGGTTTAATCAACTCTATTTTCTCTTCAGATTCAATATCATTGTAAAAAAATGAAGATCCCAAATTTGTATCTACTGCATATATAGAATGAGTTCCAGGTTCATCTCTATTACTCACGACATAATGAAGCCTTTTTTCAGAATATAACCTCCTATGCTCCCCAAGAACTGGAATAGTAGCGAAGGACATATCCATTTGCAAGGTTCCTTTGAGTTTTGATGCCCATGATCTGGATAACAACATGCCAAACTTAGGTGGAATATCAGCAACAACCACATCCATAACAACTCCTTTAACTGGAATTTTAGTAAGATTCGCCACCAAATATTTGATTAATCCCAAGCATTTTACTTTCTTCGAATCAAAAGAAAATGAATCTTTATATGGTCTTGTTATCTCTAAACCCAAAGTTTCTACCATAACTTTACGCATCAAATTATGCGAAGCACCTGAATCAAGCATACAATTATGCAAAACTTTATCATGAATATTTAAGTTTACATAGAAATGTGGTATAGCATCCACACTATTGTCCTCCATGTTTGAACCCATATGAATAGTTGGAGTATCATCATTCAATTCTAACGTATCCAGTTCCATTTGCATTTGACTTTCAACCATTTTAGAAATTTTTTCTTTATATTCAATGTTTTTCAAGATTTCATTGAAAGGTATGGAAATTTTGATATTGGCTATTTCATTCTGCAAACTAAATGGAACCATACTTTTATCACTATCTCTAGTCAATTCTTTTTTCTCTGGGATCGTTTTCACTACATCTTTATTTTCTTTATTTTTTATGTTCTGGCTGGTTGAAGGTTTATCCATTGGACCTTTGCCTGTGTCCACCACTACATTTCTATTTCTGAGACTAATTTTCTTTTGAAGATCATTTATGGCATTTTGATATCCAATTTGGTACTGCTCAGTTTCTGAAACCAAAATGTTGCATTCCCCATCTGTAGAAAACATATCATGCTCTATATTGGTTAAATATACCTATGAATCCAAATCTCCAAAGTGATGTATTTCACTCTCCATTAACTCTGTCTCATTCCCTTCATCCACATAATTTTCAGGAAACGAAGGTCTCACTGGATTTTCCTTTGCATTTCTTTGATTCCTTTGATCTCTTTGATCTCTTTTTCTAATTTGTGGGGGAATTGGCCTTCTGAAATATAGGTTTCTAATGGGTGGTTCTGGCTGTTATCTATTTTGAACTCCATTATCCAATGCCAATGTATCTAGTAATTTCTCCATTGTTCTCATCATAACCTCAAATTTTGCATCAGTAGAAGAAGAAGAGGTTGAAGGCTGATTATCTTCTTTAATCTTTCTTCTATCCATGTCAACTTTTTGTTTTATCTTTCCAGAAGCCATCATATTTGCTTCCACTTCCACTGCATCTCTCATCATATCTGATAAAGTAGCTGACCTTCTTTCTCTTAATGTACAAGAAAAATCACCTTCAAATGTGTCTGCATAATGTAACTTGGCTTCCCCTACCAAAGGTTTAAAATCAGCAGGAATTGAATTATAAACCCTCATGAATCTAGCAGAAAATTCTTGGACTGTTTCAAAACCCCCCTTTTTCAAATTATTGTACTTTGTTAATATTTTTGAAGGATTCTTCTTATCTTCCCACCTCTCAATAAAAAGGATTGCAAAGTCATTATATGTAGGAATAGATCTTGCATGCAAAGTCCTAAACCATTTTTTGACTTCTCCTGAAAGACTTTGGGATAACAGTTGGATTTTTGCATCATCATAATCTACCTCTTCAAGATCAATAAAGTCACTGAATTTATCAATATGATGTTCGGCTGTAATATATCCCTCCCCATCAAACTGTATAATCCTCTATCCATAATTATGGGGAAGGTCATGTAGAGTAGCTGGTAAGTCTGACAAGGGGAGCAAACCTAGCAACCATTGGTCTAGGACGATTTTGTGGAATTAAAGGTCGATTTTGTGGTATGGTGTTCTGGTTTGTTATTGGCACTCTCTGGGCTTTAGGATTTTTAGACTCAGCTCTTTCAGAATTTTGTAATCCTTCCCAAACTGACTGTAAAGAATACTTCCAAAAACTATCTTGATCAACCTCATTTTCTTTCAAATCTTATTCTAATTTAGTTGTAAACAAAGGTCTTTCACTTATATCAACATTTTCATTTTTTAATAGCTCCTCTTGAAAAGAAAAAAGGTTTTGTATTTGTGAAGTACCTTCTTTTTCTTTTCCTTTATTCCTTTTCAAGAGTCTTTCTGGACTTTCTACACCAGAGAATAACTGTGAATCTGGATTTCCTTCGTAGGGATTCTTCTGGAAGCCACAATGTCTTTTCTTGGAGCCGCCTTTTTAAAACTGAAAAATATGAACGTGAATCACGAGGGCAAGATACAACCAACTGAAAATATAAAACTTATTTTCCCACTGAAATTTGAATGCAATGTCGTTCTTCCTGGGGAAAATAAAACCTTCGTTCCCCTGCAACGGCGCCAAAATGTTATCACTCAGAGTTTACCCTTTGGTTGTGGAAGGATAAACCTAAAGTAACTGTTCCAAACCAGCCTTTAAGAGGGAAATTACATTTTTCCCTAGTAGAAAGGGTTCTCTAAAAATATGTAAATGGCTAAAGATAATAACTGGGGTTTTTTTCAAAATAAGTATGTGGTTGAAATTCACTCAAGAATCATTAGGCATGGAGTCGAAACTATGAAATCTATAGACTAGCAGATAAACAACAATAAATATTTTCACAGAGACAAGGTAGTCGTCACATTACAGTCAAATCTTTTTTGCAGGTGATTTAGAAAGAAACATAAATAGTCCATCGATAATGGGCACCAATTTTCAGATGAATCCACTATCAATTTTAGAGAAATAATGAATACTCAGACCCGATAAATCAAGGCATAAAACATATAAATCTCAATTTATTATAAACTCTCATCTAAGGATTGAATATATGATAAAATGGAAAGTATAACGAAGAAAAGTAAACATGCACATATAAGAAAAGAAAAGTTCAGACTGTAATTCTGATCAACATGTGAATATCTGATACTGCAAAAATATGTTATTTTCTGTGTGGCTCTTTTATATCAAAAATATATCCACCCGATACAAAAACTCTTTTCTTCAAAAAGGTTTCCAACCCCTTCAAAAATAATTTACATTGTCTTTTATACAAAATTTCTGCGAAGCAAAACCTAACTGCTTCTTTTAACTAAAAACTGAAATAACGTAACTAAACTTGCCAAATGTCATTTGAGTCAAAGTTGTAAAAATATTACAAATTTCTTTTGAATAAAAATATTTCTTTGTCTTCATTTGATGTAAGATCCAACAGATAATTTGAAGAACGAAGTGTGTACTTCATTTTCCCGTACTTCTCTATGTTTGTCCACTAATCAGCAGTTGGAAGATCGTAGCTTGTCATCTCTTTTACCATGAATCTTATTTCGACACGATCTGCAAGGGAAATTTGTGGGGGTCTTTCACGAATCAAAACCATCTTATTTATAAATTTAAAATCTTCTGCAATCTTTTCCATTAAAATTTTCCTTGTAAGTAAATGATTTAAATGTTAAAATTTCCCATGATCCATTCTTATATTGAACAATACTTTTTTATATTCATCTTGGGGAATCAACTCTTGATTTTCATCCCAGAATGCAGGTAAACCTTTTTCAATCAATTTATCAAACTTTTTTTTGAATCCCACTACTTGTTTCCTCATAGCTCCAGCTTTTGCTTCAACATTATCGACGTGTGCATGCTTTCCTAAAATTCTTCTTGCCCATGTAATGACTGCAATCATGTTCTTAATACCCAATATGCTTAGATCTTCCTCTATTAAACTATTCAAAAAGGTAATTGCATTTTGTGTTGTCTCCTTGGGCTTCCTATCCAGATTCTCTCTTATTGCAGTACAACTTGTTAAAGCATCTTTAATAACTTTTTCCTTTACTCTTATAAAATCCAAATATGGTCTGAAATTTTCAGCTTCTTTAATGATTAAATCCCACACCATGTGCTTACATCCTTGCATAGCTACTTGCCTCGTCGCGTGGTTTTCCAATATTTTATTCGTTTCAGTCAATTCTTTGTATTTCTCTTGTAAAAATTTCATTTCTTCATCTTTCTTCTCACTTTCTTCTTTTAACCTCTATTTTTCTTCTTTTAATTCTTTAATTTCAACATCTTTCAAACTCACTTGAGACATGGCCTGTAGAAGACTATCTGTACTATTCCCGTCTTCAATTTGATTGGTACTTGTTTGTTGTTGGGCTAGATTTGACAATTTATTTTTCAAATCTCCGACTTGATTTTTTAAACTTGTTTTTTCCTTCTCCCAACTAGCTTCCTTTTCGACCATTTGTAATAAATTAGCTGTGACATCATCCACCTCTTTAGATAATTTTTCTTTTTCCTCCAATAACCACATCGTTCGTTGTAGTTTCTACTTCTCCTGTACAGTCTGTCAACACCAGCTCTCCTCCTTGTAAAATTATATTTTCTTCGCTTTCATATTGTAACCAATTAATTTCCTTTTCCAACATTCTTTCCACTTATTGATGAACAAAAGATTTAGTATGATCATACTGCCTCCTTTTCGATGTGACACGAAAAGGATCATAATAGATAGCAACTTCCTTTTTAAAACTCATTTCTTCTAACAATTTCTCTATGTACAGAATGGCATATTTATTTTTTATAGTAAACAGACCTACTGTAAAAGGATACTTGATATCGGTGGCTTTCTTAAAAAATAAAAAATGATTATCTTCCACAATAAGTTTTTGTCTAAAAAACTAAAGAGCAAAGACCCTCAATGTAAAAAATGCTGGTAACATGTACGGATAATGTTTGAAACCATACAACCTGAGAACAATGTGGTCTTTTGATAAAAACCAATCTCCAACTGCGAAATCAATACTCAACTACATGAAACTTTTCGTCTCAGGTAGCACTCTGGGTAATTCTTCTCCGAAAATCATCCTATATATCTCTGATAACATGTAATTCATATAATTAAACATATTATCCTCCATCTGACTCGTGAAAATTATCCTTGGAAAATGTAATTCTTCTTGACTAGAAAACATGACCATCTTCATCAGATGTGATTGAAACCTAAACTGCCTTAGGATATGAAAATTCACCATCTGTAGATGAATTCTTTCAACCAAAATCTCTTCAAATTTGAGAAGAGGTATCTGACCACTTTCATTTGCAGGAAAACCAATACTCATTCCAAAAAGAAAATTCAATTGAAACTCGGTCACCCATACATTTGTATCAAAACCTAAAAGTAAATCCAATAAAGAAACAACAAGCTAAGTGGCTCATTGAAAAGACTGACATCTAAAGGATAGGTATTTTCAGTGACTTCCAAATCTTCTTTAAGGCAAGAGGCCATGAAAATTTGCTTAGTCTCAGGGGACGACTAGTGATATAGGCCAATAATTGACTTCTCGAAAAAACTCTCAAGTTCAGGCATTTGGGACACAGGGACTTCTAAGGAATCTCTTATAAGCAGGGGTTCTATCAGACAAACAATTCTAGTTTTTGGGGAATTCATAACAAATCCCTCAGTTTCTAAGTAATTTGACGCACACCATGACACAAAGTCTGGGAATGAGACAATTTGGTCAGGGCAAAATGAAAAGAGGGATGACTGGTTAACTCTGTGTACGTCAAAACCCCCTTCTAGCAAACTCTTCAATCTCATCTTAATGTCCGCCACTAATAACCGAATGGAGGTATAAACAATATCCTCGTCTCTATCATCCAAAGCATCTTTAACCTTAGCTTTGTCTACATCATGGATTGTTTTCGTTTTAACTTTTATAAACAAGTTTTAAAATACTATTAGTTTGGGTTACAAGGTCTTACGTGTCACTGACAATCATGCACTTTTTCCTACTCTGTCACTCTCCGGGACTCCCACTCGTCCAAAACCTTCTAACGCTGACAATGCAAAGACAAATGTCAACTTTCATCATGTTTTTTGCTATATATAACTGCTTTTCTTTATCTTTCGAGCATCTTCCCAGGCGTTCCTTTTTCTCAACCATTGATCTCATGTGCTGTAATCTGGATCTCATGTGCTGTAATCTGGATCATCAGATTTCACCTGATTTTTAACCCTTTGATGACCTTCCTTGCCATCCGATCATATTCCGATCTTGACATTTTAATCGTTGGATATTTTAATGCTATCCTACAAAATCACGATTTCGCAAGTCCAAAAGTGGTTTCCAAAATCGCTTTTAGCAAATGCGGGAATCTATGGTGCCTCCATGTGTCTGGTAGTTTCATTATTCGCGACCATTGTCTTCTCTTATCCTTCATGCACTTTTAGAATGCGGAACTCCTGGGATAGTTTATTTTCCCTCTACTGCTCATCAACGGTAGAACATGCAATGCATTTAACTTTTGACTTTTTCCCACTGGTCAATTTATTCTTGTTATCCTTAAGGAACTTTTTAAACTTCATTACCTTTGATTTAATTCGCTCTCCATTCTAAACCGTTGATCATTTGAGCCTTGCACTATGATTAAGAGTGCACCCCAAACCGTAGGATCTTTCATCATTAATCTCAGCCATTGATTTCAATGACATATCCTCCGCAAAGTAGTTTCGCGTCCTGTCAAAAAGGTTTGTCATACCACCTTTCTTGCTTGTGGAGCGCCCTATAGCTTCCACTTGTCAACTGGTATCACCTTTCGCGACTGCTTATAACCTTTCTATCTCCGTGCATGTTGGAAACGCAACAACAAACAAGAACCATCAATTTCTTTCTCATGCCCGATCAACGGTGCATCTTGCACGACAATTAGAGCTTGGAATATTTGATTTTGGACTATAGTTTTTGGCATTCTTTTGTTCTAATTGATCAATTTTTACATTTTTCTTTTGAAATTTATCTTTGTTGTTCTTTTTAGCACCATCATTTACCACTTTTTGTTCCATCTAACAACAAAATCATAGAACTAGAGACATTTTTGGGAATTTTTCTCATCAAATTAGCAATTTTTCAAACATTTTTCTACCATACTCCATTATTTACACTGTGAAAACTAGGTGCTAATAGTAGGAATCCCAAAAGTAAAGGTACTAGACCCAAAAGATGAGGATAACATAGTACTTAGAGGCTGATTTATTGCAGGTCTTAAGGGTCCGGCACTTGTACCAAAACTATCAACATGATATGAACTGACTATTATGGCAGTTTCCATCTAGGTGCTTACATGAGGTGGAGAAAATCCACCTAGAATTATAGATGAGGTGGGAGTGTCTATTTCTCCCGATCTAGTCCCTAAATAATTTATAATTTACCCTATACTAATCTGATACTCACTTGTCCTTTGTCCCAATGGACAAGGAACTTGCACCAGAACTGGATGGTTAGGTCTAGTTAAAGGAGATTTGAAAGGTATAACAAAGCATTCAACTCGTATATCTTCAATGTTGGTGATGTGTGGTGCAAAAGTGTTGGTTCCTATAGGTTTTGGCTCACCAAATAAATTGATGGAACCAATAGGCTCAAAAGAACCTATTATGTTTGTCTTGCACCTTTATGGATGCGGTGGAGGTTTAAATTTAACCAAAGGAATATTTTGAATCCTTTTAGACTAGTGTAAATATTGATCTTCCACACCGAATAAATTTACAAAAAATCAAGTCCTAATTCCATCTAAATCACTTACAACACAAAGCCTGCACTCCGCTAGAAAATGTCCTGGCAAGTCAAACCAGGAAAACAAATAATCCTTTCAAAGATTCAGTTCTTGGTTGATTAATTCCCACCGCTAAAACAACAAAGGATGAAATTAGTTACTAAGGCCAAGAATTTTTCCCTTCTTGGTGCAAGTGTTTTACCAGATAAATCTAGAAAACACCCTCCAAGGGTACTAATGCTCTAGTCACAAAAATTCTTCCCAAGGTAGTCGCATAAAATCCTCTACTAACACCTATGTGAGATCCTATGGACAAGATACTATGGTTACCAATCTATTCACAACATCCGAGGGGACAGTCGCAGGTCGGGATTGTACTTATGGTAAAGGTAGCTAGCCTTGAAACTTCAACAACACTTAGGTACTGAAGAGAGTCCTTATACACGTAAAATCCCTTGTATATGTTTGATTAGGAATTGGAGGGAGCTCTTTACAACCTAACCTCACATGGCGTCATGTTTAATTCTGGTTTGAGTAGTGATTCCCAGCCACACTGCTCACAAAATTCGATTTCTTCCTATCCTAAGAAAAGACACCTATATTTCACATTTTAAAGTAGCTTTGGATAGTTTACAAAGGTTCTAATCTATCTCTCTAGCCTTAAGCTACTAGTGAATCCTATAAACTAAAAATTCTAATTAATTTTAAATTTAGCCCTTATTTTTAGGTGGCTTTCTTACTCAAAGGATGTGGAGGTGAAACTAATGATATTTCGACTCTTAAAGGAAAATAAAAACACTTTAAAGATAAATGTTGTGTAGAAAAAAAATCCTTAACTAAAAGCAAGTATTTTAAACCAACACTTCAGAAAAGGAAACCAACTTTCACTATTTCTTTTCTTTTCACTTTCAACAAATTGAAAGAAAAAACAACCTTTTTCCTTCATTTTCAAGAAATTGGACAAACAAAAGTTCAAATGCAAAATAGAACCAAAATGAAAGTTTTTGTTTCCTTTCTTTTTCAAAAAGCTACTACTTTTATATTTTCATAGAAAACAAATCTTTTTTTAAAAAGAACTGGAAAAGCAATTTTGAATTTTCAATAGTAACAAAATTATTTTCTTTTCAATTTTTCAAAAGAGAACTAGCTTTTTTGTCTAAAAAGGTTGCAGAAAAAAAAGTGAGAATAATTAAATTGCTGAAAATGTGTTTCTATTAATGCACATGAATACAAATAAAGAAAAAATTAAAACATGCAACATCAACTCCCTCCTCAAAATGTAACAAACAACCTACGGAAAACTTACAAAGAAAAAAAAAAATTTATTGATTTTTGTGATGATATAAAATAGAAAACTAAGTACATAAACATAAATATTTTTCACAAGAAATTAATCTAAAAAACTTTCAAAAAAACAGTTTGAAAACATGAACTTGGGACAAATCTGTTGAATATTGTAACTTCTAAGAATATTATATTTGTACTTTATTATTCCGGAGATGTTTCATCCCTCCGAGGTAATTCTATTATGTAGCCGGAGATGTTTATTCCTCCGATGGATTGTGGTAACCAGGGTTATTAGACCCACCATGTGGGGGTCGGCCCTGAGTTAATTAATTAGGGGTTATTAGACTTCACTAGGAGAGGTCGGTCCCATAAGGGAATTAGTCAGTCGGGAACTAGTATAAGTAGAGGAGATTGCTCCTCACTTATCTCACACTTGCTCAGCTTAGAAAGTAGCGCACTTGTGTTTGAGAGGTCTGCATAGGAGGTAGAGAAGGAGGTCAAGTCTTGGAGCACATCTTGTATTTTGGTTGATCATCTTATTGAGGAAATCTTTGCTGGGTTTTCTATCCCATGAGGGTTTCCCAGGGTAAAATCTTTGTCTATCTTGTGATTATGTTTCTTTCAGTGATCTTGCTAGTCAAATTAGTTTAAACTTAACATGGTATCAGATCTAGCCTGAATAGAACATCATTCACAAGGTGAAATTATATTTCTCTCTCTCTCCCAAAATTAGGGTTTCTACAAAATTTAGTATTTTTGGATTCTAGTTGCATGGCTGAATAGCCCTTCTAAAGATCTATCTTTTGAGCCTTGGATAGAGGTTTTTGGTTGGGTAGAACTCCGGGAAAGTCAAACCCTAGTGTTACCAAAAGTGCGATAAACTAGAAATTCTGTTGTAGATCCGGAAAAGTGAAAAGTTAAAGTCTCCTGGTAAGTACTACTCTATCTCTTATCTCTTGGAATCCCCCAAGAGAAGATGGCTCCAAGCACTAAGCTTGAAGACAAGCTAGAAGGTATAGAGAATTTTTGGGCATGGAAATACAGAATTGGTCTCATTCTTGAAGAGAATGATCTTGCTCTATATATCAAGAATGACATTGCAGAACCTGAAGAAGATGAAGCCAAAGAGAAGCATAGGAAGGATTTGATTAGGGCAAAGAGAATCATAGCTGATTCTATTAAAGACCACTTGATTCCCCAAGTGGCTTCCAAGAAGACTCCAAAGGAAATGTATGATGCCCTAGGAAGAATGTATGAAGGAAAGAACATAAATAGGAAGATGAACCTAAGAACTCAGTTGAAGAGTACCAAGATGCACAAAGGAGAATCCATTCAAGACTACTTCTCAAGGGTTTCACAAATCAAGGAACAACTAGATTCCATTGGAGATACTCTTGATGAAGATGAACTTGTGATGACTGCTCCAAATGGTCTCACTAGACCTTGGGAGTCATTTATACAAACTATGTGTACCAGAAAAGAAAGTATGAAGTTTGATGTAGTATGGGAGGATTGTGTTCAAGAAGAGGCTAGGGTAGCCAACAGAGAAGCCCTTCTCAAGGAGGAAGAAAGGGTCACTTCAAGAAAGTGGACCACAAGAAGTCTCAACCCTCTCATAGATTCAAAAGGAAAGTAGGAACAAACTCACAAAGAGACCTCTCCACGGTCCAATGTTTCAATTGTCTTAAACTAGGACACTATGCTAGAAACTATACTTTACCAGAAAAGAAGAAGAATTTTGTTCACAAAAGACATCATGCACATATGGAAAAAGATGATAGTGAAGAAGAAGAAGAAGAAGAAGAAGAAGAAGAAGAGGAAATGCCTCGAAGGAAAAGATCTAAAGTAAAGAAAGAAGATCCAGAAGAATATGTCCTATTTTCTGCACTCTCTGGATCTGTGTCTCCTGGAGAAGATACATGGCTCATTGATAGTGGTGCTTCAAAGCACATGACAGGTCAAAAGAAAACTCTCTCAAGACTTGAAGAAAAGTCTTCTCCACAAAAAGTATCTCTAGGAGATGATTATCAATATCCCATCAAGGGAATTGGTGAAGCAAGCTACAAGCTTGATTCTGGAACACCCTTGAAGATGAAAGAAATTTTATATGTACCATGTTTGAAGAAGAACATACTCTCTATCTCAACACTAGATAAGAAAGGTTTTAGAGTTTCTTTCATAGATGGACAAGTACTTATGTGGCCCAAAGAAAAATCAATTGAAGATGCAATTGTCATTGGTGAAGAGGATGGAGGTCTCTACAAGCTCAAGGGACATCCAGAAGTTGCCCTTGCTCATGAAACCTCTAGCCCCAGTGAGCTATGGCATAGAAGACTAGCTCACATTAACTACAAAGCCCTACCCTATGTAAGCAAGATAGTTATAGGACTACCAGACCTGAAGATTGATCATAATTGCTCATGCAAAGGATGTGAAAAAGGGAAGAATGTCAAGAACCCTTTTCCAAAGAGTGAAACAAAGACTAAGAACATTCTGGAGTTAATACATTCAGATGTATGTGGACCAATGCCCACCACATCCCTAAGTGGGTTTGAATACTATCTCACATTCATTGATGATTATTCAAGGAAGACTTGGGTATACTTTCTAAAAGGAAAGAATGAAGTCTTTGGAAATTCAAAGAGTTCAAGGCCTTAATAGAAAATCACTAAGAAAAGAAAATCAAGATTCTCAGAACAGATAATGGCGGATAATATACTTCGAACTACTTTGAAGACTTTTGTAAGGAAGCTAGAATCAAGAGGGAACTAACCACTCCCTACAATCTCAAACAAAATGGGGTTGCTAAAAGAAAGAATAGAACCATCATGGAATTTGTAAAAACTATGATACATGACCAAGATCTACCATTGTATCTATGGGCTGAAGTAGCTAAAACAACAGTCTATGTACAAAATAGACTATCCCATAGTACTCTTGAATTCAAGACTCCAGAAGAAGTATTCACAGGAAAGAAGCCTGAGGTAAGCCATCTCAAAATATTTGGATGTCCAGTGTACATTCACATTCCAAAAGAAAAGAGAACCAAGTTGGATCCCTCTGGTAAGAAGAGAATATTTGTTGGATATTGTGAATCATCCAAAGCTTTCAGAATTTACATACCTAGTTTTCATCATATGGAAATAAGTAGAGATGTAACATTTGATGAAGAAGCAGCTCTCAAGAAATCTAGGAAGTGCCAAATTGAAGAAATATATGAAGAATATACACCTCCTAGAATCACAGAATCTGTACCCATCCCTGAAGATGATGCACCAGAGGACCATGACATGCTAGAACCACAAGAACCCCCCATTACAAATTTATCTAGAAAAAGAAGGCCAGCATGGGCTAGAGACATTATTCAAGGAGCTGAAAAATATGGAGCTCCTAAAGGCTCCACTAGAGAAAGAAAGAAACCAAAGCTAGTATCCAACTATGTGGGCTTGATGTGTGATCTTTTGGATCAACAACCTACTAGCTATGAAGAGGTAGCTTAGAAGAGAGAGTGGGTAGAAGCAATGACAGAAGAATACCAGTCAATAATGAAAAATGATGTTTGGGATATAGTTCCCAAACCAAAAGATAAAAGCGTGGTTTCTTCCAAATGGATATTCAAGATAAAACATGCCGCAGATGGTAGCATTGAAAAATATAAGGCAAGATTTTTGTAGCCAGAGTATTCTCTCAGAAAGAGGGAATTGACTATGAAGAAACATTTGCACTAGTTGCTAGGTACACTTCAATTAGAACTATCATGGCACTTGCATCTATGATGAAGTGGAAATTACACCAGATGGATGTTAAGACAGGATTCCTGAATGGTGTGATTGAAGAAGAAGTATACATAGAACAACCACAAGGATTTGAGGTTAAAGATGGAAGAACACATGTATGCAAGCTGAAAAAGGCTTTGTATGGATTGAAGCAAGCTCCCAGAGCTTGGTAGGGAAGGATTGACAGTTTCTAAACAAGCATGGGCTTTACCAAGAGTAAAGTTGATCATAATCTTCACCTCAAAGTTATGGATGATGAACCTGTTATATTACTGTTGTATGCAGATGATCTACTTCTAACAGGAAATGAGAATCAAATTTCGAATGCAAGAAGAGGCTTTCTTCAGAATTCGAGATGAAAGATCTCGGATTAATGCACTACTTCTTAGGTCTAGAAGTATGGAAAGAACCAAAAGGAATCTTTCTAAATCAAGGTAAGTATGCTATGGGGATTCTAAAAAGATTCGATATGTTGGAGTGTAAATCCATGGACACTCCCATGGACTCCAACTTGAAGTTATTAGTTAATGACTCATCAGAATTAGTGGATATAACTCTATATAGACAAATCATTGGGTCATTGATGTATTTAGCAAATACCAGACCAGATATATGCTTTGCTGTAAATACCCTGAGTCAGTATCTAGTAGAACCTAGAAAGGTTCACTTAATAGCTGCAAAGCATGTAATGAGGTATCTAAAGGGTACATTAGATTTTGGTCTATATTATCTTGGAAGTCATGAATGTAGATTACATGGTTACTTAGATTCTAATTGGGAAGGAAATGTTTCAGACAGAAAGAGTACATCAGGTGGATGTTATGGTCTTCGATCTACCATGATCTCATGGTTCAGCAAGAAACAATCTAGTGTCGCTCTCAGTACTACTGAAGCAAAATATATAGCAGCCTGCTCTGCTAGTTGTGAAGCAGTGTGGCTTTGGAAACTATTGTCTGGAGTGTTTGACTTAGAAATGAATCCCACTGTGATCATATGTGACAACCAAAGTTGTATTAAGATGATAGAAAATCCAGTATTCCATGATAAGTCAAAACACATAGAGATCCGATATTTTTATATACGAGATATGGTGCAGAGAGGAGCTATTAAGCTCGAGTATGTGAGCACTAAGGAACAGATTGTTGATATATTGACCAAACCTCTGTCTTGAGTGAAATTTGAGTATTTCTGAGACAAGCTTGGTGTAGTTCAAAAGGACCCTCCTCGAAAGGGGGAGTGATATAGTCACTGATGATGAGGATACCTATTTATTATACCTAGATATTTACATGTATGCTTAGATTACTTATATTTAGGATACTTATACTTAGAATACTTATGATATATGCACTTATATTGATGAGGATACTTGTATTGATGATGTGCATACATGTATTGATGAGGATACTTGTATTTATGATATGTATACATGTATTGATGAGGATACTTGTATTGATGATGTGTATACATGTATTGATGAGGATACTTGTATTGATTGATGAGGATACTTGTATTTATGAGGACACTCGTATTGATGATATATGTACTTGTACTGACGATGTACTAATGATACTTGTGTTGATGAGGATACTGTGGGGATTGAATCATGCTTGAACATATGTTCTAAAAGGATCCGTAGACAGATGCCTCCGAAAATGAAGTCCTGAGTGGATAGGTGGGGATTGTCTCTTCCCCGGACTTCAGTCTCAAAATTGATCCATAGACAGATGTCTCCGAGAATGAAGTTCTGAATGAACAGGGTGGGTATTGTATCTTCCCCGAACTTAGGTCCCAGAATTGATCCGTAGACAAGATGTCTCCGAGAATGAAGTCCTGAATGAACAGGGTGGGGATTGTATCTTCCCCGGACTTCAGTCCCAGAATTAAGCTGTAGACTGGGTCTCCGAGAATGAAGTCCTGAATGAACAGGTAGGGGATTGTATCTTCCCCAGACTTCAGTCCCAGAATTGAGCCATAGACTGGGTCTCCGAGAATGAATTCCTGAATAAACAGGTAGGGAATTGTATCTTCCCCGGACTTGGGTCCCAGAATTGAGGCGTAGACTAGGTCTCCGAGAATGAAGTCCTGAATGAACAAGTAGGGGATTGTATCTTCCCCAGACTTTGGTCCTAGAATTGATCCGTAGACATTTGTCTCCGAGAATTGATGATAGGACTGTATCGTCCCTGGACTCTTGGTTCAAAATGTACATGATGGGATTGCATCGTCCCTAGACAGGAGACTTGTCTTAAAGTGATGAGGATTGATCATCCTAGAACTTGATCTGGATTGTATCATCCATGGACCTATGTCCTAAAGAGAGCGGGATTGATCATCCTGTAATATGATCGTGTGTATTGTAGAGTATGCTGTGATGATGATGCTGATGATCATGTGATGACGATGCTGATGATCGTGTGATGACGATGCTGATGATTGTGTGATGACGATGCTGATGATCGTATGATGATGATGTTGATGATCATGTGATGACAATGCCAATGATTGTGTGATGGCGATGCTGATGATCGTATCATGACGATGCTGATGATCGTGTGATGACGATGTTGATGATCGTGTGATGATGATGCTGATCATGATCGTGCAATGACGATGATGATGATGTTGATGTTCCAGTAACTGGTTGAGTTACTGATGATGATGTATTGAAGAAAGCTTCCGATGATTTATAGATGTATCATGTATGATGTAGTCGATGACTCCTTGCTCCTGTAGATGTTGTTATAATATCCTTCGCGTTAAGGGGGAGTGTTGAATATTGTAACTTCTAAGAATATTATATGTGTACTTTATTATTCCAGAGATGTTTCATCCCTCCGAGGTAATTCTATTATGTATCCGGAGATGTTTATTCCTTCGATGGATTGTGGTAACCAGGGTTATTAGACCAACCATGTGGGGGTCGGCCCTGAGTTAATTAATTAGGGGTTATTAGACTTCACTAGGAGAGGTCGGCCCCATAAGGTAATTAGTCAGTCGAGAACTAGTATAAGTAGAGGAGATTGCTCCTCACTTATCTCACACTTGCTCAGCTCAGAAAGTAGCGCACTTGTGTTTGAGAGGTCTGCATAGGAGGTAGAGAAGGAGGTCAAGTCTTGGAGCACATCTTGTATTTTGGTTGATCATCTTATTGAGGAAATCTTTGTTGGGTTTTCTACCCCATGAGGGTTTCCTAGGGTAAAATATTTGTCTATCTTGTGATTATGTTTCTTTCAGTGATCTTGCTAGTCAAATTAGTTTAAACTTAACAAAATCTAAAGTCCAAATATTTATATTATTATGTTTGCAAATAGAAGTCGATTTCTGAACAAAACAACTAAAACTCAGCTTTTCACGATCAATTTAGACAAATGATAACCCACATTCCTAGTTTCATAGGCTAAATTGAAGAAAAATGGAAAAAAGGATATACACAGACTGTGAAAAGACATATCATGTGGATGCGATTATCTAGTGACTAGGTTGCATACCTGGGAAGATATAAAAAATCACAAAAAAAGTGAATTGTACAAGGAAAAAATGCACTTTTGTACACTGCAAACCACATATAAGTATGGGAAAACGTGAAAAACAAAAAAATTATGACCCATAAACCAAAATTCCGTTCTATAAGGGTTCTAAAATAAGCATTTATTAGGATGATATAGGATAGATTTAAGAAACAAACAGATTGAATAAAAAACAAACAAACTCAAAGAGCACACAAGAGAAACCCTAACAACCTAAAATGGAGATAAGTCCCCAGCGGAGTCGCTAGTTCCATTTCGGGAAATTAATCCGTAGTGGCTTCTTGGGTGTAGCCATCACAGACTGGATACCCTAAAATAGATCACTCAACAATCAAGCAAACATGAATTTATAAGAATTTGTTTGTAGACTTCTTTTTTCAAACAAAGAGATTTTTCTTAAAGAGTGGCCTACCTGGAGTCCAATGTTTGATGTAGATTATCCACATTGAAAAATTTAATTATAATCGAAACTCTTCAATATTCAATCTAAAAGAAAAAATAAATAAATTGAAAGGAACAAGTATACATTGTTGTAAATGATTCTTTATAAACTATCTGCTGATTGAAATAACCAAATTACAAGAACATAAAGATTGCGCGTGAGATCTTGAATTGGACAAGAAAGAGTGTTCATTTCTTAATAATGAGAAACAAATTACATTTGAAATGCTTCCACCTGATTTATTTTCTGACACCATTCTAAAACTGGAAATATAGAATCCTCTATCCCAATCCCTTCACACACTCATTCCAAATTAACTCTGAAATATATGCCTAGACGAATCACTGCAATTATTTGACATAATAGAGTCCTTCAATGATGATTGAGAATCAGGTTTCATATATAGGAACATGATATTTGCAGACAAGCGAATAGAGCTTCAAATATGGATGAATTTTAACAACATGATGGTGCTCTCTCTTAGATTCAACATGCTTGATTTTCCTCTCATATGCCCTTTTTATATTGGTGTGGAGGCAATTAGGGAGGTTGAGAGATAGTTATTTATGGGAATGGGAAGTTGGGGAACGAAAAGAACCATCAATTTCCCATTAAATAACATTATATTTTATTTTCTACTCTCGCACAGGCATTTATGTGAGATGGACACAAAGTAGCGTGGTTGCAGTCTAGCCATGTATAGGTCGCTTACCTCTTGGAAGATCTACTTTTTTGAGAGATATTTCCTAGGATAAATATTGTTAACATATGTTTTCAGGATTAAGGAAGTATACAAAGAAGAATAAGGGAAAAATAATTCATTATAACGTCTATAGTGATAATGTGGCAAAAGACGCTATAACACTTGGGAAATAAAAATTGGCCAATGGTTAAATTTAGGTATCAAACTAGTGTTTTAAGCCTATTTTAAGGGTTGTTCTAGGTTTGAAAATCAGTAAATATTTTTATCATTTATTGGGAGAGAACATAATTTTCTATGGTTTAGACACACTCTACTTCACTGACGCCCTTCTTATTTGGAACTTTTTTGGTCCTTCTAGCAAACTGAAGGAGAAATTTTCTAAGTTTGTACCCTCATCAAAGGAATCACATTCCATTTTTGTTATCTTTCAACCAAAAATTTACAGTTTTTATTTTAGATATTTTATAGTGCTACTCATGTAAAGGATTGCTTGGTAGTCAAACTTTATAGATCATTGTCATTATGGGGTTTCAAAACTCTAGTATTGACCTTTATAGTGAGTTCTCTTGAGGTATTCATGGAGAATTCCCTTTTCTGGAATGGGCAAATTGATTCTTTGACGTTACACATATGGAAATGTACTTTGTAGATAGGTTTGTACCATATCTAGTAGATGATACCCTTGGTATTCATTCCACCTTATTTGGAGACATTCTTCATATTCCATGGATTGGTAATTTTGTATTGGATAGTTTAGTTTATGACATGAGGAATACTGCTCAGTGTCCAACAATGATTCATATTGACTCTAAAAATATAATGGATGCTTGTTTGTTAATGGAGATCCATTTTAGATTTCTTTGATACAATTTCTACTCACATATTTATGTGGTTTTTCTCACTCCTCTTTACAGATAATTCTCAACTTATTCTAGTGGATCAGTTTGATTATGTAGGACCTTTATCCTTCACACTATGATATTTGTTTTGAAGGGACATCCTATATGTAGTATACTTTAATATTTCCTTATTTCAAATATCTACCAAGACACCATTCTTTTGAGCTATATATTTGTATTTCTATTGGTAATATGATGTTTTGGTGTTAAATTAATCTTGACTAGATTAAAGAGTCAAAGATGGTCTTACTATTGGTGGTTTGTAGACCCTTGGTTTTGGGTGTCCCATGGTATTGCATGTGATGAATCCTACTTAAATCCTTGAGTAACTCCATTATAAAACACATAAAGTGGCAGGTGATGGATGAATTGGCCATGCCTTGGATGAAGTGGTAAAGGGTAATAGATATATTATGGGTAGTTTTCCTAGTTTTTTTTGTTTCTAGGCTAAAAATATTCTTCTTCATTGTGTATTATGGATGCTTATATGTATTATGTTTGTTTATCATTTCCTAACAACCTGTATAAGAGAAAAAATATGCAAGCTGGAAGAAATGGCATGGGTGATTAAAAATGGAGGTAAGAATGATAATTCCATCAGAAGAAGCCCACGAAATAAAAGGATGAAGAAGTGATTAGTTTGCTGGAAGAATTTTTTATGGAGTTGGATTTAATCATAATGTAAATGGGAATACATTTGTAATATATTTTTAGGTATGCACACCCTCATTTTATTAGGCCACCTATGAAAAAAATAGACGTAAATTTAGATAGACAGAAAGGGGGGGCATTTTGTACCCCCAGATACCTAGCTAAAAAATTGAGTGGGGTTTGTCTTTACACTAAGTCAATTTTAAAGGGGTAAATGTTAGGTTAATATTGACTTTTCTAAAGAGTCAAAGATGGGTTTATTGTTGGTGGTTTATGGACCCATGGTATTGGAATCGAGGAAGCTTACTCAAGGGCTTGAGCAACTCCATTGTAAAGTGCCTTTAAGTGGTTGGTGAAGGTTTTATTGGCCATATATTCACTAGATTTGGTCAAAGACTAATCGATGTATTGTTCTTGGTTTTAATGATTTGGGTTTCCAAGTTAAAAACCTTCTTCATTGTGTGTGTTCTTGTGCTTTATGTGTTTATTAATTCCTGAAATTTGGGGAGGGTTTATCTTAATAATGATTTATCTTCTTTTCCACCTATCCATATTTAAGGAGGATGTTTTGCATAAGGAAAAAATTGTTTGGAGATCATTATTCATGAACCATCTCAGTTATTTATTTTATATATGGTTGACCATTTTTTTAGTTATTTATCCACACACCAATTCTCACTTGTATTCTAACAACATGTACCCTATATTTTGGCCATCACCAGTCTTTGCAAGGAGTTCAATATTTATAAATCCAATCTCATACTTTAGTAAATATTCTTTATAAGATTACCTTTATTAGGTGCACATATTTTGGGTATCCATAAACCCACACACCTATTATATTTGATCATGCTTGGTCATATTCAATCTATTTCAAATATATAGAGTTGGATCTTCTATCTCTTTTATTTACTTCCTTATTATATGGACATGTCAATTTATTCTATCTATAGGTGTGATAGTTCAATGGTGACATTCATTGTAGTTGAGAAATTTTGTGATGATTGTGGGTCAACATATACCCATCCACATATGTTTTTGAGTTGGGCCATCTCAGACCCACTGTTAACACCCAAAAAGTGCTCACTAGCTCATTTCCCTATTCACATGACCCATTTATCCACTTTTTCACCATCTGAGCCTCCGAAACCAACAAAAGGTCACCAAAAGACCTTAGTACACCCCTTTTTCCATTAAAAAAGATTATTTTTCCAAGAAAAGCATAAAAAACCCTCAAAAAGGGTCCAAATTCCCAAAAATATTAAAAAGGGAATTAAAATATTATTTTTATTCAAAAAAGGAAAAAGGAGGGAAAAGTACCTAAACCATGTTGGTCAATACCATTTGGTTTCCACAAAATCACAAATGGTATTTCCCACCACCAAAACCTATAAAAAGGTGGTAGGGGCTCCTCATTTCAGATCCATCCATTATCTCATCCTTATGCTACTGAAATCTCCCTTGAGCATTTTAGCCATAGCAAACCACATTGGAGAAGAGACCATTGGAGATTGGAGTTGCTCATCCTTGGAGCCATTCAACCTCACCATTAGAGGTATTGATTCCGCAAGCACTTGCTTGCCCCATTCTTTCAATACAAATTCATTATTTTACATTATCTTGTTCTTGATTTTAAATTATCTTTGTTATTTGCTTAATATCTTTGCATAGATCCATGATAAGTCTTGTTTAGTTAGTTTATTATTTGCTTTACATTGAAACTGCTGCTACTAGTTAGCAGGTGCCCATAGCACTAAGCCTGGTTGCAAAACCGGGCCAACAGTTTTTGGCAACTCCACTGGGGATAGATGTTTCTGGCTGGTGTCCGGAGAGATCTGGAAAAGGCCATTAGAGAGGGAGGCGAGTTTTGCTATGCCTCATTTTTATGCTGTTTTTTCTTTGAGCGGGTGACGACCTTGCGGCCACGGGTACCCATTCGTGCTGGTCTTCCGAGTGAGCCTCGTATGATGAGATGGGGGCAGATGATGCCTCGTGGCGGCGGTGGTGTCCGCGGCTTCTTCATGGAGGATTTTTATTAGCAGTGGGAGAAGATGCCCCTGGTTATTGAGGACTACCCTTATGCTGGTATGGACTATCGAGGTGACCCAGAGATGCCTCGTGCCCCAAGACAGGCCTAGAGTTTAGACGGTATGTTTTGTGTTTTATTTGATATTATATCATATGCTGTTTGATTTATCATTGATGATTATTATTCTATAGTATGTGATGGCTTACTTGCTTTGTGCAGATGTGGGTCCAGTGCCACCGCCTGACTATGTGGCTCGGCAGGGGCGGGCGATGGTGGTCGCCCATCTACCTGCAGCGGTACCCCCTCCGCGTGGTGGAGGATTTGCAGTTCGTGGGCGAGGGGTTGGCCCTCGCGATGACGCCATAGATGGTGTCAGACAGAACTTTGCCCGGATCCTAGCTGGACTCCCCGAGGATGGTTGGAGAGACCTGGATCGGGATATTTTGCAGGGTTGTTTCGCTGCGCCGCCTGAGTGGCAGTCGCTCCTATTGAGGACAGCAGTGTTCGTGGCGAGGCACAGGGATGGTAGACGAGATGATCCGGCAGGGTCGGCTCAGGGGAGGATACGTCTGCGGGACGATCCAGCGGGGCTAGCGGGGCCGGCAGAGCGGAGAGTTCGGGCTCGCCATGACCCGGCGGGGCCAGTGGGGGAGGAGTCGGAGGAGGAGCCGGAGGATCCTAGGGATCCAGATGAGTAGACGATATTGTATCTGCCCCCAAATGCTGATGAGCATATGGGGAAGCATTTTTTGTATGACAGATGTATTTTTGTATATTGGGTGCTGAGGGCACTTATGACATGTTGACTATTTGGTTTATATATATATGTGGATATATATTTGGATATATTGTCGTGTATGCACGTGGATGCACCTTTGTCTTTTGTATATGCCCGTGGAGGCACATGTTATGCACGTGGATGCATTATTTGGTTATTTGTTTTATGCCCGTGGAGGCACATGTTATGCACGTGGATGCATTTTGTTTATGGATATGACATGATGTGATTGGTGTGCCAGTCGAGGACATTGTTGGCCATATTATCTGCTACACTATTGAGGTGTCTTGGGACATGTGTGAATGAAATGGATTCAAACTGTCTAACCATTTTTTTAGTGCACAGGAATTTTCTGAAAAGACAGGGATCGCGTACCTGGTAATCATTGTTGAGCTGGGAAACTAGGAGCTATGAGTCCAAGAAAACGTTGAGGTGACGGATGCTCATTTGGAGAGCAGCGGCCAGGAGACCGGTCACGGCATCGTATTCAGCTTGATTATTGGTAGCGGCACCTAAACATACTCCGTCAATGTGAATTAACTCATGTGAAGGGGAGTATATTACCCAAGATGCGGAGGCGAGATTGGGAGACCAACGGCTTGCACCATCAGCGAAACCGACATGGCAGAGTGGAAGAGGCTCCATCTGTGGTCATGCAGAGAAAAACAAATATTTAGGTTTTTTGAAATTTTTTTGTGAACAAAGAAAGTATGCCTATACTAAAATGGACGATGGCGTCCATCAAATTTTCTATGGGTAAAAGCGTTTAAGGTACAACCCGTTGCGTGGGTTGCGCAGGGGATTGCCTTCTTAATCGGTCAGAATGTATGCCCCCTGCCCGAGGCAGGTGTGTATGATGTAGGGGCCTTGCCACATAGACACGAACTTTCCCTTTCCGGTTTTATCATGAGCTTGATCGTAAGCGAGGACAAGGTCTCCCTCAGAAAAGGTTCTTGGGTGGACGCGTTTGTCGTAACTTAGTTTTGATCGTTGTTTAGCTGCTTCCATGTTTTGAATGGTTGTGCACCGATCTTCATCGGCCTGCTCTAGGAGTAGTAAACGTTGTTCGATCGGGCAAATGTCCGGTAGGAGCTCAACGGCGATATGTAAGGCTGGGATCTGGCACTCAATAGGGAGGACGGATTCGACACCGTGAACTAAATGAAAAGAGGTAAAACCGGTGGCGGTTTTGGTTGAGGTGCGGTAGGCCCATAGTGCTGGGAAGAGCATGTGGTGCCAATTGGATTTGTGCTTGTCTACAGTATGTTGGAGAATGGTCTTCAAAATTTTATTGATCGCTTCGACTTGGCCGTTTCCCTGGGGGTAGTAAGCGGAAGAAAAACGGTGTTCAAATTTCAACATGGTTGATAATTCCTTCCAGATGGCATCTTCGAAGTGAGATCCATGGTCAAATACTAGTTGCTGTGGTACTCCGAAACGAGCGATAACATGGTTGAAGAAAAACCGTGCTGCAGTGTCGGCTTTGCAATTATAGGTCGGCATGGCTTCTGCCCACTTGGTGAAATAATCTACAGCCACAACGATGTGTTTGTGACCGCCAGCTGACGTGGGGTTGCAGTTGAGGAAGTCGATGGCCCATTTGCAGAATGGTCCAACAGTGATAACTGGGTGTAGGGGGGTGGGGGGGGTTCTTGCTTTGGGGGCAAATAATTGGCAGTTCTGGCAATGCTTGACTGCGGCGATGCAATCAGTAAACAATGATGGCCAAAAATAACCGGCCCGAATGATCTTCTCGGCGGTGGCCATGCCGGAGAAATGGCCTCCGCAGGCACCGCTATGACAATCATTGAGGACTTGTTCTGCCTCACTATGGGATAGGTAGCGGCATAAGATGGTATCAACGCCGCGTCGGTAAAGTACATCCCCTATCAGGAGGTATCGGGGGGCGTGGTGTCGTATGCGACGGCGTCCATCACGATCGATGTGTGGTCGGAATTTTTGCGTACGCAGGTAAGTCAAAATGTCTCTGTACCAAGGGTCGTCAGACGAAATGATGAAGATCTGCTCGTCAATCAGGTCCGTTTGGATAACGGGTGATGTTGAAGAGGATGGGAGGTCCGTGATGAGGTGAGCAAGCGCGAGGGCTTTAGTGCTTTTCGGAGTTCTGAAAGTGAGGTCATATTCCTGGAGGATAATGACCCATTTAGCAACACGACCTTGTAGGAGCCGCCGGGTGAGGAGATAGACCATAGGGTTGGAGTCGGCCATGACCGTGGTATGACTGAGTAGGATGTAGTGTCGCAATTTTTGTACGGAAAAGACTACAGCTAGGGCTAATCTTTCCTCGTATGGGTAATGCAAAGGTGGGCCAGACAAGGTCTGGCTGATGTAATAAATCACATGCTCTTGGTGGGAGGCATCTTCTTGGACCAAAACTCCGGACACAGCATATTCAGATGCCGAGACATAAAGGGTGAAGTATTGAGAGAAATCCGGTGGGGATATCAAGGGGGCTTGTGTGAGAGCTTTCTTGAGGGCTTCAAATGCCGTGTCTGCTTGCTCATCCCAAACAAAGGGTATGTGGGTACGAAGTAAGCATAAGAAACCGTGAACTTTGGTTGCATAATCAGGAACGAAGCGCCTAAGGAAATTGGATCGCCCCTGTAGACTTTGGAGCTGCCGAAGCGTGTGAGGAGGCGGAAGTTCTAAGATGGCTTTGACTTTCAGGGGATCGACAGTGATTCCGTCTTGGGAAACAATGAAACCCAACAAGCGGCCTGCCGGGACGCAAAAGACACACTTGTGTGGGTTCAAGCGGATTTTATATTTGCGACAATGCAGGAAAACTTGCCGGAGGTCCTTAAGGTGGTCTGATCTTTTCCGGGAACGAGCTGTGAGGTCGTCAAGATAGACTCGCAGGATATGGACCAAGTCGTGAAAGCAATAGGTCATGGCTCGCTAGAAA
The DNA here is from genome assembly GCA_027924585.1 of Larix kaempferi. NCBI lineage: Eukaryota > Viridiplantae > Streptophyta > Pinopsida > Pinales > Pinaceae > Larix > Larix kaempferi. The sequence goes on along the minus strand of BSBM01000307.1, from coordinate 6,683,026 downwards.
GTGGCACCAGCATTTTTAAGGCCAAATTGATACATGGCCTGAGGTACCCCCTGTTCGTCAGAAACAGCGACCCATTCACCCTTCCAAGCTCCCCGCTGTTAAAGCTGAGATTGAGAAACTTCGCAAAGCAGGATTAATTTATCCTATTCCGTACACCACCTGGGTGTCGAACCCCATTCCGGTTAACAAAAAGCAAGGCACCCTTAGAGTATGCACTGAATTCCGTGATTTAAACCACGCTTGTCCAAAAGACAATTTCCCCACGCCATTCATTGACCAACTCATTGATGAGTGTGCAGGCCATGAAGTCCTATCTTTCATGGACGGGTTTTCCGGATACAACCAGATTCACATCCGTAAGGAGGATCAGTACAAGACTGCCTTCACCACCCCATGGGGCACCTTTGCCTACCGCGTCATGCCACATCGGTCGTTCTCCGTTTTAGACGTGCCTTATATCGTCGGATTCAGTTTTCCGCGCTCGTGATGATGCTTGAGATCATTTCTCGCTCTCACCTTTATATTTTTTGGGCGTTTTTCCCATGCCCTCCTTGTTGCCTCGGTTTGCATGCCACATCGGTCGTTCTCCGTTTTAGACGTGCCTTATATCACCGGATTCAGTTTTCCGCACTCATGATGATTCTTGAGATCATTTCTCGCTCTCACCTTTAGATTTTTCGGGCATTTTTTCCATGCCCCCTCGACACCTCGGTTTGCGTGCCACATCGGCCATTCTCCGTTTCTGACAATCCTTATGTCACCGGATCCAGTTTTCCGCACTGATGACGATGCTTGAGACCTTTTCTCGCCCTCATCAATCCATTTTTGTTCGGTATAATTTTATCCCTTTTTCGGGCCGAGCAACCCCTTTTACGAAAAAGGCACTTAGGGAGTTTCTGTTAAGCTCTTTTCTGACTCCTAAAACAATGAAAAGATCGCCGAGCAATCTTGCTTCCTTTCATGCTCGCTAAAATGTATCTGAAAGGGCATCTACCTGGTATAAGTTTACCCCTTTTCCGGACCTCGTAGACTAATTACGAAAAAGGTTTACTCTAGTCACATCGGCTAGAAGAGTTCTCCATCCGCAACATTTTTTGCTTTTTCGGGCCTTGGAGACTAAAATTACGAAAAAGAAACACCAATAGAGTCCACTTACCGCTTTCAGACTCTCTAAACATGAAAGCAACCATGAGCATGAGCCGTCTTGGGCTCACAAAATCCACAGGACCGTACCATTTCAGAGCACACTTTTATCCCTTCTTGGAGCTCATTAAAACTACGAAGAAGGAATCAATGGTGCCTCTTGATGCCACAACAGATCATGTCTACTCACATAGCAGCTTCCCCATTTTGGTCGCCTTTGTTCAGAGTATTCTGCAGTATGTCACTCTAAAACTCCCTCGACAGCTACCATCAGCTTCACCCCCCCCCCGGAGTCAGTACATACCCTTCAGTCCCTAAAAAAGCTATGATCCCCACACCTACAAGTCAGTTCCCTACGCTGCCAGGTCAACCATGTCATCATGCTCTGAACAAAGGAAGTTTGAGTCTACCCATTTTTTGACCCAGTTATTTCCCAACCCCACAAGTATGTCAGTCCTACCATCAGTACTACATCACTTCAGTTCTACACCTCGTGCTCCTATCAAGGAAACATCATTGCCTTGTTAGTTGCTGGTCTCCCTCTGTCGACGACAACCACATTGATTCTAGAGGATAGACCTAGAGGTCCCTATGTATTGGACTCATTACCATTTATGATGAGTGCCTATGAATCATTTTGAGAGGAATCTTCAGTGCCTCTCCAAATGGTTGTTTCTCACATGCTCGACTTCAACACCTTAATCGCATCGTTGAGACTCGCACAGGGTATTGGTCCGTTCAGTTATTAGTCGAAGACCCCGGATACCACCTGACTCCTCCACATTTGAGAGTCTTCCTATGGATAAAACCAGTTACATTTTTTTTATAGATATCCGGGTTGCGCATGGCGACAGCATTCAGATTTACCCCAGTTTCATACTCCCTTGAGTATACAGTTATATTATTTCTCAGACATGACTCAGAGTCTTTGAGTCCCTACAGATGTTGGACACCTTCAGTTTCAGCAGTTCCTCAGTTATTCCAGTGTATCAGTTATTGAGATCCGCTATGATCACGCGTACATCCCAAAATAATGTCCCCCCTGGACCATTATGATGTACCAATATATTTCTTTATGTATTAGATCCCCCTTCTTGGGACTAATTGTTTTGTATAAGTCTTGATACGAGCATGGGAATGCCCGCCTCGTCCTTTATCATAGATTATACCTCATTCATATTGAAGCCATGTAACATTTTTTGTTTTTGCAGCTTCCAAGGGCCGTGGCTCTAGTCTCCAACTGGTCTCTTCTCTCCCCTAAACCCCAGAAAAAAGGACAAAAAAACTATGATGTCTATCAGCCATACGATGAGCTCCTGCCCTCACACATCAGGGGGCAATCTGTTAACACCCAAAAAGTGCTCACTAGCTCATTTCCCTATTCACATGACCCATTTATCCACTTTTTCACCATCCGAGCCTCCGAAACCAACAAAAGGTCACCAAAAGACCTTAGTACACACCCCTTTTTCCATTAAAAAAGATTATTTTTCCAAGAAAAGCATAAAAAACCCTCAAAAAGGGTCCAAATTCCCAAAAATATTAAAAAGGGAATTAAAATATTATTTTTATTCAAAAAAGGAAAAAGGAGGGAAAAGTACCTAAACCATGTTGGTCAATACCATTTGGTTTCCACAAAACCACAAATGGTATTTCCCACCACCAAAACCTATAAAAAGGTGGTAGGGGCTCCTCATTTCAGATCCATCCATTATCTCATCCTTATGCTAATGAAATCTCCCTTGAGCATTTTAGCCATAGCAAACCACATTGGAGAAGAGACCATTGGAGATTGGAGTTGCTCATCCTTGGAGCCATTCAACCTCACCATTAGAGGTATTGATTCCTCAAGCACTTGCTTGCCCCATTCTTTCAATACAAATTCATTATTTTACATTATCTTGTTCTTGATTTTAAATTATCTTTGTTATTTGCTTAATATCTTTGCATAGATCCATGATAAGTCTTGTTTAGTTAGTTTATTATTTGCTTTACATTGAAACTGCTGCTACTAGTTAGCAGGTGCCCATAGCACTAAGCCTGGTTGCAAAACCGGGCCAACAGTTTTTGGCAACTCCACTGGGGATAGATGTTTCTGGCTGGTGTCCGGAGAGATCTGGAAAAGGCCATTAGAGAGGGAGGCGAGTTTTGCTATGCCTCATTTTTATGCTGTTTTTTCTTTGAGCGGGTGACGACCTTGCGGCCATGGGTACCCATTCGTGTTGGTCTTCCGAGTGAGCCTCGTATGATGAGATGGGGGCAGATGATGCCTCGTGGCGGCGGTGGTGTCCACGGCTTCTTCATGGAGGATTTTTATTAGCAGTGGGAGCAGATGCCCCTGGTTATTGAGGACTACCCTTATGCTGGTATGGACTATCGAGGTGACCCAGAGATGCCTCGTGCCCCAGGACAGGCCTAGAGTTTAGACGGTATGTTTTGTGTTTTATTTGATATTCTATCATATGCTGTTTGATTTATCATTGATGACTATTATTCTATAGTATGTGATGGCTTACTTGCTTTGTGTAGATGTGGGTCCAGTGCCACCGCCTGACTATGTGGCTCGGCAGGGGCGGGCGATGGTGGTCGCCCATCTACCTGCAGCGGTACCCCCTCCGCGTGGCGGAGGATTTGCAGCTCGTGGGCGAGGGGTTGGCCCTCGCGATGACGCCATAGATGGTGTCAGACAGACCTTTGCCCGGATCCTAGCTGGACTCCCCGAGGATGGTTGGAGAGACCTGGATCAAATATATAAATATATCAAGCACTCTCACTCAGCACAATGGCAGGACTTATAGTTCAAGCAATCACGAGATGTATTTCCAAAAGGGACAATATTATCGATTGTTGATTTTGTAGAAAATTACACTTTCAGTCCGCAAAAGGAGATACAAAGTGAGTATTATCATTTAGATTAGGTATCTATACTTGTGCATATTACATATAGACATGCAGAGCTTGATGTCGATGGTTTTGATAGCAATGAAAATAAGCATGAAGTGATTAAGGAGTATCATTTCTACATCAGTGATGATCATACACATGATACATGTTTTTTCCAACATTGTTTTGGTATGCTTTTTAAAGAATTAAAAAGAAGAAGGGTCACTTTTAAAGAACATTGGGTGTGGTCAGACGGTTGTGTTTGTCCGTTTAAATCGGCACGATCATTCTTATGGTTGTCTCGCCTTCATAAAAACACAGATGTTCACCACACATTGTTGGCTTAAACTGACCCAGAGGTTTCCAATTAGACCTAGGTTCTTTGCGGTTCTCTCTTTTGACCAACAAAACCCCTTCGCACCGGCCCTTTCAGCAACAACCTACGAGCAGGTTGAGGTCTCACCCGAGGTGTATCTTATGGGGTACTACGGAATTAGGTTTCCATAGTAAATGATGAGTTGTTTATATGAACAAGCTACGCAGTGCAGGATGGAAGGAGTGCACTGCGGGGCAAAGTGATGCAGTACGCAGCAGGATCTACGTTGTGAGAAGTACTGCGCGGTGGAGACAACACTACGGACCTCACTAAGGGTTTCTTACTGCTGTGAATCTTCTATTGGAACTACGAATTACCCACACTTATCCTCTACTTGGAAGATCTCAGAAACGTTAAGGCACTGAAATGAATATAACTCATCCATTCATTCAGGCACTTACGGGTTATCTTTCTAGCATTCATTCTAGAACTTGGATTATTACAATGTGAACTGAAATGATAGACATGACTAACTGTGCTACATTCCTTCACTGTGTTTAAGAAATTATTTAAAGTTAAATGACTGATTCACGATCTTAACAGAGAATTGAAATGTTTGCCATTCATATGCTTCCGTGGAACCTAGAATATCATTCCCAAACTTCTCCTATTGGTAAATGCATATCAAAGTTTTCATATTACAGCATGCAAGGAAACATTCAAGCATTCATTCTACAGAAAATAGAGATAGTCATTCATTCATAGATGCCATCACATAACACAGGATTTAACGTGGTTCACTTCCCCGGATGGAAAGATACGTCCACAAGAACGATTGGTAATATATTTCTTTCAAAAGGGATGGGGCGACCGTTCTTAGTCTGCGCACTTAGCTGCAAACTCTACTTTCTCTCGACTAGGTCTTTGCGCACACAGCTGCAGAGCCTTTACAATATTCTCAGCTCAGAGAGATTTTACAATACAAAAAGGTTATCTCAAGATTACTCTAATAACTAGCATCTAGTACCAAGATAGAGCAACCAGAAAAACAACAACAACCACCAACCCCCATCCCATACAAAAGTGTCTTCTTAAATAGATCATGCCCAAAGGTCATGTCTGTACAATGTCAAAGACCTAAAACCCAAAACCCTAAGGGTTTCCAAAACTGCGTCGGTTTTCCAAACTGGCTTGTTGGCTCCTGGTAGCGTCTTCTTGATCATGGAAGATCTCCACGTCCTCATTCTGTTGCTATCGGCCTTCATGTCGCACACGTGCCTATAGGATGCTTCTACTGAACCGTTTCTCTCTAAAGGTTTTACCTTCTAATCATGCCAAACGTCGCTTTACTTAACAACCCACGTGTGGCCGCCTTCCTGTTTTGCCTGTGTTCACTGCTCGGCAATCCTGGAATATCTTTCCAAAAGTGGTTGCTACCGATCGAGCCGGTAGCTACACTTGATACTTGTCCAACACACCACTTTGCTGGCTCCACGCGGCCTCTTAACTCCACATCACTGCTTCGGCGCAGTACTGGTCTTCGCATCACGGCCAAAACTTCGATGCTGCACGTAACTCCGCAGTCTGGTCAAAAGTTGGATGTTGTGCACAACTTCGCAGCATCCTCAATGTTGATGTATATGTAACTTCAGAATGTATTTCACCCATGTATTTCATATATGTATTTTGTACTCCTATAGAGATGGCATTATTCCTCTATACGAAAGTGTTTGTATTCCTATAAAGATGTTATTATTCCTGTATACGGAAGTGTCGTCATTCATATTGTAAGTGTTGTAACTTATACTTGATGGGTTATTAGACCACCTTGTTGGGGTCGGCCTTGTATAAGTCATGTGGGTCAAAGGGTTATTAGACCACCCTATTGGGGGTCGGCCATGTGGGTCAAAGGGTTATTAGACCACCAAGTGTGGGGTCAGCCCGGATTAAGTTAACCATGGGTTAAGCTAGACATGTAGGCCCCATTAGTTTATTGGGCAGGACAGAACAAGTATAAATAGAGATTGAGAGATCTCTATTTATTATTTCATTCACACACTTCTCTCATTCAGAAAGAGGTGCACTTATGAGCAGGAGGCTCTACTGCTAGGAGAAGACTATCTCTTGTATTCTGGTTGTATCATTGCTCTATCTATCTTTGAGTAAGTTATTGGGGTTTTTCACCTTTATGGTTTTCCCCAAGTAAATTCTGTGTCTCTTGTGTGCTTGCATTATTGTGTCCATGATTGATATGCTGTAGATTTTATGTAACATGTTGTTCTCTCAGTTAAGACCCTAGATCAGATTGAAGTAAATTCTGAAAATTTAACATGGTATCAGAGCTAGCCTGAAAGAAGGCATGATATGGCATGTATGACACTTGTTGCACTTACGATGTTAGGGCTTGATATAGCAAACACCAGTCATCGTAGCACTTTCTCTATAAATCCATTTTGGTGAATTTTTTGGATCGAAAACTTTTACAAGTCAAAGATCATATCCCCATGTACCTTTTATCCAAAGGACAACCTCTAATTTTTTGTACTTTGTGATTTATGATCTGTACAATATAGGGTTTCTGCCTCTTCCAGGTCTGAGTCAAAAACAGGTGACCTTGGAAAAAGGGTCATAACTTGGGCTAGGAAGCTCCAAATGAAATTTCATAAATAGTGACAGGTAGTAGATAGACTGTACTATCTCAAGAAATGTATTTAGAGGCCTAAGTTGAAGCAGTGACACGTGGCATGCCGTACAAGTTCGCTCTCCTATTTTATCCCATAAACAGGTCACGTTGCGACACTTTGCATAACTCTCTCTCAGAGAATCCAATTGAGGTCAGACCTATCGAGATGGAAAGATGACAGGTTAGGATACCATAAAAAACATTTTCAGAACCTGTGGAGCGAAAAATGTGGAGTTACACCAGAAACAATCAGGTACATATTTCTGTGAAAACAGAATTATTTTTGAGCACCTTCATTCATGGCTTCCGGAATTTAGGGTTTCGGAGAAATTTAGAATTTTTGTAATCGGAGACTACGGCTTAATGCCACCTATCAAAATAGAAATTTAGAGACCAAGTTCAGAATTTTTGGTTGGGCAGAAGACCGGGCTTGATCAGACCCTAGTTCAGGACTTTGATTGGAAAAGTGAAAAATTAGGGCTTCTGCAAAAATGGGAATTTTTTAAATCTATGACCACGGCTGGAAGCTCCTAAAAAAAATAGAAGCTTAGAGATTTGGATCAACCTTTTGATTGTGCAGAAGAGTGGGCTTAATCAAACACCAGTTCAGGGTCACGTCCAGTGAATCCGGAAGTTTCAAAGGCAAAATTGAGGAGTGAAACTTTACAGTTTTCAAATTCTGAATATACCATCTTGATCAGCTCATCAAGGCACATATTTCTATCATTTCAGAAGTTTGAAATTCAAAGCTTGAATTTTTGGGGTTTCTCTGACAAACCCTAGTATAGCTCCAGATCCAGTTCCTGTAAATCAACTAGATTGGTTTAATCCTAGAAGAGGATGGATTGGTCACCTGCATAAGTGAAGAAATTCCTATTTCAGAGGGAGATGAGGCTAAGGCCTTACATAAGAAGATTACAAGCAATCTCGATAGATATGACTCATCCAGGTTACTAGCACAAGTCATTGAAGAGAACCAAAAGACATTATGCGGGTATATTAGACATAACTAGCTAGCATGTTAATCCAGGATGGATATAAGCTCAAGGACAGGAAATCCATGAAGCAAAGATCAAGAGGGAGGGCACTCTAGTTATTCCTGCAAGGAATCAAAGATCAAGAAGGAGCACACTTCAGTAGTTTCTGCAAGGATGTAGATATTCAGACGGAGTTGGCCACTTCTCACAATCCACATCAGAATGGAGTTGCAGAAAAGAAGCAAAGACTGAGAGGGAGTCAACCCAACAAACAAACAAAGATAAGTATTTGAATTGTCATTACTTGCATATTTTATTGTTTAAATAATATTGTTCAACAATGTATATACTGATGTTCCTAGAATTAGGTTGTGTATTATGCATATTAAAATAGATGCATTAATGAACAGTATACTACTAATATACATGGGTAAGTGGCCTATGGAACTGTACAACATTCCATTGCTACTTATCTAGAATGAAACCTCTTTGCTGACATGTTGGGAGTTGTGCACACTCTTAACAATGTTCTGGTAGAGATTGGAAGGCATCTAGAAAGTTACGGGATATGGATAAATGTTGTATTGAAGCATTGGCTAAGATAATTGCATGACTGTATGGCATATTTCTTTATGTGTAAGAATTTGTTCTGAAAACTATGAGATGTTTTCTAATCATGCAATTTAACTTGTTGTGTAGGAAAGATCGTATATCATCACCTACAAAAGAAGGACTACAACATTTGTTCAGCAACAAAGTTATCTATTGAAATTATTGAAGATATTGAAGTTCCCAGGATCTGGGAAGAATGCCATGATCGAGGAGTACTAGTCGATCATGAAGATGTTTGGGATGCAGTCCCAAGACCTAAAGGGGAGTCTATAGTGACTTCCAAGAGGATATACAAGATCAAGCATGCTGCAGGTGGTAGCATAGAGACTTTTGCTCCTGTAGCCAGATACACTTCCATTAGATCAGTACTTGCTCTGGCTGCAGTGATGAAGTGGAAGATACACCGGATGGATTTCAATACAGCTTTCTTGAATGGTGTAGTTGAAGAAGAAATGTATGTGGAACAGCCACTTGGTTCCGAGACACATGATAGGGAGTCATATATGTGCAGAACTTGGTATGGTAGGATAGACAGCTTTCTATCCAGTTTGGGATTTACCAAGAATAAAGCGGATTCCAACCTTTACTACAAGGTTGAGGAAGGAAATCCATTGATACTACTATGTGGATGACTTGTTTATTACAGGTGAAGATAGATTGATTGCCGACACGCAGCGGAAGCTTGCTGCCAAGTTCGAGATGAAGAACTTGGGGATGATGCACTATTTGTTTTTGGCATGGAGGTGTGGCAGAGTGTAGATGGAATCTTCCTTGGACAAGGGAAGTATGTAGTAGAGATCCTAAAGAGGTTCGGGATGATGGACTCAAGGCCATGGCCACACCCATGGCATCGAACCTGGAGCTTCTGTGTGATGCTTCATCTGAGCTGGTTGATATCACTATGTATCGTCAGATGATTGGGTCCTTGATGTACCTGACGACCACGAGACCAGATATTTGCTTTGCGGTGAACACATTAAGCCAGTTCCTGACGAATCCGAGGAGTGTTCACCTAGTTTTTGTAAAGCATGTTCTGAGGTACCTGAAGGGTACAGTTGATTATGGGCTCAAGTATGATGCGAATCAAAAGTTTAACCTGCAGGGTTATGTTGATTCAGATTGGGTAGGCAGTGCTACAGATAGGGATCAGGTGTGATCTCTTGGTTTAGCAGGAAGCAGTCCTGTGTAGCATTGAGTACAGCTGAAGCAGAGTATGTTGTGACGGATGAGCAGGTTGCAGATGTATTGACCAATCCATTGGCTAGAGTGCGGTTTGAGTACTTCAGAGAGAGGCTTGGTGCACTTCAAATCGAGGTTCCTTCCAAAGGGAAGTGATGAGTCTGGAAGATGCAGATGCAAATGAGCTTTTCTGACATGGTTGATGTGTTCTCCCTTGGTTGTGATGTAATTGCTGAGCCATTTTTCACATGGTGGCAGATGTGTTCTCCCATGGTGACAATGTAAGGGTTGGAGCCTTCCGTGAATGGTGGTAGATGTGTTCTCCCATGTCGGTGGTGTAAGTGTTGGATGATGTGCATCTGGGCTGTGCTTCATGGACTATGAGATGATCTGAAGAGGACGATGCTTGTTATGATCAGTTGGATCATTGCATCATGTTGGATGCTTGTTATGATCAGTTGGATCATTTATGTATATATGCATCATGTTGGATGCTGGATATGATCAGTTGAATCATTTATGTATGTATGCATCATGTTGGATGCTGGATATGAACAGTTGGAGCATTTGTATGTATTTTGTATATGCATCATGTTGGATGCTTGGACCATGTATCTGTATATGTATCAGGTGGATAATGAGATCATGTATGTTGATATGTATCAAGTGGATACATTGTGTGGATCATGTATCTGTGTATGTATCAGGTGGATACATTGTATGATTAGGTAGATCATGTATGATGATATTTATCAGGTAGATACTTGGTATGCATCAGGTGGATGCAGTGTATGATCAGGATGATCATAGATGACGAGCTTTAGGATGTTGCTCCAGATGACATGCATCAAGATGTTGCAGTGATGATGATCAGGATTATCATGTGTACATCAAGACGATGTATGATGAGTATCGGGATGACACTTTATGTCCATGGATCAGGTTGTACAAATGAGCGTGTCGGGGAGATCCTATAGGTCAGAGTTGTGTACCCATAACAGCCTGGGATGCTCTTTCGAGACATTGCTTTGGGAGGACATGTAATTTGTGCCCTAGGAGATTTTCAGGTCGGAGTTGCGTACCGATAACATCCTGAGATGCTCTTGCGAGGTTTTGTCCTATGGCATGTAATTTGCTCCTGGGAGATCTGGACAAGATGAAAAAGGGCTCGGATGCTTCAGCTAGGTTTTGCCATGACCACATGTAATTTGCTCCTGGGAGATCTGGACAGGATGAAAAAGGCCTTAGATGCTTCAGCCAGGTTTTGTGGTGGACCACATGTAATGTGCTCCTAGGAGATCCGATAGGTAGAGCTGTGTGCTCGTAATAGCCTGGGGTGCTTCAGCTAGGTTTTGTGGTGAGATCACATGTAATGTGCTCCTAGGAGATCCGATAGGTAGAGATGTGTGCTTGTAACAGCCTGGGATGCTTCAGCCAGGTTTTGTGATAGGTCACATGTAATGCGCTCCTGGGAGATCCGATAGGTAGAGCTAAGTGCTCGTAATAGCCTGGGATGCTACTGCCAGGTTTTGTGATGCACGTAATAAGTCCTGAGGATTCCACAGTATGGCCAGTGATGACAAAGACCTACAGGTGGTGGGCCTGCATCCAGTATGAAAAAGGACTGGCTCTTTAGAACTTCCTATGACGAGTAGATTCAGAGATTGATTGAGATAGCAACAGTAGTGACGATGATGATGATTCGAGGATGATGATTCGCTGATGATGATCCAGAGAAGAAGACTTGTGCTAGCAGACCTGTGTCGAGAAATACCTTCCTAGTTAAGAGGGAGTGTTGATGTATATGTAACTTCGGAATGTATTTCACCCATGTATTTCATATATGTATTGTGTACTCCTATAGAGATGGCATTATTCCTCTATATGGAAGTGTCATCATTCATATTGTAAGTGTTGTAACTTATACTTGATGGGTTATTAGACCACCTTGTTGGGGTCGGCCCTGTATAAGTCATGTGGGTCGAAGGGTTATTAGACCACCCTATTGGGGGTCGGCCATGTGGGTCAAAGGGTTATTAGACCACCAAGTGTGGGGTCGGCCTGGATTAAGTTAATCATGGGTTAAGCTAGACATGTAGGTCCCATTAGTTTATTGGGTAGGACAGAACAAGTATGAATAGAGATTGGGAGATCTCTATTTATTCATTCATTCACACACTTCTCTCACTCGGAAAGTGGCGCACTTATGAGGAGGAGGCTCTGCTGTTAGGAGAAGACTATCTCTTGTATTCTGGTTGTATCATTGCTCTATCTATCTCTAAGGACGTTATTGGGGTTTTTCACCTTTATGGTTTTCCCCAAGTAAATTATGTGTCTATTGTGTGCTTGTGTTATTGTGTACATGATTGATATGCTATAGATTTTCTGTACATGTTGTTCTCTCAGTTAAGATCCTAGATCAGATTGAAGTAAATTCTAAAAATTTAACACTCAATACTTAGCCAAAATTGTATTTCTGAGCTGCGCTCAGCTCAGCTTTCCCTTCTTGCCTAAAAAAGGTGCTTCCAAAACTTTATCTCAACCTGGGCCCAACATGCCCCTAACAACTACATGTGGCTCGTCCCCGAGCCACTGATTGTTTCAACTGTCTCACTCTGCGCCGTGACCGGTGGAATGAACTTGGCAGTGAACTCATCATATGTACCACACAACTGCACCACTGCTTCTCTTGTATCATGCTCAACCTGTTTAATTGTCTCAAGTAGTGTTGGAGTTATTTCTCGTCCAATTTGGTCTTGTACCTGCTCCTAGTTATCACATAGTTCTATTAACTTATCTTCAATCTGCTGCAATACTGCCATGGCATTCTCCAGGAACTGCTACGACTGATTATACATCTCAGTCTCTTTTTGTCATAATTCATGTACTTCTTTCTTTAAGTCGGATATCTCCTTGTATCTCGACAGCCTTTCTCTAGGTGGTAGAGCTTTAACCTCTGCGTTCAACTTGGCTAGCACGGTATGTTTTTCTTGTACCATGGTTTTGACCTGCAGCAATCCTTGATCCTCTTCAAGGGTCATGATTTCCTATGAAATCTTATACAGGAGGGATTGGCACTTAGCCATCTTACTTGTAATGCTTTCCGAGGCGGCACTCACTGCTTTCTCTTTGACTTGTTGTTCAGTTAATGGGGCCTGCTTATTCAACATATCCTTCATTGTGGCAATATTGGCCTCATAATAAATCTCTTTATCTTGCATCTCCGTCTGCAAGGATCTCACCTTATCTCCGATCCTTAGAACTGTGTCTGCAGGATCATCCTGGATTTTTATGCCTTTGATATCCTTTGCCACATTGGATATGGTAGTCTCCAAATTTTTTTGGCGGTCCAATTCGTTCCGTAGTTGTATTTCTACCTGCAGCTGAATTTGCCTGTTTGCTGCGGTGAGCTCTGCTTGTGACTTCATTGATTCAATCATCCGTTCATGCATCTCCTCAACGATCTGCGTGTGGATGAACTGCAATCTTGGTAATGGGATTTTGGCTAAGTCAATCTCTACCCTCTCGACTTCTTTTATGTCCAAGACAACTTGTTCTGCCATCAGCAATGCAACAACCAATGGGTCCAGATGGACAATTCTAGTCTTTGATGGCAGCATTATTGCTATCTGTTGGTTTCCTTGCTGCGAGGTCCCTACCAATCTCCTTTCATCCCCTGCTTCCTATGGAAAAATAAGGCTTTTCTGGACATCATCCATTTTCTTCATTAGGCCTTCCATTGCAAGCCGCGTCTTGTGCAGGTCATCCTAGATGACCATGTCCTTCTTTTCTTTAGCCGCCATAAGCTCCTTCATCTGCTCTGAGACTGTTTCGGCTATCATATCATAGTCATCATCATTGAGGACTACCTCCGATTGAATCTTTGTGGCCTTCACCTTTTTCCTCGACCTTGGCTTCTCCGAAGTCTCAGCTTCTTTTCTCTTCCCTGTTTCTTCAATGATTGGGAATGAGAGCGAGATCAGCTCATCTTCTGCTGAGTTCGTCTCTACTTCCATAAATTCTACGTGGAACTCTAGTGGCCAATATTTCATGAGGTCCTCAATGTCCTGCTCATACATGATGTACTTCCCTAGGAACCACTCCGGTTTCTTCGTTTGTGCTTTCGGCAATATGAATATACATTTCATATCCGCCTCAAAGTCGATGATGCGGATATACTTCGCTGTGACCTACTTTGTAATGTGGGGTGTCTTCATGATTGCATCGCGCAGCTGAATATAGTACTGGTAAAGGACTTCTGCTATCGCATGCTGGTGCTCTGCATTTGTGCTTGCCCAAAGGTTGACGAACTTAAATCCTCTAGGATCCTTGGTGTCCATAACAACGCCCATATAATCTCGCGGCTCCTTCCATCCACACAAAGCAATCAGGACAATGAGCCAGGTGAAATGGAACTGGCCGCATTCACCTCTATGTTGTTGAGTTCTTCCAGGAACTCATTCAACAGAAAATGACACCAATTAAAGTTGTTTCCTTTGGCCGCTATGGCACCAAGGAGTATTGCGCCTGCAGGCACCTCCGGAGGCCTAGCTGTTTTGAGTATCTTGCCTGTGAGCAACTACATTACAAATCTTGTTGCTCTGTCCTCTTTATCTTCTATCAGGAAGCCTCTTTTTTCCTTCACCACCGGATGGGTTTTCTTTATCTTCTCAACAGCCTCTTTTTCTTTGCTCTTCCCTTGGAAGAATTGCTTAGGATCCTTACCGCGCTTGCTTAGCCCGGTGATGTAATGGATCAAATCAATGTTAATATCAATGTTACTGTCCAACCATAGATAAACTTGGTGGATTCGTTCCATGAGTGTGCGAACCATGATATTAATTTCTGGAGAACAGTCAAAATATGGCAATCTCAGCAAGTTCAGTAGCCCCGACTAAACGACAGGTGCTAGCCAACTATCAGCTACCAAGTTCAGAGTTCCCTTGGCATCCTTTTTCCAGCACATATACTAGTATGGTTGAAAATCTGGGTATTTGGGAACATCTGGCTCATCTTTATTCATTCCCAAGAGGTCATAATCCTCCTATTTACAATCTGCTATCTTTCCCAATAGATTCTTAGCAACATTTACATGCTTTGAGATAGGTGACAGCAGGATGTCGTATCTCACATTTTTGGACAATTTAAACACAGGGGCATTCAATGCCCGTGGGGAGATATATTCAGGTGTCATCTTCAAGGGTTATGTCTAAAAGACTGGTGATTTATGTTCCAAGGAGCCCATCTTTATGATGTTGGATTGAGGTGCAGTTACGACTTTTCCTTTGTCTTTTGCTTTTTCCTACATCGTCGGATTAATTCTTGGTGATCTGCGGGATCCTTCACCTTGTTCTACGGTGACCTTCTTAACTGGAGTTTTCATTAATTGCTGAATCCCTCCGTGCTGAGAGATCCTCAATGCTTCTTCAATGGTGAGTTCTTCGTCTCTATAGGAAGGTTTGGACATTCACTAATGAGGTAGCGGCTAAGGCAGACAGAATACAGATGGCTACTAGCTCAGAGAGGTTAATCATATGAAAATTCTAAGTGCTTGGTAACACCCACGAGTCTCCCAATGGTGTTATTTATAGGTGCAGCAGACCCTCTCCCGTGCCCTTCAATGGCTAGATAAGCAATTAATGTGGTGTCCGTTGGCGAATTTGAGCGGATCCTTTGGTCTTTTCTGTCGTTAGCGTGCTCAGAATGGCTATCTTCTCTTTAAATGCTGAAGTGGTTGTTGCAACAGTCATCTAACGGTTATTTTACTAAAAAGCCATGCAACAGCTATTTTTGTCTGAGTGCTATGCCGAACTGTGCGGCAAGCCATCTGCAACCCTGCACGGCTGCATCGCAGTGCCAAAAATTTCCAACTGCACAGCTTCCACTATAACTATAACTATAACTATATATATATATATATAAATATATATATATATATTTTCCTTCCACGCAGCTTCAACAGTGCTGCGCGGTGCATGGATCATTCTTCTTATCATACCTTCTTCCTTTTATCATACATGTATAGACTCCTTTACATTTCTAGCATCCACTTTCAACTGTACTTGACACTTAGAACTTCCTTCCTTTGTTCGTTATTCAGGGTTCTGCGAAAAAGTGCTATCATGGTATAGCTTTAGCCTGCTTCCATTTATCAAAGTTGGAAAGATATCACCAGCTAAATTGGCTAACTGGACTGCACCAGCGTTAGTGACATGTATCACAGTATATGGGCCAAGCCAATGCATCTAAAATTTACCAGGGAATTTCATGAATTTGCTATCATACAGGAGGACTAGATCACCTACCTGAAAGCACTTGTTCTTTATATGGCGATCATGCCATGCTTTCTCGTGGTCCTTCTGAGCTTGCTGGTGGAAGCCTGCGATGAAGCGATCTTCCTCCAAGCCCAGTAAGTGTAGTAATCTTTCTTCTAGAGCTTTGCAGTCTGCCATCCCTGTGAATGCAACAATTCTCAAACTAGGGACAATATGTTCCATAGGCATTATAGCCTCTTTCCCATAAACCAACTGAAAGGGTGTCTGTCTTGTCAATTTCTTGCATGTGGTCCTGTATGCCCATAGCATAGATGAGACGCGCAGGTCCCAATCGTCTCTATTTACATTGCACACCTTAGTGAGTGCGTTCTCCAATATTTTATTGAAAGCCTCTACAGTACCATTCGCCTGTGGATGATATGGAGTACTGCGCTGATGATGAATGTGGAATTCCTCTGTAAGCACCTCAATCGTCTTGTTCAAAAAGTGAGTACCTTGGTCACTCATCAAAATATTTGGACAGCCAAATCTAGTGAGTATTTCTTCAAAAATAAACTACACAGTAGTACTGGCGCTGCAGTCCTTAATTGGTTTTGCTTCCACCCATCTGGTGAGGTAATCTGTAGCAGTAATAATATACCTTGCACTTGTTCTTTTTCCTGGTGTGTTTATAGGACCCACAAAGTCTACTGCCCATTTTTCAAATGGATACAGTGTCAATTGTGGATTCAATGGCATCTCATCTCGGCGTGATGGTTTTCCTGTCCACTGACAGACATCACAGTTCTTGCAATGTTCTTTGGCATCTTTATGGAGCGTAGGCCACCATAGCCCTGCGTGCAGTAGCCCTTCCTGCATAGTGACCTCCCGCGATTCCTGAGTGTGCGTCGGCTAGAATAAATGGCTTCTCATGATTGAGTACGCACCTGCACAGGACTTCATCTGGCCCAAGTTTGTATAACAGTCCTACAATTATAGTGAAGTCTATGGCGCTCGCCACTAATTATTTTTTCTGTTGGACCGAGAATTCCTGGGGTGCCAACCCTGTGGTTAGGAAGTCAATGATATCCTTGTAATAATCATTGGCAACCTATATACTAAATAACTGCGCATCAGGAAGACTGTCTTCAATATTCATTGGCTCCTCTCCTGACTCGATCCTTGACAGATGATCAGGTCCCAAGTTCAGTCTACCTAGCTTGACAATAATTTCAAAGTTATATTCCTGGAATAGCAGTAGCCATCGGCATATGCATCCCCCTAACACTGGCTTGTTGACCAAATATTTCAATGCAGAATGGTCAGTAAACATAAGGAAGTGCGATCCTAGCAAGTAGTGTCTAAATTTATGTAGGGCATATACCATCGCAAGGCCTTCCCTCTCAGTAGTAGTATAGTTCTTCTTTTCTTTTGAAAGCTTTCTGCTAGAAAATGCAATGGGGTTGTCAATACCTCCCTCTCCTGGCTGAGCTAACACGATCCCCAGAGCAATACATGATGCGTCAACATGGACATGGAATGGCTTCTTCCAGTCTGGAAAGACTAGAATAGGCGCAGTGGCCATATTTTATTTTGATGTGTCAAAACCCTGTTTGCATTCTGCGTTCCAAATGAATGGTGCATCTTTCTTCAGCAACTTTTCCATTGCTGCGGTTATTTGTGCATAACCCTTTATAAATTTCCCGTAATATCCAGTATGGCCTAATGTAGATCGCAACATCTTGACTGAATTTGGTGTTGGTAAGTTTGCAATAACTGCAATCTTCGCAGGGTCTACCATCAATCCTTGCTTATAGACAGTGTGGCCAAGTAAAATTCCATAGGGCACACAGAAAATACACTTTTTCAAATTCAAGGATATGTGATGTTGTCGACACTTCTCGAGCATCATGCGGAGATTCGCGCAATGATTTTTCAATAGACCAAATACAGTCCAATCATCAAAATATGCTTCTAAAAACTTGTGCATAAAATCTTTAAATGTTGCAACGACGACTCTAGAGAATATGGCAGGAGCGTTCTTCAACCCAAAAGGCATGACGGTGTACTGGAACGACCCCCATTCTGTAGCAAATGTCATCTTATGCCTATCCGCAGGATCAATCCTGATTTGATGGTAACCAAAGAAACCATCAGTGAAAGAATATGCCTCATTTCCTCCAACGCTATCAAGCACTTCATCTGTGAATGGAGTAGGAAATGGGTCGTGCATGGAAGCATCATTCAGCTTTCGGAGATCCACACAAATCCTGATCTCACCTTTTTCTTTCTTGTCTTGAACAACGATGGGGCTAATCCATTCGGATTCCTCGATTGGTTCAATGATTCATACTTCTAGCATCTTATTGAGTTCTGCGTGGACTTTTTCCTTGTAGCGCAGATTCAATCTGTATGGCCTCTGCTTGACAGGCTTAGCACCTAGTTTTAAAGGAATTTTCATGACCCCTAGGTCTCCTAAAATTCCTTTCATCTCTGTAAATTTTGTTGGAAACAGTTCCTGATACTCATGTAAGGTATCTGCGATCTCTGCAATAGTCTGATTATCCCAATAATCTCCTATTGATGCGAACTTCGGCTCTTTGTCTATGCCAATGTTCAATTTTTGTGTTTTTACTGGTCCAGTCATATCCGGGATTTCCAACAGAGGTTGTTCTACCTCCCGCGCGCCTTCTGACTTTGGTATATCTATGTTGCACGGGTCCTCCTCATCGTCTTCATTTGTATCATTGGTATCTTCAGCTAAGTTGTAACACTCGATAAAGTGCTCTTCATGTTCCTTCCATTCTGACTGTAGGTGCGCAGGAACGCACTATGTTCCAAAAACCTCCTGCAATGTTATGTTTTGATGAGGACAGTCATCCTGGAATATGCACTTCTTGATTAGCTGTAATGCTTCATGGATTAATGGATTCTCGTCTTCAAAACTGAATTCCTTCTGGAAGTTCGCAGCGAGCAGCTCCCAATCAGTGAGTTCACTGTGCAACTCCAGGTCTAGGTACCATTTCTCTAGGATACCCGCATCCAATGTATGTACAAATAAATGTACCCATTCTATAAGTGGTCTTTAAACCCATGTATTTGAACAGATTTCAATGTGTTGACTAGGGTCTGTTTGTCCATTATACTTTTTGAAGGGTAAAGAAACCTTTTCGACGAACCGGATCTGCATCTTAGTTCTGCATTGATCCCAAGTGGTCAATGTTTTCTTATGTGCATTCCACCATCTGGCAGGTGTATCGCGCAATGATATATTTAAAGCTGGTAGTCTATGCTCATCTGGTATAGCTACAATATATTCCCTTATGAAACTGTAAACATTAGCAGAACCATCATATGTGGGAATAGGACTCACCTCTTTTCCGATCCAGCGCAGTGATTTCGTAACCTACGCACATCTTCTTGCTGATACTTCATGCATGCGGCTTTGCCAATTCTCCAGTCCTGTATCCAAGTTAGAGATACAAGAAGTGTCACATCCCTAGCTGAGCATACCGTCCGCAGTAGGATTAATGTAGTCTTCCTTGTTTGCAGTCAGCTGGTATAGTCGGTCTAAATCTTGAGCTTGGGATTCCTCTTGAATTGGCTCACTATATCTGTCACCATCTTTAGGATCCAATGGTGTGATGACCCTAATATGCTTCCATTCAAATATCATCTTCTTTGTCTTCAAGTTTATGATAGCCAAGTTATCCATAGCCCAATCAATTCCCAATATTGCTGGAAAAGGTTGACTATCATCCACAATTTCAATAACTTCAAAGTTTGCATGACTTTGTACTCCTTCGATGTCAACTACTACATTAGATAAGGGGCCAAAAGGTATGACCTTTTCCTGATTAGCCATTCGTAACTGGATAGGTGACCAGAGCAACTTTGGTCGACCCATCTGCTGCCATGTATGCTTAGTGAAGACATTCACTTCTGATCCTAGATCAAGGATGACTTCATCCATTTCAAAATCTCCTATCTGCGCAAAAAGCCTCATCTCTCGGCCTGTTCTTTTGTGCTTCCTTATATGATGTATAACGCTATCTGGAGTCTCTATTGCAATCTGAGGTTCATACTAGCTAATGAGCTTCTGGAGCTCTACTATGTCTTTTTTGCTTTTTAGTAACTTCATGCAGCTTCACAAGAACTGCGCAATAGAAGTACAAACATTTGTCGCAGTACTTGTTTTGTCATACGGAGCTGGCATGTCTTCAACATGCGGTGTTTCACTGCGCAACGGGATCCTTGATGACTTATTTGCTGGTTCTCTAAAGGTATCCCGCGTGTCAATGAAGATCTCCTTGTTCTTCTATAGGTTAAGAGGGGGTTCTTTTCCTGGAGCTTTCCTTATCCATACTGTTTCAAGGGGATCCTTCTTTGTATGTGCCTCCCCTGATGTTGAAGCTTCCGCTCCTCTGTCATGGCCTGTCTCAATGCCACTGCGCGTGACCACATTAATGCTCGGATCCACTGGTCTATTTTCTACTGCGATCCATTGGACATTTGGATTCAAAGCCTCTGTTCGTCTTCTCTTCTGCATTTCCACCTCTAATGCTAGGCAATCTTCAATGACATTCTCAAACGATGTACAATAATTGCACATAGTGCATGGGTTAACACAATCTCTAGACACATGCCCAGGTTGGCCACAGTTATAACAAATGACTTGGTCGTGGCCTCTTCCCTGTGCCGGACCAGCATTTCTTCCTCTACCACGGTATCCACCACCACGACCTCTGTATCCTCCTTGGTCATATTGTGCATTTTCTTGTTTCGGTTGGGTATCTTTTTATATGCGGTACAAGCCAGTGCCTCGCATTGAGTCCATATCCCTTTTTCTTTCATTCATTAGTTCATATGCGCGGCAGTTGGACTCATCATGTCCAACTGATTTACAGAAATTGCAATATAAATTCTTAGGATTTTTCACATATTTATGGATGAGGTAACAGTCTTTAGGTCTATGTCCTGTGGTTCTGCAAATTTCACACCATGGGGCCTGATTCTGATTTAATGGGTTACGCACACCACTGTTAAGATAGTCGTAGAATAGAAGGTAATGCTCGTGGTCATGACCTTCTCCTTTACAACTTGTACACCAGGCCTCCTGTCTAGGTTCATATATTTGTTCTTTACCATTTTTCATACTTTGCAGTTCAAGTGTCAGGGTGGTCAGCTGGTTCTGGATCTGAGACATCCCAGAACTAGTATCACCAATCGGTGAAGCTTCTAGCTTCATTGCAATTTCCAAGGCCTCTTCCTGGGATAGAACCTTCTTCTACATCATTGGTAATTTGATATGAGGTAATAACGCAGCAATGAACCATTCTTTATGCTGTTCTGGCGGTATAAAAAAACTTACTTGGTCTAGTAAGGTCTTAAATTTCTGATCAAATTCCCATACCATTTCAGTTGGTCTCTACTTTATTTCCTTCAGTTCAGTTATACATTGAGACTCAGACTTAGGTTTCTTGAACTCTGCCACCAGTGCGACTTTAATTTCTGCGAGGGTTCTCGGCTATACGGTAGAGTATTTCATAAACCAATGTAGCGCTCTATCCCTGAAAGTGGTGATGAGCTGTGCTTGCTTCACGGCATCGTCCTGGATTTGTCTTACACTCCATATGGCTTCACAAAGGAACCAATGCTGATCAGGGTCTTCTAGGCCAGTTCCTCTGAATATTGGCAGTTTCATATCAATTTTTGCCATTGTGCTACTAGGTGGTGGAGTGTCGGGATTAGTGTGCAGCTGGTGTAAAGGGATTTGCGCAGTAAATACAAATGGGACTATCGGGAGAGATGGACTAGGTTGAGTCTTCTGCGTGGTGGGATATGTAGCGGGTGGGTTCTGCGATAAGGGTGGCGCGGTTTGTGCAGCCGGCGGGTTCTCAGGGTTAAATGGTTGTGCAACTTTGCTATCAAGATCGCAGGGGATCTCAGTATCTATATGAAGTTTAGGGCCTTCCGGATTCTTATTAATTTTATATCTCTTACCACTTCTAAGAGTATGTGTCTCTTCATCAGAATCAATATATGTACTATTTATCATGACAAACTTCAAGAATATTACTGCATTCTTAGAACACCTTTCTCAACTAACAACATCTTAATGTATAGATTGATATTGTTCAGAAAATTACCTTGGAATCCTTTGAAAAAGTGTGCTTCTCCTTGGCTATAGGATTTGAGTGTGTCTACAGCAAATTCTGTTACAAATCCTTCTAGCATATGATCGGCCCAATAATCAATTGCGCGTGACAATGGGCTCCCTAATGCTTTAAGCTGCGCTGTGAGCTCGGGAGTCCACTATGTAGGAACTCCTCCTTGGAAACAGTTTTTCTTCTCTGTAAGTCGCGAGATCCAAGCATGCAGCTCGTTTGGAAACGATGCCCGAGGTGTATCTCATGAATGTATTCCAACATATATCTATCCAACCACTATGTGTCGCTTAGATGCCGATGCCGATGTCTATTTTCTTGTTTGTTAAAATCACATATGGTCTTATCCCACCAAGCTTGGATTTCTATCTTTTCAGGATGCCAATAGTCAGATCCTTTGGCGAATTGATATTCTTCATCACACATCATGATTGCAACTCATCATGGATTCTAGCACGACAACGGAACCATTTCTTGGCTTAAACTGACCCAGAGGTTTCCAATTAGACCCAGGTTCTTTGCGATTCTCTCTTTTGACCAACAAAACCCCTTCGCACCAGCCCTTTCACCAACAACCTGCAAGAAGGTTGAGGTCTCACCCGAGGTGTATCTTATGGGGTACTGCGGAATCAGGTTTCCACAGTAAATGATGAGTTGTTTATATGAACAAGCTGCGCAACACAGGATGGAAGGAGTGCACTGCGGGGCAAAGTGATGCGGTACGTAGTAGGATCTACACTGCAAGTAGTACTGTGCAGTGGAGGCGAATTACCCACACTTATCCTCTACTTGAAAGATCTCGGAAACGTTAAGGCACTGAAATGAATATCACTCATCCATTCATTCAGGCACTTACGGGTTATCTTTCTAGCATTCATTCTAGAACTTGGATTACTACAACGTGAACCGAAATGATAGACATGACTAACTGTGCTGCATTCCTTCACTGTGTTTAAGAAAGTATTTAAACTTAAATGACTGATTCACGATCTTAACATAGAATTGAAATGTTTGCCATTCATCTGCTTCCATGGAACCTAGAATATCATTCCCAAACTTCTCCTATTGGTAAATGCATATCAAAGTTCTCATATTACAGCATGCAAGGAAACATTCAAGCATTCATTCTACAAAAAATACAGACAGTCATTCATTCATAAATGCCATCACATAACATAGGATTTAACGTGGTTCACATCCCCGGATGGAAAGCTACGTCCACAAGAATGGTTGGTAATATATTTCTTTCAAAAGGGATGGGGCAACCGTTCTTAGTCTGTGCACTCAGCCGCAGACTCTCCTTTCTCTCGGCTAGGTCTCTGCACACACGCTGCAGATCCTTTACAATATTCTCAGCTTAGAGAGATTTTACAATACAAAAAGGTTATCTCAAGATTACTCTAATAACTAGCATCTAGTATCCAATATAGAGCAACCACAACAACAACAACAACCACCAACCCCCATCCCATACAAAAGTGTCTTCTTAAACAGATCATGCCCGAAGGTCATGTTTGTACAATGTCGAAGACCTAAAACCCAAAACCCTAAGGGTTTCCAAAACTACGCCGGTTTTCCAAACTAGCTTGCTGGCTCCTGGTAGCGTCTGCTTGATCATGGTGGATCTCCACATCCTCATTCTGTCGCTATCGGCCTTCCTGTCGCATGCGTGCCTATAGGATGCTTCTGCCGAACCATTTCTCTCTAACGATTTTACCTTCTAAGTGTGCCAAATGTCGCTTTCCTTAACGACGCACGCATGGCCGCCTTCCTGTTTTTCCTATGTCCGGTGCTCAACAATCCTCGAATATCTTTCCAAAAGTGGCTGCTACCGATCGAGCTAGTAGCTACACTTGATACTTGTCTAGCACACCGCTTTGCTGGCTCCATGTGGCCTCCTAACTACGCGCACTTCTTCAGCGCAGTACTAGTCTTTGCATCATAGCCAAAACTTCGATGCTGCGTGCAACTCTGTAGTCTAGTCAAAAGTTGGATGCTGTGCGCAACTTCGCAGCATCCTCAATACTTAGCCAAAATTGTATTTCTGAGCTGCGCTCAGCTCAGCTTTCCCTGTTTGCCTCAAAAAGGTGCTTCCAAAACTTTATCTCAACCTGGGCCCAACACACATGGAGATTTTTTGAAACGGGACATGGAAAAGGAGTACATGATGGTGCTGGGGCCTGCGTGAAACGTGCACTTAGGAGATATCAAATGAATCATTATGTTGCTCGCCTTGCAAATTCAAATGATGTTGTTAATTGGTGCAAACAAAATTTGAGCCATGAATTTAATGAAAGGATGGGTAACGTGAGAAGGTTTTTCTGGAATATTGCAATAGGCAATGTTGACAGATCAATGCCACATAATTGTACTACAATCCCAAAAATAAGGGGCTTACACTCCATTAGGAGTAAGAAAATGGAAAATATACAGGCAATCGAGAAATGGAAGTACTCTTGCTTCTGTCTTTCATGTATTGATGATGTAGAGTCTTTGGATGAGTGTCAAAACCAAACTAACAAATTTGTGAAACCATGGAGACATCAAGAATTGACACCATTGCCCCCATTTGCAAATATCATCAATGTAGAGCGCGACAATGAAGCAGTTGTGATTGACAAATATTATGATCGTGTTTCTGATTTGGTTAGAGAAGGCGATGTATTTGTAGTCATTGCACCAACAGATAATCCAGAAAATGTGCATTATTATTTATTGAGATGCACTAGGTCAAAAAGCACGTCGATCCAAGAACTTAAAGACCCATCAAATTATACGTATGCAGTGGGTTCAATGGTTTTAATGGGACATTCCTTTGCAGAAGTAAGGAAATGTAAAGACCATAT
Source organism: Larix kaempferi (assembly GCA_027924585.1). Lineage (NCBI taxonomy): Eukaryota > Viridiplantae > Streptophyta > Pinopsida > Pinales > Pinaceae > Larix > Larix kaempferi. The sequence continues at coordinate 6,657,966 of BSBM01000307.1, read as the reverse complement.
TCTTTTTCAAGACTACGAGTCAGATGTTATATGTGCTCAATACAGTCATTTGGTCATAGTAGCCCGATTGCAGTTGAAGGCAGTGAAGAGTAGGAAAAATTCCAAGCATCGACAATGGAAATTGTCGATAGAAGATCATAATGCCATTCTTGAAAATATGCCACTGGCACATTTCATATGATTCAAGAACACATCAAGGTTGATGAATGTTTTCTTTGATTCTAGTGTGGGTGGGTGGGTGGGGCCAAATGAGCTTCCACCTTCACGTGGTTGGCCTCGTCAGTAGAGAATATATATAATTCTCAAAAACTAAGAGAAGCTCTTTTTAACAACATATCCAATGATAACTCAAGGCTCATAGATGTTCATGGGAACAAGAGATATGGCTTCACCCTTTGGGACACCTGCCATTGAATGTCTTTGGTTATTTATAAAGTATAAGGGTTCTATATATTTTTTGTGTTTAATTTCTAGGTTAGGATCACTACAACTTCCTCCAAATTGTTTTCCTCCTTAACATTCATAGTCCCAACCTAGAGTGTCCCACCTTGAGTGTTAATAGGGGGAGTGGAAGCATATGGAAAGCCCTTCGGGGACATGGATGGAAAATTTGTTATATGATCAACCCTATAAGAAAATGAGCCCATTTTTCTTTATAGTTCTAAGTATAAAGACTTTTGTGCTTTCATGTGGACTCTAATGATTTTTTCATCTCCTTCAAAGCTTATATTTATACCACAACATATACCATATGTCTATTATGTTCCTGCACCTCTACAAAAATATTTTCCTCCTGCATTCCATGCCATTTGTTCCATTGCAATACCTATATTGTCACCTCTTGACATTTATCTCTGATTCCCTACTCATAATTTCTCATGTTCCACCTAATATCTACCAATTCACACATAACATGTCTCCTATTCTTGCAATGTGCCTGCCACCCACATACTACACCACCAATCTATTGTCCCATGCCACAAATCAAAAGGTCATGATCCTTTCTCAAACTTATGACTCTTATGAAACATGCAACCTCCAACATAGGGATGATGAGAAGAAGGGTTGTGATGAATCCAAAGATAATGGTGAAGACAAGGGTTGTGATGTTCATTATGTTTAGATGGTGGAGGAGGTAAGGGCATTGAAAGAGTAGGTCATCCATGAATATTAGATGGTTTATTAAGAACAATTTTGTTCTAGTCATCATTGTTATGTGGTTCAGGTTGCGTAGACATATGTGAAGGTATAGGAATTGTTAAATTTGAGCATTAATTCACAATACTCTTGGATCTTTACTGAGAGAATAACATATACAGTATATCAATGCATAACAATCACAATAAGCATGACAAGCATCACAAGAATCAAAAGCATGAGAGACAAGAGACACAGAGTTTCCATGGGGAAAACCCTAAGGTGAAAAACCCCACAACTTCCTCAGAGATAGAGAGAGAAATGGCTCAACCAAAGTACAACCAAAATACACTGAGATAGTCTCCTAGTAGCAGATGATCCTCCTCCTCACTAGTGCGTTGCTTTCTAAGAGAGAGAGATGTAATTTTCTGAATGAGCTAAATAGAGATCACCTGATCTCTATTTATACTAATATGTTGGCCCAGTGACCTTATGGGGCCGACTTGTCTAGCTAGGTACATCCACATTATCATATATATATTTCAGGGCCGACCCCACACATGGTGGTCTAATAACCCATCGGAAAGTACACACACTTGCGACACTTGTCAATCCACATGACGACACTTCCTTATAGACGAATAACACATCTCTAATAAGGGTACAATAAATATATATGAAATACATAGGTGAAATACATTCCAAAGTTACATATACATTAACACTCCCTCTTAACTAGGAAGGTATTTCTCGACACAGATCTGCTAGACAAGTCTTCTTCTCGGGATCATCGTCATCAATGCATCATCATCATCATCGTCACTGCTGCTGCTATCTCAACCAATCTCTGACTCTACTTGTAATAGGAAGTTCTACAGATCCAGTCCTTTTTCATACTAGATGTAGGCCCACCACCTGCAGGTCTTCGTCATCACTGGCCATACTGTGGAATCCTCAGGATTTATTATGTGCGTCACAAAACCTCGAAAGAGCATCCCAGGATGTTACGAGCACACGGCTCTACCTATAGGATCTACCAGGGCCATATTATATGTGACCTCACCACCAAAACCTCGCAAGAGCATCCCAAGCTGTTACGATCACACAGCTCTACCTATAGGATCTCCCAGGGACAGATTATATGTGGTCACCACAAAACCTCGCAAGAGTATCCCAAGCTGTTACGAGCACACGGCTCTACCTATAGGATATCCCAGGGACAGATTATATGTGGTCATGGAAAAACCTTGGAAGAGCATCCCAACTTATTACGGGCACACAGCGCGACCTATCAGATCTCCCAGGGACATATTATATGCCATAGGACAAAACCTCGAAAGAGCATCTGCCAGATATCCCAGGGCCAGATTATATGCCATAGGAAAAACCTCGAAAGACTATCTGCAGATCTCCCAGGGACAAATTATATGTCCTCCTAGAGCAAAACATTGAAAGAGTATTTGCCAGATATCCCAGGGCCAAATTATATGCCATAGGCAAAACCTCGAAAGACTATTTGCAAATCTCCCAGGGCCAAATTATATGCTCATCTGCACAACTAGATCCACGGCCATAGAGTATCAACCTGATACTCACCATACATCATCCTGATGTACACATGATCATCCTGATCATCATCACTGCAACATCCTGAAGCTCGTCATCCATGATCAACCTGATCATACAATGCATCCACCTGATGCACACCAAGTATCTACCTGATACATATCATCATACATGATCCACCTGATCATACAATGTATCCACCTGATACAAATACAAATACATGATCCACCTGATCATACCTGATACATACCAACATACATGATCTACCTGATCATACAATGTATCCACCTGATGCATATACAAATACATGGTCCAAGCATCCAACATGATGCATATACAAAATACATACACATGATCCAATCGATCATATCCAGCATCCAACATGATGCGTACATACATATAAATTATCCAACTTATCATATCCAGCATCCAACATGATGCATACATACATATAAATGATCCAACTGATCATATCCAGCATCCAACATGATGCATACATACATATATAAATGATCCAACTGATCATACAAAGCAGAAACCTAAACATCATCCTAATGCTCATCATCCAACGCTTACATCCATAGCCATGTGAAGGATCCTCCTTCCAACATGCTTGGAATGGCTTCAGCAAATGTGTCCATCACTTCTTCCTTGAAGTGTCATCAATTTGAAGAACACCAAGCCTCTCTCTGAAGTGCTGGAACTTCACCCTGGCTAGTGGCTTCATCAGCACATCTGCAATCTGCTCGTCCGTCGCAACATACAGGAGCTTCACAGCTCCTCTCTGCACCATATCCCTGATATAGTGATATTTGATCTCTATGTGTTTCGACCTATCATGAAACAATGGGTTCTCAGACAGCTTCACACAACTCTGGTTATCACAGAAGATACTAGTAGCATCCAATGGGAGATCAAATAACTCAGATAGTAGCTTCCATAGCCATACTGCCTCACAACTAGCTGAACAGGCTGCAACATACTCTGCCTTAGCTGTACTTAGTGCTACGTAGGACTACTTCCTGTTAAACCAAGAGATCACACCTGATCCCATACTGAAGCAGCACCCAGATGTGCTCTTCCTCTCTGCAGCACTGCCAGCCCAATCTGAATCAACATAACCCTACAGGTTAAACTTTTGATTCACTTCATACTTGAGTCCATAATCCACTGTACCCTTCAGGTACCTCAGAACATGCTTTACAACAACCAGATGAACACTCCTCGGATCTGTCAGGAACTGACTCAATGTGTTCACCGCAAAGCAAATATCTGGTCTCGTGTTGGTCAGGTACATCAAGGACCCAATCATCTGACGATACATAGAGACATCAACCGGCTCAGATGAAGCATCACATAGAAGCTTTATATTCTATGCCATAGGTGTGGCCATGGCCTTGCAATCCATCATCCCGAATCTCTTTAGGATATCTACTGTGTACTTCCCTTGACCAAGGAAGATCCCACCTACACTCTGCCACACCTCCATACCTAGGAAATAATGCATCATTCCCAAATCTTCATATCGAACTCGGCAGCAAGCTTTTCTCTTAGTATCACACCAAGTTCTAGGAGCTTGCTACAAGCCATACAAGGCTTTCTTCAATCTACACATTTGTGACTCCCTGTCAGGTCTTGGGACTGCATCCCAAAAATATTCTTCATGATCGACGAATCATGGCATTCCATTTCTTCATCCTACATCCTGGGAAATTCAATATCTTCAATATCTTCAATAGATATCTTTGTTGCTGGAACAAATGTTGTAGTCCTTTTGTAGGTGAAGATATAGGGTCTTTCCTACAAAACAAGTTAAATTGCATGATTAGAAACATCTCATAATTTTCAGAACAAATTCTTTACACATAAAGAAATATGTCATGTAGTCATGCAGTTATCTTAGCCAATGCTTCAATACAACATTTATCCATGTTCCACAACTTTCTAGATGCCTTCAAGTCTCTACCAGAACATTGTTGAGAGTTTGCACTACTCCCAACATGTCAGCAAAGAGGTTTCATTCTAGATAAGTAGCACTGGAATGTTGCACAGTGCCATAGGCCACTTACCCATCACATGCATATTAGTAGTATACTGTTCTTTAATGCAATCATTCTAATATGCACAATACATCTCCTAAGTCTAGGAACATAAGCATAATATTATTTAAACAAACAAAATAGGCAAGAAATGATAATTGAAATACTTATCTTTGTTTGTTTGTTGGGTGGACTCCCTCTGAGTCTTTGCTTCCTGGAAGGAGCTGCTGAAGTAGCTTCTTAAACACCTTTTTGTTGTGGAATGTAGGGAGATGGTCAACTTCCTCTGAAAGTTTGCATCCTTGCAGGAGCTGGTGGAGTGTCCTTTGTTTCCTGGATTACCTATCCTTGAACTTATATTCATCCTTGCTGACATCAATCTTCTTGAACCCCGGAAAGTATATTCTGTAAGCCTTCGAGCTTTCACTGTAACCCACAAAGATACCCTTCTTTCCTGAAGGATCTAGTTTAGTCCTCTTTTTCTTTGGGACATGAGTGTATACTGGACAACCAAATATTCTGAGATGGCTGACTTCAGGTTTCTTACCAAAAAATACCTCTTTTGGTGTCTTGTTGTCCAATATCTTGTGGGGTGCTCTGTTCTGCACATATACAGCTGTTCTAGCTGCTTCTGCCCATAGATGCATAGGTAGATCCTGGTCATGCAGCATTTCCCTTGCTACTTCCATGATAGTTCTGTTCTTCCTTTCTACAAGTCCATTCTGTTGAGGATTATAAGGAGCAGTCAACTCCCTCTTAATCTCTGAATCACTACAAAGCTTCTTGAAGTCACCTGAGGTGAATTCTCCACCATTGTCGGATCTGAATGTTTTGATCTTCTTGTCAGTTTGATTTTCCATCAAGGTTTTGAATTCCTTGAACTTATCAAACACCTCATCTTTGTTCTTCAAGAAGTATACCCAAGTCTTCCTGGAGAAGTCATCAATAAATGAGACATAGTAAACATACCCACTAAGAGAATTGGATGACATAGGACCACATACATCTAAGAGGATGATTTCCAAGATATCTTTGGCCTTGCTTTCACTGCTTGGGAAAGCCTTCTTAATGTTCTTACCTTTTTCACATCCTTTGCAAAGACCTTCATGTTTGGTCTTGATTTCAGGAAGACCATCTACAGCCTTGCTTGCAATTGGAAGTGCCCTATAGTGCATATGAGCAATTCTTCTATGCCAAAGTTCACTTGGCTCCATGGATTCATGTACCATGGCATGTTCAAGTTGTCCCTTCAATTTATAAAAACCTCCCTCTTGCTCTCCAATCACTACTGCATCATCTATGTTCTTTCCCTTTGGCCACATTAGGACTTGGTCATCCAAAAATGCAACCCTCATACCTTTTGCATCCAATGCAGAGATGGAGAGTAAGTTCTTCTTGAGCCCAGGTACATAAAGGACTTCTTTCTTCTTCAAATATTTTCCAGAATCTAGGTTGTAGGAGGCTTCACCACTTCCTTTGATTGGGTATTGATAATCATCCCCAAGTTTCACCTTATGGGGTGATTCATTTTTAGATAGATTCACAAAAGATTCCTTAAACCCAGTCATGTGTTTGGAAACCCCACTATCAATCAACCAATAATTAAAACCATGGGAGATAGTACCTATGAGAGAAGAGATTAGAGCATACTCTTCCTCACTTGATGAGTCATCATCACTACTTTCTACCCTAGCCTTCTTCTTTGGAGGTTCATAATCCTCGGCAGCATGAGCGTGGAACTTTCTTTTGTTGCCCTTCTTCTTCTTGCTGAATTTGTTGTTATTATCCCTTTTGTTCTTGGGACAATCTGAAGCAAAGTGACCCTTCTCATTGCATGTGAAGCATCTTAGATCCTTCTTATTCTTTTGATAGGATCTTTTGAAGCGAGAGTGCTCCTTCTTGGGCTTTCTTCTTTTGGTGTGAGTTGCGAGAGCTTGATCTTCACCTCCCATCTTTTCCTCACGAGCTACAAGTCTAGCTTCTTCTTGAGAGCATTCCTCCCATAGTTTACTGAAAGAGATCAATTTCTTTCTTGCACAGATTCCTTGAATAAAGGAGTCCCATGACCTAGGTAGGCCATTTAGAGTGGTCATAACAACTTCATCACTGTCCACTACTTCATCCACAGCTTCAAGTTGCTCCTTGATCTGAGAGACCTTGGAGAAGTAAGATTGAATGGTTTCTCCATTCAACATCTTGACCCCTTTCAATTGATTCCGCAGAGTCATCTTCCGATTCATGTTCTTCCCTTCGAATAGCTTGGTCAAAGATTCAAACATCTCCTTGGGTGTCTTTAGAGAAGGCACATGGGGTATGAGATGGTCTTTGATAGAATCAGAAATGATTCTCTTTTCCTTGACCAAGTTCTTCTTATGCAGTACCTTGGCCTCTTCATCCTCTGGGATAGGAATGTCTTCTTTTATATATGAGTCCAACTCATTCTCTTCCAGGATTAACCCAATCCTATACTTCCAAGCTCAGAAGTTATCATCCCCTTCAAGCTTATCCTCAAGCTTGGTGTGGTGAGACATCTTAAAGAGTACTTCAAATGGAAATAGAAAAGATTTCGGTCTTACCACTTGAAATGCTGAAAACTGGATCTCGTCCCGGATTAGGGTTTGTCGGAAAAACCCTAAAAATTCAAAATGTGAATTTCAATTTTTTGAAAGGATATAAAGATGTGCTTTGATGAGCTGATCAGCCTGGTGCATTTAGAATTTGAGATCAGCAAAGTTTTACCCTTCAGATTTTCCTTTTTGTCCTCCCGGGTTCACTAGAGAGAGCCCCAAATTAGGGTTTGAGTTTCCCATAGATCTACCCAGCCAAAAATCTCGATCCAAAGCTCTAAAATTTGATGTTTTCAAGGAGCTTCCAGCTATGTCTTCAGATTTCAGAAATTCCTATTTTTGGGGAAACCCTAATTTTTAGGGCCAAATCTAAAAATGCTCGGAATTGAATTCTGATTGGACAGATAGATGCGCTTGATGAGTAGATTCAATCTACTATACTGCTTTTCCAAAATCTATGGAGAGAAACGCAATAAACAAGAAACTCAAGTTTTCATCACTGTAAAATGTCTTCTTCTCAAGTTAGCTCTGATAGCATGTTAAAATTTGAGCATTAATTCACAATACTCTTGGATCTTTACTGAGAGAATAACATATATAGTATATCAATGCATAACAATCACAATAAGCATGACAAGCATCACAAGAATCAAAAGCATGAGAGACAAGAGACACAGAGTTTCCGTGGGGAAAACCCTAAGGTGAAAAACCCCACAACTTCCTCAGAGATAGAGAGAGCAATGGCTCAACTAAAGTACAACCAAAATACACTAAGATAGTCTCCTAGTAGCAGATGATCCTCCTCCTCACTAGTGCGCCACTTTGTGAGAGAGAGAGATGTACTTTTTCGAATGATCTAAATAGAGATCACCTGATCTCTATTTATACTAATATGTTTGCCCAGTGACCTTATGGGTCCGACTCGTCTGGCTAGGTACATCCACATTATAATATATATATTTCAGGGCCGACCCCACACATGGTGGTCTAATAACCCATCGAAAAGTACACACACTTGCGACACTTGTCAATCCACATGACGACACTTCCTTACAGAGGAATAACACATCTCTAATAAGGGTACAATAAATATATATGAAATACATAGATGAAATACATTCCGAAGTTACATATACATCAACAGGAATTCCAATAATGCTCTAATGAAACTGTGGTGGTGGCCTAACATAAGGTCTAGCGACTCAAATGTGGCCTTGATGGGGCAAGTTCAAGAAACCAATGTAGAGAAGTAAGTTAAAATCCTCTAAATGAACAACAAAATGGACTAAAAATATTAACCTTTTATTTCTTCCTCCTTGCCAATGAGGTGGTTGAACTCTTACCATGTTACCTCTATCACTTCGCTTGCCTTTGTTACATATGTTTCCTCCCCTACTAAAGAAAATCATCTATATAGCCATGAAGAATATGATTCTACCTAATAGCAAGAACATATATGAAATAAATTTTCAGTTTAGAGAATTTATTAATGGCTCTGTACCAAGACACATTCATGCTTGCAATGATATTTTAGGGAAACAAGGTGATGGGAACATCAAATTATATTTGTAGATACTTCATTTTCTTCTAAAATAAAAATCAATTATGTTGCAAATTGTTTTCTTTGAACATGGTAAAACCCGATTATTGGGAAAATGAAAGGAGGTGAATGAAAAAATTAGTGAAATAAAATGAGGGGAGTGGAAAATTATACATGTTCAAACTATATAAAACTTTAACTATCAAAACAGCATCCAATAGCCCCAAAACAAAGTCCATTCATCATGGTAATCAATCATTGCCATCTTTGACCAAGACATTCTTCAATCATGGATTTGAAATTCCAACAAAGTCAATTAATATTCACTTCATATGTTCGTTTAATGACAATTTATAAGCTTGTACACCTTCATAATGAATTCCATGATATTAACCAAAGTTTCAACAACCATAATTCATTTATAAAAGTCTCAAGGACATAACAGATAATTATTTGATACGATTGACATTGTCTTTTCACTTATTTCATCATTTTAATATACCAATATTATAGTGACAAAACAAACATTTTCAATTTCCACAACCAAACCAAACTCCATATCAAATTTCACCTTAATCAATGAAGTATTGTTGAGAACCATGCAACAATATCAAAATAAATTCTAAGATCGGTAATTGAAAATCAACAAAGTTGAGCTTCAAATCGTATAAAAAAAACGTGCATGTAAAAGCATTGTGTATAATGTAGTATTATTATAGTTTGAGCTTATAATCAAAGTTCATTGTTACTAAAACACTTATTTGATAGCTCATTCTTCTAAAAATTTCAATCCTGTAACCAATAGAATTCCAATTGACTAAATGAACAACAACCTTCAAGACTTGCTTACAATCTTTCGTATAACTTGAAAACATGATCAATTTCCATGGAAGCATGCAAATCCTTGATTTTACCATGCGAAACAAACTAAATGTTTGACCTGTTAGCTCAGGTTTTGATTTTGAAATAAAACCAAGCCAATTTATTATGAAAAGTCATCTAAATACAATCTCATGACTAAATTCATTGTTTCTAATCAAAAAGAAAAAGACTCAAAGATCATTGTAAGTGACTTTTGAGATTATATTCAATCATATAAATATTGTTTAATACACATATAATCAACTCAAAATTCAAATGCAATTTTAACAGATAAATCTTCGTCAACCTGTAGCAAATCCTTTCAAACAATCACTAATATAATCAACACAATATGCATCACGGACTTTCCAACTTGTGTAGCCAACAACATCAACACTTATTCATTTGTTATATCAAAACAAAACCCTAAAGGTTTTTAGGATTATGCAGTTAGGCTCCATAGGTAAAGCCGAGTACTAATATTTTGAGTTACTAAAAATACATTATGACCTTATGCTGAAATTGAAACTGATTATTTGACAATCTTGTCAACAAAACTTTCGACGGTTTGACATCAAAATCATGGGTCGTTAGGATGAATATTTCTTGTATCCTTTGAGCATCAAAACAAGTTCAAATAAATTGAGGTATTCTTCATCTTTCTAAATGAAGGTATTTTAAACCAACAATACAATTGGTAAACCAACCAATTTATACCATTGGGATTAGGAAAGATTGAACCAAGATTTTGATATTCCAGTGAGTAGTCAAATGAAAACCCTAAAATGTGAAAGAAAGTATTGGACAATGGCTCGACTTCAAGCAATTGCTTAATGAGATGTGAACCCAGTATCAAAAATCCTAAAATCAAGTAATGATGAAAAACTCACATAATCTGAGAGGGAAAGACTGTTAATCATTGTATAGGACCCAGACCAATTTCAATAGTAAAGGGTAAGCCAACATTTAAGCATAATACCATTATAGCTAGATTAAATACGAAAGCTTATAAATATATTCAAATGCTTACAACATACCAAATCACCTTTGCTTATTCCAAAACAAAATTTAATGGAATTAACCCCTTTTTCAATCATATGTAAGGTATATTAAATAGCCTTGCACAATATCATCAAAAAATGATCATAAGAGTAATAAGTTTGAGAAATGATCATGTTTCACCCTTTGCACAGATTGTACTGGAAAATGTAGAACTATATTTTGCAAACAGAGGATAGATACAGTTGTTACACAGTTGAGCATGCCTCTTTGCCAATGAGTATGCTACGTAAATACTCCTTTGCTTCTCGAGCATATGGAGCCGGTTTTTCATCTCTTCTTGGATTGCCGATTTTTGGAGCTCTAATACTTGACAAATTCACTCGACGTCCAGCCAAAGGACTCCCATAAGGAGCAGAATCATCAGCAACAACCACAGAGTCTCCACTAACAACCTCCACAACCTGCAAATATACAAACCTTCAGTACATAAAAATAAGTAGTTGTTCTTTGCTTCACATCAAGAGATTTAGGATTAAAAATTAAACACAGTTTAAGTAAAATGTCTTGATTCTTCTCCAAGTTATCAATAGAGAGTACTCAGTCACTGCAAATGAAGACAAACCTTTCCAGTAAATTTGTCGTCATGAATTGCTTTTAAGTTAGAAGGAGGTGGAACATAATTGATCCATATCTTCAAGCGATCTTTTTTTGCCTAAAGCTCAGCATTCTTTAGGCGCCTTTTGGCATCCTCCTCCATCATACTGGCGCTCCATTCAAGAAATTTAGCTAAACCCTAAATTGAAATAGAAACATAGAGATGAAGCACTCGTCAATAAATATGTTAAAACACCAATCCATAAACTAAGAGAGTGAACTATGCGGCATCAGAACTCAAAACTTTAATGCGCTTTAAAGATGAAAATTGCTAGACTATAGAGAAGTATTGAATGTATACATGAAATTGCTAACTTACATTTTCTACAAGTTCTAATGCAAGCTCCTTCGCAACATCGCCATCCTGGTAATGTACTGAACCGATTAAATTACTAAATTTATCAACACCTTCTAACACGATCCGAACCTGCACACATTGATAGCACATTTAGATATCAACCAAAGAATCAACACAGGTGAACAAAAAACCAAAAAATAGAAGTAATTTGAAAGAATCTATTCAGAATTCAAGTCATTAACTAACTCACATCTCTATTTAATACTCTAGTTTCAATGAAATGTTTTTCCTCTCTGGGATGTGGATCTAGCAGAACTTCAGTAGCTATGGCTATACACACAGCAAGCCTCTGTGCAGTTGTTAAAGATGATGGAGATTCAGCTTCCCCAATAGTTTCATCTGAAACTATTTTAGTGGGTGCTGGGGTCTCTACTGCGGCCGGTTTTCTTCCAATAGATGGACACTTTATATAAAACAGACCAATAATAAATATAAATACAAAATGAATTAGAGACTGCTGACTTGGTATATATACATAGTTCTAGAAAACTCATTTTTAAATATTAATACACAACAATATACACCAAATGCCTCACCTGGATCCCTACCATGAAAACTTGCACAAACTAAAATGTAGGGAGTAAATAAACCCGTATTGTACTTCCATCTCGAACTTGCTCCATAAGAGCTTCCATAGGTTTTCCTTTATTTGCATATAAGAGGGAGATTGCATCTAAGTTGCTTGGATCTCCTATAGCTAATGGAGGCAAGTCCCGAATTGTCCCCGAGATCTTTGGTCTTATGCAGCAAAAATGTGCCAGAAAGGATTGTAGCAAAACCACACATCTCAGTGACGATTTGAGATGGATCTTTATTGTCCCAGTCCTAAAACAACCAAGCAAAATTCTAATCAATTGTTGTGCTTTAGCATTAATAAACAAGCAAAACATAAAAGCATTACGAAAGCAAAACATAAAAGCATTATGAAAGCTGATCAACCTCATATGTTGCTGCAGTAGGATAATATTGACACATGGAAAAGCAGATCAAAACTTACATTGATAATCATCCAGGGTGAAAAATAGCATAACAGCTGCCACAAGACCATAAATGGCCGCAAAACTTGAAATAAGACAGATGACAGGGATTCACTCGAGATGCTGCAAGAGGAAGGAATAAGATGATCAGATATGCGAGTAACCACACAGTTTCTAACTGTACTTGACAAAAACAAAAGTGATATTCCAATACCTACCATAACCAAATAATTTGATCACTAGTAGCTCAATAACAAGGAAACTATGTTCAAGTAAACAAAACTGATCGTTCAAGTAACCAAAAATGATCGTCATGCCCTTGGTCATTTCTTACTATCGCAAAAAATGGTGACAACTGATTTACAAGTAGAGCAGATCGATCTCAACCTTCAGACTAGAACACCAATGGTTCCTGGGTTTCTATGGGCTGTAAAGTCAAAAGGATTAAAGAATAATAGTTACTTTTTACTACCCTAATATGGATTTACACAATAGTTCAATGCCAAAACAATAAGATTAATATTTATCTCGTGTTTTTCCCTCAATATTATTTTGAAATACAAAAACATTTTCTCAATTGTCTTTCAAGAAACAACTGTAGATTGCGTAGTGATCTATTGTAGCCTCCCTCTCTCACTCAGTAATTTGTTGTAGTCTCCTTCACTCTTCCTACAAAGAGGAGGCTAAACTCAACTGTGAACGTTTCCCTTGCAAAGAGGATGTTGAACTAGTGAACTGTGAAAATTTCAATTGTAGATGCCAACAAATTTCAAACAATAAATTGGAATTTGATGTATTAAAGACTAATGTGCATTCACTAGGATTTCAAGTTCCAAGGTTTTATTGTTTATTATTATAATTTATCATTTTTTTTGCTCGTTAAATGAAGTGATTTATGAAGTCATTCAATATTGCATAGTGGGAAGCAAAGGCTATTGTTTTTGTTTTATGAATTTATGCCTTGCATTTTGAAATGCATATTTTGATTCATAAATACTAAGAACTGGTCTTGAGTCTTTAAGAATTGTGTGTAATGAAGTGCTTTTATGCCGAAAACATGAGTCCAAAATTGTAGTAAAATTCAATAAACATGCAAGGAAGGAAGATTTTATATTTGACAAAAGCACTACATGTAGTCTAGAACAAAACAAGATGCTTCATCCACAAAGAAATGAGGAAATTTCCTCTTCAAATTGAGAACCAAAATAAAGAATAGGACATGGAAAAAAGTGAACCAGTGAAAAGAGTAATCAAAGAAAGGTACAACATGAAGAGCTTAAAATATTCAAATTCATAAACTTGAGGACACGACTTGAAAGTAAACTTTCATCTTTCACTCTCTTAAATCCATATTTTCAACACTCTATATAAAGAAATTAGGGACCATAAATTTGATCTCAATGCCTAAGAGTAAGCACATAAGACCGATAAGCATGAAATTGGGTGAGACTTATGCTAAAAGAATTAAAAAATTATAGGAGATCTACGTCAAAAGAGTGGACTTGGTGGGATTCTATGTTCTTGATCTAAAGGAAATCCTCCTCAAAATTGAGTGGAGATACTTCAAATACAATCAGACCAAAGGTTCTAATTTCAAGTATGGTTAAATGTCAGCAATGGCATCCCAGTTTCCAATTGATGAGATGGGATGGGTTATCATCTTCCTCTTCGTAATCATATTTCCTACCCTGCATACAATATAATACCTTAACAAGAGAAGAGGCATATCTTCACAATCCTGGATGTTCACATAGTCAATAGATTTGCATTTTGGAGAAGCCACCCAATGATGTATATAATATGTGGGAGCCTATAACATCAGTTTGATCCATTCACAAAGCAAATTCTGTAAAAGGAATGGAGACCAAACTGAATGAGTAGAGGGGTAGGCTAAAGTTTTGCCATTTTTCAATGAGGATATTTTGGCCCAGATGATGCTCAAAATTCCACAACATTAACAAGAATGTTCATCCAAGCAGTGATGACATGCCAGAGGGAAAATTCTTTCCTGGTTATAGAGGAGTTGACCCTTGTGAAGCCATCTGATCCAAACCATCTGATAGTCACTCCTAATCCTTATGGACTAGGCTTGTATTTTTACAATAGATCAATATTTCTTTACCAATAGTTCATATCCTTGAAAACCCTTTGTCCAATAGTGGCCAACACATCTCTTCCAATGAGTGAACATAGAAGGGTAGGCTTACAGTGCCTAATACCCATGAAAGAAGAACATATCAAATAGTTGGAATCCCCAAGAAGAGTTGCATGCAAATGTACCTTCTTCTATAAAAGAACTGAATACTAAGTCTAAACGTAATTCCAACAATTCCTAGCAAATTAACAATCCAAAAACATGTGCTTCACCATTTGAGAATGGCTGAAGATAGGGAAGAGACCATCAAACTGACCATTTCTCCCCAACTAGGCCTTCAAGGGGAGCCCCTAATAGAAAAAAAGCCAGACAAAAACACATATCTTGTATAACAATTGCTTGATTTGATACAATCTGGAGGCCATCCAACAAGCATTGATAATATGGGCTAGTTCTTGGCATTGATGCAAAAGGATGTATAACTTCTAACAATCATAATACTGGAGAGCGGGGGACCAAATATCCATGCCCAATCCCTCCAAAATGGACCCAGTATGGCAATATTCATTTTGAACACATTTTCCTAAAGGATGAGCCCTGTTAACCCCATTTTGTATGGGTGTCCACTTTGATCACAATCTCATTAGGGGGTTATGTGTGATAGAGATTGGATGGCTTGTGTTCTTGATTCTAGACATCAAATAGAAGCATATGATTCATTTCCATATCTATGTGCAAAGGAATTTGTGTTTGTAGCAGGGAATATTTACTAATGGAATTTTGGATAGAGCATAGGAGGAAGCATTCCCTATTTAATATGACCCAAAATATCACATAAAATGGAATTTATTTCATCCTTTCTGGTGGAAGAGTTGGATTGTTAAGTTAATGGAATCCCCAGCATCATCATATTTCATAGGTTTTTGAGGATTCTTGTAGCAATGGTAGAACATGATTAATGGTAGCCAATGGTAGGTACATATTATGGATAATTTTACTTTCAAATGGGAGCAAAGCTAGTCATGCATGTGAACTAAAGCAACCAAAACAACATTTAGACCTAGAACCTAAGTTCAAGGAAGTCCCCTCTTTGCAGTGCAGCCTCTATGGTCCTTCCCTCTTTGTGGTGTAGTTTTTCTAGGCATATTATTTGAAGACATATATGGGTTCAATATACTAAGATCTATAGAAGAATATGGAGTGGGGTTCGAATCGAGCATCAAGAAGATGAGATTGCTCATAGATTTTATCAGCACACCTTTCACCAAGATTGTATGATCACTCTCTCATTGCCAAGAATGTGTGTGCCTAATAAGCTTAGTGTCAAATTTGGTAGCATAAAATTAAAGAGAGTTACTACATGTTGACCAACATCTAAAATGCAAAATGTGACAGTGAAACAAGTCATGTTTCTCTGAGGTAACAAAGTAATAAAGAAGGCTAGCAAGTAAACATCTACTCAAATTGCTTACAACAATGCATGATTTCCTACCTTGCAATTTCTTAAATGTTCTAGTAACTTGAAAGCAAATTTACCTATGAAAATCCAACAAGCAATGTAAATGTAAATATGAAAATCCAACAAGTATGAGGTGTCATTAAAGCTAATTCAAGTTGCAAGTGTAAGTTGCTAATTCAAGTTGCAAGTGTGAGTTGTGTACATTGGGAGCTATTTTGGCTAGTCTTCTAGGCATGAAAAAACCCTAATCTCAGAATCTGGCCATGAACAACCATTTTTAATAGTAAAAAATGCACAGAATACCCATAATACCATGAATATAAATTCAGTATTATGTATATAACACAGAATACCCATAAAAACAGGAGGTAAACCTTTTAAGCTAAAGCTAAGACCAATGATTAGAAGACATGAAACAGGAATATCCATACCTGTGTCCCTTGTGGAAATTGAGAAACTACAATTTCCTCAACATGTGTATTCGTGCCACTAGCCTCTGTTTCTGACCGGTCAATAAAATCCATATCATCAAAGTTGTCATCATTCATGAATCTGGTATACTGCATAAATTCCATATAATTTATAGACATTAGATTTGGAGAATTAGAAAATTAGATTTCATATAATAAATTGAAAAATATTATTTCATACTTACGTACCTTGCCTCTATTTTGATTTTGTCTAGCGATGACTCGCTTATAATTATCTCTACAGTACATTGCATATTGCTGAAGCTCTAATCGAGTCATGCTACTCAAGCGATCATCAAAATAATCATAAAATGGGATTTCATCCATACTGGTTGAAGATGACAAAGTATTTATGCTGATTTCCACCCCTGCCAATGCAGCCGCAACATGCTCTCTTATCTCTTCCCTCACCCCTCTTGCTATTCGGGATGTCATTTCGAACTCCTCTGGAAAAGCAACGACTCTAGGATGTGGCTGTAATAACCAAGGCATCGGATGCCTATACTGAACATCTCGTCGTGTATTAGGTCGTTCATATGTACGACCTTTGCCAGCACCATAGAAACTGGATCCCGTATCTGTATAGTTAGGGTCCATATGAAACTGGAACTCTGCAATCAACATCTTAACAAAATACTGAGGAACCTTGTCATTATTAGGGAACTTCCCATATGCACACAGGAACCTGGAATAAATATGGGGTGCAATCAGTGGATCATTGAATCTTGTGATCTTTAGATGTTTTTTGTCTTCAAGCCGCAAGTCAAAAGATGAAAAGACCATTTCTTTTGTGACAAGTTTTTTTATTTCTTCAAACTTGTGGCGACCCATCAGTGACAACCGCCTCCTACGCATCATGTCATGAAAAATATGAGTTGATGGTCCTACCCCAATATATGTCTCAATCAAAATGTTCAGATTGTGCAAAACAATCTGGAGACACAGTTGAGAACCAAAAGAGATATTTGAAGTGTCGAGTTCTTCCTGCAATCTCGATGAATGCTCCTTCATCTCTTCCACAGTCAACATAGCAATGTTGTCTTCCCAAGGAGTCTCCTCGGGAACATCTCTAGGATGACTGTAAAGAGGATCATATCTTTCATGGTGAGCATACTGCTGCACCCGACATCCTCTCCTTATCTGGGGAGGTGGATTAGGATCAGCAACAGCAAAACCTGTGAGAAGTAAAATGCATGTGCAAGTATTAAAAGCTATATATATAATTTGTCAATCAAATTATAAACATTTAAATAAAATGTGTTCATTTTAAATACCTGATGGAAGCTCTCATTACCATGAACATGGTGAGAAATATAAATAAAGTCTTTTGAACCATCATTATTGTTAGAATGTCCAGAAGCCCCTGTAGGAAACAAAATATTGGCAATCACATGTAAGTTTACACGAAAAATCATGTAATTTTTCACAAATAAAACAGTCATGTCAAAACAAAATTCTAGTCAAAATGTATGTAAAAAATATCTACATGGCTATGGCGTATCTGAAGAATAAGACACTAAGGGTGCCATCTGTTGTTGTCCAATGGCCCCTGTAGACCCACCCTCAGACAGACGTCTATAATTTTGAGAGCCACCACCTGTGCACAACAAGATCTTAGGAAGATTTTTGTAAAAGAAGTTTTATGTTTATATAGACTTGAGCATGAATTGAATGACAATTGAATTTACCTGACGATGACCTCAGGGAGTGAAGCTGCATACTAGCCAAGATTGGTTCACCCTGAAGCTATGAACCTGTTCCTGATAATAATTTTCAATAGATTAATAAACATGTCAAACAAGAATTCTAGTCAGAATGTATGTAAACAATCTCTACCTGATGATGGCATATAAGACACTAAGGGTGTCCTTTTACTTTGTCCACCGACAACTGTATACCCCTCAGACAGACGTCTGTCATTGTGAGAGACACCACCTGTCCACAACAAGATCTTAGAAAGATGTGTAAAAAAATATTTATGTTTATATAGACTTCAGCATAAATTGAATAACAATTGAATTTACGTAACGATGACCTCACGGAGTGTTGTTGCATAGAAGTCAAGATTGCTTCACCCTGAAGCTGTGAACCTGTGCCTGATAAGAATTTTCCACAGATTAATAAACATGTCAAACAAGAATTCTAGTCAGAATGTATGTAAACAATCTCTACCTGGTGATAGCGTATAAGACACTAAGCGTGTCCTTTGAGATTGTCCACCGGCACCTGTAGACCCCTCAGATAGACGTCTGTCATTGTGAGAGACACCACCTGTGCACAACAAGATCTTAGAAAGTTGTGTAAAAAAATATTTATGATTATATACACTTGAGCATAAATTGAATAACAATTGAATTTACCTGATGATAACCTCACGGAGTGTTGTTGCAAAGAAGTCATGTTTGCTTCACCTTGAAGCTATATATGATAAGAATCTTCCACAAATTAATAAACATGTCAAAACATGTCAAACAAGAAAAATATATTTCAGATTAACAATCAAATATACCTGACTACATCACATGTCTTCATCTAGCACTGATGGTAGATGTCCCTGGACGATCTATGTGTCCTTGTTAAGACAAAATGAGAAATCAACCAGGTTAATCATAAACTTAGAGATGTAGGGACATGAAATGCAACATTAGAACCTATTCTAGCCTAAATTAATGCTAGGAAGCACACTTCAAAATGTAATAATACAAAATCAAACAACGAGGTAAACTAACACCATGGGATTAGCTTAGAATTGGACCACAAGATCATATCTCCCCTGTTAGATCTTGATCTTTGATGTCTTATTCTGGTAGAGGTTGACTAAGCTACTAAAGCAAACTACAAAATGCAAGAAAAGGAAATCTGGAAATGACTTTCAAACAACTAATCTCTTAGAAATCTTCTATAATAAAAAGTGATATATTGCATAGACTGACCATTGCCCCACTAGAATCGCATAGAGGGTGATGGTGGAAGAAATGTGGGAAAAATGAGGCTAGAGAAAGGTGTAATGGTAAGTGTCTCATATAGGCAATGAAGTGGGGTCTCCAATGGTAACCTAGGATTCCGATAGAAAGATATTTTGTTTCTTATTATGGATCAAAGGTTTTCTTGGTTAGGGGGTGGGGTGCAAAAATCCAATGCTTGAAATATTACAACCAATTGTATAAATGTTTAGTTGACTTTTTAATGAAATACAAAATGTTGTGTACGTGATTCATTTGCTTTTGTTGTAACCTATGGAACAATACTTAATAGGATACGAATGTAACCTATGTATATCCTAGTGGACAAGTATTTAACAATGCCCTAATCGCCATCTAAGTTAGGATTAGGGATTTTACATGCGTCAATTCTCTACTTTATCATGGAACATTACTTAGTACAATATGAATTTATCCTATTTATATCCTAGTGGACCGGTATTTAACAATGTCCTAATAGCCATCTAGGTTAGGATTAGGATTTTTACATGCTTCAACCCTTTATTAGGGCCAGGGTTTCAAATGCTCTAATTTTTTTGAAAGACTCTACATGATTAATTCCACATGTGTGAGTAATGAAATCTAATGTGGCATCCACCCAATATCATGGTGGTTAACAGGATAAATCAACTTGTGAAAAGCATAACTTCCTCATACGAACTCTACTTGAGGTGCTCTTTGATCCATTGGAAAGCTGTTAATGGCACCTATAACTCTATTCACAAATTTTTGACCCAGAAAACAACCATTTAAAGCCTCTAACAAGATCCAAACATTTTTTTCCTCTAAATAACCAAGGTGGGACCTACCACTAAAATGGGCCCCAATAGCCACTCGCTAGTTTTTCCCCCAAAAATACCGTAATAGATGAAAAATATATATAATGATTCATTTTGGATCAATTTGTTAAATTTTCATAATTTACTTCAATTTGATCTAGGATCTTAACTGAGAGAACAACATGTACAGCAAATCTACAGCATATCAATCATGGACACAATAATGCAAGCACACAAGAGACACAGAGTTTACTTGGGGAAAAGAATAAAGGTGAAAAACCCCAATAACTTCCTCAGAGATAGATAGAGCAATGATACAACCAGAATACAAGAGATAGTCTTCTCCTAGCAGCAGAGCCTCCTCCTCACAAGTGCACCACTTTCCGAATGAGAGAAGTGTGTGAATGAATGACCAAATAGATATCTCTCGATCTCTATTTATACTTGTTCTGTCCTTCCCAATAAACTAATGGGACCTACATGTCTAGCTTAACCCATGGTTAACTTAATTCGGGCCGACCCCACACTTGGCGGTCTAATAACCCTTTGACCCACATGGCCAACCCCCAATAGGGTGGTCTAATAACCCTTTGACCCACATGACTTATACAGGGCCGACCCCAACAAGGTGGTCTAATAACCCATCAAGTATAAGTTACAACACTTACAATATAAACGACCACACTTCTATATAGAGGAATAATAACATCTCTATAGGAATACAAACACTTTCGTATAGAGGAATAATACCATCTCTATAGGAGTACAAAATACATATATGAAATACATTCTGAAGTTACATATACATCAACACTCCCTCTTAACTAGGAAGGTATTTCTGGACACAGGTCTGCTAGCACAAGTCTTCTTCTCTGGATCATCTTCAGCGAATCATCATCCTCGAATCATCATCATCGTCACTGCTGCTGCTATCTCAATCAATCTCTGAATCTACTCGTCATAGGAAGTTCTACAGAGCTAGTCCTTTTCATACTGGATGTAGGCCCACCACCTGCAGGTCTTCATCATCTGTGCGAACGGTCTGATAGAGGTGGTCTCTCAGGACTAATTTTATGTGCAGATGCAATACCGGAAAGAGCATCTCAGGAACATTTATGTGCCTAAGCACAACCGACAAGATCTCCCAGGACTGATTACATGCATCTCCTCCACAATACCTTTAAAGAGCATCCCAGGAACATTTATGTGCCGCAGCACGATCGGCAAGATCTCTAAAGAGCATCCCAGGACTTATTATGAGCACACAGCTCAACCTCTTAGATCTCCACGACTGATTACATGTGGATAGACAAAACCTTTAAAGAGCATCCCAGGAACATTTATGTGCCGCAACACGACCAACAAGATCTCTAAAGAGCATCCCATGACTAATTATGAGCACACAGCTCAACCTCTTGGATCTCCAGGACTGATTACATGTCTCCGTAGTAATACCTCATCCCAGGACTGATTATGAGCACACAGATCAACCTATCGGATATCTAAGGACTGATTACATACTACATAGCAATACTGGAAAGAGTATCCCAGGAACATTTATGTGCTGCCGCATGACTAGAAAGATCTCCCAGGACTGATTACATGCTATTTGCACAACCTGCCACATATCATCTCTGACCTCCAAATATCAACCTGATACTCATGATCCAATAGATCATCATCGCACAAAGAATCATCCTGATGCTCATGATCACACTGATCATCATCACTGTACCATCCTGATACATATCATCTGGAGCAACATCTTGAAGCTCGTCATCATGATCATCCTGATCATACAATGCATCCACCTGATGCATACCAAGTATCTACCTGATACATATCATCATACATGATCCACCTAATCATACAATATATCCACCTGATACATACATAGATACATGATCCACACAATGCATCTAACTGATATATATCAACATACATGATCTACCTGATCATACACAGTATCCACCTGATACATATCCAGATACATGGTCCAAGCATCCAACATGATGCATATACAAAATACATACAAATGATCCAACTGATCACATCCAGCATCCAACATGATGCATACATACATAAATGATCCAACTAATCATATCCAGCATCCAACATGATGCATATATACATGAATGATCCAACTGATCATAACAAGCATCCAACATGATGCATATACATATACAGAGTAGTAACTGGAGCATCGTCCTGATGCTCATCATCCATGATCCTTCTGATCATCATAGCATCATCCTCTTCAGATCATCTCATCGTTCATGAAGCACATCCCAGATGCACATCATCCAGCACTTACACCACCGACATGGGAGAACAAATATACCACCATTCGGGGAAGGCTCCAGCCCTTACTTTTTCACCATGGGAGAACACATCTACCACCATGTGAAAAATGGCTCAGCAATTACATCACGACCAAGGGAGAACACATCAACCATGTCAGAAAAGCTCATGTGCATCTGCATCTTCCGGACTCATCACTTCCCTTTGGAAGGAACCTTGATCTGAAGTGCACCAAGCCTCTCTCTGAAGTACTCAACCTACACTCTGGCCAACGGCTTGGTCAATACATCTGCAACTTGCTCATCCGTCGCAACATACTCTGCTTTGGCTATACTCAGTGCTACGCAGGACTGCTTCCTGCTAAACCAAGAGATCACACCTGATCCCTATCTGCAGCACTGCCTACCCAATCAGAATCAACATAACCTTGCAGGTTAAATTTTTGATTCGCATCATACTTGATCCCATAATCAACTGTACCCTTCAGGTACCTCAGAATATGCTTTACAACAACCAGGTGAACACTCCTAAGATCCGTCAAGAACTGGCTCAATGTGTTCACCGCAAAGCAAATATCTGGTCTCGTGTTTGTCAGGTACATCAAGGACCCAATCATCTGACGATACATAGTGATATCAATCGGCTCAGATGAAGCATCACACAGAAGCTTTAGGTTCGATGCCATAGGTGTGGCCATAGCCTTGCAGTCCATCATCCCGAACCTCTTCAGGAGCTCTACTGCATACTTCCCTTGTCCAAGGAAGATTCCATCTACACTCTGCCACACCTCCATGCCAAAAACAAATAGTGCATCATCCCCAAGTTCTGCACATATATGACTCCCTGTCATGTGTCTCAGAACCAAGTGGCTTCTCCACATACACTTCTTCTTTAACTACACCATTCAAGAAGGTTGTCTTGAAATCCATCTGATGTATCTTCCACTTCATCATTGCAACCAGAGCAAGTACGGATCTAATGGAAGTGTATCTGGCTACAGGAGCAAAAGTCTCTATGCTACCACCTGCAGCATGCTTGATTTTGTAGATCCTCTTGGAAGTCACTACAGACTCCCCTTCAGGTCTTGGGACTGCATCCCAAACATCTTCATGATCGACTGGTACTCCTCGATCATGGCATTCTTCCCAGATCCTGGGAACTTCAATATTTTCAATAGATAAATTTGTTGTTGAACAAATGTTGTAGTCCTTCTTTTGTAGGTGATGGTATATGATCTTTCCTACACAACAAGTTAAATTGCATGATTAGAAAACATCTCATAGTTTTCAGAACAAATTCTTACACATAAAGAAATATGTCATACAGTCATGCAATTATCTTAGCCAATGCTTCAATACAACATTTAACCATATTTCGTAACTTTCTAGATGCCTTCCAATCTCTACCAGAACATTGTTAAGAGTCTGCACAACTCCTAACATGTCAGCAAAGAGGTTTCATTCTAGATAAGTAGCAATGGAATGTTGTACAGTGCCATAGGCCACTTACCCATGTATATTATTAGTATATTGTTCATCAGTGCAACTATTCTAATATGCATAATGTTAAAATTTGAGCATTAATTCACAATACTCTTGGATCTTTACTGAGAGAATAACATATACAGTATATCAATGCATAACAATCACAATAAGAATGACAAGCATCACAAGAATCAAAAGCATGAGAGACAAGAGACACAGAATTTTCGTGGGGAAAACCCTAAGGTGAAAAACCCCACAACTTCCTCAGAGATAGAGAGAGAAATGGCTAAACCAAAATACAACCTAAATACACTTGAGATAGTCTCCTAGAGCAGATGATCCTCCTCCTTACTAGTGCGCCTCTTTCTGAGTGAGAGAAGTGTGTCTTTCTGAATGATCCAAATAGAGATCTCCCGATCTCTATTTATACTTAACCTGTTTGCCCAGTGACCTTATGGGGCTGACTTGTCTATCTAGATACATCCACAATATAATATATATTTTAGGGCCAACCCCACACATGGTGGTCTAATATCCCATCGGCAAGTACACCCACTTGCGACACTTGTCAATCCACATGACGACACTTCCTTATAGAGGAATAACACATCTCTTATAAGGGTACAATAAATATATATGAAATACATAGATGAAATACATTCCGAAGTTACATATACATCAACACTCCCTCTTAACTAGGAAGGTATTTCTTGACACAGTTCTACTAGACAAGTCTTCTTCTCGAGATCATCGTCATCATCATCGTCACTGCTGCTGCTATCTCAACCAATCTCTGACTCTACTCGTCATAGGAAGTTCTACAGAGCTGGTCCTTTTTCATATTGGATGTAGGCCCACCACCTGCAGGTCTTCATCATCTGTGCGAACGGTCTGATAGAGGTGGCCTCTCAGGACTAATTTTATGTGTGGATGCAATACCAGAAAGAGTATCCCAGGAACATTTATGTGCCTAAGCACGACCGGCAAGATCTCCCAGGACTGATTACATGCATTTACTCACAATACCTTTAAAGATCATCCCAGGAACATTTATGTGCCCAAGCACGACCAGCAAGATCTATAAAGAGCATCCCAGGACTTATTACGAGCATACAGCTCAACCTCTCGGATCTCTAGGACTGATTACATGTGGATAGACAAAACCTTTAAAGAGAATCCCAGGAACATTTATGTGCTGTAGCACGATCGACAATATCTCTAAAGAGCATCCCAGGACTAATTACGAGCACACAGCTCAACCTCTCGGATCTCCAGGACTGATTACATGTCTCCGTAGTAATGCCTCATCCCAGGACTGATTACGAGGACACAACTCAACCTATCGGATATTTGAGGAGTGATTACATACTACATAGCAATACCGGAAAGAGTACCCCAGGAACATTTATGTACCACAGCACGACCGGCATGATCTCCCAGAACTGATTACATGCTATTTGCACAACCTGCCACATATAATCTCTGACCTCCAAGTATCAACCTAATACTCATGATCCAATGGATCATCATCGCATGAGGCATCATCTTGATGCCCATTATCATACTAATCATCATCACTTGTACCATCCTGGTACATATCATCTGGAGCAACATCCTAAAGCTCATCATCATGATGAACCTGATCATACAATGCATCCACCTGATGCACACCAAGTATCTACCTGATACATATCATCATACATGATCCACCTGATCATACAGTGTATCCACCTGATACAAATACAAATACATGATACATATCAACATACATGATCTACCTGATCATACAATGTATCCACCTGATATAGATACATTGTCCAAGCATCCAACATGATGCATATACAAATGATCCAACTGATCATATCCAACATGATGCGTACATAAATATAAATGCTCCAACTGATCATATCTAGCATCAACACGATGCGTACATACATACAAATATAAATGATCCAACTGATCATATCCAACATCAACATGATGCATACATACATACAAATATAAATGATCCAACTGATCATATCCAGCATCAACACGATGCGTACATACATATAAATATAAATGATCCAACTGATCATATCCAGCATCCAATATGATGCATATACAGAGCAGTAACTGGAGCATCGTCCCGATACTCATCATCCAGCGCTTACATCGATAGCCATGTGAAGGATCTTCCTTCCAACATGCTTGGAATGGCTTCAAAAAATGTGTCCATCACTTCTTCCTCGAAGTGTCGTTGATCTGAAGAACACCAAGCCTCTCCCTAAAGTACTCGAACTTCACCCTAGCTAGTGGCTTCGTCATCACATCTGCAATCTACTCGTCCGTCGCAAGACACAGGACCTTCATGGCTCCTCTCTGCACCATATCCCTGATATAGCGATATTTGATCTCTATGTGTTTTGACCTATCATGAAACACTGGGTTCTCAGACAGCTTCACACAACTCTGGTTATCGCAGAATATACCAGTAGCATCCAATGGGAGATCAAATAACTTAGACAGTAGCTTCCGTAGCCATACTACCTCACAACTAGCTGAACAGGCTGCAACATACTCTGCCTCAGCTATACTTAGTGCTATGCAGGACTGCTTCATGCTGAACCAAGAGATCACACCTGATCCCATACTGAAGCAGCACCCAGATATGCTCTTCCTATCTGCAACACTGCCAGCCCAATCTGAATCAACATAACCCTGTAGGTTGAACTTTTGACTCGCTTCATACTTGAGCCCATAATCCACTGTACCCTTTACATACCTCAGGACATGCTTTACAGCAACCAGATGAACACTCCTTGGATCCGTCAGGAACTGGCTCAATGTGTTCACCACAGAGAAAATATCCGGTCTCATGTTCGTCACGTACATCAAGGACCCAATCATCTGACGATACATAGAGACATCAACCGGCTCAGATGAAGCATCACATAGAAGCTTTAGATTCTATGCCATGGGTGTGGCCATGGCCTTGCAATCCATCATCCCAAATCTCTTCAGGATATCTACTATGTACTTCCCTTGACCAATGAAGATCCCACCTGAATTTTTCCACACCTCCATACCTAGGAAATAATGTATCATTCCCAAATCTTTCATATCGAACTCAGCAGCAAGCTTCCTCTTAGTATCTGCAATCAATCTATCATCTCCTGTTACAAATAAGTCATCCACATACAGGAGTAGAATCACAGGATTCCCTTCCTCAACCTTGTAGTAGAGGTTGGAATCCGCTTTACTCTTGGTAAATCCCAAGCTAGATAGGAAACTGTCCATCCTACCATACCAAGTTTTGGGAGCTTGCTTCAAGCCATACAAGGCTTTCTTCAATCTGCACACATATGACTCCCTATCATGTATTGCAAAACCAAGTGGCTACTCCACATATACTTCCTCTTCAACTACACCATTTAAGAAAGCAGTCTTGACATCCATCTGGTGTATTTTCCATTTCATTGCTGTAGCTAGGGAAAGTACTGCTCTGATGGAAGTATACCAGGCTACAGGTGCAAAAGTTTCTTCATAATCTATTCCCTCTTTCTGAGAGAAGCCACAAGCTACGAATCTTTCTTTGTATTTCTCTTCATTGCCATCTGCAGCATGCTTGATTTTTGTAGATCCATTTAGAAGTCACAACAGACTTCTCTTTAGGTCTTGGGACAACATCCCAAACATCATTCTTCATTATTTATTGGTATTCCTCAACCATGGCATCCTTCCATTCTTTCTTTTCCACTCCTTCTTGAAACTGGAAGGTTCTTTGTTCATAATGTCACAGAGTAAAGCAACATAGATGGTATGTGATCTGGTTCTCTTCTTTGCTCTGTGTTCTTCTTCTGGAATGCCAAATCTTTCTGCATCTTGAATGAGCTCTCTAGCCCATGTAGGTTTCCTCTTGTGAGAGTTATCCTCATGGGGTGGATCTATAGGTTCTTGCATATCTTCAAATTCACGAACAACTTCTGGAATTGCCTTAGTCATGGTAGTGTCTTGAAATCTAGTTTCCTTAGGTTCTTCATAAACTTCGATAGGTGCCTTCCTTGATTTGATGGATGCTGAGTTTTCATCAAATGTTACATCCGTGCTGACATCAATCTTCTTGAACCCTAGAAAGTATATTCTGTAAGCCTTCGAGCTTTCACTATAACCCACAAAGATACCCCTCTTTCCCGAAGGATCTAGTTTGGTCCTCTTTTCCTTTGGGACATGAGTGTATACTGGACAACCAAATATTTTGAGATGGATGACTTCAGCTTTCTTACCAGAAAAGACCTCTTCTGGTGTCTTGTTGTCCAATATCCTGTGGGGTGTTCTGTTCTGCACATATACAACTGTTCTATCTGCTTTTTCCCATAGATGCATAGGTAGATCCTAATCATGCAGCATTGCCCTTGCTACTTCCATGATTGTTCTGTTCCTCCATTCTGCAACTCCATTCTGTTGAGGATTATAAGGAGCAGTCAACTCCCTCTTAATCCCTAAATCACTGTAAAGCTTCTTGATGTCACCTGAGGTGAATTCTCCACCATTGTCGGATCTGAATGTTTTGATCTTTTTGTCAGTTTGATTCTCCATCAAGGTTTTGAATTCCTTGAACTTATCAAACACCTCATCTTTGTTTTTCAAGAAGTATAACCAAGTATTCCTGGAGAAGTCATCAATAAATGAGACATAGTAAACATACCCACTTAGAGAACTAGATGACATAGGACCACATACATCTGAGTGGATGATTTCCAGGATCTCTTTTGCCTTGCTTTCACTGCTAGGGAAAGCCTTCTTAATATTCTTACCTTTTGCACATCCTTTGCAAACACCTTCATGTTTGGTCTTGATTTCAGAAAGACCCTCTACAGCCTTGCTTGCAATTGGAAGTGCCCTATAGTGCATATGAGCAAGTCTTCTATGCTAAAGTTCACTTGGCTCCATGGATTCATGCACCATAGGATGTTCAGGTTGTGCTTTTAATTTATACAAACCTCCCTCTTGCTCTCTAATCACAACTGCATCATTTATGGTCTTTCCCTTTGGCCACATTAGGACTTGGCCATCCACAAATGCAACCCTCATACCTTTTGTATCCAATGCAGAGATGGAGAGTAAGTTCTTTTTGAGCCCAGGTACATAAAGGACTTCTTTCATCTTCAAAGATTTTCCAGAATCTAGGTTGTAGGAGGCTTCAACACTTCCTTTGATGGGATATTGATAATCATCCCCAAGTTTCACTTTATGGGGTGATTCATGTTCAGACAGATTTACAAAGGATTCTTTAAACCCAGTCATGTGTTTGGAAGCCCCACTGTCAATTAACCAATCATTACAACCATAGGAGATAGTACTTGTGAGAGTAGAAATTAGAACATACTCTTCTTCACTTGATGAGTCATCATTACTATCATCACTTTTTGCCCTATCCTTCTTCTTTGGAGGTTCATCATCTTCGGCAGCATGAGCATGGTACCTTCTTTTGTTACCCTTCTTCTTCTTGTTGGAGTTGTTGTTGTTGTGTTTGTCCCTTTTGTTCTTGGGACATTCTAAAGCAAAGTGACCCTTCTCATTACAAGTGAAATACCTTAGATCTTTCTTGTCTTTGTGAAAATGATGAGAAGATTTCTTCTTGTGATGGGATGGGTCCCTCTTGAACTTGCCCTTCTTAGTGTGAGCTGTGAGAGCTTGATATTCATTTCCCATCTTCTCTTCTCTTGCCACAAGCCTTGCTTCTTCTTGAGAACATTCCTCCCATAATCTGCTGAAGGAGATTAACTTCTTTCTAGCACAGATCCCCTGGATAAAAGAGTCCCATGACCTAGGTAGGCCATTCAAAGTAGTCATAACAATTTCACCATTCTCCACCATTTCATCTACAGCTTCAAGTTGTTCCTTGATTTGAGAGACCTTGGAGAAATAGGATTGAATGGTTTCTCCATTCGACATCTTGACCCATTTTAATTGATTCCATAGGGTCATCTTATGATTTATGTTCTTTCCTTCAAAGAGCTTGGTCAAAGAGTCAAACATAGCCTTGGGTGTCTTTAGAGAAGACACATGGGGTATGAGATGGTCTTTGATAGAATTATCAATGATTCTCTTTGCCTTGACCAAGTTCTTCTTATGCAATACCTTAGCCTCTTCATCCTCTGGGATAGGGATGTCTTTTTTTATATATGAGTCCAACTCATTCTCTTCCAGGATTAACCCAATCCTATACTTCCAAGCTCGGAAGTTATCATCCCCTTCAAGCTTATCCTCAAGCTTGGTGTGGTGAGACATCTTAAAGAGTACTTCAAATGAAATAGAAAAGATTTAGGTCTTACCACTTGAAATGCTGAAAATTGGATCTCGTCCCGGATTAGGGTTTGTCGAAAAAACCCTAAAAATTCAAAATGTGAATTTCAACTTTCTGAAAGGATAGAAAGATGCACCTTGATGAGCTGATCATCCTAGTGTATTCAGAATTTGAGATCAGCAAAGCTTTACCCTTCAGAGTTTCCTTTTTGTCCTCCCGGGTTCACTAGGAGAGCCCTGAATTAGGGTTTGAGTTTCCCGGAGATCTACCCAGCCAAAAATCTCGATCCAAAGCTCGAAACTTCAATTTTTGCAAGGAGCTTCCAGCTATGGCTTCAGATTTCAGAAATTCCTATTTTTGTGGAAACCCTAATTTTTAGGGCCAAATCTGAAAATGTTCAGAATTGAATTCTGATTAGACAGATAGATTCTCCTTGATGAGTAGAGTCAATCTACTATACTGCTTTTCCAAAAACTGTGGAGAGAAACCCAATAAACAAGAAACTCAAGTTTTTGTCATTGCAAAATGTCTTCTTCTCAGGTTAGCTCTGATACCATGTTAAAATTTGAGCATTAATTCACAATACTCTTGGATCTTTACTGAGAGAATAACATATACAGTATATCAATGCATAACAATCACAATAAGCATCACAAGCATCACAAGAATCAAAAGCATGAGAGACAAGAGACACAGAGTTTCCGTGGGGAAAACCCTAAGGTTAAAAAGCCCACAACTTCCTCAGAGATAGAGAAAGCAATGGCTCAACCAAAGTACAACCAAAATACACTTGAGATAGTCTCCTAGAGTAGATGATCCTCCTCCTCACTAGTGCGGCACTTTCTAAGTGAGAGAAGTGTGTCTTTCTGAATGATCCAAATAGAGATCTCTCGATCTCTATTTATACTTAACCTGTTTTCCCAGTGACCTTATGGGGCCGACTTGTCTATCTAGATAAATCCACAATATAATATATATTTTAGGGCCGACCCCACACATGGTGGTCTAATAACCCATCGGCAAGTACACACACTTGCGACACTTGTCAATCCACATGACGACACTTCCTTATAGAGGAATAACACATCTCTTATAAGGGTACAATAAATATATATGAAATACATAGATGAAATACATTCCGAAGTTAAATATACATCAACACATAATACACAACCTAATTCTAGGAACATAAGCATATACATCATTGAATAACATTATGTAAGAAATGACAATTCAAATACTTATCTTTGTTTGGTTGTTGGGTTGACTCCCTCTCAGTCTTTGCTTCTTTTCTGCAACTCCATTCTGATGTGGATTGTGAGAAGTTGTCAACTCCATCTAAATATCTGCATCCTTGCATAAATATCTGGAGTGTCCTCCCTCTTAATCTTTGCTTCCTGGATTACCTGTCCTTGAACTATATTCATATTAGGTCCCTATGCATACTTATTAGTGTCATGATTGTGTTATCCTTGTAATCTCCATACTATCAAAACACAATAATCTTAAGCATGTATAGTCATGATCATTTCAAACAGAAATAATAAGCATTAGTATTCAAGGTTTCAGGGAAGTCTTCTTTTACTCATGCATATTCTTATTTGATCATAGGACTCTTCTAGTTAGTTAAATCATCAATCAAGATAAGAGATATAATATGCATAAAACCCGTGATTACTCAAACCTATACCTTCATGATTCTTTTGGTTAGTCATATCATCAATTATGGTAAGAAACATAATATGCATACAACCATGACTATTCAAACCTATGACTTCATGAATAATCATTATCTACAACACAACAGTATAAGATCCTAACACAAGGTAGGATTCTAGATTGATATAGGAAAAACATACCTGGATTAGCATGCTAGCTAGTTATGTCTAACATACCCACATAATGTCTTCTGGTTCTCTTCAGTGACTTGTGCTAGTAACCTGCATGTCTCATAAGTTATCCATTGTAGAACCAAGTTATACATAACTCGTAAGTAGATCTTCTAAGTGATCCATGACAATGGATGAATCTTTGTCCTCGTGTCATCATGATCATATGTTCTTGAACCAGAACATGATTTGTCTTTCTTGGTGTACCTTTCATGTTAGCAGACAACATAAACCTCATACAACACCATAATGCATTAGTACAATCATAAGTGTCAACACCCTAATCAATGAATATCTTCTATCGTGCATTCATAATTTTATTAAGGTGATACGAGAAGTCTATATTTAATCAAGATTGTAGTAACCGTAATAATATGAAGACAAATATACCATAAACTTAATCATGAACAAATATTGAAACATGCCTGGATAAGTCATACCTATCGATATTGCTTGTAGTCTTCTTATGTAAGGCCTTAGCCTCATCTCCCTCTGAAACAGGAACTTCTTCACTTAAGCAGGTGACCAATCCATCCTCTTCTAGGATTAAACCAATCCACTTGATTTGCAGGAACTAGATCTGGAGCTGTATTAGGGTTTGTCAGAGAAACCCCAAAAATTCAAACTTTGAATTTCAAACTTCCGAAAGGATATAAATATGCGCGTTGATGAGCTGATCAAGCTGGTATATTCAGAATTTGAAAACTGCAAAGTTTCACTCCTCAATTTTGCCTTTGAAACTTTCGGATTCACTCGACGTGACCCTAAAATGGGGTTTGATGAAGCCCACTCTTCTGCCCAATCAAAAGGTTTGATCCAAGGCTCTAAGCTTCTATTTTTCTGAGGAGCTTCCAGTTATGGTCACAGATTTCAAAAATTCCCATTTTTGCAGAAGCCCTAATTTTTCACTTTTCTGATCAAGGTCCCGAACTAGGGTCTAATCAAGCCCGGCCTTCTACCCAACCAAAAATTCTGATCTTGGTCTCTAAATTTCAATTTTTATGAGTAGCATTCAGCCGTGATCTCCAATTACAAAAATTCCAACTTTATTCGAAACCCTAAATTCCGGAAGCCATGAATGAAGGTGCTCAAAAATAATTCTATTTTGACAGAAATATGTACCTGATTGTTTCTAGTGTAACTCCGAACTTTTTGATCCACCGGGTCTGAAACATTTTCCTGAGATATCCTGACCTATCATATTTCCATCTCGATAGGTATGACCTCAATTGGATTCTCTGAGAGAGAGTTATGCCAAGTGTCGCAACGTGACTTGGTTATGGGATACACAAGGAGAGATAACTTGTATGGCGTGCCACATGTCACTGGCTCAACTTCGGCCTCTGAAAACGTTTCTTGAGATATTACAGTCTGTTTACTACCTGTCACATTTTATGAAATTTCATTTGGAGCTTCCTAGCCCAAGTTATGACCTTTTTTCCAAGGTCACATGTTTTTGACTCAGATCTGGAAGAGGCAGAAACCCTATATTGTACAGATCATAAATCACAAATTACAACGAATTAGAGGTTTGGCTTTGGACACAAGGTACATGGGGATCTAATATTCAACCTGTAAAATTTTCAGATCCGAACACTTTTCCAAAATGGATTTATAGCGAATGTGCTACGATGACAGGTTTTTGCTATATCAAGCCCTAGCATCGTAAGTGCAACAAGTGTCATACATGCCATATCATGCCTTCTTTCAGGCTAGCTCTGATACCATGTTAAATTTTCAGAATTTACTTCAATCTGATCTAGGATCTTAACTGAGAGAACAACATGTACAACAAATCTACAGCATATCAATCATGGACACAATAATGCAAGCACTCACAAGACACAACGTTTACTTGGGGAAAACCATAAAGGTGAAAAACACCAATAACTTCCTCAGAGATAGATAGAGCAATGATACAACCAGAATACAAGAGATAGTCTTCTCCTAGCAACAGAGCCTCCTCCTCACAAGTGAGCCACTTTCTGAATGAGACAAGTGTGTGAATGAATGATCAAATAGAGATCTCCCGATCTCTATTTATACTTGTTCTGTCCTGCCCAATAAACTAATGGGGCCTACATGTCTAGATTAAACCATGATTAACTTAATCCGGGCCGACCCCACACTTGGTGGTCTAATAACCCTTTGACCCACATGACTTATACAGGGCCGACCCCAACAAGGTGGTCTAATAACCCATCAAGTATAAGTTACAACACTTACAATATAAATGATGACACTTCTGTATAGAGGAATAATAACATCTCTATAGGAATACAAACACTTCCGTATAGAGGAATAATACCATCTCTATAGGAGTACAAAATACATATATGAAATACTTTCCGAGGTTACATATACATCAACACAATTAAACTAGTTGAGTAGTTATACCAAAGCAATTGGATGGTGCACTAAAAATAAAAAATGAGTTTGTTATGCACCATCATCAATCTCTATGGATGTCACCTTCCTCACTTCAAGGGAGTTAATTACATCTTCATGATGTATAAATGACCTCATGGGTCAATCTAACAATTTCAATAATGTTTGCATATGCGGTAATTGTTGTGTATCAAAATATTTCAGTTTCTTGCAATTCCATGTTTGTTGAATTATGTTTTATTGTGCTTAACTATTGTAATGATATCTTTCGTTACAACCTCCTTGAAAAAAAAACTCTTTTATCTACCTCATCTCTTGGTTATGCATTAAATTTTGTTACATAAATATTAAATTAAAAATTTAGAGGGAGATTAGAAACATACATTTTCATGTATTTTCAATTTATCTCTCTATAGGTTTACTAAAAATTATTGATGTGAATAATCATTGGATACAATATTAAATTGTGCATCCAATGTGCTTATATTTTTAATAAACCCTTCAAAATATTAATTGAAAAGAATGTACGAGAGATTCATTTCTTTGTGTTTTGGGTAGCTTGGGAAATTGTGTCCTTTTGATGTTTAAGCTTTCTAAGGCTTACTCATTTCTATTGGAACATTAGAAACATGGTACTATCTATGTTTCTCTCCACCTCAATCCAACCTTCAGTATGAATGATATTTTCTATGGTTTGACGTGAGAGTGAGCTAATATGGCCATAATATATTTCACTGTGGGAAATACTTTGGGAAGTTGATTCTATGTCATTCTTTGATGATTGACAATCAAGAGCTTGATACATTCTCTATTTTTTCTAATTGAACCTTCCACTTGGTGCAGGCTATTACTTTCAATTTCACTACCAAACAACTTCATAATTTATGAATATTTTGTTGAATCATAGTAACCTGAGTGCTACTACATGTATCATCTAATATTCTTCTCCATACACCTCCCTATATAGTATGGAATGGAGCAACTATGACAACATTTTGGGTTGAAAATGTAGCATTGACTATCAATGCCATACCTATTGTATAAAATCCTACAAATCAGTGCTGAGTCATAGATATGAAATTGATATATGATATCCAAGAGAATTAACCAGGGATACTTTTAAGGACCCATACTTATTTAAAAGTGTATAAACCTTGGAAAAACTTACCAATTCTTAAAATGTAAACTATAAATTATTTGGCAATATATTTCGAAATTTATTTCAATTTCTAAGGATTTTATATTGGTTATATAATAATTTGGCGATTTTTAGAGTAAAACAAGTTTACCCCATCAAAATTAGGCGAAATGGGGCTTCAAAAAATGCAAATTGGCGAATCGTTTTTTGGAAATAACCATGGAAAAATAGCCCATGGGCTAAATTTCGCCCCTAAAATTATCCTTGGAATTAACATTTTAAAAGATTAGTACTTGGTGAGCTAAAAGTCCTTTCTGGTCAAAATAAAATACCTATATAGTGCAAGGAAAATAAGAAATATAAACATGTGCATTATCTTCCCTCATCTGACTCCTGTCTTTATCTCCCTTATTAATTTGTCATTATTCACATCTACATTAATCCATTTGCATTAACCCATTATACTTATCTCACTTAAGTATGGGAAACTACAATAAGTTGTCGAAGGGAACCATGAAGCAAATCTACCTTCCATTGCCACTGTCAAATCTAGAACCATGACTGAGACCACTAAGGTAAGTTCACATTCCATAAACATTGATCAAGAGCATATTTCTGAATTTGAAAATCATATTAAAGGCATTGGTTCCAAACTATTAAGGAAAATGGGCTACTATGGACAAGGACTTGGAAAAAAAAGACAAATCATCTCAATCCCCATTGTAGTTACATAGTGGGACAAGCACGACGACCTAGGATTCAATAAAAGAATGAAAAATTATATGTCCAATAATACCATTTTTGTGAAGGCACAAGAAGCGACAGAGGTGGCTAGATCCTCAAAAGAAAGAGCAACAAATGAAGGTAGAAACCCACTACCTCCTCAACTTTCTTCTGAAATATTGAAGAAGGGAAGTAATGAGAAAGTCTTAAAGACTCATCTTCCACCAGCATGTACAATAAGTGGCAAACTAATCAACCATAGAAAGATTAAGAAGACCAAGAGGCATACATTAGGCAAGACATCCCTGATTTGTCACTGCTGCAAGAAGAAAGGCCATAGAGATTCCAACTGTTGGTATTCAGAATCATGTTCATTTTGTAGAAAGAAAGTTCATTATATGGATTGTTTTAGGGAGAAGCAAGACATCTGCAGGGATCCATATTCACTTTAGAGGAAGGATGGAAGGAATACTTCTCCAAACCATCCAATAGCGCAAGTGAAAATGGAGAAGGAAGGAAAGCAAAGTAGTCCAATTAAGTTCAAGAATGTTTTCCACCATTGCAAGTTGAGTGGACAATGGGAAGAAAAATCTTGGAAGCTTCATCTATATCTTCACCCCACCCATTGGAAAACTAACAGAAGGGAATGGAGAGTGAAGATAAGAAGTGATGAAGAGTTTCCTACATCTACAGTAGAAGGAGTAGAAACTATCGAAGGAGAGATATACACTCAAGAGGAATGTAAAACTAGCAATATGGACAACACATTGGTGTCAAGGATAGCCACATTCTAATGGTTTACAAACTTTCACCTGAAGAATCCACTTTGGAAGATGGACCAAATATTGATGCATGGAGGTAAATGAATTTGGGGTTCCTTAGAAATCCATGAATATAGTAGACAAAGCAGCCATGGTTGAGTATGTTTTGTGCTTCAATGAATAGTTGATTCTATTTTGAGAGTGAATGTACAAGCAACTATGATATGGTGGAGAATGTTGGTAAAGGATCCACTGCATCCTATTGATGGCTATCACTTGCAACCAAGCATTTGCAAGAGTTGGCACTATCTTGGATAGTAAAAGTGTTATGATTACACACCAATTAGAAGGTCTTTCAGTTGATGTTATTGGAGATATAAAGTGTTGATTAACACCTCACCAATCAGTATAGATTTGCTTCCAGGATGAGAATTAACTCATCCTAATGGTAGAGAGTTGCTACCATGATAAGCAACAATTGAGTCTTGCAATGAAGAGATCATTACCTGAGCATCCCAAGGAAACAAATGTCCATAAATTTGTAGTTGCATGAGAGTTCAACCTCACCAATGAAGCAAGCAACAATTCAATGGAATTATGAAAGAGCATAAAAATATCTCAATCATGGGCTAATGTTTTACTCATTGAAGATTGATTGAAGCATGATTAACCAACATATAATTGTTCCATGCCAGGGAGAAATTGATCCTAGCTGAAGAGGGAAGCCCACACTTCATTTTTTATGGCATATGTTCATTGGGATCTTAGTGTTGAATAAATGTTGCATAGATTCAATAGTGAACCAAAGTATACCAGAATTCGACTTGGATTAATTGATTGCCAAGATGGACCAATTTCAAAGCCATAGAATGCAAGAGGCTTGCATGTTGAGGATGGGAGTGAATTATGATTAAATATTTTCAGTATAGAGATTGCTCAGAGTGGAATTAATGAGCATACCTTTGCACTACATGAATAAATAGAGACCAACATTGGAAATGGCTTCATTGAATTGTTGAGATGGACTATCTCCAAGCTTGAGAGGGAGATGGGAATGGATGTTGAGTCTAGAGTTCATATCATAGGATTGCACAAAGATGAGAATCAATGAGCATACTTTTTCAGCAGAAAAAAGTGAACCAGAACCTAGAGCTAAAAATATTGGCTGACCTTGGATAATATGATATATGGTTGCAGGGAGTGGGGTTGTAAAAAATGTAGGGGATTGTGGTAAAATTTGATACAACAGAGCGGAATGAACAAGGTATTAAAGGAGATGATAGCTAGGGTTTTGTAACTAAAAACATCTTAAAAATTATGAATTGTGGTCAATATTCAAGGAGAAAGTGAATGGAAAACTTGAGTTAACTGAAGAAGAGTGTTGATGAAGTGCAAAGAAGTCGAACACTAGTAAGATGTGCTCGGTAATATAAATAATAGTTTTTTAAATATTTTTATTTTTATATTTATATTAGAATTGGATTAAATTTTGATAACTAACAAGGATGGTAGGTGCATGAAGGTGATCTCAGGCTTTGAAGGAAAGTAAGAAGAAACATTAGTATGGGGAGTTGGTATAATGACGAACAATCAAACATATAAGTCAAAGTGGTGGGAAACTCAGTTGTAATAATAGAACAAGATGATAAGGACAACCTCATGAAAAACCAATTATGTTTAGAATGTTATAAAGAATACAAGGTTTCTTCACCCACTTTGAAATGATAGACATTATTCATTTTCGATGTTCATGTAACTCACTAGTCGACAAAATGGAAAACATCACTATTAATCTTGGCAAATGTATGCTAGTAAGAAATGGGGGTGACCCCAAATTTATATTAATACCATAGTTAATGAATAATCAAACAATGCATGGCAAGGCACACAACATTATAGACGAATGACAAGTGCATTGGATCGAGACATGGTTATTTACTCCAAAAATTGTCATAGTACTCCCCCCTCCATCATGTGAGTTTTAACTCCTTCATGAGTGAGTTCAGAACTGTGGGTGGGATATTAACCTAGTCCTGAGTGCCTAGCATGGCGATCTCTATGTATGTTTGGTCCTATTTATGGTGTGATATAGGATCATAGGCTTGAAGACTAATGTTTTTGGTGTCTTTTACATTGAAGGTTAATCAATTTCCTATAAATAATGATATATTATTTGTCATTGCGATCTCTCTTGTTGATGAATTGCACAGTCTAAAGCGGATTCCTTTAGTATATAACAGTGATTATTACTCTGTGTATGCCATCTCAAACGGTTTAGGTTGGAATTTAAATTCCTTTGGTGATTCTAAGTTGGAAATGGCCAAGGAAAAGGTTGTAGGGCATCGCATTAGCCATAACTTGTGGAGATTAAAAAGGACATGAGAAGCTTCATTTAGCAATTAGATGATCTTCATAGGATTGTAATACAAAGCCCAGGTTGCCATTGAGGTGATAAAGGTTCTAAATCAAATCCTGACCTGCTATCTTGACCTTTTGGGGATCAATGATAGAACCTCTGTTTGCATGGACGTAGATGCCTGCACCGTGAAGCATATTTTCCCATGCCACCATGGCCCGGATGAGAGTAAAATTAGCTTTAGGTAATAGTTTGAAGAGATAAAACTGGTGCAGCGGAAAACTAGTGTTCAAAGAAGGATTACGTAAATGTGCTTGCTAGGATGTCTAGTACAGGAGAGCATTTAAATGTGCTTCTAGTTGGAAGAGGGTCCAAAGAAAGGGTCCTTTGAATCAACCAGCAGGGCTCAGAGACAGGCTCATAGACGATAGGATATGTACTCGAACCCACCCGCCACCCTAGGAATCGTTAGATACTTTTATTAACTATGTTAAGAAAAGAACTCTTTATCTTTTCATCTCTTTATTTAAGCAATTCTTTATATTAGAATAAAAAATAGGTCCAAAATATGTTAAAATAAGCCCAATAACATACTAAATTCCTCTAACACTCCACTTGTAAGACAAACCCTAGCTGGAATATCATGTCAACAGGGTGCCAATGTTTGTCTTGTTAGCCCATACAGAATAAGACTGTCTTATAACTTTATATATTGGCCTTTAGGCACTCTACGATAGATGTTTTCCATTGTATCACACCAATCCAAAAAGCTTTGAACCACCTTTCTTTAGTGCCTCACCTTTGTTTCATATGCCCTTGTAAACCGTGATCAGCCCATCTCGATCTACAACAACTGGGACTCTACAATTGGATATGGCTTGTGAATTCGGCCTCTAACCCTAACCCTAAGGGTGAATTGATCGAAATCAGATTAGTTCCAAGGAACGGTAGCCAAATTTGAAATTGAATTCGGTTGGGTTTTAGAGAGATTCCCATGGAAAGAGAGAAACATACTCGTGTCCGGTCATCTGATGGTATGGTCGTCTGGATCGAACTGGTGGTGGCGGTCCTCTTCTTGTGGTCATTCACATCATTGCCATGGGGGTATTCCGTGAAGGTGTTTCAGCAAACAGAGTTGCAGTGCACCTGCTCTTCCCCTTCGATGTTTCAGCACAGTGTCAGTTTGAGCGAAAACAGACACCAACAACAATAACGTTGAAAATGACAATGCATGTGGCACGGAAATATTAATGCGTTTATATAGTTAAACATGTCTCGACAGAGACATTAAAAGGAATCAGAACTCTCGACCGACAAATATGTCCGAGAGTTTGACAAAAAAAAATGGTTATACTCTCGAACGAGAAATTAAAAACTCTCGACCGAACAATTCTCTAACTATGGAAAAACTCATGGACGAGAGAAATCTAACCGGGGTTAATGTCTTTCTCGAGAAGTAATAAAACTCTCGCCTAAGAAAATTTGTTGACTTTTGTCTCGGGCGAGAAAATGGAAATTAGAACAAACAAAAAAGCAAATTGTCACGGAATTGTTTCCCACCTTCGCGTTTTCACCCCTACCATCTATAAATATGAGCTTGATGTAGTATTAGAATTAATCATTGGATTTTGTATAGGAAATACAACCCAACCATCACACTCCTCCATTGAAGCATCACATCTCTCCTCCTCAAAACAACTATAATACTCACAAAGGTAAGAAGTCAATCACAATTTGATTGTCACATCTCCTAGGAGGTATATGGAACCTCAATAAAGATCTGAGCATTCCTACATTCTCTCATTCTTCTTGCAATGTATAGATAAACGATATTGTCTTCCTATATACTAGAGTAGAAGGTGAGGGAATATCCACCCTTAATCTCTCACCTTGTCCACCTATAGATTTGACCATGCTATAACCTCTAAATTAGTCTCTAGAATAGCAACTTCCTGAATCCTTTCAATCATTGAAGGAGATACCTATGAGCTAAATGGCCCCACATCCTCATAAATATTCACATCTTGGGTCACCATAGGATTTTGTTGTGCCAAAATATCAATCTTATAAGCTATGGTAGTCTCATTGTATATAACGAAGAAATATACCATCACAACATATTGAACCTCCAAAGTACAATGAACACCTATGAATACGAAGGAATGTAACCTTGGATTGTAAGTCAATTGCATAGATCCATTGTCCGTTAAGGTAACATCATGGGACAAAAAATTTAACAACTTGTAATAATGTGTATCTTATCCATACTCCTTAAAACCTCTAGAAATTGAATCATCAACCTCAACAAGGTCACCTCCTCATTTTTTAGAGAAACCTTAAACATGAGGGACATCAACACCAACTCCCTCTCCATAAGAGAATCCAAAAACCCTATCCATATACTCTACAACATTCCATTCAACTACAATACTAGAATGAATAATTGTTTCCACAATAGGTTATGAACCTATCTCAATGGAATCATACCATACATTCTCTAAATATGCCTCCTCAAGGATAGAAGCCTCAACCAAATCCTCACTAGAATGTACAAGTGCCACAAGGTCATCAAGAAAATTGTAAAGGTCTCCATCTTGTGTACCTCTAGCTAAATTCCTTAGGATTTCTAGAGTAGAATCACTGATAGTGCACTACGGTCCTTCAAATGAAACTCTATATTGAATATTTCCCATAGAAGAAATTGAAAGAATATCTTTCTTCAAAATAAGAGAAAAACAAACATCATTAAAATAAAGAACATAACTTGATCCCATCTAGAAGGAAATAAATCCAATCCTTCCAAAAGATAAGAAGCATCATCACCCAACTCTACTTTGATACCTCCTTCTTTTTCATGAAACATGTTGGAGAGTGTCATATCATAAGTCATATATCTTTCACACGCCATCCAACACTCACGACGGTGTTAGAAGATAAATACAAGACAATGGAGAAAGTGATCTCAAATTGGGATGATACCTCATCCACTCCTATTAAAACACCAAATGCAACTCGTTTTTCTATCCCCTTCTTTTTCTCTATACATTGGCTAGCATAATGTCCCAACTAGTTACACCTAAACATTCCACCTTATTGAAATATTGCTTCTTACCCTTATTTTCCGTATTCTTTATTTCCTTCCTCATCCTTTTAATGAGGCTAATTATTTTACATTATTTTGTTGTTGGGAATTGGATTCCAGCCTAATACATTCGTACAAAATATTATCCCAAAGATTCAAAAAATTCAGTGAGTTATTATGAGCACAAAAATCATTGGAGGAAAGGACTCCAAGATTGAGAACATACATTCAAACTAATG
The DNA here is from genome assembly GCA_027924585.1 of Larix kaempferi. Classification (NCBI taxonomy): domain Eukaryota; kingdom Viridiplantae; phylum Streptophyta; class Pinopsida; order Pinales; family Pinaceae; genus Larix; species Larix kaempferi. The sequence goes on along the minus strand of BSBM01000307.1, from coordinate 6,614,831 downwards.
GGCGCCAACTCCTTATCCTCTACTTTTATCCATATGGAAACTAACTAATCTCTCAATTGTGTGACCTTGGTGAGGTGGCTCACCATTGTATTTATCTTACTCATTTGCATAGTCAAAATCTTGTATCTAAAGAGCATTTATGTAGAGACACCAAAATCTATGATATAAACCAACAAAGCCTCAAACATATCATTACCGGTCGTTTTTTCACAATGTGAGGTACTGAGTGATCCTTCATCAAATCAAGGATGATTCTTTTTTCATTTACCTCATTCTTAACAAGAACATGCAATAATTTTGCATCTCTTGGTGAAACTATCTCTTTGTCAACATGCTCTCAAATATCAACTTCCTTCAAAAGAATTTGTAACGTGAAATTCCAAGGTATGAAATTGGAAGAATCATCCAACTTTCCACACTCTCTAAGATTGAAAGTAGTCATTGTGCAAATCTATATACACCTTGAAGAAGTGTTAATAACAAACAAAGTAGAACAACCCTTATAGGGATCAACCACTTCTTCCAAGCACCCTAGGGTTTCACACCCAATCAAACTGTATTAGGTTAAGAAGCATTTCTAGGAATAATGCAACTAAAATATACAACTCCCTCTTCTCCAAAAGAGCAATTTCAATCAAAATAGATTCGATACCATGTCGAAATTTGGAGAAATTTCCACTTTCATAAATTTCACCTCAACGTTAAGGTTTCATGGATATACACCCCGTGAAATTTTATCCTTAGGTTTGTTTTGAATATGAAATTAAAACAACAAAGACCTTACTTCTCCTCAATCCAAATCATAAGCCATCCCAAGAAAATAGATATCAATTGAGTGTACTTCAAAGCTATCCCTTAGGGAACACTTTCAAGCAAATAACAAATGTGAAACTTCTTATTACAAAATATTATAAAAGAAATAAATATGCACTTTTATCTTCAAGATATGTGTTAAGCCACTTAACAGATTTCTGGAAACATGTTATGTAAAATCAACATGCACAACCAGTCCTTCTAGATTATAATGTATCACAAATATAACATAAGATGAAAAGCAAAATTTCAAGTACAGAATATTTGGATACTTGAAACACACACACACATAATAGATGAAGTACCTATATATATTGACAATTTATCACAATATGATATAAGTAAAAATATAAAAACCCTACATAAGAAAAACATACGAAAATGCTAGCCACCAACTCCTCTTAGCTAGGAATCACTCCTAACATGACAAAAGATCCCAACAATGTAGCATCAACATTAGCAAGTAGTCTTTGGCACATAAACTTGCATCCCAAGAGTGTAAGAGAAGTCTCATTATCTACCACCAAAAAGAACTACAGTTTCCAAAGGTGAAAAAACCCTAGTCTTCTTCTGTTGTAAGAGCTATAAGTTAAATGCTTCCTTTGGTCCACAATGGTTTGTTCCAAACCCTATTCTTATTTTCTTTCATAGCATGAACCCTAACTCTAGAATTTCCCTTGAGATTCCTCCATATTGAACCTAGCATCTAAGATAAAGAGGATAAATATACATGAATAAGATTACAAGAAGAGAAGCTCTCCCTAGTACCATATATCTAACTCAAGCTTACAAAACGTCAATTTCATTAAATTTGGACAAATTAGCCAAATTTTGGACTAAGAAAGTGTGAATTTAGACTTTGAAAGTGTCAATATCAACCTTTCTAAAGTGCAAAAACAGGTTCTGAAAGTGGCAATATTGGATTTCAAAAGTGTGTTTTTCTATTTGAATCGTGTATTTTTTGACTACTTATGAACCTTAAAATTGCAGCTTTTTGTTATAAAACTATGAATTTCAATTCAAAAAGTGTGAATTTTAAATCAAAAAAATGCAAATTTTGATTTGAAATGTGTGAATTTTAAATTAAAAAATGAAAATTTTGATTTGAAAAGTGTGAATTTAAAATAAAAAAAATGCAATTTCTGATTTGAAAAGTGTGAATTTCAAATAAAAAAATGCAATTTTTTATTTGAAAATTGCAATTTTCATTTCATTTATAAATGTTCAAAATTTTTAGGTGAAAAGTTCAATGTCTAAAATATTCAGTCATTGTTTGAATAACAAGTCAATCGGCTAAGTTATAACATAAAAAAATGGTTTGTCCCAACTTCTATTTTCCGGCAAGAAGGATCGTCTACCCATTCTTTTTGTAGTTAATTGTGAAAACATATATCCAACAATATAGCTATATCCATAATGGAGAACACAAGAAGGATCAACCAATTCCTCTTGGAGTGTCGAACTATTATTAAAATAATATTGGGAATAAGAACGGTCGATCGACCCTTCAATTTCTATGGAATTGTAAAAATAGAACACCTTGGAAGTTATAACATATAAAAATAGTTTGTCTCGACTTCCATTTTTCGATAAGAAGGATCAGCTGCCCCTTCTTTTCGTAGTTAATTTTGAAAACCTTTATCAAATAATTTAGCTATATCCATAATGGAGAGCACAAGAAGGATCAACCGACCCTTCTTACAGTTTCGAAATATTATGAAAAGAATATTGGGAAAAAGAAGGGTCAACTGATCCTTCTTGCAGGGTCGAACTATTATGAAAATAATATTTGAAATAAGAAGGGTCGTCGGACCCTTCAATTAGGAGGGAATTGTAAAAATAGAACACCTTGGAAGGTATATCGTATACAAATGGTTTTTCCGGACTTCTGTTTTAAGACAAGAACGATCGGCCGCCCCTTCTTTTCGTAGTTAATTGTCAAACCTTTATCGAGCAATTAAGCTATAGCCATAATGGAGAACACAAGAAGGATCGACCAACCCTTCTTGCAGTGTCGAACTATTATGAAAAGAATATTGGGAATAAGAAGGGTCAGCCGACCCTTCATTTAGGAGGGACTTGTAATAATAGAACACCTTGGAAAAAGAGCAGCTGCTCTTTCTCTGAGAATATTTACACTTTCTGACAAAGTCTTTAAAGAAAAACGTCTATAAATTTTGTTGTTAAAATGTTGATATCTAGTATCCTAGGGTGGAATGATCATATTGTGACACGCGGCATATTTGATTTGGCACATTGAGTATAGTGAGGTTACTAATTTGATTTGATTTGGCACATTGAGTATAGCGAGGTTACTAATTTTTATTTGATTTGGCACATTGAGTATAGCGAGGTTACTAATTTTTATTTGATTTGGCACATTGAGTATAGCGAGGTTACTAATTTTTATTTGATTTGGCACATTGAGTATAATGAGGTTACTAATTTTTTATTACGGATTTAAAACTTATAAATATTTATTTTTCGAAAATTAGTAATGAATACGGATAGGACGGATGGGGAATGGTAATTATCACAGTATGTCGGGATATCATCTCTGTAGATTTGCTCGAGTAAGATATCATCTCTGTAGATTTTGTTGAGTGATTGTAAAATTATCTAGCAGTTCGTGAGTCTTCTGGCATGGAAATTGACGGTGTGTAGAACGTATTTTCTTCACGGGAACGTATTTGACAGGTCTTCTTGAAATTTACCCATGTCTATAGGCATGCAAAGTTTAAACCCATCAAATCGACTTCCGTCAAATTCACTTATCCGTCGTAAACAAATACTAGTAAAATTACTAGTTTGGTACTTGTTGCAGTTCAGAAGTTTAGTAATTAAGTTTGGGAATATTTACATGGTTTAATGAATTGAAAATTTTCATCAGATTTATGCTTGTTTGATGCACTTGTGACCTGAGTACAGTGTGCTTCTTAGATGCATTTGTGACCTAAGTGTAGTGTGGCATTCTGTACCAACTTTGATGTAAATAAAATATCGGCTTGCTTGAGGTATGTTGAATTTTCTCAAGTTTCGTATGGCTTAGGGGTTCTATATTGATGATTTTTAAAAGTAGTAATTGCTTGGATCATTGCTTGTTACCATATATGCACTTTCTTTTAGCATGGACTGGAAATCCTCCATATATTTTATTTATTTACCCAGAAAAGTATGGGATCATTGCTTGAACTAAAATTACCATGACGATGCCACAGACAGAGGCTCTCGATGTTGATGTATATGTAACATCGGAATGTATTTCACCTATGTATATTGTACTCCTATATAGATGTTATTATTCATCTATCGAAAGTGTCGTCATTTGTATTGACAAGTGTCGCAAGTGTTGTAACTTGTTGTGAGGGGTTATTAGACCACCGAGTGTGGGGTCGTCCTTGATTAGTTCAACCATGGGTTATTAGACTGAGTTAGACAAGTCGACCCTATTAGGTTATTGGGAAGGATAGGTCATGTATAAATAGAGAGCGGGAGATCTCTATTTTGATCATCTCATCATTCACTCCCACATCACTTGGAAAGTGGCACACTAGTTGAGGAGGAGGAGTAGCTGCTAGTAGAAGACTATCTCTTGTACTTGGGTTGTATCATTGGTCTTTCTATCTCTAAGGAAGTTGTGGGGTTTTTCACCTTTATGGTTTTCCCCAGTGAAACTCGGCGTGTCTATTGTCTCATGTGATTTCTTGGTGTGATTGATATGCATTTTTATGATTGATATGTTGTACATGTTATTCTCTCAGTAAAATCCTAGAGTATTGTAAATTAATGCTAAAAAATTAACATGGTATCAGAGCTAACATGAGAAGAAGACATTGTGCAGTGGCGGAAACTAGGGTTTCTTGTTTATTGGGTTTCTCTCCACAGATTTTGGAAAGGCATCAAGGAGAATATTTCTATCCAATCAGAATTCAATTATGAGCACTTTCATTTTTGGCCCTAAAAATTAGGGTTTCCACAAAAATAGGAATTTCTGAAATATGAGGACATAACTGGAAGCACCTTGGAAAAATCGAATTTTAGAGCTTTGGATCAAGATTTTTGGTTGGGTGAAGCTCCGGGAAACTCAAACCCTAATTCAGGGTCCTCCCTAGTGAATCCAGGAAAACTAAAAGGAATTTCTGAAGGGTGAAACTTTGCAGATTTCAAATTCTGAATATACCAGGATGATCAGTTCATCATGGCCCATGTTTCTATCCTTTCAGAAAGTTGACTTTCACATTTTTATTTTTTAGGGTTTCTCTGACAAACCCTAATCCGACACCAGATCCAAATTTCTGCAAATCAAGTGGTAAGACCTCAATTTGTTCTATTTCCATTTGAAGTACTCTTTAAGATGTCTCGCCAGACCAAGCTTGAGGATAAGCTTGAAGGGGCTGATAAATTCCGAGCATGGAAGTATAGGATTGGGTTAATCCTAGAAGAAAATGAATTGGATACTTACATAAGTTCTGAGGTCCCTATCCCAAAAGAAGAAGAGGCTAAGGCCTTGCATAAGAAGAACTTGGTCAAGGAAAAGAGGATCATTGCTGATTCTATAAAATACCATCTCATATCACATGTGTCATCTCTAAAGACACCAAAGGAGATGTTTGACTCCCTAACCAAGCTATTTGAAGGGAAGAACATAAATCGGAAGATGACTCTACGGAACCAATTGAAAGGGGTAAAGCTTCAGAATGGAGAGACCATTCAATCTTATTTCTCTAAGGTCTCTCAGATCAAGGAACAACTTGAAGTTGTGGATGAAGTGGTGGAGAATGGTGAAATTGTCATGACCACTCTGAATGGCCTACCTAGGTCATGGGATTCCTCTATTCAAGGAATTTGTGCAAGAAGGAAGTTGATCTCCTTTAGTAGACTGTGGGAGGAATGTTCACAAGAAGAGGCTAGGCTTGTAGCCCGAGAAAAAAATATGGGAAGTGAAGATCAAGTTCTCACAACTCACACCAAGAAAGGAAGGTCCAAGAGAGAGCCATCTCACTTCAAGAAATCTTCACACCACCATCACAATAGAGAAAAGAGAATATGTTGTACCTATAATGAGAAGGGACATATTGCTGTAAATTGTCCCAAGAACAAAAAGGACAAAAACAACTTCAACAACAAGAAGAAGGGTAGCAAAAGAAGGTTCCATGCTCATGCTACTGAGGATGATGAACCTCCAAAGAAGAAGGCTAAGGCAGAAAGTGATGATTCATCAAGTGAAGATGAACAGGTTATAATATCCACTCTCACAGGTACTATCTCTCATGGATGTAATGATTGGCTTATTGATAATGGGGCTTCCAAACACATGACAAAGAATCTTTTGCAAATATATCTCAACATGAGTCACTCCATAAGGTGAAACTTGGGGATGACTATCAATATCCTATCAAAGGAAGTTGTGAAGCCTCCTACAACCTAGACTCTGCGAAGTCTTCGAAGCTGAAAGATGTTTTATATGTACTTGGGCTCAAGAAGAATCTACTCTCTATATCTGCAATGGATGCAAAAAGCATGAGGGTTGCATTTGTAGATGGCCAAGTCTTAATGTGGCCAAAAGGTAAAACTATGGATGATGCAGTAGTGATTGGAGAGCAAGAGGGAGGATTGTACAAATTAAAGGGACAACCTGAACATGCCATGGTACATGAATCCATGGAGCCAAGTGAACTTTGGCATAGAAGGCTTGCACATGTGCACTACAAAGCACTACCAATTGCAAGCAAAGTTGTAGAAGGTCTTCCTGAAATCAAGACAAAGCATGAAGGTGTTTGCAAAGGATGTGCAAAAGGAAAGAACATTAAGAAGGCATTTCCATGCAGTGAAAGCAAATCAAAAGGGATCTTGGAGATTATCCACTCCGATGTATGTGTTCCGATGTCATCCAGTTCTATGAGTGGGTATGTATACTATGTCTCTTTCATTGATGATTTCTCTAGGAAGACTTGGGTTTATTTCTTGAAGAACAAAGATGAAGTGTTTGATAAGTTCAAGGAGATCAAAGTCTGGAAAATCAAATTGATAAAAAGATCAAGACATTCAGATTCGACAATGGAAGAGAATTCACTTCAGGTGATTTCAAGAAGTTATGCAGTGGTTTAGGGATTAAGAGGGAGTTTACTACTCCCTGCAATCCACAACATAATGGAGTTGCAGAAAGGAAGAATAGAACAATCATGGAAGCAACACGAGAAATGCTGCATGACCAGGATTTGCCTATGCATATTTGGGTAGAAGCAGCTAGGACAATTGTATATGTGCATAATAGAACATCTCACAAGGTATTGGACAACAAGACACTAGAAGAGGTCTTCTCTGGTAAGAAACCTGAAGTCATCCATCTCAGAATATTTGGTTGTCCATTATATACCCATGTCCCAAAGGAAAAGAGGACAAAGCTAGATCCTTCAGGAAATAGGGGTATATTTGTGGGATACAGTGAAAGCTCGAAGGTTTACAGAATATACTTTCCAAGGTTCAAGAAGATTGATGTCAGCAGCGATGTGTAACATCCCAATATTTTCATAAAAATTTAAAAAATTTTAAATCGTCATTAAATGCTAATATTGGTAAAATACGGAAATAATAATATTTAATAAAGCAATAACTAATAAATGCAACATTTGGTAGGAAACTTTTAATTACTGTGTCCTTTTGTCTTCTAATTGTGTATCGTGTCGACGACACGTCATGAATCCAATTAATGATTATGTCCTTTATTTATATGCTGGAATGATTAAAAATTGTGATGCATTCGGAAAACAGAATTCTTCTCGACAAGTACTGACAGTTTAATTTTTCTGGATGATGATGAAAGGGGTCCCACGAGGTGCCCCGAGGCTTACTTATCTACTTAGCTAAAGCATTGTACTCGTCCTTCATGAGCAGATTCACAGGTAAGAGATAGCGATAAAATTCAGAGTGTTTAATAACCATGATATAAATAAAAACTGCTTATGATTTCGACGCTACAGGTATAGTTTCCTTCCAATTTGTAAGATGAATTTGACTAGCTCAAAAACTATAGATATCATCAATCTCAGAGTGTGATTGTTATGAATGTTTTCATTAGGCATTTGAGACTTCACTTGTTGTCATTCCATGAATGACTTGCGGCTGTTAAAACAACTCTATTATAAATTTCGACGGTGACAGGTTTGTTAAATTTTGAGAATTAATTCACAATACTCTAGGATCTTCACTGAGAGAATAACATATATAGTATATCAATGCATGAAAATCACAATAAGCATGACAAACATCACAAGAATCAAAAGCATGAGAGATAAGAGACACAGAGTTTCCGTGGGGAAAACCCTAAGGTGAAAAACTCCACAACTTCCTCAGAGATAGAGAGAGCAATGGCTCAACCAAAGTACAACCAAAATACAATAAGATAGTCTCCTAGTAGCAGATGATCCTCCTGCTCACTAGTGCGCCACTTTCTGAGAGAGAGAGATGTACTTTTCTGAATGATCTAAATAGAGATCACCTGATCTCTATTTATACTAACCTATTTTCCCAGTGACCTTATGGGTCCGACTTGTCTAGCTAGGTACATCCACATTATAATATATATATTTCAGGGCCGACCCCACACATGGTGGTCTAATAACCCATCGGCAAGTACACACACTTGCGACACTTGTCAATCCACATGATGACACTTCCTTATAGAGGAATAACACATCTCTAATAAGGGTACATTAAATATATATAAAATACATAGATGAAATACATTCCGAAGTTACATATACATCAACACTCCCTCTTACCTAGGAAGGTATTTCTCGACACAGATCTGCTAGACAAGTCTTCTTCTCGGGATCATCGTCATCATCATCGTCACTGCTGCTATTATCTCAACCAATCTCTGACTCTACTCGTCATAGGAAGTTCTACAGAGCCAGTCCTTTTTCATACTGGATGTAGGCCCACCACCTGTAGGTCTTCATCATCACTGGCCATACTTTGGAATCCTCAGGACTTATTACGTGCGTCACAAAACCTTGAAAGAGCATCCCAGGCTGTTACAAGCACACAGATCTACCTATAGGATCTCCCAGGGCCATATTATATGTGACCTCACCATAAAACCTCGCAAGAGCATCCCAGGCTATTACGAGCACACAACGCTACCTATAGGATCTCCCAGGGACAGATTATATGTCGTCACCACAAAACCTCGCAAGAGCATCCCAGGCTGTTACGAGCACACAGCTCTACCTATAGGATCTCCCAGGGACATATTATATGTGGTCATGGAAAAACCTCGCAAGAGCATCCCAGGACTTATTACGGGAACACAGCCCAACCTATCGGATCTCCCAGGAACATATTATATGCCATAGGACAAAACCTCGAAAGAACATTTGCCATATATCCCAGGGCCAGATTATATGCCATAGGGAAAACCTCGAAAGACTATCTGCAAATCTCCCAGGGCCAAATTATATGTCCTCCCAGAGCAAAACCTCGAAAGAGCATTTGCTCGATATCCCAAGGCCAAATTATATGCCATAGGCAAAACCTTGAAAGACTATCTGCAAATCTCCCAGGGCCAAATTATATGCTCATCTGCACAACCTGATCCACGGCCATAGAGTATCAACCTTATACTCACCATACATCATCCTGATGTACACATGATCATCCTGATCATCATCACTGCAACATCCTGCTACATGTCATCTGGAGCAACATCCTGAAGCTTGTCATCCATGATCATCCTGATCACACAATGTATCGACCTGATGCATGCCAAGTATCTACCTGATACATATCATCATACATGATCCACCTGCTCATACAGTGTATCCACCTGATACAAATACAAATACATGATACATATCACCATACATGATCCGCCTGATCATACAATGTATCCACATGATACATATACAGATACATGGTCCAAGCATCCAACATGATGCATATACAAAAATACATACACATGATCCAACCGATCATATCCATCATCCAACATGATGCATACATACATATAAATGATCCAACTGATCATATCCAGCATCCAACATGATGCGTACATACATATAAATGATCCAACTGATCATGTACAACATCCAACATGATGCGTACATACATATAAATGATCCAACTAATCATATCCAACATATTCCTGATGCATATACAGAGCTGTAACTGGAGCATCATCCCGATGCTCATCATCCAGCGCTTACATCCATAGCCATGTGAAGGATCCTCCTTCTAACATGCTTGGAATGGCCTTTGAAAATGTGTCCATCACTTCTTCCTCGAAGTGTCATCAATCTGAAGAACACCAAGCCTCTCTCTGAAGTACTCGAACTTCACCCTGGCTAGTGGCTTCGTCAGCACATCTGCAATCTACTCATCCGTCGCAACATACAGGAGCTTCACAGCTCCTCTCTGCACCATATGCCTGATATAGTGATATTTGATCTCTATGTGTTTCGACCTATCATGAAACACTGGGTTCTCAGACAGCTTCACACAACTCTGGTTATCACAGAAGATACCAGTAGCATCCAACGGAAGATCAAATAACTCAGACAGTAGCTTTCGTAGCCATACTACCTCCCAACTAGTTGAACAGGCTGCAACATACTCTGCCTCAACTGTACTCAGTGCTACGCAGGACTGCTTCCTGCTAAACCAAGAGATCACACCTGATCCCATATTGAAGCAGCACCCAGATGTGCTCTTCCTATCTGCAACACTGCCAGCCCAATCTAAATCAACATAACTCTGCAGGTTAAACTTTTGATTCACCTCATACTTGAGCCCATAATCCACTGTACCCTTTAGGTACCTCACAACATGCTTTACAGCAACCAGGTGAACACTCCTTGGATTTGTCAGGAACTTACTCTATGTGTTCACAGCAAAGCAAATGTCTGGTATCGTGTTTGTCAGGTACATCAAGGACCCAATCATCTGACGATACATAGAGACATCAACCGGCTCAAATGAAGCATCACATAGAAGCTTCAGATTCGATTCCATAGGTGTGGCCATGGCCTTGCGGTCCATCATCCTAAATCTCTTCAGGATATCTACTATGTACTTTCCTTGACTAAGGAAGATCCCAGCTACACTCTGCCACACTTCCATACCTCGGAAATAATGCATCATTCCCAAATCTTTCATGTCGAACTCAGCAGCAAGCTTCCTCTTCGTATCTGCAATCAATCTGTCAACTCCTGTTACAAATAAGTCATCCACATACAGGAGTAGAATCACAGGATTCCCTTCCTCAACCTTGTAATAAAGGTTGGAATCTGCTTTACTCTTGGTAAATCCCAAACTAGATAGGAAACTGTCCATCCTACCATACCAAGTTTTGGGCGCTTGTTTCAAGCCATACAAGGCTTTCTTCAATCTGCACACATATGACTCCCTGTCATGTATTTCAAAACCAAGGGGCTGCTCCACATATACTTCCTCTTCAACTACACCATTCAAGAAAGCAGTCTTCACATTCATCTAGTGTATTTTCCATTTCATTGCTGCAGCCAGGGCAAGTACTGTTCTGATGGAAGTATACCTGGCTACAGGTGCAAAAGTTTCTTCATAATCTATTCCCTCTTTCTGAGAGAAGCCACGAGCTACGAATCTTGCTTTGTATTTCTCTACACTGCCATCTGCATCATGCTTGATTTTGTAGATCCATTTAGAAGTCACAACAGACTTCTCTTTAGGTCTTGGTACAACATCCCAAACATCATTCTTCATTATTGATTGGTATTCCTCAACCATGGCATCCTTCCATTCTTTCTTTTCCACTGCTTCTTCAGAACTAGAAGGCTCTTTGTTCATAATGTCACAGAGTAAAGCAACATAGTTGTAATGTGATCTGGTTCTCTTCTTTGCTCTGTGTTCTTCTTCTGGAATGCCAAATCTTTCTGCATCTTGAATGAGCTCTCTAGCCCATGCAGGTTTCCTCTTCTGAGAGTTATCCTCATGGGGTGGATCTACAGGTTCTTGCGGATCTTCAAACTCACGAACAACTTCTAGAACTGCTTCAGTCATGGTAGTGTCTTGAAATCTAGTTTCCTTAGGTTCTTCATAAACTTCGATAGGTGCCTTCCTTGATTTGATGAATGCTGAGTTTTCATCAAATGTTACATCCCTGCTGACATCAATCTTCTTGAACCCTGGAAAGTATATTCTATAAGCCTTCGAGCTTTCACTGTAACCCACAAAGATACCCTTCTTTCCTGAAGGATCTAGTTCAGTCCTCTTTTCCTTTGGGACATGAGTGTATACTGGACAACCAAATATTCTGAGATGGTTGACTTCAGGTTTCTTACCAGAAAAGACCTCTTCTAGTGTCTTGTTGTCCAATATCTTGTGGGGTGTTCTGTTCTACACATATACAAATATTCTAGCTGCTTCTTCCCATTGATGCATTGGTAGATCCTGGTCATGCAGCATTTCCCTTGTTGCTTCCATGATAGTTTTGTTCTTCCTTTCTGCAACTCCATTATGTTGAGGATTATAAGGAGCATTCAACTCCCTCTTAATCCTTGAATCACTACAAAGCTTCTTGAAGTCACCTGAGGTGAATTCTCCACCATTGTCGGATCTGAATGTTTTGATCTTCTTGTCAGTTTAATTTTCCATCAAGGTTTTGAATTCCTTGAACTTATCAAACACCTCATCTTTGTTCTTCAAGAAATATACCCAAGTCTTCCTGGAGAATTCATCAATAAATGAGACATAGTAAACATACCCACTAAGAGAACTGGATGACATAGGACCACATACATCTGAGTGGATGATTTCCAGGATATCTTTGGCCTTTCTTTCACTGCTTGGGAAAGCCTTCTTAATGTTCTTACCTTTTGCACATCCTTTGCAAACACCTTCATGTTTGGTCTTGATTTTAGGAAGACCTTCTACAACCTTGCTTGCAATTGGAAGTGCCCTATAGTGCATATGAGTAAGTATTCTATGCCAAAGTTCACTTGGCTCCATGGATTCATGCACCATGGCATGTTCAGGTTGTCCCTTCAATTTATACAATCCTCCCTCTTGCTCTCCAATCACTACTACATCATCTATGGTCTTTCCCTTTGGCCACATTAGTACTTGGCCATCCACAAATGCAACCCTCATACCTTTTGCATCCAATGCAGATATGGAGAGTAAGTTCTTCTTGAGCCTAGGTACATAAAGGACTTCTTTCATCTTCAAAGATTTTCCAGAATCTAGGTTGTAGGAGGCTTCACCACTTCCTTTGATTGGGTATTGATAATCATCCCCAAGTTTCACCTTATGGTGTGATTCATGTTCAGAAAGATTCACAAAAGATTCCTTAAACTCAGTCATGTGTTTGGAAGCCCCACTATCAATCAACCAATCATTACAACCATGGGAGATAGTACCTGTAAGAGCGGAGATTAGAACATACTCTTCTTCACTTGATGAGTCATCATCACTACTTTCTACCCTAGCCTTCTTCTTTGGAGGTTCATCTTCCTCGGTAGCATGAGCATGGAACTTTCTTTTGTTTCCCTTCTTCTTCTTGCTGAAGTTGTTGTTATTATCCCTTTTGTTCTTGGGACAATCTGAAGCAAAGTGACCCTTCTCATTGCATGTGAAGCATCTTAGATCCTTCTTATTCTTTTGATAGGATCTTTTGTAGTGAGAGTGCTCCTTCTTGGGCTTGCTTCTTTTGGTGTGAGTTGTGAGAGCTTGATCTTCACCTCCCATCTTTTCCTCACGAGCTATAAGTCTAGCTTCTTATTGAGAGCATTCCTCCCATAGTTTATTGAAATAGATCAATTTCTTTCTTGCACATATTCCTTGAATAAAGGAGTCCCATGACCTAGGTAGGCCATTCAGAGTGGTCATAACAACTTCACCATTTTCCACTACTTCATCCACAGCTTCAAGTTTCTCCTTGATCTGAGAGACCTTGGAGAAGTAAGATTGAATGGTTTCTCTATTCAACATCTTGACCCCTTTCAATTGATTCCGTAGAGTCATCTTCCGATTTATGTTCTTCCCTTCAAATAGCTTGGTCAAAGAGTCAAACATCTCCTTGGGTGTCTTTAGAGAAGACACATGGGGTATGAGATTATCTTTGATAGAATCAGTAATGATTCTCTTTTCCTTGACCAAGTTCTTCTTATGCAATACCTTGGCCTCTTCATCCTCTGGGATAGGGATGTCTTCTTTTGTATATGAGTCAAACTCATTCTCTTCTAGGATTAACCCAATCCTATACTTCCAAGCTCGGAAGTTATCAACCCCTTCAAGCTTATCCTCAAGCTTGGTGTGGTGAGACATCTTTAAAGAGTACTTCAAATGGAAATAGAAAAGATTTAGGTCTTACCACTTGAAATGCTGAAAACTGGATCTGGTCCCGGATTAGGGTTTGCAAAAAAAACCCTAAAAATTCAAAATGTGAATTTCAATTTTCTGAAAGGATAGAAAGATGCGCTTTGATGAGCTGATCAGCCTGGTGCATTCAGAATTTGAGATCAGCAAAGTTTTACCCTTCATATTTTCCTTTTTGTCCTCCCAGGTTCAGTAGGGAGATCCCTGAATTAGGGTTTGAGTTTCCTGGAGATCTACCCAGCCAAAAATCTCAATCCAAAGCTCTAAACTTCTATTTTTGCAAGGAGCTTCTAGCTATGTCTTCAGATTTCATAAATTCCTATTTTTGTGGAAACCCTAATTTTTTAGGGCCAAATCTGAAAATGCTTGAAATTGAATTCTGATTGGACAGATAGATGCGCCTTGATGAGTAGAGTCAATCCACTATATTGATTTTCCAAAATCTGTGGAGAGAAACCCAATAAACAAGAAACTCAAGTTTCCGTCACTGCAAAATGTCTTCTTCTCAGGTTAGCTCTGATACCATGTTAAATTTTGAGCATTAATTCACAATACTCTAGGATATTCACTAAGAGAATAAGATATACAGTATATCAATGCATGACAATCACAATAAGCATGACAAGCATCACAAGAATAAAAAACATGAGAGACAAGAGACAGAGAGTTTCCATGGGGAAAACCCTAAGGTGAAAAACCCCACAACTTCCTCAAAGATAGAGAGAGCAATGGCTCAACCAAAGTACAACCAAAATACACTGAGATAGTCTCCTAGTAGTAGATGATCCTCCTCCTCACTAGTGCGCCACTTTCTGAGAGAGAGAGATGTACTTTTCCGAATGATCTAAATAGAGATCACCTGATCTCTATTTATACTAATCTATTTTCCCAGTGACCTTATGGGGCTGAATTGTCTAGCTAGGTACATCCACATTATAATATATATATTTCAGGGCCGACCCCACACATGGTGGTCTAATAACCCATCGGCAAGTACACACACTTGCGACACTTGTTAATCCACATGACGACACTTCCTTATAGAGGAATAACACATCTCTAATAAGGGTACAATAAATATATATAAAATACATAGATGAAATACATTTCGAAGTTACATATACATAAACAAGGTTTAAGACAAGGACACATGGTCCTAAGCATACCATAGAAAGACTGATAAGGTGATTCTAGCTCTCTACTACCTCGGCAATTATAATGGTGATGCATTATGCATTAATACCCTACCATGCAATGTATGCGATAGGTCTATGGGGAAACTATACCCTAAGGGTGTATTCATATAACTTATGATGTGAACAAAGCTTTAAGAGCTTTATTATGAACCTTATGATGAACTTCATAATGATTTTACATTAAGTTGGGGTGGAGTCAATCCATACCCTAGGATTGAATGCAACCTGGGTGGATATTTTTATGCTATCAGTGTGCTCAAAATTGATTAAATGGAACATATAAGACCTTTAATATATGCTACCGGTGAATGTTATACCTTGTTATAATTTATAAAGTCGATGCTATTAACGTTGATCTATATGGTTGGCAGGTGGAATGATGGCACTGCATCAAGCCTGCATACAAAATCAAGGGTGTAGTAAATGATTGGGTTTGCAATCAATTTGCCTGGCCACCGTGTTAAGGGTAATATTATGTGCACGTCATGATGGATGTTCAGCATGTGATAAGGTTTGGCAATGTTGAGTTGTAACGGGCCTCCTTCCCTAGTGTCAACAGAGTTGGAAACTTCGTGGCTTGGGAGATGGAGGGGAGAGTTATTATTGCACTTACCACCCTCCAACATGGCTCATGGAACTTAGATATCCCTCGTTGATTGCTGTGCATTGGGATTTTAGAGAACCCTATCATAACTTATGGGATAATGTAACATTTTCTTGGCATTCATTTCGATGGTAGGGTTTGTGGTGAGGCTAACCGGCCGAGAGGCACTTCGGGTTTTGATGTTTTTCTAGCCTTCCTCGGGCTCAATCCTGAGACCAGTAGGAACCTCCACACTGTAAGTGAATGCTAGCAATGGAGGCCGAGTCTAAGTTGAATAGTGTAGCAAACCACGGGTTGGATGAGTGCGTCTGATGTGGCGTTGTAGTGACTTGCAAGTCTGGGGTTTCAATCAGGTTGTAAGTGTCAAAAGGTATCACATAGTGTGAACTTCGAGTTGGGTGCTTCTACTTCGCAGTGGATGGATGGCTGGCTTCGTCAAGCTTCTGTCACGACTCGGGTACTGTAAAGTTGCAAAAAAATTTAAAGTTTTCATGTTGCATTCACCATTATCTCATGATTGATATTTAACTCAGAGCACGGCCGTTTGGCAGGTAGCTCTCGACAAACAGCAGTTGTGTCAGGAAAATTTATGGGGAGAAGAAACATAGCGAACCCACTGGTAAGCTTTGGTGGTACCCCTACCTCGTGGTTATCTTGGAATCGGACTTGATGAGCAGGGTGTTGGAAGTATGTCTTCTCAGCAATGGCTTTTGCCTCGCCTGCAGCATTGGGAAAAACGTTACTGTTTATGTTTTGTTTGATAGTGTAGATGATGTGAATATTTCTTAAATGTATGGCCGACCATCCTTTGGCTCTGTGAACTTGATAGGGTTTGAGCCCTCGTTTTGCAAAGAATTTCATGACATTTAACGTCTGAAGTCTGTCATTTTGCACTTCTGAGTCGAGGGAAGAACAAGTGTGGAAAAGAGATGTTGACTATGGTTTTGTTACGACATTAGCTATGTAGTGTAAAAAGAATTGGGTTTTGGATTGGAACCTTCAATAAACAATGCGGCAATCTGTGGGATGCTTCCATCGTAATTTTAAATGGAATGATAAATGTTTAGGGTTTAATGTTTACGTATGGTGTTTTTGAACTTCTCATTTTTGAACTCTGATCCAAGGAATGAAAGGCATGTTTAAGTTGTTTATTTAAATAGTGGCTATAAGCGGATAATAAAAAGGTGTTGGTTTTGTTTGAATAGAACTGTGATAATGCTAAACCCTAGCCTGTCGATGTTAATGAAGTCTGCTCGGCTGTAATACTATTTAAAATGCAAGAATAACAGATTTGGTTTCTACAGTTAGGATATCTATGATAATGTGAACACTTGATTTGGTAGCTGTTAAATGTTTGTAAATAATAGTGTGATGAGAATAGGTCAACCCTAATTTGGGTGTAGAGATACTGTATTTTGCTTTGTCAATTCAATAATGCTATTCTTTTCTTTGCTTTTAATAACATGATATTCTGTGATGTAAATTCTGCCAGATACAGTTGATAATACAGAAAACAAGAAAATGATAGTGCATTCGTCAGTTAATTTAATTGCTTATGAATATAACATTTTTTCTATTTTAATTCTATCTCCCTATATTTGTCCAATTTGGACCTCTGGAGAAAATGAATGATCAAAGCAGTACTCCTTTTCTTTTGCACAAAATAATACAGTGATGACAATAACTTCTATAATGGTCAGTCAGATTTAGATAACAAATAAAAGATTGAGTATGTGGTTAAACAGAATGCATGATGTTGGTTTCTTTTGAAGAAATAACTGATGATCAGTAAACCCTAGATGTTAACACCATGTCCACCTTCAGAAGTCAGGAAAGAACCTATTGCTATAACTAGTTTCTATTATGTTGTTTCAGCATATAGATTTGAACAATAAAAACAATGCAGGTAGAGATCTAATCTACAGCTGCTAAAATATAAGATGCATGGGGAACATAAGTCTATGCATGGGTGGTCTCTTGGGTTTATATGTTTAGATGCATGCTAGGTCTCACTTTTAACTGAACATATTTAATGCTACCTCTCTGTACTGGAGTATGATGCAGCTTCACGCATGGGGAAAAATGCAAAGGAGTCATTTTATCAGTTCAGCAAATGTAAATTAAATAGGACCTAACATTTTTCTGCTACTGATCATTAATAACATTACTAAGCCATTTTCTGAGAGCCTTCATAGTATTGGAAAAACACAAAAAGAATAGAACCTGAGTGTGATGTGAGGAACAAACCACTCAAGAAGCCTGTTCCACCCAACCTACTCCCAAGCAACCAACATGTCTGCCTTAGGACCCCCGAGCCTATCCACTTATCCACTAGGAGGAGGAAAGTTATGAAGCTTAGGATCTCTACTTGCAACAACAAGAAATTTTATCTAGCCTCACAGGCTTAGTAATCAATTGGACCAACACCAGCACCTCTGGTATGTCCTTCTCATAACATTTGCAGACTTACACTTCCACTCTCCACAGCCTCCATATTCGAATATCTCAGCCATCACCTGATGCCCTGAGGAAATGTTTCTGCAGAAAACATTGTAAGAGCTCCCTACTCAATTCGAATTTCCTTTTATAGGCTGCCTAGGTCTTTTTGTAATTAACTGGTCATTAGTGAGATACCTGCTCACGTCCCTCCACCTCGAGGGGGAAATGCCACAAAATTAGGGGGAGTTGTCCCATAACAACAACTAATGGTAGAGTGCAAATGCTGCCATCTGTCCCAATCCTTCCAGCAGCTTTCATTCCTCCTAGTGGGCCAGTGGACACTCTTGTAATAACTTTCTTGAGTGTTTGTCTCCCATTTTTATTTATTAAATAATAATAATGAGTCATTACATTCATCTTTGACCTAATTGGTCATAATTACAAAACTTGTAATTATAATTTAACACAAAGTATTTTGCAAAAAGGATAATAGAAGAAAATAATTATTCTCAAAAATTGGGTAGGTGACATACACCCCCCCTTAAGCCTCAACATCGTCCTCGATGTTGCTTTATTAACTCCTTGAGTGTTCTTGGAATAGAGTTGGGTATGCATCCCACATACTACTCTTCAACTCCCAGGTAGCCTCTGCTGGGCTATAGTGCTTCCATTTCACTTTTACTTGGTCAACCATGCGGTTTCGGAGTAGAGTTTCTTTCCTTGCGAGAATACAGTCCGGTTCCACCGGAAAATCGCCGCCTTGTTCCACCTGAACATTATTCCAATTTACAACATGAGTAGGATCATGCACATATTTCTTTAAAAATGAAATGTGAAAAACATTATGGACTTTGAGGTTTGAAGGTAAGGCTAATTGATATGCCACAGGTCCAATTCTGGACAAGATTCAAAAGGACCACAATACCTGGGTGCCAGTTTGGCACAGCTTCCCAATTTTAAGGAACTCTCTTTCGGCCTTACCTTAAGAAAAACATGTTCACCAACCTGGAAATTTTTATGAGTTCTTTTAAGGTTTGCTTGACTTTTCTGCCTATCCTGGGTAGCTTTAAGATTTCCTTGTACTTGCTTCACGATTAGTTCTAATTCCTGCAACAATTCGGGCCCTAAGGTGACTCTGCTAACCAGATCACTCCACGATATCGGCGTGTTACACTTTCTACCGTAAAGAATTTCAAATGGGCTAAGTTTGGCTGAAGCATGGTAGTGATTATTATACGCAAACTCTACTAAATGCAAGTAGTCTTCCCACTTACCACGCTGATCCTTAACATACATTCTGAGCATATCTTCCAATATCTGGTTCACCCTTTTAGTCTGTCCGTCTGTTTGCGGATGAAACGCAGTGCTGAAATTTAAGGTGGTGTTTAACCCTTTGAACAAGGACCTCCAAAAGTTACCTATGAACTTTGAATCTCAATCTGAAACTATTACCCTGGGTATCCCATGCAGTCGAAAAACCTACTTCATAAAAATTTCTGCGATATTAGGAGCTTTATGGGTAGTTTTGACAGGGATAAAATGGGCTGCCTTGCTAATTTTGTTTACTACCACCATGATGGAGTCATGCTGTTTTTGATTCTTTGGTAACCCAGTGATGAAATCTATACTTATGACTTCCCACTTCTAGCTGGGTATAGGCAAGGGCTGCAGCAATCTAGAAGGATGTTGATGTTCCACCTTCACTTTTTGACAGTCAAAACACTTGGCTATATATTTTGCTACTTCATCCTTCATCCTGGGCCAATAGTATTCCTTCCTTAGCATTGTGATGGTTTTCTGGTAACCTAGATGGCAAGAATAGTGGCTTTTGTGAATCTCATCCAAAATCAGAATCTTTATTGCTGGTATGTTTGGTACGTACAATATGTTTTTGTACATCAGTATGCCATTTTCCTTCAAACTAAAATCTGTTACAGAATTTTCAGAGTTGTTTTCTGCTGTCCTTTCGTGTAATTTTATGTATTCCTCATCCTCTTTAATTCCTTCAAAAATATATTTCTCCAAATCTGTTGTGTATGTGTTGATGTCTGAAATAAAATGTATCCTTGCATTACGACTTAACGCATCGGCAACTTTATTCTCCTTCCCCTTAATGTGCTGAATTTCAAAATCATACTCACTTAGAAAATTTAGCCATTTGGCTTGCCTGGCATTCAAATTTGTTTGATCTAACAAATATTTCAGCCCCATATTATCCGTCATTAAGGTAAATTTTCCGTCGATAAGGTGGTGATGCCACATTTTCAAGGCATGAATCATTGCTAACAATTCTAGATCGTAGGTGGAATAGTTCTTCTCATGTATTTTCAGTTTTCTTGATTCATATTCTACAGCATGTCCCTCCTACGTTAGGACCCCTCCCATTCCATCATTGCACATGTTTGTGCATACTACAAAATCTTTATTCGGATCTGCAATCCTCAAAATAGGCGCTGAAGTTAGAAATTCTTTTAACTTTGCAAAACTGTCCGCACACTTTTGATCACATACAAACTTCTTTCCCTTTTTCTGCAGCGATGTTACGGGGTTTGCAATCCTGGAAAATCCCTCAATGAATTTTCTATAATAACCAGTGATGCCCATAAAGGATTGCACATCTGTCACATCCTTAGGAACCGACCATTCATTAATGGCCTTTATCTTGGTGGGTTCAACCGAAATCCCTTCCTCAGAGATTATGTGTCCTAAGTACTGAATCTTGTCTTTGTAAAAATCACATTTGCTGAACTTAGCATACAGCTGGTGCTCTCTCAGAACTTGCATAATGATACATAGATGTTCATCATGCTCCTCCTTGTTCTTAGAATATACCAAAATGTCATCGATGAACACAACTGCAAACTTATCTAAGTACTTGTGTAGAATTTTGTTCATTAAACACATAAATACAGCAGGCGCATTTAGTCCAAACGGCATGACAACGAACTCATAGTGTCCATAACGAGTTCTAAAGGTTGTTTTGAAAATGTCTTCATCCTTCATACGGACCTAATGATATCCTGATCATAAATCGATATTCGAGAATATTGTTGCTACGTGTAGCTAGTCAAAAAGATCGTCAATGCAGGGCAGCGGGTACCTATTCTTGATCGTCATTTTATTCAGTTGACGATAATATATGCAAAGTATTAGGGTACCATCCTTCTTCTTAATAAAAATGACCAGTGCTCCCCAAGGAAACACGTTGGGTCTTATGTATTTTTTATCGATCAGTTCCTTCAACTGATATTTTAACTCATTTAGCTCTAGTGTGTTCATCTGCTATGGATCTTTAGAACTTGGCACTGCATCAGGTATTAATTCAATAGTAAAATCCAGGTCCCTTTTGGGAGGTAATTATGGGATTTCTTCCAGAAAAATATCTTGGAAATCCTTTAAGACAGGTATGTCCTCTATTTTCAATTTGTCCTCCTTAGTACTTATCTCATCATGCACCACATTTACTGCAAACATCTGACACCCTTTTCTGATTGCCCTTTTCACTTGCATGGCTGAAATCTGCTGAACGGATGTTTTTCTTGGGATGTCTTTTACCTCTGTTGTCTTTCCTCATCATCCAGGAAAATGAAACTTTTTTCATAACAATTCAGAAGGACACGATGGGTTTCTAACTAGTCCATGCCGATTAGGATGTCATATGACCCCAAGGGAAAAATATTTAACTTAACCTACATTGTTAGTTGATTCATAGATAAAACAAAATTTTCCACAACATCAGAAACCTTTCCTTTTGTTCGTGTCACTAATCTAACTAACCAAGATTTATCGAATTTTTTTGTTTTCAAATCGAGTCTTTCTACAAGAATTGGTGATATATAACTTAGACTTGCACCAGGGTCAATTAAAACAGAAACTGGGTGGTTTTGCAGCATACCTTCGACCTCCACCATTGAGACTTGGTGTTCTGCTTGCCGGTTGTCTAATGCTACACTAATTCTGGGCACTTCTCTTGCCACATCTCCTATAGTATCTTTAGACTGTAGTGAGTGAATATGGTTGGCCGCCCGTTTCTTGAGGGGGCAGACTATGGCATAATGTGGCCCTTGGCACTCAAAGCATTGTATAGGTGGCTTCTGTTCATTGGTCCTGGAAACATTGGGGACATTCCTGGGTGCTGTAAATTTCTGTTGCTGGTTATTTCTGTTCTGCTGAAATTTTTGATTCTGAAAAGTTCTCTTCTGAAAATTGGAATTGCCACCATATCTAAAAATTTTCCTTTTCTGTTCGAAATTACTGGGTTTTTCTAGCTAGGTACCCCTTCCCTTTTCTTTTTCTGGTCAAAGAAAAACGTTGCTTTCCCCATGGCTTCTTCTAGTGTCTTAGGGTTATCGTACTCTATTCTGTCCTTGATGTGGAAAGGTAGAAAACTTAGGTACATCTGGACCTTTGGTTTTTCTTCCACCATATACGGCACATACCTTAGCAAACTTAAAAACTTGTTGTTCAGTTCTTTCATATTCATCGTTCCCAGTTTCAGATCATAGAATTCTTTGGATTTTTCTTCATAATACTACTCAGATAAGAATTTCTTCTTAAAGTGTCTCTTAAAAGTACTCCAACTCACATCTCGGTCTTTTATACCTTTTACCGTTTTAAGTTCTTGCCACCAAATATCTGCCTTCCCGGTCAGATTATAAATTGCCATCTTTGCCTTTAAGGATTCCGAATAGTCGTAGATCTAAAAATACTTTTTCATGCCGGACAGCCATGCTTCTGCTATCTCTCCTTTCTCTGTATCACCATTGAAAGTTGGGGGTTTGATTTTCTTGAATTCACCAGATATCTGTTCATTCTGTTTATTTCTTTTTCTTTTTGGCTTGAAGTATTCTTCATTGTTATCACTAGAGTAGTTATGCTTTTTTTTACGTGGATGTTTAGCAGTTCTTGATGACGTTGAGTTGCTATTTTCTTCAGATGTTTATGCTTGTTTATCCTTACCTTCATGAGATAGCTCTTTAGTTTCAAAAGTATGTTCCAAGTTTTGTTCATATTTTGGATATTGGTCGAACAGTGCTTGCTTCAACTCCTCCTGTGTCCTCAGGATTCTTTCATTGTCCTTTCTTACTGACTAGATCTCTGCCTTCAATTCTTGAAAAGCACGCAATAATTCTGACGAATCATTACTCTGATTGCCCTGGAATTGATGTTCCATACTTGGGTTGTTTGGTGGAAATCTACCCCTTATGTGTTTAGTTGATCCTTCCATATCTGTAAATCAAAGAAAATTTTCTGTATACGACAAAATAATTTAAACTTGAGTTAGTGAAAAATTTCACAGTCATAAATTTTTTTGTTTATGTGTTTCTTGGACCATATTTAGGCCTAGAGTTCGAACATGAGCTCTGATACCACATGTAACATCCCGATATTTTCATAAAAATTAAAAAAAATTAAATCGTCATTAAATGCTAATATTGGTAAAATGCGGAAATAATAATATTTAATAAAGCAGTAATTAATAAATGCGACATTTGGTAGGAAAAATTTAACTGTTGTGTCCTTTTGTCTTCTGATGGTGTATCGTGTCGATGACACATCATGAATCCAATTAATGATTATGTCCTTTATTTATATGCTGGAATGATTAAAAATTGTGATGCATTCAGAAAACAGAATTCTTCTCGACAAGTACTAACAGTTTAATTTTTCTAGATGATGATGAAAGGGGTCCCACGAGGTGCCCCGAGGCTTACTTAGCTATTCAGCTAAAGTATTGTACTCATCCTTCATGTGCAGATTCACAGGTAAGAGATAACGATAAAATTCAAAGTGTTTAATAACCGTGATATAAATAAAAACTTCTTATGATTTCGACGCTACAGGTATGGTTTCCTTCCAATTTGTAAGATGAATTTGACTAGCTCAAAAACTGCAGATATCGTCAATCTCATAGTGCGATTGTTATGAACATTTTCATTAGGCGTTTGAGACTTCACATGTTGTCATTCCATGAATGACTTGCGGATGTTAAAACAACTCTTTTATAAATTTCGACGGTGACAGGTTTAAGACAAGGACACATGGTCCTAAGCATACCATAGAAAGACTGATAAGGTGATTCTAGTTCTCTACTACCTGGGAAATTATAATGGTGATGCATTATGCATTAATACCCTACCATGCAATGTATGCGATGGTTCTATGGGGAAACTATACCCTAAGGGTGTATTCATATAACTTATGATGTGAACAAAGCTTTAAGAGCTTTATTACGAACCTTATGATGAAGTTCATAATGATTTTACAATAAGTTGGGGCAGAGTCAATCCATACCCTAGGATTGAACGCAACCTAGGTGGATATTTTTATGCTATGAGTGTGCTCAAAATTGATTAAATGGAACATATAAGACCTTTAATATATGCTACCGGTGAATGTTATACCTTGTTATAATTTATAAAGTCGATTTTATTAATGTTGATCTATATGGTTGGCAGCTGGAATGATGGCACTGCATAAAGCTTGCGTACGAAATCAAGGGTGTAGTAAATGATTGGATTTGCAATCAATTCGCTTGACCACCATGTTAAGGGTAATATTATGTGTACGTCGTGATGGATGTTCGACATGTGATAAGGTTTGGCAATGCTAAGTTGTAACGGGCCTCCTGCCCTAGTGTCAACAGAGTTGGTGACTTCGTGGCTTGGGAGATGGAGGGGAGAGTTATTATCGCACTTACCACCCTCCAATTTGGCTCATGGAACTTAGATCTCCCTCATTGATTGCTGTGCATTGGGATTGTAGAGAACCCTAACGTAACTTATTGGATAATGTAACAGTTTCTTGGCATTCGTTTCGGTGGTAGGGTTTGTGGTGAGGCAAACCGGCCGAGAGGCACTTAGGGTTTTGATGTTTTTATAGCCTTCCTCGGGCTCGATCCTAAGACCGACAGCAACCTCCACACTGTAAGTGACTTCCAAGTCTAGGGTTTCAATCGGGTTGTAAGTGTCAAAAGGTATCACACAGTGTGGCCTTCGAGTTGGGCGCTTCTCCTTCATAGTGGATGGACGGCTGGCTTCGTCAATCTTCTATCATGACTCAGGTACCGTAAAGTTGCAAAAGTTTTTAAAGTTTTCATGTCGCATGCATCATTATCTCATGATTGATATTTAACTTAGAGCATGGTTGTTTGGCAGCTAGCTCTCGGTGAACAGCAGTTGTGTCTGGAAAATTGACGGGGAAAAGAAATATAGTGAACCCACTGGTAAGCTTCGGTGGTACCCCTACCTTGTGGTTCTCCTGGAATTGGACTTGATGAGAAGGTGTGTTGGAAGTATGTCTTCTCAACAATGGCTTTTGCCTCGCCTGCAGCATTGGGAAAAACATTACTGTTTATGTTTTGTTTGATAGTGTAGATGATGTGAATATTTCTTAAATGTATGGTCGGCCATCCTTTGGCTCGACGAACTTGATATGGTTTGAAATCTCATTTTGCAAAGCATTTCATGGCATTTAACGTCTGAAGGATGTCGTTTTGCACTTTTGAGTCGAGGGAAGAACAAGTGTGGAAAAGAGATGTTGACTATGGTTTTGTTTCGGCATTAGCTGTGTAGTGTAAAAGGAATTGGGTTTTGGATTGGAACCTTCAGTAAAAAATGCGGCAATCTGTAGGATGCTGCCATCATAATTTTAAATGGAATGATCAATGTTTAGGGTTTAATGTTTACGTATGGTGTTTTTGAACTTCTCATTTTTGAACTCTACTCCAAGGAACGAAAGGCATGTTTAAGTTGTTTGTTTAAATAGTGGCTATAAGCCGATAATAAAAAGGTGTTGGTTTTGTTTGAATAGAACTATGATAATGCTAAACCCTAGCCTGTCGATGTTAATGAAGTCTGCTGGGCTGTAATACTATTTAAAATGCAAGAATAACAGATTTGGTTTCTATAGTTAGGATATCTATGATAATGTGAACACTTGATTTGGCAGTTGTTAAATGTTTGTAAATAATAGTGTGATGAGAACAGGTCAACCCTGGTTTGGGTGTAGAGATACTGTATTTTGCTCTGTCAATTCAATAATGCTATTCTTTTCTTTGCTTTTAATAACATGATATTATGTGATTTAAATTCTGCCACATATAGTTGATAATACAGAAAACAAGAAAATGACAGTGTATTCGTCAGTTAATTTAATTCCTTATGAATATAACAGTTTTTCTATTTTAATTCTATCTCCCTGTATTTGTCCAATTTGGACCTCTAGAGAAAATGAATGATCAAAGCAGTACTCATTTTCTTTTGCACAAAATAATACAGTGATGACAATAACTTCTATAAAGGTGAGTCAGATTCAGATAACAAATAAAAGAATGAGTATGTGGTTAAACAGAATGTAGGATATTGGTTTCTTTTGAAGAAATAACTGATGATCAGTAAACCCTAGATGTTAACACCATGTCCTCCTTCAGAAGTCAGGAAAGAACCTACTGCTATAACTAGTTTCTATTATGTTGTTTCAGCATACAAATTTGAACAGTAAAAACAATGCATGCAGAGATCTAATCTACAGCTGCTAAAATATAAGATGCATGGGGAACATAAGTCTGTGCATGGGTGGTCTCTTGGGTTTATATGTTTAGATGCATGCTAGGTTTCACTTTTAACTTAACAGATTTAATGCTACCTCTCTGTACTAGAGTACAATGTAGCTTCACGCATGGGGAAAAATGCAGAGAAGTCATTTTATCAATTCAACAAATCTAAACTAATTAGGATCTAACATTTTTCTGCTACTGATCATTAATAACATTACCAACAATTTTCTGAGAACCTTCATATGATTGGAAAAACACAAAAAGAATAGAACTTGAGTGTGATGGGAGGAACAAATCACTCAAGAAGCCTGTTCCACCCAACCTGCTCCCAAGTATCCAAGATGTCTTCCTTAGGATCCCCGAGCCTGTCCACTAATCCACCAGGAGGAAGAAAGTTCTAAAGCTTAGGATCTTTACTTGCAACAGCAAGAAATTTTATCCAGCCTTACAGGCTTAGTAAGCAATTGGACCAGCACCAACACCTCTGGTCTGTCCTTCTCATAACATTTGCAGAATTTCACTTGCACTCTCCACGGCCTCCCTATTCGAATCTCTAAGCCATCACCTGATGCCCTGAGGAAATATTTCTGCAGAAAACATTGTAAGAGCTCCCTGCTCAATTCGAATTGCCTTTGATAGGCTGCCTAGGTATTTTTGTAATTAACTGGTCATTAGTGAGCTACCTGCTCACCTCCGTCCACCTAGAGGGGGAAATGCCAGAAAATTAGGGTGAGTTTTCCCATAACAACAGCTAATGGTAGAGTGCAACTGCTGCGATCTGTCCCAATCCTTCTAGTAGCTTCCATTCCTCCTAGTGGGCCAGTGGACACTCTCGTAACAACTGTCTTGAGTGTTTGTCTCCCATTTTTATTTATTAAATAATAATAATGAGTCATTACATTCATCTTTGACCTAATTGGTCATCATTACAAAACTTGTAATTATAATGTAACACAAAGTATTTTGCAAAAAGGATAATAGTAGAAAATAATTATTCTAAAAAATTAGGTAGGTGACAGGATGTAACATTTGATGAAAACTCAGCCTTCATCAAATCAAGGAAGGCACCTATTGAAGATCATGAAGAACCAAAGGAAATCAAATTTCAAGATACCACCATGACTGAAGCAATTCCAGAAGTCGATCGTGAAATTTAAGATCCACAAGAACCTGTAGATCTACCCCGTGAGAAGGACTCTCACAAGAGGAAACCTGCATGGGATAGAGAGCTTATTCAAGATGCAGAAAGTTATGGCATTCCAGAAGAATAACACAGAGCAAGGAAGAGAACTAGATCACACACCAGTTATGTTTCCTTACTCTATGACATTATAAACAAAGAACTTTCCAGTTATGAAGAAGTAGTGGAAAAGAAACAATGGAAGGATGCCATGGTCGAGGAGTATCAGTCGATCATGAAGAATGATGTTTGGAATGTAGTCCCAAGACCTAAAGGGAAGTCAGTTGTGACTTCCAAGTGGATCTACAAGATCAAGCATGCTACAGATGGCATCATAGAGAAATACAAAGCGATATTTGTAGCTCGTGGCTTCTCCTAGAAAGAGGGGATAGCCTATGAAGAAACTTTTGCTCCTATATCCAGGTACACTTCCATCAGATCAGTACTTTCCCTAGCTGCAGTGATGAAATAGAAGATACACCAGATGGATGTCAAGATATCTTTCTTGAATGGTTTAGTTGAAGATGAAGTGTATGTGGAGCAGCCACTTGGTTTTGAGACACATGACAGAGAGTCATATGTGTGCAGGTTGAAGAAAGCCTTGTATGGCTTGAAGCAAGCTCCTAGGACTTGGTATGGTAGTATGGACAGCTTTCTATCCAATTTGGGCTTTACCAAGAGTAAAGTGGATTCCAACCTTTACTACAAGGTTGAGAAAGGCAATCCAATGATACTACTTCTATATGTGGATGACCTGTTTGTTACAGGAGAAGATAGTTTGATTGTTGATACCAAGAGGAATTTTGCTACCGAGTTCAAGATGAAGGACTTGGAGATGATGCACTATTTTCTAGGCATGGAGGTGTGGCAGAGTGTAGATGGGATATTGCTTGGACAAGGGAAGTATGCAGTAGAGATCCTGAAGAGGTTCGAGATGATGGACTGCAAGGCCATGGCCACACCTATGGCATCGAAGCTGAAGCTTCTTTGTGATGCTTCATCTGAGCCGGTTGATGTCACTGTGTATCGTTAGATGATTGGGTCCTTGATGTACCTGATGAACATGAGACCAGATATTTACTTTGCAGTGAACACATTGAGACAGTTCTTGATGGATCTGAGAGGTGTTCACCTGGTTGTTGTAAAGCATATTCTGAGGTACCTGAAGGGTACAATTGATTATGGGCTCAAGTATGGTGCGAATAAGAAGTTTAACCTGCAGGGTTATGTTGATTCAGACTGGGCAGGAAGTGCAGCAGATAGGAAGAGCACATCTTGGTGCTGCTTCAGTATGGAATCAGGTGTGATCTCTTGGTTTAGCAGGAAGTTCTCCTGCGTAGCATTGAGTACAGTCGAGGTAGAGTATGTTTCAGCTTGTTCGGCTAATTGTGAGGAAGTGTGGATCCAAAAGATACTGTATGAGTTATTTGATCTCCCGTTGGAGGCTACTGGTATCTTTTGTGACAACCAGAGATGTGTGAAGTTGTCTAAGAACCCAGTGTTCCACAACAGGTCGAAGCACATTGAGATCAAATATCACTATATCAGGGATATGGTGCAGAGAGGATCAGTGAAGCTCTTGTATGTTGTGACGGATGAGCAGATTGCCAATGTGCTGATGAAGCCACTAGTGAGAGTGAAGTTCGAGTACTTCAAAGAGAGGCTTGGTGTTCCTCAGATTGATGAAAATTTGAGGAAGAAGTGATGGACACATTTGTAGGAGCCATTTCAAGCATGGTGAGAGGAGGTTCCTTCCATGGCTATGGATGTAACCACTGGATGATAAGCATCAGGATGATGCTCTAGTTACTACTCTGTATATGCATCATGTTGGATGCTTGTTATGATCAGTTGGGTCATGTATATGTATATGCATCATGTTGGATGCCTGTTATGATCAGTTGGATCATGTATATGTATATGCTTCATGTTGGATGCTTGTTATGATCAAGTGGATCATTTATTTGTATATGTATCAGGTGGATACATTGTTATGATCAGGTGGATCATGTATTTGTATATGTATCAGGTGGATACATTGTATGATCAGGTAGATAATGTATGATTATATGTATTAGGTAGAGTTGTGTGCTCGTAATATCCTGGGATGCTCTTTTGAGGTTTTATCCTATGGCATGTGATGTATCCTTGGAGATAAGACAGGTAGAGCTGTGTACTCATAACATCCTAGGATGCTCTTGCAAGGTTTTTTCATGACCACACGTAATGTGTCCTTGGGAGATCCGACAGGTAGAGCTGTGTGCTCGTAACAACCAAGGATGCTCTTGCAAGGTTTTGTGGTGAGACCACATGTAATATGCTCTTGGGAGATCTGACAGTTAGAGTTGTGTGCTTGTAACATCCTGGGATGCTACAGCTAGGTTTTGTGGTGGGGTCACATGTAATATGCTCCTGGGAGATCCGATAGGTAGAGCTGTGTGCTCGTAACAGCCTGGGATGCTATAGCTAGGTTTTGTGACACACGTAATAAGTCCTGAGGATTCCACAATATGGCTAGTGATGATGAAGACTTGCAGATGGTGGGCCTACATCTAGTATGAAAAAGGACTAGCTCTGTAGAATTTCCTATGACAAGTAGATCGAAGATTGATTGAGATAGCAGCAGCTATGATGGTGATGATGACGATGATTTGATGACGATGACCCAGAGAAGAAGACTTGTGCTAGCAGATCTGTGTTGAGAAATACCTTCCTAGTTAAGAGGGAGTGTTGATGTATATGTAACTTCAGAATGTATTTCACCTATGTATATTGTACTCCTATAGATCCTATAGAGATGTTATTATTCCTCTATACAGAAGTGTCATCATTTGTATTGACAAGTGTCACAAGTGTCGTAACTTGTTTTGATGGGTTATTAGACCACCGAGTGTGGGGTCGGCCCTGATTAGTTTAACCATGGGTTATTAGACTAAGTTAGACAAGTTGGCCCTGTTAGGTTATTGGGCAGGATAGGTCATGTATAAATAGAGAGCGAGAGATCTCTATTTTGATCATCTCATTATTCACTCCTACTTCACTCGGAAAGTGGCGTACTAGTTGAGGAGGAGGAGTAGCTGCTAGTAGAATACTATCTCTTGTACTTGGGTTGTATCATTGGTCTTTCTATCTCTGAGGAAGTTGTGGGGTTTTTCACCTTTATGGTTTTCCCCAATGAAACTCTGTGTGTCTATTGTCTCATGTGATTTCTTGGTGTGATTGATATGCATTGTTATGATTGATATGTTGTACATGTTATTATCTCACTAAAGATCCTAGAGTATTGTGAATTAATGCTCAAAAATTAACACTCGAGGCTGATATACCCATTTTTATCATTGTTATCTTATATATATATATATATATATATATATATGGTGACCACCTATGGGATCGACCTTTGTGTTTAACTACTGCAATATTCTATGACTTTGCATGTTGCATTCAATAGGGATAGGATGAACTCTATTTTTCATATTGATATTGATTATTGTGCCTTCGTTGATTTTTGAAAGAAAGTCTTGTTTTCATGAGAATGCTCCATACATTAATTTAAGTAATTTCATTGCTTTTAGAAAGAAGAGATCTTTGCCAACACATGCTCAAATTGCTAGTTATTTCTTAAGTTATTGTATTTTCTTGTTTGTTGGGAAGATGGGATGATCGAGCAACCTTCCTATTAATGACATGCCTTGCTGCTACATATTTATTATGATGTCAAGGAGCTTGGCGATCCCACCATGGTTCCATCCCAAGCCCCAAATTATTTGACTATTGTGTCATTATCCTGATACTAAAGATTCAACATTTCTTGGAATGATCATTTGCACACACAAATTTTTTGACTATTGTTACATAAAACGTAAAATGATAGGCACTAAAAACATGTTACCATCATCAAATTTTTAATTCACATGTACATAAAATTTGAAATTCCATCCCTTTTCGTGACATTGACGAGGAACTAAAACGTATTTGTACAAGTAAACTTCACTTCGACGAGCATTATGGACGACCATCCTCAAAAGGAAGAGGTGAAGAGGAAGAGGCTCAACAGGGAACAGATCCTTTTGGATAGTCGCAGAGTCTCTTCTACTCATAGGACAGTTTGGAGGTAATGTAGGATTTTTCAACTAGACCTATCGTTTGAAGTGAAGAAGGAAATCCAATGTGTGGAGTGGGAACTTTGGAAAAATCTTGGTAAAGATACCCTGTAGGAGGAAATATGGAAGTTGGAAAATTGGGTCGAAGACCCCGGGAGCACTACTAGTTGTTTAACCCAGTACGAGCGAACTATTTCCCGTTACTGGTTAGTAAAAAACCTAGTGGGGTATGCTCTTATGGACCGTATGCAAAAAGAGGATCCAGTGTAGAACAAGCTTCAAGACAAAAACAAGGAGATGAACCGAGAGGATGGACTTCTTGCTGCAATACATGGTCCTCCATATTCCTGATGCTACCATGAATGCGCTGGAAGAACATCTTGGTAAAGATACTCTGCGGGAGGAAATCCAGGAGCTGTAAAATATGGCCATGGACCTGGAGAACACTACTAGCCATCTAACCTTGTACGAGCGAACTGTTTCCCTTTACTGGGTAATGAAAAACTTGGTGGGGTATGCTATTATGGACCATATGCAAAAAGAGGATCTAGTACAAAACTCGCTTCAAGATGAAACTAGGGAGATGAACTGGAAGATGGACTTCTTGTTGCAATCCATGGGCCTCCGTATTCTTGATGCTACCAAGAATGTGCTGGAGTAAAATGCTCAAGGTCATTTCTGAGACTTGCCTTATATTTTATTGTAATGTTGTTATGCTCTCTAGTGATCAGGGGTTGTTTCTCCCATGTAGTTGGTGTGTTTTGTTTGTTTATATCATAGTAGCAAAATACGGCCGTATTAGCAGTTGCTGCACGGAAATTCAAACAAAGTTAAAAATACCATGAACATTCAAGATGATGCGAGTTTTTGAAGATGATATGATTTTATGAAAATTTTATTTTATTTGACACATTGAGTATAGCGAGGTTACTAATTTTTTTTTTATTTGGCACATTGAGTATAGCGAGGTTACTAATTTTTATTTGATTTGGCACATTGAGTATAGCGAGCTTACTAATTTTTAGTTGATTTGTCACATTGAGTATAGTGAGGTTACTAATGTGGGTTTAACTACAACACAATCAGGAAATGAAAATTAACTGATAGTAGTTTTAACGATTAGGCACATGCAAGATTACCCTGTAGCTGGAATGCTAATTGAAAAATTAACATGAATTTATTAATTTATGTTAATCATTTGCATAAATAGTATGTATGAATTAATTAATTTATTAACTTCTTTCTACATCTTGTTAATAGTATGTAATTGTTAGGAGGAAATATCTGGCACTTGAATAACATGAATTTTTCTATGGAATATGCCAACTAACAAATTGTCCATATTCGTCTTTGTGTTTCAGAAGAGCAATAAAGATCCCATAATGATAAACTGTAATGAATTTCCATGATTAAAACCTTTCGGTCTGAGAAATGCAATTATCACATCTGTAACAAAATAACATATAGCATGCGCCAACAAAATTTGGATTAAGATGGAATACAATTTTAATTATATCACGTATGATTTGATGTCAAATCTAAACAACTTATCATTATGGATTAGTCAGATCAATGCCTATGACTTCAAATTTGGCCGAAGGTGAAAATCACAGTTAGGAGCCTAATTGCAATTTTTAAAAATGGTAGAGGGGAAAACAGACAAGATAAAATTCATTTAAATCACCCAGTGTAATCTCATCTGCAAGATCAAGACAAATCGACGGTTAAAACTTAAACATGCAGGAAGGAAAAGAAGCGGTCTGGGGTTTTATTTCATAAATATATACACTCTTTCCGCAATCCACAATCCGCAATTGCGGGTTGCAGAAACACAAAGTGCAAAATTATTTTAAGACTCTTCTCGCAATCCGCAATTGCGGGTTGCAGCTGTAAAAGACGATAATTATTGAACAATATTTCTGCATCCACAATCCGCATTGAGGACTGTGGGTTGCGGAAAGAAAATGTTTCAAAACCAAAAACCAAGATTCTGCAATCCGTATTACGGATTGCAGATTGCGGGTTGCGGAAAGAACCTGACTTTTGGAAAAACTTAGTGCTTTCCGCAACTCACAAAAACACTCAAGAAGGAAAGAAAATTTCAAAGGAAAGTGTGAATTTCAAATCAACCTTAAAAGTGGAATTTCAAATCAAGAAATGCAAATTTTGATTTCAAAAGTTTGAATTTCAAATAAAAAAATGCAAATTGTACTTTGAAAAGTGTGAATTTCAAATAAAAAAATGCAATTTATCATTTAAAAAGTGTGAATTTCAAAGAAAAAAATGCAATTTTTTATTTGAAAGTGTAATTTTCATTTAGAAATGTTCAAAATTTTAAGGTAAAAAGTCCAATGTCTAAAATATTCACTCATTGTTTGAATAGCTAGTCAATCGGCTAAGTTATAACATATAAAAATGGTTTGTCCCGACTTTTGTTTTCTGACAAGAAGGATCAACCACGCCTTCTTTTTGTAGTTAATTGGGAAAACCTTTATCCATAAATTCAGCTATATCCATGATGAGAACACAAGAAGGATCGACTGACCCTTCTTGCAGTGTCAAACTATTATGAAAAGAATATTGGGAATAAGAAGGGTCGGGCGACCTTTCATCTACGAGGGAATTGTAAAAATAGAACACCTTACAAAAAGAGTGGCCACTCTTTCTTTGAGAATATTTCTACTTTCCAGCAAAGTCTTTGAAGCAAAACTTCTATAAATTTTGCAACACGTGGAACGCTTATATTGTGACACGTGGCATATTTGATTTTTAAAATTAGTTTAAAGATTGTTTAAACGAATATTAAGGATATTAAAGGTACCATTTAATGTTTGGGGACTGTATAGCTTGTAGTTTGTGGAGAAATGAGAAGTAGTTGGTGATGGAGATGGTGTAAGGAATTTATGGTTGAGTTGCTGAGTAGAAGTTCCTTGTGGTTTTTTTGTATAACCCACAAGTTGTTCGGTAATACTCTTGTTAGTTATAGTTTTTTATCTTACTATAAGAAATTCATGTATTGATTATGAAATCTAACATGGAGACATTGATTTGAGCTCTCCTCGCGGCTCGGTAGATACGAGAAGTATACCTTGCAGTTTGTGGAGAAATGAGAAGTAGTTGGAGATGGAGATCGTGTAAGGAATTTATGGTTGAGTTGCTGAGTAGAAGTTTATATTTAACGAAGTTTATATGTTTAAGGAAGTTTATATTTAACAAAGTTTATATTTAACTGATTTGGAGTGTATCAGTTTTACCTTACACCATCTTCATCTCCAACTACTTCTCATTTGTCCACAAACTGCAATCTATACTTCTCATTTCTACTGAGCCAGGAGGAGAGCTCAAATCAAGGTTTCCATGTTAGATTTCATAGTCAATACATAAATGTCCTGTAGTAAGAGAAAAAAATAGAACTAGCAAGAGTGTTACCGAACAACTTGTCGGTTATACAAAAAACTTGCCTCCAATGGCGTGGCCAAGACCAAAAAACAGTCTAACTAAGATCATACAAAAAATGACCGCATCCGAGGTTAATATATCGTATACTTGAATCACATAAACCATACAAACAATGCCCGCATCCGGGGTTAATATATGGTATACTTGATTCACATAAACAATTTTGTTTCTTAAAAACAATCATGGAAGTAATTGCACAATTTAATATATGGTATACTTGATTCACTTAGGCTGAAACTTACAGCAAACATTATTCAGCTTGTTGTAAGCCATTTAATGTGCTAGCAATAGGCATGTTGGCCATTGGATTTTCAAGAAATCGTTTGGAGTGATAAGTGTATGATTACTCCAGCAAAATATGTAGTTGCTATAGATGATATATATGGCCTCCATATTGTGATAATTAACATTCCCCATCCAAGACTTTGTTGGTGACAAGACATAAACATAATGTGGATTGAAGCATGATGAGATTATTCACACGAGTGATACAATCCATCATTTACGACAAATATTATTCAGCCTGCTGTAGGCCATTTAATGCACTTGAAGTAGGCATGTTGGCCATTGGATTTTCAAGGAATCGATTGGAGTGAAATGTGTACAGTTACTCCAGCAATATCTGTAGTCGGATTGGAGTGATATGTGTATGATTACTCGAGAAAAATCTGTACTGGCTACAAATGATATCTATGACCACCATGATTCAGCCATACTATGATAATTACCATTCCCCATCTGTCCCAAACTCCCATCCCATTCAATCCATCAACACAGTGGCCACTCAGTATATATAGGATAACCATGCCCCATATCACAAAAAACTGATATGGGGACATAGCATTGTCGAAGTCCCAATACATGGATTTGTCATTATGTTCTTGGGTATGCAACGAGGAGGGGACATAGTGAGATTAGCAGTCTTGGAAGCTTTCTTCTCTAAGACAACATGCGGTGTTGTGTTCATCAACACTTGTAGCAATCGTCGAATGTTGTTTTAGTACCAGACCATGCTATCAACTTCTTCTTAATCTTGTTTCAATTCATGAAAATGGTCTAAGAGTCAATGGTGTGTTGTTTTACGAGCTTTGATAGATGAATCTTTCGCTCTCTTTATTTCTCATTGCCCGCTTCTTCAAAAACTTGAGCTAATCTATTGTTATGGACTGTGGAAGCCTATTATATCCTCTCCCAACATTGCACACTTATGTGTAATGGGATGCTGAAATAGAGGATTTAACTGTGAACTTCCAGAAACGTTCTCATATAATGGATCTAAGAGTCAACGGGGTGCTATTTTACGAGCTTTCTCATGCAATTGCGGACCTCAAAATGGAATGTGGAAGTAATTTAATTGGACTAGCACTTCGTTCGAATTGGAATTCGACCATAATGCAGCATTTTCCTGCGGAGAGATTTGTGGAGATAATAGCTAGCTTGTAATCACTGAGGAATCTTGATATCCATATTTTGAAGCCTCTTCCTCTTCTCAAGTTATTGGAGCAACTTCCTAACCTTGAAAGACTACATATCTGCAAAAGTTTTTTCTCGGTAAGAAAGAATTTTTGTAGTCATTATTATACACACGTCTAAGTTAAGTATTTGCGTATCATTTGCAAAGTATATTTCGTTGGTTGAATGCCTTTGCTTCCACTAACTATGGTGTTAGGATCTAACCCATCCAAGTGGTCTTCCCAGACCAACTGTATGGCCATCCCCTGTTATGGTGCACTTGGTAATTTAGGAATAGTTTCTCTTTTTTTTATATTGCATGATGATATGTGTGCTCACGCGCTACCCTGGCTGCAATAAAACAATTATTTTAGCATTTGTTGGAAATGGTTTCTTTTTACAAAAGCGTGATAAACAGTTATTTGTTTGCCATGCAGGTATTCGAGAGAGATCCAATACCACTGTGTCTAGGCTATCCGCTTGCTAATATTCGGGTGTTAAAAGTATACATGAAGGGATATGATGGGAGGGAAATCCCATCAGCAGTCTTTGAATGTTGTTTTAGTACCATAATATGTTGTCAACTTCTTATAACTGCACCAAGAAGAAGGATTTGACCACTCTCGAAGTCTTGATACACCATTATATATGGGCATTTCGAGCACTCTCGAAGTCCCAATACATGGATTTCTCATTATGTTCCTTGGAACCAATCACATTTTTGTCCATCCTCTTTCCATTACTCTTCTTTCAATAACTGATTGGTATGCAACGAGGAGGGGACATAGGGATATTATCTTTCTTCTCGAAGACAACATGCGTTGTTGCGGCCATCAACATTAGGCTTGTAGCAGTCGTCGAATGTTGTTTTAGTACCAGACCATGTCGTCATGTCTAGAAAGCACAATCGTTCTGCCTTTGACTTGCTGCAGACTTAAGAAGAAGAAGGAGAAGTAGAAGGCAGGACTGTGCTTTCTCTAAGACAACATGTTATTGTTGCAGTCGTCAACATTAGGCTTGTAGTAATCATCGAATGTTGTTTTAGTACCAGAAGGCTTCGGTCCTCGGGAAGGTGAGAAACTATGCGAGTGGTTGAATCAGCATCATAAATTACAGAGAATTCTATCTCAAAGTTTGTTGAATGACTCTCGGATGATGTAGTATCATACTTAACAAACAGTAAACTTGTTATCACCATCGAACATTTTTTGCACTATTCATCAACAAATAACTACATCTGGCCCAAAGAGCTTACTATTCTTTGCAAGAATATTCCGACTAGGTCCTCCATTCGACTACTTCAGAGATCATGTCGAACCATCGTGTCGATCACTATTAAATTTTAATTAGCATTATGGTGTGTTTGGGAAGGCATGCATGTGTTTCTTGTTTTTGAAATTATACATGGAATGTGTTGAATATTATTGTATAAATGATGACAAAACTATTCATTATTGACAGTCTGTAAATTTCCTTTCTTTCTCTGTTAATTGTTATTTGCAGTAAATTATGTCAGTTTATAAATTTCCTTCCTTTTTCTGTGAAAAAATCAATGTCTAAAATATTCAGTCATTGTTTGAATAACAAGTCAATTGGCTAAATCATAACATAAAAAAATTGTTTGTCCCGATTTCCTTTTTCGGACATGAAGGATCAGCCACCCCTTCTTTTCATAGTTAATTGTGAAAACATTTATCCAGCAATTTAGCTATATCGATAATGGAGAACACAATAAGGATCAAACAACCCTTGCAGTGTTAAACTATTATGAAAATAATATTGGGAATAAGAAGGGTCTGTCGACCCTTCAATTTTGAGGGAATTATAAAAATAGAACACCTTGGAAGTTATAACATATAAAAATAGTTTGTCCCAACTTTTGTTTTCCGACAAGAAGGATCGGCCGCCCATTCTTTTTGTAGTTAACTGTGAAAACCTTTATCCAACAATTCAGCTATATCCATAACGGAGAACACAAGAAGGAGCGACTGACCCTTCTTCTAGTGTCGAAATATTATGAAAAGAATATTTGTAACAAGAAGGGTCGACTAACCCTTCTTGGAGTTTCGAACTATTATAAATATAATATGGGGAATAAGAAGGGTATGCCGACCCTTCATTTAGGAGGGAATTGTAACAATAGAACACCTTGGAGAAAGAGCGGAGAAAGAGTGGCCTCTCTTTCTCTGAGAATATTTCCACTTTCCAACAAAGTCATTAAAGCAAAATGTCTATAAATTTTGTTGTTAACATATAAAAATGGTTTCTCCCGACTTTCGTTTTCCGACAAGAAGGATCGGCCACCCCTTCTTTTCGTAGTTAATTGTGAAAGCCTTTATCCAATAATTTGGCTATATCCATAATAGAGAACACAAGAAGGATCAACCGACACTTCTTGCAGTGTGAAAGTATTATGAAAAGAATATCGGGAATAAGAAGGGTCAGCGGACCCTTGATTTATGATGGAATTGTAACAATAGAACACCTTGGAGAAAGAGCGGGCTCTCTTTCTATGAGAATATTTCCACTTTCCAACAAAGTCTTTGAAGAAAAATGTCTATAAATTTTGTTCTTTAAATATAGATATCTAGTATCCCAGGGTGACACGTGGAACGATCATATTGTGACATGTGGCATATTTGATTTGACACATTTAGTATTAGAAATATAGTTTAATTATAATATTGAATCGTATAGAATATTTTCTGCTCTGAGCACCACTGAATCCATGCTACATTTTATTCTCTATTAAACACTATGTTTTAAATATGCTTGGGCGAACTGCAACAGGAAGTGAATAATTATAGTAACATTTGTGCTCTCGCACTATCACTGCCTCTCTAGCTGCTGATACACCCTATTATCTTGGTCATTCACGTTGACCTAGATACTTGCAATCGTTGAGACCTATGGATTGGAAATGTTGACACCTAAATCCTCCAAAAACAAATGTATCGAAGGAAAAGACCATGTTTTGATGTTCTTTGGCTATGTTTCATGTTCTAATTAGCCATCAAACCCAAATGGTTTCATGTGCCCAGCTTATGAGATATTGAAAAATATAAATACTTGGCAATTGAAAATCGAGATTTATGGTTTGAATAATATAAATACCTGGCAATTGAAATGTTCTGTTACATTTATGGTTTGAATAATATAAATACCTGGCAATTGAAATGTTCTGTTACATTTATGGTTTGAATAATATAAATACCTGGAAATTGAAATGTTTTGTTAGAGATTTAGATAAAAATATAAATACCTGGAAATTGAAATGTTCTGTTACAGATTTATTATTAAGACATAAAAATCAGTAGAAGCTATAATTCCTAGCAATTGAATTTACTTTTATATTTCAACTTTTATAGAGCTTGGGATATTAATACATTTCACGACTACGAGCTTGGGCTCACAAACACAGACTCTTCTACTACAAGATTTATTTTGGATTTACGAGTTTTTACATCCAAAATTGATGTAAAAACTCATCCAAGTTTGAGGAATAATGACTCATTATTTTTGCGGTTGTAGGGGATGAGTCTGCTTCTTCTATGTCTACAAGTTGAAGCTCGAATAAAATTTTAGTCTTTTATTACTCCTGCAAAGGAGATGATCTGATTCAAGGATAAGGAGAATCTAGATACCAGCGATACATGATATAGATACCAACGATACATGATATATAATAAACAAGCTATACATGATATATAGATACCAACTATACATGATACATGATGTATAGAATTATAGTCAAGAAATCAAGAAGTATTCTATTACTCAGGACCAAGTACAATACAATACAAATGATCTCTCAGTGCCAACCAAGTACAATACAATTCAATGTCTCAGTGTCGCCTCGAGCTGGATCAACATGGGTGTTCTTGCTGTCAACATGGGTGTCATTGCTGCCAACATGGGTATTTTTGCTATCAACATGGCTATTCATGCTGTCAGCATGGCCATCTTTGATGTCAACAAGGCCATTATTGCTTTCAACATGGCTCTTCTTCTTGCTCTCAATATGGCTCTTCTTGCTGTCAACATCGGTATTTTTGTTGTCAATTAGGCTATTCCGAGAGGACTGCTGGAAGCCTAACGTTGACAACAATGGTTGTTCATGTTGTTTCAGAGAAGTGTCCCATGAAACAATTACCGCAACCACAAATCAATATTGGTGGCAAGCAAAAGAATGCCAAATCGTGGTCGTGGGGCTTCGAGAGTGCTCGAAATGCCCATATATCATGGTGTGGTGAGGATTTGTTAGGGAAGATGAATAGAAATGCTCATATATCATGAAGAGAACTGGGGAGTGACCACAAGACTCAAGTATTTTTGATAAAACAATAAAGGAAACGGAACAAAGGCTGTAAATAAGAGTGCCATGACTTATGGAAGATTTAGTTTTACAGCGATATGGGGTATGGTTTAGCGTATATATAGTGAGTGGCTAGTGAATTTATTAATTGACTGGGATGGGAGGGATTGGGAATGGTAATTAGCACAGTATGGAGGGATGGTTATTTTCTATTTTTTCATTTGAAGGATAAGGAAATTTACTATATTATATAATATTGCTCATTCTTTTTATTTTATAATATTTTTTATCCACGCCATTGCAATAAAAGGTAAAGTATTTCTATTTAAAAAAAAAGAAGAAAGAATGTTTCTCTTTAAAAAATTAAAATGTTTCTATTTAAAAAAAACAAAAACAAAAAGTAAAATGTTTCTATTTAAAAAAAACAACAAGAAAAAGTAAAATGTTTCTATTTAAAAAAAAACAAAAATAAAGATTTTTTCTCTTTAAAATGTAGAATGTTTCTATTTAAAAAAAAAATGTTTCAATTGTAACTGAAAAATTGGGTGTTGGTGCATCCAGAAAGTTGGAGCTTGCAAATTAATTGTAAATATAATTTTGCAATATTAGAAAGAGTTGGTGGTTTTCCCAATTGGTCCTCCACGATAAAATTGTATCTTCCATTTTCTTTGTTTATTCAGTTTTTAATTGTGATAAAATTTAAGAATAGTGAAAACACTGATTCACCCTCTCACTATTTCTTGATATTCCAACAGAATGATGGAACTTCCCAATGCAAAGATTACATGTTTGGGGAATAATGATTAATTATTTTTGCGGTTGTAGGGGATGAGTCTACTGCTTCTATGTCTACAAGTCGAAGCTCCAATAAAAGTGTAGTATTTTATTACTCTTGCAAAGGAGATGATCTGATTCAAGGATAAGGAGAATCTAAAATGTTCAGAGACTTTGTTGGTGACAAGACATAAACATAAATTGTACTGAAGCATGATGGGATTATTCACGCGAGTGATACAATCCATCATTTATGATGAATATTATTCAGGAGCCTGTTGTAGGCCATTTAATGCACTGGCAATAGGCATGTTGGTCGTTGGATTTCCAAGGTGTCAATTGGAGTGATACATGTACAATTACTCCAACAAAATCTGTATTCGGATTGGAGCGATATGTGTACGATTACTCGATCAAAATTTGTACTGGCTACAGATGATATATATGACCACCATAATTCTGCCATATTGTGATAACTACCATTCCCCATTCGTCCCAGACTCCCATCCCATTCAACCCATCAACACAGTGGCCATTCACTATATATAGGCTAACCATGCCCCATATCACAACAAACTAATATGGGGACATTGGGAGATTAGCACTGTTGATGTTCCAATACATGGATTTGTCATTATCTTCCTAGGTATGCTTTCTTCTCTAATACAACATGCGCTGCTGTGGTCGTCAACACTTGCAGCAGTCGTCGAATGTTGTTTTAGTACCATACCATGCTGCCAATTCTTCTTACTCTTGTTTCAATTCATGAATAGTTTCTCTATTTTTATTGTGCATGATGATATGTGTTCTCATGCGCTACCATGGCTGCAATAAAACGATTATTTTTGCATTTGTTGGAAATGGTTTATTTTTACGGCAACGTGATAAACAGTTATTTGTTTGCTATGCAAGTATTTGAGAGAGATGCAATACCGCCATGTTTAGGCTATCTTCGAATGTCTCTGCCTCCATATCATGCTATCAGCTTCTTCTAACTGCGCCAAGTAGAAGGTGAGAAACTGTCCTAGTAAAGTGGACACAACTCACCAAAGTTCAGCTAATCAACTGAATTCCATGCATCATTGCTTACCTTTGTTCATTGGAAAAGAAACATATCACTTCACTTCAATGAAACGGTCCTTGGGAAGGTGAGAACTGTGCGAGTGGTTGAATCGAAATCTTAAATTATAGAGCATTCTATATGAAAGTTTTTTGAGTGACTCTCGGATGATGTAGTATCAGACTTAATAGACAGTAAACTTGTTATCACCATCGCACATTTTTTGCACTATTCATCAACAAATAACTACATTTGGCCCAAAGATCTTACCAGTATTTGCAAGAATATTCCCTTTGTAGCTGAAGGTGGGAAAATCATCACGGTAGGAAGCTTTCTAAGTTTCTCCAGCCTGCATCCATGAGTAACTAGGCCAATTTAGTGGGATGGAAATTGGAATCCTTGGATTACTATGGGATTTTCAACACTTTTTAAAGGTTACCTTATACTACCACCTTGTGCAAGAGGTATGATGTATTTAGTGAATGATTTGGTTTCATTTTTTTAAAGACACTTGCAACAGTCCTCGAATGTTGTTTTAGTACAGTCCTTCATGTCTGGAAAGAACAGTCCTTCTACCTTCGACTTTCCACAATAAGAAGAAGCAACATCAAGTAGAAGGCAGGACTGTACTTTACAGACATGACGACCCATTTCCAGCCAAGGGAGTTTCTGGTACCAAATTTCAGGATGAAGAAAGGTATTGTTTGTGGGGGAGATGTTGGAGGATCTTAGGTCGGCCGCTCGAATAGGTACTTCATTCGACCACTTCAGAGAACATGTTGAACCGTGGTGTCGATCACTGTTAAATTTTAATTAGCATTATGGTGTGTCTAGGAAGGCATGCATGTGTTGCTTGTTT
Source organism: Larix kaempferi (assembly GCA_027924585.1). Classification (NCBI taxonomy): domain Eukaryota; kingdom Viridiplantae; phylum Streptophyta; class Pinopsida; order Pinales; family Pinaceae; genus Larix; species Larix kaempferi. The sequence goes on along the minus strand of BSBM01000307.1, from coordinate 6,570,667 downwards.
TTGAAATTATACATGGAATATGTTGAATATAATTGTATCACTGATGGCATAACTATTCATTAATGAAAGTCTGTAAATTTCCTTCCTTTCTTTGTTAATTGTTATTTCCAATAAATCTTTTCCATTGTGTTATTCTTCATGCTTGGATGAAAGTAATATTAAATCAGAATTCATATATTTATGTTCTGGTTTACCGCATCTAAGTATTCACCAATTTTTTGCTAAAATTGATATTGGATTCACATATGACCAATGCCCAACATTAATGGACAGTTTTCTTTTATTCATTATCAAACTGCAAATTAAGACGTTGACTGTAAGAAGATAACTACCCAAAATATATAAATAGTTTGTCCCGACTTCCTTTTTTCGACAAGAAGGATCGGCCGCCCATTCTTTTCGTAGTTATCTATGAAAACCTTTATCCAACAATTTAGGTATATCCATAATGGCGAACACAAGAAGGATCAACCGACCCTTCTTGCAGTGTCGAAATATTATGAAAAGAATATTGGTAATAAGAAGGGTCGATCGACCCTTCTTGGAGTGTCGAACTATTAAAAAATAATATGGGGGATAAGAAGGGTCGACCGATCCTTCAATTACAAGGGAATTGTAAAAATAGAACACTTTGTAAGTTATATCATATAAAAATGGTTTGTCCCTACTTCCATTTTACGACAAGAAGGATCGGCCGCCCATTCTTTTCCTAGTTAATTGTCAAAACCTTTATCCATGAATTTAGATATAGCCATAATGGATAATACAAGAAGGACTGACTGACCCTTCTTGCAATGTGGAACTATTATGAAAATAATATTGGGAATAAGAAGGGTCTGCCGACCCTTCATTTAGGAGGGAATTGTAAGAATAGAACACCTTGGAGAAAGAGCGGTTTCTCTTTCTCTAAGCATATTTCCACTTTCCAGCAAAGTCTTTAAAGCAAAACGTCTATAAATTTTGTTGTTAAAATGTTGATATCTAGTATCCTATGGTGACACATGGAAGGATCATATTGTGACATGTGGCATATTTGATTTGGCGCATTGAGTATAGGAAGGTTACTATTTTTTATTTGATTTGGCACATTGAGTATAGCGAGGTTACTAATGCAGGGCTAACCACAACACAATCAAGAAATGAAAATTCACTCATAGTAGTTTTAAGGATTATGAACATGCAAGATTACCCTATAGCTGGAATGCTAATTGAAAAATTAACATGAATTTATTAATTTATGTTACTCATTTGTAGAAATAGATAAATGTTCTAATTAAATAAATTCACTTAAAACATAGAAGACACACAGATCATGAGTAAATAAAAATCAAAATTGTAGATCAATGTATGGATTATAGATTGAAAAAATTAAACAGTGTTCATAAATAATATGATGTGAAAATCAACATTCATAAAATAAATTTGATCAATTAACAAAAGAGGAACGAAGAGAAGGACTAACTATATTACTTCAAAGTAGCAAAAAATTACAATCTCTGCATCAATCAGAGTGTCTCTAGTCTTCTTTCGTTGATTTTCTCCCCCTACCCCATGATACCTCTACCCTTTAAATAATAATTACAAAAATAGTTACACAAGATAGACTTCCCATAAAACAGGGATTACAAATCGAAGCTAAAAGGCATCCTCAGGAGCGACTAATACAGACCCTTTTTGTAGCTATGGTTTTCACCCTAGCTTGTGCAAATGGGCACCTACTAAGGAGAAGGGACTCCTTAGTAGTAGTTCAATAAAACAGTAAAATATGACAGTAAATAAAAACAGTAAACTATTCTAGCATGTGCATAAAAAGACAACGAAAAGATAATGAAAATTTGCTTTGTATTAATTTTACCTTAGATATTGAGGTTGGTGGAGCCTTCGCAGTAGTCCAGGGGCTGCTCTCGTGCTCCAGTGCTGTTCCTTCTCCTTCTTCCAAGGTGTTTTGGATATGGGCCAAAGGGGTTCTCAAGTGGGAAATTAGCTCCAAGTGGAGAGCTAGGGTTTCAAGAGAATTTTTGGCAGCATAAGGATGGGAGAAATTTTGGATGTGAAATGGGGAGCCTCGGTCACCTATTTATAGGTTTTTAGTGGTGGAGTGTTGACCAATGGTTTTGGGCACCATATGGTTTAGGTCAATTGTATAGGGTTTTTGCTTCCTTTTTTCCCTCTTTTTCCTCTTTTTTGTATTTTTAATTCCCTTTTATTTTATTTTTGGGAATTTAGGGCCCTTTTAGAGGGGTTTTGCTATTTTTGAAGGAATTTAAATTATTTTGGGGAAAAAAGGTGGTTTTTTGGCCTTTTGGAGGCTTTTTAATGGTTTTTTAAGGTTTTGGAGGCAAATATGGTAGGAAATATGGACGAATGAGTCATGTAATGAGGGAGATGAGGTAGTGAGCACTTTTTGGGTGTTAACAGATTGCCCCCTGATGTGTGAGGGAAGGATTTCATCGTATGGACGATAGACATCATAGGTCTTTTATGGTTTTCCTAGGATGTGGAGAGGAGAAGAAACGAACTAGAGCCCGGAAAAACGGGCCCGAACGAACTGCGAAAACTGAAAATACATGACCTCAATAATGAATGAGAGATAATCTCAATATATGGACGAGGCAGACATTCCCATGCTCGTATCAAGATCTATAACAATAACAATGAGGTCCAAAAAATGGAGACCTGAAAGATACATAGAGAACCACTATGTACATCATAAGGGTCCATAGGGGACACAAATCTGGGATATACTGTCGGGCTGACCATATTTGAGATGAAGAACCGATACACTAGAATATCAATAGTGGTGCTGAGTGTGGTACCAGAGGAACTGATGAGCTACTGGATTAAAGTAATGGGGAGTCATACCCTCAATGGTACACTGAAATGGGTACTCAAGGAAGCATATAACTAGATGGCTTCCGAATACAATCACCAACGCAACCCGGACATCCATGGGAACATATAACTGGGTGTTCCGAAGTGACTCACCAATGTGCTAGAGTCAGGGGAAATCCGAGGTCTTCGACCAATAACTGAAGGGATATATATCTTGCACGATTCTCAACAATGCGATCAAGGTGTTTAAGTCGAGCATGTGAGAAACAACCATTCGGAGAGGCACTGATGACTCCTCTCAAAATGGTCTATAGGCACTCACCATATATGGTGATGAGTATAAGGCGCAGGGACCTCTGGGTCTATCCTCTAGAATAGATGGGCTATCGTCGACAGAGGGAGACCTGCAACTAGAAAGGCAATGATGTTTCCTTGATAGGAGCACAAGGTGGAGAACCGAAGTGTGAGAGTACTGATGGTAGGACTAACATACTATGGGGGTGGGGAATAAAACGGCAAGTACAGTGGGGGGACTCAAACATTCTTTATTCAGAGTATGATAGCAGGGGTGATTGGGGAGCATATGAAACTGACCGGTGGGAAGGGGATCATAGATTTAATGGATCAGGGAGGGTGACTAGGAGGAGTGATACTCAAGTTGGTGTAAGATGGCAGGAGACTGCAGAATACTCTAAACAAAGGCATCCTGATTGGGGGTGCTGCCGAGAGGATTGATCATAGTTTCGAGGGGCACTGGTGGGGACTTCTTCATGGTTTAGGGAGCTGGAAGAAGTGTGCTCAAAATGGTACTATCGTGTGGATTTATACGAGCCCAGGATAGTTCATGCTCGTGATTGCTTTCAATTTTAAGGAGTCTAAAAGCGATAAGAAGACTCTGAAATAATGGAATGGTATCGTCGTGTGGATTTGTATGAGCCTAGGATGGTGCATGCTCGTGGTTGATTTCAATTTTAGAGAGTCTGAAAGCAATAAGAAGACTCTAGGGGGGTTCTTTTTCGTGTGTTAGTCTCCAAGGCCCAAAAAAGCATAAAAGGAGGAAATGAAGAACTCTTCTAGCCGGTGTGACTAGAGTATTCCTTTTTCATAATTAGTCTACCAGGTCTAGAAGAGGGTTAAACTTATACCAGATAGACGCTCTTTCAAGTACTTTAACAAGCATGAAAGGAAGCAAGATTGCTCGCGATCTTTTCATCTTTGTAGGAGTCAGAAAAGAGCTTAACAAAAACTCCCTAAGTGCCTTTTTCGTAAAGGACTTGTCCATCCCGAAAAAGGGATAAAATTATACCGAACAAAAGGAATGGCCAAGCAAGGAGAGAGTGTTCAATCAAGGGACATCAATGAGAACAAAGAATGAGGGTGGGGGGGAACACTAGTGGGCCTCCTTGCAGGATGATGAATGGTGTCAAAATAATGAAATAATTGCAGTATGAATGGAGTGAATGGCTCATGTAAAAATGTGTAACAATTAAGTGGCGGTCGATGTGGCACGCAAACTAAGGCAGCAAGGTGTCGGGATACAATGTTGGAACTGTTTTTGGTGAGAGCGAGAAATGATCTGAAGCATTATCGCGAGCTCAAAAAACTGAATCGATTGATATAAAAATTGTCAAAAACGGATAACGGTCTATGTGGCACGAAAACCGAGATGACGAGGGGTTGGTAAAAAATGCCCAAAAAAATTGGGGGTGAGAGCGAGAAATGATCTCAAGAATCTTCACGGGCTCGAAAAATTGAATCTGATGGTATAAGGAATGCTAAAAACTAACAATGACCGATTTGACATGCAAATCGAGATGGCGAGGTGCATGGAAAAAGTTGGAAAACAAAAAGAAATCAAACTGTACAATACGGACCAACGGGTCCGCCGGATTGTTAAGGATAAAAGTATTTAAGATACAACCCATTACGGGGGTTGCGCAAGGGGTGGCCTTCTGAGTCAGTTAGAATATATTCCCCATGTCCAAGGCAGGATGAACTATGTATGTGAGTATGAAGTAGACGTAAGAAACCATGAACTGTGGTGGCATAATCAAGAACGAAGCGGCGGAGGAAATTAGATTTCCCCTGTAAGATCTGTAGCTGCCAGAGCATGCATGGTGCGGGAAGGTCTAATATGGCTTGAGCTTTGAGGGGGTCTACAGTGATTCCTTTATGGGAAATAATGAAACCTAACAACCAGCCTGCTGGAACGCAAAAGATGCACTTGAGTGCGTTCAAGAAGATCTGATACTTGCGACAATGCAGAAAAACTTGCCGGAGGTCATTGAGGTGGTCGGATCGTTTCTTTGAACGTGCTGTGAGATCTTCAAGACAAACTAATAGGATATGGACCAAGTCGTAAAAACAATTGGTCATGGCCCACTAGAAGGTGGTGCCATCATTTTTAAGGCCAAAAGGCATGACACGATAGGCAAAGGTTCCCCATGGGGTGGTGAATGTAGTCTTCTATTGATCTTCCTTGCGGATCTGAATCTGGTTGTATCCAGAGAAACCATCCATGAAGGATATGACTTCATGCCCCACACATGCATTGATGATTTGGTCAATAAATGGCATGGGGAACTTGTCTTTGGGACATGCTCAATTTAAATCACGCAAGTCAGTACATACTCGGATGGTGCCTTATTTCTTGTTATTAGGGACGGGGTTAGAAACCCAAGTGGTATATGCAATAGGATAAATGAATCCTGTTGTTCAAAGTTTCTCAATCTTTGCTTTAATGGCAGGGACCTTTGATTGATGAATGGGGCGCTGTTTCTGGCAAATAGGGGGGTACATCTGGCCACGTGTCAATGTGGTGCTCTATGATAGTGGGGTCAAGACCAAGAATTTCGGTATAAGACCAAGAAAAGACGTCGCAGAAATCTTGGAAAAGTCTTTTTTACTCTTCGATCTCATATTCAGTACAGGAGGCACCTAATGTAATGAGTTCAGGAGCACCAGCTGGGGTAGAGATATCAATGTGGATTGTGGGTGAGATATTGGCCATGTTACCTTCCTCGAAGGCATCGGGGGTGGGAATGGGATCTTTAAACCAGTCGACTTTGGTGGGGAGGAAATCTTTGGACTCAACCGAAAATTGGGTGGTTGTGGTGGGGGAGGACTCTTTCGGCGGGAAATAGGAGTGATGATGCATATCCTCCCAGGGGTAATCAGGTGCAGTGAGAGCCTCGAGAATCTCCTCATCATTGTGGAAACTTGGGGTCGTCAAATCGGTTGATGAGTGGGTGCTAGTAGAAGAGATCATATAAATGGTATTAATCTTTCCGGTTCGTGGGGATGTTAGGGTGTGGATCTCTTCAATGGTGGGGGGAGCCGTATTGAGGTCCAAGTTATTCATCTCGTAGAGAGATGCTCTATAATTTGGGATATTTGGACAGTGATGTGAGTAATGGCCATAAATACCACATATGGCACAAGGGTGGTTGGTGCACAGTGATTTATCACGAGGCCTAGGGGTAGGGTCAAGTTGGACAACCGAGATGTTGGGATCATCGTCAAGCATTTGCATGTGCTCTTGTAATGCGGGTAATTGTTCACATTGATGGGTAGCATGGCCCAACTCATCACAGAAAGAGAATTTGGCAGGAGCGTGAAACGTGGGGGGGTTTTTAACTGTTTTGGGTGGGGGTAAAGCAGTGTATCGTTGTGGGCCTCTACCCCCAGTGTGATTGATAAGAGGGGATGAATTGGTGGATGAGGAAGGAGTAGTGACACCGGGAGGTGGTTGACTAGTAGTGGTGATGGGTTGCACCAGTTGTAGGATGACATTTGGTGTCGAAGGGGAAATGGGAGGTGTGATGTACCATACAGGTAATCCTAAAGTTAAACCGAGGAGGCTGAGAGTAGCCATAACTGGGGCGCTTACTACTCCCGAAGGGGGGAATAGGAAGGGGATTGTATGGATGGGTGTAACACCAACATGACTAGGTACCAATGGTCATTGGGGTAACAAGGGTGGTTGATGGTTGGGTGTTGGTGTATTGTGGGTAGGGTACATAAGTCAGATATTTTAGTCGCTGGTGACGGGGGTGGAATGGACTGGAATGTTGAGGTCATCGGTGTATCTGAGTAAACTCCGGGTCCCACTGAGGAAACCAATAAGGTAGATGCACCAAAAATGGGTTTTTCAACCATGGGGAGAACGTTTTCGGGTGCAGCGGGGGCATTGGGATCATAATAGGTGAGTTGATCAACCTTGACCATGTGTCCATCATGGGGGAACATCATGGTACAAAAAATGGATGAGGCAACCGCTCGCATGGCGTACATGTAATGCGGCCAAGTAAGAGGTTATAATCAAGTTGGGAATTGATGACCTCTATGTCAATAAGCACTGTTTTACCAGCCAACTGGACAGGGATGTTAGCTAAGAGACCTTGGGGTTGAGCCGAACGGCTGCCATAGTGTCGCAACGTAGTGGTGGACTACTACAGGGTAGGGGATCCCAACTTCTGCCAAACGAATGTGGACATAACGCATGTAGAGGCACCCTCATCGATGATGCACCGATGGATGACAAGATTCCAAACGGATATAGAAACTTGGAATGCTAATGTGGAAGGCATGCGTGGTTCGGATTGGTCCAAATCGAATGCCATCATTCATGAATTAGTTGGGTCAATAGCACCAATGGCTGAAAGAAAAGTCTTGCACTGTGAAGGACAATTTTTTATGACCTCTAACGTAGACATGGCTACGGGGGACTGAGCTAAATCATCTACGATGTTGTAACTAGACACAGCGCAAGCATTGGGGTTATTGTTGATGCAGCAAAGTGGGAAGCGAGGGGCTTTGGAGGTGCCATCTAGTGGAGCTGGAAGTATGCATAACGATTGATCGGTGGGAAGAGCATTGGTATTTTCATCGGCGGGAGGTGCTTCAGGGGTGGAGCCATATTGATTCTGACGGGTTTGAAGTTTGCCATCGGTGGATGACATCATTAACAAGTGATGGGTACCTGAGTCTATCATGGGTTGATCAGGAGCGACATAAGTGATTTGCTGTTGTGGTGGCATGTTTCCTTGAGGGGGAGCCAACGATTGAGTGTTCACCACACCTTGGGTTGGTAAATGGTTTTGTAATACCAAGGGTTGAGTCTGAGGTGGTGGGGGGTTAGGTGGCGCCTGAGGAGCCACATGCCCTTGGCGGTGGGCATCATCAGTCCAAAGTTGTCGAGCCCACTCCAAATGTGGGCAAGCATGTGTGTAATGGCCATAGACCCCGCAAATAGAACAAGGATGGTTTGTTCGCAAATTAGAATTTTTGGCTTGCTTGGGCAGCCTGTGAGGGTTTTGGTTGGTAGGTGTCGTGTCATTATTGTTTGGGGGATTAGGAGGTTGGCCGCCTTGGTCTAGAGGGGGGTTGTTCCCGCGGTTACGTCCTTTGCCGTGGTTTTACTGGCCTTGTTGGCGTTGGTTATTTTGGTTGGGCATACACTTGCCCTTGGGCAGCAGGTGGGTGCTGGGGTTGTGCAGGTGCAGGAGCAGGCTGCGATGGGTAATAAGTGGGTGGAGGCGGTGCAGGTGTTGAACCTTGTTGGGGTTGCTAATACGTCTGTGTAACGGGTTATGGGTTTGCCACAGGTGCTGCCTGCGAAGGATAATAAGCAAGGGGGGCTTGGGAGAACATAGGAGCTTGCGTGGCCTGTGGGTGGCAATATGGCTGAGGTGCGATTGGCAGGGGCATAAGCGGGGGATGCATGGCCAAAGCACTGAGGTAAACATGAGGTTCCATGGGAATGGTGGTGATGTTCCATGGGAGCATACAAATTTGTTGCACCAGAGTGGGAGGTAGCCCGCAAAAGGTCTGGGCCATGGCTAGTGCGTGCTATGGAAAAGGGATGGTTATGCGAGGCAATACGGTCGATGATGCCATCTGCAACATGGAATGCCCCCGGTGCATCGTTTTGGGAGGAATCGCTGCGGGGGGCGTCAGGTATGATGGTATAGAGGTAACTAGACTGGGCATAAATAAGGTCAAATTGTTGGGCTTTAAGGATGGCCTCTTCCTCGGACTGGGGTCACTCAGATGCCAAATCCTTAGCAATGATAGGAAGGAGATATTTTAGAAACCAATCTAAGAAGATACGGTCATCTAACTTGATTTTGCACAGGCTTCGGTGTCGACGCCACTCATGAATATGGTTAGTGATGTGGGTAGTCGTATTCTGTCTGCAAGACAGTAGGATCTCAACTCCTGCATCATCGCGGACAGGTAACTGAAACAAATATAGGAAGGTCGAGGCAAGGGAAGTAAAGGTGGCATCGATCCCATGTGGCTGCTCGATGTACCATTTGGCTGCAGAGCCAGTGAGGGTGTGTTGCAACAGATAGAGTCAGACAGAGTCGTCCACTATGGAGTTGGAGGAACACCATAGATGGAAGGACATAATATGGTTCTGGGGGTCTTCACCTACCTTGCCCTCAAACTTAGGGATGTCTGATGGGAGCTTGGTGGGCATGTGAGGCCACGCAGGGTCATGTCTGATGGGATTGTTGGTTAGTCTAGCCAGGTCAGGAAGGTTGAGACTAGCCATGAATGACAAACTAGTAGAAGGATGTGACATGTTTGTGGGGGCAGCCATGGTGGGACTGCTACCCCCAAGTGTGAGGGTTGGATTCAGGTTGTGGGTATTTCCCCCAGGTGGAGGAAAGGAGGTGGTATGGGAAGGTCCTGCGCCACCAAGTGTAGTGTGACGCACTAGTGGGGTTGGGTTGGGTATCATAGCCACTGGAATTGGCACAGTGACCGGAATAGTGGGAGTGGGACCCATCGAGGGCATACCCAAAGCAGGTGTGGTAGCGGGGGTGGTGGTGGACGCTCCACTGATGGTCCCTACAAAGAAAGGGTTGGAATTCATGCCAGCCATGGGGCTGGTTGGTGCAATATAAGTGGGGTGTTCTAACTCTGCCTTAGAATCAGATGTGAAATAAGGGGCATCTGGATCAGGGGACGGAGCTCTATGGCATCGACGAATGGAGTCGAGTGATGAAGCTCTAGTTCTATGAAGAGTGGTGTCAAGTGATGAAGCTCTACATCTATGATGGGTGATGTCAAGTGAACTGTGCTGCGGGGGCTCGCCCTGGAGGCACCGAGAATGTCTCGGGGACTCAATGTTGACAGATGGTGTCAAGTATCTGGGGGTTGTGTCGAGTGAAAAATAGCTCAAAAACCCTAATGCAGCCGAGTGTGCAGAAGGAGAGCGCAAAAAATACGGCACTCAGGTGAACAACCAGCTCAAAACACTCACTGTAATAGTTGTGCTACAATAAGCGGAGTGTCAACAACAATGGTCAGAATACCAACAAGTAGCAGGTTTCCTAAAAAATAAAAATAGTGGACTCGCTAGACCAAAGGGAGGTAAGGGAGCATGCAAACACCTAGCTAAATAGTATTATGACTCAACCAGACATATCCTCTCCAAGGTGATGAAATCCAAGTCAGACAATATGGATAGTAGAGCCAAGTGGTTAAAGATATCCCCCTACCGGGAGGGACACCGGGTAAGACAATCCTAGAAGAAAGGAAACTAAGATACCTCATTCATGACACGTCCAGAAAAGGTGAATCTGCAGCTCCGATCTTATCACCATGTGGGCCTAAAGAGAACACCACACGTAGACCAATGAGTAGGTAGCCTTCGGTTACTGAATGGATTGCGGTATTCCACTCAGGCCTCTGGAACCAGTCTGGCTACTTCAACCCTCCTAAGGGAGAGGCCCTCTGATAAACTGGTTATGACCGTGCCAAAAAATACTAGGGGATTTTGGTTCCCTAATTGAAAACAACTATGTCTCAAGTGTAAGTGACCGAGGGGTGTTATTTGGATGCCGATCCCCCCTATCCTACCTAACTATAATATTCTTATGTGTTCCCCAAGTGGGGTTAGCATGTTGGTTGTGTTAAGCAGTATTTTAGGGCTCACTTGAATTAGGTGACAGAGTGTGTGCGTGTGAGGTAATGAACCCAATCAAAAGTGCCACGGGGTGGGAAACTTCCTAACTAGTAATAACAATGCAGAAATTAAACTTGTAATGCAAAATTTTCTTTTTTCAATTGAAATGCTTAAACTTAAAAAACTCTGTAAATGGAACAAAAAGAAAACTGGAGAAAGAGGCTATAGGGAAGTATGGTTGTAGATAGAACAGGTGGCTATGCAGGTGCAAAAAATATTGTAGCAAAGGGCTGGGTTCAAAATAGGGTAAAAAGTGCAGAAAATAGATCACAGGTCTGTGACAAAACTGCGCAGGCGGATCGTGGGAAACAGGATGAAAGACGTGGGGCTATCGTAGGAAATAGTCTGAAAGCCATGGGGAGATTGCAGGAAAGAGGTTTAAAGCCACGGGGAGATTGCAGGAAATAGGCTGGAATCCACGGGGAGATCGCGGGAAACAAGCTGGAAGCCACAGGGAGATCATAGGAAACAGGCTGAAAGCCGCAGGGAGATCACAAGAAATAGGCTGAAAGCCATGGGGAGATCGCAGGAACCAGGTTGAAAGTCCCATTCAGATCATAAGAGACAGACTGAAATCCACAGGGAGATCGTGGGAAATGGGCTGAAAGCCGCAAGGAGATTGCAGGAAACAGGTTGAAATCCACGGGGAGATTACAGGAACCAGGCTGAAAGCTGCGATCGGATCGTAGGAGACAGACTGAAAGCCACAGGGTGATCGCGGGAAATAGACTGAAAGCCACGGTCGGATCACAGGAAGTAGACTGAAAACCACGGTCGGATCGCAGCTGTGGGGAAAAATATGCGATTTACGGCAGCAAACCCAACTTCCAAAAGGGACAGCTGAAAGGGGAAAACAGAAAAATATTGCAGAAAAGTAAAAACTTCTAAAAATTATAACCAGAAATTCAAAGGAACACTAGCGGAGTCACCAAAAACTATAACTAGGGTTTTCACCTTAGCTTGTGCAAATGGGCACCTACTAAGGAGAAGGGACTCCTTAGTAGCAATTCAATAAAATAGTAAAATATGACAGTAAATAAAAACAATAAACTATTCTAGCATGTGCATAAAAAGACAACGAAAAGATAATGAAAATTTACTTTGTATTAATTTTACCTCATATGTTGAGGTTGGTGGAGCCTTTACATTAGTTCAGGGGATGCTCCAATGCTCCATTGTTGTTCCTTCTCCTTCTTCCAAGGTGTTTTGGATATGGGCCAAAGGGGTTCTCAAGTGGGAAATTAGCTCCAAGTGGAGAGCTAGGGTTTCAAGAGAATTTTTAGCAGCATAAGGATGGGAGAAATTGTGGATGTGAAATGGAGAGCCTCCATCACCTATTTTTAGGTTTTTAGTGGTGAAGTGTTGACCCATGGTTTTGGGCACCATATGGTTTAGTTCAATTGTATAGGGTTTTTGCTTCCTTTTTTCCCTCTTTTTCCTCTTTTTTGTATTTTTTATTTCCTTTTATTTGATTTTTGGGAATTTAGGGCCCTTTTAGAGGGTTTTTGCTATTTTTGGAGGAATTTGAATTATTTTGGGGAAAACATGTGGTTTTTTGTCGTTTTGGAGGCTTTTTAATGGTTTTTTAAGGGTTTGGGGGAAAATATGGTAGGAAATATGGATGAATGAGTCATGTAATGAGGTATATGAGGTAGTGAGAACTGTTTGGGTGTTAACACTTTTAACAAAATTCCCAAAAGATTTTCATCTCATGGTTTCCGTGAAGTATCCCGTAGCAAACTATGGAAGATACCGACAATCCACTACCTATTTGTGACGAAAGTTGAAAGATGCTTCTTAGAAGATTCATGATGATTAACAATGTCCTCAAAAATCAAAAAATCAGCCACTTGTCCTTCTTTCAGGGGAATTGGTGGAGTCACAGACACTTGATTAATTATAATATCCCGGATGAGTGTATCATCTCGATCAACATGTTTCTCAGTGATCTTCCTTCTCTTACTCCGAGGGAGTCGTATATACATGGATTGAATATCAAGGTATTATTTTTCACTACTAGTGCTGTCATCCAAAACATCGGCTTTAAAAGGTGGAGACAGAGGTTCATGATATTGAAGAGTCTAAAGTTCTTTCTCGCCACAAAATCTCATTGAAGATTTGTGACTTTTTTCCATCTTGTTTAAAAGAAATCTTTAGAAATTGAATAAGACGACCTTTTTGTGAGTATTTTGATCACAGAAGATCGAGGAGCTATGGAGAACCTCACAAAATCGAATTAATTTGCAATTACAGTGGAAAAATTTGAAAAAAAAGATAAATTTACACACAATGTATGCTCAAATCTTTGATTAACTGACTGTCTAACATGTGAAAATGTTAGTAACAGGTTTTTATTACATCCATGAGAAAATCGAGAGCATTAGGTGGCTCAAGCTTAGTGTACAAGTCATCAATGCCAAATTGGCCTCAATCCCCCCTAGGTGGGTCCAACTCAATCCCAATCACCCCAAACAACTACGAATTCTGGTGTGGAGGTGGCTGAAGCATGCTGAGTCATTAATTAGCTCAAGGCAGGCGTGGGTGAGCAAATAGAGGAGGTTTGGGGGCCCAAGGGAGCATTAAATGCTCCAAATCTAGCCAAAAGTGGGCAAAAATCCACCCTAGCGCCCTTGGTCAACTAAATTCCCCAAAACAAGGAGAGAGGGCGCACCAGCAATAAATGAGGGCGCACTTGTGGACAAAACTGGAGGCTGGGTGAACTGGTTTGCTCAGAAGTGGGTGTGAACACTCTCAAAGTGGGTTTTTGACCAACTATAGTCACTTAATCCAAAACATGGTTTAATTAAGCACATGGATAATTAAAATTTATGGATTATGGTACTAAGTGTGGTTACTGTTCTAACACCCCCCCTTAACCATAACTTTGTACATCTCATGAAATATAAGTGGGAGGCCTTGGCAACAAAGGCTCAAGTCACCTCAATACAAACAGAAATTTTATTTGTCCATATGAACCGAGGAAAAGAAGTAAAACCTCATGGGATAAAAACTTCCCTCAAAAATGGACATGGGGCTGAACCTGCAATTAAATTGCAGCAATCACCATCCATCACTCACTCCAAGCAAAGATCTCAAGTAAGTGAAGGTCTTCTCTGTAAAGCACTTGGTGAAAATATCAGCAGTTTGCTCGGTGGATGGGCAATACTGCAGTGAAATCACCCTGTCATGCACCAAGCCCCGAATGTAATGCATGTGGATCTCAATGTGCTTTGTTCTTTGCCTCTGTACTGGATCAGTAGATATCTTGATGGCACTTTGATTATCCACCCAAATATTGGTTGGAGAATCAATAGCAACACCAAACTCCCGAAGAATGCCTTGCAACCAAACACACTGTGTGGCTGCGTTCACTGCTGCCCTGTACTCGGCCTCTGCTGATGAAAGAGAAATTGTATGCTGTTTCTTACTTGACCAGCAAATAGGACCTTCAGCAAACATAAACACAAAACCTGAAGTGGACTTTCTATCGATGGGATCTCCCGCCCAATCGGAATCAGAAAATCCAGCTAGTTGAAGTGAAGAACCAGCTGCATAGTGTACCCCGAAGCTCTTAGTTCCTTGGACATAATGAAGGATTCTTTTGGCTGCCTTCCAATGGATCTCATGTGGCTGCTGCATATACCTTGCTATAGCACTTACAGCATAAGACAAATCAGGTCTTGTATGTGTAAGGTACAGCAAACTTCCAACTAGCTGCCTATAGAGTGTGCAATCCACCACCGGAGAGTCTTCAAATTCACCTAGTTTTATGCCTGAAAGGAATGGGCACTTGGCTGCCTTACATTCAGCCATTTTGAACTTGAATAACAGGTCTGAAGCATACTTAGATTGACTCAGCAAAATACCTCTCTCAGATTGCTCAATTTCCAAACCCAAAAATTGCCTTAGCAATCCTAGGTCGCTCATGGCAAATTCACTGTGCAAAGAAGCTTTAATTGAGCCAATTTGTTTGGTGCAGCTCCCTGTAATTAAGAGATCATCAACATACAGTATAATGACCTGCAAATTACCATCACAATGCTGCAAATAAACATTTGGATCAGACTTGCATCGACAGAAACCAATTGAGAGCAAAAAAGCATCCATTTTGGCATACCAAGCCCTGGGGGCTTGCTTGAGTCCATAGAGTGACTTCTTCAACCTGCATACAAGTGTGGGATCCTCTTGGAATCCTTCAGGCTGCTGCATATATATCTCTTCCTGTAGCTCACCATGCAAGAATGCACTTTTGACATCCATGTGGTGAACTTCCCAACCTTTACTAGCTGCCATGGCTAGAGCTAGTCTAATTGAGTCCATCTTTGCAACCGGTGCAAAGGTCTCTGTATAATCCACACCATGGATTTGTGAGTAGCCCTTAGCCACTAACCTAGCCTTATAATTCAGATCAGAACCATCAGCAACAGGTTTGGTTCGAAAAATCCACTTACATTGCACTAGTTTCCTCTTGGGAGGAAGAGGCACCAAATCCCATGTTTTGTTCTCTTGGAGAGATTGGAATTCTTCTTGCATTGCTGCCCTCCACCTTGGATCATGATGAGCTTCCTGATATGATGTTGGATCATATCCAATCATCATATAACAGTGATCAGCAAGCTCACTCTCATTTGCAAAGGAAGCATTGATTGTTTGGGATCTAGTCTTCCTAGGCTCTTGGGGATTGCCTGCCAATTCACCTGCATCTTGTATGATTTTTTCATCCCACTTGGGCCTTGATGGTGACTCATGTACAGCAATGTCATCTTCAGCAATATCAGAAAAATCATAGGTAGAATCATCACTAATCTCATTAAGGTGTGGAGGAGAGGAGCTTTCCCCCGGTGCAAGCTCAAAATCTGGAATTGGTTCTTCTTCGAATTGCACACTTCTCTCAATGAAAGTTTTAAGTGTGGATGTGTCAAAGAGCTTGTAGCCCTTTGTGTCCTCACCATATCCAACCATGATACATTCCCTACTCTGTGGCTCCAAAGCCTTCCTCTTTTCTGATGGAATTCGAGCCCATGCTCTAGACCCAAAAATCCTGAAATTTGACACATTTGGTTTTTGGCCAAACCATGCCTCATAGGGGGTTTTTCCTTTGACTGATTTGTGAAAGGCTCTGTTCTGAATATGAGCAGCACAATTGATGGCTTCAGCCCATAGCTTAGGGCTTAGATCCCTAGCTTCAATCATGCAAGTAGCCATCTCCTTGAGAGATCTATTTTTCCTCTCTGCCACACCATTTTGCTGAGGTGTGTAGGGGATTGAATGTTGCATTTGGATGCCACATTCCTCACAAAGGTGCTGAATGTTGTTATTCACATATTCCTTTCCATTATCAGTCCTAAGGATCTTTATCTTATGACCACTATGGTTCTCCACTAGGGCTTTCCAAATCTTCAGTTTCTCAAACACTTCTGACTTCAATTTAAGGAAGTAAACCCAGCAGAATCGAGAGTAGTCATCTATGAATGTAAGTACATACCTTGATCCACCATATGATGGAGTGGGAAGAGGACCAATGAGGTCTGAATGTACCAATCCAAGTGGTTGAGTGTCTCTCCTTGCCATTCCCTTCTCATAGCTGCGCTCAGGATGCTTTCCAACTACACACCCAATGCATGCACCATTCGATGATCTGATTTCTGGAAGCCCTTCCACCATCTCGTCCCTGTGCAATTGCTGGAGATATTTGTAGTTCATGTGGCCAAATATTTCATGCCACAACTTGGAGGTCTCGTTGGCATGAGAGACAAGAGCATGGTCACTAGAATTTGGAATGAAATTTGAGAATTTGTACATTCTCTCATCATGATCTGCATACCCTACTGCCACAACTTGATTTGAGGAAATTTCTGAGATTTCTACCAAATCTGGAGTGAATGTCACTCTCTTGGCTTCTCCTGTATGAGTCATTTGATAGACTGATAGAAAATTTGCAGCCAATGAAGGTACATAGAGCACATCACTGAAATAGCCATGCTCCATGTCAATCCTTCCAATCCCCTTGGTTTGGAGTTCTGAATCATCTCCCATTCGAACTGTTGGGCCACCATTCGAATGCAAAGAGGAGAAGAGCTCTCTGGATGAAACCATATGTCTGGAAGCTCCTGAATCAATGATGAAGGAAGAGGGATTCGAAGTACCTGCTACCAAAGCATGACACTTCTCCTTATTGTCAGGGTTTGAGGTGCTCTCTTTCTTCCTTGCGCCCTCAGGGACTGGGATGTTGTTTTTCTCCAGCAGCTGCGCCATTGAGTCAATGGTTTTCTTCATACATGAGCTCTCTGGATGCCATCCCCTATGACAATAGGTGCATTTGGTCTTTTCCTTTCCCTTCTTGTCCTTCTCCTTTGACAGATTCGAACCCCCATCTACAGACTTGGTCTTGTCAAATTTCCTCTTCTCTTGCTGCTTCGAATTCTTGGCTTTCTGCTTTCCTTTGCTTGCATTTGAAACACCCATTGCCAATGCTTGGTCCTTTGATTTTATGGTGCCCATCTGAACTAGTTTATCCTGCTCCTGAGTGAGACACTCCATGAAGGTAGCTAGTGATGGCATTTGCCAATTTCGAAGGGTCATTTTGGCTGAGTGAAATGTGCTAACAAATACTGAAAACTCTGGGCCTAGCTTCGAAAGGATGGACAGAATCAGTTGTTCCTCCTTCTTAACAATTCCACATTGTTGCAGTTGAAGCACCAGTGACTTGAATTTCGTGAAGAACTCCTGGATGGTTTCAAAATGCGTTGGGCTCAAGCTAATGAGCTCGTTTTCAAGCTGGTGGCCTCTCAGTTCATCAGTTTTCCCAAAGAGTGATTCTAGCTTCACCCATACTTCATTGGGAGTTGTCAAACTGTCTGTATGAAACAAGAGTTCCCTTGAAATGCTCAGGCATAGCAATCCATAAGCTTCATCAAGTCGATTGTAGTACTTTGCTTTCTCCACAGCAGAATTTGGCTCCACTTCTGTGCCCATGGTCACTCTATAGAGACCCTTAGATCTCAGCTTGATGACCATCTCAGCCTTCCAATCGAAAAAATTGAAGGGTGTGAGCAACATTTGGTTTGCTTCCATGACTGCTGCGTTGATGGTGAGAAAACTACTGAAACACCTGCAAAAAACACTCAATTTTTGTCTGGAAATCCTCTCTAGAATGCAGTTCAACGCTCAATGTTGGCCTGCAACTCACTAACTCCACGAAGGGTCTGATACCATGTGAGTATTTTGATCACAGAAGATAGAGGAGCTATGGAGAACCTCACAAAATCGAATTAATTTGCAATTACAGTGGAAAAATTTGAAAAAAAAGATAAATTTACACACAATGTATGCTCAAATCTTTGATTAACTGACTGTCTAACATGTGAAAATGTTAGTAACAGGTTTTTATTACATCCATGAGAAAATCGAGAGCATTAGGTGGCTCAAGCTGAGTGTACAAGTCATCAATGCCAAATTGGCCTCAATCCCCCCTAGGTGGGTCCAACTCAATCCCAATCACCCCAAACAGCTACGAATTCTGGTGTGGAGGTGGCTGAAGCATGCTGAGTCATTAATTAGCTCAAGGCAGGCGTGGGTGAGCAAATAGAGGAGGTTTGGGGGCCCAAGGGAGCATTAAATGCTCCAAATCTAGCCAAAAGTGGGCAAAAATCCACCCTAGCGCCCTTGGTCAACTAAATTCCCCAAAACAAGGAGAGAGGGCGCACCACCAATAAATGAGGGCGCACTTGTGGACAAAACTGGAGGCTGGGTGAACTGGTTTGCTCAGAAGTGGGTGTGAACACTCTCAAAGTGGGTTTTTGACCAACTATAGTCACTTAATCCAAAACATGGTTTAATTAAGCACATGGATAATTAAAATTTATGGATTATGGTACTAAGTGTGGTTACTGTTCTAACACTTTTCTATGGACTATGACGACTAACAGATTGCCCATATTGGTCTTTGTGTTTAAGAAGAGCAATAAAGATCCCATAATGATTAACTGTAATGAATTACCTGTTAAATTTTCAAAATTTACTTGAATCTGATCTAGGATCTTAACTGAGAGAACAACATGTACAACAAATCTATAGCATATCAATCATGGACACAATAATGCAAGCACACAAGAGACATAGAGTTTACTTGGGGAAAACCATAAAGGTGAAAAACCCCAATAACTTCCTCGGAGATAGATAGAGAAATGACACAACCAGAATACAAGAGAGAGTCTTCTCCTAGTAGCAGAGCCTCCTCATCATAAGTGCGCCACTTTTCGAATGAGAGAAGTGTGTGAATGAAATGATCAAATAGAGATCTCCCGATCTCTATTTATACTTGTTTTGTCTTTCCCAATAAACTAATGGGGCCTACATGTCTAGCTTAACCCATGCTTAACTTAATCCGGGCCGAACCCACACTTGGTTGTCTAATAACCCTTTGACCCGCATGGCCGACCCCCAATAGGGTGTTCTAATAACCCCTCGACCCACATGACTTATACAGGGCCGACCCCAACAAGGTGGTCTAATAACCCACCAAGTATAAGTTAGGACACTTATAATATAAATGACGACACTTCTGTATAGAGGAATAATAACATCTCTATAGGAATACAACCACTTCCGTATAGAGGAACAATACCATATCTATAGGAGTACAATATACATATATGAAATACATTTCGAAGTTACATATACATCAACACTCCCTCTTAACTAGGAAGGTATTTCTCGACACAGGTCTTCTAGCACAAGTCTTCTTCTCTGGATCATCGTTATCTATGCATCGTCATCGTCATCGTCACTGCTGCTGCTATCTCAACCAATATCTGAATCTACTCATCATAGGAAGTTCTACATAGCCATTCCTTTTTCATACTGGAAGTAGTCCCACAACCTACAGGTCTTCATCATCTGTGCGAATGGTCTGATAGAGGTGGTCTTTCAGGACTAACTTTATGTGTGGATGCAATACCGGAAAGAGCATCCCAGAAACATTTATGTGCCTAAGCATGACCGGCAAGATCTCCCAGGACTGATTACATGCATCTCCTTCACAATACCTTTAAAGAGCATCCCAGGAACATTTATGTGCTGTAGCATGACCGGCAAGATCTCTAAAGAGCATCCCAGGACTTATTACGAGCACACAGCTCAACCTATCGGATCTCCAGGATTGATTACATGTCTCCATAGTAATACCTCATCCCAGGACTTATTACGAGCACACAGATCAACCTATAGGATCTCTGAGGACTAATTACATACTACATAGCAATACCTCATCCCAGGACTGGTTACGAGCACACAAATCAACCTATCGGATATCTGAGGACTGATTACATGCTATTTGCACAACCTGCCACATATCATCTCTGACCTCCAAGTATCAACCTGATACTCATGATCCAACGGATCATCATCGCACGAAGCATCATCCTAATGCTCATGGTCATACTAATCATCATCACTGTACCGTCCTGGTACATATCATCTGGAGCAACATCCTGAAGCTCATCATCATGATCATCCTGATCATATAATGCATCCACCTGATGCATACCAAGTATCTACCTGATACATATCATCATACATGATCCACCTGATCATACAATGTATCCACTTGATACATACATAGATACAAGATCCACACAATGCATCTAACTGATATGTATCAACATACATGATCTACCTGATCATACACAGTATCCACCTGATACATATACAGATACATGGTCCAAGCATCCAACATGATGCATATACAAAATACATACAAATGATCCAACTGATCATATCCAGCATCATCCTGATGCACATACAGAGCAGTAACTGGAGCATCGTCTAGATTCTCATCATCCAACGCTTACATCCACAACCATGTGAAGGATCCTCCTTCCAACATGCTTGGAATGGCATTAGCAAATGTTTCCATCACTTCTTTCTCTAAGTGTCGTCGATCTGAAGAACACTAAGCCTCTCCCTGAAGTACTCAAACTTCACTCTGGCTAGTGGCTTCGTCAGTATATCTGCAATCTGCTCATCTGTCGTAACATACCGGAGCTTCACTGCTCCTCTCTGCACCATATCCCTGATATAGTGATATTTTATCTCTATGTGTTTCAACCTGTTGTGAAACACTGGGTTCTTAGACAACTTCACACAACTCTGGTTATCACAGAAGATACCAGTAGCATCCAATGGGAGATCAAATAACTCAGATAGTAGCTTTCGAAGCTATACTGCCTCACAACTAGCCGAATAGGATGCAAGATACTCTGCCTCGGCTGTACTCAGTGCTACGCATGACTACTTCATGCTAAACTAAGAGATCACACCTGATCCCATACTGAAGTAGCACCCATAAGTTCTCTTCCTATCTGTAGCATTGCCTGCCCAATCTGAATCAACATAACCCTGCAGGTTAAACTTTTGATTCGCATCATTCTTGAGCCCATAATCAACCGTAGCCTTCAGGTACCTCAAAATATGCTTTACATCAACCAGGTGAACATCTCTCAGATCCATCAAGAACTAGCTCAATGTGTTCACCGCAAAGTAAATATCTGGTCTTGTGCTCGTCAGGTACATCAAGGACCCAATCATCTGATGAAACATATAGACGTCAACCGGCTTAGATGAAGCATCACACAGAAGCTTCAGTTTCGATGCCATAGGTGTGGCCATAGCCTTCTAGTCCATCATCCTGAACCTCTTCAGGATATCTACTACATACTTCCCTTGTCCATGGAAGATCCCATCTGCACTCTGCCACACCTCCATGCCAAATATAAATAGTGCATCATCCCCAAGTTCTTCATCTCGAACTTGGCAACAAGCTTCTGTTGCGTGTCGGCAATCAATCTATCTCCACCTGTAATAAACAGGTCATCCATATACAAAATTAGTATCACTGGATTGCCTTCCTCAAACTTGTAGTAAAGGTTGGAATCTGGTTTACTCTTGGTAGAACGCAAACTGGATAGAAAGCTGTCTATCCTACCATATCAAGTTCTGCACATATATGACTCCCTATCATGTGTCTCAGAACCAAGTGGCTGCTCCACATACACTCCTTCTTCAACTACACCATTCAATAAAGTTGTCCTGAGATCCATCTGGTGTATCTTCCACTTCATCACTGCAGCGAGAGCAAGTACTGATCTAATGGAAGTGTATCTGGCTACAGGAGAAAAAGTCTCTATGCTACCACCTCCAGCATGCTTGATTTTGTAAATCCTCTTGGAATTCACTACAGACTCTCCTTCAGGTCTTGGGACTACATCCCAAACATCTTCATGATCGACTGGTACTCCTCGATCATGGCATTCTTCCCAGATCCTGGGAACTTCAATATCTTCAATATTTTCAATAGATAACTTTGTTGCTGAACAAATGTTGTAGTCCTTCTTTTGTAGGTGATGGTATACGATCTATCCTATACAACAAGTTAAATTGCATGATTAGAAAACATCTCATAGTTTTCAGAACAAATTCTTACACATAAAGAAATATGTCAAATAGTCATGTAATTATCTTAGCCAATGCTTCAATACAACATTTATCCATATCCTGTAACTTTCTAGATGCCTTCCAATCTCTACCAGAGCATTGTTAAGAGTTTGCACTACTCCCAACATGTCAACAAATATGTTTCATTCTAGATAAGTAGCAATGGAATGTTGGATAGTACCATAGGCCACTTACCCATCACATGCATATTAGTAGTATACTGTTCATTAATGCAATTATTCTAATATGCATAATACACAACCTAAGCCTAGGAACATAAGCATATACATCATTAAATAACATTATTTAAACAAAAAATATGTAAGAAATGACAATTCAAATACCTATCTTTGTTTGATTGTTGGGTTGACTCCCTCTTAGTCTTTGCTTCTTTTCTGTAACTCTATTCAGATGTGGATTGTGAGAAGTGGTCAACTCCCTCTGAATACTTGCATCCTTGCAGAAACTACTAGAGTGTGCTCCCTCTTGATCTTTGCTTCCTGGATTACCTGTCCTTGAACTTATATTCATTCTTGATCCCTATGCATGTTTGTTAGTATCATCATTGTGTTATCCTCTAGGTCTCATACATAATCAAACATTCATTAGTATAATCTTAATATTATCAAAACACAATAATCTCAAGCATGTATAGTCAGGATCAATTCAAACACAGATAATAAACATTAGTATTCAAAGTTTCAAGGAAGTCTTCTTTTACTCATACATATTCTTATTTGATCATAGGACTCTTCTGGTTAGTTAATCCATCAATAAAGATAAGAGATATAATATGAATAAAACCCATGATTAATTAAACCTATACCTTCATGATTCTTCTAGTTAGTCATATCATCAATTATGGTAAGAAACATAATATGCATACAACCATGACTATTCAAACCTATGACTTCATGAATAATCATTATCAACAACACAAAAGTATAAGATCCTAACACAAGGTAGGATTCTAGCTTGATATAGGAAAAACATACTTGGATTAGCATGCTATCTAGTTATGTCTAACATACCCGCATAATGTCTTTTGGTTCTCTTCAGTGACTTGTGCTAGTAACCTGCATGTCTCATAAGTCAACCATTGTAGAACCAAGTTATACATACTTCATAAGTAGATCTTCTATGTGATCCATGACAATGGATGAATCTTTGTCTTTATGTCACCATGATCATATGTTATTGAAGTAGAACATGATTTGTCTTTCTTGGTGTACCTTTTATGTTAGCGAACAACATAAACCTCATACAACATCACAATGCATTAGTACAATCATAAGTGTCAAAACCTTAATCAATGAATATCTTCTATTAAGGTGATACGACAAGTCTAGTAATTAATCAAGATTGTACTGTAATGATATGATGACAAACATATCATAAACTTAACCATGAACAGAATTTGAAACATACCTATAAGACATACCTGTCAGGATTGCTTGTAATCTTCTCATGGAAGGCCTTAGCCTCATCTCCCTCTGAGACAAGAACTTCTTCACTTATGCAGGTGACCAATCCATCTTCTTTTAGGATTAACCCAATCCACTTGATTTGCAAGAACTGGATCTGGAGCTATATTAGGGTTTGTCAGAGAAACCCCAAAAATTCAAACTTTGAATTTCAAACTTCCGAAAGGATAGAAATATGCACCTTGATGAGCTGATCAAGCGGGTATATTCAGAATTTGAAAACTGCAAAGTTTACTCCTCAATTTTTCCTTTGAAACTTCTGGATTCACTGGACGTGACCCTGAACTGGGGTTTGATGAAGCCCACTCTTTTTCTCAATCAAAATGTTTGATCCAAGGCTCTAAGCTTCTATTTTTCTGAGGAGCTTCCAGCCATGGTCACAGATTTCAAAAATTCCCATTTTTACAGAAGCCCTAATTTTCCACTTTTCTGATCAAAGTCCCAAACTAGGGTCTGATCAAGCCCGGCCTTCTGTCCAACCAAAAATTCTGATATTGGTCTCTAAATTTCTATTTTGATGAGTAGCATTCAGCCATGGTCTCTGATTACAAGAATTCCAATTTTCTCCGAAACCCTAAATTCTGGAAGCCATGAATGAAGGTGCTCAAAAATAATTCTATTTTGATAGAAATATGTACCTGATTGTTTCTAGTGTAACTACCCACTTTTTGATCCACAAGGTCTGAAAACGTTTTTTATGGTAGCCTGACCTATCATATTTCCATCGCGATAGGTCTTACCTTAATTGGATTTTCTGAGAGAGATTTATGCCAAGTGTCGCAACGTGACCTGTTTATGGGATAATATAAGAGAGCGAACTTGTACGACGTACCACGTGTCACGGGTTCAACTTCGAACTTTGAAAACGTTTCTTGAGATAGTACAATCTATGTACTACCTGTCACTTTTTAATAAATTTCATTTAGAGCTTCCTAGCCCAAGTTATGACCTTTTTTTCAAGGTGACCTGTTTTTGACTCAGATCTGGAAGAGGCCAAAACCCTATATTGTACAGATCATAAACCACAAAGTACAATAAATTAGAGGTTTTCCTTTGGACACAAGGTACATGGGAATCTGATCTTCGACCTGTAAAAGTTTTAGATCCGAAAAATTTGTGAAAATGGATTTATAGCGAAAGTGCTACGATGACTGGTTATTGCTATATCAAGACCTAGCATTGTAAGTGCAACAAGTGTCATACATGCCATATCATGCCTTCTTTCAGGCTAACTCTGATACCATCTTAAATTTTCAGAATTTACTTCAATCTGATGTAGGATCTTAACTGAGAGAACAACATGTACAGCAAATCTACAGCATATCAATCATGGACACAATAAAGCAAGCACACAAGAGACACAGAGTTTACTTGGGGAAAACTACAAAGGTGAAAAACCCCAATAACTTCCTCAGAGATAGATAGAGCAATGATACAACCATAATATAAGAAATAGTCTTCTCCTAGCAGCAGAGCCTCCTCCTCATAAGTGCGCCACTTTCTGAATGAGAGAAGTGTGTGAATGAAATGATCAAATAGAGATCTCTCGATCTCTATTTATACTTGTTCTATCTTGCCCAATAAACTAATGGGGCCTACATGTCGAGCTTAACCCATGGTTAACTTATTCCGGGCCGACCCCACACTAGGTGGTCTAATAACCCTTTGACCCACATGGCTGACCCCCAATAGGGTGGTCTAATAACCCTTTGACCCACATGGCCAACCCCCAATAGGGTGGTCTAGTAACCCTTTGACCCACATGACTTATATAGGGCCGACCCCAACAAGGTGGTCTAATAACCCATCAAGTATAAGTTACGACACTTACAATATAAATGACGACACTTCCGTATAGAGGAATAATAACATCTGTATAGGAATACAACCACTTCTGTATAGAGGAATAATACCATCTCTATAGGAGTACAATATACATATATGAAATACATTCCAAAGTTACATATACATCAACATTTCCATGATTAAAACCTTTCGGTCTGAGAAATGCAATTATCACATCTATAACGAAATAACATATAGCATGTGCCAACAAAATTTGTATTAAGATGAAGTACAATTTTAATTATATCACGTATGATTTGATGTCAAAACTAAACAACTTATCATTATGGATTAGTCGGATCAATGACTATGACTTAAAATTTGGCACATTGAGTATCCTGTAACAAACTGTCGAAGATACCGACTATTAGCACCCGAATTGTATTATAAGGTTACAGAAAGGCCAAGATGAGGTAACCACAAAACCACTTTAGGAAAGGTAAGTTGGTTTCTTCCTCTCTAGAGAGGGATCTCTCACAGAATTCTAAACAAGGCCAGATACATATGAATCAATATTGTAATTGAAATGTTGTTTGGTTGAAAGCAAAGTGGACAAACTCATTGGGCAGTGGAGTCAAAACATACAAATATGATTAAACATGATAGTGCTTTCCAAAGAAAACTAATTA
Source organism: Larix kaempferi (assembly GCA_027924585.1). Classification (NCBI taxonomy): domain Eukaryota; kingdom Viridiplantae; phylum Streptophyta; class Pinopsida; order Pinales; family Pinaceae; genus Larix; species Larix kaempferi. The sequence goes on along the minus strand of BSBM01000307.1, from coordinate 6,544,406 downwards.
GAGGCATAATAGCCACCCACTCACAGTCAAAAAGCTTTTGTTTTGTGATTAAAGAAGAATATATGAACAAGACATTAATATAGAGCATATGATAATGAATTCTATACCGAATTTAGTAAAAAATGGTAGTAGATGCTTGAAATGAAAGCAACAGAGCATCATTTTTATGAATTTTGTCCCAATACAACACTTATCCAAGCATGAAAAAGAATAACAGTCTAAATTAAACACTGAGAGAAACATTCACATAAGAGAAGAAGTATACAGGCTGTAAGACGAATAACACATGAATCTCTGATAGAAAACCTTGCTCGGGCTAGCCAGATTTTATTAAAATATATCTCAGACTGCTTAACACAGGGAATTCACGAGTCCAACAAAAGTTTCACCACCCTCAAGAATTAGTTACAACAAAATTACAATGCTGGAAAAACTGGCTCAATTTCTTTTTACAAAATTACTGAGCATTTTTACCGAGAGACAACAGACTCTAACAAAATAAACAAAATGCTTCACCAGTTCAATATCATATTTCTCTTCCCATATTTCTCAATGAGCTTCCATAGCTCGGTAGCTAGCAGCTCTGAGGTGGCCAAATCCTTCATTAAGACTCGGATCTCAATGTGGTCCCTATAATAGTAGCTTCACAGATGTGCACTAGCCTCCTTGAACATCATGCTTGACTCAAAATCCTTTGCCATTTTCTCCACCACTGTCTTCCTTGATAGCAACTGATCCATACCTACAAAATTTGTGAAATCCACTTTACATCCTGCCAATTTCTTTTGATATTCTTCTTCTGTGATTATTGTTCCATCCTCCTCCCAAAAGGGAGGTAACCCTTTCTTGAACAAAGGGTCAAACATGTCTTTGAAATACTTGATCTGCTGTGCCATGACATCTATTTTGGATTGAATAGCCTTTACCTACCGGTGCTTGTGCATCACTTTTTTGGCTCCAATGATGATGGAAACCCTATCTATTATACCAGTTGTCTTAACCTGCTTCTCAGATAAGCCATTCAGGAATTCGATGGCATTCTAAGTATACTCTATAGGTTTTTTGTTCAATTTCTCATTTGTTGTTGTCACACTATTCTTGGCTAATTTTATCATTGCTTCCTTGTCCAAGACAAAATTGAGGAAGGGCCTCAATTTTCCTGCTTCTTGAATGATGCCATCCCAGATGACCTGCCTGGCCTCTAGCAAGGAATTCTGCCATGTAGCTTGTCTTTCCAACTCATCATATTTACCCTGCAACTCTTGGTTCTTGGATTCCCAAGCCTCCTTTCCTCTTTCTGCATTATCGTTCAGGGTTTTTAGATTCACATTCTACTTTTTTAATCTTGTTATTTCCATGTCTTCCAGACTAGCTTCGGCTATAGCCCCTACCAGGGAGAAATAACCAACCTCTATGGATGGTATTGCCACGCTTTCTACTTCTTGTTCTTTCTCCTGCAGTTTCTTCTCAATCTCTTCCACTTTGGCCTTTGAGATTTTCTCACTTGCCACCACAATGGCTATATCTATCTGCCATTGTTTTTCCTTCTCTTCAAGCTTCAATAGCTTGTCCCTACAGTCTGTCAAGTCAATCTACAACTTCTCCTTCTTTTCCTCCAGTTCTATTAGCTCGGAGACTGCTACTGACTAGGTAGAGGGGATTTTCAACCCCTTTTTTAGAGATTGGATTATGTTGTCTTTTTTGTTTAGTAGGTTTTGAATGATGGCTCTTTTATCACCTTGCAATTTCTTGATCTATGCCTTATGAGCGTTGTTTTCCATCTTTTCCTGCTTGAGCTAGTTGGAAACCTTACTCTTACTGACCTATACCTTTGATAGCTCCAAATATGTCCTCAACAGTTTAGTATAAATAACATCCCCGGTTTCTTTGTGCAATTTTATTACATCTGGGACAGGGATGTCCTCTAAATTCATCCTTAGCTTAGTGGCCTTGCTCTTGGTGGCCAAGGCCAAACTCAGAGTGTTCTAAGCAAGGCTCCTGCTAGTCACTAGAGACACTTCTTTGCTTGAAATTTTCCTTACTTCAATATATAACTTGGACTCCTTTGAGGCTTCCCCTGAGTCCACCTTGTATTCATCTATCAACTCATCTCTAGTCTTGCTTAAGGCAATAGGATTAGTGGCTACTGGGTTAAACACATACTCTTTGATCTCAAATGCTGGTAGCTTATCCACTTGTTTATTTTTTCCTTTACCACTCCCCACAGGTGTTGATGGACAATCCACTCGACCGGAGGCAAGCTGGATCTCCCTATTTCAATGTGAGTCTAGAACAAATAAAACAGACTACAAATGTGTTTCCTAGATCTACTTAAGGATCAAGTGCTAGATGTCTTACCTCTTGATTAGCTATCATTTCTCCTACTATGTTGCTCCATGTCCCGCGGTCGTCAGATCCAACTTGCAAGACCTGTCAAGACACAGAAAAGAGAAATGAGTAAAGAGCATCTATATAATAAGAAATCTATGTAAGCAGTTAAGCAGGTAAACAACACAACATCATCATACATAAGAGACAATATTGGTGGAAAGCATTTGTATTACTACAAATAGAGGAGTACATGATAGATATATAGAACTGCAACCAATGACTTAACGTGGCAGCCCTTCTCCACACAAGCCAATTGCCAAGCCCTTCTAAGGAAGCATGAGAGTCTCCAAGAGGTGAGTGAAAGTGTCCAAGAGAGATTTCACCAGCATGTAGATACCATAGTCTTCCTCCCTTTGGTATGGGAGTGAGCCTCATATATATAGGACTATGTGGATGAGGTTATGGATAGGATAGGATGAGAGATGGTAGGAGAGAGATAGGGGATATTCCTAATAGGTTAGGGGTCGAGTACCAGCTCTGGAAGAGATCAGGGATAAGCCCCCACATAGGAAAGTTTCGAGAAGGATCTCGAAATAGATATTTTTTCCCGTTAACAGACCTTGTGGCACCTTGCTAAAGAGAAACCTGCGACGTCGCATGTTTCTAGTGTGCAACCTGCGACGACCTCTCAAAAGTTTGTGCAAACTGAGCACCAATCCTCTCAAATGATCAATCAGTCTAAGTGAATTTAGGGATGTACACACTAAATCAGGATGATGGGTATATTTTAGGTGTAATAGAATGCCCCCCAAAGCATGAAGCTATTAAGGATGTACAGGTGAAGTGATTTGATAGAAAAATTGGCAAAAGGCTTGTTGGATGAAGGACGCTGCTGCAGTACAACTGACTCTGAACTAACAATCTCAAATGTAGTACAACATGGCTGCCGACCGATACATTGCAAATCCATGGTAGTAATGATCAAATAAACACAATCATGGCTACTAGACACAAGCGTAGATTCATGATGAGATGGTAACACAGCCACGACCAATACAAAAGTGGATCCGTGTAATATGAATCAATACAAACTCCATCGCAACCTGGGTAAAAACATGACTCCTCAGGGTCTTCAAGCTGAACCCGCAATGATACAAATCTATCCATGTGATTACAAATGTCTTGACGTCGAACATGGTAGAAACCACTTGATTACCGGTCATTGATGTAAACCGTTAACAAGTGCGAGGGAGATCATCATTAATGTCAATGATTCCCAAGGTATCACAGTACATATCATCAAGCGTGAATAAATGAGTTGAAGTTGAACGCAAGATGAAATCTTTCAATCAAGAGTCAATGATGTAAACTCATGTTGAAAGCGAGGTAACTTGTCGTTGAGGCATGCAGGGCCAAGGTACTTGGTTGGTTTCTAGATTCAATCCTTGGATGATGTGTTGAAGTCAACAAGGATGAATCCGTCGAAGGAGGGAAATAATGAATCCCCCATCAAAAGACACAAAACACGACAAAAAATGTGTAGAGTGGATCAGATGGTACAATCACATGTGAGATTGACACAAAGTAACAACGACATGATGACGTGTGTACTGACTGCAAAATGATGAGTGATGAATGTGTTCTTGAACATGGGCATGGCATGACTTGGCAGTATTGACATGAGAATGATGCAAACTTCTAATGCAATTGATGATGGAAGCTTTATCCAAAAGACTCAGAGGAGTAACCAGACTCAGAAAGTAAGTGGGGACTCATAGACAAACAGATGACCCAAGTACTGTATGCAATGCAAACGAGTGCCATGTTCAAGAACGACTATATACTGCAACTAAGGTATGTAACACAAACACTTTCCTTTTTCCCCATCATGAATGATGAGTGCCTCATGTGTTTTTTATGAGATTGATGAGGGTAACCAGATGCTCGATATAACTCATCTCATAGATGAGTCCAATCCCAAATATTTTTCAAACCTAGGATAGGAGGGGTTCGTCCCATGATGGGCCCTTCAATGTGAAAAATTAACGAGTCCATAGAAGGCAAACTCGGTCGTCATTTCATATTTAGAGAGTCTGAAAAGAACTAAAGAAGACTCCAACCATCCTTTTTCATAAAGTTAGCCTCATTGCCCGAAAAAGGGTAAAACAACGCGGGAGAGGACTCTTCCAGTCATGATTTGCTAGAGTATTCCTTTTCATAATTAGTGCCTCCTAGTTTGAAAAAGGGGTAAACTATCGCCAGGAAGATGACCATTCAAATACTTTAACAAGCGTGAACGCAACAAGTTCACCTGGCAATCTTTTCAATTTTAGTGAGTCTGAAAAGAGCTTAACTATGGACTCCGGGGGGTGTCCTTTTCCATGGAAGTTTAATGAGCCTAGAAAAGTGATAAATCATAACTCGGTACTTGTTCTCATGATTTGGTGAGTACGAGAACAAATGAAGAGTAAACTCATCCCCATGCAATTAATGCGACTAACCAAAAATAATAATGACAAAACACACGAAGGGGTGTTCATACTTGTAATTACCTTTGGTGATGTGAGAAACGTTATGAAAGACCATTTTTACGACTCCTGTACACTAGAAAAAGTGTCAAATAGCCCAAATATAATGACAAATGGTCGAAACTATAGTAAATGGCCCAAAAAAATCAAAATATTCGAAAAGGAATATTCCATTTCATTCTATAAATAGAAATATAGGCCAAAAATAGAAACATTATTCAAATTTCCAATTTGGGTGGAGAAGTACCAATTTGGAGCCAAAACTTCCATCGCCGATTCCGGGAGCTACGATCCGCCATTTCACCAGCCATCCGGACCAGGTAAGCCTAAATCTCAGCCAGCAACTTTGTAGTGGTTTAGTTTTTCCATTCTTATGCATTTTTTGAGTTTTTTTATGGTTTGGGGAGGGGCCAATGCACCCTCGGCTCGTCGCAAGTGGCCTTTTCGGGACTCACGACGAGACTAGGTAATTGCAAGTCTCGAAAATGGGGCCTGCGACGACGTTGCACTGTATTTGATGGTGGCCTGCGACGGCAGAAACTCCAATCCCAAACATCAAATATATCCCAAAAAATAAGTTGTTTCCAATTGGAGAAATTCCTAACATGCTTTAAATGCTCCTTTTGACAGGTTCCCAGCAAGCAGAGATGGTTTTAGAGTGGAGAGAAAGAGAACACGAGTTGGAAGATGAGCAAGTTGCAAGTGATCTACAATGTGTGGCTGCTTTGCGAAACTGTGGGTTGCTCAAATTCTTTCAGGTACAGGGGATGAGAGCCCAGGTGCTGTTCTTGACACACATGCTTGAGAGTTGGGATGCATCCCAACAATACTTCATCATAGGTGAGCACATCCTCAACATTGACATTGAGGACATATACTTTCTGACCGGTTTGTCCTGAAAAGGGGACATGGTGCGACTCACTGGGACACGAGCCAGTGACCGTACTATCGAGGACATGGTGTCACAACACTGTGTTGCTACTTCTCGTCCCTCCAACGGGAAGATACTCATCCGAGATGTGGTGAGTCATCCACTGAGGACTGTACTGCTTACTATTACTAGGGTGGTCGGTAGCCAAGCTTCACATACAGCTACTCAGACTGAGATGTTATATGCGGAGGACTGTATGTCCCCCATGGTCTTCAACTTGTGCGAGGGTCTCCTCGCAAACATCCGAGCTCAGCTAACCAAGTCTCGGCGAGGGGATCTCAAGCAGTTCGGGTATGGTTCTATCATAGTGTCGTTCCTCTTAGAACAGGTTCCTCTCCTACGCCCGCAGGTGATAGCGGATGACAGGGATCTAAGAGATCCACATATGCTCAGGTGGGTAGAGCTGATGACCCGCCATGGTGGGGGTCCCATCATCACTTTTGGTCCTGATTTTTTCAGCTGGCTAGAGGGCCAAATGCTCATGGTGGAGGACTTTCCTTACAATGGCACAGACTTTCGGGAGGATCCCGACTTGGCACTGCCAGAGGGTACAGCATGAAGTGATATCGATAAGAACAAAAACCCTTGTATTTTTATGTTTTGTGGATTATATTATTTTTTTGATGTAGTGCTTACAAGTACATTGTGTTTGCAGATGTTGGCCCTGTACGACCGGTGGGTCTCTCCCTTTTGGCAAGGAGACAGAGGCAAAGAAGCAGTGATTCCTGCCGGTGCACATGCCACCGTCGAGGAGATGGTAGAGGTGTACCAAAACTTGTCAGAGCTGACTGTGGGGATTCCAGAGCCTGCTATCGATGACCTTCCAAGGTCCATGCAGAGATTTGGAGTTGGAGCGTCTGTACGCTTCAATGCCTTGCTCCGCAAGGTGGCTCGTACTATGGACTACTTCCTTACACAACGACAGAGAGCTGTGTCAGTTAGGGGTGTGCGGATCAGGCGTGGTGCCTAAGACACTTTTATACTTGTACTTGAGAGCTTTAGAAGCCTCATATTTTTCTACTTACTGAAAGCTTATGATGATTCATATTTTTGTAGAGACTCACTGAAAGCCAGCATGCTTCATATTTTGTACCAACACTACTTTTGAGCGATTTATATATATTATCGGCGATTTATACATTATGTGTCTTTGAAATGATTAGTGATTTGATCTTGTTTACATGTTTGCTTTTGTACATTATGTTTACATGTTATGAATGCTTTTACATATTATGACTATTATGTGTGTGCAATGTACAAATCCATGATGAAATTGGCCATCGAGTCAACAACTGTGTTCAACTCTCGTGGAATGTGCAGGTATTGAATGGATTCAAATGACCTTTCCAAGAGATGTACTCATCTAAAGAGACGGAGTAGGGTAGGATGATGGATAACGTAAATCCAGTTGAGATGAGAAACCACGAGTTGAGAATCCATATGGATGACAATGTGGTCCATACCCAAGGAAATGGCATCAGTCAAGGTTTCGATTACAGCCTGATATTCTGCGGCCTTGTTGGTCGCAAACCCTAGACAATTTCCTCCTGAGCTAATGAGCTCGCCTGTAGGGGAATAAAGTTTCCAGGATGCCAACGCAAGGTTACAGGTATGCTGGCTGGCGTCGTCCGCGAATCTATAACGCGTCACCATCTGCACACGTAGATAGAACATGGTGTAAGGAGCGGAAAACAAGATCTAAGACACTCGAAAAATAAAATGCGTCACACCACACAAAAACACGCCATGTACAGTATATACAAGTCAGTCTAGGCATGAGAAATCAAGCATAGTATCTCTTCAGGTAAAGCCCATTGCAGGGTTCACCCAAAGAGATGCTGTCACAATCTTCGAGCTCGTAGGCTCCTTTTTCCAACACACGTTTAATGATGTAAGGTCCATGCCACATGGACTCAAACTTCCCAACTCCTAGCTTATTGTGCTTCTGGTCATAAGTGAGTACCAGGTCACCTTCATTGAAGATACGAGGTTCGACCGACTTATCGTATTGGGCCTTGATGCATTTCTTATGTGCTTCATTAGTAGGAGAAGCATCGCGGCGGGACTCGTCAAGCTTAGATAAGTACAAGAGTCGTTCTTCCTTAGCAGTAGTGTCAAGAAGAAGTTCTACAGCGAGTTGAAGAGATAGAATTTTGCACTCTATCGGTAAAACATCCTCCAATCCATAAACCAATTGGAAAGGAGTGAAGTCTGTGGTGGTTTTAACGGTAGTTCGGTAGACCCATAATGCTAAGAAGAGCATATTGTGCCAGTTGTTCTTTTGTCTCCCTACCATCCTTTGGATCATAGTTTTCAATACCTTGTTAATGGCCTCGACTTGTCCATTAGATTGCGGGTAGTAGGGAGTTGAGTTTTCATGGCGAAAACCCAACCTATCGCTCAATTCAGCAACCATATGGTTCTGAAAGTGAGAACCATGATCGGTGAATATAGCTCGAGGAACTCCAAACTGTGCTATTACGTGGTTGAACATGAAGAGTGCGGCAGTTTTACCGTCGTTTTGGTATGTAGGCATAGCCTCGTCCCACTTCATAAAGTAATCCATAGCTACGATGATGTAACTATGCCCCTCGGCCAAGGTAGGCTTACAATGCATAAAATCTATGCCGCATTTTGCAAATGGGCCAACGGCAATAACAGGATGTAACGGGGCAGGATGCGTGCACTTCTTCGTATGGAAGTGTTGACAAGGAGGACACTTCTTGACGGCCTCAATACAATCTTTAAAGATAGTAGGCCAGTAGTATACTGCACGCAAAATCTTCTGGGCAGTAGCCATCCCAAAGAGGTGACCACCACATGCCCCAACGTGACAGTAATTCAGAACGCGTTCAGCTTCATCGTGCATTAGACAATGTCGAAGAGTGGAATCGATGCCACAACGATACAAAGTATCAGTTATGATAAAGTAATACTTTGCGTGGTGGCGTATCTTATGACGATCGTCACGAGACAGTTGAGGATCGAAGCGTTGGGTCTGAAGATATAATAGGATATCTCCATACCATGGGTCAGACATACTGATGAGAAACAATGTTTCATCGGGAAACAAATCATTGTGCTCTACTTCTACATCAGAACAGGGGAGGTCGCAGATGAGCTCAACAAACACCAAAGACTTCTTAGACTTAGCCTTTTCGAAAAGAAGATCAAATTCTTGCAGTATCACAATCCAGCATGAATACTTGCCCCCAAGTACTTGACGTGTCAGTACATGGTACATGGGGTTCGAATCGGCGATGATGGTGGTGGTGCGGAGCAAGATGTAATGACAGAACCTAGACAGCAATGACTACCGCGAAAGCTAGTTTTTCGACATGTGAGTATCTAGTTTCGATGTCAGGGAAACCCTTACTCACATAGTATATCACATGTTCCTGAGTGTTTTGATCTTCCTGTACCAAAACCATGGTGATAGTGGTAGCAGAAGCAGCGAGATACAAAATGTAATCGTGCTAATAATTAGGCGGTTGAAGCACGGGGGCATGCATGACAACATGTTTGATATTGTCAAAAGACTTTTGAGCTTGGTCGTCCCAAATGAATGGGACGTACTTCTTAAGCAGTTTCATGTAACCCTGAGTCTTCTCCATGAAATTACAGACAAAACGTCATAGATAATTCGCCTTCCCCTGGAGACTTTGAAGTTCCATAACATTAGTAGGAGGTGGTAGGTTGACGATGGCCTCCACCTTCCAGGGATCAATGTGGATCCCATCTTTCGATACAATGAATCCTAAGAGGTGCCTGGACTCGACGCAAAAGATACACTTATGAGGACTCATATGGATATTGTACCATCGACATTTGAGGAATATGGCCGTCAGATGATCGATGTGGAACTCACGCTGCTTTGAATGAGCAGGGAGATCGTCCAAGTAAGGTTCCACAAAGTCCTTAATATCATGGAAACCGTACGACATAGCCCACTGGAACGTGGCACCAGCATTTTTAAGGCCAAATGGGAGCTTTCGATAAGCGAATGTACCCCATGGGCAGATGAAATCCGTCTTATGCCAATCGCCTGGGTTGATCTCGATTTGGTTGTAACCAGGAAAGCCATCCATGAATGAAAAAATAACGCTTCGAGCACAGTTGTCAATGATCTGGTCAATGAAAGGGGTCGGGTAGTTGTCTTTTGGACATGCCCGATTAAGGTCTTGATAACCAACATAGATGCGAATGGTGCCCTGCTTTTTCTTCACAGGGACGACATTCAAGACCCAATCCGTCAATGGGAGGGGATAGATAAAGCTAGCCTTTAAGAGCTTCTCAATTTTTGCCTTTAATGCCGCAATTTTCTGGTGGTGTACCAGTCGCAACTTTTGGCGCACAGGCTTGATGTCGAGATAGGTTTTTATCTCATGAGAGACAATCGTGGGGTCTATCCCAGGAATCTCCTCCTTAGACCAAGCGAAAACATCTCGAAATCGCTTGAACAAGGCCATGCCAATAGCGATTTCTTCAGGGGAACACTTCTGGCCTATGCGAATGTGTTCCACTATACCTAGTTTCACCGAGATGTCTATCGCAATGGCTGGCTCAATGTTAGCCAGGTTGCCCTCCGAGTCCATAGAACATGTGAGGATGGATAGATGAGTGGATGGGTAGATATCCTGTGAGAAGAGGGAATGTATGTTATTCTCTATGTACTCCCATGGTGGAATAAAAGATGACCTGTGATGAAGATCATCCCATGGACCGTCGTCTACATTCATTTCTTCCATGATGGACTCATCTGAATGAAAAGTTCGAAGCAAGAGATTAGGTAGAGAGGACGTTCGTTGTAGAGAACAGGAAGGAGAAACCATCGATGAATGGTCCTCCAGCGCTGTTTGGATCGCCTCATAAATGCATTCAGCGGGTGAAAGAGGCATCATGTCTCCAAATAGATGTGTTGTGGCTTCATCAAGTACAAGCCAAGCATCATTGTAGCGAGACAAAATCTTTGTAGATATCATGTTAACCGTCGCGACATGATTACGGGGGTCCATGGATGGATAAACGCCCATGAGAGATGAATCTTTCAATAGGCCAACCCCTACACTCTCATACTATTGTGCCATCTTTCTGATGGAAGGAATATGGTCACCAGGATGAGTAGTGGGATTTGGTGTACAAAAATCAAGTTGGTCGATAGTAACAATTTGTCCCTGGTGGGGGAATTGTACTATGCGGAAGACTGAAGAGGCTACCACCTGCATGGTGTAAAACCAATTGCGACCAAGCAAGAGATTATAATCTAACGGATCAAAGACCACTTCCGTTAATGGTTACAGTCTTTCCGCCCAACTCCACTGTAAGAGCTTGTAAGATCCCATGAGGTTGAAATCCACGGCCGTCGAATGCTTTCAACATGGTAGGAGATCAATTCAATTCGGGAGAATTGATGGCTCTCTAGCAGGCGATCGACATGACAGAGGTAGAGGCACCTTCGTCTAGAAGGGTGAGATGGACCATCTTCCCAGCGATGTTCACAGTAACTTGGAATGTGAGCTGGTGTGAGAGCCTTGACTTAAGGTTGTCAAGTCGGAACATGATGGTGTTCGAGGGATCTGGGTCAACTGCACCAATGGCAGCGAGGAGATTTTTGCGTTGATTGGGACAATTCTACAAAACTTCCAAGGTAGACATGGTGCAAGGAGCTTGGGCCAAGTCTTCAACGATATTGTAATTCTGTGCCGCACGAGCATTAGGATTGAAAACAACTTTTTGAATCGTGTGCTTGGGCGGACGCAATATCGAATCCAAAGATGGCTTCTCAATGGTGAGAGAAGTCGATGGTACAGTGACATTAGGTAACGAGTAGGAAGCGTTTTCAGTATCACTTCTGGCGGGTTCCTTCGAAGAGGCCTGTTCGTAGGATCATGCACGGGTATTCAAATTGATCGTCTCATTACGCAACATGAGAACATGTGTGGTATTAGATGATTCCCCCTGGGATGAGGGGGTTTGAGCAATCACTTGCTTATTTTGAGCATGAAACGGATCGTTGAGGACTGCGGGAGTCGGTTTACCCCTAAGAATCTTCTGAACTTCGTCTCTATGGGGACACTCTTTGGAGAAATGATCTTCTCCACACAGTAAGCAAGGATACTTCAGTTTCCTTTTCTGCTTAGTATCTTCGGGAGTGCTCTTCATTTCCTGCTGGGAAGAAGATTTCTTTGGTTTCCCCTTGTTCTTCTTTTTTCCATTAAACTTTTGAGATGAAGCTGATTGAACAGAATTCAACTCTTCAGTTACAGCAGGAGGGGTAGACTTGGTAGTGCTGTGGCCAGCCAGAGTTGGGTTGGATGATCCAACAGTGTTAGCAGTGGGCTGGGTGTTAAGGGAACCAATGATTCCATCAGCTTGGGGTACCTTATGTGGTTTTGTGGGATCACTAACATCCTAGGGTGCATCAGGAAAAATGTTGAATAGAGTGTTAGACTGAGTGTATACTAAGTCGAGCAAATGGGCACTCGCGATGTTTTGTTCTTTGTTGACAACACCTCTCATGGAAACATCTTTTGCTATGATAGGAAGGAGTGAATTCGTAAACCATTCTGCTAGGAGCTGATATGGAATGGGAGCTTTAATGAGACGTCATCTCCTTCGCCACTCGTGGATATGATCTGAAATGCGAGTGGAGGTATTCTGACGAAGCGAGGTTAAAAGTTCTGTACGAGTCTCATACCGTATAGGCTGTTGAAAATGCATCAAAAAGTTCATAGCAAGGGAGCCAAAATCAGGAAAAGAGTGTGGTGGTAACTCAATGTACCACTTGGAAGCTGAACCGATGAGAGTCCTTTGAAACAATCTAAGACGAATTGAATCGTCCATTAAGGAATTCGATGAACACCATAAATGGTATGTCATTACGTGGTTTTTCGGGTCTTCACCCGACTTGCCATCAAACTTGGGTATATCAGATGGGAGTTTCATCGAAATAGATGGCCAGTTAGATCCGTGATAAATAGGATCGTTGGTTAACCGAGACAGGTCAGGTAAATCCAAGGTAGCCAAAAAGGGCAGCTGTGGATTAGGCTGCGCGTATTGAAAATACGGATATGGCATGTATGGATTGTACTGACCGTAAGGTGTGCTCAGATAGAACTGACCGTAGGGGGTTGTGCTTCCCGGACCATAAGTAGGTCCACCACCATAAGGTGGTCTGTTCAGTAAGGTGGGGGTCCACCTTAGCCACCGGGAGGGGGTGGAGGTCTGCCGCCACCGGCGGGAGGAGGAGGGGGTCCATATCCGTAATAAGGTGGTCCATCACCGCCTCCGCCGGGAGGAGGGGGTAGACCACTTCCATCGCCAGATGGATGGGGGCCCCTACCACCTCCACTGCTAGAAGGATGGGGATCTCCACCACCACCGCCACCACCATAAGGATTAGGTCCTCTGTCGCCCCCCGCCTGCAGGGGGTGGGGGGACACCTCCGCCACCTGAAGGGAAATGTCCTCCTCCACCATGATAAGGCAGTCCGTCGCCTCCCTTGCCTGGAGGAGGTGGTTGACCATTCCCACCATCGTCTGAGGGGTGAGGGCCGTTGTAGGTAAAATGGAGTGGGCCTCCGCCAATGTTAAGTGGGGCCCGCTGCCTCCAACAGGAGGTGGGGGCAGACCGATCGGGGGTGGTGGTACTTGAGGGATAGTCAGTTGGGGTCTGTGTTGTAACATAGGTTGTTGTCTCCATAGAGTGTAAGGATTCCTGGGATAACGTATCCCGTATGGTGCATTTCTAGGATTATGTTGACCCGGCACAGGGTTATTAGAACCTGGATACGCTTGAGTCCATGCGGGTTGGGCTACATTTGATGGCCCTCCAACATGAGATAATCCCATGGTGGATGGTCTAGCGGGTTGGGTAGGTCCAACGGAAGGCCCGTTGGGGACTCCACCAACGTTCTGGTTAGGAAACGGGGATTTCCCCCCAGCCCCAATAGGATGAACAATATTCAAAGGTTGAACCAACGTAGGTTGTTGACTAGCTACCATGGTAATAACATTACCAATAAGATAATCGTTTGGAATGGAATACCCTCCCCTCGAATTTTGAGGTGGGGGAGGAACTAGTAAAGTAACTGTGGTAGTGACAGGTGTGTTGGACCATTGTCCTTCCACTGGTTGGTTCACTTGAGGTGCAGGACTAGACTCTTGCGAGGGTTGACCAGTCTAAGTAGTGGTCGCGTGGTGGGATTGCTCCGATGATCCAAAATATATCAAACGAATTGGGATGCTTCCATTGTCACGTCTTATTTGGAAATGACGATTATGGAACTCTTCGGAGTGTCGCTCGAGACTTTGTCTTCGAAGCTCATCTCCTTTGACACGTAAGTGTTCCAAATGTTCATGGATGGGGCCAAAAATTTTGGTAGGGTCTGGCCTATAGTAAGTCCTAGTGAACTCTAGAGTAGTCCAGTTAGGTGGGGATGAGATGGCAAAATGAGCCACTGGGTGTTCTGTAGAGGAAGTCCAGTAAGCTGCCGATGGACCAACAACTGCTGTAGGGTCGTCCTAGGATTGGTTTATCCATTCCAATGATCCAGGTTCTCCCGAGATGACGGGAGGAAGGTTTTAAGAAGTGAGGGTATGTGCTTCTTCATCCTGCGTGGGATGAGAGGTAGGTGAATCTAGTGGAAACAAATGTCCACCAATATTCAAAGTGGGGTTCCCTACTTCAGTAACTATGACCGTGTTATGCTAATCCATTCTTACCCTCGAAATAACCTCCGGATTAAGGGGAAATTCAGGTGGCAAGTTCAAGATCCTACGGGACCTTCTCCATGGAAAATCTGCCAGAGTATCAGGAAAACCTGTCAAAAAAGGCCGAAATAATGTCTCTCTCCCCTAAAGGTATTCTAAAAGAAAAGTAGTCCAAGAAAACCTACTCAAACTAAGGTAACAAGCAAACTTATGTGACAATGTGGATTCAAAAGTCTGGAACCTCATGGGATTATCAAGGCATTGCAAACTGGAATATACTGCAGGGTCCAACAGTATGACGCGACAAGGAGGATTGGGACCATACCCTTGCCTGCATACTCGACTACCTGGACAAGACGTGCATGCTAATATTCCCGAGTGTTGTTCTCGGTGTATTGCTTTGCCAAGATGGCCAAATGGTTGACTTGGTTGGTTTCAGGAATCCTAATGGTGTCTCCCGATATATGCAAGGTATGTGGGAGCTCAAATCCTTAGTGGTGCTATCTAATGCACAGTCGTTGGCACGAGACCTTCCGATATATGTGTTGAGTACGTGATACACCCTTCGATATATGCCAACTATGGATTATGGTACTTGGTGGGTACGTGAAGGAGCTCGATATACCGATGTATGTGGAAGACTACAATACCCCCAGACTATAGTGCTGGCAAGTAACGATAGTTGCCACGCTTAACGACACCGTAACACATCTTTAAGTTACACACAAGTTACTAAAATTTTTACCTAGTTCTACCGTTTATTTTATCTTGGATGGTTAGGTGAATGCATGAGGTGAGTACATAATTGGAAACATAATGCAATCCCTAGCTACATGCACGAAATGATCTTTTCTTTCGGTGAATTCTACCTATGGTAAGGAGAAAGTTTTTTCCAATGATTTTGCCAAAACAAACTCAATGCAACACAATCTCAATTCATACAACTTTGACAATGAAAGTACTCTTTTCTTTTTCAACGAAACTCAAAAAAAAAAACACTACTATCCAAATCAAAGTATTTTCTCTTTTCTTTGCTTTTCAAATCAAAACAATGCTAATTAATGAAATGAAAGAATTCTGAAATGGAATATGCAAACTTTTCACTTTCCCTTTTCAATGATCTAAAGGCAACAAGAAACAAAAATGCATCTACCTTTCCTTAACATGGAACACCTTTTGCAAAAATCGAAGGTACTTGAGTTTTTCAAGAAGATGAATGATTCATAATTCAAGAAAAACACAACCAATCATATTTCCATTCAACTTTTCCAAAAACATTCCAATGCACAACAATCTTTCTTCAATAATTTTCTTGAGAAACAATGGGAAAGAAGCATTTTGATTTTTCAATGAGCATATCAAAGTAATGAACTTTAAAACAACTTTTGCTTTCAGATCTAAACAATTGAAAAGAAAATGCTACTTGCGGCACTCATACTCTCAGAAGATTCAAGAAAAGACAAGCACTCAAACCAAGCTAAAAGACACACTTGACTCAAAATCAATCAGCAGCAAGCAAACTAAGCAAGCAAAGCTCAAAAAAAAAGTAGATGAGGTCTAGGAGTTGATCTAATGTATTGATCAGATCAGGGGTGGAAGGATGGGAATGCAAGAGTGAAAGGGATGAAGGTGGAGGGGACAAAGACGCCCAACACTACCAGTTTCAGACTTGTCCAAAACGGAACCCAAGATGAATCCAAACAGAGCACAAATGGGATCTTTGGTTGAATGATGCAGCACAGAAGAGAGTTTATACACCAAACCAAGGCTCAGACTGTCAAACAAGGGAATGGATGCTTGTATGCCAAGCATTGACTGATTGGTGCATTCTGTCTTTGCAGACAGTGCAACGTCGTAGTTTACCTATACGAAAGGTGCGACAGCATCGCAGTTCACTAATGCATGGGTCTTGATGAGCAAGCTACAGTCACAGGCAGAAGCTCAGGAAAACACAGTGTCACTCTGTTTTCACTGCCCAGGTGCGACAGGTGAGTTCTAGATTCAAAAATGAATCAAATCTCTCAAGGATGAACCACAAACAGGTTTGAAACTAGGTTATACAAACTCAAAGGAAGAAGATCAGGATCTTCAATGTGAAAATATGACAATGGAATCACTCCAAAGAAGGAAAAATGACAAAAATGATAACAAGGCTTGTGTCAAGCAATCAACTGAAAATGAGTCAGATTAACGACTATTAGACAAGGATACTCCCCAGTATGGTCGCCAAATTTGTTGACGGACAATCCACTCGACCGGAGGCAAGCCGGATCTCCCTAGCTCAATGTGAGTCTAGAACAAATAAAGCAGACTACAAATGTGTTTCCTAGATCTACTTAAGCATCAAGTGCTAGATGTCTTACCTCTTGATTAGCTATCCTTTCTCCTGCTATGTTGCTCCACGTCCCACGGTCGTTAGATCCAAGCTGCAAGACTTGTCAAGACACAGAAAAGAGAAACGAGTAAAGAGCATATATACAATAAGAGATCTATGTAAACAGTTAAGAAGGTAAACAACACAACATCATCATACATAAGAGACAATATTGGTGGAAAGAATTTGTATTACTGCAAATAGAGGAGTCCATGATAGAGATATAGAACTACAACCAATGACTTAACGTAGCAGCCCTTCTCCACACAAGCCAATTGCCAAGCCCTTCCAAGGAAGCATGAGAGTCTCCAAGAGGTGAGTGAAAGTGTCCAAGAGAGATTTCACCAGCATGTAGATACCATAGTCTTCCTCCCTTTGGTATGGGAGTGAGCCTCATATATATAGGACTAAGTGGATGAGGTTACGGATAATATAGGATGAGAGATGGTAGGAGAGAGATAGGGGATCTTCCTAATAGGCTAGGGTTCGAGTACCAGCTCTCCAAGAGGTTGCGGATAATCCCCCACATAGGAAAGTTTTGAGAAGGATCTCGAAATGGCTATTTTTTCCCATTAACAGACCTCATCGCACCTTGCTAAAGAGCAACCTGCGACGTCACATGTTTCTAGTGTGCAACCTGTGATGACCTCTCTAAAGGTTGTGCAAACTGAGCACCAATCCTCTCAAATGATCAATCAGTCCAGGGGACTTCAGGGATGTACACACTAAATTAGGATGATGGGTAGATTTTAGGTGTAACAACAGGTACTAGATGGGCTACTAGTTGTTTCTTTTTTCCTTTACCAGTTCCCACAGGTACTAGTTGCTGCTTAGATTCCTCAGTTTTCTGTGTCTTTGGGGCTCTCTTAGCTTCCCCTTCTATGTCCATAGGGACACTATCATCTTCCTTGCTGGACTTTATTAAGTTGATGGCCATAGGCATGGCTGTTGGCACTGATAGGACTAGGCTAGAAGAGCCAGGCACTAGGGGTGTGTTCCCTTGCATCAACAGGGAGGAGCTCTCAGGTGTGTCTATTTCCATCTGGCTCCTGCTAGGAGATTCCAATAAATTTGCAGCTTCTTCCATGCCTCAAATTTTGGAATGCACAAAAGCCTTCCTATTTCTTTCCTTCCTCCTATTGGAAATGATGTGGCAGGGATCATATTTTAAGGGCGCTTTTGTTTTGAAACCCATCTCCTTTATATTGCATTCAATGGTTGTAAGAGCTCATTTGTTTTTTATTAAGAATGGACCTACAATCCATGGAAACACAATATCAGAGCCCTTTCTATGATCTAGAAAGTGCTCAGCTTCTGCCTTCAATTTTTGTCTGATGAATTCTAATGAAAATATTTTGGGGGTCAGAAAAAATTGTAGCACTTAGGGTGCATAAGCAAAACCATAAACCCTGATGATTGTGCCATGCTCTAAAAGGAATCAATATCTGACCCTCTACTCAGGAGAAAGCTATAGTAACTCCTGCATTTCTGGTAATACTCTAGGTAGCTTCTTTTGAAAAATGACTTGATAAACCTCAGTGTTAGTTTTTCAGAAATTTCAATCTGATCTAGGATCTTAACTGAGAGAATAACATGTACAACATATCTACAACATATCAATCATGGACACAATAATGCAAGCACACAAGAGACACAGAGTTTCACCAGGGAAAACCAAGAAGGTGAAAAACCATGCAATTTCCTCAGAGATAGATAGAGCAATGATACAACCCAAGCATGAGAGATATACTCCTAGCAACAACTTCTCCTCCTCCACTATTGTGCCACTCTCCAATGAGTGTGTGAGTGAGAAAGTGAATGATCAAATAGAGCACCTCTTGCACTCTATTTATACATGAATTGACTTACCTAATAACCTTTACTAGGTCGGCCTCAACTTAACCACATAACATAATGCTGACAAGGCCGACCCCCAATAGGGTTTTCTAATAAACCTTTAACCCACATGACTTATACAGGGCCGACCCCATCAAGGTGGTCTAATAACCCATCAAGTATAAGTTACGACACTTACAATATAAATGAAGACACTTCCGTATAGAGGAATAATAACATCTCTATAGGAATACAAACACTTTCATATAGAGGAATAATAACATCTCTATAGGAATACAATATACATATATGAAATACATTCTGAAGTTACAAATACATCAACACTCCCTCTTAACTAGGAAGGTATTTCTCGACACAGGTCTTCTAGCACAAGTCTTCTTCTCTGGATCATCGTCATTGTCACGGCTGCTGTAATGTCCCCATTCAAATAAGTGCATAGTAAGACAATCCCATCAATCCTACTAGTTTCCTAGGTTGGATGGGAACATGTGGGATGGTAATAAGGAAGCTAATAAATGATATTTAGACATTAGAAGGGTTCAAGTATTTAATAAATATGATGAATAAATAAATTCAAGAGAAATTCTAGGTGGCAAGTGGTTTTGGAGACATATGGAGGTGGTGGGACCCACACTAGCTTGATTTTTCAATGACACATGGCAGCTCTCTCTTGCCAATTCGAATTCATGGGAAGGTGAACACTCTTGGGTGAGTTGGTAAGTCATAACAAATGGCATTGAGCATCTTAGGTCGAAATGGAATGGAATAGTAACCTCCACGGGAGAGGAAGAGTCAAATTGGAGACTAGTGGACACTTGGGCTAGATTCCCTAGTTTTATGACAACAATAATGAAGCATCTATGACATTTATGACAAAATTCAGACCTGACTTCTTACACCTGACCATTATGACATGTCAGCCCCAAAAATAGGCTCAACGAAGGCGCTCATGGAGTTGGAGGAATCCAAAGAGACTCAAAT
This sequence comes from Larix kaempferi, assembly GCA_027924585.1. Lineage (NCBI taxonomy): Eukaryota > Viridiplantae > Streptophyta > Pinopsida > Pinales > Pinaceae > Larix > Larix kaempferi. Next base: position 6,524,693 of record BSBM01000307.1, on the reverse strand, counting down.
TCGAATTTGGGAGAAGATGGAAGGTTGGAACTAGGAGACAAGTGGCAAATGATGAATATTTCCTAAATGGAAAATTATTGAATCTATTGAGAGGATTTCGACCCCTTGAAGTCTAATGTTGGTTATAAAATGTAGAAATCAAGTATGAGAATGGATTTTGATGATTTGAGAAAAATTGCATTTGTGAAGAGAGAGCTAGTGGATGACTAGTTTCTTGCCTTAGCCAATTTCGAGGGTGAAAGATTCCCATCCAAGTTGGTGTTTGGAGAGGCCACTCAGGTCTTTCATGGTGCTTTAATGGAGTTTGTATTTGCAGGTATCAGCTACAGGAAGTTTCATGGTTTGGTTTAGTGCAGCACTTTCTCTCCACCGTTTCCAGTTTTGAAGGCATATTCATGCTCCTTGAGGGAGGGCGTTTTTGGTGAGCACTTGTGCTTCTTGAGAGAGATTCTCATTATATATTTATGATTTTAATAGCTTCATATCCTCTGTTATTCATATTCAGAAAGTCTCAGGTCGAAATACCCACTGTTTGTATGCAAAACTATTGATTAATGAGCAAACAATGTCCATTTCCCCAATGCATTGATGTATGACACTATAATGTTGATTATTTCGAATGGATGGATGATTCTATGATATATTTGTGATCAATATAATGCCATGGATGTATTCTACAAGTTTCATGTACTGTACTTGAGCATTTGAAGCATTTTTACTCAGTTTAGTTGTATTGGGAGATGAAATAGTGCCATTTCCCCAAGGGTCGAATTGGGGGTTTTTGCTGTTGAATGTGAGAGAGTTATAACAGTAGTAAAAATAAATTAATGGTGCATATGAGACCTCAATAACATACTTAACACATTATATATCTCTGTTCATAAATTTGTGGGAGTTTGGAGGCATTTGGAAGGCCATTTTCAGTGTTACCCGGGGGGGATTTGATGCACAAATTACTAGTCAAAATTACCTATATTGATCAGAATACAAATCAAGTTTGCAGCAGTATTTGGAGGTCCATAAAACATCCCTGAACCTGATATTCAAGTCTAAATACCATTAATACACTCATACCGAATATTTGGGAGCCTTTGGGATGATTTGGAGGTCAAAACAGTTAAACTAGTCAAAGGTCGAAATTGGGGAAAAAGTTGAAAAATTGGCATTTTAATAAAATTTGAAAAAAGGATATTACAAGTGGTATCAGAGCATGTTCTTGGCACCTGATGGTCCTAACAAGAAGTCAAAAGAATAATCCACCACCCTTTGAACCAGTAGTTGAAGAGGTTTTTGTTGAAGAAGAGGTAGTAGAAGAAGAGGAGTCTTGCTGAAACCATGGGTAGAGAGGAGGATGACAAATTAAAACATAAGGAGGAACTTATTGCAACCTTAGATCCATGTTTCTCTAAACTTTCAGCAAACATGGATAGGATAGGTGATAAATTGTTGCAAGGATTTGAATTGTTGATTAGCCAGCTTCAAAGCAAAGGGATAATAGGAGATAATAGCGGTTCACACTCAGGGGAAAAGATGAAAGGGAATGAGCATATTTTCTCAAGTACAGGACCTCATAATAGACCTGATGAATTTCAAAGCACACAAAGGCATACTGCACCTAAATTTCTCACACCCAAAGAAGAGCCCAATCTTGCATTGGATTACAAGAAACTAGTAAATGATTGGAATGATTTGAATGAAGAGTGTAAAAGAGGTGTACCACTCAGTGACTACATTGATGCTATGCAAAAGATTAATAGGAAGGGAGACAATAGGAGTACATTCCAAAACAAAGAATTAAATAGTGCTATTGGAAAAATGTCACTTCCTACTTTTGATGGTTCTTCTCAAAATTCTGCTAACACTTGGGTGCAAAAATTGGATGTATATTTTCAGCTGAATCCTATGTTGGAAGAGGATGCATTAAAAATGGCCATTTTGCATTTGGAAGGAGATGCCAATGAATGGTGGTTTCACGGGCTGAAAACCTTGGGTCATAATCAGGTTAAAACATATGGAGAATTTGTTGACAGGGTACTAGAAAGATTTGAACAAAAAGATCCAGAATTGCCTTTCAAAGAACTAGCTCAATTGAAGCAAACCGGGTCCCCTACTGAATATATGTTGGACTTTCAAAAATTATCAGTCAAGGTGGCTGATGTATCTATGGGAAGATTAGTATTGCTGTTCACTGAAGGTTTGGCTGAACCCTTAAGAGGTTTGGTCAAAGCCCACAAGCCAACTACATTAAAAGATGCAATGAGCTTGACTAGGGATCTCCAGAATGTGCTTCCTAGAACGAGATTTCCTCCTAAGCCTAGCTATAAATTTGAAAAGAAACCTTGGCAAAGGGATGGATATGATAAGAAACCTTGGCAAAGAGAGTCATTTGAGAGGAATAAAAAAGAGGGACTAAACAGGGATGAACTTAGAAAAAAGAAACTATGCTTCACATGCTTCCAACCATGGACACCGGGGCACAAATGTACCAAAGGAAAGGCTCAATACATAGAAGTATTTTCTGATAATGAGGGGTATGATGGGGGCATGGATGAAGATGGACATATTTCAGATCAAGAAGAGGCATATGAGACAGCACTAGAAGAGGAAAGAAAAGAAGAAAATCAGCCTTCACCGGACAAAGCAAGAATGGCAGTGCTTTCAGCAGTACCTCGCTATCATACTATCCGCTGCAAAGGTGTGGTACAAGGACAAAGAACTTCAGTTTTGGTAGATGGAGGAGCCACTCATAACTTCATTGATGCAGAGATGGTAGAGAAAAGAAAGATACCTATTGAACCATTTGATGGCTTCACAGTTGTCATTCCCGGTCACAACACAATGCAATGCAAAACATGGGTTCCAAAGCTGCAAGTCACCGTAGGTAACTATACTTTTGTTGATAGTTTTTATGTGGTTGATGTTGCTGATACTAATGTGGTTTTGGGAGTGCAATGGTTGTATTCAATAGGAGAGCATACAGTAAATTATCAAATTCCCGAAATGAAATTCCAAGATTCAAAAGGAGTACAAAGAGTTGTGAGAGGGCAGCAAGTTTGTGGTGAAAACTGACCACAATAGTCTAAGACACTTTCTCACCCAAAAAGATCTAAATGAAAGGCAACAAAAGTGGGTAAGCAAGATTCAAGCTTATGATTTTGATATTGAATATGTCAAAGGAAAGAATAATATAGTAGCAGATGCTTTGTCAAGAAGGCCTTCTTTTTCTCTCATGGATATTGCCAAGGATTAGAAAAACATGCTACTAGTTGAATATGCCAAAGACAAATTTGCTTGTGATGTGTTGGATGGAATCAAAGGGGATGATAATTATAGGATTTTGAATGGGCTGATATATTATAAGGGAAGAATTTATTTAGTTCATAACTCCAAGCTCAAGTACCGAATTTTGCAAGAAGCACATGATTCCCCACTAGCGGGCCATCCGGGGATCTTCAAAACTTATAGACAGTTGAGGCAAAGATTTTTTTGGAAGGGGCTAAAGGAAGATGTTCAGAAGTATGTGAATGAATGTAAAGCATGTCAACAAAACAAATCAGAACTTACATGTCCAGCCGGCCTATTACAACCATTGCCCATTCCGGAGCAAAAATGGGACAGTATTTCCATGGATTTCATCACCGGATTGCCTAAATCCTTGGGTAAGGATTGTATCTATGTGGTAGTTGATAGGTTGACAAAATTTGCTCATTTTTTTGCTGTTACATCATCTTTTAGTGCTGCACAAGTGGCTGATATTTTTTTCAAAGAAATCTTCAGATTGCATGGGCTTCCCAAGAGCATTGTCAGTGATAGAGATAGTAGATTCATGGGTGCTTTTTGGAAAGAAATTTTTAGATTGGTAGGCACTCAATTGACTCCAAGTACCAGCTATCATCCACAAACTGATGGACAAACAGAGAGGGTAAACCAATGGTTAGAAGGATACCTAAGAAACTATGTGGGAGGGCAGCAAAAAGCATGGGCAAAATGGCTACACTTGGGTGAGTTTTGCTACAACACCACTTATCATATGTCAATAGGAATGTATCCTTTCAAAGCATTATATGGTTATGATGCACTTACATTTGCTGACATTATATTTGGTGATAGTAGAGCCCCAAAGGCTAAAGGTTGGGTGGAAGAGAGCCAAGAAATTTTAAAGCTCTTGAAAGACAATTTGCAGGTTGCTCAAAATCAGCAAAAACAATATGCTGATAGACATAGAGAAGAGAGAACCTTTCAAGTCAATGATTTAGTATATTTAAGGTTGCAGCCCTATAAACAAACATCTCTCAAAAAGAATGGAGCAGAAAAATTAAAACCAAGGTACTATGGGCCATACAAGGTAGTGCGGAAGGTTGGAGAAGTAGCATATGAACTAGAACTTCCGGAAGGGAGTAAAATCCACAATGTATTTCATGTTTCTTGTCTTAAGAAAGCTCTTGGTCAGCAAATCATCACTTCAGAAATACTTCCTCCTTTGGATGATGAAGGTCAGCTCACACTTGTTCCGGAAAAGATTTTGAAGACACGGGAAAGAAGGTTGAGGAGTAGAATCATCAAAGAATATTTAGTGCAATGGAAGGACTTACCAAATGAATATGCCACATGGGAAGAGGAGAAGATTTTGCAGCATCCAAATTTGAAATTGCTTGAGGACAAGCAATCTTGGGTGGGGAGGACTGTAATGTCCCCATTCAAATAAGTGCATAGTAAGACAATCCCATCAATCCTACTAGTTTCCTAGGTTGGATGGGAACATGTGGGATGGTAATAAGGAAGATAATAAATGATATTTAGACATTAGAAGGGTTCAAGTATTTAATAAATATGATGAATAAATAAATTCAAGAGAAATTCTAGGTGGCAAGTGGTTTTGGAGACATATGGAGGTGGTGGGACCCACACTAGCTTGATTTTTCAATGACACATGGCAGCTCTCTCTTGCCAATTCGAATTCATGGGAAGGTGAACACTCTTGGGTGAGTTGGTAAGTCATAACAAATGGCATTGAGCATCTTAGGTCGAAATGGAATGGAATAGTAACCTCCACGGGAGAGGAAGAGTCAAATTGGAGACTAGTGGACACTTGGGCTAGATTCCCTAGTTTTATGACAACAATAATGAAGCATCTATGACATTTATGACAAAATTCAGACCTGACTTCTTACACCTGACCATTATGACATGTCAGCCCCAAAAATAGGCTCAAGGAAGGCGCTCATGGAGTTGGAGGAATCCAAAGAGACTCAAATTCGAATTTGGGAGAAGATGGAAGGTTGGAACTAGGAGACAAGTGGCAAATGAGGAATATTTCCTAAATGGAAAATTATTGAATCTATTGAGAGGATTTCGACCCCTTGAAGTCTAATGTTGGTTATAAAATGTAGAAATCAAGTACGAGAATGGCTTTTGATGATTTGAGAAAAATTGCATTTGTGAAGAGAGAGCTAGTGGATGACTAGTTTCTTGCCTTAGCCAATTTCGAGGGTGAAAGATTCCCATCCAAGTTGGTGTTTGGAGAGGCCACTCAGGTCTTTCATGGTGCTTTAATGGAGTTTTTATTTGCAGGTATCAGCTACAGGAAGTTTCATGGTTTGGTTTAGTGCAGCACTTTCTCTCCACCGTTTCCAGTTTTGAAGGCATATTCATGCTCCTTGAGGGAGGGCGTTTTTGGTGAGCACTTGTGCTTCTTGAGAGAGCTTCTCATTATATATTTATGATTTTAATAGCTTCATATCCTCTGTTATTCATATTCAGAAAGTCTCAGGTCGAAATACCCACTGGTTGTATGCAAAACTATTGATTAATGAGCAAACAATGTCCATTTCCCCAATGCATTGATGTATGACACTATAATGTTGATTATTTCGAATGGATGGATGATTCTCTGATATATTTGTGATCAATATAATGCCATGGATGTCTTCTACAAGTTTCATGTACTGTACTTGAGCATTTGAAGCATTTTTACTCAGTTTAGTTGTATTGGGAGATGAAATAGTGCCATTTCCCCAAGGGTCAAATTGGGGGTTTTTGCTGTTGAATGTGAGAGAGTTATAACAGTAGTAAAAATAAATTAATGGTGCATATGAGACCTCAATAACATACTTAACACATTATATATCTCTGTTCATAAATTTGTGGGAGTTTGGAGGCATTTGGAAGGCCATTTTCAGTGTTACCCGGGGGGGATTTGATGCACAAATTACTAGTCAAAATTACCTATATTGATCAGAATACAAATCAAGTTTGAAGCAGTATTTGGAGGTCCATAAAACATCCCTGAACCTGATATTCAAGTCTAAATACCATTAATACACTCATACCGAAGATTTGGGAGCCTTTGGGATGATTTGGAGGTCAAAACAGTTAAACTAGTCAAAGGTCGAAATTGGGGAAAAAGTTGAAAAAATGGCATTTTAATAAAATTTGTAAAAGGGATATTACAGCTGCTGCTATCTTAATCAATCTCCAATCTACTTGTCATAGGAATTTCTACAGAGCCAATCCTTTTTCATACTGGATGTAGGCCCACCACCTATAGGTGTTCATCATCACTCGCCATACTGTGGAACCCTTAGGACTTATTACGTGCGTCACAAAACCTTGCAAGAGAATCCCAGGCTGTTACGAGCAGACAGCTCTACCTGTAGGATCTCCGAGGGACATATTATATGTGACCTCACCACAAAACCTCACAAGAGCATCCCAGGCTGTTACAAGCACATGGCTCTACCTATCAGATCTCCCAGGGACATAATACATGTGGTCACCACAAAACCTCACAAGAGCATCCCAGGACTTATTAAGGGCACATAGCCCAACCTATCGGATCTCCCAGGGCCATATTACATGTGGTCATGGAAAAACCTCGCAAGAGCATCCCAGGACTTATTACGGGCACACAGTCCAACCTATTGGATCTCCCAGAGACAAATTATATGCCATAGGACAAAACCTCACAAGAGCATCCCAGGACTTATTATGGGCACATAGCCCAACCTATCGGATCTCCCAGGGCCATATTATATGTCCTCCAAAGCAAAACCTCGAAAGAGCATTTGCCATATATCCTAGGGCCATATTATATGTCATAGGAAAAACCTCAAAAGAGTATCTACAAACCTCTCAGGGCCATATTATATGCTTATCTGCACAACCTGTCCACGGCCATTGAGTATCAACCTGATACTCACCATACATCATCCTAATGTACATCATCACATGATCATCCTGATCATCATCACAGCATCATCTTGATGCATATCATCTGGAGAAACAACCTGAATCTCATCATCCATGATCATCCTGATCATACAATGCATCCAACTAATGCATACATAGTATCTACCTGTACATATCATCATACATGATCTACCTGATCATACAATGTATCCACCTGATACATATCATCATACATGATCTACCTGATCATACAATGTATCCACCTGATACATATCATCATACATGATCTACCTGATCATACAATGTATCCACCTGATACATATCATCATAGATGATCTACCTGATCATACAATGTATCCACCTGATACATATATAGAGTAGTAACTGGAGCATTGTCTTGATGCTCATCATCCAGTGCTTACATCCATAGCCATGGGAAGGATCCTCCTCTCACCATGCTTAGAATGGATCCTGCAAATGTGTCCATCACTTCTCCCTCGAAGTGTCATCAATATGAAGAACACCAAGCCTTTCTCAGAAGTACATCTGCAACCTGCTCATCCGTCGCAACATACAGGAGCTTCACTGCTCCTCTCTGCACCATATCCATGATATAGTGATATTTGATCTCAATGTGCTTTGACCTGTCGTGGAACACTGGGTTCTCAGACAGCTTCACACAACTCTGGTTGTCACAAAAGATACCAGTAGCATCCAATGGGAGATGAAATAACTTAGACAGTAGCTTCCACAACCATATTGCCTCACAACTAGCCAGACAAGTTGCAACATACTCTTCCTCGGCTATACTCAGTGCTACGCAATACTGCTTCCTGCTAAACCAAGAGATCACACCTGATCCCATACTGAAGCAACACCCAGATGTGCTCTTCCTATTTTCATCATTGCCTACCCAATCTGAATCAACATAACCTTGCATGTTAAACTTTTGATTCACATCATACTTGAGCCCATAATCAATTGTACCTTTCAGGTACCTCAGAATATGCTTTATAGCAACCAGGTGAACACCTCTAGGACCCATCAGGAACTGGCTCAATGTGTTCACCACAAAGAAAATATCCAGTCTCGTGTTCGTCAGGTACATCAAGGACCCAATCATCTAACGATACACAGTGACACCAACCGGATCAGATGAAGCATCACACAGAATCTTCAGGTTTGATGCCATAGGTGTGGCCATGGCCTTGCAGTCCATCATCCCGAACCTCTTCAGGATCTCTACTGCATACTTCCCTTGTCCAATGAAGATTCCATCTTCATTCTACCACACCTCCATGCCTAGAAAGTAGTGCATTATCCCTAAGTCCTTCATCTTTAACTTGGAAGTAAGCTTCCTCTTAGTATCGGCAATCAATCCATCCTCACCTGTAACAAACAGGTCATCCACATACAGAAGTAGTATCACTGGATTTCCTTCCTTAACCTTGTAGTAAAGGTTGGAATCCACTTTACTCTTGGTAAAGCCTAAAATGGATAGAAAGTTGTCTATCCTACCATACCAATTCCTACGAGCTTGCTTCAAGCCATACAAGGCTTTCTTCAATCTGCACACATATGACTCCCTGTCATGTGTCTCAAAACCAAGTGGCTGCTCCACACGCACTTCCTCCTCAACTACACCATTCAAGAAATCTGTCTTGACATCCATCTGGTGTATCTTCCATTTCATCACTGCACCCAAAGCAAGTACTGATTTGATGGAAGTGTATCTGGCTACAGGAGCAAAAGTATCTTCATAGTCTATTCCCTTTTTCTGGGAGAAGGCATGTGCTACAAATCTCGCTTTGTATTTCTCTATGATGCCATCTGCAGCATGCTTGATCTTTGGAAGTCACAACAAACTTCCCTTCAGTTCTTCGGACCACATCCCAAACATGATCGATTGGTACTTATCGACCATGGCATCCTTTTACTGTATCCCGTATCCTCGGAAATTCAGATTCTTCAATATCTTCAATAGATAGATTGAACTTCGTCGCTGGAACAAATGTTGTAGTCCTTCTTTTTGTAGGTGATGGTATACGATATTTCCTACAAAACAAGTTAAATTGCATGATTGGAAACATCTCATAGTTTTCAGAACAAATTCTTACACATAAAGAAATATGTCATACAGTCATACAATTATTTTAGCCAATGCTTCAATACAACATTTATCCCTATTCTGCAACTTTCTAGATGCCTTCCAGTCTCTACCAGAACATTGTTAAGAGTGTGCACAACTCCCAATGTGTCAGCAAAGAGTTTCATTCTAGATAAGTAGCAATGGAATGTTGTACAGTGCCATAGGCCACTTACCCATCACATGCATATTTGTAGTATACTGTTCATTAATGCAATTATTCTAATATACATAATACACACCCTAAGTCTAGGAACATAAGCATATACATCATTGAATATTATTTAAATAAACAAATATGCAAGAAATGACAATTCAAATACTTATCTTTGTTTGTTTGTAGGGTGGACTCCCTCTCAATATTTGCTTCCTTGCAAGAACTACTGGAGTGTGCTCCCTCTTGATCTTTTCTTCTTGGATTACATGTCTTTGAGCTTATATCCATCCTCGATCACTTATGCATACTTACTAGTATAATCATTGTGTTATCCTCGAGGTCTCATACATACATTCATTAGTATAATCTCAATACTATCAAAACACAATAATCTTAAACATGTATAGTCATGATCATTTCAAACACATAGAATAAACATTAGTATTCAAGGTTTCAGGGAATACTTCTTTTTCTCATGCATATTCTTATTTGACCAAAGGAATTTTCTGGTTAGTCATATCATCAATCAAGGTAAGAGACGTAATATGCATAAACCCTTGATACATTTCTAACTTCATGAATAATCATTATCAACCATATGATAGTATAGATCCTAACACAAGGTAGGATTCTAACTTGATATAGGAAAAAAATACCTGGTTATCATATTTGCTAGTTATGTCTAGCAATGTCTTTTTGTTCTCTTCAATGACTTGTGCTAGTAACCTGCATATCTCATAGGTTAATCATTATAGAACCAAGTTACACATACCTCGTAAGTAGATCTTTTATGCGATCCATGACAATGGATGAATCTTTGTCTTCATGTCAACATGGTCATATGTTCTTGAACTAGAACATGATTTGTCTTTCTTGATGTACCTTTCATGTTAGTGGACAACATCAACCTCATACAACACCACAATGCATTAGTACAATCATAAGTGTGATAAACCTAATTAATGAATATCTTCTATCATGCATTCATACTTTTACTAGGGTGATAAGACAAGTCTAAAATTAGTCAATATTGTTACTAAACTTAATAACATGAAGACAAACATATCATAAACTTAATCATGAACATATTTCAAAGCATACCTGGATAAGTCATACCTGTCGAGATTGCTTGTAATCTTTTTATATAAGGCCTTATCATCATCTCCCTCTGAAATTGGAACTTCTTCACTTATGCAGCTGACCAATCCATTTTCTTCTAGGATTAACCCAATCCACTTCATTTCCAGAAACTGGATCTGGATCTGGATTATGGTTTGTCAGATAAACCCTAAAAATTCAAACTTTGAATTTCAAACTTCTGAAAGGATAAAAAGATGCACCTTGATGTGCTGGTCAAGCTAGTATACTCAGAATTTGAAAACTGAAAAGTTTCACCCCTCAAAATTGCCTTTGAAACTTCCAGATCTTCTGGACAGAATCCTGAACTAGGGTTTGATAAAGCCCACCCTTCTGTGAAATCAAAAGGTTCAATCCAAATCTCTAAAATTTAATTTTTCTGAGGAGCTTCCAGGCGTGGTCACAGACTTAAAAAATTCCAATTTTTGCAGAAGCCCTAATTTTCCACTTTTCCGATCAAAATCCTGATCTAGGGTTTGATCAAGATCAGCATTCTTCCCAACAAAAAAATTCGATCTTGGTCTCTAAATTTTGATTTTTCTGAGGAGCATTCATCCATGGTCTCCAATTCCAAAAATTACAACTTTCTCCGAAGCCCTAAATTCCCGGAGCCATGAATGAAGGTGCTCAAAATCCAATTCCGTTTTGACAGAAATATGCACCTAATTGTTTCTTGTGTAACTCCGAAATTGTAGATCTACAGGGTCTAAAAATTCTTCCTGTGGTTTCCTGACCTGTTATCGTTCCAACCCCACAGGTTTGACCTCAAATGGATTCTCTGAGAGAGATTTATGCCAAGTGTCACAATGTGACCTGTTTATGGGATAAAACAAGAGAGCGAACTTGTACGGAGAGCCACATGTCACTGGTTCACTTTCGTCCTCTGAACCTTTGAGTTGTGAAAGTATATTCTGTTCCCTACCTATCTCATTTTACAAAATTTCATTTGGAGCTTCCTATCCCAAGTTGTGACCTTTTTTCCTAGGTCACCTGTTTATGACTTAGATCTGGAAGAGGCAGAAACCCTAGATTGTACAGATCATAAAACACAAATTACAATGTATTTGAAGTTATGCTTCAGACACAAGGTACAATGGAATCTTATATTCGACCTGTAAAAGTTTTAGATCCTAAAATTTCTCTTAAATGGATTTATAGCGAAAGTACTACGATGACTTGCTTTTGCTATATCAAGCCCTAGCTTCGCAAGTGCACCAAGTGTCATAAATGCCATACCATACCTTCTTTCAAGCTAGCTATGATACCATGTTATTTTTTCATAAATTTCAATCTGATCTAGGATCTTAACTCAAAGAATAACATGTACAGCATATCTACAACATATCTACAGCATATCAATCATGGACACAATAATGCAAGCACACAAGAGACACAGAGTTTCACCCGGGAAAACCAAGAAGGTGAAAAACCCTACAACTTCCACAGAGATAGATAGAGCAATGATACAACCCAAGCATTAAATATATACTCCTAGTAGCAGCTTCTCCTCCTCCACTAGTGCGCCACTCTCCAATGAGTGTGTGAGTAAGAAAGTGAATGATCAAATAGAGTGCCTCCCGCACTCTATTTATACATGACTTGACTTGCCTAATAACCTTTACTAGGTCGGACTCAACTTAACCACATAACATAATGCTTACAGGGCCTACCCCCAATAGGGTGGTCTAATAACCCTTTAACCCACATGACTTATACACGGTCGACCCCATCAAGGTGGTCTAATAACCCATCAAGTATAAGTTATGACACTTACAATATAAATGAAGACACTTCCGTATAGAGGAATAATAACATTTCTATAGGATCACAAACACATCCATATAGAGGAATAATAACATCTCTATAGGAATACAATATACATATATGAAATACATTCCGAAGTTACAAATACATCAACACTCAGAAATGAGCTCATCATGGAACTTGGTGTAATCAGTGTACATCTCTTGAGTAAGTACTATCTCAGGCATTTGCAAGTTTTCCTCATTGAATGCTAGGAACAATTTTAGTATGTAGGATTGAAATATGAAAATCCTTGTTTCTTGGAAATCCTTTAGTTGGGAGTGTATACTTTCAACCAAAACTTCATCAAACCTGAGGCATGCAGATTGGGTAGACTAGCTTGGGTCATCTGATTCTAGGGGGAAGGTTCCTAGGACAAAAACAAACTTACTAGAGGTTCTGTGACATACATATCAGATTCTATACCTAGGAATTGGATGATCGTGGCGATAAAACCTATGGATTCTTCTGTGAATAGTATGGATTCAGCTAAGAAAACCCGCTCTTGTATTTTGAGAGTAGGAATCAGATAGGATATTTGGACAGTAGGATTCAAACAGGACCTGTAGAAATTCTATTTTACTTCAAGAGGGGATTGTCTAAAAAATTGGATTAGGGACAGACATGGTTTTTCTAAGGGTTTGGGGATTGATTTTCCAAAAAAATTTGGACTTGGTAGCATCCATGATTTCCCTCTCGGTAGAAGAGTAGTTAGAGGTGCACCATTCAACAAATGCTGGAAAACCAGAGGTTTGGCCGACTATAAACAGATGGAAATAGGACTGGTGTACCTCGTGCATGTCTATACCTCGCTCTCTAACCAGTTTCAGCTTGTTTTTTACAGTTTCCATGGGGTCATTGGTCATCATAGTGTCGTAGACATCTGCGTCTCTGTCTATCAACACTATTTCTATGCTTTGTAGCTCAAAACCAAGGGTTTCCCTACCACTCAATTCAACCATTAAATAGTTTAGTGTAGAGCAGAGAACCTACCTGGTTGGTTGAAGGTTGGCTTCGGGCCTTGGTTGACCTAGTTGACCTGTCTGTTTTTGAATAGCTTGCTCCTTTCAATTTCTAATGCAAAATAGGATAGATGGAATCCATCTCTCCATGCAGATGATTTTTTTATATTATTTATCCTTTCCTATCACCCCTGCATCTCCTACTGCGTGGAATCCTGCCACATGTGTCCTTTTATGTCGGTTAAAACCAGGGGAAGTCACCCACCGTTGATCTGGATCTTTCATGAATCTTGGCCGTGAAACGGTGCGACTTTGACCAACTTCGCGGATTTGGCTTGCATTGATGTTTCATGCAAGTTATATTCACGTTCAAAACCTTGGCCATAGATCTCGGCCTCGTCAGATTTGCGCCTTCCAAACTCATGGGCCTCTACCAAAAGTTCGCAGATCCAAAAATTTGTCTTCTCCGTGCATGTCGTATCAGAGAAGTAATTCCCGACTGTTGATCTTCTCCATTGGCCGTTGATCTACTCCTTAAGATACTAGTGGGATAAACCTATCGCCTCTGTCTAAAACACCTCACCCTTTTTTCGCGAAGTGTTCTCATGACTGTAGATCTTCACCACCGCCGCTCTAGACCATTTATTTTTGCAGATATATAACTGGAGGTGGACCTCTACAATTTAATTCTCCTTGCAAAGTTTCGAGCTTGGGATTTGATCATTTCACTCTTGAGGCCGTGAATACCTACCCAGATGATTCTATTTTGCTTAGACCACCGAGGCTTTTTCCATTCTTTTTAGAAATTGAACCTCCCACTTTCATCTAGGGCAAAGCTAGTGCTAACACCGACAAGCTAAATAGGAAAGCTAAACTTCATTTAAATCACCCAGTGTAATCTCATCTACAGGATCAAGAAAAATCGACGGTTAAAACGTAAACATGCGGGAAGGAAAAGAAGGATTGCGGAGTTTTATTTCATAAATATATACATTCTTTCCATAATCCACGATTCGCAATTGCGGGTTCCGGGTTGCAGAAACACAAAGTGGAAAACTATTTTAAGACTTTTCCTGCAATCCGCAATTGCGGGTTGCAGGTTGCGAATGCATAAGACCACAATTATTGAAGAATACTTCTGCATCCGCAATCTGCATTGTGGATTGCGGGTTGTGGAAAGAAAATGTGTCAAAACCAAAATTCTGCAATCCGCATTGCGGATTGCATATTGTGGGTTGCGGAAAGAACCTGACTTTTGGAAAAACTCAAAAAATACAATTGTGATTTGAAAGGTGTGAATTTCAAATCAAAAAATGCAAATTTTGATTTGAAAAGTGTGAATTCCAAATCAAAAAATGCAATTTTAATTTTTAAATGTTCAAAATTTTAAAGTTAAAAGTCCAATGTCTAAAATATTCACTCATTGTGTGAATAGCCATTCAACCGGCTAAGTTATAACATATAAAAATCTTTTGTCCAGATTTATGTTTTCCAACAAGAAGGATCGGCTGCCCCTTCTTTTCGTAGTTAATTGTGAAAAACCTTATCCAATAATTCCACTATATCCATAATTGAGAACACAAGAAGGATCGACCGACCCTTCCTGTAGTGTCAAACTATTATGAAAAGAATATTGGGAATAAAAAAGGTCGGCTGACCCTTCATTTACGAGCGAATCGTAACAATAGAACACCTTTGGGAAAGAGCGACTGCTCTTTCTTTGAGAATATTTCCACTTGCCAGCAAAGTCTATAAATTTTGTTGTTTAAATTTTGATATCTAGTATCCCAGGGTGACACGTGGAACGAACATATTGTGACATGTGGCATATTTGATTTGGCACATTGACTATTAGAAATATAGTTTAATTTGTTGAGATATTGTAACTTCAAAGAATATTATATTTGTATATTATTTATTCCGGAGATGTTTCATTCCTCCGTAAAGATCTTATTGTATATCCGGAGATGTTTATTCCTCCGTCGGAATGTGGTAACTCGGGTTATTAGACTTCCCTAGTGGAGGTCGGCCCTGTATGTGTTATGTGGGTCAAAGGGTTATTAGACCACCCTAGAGGGGTCGGCCCAGTCAGTTGTAGTGGGGTATTTAACCCATTGGTTAAATACGAGCCTACGTGTACTTGTGTAAAAGATATGTCAAAGTAGTGTATAAATAGAGGAGGTGTGTTCCTCATTTGACACACTCACTCACTTGAGAGAGGCGCACTTGTGGAGGAGAGGTCTGCTATTGTGGAGGAGGAGATCATGTCTTTGGTTTGCATCTTTGTATATTGCTGGTCATCTATATTGAGGAAGCTTTACTGGGTTTTCTACCCCATGAGGGTTTCCCAGGATAAATTTGTGTCTCTTGTGTTTATGCTGTGCTTGTTGTTTCTTCAGTGATCCTGTATATGCTATTATTGTGAAATGGAATGTAATGCTGCTATTTTCTGTCTTAGCATATTGAATTTTAACATGGTATCAGAGCTAACCTGAAGGAAGACAAGGTATGGCACTAACGACACTTGCTTTACTTACAACAATTTGAAGGATAGGGTTTTACATAGCAAAAACCAGTCATCGTAGCACTTTCGCTATAAATCCGTTTTGGCGAAGTTTTCGGATCTGAAATTGTTACAAGCCGAAGATTAAATATCCAGGTACCTTGTGTCCAAAGGACAGCCTCTAATTCGTTGTACTTTGTGATTTATGATCAGTACAAGTTAGGGTTTCTGCCTCTTCCAGATCTCAGTCAAAATCAGGTGACCTTGGAAAAAAGGTCATAACTTGGGCTAGGAAGCTCCAAATGAAATTTCGTAAAACGTGACAGGTAGTACACAGAATGTACTATCTCAAGAAACGTTTTCAGAGGCCGAAGGTGAATTAGTGACACGTGGAACGCCGTACAACTTCGCTCTCCTGTTTTATCCCATAAACAGGTCACGTTGCGACACTTGGCATAACTCTCTCTCAGAGAGTCCAATTGAGGTCAGACCTGTTAGGATGGAAATATAACAGGTCGAGCTATCTCAGAAAAAGTTTTCAGAGGCCGAAATTCAAACAGTGACACGTGGCATGCCGTACAAGTTCGCTCTCCTGTTTTATCCCATAAACAGGTCATGTTGCGACACTTGGCATAACTCTCTCTCAGAAAACCCAATTGAGGTCAGACCTGTCAGGATGGAAAGATGACAGGTCAGGCTACTGCAGAAAAAGAGTTTCAGACCCTGTGGAGCAAAAATTTCAGAGTTATAGTAGAAACAATCAGGTGCATATTTCTGTCAAAACAGAATTATTTTTGGAGCACCTTTATTCATGGCTTCCGGAATTTAGGGTTTCGGAGAAAGTTAGAATTTTTGGAATCGGAGTCCACGGCTGAATGCTACTCAGGAAAATCAAAATTTAGAGACCAAGATCGAATTTTTTTGTTGGGTGGAAGACCGGGCTTGATCAAACCCCAGTTCGGGATTTTGATCGGAAAGATGGAAAATTAGGGCTTCAGCAAAAGTTGGAATTTTTGAAGTCTGTAACCACGGCTGGAAGATCCTAAGAAAAATAAGAGTTTAGAGCCTTGGATCGAACCTTTTGTTTGGACAGAAGGGTGGGCTTCATCAAACCCTAGTTCGGGATCCTGTCCAGAAGATCCAGAAGTTTCAAAGGCAATTTTGAGGGGTCAAATTTTGGAAATTCCAAAATTGAAGTATGCTAGTTTGATCAGCTCAGCAAGACATATTCTTTCATCCATTCAGAAGTGTGAAAGTCAAAGATTGAATTTTTAGGGTTTCTCTAGCAAACCCTAATCAAGCTACAGATCAAATTTCAGGGGGAGTTGAGGCTAAAGCCTTACATAAGAAGACTACAAAAAGTCTCGACAGGTATGACTTAAGGAGGTTCAGGTATGCCTTGAAATCTGATTCTTGATTAAGTTCATAATGTGTTTGTCTTCATGTTATTTATTAGTACAATCTTGATTAATGTTATTAATTGTCTTATCACCCTAGTAATAATATCAATGCATGTGAATGATCAAAGACATTCATTGATTAGGGCTATATGATTGTACTTATGCATTATGGTGTTGTGTGAGGTTGATGTTGTCTGCTAACAAGACACAGGTACATTACAAAAGACAAATCAAGTTCCATGACCATGACAACATGAAGACAAAGACTCACGAGGTATGTATGACTTTGTTATATTATGAGACATGCAGGCTCTAGCTCAGGATCTCTAAATCATTGAAGAGATTGTTTAGGTATGTTGTACATAACTAAGCAGGTATACTAATTCAGGTATGTTTTCCTATGTCATGTTAGAATCTTACCTTGTGTAAGTATACTTGGTATGATTGGTTAGTAATCAAGGGTTTATGCATATTATGTCTCTTATCTTGGTTGATGATTTAACTAACTAGATCAAACAAGAATATGCATGAGTAAGAAGACTTTCTTGAAACCCTGAATACTAATGATCATGACTGTACATATTCAAGATTATTTAGAATTAGAATGTTTTGATAATGTTGAGAATATACTAATGAATGTATGTTTGTGCACGAGATCATGAGGATGACACTAGTGTACACTTGAGCATGCACAGTGGTACAGAATGAATAGAAGTTCAGAAGACATACAGAAGATCAAGCGGGAGGCAACCACACAAACATAAAAGATAAGTATTTGAGTTGTTATTTGAAATAGTAAATGATATTGCCTGTAATAGGTTGTATGCATATTTGTATTCCTATAATATATCATGCTAAGTGTAAATATTCATAGAACATTGAATAGTATACTACTAATATGCATATGATTGGTAAGTTGGACAAACATTCCATTGTTGCTTGTCTATAATGAAACCTCTTTGCTGACATGCTGAGAGTTGTGCACACTCTCGATAGTATGTTCTGGTAGAGATGGAAGGCATCTAGATAGCCACTGTATGCATACAGGATATGGGAAAGTGTTGTGCCAAAGTATTGGTCAAAATAGTTGCATAACTATGTAAATGATATCTGTATGCATAATAGGCTATCATGTCAAATATGATTTGATGATTATGAAGTATTACTAATCATGTACCTAATTTTGATTTGTAGGAAAGATCATGATGAATGATGAACTCTGATCAAGCGATGGATGTTCAACAAAAGATTTACAAATCAAACACACTATAGAAAGCATGTGGCTAGAAGATTCTCTTAGAAAAGAAAAAGAGAATCATGATGAGATGTTTGTTCCAAAAGGATAGATAAAACCATTCTCTTAATGGTGTAATTAAAGAAGAAGTGTGATTTAGGTTCTGTATGGGTACCCAGGATCGATAATCAATTGATGAGCTTAATGATCATCATGGGTGATGTGGATCTCAACCTTTGCTACAAGGTTGAATATGGGTTCTATACACATATGACATGGATGCAAGAAGGAACTCACCACAGAGTTCGAATGATTTTGAGGCTCATATTAGTAGACCCATCTGACAAGAGATGGCACAGATAGATATGCAGAAGATCATTCAATGCTGAGTGTGAATAATGGACATTTGACAGCTTCATGACAAAGCTTGGGCTTTACCAGAAGTAAAGTTGTTCCTAACCTTTACCTTAAGGTTGTGGATGATGAATCTATCATACCATTATTGCATGATGATGATCTCTTTCTGACAAGGAATGAGAAACAGGTCATGAAAATGGCTGCAGAAATGAAAATGAAAGATCTCGGATTAATGCACTACTTCTTAGGTCTAGAAGTATGGCAAGATCCAAAAGGAATCTTTTAAATCAAGGTAAGTATGCTGTGAAGTTTCTAAAAAGATTTGATATGTTGGAGTATAAAGTCATGGCCACTCCCATGGACTCCAACTTGAAGTTATTAGTTAATGACTCATCGGATTTAGTGGACCTAACCCTTTATAGACAAATCATTGGGCCAATGATGTATTTAACAAATACTAGGCCAGATATATGATTTGTTGTAAATACCATAAGTCAGTATCTAGTAGAACCTAGAAAGGTTCACTTAATAGCTACAAAGCATGTAGTGAGGTACCTAAAAGGTACTTTAGATTTTGGTCTATATTATCTTGGAGGTCATGAACTCCGTTTACATGGTTACTCAAATTCTGATTGGGCAGGAAGTGTCTCAGACAGAAAGAGTACATCAGGTGGATGTTATAGTCTTGAATCTACCATGTTCTCATGGTTTAGCAAGAAACAATCTAGTGTGCCTCTCAGTACTACTGAAACAGAATATATAGCTGTCTGCTCTGCCAGCTGTGAAGCAGTGTGGCTTCAGAAGCTTTTATATGGAGTGTTTGACTTAGAAATGGATTCCACTGTGATTATGTGTGACAATCAAAGCTGCATCAAGATGATAGGAAATCTTGTATTCCATGATAAGTCAAAACACATTGAGATCCGATACTTCTATATACGAGATATGGTGCAGAGAGGAGCTATCAAGCTCGAGTATATAAGCACTGAGGATCAAATTGATGATATCCTGACCAAACCTCTGTCTCGAGTAAAGTTTGAACACTTCCGAGACAAGCTTGGTGTAGTTCAGAAGGACTCTCCTCGAAAGGGGGAGTAGCACAGTATCCGATAACAAGTCTATCTAATCAATGATGAGGTTACCTATTTACTGCACTTAGTTACCTAGAATTATTTAGATTTAGGACTCTTATATTCTTTCTTTTGATGATGATACATGTTGTGGTTATACATGTTTTGTTGATGATGATACATGTTGTGGTTATACATGTTTTGATGATGATGATACATGTTGTGGTTATACATGTTTTGTTGATGATGATACATGTTGTGGTTATACTTGTTTTGATGATGATGACACACGTTGTGGTTATACATGTTTTGATGATGATGACACACGTTGTGGTTATACATGTTTTGATGATGATGACACACGTTGTGGTTATACATGTTTTGATGATGATGACACACGTTGTGGTTATACATGTTTTGATGATGATGACACATGTTGTGGTTATACATGTTTTGATAATGAGGATACATGTTTTGATGAACATGTTATGAAGGGATTGGATCATTCCTGGACTTCAGTCCTAAAGAAGAGCCGTAGACGTATGTCTTCGAAAATGAAGTTCTTGGTGAACATGTGAAGGGATTGGATCATTCCTGGACTTCAGTCCTAAAGAAGAGCTGTAGACGTGTGTCTTCGAAAATGAAGTTCTTGGTGAACATGTGAAGGGATTGGATCATTCCTGGACTTCAGTCCTAAAGAAGAGCCGTAGATGTATGTCTTCGAAAATGAAGTTCTTGGTGAACATGTGAAGGGATTGGATCATTCCTGGACTTCAGTCCTAAAGAAGAGCCGTAGACATAAGTCTTCAAGAATGAAGTCCTTGATGGACGGTGAGGGATTAAGTCATCCTTGGATGTGGTCCTAAATGTACGGTGGAGGATTAAGTCATCCTTGGACGTGGTCC
Source organism: Larix kaempferi (assembly GCA_027924585.1). NCBI lineage: Eukaryota > Viridiplantae > Streptophyta > Pinopsida > Pinales > Pinaceae > Larix > Larix kaempferi. The sequence continues at coordinate 6,503,831 of BSBM01000307.1, read as the reverse complement.
TAAATGTACGGTTGAGGATTAAGTCATCCTTGGACGTAGATCCTAAATGCACGGTTGAGGATTAAGTCATCCTTGGACGTAGGTCCTAAATGCACGGTGGAGGATTAAGTCATCCTTGGACGTAGGTCCTAAATGTACGGTGGAGGATTAAGTCATCCTTGGATGTGGTCCTAAATGTACGGTGAAGGATTAAGTCATCCTTGGACGTGGTCCTAAATGTACGGTGAAGGATTAAGTCATCCTTGGACGTGGTCCTAAATGTACGGTGGAGGATTAAGTCATCCTTGGACGTGGTCCTAAATGTACGGTTGAGGATTAAGTCATCCTTGGACATAGGTCCTAAATGCACGGTGGAGGATTAAGTCATCCTTGGACGTGGTACTAAATGCACGGTGAAGGATTAAGTCATCCTTGGACGTGGTCCTAAATGTACGGTGGAGGATTAAGTCATCCTTGGACGTGGTCCTAAATGTACGGTGGAGGATTAATTCATCCTTGGACGTGGTCCTAAATGTATGGTGGAGGATTAAGTCATCCTTGGGAGTGGTCCTAAATGAACGGTTGAGGATTAAGTCATCCTTGGACGCTGTCCTAAATGTACGGTAAGGATTGGATCATCCTTGGACTTTGGTCCTGTAAACTGAGCCGTAGACATGTGGTCTCCGAGAACATGATAGGACTGGATCGTCCCTGGACTTCGGTTCAAAAGGTACATGATAGGACTGGATCGTCCCTGGACTTCGGTTCAAAAGGTACATGACTGGACATAGAGAACTGGATTGATCATGTGATGACGATGCTGATCGTGATGCTAATGATCATGTGATGACGATGTTGATCGTGATGCTGCTGATTGTGTGATGATGATGATGATCGTGATGCTGATGATCGTGTGTTGACGATGCTGATGATTGAGTACTATCAACTCTGATGATGTTGATGTTCCAGTATTGAAGATGTTCCAGTAACTAGTTGAGTTACTGATGATGTTGAGAAAGCTTCCAATGATTTATAGATGTATCATGTATGATGTTGATGACTTCTTGCTCGTGCAGATGCTGTTATAATATCCTTCTCGTTAAGGGGGAGTGTTGAGATATTGTAACTTCAAAGAATATTATATTTGTATATTATTTATTCCGGAGATGTTTCATTCCTCCGTAAAGATCTTATTGTATATCCGGAGATGTTTATTCCTCCGTCGGAATGTGGTAACTCGGGTTATTAGACTTCCCTAGTGGAGGTCGGCCCTGTATGTGTTATGTGGGTCAAAGGGTTATTAGACCACCCTAGAGGGGTCGGCCCAGTCAGTTGTAGTGGGGTATTTAACCCATTGATTAAATACGAGCCTACGTGTACTTGTGTAAAAGATATGTCAAAGTAGTGTATAAATAGAGGAGGTTTGTTCCTCATTTGACACACTCACTCACTTGAGAGAGGCGCACTTGTGGAGGAGAGGTCTGCTATTGTGGAGGAGGAGATCATGTCTTTGGTTTGCATCTTTGTATATTGCTGGTCATCTATATTGAGGAAGCTTTACTGGGTTTTCTACCCCATGAGGGTTTCCCAGGATAAATTTGTGTCTCTTGTGTTTATGCTGTGCTTGTTGTTTCTTCAGTGATCCTGTATATGCTATTATTGTGAAATGGAATGTAATGCTGCTATTTTCTGTCTTAGCATATTGAATTTTAACATAATTATAATATTGGCTTGTATAGAATATTTTCTCCTATGAGCACCGCTGAATTTCGCACTTTGAGTATAGCGGATCATATTTTAGTATTTTGGTAGTTACTCTGAGGATAATTACTTGATTTTAAGTGCAATGGATAAAAAACTTCTAAAGGCCAATTATTCTTAAGCACAATTAACTAGTAATTAAGGTGTTAATTACAACACTTAAGGACAGTAAGTGCGCAAATGACGACAGTCAGTGATCACAAATCCAATTTTTTAACAGATAACCATCCATTATCAATCCCAATGGCCTTTCCTTTTCTAAAACTTTAATGAAAATGAAAAAACATAACTTTTTGTTGACCAAGTGGAAATTTAGAAACGCAACAATTTTGTTGCCTAAACTGCCAGATAGAGAAATTTAGAAACCAATTTTGTCTACTATTTAGAAACCATATTTTCTCATTGTGCCTTGACTGCTACAAGGCCCTTCTCGTTTATGCTAATTTTTTCTCTTGTCCATCCTTTCCTTGGTGACCATGCCCATATGATGCTATTTATGTCGATCATCATATTTTCTTCTGCACCAACAACCCATTGTTGCTTTCTATCTAAGCATTTTTGTATAAGACCTTCAGATCCTTCGATTCTCTTGTTGGCTTCCACCGTTGCACCTCTACTTTGTAACACCCAATAGTACTAGCATATAACTCATGATAAATATCACCAATCACCTTACCCAACCAGATTGCACAATCTGGCTCTGGTGATTGCACAGTGACCATTTGTCCCTTTACAACATCCACTCTTGGAATGAATTCATCTCTAGGCTTGTTGCATAGTGGTCCAACATAGCAATCCTGCAAAGCGGGAACATTTTCCTTCAAATAGGCATCCCTAATTTCATGTTCAGATATTGTAGGATCACTACTACGCATATCATGGCTTGTCGATGGCCAAAATTTAGTTGATGACTAATCAACACTCTGGAAGGGACTGTCTGAATATTTATACACAGCCTCCCAAAAATTTAACTTGGGACACCAAAATTGTTCACCTCCCTTCTCATTCCCTTGATTCCAGAATGAAATGCATGTTTCTATTCCCTTTTTTATTTCGTCAATGTCCAAAGGACTTTTTGATTGCAGATTTAATAACCTAGGTTGTCCCACCAACAAGTCTACGCTACCATCTAGCAATGACCACTAGAGATGAATAGGAGACGACCAAGCTTCATCCCGAAGTGATGCCTTCCATTGCATGACTAGAATGTCATCTATGAGCTGAAATTTAAAAAACTAGTATTTTTTGACACCAATGATTTTCGCATTTCCATCCAAAAGGTGGGGTTTCACAAAACTCTTAAAATCGTAAAGTTCATCAATTGGATAAGGAACAAAAGAATGTTGATCTTCACATGTCCTATGCGTATCCATAATTTCCAAGAGTGAAAATATATCCTTGCACATTAGCTTTGCTGATAACCTACCATAAGTTCCATCTATGTCTTCATGGGTGTGTCCAACCAAGAGGAATCCAACTTCAACTATCTCGAACACTCTCCTTGCTGTTAAAAGAGATAAAAATGAAAATACAAAGCGGTTTTTGTTATCTCCTGAACAATTATCCATTTGCAACAACAATATGGGCGGTATTTTTGTATTTGGCATGCATTGATTAGTACCATCAACACACGTTACATCATCTTGCATTACATATTGTCTGTATATTGAACACTTTTCATATGAGTCTGATTCCAATAGAGCATCATGCAATTGGTGCTTAGATGTTCCACCTTTCTAGAGAAAATCACCATATTTATCACCCACTGGATCTTCAAGACACTTCAAGCATTTAGATAGGGATGTCACAGTGAAATTCGATCCCATCTCTAAAAATGAGAGGCTGAAATGACCAAAACCCCCAATCTTGTGCCCATGCATCAACATTCCAGTCAATGATATGGGAAGATTCATAACATTACTAAAAGATTTTGCCTTCTTACCCATCCTTGGAATGAAAGTCTTTGACTTATCCATTTTTTCATGAACAATAGTGAGATAAGTCTTCAGATTGTTCTATGAAGCCGACCTGTGCGAATAATAGAGCTGGTGACAACTTGCGATGTATTTATTATGAGCTTCTTGGTTTGCTTGCAAATTTTCTACCTGAGCAGATCAGTGGTCCCCTTAATCCTATCGTGTACTGTAATGCACTCATTACACCTTGCAAAGGAGTTTGATTTAGAAATTTTAACATCTAGAAAATCTTCTCTCATCACCTTGCTAAAGGAGGATTGTAATGCTGGAGGAAAACCAATTCTTTTGATTTCATCATTAGCCATTTATCATAGCAAAACATGAGACATATTAGTGGGCAATAATTTCAAGGTTTTCCTTGTTCCATCTCCACTGATTAATCATGTAAGATGTGGGGATTTGTCCGAATTCTATACTACAATTTTATTAATAGTAGCTACCAGTGCAGTAGTGTTCGCCCTAGATTTTTCCAAGCCAGTGTTACCATGCACATCTCTCACATCACCATTCAAGAAAATTCTTTTATAATTGAATAAAGTGCTCTTTTTTATCCCATGGCATTTATACCATGCATTTTGACAGGCGTCTCTTGTGTCTAATCTCATTGTAAAAAAGCTTATTTTTCTGTCATCTCCTTCTTTGGCCACAGGAGCATTTGATCCCATAAAATTTATAACATACTGTCTTTTTGAATTTCCATTCATACTATCAAATTTATTCCTACATTCAACTATCGATTGAAGTGGAATTTTTTATAGACAAAAATTTGAGCAACAATGTTCAGTGCCAATTTTTGAAAGGAATGCACCGATATTTATTGCAGGCTTATAAGGTACCGATCTTGAATTTCAATCAAAAATTTTAGTTCCATCTTGCTTCTTTACGGAATTGTATGGCCTTGTTCCATGACCTTATCATCTGTATATTCACAATGGGGAGTACCTAGAATGACCATATGTAAAGGACATTCTTCAAACACATTCCAAAAGTTGACCATATCTTCGTCTACTTTCTTTTTTAGTATAACATCCAAAGGAACGTCACGGAGGTCAAGCAAATGGTTTGTAGGCCATCTTATAAGGGAGCCTTCAAATACACCACAATCATCACAATTGCAGAAGACTTTATGAACTAAAATACCAAACTCACAAGCATCTAGTGCTTTGAATTGTACAATATCTCCCTCAAAAACAATTGACACTATTCCCCGAGCAACATACTGTGGCTTTAAAGAAAATTGATGTATCAAATTAACTTTTTATCCCAGAAACCCAACATTGTGATTTTCTCTTAATACTTTCAAAGTAGATTCAGAATGATTATTGTTGAAATTGCATGCAACAGAAAGCAATGTTTATGTATTAAATTGACAATTCTTTTAATTGGACATACAACAAAACTTCCACTGCTCAACCTTGGACAACATTCCATACAAGAAAAGACCACTTCATCCACCAGAACACCAAAGGAGAAGTCACCCAAAAATGTTCCCCAACCAATATCAGTCCCACTCAAATTTGTTACCAAACCTATGGAAATGCAATCCTTGCTTTCTGAACACTTATGTAACAACTTAACTTTTCTCATAATAAAATAAGATCTATTCTCAGTTGTTATGATATGTGCTACACTTGTCGAAGTAGAAGCTTGTATATCATTCACCTCATTCTCAGTTATAATATTGGATACACTCATTGAAGTATAAGATGGTATATCATTCACCTCATTAGAGCGGACCCAATTTGGTTAATGATCTCAGATACCAGCCATTGAATATAACCACCAACAACCTCTGACAATGTATCTGCACCTTCCAATGGATAGGGCAATGGAAGACTTGCATTTAAAGTCTTGGCAACATTTACAATGATACATCGGTATTAATGTTGATATTATGCAAAATTTTTCTTTTTGGAAAAGAGTTTCCCTCAGCAACTGTCAATCCATTCAAAATCAAGTCCACACATTGTTGAGTACCAAAATCCATTTCATAAATGATATCTGAAATATAAAATAACAGGACACATTGTTCAGAACCAAAATCCAGTTCAGAAGCATTTTATGAAATATAAAATAACAGGAGGACATTAAAAATCATATTTATTTTAAACAAAGATATAACATAAGTTACAATATATAAAAATATGTCTGTCCCGACTTCCAATTTCCCAAATGGAAGGATCGGCCACCCCTTCTTATAGCAGAAGCGAACACAAGAAGGATTGAATGACCCTTCTTGCAGTCTAGAAAGATTACGAAAAGAATATTGGGTAGAAGAAGCGTCTACTGCCTATTCATTTATGACAAAATATTAAAAATGTTCAACCTACGAATGCTAGTCCGTAAATACATGTATTTCAAAAATTGTGAACAAGGGAAGAATATTGAGAACAACAAGGGTCGGCCGACCCTGCATTTACAATATAAATTTAAATATATTTAATCTACGAAGGCTATGTCTGTTCATGTATTTGTAACTTCGGAATGTATTTCATATATGTATATTGTACTCCTATAGAGATGGTATTATTCCTCTATACGGAAGTGTTTGTATTCCTATAGAGATGTTATTATTCCTCTATACGAAAGTGTCATCATTTATATTGTAAGTGTTGTAACTTATACTTGATGGGTTATTAGACCACCTTATTGGCGTCGGCCCTGCATAAGTCATGTGGGTCGAAGGGTTATTAGACCACCCTATTGGGGATCGACCATTTGGGTCAAAGGGTTATTAGACCACCCTATTGGGTGTCAACCCAGTCATCATTATGTTATGTGGTTAAGTTAAGGCCGACCTAGTAAAGGTTATTAGGCAAGTCAAGTCAAGTATAAATAGAGTGCGGGAGGAACTCTATTTGATCATTCTATTATCACACACACTCTTTGCAGAGTGGCGCATTGTGGAGGAGGAGAAGCTGCTGATAGGAGATGTATATATCTTATGCTTGGGTTGTATCATTGCTCTATCTATCTCTGAGGAAGTTATTGGGGTTTTTCACCTTTATGGTTTTCCCCAAGTAAACTCTGTGTCTCTTGTGTGCTTGCATTATTGTGTCCTTGATTGATATGATGTAGATATGCTGTACATGTTGTTCTCTCAGTTAAGATCCTAGATCATATTGAAGTAAATTCTGAAAAACTAACATGGTATCAGAGCTAGCCTAAAAGAAGGCATGGTATGGCATGTGTGACACTTGTTGCACTTATGATGCTAGGGCTTGATATAGCAAAAACCAGTCATCGTAGTACTTTCACTATAAATCCATTTTAGAAAAAATTTCAGATCTGAAAGCTTTATAGGTCGAATATCAGATCCCCATGTACCTCGTGTCCAAAGGACAACTTCTAATTCATTGTACTTTGTGTTTTATGATCTGTACAATTTAGGGTGTCTGCCTCTTCTAGATCTGAGTCATAAACAGGTGACCTAGGAAAAAACGTCATAACTTGGGCTAGGAAGATCCAAATGAAATTTCGTAAAAAGTGATAGGTAGTGCACGGACTTTACATTCTCAGGTAACATTTTCAGATGCCTAAACTGAACTAGTGACATGTGGCACACTGTACAAGTTCGTTCTCTTGTTTTATTCCATAAACAGGTCACGTTGCAGGACTTGGAATAACTCTCTCGCAGAGAATACAATTGAGCTCATACCTATGGGGTTGGAAATATGATAGGTCGGGATACCACAGGTAGATGTTTCAGACCCCGTGGATCGGAAATTTTGGAGTTACACCAGAAACAATCAGGTACATATTTATGTCAAAACAGAATTATTTTTTAGCACCTTCATTCATGGCTTCAGGAATTTAGGGTTTCGGAGAAAGATGAAATTTTTGTAATCGGAGACCACATCTGAATTCTACTCATCAAAATTGAAATTTAGAGAGCAATATCATAATTTTTGGGTTGGCAAAAGGTTGGGATTTATCAGACCCTAGTTCGGGACTTTGATCGAAAAAGTGGAAAATTAGGGCTTCTGCAAAGATGGGAATTTTTTAAATCTGTGACCACGGCTGGAAGCTCCTCAAAAAAATAGAAGCTTAGAGATTTGGATCGAACCTTTTCATTGGAACGAAAGGTGGGATTTATCAAACCCTAGTTTAAGGTCATGTCTAGTGAATCTAGAAGTTTTAAAGGCAAATTTGAGAGGTGAAATTTTGTAGTTTTCAAATTCTGAACATACTAGCTTGATTAGCTCATCAAGGGGCATCTTTCTATCCTTTCAGAAGTTTGAAATTCAAAGTTTGAATTTTTAGGGTTTCTCTGACAAACCCTAATCTAGATCCAAATCCAGTTCCTACAAATCAAGTGGATTGGGTTAATCCTAGAAGAAAATGGATTGGTCACCTGCATAAGTGAAGAAGTTCCTGTTTCAAAGGGAGATGAGGCTAAGGCCTTACATAAGAAGATTACAAGAAATCTCGACAGGTATGACTTATCTAGGTATGTTTCAATATTTCTTCATGATTAAGTTTATGGTATGTTTGTCTTCATATTGTTAAGGTTAGTACAATCTTGTTTAATTTAGACTTGTCGTATCACCTTAATAAAATTATGAATGCATGATAGAAGATATTCATTGATTAGGGTGTTGACACTTATGATTGTACTAATGCATTATGGTGTTGTATGAGTTTCATGTTGTCCGCTAACATAAAAGGTACACCAAGAAAGACAAATCATGTTCTAGTTGAAGAACATATGATGATGGTGACATGAAGACAAAGATTCATCCATTGTCATGGATCACATAGAAGATCTGATTATGAGGTATGTATAACTTGGTTCTATAATGGTTAACTTATGAGATATGTAGGTTACTAGCACAAGTCATTGAAGAGAACAAGAAGATATCCTATGGGTATGTTAGACATAACTAGCTAACATGCTAATCCAGGTATGTTTTTCCTATATCCAGTTAGAATCCTACCTTGTGATAGGATCTCTTATATAAGTATACATGGCATGATTGATAATGATTACTCATAGGTTTGAATAATCATGGGTGTATGCATACTATGTTTCTTACCTTAATTAATGATATTACTAACCAGAAGAGTAATGAAAGTATAGGTTTGAGTAATCACGGGTTTAGGAAAATTGTGTTTCATACTTTAATTTATGATATGACTAACCATAAGAGTCCTTGAATACTAATGCTTATTATTTATGTTTGAAATGATCATGACTATACATCTATACATGTTTAAGATTATTTTGTTTTGATAGTATTGAGAATATACTAATAAATGTATGATTATGTATGAGATCTCAAGGATATCACAATAATGATACTTGTAAGCATGCATAGTGATCGAGGATGGATATAAGTTCAAGGACAGGTAATCCAGGAAGCAAAGATCAAGAGGGAGCACACTCCAGTAGTTTCTGCAAGGATGCATATATTCAGAGGGAGTCGACCGCTTCTCACAATCCACATCAGAATGGAGTTGCAAAGATTTAGAGGGAGTCAACCCAACAAGCAAACAAAGATAAGTATTTGAATGATCATTTATTGCATATTTATTTGTTTAAATAATGTTGTTCAATGATGTATATGCTTATGTTCCTAGACTTAGGTTGTGTATTATGCATATTAGATTAATTGCATTAATAAACAGTATACTACTAATATGCATGTGATGGGTAAGTGGCCTATGGCACTGTACAACATTCCATTGCTACTTATCTAGAATGAAACCTCTTTGCTAACATGTTGGGAGTAGTGCAAACTCTTAACAATGTTATGGTAGAGATTGGAAGGCATCTAGAAAGTTACAAGATATGGATGAATGTTGTATTGAAGCATTGGCTAAAATAATTGCATGACTGTATGACATATTTCTTTATGTGTAAGAATTTGTTCTGAAAACTATGAGATGTTTCTAATCATGCAATTTAACTTGTTTTGTAGGAAAGATCATATACCTTAACCTACAAAAGAAGGACTACAACATTTGTTCCAGCAACAAAGATATCTATTGAAGATATTGAAGTTCCCAGGATCTGGGATGAAGTAATGGAAGAATGCCATGATCAGTCGATCATGAAGAATGATGTTGGGATGCAGTCCCAAGACCTGAAGGGAAGTCTATTGTGACTTCCAAATGGATCTATAAGATCAAGCATGCTGCAGATGGTAGCATGGAGAAATACAAAACGAGGTTTGTAGCTCATGGATTCTCCCAGAAAAAGGAATTGAGTATCAAGAGACTTCTACACCTATAGCCAGGCACACTTCCATCAAATTGCTACTTGCTCCGGCTGTAGTGATGAAATGGAAGATACATTAGATGGATGCCAAGATAGGTTTCTTGAATGGTGTAGTCGAAGAGGAAGTGTATGTGGAGCAGCCACTTGGTTTTGACACACATGACGGGAAGTCATATATGTGCAGAACTTGGTATGGTAGGATAGACAACTTTCCATCTAGTTTGGGATTTACCAAGAGTAAAGCGGATTCCAAACTTTACTACAAGGTTGAGGAAGGAAATCCAATGATACTACTTTGGTATGTGGATGACCTATTTGTTACAGGTGATCATAGATTGATTTCCGACACGAAGAGGAAGCTTGCTGCCGAGTTCGAGATGAAGGACTTGGGGATGATGCAATATTTTCTAGGCATGGAGGTGTGGCAGAGTGTAGATGGAATATTCCTTGGACAAGGGAAGTATGCAGTAGAGATCCTGAAGAGGTTCAGGATGATGGACTGCAAGGCCATGGCCACACCTATGGAATCGAACCTGAAGCTTCTATGTGATGCTTCATCTGATCCGATTGATGTCACTATGTATCGTCAGATGATTGGATCCTTGATGTACCTGACGAACACGAGACTAGATATTTGCTTTGCAGTGAACACATTGAGCCAATTCCTGATGGATCTGAGAGATGTTCACCTGGTTGCTGTAAAGCATATTCTGAGGTACATGAAGGGTACAATTGATTATGGGCTCAAGTATGATGCAAATCAAAAGTTTAACCTGCAGGGTTATGTTGATTCAGATTGGGAAGGCAGTGCTGCAGATAGGAAGAGCACTTCTGGGTGCTGCTTCAGTATGGGATCAGGTGTGATCTCTTGGTTTAGCAGGAAGTAGTCCTATGTAGCATTGAGTACAACTGAAGTAGATTATGTTGCAACTTGTTCAACTAGTTGTGTGGTAGTATGGCTTTGGAAGCTACTATCTGAGTTATTTTATCTCTCGCTGGAGGCTACTGCTATCTTTTGTGACAACCAGAGTTGTGTGAAGCTGTATGAAAATCTGGTGTTCCACGACAGGTTGAAACACATTGAGATCAAATATCACTATATCAGGGATATGGTCTAGAGAGGAGCAGTGAAGTTCTTGTATGTTGCGACGGATGAGCAGATTGCAGATGTAATGACGAAGCCACTAGCTAGAGTGAAGTTCGAGTACTTCAGAGAGAGTCTTGGTGTTCTTTAGATTAACGACACTTCGAGGAAGAAGTGATGGACACATTTGCTAAAGCCATTCCAAGCATGTTAGAAGGAGGATCCTTCACATGGCTGTGGATGTAAGTGCTAGATGATGAGCATCAGGGCGATGCTCTAGTTACTGCTCTGTATATGTATATGCATCATGTTGGATGCCTGATATGATCAGTTGGATCATTTATTTATGTATGCATCATGTTGGATGCTGGATATGATCAGTTGGATCATTTGTGTATGTATGCATCATGTTGGATGATTGGACCATGTATCTGTATATGTATTAGGTGGATATGTTGTATGATCAGGTAGATCATGTATGTTGATATGTATCAGGTAGATACATTGTGTGATCAGGTGGATCATGTATCTATGTATGTATCAGGTGGATACATTGTATGATCAGGTGGATCATGTATGATCAGGTGGATCATGTATGATGATATGTATCAGGTAGATACTTGGTATGCACCGGGTAGATTCATTGTATGATCAAGAATATCATGGATGATGAGCTTTAGGACGTTGCTCCAGATGACATGCATCAGGACGATGTAGTGTTGATGATCAGGATGATCATGTGTACATCATGATGATGTATGGTGAGTATCAGGTTGATACTCTGTGGCCATGGAACAGGTTGTACAGATGAGCATGTAAGAAGACCTTGGAGATCTGGACAGGATGAAAAATTCCTCAGATGCTCTTTCGAGGCATTGCTCTCAAATGGGATGTAAGTAAACTTGGGATATCTGGACAGGATGAAAAAGGCCTCAGATGCTCTTTTGTGGCATTTCCATGACCACATGTAATAAGTCTTGGAGATTTGGACAGGATGAAAAAGGCCTCAGATGCTCTTTAGGGTTCTTGCTTGGCAAGACAATCTTTTAAGGTTTTGTGGTGACCACATGTAATAAGTTCTGGAGATTTCGACAGGATCAAAAAGGCCTCAGATGCTCTTTAGGGTTCTTTCTTGGCAAGACACTCTTTTAAGGTTTTGTGGTGGGGGTCACATGTAATAAGTCCTGGAGATCTGGACAGGATGAAAAAGGCCTCAGATGCTCTTTAGGGTTCCTTCTAGTCAAGAGACTCTTTTAAGGTTTTGTGACAGTCACATGTAATAAGTCCTGGAGATCTGGAAAGGATTAAAAAGGCCTCAGATGCTCTTTAGGGTTCTTGCTAGTCAAGAGACTCTTTTAAGGTTTAGTGACGAACGTAATAAGTCCTCAGGATTCCACAATATGGCCAGTGATGATGAAGACCTACAGGTGGTGGGCCTACATCCAGTATGAAAAAGGACTAGCTTTATAGAACTTCCTATGACGAGTAGATTTAGAGATTGATTGAGATAGCAGCAGCAGTGATGATGACAAATACTTGATGACAATTATCCAGTGGTGATGATCCAGAGAAGAAGACTTGTGCTAGAAGACCTGTGTCGAGAAATACCTTCCTAGTTAAGAGGGAGTGTTGATGTATTTGTAACTTCGGAATGTATTTCATATATGTATATTGTACTCCTATAGAGATGGTATTATTCCTCTATACGGAAGTGTTTGTATTCCTATAGAGATGTTATTATTTCTCTATACGGAAGTGTTGTCATTTATATTGTAAGTGTCGTAACTTATACTTGATGGGTTATTAGACCACCTTGTTCGGGTTGGACCTATATAAGTCATGTGGGTTGAAGGGTTATTAGACCACCCTATTGGGTGTCGGACCAGTCAGCATTATGTTATGTGGTTAAGTTAAAGCTGACCTAGTAAAGGTTATTAGGCAAGTCAAGTCAAGTATAAATAGAGTGCAGGAGGCACTCTATTTGATCATTCTATTCTCACACACACTTTTTGGAGAGTGGCACACTTGTGGAGGAGGAGAAGTTGCTGCTAGGAGATGTCTATCTCTTATGCTTGGGTTGTATCATTTCTCTATCTATCTCTGAGGAAGTTATTGGGGTTTTTCACCTTTATGGTTTTCCCCAAGTAAACTCTATGTCTCTTGTGTGCTTGCATTATTGTGTCCATGATTGATATACTATAGATATGCTGTACATGTTGTTCTCTCAGTTAAGATCCTAGATCAGACTGAAGTAAATTGTGAAAAAATAACAATGTCGACAATTCCCGACTTCCAACTTCTACTGTAAATAGTAGGGACCTAGACATCATCTAAGTTCTAACATATAAAAATGTTTGTCTCGACTTCCATTTTCCGAAGAGAAGGATCAGATGCCCCTTCATTTAGGAGATAATTGTGGACAACTATATCCAACAATTCACCTATATCCAGAATGGTGAATGAAAGAAGGATCTACCGACCCTTCTTGCATTCTAGAACTATTATGAATACAATAGTGGGTAGAAGAAGGGTCAGTCTCCCCTTCATTTATGAGGGAATTGTAAAATTATTCAACCTACGAAGGAGAGTGCGTCAATTCATCTATATCTAAAATGGTGAACACTAGAAGAAGGGCCAGCCACCCCTTCATTTAGTAGATAATTGTGAAAACCTTTATCCAGAAACTGAACGATATCTAGAATGATGAAGACGAAGAAGGATAGACTGACCCTTCTTGCAGTCTCAAGCTATAACGAAAAGAACATTGGGAAGAAGAAGGATTGTTTGCACATTCTTTTACGAGGGAATTGTAAAAATGTAACTTGGAGAAAGAGCGGTCGATCTTTCTCTGTGCATATTTCCACTTTCCAGCAAAATGTGCGAAGCAATGCTCCTATGAAATATGTGTTTAAAGTGTCGATATCTACTTTAGCCACTATGAAAAATTTATCCCTGGGGGAAGGAGAAGACTCTCTTTCTCCTCAACATCTACTTCCAACACCCCAAAATGGAACCACTTGACGAAAGAGTGACCTCGCTTTCTCTAACAAAATTTCAACTTGACAGCAAACTCTTTGTAGCAAAATGTCTGTAAATTGTGTCGTTCAAATTTCAAAATCTAGTCTCCAGGGTGACACATGGAATGCTCAGATTGTGCCAGGTGGCTTTGGGTATTCCAGAATTGATTTGTGCTACACTTGGTGAAGTAGAAGCTGCTATATCATTCGCCTCATTCTCGGGAAGGGCAGACCCAAAAGTATATTGTTTCTATTTTTTTTTTAAGAAAAAAATAAAGAATGTTTCTGTCTAGTTAATGGTAGTCAGAATCATTCCAACTAATGGAATCACTATCTGTATTGTCATCACTGTTAAATTCCTTTTCCAACACGGTATCCTGCTTAAATTTTAATTAGCATTATGGTGTGCCTGGGAAGATATGCATGTGTTGCTTGGAATGTGTTGAATATAATTGTACCACTGATGACAAAACTATTCATTAATGAAAGTCTGTAAATTTACTTCATTTCTTTGTTAATTGTTATTTCTAGTAATGACAGTCTGTAAATTTCCTTCATTTCTCTGTTAATTGTTATTTCCAATAAATCTTTTCCATTGTGTTATTCTTCATGCTTGGATGAAAGTAATATTAAATCAAAATTCATACGTTTATGCTGTGTTTTACCACATCTAAGTATTCACCAATTTTCTGCTAAAATTTATATTGGATTCATTTATGACCAATGCCCAATATTAATGGACTTTTTTCTTTTCTTCATTATGAACCTGCAAATTAAGACAGACAAGGGTATTCACCAATTTTCTGCTAAAATTCACTTAATTTTAAGAACATTTTTATCAGCTTTATCTCTTCAACTAAGTGCATTGGTATCATATGCAAGACTCACATGTGTTCTCATTGCATCCAACAATTTAAGTCATACACCATGTCCAACTACCCTATACATGGGACTTTTCTAGCCAAGATAGTGTATTGGCAAACAATTATACGTTAATAAATTTGTTTAAAGTGATTTGATTGCTTAATTTTATTCAATTAAATTAAATACTTAAATTATATATATTTATAAAAGAAATGTAATCAATATTATATAAATTAAGACATAAATTATCAATTTCAAATATTTCAAATAAAGTATAATGTTTACATAGATCAGTATACTATAGTGAATATTAACTGCAAAATGATATTAAAAAGAAAAAACATGTTTCAATTTTTCGATTTCATTTGTATTACCAAATGCTAGAGGATTTGCAGAAAACAATATGGAATATATGAAAATAATACGCTACATCACCAGACAGAAAATGTATGCCAGCTGGCGGCAATCGACATTAAACCTATTAATTCTGTTAATTTAGCCCAATAATGAGTAATGCACGATTTTGCAAATATAACGATGTGAATTCATATTAATGGACTGTAAGAAGATAACTACCTGGAATTGAAGGAAATAAATTCTGTAAATATGAAGACGACAGACAAGGGTGGAAGGAAATCTGAAGAATCTAACATGTTGAGTGACTTTAAATTACTATGAACTTGAAACTGTCATTGCATTGATTGTTGAAAACCATGGAAGTATGGATTTTTAGCCTGGAGGCTGAATAAGCATGCTCCGTTACAGATTTAGATTTATGTTTTGAATAATATAAATACCTGCCAATTGAAAAACTAGTAGTTGATTCTTCAAACCAATCTTACTGCTCTACCCGCACAACACTTTTCTCGGTTCCACCTCAGCAAAAGAAAACCTCGGTCCTGAGAGAAAACAAAGCTCCAAACTGGCAAACACAGAGAGTTTGAACTTTAAGTAGGCAGTGGGCGGGATATCATCAGAGTATCAATGCATAAAAGTTTGTGACATTAATTATCACAGTGTGGTGGGATATCATCTGTACGTTGTGACACATAAACACAATCCATCATAAAGGTGATGCGATTATTCACACGATGAGATTATTCACACGAGTGATACAATCGATCATTTACCATTGGCACCATCAGGGTCAGTATCATTGTGAACGTACAAACCATTTTAAAACATGGAAAATATCAACGGTCCCACATCCATTCTGCATCCCCAACATGCACGCTAGGATGGAGGGATGGGTGGTTGCATAATTTGAAACCACTCTCCACATTGCAGCACCACATGATTTCACAAGTTGGAAGGGTGGTAAGGAAAACCACCTTCCTCCATTTACGAAACCACCTTCTCCCATTCTTCACGGTCGCTATCACGTGTGGATATGATGTGTTCGGTCAACATCACACCTTCTGCCCACGTAACTCCTCCATGTCGCGGCTCCTTCCCATGTGTCTCCTCCGCGCCATAATTCCTTCCCACGTGGCTTCTCCACGTCAACCTGCACATGCACAGTGGAAAAAACCTTTCCATTACACAATCACAACATAATTAAAAATCTTTCAATTACACAATCCAAACATACAAGAATGAAATAAAAACACACATGCATAGTGGAAAACACATTTCAATTACACAATCACGAAATAATTAAAAACCTTTCAATTACACAATCACAACATATAAGAATGAAATAAAAACGCATCAGAATCAAACGCATAAGATTACTTATCTTTATCCAATGCAGATCCAAGCAACTCGTTGTGTAAGAGCGCTTTTCCACCTAGCATCAATATAAATGTGTGGGTGTTTATTAGTTCCAGAAATAGATAAAATGAGTTAAACAAAGAAATTCATTTAACACATAATAACACATGAATCGTATATTAATAGAAATCCAACCTACAGATCGATGCATTCAAAAAATTGGCAACATAAAACATAGTTCATAGAAATTTGACAAATTATCCAAAAACGATGGCCAAGAGAAACCGACTGAATTTCATTACATATGCAAAAAATTACAATGACTCAATACATAAACATTAGAATAAATTTACCTAATACATAATAACATCCAAACAGTGAGTTAAGAAAAATATGAACCAACAAATCAGATGCATTCATAAATTGCAAAGTCAACACATAATTGTTTCAATACATGAAGTGAAGGAAATTATAAATTTATCAAAGAAATTTGATAAATCAAACAAAAGAGATAGCTACTCATAATAGAGGAGTGGCAATGCTTTTCAAATAATTTAGAATAGAGTCAGGGTAGCTACTCATTTACAGTCAAAGAGCTGTTTGTCTGATGATAAGGAAGAAAATAAGAACAGTCCATCAACAAAGAGCATTATTAAATGAATTTTGCATTAACTTTAGTAGAAAATGGTTTGTGGTTGCTTGGAATCAAAGAAACAGACCATAATAATATGAATTCTACCTCAATATACACTTATCCAAACATGAAAGAGAACATGATGAAGTAGATAACTTGCCCTGATATTCTTCTTGTGTCCTCATGGTGCCATCCTCCTCCCAAAAGAGAGGAAGTCCCTTCTTGAATAATGGATCAAACATTTCTTTGAAGAGTTTTAGTTGATGTGCTAAAATTCTATCCTTTCCTGAATTGTGTTCATCTCATGGTACTTATTCACCACCTTCTTCGCCCAAATAATAGTAGACACTCTATCTTTATGCTGGTTGTTTTCACCTCATCCTCTGTCAACCCATCCATAAATTCTATGGCCTTTTCTGCACACTCCATGGGATTCTTGTTCAACTTTCCCTTCACTGTTGTTATGCTTTGCCTGACTAGCTTTATTACAGCCTCTTTGTCTAGAATGAAATCGGGATATGGCCTCAATTTCTTTGCCTCTACAATAATGTCATCCCAAATGACTTGATTTGCTTCGTTTAGGGAGGTCTCGCCTATAACCTGCTTTATTAATTCATTATATTTCACATGTAGCCCTAGGTAGTTAGCCTCCCAAGCCTTTCCCTCCTGCTCTTCTTCTCAGACTCTGCTCCTCAGCTCTGTGTTCTGCTTATGCAACCTTTCCACTTCTATGTCTTTTAGGCTTAACTGTGGCATAGCCTGCATAATGGAGAAATCACCTGATTCTATGGAGGAGGGTGTGGCCATGTTCTCCAACTCTTTTCTCTTCTCCTGCAGTTACCTTTCAAGGTCTTCAGACTTAGCTTTCCACTTCTTTTCACTTTCCACCATGAGATCCATATCACTCATCCACAACTTCTCCTTCTCTTAAAACTTCAACAGCCTAGCTTTGCAGTCTGTTAGTTCCTATTGTAGTTTTTCTCTCTCCTCCTCCACCTCTGCCAATTCAGAAGCTTCTACTAGTTGGATGGAGGGGATATTTAGCTTCTTTTTTAATGATTGAATAGTGTTGGATTTTTCATCCAGCATATTTTGTATACTTCCCTTCTTGTCTTCTTGGATTTCAGTATCCAACAATGCATTTTGCAACTTTTTTATTTGTGTCTTGTGGGATTTGTTCTCCACTCTCTCTAGTGTAATTTGATTTTGAACCTTACCCTTACTGAGCTGCAATTTTGACAGTTCTAGGGAAGCCTTTAGAAGTTTGGCATAGATAACCTCCCTGGTCTCCTTGTGCAAGTTGATCATACTAGGAAAAAGAATATCTT
This sequence comes from Larix kaempferi, assembly GCA_027924585.1. NCBI lineage: Eukaryota > Viridiplantae > Streptophyta > Pinopsida > Pinales > Pinaceae > Larix > Larix kaempferi. The sequence continues at coordinate 6,485,255 of BSBM01000307.1, read as the reverse complement.
CCAAGTTCACTTTCAGTTCAGTGGCTTTGCTTTTGGTAGCCAAAGCCAAGTTCAAGGTGTTCTAGGCATAGCTCCTGCTAGCTACTAAATACACATGTTTATTTGAAATTTACCTCACCTCTTCATATAGCTTAGACTCCTCTGAGGCTACTTCTATGCTCTCTTTGTACTCACCCAGTAGCTCTTCTCTACTCTTGCTAGGTGTAGCAGGTTCAGTGGATGTTTGGCTGAATACATATTCTTTGACCTCAAAAGCAGGGAGCTTAATCTTAACCTATTTCTTTTTTCCTTGAACCGTTGACACCTGTACAATCTGTTGCTTAGGTTTAATCTTAACCTGTTTCTTTTTTCCTTGATCCATTGACACCTGTACAATCTGTTGCTCAGGTTTAATCTTAACATGTTTCTTTTTGTTTTGACCCATTGACACCTGTACAATCTGTTGCTTAGGTTTTTGCACTTTCTGCCTTTTGGGAGCTCTTTCTGTGTCATCATGTATATCCATGACATCAATATTTTACAACTTCTTGGTTTCCTCAGAACCACTGGCCAGGGGTACATTTTCTTCAACCAATAGGACTAGGATGGAGGAGCTAGGTAGTGGAGAAGTGGATTTTGGTACCATCCAGATGGAGTCATCTTGTACATCTACATCCATCTACTCTTTGCCAGGATATTCTAACCAGTTTGCAGCCTCAGCCAGACCTGCAAGCTCCAAATGTTCAAAACCCATTCTATTGCTTTCTTTCCTTCTGTTTGAGATGATATGGTGGGGGTCATAGTTTATAGCAGCCTTGGTTTGAAGCCCCATGTCTTGCATCATACCTTCAATGGTTGGAAGGGTAGTCTTGTTTTTAACAATGAATGGGCCTACATCCCATGGAAAGTTCATATCAGAGGCCTTCTTATCCTCCATGAAATGATCAACTTCCACCCTCAGCTTCTCCCTGATCAATTCCATTGTAAATAGCCTAAGGGTTAGAAAAGCGGGCAGTGCACAAGGTGCATGGGAAAACCCATAAACTTTGATTGTTTTGCTTTGTTCTAAGAGGAACCAGTCACCTATCTTCTTCTCTGCAGCATCTCTTTCATTTCTACTAATACCTTGGGAAACTTCCTTTGAAAGATAACATTGTGGACTTCTGACATGATGCTATTCATGAACTGAGCATATTCTATGAGTGTCTCCTGAGTGTGCATCAGCTTAGGCATCTGTAAGTTCTCTCCATTAAAGGACACAAACATTCTCAGCAGGTATGACTGGAATATATGAAGCTTCTAGTTTTGGGGAACTCCACTAGCTAAGAATGAATATTCTTAGCTAGGGACGCATCAAACCTAAGACGGGCACACTGGATGGACTAACTAGGATCCTCAAGCTGAAGAGGACATGTGCTCATTATAAAAAGCAAGCTTATCAAAGGTTCAGTGATATATTGGTCTGTTGGTCTTGGATGGAGACTCCTCTTGGCATCGATAAGTCAAACCCAAGGGGTAGCATGTTGGTTTGTACACCCTACAAGAACCTTATGAAGGGAAAGGAGAAACCACACACCTCCTTCCCTATCCCCTCCACCTGGGTCTTGATCCTGGCCAAGTGTACATGCAATGAGTCGACTGGTTTTGTTCCTGTCATGCCTAGGAGGATAATGCCCTTGTCAGTCAAGCTCCCTGCTCAGGACACTCATCCTTCTGCGAAGACTACTCTGCCTCCCGTGAGAGCTACGTTGACACCTGGGATTGTTGCTTCGACACCTGCGAATGCTGCTCCAACACTTGCAAGTGATTGGAAGGACACGGATTACTACATATGCCCAATTCTAGAGGAGACAATGTTGCTACAACACCTGCAAGCGATTGGAAGGACACAGATTACTACATCTTCCAAATTCTGGAGGAGACACCTTTTGATGTAGAAGGCCCCTCTGCAACTGGTTGAGGAGGTTCTTATGATGTCTCTCTTAATTTTTTTCTGTTTTGGTTATGCCTATGACTGCCAGTTTTTTGTATGCCTCTATGGCCATGACTACTCCTGATATTCACCCTAGTTTCCCTACAATGGCCAGGGTTTTTTTGTATAGTTTGATTTTGATAGGTGTTTTTAATTTCTGGTTAAAACGCATGCAATTTCTTTCAGAAGATGTCAACATGCAACTCATGAAGAATTAAGGTATATGTATTAGGATGTGCGAGACAATTGTTTTATAAATATATTATGTGGGGGTAAATATAATAATATTGTTTTTTAAATGTCTATGTGTATTCATAAAATATATAATAATATATTTCTTCTTTTTTGTCGTTGCTTTATATAAGAAATCTTTTGTATTGGTCGATTTTATGAGTCATGATGATCAGATAGTTTTGGATGAACATTTTGTTTTTAGTTTTCTGTGTGGAAAAGATCATATATATGTTTTTGTACTTTTGTATTTCCTTGAAATAACAAAAGTATTCTTTTTTCCTCTGAAAAAAAAGTAACATACCCTTATATATATATATATATATATAATAAATAAGTATATAGAAATTTCATTTCAATCATTTCTAAAAAAAAACTTGGCTTCTCATTCAAACATACAATTTAAGTCAAAAATATTTAATTTGATGTCTAAATAATTGTTTTTACATAGATTTAATTTGCTATCTAATTAATTTTTTTCACATATGTAAATTTTAATAATAACTTTCAGATATGAATTAAATTATGTATTGAACTTGTCAATGTTGAAATTTGGCATTTACCTTTTCTTGTAAAAAATAAAATTTATAATACATAATTATTTTTATCACCCCTGATTCTACTTTCACACAAATTAATACTGTGTCAATTTTAAATTGACGACATAAAAATCATGTAACATTATAATTATTATGATAACATGATTGATAATGTTCAATCAATATTTATATATTAACTCTGGGATCATGTAACATTGTAGTTATAACGATAACAATATTAATAATGCTCAATCAATTGTTGTATATAACCTTTTGCATTGCAACAATTCTCACTGATTATTTTTATTTCATGTAATTAATGGTTTTTTATTCCCTATAATTGGATTGAAAGCTTGTTAATTTGCTACCCTTTATCCATATGCAAAATGCAAGGCACTATGGGTCATTATAATTTTTTTACATTGCTTGAAAAGCAATTTCATAATTATGGATTCCATATATTACAATTTTTCCTTACTCGTGGACTCAATATTAGCTAATATTGATGCATTATTAGTATATGCCAATCACAATGTAGTGTTGATAATTTGAAAATTTTCATGGAAAACCATGTGAGTTAGAATTTTCATGGAAAACTATGGCTAATATTGGTGTAGGCTTGAATTGTGGTCATGTTATGATAAATGACCTCCTCCTAGTGGATAATTGGGTCCCTTAGGTATGTCCTTAAACCATCTGATCCCTTCCCCCTTGCACCCTTGTAACCTTGGTATCACCCTTTTGATGAACTCCTTTAATGGCCAAATCTCCTCGAGATTCTCTCACTCCTTTCAAATGTCTCCTTGTCTAAACTAGTGGCCACCCTTGATAGGTTCTATCTGTCTCGCATATGGGAGATCAATACGGACAAGTCCCAAGGTTTTCAGTGGCTAATTCATGCATGAAGGTGGCGCACTCTGTATCTTGCATGTATCTCTCTATGAAGCTTCTCCTAGCGATTTTCTCCAAAGTCTGTTGTTTGGTATGAATATGGAGGATACCAATTTGTGTCTTTCTGCTCTGCAATGTTGCAAATGTAGGAAGTCTCCCCAGGGGCACTTCAGGGGGGTTGGCTCGAAGCGATACCTCTCTGATATTTTTCATGGACACAGCACTGGCGGTAATGAACTCTCTCGTGGTGGTAAGACAAATCAGACTTGCCATGGCCATTCCAAAGCTAAGGACCATGGCAATGAAAAAAGATGGGTTCCTCTCGACTTTGGTCAGGGTTAGGGAATCAGGGACCCTGTCCAGCATTCTGGCTATGGTTTTGATTCTAGAAGCATGAATTGCAAGGTCCTCTCAACTCCTACGCAGCAGTTTCATGGTATCCCGGGAGAACTGGGAGGAAAGAAAACTTGGCAACATGCATTGGACGATAATGGTGGTCTGGTTAACATTGACTCTCCTCGTGGGCAGGATAGCCCTTCCCCTGAAATTCTCACGCAAGTTCTAGACCTTGAAGCCCAGGTCCATTGGATTCGGGGTGACTTCTCCGACATGAAGAAAGCAATTTCTCACCTCGCTACTGTCATTCAAATTTCTAACTCTGAAGTCCGGAATATCAATGGAAAGATGAAAGACTACTTCGAGAAGCTGGTGGGAAAGCTTGATTCGTTCCATACCTTCCTGAGGATAGTGGAGGCTAAAGTTGATTGTATCCGAAATAGTGGCAGAAATAGCCCATCCGTCATCTTGAACATTGATGATGAGTTTGTAGGTGTAGCAACAGGAGGCAAGGAAAAGAATGCTCATCCCCATCATGGAAATTGACTCCTTCTTTGTGTTCTCATCTTGGCATTTTAGTAGCTCTATTTGGGATGGAATTTTGTAATCCTTCTCATATGTATTACTCTTACAAGTTTCTCTTACGTCAGTTTGTTAAAAATTTTAGTAGTAGTAGGCATAAGGCCTTTTTTGAAGATCAGAGACTGAAATATGAAGAGGTTGTTTCGACAGCTCTTGTCTTTTGGGACCAATCTCCCCTATGCTATGTAATCTATTCCATCTTTTTAATATAAAATCTCTTTAACCGTTTATGTAAAACAAAAAACAATTTTTTGGTTTAAAAAAATAGTTATGATCCTTAACCTTTAAGATTAAATCACAAACAATATATCAAAATTGCTTGACACTTTATTCAATATCAAAATTGCTTGAAACTTTCTTCAATATCAATTAGCTTAGTATCTTTGATTATTTTATTTGCACACTACAAATTCATATCCAGAAATTGCATTAGACATCCCTTGGGTCTTCTTATTCGAGAATCGAGGCCTTAACCCTCCTTTCATGGACCTGAACCCCTCAAATTGTCTAGGGAAAAACTGGTGCCAACAGTATGATTGTAGCTTACGGATTGAATCACATACAAGATTATCATGTTATAAAATGCTAATTGAAAAATTGGCATTAATTTAATGTTTTTTCCATCTGTAGTAGGGATAAAACACAACTTGGAGAAACAAGACAAAGTCTCTCTTTCTCTGAGAATATTTCCACTTACAAGAACCTACGAAGGGTAGACCGTCAATTCATTTATATCCAAAACGGTGAGCACTGGTAGAATACTTACCACAAAAATGGACAGCGGGCCCTTCATTTACGAATGAAGTGTAAACATATTTAACCGACGAAGGCCAAGCTAAGAATTATGGACTTCCAGCTCCCACTGTAAATATTTGTGATCCGCCCATTCGTTTAGTGGATAATTTTTAACATCCTTATTCAACAATTCACCTATATCCAGATTGGCCAACACATGAAGGATCGACCAACCCTTCTTGCATCCTAGAACTATTATGAATAGAGTTATGGGCAGAAAAATAGTTGGCTACCCCTTCTGTTATGAGGTATTTGTAAAACTAGACAACTTGGAGAAAAAGCAACCGCTCTTTCTTTGAGAATATTTCAACTTGCAAGAAAATTGTGCAAAGCAATGTAAACTTATTCAACCTGCGAAGGCTAGACCACCAATTCATTTATATCCAAAATGGTGAGCACTAGCAGAATACTTACCACAACAAGGGTCAAGGGACCCTTAATTTACGAGAGAAGTGTAAACATATTTAAGCTACAAAGGCCAGGATGAGAATTCTAGACTTTCAACTTCTTTTGTAAATAGTAGGGATCATCCCATTCGCTTAGTAGAAAATTGTGAACACCCATATCCAGCAATTGAGCTATATCGAGATTAGCGAACACAAGAAGGATCGACCGACCCTTCTTGCATCCTATAACTTTTATGAATAGAGTCATGGGAAAAAGAAGGGTCAGCATCCCTTTCCTTTATGAGGTATTTGTAGAAATAGACAACTTAGAGAAAGAGCGACTACTCTTTCTTTGAGAATATTTCCACTTGCAAGCAAATTGTGTGAAGCAATGCAAAATTCATCTATATCCATAATGGTGAACACTGGAAGAATACTCACCACAACAAGGGGCAGTCGCCCCTTCCTTTATGAGGGATTTGTAAAAATATACAACTTGGAGAAAGAGCGGCCGCTTTCTCTCTGAGAATACTTCCACTTGCACGCAAATTGTGAGAAGCAATGTAAAATTATTCAACCTACAAAGGCTAGACCGTTAATTCATTTATATCCATAATGGTGAAAACTGGCATAATGCTTACCACAACAAGGGTTCGGCCGAGACTTCATTTATGAGATTAGTGTAAAAAAATTTAAGCTACGAAGGCCAGTCTGAGAATTCTATACTTTCAAATTTTTCCATAAATAGTAGGGATCCACCCCTTCGATTAGTAGATAATTGTAAACACCCATATCCATCAATTCACCTATATCAAGAATGGCGAACACCAGAAGGATCGACCGACCCTTCTTGCAATCTTAAAACTGTTTAATTTTTTCAAAATTTACTTCAATCTGATCTAGGATCTTAACTGGGATAACAACATGTACAGCAAATCTACAGCATATCATTCATGGACATAATAATGCAAGCACAAAAGAGATACAAAGTTTACTTGGGGAAAACCATAAAGGCAAAAAAACCCCAATAAATTCCTCAAAGATAGATAGAGTAATGATATAACCAAAATATAAGTGATAGTCTTCTCCTAGCAGCAGAGCTTCCTCCTCCACAAGTGCGCCACTCTCCCAAGTGTGAGTGAGAGAATAGAATGTGTAAAATGAGAGAGACACACTCTCTATTTATACACTAACTTGACTTGACCTTTACTCAACTAGGTCGGCCTCAACTTAACCACTTAACATAATGCTGACTGGGCTGACCCCCACTAGGGTGGTCTAATAACCCTTTGACCCACATGGCCGACCCCCAATAGGGTGATCTAATAACCCTTTGACCCACATGACTTATACAGGGCCGACCCCAACAAGGTGGTCTAATAACCCATCAAGTATAAGTTAAGACACTTACAATATAAATGACGACACTTCCGTATAGAGGAATAATAACATCTCTATAGGAATACAACCACTTCCGTATAGAGGAATAATAACATCTCTATAGGAATACAATATACATATATGTGAAATACATTCCGAAGTTACATATACATCAACACTCCCTCTTAACTAGGAAGGTATTTCTCGACACAGGTCTTCTAGCACAAGTCATCTTCTCTAGATCATCGTCGATGTTGCTGCTATCTCAATCAATCTCTGAATCTACTCGTTATAGGAAGTTCTATAGAGCCAGTCCTTTTTCATACCCAATGTAGGCCCACCACCTGCAGGTCTTCGTCATCGCTAACCATACTGTGGAAATTTTAGGACTTATTACATGTATCACAAAAACTTAAAAGAGTCTCTTGACTAGCAAGAACCCTAAAGAGCATCTGAGGCCTTTTTCATCCTGTCCAGATCTCCAAGACTTATTACATGTGACCCCACCACAAAACCTCGAAAGAGAATCCTAGGACTGATTACGAGCACAAGGCTCAACCTATCGGATCTCCCTGGGCACAAATTACATGTGGTCACCACAAAACCTCGAAAGAGCATCCCAGGACTGATTACGAGCACAAGGATCAACCTATTGGATCTCCCAGGGCACAAATTACATGTGGTCATGGAAAAACCTCGAAAGAGCATCCCAAGACTGATTACAAGCATACGGCTCAACCTATCGGATCTCCTAGGGCACAAATTACATGCCATAGGACAAAACCTCAAAAGAGCATCTGCCAGATATCCCAGGGCACAAATTACATGCCATTGGAAAAACCTCGAAAGACTATCTGCAGATCTCCCAAGGCACAAATTATATGTCCTCCCAAGCAAAACCTCGAAAGAGCATTTTCCAGATATCCCAGGGTACAAATTACATGCCATAGGCAAAACCTCGAAAGACTATCTGCAAATCTCCCAGGGCACAAATTACATGCTTATCTACACAACCTATTCCACGGCCACAGAGTATCAACCTGATACTCACCATACATCATCCTGATGTACACATGATCATCCTGATCATCATCACTGCAACATCCTATTACATGTCATCTGGAGCAACATCCTGAAGCTCATCATCCATGATCATCCTGATCATACAATGCATCTACCTGATGCATACCAAGTATCTACCTGATACATATCATCATACATGATCCTCTTGATCATACAATGCATCCACCTGATACAAATACAAATACATGATCCACCTGATCATACATGATACATATCAACATACATGATCTACCTGATCATACAATGTATCCACCTGATACATATATAGATACATGGTCCAAGCATCCAACATGATGCATACACAAAATACATACAAATGATCCAACCGATCATATCCAGCATCCAACATTATGCGTACATACATATAAATGATCCAACTGATCATATCCAGCATCCAACATGATGCATAAATACATATAAATGATCCAACTGATCATATCCATCATCCAACATGATGCATATACAGAGCAGTAACTGGAGCATCGTCCTGATGCTCATCATCCATGATCCTCCTGATCATCATAGCATCATCCTCTTCATATCATCTCATCATCCACGAAGCATAGCCCAGATGCACATCATCCAGCACTTACACCACCGACATGGGAGAACACATCTACCACCATTCGGGGAAGGCTCCAGCCCTTACTTTTTCACCATGGGAGAACACATCTACCACCATGTGAAAAATGGCTCAGCAATTACATCACGACCAAGGGAGAACACATCAACCATGTCAGAAAATCTCATGTGCATCTGCATCTTCCGGACTCATCACTTCCCTTTGGAAGGAACCTCGAGCTGAAGTGCACCAAGACTCTCTCTGAAGTACTCAAACTGCACTATGGCCAACGGCTTGGTCAATACATCTGCAACCTACTCATCCGTCGCAACATACTCTGCTTTGGCTATAATCAGGACTGCTTCCTTATAAACCAAGAGATCACACCCGATCCCATACTGAAGCAGCACCCAGAAGTGCTCTTCCTATCTACAGCACTGCCTGCCCAATCTGAATCAACATAACCCTACAAGTTAAACTTTTGATTCACATCATATTTGAGCCCATAATCAACTGTACTTTTCAGGTACCTCAGAATATGTTTTACAACAATTAGGTGAACACTCCTCGGATCTGTCAGGAACTGGTTCAATGTGTTCACCGCAAAGCAAATATCTGGTCTTGTGTTCGTTAGGTACATAGAGGACCCAATCATTTGACGATACATCGTGACATCAACCAGATCGGATGAGGCATCACACAAAAGCTCCAGGTTCGATGCCATAGCCTCGCAGTCCATCATCCTGAACCTCTTCAGGATCTCTACTGCATACTTCCCTTGTCCAACGAAGATTCCATCTGCACTCTGCCACACCTCCATACCAAGAAAGTAGTGCATCATACCCAAGTTCTTCATCTCTAACTCGGCAGCAAGCTTCCGCTGCATTTCAGCAATCAATCTATCCTCACCTGTAATAAGCTGGTCATCCACATACAAAAGTAGTATCACTAGATTGCCTTCCTCAACCTTGTAGTAAAGGTTGGAATCCGCTTTACTCTTGGTAAAGCCCAAACTAGATAGAAAGCTGCCTATCCTACCATACCAAGTTCTGCACATATATGATTTTCTGTCATGTGTCTCAGAACCAAGTGGCTGCTCCACATACACTTCTTCTTCAACTACACCATTCAAGAAAGCTGTCTTGAAATCCATCTGGTGTATCTTCTATTTCATCACTTTTATATTTCTCTATGCTGCCATCTACAGCATGCTTGATCTTGATAGATCCATATGCAAGTCATAACAAACTTCCCTTCAGGTCTTGGGACTACATCCCAAACATCATTCTTCATGATCGACGGATCATGGCATTCTTCCCATATCCTGGGAACTTCAGTATCTTCAATAGATAATTTTGTTGCTGAACAAATGTTGTAGTTCTTCTTTTGTAGGTGATGTCATATGATCTTTCCTACACAACAAGTTAAATTGCATGATTAGAAAACATCTCATAGTTTTCAGAACAAATTCTTACACATAAAGAAATATGTCATACAATAATGCAATTATCTTATCCAATTCTTCAATACAACATTTATCCATATTCCGTAACTTTCTAGATGCCTTCCAATCTCTACCAGAACATTGTTAAGAGTGTGCACAACTCCTAACATGTCAGCAAAGAGGTTTCATTCTAGATAAGTAGCAACGGAATGTTGTATAGTGCCATAGGCCACTTACCCATGCATATTAGTAGTATACTGTTCATCAATGCAACTATTCTAATATGCATAATACACAACCTAATTTCTAGGAACATCAGTATATACATTATTGAACAGTATTATTTAAACAATAAAATATGCAAGTAATGACAATTCAAATACTTATCTTTGTTTGTTTGTTGGGTTGACTCCCTCTCAGTCTTTGCTTCTTTTCTGCAACTCCATTCTTATGTGGACTGTAAGAAGTGGTCAACTCCCTCTGAATATCTGCATCCTTGCAGAAACTACTGAAGTGTGCTCCTTTACTTTCTTGCAGGAACAACTAGAGTGTGCTCCCTCTTGATCTCTGCTTCCTAGATTACCTATCCTTGACCTTACATCCGTCCTTAATCACTATACATGCTTATTAGTATCATCATTGTGTTATCCTTGAGGTTTCATACATAATCACACATTTATTAGTATAATCTTAATACTATCAAAACACAATAATCTTAAACATGTATATTCATGATCATTCACAGATAATAAACATTAGTATTCAAGGTTTCAGGAAAGTCTTCTTTTACTCATGCATATTCTTATTTGATCATAGGACTCTTCTGATTAGTTAAATCATCAATGCATAAACTCGTCATTACTCAAACCTATACCTTCATGATTCTTCCGATTAGTCATATCATCAATTATGGTAAGAAACATAATATGCATACAGCCATGACTATTCAAACCTATGACTTCATGAATAATCATTATCAACAACACAACAGTATAAGATCCTAACACAAGGTAGGATTCTAGCTTGATATAGGAAAAACATACCTGGATTATCCTGCTAGCTAGTTATGTCTAACATACCCGCATAATGTCTTCTGGTTCTCTTCAGTGACTTGTGCTAGTTATGTCTAACATACCATTGTAGGACCAAGTTCTACATACCTCAAAAGTAGATCTTCTATGAGATCCATGACAATGGATGAATCTTTGTCTTCATGTCACAATGATCATATGTTCTTGAAGTAGAACATGATTTGTCTTTCTTGGTGTACCTTTTATGTTAGCGGACGACATAAACCTCATACAACATCACAATGCATTAGTACATTCATAAGTGTCAAAACCTTAATCAATGAATATCTTCTATTAAAGTGATACGACAAGTCCAGTAATTAATCAAGATTGTACTGTAATGATATGAAGACAAACATATGCTAAAATTAACCATGAAACATACCTGTCAATATTGCTTGTAATATTCTTATGGAAGGCTTTAGCCTCATCTCCCTCTGAGACAGGAACTTCTTCACTTATGCAAGTGACCAATCCATCTTCTTCTAGGATTAACCCAATCCACTTGATTTGGAAGAACTGGACCTGGAGCTGGATTAGGGTTTGTCAAAGAAACCCCAAAAATTCAAACTTTGAATTTCAAACTTCCGAAAGGATATAAATAAGCGCCTTGATGAGCTGATCAAGTTGGTATATTCAAAATTTGAAAACTGCAAAGTTTCACCCCTCGAAATTGCCTTTTAGATTTCCGGATTCACTAGGGAGGACCCTGAATTAGGGTTTGAGTTTCCTGGAGCTTCACCCAACCAAAAGATTTGATTTAAAACTCTAAGCTTTGATTTTTCTGAGGATCTTCCAGCCATGGTCTCCGATTACAAAAATTCCAACTTTCTCCGAAGCCCTAAATTCCGGAAGCCATGAATGAAGGTACTCAAAAATAATTCTGTTTTGACAGAAATATGTACCTGATTGTTTCTGGTGTAACTCCAAACTTTTCAATCCACAGGGTCTAAATTTTTTTCTTGAGATAGCCTGACCTGTTATCTTTCCATCCTGACAGGTCTGACCTCAATTGAATTCCCCGAGAGAGTGTTATTCCAAGTTTCGCAACGTGACCTGTTTATGGGATAATACAGGAGAGCGAACTTGTACGGTGTTCCACGTGTCACTGGTTCAACTTTGGCCTCTGAACATTTTTCCTATGATAGTACAGTTTGTGTACTACCTGTCACTTTTTACTAAATTTCATTTGAAGCTTCATAGCCCAAGTTATGACCTTTTTCCCAAGGTCACCTGATTTTGACTCAAATCTGGAAGAGGCAGAAACCCTGTATTATACAGATGATAAATCACAAAGTACAACGAATTAGAGGTTTTCCTTTGGACACCAGGTACATGGGGATCTGATATTCGACCTATAAAAGTTTCAGAGCTGAAAACTTCGTCCAAACGGATTTATAGCGAAAGTTCTACGATGAATGGTTTTTTCTATATCAAGCCCTGCATCGTAAGTGCAACAAATGTCATACATGCCATATCATGCCTTCTTTCAGGCTAGCTCTGATACCATGTTTAATTTTTTCAGAATTTACTTCAATCTGATCTAGGATCTTAACAGAGAGAACAACATGTACAGCAAATCTACATCATATCAATCATGGACACAATAATGCAAGAACACAAGAGACACAGAGTTTACTTGGGGAAAACCATAAAGGGAAAAACCCCAATAACTTCCTCAGAGATAGATAGAGCAATGATACAACCAGAATATAAGAGATAGTCTTCTCCTAGCAGCAGAGCCTCCTCCTCCACAAGTGCGCCACTCTCCCAAGTGTGAGTGAGAGAATAGAATGTGTAAAATGAGAGAGACACACTCTCTATTTATACACTAACTTGACTTGACCTTTACTCAACTAGGTCGGCCTCAACATAACCACTTAACATAATGCTCACTGGGCTGACCCCCACTAGGGTGGTCTAATAACCCTTTGACCCACATGGACGACCCCCAATAGGGTGGTCTAATAACCCTTTGACCCACATGACTTATACAGGTCCGACCCCAACAAGGTGGTCTAATAACCCATCAAGTATAAGTTAAGACACTTACAATATAAATGACGACACTTCCGTATAGAGGAATAATAACATCTCTATAGGAATACAATATACATATATGTGAAATACATTCTGAAGTTACATATACATCAACAAAAACTATTAAGAATAGAGTTATGGGCAGCCAAGAAGGGGTGGCTCCCCTTCCTTTATGAGGGATTTCTAAAAATAGACAACTTGGAGGAAGAGCGACCCTGAAGAGCGACCCTTCTTTCTCTGAGAATATTTCCAATTGCAATCAAGTTGTGCGAATCAATGTTACTATTAAATTTGTGTTTAGAGTGCTGATATCTACTTTCGCCACTACTACAAAACATCCCTAGAGGAAGGAGCATACGCTCTTTCTCCTCATTATCTAATTCCAACACCCTTTCACTAAACACAAGTTTCAACTTGCCATCAAACTTTTTCGAGGAATCTTTCTATAAATTTTATTGTTAAAATGTCGAGATCTTGTTTCGAGGGTAATAGGTGGAACGCTCAGATTGTGACACGTGGCATATTTGATTTTTCCATTAGTTTTTCTATTGTTTAAAGAATATACGGATCTTAAAGGTACCATTTCAATATAAACCTATGGATTTAAGTTATAGTAATTCCAATGCAAGAGTAGAATCATCTTATGCTATAGTGATTCCAATGCAAGAGCAAAAACATCGAGTGATTCTAATGCAAGAGAAGAAACATCTAGGAAAAAACCAAGAAATACATGACCTTTGATAATACTCTTTTTATAATAATCCTAATGATAATATTTTATTAAAAATTATTGTTTTCAAACTAGAAATTTAAGCCATATTTAGATAACCATGTATATTATGCAAAGTAAATAAGGAAATTTACAAACATTAGTACTTTGAAAATCAGCACAACTCCATTTTCAAATCTTATACAAAATAGCTAAAATGCACTTCCAAGAAAAATATGGTTCCTCGCTCAATCTGAAAAATGAAATAAAATATGGTTCATTAATGTGTTTCATGGAGTTTTTCTAAATTCAAAGAGTTTTTCTCCGGTAAATAATCACTATGTCGAATTGATGGCCTCGATTTTTTTTTCCGTTATTTAAACTAGCATCCAAAAGAAATTCAAAACTTTATCTAAACTTAAATAGAATACATAAATCCAAACATAATCGATAAATAAGAGAGGTTAAGAATTTAGAGAAGAATAAAGAATTAAGAAAATTAATTAAAATTAATATTCAAAAAACTTGATATATATTCTTCAAATAGTAGGCACATCATCATAGAGTTTAAATCATTTTTCAAAATTTAAGGCATTGAACAAAATCCCTCCCCTAAACTCACATAAAAGTAAACCTAAAATAGCTGCTGATACAAACTTAACATAAGGGCCGAGGACAAAATACCTGGCCTAAACTAACAAAAAAATAAACGTAAAATAAGAAGTGACCATTTTGGGTGGGCCACGTCATTCCCTCAGGGATCGATATCCATTGGTTTGACCCCTCCTGATGATCTTACCGATCTTGCCTCCAAGGGAGTCTCTGAGGGAGCCTCTGAGGGAGTCTCTGAGGGATTCAAGCGAGTTTCGGCAGTTGGACGGGATGGACAGAACTATCCAGAACCTACCGAAGTAGTTGGGCTCCCCTTGGGTTGATTTTTAATGGCTTCATCGTGTTCACGGAGGAGGGATCACATTAGACTCATCATTTCGGTTTTGTCGGCTTTGTTTTGAGCTTTGTCTTGCACATTCCTCTCCATCATTTTGGATTTGTCATTTTCCATGGTTTGCATTATTTCATTTTTGTCGTTTGCCATGGTTTGCTCCAAGGAGTCTAACTTCTACCGAACCTCTACCATTTCCTTGTCCAACTTATCGACTTGTCTACGGGTGTGTGCATCGGTGATGTTGGTCCTTCCGTGACTGCTACCTTCTGCCATTAAACAAGGAGATAGGCCTGAAGAACTCTTGCAAGAAAGCTTCTTGTACAAGATCTCATCAGAATCCTTAGACTTTCCTGTTCTCTGACTCTAACAACTTGACGTTGATGAGGGCCAGTGGACGGAGAAAGAGTTGAACACAGAGCTAATTTAGAAAACATTTTCAGCAACCTCAAGTGAACAGGAGCATATCCTATTTAATTCCACAACACGGATCCAAAATGATAAAAAAAAAATAGAACACGGATCGCAGTAAATCTACAGAGCCATCGGAATTGAAGATCAAAGCAATTGAAAGACTATTATAGCGTGTTATAGGACATTAAGGGTCAAAGACGTTACCCTTTGATTTAACTAATGGGACATATTGACGGCAAGGGTTCATAATTGGGATCATAAACTTTTGAAGTCCACCGTCGATCTTGGATGGGGTGATCCAATGCTACAAGATAGTTATGCTGGGTTAAGTTGTGCAGTGTTTAAATCATAGGATACAGTACGGATTCTTTATTAAATCTAGCTAAGTGCATGTTGAAGTCCACCATCGATGTGGATTGATGAAGATCCAACGGGTTTGGATCATTCAGCCGTTGAGAGATGTTGGAGGGTTAATTTAAAGGATCGGATGCGAAATATTTGCAAATATTAGTTGATCACCGGTTTGACCTCCACTCTATTGAAAAGACGTTTGGCAATGGTATATTTGGAGAACAATTTGGCAAAATTTTCAACTTAGGAGAATTGCCAAAATTGGTTAACTCTGCAAAATAGTAATTCCTTACTAATTAAAACAAGATTGAAAGACTATGAAGATAAATGATGAATTGATGCCATTATAAGGATCCAATATTTTTTTTATGAAGAGGCATGATTTTCCTTAATAAAGTTCTTTGAAAATATATATAACCATACAAGTCAACTGTATGAAGAGAACCATAGATGTCTATGAATTTACGGTAATTGCATATCAGGAGCAAGATCTGAAAAAATTGAAGTTAAAACTATTATAAATTAGAGGGTTGTTGGGTGCTTCTTGGGGCAGGTTCAGGCCTTCTAAGGGAATTCTTGCCTCTTTCCAGTTGTGGGTAGAGATTTAGGGTGGTGGGGCATCCTTGTCTATTTAGCAGGTAGAAAACCAGGGGTGTAGGAGCATCCTTTCTATAGTGGCAGAAGAATCCATGGGATTAAGTTCTCCATCAAGTTGGGGCTTGTAGAACAATTGTGTATACGATTACCTCATTAATAGGAAGTCTTTGTTGGTTTTACCTTTGAGGTTTCCATGATAAATCGGTGTGTTCAAATTTTTAATTGTCCTATTCACATTGGGAATGATAATTATTTAACTTGTGCTTAATACTAATTTTATATAGAAGGGTTGAAAAAGGAAATAATAATTCTCCCCCCACCTCTTAGTATTGTTGGATGAACCAATACCTGCCGCATAACACCCTCATCGTCTCCTAACATCTTGTGTAGTTTATGCTCTAGCGCCTCTACTTAATATTTTAAGTGCTTGGGCCTATTAGCATAAGTTTGTAGGCCCCCTAAGGTAAGCTTACTTCAATTATACTTTTTAAGCCTTCTTTGGACTCCAAAGCTCATGAACTATTTACCCAATACTTTTAGGTACTTGGGACAAAAATAATGCTAAGAATGGGGTCCGTTTGTGTAGATATTTTGTACCTTGTCCCACCTGATGAACATCTTCCAAATTTATCTTTCACATGATCATGTAGTCCATGCAACACGATATCCATTTCCATTGCATTATTATTTGTTAGCTCCTTCATGGATGCAGTGTTTTGTAGTCTTTTTAGAGCGATGTAAGAATTTAGAACAAATTTCCAGATATCAAAACCTTGTGATTTAAATGGAGTCTCATTCTTATAATCCAATCAGATCAGAATTTGGTCCATGATAGAACAGTCGAACCCCATCTATGGAGTAGAGACTTTCATGTTCATCCATGTGCTCTATAGATCTTCGGTCCAGCTATCAGACTCTCTCAAAGGAATTGACTCCCTGCTTTAACTGCACCAACTGGAAGGAGGCTCAAAACCTAAGGAAGCTCCAACTCCTTGGATTACTAGCTCCATCTAGAACAAGGCTACAACCCCTTAGTTGTCATAATGTCCAACCTATAGATAGGATTCCAGACCTCAGTAAAGTCCAACTCAATAGTTTTACTAGCACCAACTAGGTAGAATCCACAATTCCTTGAGATCACAAGCACCAACCTAAAGGAGGCTTCAATCTCCTATCCTTGCTCGATCCTGCCACCCTAATATGAATAAGAAGAACAATATTCCACTGCCATTGTATCATGGTTTCCATCAACCTATACGTGTATCTATGTCTTTGTACCTATATCATTGTCCAGGCATCATTGTATTGATGTCACTATCACAATCCATGTGCATCACAAGGATGCAATCATTTCCTTTGTCACAAGGCCACAAAAAATATCGATTTCACAATGTCAACTTGTACATGCCCCAAATATGTCGTCCAATAATGGTATCAACTTCTTCCAATATATACTTCAGATGTATAGCAAGACCATAAAGATGCCTCCAAAGAGTGTAATCAAATCCCATAAATAATCACCAATAGACTTCATCTATTTTCACCTTCAAACCCTTACATCATAGACCTCATAGTACTTTCAAAAAGCTTAGAGGGATCTCATGCCAATATCACTACCATGGAATATTCCAATACAATCACCAATAAAATCTATGCCATTGGAGAGTGGTTCCTTATCATTTCTCATTTTGCGTATTGGAGAGCATAGCTTGTCCATGTTTATGCAGTGTTTACTCTACTTGCCTTAGTACCAATTTCGAGGGTGAAAGATTCCCATCCTAATTGGGAATTGGAGAGGCCATTGTGCATTGGACAATGAGGACACATATTAAGAGGTTGTGGCACCCATTTGTGGAAAGATTCCCCACTACACTTGGCATGATTCTCTCACCAACTCAAGTTCAAGATGAAGGGTAACATACTTGGGGTAGTTTAAGAGGTATTATTCATGGCATGAGTCATGTAAGGTCGAATTGGAGTGGAAGAATAAGTCCCATGGAAGAGGAAGAGGCATCTTAGAAGAATTGTGACAGTTGGGATAGATTCTGTAGCCTCTAGTGTGACAACAATGATGAAGATGCTATGACACTTATGACAGCAACTTGCTCGCCTCAGTCAATTGCATCTCCCTATCCAGTCAGAAGTTTGAAATTCCAAGTTTGGATTTTTAGGGTTTCTCTGTTAAACCTTAGCCAGCTCCAAATCGAGTGGTAAGATCTAAATATTTTATTTCCATTTGATTTTCTCATTAAGATGTCTCGCCACAACAAGATTGAGGATAAGCTTGAAGGGGTTGATAACTTCCGAACATGGAAGTATAGGATTGGGTTAATCCTAGAATATAATGAATTGGATAACAACATAAGTGAAGAGGTTCCAGTCCCACAGGGATATGAGGCTAAGGCCTTACATAAGAATAACTTGGTCAAGGCCAAGAGGATCATTGTAGATTCTATTAAGGACCATCTCATACCACATGTGTCATCCCTACAGACACCCAAAGAGATGTTTGACTCCTTTACTAAGTTGTTTGAAGGAAAGAAAATAAATCAGAAGATGACTTTGAGGAATCAATTTAAGAATGTCAAGATACAAAATGTAGAGACCATGCAGTCACACTTTAGAAGGGTCTCTCAGATAAAATAACAACTTGAAGCCATTGAAGAAGATATATAGAATGGATAAATAGTGATGACCAACTTGAATGGTCCTCCTAGGTCATGGGATTCCTTCATCGAAGAAATTTGTACTAGGAAGAATCTCATCACATTCAGTAGGCTGTGGGAGGAATGCTCATAGGAAGAATCTCGAATTGTAGCTCGAAAAGAAAACATGGGTAGTGAAGACCAGGCTCTCACGGCGCACACCAAGAGGAATTACAACAAGAGGGAGCATCCCCATCACACAAAGGATATTGTCCAAGGAACAAAAGCAACTCCCACAAGAAGAAGAACACTCTGTTAGAGACTCTAGTAGTTCCTGCAAGGAGGTAAATATTGAGAGGGAGTCCACCCTACAACCAAACAAAGATAAGCATTTGAATTTTACGAGACCAGATATTTGCTTTGCTGTAAACACATTGAGTTAGTATATGGTGGAACCCAGGGAAGTTCACCTGATTGCGACAAAAAATGTGATGAGATATATGAAGGTTACATTGGACTATGGACTCAGATATGCCTCAGATAGTGAGTTCAGACTGTATGGTTACACAGACTCAGAATGGGATGGAAGTGCTGAATACGAAAAGAGTACCTCAGGATCATGTTACTTTAGTTTCGGATCAGGCGTGATCTCATGGCTCAGTAGAAAGAAACCCTATGTTGCACTCAGTATAGTGGAAGTTGAACATTGTAGCAGCTTGTTCATCTTGTGGTGATGTAGTGTGGCTTCACAAGATGTTGATAGGATTGTTCGATGCAGATGTTGATGCTATGGAGATACTCTATGACAACCAGAGTTGCATCAAGTTGACAGAAAATCTTGTGTTTCATGATAGATCGAAGCACATCGATATTATGTTCCACTGTATCCAGGATATGGTGCAGAAGGGAGCTGTGAATCTCGATTATGTTCCTACAGAGGAACAAGTTGTTGATGTGTTGACTAAGCCTCTGGCTCATGTGAATTTTGAAGCTCCGTGTGGTCCAGAGAGATCTCTCTAGAAAGAAATACTGATAGAGATCCTATCCAAAAGGATAGATTCCTATCTAGGAGGGACGGAAGACTAGTATTGGCTAACTGATAGTTCCAACTCTCACGAGCTGATGCCTATCTGTAGGGATGGATTCCTCTCCAAGGGTGATGGTAGATCAGTACTTGCTGACTAATAGTATCGGTATTTAGTTAGTGATGTTTGTTGCAGGTGTTCTAATGGATGGTGTTGTTGATGAGGATGTTCCAGTAGATGGTGTTCCAGCTAACGAGGTTGATGACAACAGAAGATATTCCAGCTGATGGTGCTGCTGATGAGGATGTTCTAGTAGATGGTGTTCCAGCTGACAAAGTTACTGACAGCAGAATATGTTCCAGTTGATGGTGTTGCTGATGAGGATGTTCCAGTAGACGGTGTTCCAGCGGACGAGGTTGCTGACAGCAGAAGATGTTCCAGCAGATGGTGCTCTGTTGATGATGAGATGATCTAAATATGATGATATGATCTGAGTATGATGGGGTGATAGTAGGGTACACAGGTTTTTTCAAAGACATTGTAATCAGTCCTAAGATGTATCCATGGAGGACTTGAGAAGTTTATAAAATTCGCAAGAAAAAAGAAGGAGAGTAGCTTTTGTGATGATCTAAGAGTATCCATTTATTTGTATTCTGATATATATACTCTATATTTAATGCTCAGAAGAATATCTGGTCAAAATACCAAGTGAAACTATGTAAAAATACCAAACAATGCATAAATGGTGCCATTTTCCCTATATCTTGTTGTCGGATCTTGAAGAGACATTATTTCAAATTGTATAATTCAATATTTGTGATTTTGTTGATTTATGGAATTTCATTAATGTTATGAATAAGTTTCATTAACATTTCACAAGTCCTTGGAACCTAAATCTCGAATTTCATGACCAGTGGTGAAGTTTACTAGCATTTCCCCCTAGTATGTGAAGACATGTATACAAACATCTGATTTATGGTAGTTGCAGAAGCCTATAGAAACTAATTGATGATGAATTGGGGAGATCATTGAAGTCTTTTCTTAGTAACATGTTTTTTTTCTGAAATTTTGAAAGGTCTTACAACATTTTGGAATCCATCTTTGTCCCCTACCCTTGGGGGTTTTGAACCTCGAATTGACTAGTAAAATTACCCAACTTCTCCTAAATTTAAATGGATCCTGGAGAAGTATTCTGATATTATTCTACAATCATCGATGAGGTTCCTTTTTATGTCTTAATACCATTCATATACCTTCACACCCAATTCAAAATCCTTTAAAGAGTCTTTTGAAGCCATCTACCCTTGGGGGCTTCAACATAGATTTTCCTAGTAATTATGCCTTTCATTCTCTAATTGTAAATACAAGTGGCTGAAGTCTTTTGCAAGTTTCCAAGCCTATAATAGCTGCATAAATGTGTCATATTACACCTCAACGGTTATGAATATCTTTCAAATGTTTTTTTCGAATTGTTAGGTATTTTTTATGTTTCTAAAATTTCCTCTATATGGGTTCTTGGTTTATCTCGGTTAGACATTGCTTATTAAAATTTGTAGAGAGGAACGATGCAAATTTTGTCGCTTTTTATGTCCCGGTACCTTTCAAACACCTTCAGACCCAAATCAGAAGCATTTGAAGCCATTTGGAAGCATTTGAATCATTAATAGTCTAAGGGTCAAATTGGCCAAAAATTGCAATTTTCCAATTTTAACAAATTTATTAAAAAGGGACACTACATGAACAATAGAATTATGCAGCTAATATGAAATGGGTTGTGTTAAAAAACAACACCAACCTTAGATGTTATTGCTACGACATGTGATCTCTCCTTTTTTTCCTAATTTAATGTTTCATCTCAATGACATCTTGGAAGATTGATCTTGTTGTTTCGACTTCTCTTATCTATTATGGTCATCTCTCCCTCTTCTTCATCGACTTATTTCCATGTTACACTAGATCTTCTACAAACCCATCTACAAACAATGTCTAGAATTGGTATAATTGATCAAACAAGTGATTTCTTCATATTGTTAGCATTTTTGTCTTTATGTTTTTTAAATTTATTTTATGTGGATTCTTGGGTTATTTAACATTAATATAACATTGCTTATTAATGTTTATAGAGAGGAACAATGCAAATATTGTCACTATTCTAAGGTCTCTACATAAGGTCTCTCACTCCAAGGGCAGAGGCAGAAAAGGCACTAAAAAATTGGACAACTCACACCAAAATAGACAAACGTGTAGCAACGTGGCGGAATTATGATGCAGACCCACCCAAAAGAAAATAGACGGTGCAAATGGGTTCCCACGCTAGAAAGTGCACGGTGGTTTAACTTGGAAAAGGTGGAGCAGAAATTAAACCGCTAACCACGTGGCAAGCATTGGTGGAGTCCGCTATGAAAAGTGATTAAATTTAAACCATTCATCGCAAGTTCCGAAACCACCTAAGCATATGTTCTATAAAAGGTTTGTTCGAAGTTTTAAAAAATGTTTTTGTCGCTTATTTCCTGGTGGAAAAGAAACTGCGGGAACGTCGTTGTCTTCGTTAACTGGAACAACACCCAAGAAGCTCACTTGACAGGTAGCTCGAAACCCTCAGTGTTTTGATTTTGTGTCCCAAATGGAGAATACCCAAGACCTTCTTCCCTTCAATGAAAGTTCATATGAAAATGAGAATCTTGTATTTGACAGGGAAAGGGATATTTTGGACCCTATTTTGTCTTTGTGTAGTATTTCACAGTCTAAGGAGAATTTAATGGAGTTTAAGTCACAGGGAAAGGATGTATTTAATGTTTTTGGTTCTTTTCTGTTCTATTTTTGTGTCGAACAAACCCCGCACTTCCCCGAATTTGTTTGTTGGTGTGCAGTGAATTATTTGCAGGGAAAAAGGGTAATCATTAATGTAAAAATGACCAAAATTCTATGCCGAGTAAATGCACATACTGTTCGTGAGCTTCTAAGTTTACCTTAAACATTTCCCAAAATCCCTGAGTTGTTTAATGAAGAAAATTTGGCAAAGTTTTATAGAAACTGTAGTCTTGTAGAAAAAGACAAGTTTTTATTACAAGTCTTGAAAGATGGTTAGTCACATGAAAACCTTTTGTTCCCTTTGAGTATTTATGTCTTTCAACGAGATACCCAGTTATTTTTTTCCTTGTTGAGTCAAATTTTAGGTCTAGATAGTGATAAGTCAATCACGGAAGTTATGTTAGGTTTCCTTCTCCAAGTAATTTCACCAGAGTCACAATCGAGTCTGGTGTGTTGTTTTAATTTTGATGAATTCCTAGCTGAAGTGATTCATGGCCAGTTGGTGAATTTCAACCAGTTGAAGCATTTCAGATATCACTCATATCTCTTGAAGCTATTCATTTTTTCAAACATTTTGGAATCCAAGTTTATTGGTACCATCCTTTCTCATGACCTTCCTAAATAGGTCAATATGTTTGAGTTCACCCATAAAATCATGGCAAAAGTTTACTTAATTATTTTTAATGTTGAAATTCCCCGAATGTTAGAAGAAATGAAAGAAACTTTGCAGCCTACACCAGAAGGCCAAACAGGTGATTGGTTCTTGTATAGAGAACATACTATAATTAGGGTATATGGTTTTACTGGAGCTCCATATATGTTTCCATCCTTTTTAACAGTGAGGGTTTTTGCCTTGGAATTTATTAGACAAAGGTTGCATTAAGAAGAAGAACATTTCTGTGCTTTCAAAAAAGCATCAGATGTGAAATTCTCTCTTAAATTTGGTCCATTCATCATTAAGAATAAGGCAACCCTCTCTGTAGTAGAAAATTTACTAAATATTATGGATTTCCAAGAGGCTGAAAGGATTAATTATGATCCTCATAAAATTATATCGCAAAGGAGACATCAAAATGGAAAAAAGGATTTTGATCATCAAACCGTATAAGGATTGAAAGAAATGGCAAATTTATTCAAATTTGAACAAGATAATAAAGAGGCGAATATGGAACAAATAGGCAATTTGGAAATTCTTGTTCAGATACCAGCTAAATATGATATCACCAATAAGAGAAGTATTCCAGAAGATGATAGTATGGAATTCGATCAAGAAGTTTCAAGGAAGAAATCAAAAGTGGAATGACAGAAGGAAATTATTAGTATGGAGGAATGATATTCAAATGTTCTAGAAAAAACAAGTTTGATTTCACCGCCACCTGCAAAAATAAAGGAATATTGTTTTTCAGAAATAAAGGAATATGGAAGTAACTCTCAGTATAAGTCCAGATCTGATGTCCTTTATCAATATACATCAAAGAGGAAGCAGTCTTCTGAAGAAACTCAAAAATTGTACCCTCAAGTAAGAACGATGGCAGAAAAAAAAGTTTCCCCTCTTACAGCTACGGATCCAAGAAGAAACTCTATAAGGTTTTTAGTGGTGAACGATGAGAAAGTTTCTAAAATAGAAGTTAAGCTTGATGTGATTAATATAGAAAATAAGATTCAATTGCATAAACAAACAGGGGATGTCCTGTATTTTGATTTATTGCAATTCACTTTAAAAATTTCTAAATTGCAGTCCTTGATAGCAAAGTTGGAGAGTTAACTGAGGAAAGAGAAGGAAAAAACAAATAAAATTCAATCCAGATCAAAAGACTACAAGTGGACCTTGTGATCGTGGGAGCTGAGCCAGGGAACAACCAGTGTACCAAAAGGCTCAGTGATGAAAAAGAAAATAGCATTCAAATTCTCAAGGAAAAATTGAAGGTGCCAAATAATCAACATGTGCAATCTCTAGAGTTGACAGCACTACAAAAAGAAAAGGAATCCATATATCAAGAAATGATGGATCACAAAGATAAAATGTTAAAGTTACAAGATGAAAAGCATGCTTGGGAAAAACAAAGGATTGAATTGTTGTCACAAATTTCAATGTTGAATACCAATCAGATTGAAACTGTGCAAGCTCCAAAGAAGCGGGGGGATCAATCTGTATGTACAGATCAAGGACAAATGGAAAATTCCTCCACTGAAGAATTGACCAGTGCTATGTCACAAATTAGTCTAAAAGATGTAGAGATAGAAGAGTTGAAAACGGAAAACCAGAAGTTGAAAGAGGAAGTAATTCCAAATTCTGGAGCAAAGATAAAGGATTTGAGTGATAGAAATGAACTGCAAAAGAAATTTGATGAATTAAAAGATAAATTGATAGGTCGGCTTCCATTACATGGAGCTAAACACCTTATATGGGATGTGATATCAGTGGAAGTCACCAAATTCTCGTCTTATTTTAATTTTAAAGCAGATAAAGATGCTATAGAAAACATAGCTCTCTAGAGGTGTAAAGTGGAAAACGAGACATTACGCAAAAGGCCTTAAAAAACAGCTCAAAATACAGTTAGTTTTTAAAAAACTCTAACCCAATTAGATATGCAGAGTTTTGGAATCAAAGAAAGACCATCAATCATCATTTCAGCAAGAAGAGTTATTAGCAAGCATGACCGTGTTCAAAATTTTAAGGAATTATTTATGGGGCCTTTTGAATGTGGTCTACCTTCTTCTCGAAGTGCCGATGGAAAATTAATGACTTGTGAAAATTATCACAATTTGATAGTATAGGCTTCTATGGATCATTTGAAATTTGAAGGTTTGGTCAAAGGATTAACTAGAAAGACAATAATTGATAAATTGACAGATGATTTTTAGATAATTGAACAATTTGTAATGATTAAGAAGGGTCTGCCAGATGTATGTTACACATAATGCATAGAATTGGAGGTGATGGTGAAAGAAATGATGGATTATGAAATGCCAACTCAAGAGCAATGGAAAATTGTTGAAAGATTTGGGAAACCAAAACACAGGTTATGTCAAGAATAAATATTCAGGTGTCTTAATTTTAAATGACATTGTGGTTCCTTTGTTAACTGCTCGAGTGCTATAGCAGACAAATTTCTTTGAAATTTCCTTTTTAGCAAAGAATTCAAATAACGTTTTGTATTAATTTTGATTTTACAAAGTAATAGGTGTTGGATCCGAAACAAAGATTCATATGTTGTTACTTTCTTCCATCTTTTAATTTATCTTTTGTGAATGTATTTCGTGTTACACCATCTTATCGCTTTGCCTCATAGTTGACTGTAATATTTGAGTTAGAATTCATTTTATAAGCTCTGATCCACACATTTAAATATTTTCAATGTTATTTCTTCTAAATTAATGCAAAATTCATCCTAGAATGGAGATTGGCTAAGTTATAACATATAAACAATCTTTATCCCAAATTCTGACCTCCAACAAGAAGGATCGGTCGCCCCTTCGTTTATTATAAAATTGTGAAAAACTATATCCAACCACTCACCTGTATCCAGAATGGTGAACACAAGAAGGATCGACCAACCCTTATTGTAGTCTAGAACTATTTTGAATAGAATACTGGGAAGAAGAAAGGTCAGTCGACCCTTCATTTATGAGTGAATTGTAAAAATATTCAACCCTCCTAGGCTGGGACAACAATTCCAGACTTCCTACTTCTGCAATGAATAGTTGGGATTAGTATATTGGCTAAGTTATAACATATCAACAATATTTATCCCTACTTGCGACAAGAAGAATCGACTGCACCTTCGTTTAGTAGACAACTGTAGACACCTATATGTTACAATTGACCTGTATTCAGAGTAGTGAACAAAAGAAGGATCGACTGACCCTTCTTGCAGCCTATAACTATTTTGAATAGAATACTCGGCACAAGAAAGGTTGACCGACCCTTCTTGCACCCCCTATGAGGATTTCATCGCCTTTTCCAAAGATGCAAATATATTGCGGATTGCTGATACTTAGATTTCTTAAAACGTTCCATCAATTCCGATATCCTGCAACCCGCAATGCATATTGCGGGATGGAATAACAATTCCCGCCTCCCGACTTCCGCAGTAAATAGTGGGGAATGAATATTGGCTAAGTTATAACATATAAACAATATTTATCCCAACTTCTGACCTCCGACATGAAGGATCGGCCGCACCTTTGTTTAGTATAAAATTGTGAACAGCTATATCCAGGGGTTCATCTGTATCCAAAATGTTGAACACAATAAAGATTGGCCAACCCTTCTTGCAGTCTAGAACTATTATGAAAAAAATACTTGGTAGAAGAAGGGTCAGCTGCCCCTTCATTGCATGGGAATTTTTAACAAAGGCAAGGTAGCCATTTAGTTACAGTCAAAATGCTTTGGTCTGGTGGAAAAGAATAGATAAGAAACAATCCAATCAATACTCTTTAATTAAGTTTTATTTGTTATCTCTATATGATTTGTAGAGCTTGTTGTCCATATACTTTTGTCCAAATATTCAACCTTCAAAGGCGAGGGTGTCAATTCATGTATATGAAGAATGGTGAACATTGAAAGAAGACTAAGCACAATAAGGGTCGGTTGACCCTTCATTCACGAGATAAGTGTATACACAACAAAACCCCTTTCACTGGCCCCTTTGGCATCACCTTGTAAACAGGTTGAAGTCTTACTTGAAGCGAATATGGGGGTTGCATAATCAAGATTCTCTTAACCATGGCGATGCACATATGTCATTGCCATCTTCGTATAACGTTCTATTTAACATCAACTAACTAATGGGATAGAACACTAGATGACTTTGCACTTGGAAGCTATCGCAGTATACAGAACTATGCTAAATCTCTACTGTATTCACCAATTAGCTACGAATTTGTTAAACTATGTGTTTCTTCTCCACAATCACGCACTTGTATTCCAATTAATCAATGTGCAATTACCATTCACATACATATAAATTAAGTACAAAAACTCACATAAACTTGAATACAAAACATGTGCTAAACTCTCACACATAAACAAGAAGGATTGTCCTCCCCTTCTATGATTATCGCTCGTTCTATGATCGTTCCTTATCTCAAACGACTCTATAAAATGTGCATTCGATCTCTGATGGATAATGATAGAAGATTTGTTCTTAATGAATCAATTGATTTTGAAAATGAGGGGTCGTTCCTTAACCATCGATCATTAGCATGAACATTCGCAAGTATACATATAATATTAAAACACTAATCTATATTTATACACATTGTATGCATTCTTATATTGACGGTTTTGTAGATAAAGCATGGCTGCATTGTTGAGCTTCAGTAACTACTAGGAAATCCCTTTCTTTGAATTGACAAAAGATCACAACCTTCACATATTCACAAATGGATGGTACGTTCAGATGGAAGAACCCGATAATTTGTACCCGGATTTATATCTATTCTACTTGGATTACGAGAGAGCTCAGACTAGAGCTAAAATATTGACATATGCGGATCCCGATGAATCTCATGAAAAATTGCGAGTTCAGGTTGAAGCGCTTGATGGTGAAAAGTGTCGCCTTCTACAACTTGATCTTATGGTTTGTAATTATTGTCTAGATCTAATGAAAAGTGGTCCCGATCGAGATCTGATTTCCTGTGCGAAGCAAGGGTGGGTTTTTCCCTCATATGATGTTTCTAATCGTTCCAGAATTGTTACCGCGTCATCCTTGAAGAAAGGAATTTTGTCGGTATTGAGGAAAAGAATGCTGGTTGGGAAAACTTCCTCCGTATTTCATTACATGAATATTAATAAGAAGCCGATAAAGGTATGCCATGAAAAGATTCTTACGTACAACAGAAGAGTATTTATCCAATATATTGTAAAAGATGTGGACAAATCTTCCTTCAAACAACTCAAAGGAATTCCTTCTAAAGCGATGTTGTGGAAAGCGACTAAGAGCTTCAAAAGTTCAAAAGAAGTTCAACAACAACAGATCAAATACTTTTTGTTCAATGAGCAAGTTTTTTCCATTGACGTAACAAGATGTGTTGTTGCACCTTGGCACTTATAATATCGAAAGGTTGATGAGGAGGTCATGCAAAAGATGGTTGTATCTCTTCTCCATACATTTACAACAACATTGAGAGATGCTATTATATTGCCTTTTCATAAGGAAGCCACATTTCCCTTTCTTCCTGGAAATGAAGAAGAATTTAAGTTTCCATCAGTAAATTTTTATATATTGGATGGACAACACACTATTTCTGCGCAGAAACTAATCATTGCAGATGATTGATATAAACAACTCCATTCAAGGTATCGGCAACAAATAGCTCGTATTCTACATAGAGACGTTCCTCAACACACCATCAACAAATTATGCAAACAACAAAATTTGTCAAACAAGGAATTTGCAAACACTTCACTCATTTCTCAAGTTGAAAAAGCAAGGGAGAAATGGATATCCTGTGGTACTCCATCCCGCTTGGGAAAGGGAAATGTTTCCAGTGATGCTTGGAAATTTGTAATGTCCCCTCCCATCATCCTAGCATGGGAGAGAACATCACTCTAATTCCGGAATCCTAGTCTCATACTTAGTAAACAAACATTCCATTTAAAATGAAGATAGACATATGCAATTGCATAAATATTTGAAACACAGCGGAAGTAATTTCAATTACACTTCTATCATACATTCAAGATATTCAACAATTAATCATTTCAAAGTTAACATAAGAGAATACTTATCTTAACAAGTAGTCCCAAGCAACAAGCTATGCATCTGCAACATTCCACCCAACCATAGGCCAGTTGTGCTTATCAACCTCTTAATAAAACTGCCACCCCCCGAGCTGGGCATGATTACTACAAGGAACCAGGGAACAATAGACTCACACATAGCCAAGCATACACCAAGATGAGCCAAGCCAATCTACAAATTGGGTTTATCAGGCTATTAGAAAATGGAAAGGAAGAATTGCTAAGCTAGTGAGCTCAACCACAGAGCTAAGGATACCCCTCTCAGATCTATTCAGCTTGGCACCCACAATGCCTACACACCCAACACAAGGAAGTATTCTCTTCACTGCCACATAGTCCCTCAATCCATACCTTCCTTTCTAGCGTTCTCAGGGTGTGCATAGAAAAGTAGCCAAAGCCCTCTTGATCTTCTTGAGAGGTTACTCCCTTCACTAAGTTTATCAAGCCAATTCTGTCCACTACCACTCCAAGTTTCTTGCTCACAGGTTCAAATCAAAAATTGGGATGCACATAACAGCAGAGCCACTCTTATTGGGCATGATAAAACGTTTTTTACAGTGAGATGCCCAAAGATGGAGTTTTCATTAGCTTTAGAAAAACGTGGGAAACCCAAAACTGAAACTGGAAGATGGGGAACAACCCTGGGAAGCCAAATCCATTTTTAGAAAAACATCCATGGACATTCTGGGGCAAAAACGGCCTCCATAATAGTCCCAAATCGTGGTCCTCCTTCCCCAGCCACTGTGTAACAAAAAAATGAGCTCCCAACAATAGAAAAATGCTGGAAAATTGGTAAAAACATGATGAGGAAATACCCAGTAGTTCCGACTGCGTGAGAGAGGAAAGACTGACTGTTCAGAAATGGCTTTGGGCACCATTTCATGGGTTTTTTCTTTCCCAAGGAGACAAAATACGATTTCCCAGGTTGATGGCTTGCCCATGCACGAAATTGGCTTCCATACCTCTTCATTCCCAAGGCATTAACTGCCTCAACCAATTCTTGGAAGAATTAAATGATTGGGTCCATAACCCAAAATGGGTAGTTGGTAGTTTATGGGTTTTCTCATTGACACATGGATTAACACCATTGGCTCAAGGGTTTGAATAATTTCCCTCCCTATTCCTTGTAGAATCATGCCCCCATCTCTTTGTTGCATTGCATAGCTAGTTGTGGGTATTTTTCATTAAAATTCGTATTTACATGATGTCTCATTTACATTGTGCCTATCTAGCACAAGAACCATAGGCATCTATTTTTAATTTCCGATACATAAAACGCTAAGTCAATGGTGGGGCCTTGGCCTTGAGCTCCTCACCATGATTAAATAGAAATATTTACATCATTTACGATTTAATGCAAAAAGGGGGTCAAAATGGGGACATTACATTCCCCTCCCCTTGCATTAGCACTGTCCTTAGTGCTCATCAAAATTGAACAAAAATGGATATACCATCCTCATGGCATCCTCCAGCTCCCATGTAGCCTCATCGGGACTGTAGTGCTTCAATTGCACCTTTACCTGTCCGATGGCTCGGTTCCGGAGCAACGTTACCTTCTTGTCTAGGATGCACAACAGATCGGTTTGGAATTCTCCCTCGGGTTCCACCTGGATCACATCCCAATTAATCACATGGTTAGGATCATGTACATATTTCTTAAGCAAAGAGACATGAAAAACATTATGAGCTTTAGTGCTAGCAGGCAATGCAAGTCTATATGCAAATGGTCGTATTCTTTCAAGCACTTCAAATGGCCCATAATATCTAGGTGATAGCTTGGCACAACCCCCAAGCTTTAAGGAGCTCTTCCTTGATCTCACTCTAAGATACACATGATCCCCAACATTAAATTCCCTATGGATCCTATAGTTATCCGCATAGCTTTTCTGTCTATCCTGGGCTACTTTTAAATTTTGTCAGATCTTTGCAACTTCTTGTTCCATTTCCTTAAGCAATTATGGCCCAAGTACAATTATGTTCACTGGATTGTCCCAAGTCACTGGTGTCCTACACCTTATGCCATACAAAGCCTCATAAGGACTCATTCCCAACGATACTTGTTGCCCATTGTTATATGCAAATTCTACCAAGTGTAGATAATCCTCCCACTTGGATGGTTTATCCATTACATACATGTGGAGCATGTCTTCAAGCACCTGATTTACTCTTTCGGTTTGCCCATCTGTTTGAGGATGGTATGCGGTACTAAATCTCAGCTGTGTCCCCAAATATGCAAAGAGACCTCTCCAAAAATTGGAAGTGAACTTGGTATCCCTATTAGAAATTATTGCCTTAGGCAACCCATGTAATCTGAAAATTTCCTTCATAAAAATATTTGCAATGGCATCGGCTTTATGTGTGGACTTAACCGGTATAAAATGTGCTGCCTTTGTTAACTTTTCCACCACAACCATAATGGAATCATGTTGTCTCATAGTCATTGGAAATCCTGTAATAAAGTCCATGGATATTACTTCCCATTTCCATTCTG
Organism: Larix kaempferi; assembly: GCA_027924585.1. NCBI lineage: Eukaryota > Viridiplantae > Streptophyta > Pinopsida > Pinales > Pinaceae > Larix > Larix kaempferi. The sequence goes on along the minus strand of BSBM01000307.1, from coordinate 6,453,231 downwards.
CAATTGGCACTGGAAGCAATAAACCTGATGGATGTTGGTGTTCACTCTTCACCTGCTGACATTCCATGCACTTAGAAATGTAATCAGCGATGTCCTTCTTCATCCCTGGCCAGAAATAATATTTTCTTACTGTAGCAATTGTTTTCTGATATGCTGGGTGACCAGAGTATGGAGCTTTATGGATTTCATCCATAACAATTCTCCTCAAATCTGTCGCATTTGGAATATAGACTCTATTCTTATAAGTAAGAAGTCCGTCTTCTTCCAATTGATAGCCTTCATACTTCTTTCTAAGGTCTTGCTGCTGCAATTTGTCCTTTATCTGCTCATACACTTCATCCTCAACCATATGGTTAACAATCTGCTGCCTCAAATCGGGTTGGCAAGTACTAAGTGCTGCCACATGCATTTCATGTACCTTCCTGCTAAGTGCATTAGCCACCTTGTTTTCTTTCCCTTTTATGTGTTTGATCTCAAAATCAAATTCACACAAAAGTTCCAACCATCTAGCTTGCCTAGCATTTAAAGTTGGCTGATCAAATAAGTATTTCAGACCACAATGGTCTGTCCTTAACTCAAATTTTCTTCCCATTAAGTAATGCCTCCACATCTTTAAAGCATGTACTATGGCTGCAAGTTCTATATCATGCGTAGCATAGCTCTTCTCATGCTCCTTCAACTTTCTTGACTCATAGCATATCACGTGGTTGTCTTGTATAAGAACTCCTCCAAGTCCTTGATTGCAGGCATCGGTACACACCACAAAGTCTTTTTCTCGGTCTGCAATTTTCAAAATTGGTGCACTTGTAAGAAGATTCTTCAACCGTTGAAAACTTTCCTCACATCTTGTTGACCATTCAAACTTTATCCCCTTCTTTTGCAAAGAAGTGATCGGGTTTGCAACCTTGGAGAATCCTTTGATAAACCTCCTGTAGTAACCAGCAAGGCCCATAAAAGATCTCACATCAGTCACATTCCTTGGAGTTAGCCAATTCATAATGGTTTCAATCTTCTCAGGGTCTACAGATATCCCTTCGTCGGAGATGTTGTGACCCAAATAATGAATTCTATCTTTATAAAAGTCACATTTACTCAACTTTGCATACAGCTTATGCTCCCTTAGTAATTGCATTGTCATTCTCAAATGTTCTTCATGCTCTTCTTCATTCTTAGAATAGATGAGAATGTCGTCTAGGAATACAAGAACAAACTTGTCCAAACATTTGCTAAAAACATTATTCATGAGACACATGAATGTAGCTGGTGCATTTGTGAGACCGAATGGTACCACTACAAACTCATAGTGTCCATACCTTGTTCTAAAGGTTGTCTTATGAATATCTTCTTCTTTGATTCTTACCTAATGGTAACCAGACCTCAAGTCAATCTTTGAAAATACCTTTGCTCCTCTCATTTGGTCAAAAAGGTCATCAATTCGGGGCAATGGGTATTTGTTCTTCACAGTGACTTCGTTCAACTGCTTGTAGTCAATACATAACCTGAGTGCTCCATCTTTCTTTTTCATAAATAGAACAGGTGCTCCCCACAGGGACACACTTGGCCTAATATATTTCTTTTCCAACAACTCTTGTAATTGCATTTTCAATTCTAGCAATTCCGGTGTACTCATCCTGTCGGGTGTCTTAGACACTGGTGCCGCTCGTGGCACAAGTTCAATTGTAAAGTCAATGTCTCTCTTTAGAGGGAGTCCTGGAATCTCATCAGGAAAAACATCCCTGAATTCTTGCAATACATGATAGTCCTCCAATTTAAGAGTTTCATTCTCTGCTGCCTCTAAAATGTGGGCTGCATATAGTTGACATCCCTTCCTACAGAACTTCTTTAGCTGCATGGATGAAACCTGTCTAACATAAGTCACCTTTGGAATGCCTTTTACAACCCTCGGGTTTCCTTCTTCGTCCATGCATTCAAATGTCTTATTGTAGCAATCAAGTTTAACCCTGTGTGCTTCTAACCAATCCATTCTAATGAGAATGTCATAGGAACCAAGTGGCAAAATATTCAGATTTGCATAAGTGAATAGCCCATCCATCTCTAATGGACATTTCTCTACTATTTCACTAACTTTTCTCTTGGTTCCAGTGGCTAGTTGAACTAACCATGATTTACTATGCTCTAATTTATTGAAAGCACAAACCTCAACAATTCTAGGAGTGACATAACTGTGAGTAGATCCAGGATCAATCAAAATAGAAACATATTTCTTAGCAATCTTACCTTCAACTTCAACCACAGTTGACTGATGATCTGCCTGGCGATCATCTAGTGCTGCATAGATTCTAGGGATTGTCCTTGCCACACCCACAGTTTCAACTCCCTGGATGTTGTGAACTTGATTTGCATTCCCATTCCAATGTGGACAGTTCCTAAGCATGTGGTCTCCTCCACAACCCCAACATTGAAGTCGTTCTCTTGGTTCCTTTGGATCTCTTGGCTTGTCTCCCATCATCCTAGTTGGCTTAATCACAACCTGTGATGGTTGCCTTTGCTGATTCTGGAATTAAGGAGGCTTGAACCCCTTCTTCCTTTGATCAAACTTTTCGTTTTTCCTATCCTTCCATGCCTTATGGAATTCTGGTTTGCTTCTGTTTTGATCAAAGCAATACTTGGCCTTTCTTATGGCCTCCTCTAGAGTTCAAGGTTCATCAAACTCAATTCTATCTTTATATGACTGGGGCAGTCCACTTAGGAAACATTGAATTTTCACCTTATCATCTCGAATATACCTGACATACCTCAGCAACTCCAAGAACTTGTTTGCATATTCTTCCATGGTCAATTGTCCCAATCTCAGCTCATGGAACTCTTTGATCTTATCATCATAGTACCTATCTGAGAGGTACTTCTGCTTGAAGTATTTCTTGAACTGCTTCCACACAATCTTCCTTTCATTGATCATCTTCACTTGCCTGGTGTGTTCCCACCATATAGATGCTCTTCCATTCAAGTTGAAGATGGATACCCTTGCCTTCATATTTCCTGAGTAGTCTTGGACTTGGAAATACTTTCTCATCCCAAGAAGCCAAGCTTCGGCTTCTTGACCAGACTTTATCTCTCCATCAAATGTAGGAGGTTTCGCCTTCTTAAATTCTCCATGTGAATTGTTCTTGTAGTGCTTCTTCCTTTTGCTCCTGTGAGATGAATAATTTGAACCCTCAATGGATTCTTCAGAGTCAGATGATTCATTAGAAGAGATTTCTGGAGTATATGTTTTGTCTGTAGAAACTCTTCTTGGGCTACTGGCCCTCTTGCGAGAATTCCTTCTAGAACTACTCCCACCCCTTTCTGGATTTGATGTCTGATGCCCAGAGTTTATTTTCCTTTGGATATCTGTCAAACTCTGTAGCATGGCTGCATTCAACTGATTTTGTTCTTCCTAAGCTTTAATCATCCTTTCATTATCTTCCCTACAGCTTTGCAACTCCACCCTTAGGCTTCTCATGGTGGCTGCAATACCTGGAGGGGTCTCTTGATTTCTTCTCCCATTAGATTCTGTTTCAGCATTTTCAACATGTATGTTCTCTCCCATGGAATCTGTCTCAAGCTCATAGGGATCCTGTGCATCATCCATGATGTTGATTTTCTTGGCCCAACCAAAATCCAAAACTTCCCAACTGTACTATCTAGAGTGCTGCCCTGATGTAACTGTGATTTTGTAAAATGTGTTCATCAACACAATTGTTAGCTGCATTATATTCTCGGAAATTCATAAATTACTTCATGCACGTAGGAAAATATTATGTTGACAATTTGTCGAACCATCAGATTTTCTCACAATCAACGACATATGAGGGGGACAAAGGGGGTGCCCTCGTTTTTTTTTTTTTTTTTTTTTTTACAAATCTTGTCACCGTTGCGGGGCGGTTCGTCGAACGCTTCCACAATTGCGAGGTGGTTCACGGAATGCTTCCGCAATTGTGGGACAACTTGTAGAATGCTTCTGTAATTGCGGGACAACTTGCGGAATGCTTCCGCAATTGTGGAAAGATTCGCCGAAGTCTTCCGCAGTTGCGGAACAATTCGCGGAACTCTTCCGCATTTGAGGAACGATTCGCGGAATCCTTCCGCAGTTTCGGGACGACTTCCTGAACTCTTCCACGTTGCATAATGACTTGCGGAATGCTTCTGCAATTGCGGAAAGATTCACTGAAGTCTTCTGCAGTTGCAGAACGATTCGCGGAACTTTTTCGCAATTGCGGAACGATTCGCGGAATCCTTCCGCAGTTTCGGGACGACTTCCCGAACTCTTCCGCGTTGCGGAACGACTTGCGTAATGCTTCCGCAATTTTGGAAGAGAATTCCTTCTGCAGTTTCGGGGCGGTTCGCGGAACTCTTCCACAAATTTCGGAACGATTTCCTGAACTCTTCCCGTAACAGACTTAAACAAAAAATTTCCAAAACTCTTAGGAAAATTGAAATCTTTCCTTCTTCCTATGATGACTGTAATCTGATTTGTCCCATAGAGGTCCAATGCTACAACCAGCAGCTCTGATACCAAAATGTAATGTCCCCTCCCATCATCCCAGCATGGGAGAGAACATCACTCTAATTCTGGAATCCTAGTCTCATACTTATTAAACAAACATTCCATTTAAAATGAAGATAGACATATGCAATTGCATAAATATTTGAAAACACAGCGGAAGTAATTTCAATTACACTTCTATCATACATTCAAGATATTCAACAATTAATAATTTCAAAGTTAACACAAGAGAATACTTATCTTAACAAGTAGTCCCAAGCAACAAGCTATGCATCTGCAACGTTCTACCCAACCATAGGCCAGTTGTGCTTATCAACCTCTTGATAAAACTGCCACCCCCGAGCTGAGCATGATTACTACAAGGAACCAGGGAACAACAGACTCACACATAGCCAAGCATACACCAAGATGAGCCAAGCCAATCTACAAATTGGGTTTATCAGGCTGCTAGGAAATGGAAAGGAAGAATTGCTAAGCTAGTGAGCTCAACCACAGAGCTAAGGATACCCCTCTCAGATCTATTCAGCTTGGCACCCACAATTCCTACACACCCAACACAAGGAAGTATTCTCTTCACTGCCACATAGTCCCTCAAGCCATACCTTCATTTCTAGTGTTCTCAGGGTGTGCATAGAAAAGTAGCCAACGCCCTCTTAATCTTCTTGATAGGTTACTCCCTTCACTAGGTTTATCAAGCCAATTCTGTCCACTACCACTCCAAGTTTCTTGCTCACAGGTTCAAATAAAAAACTGGGATGCACATAACAACCGAGCCACTCTTATTGGGAATGATAAAACGTTTTTTACAGTGAGATGCCCAAAGATGGGGTTTTCATTAGCTTCAGAAAAATGTGGGAAACCCAAAAATGAAACTGGAAGATGGAGAACAACCCTGGGAAGCCAAATCCATTTTTAGAAAAACGTCCATGGACATTCTGGGGAAAAAATGGCCTCCATAACATTCCCAAATCGTGTTCCTCCTTCCCCAGCCACGGTGTAACACAAAAACGAGCTCCTAGCCATAGAAAAATGCAGGAAAATTGGTAAAAACGTGATGAGGAAAGACCCAGTAGTTCAGACTGCGTGAGAGAGGAAAGACTGACTGTTCAGAAATGGATTTGGGCACCATTTCGTGGGTGTTTTCTTGCCCAAGGAGACAAAATACGATTTCCCAGGTTGATGGCTTTCCCATGCACGAAATTGGCTGCCATACCTCTTCATTCCCAAGGCATTAACTGCCTCAACCAATTCTTGGAAGAATTAAATGATTGGGTCCATAACCCAAAATGGGTAGTTGGTAGTTTACGGGTTTTCTCATTGACACATGGATTAATACCATTGGCTCAAGGGTTTGAATAATTTCCCTCCCTATTCTTTGTAGAATCATGCTCCCATCTCTTTACTGCATTGCATAGCTAGTTGTGGGTATTTTTCATTAAAATTCGTATTTACATGATGTCTCATTTACATTGTACCTATCTAGCACAAGAACCATAGGCATCTATTTTTAATTGCCGATACATAAAATGCTGAGTCAATGGTGGGGCCTTGTCCTTGAGCTCCTCACCATGATTAAATAGAAATATTTACATCATTTACAATTTAATGCAAAAAGGGGGTCAAAATGGGTACATTACACAAGTATAGAATTTTTCTTCTTATCAATCAAAGTCTCTAGATTGCTACGTGTGTTATGAAATTAGCAAATTAACTGGAATATTCAATTTTATATGTTTGCAGTCTTTCCAATGTGAATGTATGGATATATTTCTTGTTCAAAATAAGGAGAGCCTTAAAGACAAGCTAACTCTTGTTTTGACATTGGATTGAATGTGGAGAAAATGGCAGTTTGTATTCGAGCTTTACAAAAGTGGCTCCTTGCTATGCTCGCCCAAGAGCATCACTAAGGATGATTTCATTCAAAATAAAATAAAGAGTTATGGATTTCATTTTTTTAGACCATTGCGTGATCTTGATGAACATGAATTGACTGTTGTGGTGGAGAATATAATCAACGGATCGGTTTGGATGAGCACATCAGTCGATAAAAAAATTTGCGCACAAACTTTAAATCAATATTACAAACGAATAAAGGATGAGAGGTCAACCAGGCCTTCGATCGTTGAATATTTCAAAGTTAATGATGTTCAAATTGATCGATCACAGATTGTCACTGACAATAACGTCATTGAAATATATAAAATTGCACCAAACCATCTCCAGCAACTGTGTAGTATTTTATGCTCCGGAAAGCAAGCTAAATCTCTGAGTAAAAAGAGAAAGAACGAATCTGAAGTGGATGATGGTACCAAAATACCAATTTATGCTCAGAAAATATTGAATCTATATATCAATAAAGAGAGGATGGGTATTTCCAATTATGACATCGAAAATAGTTCACTGTTTGCTTGTCAATGTTGTTATCCTGAATCTTTGGTCAACACACTCAGATTATTTCCATTCTTTGGTGCGGCAGTCAGCTATGAATTTGTTGCTGTGGATATGTGTAATTATGATAGTCCATGGACAGAACAAGACATGCTTGCATTTTTGTACTGCTTAGAAACAAATTAAGAGGCATGTACTTGTATTTTTTTAGCTGATATGGAAAACTCTTGTATGATTTCTAAAGCTTTCACAATTTTCAGCAAGAAATAAAAAAAACATGTTACACCGAATCCTACAAAGGGAGTTTATAGAGAATTCTCCAAGGACTTGTTTATAAAATTCTCTATTATACAATGTTGGAGCATTGGAAGGGATAAGGATATTTTATCTACATCTGAAATTGATATGGATTGGAAGGATGACAGCCTACCAATGATTGATTTACCTTGGCCCAAGGTTGACAATGATAGTGAGAGAATCCATCTATTTGCAAAAGAAAGGACACGGGAATTATGGGATCACATAGTTTCCAGACAGGTCACTTCTCAAGGAACAGTTCTTTCGTTGTACGCAGAAGGTAGGCTTCTTCGTTCATTGATGAGGGATCCAGAAAGAATAGTTATTTCTATTGTGGAGACAGTACAACAAGAGCTTGTAATGAACAGTTTCTATCATGAATTGGGTGTAACACAAGTTATTTCTATTAACATTTTTCAGATGTCTTTGATTTTATTTTACTTTTCTAAAACAAGGTATTTCTATTAACATTTTTCAGATGTCTTTGATTTTATTGTACTTTTCTCGGTCGGTTATGTTCAATAGCTTCTTCAAATTCCTATTCTACTATAGCTTCAAATAAAGAGCACACCCAGGTATCGTCTAATCAAATTGTACTATCCCATGACGAAAGTGAATGTGATAGAGAATCCACTAAGAACTACCAAACAGGAGCACAAACAGGACAAGAAGGTAAAAATTTATTTTTCAAAGATTGTGGTTAAATTAACTAAATTATGAAAGGGGATAGTGACCTTCAATACTTGCAAAAAATTATATAAAATGCCTACCTGCAAATTTATAGGTCAACATGTGGATCATCCACAACCAAAGATGGCATCGACGATACCCCTGGATATTGGCCAGCAAATCATATTGGAGAATAATGGACCACGCGAGAGCTTGGACAATAATGAGCAAGGCGAGAGCTTGGACAATATTGAAACTGGAGAGGGCTTGGTGTCAAAATGCGGTGTCTCCAATGATGTTACTCATCGGTCAAATGTTGGCCTTCCATTGACAGGTAAAAGACAAAGAATATTTTCTACTTAAATTGATAAAAAAAAATTATTCCGAAGTATATATTGACTAGCAATATTTCTGTGCAACTCTCCATACTAAAATTTTATTGATATTAGAAATGGAAGGTTTTCTATTTTGCAACAAAGCCACAGAAAATGACTCCAAAAGAGAAAAAAAGGAAATAAAAAAAATACTGTTGGAGGGGAAAGAGTAAAAAAGGGGGAAGAGATTACTAATGGTGAATTTGAATTTAAACATAGAATAACTTCATATGAGTCACGATCAAATTCCATTGAATTTTTGGATTTACTTCTTTCCAAATTCAATGTTGGGATTCGGTCATCTAAATTTAGTGTCAGTGAGGGGAAGCCACTGCTTAAAAAAAAATTTATTGCATGCGGTAAAGATAAATCATATGAGCAAAATTTTTTATTTGTTTGGTTTCAAGAGAGATGTACCTACGATCAAGAAGGAAATACACAAAAAAATATGGAGAGTTTGTGGATGGAGTTCCCAATGAAAACTTCGGAAATTAATACATCAATGATTGTTTTGGAGGGTGATGGTGAGAAAGCACTTCCATTTCAAAACTGTATTTTGAGTAATCCCTTTATTGAATCGTCCCTTAGGACAGATACTGAATTGATACATGGAATTTGGCATCATTTTAGTAAAATGCATGAATCACCTGATATCATAACCTTCAATGCCTTCTCCTAGTTGAATCTTGGTTGAGTGGCAACCATCAAATGTAACCTATCATTGCCTATTTCTAGATGTAATCTATCATTGCCTATTTTAAATCATTCAATGTGTTTTCTGTTTTTTCCGGAGACATTTCTATTTTCATCTAAATGTAACATATTATTAGTTCAGTGTGATGCTTTTATTAAATCAATTGAATCTATGAAATTTTGGGTGATTTTTGTATTAATATTTGGAAATCAACATCTTCATGTATAGTTGCATGGTTGTGATCATTAACTTCATGAACAAAGTGTTGTTGTTGTTGTTATATGTATAGTCATTGTTCTTGTATGCAGTCAGGATATCACCGCAAAATAAACTATTGGTCTTGGGAGTAGAGGGATTGCGATTTGGAGTTCGGATGTTATCCAACATTGGAGATTCTTCCAAACAACCTCATTTTGTCCATAATTGCTATCATTATTATACACGTATCTTCAGCCCCAAAATTATCAGTGTTGCCAGAGAGCATTTCGATGTTGCTATGTGGTTTTCCTCGCTCAAGAACACGAAAATTAAAAATTTGCTTCCTATATTTGAATGGTTGAAAAATGAAGATTTTGTATTTATTTGGGGTCAAGAGCAATGTAAACATAGTACTATTTATAATCACTCAATGTTTGCATGCTATAATGTTGGTGAAGTACATAACATATACAAAAATTCGTTCAAGTATGTACTTATCCAATATCGAGATATATATAAACAAATAGACATTTTGTTAATATGAATCAGCAGACAATTGCAAGGAAAACTGCTTGAAAATGCCAACTAGTTGGAAATTTGATGGTTCACAAGAGAGAGATATAAATATAAAACAATGTTGTGTTATCTATTGAATTATCTCGTGCCTCGTTCAAAAATGGGGCGTTGGTTAAACACATTGAATTTGAAATAACCGTCATATTATACCAAAAAAATTATTTAGTGATTTGTATATTTTTTACAACTCCTGCATTTCATTGATGTAAGTTTTATTGCACTGTTCTCATATTATTTATGGACATCATACCATGTATCTGGTAATGTGTTTCAAAAATTGTTGAACATGAAAGCAATATACTTAGAAACATTGAACCATAATATTTTATTGACTGGGTTTTGTTTGTGTGTGTTTTTTTGCAAATATTACTAGAAGATTTGTTTCTAGTAAACCAATGATATTTTTTTAGTTCAATGGCGTTTTGTTACATGCCTTACATAGAAAACAGAAACCCGGATTGCGACAACCACCGGATATTGAAACATCAACAAAGTATTATTTTATACAGCCAGGCTTAAGGGAATTTTTTGAAAAATGATTTACTATTTTTGAGGTTGGCGTATGGACATCTTGTCCACGAAAAAATGTTGATGAGTTTTTTCCTAGATTATTAGAAAGAACAGGGTTTAAAAGGGAACTATTTAGATTAATTTTAACATAGGAAGATTGGTCTTCCGTAGCCAGAAAGGGTTTTCAGGGTGACGAAAATCCTTATGTATTTCGCAAGCCTTTGAGTATAGTTTGGGACACTTTGATCCATAGTTGGGATCGGACAAATACTTTGATTGTCGATGACTCCCAAGAAAAACATGTTTCTAACGAGGAAGGAAACTATATTATAACAAAAACTTATGCTTGTGACGATGTCAATGACACATTTTTTATAGATCAATTATGGCCTTTCTTAGTGCAGATGAATGGTGTGAGCGATGTGAGGCCAATTGTGAATAAAATGAAAATGAAAGTATTTTGTTAAATAATACACTTGAATGTTTGTTTGTACTAGTATGTTCAATTTCATTGTGATTATAATTCTTGTAAAGTGTCGAGTTTTGGTTTCCGAAAATGCAAAATCAGAGTTTGAAATTGCTAAAATCTATTTTAAAATTTCAAGATTAAGTATTGGATGTGTAAAAAGTAGCCTTCCAAAAGGGAAAGTGGCAATCTTCCCTTGGAAAATCAAATGAATGGGGGAACCATGGAAGGAGAGAACTGGAGAAACTCTATACTTAGAGAATTGTAATGTTTTACAATCTTAAAAGAATTTCGGTTAGTTTCTCTTTTCCTTTCTTTTGTTGTGTATAAAGTTTCCTTGATTCATTTTGGTTTCTCATACATACATCTAGTACCTCTGTTTAAATTGTATTGTTAAATCATAGAACATATAAATCTATGTGCTCGATTTATCATTCATATGATTTATATGCAGGTTATGGATCAGTAAAGTTCTTTACTTGATTCATATTGTTTCACATTCTGCAATTACATAACAGTCATTATCATCAGATTAAGTTAATTTGCTAAGTTAAGTTATTAAGCATCTAATTAACAGCTCCTTAACTAGGCTTATTCCTATCATTCTAAGAACATACAGGAGGCATCCATCCATCAATGAGGTTTTGACATGGTGTTCTTGGTTATCAGTCTGTGAAATGGTGTTCTGTTGAATTGCTGCTAGTCCTCTACTTTGTAGATTAATAATTCTTTGTTGTACTCTAGCAACAATATGATTAGAACTTTCCAGTATTTGTTCAAGTGAAAGGGATCCTCTCGTAGGTGATATGATAAGGATATCCCTTCTATTTTCCTATTGAGGTGTAGGTGTACCAGGAATTATAGTTGGTTGTGGGACTATTTGTTGTTCAGAGGTAGATGCCTGTGACTGGCTACGAGTGACAATCGATGATGTTCTTGTTGGAGGAGGTTTATGAGTATTCTATTTAAACATGTTTTACTTGAGGCCCTCCTTCTAGTGTCATTTGTTGAGGCCTTGAGTGTGTATGTGCTGGAATGGGTTCCAAAGCTCTCAACAGAGGGAGAAAACCCAGCCAGAGGCTTTAGATAATCCTGCGCAAGTATTACCCTATCCTCAAGTTGTTTGGGATGGTGATCTCCCACGGATACAAAGGCCTCAGCTGGCACTTGTGGTTTTGATCCTAAAAGGATCTGTCTTCCAATGAATAAAAACAAAGTCTGTTTAATCTAAAACAAATCTACCTAGGAAGGAAAATCTAAGCTAAGTTACACCTACTCTAAAAGGTGTCTTGTTTAAATGTAGATTAACATGATGTGAAAATAAATAAGTACATTCATCCACTTAATAGAAATGTGAAGAAGATCAATTCCTTGTTTGCTTAAGTTACAATAATTCAATTAAAATTAACTAAATGCAATATTAAGTGTTTAAGCTCATTCAAGATTAACCTGTAACCAACATGTCAATTGAAAAATTAACATAGATTATAATTTACTGTAAATCATTTGCAGAAATCGATAAATATTTTAGTTGAAGAATTTCAATTAAAGCATAATGCATACACGGATCTAACATAAGGAAAAATACAGATTAACAATCTCTGCATGAAATGATATTTGCAAAGGATTAAGCATCATAGATAATAACATGAAGTAGAAATCAATATTTACCAAAGAAATTTGATCAATGAACAAAAGATGATGCAAGAGAATAACTTTACTGTATTACTGAAATTCTGTAATAAATTACAAGCTCAGCATAAAACAGAGCATCTCCAGTCTTCTTTTGTTGAATTCTACCCTAAAATGATCATCCCTTTCCTAAGAGAGATCTACCCCTTAAATAATAAATAACAAAAATAACACAAAGGATAAATTCCCCTTAAACAGGGATTACAAAATCAAAATATTCTATACAGTGAGGAAATCTTCCCACTTGTCCCATACTTTTATCAATTCATCTATATCTGGATAACAAGGAGATTCGAGCCCTAGCTAGGAATCACACATGAATCCTTCAATCTCATTTTTTGCTATTTTATGCCACGTGCATATAAAGATATAGATTTTGGCCTCCAAGGAAACAGGTCGCTTAATCAACCAATCCACATCTTCAATTTGGATATGCTCAATCTACAGGATTTTCTCCTTGACTTGATCACAACGGGATTTGACCTGTTATATCATCAATTTTGGCGGATCTACGCCCTCGATGAGCCCCATTACAGGGAATGCCAGTAGCTTCATGAGATTATTTGAGGCATACCATGTTCTTTCGCAAAGGGATTGATCCTGGTTGATAGTATCTTGTAGCATGTCAATAACATTCTCCCAAGCTCGCATAGCAGTTTGGATCCTTCTGAATTTGAGGCAGTCCAACTCAGGGATATCAGCTGGATTATCTTCAATATACTCCTGGCAATCCATGATGTCTTCTACAAGTTTAGAAGCCTATTTTGTTTCCTCTACTTGCTGGCACAAGGTGCCAGCCATTTTTTCAAAGACAATGTAAGTCTCATGGATTTCACCCAAGGTAGTAAATAGCTTAGCTAGAAGCTGATGATGCTCCAGGTTGACTTGACTGGCTAGGTCCTTGAACTCCTGTTGTGAAAACCTAGAAAATGCAGAGGAGGCTGCACTTGCAGTTGAATGCTTTAGCTGTTGTTCAAGCACCGCTGTCTTTTCAGCATTGGAAGTGTCCAAAGCTTCAACATCTTGCAATTGGACTTGAAGAGAAGCATTATGTTCTTGAAGGTCTTCAATCTTATTTTCAAATTCTTTTCTCAGTTCACGAATGTCAGCTTCATGTTCTTCATTGGCCTTAACCAGCTGCTCTTGAAGTTTCTTGAGCTCCTCCTTCTTAACATCAATTTCTTTATTCAGTGTGATTACGAAATCAAAATTGGCACCTACAAAAGCACCCATGGCAAAAGCAGTATCCATTGCTTCTTGTTGTATGTCATTTGATTGCTTGGCCCAAATGATTTGATTAGGAAAGGGGCCCTACAACATAGCCTAATATCTGCCTCTTTTGTTACCCTTCTTCACCACTAGCTTAGCCTTTTTTCTATAGAAATAATCTCTAAGGGAGGTTACAATATCTTCCTCATAAGTAGCTACCAATTCAGTGGAAGATGTAGCCACATCTCCTGTTGCAATTATTGGGGCTATCCGAGTAACAGTGGTATTAGGTATTGTCACAATAATCTGAGAGGTGGTTAGTGGAAAAGGGATAACTTCAGGGACTGGGGGTAAATAGGTTGGAGTAGGGATTGAAGTAAAAATTCAAGAAGTGAAAAAGATGCATTGAAAACTAATGGTGAAGATGGAATGATATGGATTTGGACATCATTGGTTGGTGGTGATGAAATAAATGATGGTGGTTGCATAGAGACAGTTGAAGACTAGATCTCTGCAACAATTGATGGTGGAATGGAAAGTGGAACTGACAGGGTTGGAGATGGAACAATGATGAAGTTATTGCATGAAATAACTGGGATATGGTAGATGGCAGTGTTACCCCAGAAGATAAAGTGGAAAGAGCTTGAATGGATGAAAGTAAGAGTGATGAAGTTGTGGTATCAACAATAGTAGTGGTTTCAAGAGACTGTTGATCTGGGACAAGATCATCCATGACTATTGCATCTAACAAATCTGTGATTTCCTTAGAAATTTCAGTTTCTTCCTGCACCACAGTCACAGAAGGAAGTGTTTCATCTTCCACATCACTGTCTTCAATAGTAAGAGTAGGAATCTCAGAGGCAGAAGTTTGAATTTTTTGTCTTTTAGTTGGTTTACTCACATCAATCACTTGAACATCACTAATCAGGTTGGATGTAGCAACCACTTGAATATCAGAAGTGGGTTTGTGTACTGCGGCCACTTGGGTCTTGGTAACCGAACTCATCTATGCTAATTTCTGCTTCAATTGCTAAGATGTATGCATCCACATCTTTAATTCTGCAGCAGTTTTCAAATTCGTAGTATCCTCCATAAGGCCTTTTCCTTTGTCTCCATCTGGGTAGATCGGCATCAATGGATCACTGGCTTTGTGAGCTTGCTTTTCTTCCCTATCTTTTCTTGTTTTCTCATCAATCTTGAGTTCCATGCTTCTATGGCTCAAAACCTTGGTTTTAAGCTCCCACGGATACTGAAAGATATGGCTATGTTCTTCTTTTCTCTTTGCCCTTAGCAGGACTTTAGAGAAAATATTAACTCCCTGATAAATAGAGTCACCAGGGATGTGTTGATGTGTATAACCAATCTTCATATACTCCTGTTTGAAATGAGCCTCCATAAATCCTTTGGGGTCATGAGTTCTTTTGGGAGCAAATCCCAATTTCAAAGAAACAATCCTATCTCCCAGTGTTGCAGCCCAAGTTGAAGTTGGGATAACCAAAGGCCTGAGATTTAAAGGGAACTTAGGCCATACCTTCCTTTTGGGACCAGTGAACTTAAGGTAGACACCATCTGTAACAGTCTGATAAGATATATCCTCAAGTACCAGTCTGTCAGGGACAACTCTTGGTAGAAAATGTACAGTGCTGCTTCCCCAGACTCTAATGTAAGCAAAGGATTCTCCCACATACCACTCACCTAATGTAGATATGAGAGTTTTGGAATCAGGAGAAAAGGAAGGGGCATCTTCCCCGAAAATCTACTGGTAAATTGCACCAAAGAAATGGCCGCAGATGTCATAGAGAAAGGGAACAAAATTGCTTTCCCTTAAGGAAGAACAATAAATATGAATAGGGGTGAGGACTCAGTCCAAATCCACCCCATGGTGGGATACTGAAACTCTATACATAAAACATCAATTACAAATTCAAAGAAAAACAAATATGGCTTCCCTGTAGCTGTTGTTTTTTGATATTTCTCAATGGCTATCTTTAACTCTGATAATAAAATTGAAGCCTAAGGGAATGATTGCCCTGTTGTTAGGACATGATGGCCGATAGGATCCCATTCAGCTTTAAATACTGAACAATTAGGGAGACCATAGATTCTGCAGAGCATGGCTGCCAGAAGAGAATAAGGCTATTTGAACCAGGAAATTGGGTATAATTTATCAGGTCAGGGCATGAAATTTGTCGGTTAGTGCATCTAAGACTTCAACATTTCATTGGAATTGTACCTAGTCTTTGATGACTCAAGGAATGCAACATTGAGGGGTTGAACAACTGGTTTCAGGGCGTAAGCTTTGGTAAAAACCTTAGGGCGAAAAGTAGCCAATTGGGACCCTGCGCTATCATTGAAAGAGTGGTATTTAGGGTTAGGATGGTCTATAATCCACTTAATTGCATCAGTGTAGGGAAGGATAGCAAGTTTGGAAGCTATAGCATGGAGTTGTGAATCCATAATATTTTCTTAGGCAGGGTGGTCACTCTGAATATCAATTAGCTCATCATTATCAAAGATGGAGTACATTTTGGACCAATCCATTTGGTATGTCTCAGAAACCTTATCGCCGCTGTCGGCAAGGATGCCGAAGTTTGGGTCTTTGTTCAAAAGATATTTCTGAGGAGTTTTGCAACGAGTGTTGCGGGACATGTTTGAAAAACTGGAGAAATCTGATGAATAAATAAACACTAATATAAAAAAAACTCAAAATAGAAAAAAAAAACATGAACAATTGAATAAGAAAGTGACATGAAGCCAACCTGTGCAAGCTAGAAAAAATGGCGAAAACGACCCCTGGTAAAAACTGGCAGTAAAATCCACAAAGCAAAATCCACACAGCAGGCAATTTTTGAAAATGAAAAATGATAAAAGAAAACCAAAACAAAATCAGCATATTTATTAATTTCGTCGGGTTATGTCTTCGTCGAAGATTAAGACAAATCGACGACTGAGATCTAATCTGGGGAATGTGGAAGACAAGTTGCGGGGGTTTAATTTTTCATAAATATATACAATGCTCCCGCATTCCGCAATTGCAGGTTTCGGGATCACAACTCCAAATAAAAACAAAAGAAAGTGTCATCACTTCCTATGGTGTCGGTTCTCTCTTTGAAAATCACACCTGTGAGATTTTGGCCTTACAAAATAAAGATCAATTCATGTATAACCAAAATGGTCAAGACCGGAAAAAATATAAATCACAAGAAGGGTCGGCCGATCCTTCGTTTAGTAGATAATTGTGAACAACAATATCCATCAATTCACCTATATCTAGACTAGTGAACACAAGAAGGATCGGACGACCCTTCTGGCAGTTTAGAACTAGTGTAAAAATAATAATGGGCAGAAGAAGGGTCGACCGCCCTTTCATTCAGGATGGAATTGTGCAAATATTCAACCTACAAAGTATAGGCTGTCAATTCATGTGTATCCTGAATGGTGAAGACTGCAAAAATACTAATCACAAGAAGGGTCGGCCAACCCTTCATTTAAGCTGGAAAACATGGCTAAAATGACCTCTGGTAAAAACTCACAGTAAAATACACACAACAGGTACATTAAGGTTTTCATCTAATCAATGCATGTAAATTCTATTTTTAATACCATAAATCTTTTCAAATTATCGTGTGGCCTGCATATACTTTCGTCCAATTTTAAGTCTTATCTCATTTGATCTCATGGAGGAAGAATATACCTTTGGAAGTGGGAATTTTTCTTGCATGCATTGGAGCAAACTTAAACCCCTAGATTTGTTTATATATCAAAGATTCAAAATGATTATAACTTTGTTCCATATGTATAATGTGAATTTTTATTGTAGCTCTCTTACCTGATTCTTTGAAGTTTTCTTTGAGCTAGCTATTAAGTTATTGCATCAATTTTGTTGGACTTGGTCCCAGATAGAATGTGCAGTCAACAAAGTGCTAGAGTCTATTTGAGTCTATCTAAATTAACTTGCCCCCCTTGACCTCGACCAAGGGGTCAAGGGGGGAAACCGAATCATGCAGTACTCAGATCCCCGTGCATTCCATTTTTTATATTATCTATCATTTCCTATCATTCTTGCACCTCTAGTGATAAATGAATTTCTCTGAGCCGTCCATCTTGCATGATTGATATGTTACTGTTGATCTTCTTCCATGCTTATCCCCACGTCCTTCCACAGTCTTCAATCTCTCAAATGCCTCCTTCCTCACACCTTAGATCTATGTAGTTATTATCAACTGTCAATCTATACCATGTCTGCATCCTTACCGTCCAAAGGTGTGGCCTTTACCGAGGTTTGAGAATTTGGAATGTGCCGATACTCCGTGCATGTTAAATCTGTGAACTAAACCTCTTCCATTGATGCCTTTCCCTACCAGATCTGCACCATCGAAACATGTGGTCCCTACAAAAAATTTGGAAATCTAAAAAGTCCGTTTCCCCGTGCATCTCAAATCACCGAATTACCTATCATCCGTAGATCTGTCCTTCCACCCATTGATCTAATTTCCAACTTGCTAGCAACGGGATAGAAACACTCCGCCCATGCTTAAACCATCCTATCTTAGTTTTGTGAATAGTGCTTGTGGCCGTCGATCTTCGTCAAGCTTCTATAACCGTCGATCTCCATCAAGCTTCTGGCAGTCTAGAACTAGTATGAAAATAATAGTGGGCAGAAGAAGGGTCGGTCGCCCCTTCATTTACGAGGGAATTGTGCAAATATTCAACCTACGAGTTATAGGTTGTCAATTCATGTATATCATGAATGGAGAAGATTGCAAAAATACTAAGAACAAGAAGGGTTGGCCGGCCCTTCATTTAAGTTGGAAAAAATGACGAAAATGACCCCTGGTAAAAACTCGCAGTAAAATCCACACAACAGGTAATTTTCGAAGATGAAAAATAATTAAAGGAAATAGAAACAAAATCAACATATTTATTAATTCCGTCAAGTAAAATCTGGGCCGTAAGATTAAGACAAATTGACAGGAGAGATCTAATGTGTGGAATGCAAAAGACGAGTTGCGGGGGTTTATTTTTTTGGAAATATATACAACGTTCCCGCAATTCGCAATTGCGGGTTGTAGGACTACAACTTGAAATAAAAACAAACCTAAGTTTCCACAATCTACAATCCGCATTGCGGGTCACGGGTTGCAGAAACGCATGTCGCAAATCCATTATTCAAACAGTTCCCGAATCCACAATCATTTATAACTAGATAGCCACTTCAACAAGCTATAGCATGATATGATCGTGCATGCATTTTTCTCAAACCATGAATTATGGCGGGCATTGTCTCATAGCAGTTTTGACTACTTTTTCCATACTTTGTCAATTTCCAAAGTTTCACAAACTTGTCATACTTTTCCAGAATGATGTCAAATTGCAACACTCACACATTCCATGTCATCACTTCCTATGGTGTCAGTTCTCTCTTTGAGGCTCACACGTGTGAGATTTTGGCTTGCCAAAATAGATATCAATTCATGTATAACTAGAATGGTCAAGACTGGAAAAATATAAATCACAAGAAGGGTCGGTCAACCCTTCATTTAGTATATAATTGTGAACACCAATATCCAACAATTCACCTGTATCCAGATTGGTGAACACAAGAAGGATCGGACGACCCTTCTGGCAGCCTAGAACTATATTATTGGGCAAAAGAAGGGTCGGTCGCCCCTTCATTTACGAGGGAATTGTGCAAATATTCAACATACAAAGGATAGGATGTCAATTCATATATATCTAGAATGGTGAAGACTGGAAAAATACGAAGGACAAGAAGGGTCGGTCGACCCTTCATTTCAGCTGTAAAAAATGGCAAAAATGACCCATGGTAAAAACTCGCAGTAAAATCCACACAGCATGTAATTTTCAAAGATGAAAAATAATAAAAGGAAACAAAAAAAAAGCATTATATTTATTAATTCCATCGGGTTAAATCTGGGCCGTCAGATTAAGACAAATCAACGGCTGAGATATAATCTGTGGAATGTGGAAGACGTTGTTGACTCAAACCCAGTTGACAGGTATTCCCATTACTGTCGACACCAACCCACTGCGATCTCCCTGAGCACCATCCCAGACAGGTTTTACCCCGTGCAGCAACACCTGCGGAGCAGATGAGGTCTCACCCGAGATGTTCAAGGGAGAGTCGACGGAACCATGTTTCCACCGAATGAAGGAGGATGTTTGTGGTAACAATCACTTAAACTTATTGCAACATTCAGAATTAGATCTATGCATTTAACTTCGACCTTGTTGTATTCATTATATCATTCAACAGAAACATTCGTCGCAGCAAGTATAACAGTAAAGCATTAATTACAGCAAGAAAACATAGCATCATTGATATATCGCAACATGCATTACCATAAGTGAACAGAAGATACACAAGGATTTTGCAAAATAGCTCCGTCATGTCATAGTAGCTCAGCAAAACCTAGATACAATATCTCCACAGAACACATATCTCGTAGATAAATCAAATGCATACCAAGATCAGATCTTCATTCACATTAAGACTCAGTTATGCTCTCGTTCTTGGATTGGTTGTCAA
This sequence comes from Larix kaempferi, assembly GCA_027924585.1. NCBI lineage: Eukaryota > Viridiplantae > Streptophyta > Pinopsida > Pinales > Pinaceae > Larix > Larix kaempferi. Next base: position 6,433,101 of record BSBM01000307.1, on the reverse strand, counting down.
ACACATATGACTCTATGACTATAAATAGGCTTCCTCCTTACAATTGCTTTCCCACTTACTAACAACATCCTAACCAACACTTTGATCAAATGACCGAAAATGTAACTGACGCGGTCCAATGACCCAAAAACCCGCATACCGTGGTACAATTGACCAAAAATTACATAACATCTGGTCCAAATGACCAAAAACCCACATACTGTGGTACAATCGACTCAAAATACATAAAATAATCTCCTTTGCACCCAACTCTTATCCTTCTGCGATATCTTCTGACTTGTTGGAGCATCTGCGATGCTACCTTACCCAACCACCTGCCAACAAGCCCCCAACACAATCTTGTGGCTCGCCCTTGAGCCACGTCAACTGGACATGGTAAATTCACTGGTCTTGACTTGGAAATCTTCATACTGTTGCTGAATTTTGTTGACCCATTGCAGGACTATTGCAGCAATTTCCTTACTGTTCTCGAGGTACGTGGCCAGAGGGTTGTCACAAAGGTGTGTGGCGACGCTCTTCTTTGCTTCCTACACTGCCTGGAGCATAGAATTAGTAGCGGCATTAAGCTCGGCCCCAATGTCCTGGAACTCATCCAACTATGTAGACCGCTGCTTCTATCGTTCTTCTGCTTTGGCAACTCGTTGTTGCAAGTCCTTGTTATCCATATTTTTAGATACCTGCACCACTGGTGGCATGCTGTACAGGGTGGTCTTCAATGTAGCCAGCTTCTCTTCCACCTGATGTTGTTGCTTGTTCAACTGTTCCAGTGGCTCATCCTGGATGATGTTGCCCTAGAACAGCGCAGTCTCCATAGAGATCCGTGTCACCTCCTACTCCAACTCGGCCAGTTGAGTCGCTACTTCTTCAATGGCAGTCTTTTGTTCCTAGACTACTTGCGGCGGTGTGGCGAGCTTCAGGGCATGGTTTAATTCTGCATTGTCCTCCCATAACTGGGCAATAAAAGCTCCCATCTTCTGCACTCGCTCGATCGGATCTAATTCTTCTATTGCCTCGAAGACATGGTTACAAGCTTCATCGATGGTCGCCTCCAACCGCATTTGAGTTTCCCATAAGGCCATTTTTTCTATAGTTAGTCAATCTTGTTCCTTCTTCAGCTCTGTGATCTCAGTAGCCTTCAAGGCCCAGAGGCTCTCCATCGTCTCCTTCATCTCATCAACCACTTCCCATGTTTCCATAGCCTTCCCTTTGAGATCCTCAGCTTCCTTGCGGACCGCTGCATCCGCCTCCTGCGACCGCACTAGCTGACTCTGTGCATCACATTCTCAATCCGCCAATTCCTGACTGGCAACTACTTGCATGCATGCCAATGCTGGTGAGGACAGCACATTGATATTCACTGTCAAATCTTCAAACTGCTGCAGCATTGTTCTGAGAGCAGCATTGTTGGTCGCAATCGCAGTCGGCAGAATTTGAACATTCTGGACTTGCGGCTCAGTGCTGATTGCACCGATTTTCCGTACCGTTGTACCCTCAAGTGCTTTCTTTAAAATGATATCACACAGGGCATCCAAGCAGGTGGTGACCGCATGGAAACCTTCATCCACCTTCTCCGTCGTGGCCCGAACAGTCATATTGGTTACCTGAGTAACCGCATGAATGAACCGTCCCAACTGACTTTCAATGGCCCGCGACACCCCACTGATTGTACCATGCTAATGGTGTGCCTTCGTCCTCCCTTCCTCAATGTCATGGTTAATTTCATGGTACGTCAGGGTCTTTGTCAATTCCTGGTCTGAGTCATGGTGACTCTGCTGGTCCTACGCCGATATCCAATCATCTGGCCCTTTCGCCGGTTCTCTAGCCTCAATTTCTGCCAACCCCATGGGCTCACGCCATTCCGACGGCCAATCGTTCACAATGGCATCCAACGCTTCTGTCGTCACCTTGTAAGGGGTCAAAAACCATTTCTTACCGGGGTCATGTCGGTCTTGCACATAAATGGCATGTGGCCGAATCACAAACACCATAATCGGCTTAAACTTTGCCGCGGTTTCCTCAGATAGCCGTGGCACCTATACTACTGCATCATAGAGCATTACCAATAAAACCAGAACCGCAATGCACACTCCCGGAGTCACTCTTGCTCACGTACCCAGCATAATTTTTGATATTGCGCACCCTGGCGCTCTTTCATGACCCCAACCTCCATACCTTGATAAGTATTGGGCTCTTTCTAGGCCACAAATGTGATCAAAATTAACATCCATCTGTTAGGAACCTATGTCAACCCTTCTCTTTACTATGTTAGTATATTGTTGTTGGACGCATATGCTTTGTAAGTTGTCCTGTAGTATTTGTTGATCCGTAGTTTATATTAGCCCATAGTATTGACCCATAGTATTGGATGCATATGCTTTGTAAGTCATCCCGTAGTATTATATGTCCCATGGTTTTGACTCATAGTATTGGGCATAGACTTAGTATATAAGTGTGTGTTGAGGTCATTGAAGGCACCGTGAAGTTAATTGTATTGAGCTTGCTCAAAGGAGGTTGCCCCCTCGAAGTGGCCCATGATCAATATAAAAGTGATTCTGTTCTATTATTTCTGCTATTTCGCATATTCGTATTAATAAATTGTTGCAGGTGCATCACATCTGGTATCAGAGCACTTTCTTGGGCTCGCTGGGTGAAATTTCTGCCAAAATTTTTTTCGCATTTGTTGCATGTTCGGATTTGGGAATAATCCCTATCTGCTTAACTGTGGGAAGTACTTGGGCATAAGCCCTAAAACTCATTGTGAGGAGTACCACAGGAACCCCAAAATAGTTGTCCCATTGAGAGGACCTACCAGCGAAAAGGGCAATGACCCCTACCTGATTGACTAGTTCCCACCCGTGAGGTAAACCAAGAGCTGTCATTTGTGGCAAAGCGGTTATCAATTTTACCTGAGCCGTGGAGTGAGGGGTACTGCCCCAATACGCAAGCCGTTAGACAACATTGGTGGCCGAGTGAAACCCTTGAACTGTTAGGAAGCCGCACATACCTGGGGTCCATATCTATTTTCAGTTGAACTATTGCCGATCACTTCCACTCCAGATCCAGCCATTTCAGATCTATTCTGAAAGTCGTTCTAGATCCAGTCATAAAAATTCAGTTTTTTCTCCATATCTCCCTTTTTTCACTCTGTTTCCCTTGAAATTTTCGGGGAACCCCTGTCATTCCATTCTGCATCTTTCATTCCTGAGGACCTATCCCCAATTCCCCTTCCCAAAGCCCAAAATCCCACATTTGTCTATTTTTAGGGTTTGCCATAACTTCCTCAGATTTCACCCAATCACCTTCAAATTTTACCACAAAATTCCTTTCTGAATTCTGCTTCTTTGTCCCTCTCTGCCAAAATTTCTCATTCTATCACCCCGCTTCTGAAATCCCCCTTTTTGCTTTCTTATCCTTTTGAAAGTGTCCAAAATCTAGTCAAACCCCAATCACCCATCAGATTGTTTCCCCAATCCAAATTTCCCTTTACTAAATCAGATTTTGTTTGTGTTTTTCTACCCATTCCAAAAAAAAAAAAAACCTGGTTATGGTTGTCACCCGTGTAGGAGCAAACACCATGGAGGGAGCACTTGCAGCCATCCAAACCAAACTCCAAGATCTGGATGAAAAATTTCTCAGCCTCCATCTTCAGCATTCAACCGTGAACAATAACCGACAGCCAGAATCTTTTGCAGCCACCGGGTTCTCTTCTTCCAACAATTTTCGTGCGCCGAAGCTTGATTTTCCTCGCTTCAATGGTACTGATCCGATTGGATGGATATACCGAGCAGAACAATATTTCAGTCTGCATAATACTTTTGATGTCCAGAAAGTTCCACTTGCATCCTTTCATTTGGAATAGGAAGCCCTTCAATGGTACCGTTGGTACATCAAAGCTCATCCCGAGCCAAACTGGATAGATTTTTGCCAACTCATTTTGCCATGATTTGGTCCTAGTGCTTTTGATGATTTCACATGAGCACTCACTAAACTTCACCAAATTGGCATAGTGAAAGAGTATCAGACAGAATTTGAGAAATTGGCAATCACACAGAAGGATTGTCTGATGAATTCTATAGGAGTTTTTTTATCAGTGGTCTCAAGGATGAAATCCGCTCAGAGGTCAAAATGTTTTGTCCCAACACAATGATGGAAGTCCTAGGGTTGGCTAAGCTGGCCGAGGACAATATTGCAGCTCAACAACGCTCCAAACCCACCTTTGTTCCCTTCAGAAATATGGGTTCCCAACGACCTCCCATCACACCTTCTCCTCAACCAACTCCTATCAAGCATTTGTCTGAAATAGAAATGTAGGCACACCAAGAAAAAGGGCTTTGCTATAATTGTGATGAGAAATTCACTCAAGGAAATAGATGTGTTCAACAAAAGCTCTATCTCTTGGATGTGGATTCTCTGCCTGCCTTAGAACTTGGTGAAGAAAATACATATACAGTAGATGATCAGATCGACATTCAACACCCGCCTATTGACACCCCATCTCAAGATGACCCACCCAAGATCTCTCTCCATGATGTAACCGGTGTCACCACCCCACAAACAATGCGGGTCAGGGGATACTTCAAGAAGCTCCCTCTTACCATACTTATTGATTTTGGTAGCACTCATAACTTCATTGACCCTCGGATTGCCAAACAGGTTGATTGTTTTGTCCATCCTTGCTCCAACTTTGAAGTCATGGTTGCCAATGGGGGCACCTTACATTGCAAGGGGAAGTGTCACAATGTGCATATCTCTATGGAAGATTATAACCTACGCTCTGACATGTTTGCCTTGTCCTTAGGTGGATGTGATGTGGTTTTGGGCGTTCAATGGTTACGCACACTTGGCCCCATCTTATGGGATTTTGCTGAACTTTGGATGCAGTTTAAAGTCAACGGGGCACAACACAAATTTATGGGCTTACAACCAGGGTCTCTCTGCATCATCAGTTCACATCGCCTAGAAAAAATCCTTAAGAAGAATTCACATGGTGTCATCGCTCAGCTCAATTCCATTCAGATGCACCCATCAACAGTCTCCACTACTTCCTTGGATAGATATGCAGGTATCTTTGCTGAACCAATGCGCTTGCTACCTTCACGAGACCTTTCCGGTAAGAATTTAGCCACATCTACCTCTCAGCAGGAAATGATGGCTATTTTTCATGCAGTACAGAACTGGCATCCATACCTATTAGGGAATTATTTCTACATCAAGACTGATCTCCCAAGTCTGGAAAATTTTCTGGAACAATGGGTCTCCTCCCCAACACACCTGAAATGGGTTATCCAACTCATGGTTTATCCCTATGTGATCACTTACAAGAAGGGTAAGGACAATATGGTGGAAGATGCTCCTTCTTGCACAATTGATGACCCAGTTTCTCTTACAGCTCTTTCTCTGCTTGTTCCAAATTGGGTGCAATATGTTCAACAGGGCTCTCTCTTCTATGAACTCCATGCTTCTTCATCAATAGGGCACTCTGGGTTCTGCAACATGTATGACCGGGAACAATGTAACTTCTTTTGGCAGGGACTAAAAATGACAATTCAACAGATGGTGGCTGACGATGATACTTTCCAAGTCAACAAGGGTGAAACGACACTCCTTTCGGGATTGCTCAAACCCTTTCCCATCCCTACACAGCTTTGGCCAACTATTTCTATGGATTTCCTAGCAGCGCTCTGGTGGTACAATACCACATCTCACAGGACACCATATGAAGCAATCTATGGAAAAACACCACTAGTTCTTCTTCCATACACCCTTAGCAGCTCCCCAGTTTAGGCAATTGACTCGGTTCTTTGAAACCATGATCAGATTCTTCTCATTCTGCAGGACAATCTTCACATGGCCAGAATTCGCCTGAATCAACAAGCCAATTAGCACTGTTCTGAGCGCATTTTCCATGCAGCTGACAGGGTTCTTCTTCATCTACAGCCTTCCAAGCAATCCTCCTTGACACTCCAAAGGTGTCAGTGGCCTGAAATGCAACCCGAGGATGCTACCGGGGAACCACTCCTTCAGCTTCTGCAGCAATTTCTCCAACCAAAGCTTTGAGGTCAAATCTTTTTCTAAGGGAGAGGGGATGTTAGGAACCTATGTCAACCCTTCTCTTTACTATGTTAGTATATTGTTGTTGGAAGCATATTCTTTGTAAGTCGTCCCGTAGTATTTGTTGATCCGTAGTTTATATTAGCCCATAGTATTAGACGCATATGCTTTGTAAGTCATCCCGTAGTATTATATGTCCCATGGTTTTGACTCATAGTATTGGGCATAGACTTAGTATATAAGTGTATGTTGAGGTCATTGAAGGCACCGTGAAGTTAATTGTATTGAGCTTGCTCAAAGGAGGTTGCCCCCTCGAAGTGGCCCGTGATCAATATAAAAGTGATTTTGTTCTATTATTTCTGCTATTTCGCATATTCTTATTAATTAATTGTTGCAGGTGCATCACACAAGCTATATGTGAAGGAGTCATTCCCAGCTTGGAAAGTGGCGGCATCCTCCGCCAACTGGTTCAGCAAAAACAAGTACCAATTCATTTGGACACCTTCCGTTCATTGCTTCCCGCATGCCACGATCCTGAATTGCACTGATTAGGCCGACCAAACCGAACCACCTTGTAGGACAATATCTTGGTGCCAGTGTGAACTGCCTTATCGTTGATACTGCTAGTGCGATAACCATGGCCATCTCGTTCCATATCATAGCGGTCAACCAACTACTTCACCCTCTTTTTGTCATTCTCCTTCCCTCGGAAGTATTGCGACGAGTCTACCCCATATTTGGGCAACCCGATAATGGTCGCAATCAGGTCGACAGTGACTGTAATCTCTGTGTCCAGCCACAATGAACTGTCATGGAAGCAGGTCAGTAGTTGCTTCACACAAGCGTTAACCTTCGGCAGTCATCCAAAATGCAGCATGTTAATAAGGCCCAACAAGCCAACCTGGTTCAACCTCTGTGCCCAGTCTTGTGGAACCAGCGTCGCGGTGAGCTTCGACCCTGGCACATAGGGGGCCAACATAATTTCTGGATAGGCCAACATATCATGATCATCATACTTCAGGCGCATCAACGCTGGGACAATATCAATAGAGCACTCCATTCTAACAGGGAGCACTGCAGCCTCAATGGGTACCTCTGATTTTTGTTCACTTTGCGCGGTGGTGCACCCAATCGACTAGGGGGGACATACCCAGGGATGTCAGCAGTGGAAAATCCCTCCCATGCAGCGAACTCATCAATTCTGCGACTAGAATGTCCTGCCTACACTTGAACATCTAGCATCCCTGCAGTGGATGATCTAAGTTGCCTCTTGCTCTACGGCGACTCAGAATGTTGACCTCCCCAATGCTTCTTGGTGATAACTGATGCTCCCACCGGCATGTTGACAACTTCTGCTTCAAGATTTACTTCCTCCTCCTCAACAGCAACTGAATTGAGGGGAGACTCTACTTCACTGGAGATTTCGATTGTCTCCATCTCTCCTGGCATACCTAACTCAACTCACCAATCTCAAGGGGATGGCACAACGCCACTCACAATATTAACTCAGCGCACCACACCCATACACCTCAAGTTCAACTTAACCTTACCCGACTCACAACTGCGCGCACCAGGCATCAATGACACTCGGCAAAACTGTACAATCTTGGACACTTAACAAATGAATTATCTTGGTGCCTTCTGACCAGCTTCGACCCGTTCTTATAGCATCCAACCTGATCCTTCATAATCATCACTAGATCCTGCATTAACTCAGCCAAAATTCTGTATTAATGACCCAAATCCGTCATCCATCCTGTCAGTCGATCGGCCGGATCTGCTATTAATGCCCATCATTCGAAAAAGCATCATTAATTAACTGTCTTAACTTTTGGCATTTATTGTTGATTTGACTTGGTTGCGACCCTGCTACTATCGCAGACCACTCATAACTTACAGCACAAGCTTCCCTTCCCTCACATTCCGGTGCCTTTCGATGCACTGTCCTGCCACCGTTCAACCTACAAAAAAAATTTATTTATTTATTTATTTTATTTTTTTCGCCAATGCGACTCACGCATCGCATTGCTCCAATCTTGACCGATAGGGATTCAACCTACTGACATTAATCACCTTTGGGAGCATCGCTCCGTCCAACTGTTGCAACTGTACTGTGCCTTCTGAAGTGATGCTACTGATGAGATATGGACCAAACCAATGTATCTGCAATTTTCCTTGACATTTCATAAACTTACTATCATACAACAACACCAAGTCACCCTGCTGAAATTGTTTGTTTTTTATGTGGCGATCAGGCCAAGCCTTCTGGCGATCCTTCTCTACACCCTGGTGGAATCCTGTAATAAAGTGATCTTCCTCCAGCTGTATTAGCTGCGCCAGATGTTCTTCTAATGTTGTTGTAGCATCCATACCTGTCGCTGCCACTATGTGCAGACTCAGAATGATGTACTCCACTGGCATAATTGCTTCTTTTCCATACACTAACTTGAATGGTGTCTGTCCTGTCAGCCATTTACACATGGTGCGATACACCCACAACACTGCTGGGATTTTCAAATCCCAGTCATTGTGGTTCGCATTGCACACCTTTGTCAGTGCATGCTCCAATATCTTGTTGAAAGCTTCCACCATGCCATTTTCCTGCGGATGATATGGCATACTCTTCTTATGTTGTATCCGCAGTTCCTCTGTCAATGCGTTGATTTTTCAATTGAGAAAGTGGCTTCCTTGATCACTCAACAATGTCTTGGAGCAGCCAAAGTGAGTGACAATGTTGTCGAACAAAAACTGTGTGGCTGTGGCCGTGGAACAATCAACGACTGGTGCAGCCTCTGCCCATCTTGTCAAATAATCTATCGTCGTGATGATGTATCTTGCACCAGTGCGCTTCCCCGGGGGATTGATTAGTCCCACAAAATCCACTGCCCATTTGTCGAATGGCTGCAGTGTTAGCTAAGGCATCAGCGGCATCTCATCTGTCCTGGATGGCATCCCGATTCTCTGACAAACATCACAGGACTACGCATAGTTAGTTGCATCATTGTGCAGTGTGGGCCACCAGAGCCCCGCATGAAGTACCTTCCTGGAATTCGCACAACCACCATAGTGCCCTCCAGCCATCCCCGCATGTGCTTCTAATAAGATCTGCGCTTGCTCATGTGGCAAGACACACCGTCGCAATATCTCATCTATGCCCATCTTGTATAATTATCCTGCAATTAGCTAGAAATCTGCATCCTTAACTACCAATTGCTTCTTCTACTAGTGGTGAATTCTTCTGGTGCAGTACCTGTCGCAAGAAACTGAATGATATTTTCAAAATAACCATCGGCTACTTCAACCTTAAACAGTTGTGCATCAGGTATCCCATCTTCAATGTTAGTTGGCTCCTCTCCTATTTCAATCCGGGATAGATGAACAGGGCCAGCATTGAACCTCCCTGGCTTCATAATTACTTCAAAATAGAACTCTTGAAAAAGAAGTAGCCATCGACATATATTCCTCCCCAACACAGGCTTATTGACTAGGTATTTCAATGCGGAGTGGTCTATGGACATCTTAAAATGTCCGCCCAATAAGTAGTGTCGAAACTTCTGGAATGCATAGACCATTGCCAGGCCCCCCTTAGTAGTGGTGTGGTTCCTTTCTACGGATGACAGCTTCCAACTTGCGAAAGCAATAGGGTGATTGAGATCCCCCTCTCCTAGCTATGCTAGCACCACAACTAGTGAAATCGACAATGCGTCAACATGGACATGGAACTCCTTACTCCAGTACATAAAGACCAGTATTGGTGTTGAATCCATCTTCACCTTCAACATCTCAAAGCTATTGTGACACTCAGGACTCCATTGAAATACCGCATCTTTCTTCAATAGCTTCTCCATAGGGGCGGTGATCATTGCATATCCCTTGATGAACTTGCGATAATACCCAGTATGCCCCAAATTCTCCCTCAACTGCTTAACATTAGTCGGCAGTGTTAAGCTCCAAATGAGCACAATCTTTGTTGGATCGACTAACAACCCTTGTTTGCACACAATGTGACCCAGCAATATCCCAAACGGTGCACAAAAGATGCACTTCTTCAAATTCAGCGATATCTAATGCTGTCGGCAATGCTCCAGCATGAACTGCAGATTGGCCAGGTGATCACGGATCAAACCATAAAGTGTCCAATCATCCATGTATTCCTGCAAAAAATTCTGAATGAAATCTCAGAACGCAGCAGCAACGACCCGTGAGAAGATCACAGGTGCATTCTTCAACCCAAACGGCAGCAGAGTGTACTAAAAACAACCCCATTCTGTCACAAAAGTCATCTTATGGCGGTCTTCCTTTGCAATTCGGACCTGATGATAGCCCGAGAACCCATCCGTGAAAGAATACATCTCCTGGCCACCCACACCTAGTACTTCATCAGTAGATCGGGTAGGACAGGGACCATGCAAGCAGGCGTCATTCAACTTCCACAAATCGACATAAATGCGCACCTCACCAGTCTTCTTGTCCTGCACCACCATAAAACTAATCCATTCTAACTCTTCGACCGGTTCAATGATACCTGCATCCAACATACGATAAATTTCTACCTTGAACCTCTCCTTATGTCGCGGGTTTTGCCAGTAGGGTTGCTTCCTGGTGGGTTTAGCATCGGGTTTCAAAGGGATCTTCATCTCACCTAAATCACCCAAGATACCTTTCATCTCAGAAAACTTCGCTAGAAAGAGGTCCTGAAATTCATGTAGCAAATCAGTGACCTTTCCCATCATCTCATCATCCCAATAATCTCCAACATTCATGAACTTGGGAGTGGCCTCCATCCCAATATTGATCTTATGGAGCTTCAATGGCTAGCTGATAAGATCACTTGGCCCATCAGGTGCTACACATCGTGACTCCCTTCAGACTCGGGAATATTGACATTCCATGGATCATCACCGTCTTCGAACCCACCGGTGATATTGTAACATTCCATCATGGATTTCATCTGGCAGTGTGCATGTGGATCCGCGCGATATGCTATCGGAACAACCTTTAGAACCACATTGCGAATGAGCTACGAAGCTTTATTGACATCAACATTGCCATCCACGAAGCTGAACGTATGAGTGAAGCATACTGTCAACTCCACCCAAGTGGTAATTTCTCCTCGCAACTCGACTATAGTATACCAGGATTGCGACATCTTATCTAAAGTAGGGATAAAGGAATGGACCCACTCATCCCATTGTCGCGATGCCCACAATGTCTGACACTCCCACAAATGACTTCCAAGGTTATTCCGACCATCATATTTCCCTGCGTAGTAGACCTTGATATCACCGAAATGAACGGTCTTCAATCACCTGCATTGCGACCATTCATTAATTGATTTCATGTGTGTCTCCCACCAGCATGCTGGAGTAGCCTTCAGTGCTTCTTCTAATGCCAACAGTCGCTAGGGTTCTGAAACGGTTTCCTCGAACTCTAGGAGAAAGTTGGACAAACCAGGAAGCCCCTCATATACTGGAAGTGTAATCATTCCAGTCACAACGCGGTAAAAAGATTGCATGACTAACCCTCATTTGCAGAGAGATACCTTGTGCAAGCAGTTCTTCCAGTGTTCTAACGCATCATCAAAGTCGGAAGACACAGAGCTGTCACTACTCGATCCCAGCTCACCATTGGTAGTCGGATGAATATAATCTTCAGAAATATTGAATGCATGGTCCCATCTGTTGGGATCTTCGTCCTTCACTAGCTCAATGCGTCTGCGTCCTTCATCCGGATCCAATAGGGCTATGACTCTGAGATCACAATTTTCAAAAGTCATCATCCGCTGCTTGAAGTTTATTACCCCTCCACTATCACTAGCCCATCCGATCCCCAGCAATGCGGGATACGAGCTTCCTCCTTCAACCACTTCGATGACGTCAAAGTCAGCATAGGTCTTCATGCCCTCAATGTCCACCACCAGGTGTGGGACTCTCCCAATAAGTGTCACCTTAGCATGATTAGCTAACTGGAGCTATACAAGAGACCAGATCAATGGGGGGCTCCCCATTTTCTGCAATGCCTACTTGGTTAAGATGTTGACATCCGAACCAAGATCCATAATAACTTAATCAACATCATAGTCCCCAATTTGTATGTTCATGAGCATCTCCTTACCTATCTTTTGTCGTTGTAAGGAGTTTACTGCAGACTCTTTCCATCCCTTGGTTGGTTGTTGCAGCAATCCCTCGATCTCAGCCAGAGCAGCAGGATATCTTGCCAACAATAAGCAACTCTCGAAAACTTTTTGCAAGGTTCCAGATGGCACCCACGGACCTACCTCTGTAGTAGCATCAAAAACAAGGGGCATGTCGCAAATGATAGCCTCACCATTGTCCTAGTCCATCGCGCGACATGCCTAAAAGAATGCATCACATTCGGATTCAATTTTAAATGAGACCTTCTTCTATCCGGCCCATCGAATAAGCGGTTGTGAGTTATCCCCTCCTGTTACTGCACCACCTGGTGTGATGGCTGCAACAGCCGCATCCTGTGATCTTGGCTCCATAGAAATTGTTGCAACACTCGCACCCTGATTCTGGTTCAGCGGTGGATTCCCTGGTTGGTTCAAATTCGGATTAGCATTTTGATTTGAGCGTTGGTTCTGGTTCTACGCTAGTTGCGACACCTGATTCTGTACTGGTTGTTGTTCCTGATTCTGATTCTGATTATGCAATTATGGAATATTCCCTACTTGCCATTGTGCAATCAACTGCGGGTAGTTCTCCACTGTATGATCTATAACAAAGCGAAACGTACACTGCGTCTACAATAGTGGGCAGTCGGGATGATAGTGCCCCCATACCGCATAGTGATAACACTGAACAGGTCCGCAACTGCCTCATCCTCCTCCTCGACCAAATCCTCCACCACGTCCACCCCAGAATCCTCCCTAGCATCCGCCCTGCTGTTGGTACTGCGGTTGGTTGTACTATTCCTGCATAGGAGCTGGATGTATGCTCTGCCCTTGCTGCGCATACTGCGGTTGCTGAACGTACTGTGGCTGCTGTGGAGCCATTTACATCGGAGCATACTGTGGCATAAACTACTGCGGTGCAAACTGTACCTACGGTTGAGGTAGTTACTAGACTACTTGCAGCTGCAGTTGCGGTTGTTGTACGGCACGGTGATCGTCCTTTACATCGAATGCATCGTACGTTCTCTCATGAAGCAACCCATATGCCCGACAATCTTTATTGTCATGTCCCACAGATTTACAGAATGTGCAATATAGATTCATCGGTTTGGCGACCATCTTCTGCATGTATGGACATTCTTCATGGCGGTGCCCATATACCTGACAAATGCAACACCATGGCATGCCACCACAACTCAATGGGTTTGGTGCTCCTGAAACCAGATAATTGCGGAAGTCAGAGAAATTGTCCTTGGTATGCCCTTCTCCTCCACATCGTGTACACCATACTTCTTCGCGCTGCTCCTTTCCCTTCTTTAGATCTTGTAGTTGTATGGTCAAGTTAGCCAGTTGTGTCTGTATCTGTGACATCCGAGCTGCATTTTCAGCAATTAGCGACACCTCCAACCGCATTGCAATCTCCATAGCTTCACTGGGCATCGTAATGTTCTATTGCATCAGTGGTAGTCAAATGTATGGTAGCAGTGCTGTGATGAACCACTCTTTGTGTTGGACAACACTCATATCAAAACTAACCCTCACCATCAACGTCTTAAACCGCTGATCAAAATCCCACACCATCTCATTGGGATACTACTTAATTTCTTTCAATTCTGTAATATATTGTGCTTTAGACTTGGGTTTTCTGAATTCTGCAATCAAACCATCCCATATGTCATCTAGTGTCTTCTCTGGAGCTCTTGTAGGGACTAGAACAAACTTCATAAACTAGTCTAATGCGCGATGTCACAGAGGTTTCGCTAATTGTCCTTTCTTAGCATTATCATCAATGATCTGCTTTACGGTCCATACCGCTTCACACAAAAACTAGTAATGCTCTGTGTTATCTATCCCATTCCCATTGAACAATGGCTATTTAGCGTTCTCGCCTGCCATCTTGGGCTTCCTTCCTGCAGTCACTAAAATACAAGCAATCAAGTTTTTTTGACCCAGTGGGGTCGAAGTTGTGTTTCTTACCGGTTGAGAGATAGTGAGCGGAGGTGTGGGTACATTGCTGCTGGGGTTTGGTCCTGCCTCTATCTTGGGTGTATCCTAGTTGTCCTTGTTTGGACTGTGAGGTCGCTTCGACCCATGTGGTCTTCCCTCGTGAACTTGCAGTTTGATCGCAGCAGGATCTTCTCCTGTCCTCTGCCTCTTTTCTTGTCGAAACCTCGCTCCTCCCCTGGTAAGACCACTCTCTTCCTCAGCTTCACTCACGGTCTCGTCATGACTTGCACCCATCTACCCCTTATCATTCCATGTACCTCCCCCTTGCCGTCGCGATACCCACGGCCTCTTCCCACTAGGCTATTTACTGATCCAGATGCATCTTCAATATACCCTTCTCCCAAATAAGCATTTTAATGGAAAGTTGGAATGACAGTAGAAACCTTCCCCGGGGTTCGCGAAAGAAATATCTTTCAGCTTCACTATAAGAATTTTGTGTATCAACCACAAATTTAGTGATATACCCTTCCAATATTCTATCGAGCCACACTTCGACAACTCACGATGCTTTGTTGTCGAATTCCTACAATTCTTGGATCAACTCTAGGGTCCAGATCGTCGACTCACCACCTTGGAAGTTGCTCTTCTAAAAGGTCAACTTTTCTAACCACTCGTACAAAATGGCTGGGAATTCACAGAAAAACCATTCATGTAGACCGTTGTGAATATATCTTCCCAACCACTGATCTACTATCAGTCGAGTGTTCCGACTTTCTTCTTCAGCAAATTCCTGCAACTTCTGATCAAACTAGCTTTATATCTCTAGTTGTGTCGGATGCCACAAAACATCCTCCTTTCACTTCGCACATGGTCCCAGCAACAGAACCATTTGTTAGCTCAAACCCAGTCGACATGGGTTTCCACCACTGTCGACACCAACCCACCGTGATCTCCCTGAGCACTGGCCTAGACAGGTTTTACCCCATGCAGCGACACCTGTGGAGCAAATGAGGTCTCACCCGATATGTTCAAGGGAGATTTGATGAAACCATGTTTCCGTCGAATGAAGGAGGATGTTTGTGGAAACAATCACTTAAACTTATTGCGACATTCAGAAATAGATCTATGCATTTAACTTCGACATCGTTTTATTCATTGCATCATTCAACAGAAACATTCATCGTAGCAAGTGTTAACACCCAAAAAGTGCTCACTAGCTCATTTTCTTATTCACATGACCCATTTGTCCACTTTTCCACCATTTCAGCCTCTAAAGCCACCAAAAGACCATAATACACCCCTTTTTCCCCTCAAAATGAATATTTTTCCTCAAAAAGCATAAAAAACCCTCAAAAACGGGTCCAGAATTCCCAAAAATATTAAAAAGGGAATAAAAATATTCAAAATATTCAAAAAAGGAAAAAGGAGGGAAAAGGTACCTAAACCATGTTGGTCAATACCATTGGTTTTCTCAAAACCATAAATGGTATTCCCCACCACCAAAAAGTATAAAAAGGTGGTAGGGGATCCTCACTTTCAATCCATCCATCATCCTATCCTCATGCTATCAAAATATCTCATGAGTTCTTGACCATTGTAGCAATCTTGGAGAAGAGACCATTGGAGCTTAGAGATACTCACCTTGGAGCTGCTCAACACCCCCACATCCTCACCATTTGAGGTATCATAATACAAAAGTTATTTTTTATTTTATTTCTTGTTCTTGTTCTTAAATCTTTTCAAGTTTATTATGATATGCACATGCTAGTTTAGTTTTAGATTCAGATTTATAATTGTTTTTTGCTTTCAATCTTTGAAACTGCTATCACTTGTTGATAGGTGCCCATAGCACTCAAGCTTGGTTGCAAAACCAAGCCAACAGTTTTTGGCGACTCCGCTGGCTTCGAATTCTTAGATCTCAGTTTTTTGCTTTAGATCTTAGTTTTTGTTAGTTTTCATCATTTAAATTCATAGATCTGCCATCCTAGACAGTAGATCCATTGCTTCTCTAGATCTTGGCCCCTTCTATTGCCATTAATAGCCTGAAATTTCCATTTTCGGGTTCGTTTTTCGGTGTCCATTTTCAGCTTTCGCCTTGCAGTTTTTTGCTCGACAGTCGCGCGGCTCATCGTGACATCGCGGCTTTTTTCCATGCGGCATGCCATGGCTTCGTGGCCATTTTGCGCACTACATATCGCGGCTTCACTGCCATTTTCCGCACTACACATCGCGTCTGTGTGACCAAAAACCGCGCTTCCCATCGCGGCTTTGTGACTGAAACCCGCGCTGCACATCACGACTGTGTGGCTGAAACCTGTGCTGCACATCGTGGATTCACGGCCGAAACCCGCGCGGCCCATCGCGGTTGTTTTACTGAAACCTGTGATGCAAGTTTTTTCAATTCGGCCAATTTTTTGAAAATTATTTTTTGCTGTATTTTCTGCCCATTTAGCATATTTTACAGTGTTAAATTTCCTGCATTTTTTACAGCCACATTAAATCTTTTACTGTTTAGAATGCTCCATTAAAAGTCTTTTTATAAAATTTTCAGAAATTGAAAGAGAGATTTTTCGGCATTTTATCTAGATCAAGGTTTTACTGTTTATTTGCTTGATACTTTTCCCAAGAAATTTTTAAGAGATCCATTTATTTCTTGAAGTATTCATGTTATTTGCTTTCCTTCAAATTATTTCAAAGATCCATTATTTTTGAATAGTTTTTTCAAGCATTTACATTTCAAAAACGCCTTTATTTTTTGCAAAACTAGAAGTGTCTTTCCTTTCATTTGTAAAATCGCCCAAGCAAGGCAAATCAATTTCAGTTTAAATACCACACTTGCACCCACTCTGCCACATAATTTAAACTGAGCCTTAAAATTTACCTTAAACTCAACAAACTTTTAACCCCACTTGGGGAGCACTTAAAAGAATTTTGTAGTCAGGTAGAGTTGAGGGGATAGGTGTTCCAATAACACCCCTCAATTATTACATTTGAGACATAGTGATTGTCCTCTATGGTACCAAAATCCCTTATAATTTTGACACGGTTATCAACCAATTTATCGGGAAGGCCTCTCCATTAGGAGGGTTGAAGTAGCCAGACTGGTTCCAGAAGTCTGAGTGGAATACCGCAATCCATTCAGTAACCGAAGGATACCTTTCAAAGTTCTCGGTGTACACCCTCTTGGTGTACAGCAACGATAGAACCAAACTGCAGATTCACCCAACTGAACGTGTCATGAATGGGATATCCTAGTTGCCACTCTTTAGGATTGTCTACTCGGTGTCCCTCCCGGTAGGGGGATATCTAGCCGTTGATTCAACACTCTATATTGTCTGACTTGGATTTCATCACCTTGCAGAGGATATCGTTTGTGAACTCACAATACTTCTAGTTAGGTGTTTGCATGATACATTACCCACCTTTGGTCTAGTAACACCTCTTTTTTCTAGAAACTATTTGACTTTTGGTATTCTAACCAATTTTGTTGCATCCCTCCACTTATTATAGCACAGCTGCTATAATAAGTGCCTTTTGAGGTTGATTTTTGGCCTGAGAGCCTTTATTTTTTCACTCCCCTTTTGCACTCATTGTTGCATTAGGGTTTCGAGTTTTTTACATCACCACCTTACACTGAAATTTTTAAAAAATATTTCTCACCATTGAGAATTTAAGATGATCTCGTCATCTTCAGGGTGAACCCCCTCAGTTCAGTCTACTTGGCTCTACACGCCACCGACGTAGAGCCTTATCCCTTGACTCGACACGTCATCGGCCAAACATACAGTCATCCAATTCTGACACGCCTCACTTCACATCTGATTCTAAGGATGAATCCGAAAACCCTACTGAATTATCACCAACCAACCTCATGGCTGGACCACAATACGACCCACTTTTTACCAATACTATTGGAGATACATCCACAAACCCTTATACTACTATGCCATCCATGGTAACAACAACCCCTCTAGGAATGCCTAATATGGGGGACACTCCACCTTTAGGTATGCCCAACATAGGACTACCTCCTATTATCGGTATGCCAAACACAGGAATCACACCACCTGTCATTACCACAACCCAGATCCCAGGAATTCCTGGCACTATTCCTAACCCCGGTGTAACCAATGTTGCACTTGCAAACGCTGGCCCATACCAAACCACAACGGTTGGAGGACACATACCTTCAATACCTAGCATACCCTTAGGGGCTACTGGACCACTACATAAGGCCACCATGAATATTTATGTCCCAGTCACTACGCCACACCCATCTTCTAGTTTACCTTACATGGCTAGTCTAAATTTACCAAACTTAGCCAGGCTAACCAATGATCCTATCAGGCACAACCCTACATGGCCACCCATGCCTACAAATCTCCCCTCGGGCATCCCCAAGTTTGAAGGAAAACCTGGGGAGGACCCCCAAAACCACATAATGTCTTTTCACCTATGGTGTTCATCTAACTCCATAGTAGATGACTCCATTCGACTAAGACTATTGCAACGAACGTTCACTGGATCTGCAACCACGTGGTACATCGAACAACCACATGGGACCCACCATACTTTTACATCTCTCACCTCCACTCTCCTTCAATTTTTTCAGCTACCTGTATGCTACAATGCAGGAGTTGAAATACTGTTATCTTGTAGACAAAGCACAGCTACCCACATCACCGACCACATCCATGAGTGGTGCAAGTGCCGTAGCCTCTGTAAGATTAAAGTAGATGACCGTATATTTTTGGACTGGTTCCTTAAATCACTCCTACCCCTCATATCAAAATACGTCGCTTCCGAACGACCCCAGTCATAGGAAGAAGCTATCCTAAAAGCTCAGCAATTCGACCTAATTTATGCCCAATCAGGCTATCTCTACACCATCATACCAGACGCCCCACAAGGCGATTCACGCGATGATGCTCCAGGGGCATCACATGCCGCTAATGGTATTATTGGCCAGGACACACCGCAAATTAAACCTTTTAGCATGGTGAGCACCATAAATTCCCCAGACCTCTCTAGGGATACATCTAATTCTGGAGCGACAACTTTGTACGCTCCAATGAATCAGACTCAAAACACTCATGGACCCTCTTGTCCACAATATTGCTATGGGCAAGCGCCATCGACATATGTACCACCCACATACTATAACCAACCATCCACCTAGAACCCAATTCATTTCCTGGCACAACCAATGTATTACGCACAGCAAGCTACAACAGCTAACCCAACACCTCCAATAGCTCAGGGTTACCAACAACCCCAGCAGGCAACTAGACCACCTCTGGCCCCACCAGCTTATTTTCCACTGCAACCTGCTCCCACACCTACGGCACCCCAAAATCCTCCCACTGCTCAAGGGCAAGTGTACACACAACACAGTCATCCCGAACACCAAAACAACCAACGGAACCAGGGTGGACAACAAAACCATAGAAGAGGATGTAACCGCAGCAACAACCAACAACATAATCAAGGTCCACCACCTCCCAATCCTCCAAATAATAACAATGCTGCTCCTCCCAACCAAAATCCTGATCGTCATCCCAAGCAGCCAAAAAACAATAATCTGAGAACAAACCACCCATGTTCTATATGTGGAGTCTATGGACACTACACTTATAACTGCCCCCATTTAGAGAAAGCACGTAAACTTTGGGCTGACGATGCCCAACGCCAGGGCCACGCTGGACAACCAGCTCCACTTAATCAACCGCAACCCATGATATTACAAAACCCATTGCCAAACCAGGGACTCGTAACTACTCACCATATGGATCCCCCACAAGGATCTGTTGCACCCCAGCAGCAAATCACTTATGCCGCAACTGATTATCAGCATGCGGATCCAGGCACACACCATTTATTAATGATGTCATCCAATGACATCAACCTCCAAACTCACAGGAATCAGTATGGCCCACCCCCAGAAACTCCTCCCACCGACGCATCCACCTCCCTTCCACCAAATCAACCACTACGCATACCAAATATGTCATTGGACGGAGGACCTAAAATCCCTCACATCCCTTTGCGAAGGATTAACAACAACCCTAATGCTCGCGCAACATCCAATTATAACGTCGTGGAAGACCTAACACAATCCCCCACTGCTATGTCTGCTTTAGAGGTACTGAAAACATGCCCTACACAATGAAAACTACTACTATCCTCCATCGGAGGAGTAGACCCGGACGACACACACATGATGGCTTTCGACTTAGACCAAGCCGAACCTCGATTGCCATCAAATATATCTTTCCAAGTATCAGTAAACATTCGAAACCTTGTTGTGCATCGATGCATCATCGATGAAGGAGCTTCAACCTGCGTTATGTCCACCCTTGTGTGGCAGAATCTTGGCTCCCCCTCTTTACAACCATCCACCATGGAATTACGAGCTTACGATGGACCCTCAGCTCAACCACAAGGCCTTTTAGTGAACATACCCGTAGAACTAGGCGGCAAATTAGTTCTTATCAACATCGAAGTGATCAATGCCCAGCTCGACTACAACCTCCTTCTTGGACGTAGTTATATGTACAAAATGAAAGCAGTGGCTTCATCTGTTTTTCGCCTCATGATGTTCCCACATGAAGGACGCATTATCAAGATCGATCAACTCACATATTATGATCCTAACGCTGCCGCAGCTCCTCAAAATGTGCTACCAATGATTGAACAAACCATTCAAAATGCACCAACATCATTTGTGTCATCAACTGGTCCTGGAATCTACACCGAGTCACCTATGACTTCCACATTTCCATCGATCTCACCACCTTCACCGATAACAAATACATCGGATTTGTGCACCCTGTCGCACACCACACAGCAGCCTTCATCACTACCACAGACACCCACAGTGCCTACTCATATTGGCACAATGCCAATTCACACTATCCCATTCTTGTTCCCATTTTCCGGAGTTGTCAGTTACCCAGTAATGGCTACACTCAACCTTCCTGGCTTAACATTAGGGATACCTGTATGGTACTTACCTGCTCCGAGTCCCCGCCAAATCCGACTGTTATTTTACAACCGGTACAACCTATCCCTACTACCAGCCACCCACCCCCTCCGGTCACTCATATGCAAAACAGACCACCCCCAATAGTGACTGCGGCATCAACATCCAAAAACGCCCCACCTTCGTTATGGAACATAGGGGGCAGAGGCCCACAAACTTATAACACTAGACTCATAACTCGCACCCCCCCCTGCAACCCCTAACGTAGCTAAAAATACCTCAACTATTCGCATTCCCCCTAAGTGCTCGTTGTGTGATGACATAGGCCATGCCACTCATCAATGTCCACAATTACCGGCACTCCAAGAACACATGAATATGTTGGATGACGACACCGAGATTCCAGTTGTAAGACTAGAGCCTCCTCCTCACCCTCGCGACAAAACGCTCTGCACTAACCACCCTTGTGCAATATGCGGCATTTATGGCCATTATTCACACCATTTCCCTGATCTCCCAGATTATAGAGCAGCCTTGTACGAGATGAACAATGCCGACTTAGAGATATCTCCTCTCCTCATCGAGGAGATCTACCCATCTACCCTTCGAAATCATCTACTTCAGAAGAAGCCAATACCATCTATATGATTTCAACCACATACAAACCAGAACCCGTTGATTTATGATCTGATTACTTTCATACTGATGAGCAAATTTTAGAAACACTCACTGCACCGGACTACCCTTGGGACGATATGCATCATCGCTCATACTTCCTCCTTGAGGCGTCTACATCCACCGCAGAAAACCAACTATCAGTCGAATCGAAATATTTCCTACCAACTAAGGTTGATTGACTCAAAGATCCCATCCGAGCACCTGATGCCTTCGAAGAAGGGAACATGTCTAACATTTCCACTATTATACAAATCGACATTTCCACCACACCTGGAAAACCTGAGCTCATCTCGCTAGGCGCATCATGCACTCAAGCGAAAACTCAGGCATATAAGAAACTCTTCCAAGAGTTTCGTGATGTCTTCGCCTGGTCTTACACTAAGATGCCTGGCCTCGATCCCAAAATTTTGGAAAATCACATCGACACTTGGCCCAATGTGCCTCCACTCTGACAGAAACAATGACCAATTCACCCGTCCAAGCTCCCAGCTGTTAAAGCTGATATTGGAAAACTCCAAAAAGCAGGATTCATATATCCTATTTCCTACACCACCTGGATTTCAAACCTTGTACCAGTAAACAAAAAAGTGAGCACCATACACGTTTGTACTGATTTTCGAGACCTCAACCTCGCTTGTCCCAAAGACAACTTCCCCACACCTTTCATTGACCAACTAATTGATGAATGTGCGGGACATGAGGTCCTTTCTTTTATGGATGGTTTCTCCGGTTATAACCAAATAAAAATTCGTAAAGAAGATCAATATAAGACAGCTTTCACTACCCCATGGGGCACCTTCACCTATCGCGTCATGCCTTTTGGTCTCAAGAATGTTGGAGCCACTTTCCAATGCACCATGACTTATTTCTTCCACGATCTACACAAGATTATAAAAGTTTATCTAGATGACCTCACCACTCGATCCAAGAAGCAATCTGACCATTTAGACGACCTTCGACAAGTTTTCTTGCGTTGTCGAAAATACAACATCCGCTTGAACCCTCTCAAGTGTGTCTTTTGGGTTACATCAGGTCGCCTGCTGGGGTTAGTTATCTCAGAAAAAGGCATCACTGTAGACCCCTTAAAAGTCCAAGCCATTCTAGAATTATCGTCACCCTGTACATTAAGACAACTTCAATCCTACAAGGGAGGTCCAACTTCCTTCGCCGCTTTGTCCCTGACTACGCCACAACAGTCCATGGTTTCCTATGTCTACTACATCTGCATACCCGTTTCATATGGGACCAAGAAGCAGAGACAGCTTTCACCGACTTAAAGAAAGCACTCACAAATGCCCCATTGATTTCTCCCCCAGATTTAACAAAATATTTCACCCTCTATGTTTCAGCATCCGAACATGCTGTATCTGGAGTTCTTGTACAAGAAGATACTGCTCGCCAAGAGCATGTCATCTACTATGTGAGCCAGACCTTGTCTGACCCACCCCTCCGCTACCCACATGAAGAAAAGATGGCCCTCGCCGTCGTTTTTTCAGTACAAAAGATGCGACATTACATTCTCCTGATCCACACCACAATCGTATCCAATTCCAATCCCATGGTTTAACTCTTGACGCGTCGCCTTTTTCAAGGCCGCGTAGCTAAATGGGTGATTATCCTGCAAGAGTACGACCTAACTTTCAAGACCGCAAAGAGAACCAAGGCCCTAGCACTCACTCAACTCATCACAGATCTCCCATCCTCTTCGTCATCACCCGCTATCCAAACGGATCTCGTTGATGATCACATTTTCATCATTTCTTTTGATGACCCATGGTACAGTGACATCTTAATCTACCTCTGCACACAAAAATTTTGACCCCACATCGATCGTGACGGACGCCGTTGCATACGACACCACGCCCCCCGATACCTCCTATTAGGCGATGTACTTTATCGACGCGACGTCGATACCATCTTACGATGCTGCTTATCTCATAACAAGGCAGAACAAGTCCTTAATGACTGCCATAGTGGTGCCTATGGAGGCCACTTCTCCGGCATGGCCACCGCCCAAAAAATTATCCGTGCAGGTTGCTTTTGGCCTTCATTATTTACTGATTGCATCACCACAGTCAAACATTGTCAAAACTGCCAACTTCTTGCCCCCAAGGCGAGAACCCCACCCGCCCCCCTTCATCCAGTAATCACGGTCGGACCATTCTGCAAATTGGCCATTGACTTCCTTGATTGCAATCCCACGTCAGCCGGCGGTCATAAACACATTATTGTGGCCGTAGATTATTTCACCAAGTGGGCGGAAGCCATGCATACTTACAATTGCAAGGCCGACACCGCAGCACGTTTTTTCCTCAACCATGTTATCGCTCGATTTGGAGTGCCAAAGCAACTTGTCTCAAACCACGGCTCTCACTTCGAAGATGCCGTCTGGAGAGAATTATCAACCTTACTGAAATTTGAACACCATTTCTCCTCCGCCTACTACCCCCAAGGAAACGGCCAAGTCGAAGCAATCAACAAAATTTTGAAAACCATCCTCCAGCACACTGTAGACAAACAGAAATCAAATTGGCAGCACATGCTCTTCCCGACACTATGGGCATACCGCACGTCAACCAAAACCACCACCAGTTTTACCCCTTTCCATTTAGTTCACGGTGTCGAATCTATCCTCCCCATCGAGTGCCAGATTCCAGCCCTACATATGGCCATTGAACTCCTATTGGACACTTCCCCAATTGAGCAACGCTTACTACTCCTGGAGCAGGCCGATGAAGATCGGCGCATAGCTCTTCAAACCATGGAAGCAGCCAAGAACCAATCCAAACTGAGTTACGACAAACATGTCCACCCAAGAACTTTTACTGAAGGGGACCTTGTCCTCGCCTATGATCAAGCTCATGATAAAACTGGGAAAGGAAAATTTGTGTCCATGTGGCAAGGACCATACATTATACACACTTTCCTCGGACAGGGGGCATACATTCTGACCGATTCAGAAGGAAACCCCCTACGCAACCCACGCAATGGGTTGTAACTCAAAAGATTTTACCCATAGCAAATCTGATGGACACCACCATCCATTATTGTGCAGTCTTATTTTCTTTTTCACAAAAAATTCAAAAAAACTAAATATTTGTTTTATCTACATGACCACAGATGGATCCTGTTCCACTCTGGTACGTCAATTTCGCTGATGGTGCAAGCCATTGGTCCCCCAATATGGCCTCTGCAGCTTGGGTAATATATTCCCCTTCACATGAGTTGATCCACATCGACGGAGTGTGTATAGGTTCCGCCACCAACAACCAAGATGAATACGATTCCGTGACCGGTCTCTTGGCCATAGCTCTCCAAATGAGCATACGTCACCTCAACGTTTTCTTGGACTCACAACTCCTTGTTTCCCAGCTCAACAATGATTACCAGGTACGCAATCCCTGTCTTTTCAGAAAATTCTTTCGCACTAAACAAATGGTTCGACAGTTTGAATCCATTTCATTCACACATGTCCCAAGGAATCTCAACAGTGTAGCAGACCATATGGCCAACAATATTCTTGACTGGCACACCAATCAAACCATATAGTAAGCACAAATGCACCTCCACGGGCTTAACCAAAAAATGCATCCACGTGCATAACATGTGCCTCCACGGTCATATATATAAAAATACAAAAAATGCATCCACGTGCATAACATGTGCCTCCACGGGCATATACAAAAATCAAAATGTTGCATCCACGTGCATAACATGTACCTCCACGGGCATACAGAAAATCAAACATGCCTCCACGAGTAAGCAAAAATACAACAAATGCATCCATGTGCATACATGACTATATACCAAATCATATATATATATACATCATAATATAGTCCAATATGTCATAGGCGCCCTCAGCACCCAATATACAAAAATACATCTGCCGTACAAAAAGATACTTCCCCATATGCTCATCATCATTTGGTGTCATGTACCCACCCTTGGAACTAATGCAAGGCAGGTAACATGCTACCAATCTATGGGGCTTTTCATAAAACTCAACCCATTCATTAGAGGCATACAGTTAAAAACAAAGTGTGCAGATGTAAATCAAACCAATATGCACAGTGGAAACAATTCATCCACACACATATCTTCATATGCACTCAATATATCAATATCAGTCATCATTTAATTAAACAATGCATAAGTAAATACATAGATATCAAAACACTTATCTTCATTTTTGCAGCTGCCCAAGCAACTAGCTATGTCACTGCAACGTTCCACCCAGCCATAGGCTCTTCGACAGCTTATACTGAGTCCGTCCGAAGGCCACCCCCGAGATGGGCATGATTCTCACAAGGGAAAGGGAACATTCCGGCTCACCCACAGCCCATTAACCATTTTATCTCAGCCAAGCCAGTCCAACTGGGTTTATCAGGCTACAATGGAACAATGGATGCTCATTCTCAAGCTCAAGCCAGAACAATGGATTACCCATTACCCATACCCCAACATACTCTTTCTTCTCACAGCAAAACGATTATTGACAGGGTTACACATTTACAACAGGGGTGTTCACAAAACAGGGTCCACATTGGTTCTCCCAACTCGTGGTTCACCCAAACGAACTGTGGAATTTCGATTTCAACCCCAGGGAGAAAAACTGATTTCTCTCCACTGGTTAGGATCCTTTCCAATGGCCTAAATGACCTCCAGGAAGGCCCAAAATGTTCTGCTCTCTTTCCCCACTGGTAACCAACACAAAAACGCCCCTTCCTAGCTAAAAGATGAAGGGAAACACAGAAAACCGAGGGAGGAAAATTCCCAGGCAGCTAGAGCTGCGTGAGAGAGCAAGGCCATGGTGAATAATGGCTTAGGGAGTAATTTCGTGGCTCTATTTCTGTCCAAGGAGACCAACACATTTTTCCATGAAGGGTGGCTTGCCCATACCCGATTTTGGACAGCCATACCTCTCCATTCCCAAGGCATTAACTTCCCCAACCAAATCTTGGGAGAAATCAATGGTTGGGTACAAAAGTCAACATGGATAGTTGAGGGTTTGATGGGTTCTCTCATTGACACTTGGCTTGAACTGATTGGCTCAAGGGTTTGAATGTTTTCCCTCCCAATTCCTTGTGAAATCATTCCCCCATCTCTTTGTTGCATTGCATAGCTAGTTGTGGGTATTTTTATTAAAATGCATATTACATGATATTTGAATTTCCAATGTGCACTGCTAGCATGCATACCATATGCATCACGAAATCGATGGCGGGGCCTTGGCCTTGAGCTCCTCACCATGATTTCATAACAAGATTACATCATTTATAATGTTAATTCCATGGGGCCAAACTGGGGACATTACATTCCCCTCCCCTTGGAATAACACCGTCCTCGGTGTTCCAACACTTCGGACTATATACCCACTTTACACATGATTCAAAATTCACAAACTGTGACAGATCTGTCCTGCGTTTCATCCATTTACTTTGAAATTTCATGATCAAGTCCTTTGGCTTCCACAAGCTGCTCCTGCTAGCTTTGGTCTTCCAGCTTCACAAGTGGGCATTGCTCCAGAGCAGTCCTTTCCGTTTGTTCATCTGCCAGCTGATCTACAAGTCTGGAATTTCATGGATGACATCTTTCTTGTTGTCCCGGCAACTATCTGTGAGACTTATCATGGCAATTCCTATTAGGACAAGCATAACACAATAATAAAATTAGTCAATTATTTTCCTAATTGACTTAGAACGTCCATGCTTTACTCATGAGACTTCCACACATTTCATGCTTTCGCACACACACATGAACTCATTCATGTTCCTCTTTTCACAAGAAAATAACTATTTCAGCATTCACAATTCATTTCAAGCAATGAAACACAATTTGTTTTCATTTATGACATGCACTCAACAATCCTTTGTTTCTAAGATGTATCAGTCAAAAGAAAGAGAAGAGTAAAAGTTTTCCCCCTCTTAGTCTTGTTCCAATCCGGAGCCACACCATCACTGGTGGTTCTATGCTCCTTGGCCTCTTTCACTTCAATGTGAATGCTTGACTTGCCCTTTCTTGGCTATGACACTTTAGTGTCTAAGGTCTATCTAATGGCTTTAAACCAGGGAACCCTTCCCCCATTGTCGCTTACAGAGCCTTTGGCTGCTAGGATCCACACAGTTCCACTAGCACCATCTTTCGTTACTGCTCATACTGAGCTCTTTAGGACAGTCCTATGTCCACATGCATCCTCCAGATGCTTTCATACTCCTTGCTTCCAGCAATACCTACACTCAAATATTGAGTCAATTCACATGTTTAGTGTATTTTCATAGGGTTTATCTCCAAATGAGAAATTTAAGAAATCATAATTAAATCATACGTATCTTCATAAGCAAGAGTTGCAAGATAACCAAATACTTATCTTTATTGGATGTCTTCACTTTATCCCACAGGATCCTTCTTCACTTTCCAAGCATTGGGTTTCCCGTGGGGTACAACAATGAATGTTGGGCCAGCCCGTAGGCTACTCCACAACCATTCAAATAGGAAATGCCAGGCCAGTACGCTGACTGGTTTTATCATTTGTTTAAGGGAATGTTTGGCCAGCACGCTGGCTGCTCCACAACGTCAAGTGGTTAATGTTCCCACCAACTATCCTCTGAATTTACCAAGAATTTTATAGCGCCCAACCAGTTACTCTCTGGATTTTCCAATCATTTATAGCTCCAACCAGTTACTCTCTGGATTTACCAAGCATTTATAGCTCCAACCAGTTACTCTCTGGCCTTACCAAGCATTTATAGCTCCAACCAGTTACTCTCTTGCTTTACCAAGCATTTATAGCTCTTTCAGGGTCCTTGCTTCCTGCAACGGCCAAGGTTTCCAACAAAGAAACAACAGTGTATTAGCTTGGTTGTCATATGACTTGTAGCTGAAATCTTCATTATTCCAAACAAGAAATAAATGAAAATGAATACTTATCTGTATTGCGCATTTCCTCGCTACTCCACAGGTTTCCTTCTCTGCTTTACAAGCCTTGGATCACCTGTGGGGTGGATGATTGGCTAGCACACATGCTGCTCCACAACATCATCCGAATAGGCAATGCCAAGCCAGTACGTTGACTGGGTTTATCAGACATCCCAAAAATCAGTATGTTAAGCCAGTACGCTGACTGGGTTTATCAAGCATACAATAACCAATGCCAAGCCAGTACACCGAATGGGTTTTTCAGGCATTAATTTAACAAAATGCCAAGCCAGTACACCAACTCCGTTTATCAGGCATCTAGCAGCCTTTCACCACAACTCCTAAATAACCAATGCCAAGCCAGTACACCGACTGGGTTTATCAGGCATACAACCACCATTGCCAAGCCAGTACACCGACTGGGTTTATCAGGAAATATGAACAACATAATATGATTACGTGGCTCCTTCTCTTATGCAACCAGTGGTTCCCTCCAAGAACTCCATAGGTGACTCACTTGACTGCAGGCTAGAATGGCCCCACAATACCCACTCACACTACACAAAGATGATACCCCTTTTCTGCAACACAGCTCCTCAGGCCTATCCATCCCTTCTAGTGTCATTTAGTGTGAGCGTAGAAAGGTTACCACTTCCCATACAGTCCTCTTGAGCACCCTTTCTTCACTTTGCCTCTTACATGCAACACCAAGTTGCATTTGTGTAAGCTGATAGCACAAGAAGGATAAGCAAACTCATCAGTATTGTTGCTCAAAAATCGTAATCATATTTCATATCATTCACTATCAAGTATTGAAACACCAGGAATGCGTCCATTCCCTTAGGGTGTAGTCAATATTGAAAACCCTAACATGACCCAGCACCAAAAAAGGTGTGCACCCCCTTTCCAATGTGCACCATGTAGGCCCTAATCATACTCAAGCAATTTGCAATGATATAAATAAGATAGAGCATGCTCTGCATATTAACCCTAATAATTTAAACATGAATGTTCTTGTCTAGGGTCATAGAATACTCATTCATTTTGCAGATGTGTCTCACATGCCTTCTGGGCATAGCTTTACCGTTTCACTTTCGTGGTTTACCGACGTGCGGTTTGGCTGAGACATTATCAATGGCGTTTCACCCGAAACCCATTTCCAAAGCATGGGATCCTTCCCATCTATTTTGGCTTTTGCAGGCCATCACACATGACCTTCCTACAATGTGTCATCCTAGCACACTTTATCAAATAGCCAAACAGTCATCAACATTTAGCAATAAGCTTCAAATATGATTGTTCCATAACCAATCAATAGCATTAATAATTAAATTCAATATGAATTTACAATTCTGTCTCCTACAGAAATTGATTTGCTTAGCAATGAGGCCCTCCTCATATTGTTTGGCTCTTGTAAGTGGTATCACTTTGCCCATTATGGTTTCACCCTTGCTACCATACCTGAACATCCACCTACAGCATGTCCTCCTGACACAATTCTATATAAGCCAAACAATCATTAGTAATTATAAGCAAAATCTCAAATCTGAAAATTGTAACTCTATTTCCCTACAGAAATTAGATTTGCAACTATTTAAACCAGACAGTTTTCAGATTCATTTCATGCGTAAATTTACAACCATGAGAACCTTCTCATAACCTTGGCTTTTGCACATGGTAGATCCCGGTCTTTACTATGGACTCATCCTCATTGCCATACGCAAGACTTTTCTACCTGAAAACTGAAACTTCAATCAGCCAAACACATTGTGAGTATCTACGCACATAATCATTCATTGCCATAACAGTCACTGAAGTGATCTCAGAATTATAATACTCAATAGTTCAAACACCTTCAGTTGTTTAACATTTGAAATGCAATGAAATATATATACACATTTCTATATATGCATCATTATCACAATAGGATTTCCAGACATAGTCACACTATCCATGCAACTTAAAAATATCGTATATACTCATTATTTCACAGTCATATCATTCATACAACTCTGTCCTTCCACAGAGCATCCTAGCAGCCCATCTATCATGATTTGGCTCTTCATGTACTTACTATTCTGTGTTACCATAATCAGGACCACCAGTCCTCACTTGCTTTGGTTATTAGGCACATAACCAACATACACATGGCATGATATAAATTCATATGAATGCATTGAGATTTCTAAATAGTCATAGGGTGTAAGGATCATTTCCTTCACTTACCCACGCCTCACCAAGCTTGGTAGGTTAACATTCCCCATCGGTATTCAATATCACATGCGAACTAACTCAACATAGCTCAAACATAGTTTGAAGAGATCTTACCAAATCCTCTTTCAACATTCATGCAATTTGGCACCAATAATCATTACCTGCATGGTTACCATTAACATCGCTTGATGTTACCTGATCAGTTGGCCTCTTACCCAGGCTGCTCAGTCCTTTTGCCAATTTTATGATCATAGATTTGTTGCACCATCCTTTCTGCATAAGGTTGTTGGCTTCATGCAGCAACATCCGCAGCACATTTAGCCATGCTCTTTGTTATCTTTGGTCCTACCACCAATACCAACATCAATAGTGATTATCAACCACAATATTCTCCATTAGTGATTCATTGCATATGCAGACTTCATTATTCTACCAATATGCAATATCCCATTTATGCACAAGCATTTCCATATGCACTATGCAATGTTTGTTAAGATGCCATCTAGTGCATATACGTCTATGTCATCCCTTATATTTTTAACATTTTTATGCCATATGACAATTTCATAACTTTAAGTATGATAACAAACAGGGGTTTTAAAGAATTCTTCCCTTTTCGATCCCTCATTATAACATGGAGTTCCTCTTCCATATCATGCAATTGTAGAAATTGCCCATATTGACAACAAAATTTGCTTGTCAAAACAGCCGCTGGCACTCTTCTGCACTAAATATCTATGTTATATGTAGACCTCATTCAAACTCTGGTCATGCATCATTGTTCCCTGCTGGACAAGCTTTCCAATGCCTGTCTTCATGCTCCATTCCGACATCGGGTGCGGGAACTGCATCTTTTAAAAAATGACAACTTTCACTCCAATTCTGCACATTTTACACAGTTGCATTTTGGTCCAGAATGCCAACTTTAGCCACCTGTGGAAGAAAATCTATGAGGAATCACAAAAACTTATCTACCGGGAGAAGTTAGTCGATATAACAAGGAACACTCAACAATTCATGGATTTTAATTCCGATGCACCATTCATCTTCTATGAATTTCTGGGTTTGACTACTTCCCACTTTTCACATTTTTCCAAAATTCCAAATTTTGGGCCAAAAATGGCTATCTCCTAAACGGTGCATTTCTGGAAAATCTTCGTCTAACGGAAACTGTCCGTCTTAATGAGAATATGAAATGTCTAGTTCAGTAAAATTTCTTATTCCCACATCTAGGGTCACTTTTACTGCCCACAAGCTTTTCAAAATCCCGAAAAAGTGGCCCAGAACAGTGCTTTTTGGCCTTCTTGCTCACCCCGACTCCACATCCTTTGTAGTTTGGCTCCAATATTATGAACTTAACATCGTGCCTGCTTCATGGCCGTGCCTAATCAATTTCAGCTCAAACCGACCTTCTGTTAAGCCTCGGGACTTTGTCCTTCAAAAGTCACTATTATCCATTTTCTGTCAAATCGGAGTGTAATGGGCTCGGGGTCTTCACTGGTTCTTTCATGGCCCTCGTCAATGGCCTCCGAGCCCCACAGAAATCATTCCATTCTGAGTCCGGATGTTCCTGCTATTCAAAAATCAAGGTTTTTTTTTTTTTTTTTTTTTTTTTTTTTTTTTTTTTTTTTTTTTTTTTTTTTTTTTTTTTTTTTTTTTTTTTTTTTTTTTTTTTTTTTTTTCCGGGCCGCCATTGCAGGACAGTTCACCGAACGCTCCCGCAATTGCGGGGCGATTCACCAAACGCTCCCGCAATTGTGGATCCATTAGACGAACGCTCCCGCAATTGCGGAGCCATTCGGCGAATGCTCGCGCAACTGCGGAGCCATTCGGCGAATGCTCCCGCAACTGCGGAGCCATTCGGCGAATGCTTCCGTTGCGGAGCCATTCGGCGAATGCTCCCGCAATTGCGGAGCCATTCAGCGAAGGAATCCGCCGTTTCGGAGCCGTTCGCGGAATGCTTCCGCCGTTGCGCGGAATGCCCCTTTTCGGAACGACTTGCGGAATGCTTCCGCAATTTCGGAACGATTCGTCGAAGTCTTCCGAAATTGCGGAACAATTCGCCAAAGTCTTCCGCAGTTGCGGAATGATTCGCCGAAGTCTTCCACAGTTTCGGAACGACTCGCCGAACTCTTCCGCGTTGCGGAACGATTCGCGGAATCCTTCCAAAATTTCTTTTGACGCCAACACTTAGAAAATTTTCTGCTTTTTCGGAGCATTTCGCCGAATTTTTTCACGTTGCGGGACAACTCGCGGAATCTTTCCGCAAATTTTGGAAGGGAATTCCTTCCGCAAATTTCGGAAGGGAATTCCTTCCGCAGTTTCGGGGCGACTTCCCGAACTCTTCCGCGTTGCGGAAAAACTCGCGGAATGCTTCCACAGTTTCGGAGCAATTCGCTGAATGCTTCCGCAGTTTCGGAAGACATTCGGGAATTCCTTCTGAAACAGTCTTAAACAAATTTTCAAACAGACGTTAAACAAATTTTCAAACAAACTTAGGAAAAAAATTGAAAACTTTCTTTTTGTCAGAGATGACTATAATTGGATTTGGCCCATAGAGGCCCAATGCTGCAACCAGCAGCTCTGATACCAAATGTCATGTACCCACCCTTGGAACCAATGCAAGGCAGGGAACATGCTACCAATCTATGGGGATTTTCATAAAACTCAACCCATTCATTAGAGGCATACAGTTAAAAACAAAGTGTGCAGATGTAAATCAAACCAATATGCACAGTGGAAACAAATTCATCCACACACATATCTTCATATGCACTCAGTATATCAATATCAATCATCATTTAATTAAACAATGCAGAAGTAAATACATAGATATCAAAACACTTATCTTCATTTTTGCAGCTGCCCAAGCAACTAGCTATGTCGCTGCAACGTTCCACCCAGCCATAGGCTCTTCGACAGCTTATACTGAGTCCGTCCGAAGGCCACCCCCGAGCTGGGCATGATTCTCACAAGGGAAAGGGAACATTCTGGCTTACCCACAACCCATTAACCATTTTATCTCAGCCAAGCCAGTCCAACTGGGTTTATCAGGCTACAATGGAACAATGGATGCTCATTCTCAAGCTCAAGCCAGAACAATGGATTACCCATTACCCATACCCCAACATACTCTTTCTTCTCATAGCAAAATGATTATTGACAGGGTTACACATTTACAACAGGGGTGTTCACAAAACAGGGTCCACATTGGTTCTCCCAACTCGTGGTTCACCCAAACAAACTGTGGAATTTCGATTTCAACCCTAGGGAGCAAAACCAATTTCTCTCCACTGGTTAGGATTCTTTCCAATGGCCTAAACGACCTCCAAGAAGGCCCAAAACGTTCTGCTCTCTTTCCCCACAGGTAACCAACACAAAAACCCCCCTTCCCAGCTAAAAGATGAAGGGAAACACATAAAACCGAGGGAGGAAAACGCCTAGGCAGCTAGAGCTGCGTGAGAAAGCAAGGCCATGGTGAATAATGGCTTAGGGAGCAATTTCGTGGCTCTATTTCTGCCCAAGGAGACCAACACGTTTTTCCATGAAGGGTGGCTTTCCCATACCCGATTTTGGATAGCCATACCTCTCCATTCCCAAGGCATTAACTTCCCCAACCAACTCTTGGGAGAAATCAATGGTTGGGTACAAAAGTCAACATGTGTAGTTGAGGGTTTGATGGGTTCTCTCATTGACACTTGGCTTGAACTGATTGGCTCAAGGGTTTGAATGTTTTCCCTCCCAATTCCTTGTGAAATCATGCCCCCATCTCTTTGTTGCATTGCATAGCTAGTTGTGGGTATTTTTATTAAAATGCATATTACATGATATTTGAATTTCCAATGTGCACTGCTAGCACACATACCATATGCATCACGAAATCGATGGCGGGGCCTTGGCCTTGAGCTCCTCACCATGATTTCATAACAAGATTACATCATTTATAATGTTAATGCCATGGGGCCAAACTGGGGACATTACATTTGGGGGAAGATACAAGATCATCTAGTCATCATGGTCTCCAGGCTCCTCTGGCGCCACCTCTGCAGGCCCCACTGGATCATGTCGAGCCCAGACTCTCCTCTCCACCGGCCCCGCTGGATCATCTCATAAACGAATCCTCCCCTCCGCCGGCCCTGTCGGATCATACCTAGCCCCATCCCTCCACTCAGCTGCCAACAATGATGCTCTGAGCAGGATCGAGCGCCACTCACGAGGTGCATCGAAGCAACACTCGACGATGTCCCGATCCAAATATCTCCACCCATCCTCTAGAAATCCTACTAGGATCATGTCAAGTGTCTCTCTGATACCCTCCACAGCATCATCTCGAGGCCCAGCTCCTCGACCACGAGCCCCAGCTCCTCGAGCATGAGGAGGCGGTACCACTACAGGAGGTGGAATGACCACCATCGCCCGTCCCCTACGAACCACATAGTCGGCTAGTGGCACAGGACCAACATCTGCACAATCACGCAAGTGAACCATCATACAAATATCTAACTATAATCATAACAACACATCTAAAACACATGATATAGTAGAGAACAAAACATAAAACATACCATCTAAACCCCAGGCCTGTCCCTGGGCTTGAGGCATCTCCGTATCTCCTCGATAATCCATACCGGCATATGGATAGTCCTCAATCAGCAGGGGGATCTGCTCCCACTGCTCATACATATCCTACGAAAAGAACCCATGGATACCACCGCCACCACGGGGCATCATCTTCCCCCACCGCACCATGCGCGGCTCGCTCACCAAACCGTCTCGAACCGGCACCCGCGGCCGCAAAGTCGGTACCCGCTCAAAGAAAAAACAACAAAAAAAGGAGGCATAGCAAAACTCTCCTCCCCCCTGACTGACCTTGTCCAAATCTCTCCGGACACCAGCCAAAAACATTTGACCCCATGCATAGTAGGTCCCCCTCAGCACAGAATCTGCCATCATCATTTGTCCCCCCAACAAACGATGTGGTGCCGCGGCACCCAACACCCACAGAACACAAGCCCCAATAGCCCGCATGTCCCACTCCCGCAATGATCTCAGGCTCAAAGCGTTGTTTTGCACAATTGCCCCAGTAACACAGAAGGTCTCCAGGAGATCCTCCATGTCCACACCTGCCGGGATCCTCGGCAGAAGATCCCCAACCTCCCCTAAGCGAGGTAACCCGGTAAGGAAATATACATCAGTAAGGGTGATCTCTAACCTCTCACCCCCAACAATAAAAACACCCTCTGCGGGGACCCAAAGACTCCCCAATTTGTTCAGTAGTGGTCCTACTGAACGCATAGGTGGAATCTGAGCGAGCTTCAGGAGCCCACTCATAGCCAAAGCCTGTCGGACCCCCCGATCAGTCCGAACTCGGATCATCAAATCTCCCTCCATCTCCCGCTCTCGCCATGACACCAATGGTCTCCTCAGCATCCTGCCAAAAAACAAAGGAATTTTTTAGAACCGTATAAAATTTTTCAAAAAATCCCATCGCAGCTTTTCCATCAAAAGTCGCGATGATTATCGCGGTTTCCATCCAAGAACCCGCAATGAACATCGTGGGTATTGACCACACAGTCACGATGAAAATCGCGACTATCGACCCCATAGTCGTGATGAACATCACTATTGTCAGCCCGACAGCCGTGATGAGCATCGCGACTGTCAGCCCCGAACCCGCGATGTCCATCGCAGCAAAAGACGCGAAACCCGTGATATTCCACGTTGGAAGGCCAACATGGAATTTCGCGGCCTTCAGGGGCCCGCCGCACCCCAAAAAGGACATAATTAAAAAGGCTAAGGCGAATAGGGTTACCTGAAACTCGCAAAATCGAAAACCAATGGTCAAATTTCCCGGAAATCAAGAAAAAGCTCTGGTTGCTCTGCCAAACTCACACGTAACAATGACACGTCATATGGGCCCCACACCATATTTATAGAAATTTCACCATTTTTCAAACAACCATTGCGGTATCATACGACGTCCGTTCCTCAAACCGTTGGTACCATTGGAATCAGTACAGCGAGAACTTCATGATAGTTCTTTCCTTTTCCTATTTTCACTAGATCCATTTTTGGACCATTTTTTCATGCCCTCGTTGCCTCGGTTTGCGTGCCACATTGTTCGTTCTCCATTTTTGAAGAGTCTTATATCATCGGATTCAGTTTTTCGTGCTCGTGATGATGCTTGAGATCATTTCTCGCTCTCATGCCCAGATTTTTTGGGCATTTTTTTCATGCCCCCTCGTTGCCTCAGTTTGCATGCCACATCTGTCGTTCTCTGTTTTTGACGAGTCTTATATCGCCAGATTCAGTTTTTCGCGCTCGTGATGACGCTTGAGATCATTTCTCGCTCTCACCTCCAAATTTTTTGGGCATTTTTTCCTTGCCACGTCATCGCCTCAGTTTGCGTGCCACATCGGCTATTCTCCATTTTTTACGAGTCTTATATCGCCGGATTCAGTTTTCCGCGCTCATGATGATGCTTGAGGTCATTTCTCGCTCTCACCCCATAATTTTTGTGCATTCTTTCAAAATGTCACTCATCACCTCGGTTTGCATGCCACATTGGCCGTTGCCCCTTTTCGACAATATTTATGTCATCCGGATTCAGTATTCCGCACTCATGACAATGCTTGAGACCTTTTCTCGTTCT
The DNA here is from genome assembly GCA_027924585.1 of Larix kaempferi. NCBI lineage: Eukaryota > Viridiplantae > Streptophyta > Pinopsida > Pinales > Pinaceae > Larix > Larix kaempferi. The sequence continues at coordinate 6,395,526 of BSBM01000307.1, read as the reverse complement.
CATAAATCCCTTTTCGTTCGGTATAGTTTTACCCCTTTTTCGGGCCGAGCAAACCCTTTTACGAAAAAGGCACTTAGGGAGTTTCTGTTAAGCTCTTTTTTTACTCCTAAAACAATGAAAAGATCGCCGAGCAACCTTGCTTCCTTTCATGCTCACTAAACGTATCTGAAAGGACGTCTACCTGGTATAAGTTTACCCCTTTTCTGGACCTTGTAGACTAATTACAAAAAAAGGAATACTCTAGTCACATCGGCTAGAAGAGTTCTCCATTTGCATCATTTTATGCTTTTTCGGGCCTTGGAGACTAACTTACGAAAAATAACACCAATGGAGTCCACTTACCACTTTCAGACTCTCTAAACATGAAAGCGACCATGAGCAATCACCATCCTGGGCTCGTAAACACCAACAGGACGGTACTCACAACCACTGCAGAGTCTTCTTATCGTTTTCAGACTCCTTAAAAATGAAAGCACCCATGAGCACGAATAGTCCTGGGCTCACAAAATCCACAGGACAGTACCATTTCAGAGCACACTTTTGGAGCTCATTAAAACTACGAAGAAGGACCCAATGGTGCTTCTCGGCGCCACAACAGATCACGTCTACTCATATGGAAGCTTCCCCATTTTGGTTTCCTTTGTTCATAGTATTCTGTAGTATGTCACCGTGAGAATCCCTCAACAACACCCATCATCTCGTCCCCCCCCCAGAGTTAATACATACCCTTCAGTCCTTAAAAGCTATGATCCCCGCACCTACAAGTCAGTCCCCTACGCTGCCAGGTCAACCATGTCATCATGCTCTGAACAAAGGAAGTTTGAGTCTACCCACTCTATGACCCCAGTTACTTCCCATCCCCACAAGTATGTCAGTCCTACCATCAGTACTACCACACTTCAGTTCGACACCTCATGCTCCTATCAAGGAAACATCATTGCCTTGTTAGTTTCTGGTCTCCCTCTGTCGACGACAACCAAATTTATTCCAGAGGATAGACCTAGATGTCCCTGTGTCTTGGACTCATCACCATTTATGATGAGTGCCTACGAATCATTTCGAGAAGAGTCCTCAGTGCCTCTCCAAATGGTTGTTTCTCACATGCTCGACTTAAACACCTTGATTGCATCATTGAGACTCGCACAGGGTATTGATCCTTTCAGTTTTTTGTTGAAGACCCCGGATACCACCTGACTCTTCCACATTTGAGAGTCTACCTATGGAAACAACCAGTTACATTTTTCCTATAGATATCCAGGTTGTGCATGGCGACAGTATTCAGATGTACCCCAGTTTTATACTCCCTCGAGTATACAGTTACATATACTCCTCAAAGTTGACTCAGAGTCATTGAGTCCCTACAGATGTCGGACACCTTTAGATTTAGCAGTTCATCAACCCTTCTGAAAGCTTGTTCAGAACAGTTGTCGCTTTATTCCAGTATATCAGTTATTGAGATCAGTCATGTTATGATCATGAGTACATCCCAAAATAGTGTCCCCTTTGGACCATTATGATGTACCGGCAGAATTTTTATGTATTATTCAGGTCCCCCTTCTTGGGACTAATTGTTATGTATATGTCTTGATACGAGCATGGGTATGCCCGCCTCGTCCATTATCAGAGATTATTCCTCACTCATATTGAGGCCATGTAATATTTTTTGTTTTTGCAGCTTCCAAGGGCCGTTGATCCAATCTCCAACCGGTCTCTTCTCTTCCCCAAACCCCAGGAAAAAGAAAAAAGAACTATGATGTCTATCGGCCATACGATGAGCTCCTACCCTCACACATCAGGGGGCAATCTGTTAACACCCAAAAAGTGCTCACTAGCTCATTTCCTTATTCACATGACCCATTTGTCCACTTTTCCACCATTTGAGCCTCTAAAGCCACCAAAAGGTCACCAAAAGACCATAATACACCCATTTTGCCCCTCTAAATGAATATTTTTCCTCAAAAAGCATAAAAAACCCTCAAAAGGGGTCCAGAATTCCCAAAAATATTAAAAAGGGAATAAAAATATTCAAAATATTCAAAAAAGGAAAAAGGAGGGAAAAGGTACCTAAACCATGTTGGTCAATACCATTGGTTTCCTCAAAACCATAAATGGTATTCCCCACCACCAAAAACTATAAAAAGCTGGTAGGGGCTCCTCACTTTCAATCCATCCATCATCCTATCCTCATGCTGTCAAAATCTCTCATGAGTTCTTGACCATTGTAGCAATCTTGGAGAAGAGACCATTGGAGCTTGGAGCTACTCACCTTGGAGCTGCTCAACACCCCAATATCCTCACCATTTGAGGTATCATAATACAAAAGTTATTTTTTATTTTATTTCTTGTTCTTGTTCTTAAATCTTTTCAAGTTTATTATGATATGCACATGCTAGTTTAGTTTTAGATTCAGATTTATAATTGTTTTTTGCTTTCAATCTTTGAAACTACTATCACTTGTTGATAGGTGTCCATAGCACTCAAGCATGGTTGCAAAACCAATCCAACAGCAAGTATAACAGCAAAGCATTAATTGTAGCAAGAAAACATAGCATCATCCATGTATTGCAACATTGTTGGCAGGCGGATTAGTAAGGAAGAATCGCGGCATTGACGATGCTACGACACGTCAGAAGAGGTCGCGGAAGGAAGAAGGTTGCATTATTTTATGTATTTTTTGAGTCGTTTTTACTGTAGAATGCGGGTTTTTGGGTCATTGGACCATATGAGATGTAATTTTGAGCTAATTGTACCATAGTAGGTGGGTTTTTGGGTCATTTGGACCGTGTCAGCTAGATTTTGGGTCATTTGTCCAGCAATCGGCTAGGAAGTTGTTAGTAAGTGGACAAGCATTGTAAGGGAAGAAGCCTATATATATACAGAAAGTTGCAGGTCGTAGGATATCTTGGAGACACGGTTTTTGCGTATGTTCTGAGGTCAAGAGATATTGCTGAGATCTGGTTTTTCAGAGGTGTTGTATCAAGGTTTTTCTGAAGTAATATGGCATGGTGGAACCGTTTGGTGAAATTCCCTGTGTACCTTTTTTAATGCATGTTGCGATGATTTCTTACTGCAGTTAGTACTTTAATGTTATACTTGTCGCAATGAATGTTTCCGTTAAATGATGCTATGAATATGAATAAGGTTAATCTTGAATGCATAGATCTTTCTAAGACTGGTTGTAACATCCCAGAATTTCATAAAAATTAAAAACTTTTTAAAATAACATTAAATGTTAATAATTAAAATTGCAGAAATAATAAATGCTTAATAAGACAACATGGATTAATGAAGTCATTAGTACTGAACACAACTTAATGACTGAGTCAAAAACATTTTAAATGACAGTGATACATCATACTTCTGAAAACTTGCTTACGACAATAAAATACTCAAGTTAACTATATGATGCGAACAGGTTTCTTTTTGACAAGATACTGATGGTTTGTTTCTTGATGTCAAAGGGTGTCCTACAAGGTACCCTGGAGTTTACTTAGCTACAAAAGCTAAGGCATTTGAAATGTTTCTATGTGTAGACAGCACGTAAGAAGTTCTACGATCACATGTGTTAAGAGTACGTGTGTCTTTCAAATTCAACGTCGATGTAATAATAAAATGCTATGTACTTCCTTGCGAAACAAGTTATTGAAGGTATGAATACTTGGTTCTAACACTAGCTCAAGTGCTGACTCGCAAACTCTTCAAAGTTTATGAAAAAGCATCGTCTATTTAATTCTTATGATGCTAAGTTTATTATCATGACTATCGTCATTAATGTTGAATGGCTTTACCAATGTCTTAAGGTAATTCTATTTGTATGTTGTAGATATAGTATTTGTACTACTAATTCATCAAATAATTTGCACTAGAAAACTATTGTGTGACGTAAATAAAATGATGATATTGTTTATGCTAGTAATTAGCATTCTAGTTTTGCTTGAGAATTAACACATAATCCTATTCTTTTCAAAAGTTTGCAATTTAAACAATGTATGAAATCTATAAAGAATATATTCTTGTGTTATATTCTAACATTATAATTTGCATAAACAAAAATCCTATCTACTGTTAAGATATTCCTATACTCCATCTTAGTCCCACCAGTATTTTGATCATTTTCATTTTCAATCATGCATGCACCTTTAGGGTTTGCATGCATTCTAGGGTTTGCATGCATTTTCCATGCATCCCAATCATCAATCCAGCACCTAGCCCTCAGTTAGCCAGCTCCTAGGAGCTTCTCACTATTCAGTTTTAGCCCTCCAGTTGCTTAATGCGCCCTTCTCCCTTGATTTTAGGGAGAAACTCGCCCTTCTTCACCTACCAGTCTAGTTGTCACTCAGTTACACTTAATTAAATTGAGTTACACTTAGTTACACCTACCAGAGTTAGTTTGACTGATGGTTGATAGTTACTTGAGCATTGATGACTCCACTGATGATGATGAAGACTTCCAGTTGCGCTCCGATTATCATGAGGACACCTAGTTGTGCTTCGATGACACTCTATTGATCTTATGATCACTCTAAGAGGCTAATTTGAATTGCCACCTTAGGAATTTGAATCCTCTCTACCATTGTACTATTTATTTGTCCATACTGTGATTAATTAATTAATGTGTGTGAAGTATTATTGCTTCTATCTGAGTTCTACTATACCATACTATTCTGTTGCTCATTATACTGTATTGTTCATTCTTCTTCTATTTTCCTGCTTAATCATAATCACTCTTGTGAGGTACACATTATCTCTTAGATCTATTGTGAGGATTTTCACATGGTATCAGAGCATGTTGAGAGTATTGTTTATCTCCATTCTTGAGAGTTTTTTGCAGGTTATTACCAAGATTTCGAGTGCAGCAGTTGCAGCAGTTTCTGCATTTTTGCAGCAGTAGCAGTTGCAGTTATTCTATATTGTTTTTGCTGGTCCTCTACAGCTTCTATGTATTCATCAGGAATTACTCCTCTTGATCCACTCAACTATGATGAATGGAAACCAAGAATGATAGCAGACTTGAAGATCCATGATCTTTTTATTGTTATTTTGAAAGAGAGTTCGAATCCCCTGAAGAGAAGATTGACTGGTTAAATAAAACTGACATGCACTTTCAAGCAATAATGTTTTCTTTGTTTGCATGCCAAAGATTCCAATTCAAATACCGTAATAGTGTTGAAACTCCAAACAAGTTATGGACTCCAAAGAGATATGGGCTCACCTGGATGGAAAATTTGGCAGAGAGAATGAAGGACTTGGTACCAACCCATTCGAAAGAAAACAAAGTGATGCATTCGCTCCTCTTGATGGTCTCTCAGATCATGAACCAGTGTCATCTCATATTGAAGTTGTTGACAAAGAACTTGCATACTCTCCACTCATGCTCAAACTTTCTTCTCTTTCTGTGCCAGCTCACACTCTAGATATTGTAGAAGGTCCTAAATCCTCTCTTGCACCAGAGTCTATTGGTTTGCATCATGATCACATGATTATTTTGGAGGTCAAAACAGCTTTTGAAGGTAATGCATTCACTCCTCTCCATCTATCTCCTATTTTATACTACTATATGATCATAATTTCATGCTTTTAGAAGGTCATTGAAGATTATGGCCATTTTCATTCGCTTGGGATAATTTCTCATGCATCTACTGGTTTTTATCTCACCTCTCATGGTTCAAAGGAGATCTCAAGAAACCATGATTCAAGTCTTGTATCTAAATTGGGTTCTAAGCAATTACTGCTTGGGATAATTTCTCATGCATATGATAGTTTTGATCTCACCCCTGCTGGTTCAAAGGAGATCTCAAGAAACTATTTTTTAAGTCTTAAATCTGAATTTGATTTCAAGCAAACATGTAATAGTTATTTTTGGCATAATCTCACCCATGGTGGTTCGAAGGAGAAGATTTGTTCTCATCACATTCGATCTGAAGAGAAAGTACAAGCACATGCTTTTTGAGCATGATCCACTTCTTCCCAAGAAGAAGATACCTCCAGACATATGACCAAGCATCACACATGCTTGAGATTGGGGCATTTATTTTTATGTGTGCCTTACAGTCTATTTTTTGAGGAGGGGGTATGTTTCCCATGAAATTTTCCCACTTCCTTGGTTTATTGATTGTTATTATTCATTGTATTGGGTGACCTTTGGTCTTAGTTACCAGGGCCCAGGATGGATTAAGGGGGGGTGTTAGGATATTCCTATAGTCCATCCTAGTCCCACCAGTATTTTGATCATTTACATTTTCAGTCATGAATGCACCTTTAGGGTTTGCATGCATTCTAGGGTTTGTATGCATTTTGCATGCATCCCAGTCATCATTCCAGCACCTAGCCCTCAGTTAGCTAGCCCCCAGGAGCTTCTCACTATTAATTTTTAGCCCTCCAGTTGCTTAATGTGCCCTTCTTCCTTGATTTTAGGGAGCAACTCGCCCTTCTTCACCTACCAGTCCAGTTGTCACTCAGTTACACTCAGTTACATTGAGTTACACTCAGTTACACCTACCAGAGTTAGTTTGACTGATGGTTGACAGTTACTTGAGCATTGATGACTCCACTGATGATGATGAAGACTTCCAGTTGCACTCCAATGATCATGAGGATACCTAGTTGTGCTCCGATGACACTCTATTGATCTTATGATCACTCTAAGAGGCTAATTTGAATTGCCACCTTAGGCATTCGAATCCTCTCTACCATTGTACTATTTGTTTGTCCATACTGTGATTAATTAATTAGTGTGTGTGAAGTATTATTACTTCTATCTGAGTTCTACTGTACCATATTATTCTGTTGCTCATTATACTGTGTTGTTCATTCTTATTCTATTTTCCTGCTTAATCATAATTACTCTTGTGAGGTACACATCATCTCTTAGATCCGTTGTGAGGATTTTCACATCTACCTATAATCTATAGTTATAAAAGATTGACAAGGGTTGGCTAATATACAAATGTATAAGCCTTACCCTATATGACATAAAGACAACAAAAGAAATGCGATACAAACATTATAAAGTGACATGGCATAACTCGAATGTACATATCGAAACTAACATGGTATATGATGCATGAATGCTAACTTTGATACTATACAAAGATATATATTAACATTGTATTGAATTCGATTTGAAAGCAGTTCTAAAGCTCGGTACTTGGCATGCTTTTCAACCTGGCATTGATGGTGTCCCATCTATGCATTAATGATCTAGACCAAACTACATAATGGAAAGTGTTGTTGGCATTCCACGTAATACCATTCACGTGAACGTGTTGGATAAAATAACTATAAACCTAGTTGTGCAAGATTTCCACGTGGACTCTCCTTCAAGCTGGATACGGTAATGCCCTTTGGTATGCAATGTTGACACCGTCCTGATTGTTTGTAATTAATGAAATATAAATGTTATGGTTTCCCGACCTCCAATATAGCTCGTTGGCACCTTCTTGCTCGTTGATCTCAATAGATCTGGATCGTTGAAAGTGTAACCCTAAAATCTTGTTGTATGTTGTGAAGGAGAGTCTACCGGTCTTCATTGTTACGTTGGGTTAGAGTAGTAAGGCCAACAGGCTACTAAGAAGTAGGGTTACACAATGTAACTCGGAGGTTTCGATCCTATTACCTGTAGGTGGTGATCTTAATAGTTGCAGGTTCACCCTCGGTGCCATGGTGATACGATACAGGTAGTGTTTGTTGTGTTCGGTTTATTCCTGTCGATTGATGAATTTGTAGCTCGATTCCTTCAGTTAGTGGAAGAAAATCATCTGTAAAAAGCTCACAGCCTAGGTCCAAGCCATCAAGCTCGTCATTTTTGCTGTTGCAATGTACAAGACTCAGAGCGTTGATTCTAAAGGTAAGCACTCACCCAAAGAATATGTTACTGCGTTTAAACTTTCATACTTACGTTTTCTTGTCTTTAAGCTTCTCGACTCTGTTTTTGGCAGGCACCGGTTTCGTATGAGGTGGTTAGAAAGCTTTTGGAATGGAATGCATGCATCCAATTCCTGGTAAGCTCCGGTGGTCCTCAAACCCTCGTAGGTGCCTTTGGACTTGGTTTTGATGATGATTACTGTTGCTGAGAGTTGAAACTGTTCAACCTTGTTTTTCGGTGATGGCTGACTGTGTTGATGTATATGTAACTTTGGAATGTATTTCATCTATGTATTTCATATATATTTATTGTACCCTTATAAGAGATGTGTTATTCCTCTATAAGGAAGTGTCGTCATGTGGATTGACAAGTGTCGCAAGTGTGTGTACTTGCCGATGGGTTATTAGACCACCATGTGTGGGGTCGGCCCTAAAATATATATTATATTGTGCATGTATCTAGATAGACAAGTCGGCCCCATCAGGTCACTGGGAAAACAGGTTAAGTATAAATAGAGATCAGAAGATCTCTATTTGGATCATTCAGAAAGACACACTTCTCTCACTCAGAAAGTGGCGCACTAGTGAGGAAGAGGATCATCTGCTCTAGGAGACTATCTCAAGTGTATTTTGGTTGTACTTTGGTTGAGCCATTGCTCTCTCTATCTCTGAGAAATTTGTGGGGTTTTTCACCTTAGGGTTTTCCCGACGGAAACTCTGTGTCTCTTGTCTCTCATGCTTTTGATTCTTGTGATGCTTGTCATGCTTATTGTGATTGTTATGCATTGATATACTGTATATGTTATTCTCTCAGTAAATATCCCAAGAGTATTGTGAATTAATGCTCAAATTTTAACATGGTATCAGAGCTAACCTTAGAAGAAGACATTTTGTAGTGACGAAAACTTGAGTTTCTTGTTTATTGGGTTTCTCTCCATAGTTTTTGGAAAAGCAGTATAGTAGATTGACTCTACTCATCAAGGAGAATCTATCTGTCCAATCAGAATTCAATTCTGAGCATTTTCAGATTTGGCCCTAAAAATTAGGGTTTCCACAAAAATAGGAATTTCTAAAATCTGAAGCCATAGCGGGAAGCTCCTTGCAACCATCGAAGTTTAGAGCTTTGGATCAAGATTTTTGTATGGGTAGATCTCCGGGAAACTCAAACCCTAATTCAGGGCTCTCCCTAGTGAACCTGAGAGGACAAAAAGGAAAATATGAAGGGTAAAGCTTTGTTGATCTCAAATTATGAATACACCAAGCTGATCAGCTCATCAAGGTGCATCTTTCTATCCTTTTAGAAAGTTGAAATTCACATTTTGAATTTTTAGGGTTTTTTCGACAAACTCTAATCCGGGACCATATCCAGTTTTCAGCATTTCAAGTGGTAAGACCTAAATCTTTTCTATTTCATGTGAAGTACTCTTTAAGATGTCTCATCACACCAAGCTTGAGGATAAGCTTGAAGGGGCTGATAACTTCCGAGCTTGGAAGTATAGGATTGGGTTAATCCTGGAAGAGAATGAGTTGGACTCATATATAAAAGAAGACATCCCTACCCCAAAGGATGAAGAGGCTAAGGTATTGCATAAGAAGAACTTGGTCAAGGCAAAGAGAATCATTACTGATTCTATCAAAGACCATCTCATACCCCATGTGTCTTCTCTAAAGACACCCAAGGCTATGTTTGACTCTTTGACCAAGCCATTTGAAGGAAAGAACATAAATTGGAAGATGACCCTGCGAAATCAATTGAAATGGGTCAAGATGTCGAATGGAGAAACCATTCAATCCTATTTCTCTAAGGTCTCTCAGATCAAGGAACAACTTGAAGCTGTAGATGAAATGGTGGAGAATGGTGAAATTGTTATGACTACTTTGAATGGTCTACCTAGGTCATGAGACTCTTTTATCTAGGGGATCTGTGCCAGAAAGAAGTTAATCTCCTTCAGCAGATTATGGGAGGAATGTTCTCAAGAAGAATCAAGGCTTGTGGCAAGAGAAGAGAAGATGGGAAATGAAGATCAAGCTCTCACAGCTCACACTAAGAATGGCAAGTTCAAGACGGAGCCATCCCATCACAAGAAGAAATCTTCTCATCATTTTCACAAAGACAAGAAAGATCTAAGGTGTTTCATTTGTAATGAGAAGGGTCACTTTGCTTCAGAATGTCCCAAGAACAAAAGGGAAAAACACAACAACAACAACTCTAGCAAGAAGAAGAAGGGTAACAAAAGAAGGTACCATGCTCATGCTGCCGAAGATGATGAACCTCCAAAGAAGAAGGATAGGGAAGAAAGTGATGATAGTAATGATGACTCATCAAGTGAAGAAGAGTATGTTCTAATCTCTGCTCTCACAGGTACTATCTCCCATGGTTGTAATGACTGGTTAATTGATAGTGGGGCTTCCAAACACATGATTGGGTTTAAAGAATCCTTTGTAAATCTGTCTGAACATGAATCACCCCATAAAGTGAAACTTGGGGATGATTATCAATATCCCATCAAAGGAAGTGGTGAATCCTCCTATAACCTAGATTCTGAAAAATCTTTGAAGATGAAAGAAGTTCTTTATGTACCTGGGCTTAAGAAGAACTTACTCTCCATCTCTGCATTAGATACAAAAGGTATGAGGGTTGCATTTGTGGATGGCCAAGTCCTAATGTGGCCAAAGGGAAAGACCATAGATGATGCAGTTGTGATTGGAGACCAAGAGGGAGATTTGTATAAATTAAACGGACAACCTGAACATGCCATGGTGCATGAATCCATGGAGCCTAGTGAACTTTGGCATAGAAGACTTGCTCATATGCACTATAGGGCACTTCCAATTTCAAGCAAGGTTGTAGAGGGTCTTCCTGAAATCAAGACCAAACATGAAGGTTTTGCAAAGGATGTGCAAAAGGTAAGAATATTAAGAAGGCTTTCCCAAGCAGTGAAAGCAAGGCAAAAGATATCCTAGAAATCATCCACTCAGATGTATGTGGTCCTATGTCATCTAGTTCTCTAAGTGGTTATGTTTACTATGTCTCATTTATTTATGACTTCTCTAGGAAGACTTGGGTATACTTCTTGAAAAACAAAGATGGGGTGTTTAATAAGTTCAAAGAATTCAAAACCTTGATGGAGAATCAAACTGACAAAAAGATCAAAACATTCAGATCCGACAATGGTGGAGAATTCACCTCAGGTGACTTCAAGAAGCTTTGCAGTGATTCAGGGATTAAGAGGGAGTTGATTGCTCCTTATAATCCTCAACAGAATGGAGTTGCAAAAAGGAAGAACAAAACAATCATAGAAGCAGCAAGGGTAATGCTGCATGACCAGGATCTACCTATGCATCTATGGGCAAAAGCAGCTAGAACAGCTGTATATGTGTAGAACAGAACACCCCACAAGATATTGGACAACAAGACACCAGAAGAGGTTTTTCAGGTAAGAAACCTGAAGTCAGCCATCTCAGAATATTTGGTTGTCCAGTATACACTCATGTCCCAAAGGAAAAGAGGACCAAACTAGATCCTTCAGGAAAGAAGGGTGTCTTTGTGGGTTACAGTGAAAGCTCGAAGGCTTACAGAATATACTTTCCAGGGTTCAATAAGATTGATGTCAACAGGGATGTAACATTTGATGAAAACTCAGCATTCATCAAATCAAGGAAGGCACCTATCGAAGTTTATGAAGAACCTAAGGAAACTAGACTTCAAGACACTACCATGACTGAATCAATTCCAGAAGTTGTTCGTGAGTTTGAAGATCCGCAAGAACCTGTAGATCCACCCCGTGAGGATAACTCTCACAAGTGGAAACCTGCATGGGCTAGAGAGCTCATTCAAGATGCAGAAAGATTTGGCATTCCAGAAGAAGAACACAGAGCAAAGAAGAGAACCAGATCACATACCAGCTATGTTGCTTTACTCTGTGACATTATGAACAAAGAACCTTCCAGTCATGAAGAAGCAGCAGAAAAGAAAGAATGGAAGGATGCCATGGTTGAGGAATACCAATCAATAATGAAGAATGATGTTTGGGATGTTGTCCCAAGACCTAAAGAGAAGTCTGTTGTGACTTCCAAATGGATCTACAAAATAAAGCATGCTGCAGATGGCAGTGTAGAGAAATACATAGCAATATTTGTAGCTCGTGGCTTCTCTCAGAAAGAGGGAATAGATTATGAAGAAATTTTTGCACCTGTAGCCAGGTATACTTCCATCAGAACAGTACTTGCCTTGGCTGCAGCAATGAAATGGAAATACACCAGATGGATGTCAAGACTGCTTTCTTGAATGGTGTAGTTGAAGAGGAAGTATACATGGAGCAGCCACTCGGTTTTGAAATAAACGACAGGGAGTCATATGTGTGCAGATTGAAGAAAGCCTTGTATGGCTTGAAGCAAGCTCCCAGAACTTGGTATGGTAGGATGGACAGTTTCCTATATAGCTTGGGATTTACCAAGAGTAAAGCAGATTCCAACCTCTACTACAAGGTTGAGGAAGGGAATCCTGTGATTCTACTCCTGTATGTGGATGACTTATTTGTAACAGGAGATGACAGATTGATTGCAGATACTAAGAGGAAGCTTGTTGCTGAGTTCGATATGAAAGATTTGGGAATGATGCATTATTTCCTAGGTATGGAGGTGTGGTAGAATTCAGGTGGGATCTTCCTTGGTCAAGGGAAGTACACAGTAGATATTCTGAAGAGATTTGGGATGATGGATTGCAAGGCAATGGCCACACCCATGGCATCGAATCTAAAGCTTCTATGTGATGCTTCATCTGAGCCGGTTGATGTCTCTATGTATCGTCAGATGATTGGGTCCTTGATGTACCTGATGAACACGAGACCAGATATTTGCTTTGCAGTGAACACATTGAGCCAGTTCCTGGCGGATCCAAGGAGTGTTCATCTAGTTGTTGTAAAGCATGTTCTGAGGTATCTGAAGGGTACAGTGGATTATGGGATCAAGTATGAAGCGAATCAAAAGTTTAACCTACAGGGTTATGTTGATTCAGATTGGGCTGGCAGTGCTGCATATAGGAAGAGAACATATGGGTGCTGCTTCAGTATGGGATTAGGTGTGATCTCTTGGTTCAACAGGAAGCAGTCCTGCATAGCATTGAGTACAGCTAAGGAAGAGTATGTTGCATCCTGTTCAGCTAGTTGTGAGGCAGTATGGCTACGGAAGCTACTGTCTGAGTTATATTTGATCTCCCATTGGATGCTACTAGTATATTCTGCAATAACCAGAGTTGTGTGAAGTTGTCTGAGAACCCAGTGTTTCATAACAAGTTGAAACACATAGAGATCAAATATCATTATATCAGGGATATGGTACAGAGAGGAGCCGTGAAGCTCCTGTATGTTGCAATGGACGAGCAGATTGTAGATGTGCTGATGAAGCCACTAGCCAGGGTGAAGTTCTAGTACTTTAGGGAGAGGATTGGAGTTCTTCAGATCGACAACACTTCGAGGAAGAAGTGATGGACACATTTGCTGAATCCATCCCAAGCATGTTGGAAGGAGGATCCTTCACATGGCTGTGGATGTAAGCGCTGGATGATGAGTATCAGAACGATGCTCCAGTTACTGCTCTGTATATGCATCATGTTGGATGCTGGATATGATCAGTTGGATCATTTATATTTGTATGTATGTACACATCGTGTTGATGCTGGATATGATCAGTTGGATCATTTATATTTGTATGTATGTACGCATCGTGTTGATGTTGGATATGATCAGTTGGATCATTTATATTTGTATGTATGTACGCATCGTGTTGATGCTGGATATGATCAGTTGGATCATTTATATGTATGTACGCATCATGTTGGATGTTGGATATGATCGGTTGGATCATTTGTATGTATTTGTATATGCATCATGTTGGATGCTTGGACCATGTATCTATATCAGGTGGATACATTGTATGATCAGGTAGATCATGTATGTTGATATGTATCATGTATTTGTATTTGTATTAGGTGGATACACTGTATGATCAGGTGGATCATGTATGATTATATGTATCAGGTAGATACTTGGTGTGCATTAGGTGGATGCATTGTATGATCAGGTTGATCATGATGATGAGCTTCAGGATGTTGCTCCAGATGATATGTACCAGGATGGTACAAGTGATGATGATCAGTATGATCATAGGCATCAGGATGATGCCTCGTGCGATGATGATACGTTGGATCATGAGTATCAAGTTGATACTTGGAGGTCAGAGATGATATGTGGCAGGTTGTGCAAATAGTGTGTAATCAGTCCTGGGAGATCTTGTCGGTCGTGCTGTGGCACATAAATGTTCCTAGGGTACTCTTTCCGGTATTGCTATGTAGTATGTAATCAGTCCTCAGATATCCGATAGGTTGAGCTGTGTGCTCGTAATCAGTCCTGGGATGAGGTATTACTATGGAGACATGTAATCAGTCCTGGAGATCCGAGAGGTTGAACTGTGTGCTCGTAATTAGTCCTAGGATGCTCTTTAGATATCTTGTCAGTCATGCTGCGGCACATAAATGTTCATGGGATGCTCTTTAAAGGTTTTGTCTATCCACAAGTAATTATTCCTAGAGATCCGAGAGGTTGAGTTGTATGCTCATAATAAGTCCTAGGATGCTCTTTAGAGATCTTGCCGGTCGTGCTGCGGCACATAAATGTTCCTGGGATTCTCTTTAAAGGTATTGTGGAGGAGATGCATGTAATCAGTCCTGGGAGATCTGTCCGGTCGTGCTTAGGCACATAAATTTTCCTGGGATACTTTTTCCGGTATTGCATCCACACATAAAATTAGTCCTGAGAGGCCACCTCTATCAGACCGTTCGCACAGATGATGAAGACCTGCAGGTGGTGGGCCTACATCCTATATGAAAAAGGACTGGCTCTTTAGAACTTCCTATGACGAGTAGAGTCAGAGATTGGTTGAGATAGAAGCAGTAGTGACGATGATGATGACGATGCATCGATGACGATGATCCCGAGAAGAAGACTTATCTAGCAGAACTGTGTCGAGAAATACCTTCCTAGTTAAGAGGGAGTGTTGATGTATATGTAACTTCGGAATGTATTTCATCTATGTATTTCATATATATTTATTGTACCCTTATAAGAGATGTGTTATTCCTCTATAAGGAAGTGTCGTCATGTGGATTGACAAGTGTCGCAAGTGTGTGTACTTGCTGATGGGTTATTAGACCACCATGTGTGGGGTCGGCCCTAAAATATATATTATATTGTGGATGTATCTAGATAGACAAGTCGGCCCCATAAGGTCACTAGGCAAACAGGTTAAGTATAAATAGAGATCGGGAGATCTCTATTTGGATCATTCGGAAAGACACACTTCTCTCACTCAGAAAGTGGCACACTAGTGAGGAGGAGGATCATCTGCTCTAGGAGACTATCTCAGGTGTATTTTGGTTGTACTTTGGTTGAGCCATTGATCTCTCTATCTCTGAGGAAGTTGTGGGGTTTTTCACCTTAGGTTTTTCCCCATAGAAACTCTGTGTCTCTTGTCTCTCATGCTTTTAATTCTTGTGATGCTTGTCATGCTTATTGTGATTGTTATGCATTGATACACTGTATATGTTATTCTCTCAATAAAGATCCAAGAGTATTGTGAATTAATGCTCAAATTTTAACAAACTATTGAGTTTTAAGATCTTATGTTGACACAAAAATGTACAGAGGGTAACCCTCAAATGTTTAGGTTGCTACTTGGCTCTTTGATTCCTAGCTGCATCATTGATAAGAGCTTCGTACTCATTTTTGTATTGCTAATTGTCAAGGGTATAACCCTGTGTATTTTATGGATAAAGTCCTCGTTTAAACATTTTGTTAAAAAGGGTTAAGATTCTGTGTAGTGTTCGGAACCTTGATAGGTTCGTAATGTGAACTCTGATTGTGAAATGAGACCCGAGGGTTCTTTTTCTTAAAAAAAAATGATGGCTCGTTGAAATGAAAAGACTTGTTTTTAAAATCATAGTGTTCTATTTTGATTTACGAATGAAATCCTATCTATTGCCTCTTTATGGTATATGTTTCCATGCTAGGGTTTGTCCAACTTTTACTTTTGGCTACGTGAAAATATTGATGTTTAAATACTTTGTGTAAACAAAAGTATTCGAAACCATGAATTGGTTCCCTACTTGTAAAATGTGAATGTTTCCAAAAACTATCTTTTTTTTCCTACTAGAGTTGTAACCTATCGTTAAGAAATGATACAGAAAGTGCATTCTGCTAAGTGAAGCTTAGTGTAATGTAGTAATATTGAATGCTAGTTAGGGTTTGGAAAATATTAGGGTTTGATACTACTGTAATAGATAATCGATAATTGAAAATCAAAGCAGGAAATTTAGTGAAGAAATAAAGTATGTATAATGTCAAGAAATCTATACAGTGATTTGTTTTTGCAACTGCTATAATTCTTGAAAATGCTATTACTTGGAATCATAAAATGTTTAATTTGATTGTATTTAGTTGCTATCTTAAATGAATAGAGATAAGAGAAAAAATATATGACTATACGGAAATTGGACTATGTTTTCTTTCATATATTAACAAAAGAGTTCTATATTATTGTCGATGCTATACAGTAATTTTTACTATGTTTAAATATAGGATAGAATTGTAAACAGAACACTTACTATAATTATTTGTCCAATCAATGGCAATCTACCTATCTCTGATCTATCATTTTAATTTGTTTCTCTATACTAGAGTACTATGCAGATAATAGCATGGGGAAAAATATAGAGATGATTATCTAATCAATAATTCATAGACTTTATCAATCAGAATCAAACATAGATCAGAAATAAAATAAATTCTTTTACAAAACAGAGTTTGATAATTCTACTAAACAGAAACATTGAACTCTAAACAAAATAGGAACAACAAAACCTGGTTAACTATAGGGAAACAAACATCCCAAGGAACCTGTTCCACCCAACCAATTTCCAAAGACAGCCTTGAGTTACTTGCCTTAGGACACCCGAGCCTATTCACTAAACCACCAGGAGGAAGAAACTTAGAAGCATAGGACCTCCACTTGCAGTAGAAATAGTTATCCAGTCTTAAAGACTTTAGCAGTCAAAGGGACCTGCACTAGCACCTCTGGTTCTCCTTCTCAGAATAATTTGCAGACTTACAGTTGCACTCTCACATAGCATCCCTATTCGAATCTCTCAGTGATCACCTGATGCACTTGAGGAATATTTCTGTAGAAAATATTTTGTAAGAGCTGCCTCCTCAATTCGAATTTGCCTTATGTAGGCTGCCTAGGCCTTTCAGTTGCTAACTGGTCATTAAATGAGCTCCCTGCTCACTACCACCACCTGGGGGATAATGCCACATTTTTAGCAATAGTTGTCCCATAACCAATAGCTATTGGTGGAGTGCAAATGCTGCCATTTGTCCCATACCTTCTAACAGCTTCCATTCCTCCTAGTGGGTCAGTGAACACTCATTTAACAGTTCCCTTGGGTGTTTGTCTCCTACTTTAATTTATTAAATAATAATAATCAGTAATTAGATTCATCCTTGACCAAACTTGGTCATAATTACAAAATTTTGTAATTAAAATTTAACATAAAGTATTTTTCCAATAAAATAATATTTTCAGAATTTGGGTAGGTGACATACACCCCCCCTTAAATCTCAACAGCGTCCTCGATGTTGGTTAATCACTCTCTAAGTGTTCCTGAAATAGAGTTGGGTATGTTGCCTGCATACTACTCTCCAAATCCCAGGTTGCCTCTTCTGAGCTAAGGTGCTTCCATTGCACCTTCACTTTCCCAATGGTGCTATTCCGGAGCAGAGTTTCCCTCCTTTCAAGGATACAGTCCAGTTCCACCTGAAAATCGCCATCTTGTCCCACCTGTACATTATTCCAGTTTACAACATGAGCAGCATCATGTACATACTTTTTTAAAAATGATATATGAAATACATTATGTATTTTAAATTTGGTGGCAAAGCCAGTTGGTATGCCACTGGTCCAACCCTAGACAATATTTTGAAAGGACCACAATACCTGGGTTCCAACTTGGCACATCTCCCCAATTTCAATGAACTCTTTTTCGGTCTTACCTTGAGGAAGACATGTTCACCAACCTGGAACTCTTCATGAGTCCTTTTTAGATCTGCTTGACTCTTTTTCCTATCTTGGGAAACTTTTAGATTTCCTTGTACCTTTTACACAATTAGTTATAACTTCTGCAACAAATTAGATCCTAAAACAACTCTATTTACTGGGTCATTCCAAGAAACAGGCGTACCACATTTCCTACCATAAAGAATTTCAATGTGCTAAGTCTGGATGATGCAAGATAATGGTTATTATATGCAAATTATGCTAAATGCAAGTAGTCTTCCCACTTAACAGGCTGATCCTTAACATACATTCTCAGTAAGTCTTCCGAAACTTGATTCACCCTTTCTGTTTGTCCATCCATTTGTGGATGAAATGCTGTGCTGAAATTTAAGGTTGTATTCAACCCTTTAAATAAAGACCTCCAAAAGTTTCCAGTAAACTTAGAGTCACGATCTGAAATTATCACTTTCGGTATACCATGTAGTCGAAAAATCTGCTTCATGAATATATTTGCAATGTCTGGAGCCTTATGAGTAGTCTTCACAGGTATAAAGTGTGCTGCTTTGCTAAGTTTGTCTACTACTACCATGATAGAGTCATTTTGTTTCTGATTTTTGGGTAGTCCAGTAATAAAGTCTATGCTTATCACTTCCCATTTCCAGCTAGGTATAGGCAATGGCTGCAACAGTCTAGCTGGATGTTGATGTTCAACTTTCACTTTTTGACAGTCCAAACACTTAGCTATGTACTCTGCTACTTCATCTTTCATTATGGGCCAATAGTATTATTTCCTTGGCATAGTAATGGTATTTTGATAACCTGGATGGCCAGAGTAATGGCTTTTGTGCATCTCATTTAAAATCAGAATTTTTACTTCTGGTATGTTAAGTACATACAATCTATTTTTGTATAACAATAGTTCATTTTCCCTCAAACTATAATCTGCCATAGAATTTTCAGAACTATTATTTGCTGTCTTTTCTTGTAATTTTTTGTATTCTTCATTCGTTTCACTCCTTTCAAGGATCTAATTTTCTAAATCTGTTGAATAAGTACTGATGGCTGAAATAAAATTCAGTTTTTCTTTGTGACTTAATGCATCAACAACCTTGTTCTCTTTCCCTTTAATATGCTGAATTTCGAAATCATACTCACTTAGGAAAGTTAACCATCTAGCTTGTCTAGCGTTCAGATTTGTCTGATCTAATAAATATTTCAGACCCATGTTGTCTATCAATAAGGTAAACTTTCTGCCAATAAGGAGGTGACGCCACATTTTTAAAGCATGAATTAATGCTAATAACTCTAAATCATAAGTAGAGTAGTTCTTCTCATGTATTTTCAGCTTTCTAGATTTGTATGCCACCGCATGCCCTTCTTGTGTTAGGAATCCACCGAGTCCATTATTACAACCATCTGTGCAAACAATAAAATCCTTATTAGGGTCCGCTATCCTCAAAATAGGTGTTGTAGTCAATAATTCCTTTAACTTCTTAAAACAGTCTGTACATTTCTGATCCCACACAAATGTCTTCCCTTTCTTCTGCAAGGAGGTTATGGGGTTTGCAATTTTTGAGAAACCTTCTATAAATTTTCTATAATTTTCAGTAATACCCATAAATGATCTTATGTCTGACATGTCCTTAGGAACCGGCTAATCATTAATGGATTTTATCTTGTCGGGGTCAACCGAGATTCCTTCTTTAGAAATCATGTGTTTTAAATACTGAATTTTTTCCTTGTGAAAATCACACTTACTAAACTTAGCGTATAGTTGATGATCTCTTAGAACTTGTAAGATAATCCGTAGGTGTTCGTCATGCTCTTCTTTGTTTTTAAAATACACTAAAATGTCATCTATAAATACCATAGAAAACTTATCTAAGTATTTGTGTAGAATATTGTTCATTAAACACATAAATACAGCCAGGGCATTAGTCAAGCCAAATGGCTTGACTACGAACTCGTAATGTCCATATCGAGTTCTGAAAGCGGTTTTGAAAATATCCTCATCCTTAACCCGCACTTGATGATATCTTGACCTTAGATCAATCTTTGAAAATATTGTTTCTCCTCGCAGCTGTTCAAATAGATCGTCTATGTAGGGAAATGGATATCAATTCTTGATTGTCATCTTATTAAGCTGGCGATAATCTATGCACAGTCTTAGGGTTCCATCTTTCTTCTTAACAAATATCACAGGTGCTCCCCAGGGAGACACGCTGGGTCTTATATAGTTTTTATCAATCAACTCCTTTAAATGTGACTTCAACTCATTTAATTCCAGTATATTCATCCTATATGGAGCTTTAGAATTTGGTACTACTCTTAGTATTAACTCGATGGTAAAATCTAAATCTCTTTTAGGAGGTAATCCTGGAATCTCCTCAGGAAAAACATCTTTGAAATCCTTTAGGACAGGTATGTCTTCTAGTTTTAGTTTGTCTTCTTTACAAATAAACTCATCATTTACTACATTTACTGCAAACAACTGACATCCTTTCCTAACTACCTTCTTTACTTGCATGGCTGAAATCTGTCTAAGGGTTACCTTTCTTGGAATACCTTTTACTTCTACAGTTTCCCCTTCATCATTTAAACACGTAAAAATTTTCTCATAACAGTTCAAAATGACATGATGGGATTCTAACCAGTCCATTCTGATTATAATATCATACGATCGTAAAGGTAAAACATTCAACTTGATTTGGGTTTTTAACTGATTCATGTGTAAGGCACAACTTTCGATAAAATCTGATACTTTCCTCTTTGTTCCTGTTGCTAGTCTAACTAACCAAGATTTACTAAACTTTTATGTTTTCAATTTAAAACTTTCTATAATGTCTGGTGATATATAACTTAAGCTAGCACCAGGATCAACCAAAATAGTAACAGGATGATTTTGTAGCATACCTTCAATCTCTACCATAGAGATTTGATGATCTCCTTGTCTGTTGTCAAGTGTTGCATTGATTCTGGGCATTTCTCTTGCCAACTCTCCAGCAGTAGGTTCAGTCTGAATCGAATGAACGTTGTTAGCTGTCCGCTTCCTCTTGGGGCATTCTGATGCATATTGAGGACCTTGACACTCAAAACATTTGATAGGTTCCTTTTGATCATTAGCCCTGGTAGCATTGGGAGTGTTTCTAGAAGCTGTAAAATTCTACTGCTGGCTGTTTCTGGGGTTGTTTCCTTGAAAATTTTGATTCTGAAAATTTTTCTTTTGGAAACTAGAATTCCCATTAAACCTGAATTTTTTCTTTTTCAACTCATAATTACTGGGTTTATGAATTTTCCAGTTTGACATTCCTTCTCTTTTTCGATTAGTGTCATAACAGAAAGTTGCTTTTCTCATGGCCTCTTCTAAGGTCTTTGGGTTGTCATACTTGATTCTGTCCTTAATATTGAATGGTAGACAGCTCAAGTATCTTTGGATCTTCAGTTTTTCTTCTACGAGATATGGTACATATCTCATTAAATTCAGAAATTTACTGTTCATTACCTTCATGTTCATACTTCCCAGCTTTAATTCATAGAACTCCTTCGATTTTTCTTCATGGTATTGTTCTGATAAGAATTTATTTTTGAAATATTGTTTGAAGGTACTCTAGTTTACATCCTTGTCCTTGATGCCCTTCATTCTTTTGATGTCCTGCCACCAAATATCCGCCTTTCCAGTCAAGTTGTAGATTGTCATCTTCGCCTTCAAAGATTCAGAATAATCATATATTTGAAAATACTTTTTCATGCCGGATAGCCAAGATTCTGCTGTCTCTCCTTTTTCAGTTTCACCATTTAAGGTTGGGGGTTTTCTTTTCTTGAACTCCCCAGAAATTTGCTCATACTATTTGTGAATTTTCTTTTTGGGTTTGTAGTCCCCTTCCCTGATGTCACTTGAATAATTTCTTTTATTTTTCCGTTTTTCATGGGCAACTTCTGATGATGTTGAAATGTTGTTTGCATCATCAGTTTTCATCTTTTTACTGCTACCTGAATGAGGTAAATCTTCAATCTTGGAAGTATTCTCAATTTCTCTATTTTGTTCATCAGTTGGGCATTGTTCAAAAAGTACTTGATTTAATTCTTCTTGTGCCTTCAAAATTTTCTCATTGTCTTGTTTTACAGATCTAATTTCTGCCTTTAATTCTTGAAATGCTCGTAATAATTATGACGAATTGTCGTTTACTTCACCATGGAATTCCTCTCCTTCAAAATGCCTTCCTATGCTACGACTGTTGGGTTGAAATCTGTCTTCTAAATGTTTAGCTGATCCTTCCATACCTGTAACTCAAAATAATTTCTGTATAACACAATACTTTAATTTTTGAATTAGTAAACGTTTTGTTGTAAATAAATTTTTCTGCTGCGTGTTCTTGGACCTTTTTCAAGCCTAGAGTTCAAACATGGGCTCTGATACCACATGTAACATCCCAGAATTTCATAAAAATTAAAAACTTTTAAAAACAACATTAAATGTTAATAATTACAATTGTGGAAATCATAAATGCTTTATAAGACGACATGGACTAATGAAGTCATTAATACTGAACACAACTTAATGACTGAGTCAAAAACATTTTAAATGATATTGATACATCATACTTCTGAAAACTTGCTTATGACAATAAAATGCTCAAGTTAACTATATGATACGAATAGGTTTCTTTTTGAAAAGATACTGATGGTTTGTTTCTTGATCTCAAAGGGTGTCCTACGAGGTACCCTGGAGTTTACTTAGCCGCAAAAGCTAAGGCATTTGAAATGTTTCTATGTGCAGACAGCATGTAAGAAGTTCTATGATCACATGTGTTAAGAGTACGTGTGTCTTTCAAATTCAATGTCGATGTAATAACAAAATGCTATGTACTTCCTTGCGAAACAAGTTATTGAAGGTATGAATACTTAGTTCTAATACTAGCTCAAGTGCTGACTCGCAAACTCTTCAAAGATTATGAAAAAGTGTCATCTATTTAATTCTTATGATGCTAAGTTTATTATCATGACTATCGTCATTAATGTTGAATGGCTTTACCAACGTCTTAAGGTAATTCTATTTGTATGTTGTAGATATAGTATTTGTACTACTAATAAATCAAATACTTTGCACTATAAAACTATTGTGTGACGTAAATAAAATGATCATATTGTTTATGCTAGTAATTAGCATTCTAGTTTTGCTTGAGAATTAACACATAATCCTATTCTTTTCAAAAGTTTGCAATTTAAACAATGTATGAAATCTATAAAGAATATATTCTTGTGTTATATTCTAACATTATAATCTGCATAAACAAAAATCCTATCTACCTATAATCTATAATTATCAAAGATTGACAAGGGTTGGCTAATATACAAATGTATAAGCCTTACCCTATATGACTTAAACACAACAAAAGAAATGCGATACAAACATTATAAAGTGACATGGCATAACTCTAATGTTACGAAACAAAAACACTAACTTTGAAACTATACAAAATGTATATATCGAAACTAACATGGTCTATGATGCATGAATTCTAACTTTGATACTATACAAAGATATATATTAACATTGCATTGAATTCGATTTGACAGGAGTTCTAAAGCTCGGTACTTGGCATGCTTTTCAACCTAGCATTGATGGTGTCCCGTCCATGCATTAATGATCCAGACCAAACTACATAATGGAAAGTGCTGTTGGCATTCCACGTAATACCATTCACGTGAACGTGTTGGATAAAATAACTATAAACCTAGCTGTGCAAGATTTCCACGTCGACTCTCCTCCGAGATGGATACGGTAATGTCCCTTGGTATGCAATGCTGGCACTATTGTGATTGTTTGTAATTAATGAAATATAAGTGTTATGGTTTCCTGACCTCCAATGTAGCTCGCTAGCACCTTCTTGCTAGTTGATCTCAATAGATTTGGATCGTTGAAAGTGTAACCCTAAACTCTTGCTGTATGTGGTGAAGGAAAGTTTCCCGGTCTTCATTGTTACGTTGGGTTGGAGTAGTAAGGCCGACAGGCTGCTAAGAAGTAGGGTTAGACAATGTAACCCGGAGATTTCGATCTTGTGACCTGTAGGTGGTGATCTTAATAGTTTCAGGTTCATTCTCGGTGCCATGGTGATACGATACAGTTAGTGTTTGTTGTGTTCGGTTTTACTGCAGTCGATTGATGAATTTGTAGCTCGATTCCTTCAGTTAGTGGAAGAAAATCATCTACAAAATTCTCATAGCCTCGGTCCAAGCCATCAAGCTCATCGTTTTTGCTAGTGCAATGTACAAGACTCACAGCATTGATTCTAAAGGTAAGCACTCACCCAAAGAATATGTTACTGCGTTTAAACTTTCATACTTACGTTTTCTTGTCTTTAAACTTCTCGACTGTATTTTTGGTAGGCACTGGTTTCATATGAGGTGGTTAGCAAGGTTTTGGAATGGAATGCATGCATCCAACTCCTGGTAAGCTCCGGTGGTCCTCAAACCCTCGTAGGTTCCTTTGGACTTGGTTTTGGTGATGATTACTATTGCCGAGAGTTGAAACTGTTCAACCTTGTTTTTCGGTGATGGCTGACTGTTGATTTTTAAGATCTTATGTTGACACAAAAATGTACAGAGGGTAACCCTCGAATGTTTAAGTTGCTACTTGGCCCTTTGATTCCTAGCTGCATCATTGATAAGAGCTTCGCACTCGTTTTTTTATTGCTAAATGTTAAGGGTATAACCCTATGTAGTTTGTGGAAAAAGTCATCGTTGAAACGTTTTGTTAAAAAGGGTTAAGCTTCTATGTAGTGTTTGGAACCTTGACAGGTCCGTAATGTGAACTCTGATTGTGAAATGAGAGTCGAGGGTTCTTTTTCTTAAAAACAAACGATGGCTCATTGAAATGAAAAGACTTGTTTTTAAAATCATAGTGTTCTATTTTGATTTACAAATGAAATCCTATATGTTTCCTTCGTTATGGTATATGTTTCCATGCTAGGGTTTGTCCAACTTTTACTTTCGACTACGTGAAAATATTGATGTTTAAATACTTTTTGTAAACAGAAGTATTCGAAACCATGAACTAGTTCGTCACTTGTAAAATGTGAATGTTTCCAAAAACTGTCCATGTTTTCTTACTAGAGTTGTAACCCGTCGTTAAGTAATGATATGGAAAGTGCATTCTGCTAAGTGAAGCTTACTATAATGTAGTAGTCTTGAATGCTAGTTAGGGTTTGATATTACTATAATAGATAATCGATAATTGAAAATCAAAGCAGGAAATTTAGTGAAGAAATAAAGTAAGTATAATGTCAAGAAATCTATACAGTGATTTGTTTTTGCAGCTGCTATAATTCTTGAAAATTCTATTACTTGGAAATGCTAGTACCTGGAATCATAAAATGTTTAATTTGATTGTATTTACTTGTTATCTTAAATCAATAGAGGTAAGAGAAAAAATATATGACTATACAGAAATTAGACTATGTTTTCTTTTAGGTATTAACAAAAGAGTTATATATTACTGTCGATGCTATACAATAATTTTTACTATGTTTAAATATAGGACAGAATTGTAAACATAACACTTACTATAACTATTAGTCCAATCAATGGAAATCTTCCTATCTCTCATCTATCATTTAATTTGCTTCTCTCTACTAGAGTACTATGCAGATAACAGCATGGGGAAAAATATAGAGACGATTATCTAATCAATAATTCACAGACTTTATCATTCAGAATCAAACATAGATCATAAATAAAATAAATTCTTTTACAAAACAAAGTTTGATAATTCTACTAAACAGAAACATTGAACTGTAAACAAGATAGGAACAGCAAAACCTGGTTAACTATAGGGAAACAAACATCCCAAGGAACCTGTTCCACCCAACCAATTCCTAAAGACAACCAAGTTACTTTCCTTAGGACCCCCGAGCCTGTTCACTGAACCACCAGGAGGAAGAAACTTAGAACCTTAGGACCTCCACTTGCAGTAGCAATAGTTATCCAGTCGTAAAGACTTTAGCAGTCAAAGGGACCTGCACCAGCACCTCTGGTTCTCCTTCTCAGAATAATTTGCATACTTACAGTTGCACTCTCACATAGCCTTTCTATTTGAATCTCTTAGTGATCACCTGATGCACTTGAGGAATATTTCTGCATAAAATATTTTGTAAGAGCTGCCTGTTCAATTCGAATTTGCCTTATGTAGGTTGCCTAGGCATTTCAGTTGTTAACTGGTCATTAAATGAGCTTCCTGTTCACTCCCACCACCTGGGGGATAATGCCACATTTTTAGGGGTAGTTGTCCCATAACCAACAGCTAGTGGTGGAGTGCAAATGTTGCCATTTGTCCCATACCTTCTAATAGCTTCCATTCCTCCTAGTGGGTCAGTGAACACTCATTTAACAGTTCCCTTGGGTGTTTGTCTCCTACTTTAATTTATGAAATAATAATAATCAGTAATTACATTCATCCTTGACCAAACTTGGTCATAATTACAACAATTTGTAATTAAAATTTAACATAAAGTATTTTTCCAATAAAATAATATTTTCAGAATTTGGGTAGGTGACACCGGTGCTCAAGGAGATCACGGTGGGTTGATGTCAACAGTGATGGGAACCCCTGTCGATTGGGTTTGAGTCAACAAATGGTTCCATTGCCGGGACTGTGTGTGAATTCAAAGGAGGATATGTTGTGGCATCCGACACAACCGAAGATACAGATTTGGTTTGACCAGAAGTTGCAGGAATTTGCTGAAGAAGAAAGCCGGAATAGTCGACTGATGGTAGATCAGTGGGTGGATAGGTATATTCACGATGGTCCGCACGAATGGTTTTTCTTTGAATTTTTGGTCCTTTTGTTCGAGTGGTTGGAAAATTTGACCTATTAAAAGAGGAATCACCACGGTGGTGAGCCAACAACTTGGACCCCGGAGCTGATCCAAGAACTGTAGGAAGTCGACAATAAAGCATCGTGGGCTGTCGAAGTGTGGCTTGATAGCATCTTGGAAGGGTATATCACTGAATTCGCGGTTGATACACAGAAATCTTATAGTGGAGCCGAAATATATTTCTTCCATGAACCCGGAGGAAGGTTTCTACTATCACTTCAACTATCCATTAAGATGCTTATTTGCGAAAGGGGTATATTGAATATGCATATAGATCAGTAAGCAACCTGGTGGGTGGAGGCCGTGGGTATCACGACAGCAGGGGGGAAGTGCATGGAATGATCAGGGGTGGATGGGTGCGGGTCATGACGAGACTGTGAGTGAAGCTGAGGAAGAGATTTGTCTTATAAGGGGAGGAGCGAGGTTTTGACAGGAAAAGAGGCACATGATGGGAGAAGGTCCTGCTGCGATCGAACCGCAAAGTTCATGAAGAAAGACCAAACGGGATGAAGCGACCTCACAGCCCGGAAAAGGACACATAGGCTACAGCCAGGATAGAGGTAGGACCTAACCCCAGCAGCAACGTACCCACACCTCCACTCACTATCTGTCAACCAGTGAGAAACACCACTTCGACCCCACCGGGTCAACAAAACTTAATCACTAGTAGTTCAGTACCTGCAGGAAGGAAGCCCAGGATGGCAAGCAATGATGCTAAGTTACTGTTCTTCCATGGGAATGGGACAGATAACTCAGAATAGTATTGGTTCTTATGTGAAGTGGTCTGGACCGTAAAACAGATCACTGATGATGATGCCCAGAAACGACAGTTGGCGACGACCCTGCGAGGTTGCACCTTAGATTGGTTTATGAAGTTTGTTTTAGTCCCTACAATAGCTCCAGCAAAGTCGCTTGATGAGATCAGGGATGGGTTGATTGCGGAATTCAAGAAGCCCAAGTCTAAGGCCCAATATATCACAGAATTGAAAGAAATTAAACAGTATCCCAATGAGACGGTGTGGGATTTCGACCAACGTTTCAAGACGCTGAGCGAAAGGGTTAGTTTCAATATGAGCATTGTCCAACATAAAGAGTGGTTCATTGCAGCACCGCTACCACATATTCGGCTACCATTGATGCAACAAAACATCTCCACACCCAGTGAAGCTCTGGAGATTGCAATGCGGTTGGAGGCATCGCCAATCGGAGAAAATGCAGCTGGGATGTTGCAAATACAAACACAGCTAGCTAACTTGACCATACAACTGCAAGATTTGAAGAAGGGAAAGGAGCAACACGAAGAAGTAAGGTGTACGCGATGTCGAGGAGAAGGGCATATGAAGGACAATTGCCCCAACTTTCGCAACTATCTAGTTTCAGGAGCACCAAACCTGTTAAATGGTGTTGGTATGCCGTGGTGTCATGTTTGTCAGGTATTTGGGAAATGCCATGAAGAATGTCCATATATGCAGAAGATGGTTACCAAGCTGATGAATCTACATTGCACTTTCTGTAAATCGGTGGGACACGATGACAAATATTTCCAGGCATATGGGTTGCTTCATGAGAGAAGATACGATGCATTCTATGTAAAGGATTACCAATGTGCCGTACAACAAACGCCACTGCAGCCGCAGGTAGCCCAACCGCTACCTCAACCACAGGTGTAGTTTGTACTATAGCAACAACAACAGCAGTTTGTGTTGCAATATCCTCCGATGCAAATGGCTCCATAGAAACCATAGTATATTCAGCAACCATAGTATGCGTAGCAAGGGAAAGGCATGCAATCAGCTCCAATGCAGCAACAGTACAATCAGCAGCAATACCAATAGAAGGGTGAATTCCATGGAGGATTCAGGGGTGGATGAGGCGGAGGATTTGGTCGCGGAGGAGGACGCAGAGGTCATGGACCTGTGCAATGCTATCACTGTGTGGTATGGGGACACTCTCAGTGTCATTGTCCATTATTGCAGTCACGGTGCACTTTTTGATTTGTTATAGACCATACAGTGGAGAACTGCCCACAATTGATTGCACGATGGCATGTAGGGAATATCCTGCAATTGCAAAACCAGGCTCAACCGCCCATGTGAAATCAGGTGCAGCAACTGGTACAGCAACCAGCGGAAAACCAGAACCCTCAACCAATTCAGAATACCAATCAAACAGTAAACCAGTCGGGGAATCCACCGCTGAACCAGAATCAGGGTGCGAATGTTTCAACAATCTCAGTAGAGCCTAGGCCACATGATGTAGCTATTGCGGTGATCACTCGGGGAGGTGCAAAAAAAGAAGAAGACACTTCACATCCACTGATTCGGTTGGCTGGTCCGAAGAAGGTGTCATTTGACATTAATTCAGAGCATGATACGTTTCAGCAGGCATGACGAGCGTTGGACTAAGGCAAGGCTATCGTCTGTGACATGACCCCTGTCTTTGATGACACATCCAACGTTGGTCCATTAGCACAGTCTGGAACTTTGTAGAGATTCTTTGAAATCTATTTGTTGTTGGAAAGGGATCGTGCTGCACTTGCCGAGATTGAGGGGTTGCTGCAGCGATTGCCTAAGGGACGCCAGGAATCCGTGGTGAATTCCTTACAACGGAGGAAGACTGGAAAGGAGATGCAGATGAATATTCAAATTGGAGATTACGATGTCGATTTAGCTATTCGGGATCTTGGTTCGGATGTCAACATCTTAATCAAGCAGGCATGGTAGAAAATGAGGAGTCCCCCATTGAGCTGGTCTCCTGTATAGCTCCGGTTAGCTAATCACGCTAAAGTGACACAAATTGGGAGAGTCCCTCGGTTGGTGGTGGACATTGAGGGCATGAAGACCTACGCTAACTTTGATGTCATTGAAGTGGTTGAAGGAGGAAGTTCTTATCCTGCACTACTATGGATCGGATGGGCTAACGATAGTGGATCGGTAATCAACTTCAACCGACGAATGATGAATTTTGAAAATTGTGATCTCAGAGTCATCGCCACGTTGGATCTAGGTGAAGGACGCAGATACCTTGAACCCGTGAAAGATGAAGATCCCAGCGAATGGGACCATGCATTCAACATTTCAGAAGATTACATTCATCCGACTGACAATGGTGAGCTTGGATGGCGCAGTGACAGCTCTGCGTCTTCCAACTCTGATGACACGCTAGAACACTGGTAGAACCGCTTGCATGAGGTGTCACTCCATAAGTGTGGATTGATCACGCAGTCACTATGTCATGTCGCGATTGAAATGGTCACACTACCAATATACGAAGGATTGCCTGACTTGTCTAACTTTCTGACCGAGTTCGAGGAAAGCGTTTCAGAACCACAGTGCTTACTGGCATTGGATGAAGCACTGAAGGTTGCTCCAACACATTGGTGGGTAACACATAAGGCATCAATTGATGGATGGTCAAAATGTAGAAGATTGATGATGGTACATTTCGGTGATAACGAGGTCTACTACGCAGGGAAATATGATGGTCGGAATGACCCTGGAGGCCATTTGATGGAGTGTCAGACATTATGGGCATCATGACCAAGAGATGAGTGGGTTCATGCATTTATCCATACTTTGGATGAAAGGCCACCCTCATGGTATATTGCAGCTGAGTTACGGGGATAAATCACTACTTGGTTGGAATTGACCATCCATTTTACTCATACGTTTAGCTTTGCTGATCCCAACCTGGATGTCCATAACACTCTATAGATCATTCGTGATGTATTTCTAAAGATTGTTCCAGTGGCATACCCAGCAGATCCGCACATGCACTGCCAGATGCAATCCATTATGGAATGTTACAATATCACTGATGGGCCCGAAGATGGTGACGATCCGCGGAATGTCAATATTCTGGAGTCTAAAGGAAGTCGCGATGTGGTACCACCTGGTGCACCAAGTGATCCATTCAGTCAGCCCTTGAATTTTCGCAAGATCAATATTGGGACGGAGGCCACTCCCAAGTTCGTGAATGTTGGAGCATATTAGGATGATGAGATGATGGGAAAAGTCACAGAGTTGCTGCATGAGTTCAAATACCTCTTCCCTATAAAGTTATTTGAAATGAAGGGTATTTTGGGTGATCTAGGAGAAATGAAGATTCCCTTGAAACCAGATGCTAAGCCGATCAGGAAGCGACCTTATCGGCTCAATCTGCGACATAAGGAGAAATTCATGGCAGAACTTGATCGCATGTTTGATGCTGGTATTATTGAACCAGTCGAAGAGTCAAAATGGATCAGTCCTATGATGGTGCAGGATAAGAAGACTGGTGAGGTACACATCTGTGTCGATATGCAGAAGTTAAATGACGCCTGCTTGCATGATCCATTTCTGACTCCATTTACTGATGAAGTAATTGAGGGAGTAGGTGGTCAGGAGATGTATTCTTTCACAGATGGATTCTTAGGCTATCATCAAATCCGTATTGCAAAGGAAGACCACCACAAGACGACCTTTGTGACAAAATGGGGATGTTTTGAGTATACTGTCATTCCGTTTGGACTAAAGAATGCTGCATTCAAGGATTTCATCCAGAAGTTCTTGCAGGTATACATGGACGATTGGACAGTCTATAGTTTGATCCACGATCATCTGGACAATCTGCGGTTGATGCTGGAGCGTTGTCGACAGCACCAAATATCACTGAATTTGAAGAAGTGTATTTTTTGCACGCCATTTGGGATATTGCTCAGTCACATTGTGTGAAAACAGGGGTTGTTAGTTGATCCAATAAAGATTGCGCTCATTTTGAGCTTGACACCACCGACCACCGTTAAGAAGCTAAGGGCAACATTGGGACATACTGGGTATTATCGCAAGTTCATCAGGGGATATGTAGCGATCACCGCCCCTATGGAGAAGCTATTGAAGAAGGATGTAGTATTTCAATGGAGCACTGAATGTTAGGATAGTTTCAAGCAGCTCAAGGATAACATGGCTTCTACACCGATACTAGTATTCTCGTACTGGAATAAGGAATTCCATGTCCATGTTGATGCATCGTCAATTGCACTCGGTGTGGTGCTAGCACAACCAGGAGAGGGGGATCTTGATAACCCTATTGCCTTCACCAGTCAAAAGCTATCATCCGCAGAAAGGAACTACACCACTACTGAGCGGGAAGGATTGGTGATGGTCTATGCACTATAGAAGTTCCGACACTTCTTATTGGGAGGACATTTTAACATGTTCACAGACCACTCTACCTTGAAGTACCTGGTTAATAAGCCTGTGTTGGGAGGGAAAATATGCCAATGGTTAATTCTCTTTCAAGAGTTTGATTTTGAAATAATTGTGAAGCTAGGGCTTTTGAATTTCAGCCCTGATCATCTATCGCGGATTGAAACAAGAGAGGAGCCAACTAAGATTGAAGACGGATTGCCTGATGCACAACTATTTCGGGTTGAAGTCGTCGATGGCTATTTTGAAGAAATCATCTAGTTTTTGGTAACAGGTACCACACCAGAAGAGCTCACCACTAGTCAGAAGAAGCAGTTGGTGGTTAAACCTGCTGACTTCCATCTCATCACAGGAGCGTTATACAAGATGGGTGCAGATGAGATATTGCGACGATGTGTCTTTCCACATGATTAAGCGCAGATACTGGAAGAAGCACATGGAGGAGTGGCTGGAGGACACTACAACAATCGGGCAACTGCCCGGAAGTTGCTTCGTGCGGGCTCTGGTGTCCAACGCTACATAATGATGTGACTGACTATGTGCAGTCCTGCGATGTCTGTCAGCAAACTAGGAAGCCATATAGGAGGGACGAGATGTCGTTGATGCCGCAGTTAACACTGCAACCATTTGACAAATGGCCAGTGGATTTTGTGGGACCCATCAATCGACCAGGTAAACGCACTAGGGCCAGATATATCATCATGGTGACAGATTACTTGACGAGATGGGCAGAAGCTGCACCAGTCATTGATTGTTCCGCAACCATGGCTACACAATTTTTTTTTGACAACATTATCACTCACTTTGGATTCCCCAAGATATTGTTGAGTGATCAAGGCATCCACTTTCTCAATCGCACCATCAGCGCACTGACGGAGGACCTGCAGATTTAGCATAAGAAGAGCACGCAGTATCATCCATAGGAAAATGGCATGGTGGAAGCTTTCAACAAGATATTGGAACATGCGCTGACAAAGGTGTGCAATCCCAGCAATACTACGGGACTATCGCACCACATGTAAAAGGTTGACGGGTCAGACACCATTTAAGCTAGTATATGGACAAGAAGCAATCATGTCAATGGAGTACATTGTTCCCAGTCTGCGAGTAGAAGCAATGACAGGAATGTATTCTGTGGCAGCATTGGAGGAACGTCTAGTGCAGTCAGTGTAGCTGGAGGAAGAATGCTTTATCGCCGGTTTCCATCAGGGTGTGGAGAAGGATCACCAAAAGGCTTGGAATGATCGCCACATCAAGAACAAACAGTTTCAACAAGTCGACTTGGTGATGATGTATGACAGCAAGTTTATGAAACATCCAGGGAAATTACAGATGCATTGGCTTGGTTTGTATCACATCAAAAGCATAACTTCAGGTGGCGTGGTACAGTTGCAGCAGTTCGATGGAGCGATGCTCCCCAAATTGATTAATGGTAGCAGGTTGAAGCCCTATCGGTCGGGCTTGGAACAACGCAATGCTTGAGTCGCATTAGGAAAAAAAAAAAAAGAGAGAGAGAGAAGTGTCAATGGTAGGGTGGTGGACCAACAGGAATGGAATGAGGAAGCAAGGAAGCTTGTGCCGCAAGTTAGGAGTGGTCTGCAACTAGTGGCCGCATTATGACTGGGTCAAATCAGAAATCATTATGCAGATGGAAATTTTTCCTTTTGGGCAGATATGATCGTTATTCGATTCAGATCGTGCCAGAAGCACGCACGTTTGGAATAAGGAGTACACCGTAGCAGCATGGCCGACAGCAATGGGAGTGATGGTTTGCACGGTTGGCACAAGGAATACACCATGGCAGCATGGCCAAAGGATCCGGGGGATGATGATTCACACACTTTGGCACACAGGGAAACAGGTGGACGTATGATTGCTATGCAAACATCAGAAGCCCGGCTAATACTCACATGGAGCAGAGGAATGTTATGATCAACCTCAAGCATTAGCAAGTGGTGTAAATGATTGTTGAGGCAGACGATTAGCAGAATGCGATGTACAAATATACGAACCATAGGATAGTAAGAGTGCAGAGGTTGCTCCAATTAAAAGGGGTTATGTTACAAGAGGGTCAGGCATCTAGCTAAGTTAGGAATTCCAAGGAGGCTGTGGAAATGATCCATTTCATTTCATGTGGTAGCACACTAGGTGCGTTGAGGGCTCGAACGACGAGTGTCCATGAGCGCCTAGAGCACGACGCTCCTCAGACACTCAGGGGTTACAAGCATGAAGTCTTATCCAATATGTCTAGATATCTAGGCAATTGGTGATGGTTGGAAGTCTTGTGGTCCCTGTGACCACACAAAGGAGGGGGGTGGCAGCCCCTGGGTCCCTGTAACATGTGCTTACTGGTGCGAAACAAATGTGCGAGAGTCACTGGCCTGTTTTACACCTCATTGTTGCTCATAAAATTCCTCTCTGTCTGTAATCGGTCTCTTGAGACTGGAGGATGAGTTTGCAAGGTCCATGATAGTAAGCCAGGAAATGACCACTTTTGGGAAAGAAGTACATGACAACGAGAAGATGATCAGTGTAGCAGAAGGAGCAGGACAACATCACGTGATACAGACAGCAAGAACAGTTAGAGAAATATCATTCAGCTATAGTAGAGTGAAGACCAAAGAATACACCATGTCTAGTTGACGTGGCTCGAGGGCGAGCCACATGATTGTGTTGGGAACCTATTGGCAGGAAGTTTGGTAAGGAAGAATCACAACATTGATGATGCTGTGACACGTCAGAAGAGGTCGCGGAAGGAAGAAGGTTGCATTATTTTATGTATTTTTTGAGTCGTTTGTACCGCAGAATGCGGGTTTTTGGGTCATTGGACCATATGAGATGTAATTTTGAGCTAATTGTTCCACAGCAAGTGGATTTTTGGGTCATTTGGACTGTGTCAGTTAGATTTTGGGTCATTTGTCCAGGAGTCAGTTAGGAATTTGTTAGTAAGTGGACAAGCATTGTAAGGGCGGAAGCCTATATATAGACAAAAAGTTGTAGATCGTAGGATATCTTGGAGACGCGATTTTTGCATATGTTCTGATGTCAAGAGATATTGTTGAGATCTAGTTTTTCAGAGGTGTTGTATCAGGGTTTTTCTGAAGTAATATGACATGGTGGAACCATTTGTTGAAATTCCCTGTGTACCTTTTTTAATGCATGTTGCGATGATTTCTTACTGCAGTTAGTTCTTTAATGTTATACTTGTTGCATTGAATGTTTCTGTTAAATGATGCTATGAATATGAATAAGGTTAATCTTGAATGCATATATTTGTTTAAGATGCTGTAATAAGTAAGTTGAGTAACTGTTTCCGCAATCATCCTCCTTCATTCGGCTGAAACATGGTTCTGTCCACTCTCCCTTGATCGCCTCGGGTGAGACCTCATCTGCTTTGCAGGTGTGGCTGGACAGAGTAAAACCTGACTGGGCCAGTGCTCAGGGAGATCGTGGTGGGTTGGTGTCGACAGTGATGGGAACCCCTGTCGACTGGGTTTGAGTCAACAAACATGCATTACCATAAGTGAATAGATGATACACAGGTATTTTGCAAAATAGCTCTGTCATGTCATATTAGCTCAGCAAAACCTAGATACAATATCTCCGCAAAACACATATCTCACAGATAACTCATATGCATACCAAGATCAGATGTCCATTCACATTAAGACTTGGTTATGCTCTCGTTCCATGATTGGTTGTCAAACACATATGATTCTATGACTATAAATAGGCTTCCACTGTTACATTGCTTGTCCACTTACTAACAACTTCCTAACCGACACTTTGAGCAAATGACCCAAAATCTAACTGATGCGGTCCAAATGACCCAAAAACCTGCATACCACGGTACACTTCACCCAATATTACATAATATACAGTCCAAATGACCCAAAACCCGCATATTGTGGTACAATCGACTCAAAAATACATAAAATAATCTCCTTTGCACCCAGCTCTCCGCCTTCCACGATATCTTTTGACTTGTCACAGCATCTGCGATGCTGTGATGCTACCTTACCAAACCGCCTTCCAATAGACATGTTGCGGGGGTTAATTTTTTTAGAAATATATAGAACATTCCCGCAATCCACAATCCACAATTGCACGTTGCGGCACTACAACTCAAAATAAAAACAAACCTGCATTTCCGCAATCTGCAATCCACATTGCGGGTTGCAGAAACGCATGTCGCAAATCCATTATTCAAACACTTCCCACAATCCACAATCATCTATAACTAGATAGCCACTTCAACAAGCTATATCATGATATGATGGTGCGTTCGTTTTTCTGAAATGATGAATTATGGCGGGCATTCTCTCATAGCAGTTTTGACTACTTTTTCTATACTTTGTTAATTTTCAAAGTTTCAAAAACTTGTCATACTTTTCCAGAATGATGTCAGATAGCACCAGAACACCACCATGTGTCTTTCCAGCCTCATCACACATTCCATGTCATCATAGATTCCATGTCATCATACATTCCATGTCAACACTTCCTATCGTGTGAGATGTTGGCCTTCCAAAATAGAGATCAATTCATGTATAACTAGAATGGTCAAGACTAGAAAAATATAAATCACAAGAAGGGTCAGCCGACCCTTCACAAGAACTAGTATGAAAACAATAGTAGGCAGAAGAAGGGTCGGACACTCCTTCATTTATGAGGGAATTGTGTAAATATTCAACCTACGAAGTATAGGTTGTCAATTCATGTATATAATAAATGGTGAAGACTGCAAAACTACTAAGCACAAGAAGGGTCGGTCGACCCTTCATTTAAAAGATAAATGAAATTTTTTTTAATCTACGAAGTTTGGGACAACAATTCCCCACTACCTACTTCCGCGAAATATGGTAGGGATAGGGACATTTCCTATGTTATAACATGTAAATAATATTTATCTCGACTTCCTACTACAGACAAGATGGATCGGCCGCCCCTTCTCTTAGTAGATAATTGTGAACACCAATAAACGACAATTCACCTGTATCCACAATGGTGAACACAAGAAGGATCGAACCACCTTTCCTGCAGTCTAGAACTATTATGAAAATAATATTGGGTAGAAGAAGGGTTGGCCACCCATTCATTCATTTATCTTGACCCTCATTCAAAAATGTGGTGTTGGTTAATGACATTCAACTTCAAATGAAAACAAACCAAAGTTTTCGCAATCCGCATTACGGGTTGCAGGTTGCGGAAAAGCATGTCGCAAATCCATTATTCAAATAGTCCCTGCAATCTGCATTGCGGGTTGTGGAAATGAAGAATGCAAACATTTACAATACTCTTCCCACCTTCTGCAATTGTGGGTTGCGGGTTGCGGGGATCAAATCCCCGATTATTGGAAAACATTTACAACCGAAAACCAGAATGGTCAATCATGGAAAAATACTAAGGCTAGGCCATCATTTCATGTATAACTAGAATGGTCAATAATGGAAAAATATTAAGCACAAGAAGGGTCGGTCGACCCTTCGTTTAGTAGATAATTGAGAACACCAATATCCAGCAATTCACCTGTTTCCAGAATGGTGAGCACAAGAAGGATCACATGACTCTTCTTGCCGTCTAGAACTAGTATGGAAATAATACTAGGAAAATCGCATGAATGGGGGGGACCATCGAAGGAGAGAAATGGAGACACTCTATACTTGGAGACTTGTGATGTTTTACAATCTTTAAATAATTTTAGTTAGTTTCTATTTTACTTTCTTTATTGTTATATGAATCAAATTTTCTTGATTCATTTTGGTTTTTCATACATACATCTACTAACTCTTTTTTGTATTGTTAAATCATAAAACATATAAATCTGTGTGCTTGATTTATCATCCATATGATTTATATGCAGGTTATGCACCAGTCTACTTGTTTCCTTGATTCATATTGTTTCACATTCTGCAATCACAGCACAATCATTATCGTCATAATTTAATTTGTTAATTAGCTCATCATTGACAGGACAATCACATTCTTTTTAATCCTTTGAATAAAATAACACAGGAATCTTTACTCTTGAAAATATGCATCAACTCTGTTCGGGAATATTATTTCAGAATTGAAGGGCTCAATACAAAATGAGTATATCTTCACGATTTCCAACCCTTACTACATTGCCAAAAAAACCATATAATCCTTTGAATAAAATAACATCGGAATCTTTAGTCTTGAAAATATGCATCAACTTTGCTCGGCCATCTTTATTCAAAATTGAAGGGCTCAATACAAAACAAATATCTCTTCACGGGTTCCAACACTTACTACATTGCCAAATATTATCTTTTATACATTGTAAAACCTCTCGAGGTAAAACCCTAACTGCTTCATAACTAAAAATAGAAAATTATAACCTAACTATTACATTCCATTTCGGTCAAAATTTATACAATTTCCAAAATTTCTCAGAATATAACATTTGATGTCTTTCTATTTGTTGTAGCTGCTGATAGGGCTTCTTTATCGAACAATAGTCTTCAAGTGTGCAAGGTGTACTTCATTTTCCCATATCTGTCCATTGTCTTCCATTGCTCTGTAGAAGGTACCTCATAACTAGTCATCTCCCCAGCCAGAACTTTCATCTCTATGTGCTCTGCAATGGAAGTTGGAGGAATCTTTTCAGCTATCATGGTCAGCTGGTTTAGAATTTCAAAGTCAAGGGAGAGTTTCTTTAGTAGAATTTTTCCTGTTATAACATGAGTCAAACCTTGAAATTGCTCATGGATCCTCCCAATGTTATATAGTAAATCCTTATAATTGTCCTGGGAAATTAATTCATTATTTTCATCCCAAAAAGAAGGCAGTCTCTTTTGTATTACCTTTTCAAATCCCTCTTTGAATGCTTCAACCTGTTCCTTCATCTATTTTGCACTAGCCTAAACATTCTCAATGTGAGAATGTTTTCCAAGGAATCTCCTAGCGCAAGTTATGACTGTTACCCTATTTTCGATAGCCATTTCTTTCAGATCACCTCCTGTTAGAATATTCAACAAACTTATGGTACCCTGGGTTGTATCTTTTGGTATCTTATCTAAAAATTCTCTCATTGCTTTACAGCTTTGTAAGCTATCATTTTCTATCCCTCTTTGAATGCTTCAACCTATTCCTTCATATGTTCTACACTAGCCTGAACATTCTCAATGTGAGAATGTTTTCCAAGGACTCTCCTAGCCCAAGTTATGACTGTTACCCTATTTTCGATAGCCATTGCTTTCATAACACCTTCTGTTAGAGTATTTAAGAAACTTATGGTACCCTAGGATGTATCTTTTCGTATCTTATCTAAAACTTCTCTCATTGCTTTACAACTTTGTAAGCTATCATTTGATATGGCTTCCTTTGTCTTCATAAAATCTAAATAAGGCCTCAATTTTGTAGCCTCATCGATGATTGAATCCCAAATCAAACACTTTGTACCTTGCAATGCTAGTTGTCCTATCACTTGGCCTATCATCCTCTGATTTCTGCCTACCAAATCTTTATTATTTTTTGTCAGCTGTTTTATTTCATTTTCCTTTTTCTGATTTTCCTCTTCTAGTCTTCGTTTTTCTTCTTTTAGTTCTATGATCTCCACCTCTTTTAACCCAACTTGGGACATAGCTTGAACTATATCGCCTGTGCTTGCTTCTTGGTTTGCTTGATCTATTCCTTGCTTCTCTTGTGCTATATTTGCTAATTTGTCCTTTAGATCTTCAATTTCAGTCTTAATAGTCGATGTATCTTTCTCCCAATTTCCCTCTTTTTCCTCGAACTTGAGCAATTTAGCAAGACAGTCATCCAATTCTCGAGATAAAGTTTATTTTTCTTGTTCTAACACAGTTAATTTAGAGGCTTGAATTATCAGAGTTGCTGGACTTCTAACCTTTTGCTGAAGTAATTGGATATTCTTTTCTTTCTCAGCTAGAAGCTTTTTAATTGCCTCCCCTCTATTTGGTTCATCATTACTCTTCACCAGGTCATCTTGCAATATTTTTATTTGCAGCTGATGAGCTTTGTTCTCTGTTTTCTCTTGCCTAAACTAGATTTGCATCCTGTTCACTATTTTTTGTAGTTTTTCCACTCTTAAAGTAGCTTTCATCATATCAGCATAAATCACCTCTCCAGTCTGTCTATGTAGGTGAATTTTATCAGGGACTGTTCTCTTCTGCAAATTCAATTTCATTTTTGTGACCTTATCATCAGACGATGCGACCAAATTCAAAGTATTTTTGTTTGGATCTCTGCTAGTCATCGGAGTAATTTCCAAATCAACAACATTCCTGACTTCTGGAAACAACTTATGCATTGCTTTTGTTGTTGTTTGTCTGTCTTTGCCATATTTACACATATTTCATCTCTTGAATGAAATTTGCTAGAATCACCTGCAGCTCTTGCCTCGTCAAATTTGTATTCCTGTACTTGAATTCCTGGCCCTTGGTATTTTTCTTTCTTCATTCCCTTTTCTTTGTCAGATACAACTACTTCATCTTGCTTGCTTGATTTTAATATTTTAGCCTCTTTCTTCCTCCACTTGCATATTAGTACTTTCATAAAAACTTCTTTTACTTGTTGCTTCAACCTTTCCTGGGGTAGGTACCATCTCAAGTACCAACTCAGCTGAAACTTTATCCAATGTAGAAGGATTAGCGTGTGAACTTCTCGAAATTTCTGTGTATGATTCATATTGTAGTAAATTTGCCATGTTCGCCAATCCTTCAACCTCTTGGTGATCAAAGGCTTTATTTTTGTTCTCTTGACTTCTGTCGGAAATAACATGACAAGGATCATAATTAATAGCTGTCACTTTCCTAAAACTCAGTGCTTCTAAATGTTTTAGTACAAAAGGGAGAGCATTCTTGTTCTTGATGATAAAAGGACCAATTTTTAAAGGGAACTTTATATCTGTAGCTTTCTTGAAATGTAGAAAATAGTCATTTTCTACAGTCAATTTTTGTCTGATAAACTCCAAAGCAAAAAATATCGGAGTCAAAAAGGCTAGTAGAATATAGGTCTCCCTAACAAATCCATAAAGTCTGATTACTGTATCTTGCTTCCCTAAAAACCAGTCTCCAATTGCATTTTTTGGGTTTAATTGCATTAGGGTATTCATCTCTGATAATACTTTAGGAAAATTTTCTCCAAACATCAATCTGTATACTTCTGATAAAAAAAATTCATAAAATTAAACATATTGTCTTCCATTGTTTCTGAAAACACATATTGTGGGAAATGTAAATCTTTTTTACTGCTAAACAAGAGCATTTTCATCAGGTGTATCTGGAATCTGAAATGTCACGAAGTGTGGAAATTCACTAATTGAGAGTGGATGTTCCGAGCCAAGAATTCATCAAATTTAAGGTAGGGTACTTGACTGTAATCCATTTCTTGTTTAGCAACACTTAATCTAAAAAGAAAACTTAACTAGACCTCTGTGACCATGGAATCATCATCAAACCCTGAATACTGTGAAATGAGTGACAAAACTAACTATGAATTTTCATCAAAGAAATTAATGTCTAGTGGATAGGGGGTGTTATCAATGGCAAGGCCAGGTTTCATACAACTGGTCATGAAGGTTTGTTTGGTCTCATGGGATGACTCTCTGTACAAGATAACTAGGGCTTCTTCAGAAAAATATTCCTGGTGGTGGGAGGAAAACAAGGGTACTGCTAGAGCTTTCCTAACGGTAGACGCATTTACATGCCAAAGAATTGTCTTTCGTGATGAATTCATAATGAGTCTTTGACTATGAGAATAATTTACTACACTCCATGAAACGAATTCCTGAAATCCTGAAGGTTGTTCAGGACAGAAATGGATAAAACGAGACTTATAAACATTGTGCACATCCAAATTTTGTTTATATAAACCCTCCAACTTGCTTTTGATTTCTGAAACTGAGAATTTAACCATTATGGGGTTACGAATGTCACTATCTCTGTCCACTAGGGTTTATCCTATACTCATAGTTTCAACGTTCTGACAGATGGTTTCACTACTTCCTTCCATTATGTAAACAATTCTAGTTACTTTCATAAGTTAAGAGGACCTACTTGGCATAGACAGGATGAATAAACTATGCTCTGTCACTTTCGAGCAGCACAGACATGTTCCAATCCTCCGTCGTTCACAACACAAAAGTCAATTTTTGACGTGCCCTTCTCTTTTATACACCACCGAAGGTGGTTTCTCAACATGGGATGGTGGTTTTCCTTACCTCTTTCTCTGATTGCAGAATGATGTAGAGATGACACGCATACAGCATGTTGGCAGTGCGAAAAGATTATGGATCATCGATCTAACCGCCCTTTATTGAATAGCGGTTGATCTAACCGCCCTTTTATCATTCTCCCAAGTTGTAGGGCGGGCATTTTCCTAAGTCCACCTGAACCAGTTTTCCAACACTTGGTCATTTCCAAGATTTTCTCCAAGGTTGATCCTGAAACCCTATTTTGGCAGACTTATAACTT
The DNA here is from genome assembly GCA_027924585.1 of Larix kaempferi. Lineage (NCBI taxonomy): Eukaryota > Viridiplantae > Streptophyta > Pinopsida > Pinales > Pinaceae > Larix > Larix kaempferi. Next base: position 6,353,040 of record BSBM01000307.1, on the reverse strand, counting down.
TCTCCTCAGAAATGATTAAGGAAAACTGAGACCATGACTAGATAGCCACTTCAACAAGCTATAGCATGATATGATGGTGCGTGCAGTTTTATCAAACCATGAATTATGGCAGTCATTCTCTCAGAGCATTTTTTTCTACTTTTTCCATAATTTGTCAATTTCCAAAGTTTCACAAACTTGTCATACTTTTCCAAAATGATGTCAAATTGAGACACTGACTTAATGATAGCACCAGAACACCATCATGTGTCTTTCCAGCCTCATCACACATTCCATGTCATCATACATGCCATGTCATCACTTCCTATGGTGTCAGTTCTCTCTTTGAGGCTCACACGTCTGAGATTTCGACCTGCCAAAATAGAGATCAATTCATGTATAACCAGAATGGTCAAGACTGGAAAAATACAAATCACAAGAAAGGTCGGCTAACCCTTCGTTTAGTAGATAATTGTGAACACAAATATCAAGCAATTCACCTGTATCCAGACCGGTGAACACAAGAAGGATCAGATGACCCTTCTTGCAGTCTAGAACTAGTATGAAAATAATATTGGTCAGAAGAAGGGTCGACCGCCCCTTCATTTATGAGGGAATTGTACAAATATTCAACCTATGAAGTATAGGTTGTCAATTTACGTATATCCTGAATGGTGAAGACTGCAAAAATACTAACCACAATAAGGGTCGGTCGACCCTTCATTTAAAAGAGAAATGAAAAAATATTTAATCTACGAAGGTTGGGATGAAAATTCCCCACTACCAACTTTCGTAGTATATGGTAGGGATCGGGACATTTCCTAATTTATAACATCTAAACAATATTTCTCTAGACTTCCGACTGCCGACAAGAAGGATCGGCGGCCCCTTCTTTTAGTAGATAATTGAGAACACGAATATCCGACAATTCACCTGTATCCAGAATGGTGAACACATGAAGGATTGAACCACCCTTCTTGCAGTCTAGAACTATTATGAAAATAATAGTACACAGAAGAAGGATCGGCCGACCCTTCATTCATTTATCTCGAGCCTCATTCAAAATGCGGTGTTGGTTAATGAAATTCAACTTGAAATGATCATCATATTATACAGACACCGATTCATTTGATAATCTGTATATTTTTTACAACTTCAAATGATCGTCATAATTATCATATCAGAACACCGCAAAAACCAATTTCAAAAGTGGCAATATCAAAAGAAAAAGTATGGATTTGGAACCTAGATTTGGCACTTTTGGAAACGGATTTGGTAGTTTTGAAACCGGTTTGGTCACTTTTGGAACCGGATTTGGCACTTTTGGAACCAGTTTTGGCTCTTTAGGAACCGGTTTTGTCACTTTTGGAACCTTGATTTGGCACTTTTGGAACCGGTTTGGCACTTTTGGAACCGGTTTTGGCACTTTTGGAACCTTGATTTGGTACTTTCAGAACCGTTTTTGGCACTTTCAGAACTGGATTTGGCACTTTCGGAACCAGTTTTGGCACTTTTGGAACCCAGATTTGGAACTTTTGGAACTGGATTTTGCTTGATTTTGGGGTTTAGAAAGGCTATTTTTTACCTATCTTCAAAGTGACATGGCCTAGAATAAGTCCAAGTTTAATGAAATTGGTGTTACAATATAAAATATTGAACAATTAAAAATGAAAGAAATGAGTCTCTCCTCGAACTATTTCCTTGAGAGGTGAGGTGGGCCTACAATCATAAAGTGGATCAATTTTGCAACAAGGAACTTGTCAAATCACTGAATGGGGCCACATGTGTAGTGTTTCAACTCCAAGTAACACATCTCCAGCTCGAAGGTGAAATTGTTTGACAAGAGAGGCTCCAAAGTTGAGCGTTCTTCAAGCAAGGTTTAACATTTCTCCTCTAAGGGTAACCAAAGCCCTAACACATCCTAAACTATGTTTACCTTTAAGTATACCCGACCTATAGGATCACTCTTCAATTCAAGTTTTCTCAAGTAAAGTACAAGTCTCCATGCAAGAAACCAAAACACATTATACAAGATGACAATCCTCTAGAGTTTTGATTTTTTTATAGACTACATTAGTGGCTATTTTTACCCCAAATCAAAACATGTTGCTACCATAGAAACTATTTTATTAGGGGGGTAAAATTATAACTTTTTAAAAGCCCCACTAGTGTCATTGCAGTCAAAACCATAAATCGACCCCTAATCAATTTTTTTTTCGGGGCTAAAATTACATATTGTTTGAAACCACGATCTGAACATTCAACATTATTGCAATCAAAACCATAAACCGGCCCCCAAATCAAAAAGTGGTGCTACCATGGCATCCCATTTTTTTCGTGGCTGAAATTACAATTTTTTTGAAACGATTGCCTCCATAATTGACGTTGTTGCAATGAAAATGTGAAAATTCACCCTCAAATTAAAAAAAAAGATACTACCATTAGCAATTCTTTCATTAGATTGAAATTATAAACATTTCAAACCGAGTACTTAAAAAATCTAGTGATTTTTTAAAAATCATTTTGAAAACAGTAAAAAAGATAAATTAAACTCAAAAACATAAATATTTTAGAAGAAACAATTTAAAAATCCAAAATTAAAAAAAATTAAAGCTAAACAAAATTTTAAAAATAACAAAATTAAAATTTTAAAACTAAAAAAAAAGTTATAAAAAATAAAAATATTATACATATTTGAAGGGAGGGGAATGTAAAGGGGGTAGGGAGTGGGTATGCGAGCTACCAACCCCTTTACTTTCAAGGGGTAAAATATGTGTTATATTTTATTTGTATTATTTGTTTTTTTGTTTTTTTTAACTTTTAACAATTTTAATATTATTTTTTATTTTAATTAATTTATTAGATTTTTTAAATTGATTTTTATAGAGAAATTATGATTTTAGTCTAATTCGTTTTTTATTATTTCAAAGTGTTAACAAAATCAATATTTTTTTACGTTATGGTTTTGAAATGTTTGTAATTTTAACTTTATAGAGAAAAGGGTTGTTATGAGTGGCTAACTATTAAGGTCATTATTTAAAAAAATTGTAATTTTAGACTCGGTGCCATGGTAGCACCACTTTTCAATTTGGAGGTTGATTTAGGGTTTTGATTGTAGCAATGCCAGTTGTTAAGGCCATGGTTTAAAACAATATGTTATTTTGTCCTCGAAAAAAGAGGTGGTGTAATTTTAACTTGATTCCGATTTGGGGGTCAATTTATGGTTTTGATTGCAATGGCATTGGTTTTGCTTTTAAAAAACTTCTAACTTTAGGCCTGGAAAACAAAAAACTTATGTCGATAGCAACAATTTCTAAGAGTCAAGGGTTGTTTTTGGTTTTTTTATGCAAAAGTATCAGTTTGTATGGCTAGAGTTCTTATTTTGAGTATAAAGTTCCCATCAAGCTGTATAATGTATTCTAAGTGTTTCATATCATATCGGACTTCACACCCTTCTCAAAGATGCCCAATGCTCCTCCACCAAGGTAAATCATTCTCAAAGAAAGCCACATTCTCCATGTGGCCATCATGAAAAATTTCTTAATGATGTCTAATTCTCTAATGCTCTAAGAAAGAATTCCACACAAACATAAAATCAAGGCATAATAATCAATGAGAAAGACAAATCCTCCAATATGTATTTCCATCACAACACAACCAAAGATCATCCATACACCATACACTCCACATCACTCAATGATACATCTCTAAACATGATGCAAATACTATTAAAATAATCCCAAAAACTAGCATCTTGTTGGAAGGGTTCATCTTCTCTTCTCTTTGTGATGTTCTTGTAATTGATATTGATTTAGGATACGTTTTTAGTTACATTTGACCCCGTCCGTGTTCCCCTCCCTCTCTCTATTTTGTAATCTAGACAAGGATAACATTTTGGATATACCAACTTTTGAACCTTTTAAAATGAGTCGTCTACGTATAACTAATGATCATCCATATACTGTTTTTTGAAAAGTGTGTACTAGGAAAACATCATTAAATGTCATTTCCTATTTCATCAAAAGAAGCTTTTCATAGTAATATTTCTAGACTATGGTCAATTACACTCTTTGTAGAGTAAGATTCGTTTTAAATGATTAAAAAAACAATATTAAAGATTTTATCCTTCTATTTAATAGTTTAAAATAAAATAACTTTATATATATTATAAAGATAATTTTATGAAAAATAATACAAAAATAATACTTGATATTAAGTATTTAAGATATAAAAAGAGAAATACTATAAACAAGTAAAAATAGCAGCAAAACTACTTATACTTGCTTTTTGAAAATAGTTTATAAATAATTTAATTAATAATTGTATATAGTCAAAAAATAAAAATTAAGATGGAAATAGTTTAGAAATAATCTAATTCGTAACTATATATAGCTCATAACTATATATAGTTCAAAGATAAAAAAAATAAAACAGTTATAAAACATGTGAACTCATAACAATGTATTATTTATGTATAATTATAATTATGGCTGCATATAATTGTCTCTTACAAAATATTGATAAAAAATAATTTGATAGTAAATAACAAAGTAAGAAAATGACATTGTGAATACTTGATATTGGAAATATTAAATATGTAATACTTTTAAAATTTGAGTTATCAATTAAAAAATTTATATGTATATATGTGACTACTAAAACTATTTACAAAAATTAATAAAACTCTTTATAATCAAAGCTTTTAAGGAATCTATAAATATTTGTTAATTTTAATAAAAAATATATGCATACAATAGTATAAATTTTAAATAGTATAGAACTAAAAAAACTTTTACATTTTTATAAAAATAAGTTTTTAATATCCATTTATAAAAATAATTATATAGTTAATTTTTTCTTCAAAATCCAACAAATTATTTTACCAATAGCATCACATAATCAAGTTAATAATTTGTAAATATCATTATTTAATTAGAAAATAATGCATATAAACATTATTTATAAATTAAAATAACTATATTTTTTGAGGTTCTTAATAATTAATGACAATTCTTTTCACAATTAAATCATAATAGATTTTTTTTTTTTTTTTTTTAAATTAAGGATAAATTGAACATTTTAGAATAAGTTAAAGTTTCAAAATTGAAATTTAAAATTATAATAATTAACTTGATTTCTAAAAATAGGTTTAGGGTAATATTTATATTTGTTTCTCTAACCATAAATTAAGTTGAAATGGTTGAAAGCCTCCGAGCAATATGGAAGGCTTTCGTTCCATAAGCCCGGTGAGCTAGAGGCATGTGTACATGGCTTACTCTGAGCATTGATTGTTTGTAGTACTTTGGCCCTCACAATAAATGCACACAGCCTCCAAAAGTGACAAATTTATAATTTTCTTAAATTTCTTATTTTTTATTTTATTTTTTATTTAACAAAAGTCAAGGCTTATTTGTCAAATCAAACCTCAAAGCAAATTAAAAAATAGAAATTATGGCTTTCCTCCAATAAAATATTATAAATTTGTATTTCCAAAATTTAAAAATTATTTTTTATTTTTTAAAATATTTAGTTTAATATTCTATTTTTTATAAAACATTTGAAAACTATAGAAAAATATTTTACAAAATGCATATTAACTAAAAAATCAACTGAAATTGAGTGCAAAGCCATTGTTATATATTCTCCTTTCAACCAGTATAATAAAGTAAATTACATCTATTTTAACCTATAAAAATTCAACATCGATATTTAGTACTATAAAATTAAAATAACTTTATATACAACAGGGAAGATAATAACTATACTTTTAATCCGGTGTTTGTTGAATACACTATATATATATATTGAAAAAAAAGTACAAGTAAAATAAATTGTATCTATTTCAACATATAAAATTTAAACATCAAAGATTTTATTCTTAATCTTTAAAATTAAAATAGCTTTACATAGACTATGTAAGAATATATATATATCAATGAAAAAACTATATTTGATATTCAATGTTTAGTGATAAAGTCAATATTATACATATTATACTCGATATTCGATGTTCACTGATGAAGACAATATAATACTTGATATTCAGTGTTTGGCAATTTGAAAATATATGTAAATATGAATATACGCTGATGACATTAAGAGAAAAAGTACAAGTAAAATAAATAATCACATCTATTTAACATGTAAATATTCATTATTAAAGATTTTATTTTAATATTTAATATTTTAAAGTAAAAGTAACTTTATATAGATTATGGAAAACAATATTTCTTTTCACATAAATCCGAAACCTATACTTGAATATACGATAATACTATAGTTTTATTTTTTCAACAGAGATAATACTATAGTTAATATTCAGTGTTCAGTGATGAAGACACGATTATACTTGATATTCCGTCTTCACCGATGAAGACAAAATATATATATGATGACATAAAGAGAAAAGTATAAGTAAAATAAAACATAATGAGATTCGACGCAGCTTTTTTTGGGATCCACGTGCTATTACGTGACGATCTATCATGGAGCGCATTACAGTGTTCAGTGATGAAGACACGATTATACTTGATATTCCGTCTTCACTGATGAAGACAAAATATATATATATATATATATGATGACATAAAGAGAAAAGTATAAGTAAAATAAAACATAATGAGATTCGACGCAGCTTTTTTTGGGGTCCACGTGCTATTACGTGACGATCTATCATGGAGCGCATTACATTTTTTAGATCCACTCAAAATTTCTTTAGCGTTCTATTATGGAGCGCATTACATTAAAATAATCATCTTCGGACATTCTGTAATCTTCTTACCGTCTAAATCTTCAGATTTAGTTGTGGCGGAGCGTAAGCAGCCAGTTGCAGGAGAACCAGAGGCAGATTGACAACATCGTAAATAGCACAAGAAGCGCAACTCTTTGTGTAACCCAACCGCGGTGATTAACAAGGGAATTGATAAGTGGTCGTCCGTCTCTCTTATGACGGAACTCTCCAAAAAATAAAACCAGGAGGGCAGCTATGATTGCTGCGGAGACCACCGCTGACAGAAAGAGGATATTTTGCCTTTCCACAGAAGAGACGGCCTGCCCTTTGATAGCAGAGACGAAAGTGAGAATCGCTCCATGACCGACGGCAAATAGAGTCGAGATGTTTTGTATATGAGCTCTATCGCTGCCATGCTCTGGATTTGACTCTGAAATATGTCTGTTTCCGTCCACTGCAACGTCCCCCGAATTCTCATTATTCTCGGTTTGCATTTGTTGTCGTCGGGGAGCACTCTCACTGGCAGAATTATGTGCTGTTTCCGGTTCTGACTCTGAAATTTGTCCAGTCCTGTCGGAAACAACTCTCCCCACATTCTCAATGGGTGCAACAGTTCCCGGAAGCCGTGGCAGATTAGAAGTATTAGTTGGCATTCCCTGCAGACGTTGCACTTGTCCCGTCTCAATATCATCATGATCTGGGACGTTTGTTGCCGTGAGGTTCCTGATTGTTGCCATAATTCCTGCCATGAGGTTCTTGATTGCTCCCATGAGGTTCTTGATTGTTCCCATGAGGTCCCTGATACGGCAAATCAAAGCTCGCAATTAGTAACTACATCTCGGAAACCAGGTAAAGAAATTTATATTGATTTATATATATTACAGTGTTCGTGGCCAAACCAATGTGAAGTAAGCTAAATCTCGTAGCTAATTGAGTCCATTTCGAGCAATTTTTAAATTGAATTGGGTCAAATTTTGTTTGATTTAAGTTTAACAATTTTGTGTTTTGAAGCTTTCTGTCAGTTCTGATTTAATTAGAATTTTGACCCTTTCTGTCTGGACCTTACGGCTAGGTAGATAGCACAATGTAATTATATATATATAATAGAAAAACTGATCTCAGGGCTATGCCCAAGGTGATTATGCCCTTTATTGATCACTTACCTCCAGTAAGTGTGCTTAGGATTCTGACTTATAAATACCCACATATACAGAAATATGTCTATTATAACGCTGATTAATTTCTCACTACCATTCATGAACTGTCACCATCTCTACGTCATATGTAACCCACCGTAGTACGACCATACACCCCTTAAATTAACATGAATAATATAATTCAACTCCTGCATACATATGAAAAGGAACGTAGATCACAATTTAGTAAGATTGAGCCAAAAACATGAGTGGAATTGAGCTCCTGTCATACAGTTGCTTCCTCAAATACTTAATCATCAAAACTTAACCGGTTATTCATTAAAAGAAACACTCTGTCCATCGTAACAAATATGATGTTGAGACATAAACAACCAATAGGGATCGTATAGATGATATTTGAATAGACAGAGGGTGCAAATGTGTCAATTAGTAAAGTGCGACGATCATTTTAACAGCTGTCATATTTCATGGCAAGCATAAACATGAATCCAATCTCAGATCCAATGCTGAACGACTAGATCTCAGAGGAGGTCTAGTTCTTGAAGAGAAGGTATTTCTGACGCTGAGCCAAAATATTGGACAATGTTCCAGCTTTGATTGCCGAAGATCGAGTCTTGCAGAGATCGATCCAAGAAGACCCTCTATAGAAAAAGGGCAGAGAAGATCTGAAGTCTGAAGGACCACTGATATTGAAGAAATGACCAAGAAGATCAAATCTCCAAGATGGTGCCAGAAGAGCTACCAAAATAAATCAAGATGGTGCTAGAAGAGCTACCAGAAGAAATCGAAGAGGTAAGAAATCTGTTAACCTCAATAGGTTCATGGCAAACCTTTGATGGAAATAATTATGATTTATGGTCATTGAAAATTAGGGATCTGTTAAGGTCACAAGATCTGTAGCATTTTGTAGCTGAGAATGATCCTATAGATGTAGCTGCATTTCAGAATTTGCCAGAGTATCAGAAGGAAAGAAGGAAAGTTGTTACCTTAAGTATCATACAAAATAGTATAGACTATTCCATCTTTCATAACATTTCAGACGCTTCTACTCCCAAAGAAGCTTGGGATATATTGAAAGCAGAATTCAGTGAAGAGGAACCTGAGGAAGATGAAGCAGAGTTCTCTGAAGAGGAACCTGAAGAAGATGAAGCAAAGTTTAGTGAAGAGGAACCAGACGACTTTGCAAGCCAGGAAAAGCACCAAGAATCCCACACTGAAGTGGAAGACAGCCAAGAAGACTGTGTTTATGATGCAGCCAATGATCAAGTAAGCTCAGCAAAGCTTGTTGATCTAAGTGAAATCAACCCTGTCAATGCAGTCGTCCCCAATGACATGAGTGATTGTCTCTCAGAGAAAGAGATAGTTGATAGCAGCAGTAATAGACAGTTGATAGCAGCAGTGATAGTCTCTCAGAGAAAGAGACAGTTGATAGCAGCATAGAAGTTGTAGTAGCCAGTTCATCAAAGAACCAGAAAACCAGAAGTTTGAAGGAGCTATATGAGCAAACTCCCATTATTGATGAGCAATATGAGTATGTTTTGTTTCCCTGTCAGCCCACAGTTTTTGAGGAAGCAGTGAAGGATGTACATTGTGCACAAGATGCAATAGTCATTGAGAGTGATGATGTAGCTGCTGTTGAAACATAAGAAGAAAATGATGTGAATGCTATCCAAGAAGAGCTAAAATATATGTATCTTTTTTCTCACAACAATTTTGAGTGTGCAGGTAAAATGGACAACAACATACAATATGTTGAAACAGAAGAAGAAGAAGAAGACTTGCACTATGTTCCAGGACCAATGAAAAGCAATAACACTGTTTATTGTGCAGAAGACAAAGAAGATGCTGAAGAACACGTACTTAGCATCAAGTTTAAGAAGACAAAGAAGACGCAGTCCAACTACACATCAAGGAAGAAAGTAAAGTTTAAGTTTATTTAAATGCAATGTATGCCTAGCTGAGACATAGACTAGCAGGCACAACACTTAGTCATTGATAGTGCTAACCACACCATCCCACTTGAGATTAAGTGGGTGTGTTAAGAGTTGTAATCTCAATGGTCCTAAGTTGGTTAGTTAGTTGAGTCAATGGTCCTAAGTTAGTTGAGTTAGGTCATTTGTTGACCCATGGTTTACACTGGCCCATAGTATTAGCCAGTGGTTTTGGTGTTATGTGAAACTATATATATGTGTTCGTAATAATGAGAAGGCAATCAATATGCCGGTTTATGTTTCTGCTCTATTATGTGTCTCTGCATATTTTATCACTCCATCCTATTGTGGGGGTTGGTAGTGTTGGAAATATGTATCCGCTATGTTAGTCACCCTGTCACTCTCTCAGTCTTTTTGTGTCAATGTGTTTCTATTGGGCATGTCAAGAATTCTTAGGTAGAAATTAATTACTAAGTTTAATTGTAGCTTCACCTTGAAACATGTCAAGTCTGTGGTTATGAAACTCTATAAATAGAAGCAGATAGTTGAAACTCAGAGAGAGATGTGTGAGGGAAGAAGAGAAGACGTGAAGAGCCGTGAAGTGTCTGAAGAGCCCAAGCTCTATGAAAGTAAAAGATCATTTGAAGTAAAAACTCATTTCTATGTATTGAAGCAAGTTGCACAGTTTACCATGGTAATATATACAAGTTTATAGTTTTATGTTTTATTCTCAAGAATGTTGAATATTGCAATTATAGTTTTATGTTTTATTCTCCAGATTTGTGAAGTCCGTGAAATAAAGTATGTGAAGTCCGTGAAATAAAGTATTGGGAAGTTAACTGCGCATTTATGTGAAATGCACCCTTAATCTCCGGCTTTTTTTGGAGAAGATTGTGGTCAGCTAAGTGTTTGTTCTGAGCAGTCCAGAGCAAAGAAAAATAAGACTGTCACTCCATGCCCAGTTCAATCCTGTTGAGTGCGCGGTGTGATCAGTATAGAGAATCAAGCAAGCAATGTCTAGGACTTTGGCAATCCGCCTACCAACGGGCGCAATAGGATGGAGCAGGTCATCACCATAGAGGATCAAAAAACCCGCAGTTTTCTTAATCCTCTCCATCAGGAATATAGTGACCTGGGCACAGTATAGAGGATCAAGAAAACTGCAGTCATGAGTATTTTCACCATCCTGTTGCAGTTTCTGGGTATACATTATATTGTGTATAGTAGGATGGAGAAGATCGGTAAATAGGATGAAGAAAACTGCAGTCATAAGCATATTTTCCATCTTTTCGCAGTTTCTGAGCTCATGATGAATTACAGTACAGTTCATGAATTAGAATTCATAAAACACTGATCTATTCTCCCTCAGGAAGTTTCTGAGCTTGAACTTCTCGGTCATAATGCGCTTGCGGTCTCTGAGTAATATGGAAATCTCCATCCAATTGAAGTTTCTGAGCATGAACAATATTACCGTTCATGAAACCGCAATATGATAGAGATGAAGAAGTTCGAAAAAGTTCGAGTAGTTTCTGAGCATGAACAGCATTACCGTTCATGAATTACTGATCTTCTCTGTCGTAATGCGTTGGCAGTTTCTGAGTATGTACTCTCCTTCCTATTGCAGTTTCTGAGCATGAACTACTCCATCATAGTCCGCCTGCAGACTATATATTATCCATCCTTTGGGAGTTTCTGAGCATGAACTTCTCCATCCTAATGCGCTTGCAATATCTGAGTAATATGGAAATATCCAACCTATTGAAGTTTCTGAGCATGAACAGTATTACTGTTCAAGAATTAATACTGTTCATGCTCAGAAACTGCAATAGGTGGAGAAGTTCAGAAAAGTTCATGCAGTTTTTGAGTATATATTCCCCAACCTAAGAAAGTTTCTGAGCATGAACTTCTCTATCCTAATGGGCTTGCAATATCTAACTAATATGGAAATCTCCATCCTATTGAAGTTTCTGAGCATGAACAATATTATTACTCCCCCACGGCGGTCGCACACGCCAGATGGTAGCAGCCACCCTGCCACGAGGCACGACGCAATCCACCAGGCCACAGCTGTAACCAGTACGGCCTCCCATCATGCAAATGATTGATATGCAGGTGATGGACATGGAAGCAGACTGTGGTGATCAGCTCAGTTCTGAGGTTCGCATGCCGAGAGAAGGTCGTGAGTCTGCTAGCCGACGAAGATGTAGAGTTCCTGGTACACAGAATATTTGATCATGATGAACCATAACGTGGGAATGTATTATGGCAAAAGAAAGCAACATCGTTCAGGTTCGAGGAGGCGGGCTCACAACATAGTTAACAGTCCCTTCTTAGAACCTTTCAATCCGAAAGAGTTGTTGTTTGCTCTGCTCAGTAGCAAGAATTGGTTGAAAGCTCCAGAGAGACGGATTATCACTGTGTTTATCAATCAAAGTAATTATGGATAGGGGCTCCAGCAGCAAAGGGAAAGCCCCATGGCTGACCCTAAGCCAACAAGGGAGCTCAAAAGAGCAACAGAGGCTGCCATTCATTATCAGCAGTACACCTTTGCCCATGTAAAGTATGAAATTGCAGCTGCAGAACATATAATTGAGACTCGGTATGAGGATTTGCAGTTCTCTCAGGATTCAGAAAAGTTGGCTGAGTGGGTTGTGGACCCTGGGACACCAATTCTCAAATGGCCCATTATCACTCCTTGCATCTCTATTGGTCAATGAAATCTCTGATGGGCTCCATAATTGCAGAGAGAGACAACATGATTGCAGACCTCAAGGAAGAGTTGGCGCCGCTGAAAGAAATGCAGAGGGAGGTCCACCTATTACACGTCTAATTTGACATCATGGCTTGTTGGCAGGGGATGGCTTCTAGGTTTGTAGTGCGGCTCCATGCAATACTCCAACGATTCCCCAGATAATTGTGGATTCGGACGACAAGGCGGCCAAGGCTTCCAAGGTTCTTCTTACTTAACCCTTCTATTATGTCTCTAGTTATAGAAGATCAGCTTTGTTCATATGGGCTTCATGTCCTTAATCCTCAATATTTTGATAATATTTTCTAGTTTTGTATATAGTTTGTAGCAGTATAGCCTAGCTTACAGACCTACTCTTCTTTTTAGACTCAGTTTTATAATTTCCTTGTTTTGTATTATTAACATGCCTACTTTCTAGATTTTGGGTGTGAAGGGTCATCTTAATTCACAATTGTACCATTTTGTAAAATATAGTTGATCAAAGGCAATTCTACCATTTTGTAAATTATAGTTAATGAAAGGCAATTCTATTTTACTTAAAAAAAATATTACTATTAAAGAATTAATACAATTCATATTTATAAATTACAATAAGTGGAGAATTTTAGAAAAGTTCATACATTTTCTCTGCTTAAACAATATTATTGTTTATAAATTAATATTGTTCATTCTAAAAACTGGAAAAGGTGGAATTGGTCAGAAAAGCTCATAACAGTTTTTGAAAAGTTCAGACATTGTAAACTTCTCCATCTTCATAAAAAATTGCATGAACTTTTCTAAATTTTCCCATTTCCATTGTAGGATAGAGATTTTCACATTAGTCAAAGACTACAAGCACATTAGGAAGGAGAAATTCATGTACAAAGACATTTATAAGATGGATGTTTCTAAAATACTTAGATATTCTAAACCATAGTTACCAGGTTTTAGTTTGAATTCTATATGGTATTAAAATAGTTCATGTATACAATTTACAAATTTACAGTTTAAAAACAAAAATAGAATATATATATATATATGTTTTGCTTATGGTATCTTGATGAGATTGAGAATATATTCATATTTGTATAATATTAAGATCTAAAATGAATCACTAGGATGTTATGGATTCAAATTTCAACTAAAAATTCAGGTGAATGAATGAATTCACAAAATTTTGAATTAATTTGGTCAATTTAGCTGAATTTGGTAATTATGAATCAAAAGCATTAGGCTAGAGAATTTCATCCTCAAAAAAATCCATAGTATGGAAAATATATACCCAAAGAATTGCAAGCATATTAGGATTGAGGAATTCATGCTCAGAAGCTCCAATAGGAGTATATATTCTTCTTACAATTGCATTTTTTTAGCATAAACTATTACAGTAATGCAATCCCATAGAGAAAATGCAGCAAAGAGAATAACATAATGGGAAAACAACTTAGCACAATCACATTCAACAATAGTCAGAATTTGATGAGGCGGTATTCTGTTTGTTGAAAGGTAAAGATTAAAATCCTCCCATGGTAGGGATGACATCCTTGCGAATTCCTCAAAGGGATACATAAATATATACTAGCAACAACCGAATACGCCAATAGGCATAAATTGGACACATACTATAGGAAAAAACAATAATATGAAAATCTGAATCAACATATCCATAAGCTGAATCATTGAAACCATTATAGGTGATACAATAATCACTTCTGCCACTACAGTAACAAAGCACCCATTTCACTGCTACCTAATTGTCTATACCTGGATTTTCCATGGATCTACTTACGACACAACTACATGTGAAATACATTTTTTCTACATACAATCACATACATTAACCTTCCTATTGTGGAAGCATGTGATGCACACAAAATATAATTAGTTTCTTCTTTCCTAGGACATAAACTTGAAGAAAGCTTAAAATAGGAAGCCAAAGGGATATTTACTAGTTTCACATCCACATACTTATGTTGTGATAACCAAAGCTTACAATGTTTGTTGGCTCTACATATTTTTATGCACAAACAAAAAAAATTTGGTGCTCCTAGATCCTTAATATCAAATGTCTTAGCCAACTAAGCCTTCAACCCATTAATCTCAACCATGCTTTTGCTTGCTACAAGTATATCATCAACATATAATACGAAGATATTCAATATGTCAGTTTCCAAACTTTTGAAGTTAACACAATGGTCATACTCACTTTTTGTAAAATTTTGGCTCACCATGAAGGATTCAAAATTATTGTGCCATTGCTTGGGAGATTGCTTCAAGCCATTCATTGATTTCTTAAGCTTGCAAAAAATTATTCTTTTGCAATGATGGACAAACCTTATAGTTGTTCCATATATATATATATATATATATATATATATATCCTCATCCAAATATATGTTAATGATGATCTTGTGGGAAATAGGATCCCACAATATCAATCCCTCGACTCCATCATCAAAACTAACAAAGATATACTTCTTCGATCCAGGGTCTAAAATGTTGCTTTTTGAAAATAAGAGCATGAGAATCACAACCAAAATTTGAGTAATAAAAAGAATAACTTATCCATGCCTCTTTCTGGAATCATACAATTTATTTCAGCTGATGGTGACTAATTTACTAAATAGAAAACAATGATTTTATGCATTTCGATCTCAAATTATTTCTAATAATTTTCAAATTCGAAAGTTGTGAACTCACCTCCTAGAATTTTTTTTAAAACACTCAATTGACCTGTCAGTTCTCTTTTTAACCAAAGCTCTAAACTCAAACACATCAGTGATTTATTTTTTAAATATATTTTTCTTAGAATATAGACATGCACCTTTCTAGAGTAATCATTTATAAATGCCACAAAATACAAAATATGATGACCCTCTGAAAGAAATTGTATGGAATGATCCCCAAGCATCTTAATGAACAAAATCGAGAATTCCTTCACTTGTATGACTACATATTTTAAACTTTTGTCTACACTGCTTCCAAAAACACAATGCTTACATAAATTTAAATGCATTGATTTTAAATCTCGGAGTAACTTATGTTTTAACAATATATGTATCCCTTTCTCACTCATATGTGTCACATACCCTCCCACCATTCTGACTGGCGGAGGGAACCTGACATTGCGCGGGCTGTGCTTAGATTAATCTCTAAGGCTATAGTATCGAATTTCCTTTAAATATAAATGTGTGTGCAGGTGTATGATAACAAACACAACAGAATTAAACTCTATGGTACACACACAACATGCATATATCAACATATTCTACACAGGCATAACAACCAATCATGCACAGAGATAAATTCATCTTATGTTGTTTGCAGACATTTAATTGCAACAATTCAAATTAGCTCATTCATTCCATCTCACATAAGCAAACAATCACCCATAATACATAAAATTGGGCATAATTAAAAAAAACAATGAACACTTATCTTTTGATTGAAATTGTCCCAACAAATGGCTATGGAAGAGCAATGTTCCACCCAACCATAGGTCTTTTCCCAGCCTATATTATCTCAACTGAGAGACCACACCTGAGCTGGGCTATGTATCCACTAAGTAGGAACTACTCAGGCTCACCCACAACCATAGTCACAAACACTCATGCTAAGCGAGCCTACAACTAGGTTTGTCAAGTATGTAGGGAGATAGGGAAGGAGATTGCTAAGCGTTTGAGTTCAACCACATAACTATAGGCATCTCAAATGATCTTAGATAGACTTGGCACCCACAATACCTACCACACCCAACCCAAGGAAGGTCCCTTTTTCTGCTACAAAGTCCCTCATGCACCCATTCCTTCCATTCTCCTCAGCATGGGCATAGAAAGGTCCAAGTTGCTAGATCCACATAGATTTGTGCCTTCACTGGGTTTATCAAGTAAATATGACCTCCGATATCTCACCCAATTTGATCTACTCTTGGATTTTTCCAAATTTTGGTTACTTTACTCCCAAAAACGGAATTGAACTTTAGGGCTTCCAAATCCAGGTTTTCCAATGGATTTCTAGGCGTTTGACAATCTCAATTTCGCCCCAGAGTTTATGTCTATGGATCTCCTATTGGATTTTTATTCTCACATCAAGTTTTGAACATTTCTGACCCTCAAAATCGTGGCTTCTTCTCTGGTTGCGATTTTTTATATTCTTCATTGTTGGGCATGCATAATGGTTTTGGAATTCCTGTCTGTTCGTTGTGGAGCCAGATCTTCTAGTCTTATAGATGATATTGTATCAGCCGTGTTTGTACCCCAGTTTTATATGATATGTAGGTGGACTGTACACTCACCCCAGCGGGGGGGCATCGCCCCCCCACGGGGTTCCAGGGGGGACCATCCCCCCTAGCTGGGGGGTCTAGGGGGCAGTGGTCCCCCGGCGGGGGTTCGGGGGTAGCACCCCCGAGAAATGGGGGTTCGAGAGAAACGCCCCCGAAGAAAATTTTTGGGGTTGTTTTCGCCAGCTGTTTTGCGGGCCCATGGTTTTGGGTATCCCGTGGTATTTTCCCATTGTATTTCCCTTATAAAATAAAGACATTGTAATACGGCTAGGCATGATGTATTAGGTTTTATGCATTGTAAAGATCTCTAATATCAGGGAGAGACTGTGAAACAGAGAAGAGGAAGTGCAACGGTTGTGCTGCAGGTTGTATCCCTTCACCTTGCTGGACGGTAATAATAATAAGGACTGGCAAATTCAGTGTGGACGTAGCCCAAGTTGGGTGAACCACGATATATCTATGTCTCTCTTGTAATGTTTATGTGTGATTATATTTTCATTTATGTTTAATGTTATTGCTCTGCGATCCTGTTTTTCTAACAATTGGTATCAGAGCCAAAGGTCTATTTGGCAGTTAAACCCGCAGGAAGCTAGGGTTTCTAGTTCGAGTGGGAGCAATGGCAGAAGAAGGAAAGTTTAAGGTCGAGAAGTTTAACGGCCAAAACTTCGGGTTATGGAAGATGCAAATGGAGGACTATCTGTACTAGAAGGATCTATTCCTACCGTTGGGAGGAAAAGCAAAGCAGCCGACGGCTATGAAGGACGAAGAATGGGAGGTTCTTGACAGAAAGGCTCTGGGACAATACGGTTGAGCCTGGCTTCGTCGAAGGCTTTCAATATCTCAAAAGAAACGACAACACAGGGTTTGATGAGCGCATTGGGTAAGCTGTATGAAAAACGCTCAACCTCCAACAAGGTATTTCTAATGAAGCATTTATTTAATATGAAGATGTCTAAAGGTGGATCTGTTACCAATCATTTAAATGAGTTTAATACGGTTACAAATCAGCTAAGTTTTGTAAGTGTGAAATTTGATGATGAGGTTAGGGCTCTTCTAATTTTGTGTTCATTGCCAGAAAGCTGGAATAGCTTGGTCATGGCTGTAAGTAACTCTGTCTCTGGTTCAAACACCTTGAAATTTGATGATGTTATTGGTGTTATTTTTAGCGAGGAAATGCGAAGAAAAATCATAGGTGAGACATCAGGTAATGCGTTGACCATGGAGAGCAGGGGAAGACAAAAGGAGAGAGGAAAGAGCCAAGGTAATCGTGGAAAGTCTAAAACGGGCAGATCCAAGTCCAGACTGGGAAAGATAGAGTGCTGGAATTGTGGAAAGAAAGGTCATCTGAAGAAAGACTGTAAATCTCTAAAGGAGAAAGGAGATGCACAGAAGGAAACTACCCAGGAAGCAAATGTAACAGGTGATGTGTTACAAGATGCTTTGATTCTTGCATTAGATAATACTAGTGATTATTGGGTAGTAGATTCAGGGGCTTCATGTCATGCTACACCCCATAGGAAATACTTTCATGAGTATGTTCCTGATGACTTTGGACATGTTTTATTGGGTGATGATGAGCCATGTAAAATTGTTGGAATGGGTAAGGTATGGATAAAAGTTAAGAATGGAACTGATTGGTTGTTGAAAGAAGTTAGGCATATTCCTGCTATGAAAAGAAATCTGATCTCAACAGGGTAGTTGGGAGATGGCGGCTGTCTATCTACGTTCGGAGAAAAGTGGTGGAAGATCACTAAAGGATCAATGGTGATAGCAGAAGGAGACAAAGTAGGTACGTTGTATTTATGTCCTCATAATACTGACCATTCTATCTCTTTAGCTTCCACAGGAACAGATACAGCATTGTGGCATCATAGGCTTGGCCACATGAGTGAGAAGGGGATGCAGATTCTCCACTCAAGGAAGTTGCTACCGAATTTGAAGCAGGTAAGTTTGGAAATCTGTGAAAACTGTGTTTATGAGAAGAGAGTCAGATTTCTCAGGGTTGGGAAACAAAAGAAGAATGAAAAATAAGAGCTTGTGCATACAGATGTATGGGGACTGGCTCAGGTACAATCTCTTGGTGGCTCTCATTATTATGTTACATTTATTGATGATGCAACTAGAAAAACTTGGGTTTATTGCATTAGACAGAAATATGATGTGTTTGCTACTTTTAAGAAGTGGAAAGCTTTGGTTGAGAATGAGACAGGAAAAAGATTGAAGTGTCTCAAATTTGATAATGGAGGTGAGTACTGCGGCAAGGAGTTTGATATTTATTGTTCATACCATGGGATTCGTAGAGAGAAGACAATCCCAGGAACACCACAGGAAAATGGTGTGTCAGAAAGGATGAACAGAACGATCATGGAGCGTGCAAGGTGTATGAGACTGCATGCAGGGTTGCCCTTACAGTTTTGGGCGGATGCTGTAAATACTGATGTTTATTTAATAAAACAGAGGACCTTCAAGTGCTTTGGATGGTGGTATTCCAGAGGAAGCATGGACAGATAAAAAGGTAAACTACTCATTTCTGAGAACGTTTGGTTGTGAAGCATTTGTCCATATTGATAAAGAAAATAGAACAAAGCTTGAAGCTAAATCCAAGAAATGTACCTTTATTGGATATGGGGTTGATGAATTTGGTTATCGTTTATGGGATTATGAAAATAACAAAATCATCAGTAGTAGAGATGTGATATTCAATGAAAAGGTCATGTATAAAGATCAGTTGCAGGGAAAGAAACAGGAAAAGGAAAACACAGAGTACATAGTGCTTGATGAAATTAAAGAAAATGAAGTTCCGAAGGTGCCAGAAAATCAAGAGCAGCAACAAGTACCTGAAACTCCTGCAACTGTAAGAAGATCTACCAGGTTAAGTAGACTCCCTAAACGATACTCTCCTTCAATGTATTATTTATTGATGACTGATTCTGGTGAACCAGAATGTTATGAAGAAGCAATGCAGGTGGAAACTAGAAAGAAGTGGGAGCAAGGCATGAATGAGGAGATGGACTCATTGGTAGGAAACCTGACTTGGGATTTGGTTCAGTTGCCTGCTGGTAAAAGAGCATTGCAAAACAAATGGATTTACAGGTTGAAGGAAGAAGAAGGAGGTAAGAAGCGGTACAAGGCCAGACTTGTTGTAAAGGGGTTTGCATAGAAGAAAGGTATAGATTTTGATGAAATATTTTCTCCTGTTGTTAAGATGACTTCAATTAGGACTATCTTAAGTCTTGTGGCGGTAGAAGATTTGCATCTTGAACAGTTAGATGTAAAAAAAACCTTCCTCCATGGGGATTTGGAGGAAGAAATATATATGCAGCAGCCATAAGGGTATGAGGTCAAAGGTAAGGAGGATCTGGTATACAGGTTGAAAAAGAGCTTGTATGGCTTGAAGCAAGCTCCAAGGCAGTGGTATCTAAAGTTTGACAGGTTTATGACAGAATAAGGTTACAGTAGATGTCATTTTGACCACTGTGTGTATTTCAAGAAGCTAGACATTGGAAGATATATTATCTTGTTATTGTATGTGGATGACATGTTTGTTGCAGGGTCTGACATGCAGGATATAAATGTACTCAAAAGCAAGCTGGCTAATTCATTTACGATGAAGGATTTGGGTGCTGCAAAGCAAATCCTTGGTATGAGAATAATGAGAGACAGGAAAAATCACAAATTGACATTGTCTCAAAGTGAGTACATACAAAAGGTGTTGGAGAGGTTCAGAATGCAGAATGCAAAACCTGTAAGTACACCTTTGGCTAGCCATTTCAGTCTAAGTAAGGAAATGTGTCCCAAGACACAAGAAGAGACAGATTACATGTCCAAGATTCCCTATCAATCAACAGTTGGCATCTTGATGTATGCCATGGTGTGCACAAGACCAGATATTGCACATGCAGTGGGAGTTGTGAGCAGATATATGAACAATCCAAGTAAAGAAAATTGGAAGGAAGTACAGTGGATTCTCAGGTATTTGAGAGGTACTACCACTGAGGCATTATGTTTTGGAGGTTCAGACACTGTTCTACAGGGATATGTTGATGCAGATATGGCAGGTGACAAGGATAGCAGGAGGAGCACCACAGGGTATGTGTTTACTATAGGTGGAACAACAGTAAGCTGGATTTCGAAACTACAGAAGGTTGTTGCACTTTCAACAATAGAAGCAGAGTATGTTGCCATTACAGAGGCTAGTAAAGAGATGATTTGGTTGCAGAGGTTTATGGAGGAAGTGGGTAAGAAGCAGAAGGACAACATATTGTATAATGACAGCTAGAGTGCCATTCACCTTGCAAAGAACTCAGCATTCCATTCCAGGACTAAACATATACAGCTCAAGTACCATTTCATATGCTCTATTCTGGAATATGAATTGTTAAAACTGGAAAAGATACATACTAGCCAGAATCCTGCAGACATGTTCACAAAGGTAGTGACCAGAGAGAAATTGAGTTCATGCTCGGTTTCAGTTGGCCTTCTAGCATGAAGGTGAAGAGGAGAAATTTTCCAAGTCCAAGTCCAGCAAGTGTAGCAGCGATGGAGTTGCTGTGATTAGTCTCCAAGTGGGAGATTGTTGGTTGTGGAGCCAGATCTTCTAGTCTCATAGATGATATTGTATCAGCCGTGTTTGTACCCCAGTTTTATATGATATGTAGGTGGACTGTATACTCACCCCAGCGGGGGGGTGTGGGGGGGCATCGCCCCCCCACGGGGTTCCAGGGGGGATCATCCCCCCTGGCTGGGGGGTCTGGGGGCCAGCGGGGGTTCGGGGGCAGTGCCCCCGAGAAATGGGGGTTCGGGGGCAATGCCACCGAAGAAAATTTTTGGGGCTGTTTTCGCTAGCTGTTTTGCGGGCCCATGGTTTTGGGTATCCCGTAGTATTTTTCCATTGTATTTCCCTTATAAAATAAAGACATTGTAATACGGCTAGGCATGATGTATTAGGCTTTATGCATTGTAAAGATCTTTGAGATCAAGGAGAGACTGTGAAACAAAGAAGAGGAAGTGCAACGGTTGTGCTGCAGGTTGTATCCCTTCACCTTGCTGGACGGTAATAATAATAAGGACTGGAAAATTCAGTGTGGACGTAGCCCAAGTTGGGTGAACCACGATATATTTGTGTCTCTCTTGTAATGTTTATGTGTGATTATATTTGTATTTCCGTTTAATGTTATTGCTCTGCGATCCTGTTTTTCTAACACTGTCTCGTTGGTCAAAAATGGAATCACGATGAAGGAAAACGAATTTCCATGAGTAAGTTAACTTATGGACCAAGTAAACTGAGCCTTAACCTACAATACGAATTTATGAGCTTGCCCATGCTCCATTAAATTCATGGGATGACTTCTTAGCTGCCTCTTCTTAATAGAATTAAATGTCAGTAGGCTAGTAAAGATGGGTTCTCAAAATGACACTTGGAAACAAATGATTGAATTGCCCAACCCCTCACCTCTCACTAGTGGATACATTCATCCCCCTCATTTTTACTTTCTTCCATAGCCAGTTTTTTGGGAATTTTATTTACATCATAATACTTACATGATTTTACAATTATCATGGTTTACTAACACATGGTTTAGAAAATATAAAATAATTTCCTTTTAAAGGCGAACATTCACCAGCGACGCCTTGTCCTTGAGCTCCACGCTAGGAATTTATACATCGCATATGCACAATATTTACACATTAAGCCAATAATCCCAAATGTAAAAAATGGGGGTATTACAATATGGCCAAATCACCAATTCCTTAAATGAGTAGATTCATTTTATTCTTCAAATAATATTTTAGTACTCTCTTCTAGTCTGTGAAGGTTCTCAACCTTTCTACCCTTCATTACAACCAAAATGACCTTGGACACTTTCAATGGTCCATCTTGACAAGTAAATCTATAACCTCCATAGTCCAAAAATCCCATGGAAATTAAATTCTTCTGGACTTCTGGTACATGTATCACCTATGTTAACGTCCTTATAATGCCATCAAACCTTTTAATACTAATGATCCCAATCCAAACAATATTACATCGAACCTTATTTCCTATAAGAACAATACCTCCATCAATAGCTTGGTAAGTAAAAATCCAACTCCTATGTGGAAACATGTGATGCGAAGCACTAGAATTTAATAACCATTCTTCATGATATTATGAGACACTACAAATAGATCAAACTTCATCAACCATTCATGAACTTGTCTCAACCGGATTTAGTTTCTTTGTGGAGTATTTCTTGCATTCTTTCCTCTTCAAATATATTTGGTTTATTAAGAATTTTGTCATGTAACGGGTCTCATTTATTCTCCATAAGCCCATTCTTGTTTCCTCTTCAACAATATTGAAAACAATAGTCCATCTTCCTCCAACACCCTAATTTCCTACTTCACCTCGGAATTTACACACGAAACCTTCTCCATCATAACAAAGAACAATATCTTATCACAGTGGATCAATCTTTTCTTGGTCAATTCTCCACACGGCTTGACTTTCCCTTTCCTTTCCCATTTATTTATATGCACACATTGACTCACCAAACTTCGTGCCATTAATGAGTAATTAAACCTCAACTTTGAAATTGCGGGAGATTTCATCCACTACCTGGGACAAATTGGAAAGTTGAGCTTGAGCATCAACCCAACCATAAAACTCGTTGAATCTTTGTGTCTAATGGTGGCTTGAATCTGCGACTTTATTTTTATGCAAATGGATTGGAACAAATCTAGATATTAGAATTTGTATATCTTTGGCCCCATTCCTTTGAAAACAAGGAATTATGTGTTGATTATAGTCATAGGGACTGTAAAATCAAGCATATTTTCCTTTGTAGGGTTGGTATTACTTTCCTTCTTGCAAGGAATTTAAAATCATATCACTTTGGCTCTATTCCCTTACAAACTTGACTCTGCAATTTTTCTTATAGTGGGGGGATTACAATTTTCAGTGGCTTTCCTTTAGCACTATTTTAGCTTCCATGCGTGGGTTCTCTAACTGATCCATGGGACACACTTCATGACAGAACGAGCTCCTCACATTGTACAAAAAAACATGTGTGGGGTTTTACTTCATCAACTAAAGGATGGAGGGGTTCCCCTCACTTGCACTACCTTCTTCAACCTACTCTGATACCACTTGTTGTGGAAAACATGAGCCCATAGAGAATTTGTAGAAAATAAATAAGAAAATAGATAACTCAACGGCATACAACAAGAAATAATTTTTATGTGTTAAAACCTTGACAAGAAGTCAATGAATCGTCCATAGGGCATGATATAGGGTATTCTAATTGTCCAGAGGCAAATATTACAATCACCTGCATTAGGGATTTCACATAATTACCTTACAATGCCTTTGGGGATACATTAATATACAATAAATTGAATATAACAAATATTGTTTCAAGAACTATCACCATTACATGAACCGCCATCATTATGTAAAATTCTCTTTCGAAGTTTTACCGGGTCCCATGTTTTATTCTTCTCCAAGGAATCCATTTCTTCTTTTATTGCTATTTTCCATTTAACACTTTCAATAACATCCATGACTTCCTGATAACAAGGTTATGCATCCTTAAAAATCAAATCAATAGATAAACATAACTTTCATACCTTTTAGGAATATTTATGGCTTGTGTAGATATCCTCCTAGTTTGTTGTGGCATTTCCACATTTTCCTAGAGTTTTTATGCATGCTCATCTTATTCCTAAGGATGTTCTTCATGCTCCACCTTTCTTGTATATGGATGAGTCTCATCAAATACTACATCAACGGCCCCACAAAGAAAGTGCAACAAAGAGAAAAACACAATGGGAAAACAAACTAGCACTATCACATTCAACAATACACATAATTTATGTGGTAAAATCTTGACAAGTAGTCAAGGAAACATCCACGGGGGATGATATCAATAATATTATTGTTGGGAAGTAAATATTACAATATTTCCATAGCATGACTTACATCCTTGCAAATGATTCAAAGGGATACACAAATATATATTGTCTTTCACATAACTACTACAATTACATGAACTATCACTAGTACATGAACGATCTAAGTAAATTTGTGAAGTTTTCACAGTGAACCTAGCTAGTAGAAATATCACATAAAGATTGTGTGAGAGAGAGAAGTGAAGAGACACAAGCTTGAGAGAAAGAATGAATTGTATATTATTGGAATGATTAAAATTACTCATTATATACTCTACATGGATAAGGGAATTCTCCATAGTAGTGATCTAGAGAGATATTAGACACTCATCAATAATATAAGCCATGCTTTATGGAGGGAAAATCCATGGTTTATGGAGGTCAATATTGGTATGCTTTAATATGATAGTAAAATCCATGTTTTATGGAAGTAAAAGCCATGCTTTTTGGAGGTCTCTAGTGTGTAATATCTCCAACACACACCCCCCTCACCGAACACTACTAGGATGGAAATTATGAATGGGTGTTAGCAACCAAGGCCATTTTAAGTACCCATTTTACAATGCATCTAAGAATGAACACTAAAAAATATAAGAATGTGGGAAAACCTCATAGGAAAAAACCCCATCCAAGTACAATGTATCAAAGAAGAAGAATGAAAGGTAGCTACTGAGCTACTGTGTCCTTCACTCCAAGATGATCACACAAGAAGTGGAATTTATGCTCAGCAAATGTCTTGATGAATATGGCGGTAGTCTATATAGAAAAAGGATAGTACTACAAATCGATGATCCTATCATGTGCCATCTCTCTGATGAAATTTATATGGATCTTGATGTGTTTGATCTACTCTTGCTACACTAGGTCTCTGTAAAACTTGAGAGTACTCTAATTGTCACACCAAATGATAGTCGGAAAATTTCACTAGATGTCGAGCTCAATGAGGATGTTCTGAATCCAAAGTGGATGAATAGATATTTTGACCACTCCTCAATATATTTCCTTTATTGATGATAAATAAATTGGTGGTTTATTTTTTCTCAACTAGTAGATAGGACCAAAACCTAAACTAAGCATGTATCCAAAAGTGGACTTGTTATCTGTGCTATCACTAGCCCAATCATAATTTATGAACCCCATGAGATCTAATGCATAACCTACTACATAGCGGATCCCATAGTTGGCGGTTCCCTAAACATATCTAAGGATTCACTTGGGAGCCTTCAAGTGTATATCATGTGGCTCCTACATGTTCCTAGAAACTACCCCCACTACATATGAAATATCTAGTTGAGTGTGGGTAAGATACATAAGGTTCCCCACAAGTTGTCGATATAAGGTGTTTTCCACCAATGGTGTACCTCCTCCATCCTAACTTTGTAACCTAGAAAAAAGGGTGTGGCTGCTGGCTTGCAGTCAATCAGGTGGAATCTATCCAAGAGGTCCCTAACATACTTACTATGAGATAGCTTGATGCTTGCAAGATCATGGTTGATATCGAGACCTATGAAATAATGCAATGGACCCATGTATGCCATAGAGAGCCTATCATTTCAGAATGTCTTCGACAACAAAAACTGTTGAGGTTGAACTTATTGTGATCAGGAGGTCGTCAACATATAGAACTAGGATCAACAAGGAATCTAAGGTTCTGAGCATGTAGACATTTGGATCTAATTTACATCTCACAAAGTGCTAATAAATAAAATAATCATCCATCTTTTCATACCATGCTCTGTTCGGATATCCACATCATCTTTCTCAGGATCTTGCATGCAAATTAGGGTTTGCATGCAGAATCTAGGGTTTGCATGCACCTGCATGCACAGGCATGCATCCCAGTCACCAGTTTGATGCCTCCAGCACCTTATCCACTTCATTCTAGCACCCGTGAGCCACCTACCACAGAGTTTTAGCCCTCCTAAGCTGAAAGGCGCCCACTTCTCACCTACTGCCAGAGAAGGGCGCACTTGTTCACCTACCACTGCAGTTTCACTTCAGTTACATTCAGTTAGCTCCGATTCTCCCTGATTTGAGGCTAGTTTCACTCCCGACTGACTGTATCACTTCCGTTGGACCTCCAGTTTGATTAGGTGACTTGTTCTGACTTCAGTTAGCCTCCCATGCGCCCCCACTGAGCCTCCAGATCCTATATCAGTGCTACACACTTTAGTTACACTTATTACACTCAGTTAGACTCAGATTGACACCTGGATGACTGGTTGTTGTGATTGATGAGCACCACCGATGATTGATGAGGACTCCTAGATAGAGTCAAGCTACTCCATTCCGTAATTCAAATGACCTCCTTAGGCAATTCGAATTGCTCAGTCATCGTGACAGTTTGTATTGTAATTCATTCACCCTTTCTGGGATAGAGAGCACTGCTGCATGTTTTGCACAGTTTTGCACCATATTTTCTATGTTCATCTGTTGTGATTGATTTACTTGTTCATTAGATCTGCTGTGACTAATTTTACATGGTATCAGAGCCATTGCAGGGACAAGATCTCTTTTCTACAGGTGTTTATACAAGAAGATTTGACTGAATTGCTAAAAATTGCAAAAAGTTTGGCATGAGATATCTCAAGGGCATTCGCTCCTGTGCATGCAAAGCTTGAAAATTATTCCAATACCACTCCAGAAGCTTGAGTTACCACATAATTCCTGGATCTGATACATTGGACCCTTTCAACATTGCTTGAAATCCAATCTCAGGTGTGATGCAACTCTCAAAGGGTGGATTGTTCGACCTTATTGTGGTTGTTTTTATGTGATTTGTAAGTTTATTGTCTCCTTCAAGTGCACTCTCTATCTTCTGCATGCAAGCCTTCCTACAGCAATTGCATTCGCTATAGTCTACATGCAAGCTTCCTCTTCATCAGTTGACTCGCTCCTAGCAATGGAATACTCTTCTTCAAATCCTATCCTCACCCCATTCAATTATTTTGATTGGAAAGATGATATGGAGATCATATTATGTTCAAAAGGTTACTACCGAGTCACTATTGGTCTTGAATTGGAGCCAAACAATGTATCAGATCGAACCAAACACTACAACAAGCTTGATGAAGCTTATGGTCTTCTTTGTCTCTCCATCTCCAAAGATCTTCACTTCCATCTCAGTGGATTGAAGACTCCAAAAGCCATATGGGAGCAACTTGAAACACTATTCGGCAAGCAGGATGAGCTTAGGGCTTTTCAATTAGAGAATGAATTGATTGGCCTTAATCCTGAGAATTTCGAGACCATCAATGAATTCTTCACAAAATTCAAGAACTTGAACTTGCAATTGAAGAACAGTGGTGTTATCAAAGAGGATAAACAGTTGATCCTCTCCATTCTAAGCAAGCTTGGGAAGGATTATTCGGTATTTGTCTCTACTTTCAATTCCGGTCGGCTAACTACCCCGAATTGGAAGATGCCTACCTTGAATGCCTTCATTGAGTCCATTACAAAAGAGCATGACAAGTTGATTCAAATGGGGTCCATAAGCTCCAAAGATTCAGCCCTATTTGTTCAATGACCCAAGATCTCGAATGGTAAAGGAAAGCTAAAGAAGGAGAAGCCCAAATTCGAGCCTCACAAGCAAAAAGACAAAGGCAAGCAAACGGATGCACCATCCGGTTCGAAATCCAAGCAAAAGGGCAAAGAAGGTAACCAAAAATCTAAATGTACTTATTGTAACCGTGGCTTTCATCCCGAAAGTTCATGTATGAAGAAGACTATAGATCAAATGGCCCTCCTTTTGGAAAAGAACAACATAACCCTTCCTGACGGTGCAAGGAAGAAGGATCGGAATGACGATCATGAAAGAGGACAAGCACTCATGGCAACGGTTTCGAAGCCCACTACTCTCTTGATAGATTCGGGTGCATCAAATCATATGGCTGCAAATATTGATTCTTTTTCCTCATTCGATCCAAACAGCTCCATCCCCATCCATTTGGGAGATGACTCAAAAATTTCTTCAAAGGGCAAAGGTACGATTCATGTAGAACATGGATGCTTTCAGAATGTTCTCTATGTGCCTTCCTTAGCTTCAAATCTCCTTTCTATGTATCAAATGACACATACTGGTGAACCAAAGCAAGTCACATTCAGCCCTAATACAGTTGAAATTTCTGATATCAAAAGTGGAAGACTAGTTGCGGTTGGAAAGGCAAACCACACTGCAAAATGCTATGAGTTTTCGCACTTTATTCCGCTTGCAAAGCCCACTGCTCTTCGCACACATGGTAATGAGGTTAGTAGGCTTTGGCATGAAATATTTGGACATCTAAATTATAAGTATTTTCTGCTGCTATCAAATAAATCCATGGTAGATGGGCTTCCACAACTCCGTTCCTCGAAGGGAATATGCACCGGTTGCATTATTGGGAAGCACCCCGAGCACAGATTCGACCGCGGCAAGGCTAGCAAAGCCTCTACTATTTTGGGATTGATCCATTCTGATATCAGTGGTCCGCTGCCCCATATGTCATTAAATGGTTCAAGGTATGTTTTGACATTTATTGACGATTTTTCCCGCTTTACATGGGTATTCTTTCTCAAAAACAAGTCAGAAGTGCTTGGAAAATTCAAGGATTTTAAGGCTTCTGTTGAGACCACCACTGAGAGCAAGATCAAAGCTCTTAGATCTGATAATGGTGGGGAATATATCAAGTCCGAGTTGCTGCAACTTTGTTCCCAAAGCGGAATTAAGATCCAACATACAGTTCCCTACACACCCCAGCAGAACGGTGTAGCGGAAAGGAAAAACCGGTCACTGAAAGAGATGGCTACATGCATGATTGAATCGAAAGGTTTGGCTGCAAATATTTGGGATGAAGCAATCAATGTTGCTTCATATATACAGAACCGTGTTCCACATTCATCCGTGAAAGGTATGACTCCTTTCGAAGCATTCTTTGGTCACAAACCGGATGTGTCAAATTTGAGAGTTTTTGGCTCTACTGCATGGGCTAGAATTCCTTCTGAGAAGAGACGAGATTTGGATCCACAAAGTATTGAGTGCATATTGATAGGATATGGGGAAGAATCAAAAGCATATAAACTCATGGATATCAGATCTAAAAAGATATTCATAGAGCACAGTGTGCAGTTTGAAGAACCGCTTCAAGAATTGCAACTAGTCGAGGAGAAAACTGCCGATTCACCGCCTTCACCAGAAGAAGATCCGAGCAGCGATAATGAAGGTATGAGTTCTGATATTTCTGATATTGTAGAAGCATATGATTATCATGACATATCAGGTTCGGAATCTGACCATTATGATCCTCCTCAGTTACCAAAGTGGGCCCAAAACACTCTACAATCTGCTGGTTCTAGTCTTGGAAATCCTGCTGATCCGAGACGAACAAGAGGAGACTTTCAAAGAGCAGGTATGGCTCTTTCTATTGCTGATCCATTTCTTCCTGAGATTTGTTATTTGATGGCTGGTTCAGATCCTACATCATACTATTCATCCCATCGAGATCCGAGATGGAAAAGTGCCATGGATGAAGAGTACAGTTCTCTTCAAAAGAACAATACATGGGAGCTAGTTTCTCTTCCACCTGGATGAAAATTAGTGAAGTGTAAATGGGTCTACCGTACTAAAGTTGCTGCTGATGGCACGATCAGCAAATATAAAGCAAGGTTGGTGGCAAAAGGTTTTTCCCAAGTCCAAGGAGTGGACTACACAGAGACCTTTGCACCGGTTGCAAAGATGGATTCCATCCGCCTTGTTTTAGCTATTGCCGCATCCAAGCACTGGGAAGTGTACCATATGGATGTGAAGAGTGCATTTTTACATGGAGACCTTGCTGAAGAGGTCTATATGCAGCAGCCAGAGGGTTATACATCAGATCCATCATTGGTTTGTAGATTGAAGAAATCTTTGTACGGGTTAAAACAGGCCCCAAGAGCTTGGTACGCAAAGATGGACTCCTTCCTTCTTTCTCAGAATTTCCAAAGATGCAAATCTGATCCGAATGTGTATCTTTAGAGAGTTAAAGGTAATTTGTTGGTTATTGTACTTTATGTTGATGATCTGCTTATTACTGGTAGCACACTTACTTCAATAAACAAGCTAAAATCTGCCTTAAATCTAGCTTTTGACATGAGCGATTTGGGCTTGCTGAGTCATTTTTTGGGCTTGGAGATAGCTCAAAATTTTGATGGGATCACTATATCTCAGCAAAAATATGCTTCTGACCTATTATTGAAGTTTAATATGGCTGAATGTAAGGCAGCCCCATTCCCATTCCTCTCAGGAATCAGTCTTGAGGAGGGAGATTCCACACTGCTTGCAGATTGCAGTATGTATCGACAGTTGATTGGTTCACTACTTTATTTGACACATTCACGGCCTGATATCTCATATGCCGTGAGTGCCGTGTCAAGATATATGCAGCAGCCACATGAGATTCATTGGCGAGCAGCCAAGCAGATCTTGCAGTATGTGCAAGGTACGAAACAGTTTGGCATACATTATGCTGCAGATTCTGAGCTAGATTTCATTGGTTTTACTGATTCAGATTGGGCAGGTGATAGCATTGATCGGAAGTCCACTTCCGGTTATGTTTTCATGATTGGTCATGGTGCTATTTGCTGGTCCAGCAAAAAGCAAGCAGCCATTGCACTTTCTTCAGCAGAGGCAGAGTATCGAGGGGCAGTCAATGCCTGCATTCAGGCAGTTTGGTTGCAGGGTATTCTTTCCGAGTTTGGTTTTGGTGGCACTACTTCGACTGTCCTATTTTGTGACAATCAAAGTGCTATCAAGATCTCCACAGATCCAGTTCAGCGGCAGAGGACCAAACACATTGAGATTCATATGCATTACATTCGACAGTTGGTGCATGACCGCACCATCATTCTGCAATATTGCCCTACCGATGAGCAAATTGCAAACATCTTCACCAAGAGCTTCACTGAGAAGAAGTTCTCTTACCTCCGTTCACTGTTGGGGGTGAGTTCCATCATGGTGGAGACAGATTGATTCATTATTATGCTTTAGCTTGAGGGGGGGCTTTCTTCCCACTGGGTTTTCCCTCTTTCCTCACTTAGTTTATTTTCAGCATTTTTTTTGGATTATTGTATTGGGGTGACCTTTGGTCTTAGTTACCAGGGCCCCACATTATTTTTGTTGGCACATCATAGTCTAGCTTGAGGGGGGGTGTTCGGATATCCACATCATCTTTCTCAGGATCTTGCATGCAAATTAGGGTTTGCATGCAGAATCTAGGGTTTGCATGCACCTGCATGCACAGGCATGCATCCCAGTCACCAGTTTGATGCCTCCAGCACCTTATCCACTTCATTCTAGCACCCGGGAGCCACCTACCACAGATTTTTAGCCCTCCTAAGCTGAAAGGCGCCCACTTCTCACCTACTGCCAGAGAAGGGCGCACTTGTTCACCTACCACTGCAGTTTCACTTCAGTTACATTCAGTTAGCTCCGATTCTCCCTGATTTGAGGCTAGTTTCACTCCCGACTGACTGTATCACTTCCGTTGGACCTCCAGTTTGATTAGGTGACTTGTTCTGACTTCAGTTAGCCTCCCATGCGCCCCCACTGAGCCTCCAGATCCTATATCAGTGCTATACACTTCAGTTACACTTATTACACTCAGTTAGACTCAGATTGACACCTGGATGACTGGTTGTTGTGATTGATGAGCACCACCGATGATTGATGAGGACTCCTAGATAGAGTCAAGCTACTCCATTCTGTAATTCGAATGACCTCCTTAGGCAATTCGAATTGCTCAGTCATCGTGACAGTTTGTATTGTAATTCATTCACCCTTTCTGGGATAGACAGCACTGCTGCATGTTTTGCACAGTTTTGCACCATATTTTCTATGTTCATCTATTGTGATTGATTTACTTGTTCATTAGATCTGCTGTGACTAATTTTACATGCTCTAGGATCCCGCGTGAGGCCATAGAGTAATTTTTTCAGTCGAAATACTAAGGGTGAGTTTTGTATGAACCCATGAAGCTGCTCCATGTAAATATCCTTTGAGAAATAATTGTGAAGAAAGGAATTCTTCATGTCCATCTGGTGAATTTTCCACTGTCTGGATACTACAAACGAAAGGGCCAATCAGATGGAGTCCATATTTTCTATTGGAGAAAATATATCATCATAGTCTATCCCATGGATCTGCTAAAATCCTTTGGAAAATAGTCTTTCCTTGTACCTTCTCACCTATCTACCTATTGAATTCTTGGTCCTATAGACCCATCTACATCTAAAAAGCTTCATGTATAAAGGAAGCAGAACTAGATCCCAAGTCTAGTTCTTGAGGAGAGAGTTTTACTCCTCCTACATAGTGGATTCCCAAAAGGGATTCCCTACATCATTTGCATAGGTCTGTAGGTATGAATATAGAACCATGTAATAATTCATGTCAAACACTATTTCATAGCTATGAGTTCATGAGGATGCTCCTCAAACTAGGAACTTGTCCTCCTCAGATCCACTGGATCCCCCACAAGGTCACTTATTTCCTGTAGGGTGGTCTGTGCATATATCTCTCTTAGTCTACTTATTCTCTGATTTCTTAGAAGGGATATTGAGTCACCACTAGAAGCCCAATTATGGATTGGGTGTGGATTGACACATGCATGGTCATGTTCTTACAAATCAGATTCAGAACTTAGATCGGAATCATGATTTGAAGGAGTGGACTCATCATCGTTGATGTCTATTGTAGGAAGAGGAACAAAGGTCTCTACATGTGGCTCCAATGGTGCATTCAAGTAAATTTCCTCAAATTGGAAACTTTTCTGAACAAAGAGACTATATGTTGAGATATCAATAAACATGTAACCCTTCACACCATCGGCATATCCCATGAATATGCATGTAGTGCTCTAAGGATCTAATGCTTTCCTCTTTTTAGAGGGTACGCAAGCACATGTGTATGATCCAAATATTCAGAAGTGGGTGTCTTTTGGTTTTTTGTTAATGTATGCCTCAAAGGGACTCTTGTCCTTGACATATCTATGAGGAGATCTATTTTGAATGTAGTTATCATATTTAAGTTCCTTAGCCCATAGCCTGGAAGGAATATACCTTGCATTCAACTTGCAAATGGCCATCTCTTTGAGGGATCTGTTTTTCAACTTGGCTACTATGTTGTGCTGCAAAGTTTATGGTACTATATGCTACAGTTGTATACCTACGTTTGAACAAAGATACCAAAAATTCTTGTTCACATGTTCCCCCCCATTGTATTTGTGGAGTATTTTGATTTTTCTACCAAACCGAGTCTCTACAAATAATCAATGAAGTCTTTGAGATGCTCAAAAACTTCAAACTTATTCCTAAGAAAACACATCCAAGTGTATCGTGAGAAATCATAAAAAAAATGTAAACACATACCTTTCCTTGCTAATGGAAAGATGAGGAAAGGGTCCCATAAGATCAATATGGATAAGATCCACAGGAGAGGAGGCCCTCCAATACTTCCCTTTCTCAAAATTCTCTTGAGGATGTTTTCCAAGAACACATCCTTGACAAACTCCTTCGGAAAAGTGTATGTTGGGAAAACCTGTGACCATTCCCTACTTGCAAAGTTGCTACATGTATTTGAAGTTTAGATGACCAAACCTCTCATGCCATAGTCTACTATCATCAACATTCATCAGTAGTAAATGTATACAATCAAGATTGATGATTTTCCTTACGAACAACAATCTTGGAGTTATCGTGCATGTCATATATGGTTGTGGAATTAGGTGTCAATTCTACCCTTTTAGATGCTCCTGAATTCATTATTTGAGAAACAAATAGTAGATTCACAAAGAGTTTTGGAACATGCAAGATGTTCTAAAAAATTCCATGTTGGAGTTTTATTCTCCCTTTTCCAATGACCTCTGCTAGAGTACCATTACCCATGAGGATTGGAGGACCTATGCATGTAGAAATAGAAGATTAAAATTTTTTTGTGGCTTCCATATGATGCGATGCACCTGATTCCATGATCCATGAATCAGGAGAATATTGAATAGCAATTAAAGCATGGGAATTACCTCTTTTGTCTAGTGGTTGATCTCCCAACTTCTTTCTGAAATTCTTAGAATTGCAATCCCCAATATTGTTTTGTTGAAGTACCTTCACCATGAGATCTATTGTGTTTTTAATGCATGATGAATTGGGATGATAGTTGTAGTTGCAGTAACCACATTTTGAATTCCCTTTATTTCCCTTTCCACCATTGAAGCCAGAGGAATCATTAAAGGGTTTAGAATTCCCTTCCTTCTTTTGTTCAAAATGTGTGTTTCCCTTTCCTTTTTGCTTGGACTTTGGATTGAATGTGTTTCATATCTCATGCATAGAAAGTGCATGCATATTGAAACCATTGATTGTCCCCATTTAGATGAGACTATCTTGCTGTTGCATTAGGGATTAATTAAACTGATCCAAAGTAAACATTTTTCACATTGTTCCTAAAGTGAATCTCACTATATGGAATGTTTAGACGAACACATCATACTTCAGACCAAGTTTTTCCAAAATAGAAAGGATCAACTGGTTGTGATGAGTTGATCTGTCGATATCACATCCCTTTAGATGAAGAAGAAGGGACTTGAACTTCATAAATAAGTCCTAGATTTTTTCAAATATTCTTGAATCTAAGGAATTCAATTCTACCTAAAGCATTTGGTGTCTCATTTCATATTGCTTTCCAAAGAGAGATTCCGACTTTGTCCAAATATTATCTGGAGTGGTACAAGCTTCAATGTGAAACAACAACTCTGGGGACATTGACATGCAAATAAGACCGTAGGCCTCATCCATGTTATTGAGATACATGTTTTTCTTGATAGTTGATGTTGGATCAAATTCTATAGCCATTGTTATTTGATACAAGTCTTTGAATTTGAGTTGTTGCAATTTTTTTAGCTTCCACTCAAAATAATTTTGTGGCGTGAGAAGAATTGTCGGATAAAATGCCATCCTTTTTTACTATGTCCTCCTCATGAAACTAGAAATAAAGTGCCTATGTAATTTTTTATAGAAAAAACGATCTGATACCATTTGAATTTTTCATAGTGAACATAGATTGTAGAAAGATCACATAAATATTGCGAGAGAGAGAGAGAGAGAGAGAGAGAGAGAGAAGAGAAGCAATATAATCTTGAGAGAAAGAATGAATTGTATATTATTAGAATGAGTAAAATTACTCATGATATACTCTACATGTGTCACGTCCACTCGGACCTCCATGGCCATGGGATACCTTGATACATTTTTTTCTTCCAAATTCGACTAAATACACACACACATAGTTGAAATGACTCGGATCCACAATCCACAATCCGCAATCCTCAATCCACAATCCGCAACCCGCAATTACGGATGCTGAAGTGTGTTAATTTTTCAGAATTTACTTCAATTTGATCTAGGATCTTAACTGAGAGAACAACATGTAGAACATATCTACATCATATCAATCATGAACACAATAATGCAAGCACACAAGAGACATGGATTTTACTTGGGGAAAACCATAAAGGTGAAAAACCCCAATAACTTCCTTAGAGATAGATAGAGCAATGATACAACCCAAGCATAAGAGATAGACATCTCCTAGCAGCAGTTTTTCCTCCTCCACAAGTGCACCACTCTCCCAAGAGTGTGAGAGAGAATAGAATGATGAAATAGAGTGCCTCCCGCACTCTATTTATACTTGACTTGACTTGCCTAATAACCTTTACTAGGTTGGCCTCAACTTAACCACATAACACAATGTTGACTGGGCCAACACCCAATAGGGTTATCTAATAACCCTTTGACCCACATGGACGACCCCCACTAGGGTGGTCTAATAACCCTTCGACCCACATGACTTAAACAGGGCCGACCCCAACAAGGTGGTCTAATAACCCATCAAGTATAAGTTATGACACTCACAATATAAATGACGACACTTCCGTATAGAGGAATAATAACATCTCTATAGGAATACAAACACTTCCGTATAGAGGAATAATACCATCTCTATAGGAGTACAATATACATATATGAAATACATGGGTGAAATACATTCCGAAGTTACATATACATCAACACTACCTCTTAACTAGGAAGGTATTTCTCGACACAGGTCTTCAAGCACAAGTCTTCTTCTCTAGATCATCGTCACTGGATAATCGCCATCGAGTCATCGTCATCGTCACTGCTGTTGCTATCTCAATCAATCTCAGAATCTACTCGTCATAGGAAGTTCTGCAGAGCCAGTCCTTTTTCATATTGGATGTAGGCCCACTACCTGCAGGTCTTCATCATCATTGGCCATACTGTGGAATACTCAGGACTGATTATGTGCCTCAACAAAACCTTGAAAGACCGTCCCAGGACTGATTACGAGCACACTGTTCAACCTATCGGATATCCCAAGATCTTTTACATGTTGACCTTCACAAAACCTACTCAGAGCATCCCAATATGTTACGATCAAACTGCTCTACCTGTTTGGATCTCGATAGAGCATCCCAGGCTGTTACGAGCACACCGCTCTACCTCTCCGGATTTGAAAGGATCTTTTCTATGTGAACTTTCTCAAAACCTACTCAGAGCATCCCAGGATGTTACGAGCAAACCTCTCTACCTGTCTGGATCTCGATAGAGCATCCCACGATGTTACGAGCACACCACTCTACCTGTCCAGATTTTAAAGGATCTTTTCTATGCGAAACTGTAGTAAAACCTACTCAGAGCATCCCAGGATGTTACAAGCACACCACTCTACCTGTCTGAATCTCAATAGATCAACCCACGATGTTACGAGCACACCGCTCTACCTATTCGATTTTTAAAAGGGTCTTTTCTATGCTACCTGCACAACCTGTCCATGGCCATAGAGTATCAAACCGATACTCACCATACATCATTCTGATGTACATCATCACATGATCAACCTGATCAGCATCATACCATCAACCTGATGCATATCATCTAGAGAAACATCCTGAATCTCTTCATCTGTGATCATCTTGATCTCCATCATAGCATCAACCTAATGCATATCATCTGGAGCAACATCCTGAAGCTCGTCATCTGTGATCATCTTGATCAAACAATATATCCATCTAATGCATACAAAGTATCTACCTGATACATATCAACATACATGATCTACCTGATCATACAAGTATCCACCTGATACATATACAAATACATGATGTACCTAATCATACAAGTATCCACCTAATACATATACAAATACATGATCTACCTGGTCATACACGTATCCACCTGATACATATACAAATACATGATCTACCTGATCATATCCAGCATCTAACATGATGCATACATACATACATACATATAAATGATCCAATTGATCATATCCAGCATCCAACATGATGTGTACATACATACATATAAATGATCCAACTGATCATATAGATCAGAAACTAGAACATCATCCTAATGCTCATCATCCAGCGCTTACATCCATAGCCATGTGAAGGATCCTCCTTCCACCATGCTTGGAATGGCTTAAACAAATGTCTCCATCACTTGTTCCTCGAAGTGTCGTCGATCCGAAGAACTCCAAGCCTCTCTCTAAAGTACTCGAACTTCACTCTAGCTAGTGGCTTCGTCAGCACATCTGCAATCTGCTTATCCGTCGCAATATACAGGAGCTTCACTGCTCCTCTCTGCACCATATCCTTGATATAGTGATATTTGATCTCAATGTGCTTCAACCTGTCGTGGAACACCGGGTTCTCAGACAGCTTCACACAACTTTGGTTGTCACAAAAGATGCCATTAGTCTCCAACGGGAGATCAACTAACTCTGACAGTAGCTTTTGAAGCCATACTGTCTCACAACTAGCCAAACAAGCCACAACATACTATGCCTCAGTTGTACTCAGTGCTATGCATGACTTCTTCCTTCTAAACCAAGAGGTCACACCTGATCCCATACTGAAGCAGCACCCAGATGTGCTCTTCCTATCTACAGCATTGCCTGCCTAATCTGAATCAACATAACCCTGCAGGTTAAACTTTTGATTCGCTTCATACTTGAGCCCATAATCAATTGTACCCTTCAGGTACCTCAGAATATGCTTTACAGCAACCAGGTGAACACTCCTTGGATCCGTCAGGAACTGACTCAATGTGTTCACTGCAAATCAAATATCTGGTCTCATATTCATCAGGTACATCAAGGACCCAATCATCTGACGATACATAGAGACATCAACCGGCTTAGATGAAGCATCACATAGAAGCTTTAGGATCGATGCTAGAGGTGTGGCCATGGCCTTGCAATCCGTCATCCTGAACCTCTTTAGGATATCTACTGTATACTTCCCTTGTCCAAGGAAGATCCCATCTACACTCTGCCACACCTCCATACCTAGAAAATAGTGCATCATCCATAAGTTCTTCATCTCGAACTTGGAAGCAATCTTCCACTGCGTGTCAGCAATCAATCTACCTTCACTTGTAATAAACAGGTCATCCATATACAAAAGTAATATCACTGGATTTCCTTCCTCAACCTTGTAGTAAAGGTTGGAATCTTCTTTACTCTTGGTAAAGTCCAAACTAGATAGAAACCTGTCTATCCTACCATACCAAGTTTTGCACATATATGACTCCCTGTCATGTGTCTCAGAACCAAGTGGCTGCTCCACATACACTTCTTCTTCAACTACACCATTCAACAAAACTGTCCTGAAATCCATCTAGTGTATCTTCCATTTCATCACTGCAGCCAAAGCAAGTACAGATCTAATGGAAGTGTATCTGGCTACAGGTGCAAAAGTCTCTATGCTACCACCTGCAACATGCTTGATTTTGTAGATCCTCTTGGAAGTCACTACAGACTCCCCTTCAGGTCTTGGGATTGCATCCCAAGCATTTTCATGATCGACTGGTACTCCTCGATCATGGAATTCTTCCCAGATCCTGGGAACTTCAATATCTTCAATATTTTCAATAGATAACTTTGTTGCTGAACAAATGTTGTAGTCCTTCTTTTGTAGGTGATGGTATACGATCTTTTCTACACAATAAGTTAAATTGCATGATTATAAAATATCTCATAGTTTTCAAAACAAATTCTTACACATAAATAAATATGTCATACAGTCATGCAATTATCTTAGCCAATGCTTCAATACAACATTTATCCATCTCCCGTAACTTTCTAGATGCCTTCCAATCTCTACCACAACATTGTTAAGAGTACACTCCCAACATGTCAGCAAAGAGGTTTCATTCTAGATAAGTAGCAATGGAATGTTGTACAGCGCCATAGGCCACTTACCCATGTATATTAGTAGTATGATGTTCGTCAATGCAACTATGCATAATACACAACCTAATTCTAGGAACATGAGTATATACATTATTGAACAGTATTATTTAAACAATAAAATATACAAGGAATGATAATTCAAATACTTATCTTTGTTTGTTTGTTGGGTTGACTCCCTCTTAGTCTTTGCTTCTTTTCTGCAACTCCATTCTGATGTGGAGTGTGAGAAATGGTGAACTCCCTCTGAATATCTACATCTTTGCAGAAACTACTGAAGTGTGCTCCTTCTTGATCTTTGCTTCATTGCAGGAAACAACTGGAGTGTGATCCCTCTTGATCTTTGCTTCCTTGCAGGAACAACTAGATTGTGCTCCCTCTTGATCTTTGCTTCCTTCCAGGAACAAATGGAGTGTGCTCCATCTTGGTCTTTGCTTCCTAGATTATTTGTCCTTGAACTTATATCCATCACTATGCATGCTTATTAGTATCATCATTATGTTATCGTCGAGGTCTCATACATAATCACACATTCATTAGTATAATCTTAATACTATCAAAACACAATAATCTTAAACATGTATAGTCATTATCATTTCAAACAAAGATAATAAACATTAGTATTCAAGGTTTCAGGGAAGTCTTCTTTTACTCATGCATATTCTTATTTGATCATAGGACTCTTCTGGTTAGTTAAATCATCAGTCAAGATAAGAGACATAAAATGCATAAACCCTTGATTACTTACATTTCTAACTTTATGAATAAACATAACCAATCATACCAAGTATACTTATATAAGGGATCCTAACACAAGGTAGGATTCTAACTTGATATAGGAAAAACATATCTGGATTGGTATGTTAGCTAGTTATGTCTAACATACCCACATGATGTCTTCTTGTTCTCTTCAATGACTTGTGCTAGTAAACTACATATCTCATAGGTTAACTAAGTTATACATACCTCACAAATAGATCTTCTAAGTGATTCATGACAATGGATGAATCTTTGTCCTCATGTCATCATGAACATATGTTCTTGAACTAGAACATGATTTGTCTTTCTTGGTGTACCTTTCATGTTAGTGGACAACATAAACCTCATACAACACCATAATGCATTAGTACAATCATAAGTGTCAACACCCTAATCAATGAATATCTTCTATCATGCATTCATAATTTTATTAAGGTGATATGACAAGTCTAAATTTAATCAAGATTGTACTAACCGTAATAACATGAAGACAAACATACCATAAACTTAATCATGAACAAATCTCGAAACATACCTGGATGAGTCATATCTGTTGAGATTGCTTGTAACATTCTTATGTAAGGCCTTAGCCTCATCTTCCTCTGAAACATGAACTTCTTCACTTACGTAGGTGACCAATCCATTCTCTTCTAGGATTAACCCAATCCACTTGATTTGCAGGAACTAGATCTGGAGATCGATTAGGGTTTGTCAGAGAAACCCTAAAAATTCAAACTTTGAATTTCAAACTTCTGAAAGGATAGAAATATGTGTCTTGGTGAGCTGATCAAGCTGGTATACTCATAATTTGAAAACTGCAAAGTTTCACCCCTCAAATTTGCCATTGAAACTTTCAGATTCACTGAACATGACCCTGAGCTAAGGTTTGATAAAGCCCACCCTTCTACCCAATCAAAAGGTTTGATCCAAAGCTCTAAGCTTCTATTTTTCTGAGGAGCTACCAGCCGTGGTCACAGATTTCAAAAATTTCCATTTTTGCAAAAGCCCTAATTTTCCACTTTTCCGATCAAAGTCCCGAACTAGGGTTTGATCAGGCCCGGCCTTCTGCCCAACTAAAAATTCTAATCTTGGTGTCTAAATTTTTATTTTGATGAGTAGCATTAAACCGTAGTCTCTGATTACAAAAATTCCAACTTTCTCCGAAACCCTAAATTCCGGAAGCCATGAAGGAAGGTGCTAAAAAATAATTTTGTTTTGACATAAATATGTACCTGATTGTTTCTGGTGTAACACCGAACTTTTCGATCCATGGGGTTTGAAAAATTTTCCTCTGATAGCTCGTCCTGGCTTATTTTTGACCCCATAGGACTGACCTCAAATGGATTCTCTGAGAGAGAGTTATGCCAAGTGTCGCAACGTGACCTGTTTATGGAATAAAACAGGAGAGCGAACTTATATGGAATTCCATGTGTCATTGGTGTAGTTTCGGCCTTTGAAAACGTTACCTAAGAAATTAAAGTCCGTGCACTACCTGTCACATTTTACGAAATTTCATTTGGAGCTTCCTAGCCTAAGTTATGACCTTTTTTCCAAAGTCACCTGTTTATGACTGAGATTTGGAAGAGGCAGAAACCCTATATTGTACATATCATAAATCACATAGTACAACGAATTAGAGGTTTTCCTTTGGACACAAGGTACATGGGGATCTTAGCTTCGCCTTGTATGATTTTCAGACCCTGAAACCTCACAGACATTTATTCATAGAAAATTTTCTACGATGACTACTTTTTTCTATATCAAGCCCTAGCTTCGCAATTGCAACAAGTGTCATACATGCCATACCATGCCTTCTTTTAGGCTATCTCTGATCCCATGTTAATTTTTCAGAATTTACTTCAATCTCATCTAGGATCTTAACTGAGATAACAACATGTAAAGCATATCTCCAGCATATCAATTATGAACACAATAATGCAAGCACACAAGAGACACAGAGTTTACTTGGGGAAAACCATTAAGGTGAAAAACCCCAATAACTTCCTCAGAGATAGATAGAGCAATGATACAACCCAAGCACAAGAGATAGACATCTCCTAGCACTAGCATCTCCTCCTCCACAAGTGCGCCACTCTCCCAAGAGTGTGAGAGAGAATAGAATGATGAAATAGAGTGCCTCCTGCACTCTATTTATACTTGACTTGACTTGCCTAATAACCTTTACTAGATCGGCCTCAACTTAACCACATAACACAATGCTGACTTGGCCGACACCCAATAGGGTGATCTAATAACCCTTTGATCCACATGGCTGACCCCCACTAGGGTTGTCTAATAACCCTTCTACCCACATGACTTATATAGGGCCGACCCCAACAAGGTGGTCTAATAACCCATCAAGTATAAGTTATGACACTTACAATATAAATGACGACACTTCCGTATAGAGGAATAATAACATCTTTATAGGAATACAAACACTTCCGTATAGAGGAACAATACCATCTCTATAGGATTACAATATACATATATGAAATACATGGGTGAAATACATTCCGAAGTTACATATACATCAACAAAGTGCACAACTTCGTAACCGGAAAGCTTACCTTTCCACAATCCGCAACCCACAACAGCGAATCCGCAATCCGCAATCTGCAACCTGCAATTGCAGATGTGGAACTGCAAAACCTCGAAATCGGAAAGCTTGCCCTTCTGCAATCTGCAACCTGCAACAACAAATCCACAACCTGCAATCCGCAAATACAGAGATGAGTTTGAAATCCAACCTCCCAAAAAGGTCGCTTCCACAATTCCGCATCCGCAATGCGGAGGCGGGTTCAAAATCCAACCTCCCAAAAAGGTCGCTTCTGCAATCTGCAATCTGCAATTGTGGATGTGGAATTGCGGAAGTTCAAA
This sequence comes from Larix kaempferi, assembly GCA_027924585.1. Classification (NCBI taxonomy): domain Eukaryota; kingdom Viridiplantae; phylum Streptophyta; class Pinopsida; order Pinales; family Pinaceae; genus Larix; species Larix kaempferi. Next base: position 6,309,391 of record BSBM01000307.1, on the reverse strand, counting down.
ACATAACTTCGACTTCCGTGATTCCGCAATCCGTAATCCACATTGTGGATGCGGGCATGCAGAACCATACCCTCGGTCATGGTAGCTTTCCACACAATCTTCTAAGGGAATAACTCCTCCATCCTTGGTCCAAATAAGACAAGGTCGGTAGCATTGGAAAGCTCTTGAAGAGCTCTATCCAATGATGAAATCCCTTCCTCATATGAGCACTCATACAATGTTAAATTTCCCATTGAATTTGTGTCCCTAAATCTGCCAAAAAGGACTGAAGGATCCTTTCTATCATGACCTTCCCTTCCACCTGACCCACAGAGGGTTATGAAACATTTCCAGGGAAATCCCTTCCTCCCCAAGGGTCATATGTAGACATATAACTCATTCACGGGGTTAATCATACATATCATAACATATGACATGCATCAAATTAGATGTAGCAATTACATCTATCACAGGAAAGACTTATAATGCATTAAAATCATGTAATACAATGCTATACATATAACAATGAGCTAAGCCCTTTACTCAGGTCTACACATGACTCCTTGTCAAACAAATTCATATAAACATGCATTCCACAATTCCACCATGGAACATAAGAAACCATTTCATAACAATGAAACACCATCATTTAACATAACAAGAAGTACTTATCTTCCAATTTCCGAAGCAACTGGCTAAGTGAGAGCAACGTTCCACCCAACCTCAGATATATCTCCAGCCTGTACTCTTTTAGTTGAGAGATCACCCCTGAGTTGGGTTGTGTATCCACTAAGGAGGGCTAATAGGTTCTCTCACAGTAAAGGTTCCATCCCAATGCTAAGCCAATATGTAGTTGGGTTTATCAAGCATTCCAGGGAACCTACCCATGCTAAGCCAACCTACAGTGGGTTTATCAGGCACACCAAGTAATACAATCATGCCAAGCCAGCATACTGTTGGGTTTATGAAACATATCAGACAAGATGATTATGCTAAGCCAAGTGGTAGTGGGTTTATCAGGAACACCAAGTAATAGAATCATGCCAAGCCAACATACTGTTGGGTTTATCAAACATATTAGACAAGCTGATTATGCTAAGACAACCAGTAGTGGGTTTATGAGATGAACAAGGACAACAAGGAAGGCATTGCTAAGCAAGTGAGCTCAACCATAGAGCTACAGGTATCTCAACACTCAATCGACCTGGCAACCACATTAACTACCACATCCAACACAAGGAAGACCCTCTTCTCTGTTGCACAGTCCCTCAAGGCCTCTTCCCTTCCAATGCTATTCCCGCATGGGCATAGAAAGGTCCAGTCATTGGTTCTATGAGATTTTAGCCTTCATTGGGTTTATCAAGCAACCCAACCTTCTTCCATAGTTCAACAAGCTAACTCGTTCTAGGCTTGCAGATAGGGATCTGTTCCGCAATCTATCCTCTGTGATCCAAGCTCAAGCTCTCTTACGAATTCTCTGCACTGTTCAAGATTGTAGCTTCATCACTGGTTCTCACCACTGGGTCGTGGAACACTCTGTCACCAACAGACTGGGTTTGCACACACAGTTATCATCGCTATCATTTATCTAGCATTTTCTATTACACAAGGAAACACGATTATCTTCGGTTTATACCCCTTTGTTGACTCTACGTATCCCGAAACGTATGAGCAATATCTCCACCTGTGGGGCGATGTATATTGAATGGAAAGTGTGTGAATCGATCCTCCATTTATGAATCAATGTGGTGGTTGCTTCCTTCCACCCACTGGTAGTCAAACAGGCTCTGCCAGTTTCAGGCGTTGTGTGTCTTTCCAGACAAGCAACCAGAGTCATGCTTTTCCATACGAAATCGAAGGCATGCTCCATACTCCATCGGCTTCAACAACAGGTTTCTCACCCACCCTCTCCAACCGCATTAATGTCAGTAGGGAGTTCAAACGGGTTCACAGTCAGACATGTGGAAACATGGGAAACCAATCCCATAACCCCCCCACCTCTCCCTAGTGGATACACGTGGCCCCTTCTCATTAGTTTCCTCCTTATCCAACTTCTTGGTTATTTTATTCATTCAATAATAATTACATCATTTACATTTCGTCATGGCTTAACAACCCATCAATAATAAAACTGTCAAATACTTTCCTATGCAATAACTTTAAACGTCCACTAATGGGGTCTTGGCCTTGAGCTCAACACTAGAAAAATACACACACTACATATATATATACAGTCTTTACATTGAAGCCAAATAACATCAAGGGGGGAAATTGGGTATTACAACTCCCTCTTCCTTAAAATAACACCATCCTCGGTGTTCTCAAAACTGAACAAAAATGGCAATGCCTCTTTCATGGCATCCTCCAGCTCCTATGTAGCCTCTTCTGGACTAAGGTGCTTCCATTTCACCTTTACCTTTCCTATGGCCCAGTTCCGGAGCAAGGTAACTATTATAGGTCAAATCTGCACTTCTTCGTCTGTGATCACATTTAGCTCTTGATCACACAAAAGTACAACTTGGATTGAAGAGCATGATGAACCTAGATGATGAATGGCCTAGACTTATCCCTCTATAGCTGAAAAAACTCTCTTTTTACCTACTTTTAGGGAAAAATGCTACCCTAAAGGGCAGGGATCATCTTCTAGCACCTCCAATGTTGGGGGAACCACCCATGCTTTAGTTGATCAAACTTTTATTAATATGGTTAAGTCGGATGCTCTTTTATAAACGCGGGAAACAAATTATACCCCGAATTCACAAAATAAGGATAAAGAGGTTGCTGAATCTTCCACTCCTCTCCACATACATATGGACCCACTGCCCAAGATCCCAAAAGGTGTCTTGAAATGGGCTTCGCACAACCCCAATGCACGGGCTATTGCCAACTACAGTGTGGTTGAAGATGTAGCCCAGACCCCTTTTGCGATGTCCACCTTAGAAGTCTTTCAAAGTTGTCAATTACAACGAAATGCACTTCTGGCAGCGATTGGAAGTATGGAATCATCCAACATGACTGCACATTTTGATATGTCTGATATCAAATATCGGTTTCCGTACCAAGTTTCTCTTCAGATAGAGGTAGTTCATGGTCCTATGACCATTAGACGAGTTGTTGTAGATGAGGGTGCATCTACGTGCATAATGTCACTTTCTTGTTGGAAAGCCTTGGGTTCTCCCGAGATAGCCCCCTCTAACACACTGCTTACTGCATTTGATGGCAGAACCTTCCGTCCACATGGAGTCTTGCCATCATTTGACGTCACACTAGCCAGTAAGACAGTTGTTGTAGAGATTGAATTTCTGGACGCTCTGCTTGATCACAATATGTTGTTAGGTAGAAGCTGGACATATGCCATGTGAGCTATTCCATAGGTAGTTTTCTGAGTTGTAATGTTCCCACATGAAGGTAATATCATCACGGTCGATCAACTTTCGTTCTCTCAGTGAAACAACTAGACTTCATCAGAATCCACAGTTCCTTTAGTTGATCAATCTGCCCCAGCAAGCGAGAGTTTAGGAGCAAGGATTTACGGGTCATGAATGGGTACTTTTAACCTACCCTCTCCCGTTCTTTTCATGCGTTCTGATGAAGGTACATATACTGAAAATTTCACGGTCAGTTTAAGGACCGATCCATGGATCCTTCCTATTATATCAGAACCATTAGTGCCCTTATCCGTGTGAAGAACCTCCAATAATTAATTAATGAAAACACACGAAATAGCAGAAATAACAGACCTCAGAATCACTTTTATATTGATCACATGCCACTTCGAGGGGGCAACCTCCTTTGAGCAAGCTCAATACAATTAACTTCACCGTACCTTCATTGGTCTCAACACAAACTTATATACTAAGTCTAGGAGCCAATACCATGTGTCAATACAAACCATGGGCCAATACAAAATATGGATCAACAATTACTACGGGACGACTTACAAAGCATATGCGTCCAACAGCAATAATACAAACTACAGATCAACAAATACTACGGGACGACTTACAAAGCATATGCGTCCAACAACAATATACTAACAAAGTAAATAGAAGGGTTGACATGGGTTCCTAACATCCCCTCTCCCTTAGAAAAAGCTTTGTCCTCAAAGCTTTAGATGTGGAAATTGATGCAGAATCTGAAGGAGTGGTTCCCCTGTAGCATCCTCAGGTTGCATTCAGGCCCACTGATTGCTTGGAAGGCTGTAGATGAAGAAGGACCATATCAGCTGCATGAAAAGTACACTTAGAACAGTGCTGATTGGCTTGTTGTTTCAGTCGAATTCTTTCCATGTGAAGATTGTCCTGCAAAATAAGAAGAATCATATTGCGGTTTCGAAGAACCGAGTCAATTCCATGAACTGGGGAGATGTTGAGAGTGTATGGAAGAAGAACTGGTAGTGCCTGTCCATAAACTGCTTCATATGGTGTCCTATTAGATGTGGTATTGTACCACTGGAGCACTTCTAGGAAATCCATATAAATAGTTGTCCACATCTGTGTAGGGATGGGAAAGGGTTTGAGCAGTCCTGAAAGGAGTGTCATTTCACCCTTGTTGACCTGGCAAGTATCACAGTCAGCCACCATATGTTGAATTGTCATTTTCAGTCCCTGGCAAAAGAAGTTACATTGTTCCCAATCATACATTTTGAGGAACCGATAGTGCCCTGTTGATGAAGAAGCATGGAATTCATAGAAGAGATAGCCCTGTTGAACAGATTGCAACCAATTTGGAAGAAGCAGAGAAATAACTGTAAGAGAAACTGGGTCATCAAATGTGCGAGAAGGGGCATCTGCCACCAGATTGTCCTTACCCTTCTTGTAAGTGATCACATAGGAATAACCCATGAGTTGGATAACCCATTTCAAGTGTACTGGGGAGGAGACCCATTGTTCCATGAAATTTTCTAGACTCTGGAGATCAGTCTTGATGCAGAAATAATTCCCTAATAGTTATGGCTGCCACTTATGTACTGCATGCAAAATAGCCATCATTTCCTACTGAGATGTAGATGCGGCTAAATTCGGACCGGAAAGGTCTCGTGAAGGTGACAATCCCACTAGTTCATCAAGGACACCTACATATCTTTCCAAGGAATTAGGGGAGACCGTTGATGGGTGCATCTGAATGGAATGGAGTTGAGAAATGACACCATGTGAATTCTTCTTAAGGATCTTTTTCAGGTGATCTGAACTGATGATGTGGAGAGACCATTGTTGTAATCCCTTAAATTTGTGTTGTTTCCCATTGACTGAAAACTACATCCAAAGTTCAAAAAAATCCCATAAGATGGGGCCAAGTGTGCATAACCATTGAATGCCCAAAACCACATCACATCTGCCTATGGACAAGGCAAACATGTCAAAACGTAGGTTATAATCTTCCAGAGAGATATGCACATTGTAACACTTCCCCTTGCAAGGTAAGGTGCTCCCATTGGCAACCATGACTTCAAAGTTGGAGCAAGGATGGACAAAACAATTAGCATGTTTGGCGATCCTAGGGTCAATGAAGTTATTAGTGCTACCAAAATCAATGAGTATTGTAAGAGGAAGATTCTTGAAGTAACCCCTGACTCACATTGTTTGGGGGGTGGTGATGCCGAATAAAGCATGGAGAGATATCTCTGGTTGTTCATCTTGAGATGGGGGGTCAATAGGCAGCTTCTGAATGTCGACCTGATCATCCATTGTATCTGGACTTTCTTGACCAATTGTAGAGGCAAGCAGGGAATCCATATCCAAGAGATAGATATTTTGTTGAACACATCTATGTCCCCGAGTGAATTTATCATCACAATTATAACAAAGTGATTTTTCTCTATGTGCCTGCATCTCTGTTTCAGATAAATGCTTGATAGGAGTTGGTCAAGGAGCTAGCGGGATGGGAGGTCGTTGAGAACCCATATTTTTGAAGGGAACAAAAGTTGGTTTGGAACGTTGTTGGGCTGCAATCTTGTCTTCTTCCACCTTAGACAACCCTAGGACTTCCATCATTGTGTTGGGATAGAACATTTTAACCTCTGATGAATTTCATCCTTAAGACCACTGATAAAACAACTCCTGTAGAATTCATCAGACAATCCTTCTATGTGATTGGCTAGTTTCTCAAATTCTATCTAATACTCTCTCACAGTGCCACTTTGAGTAAGTTTAGTGAGTGCTCTGGTGAAGTCATAAAAAGCACTAGGACCAAATCATTGCAAAAGGAGTTGGAAAAAATATGTCCATTTTGGCTCGTCATGAGCCTTGATGTACGAGCGGTACCATTGAATGGATTCATGTTCCAAATGAAAGGATGAAAGTGGAACTTTTTGGACATCAAAAGTATTATGCAGACTGAAATATTGTTCTGCGGTATTGATCCATCCAGTTGGATCAATACCATTAAAGCAAGGAAATTCAAGCTTCGGACCACGGAAATTATTGTAAGAAGAGAACCCATTGGCTGTCGAAGATTCGTGCTGTCAGTTATTGTTCATGGCTGAATGCTAAAGATGGAGGCTAAGAAATTTTTCATCTAGATCTTGGAGTTTGGTTTGGATGGCTGCAAGTGCTTCCTCCATGGTTATTGCTCCTACGCGGGTGACAACCATAACCAGGAGTTCTTTTTTTTTTGGGGGGGGGGGGGGAATAGATATAAAAACACAAAAAAAAGCTTATTTAGTAAAGGGAAATTTGGATTTGGGAAAAACTCGGAGGGGTAATTAGGGTTTGACTAGGTTTTAGACACTTTCTGATGGATAGGGAAGCAAAAAATGGGGATTTCAGAAGCGAGGTGAAAGAATGAGAAAATTTGGCAGAGAGGGACAAAGAAGCAGAATTAGGAAAGGAACTCCGTGGTAAAATTTGAAGGCGATTGGGTGAAATCTAAAGAAGTTATGGAAAACCCTAAAAATGGACAAATGTGGGATTTCAGGCTTTGGGAAGTGGAATTTGGGATAAGGTCCTCAGGAATGAAATATGCAGAATGGGATTACCAGGGTGATTTTTTTTTTCAGGAATGGATCTGCAACGGCGCGGAAGGGATCTATATATGTAATGGCGCGGAAGGGATCTAGATCTACAATGACGTGGAAGTGATCAGAAATGGAGGGATTTGAAACTGCACCGACTGGATCGAAAATGGCTCGATCTGAAATAGATCTGAAATGGCTAGATCTGGAACGACTTTCAGAATGGATCTGAAACAGCGCGGCAGTGATCGGCAGTAGTTCAGCTAAAAATAGATATGGACCCCAGGTATGTGCGGCTTCCTAACAGTTCAGAGGTTTCACTCGGCCACTAATGTTGTCTGACAACTTGTGTATTGGGGCAGTACCCCTCACTCCATGGCTCAGGTAAAACTGATAACTGCTTTGCCACAAACAACAACTCTTGGTTTACCTCACGAGTGGGAACTAGTCATTCAGGTAGGGGTCGTTGCCCTTTTCGCTGGAAGATCCTCTCAATGGGCCAGCTACTTTGGGGTTCCTGTGGTACTCCTCATAATGAGTTTTAGGGCTTATGCCCAAGTATTTCCTATAGTTAAGCGGATAGGGATTATTCCCAGATCCGAAGCTGCAACAGATGCGAACAAAAATTTTGGTAGAAATTTCATCCAGCGAGCACAAGAAAGTGCTCTGATACCAGATGTGAAGAACCTACAATAATTAATTAATGAAAACACACGAAATAGAAAAAATAACAGAACTCAGAATCACTTTTATATTGATCGCAGGCCACTTCGAGGGGGTAACCTTTTTTTAGCAAGCTCAATACAATTAACTTCACTGTACCTTCATTGGTCTCAACACAAACTTATATACTAAGTCTAGGCGCCAATACCATGGGTCAATACCATGTGTCAATACAAACCATGGGCCAATACAAAATATGGATCAACAATTACTATGGGATGACTTACAAAGCATATGCGTCCAACAACAATAATACAAACTACGAATCAACAAATACTGCGGGACAACTTACAAAGCATATGCGTCCAACAACAATATACTAACAAAGTAAATAGAAGGGTTGACATGGGTTCCTAACAATCCATTGCATAAGTAGCATACATGGAAGCACAACATGCTGCAACGGAACATATCATGACTCCGCCAGTCTTTGACGAGTCGGATATGGACCCTGCTCCTACACAGTCAACGGACTTTACCCTCTCTCCTAATAGTTTAGACACGGTTTTTCCTTCCGATGAAACTTTTTTTGAAGATATGATAGGCATGAGATGCCCTTGGGAACATTTAAACCCCAGGGCCTATTTACTTCATGTTCTAAACCTGATAGAGAGGTGAGTTCCCTTCGAGACCCAATGAGAATGCTGATTGGTCCTCTATCCTTTCCACTTCACAAGCTGTTTTTGTCGAAGGGAATAGGACGAGTAGAATGAGAACCATCCCCATCAACATTCCCACTGAACTTGGGGTCACAGAACATATCTTTTTTGGAGTGGACTGTTATAATGATGAGATCATTCCGTACACCAATCTATTTATTGATTTCCATGACATCTTTACCTGATCTCATGAGGAGATTCTAGGCATCGAACCTATTTGAAGGAGTCTATGAGCATTCTTCCACCTTTTCTTCGAGCTCATTAAAAACAGTAAGGAGGCTATGAGCATTCTTCCATCTCTCCTTTGAGCTCGTTAAAAACAGTAAGGAGGTCACGAGTTTAATTTTTCGGGCTCATTAAAATTTTATAAAAAAGATTCTTATGGATTTCTCTCTAAGCTCTTGTTAGACTCTTTAAATATGACAAGATTGTCGAGTATAGTTGTCATTTTAGACTCATTAAAGGATTTGAAGCGACCTCTGCTTAAGTATAAGTTTAACCCTTTTCCGGACTTTTGCAGATTACTTACGAAAAATGAATACTCTAGTCATCTGTGGCTAGAAGAGTTCTTCCATTGTTTTACACTTTTTCGGGGGAGGAGAATAACTTTACGAAAAAAGACCTTTTGGAGCCTTCTTTAGGGTTTTCGGGCTCTCGAAATATGAAAACACCAATCAAGCACTCACCTACGCGGGCTCAATGTGAAATCCACGAGAGGGTGTATAGGATTGTTTAATTTTTTTAGACTCTATAAACAGGAAAACACCGGTGAGCATTAACCTACTTGGGCTTGATATTAAAATCCACGAGTAGGTGAATGGAGTTATTGTTTAAGTTTTTTAGACTCAAAATTGAAAACACCGGCAAGCAGGAACAGATCTCGGCTCAATATTAAAATCCAGAGCTCAGTATTATAGAGTATTCTTCTATCTCTTCTTCGAACTCTGTAAACAATGAAGAAGGTCATGAGTCTTCCTCCCATGGGTTCGTTAAACACTTTACATGGATGTATCTATTGATTTTTCATTCTTTCTTGGACTCATCAAAACAACAAGAAAGGTATTCTTTTATCTAAAAAGAATAAGGGATAAGAAGGGTATATCACATCTTACAGTTTCAACGGTAGTTCAGTCAGTCCTATCCTTGAACACAGCACCTATTTGAGTCTATCATTTCAGTTGGGTTTATTTTTTGACCTTACGGTGAACCTGATCTCCAAGTTGTTTACTCCCCCGGTTGGTTATTCTTCCAACCATATGGAGGGTCTGCAAATGTCTCCTACATTGCAGGCTTATATCACTCCCCCATCATCTTTAAAACTGCCTAAGTCACTTTGTGTCATGCTCACTATTCAAGGATACACCCTGTGTCAGCCATTCTGCAGTTTACCTTGACCTCATGTGTCGGCCATCCTAGTGTCAGTCCTTTTACTTGAACTACTCCACATTAGCTCATACCATTTGAGTGTTCCTCGTGTTGGATGATGGAGGATGCCTTAAGTCCTCCCTTCCAATGGACTTCTTCCCATCGACATCAACTCATTTTGCTCTGGAAATGAAGTTTAGAGTTTCGGTTAGTACCTTGAGGATTGCAGTCACCAGTGGCAATCTCTCTCGCTATTGAATTATGAGAATACATCAATGTCTCTTATTTGACAGGTTCCTCAAGTGTTCGATGTCAATTCCATTTATTCACACTTGTTGGATCGTACTAGGTTCCTTGGGCCCCATTATCATTATCAGTGGAAGCCCTCGCATTTGTTAACGGTATACATCAATGACAAGTAATCAAACGATACCCCCCATGTTCGACTTTCAGCTCATTTATTCACATGGTTAGGGTTTTTACCTTGGGTTGTTTGGATGAAGACCTTGGGATTTTGATAGCATTGCCTCATTATGTTATCACCCAAGCTGCACAAGACTGAGCCTTACTCATTTTTTAGCTCTCCATGAAACATAGATCCAGTTTGTTGTTATGGCTATGATCTCTCATTCTGACATGGATCCATGCTTGTATTTCAGTGCCCATGCTATATCTACATCTCCTAGTTATGTATCGGAGATCATGCTGTATCATACTACACATCTATATGATGTCAAGATTGTAATTGTCCGCTGACCTTGATCGTTACTTTAGGTACTTTTGTGACTTGGTTTTGTGGTTTCTTGCTCCTCCGCTGACTTGGAATTATAATGTATTTTGGCCATCATTTCCCTCTGACCTCACACATTAGGGGGCATCTGTTATCAGTCAAATCTGCACTTCTCCGTCCGTGATCACATTTAGCTATTGATCACACAAAAGGACAACTTGGATTGAAGAGCATGATGACCCTAGATGATGAATGGCCTAGACTTATCCCTCTGCAGCTAACAAAACTCTCTTTTTACCTACTTTTAGGGAAAAACGCTACCCTACAAGCATGATAGTAGCATTTCCTCCAGAAATACTCTACTCCACTTCATTAAAGTAGCGTTTTCCCTCAGAAATACTCTACTTTGCTTCAATAGCGTAGCGTACAACTTCAGAAATCTTGCAAACGCTAGTTATAAAGCAGGGAAGTTGCATGTTGAACGCTACTCCACTTAGGAAAAGTAGCGTACAACTTAAAAAGTAATCAAAAGTATATTAATTTGACGAATTGAATTAGTTGAAGTTTGTTTTGCAACTTCCCCAACTTCCCAATCAAACTACCTCTTGATCCAAACTGCCTACCTTGTCCCATAAATACAAGGGGGATAGAAGAGAGAGACTAGACTCATGATGGTCATAATGACGTAGGAGGAGAAACTATGATTAAGGGTTGTTATTCTAGAGGAATTCCAAAGTTAGTGTGAAGAGCAGGAGCCTAGGATCTCATTGCACAAGCACTCTGAATGATCAAGTATAATTGTACTAATTATTTGCTTTTGACAATAAAGGTTGAAATGCCCTTCCTATCCCAATCAAATGTCTAATGGATTGCATATTTATTTGGATTAAATGCTTGATTGTATTTTATGTTTAAATTGTATTTCAATTTCATCATTGTTATATCAATCAAGATACACTGAGGAAGGTATCTTTGTATTGCAGGTTCATCAAACGGAAGATCAAGTAGAGGATAGATCGAAGGAGCAAGCGAAAGGTAGGATCGAACTTTGTTAACAAGGTATGCCTTCAAGAACCTTGATCTCTTTCCTTTTGTAGAAGCCTATATGATATGATTAATGTATTTACATGTCACCCCAGAAGTTGGTAGTGTCCCTCTCCTCGCTATAGGGTAGAATTCCCGAACAACAGTAACCTTCCTGTCGAGGATGCATATAGGCTCCACCTAGAACTCTCCCTCTGGTTCCACCTGTATCACATCCAATCAATGATATGATTAGGATCATGTACATATTTCTTATTCAAATATACATGGAAAACATTATGAGCTTTCATGTTAGCAGGAAATGCAATCCTATATGCAATTGACCCTATCCTATGAAGGACTTCAAATGGCCCACAATATCTGGGTGCCAATTTGGCACAACTTCCCAACCTCATGAAACTCTTTCTTGGTTTCACTCTCAAGTAGACATGATCCCCGATCTGAAATTCCTTATGCATTCTCTTCAAATTTGCATAACTTGTCTTCCTGTCCTGAGCTGCTTTTAAATTTTGCCCAATCTTCACAATCTCTTGCTCCATATCCTTGATCATTTCAGTTCCAAGCACTACTTTGTTCACTGGGTTGTCCCAGCTTACTAGAGTTCTGCATCCTTTTCCATTTAACACATCAAAAGGATCCATCCTCAATGATGCTTGATGTCCATTGTTGTAAGCAAATTCTACTAAGTGTAAGTAGTATTCCCACTTAGATGGCTTATACATCACATACATCCTTAACATATCTTCAAGTATGTGATTTACTCTCTTAGTCTGACCATCCTTCTGAGGATGATAGGTTGTACTAAAATTCAACTGAATTCCCAACTCCTGGAACAATCCTTTCCAAAAATTAGATGTGAACTTTGAGTCACGGTCTGAAACTATTGCCTTGGGAAATCCATGCAATCTGAATATCTCTCTCATGAAGATATCTAGAATATCATTACCCTGCGGGTGGACTTGACTGGAATGAAATGAGATACCTTTGATATATTTTCCACCACCACCATGATTGAATCATGCTTCCTCATTTTCATTGGAAATCCTGTTATAAAATCCATAGATATCACTTCCCACTTCCACTCTAGAGTGGGTAATGGATGCAACAATCGTACTGGATGTTGATGCTCTGCCTTGACCTGTTGACACTTCTGACATCTATCAATGTACTCAGCTATGTATTTCTTCATACCATGTCAAAAGCACTGCTTCCTTGCTGCTGTTATAGTCTTCTGATATCCTGGGTGTCTTGAGTATGGCCTTTGATGTATTTCATCCATCAGCAACTTCTTCAAATATGTACTGTTTGGAATGTACAGTTTGGTGTTTTGATAAATTAGAACATCACCCTCACCTAGCTGATATCGTGCATAATTTTCCTCGATAACATTCTATTGTAATTTCTCTTTTATCTGAAGGTAGAGTCCATCACTATCTTGAGCCTCCAAAATTCTTGCCTTCAAGTCTAACTCACACCTACTTATTGCTATAGTATGAAATTTCCTACTAAGTGCGTCCGCAACCTTATTCTCCTTACCCTTGACATGCTTAATTTATAAATCGAACTCACAAAAAAACTCCATCCATCGATTTTGTCTTGCATTCAGGTTTGGATGGTCAAACAAGTACTTTAAACTCATATGATTAGTTCTGAGCTCAAATCTTCTTCCCAAGAGATAATTCCTCCATCTCTTGAGAGCATGAATTATGGCTGCTAGCTCTAAGTCATGGGTAGCATAATTCCTTTCATACTTCTTCATCTTCCTTGATTCATAAAAAAATACAAACCTCTCTTGCATTAGCACTCCACCTAGTCCTTCAATGCAAGCGTCAATGCATACTACAAAATCCTTACTCGGATCTGCAATCTTCAAAACAGGTGCACTAGTAAGAAACTCCTTTAACTACTGGAAACTTCTTTCACATTTTTCAGACCATGTGAATTTTATGTCCTTCCTTTGCAATGAAGTGATTTGATAGGCTATCTTGGAGAAGCCTCCAATGAACCTCCTGTAGTAACCATCAAGGCCCATAAAAGATCTAACATCTGTTGCATTCCTTGGAGTAGGCCAATCCATGATGGCCTCAATATTCTCTAGATCCACTGCAATGCCTTCTGCTGATATCATATGACCCAAATACTGCACCTTCTCTTGATAGAAGTTACATTTACTCAGCTTAGCATATAGCTGGTTCTCCCTAAGGACTTGCAATACCATCCTTAAATGATCATCGTGCTCTTCTTCATTCTTAGAATACATAAGAATGTCATCCAGGAACACAATCACAAACTTATGCAAATATTTGTTGAAGACACTATTCAGAGACACATGAATGTAGCAGGTGCATTGGTAAGACCAAATGGTACCACTGTAAATTCATAATGGCCATATCTAGTTTTGAAGGATGTCTTATGAATATATTCTTCCTTTAGCCTTACTTGATGGTACCCCGACCTTAAGTCAATATTTGAAAACACTCTAGTTTCCTTCATTTGATCAAACAAGTCATCAATCCTTGGCAAGGGATACTTGTTCTTAATTGTCACTTTATTGAGCTTCTTGTAATCAATACACAGCCTCAATGTTCCATCCTTCTTCTTAACAAACAACATTGGTGCACCCCATGGGGATACAATCGGTATGACATATTCCTTGTCCATTAATTCATGTAGCTGCATCTTCAATTCTACCAACTCTGGTGTGCTCATTCTATAAGGAGCTTTGGAGATGGGCACTGCTGTTGGAATAAGGTTAATGGAGATTTCAATGTCTCTCTTGGGTGGAAACCCTGGAAACTCATCTGAAAACAAATCCTAAAACTCTTGCAATATATGGAAGTCTTCTATCCTGAGTCCTTTATCTTCTGTTGAATCTGATATATGCACAGAATATAACTGACAACACTTTTTATAAAAATTCCTTAATTGAAAAGCTTAAATCTTCCTTATTGAAACATGCTTTGGAATCCCCTTTACCATCCTTTGCTTGCCTTCATCATCAAGGCATTCAAGTGCTTTCCCATAACAGTCTAATTTGTTCCTAGGCCTTTCCAACCAATCCATGCCAATTAAGGCATCATATGATCCCAATGGTAAGACATTTAATTCTACATGCCTGAGGAGTCCATTCAATTCCATAGAACACTCCTTCATTACTTCACTTACCTTCCTCTTGGTACCGGTGGCTAGTTGAACTAGCCAAGCCTTGTCATGTTTTTCTTTACCAAGAGAACAAATTTCAACTACCTTAGTTGATACATAACTATGAGTAGACTCTGGATCAATCAAAACATAAATAGGCTACTCATCAATCTTACCTGCAACCTCCACCACTGCTAATTGGTGGTCTACTTGATGGTCATCCAGTGCTGCATAAATCCTAGGTGTTTCTCTTTCCATGCGCCCTACTGTAGCTGCTCCTCCAACATTGTGCAAGCTCCTAGGGTTCTTCTTTGTAGTTGGGTAATCTATGAGCATGTGGTTCTCCCCACAACCCCAACACTGAAGTGGCCCCTTTAACATTCGATCTGATGCTACAGCTAGCTTGAATTCTCTTCTTGCTTGCTGGCCTTATGGAAATATCCTAGGATGATTCTGAATGGTGGTTTGAATTCACCTTTCTTTTGATCAAAACTTCCCTTGGTTTTACCTTTCCACGCTGGCTGCACCTCTACTTTACTTTTACCCTACTCATAGCAATGCTCTGCCATCCTAATGGCTTCATCCAAGCTTGGTGGATTCACAAACTCTATTCTATCTCTGTATCTCTGTGGTAGACTACCAAGGAAACATTGGATCTTTACTCTTTCATCCTTGATGTAGTCCACATACCTCAGTAGCTCCAAAAAATTGTGGACATGGTCATCCATGGTGCTCTGTCCTAGTTTGAGTTCATTGAACTCTTTTCTTTTTCTATCATAATGCCTAGATGATAGGTACTTCTCCTGAAAGTATCTTTGAAACTTTTCCTAGCTGACTCTTCTTTCACTGATTCCTTTCATTTGCATGAGGTTATCCCACCAGATAGAAGCCCTTCCACTTAGTTTATAAATAACAACCTTTAGCCTTTTCATTCTCTGAATATTCATGCATTCTGAAGTACTTCTTCATTCTAGGAAGACATGCCTCTACTTCTTGACCTTCTTTGCTTTCACCATCAAAAGTGGGAGGCCTTGCCTTCCTAAATTCACCCTGTGGAATAACTCTGTGCTTCTTTCTGCCTTTACTCTTGTTGGTAGTGCGCATTGGGATCCCCTAAGAACCATCAAAATCATCTAACCTGCTAGATGAAAACTTAGGAGAGTGTGTCCTATGATTTCTGCTCACAAAACCCCTTCTAGGGCTTGTAGTTCTTCTCATGGGATGACCCCTAGACTGAATTTCAACATTTTTTCCTCTCGGAATTCATGGCTCGGGAGAGAACCACCGTTAATCCTTTGTTGCAAGTCCGTAAGACTCTGCAAAATGGCCGCATTGAGTTGATGTTGGTCTTCTTGCTCCTTCATCATGCGCTCATTAAATCTTACCCTAGTCTCAGCCAAGTTTTGGGGAGTCACTTGCTCCCTTCTTCCATCAAACTCGGCCTCTGTATGTTCTTCTTGCACATTCTCATCCAACAAATCATCTTCTAGCCCAAATGGTTCTTGCACATCATTTAGAGTGACCATTCTTACATTGTTTTGTGCATTGCCCTGTGATACAATTCATCCTACAACTGCTGCTTTCTCTATGCATATCAGAGATATTCTATTAGATATTATAAGCATGCAAATAAACTCTATCATACCCATTCAAACCATGAACTATTCATTTGAGCAATTAATCAATCAAATAAGTTCATCAAAATCATGCCATGGACGCAATCCTCGACCAAAAACACATGCACGACCGGACCCAAACAGCTCTTAGTGTCACAATTGAAGCTCTAATACCACTCTATCACGTCCCCTTTGACCTCCATGGCCACAGGAGACCCTATTTCATTTTGTTTCTTCCAAATTCGACCGAATACACACACATAGTTTAAATGACTTGGATCCAAAATCCACAATACACAATAGCGAATCCGCAATCCGCAACCCACAATTGTGGATGCGGAAGTGCACAACTTTGTAACTGGAAATCTTACCTTTCCACAATCCACAACCCGCAACAGCGAATCCGCAATCCATAATAGCGAATCCGCAAACCGCAATTGCGGATGTGGAAGTGCACAACTTCGTAACCGGAAAAATTACCTTTCCGCAATCCGAAACCCGCAATAGCGAATCCACAATCTACAAATGTAGAGGCGGACATGTAGAACGTTGAACTCCAACCTCCCAAAAAGGTCGCTTCCGCAATCCGCAAGCCGCAATTGCGGAAGTTCAAAATGTAACTTCTACTTCCATGCTTCTGCAATCCACAAACCGCATTGCAGATGCGAGCATGCAGAACCATACCCTCTGTCATGGTAGCTTTCCACACAATATTCCAAAGGCATAACTTCTCCATCCTTAGTCCAAATGAGACAAGGTTGGTACCATTGGAAATCTCTTGAAGAGCTATATCCAATGATGAAATACCTGTCTCATTTGAGCAATCATACCATGTTAAATTTGCCACTGAAGTTATATCCCTGTTGAGGCCTCGGTTGTGCAGGTTATATGCAAAGGTGCTGGAATAGTTCCAAGGCTCCCAACATAGGAAGAAAACCCAAGTTGAAAGGCTTTGAAAGACCCTGCGCAAGGGCAGTTCTATCCCCAACCTGTTTGGTATGGTGATCCTCCATAGATATTCGGCCTCCGCTGGCACTCTAAGAGTTGATGATTTGACCAATTAGGTCAGTTTTCCAATCAAGTAAAACAAATATGTGAAAAACGTAAAGCTAAGCTAACTTAACCTATTTCAGAAAAGGAAACTAATTTAAGTTAGTCCTATTCTAAAAGGAAGCTTGATAATGTGCAGATCAGTCTTGAGGTGTGATAAACAAGTAATTAAACACCTTTTACAGAAATGTCTTTGGTTGTATTACTTGTTAACTTAAATTATTACCAGTTAATAAAAATTAAATGACAATCTTTGAAGTATTTGAGCTTGTCCAAGATCCAATCTGTAATCACTCTGCTAATTTAAAAATTAACATTGATTATATGTATATGCAAAGAATCATTTGCAGAAATAGAAAATGAAAGTATTTGAATTGAAGAAACTCAATGAAATACTTAGGGACATAAACCAATCATACAGAGAAACCAATATAACATATCTGTGCATTAGTAAATGTTTAGCAAAAGATCAGATACATAACTGTTAACACCCAAAAAGTGCTCACTACCTCATCTCCCTCATTACATGACTCATTTGTCTATATTTCCTACCATATTTGCCTCCAAAACCTTAAAAAACCATTAAAAAGCCTCCAAAAGGCCAAAACCCCCCTTTTTTCTGCAAAATAATTTAAATTTCCTCCAAAAATAGCAAAAACCATCTAAAAAGGAAATATAAAATATAAAAAAAGAGGGAAAAGAGGGAAAAAAGAAGCAAAAAACCTATACAATTGACCTAAACCATATGGTGCCAAAAACCATGGGTCAACACTCCACCAGTAAAAACCTATAAATAGGTGATGGAGGCTCCCCAGTCCACATCCACAATCTTCCCTATCCTCACTCTGCCAAAATCACTCTTGAAACCCTAGCTTACCATTTGAGCTAGTCTTTTCCATTTGAGTGCCCCTTTGGCCCATATCTAAAACACTTTGGAGAAGGAGAAGGAATCCATTGGAGCTTGGAAGCAGCCCTCCTGGACTACTGCAAGAGCTTCACCAACCTCAACACTTGAGGTAAATTTAATACAAAAGAAAATTCATATCATATTACTGTCTTTTTATTTCTTGTTGATGCACATGCTAGTTTAAGTTCACTTTGCTTTACTGTCATATTTTACTATTTTATTGAACTGCTACAAGGAGTCCCTTCTCCTTAGTAGGTGCCCATTTGCACCAGCTAGGGTGAAAACCCTAGCTACAGTTTGGAGACTCCCCTAGTGTTCCTTTGAGTTTCTGGTTATATTTTTTTTTAAAGTTTTATTTTCTGCAAGTATTTTTCTATTTTCCCCTTTCAGTTGTCCCTTTCGGCAGTTGGGTTTGCTGCCGGAAATCGCGTATTTTGTCCTCACAATTGCGATCTGATTGCAGCTTTCATCCTGTTTCCTGCGATCTCCCCACGACTTTCATCCTGTTTCCTGCGATCTCCCCGTGGCTTTCAGCCTATTTCCTACGATCTCCCTGTGGCTTTGAGCTTGTTTTATGCGATCTCCCCGCTGCTTTCAGCTTGTTTCCTGCGATCTCCACGCGACTTTCAGCCTGTTTCCTGCGATCTCCCTACGGCTTTGAGCCTATTTCCTGTGATCTCCCCATAGCTTTCAGCCTATTTACTACGATCTCCCCGCAGCTTTCAGCCTGTTTCCTGCACTCTCCCCACAGATTTCAGCCTGTTTCCTACGATCCGACCGCACAGTTTCGTCACAGACCCATGATCTGTTTTATACATTTTTTTGTTTACCCTATTTGAACCTAGAACTTTGCTGCAATATTTTCTGCACCTGCACAACCACCTGTTCTATCTACAGCCATACTTAGCTACAACCTTTTTCTGCAGTTTGTTTTATGTTCCATTTACAGAGTTTTTTAAGTTTAAGCATTTCAATTGAAAAAAGAAAATTTTGCATTACAAGTTTAATTTTTGCATTAGTATTATTAGTTTGAAAGTTTCCCACTTCGTGGCACTTTTGATTGGGTTCATTACCTCACACACACACACTCTATCACCTAATTCAAGTGAGCCTTAAAATACTAGTTAACACAACCAACATTCTAACCCCACTTGGGGAACACATAAGAATATTGTAGTTAGGTAGGAAAGGGGGGATAGGCATCCAAATAACACCCCTCGGTCACTTACACTTGAGACATAGTTGTTGTCCATTAGGGAATCAAAATACCCTAGTATTTTTTGGCACGGTCACAACCAGTTTATCAGAGGGACTCTCTCTTAGGAGGGTTGAAGTAACCAGACTGGTTCCGGAGGCCTGACTGGAATACCGCAATCCATTCAGTAACCGAATGCTACCTACTCGTTGGTCTGCGTGTGGTGATTCCTTTTAGGTTCACACGGTGATAGGACCAGAGCTGCAGATTCACCTTTTCTGGACATGTCATGAACGGGGTATCTTAGTTTCCTTTCTTCTAGGATTGTCTTACCCAGTGTCCCTCCCGGTAGGGGGATATATTTAGCCACTTTGCTCGACTATCCATATTGTCTAACTTGGATTTCATCACCTTGCAGAGGATATGTCTGGTTGAGTCATAATACTATTTAGCTAGGTGTTTGCATGCTCCCTTACCTCCCTTTGGTCTAGCGAGTCCACTATTTTTATTTTTTTAGGAAACCTGTTGCTTGTTGGTATTCTGACCATTGTTGTTGACGCTCTGCTTATTGTAGCATAGCTATTACAGTGAGTGTTTTGAGCCGGTTGTTGGCCTGAGTGTTGTATTTTTTGAGCTCTTCTTCTGCACACTCGGTTGCATTAGGGTTTTTGAGCTATTTTTCACTCGCCATAACCTCTAGATACTTGACACCATCTGTCACCATTGAGTCCCCAAGACATTCTCGCCACCTCCAGGGTGAACCCCCACAGCATAGTTCACTTGACATCACTCGTCATAGACATAGAGCTTCATCACTCGACTCCACTCGTCGACGACACAGAGCTACGTCCCCCAGCCCTGATGCCCCTTATTTTACATTTGATTCTGAGGCAGAGTTCGAGAACCCCACTTATATTGCACCAACCAGCCCCATGGATGGCACCACATCCAACCCTTTCTTTGTAGGGACCATTGGTGGAGCATCCACCACCACCCCAGCTACCACACCCACTTTGGGTATGCCCTCGATGGGGCCCACACCCACTATTCCAATCACTGTGCCCATTCCAATGGCTAGCATAACCAACCCAACTCCACCAGTGACCCACACTACCCTTGGTGGCGCAGGACCATCCCATACCACCTTCGTTCCTCCACCTGGGGGCAACATCCCCAACCTAAACCCTACCCCTAAACTTGGGGGAATTGGCCCCCACGTGGTCACGACCACCAGTATGTCACATCCTTCTACTAGTTTTCCATTCATGGCTAGTCCCCCGCATCCATGTCTGCGTTGGAGGTCTTAAAAGACTGTCCTACATAGTGCAAGAATTTGCTATCAACCATTGGTGCTATTTACCCAACTGATTCACGAATGATGGCTTTCGATTTGGACCAATCTGAACCACGCCTACCTTCCACATTAGCATTCCAAGTTTCTGTATCCGTTTGGAATCTTGTCATCGATCGGTGCATCATCGATGAGGGTGCCTCTACATGCGTTCTGTCCACATTCGTTTGGCAGAATTTGGGATCCTCTACTCTCCAGCAGTCCACCACTGCGTTGCGAGCCTATGACAGCTGTTCGGCTCAACCCCAAGGCCTCTTAGCTAATGTCCCCATCCATTTGGCAAGTAAAACAGTGCTTATTGACATAGAGGTCATCAACACCCAACTTGATAATAACCTCTTACTTGGTAACAGTTACTTGTACGCCATGCAGGCGATTGCCTCATCCATTTTTCGTACCATGATGTTCCCCCATGACGGACGCGTGGTCAAGGTTGATCAACTAACCTATTACGATCCCAATGTCCCCGCTGCACCCGAAAAATGTTCTCCCCATGGTTGAACAACCTGTTTGTGGTGCATCTACCTCATTGGTTTCCTCAGTGGGACCCAGAGTTTACTTAGATACGTCGATGACCTCAACATTCCAATCCATTCCTTCCCCATCACCAGCGATCGAAATATGACTTATGTACCCTCTCCCGCAATGCACAAAGACCCAACCATCAACCAACTTTGCTACCCCAACCACCATTGGTACCTAGTCATGTTGGTGTTACACCCATCCACACAATTCCCTTCCTATTCCCTCCTTCGGGAATAGTAAGCACCCCAGTTATGGCTACTCTCAGCGTCCCTAGGTTAACTTTAGGACTGTTGGTCACTCTATATGTCAGTTAATTAAAGCTAACACACAGAATGGTCAATATAAATTGTCAAACCCAGGAAGGTCTTTTATTTCAAAGGCAATAAGCACAATCTATGCATAAGCAGATCAAGCAGTTGATTTACTAAGTGCAGATAATAACCCTACATATGTTCCCATCCAACTCATTCCATAAGAAAACTAATCTAATTCATACATCTAAGAATCCAAAGTGAAACAACCTTCCTACATAAATCAACCCAACAAGTTAATGATCTAGTAATGAAATGGAACTAGATTACTTTTGTAAGAAGTTAAATCCTATATTTATCAAACTGCAACATTCAATCTTTACCAAAATGATCTATCCAGTGGCTACTGTAATTCTACCATTATTTATCTAGTCTATGAATGCAATTGAAGATACAACAGCAACCAGAATTAAAATACAAGCTTGAACTCTAACTGATAATTACTGGAAATCCTAGAAAGCATAAACAACTAAAAGATAATTGGAATTGAGCTTGGCTATCAGAGTTGATTAAAACACACATGCAATTAAATAAATTATCCTACACAGTCAACTATCACACCAATCTGTTACAGCTATTCAAGATGCGATTATAAACTACCAGAAAGGAAAGCTAATCTCAGTTATAGCTACCAATAATATCTGCAATCATTCCACACCACACAACAGAAGTAAAACTAAACTACTCTACCTACTTAAACCGGCTAGCTCTGTGAGAAGGTGGGCCCTGGTCTTCTAATAGATACGTCGAGAGTCACAACAAATTAAGACACAAAAATGAAGAACTCTGCTCTCATATTGATGATGGAAGATCGTGAGTCTCAGTGCTCTGTTACAGCTTACACAAAGTGGTAATTGTCCAACCCCAGGCTATGAGAGCCTTCTAGAATTTATACAAGGAAAATACAGTTTTAGATCCACTATATTCGTGCAACAATGAATCTCTGATCTTCATGATGTGGAGTTACAGCTAACTGATACAACCATATTAAACAGGGCTGTTAATCATGAAAGATGCTATTGCTCTAACAATTAATGGATCAACAGACTCAGCAGCTGGAATACCACCTGTCTGTCACAGCTAGGCTCTGCTTCAGTGGAATCTGTTACAGTGAGGATCTATTACAGCTTGCGTGGAGGATGCACTGTCCCTGGGAGTATGAGGAGCTGGTTCTTTGAAAAGTAACAGCTGGCGCTATTGGGATGATACACCTGCGCTTTAGATTTTAACTAAGTGAACTCACAGATGTTAGCATAAACCAAAGGTCAGGATTCGCAACCATAACAATCTTAGGCATAATTAAATGAAACAATAATGACTTATACCTTGTCAGGATTGCTGATTGATTTGGAAAAAGGGCATGTATATGGTTTACAAAAGTAAAGTAAAATTTAGCAAAATGATGAAATAGGTATGATTAAAAAGGAACATTTCCAGGGCCCAACATCTCCCCCAAACTATCCATTTTCATGTCCTCATGCAATAGCTGATTAGTTTGATTATGAGGATGACCACTATTCATATTATGCCGGTTGAGAAAATAAAATTTTCCAATCAATTATTGGGAATGCTGGTTCTTGTGTGACAGCCCCCTCCTACCCTTAGCAGCTTCAATCTAAAATAGACTTCCAACAAAATTTTAAGGTGGCTGGTTCTTGTGTGACAGTGCCCTTTTTACGTATAATTTTAGTTTGCTGGGTCATCTTGATGCCTTAAAAAATGATGAAGTTGAGCTCGAAAAGAACTTCTCTGATTACCTTGCTCTTGTAGATCCCTGAATTGCTAGGTCTGCCTTTGTAACTTCAAGCCCTGCTAGATTAAAAATATCTCCACATTCTGGACATATTATCTCTTGCTGTACTCCAATTCCCCGAATAATCAGTAAATTCCTCAATTGATCTGTAGCTTCCACCCTTGCATCCACATACTTCTTTGCATGTTCCCTGCGTATCTCCTTCCATTTATCTAGTTCTGCCCGAAGATCTTGCACCTCCTTCTTTAACAACTCATTTTCAAATAGAAGATTATCTAATTGAGGTTCTTCTACAACAGGTTCTTGTGTGTCAGCAGGTGGTTGGGGTTTAAAAATCGGAGTCCCACTGTC
Source organism: Larix kaempferi (assembly GCA_027924585.1). NCBI lineage: Eukaryota > Viridiplantae > Streptophyta > Pinopsida > Pinales > Pinaceae > Larix > Larix kaempferi. Next base: position 6,285,739 of record BSBM01000307.1, on the reverse strand, counting down.
TACCCTAACCAGATGACCTGCTTCTACTACAATCACAATTTTGATTCTACTCTTCTTCACTGGGCAAGATGACTGGCCCATGTTCAACGGCCCTCTCTTTCTTCGAGGCAAGGAAAATCCTATTGCCTTAGAAATAGAGCCAACTCCCTCCTTCTGATTTAGAGTCCTTATGATTATGGGAGAAGATTCTACGTTCGGGACGGCTTGTTCACTTTCTAATATTACCTTTACTTGAGGGTTTTCATTTTCCTTTTCAGTTTCGGTTGCCCCCGTTTCATCCTCCTTTGTTTCTATCTTTTCAGGTGTTCCATCTTCCCTCCCCCCAACTGAATTTGAGGAACTCCGGTCTGCATGCAATATTTCTAAGGACATTTCACGAGGGAGGTTTGGCCGGTCCATAAATTGATCCCATGTCAATTTATGTTGTGCAAGGGCTCGTAAGATTAGCAATTTAATGAGCCCATGATTTTTGAGGGATGCTAAGGGGTGTTGAGCACCTTTAACATAGTAAGCCATGCGTTGCAAAGATTGAAAAAAAAAGTGCAACATGTTTAACAACTGGCTGTGTCATAAATGTGATAGGAGTAAAAATTCATTGATATAAACAACACTATACCTCCCCTCGCAGGTAATATATTTATTCAAAAAGATTGCAACTTGGTTCCACAGATGTGGAAGAGTTTCCAAAGCTATTCCCCTGTGCAATGGTCGAAACTTTTCTCTAGTTGCAAGAAAGTCTTCAACTGCGGTTGGATGATAGAACTTTCAACTAAACCAACGACGCCCAACTCTGAGAAGTCCTATTACTTCTGCCAGAATTACCTCTAAAACATCTACCCTTATTCCTCGAACCTCTGAATGAGTGTTCGTCAAATTTTGAGCAAATTCAAGGGTCGCTTCCTCATGAAAACCATTCAAGCATTGGAAATAAGTTGTCCATCCTGCTTCTTGAAAAATCAAAAAGACATCTTTGTTTCTGTATAGGGATTCTGTTGTTAGAGGTTCATATCTCACAGGAATACCCATATTACTAGACTTCTGCAAGAAGTTGTAACAAATATGTTAGTCATAGCTCCAACTATCGAACTGTCTACATGTGGGAACGATTGATGGATAGTCAAGAGTTGAATTGAGCCGTGTTAGAAAGGTGGCAGCGTTAGTTTTGAGGTAAGATTTAGGCTGGTTTGTCGCATGAATCGGATAAAATGATAATCATGATCAGGAGTATGGCTTTAAACATAATCTTCGTCAGGATAAATGGCATGGATAAATGATAGGGATACATGACAGGCATAACCATTATTATTCAAGACATCAATAAATGCCTAATCATGATTATAGTTAGAACCCATACCTTCGCGCTATGCATTCATTCGTGAATTAATCGTCATGGCGCACCAACCATCATAGCCTTCCTTCATCATCTCCGTCATTAAAAATAAGCATAAATGCACATGTGCTGAAGTGATGTGGCTACTGCTACTGGGGCTGATAGCTACTCAAAGCACCTGAAAGTTTCCTTCATGAAAAACCATGATTGGATCTTATGGAGCGAGCAAAAAAACTGATGCCTAATCACATCATTATTGGCATCATTAATCTGAGAGCAAACAAACTGGCAGAGTCACAGCTGCAAAATTTAGCAAAATAGGTGAAAATGGCGAAGTCACAGCTGTACAGAAGGAGCTAGAATGAGGTGAAAAAAAATAGAGTCGCAGCTGCTAGATTTAGCAGAATTAATCAAGGATAGTGGAGTCGCAGATGCTAGGTTTAGCATAATGGACAAAGGTAGCAGAGTCACAGATGCTAGGTTTAGCGGAATGGACAAAGGTAGCAGAGTCGTAGCTGCCAAACTTAGAAAGGTAAGCGGAAATAGCGGAGTAGCAGCTGCCGAATTTGGCCGAATGAGCAAAAGTGGCAAAGTCACAGCCATGGAAGAGTGAAGCAAAGGAAAAATGGCTGAGTCATAGCTGTGAAATTCGGCAGAATGGGAAAAAGTGGCGGAGTCGCAGCTGCATTAGAGTGAAGTAGAAGCAAATTTTATCTATCTATGGAAGACTACGAATTATCCATCTTTTCAAAAGAGTTTTATTAGATCAGGAACAAATGTGGTGTGTCTACAGTCGTCTGGCCCAGTCACGGCTACTACTCCGATTAGATCCTGCACATAGTTCTCCAAAACAAACCGATCAAATGCAAAAATAAAAATAGATAAAATACAAAATGAAAGAAAAACCAATTATTTATGTACAAAAATATGTGTGGAAATTGCAAGTTTTAGGAATTCACAGGGTTTAAGGAAAATTCCTGCCCTGGCATTAACTGATACTCTGGATCAACTGCAACTTGTGAAATAAAAGCCTCCCTTGAGATCGGCTTGTGATACAGTCGCAGCTGATGGCCATTTGTGAATAATAGTACTTTGTTCTCGTCAGTGGTGATCAATCGGACTGTTCCATTATCAAATACCCGATCTATCTGATAGGGTCCCAACCAACGGGTGCGCAATTTGCCTTTAAAGTCCCTGTTAAACCGTGAATTGTACAATAGGGCCTAGTCTCCTTCCTGGAAGACCCTTTTTTTTATAAATCTATCATGCCATCTAGAGCACTGTTGTTGGATTAAAGCTGTATGACGTACTGCAGTTGTGCGCTTCTCATCCAATTCATTGAGCTGATTCAGTCGATTCCTCTATGCCTCTGATAAATCCAGATTTGCTTCCACAGCTGTTTTCAAGGTTCTGATTTCAAATTCAATTGGAAAAATAGCGTTCTTTCCATACACTAGCTCATATGGGGAAAAACCAGTGGTGTTACGCCAAGTGGTACGATAGGCCCACAGTGCCTCTAGAAGCCTTTCAGCCCAATCTTTACGATGGCTCTTCACTGTTTTTGTCAGAATAGCCTCGATAACCTTGTTTGTACTCTCCACCTACCCATTGGCCTATGGATGATATGGTGAGGTTATTCTGTTTTGAATATGAAATTTCTACAATAGTGCTTCCATCTTGTGAGATACAAACTGTGGTCCACTATCTGTAATGATCTCCTTAGGTACTCCAAACTAAGTAAAAATCTCTTCATACAGGAAATCAATCACAGCCTGATCATTGGCGTTGACCAAGGCTATAGCTTCTACCCATTTGGTCATGTAGTCTGTGCAAACCAAGATATGAACTTTCTCCTTTGAGGGAGGGTTGATAGGCCCTACAAAATCTAGAGCCCACCTATCAAACGGTTCAGCCACAAGTTGTGGCTGTAAAGTAATCTCATCTAATGTATTGGGTTGGCCCATCCTTTGGTAGCTATCACATGCCTGAACATACTTTTTCGCATCTCTGAACAATGTAGGCTAGAAATAGCCCATTCTCAAAACTTTATGACTTGTCCTCTTGTTAGCAAAATGTCCCCCACAGGGCTCATCATGGCAAACCTTAATAATGCTAAAGATTTCATCTTCTCTCACACATCTTCTGATTTCTAAATCAAGCCCTATGTAGAAAAGATGGCCATCAATCTAGCAGTACCTAGCACTCTGTTGTATGATCTTCCATTTCTCCCTTTTTGACAGATGTGTTGGGAGCTTACCTGCAGCCAAAAAGTTAGCAATATCTGCATACCATGGGAAATGAGCTGACACTGCAAACAAATGTTCGTCTGGGAAGGAATCTTCAACCGGTAAATTGTCATCACTGTTAGTAAGTCGAGATAAAAAATATGCAACAACATTTTCCTTTTTTGGTCTATCAATAATTGTGATATCAAATTCTTGTAACAGTAACAACCATCTAGTAACTCTTGCATTCGTGATTGGTTTATTCATTAAATACTTGATAGCAGAATGATCAGTGTGCACAAACGTAGAATATCTAGTAATATAATGTCTAAATTTATTGATGGCATAAGCAATGGCAAGAAATTCTTTTTCTATGACAGTATAATTTAGTTCAACAGGAGACAAATTTCTACTAATGTAGTAAATGGCATAAGGAGCACTACCTTCCTCCTATCCCAAAATTGCTCCAGTGGCAATGTCTGAAGCATTTGAAGAAATGTGAAAAGGCAGAGCCCAATTGGGTCATCGTAAGATGGGTGTTGTAGAAAGCCTCTTCTTGAGCTTAGTAAACGTTGTTTGGAATGCATCATTCCAGACAAACTGTGAATCCTTCATCAACAGAGTGAACAAAGGAGAAGCTAGTTTGGAAAAAAATTCTATGAACCTTCTGTAATAGCCAGCATGCCCCAAGAAGCTACATACATCCTTCTGTGTCCCAGGAGTTGGTATATTTTCAATTACCTTGATTTTGGATGGATCTACCTAGATACCATCAGAAGAGATGAAGTGCCCTAGTACTATGCCTTCACTCATCATCATGTGGCACTTTTCAATGCTTAAAGAGAGCTGGCTTTGTTCACAGCGTTTCAAGACCTTTTCTAATTTCTTCAATGCTTCTTCATAACTATCACCATATGGAGTAAATTCATCCATAAAGATTTCCATGCAATCATTCACCATTTCTGAAAAGATTCCAATCACTACTCTCTGAAATGTAGCTGGTGCATTGCACAACCCAAAAGGAAGTACTCAGTATGCAAAAGTCCCCCAGGGACAAGTGAAAGTGGTTTTGTCTTGATCTTCTGGATCAATCTGAATCTGGTTATAGCCACTAAAGCCATCCAGAAAGGAGAAATACTTTTTCCCAGACAAGGTATCAACGACCTGATCGATGAAAGGTAAGGGGAAATGATCCTTTTGCGTTGCCTTGTTCAATTCTCTGTAATCCACACAGACCCTCCATTTCCCATTCTTCTTTGGCACAATCACAAGTGGAGAAACCCACTCACTGTCTGAAATTGGATATATGAATCCTGCTTCCAACAGTTTCTGGATTTCCTCTTTCACTATGTCTCTTAGGTTCGGGTTCATCCTTTGTTGTGGTTGACATACAGGCTTGGAGTCGCTCTTAATATAAATGTGACAGGTACACAGATGAGAAGGAATTCCTTTCATGTCTGTGTACTCACAAGCGAAAGCTCCCTTACGTTGTTTCAGTAGAGTGAGTAGATGTTCTTGCTCATTAGGTGCCAGATTAGGATTAATATTCAATGTTTTTCCTGGCCCAATTTCTACTGGAACACTTTTCGAATTCTTAAGTAATGGAATTATACTGTCATCACCGATTAGAGTTTCTTCTGTAAGCTTTTCTTGTTCTATTGCAGCTAGAGTACTGTCCAATATTTGATAGACACTTTGATTGACTGATGTGGGCTCACTGATGAAACTATTAATTGCATCATCCTCTGTTTCATCTTTAAACATTAAGGCTCTCCCTATGGTTAGTAGTGGTTGCACACCCTCTTCTTCCTCCAAATCTGCCCATAATGGAGTCTCAGCTTCTGTGCTTGGTCGAGCTGGAGGGTACAGGATTAGGCTCTTAATCTCAGTTCCGTCTGAAATGGTCATAGATCCTGACTGACAGCTGATATAGGCATCTGTTGTGTCCAGCCACGGTCTTCCCAGGATCAGTGGGTGTCCCCCCAATTGTGATTTCGGCTGTAACACCAAGAAATCCGCATGGTATTCCCACGAGTCGACTGAGATCACGAGGTCATCCAGGATCCCTTCAGGCTTGATCGTTGATCTATCAGCAAGTTCCAAAACTGTAGGGGTTGGCCGAAGATTAGTGAGTACCAATTTCTTCACAGTTTCTATGGTCATAACGTTAATAGCTGCGCCTAAATCCACCAAGACATTTGGAATTTGTGTGGTCCCTATGTGAACTGTAACAGTCGGGTTCCCAGGGTCATCGTATTTTGCCACAGGGGCCTTCCCCATTATTAATTTTGAAAGATTTCCCAACACGTGGACAGTGGAGGGATCCCTGGGCCTTCTTCCTGGTTTCTTAACACACAAATCTTTAACCGTCTTATTATAAATGGGCACATCGTGGAGGGCCTGTAACAGTGGAATTTTAACATAGAAATTCTTCATTTTTCCCACGAGATCAAATCAGGGTTGTTCCACTGTTTTCTGCAGTTACAATCATTCAGGGTATGATGGTTCTTTATTCAACTGTGTAGGTTGTGACACATCGTGTGTTGCTTTCTGAGTTTCAGCTGCTGCTTCAGTAGGAGTATCAGCATCCTCAATAATGGGGCTTGTTGAATTAACCATTGTTCTCATAGTGCTGATTGACTCCAAGTTCAATCACTGAGGGTGACACATCCTCAGTGATAATAGGCTCCACGACCCTCCCCGATCATAATTGTATATCATTGCAGGGAATCTGAGTAATGGAATACACAGGCATGTTGGTAGTCTCAAATTGATGGACTGCTTTATTGTTTGGGTTTGGGTTAGGTTCTGCAGGTAGCTGTGGTCGAAGTGGTGTATTCATAGGTGCGACGTTGTTTTGGAAAGGGAGCTGTGGTTGTTGATACTGTTGATGCTAATACTGTTGAGGAGGGTACTATTGATACTAAGTCTGGTGATGGGAGAAGTTATTTCCTTGGTAAGGGTTTCTCTAGTTGGAATTCCAAGGAGCTTGGTTCGATTGCTGTGGCCATGGTGTCCATGAATTTGGATTTTGCATTGGATTTTGGGATGGATGCCACTGGTTGCTGGAATAATGTGAAGGGAATTGTGTATTCATATTGTGCATATTGTTCATTCCATTCATATTATGCAAAAAAAATGTTGGATCTAGATTCATACCTTGGTTTCTAGGTGTTAGCTCTCCAAGAAACTACTTAGTGGTTATGGCTAAGTATGCTTGGTAACTTAAGAATTCAATACCCTTTTCAGTAAATGGATCGATGGGATACCACAATAGCTCAATGGAAAAGTTGCTTATCAAATAGTTAAATGAACCAGTGCTCTTAGAAACTGTAAATCAGATGATAAAATATAGAAATGAAATGTAGAATATTGCTAAGACAACCAAGTATATTAATCATGCAGGGTTTATGCAACCAAATACATGCATAACATCGGGTCACACACAGCAGTAGGAAGTTCCTCAATCCAAATTATGAGCACAGGCTAATCTAATTTGAATAGAGTGCAGAACAATGGTGGATGAAAATATATGATAACAACAACAAGAGAAAACTGTGATTTTTATTATAACAAGCAACTAAAACATATGGCAAAGTCTCTCCAAGCTCGAACCCTTTGTTCTCCAAATGACTTTGGCTTTATAGCCTTACAAGATCAAATCTAGATCCATGAAAAATGGATCAGATTTGCCCAAAAATAGTCAAACCAACAAGTGTAGGATGAGATCCTATAAAAATGGATCTGGAATGCTAATAATGGAAAATCAAATCAAAATAGGAAAAGATCACATCCAATGAGTCAAACTCTATCTTGAAAGCCCTGATATCCTCCAATCTCTTTGACAGGTGTAGAAAGCCTTCCAAGGTTGATGAATCATCATGAGAAATTCGAATTTGCCTCCTTTGGCAAAAATACAATATTTCTGCTCATTAACTAGTTCACCATTTTCACTTTTCAACCTTCTTAACCATCAAATACATCAAGATAAACTCTTAAACCTGATGTATTTAATTATTATACATCATTAGAAACCAACTTCGAGAGATTTGGTTGAGAAAAATTCAAATCTGGGCAAAAATAGAAAAAACTGCCAAAAGCAGGCTTTCGGCAGCTAACAATTCTGCTGATTTCGTGCCTTAGCCGCTGGAAGTCAGACCTTTCGGCAGCTAATGAGCTCTGTGGGGCTCGCCTAAGCTGCCGAAAGCTGTAACTGTTTCAAAAATTAAAACCCAAAACGCTGCTTTCTGCTGATTTCGTGCCTTAGCCGCCGGAAGTCAGACCTTTCGGCAGCTAATGAGCTCTGTGGGGCTCGCCTAAGCTGCCGAAACCTGTAGGATTCCTGAAAAAATTGCCTTTGGAAAAAATCGATTTTCTCAACCGTCCGATGTCCATTTTGCATGTTCGAATAGTCGATTTTGATCTACAGATCATAAGCTATCCATTGGTGCTTCCAGATCTGAATTTGGAGTTCGGGAAGGCCGTCAAAATTGCCCCACAAGATCACGCGATTTCAGCAAAAATATTCCTCCAATTTCCATTCACTGCTCTGTGCAATAATTATTTTTTGCCAATTCCTTGACGATTCTGCTGCTTTTAGTCCTTTAGCTTTACTGGTCGTTGTAATATAGCCATTCTGTCATCCAAAATGACGGTGGTCAATTTGGGAGATAACACTAGGCTGCCAAGGTTTCTTCTGTGCCATAAAGTATGCTGGCTCTACATCTAGAATAGATGTCTGCAGGACTACTTTGACCTTCGGTAATGATGGAAACTCCTTGGTATCATGCTTGAGTTCACATATCCTACATACCTCTACTTTGTCCAATGGGAATTCCTTCAATGGATGCTTCTTCCTACATTTAGGACAGAATACCCCAAGTGTAAGATCTTCTACCACTTGTTTTTGTTTTTCCCTCATGACATCCAAATCTGAGGAAATGGAGCTCATCATGTTTGTTTTAAAGTTCTCTAGTAATTTGCCTATTTTTGCTCAAGTGGCCCCCCACTAGCTGACTTCTGAGTCCTAGTGAAGACATCCTGGTCTCGGTCTTTGTCTCGTTTGCTGGTTCTGTAATATCCCCTAGAGTACCTTCGACATAATTCAACAATCTTTTCAAAAGGTTCCTTTGAGATATCCCCCTTTCCCATCAGATTCAACATATCAAGGCAATCTTCTCTAATTCCTCTTAGTAAGATAATCTTGAGCACATCCTTTCCAATCTCAGCATGACTAGATCTTTGTAAATTGTACAACAATCTTTCCACAAAGTCTTCCAAACTCTCTTCATCCTTCTGAACCATCTTAAACAACTCTTCCTTTCTATCTCTAGTTCTACAATATTCTTGATACTTAGAAAGAAAGGTGTTTTTCATTTGGCCTCAAGTAGTAATGGTCTCACGACCCAGACTCATGAACCAGTGCAGAGCATTTCCCTTCAAGGTGGCTGGGAATAACTTCAGCTTCTGAGCACTAGAGGTGTAATCATAGCTACGGCAGAGGATATAAAACTCAAAAAGAAACTCATCAGGGTCCTCATTATACTTACCATGAAAATTAGGGAGAACTGATGGTGAGATGTTCTTCATGGGAGCTGCTCCAGGTATCTGGAGGATACGGAGTTCTAATGTAGCCACAGTATTACCAGGCTGATTATTTTCTCCTTCTTCCTCTTGGTGATTCCCATGTTCATTCTCTCCCTCTTGTTCTCTACTAGCCATGGTTCTAGTCCAAAATTCAACAGCTTCCTTTATGCGTTCTTCCTCTACTTTAGCTTCTTCCTCTCTTCTCCTCTCTTCTTCTCACCTTCTTTCTTCCTTTTCTATTCTACGAGTCTCCAACCACACCTCTTTAGTAACTCTGGTTTTGTCAATATGATAGATCTCCTCTCTATCTAGTGCACCTACATTGCTTCCCTTATCTTCAGGAGGCTTACTTTCTACAACAGGAGTTGAAGGTCCCATTGTATTCTCCACTGTAGATGCTTAATGTTCAAGATTGGGAGGAACAGAATTTCCCCTTCCTGTAGAGTTCCGCGGTGGTCTAGTGGAAGAATCAGCTCTAGCAATTATCTCATCAATGTATGTGTGTCTTCCCTGACCTGCATTACGACCTCAACCTCTTCCACCTGCAATGTTAGTATTCAAAGGGGGTTCCTGATTTGTTTTTCTTGTATTCATGCACGCAGTCAAAATTGAACTAAAATGAAATCAAATGAAACAAACCACTAACTCTGTCTATCTATTACCATCCCCGGCAACGGCGCCAAAATGTTGGTCACTCTATATGTCAGTTAATTAAAGCTAACACACAGAATGATCAATATAAATTGTCAAACCCAGGAAGGTCTTTTATTTCAAAGGCAATAAGCACAATCTATGCATAAACAGATCAAGCAGTTGATTTAATAAGTGTAGATAATAACCCTACCTATGTGCCCAGCCAACTCATTCCATAAGAAAACTAATCTAATTCATACATCTAAGAATCCAAAGTGAAACAACATTCCTATAGAAATCAACCCAGCAAGTTAATGATCTAGTAATGAAATGGAACTAGATTACATTTGCAAGAAGTTAAATCCTATAATTATCAAACTATAGCACTCAATCTTTACCAAAATGATCTATCCAGTGGCTACTGTAATTCTACCATTATCTGTCTAGTCTATGAATGCAATTGAAGATCCAACAACAACCAGAATTAAAATACAAGCTTGAACTCTAAGTGATAATTACTGGAAATCCTAGAAAGCATAAACAACTAAAAGATAATTGGAATTGAGCTTGGCTGTCACAGCTGATTAAAACACACATGCAATTAAATAAATTATCCTACACAGTCGACTGTCACACCACTCTGTTAGAGCTATTCAAGATGCGACTATAAACTACTAGAAAGGAAAGCTAATCTCTGTTACAGCTACCAATAATATTTGCAATCATTCCACACCACACAACAGAATTAAAACTAAACTACTCTACCTACTTAAACTGGCTATCTCTATGAGAAGGCGGGCCCTGGCCTTCTAATGGAGACGCCGAGAGTCACAGCAAATTAAGATACAGAAATGAAGAACTCTGCTCTCATATTAAGGATGGAAGATCGTGAGTCTCAGTGCTCTGTTACAGCTTACACAAAGCGGTAATTGTCCAACCCCAGGCTACGAGAGCCTTCTGGAATTTATACAAGGAAAATACAGTTTCAGATCCATTATATTCGTGCAGCAATGAAAATCTATGATCTTCATGCTGCGGAGTTACAGCTAACTAATACAACCATATTAAACAGGGCTGTTAATCATGAAAGATGTTGTTGCTCTGATAATTAATGGATCAACATACTCAGCAGCTAAAATACCACCTGTCTATCGCAACTAGGCTCTGCTTCAGTGGAATCTGTTACAGTGAGGATCTGTTACATCTTGCATGGAGGATGCGCTGTCCCTGGGAGTATGAGGAGGTGGTGCTTTGAAGAGTAACAGCTGGCGCTACTGGGATGATACACCTGCGCTTTAGATTTTAACTAAGTGAACTCACAAATGTTAGCATAAACCAAAGGTCAGGATTCGCAACCATAACATTCTTACGCATAATTAAATGAAACAATAATGACTTATACCTTGTCAGGATTGCTGATTGATTTGGAAAAAGGGTATGTATATGGTTTACAAAAGTAAAGAAAAATTTGGCAAAATGATGAAATAGGTATGATTAAAAAGGGACATTTACAGGGCCCAACAAGGACTACCTCTGTGGTATATCACGCCTCTTGTTTCCCTCCTGACACCAAATGTCGTCCTACAACCGGTGCAACCCATCACCACTACTAGTCAACCACCTCCTGGTGTCACTACTCCTTCCTCGTCTACTAATCCGTCCCCGCTTATCAAACACACTCGGGGCAGAGGCCCACAACCATACACCGCCCTACCCCCACCCAAAATGGTCAAAACCCCCCCCCACATTTCGTGCTCCTCCCAAATTCTCTTTGTGTGATGAGTTGGGCCATGCTACCCATCAATGTCTACAATTACCCGCATTACAAGAGCACATGCAAATGCTTGATGACGACCCCAACATCCTGGTTGCCCAACTCGACCCTACCCCTAAGCCTCATGATAAATCACTGCGTACCAACCAATCTTGTGCAATATGCGGTATTTACGGCCATTACTCACATCATTGTCTAGATCTCCCATATTACAAAGCAGCTGTCTAGGAGATGAATAACTTGGACCTTGAGATGGCTCCCCCCACCATTGAAGAGGTCCACCCACAGCATCCCCGCCAACCGACGAGATCAATACCATTTATATGATCTCTTCTACTAATGCTCCCTCGTCAACCGATTTGACAACACAAAGTTTCCACAATGATGAGGAGATTCTCGAGGCTCTCACTGCCCTTGATTACCCCTGGGGGGATATGCACCATCGTTCCTATTTCCTCCCAGAGGAATCTTTCCCCACCACAACCACCCAATTTTCGATTGAGTCCAAAGATTTCCTCCCCACCAAAGTCGACTGGTTTAAAGATCCCATTCCTACCCCCAATGCCTTTGAGGAAGGTAACATGGCCAAAATTTCACCCACAATCCACAATGATATCTCTGCCCTAGCCAGTGCCCCTGAACTCATTACTTTAGGAACCTCTTGCACCAAGCACGAGATCGGAGAGTACAAGAAACTTTTCCAAGAGTTTTGTGATTTCTTTTCTTGGTCCTACACCGAAATGCCTGGTCTTGACCCTGCTATCATAGAACACCACATTGACACATGGCCATATGTACCCCCCGTTCGCTAGAAACATCGCCCCTTTCACCCATCAAAGCTCCCCGTCGTTAAAGCTGAGATTGAGAAACTTCGTGCAGCAGGATTCATTTATCCTATTGCATACACCACTTGGGTTTCTAACCACATCCCTATTAACAAGAAACAAGGTACCATCCGAGTGTGTACTGAATTCCATGATTTAAACCGAGCATGTCCCAAAGACAACTTCCCCACGCCATTTATTGACCAACTCATCGATGCGTGTATGGGGCATGAAGTCCTATCCTTCATGGACGATTTCTATGGATACAACCAAATTCAGATCCGCAAGGAAGATCAATACAAGACTGCCTTCACCACCCCATGGGGCACCTTTTCCTATCGTGTCATGCCTTTCGGCCTTAAAAATGCTGGCGCCACCTTCCAGCAGGCCATGACCTATTGTTTTCATGGCTTGGTCCATATCTTATTAGTCTATCTTGATGATCTCACAGCACGTTCCAAGAAACGATCCGACCACCCCAATGACCTTTGGCAAGTTTTTCCACGTTGTTGCACGTATTAGATCCGCTTGAACCCACTCAAGTGTGTCTTTTTCGTTTCGACAGGTCGGTTGTTACGTTTCATTGTTTCCCACAAAGGAATCGTTGTAGAACCCCTCAAAGTTCAAGCCATATTAGACCTTCCCGCACCACGCACGCTCCAGCAGCTACAGAGCTTACAGGGGAAATCTAATTTCCTTTGCCGCTTCGTTCCTTATTATGCCACAACAGTTCATGGTTTCTTATGTCTGTTTCGTACTCACATACATAGTGCATCCTGCCTTGGACATGGGGCATATATTCTAACTGACTCAGAAGGCCACCCTTTGCGCAACCCCCGTAATGGGTTGTATCTCAAACGCTTTTGTACAGTTTGATTTCTTTTTGTTTTCCAATTTTTTCCATGCATGTTGCCATCTCGATTTGCACGCCACATCGGCCGTTATCCATTTTTGACACTTTTTATATCGTCGGATTCATTTTTCCACGCTCGTGATGATTCTTGAGATCATTTCTCACTCTCACCCTCAGATTTTTTGGGTATTTTTCCCAAAACGCCCCTCGTCACCTCGGTTTGCATGCCACCTCAACCGTTATCCATTTTTGACACTTTTTATATTGCTGGATTTAGTTTTCTGAGCTCATGATGATGCTTGAGATCCTTTCTCGCTCTCACCTGGACCAATTTCACCATTGTGTCCTGACGCCTTGCTGCCTTGGTTTACGTGCTTCATCGACCGCCATCGGATTATTACACATTTTTACATGAGCCATTCAATCCATTCATCCTGCAATTATTTCGTTATTTTGCTACCATTCATCATCCCGTAAGGAGGCCCACCATTGTTCCCCTCCACCCTCGTTCTTGGTTCTCATCGATGTCCCTTGATTGAACACGCTCTCCTTGCTTGGCCATTCCTTTTGTTCGGTATAATTTTATCCCTTTTTTCGGGCCGGACAAGTCCTTTACGAAAAAGGAACTTAGGGAGTTTCTGTTAAGCTCTTTTCTGACTCCTAAAAGAATGAAAAGATCGCCGAGCAATTTTGCTTCCTTTCACGCTCATTAAAGTACCTGAAAGGGCATCTATCTAGTATAAGTTTAACCCTTTTCCAGACCTAGTAGACTAATTATGAAAAAGGAATACTCTCGTCACACCGGCTATAAGAGTTCTTCATTGCATCCTTTTATGCTTTTTCGGGCCTTGGAGACTAACACACGAAAAAGAACCCCCCTAGAGTCTTCTTATTGCTTTTAGACTCTCTAAAATTGAGAGCAACCATGTGCATGCACCGTCTTGGGCTCGTACAAATCCACACGACGATACCATTCCACTCTTTCAGAGTCTTCTTATCGCTTTCAGACTGCTTAAAATTGAAAGCAATCACGAGCATGAACTATCCTGGGCTCGTATAAATCCACACGATAGTACCATTTTGAGCACACTTCTTCCTGCTCCTCAAACCATAAAGAAGTCCCCCCAGTGTCTCTCGGTACCATGATCAATCATCTCGGCAGCACCCCCAATAAGGTTTCCTTTGTTTAGAGTATTCTGTAGTCTCCTGCCATCTTACACCAACTTGAGTATCACTCATCCCAGTCACCATCCTTGATCCATTAAAGTTATGATCCCTTTCCCACGAGTCAGTTTCATATGCTGCCTGATCATCCCCGCCATCATACTCTGAACAAAGGAAGTTTGAGTCCACCCACTCTACTTGCCCAGTTATTCCCCACCCCCACAGTATGTCAGTCCTACCACCAGTACTCTCACACTTCGATTATCCACCTTGTGCTCCTATCAAGGAAACATCATTGCCTTGCTAGTTGCAGGTCTCCCTCTGTCGACGATAGCCCATCTATTCCATAGGATAGACCCAGAGGTCCCTGCGGCTTGGACTCATCACCATCTGTGGTGAGTGCCTACGGACCATTTTGAGAGGAGTCATTAGTGCTTCTCCGAATGGTTGTTTCTCACATGCTCAACTTCAACACCTTGATTGCATCGTTGAGATTCGTGTAGGGTATATATCCCTTCAGTTATTGGTCGAAGACCCCGGACTTCCCCTGACTTTAGCACATTGGTGAGTCACCTTGGAACACCCAGTTATATGTTCCCATGGATATCCGGGTTGCGTTGGCGATTGTATTCGGAAGCCATCTAGGTATATGCTTCTTTGAGTACCCAGTATAGCTATAGTCCAGTGTACCATTGAGGGTATGACTCCCTGTCACTATGATCCTACAGTTCATCAGTTCCTCTGGTACCATACTCAGCACCACTATTGATATTCCAGTGTATCAGTTCTTCAGCTCAGCCATGGTCATCCCGGCAGTATATCCTAGGTTCCGTGTCCCCTTTTTTGGGCACTTATGATGTACACAGTGGTTCTCCATGTATCTTTCAGGTCCCCATTTTTGGACCTCATATCATTTTTTATATATCTTGATACGAGCATGGGTATGCCCGCCTTGTCCATATATTGAGATTCTTCCTCATTCATTATTGAGGTTATGTATCTTTCAGGTCCCCATTTTTGGACCTCATTGTTATTATTATAGATCTTGATACGAGCATGGGTATGCCCCAATCATCCACATGTTGAGATTATTCTTCATTCATTATTGAGGTCATGTACTTTCAGTTTTTGCAGTTTGTTCGGGACTGTTGCTCCAGGCTCTAGTTCGTTTCTTCTCCTCTCTACATCCCAGGAAAATCATAAAAGACCTATGATGTCTATTGGCCATACGATGAGCTCCTGCCCTCACACATCAGGGGGCAATCTGTTAACACCCAAAAAGTGCTCACTCCCTTATCTCCCTCATTACTTGACTCATTTGTCTATATTTCCTACCATATTTGCCTCCAAAACCTTAAAAATCCTCCAAAAGGCCAAAAACCCCCTTTTTTCCCCAAAATAATTTAAATTTCCTCCAAAATAGCAAAAACCCTCTAAAAAGGGAATAAAAAATATAAAAAAGAGGAAAAAAAGAGAAAAAAGAAGCAAAAACCCTATACAATTGACCTAAACCATATGGTGCCAAAAACCATGGGTCAACACTCCACCACTAAAAACTTATAAATAGGTGATGGAGGCTCCCCAGTCCACATCCACAATCTTCCCTATCCTCACTGTGCCAAAATCACTCTTGAAACCCTAGCTTACCATTTGAGCTAGTCTTTTCCATTTGAGTGCCCCTTTCGCCCATATCCAAAACACTTTGGAGAAGGAGAAGGAACCCATTGGAGCTTGGAAGCAGCCCTCTTGGATTACCGCAAGAGCTTCACCAACCTCAACACTTGAGGTAAATTTAATACAAAATAAAATTCTTATCATATTACTGTCTTTTTATTTCTTGTTGATGCACATGCTAGTTTAACTTTACTTTGCTTTACTGTCATATTTTACTGTTTTATTGAACTGCTACTAAGGATTCTATAACGTCCCCATTATTGACCCTATTACATTCAAATGTAATTGATGTAACATTGTTATGAAATCATGGTGAGGAGCTCAAGGCCAAGGCACCACCACCAATTTAGTGATGCATATGGCTTGTGTGCTAGCCAGGCACATTGGAATTTCAACATCATGTAATATGCATTTTAATAAAAAATACCCACAACTAGCTATGCAATGCAACAAAGAGATGGGGGCATGATTCCACAAGGAATTGGGAGGGAAAACATTCAAACCCTTGAGCCACTAGAGTCAAGCCAAATGTCAATGAGGGAACCCATCAAACCCTCAACTACCCATGTTGACTTTTGTACCCAACCATTGATTTCTCCCAAGAGTTGGTTGGGGTAGTTAATGCCTTGGGAATGGAGAGGTATGGCTGTCCAAATTCGGGTATGGGAAAGCCACCCTTCATGGAAAATCGTTTTGGTCTCCTTGGGCAAGAATAGAGGCATGAAATTGCTCTCTAAGCCATTATGCAACCATCAGTCTTGCTCCCTCAGGCAACTCTAGCTGCCTGGGCATTTTCCTCCATGGTTTTCTGGGTTTCCCTTCATCTTTTTACCTGGGAAGGGGCGTTTTTGTACTAATTACTAGTGGGGAAGAAAACAGAACGTTTGTGAGTCTTCCTGGAGGTTGTTTAGGCCATTGGAAAGGATCCTAACCAGTGGAGAGAAATCGGTTTTGCTCCCTGGGGTTGAAATCGAAATTCCACAGTTCACTTGGGTGAACCACGAGTTGGGAGAGCCAATGTGGACCCTTTTTTGTGAACACCTCTGTTGTAAATGTGTAACCCTATCAATGATCGTTTTTGGTGTGAGAAGAAAGAGTATGTTGGGGTATGGGTAATGGGTAATCCATTGTTCTGGCTTGATCTTGAGCATAAGCATCCATTGTTCAAGTGTAGCCTGATAAACCCAGTTGAACTGGCTTGGCTGAGATGAAATGGTTAATGGACTGCGTGTGAGCTAGAATGTTCCATTTCCTTGTGAGAATCATGCCCAGCTCGGGGGTGGCCTTTGGACGGACTCAGTATAAGATGTCGAAGAGCCTATGGTTGGGTGGAACATTGTAGCGACATAGCTAGTTGCTTGGGGCAGTTGCATAATGAAGATAAGTGTTTTTAAGTCTATGTATTTAGTTCTGCAATGTTTAATTAATGATTATTTTGATATGTTGGATGAGCATGAAGCGTGTGTGGATGTTGTTTTAATTCCGCTGTGCATAATTGATTTGTTTTACATCTGCACATTCATATTTTATTTATATGAATCTAACTAATGGGCTGAGATCACGTGAAATCCCTGAATTCGGCATCATGTTCCCTGCCTTGCATTGGATAAATGGGTGGGTACGTGACAGAGTCCCTTCTCCTTAGTAGGTGCCCATTTGCACAAGCTAGGGTGAAAACCCTAGCTACAATAACAGATGACAATTTGAAGCATGAATCAGAAATTCTCAAAGAAACTTGAGGAATAACAGAAGATAGATGAAAATATAACTTTATTGTATTAAAAGAGGTCTTGTACAGAAATTACAAAAGGCTCTGCTAAACAGAGTATCTCCAGTCCAATCTCTTGCTGACTTGCAACTCCAAAATTAGCAACCCCTAACTATGAGAGGTCCTCCTCTTTAAATAGGAAATTACAGCAGAATAGAAAGATAGAGATTTCCCAAAATAAGGATTACAAAATTGGATCAAACTATCGACCCAAGAAATCCTGCCATTTCTCGTATATCTCTTACAACTCATCTATATTGGGGAAGTTGACAGATTCTAAGGCTAACTGAAAATTGCATTTATTATTTTCCATGTCATGCTTGGCCAACTTATGCCAAATGCGAAGGTAAATGCAAATGTTTCCCTCCAAGACGACCGGTTCTCTCACCAGATGATCCACATCATTGATGCTGACTTGATCAAGATCTCGAATTCTCTACGTAAACTCTTCACACCTGTGTTCGAGCTCCTCAAGTTTTCATTTTGGTGGCAAATCATCCAAAATGGGCTCCATAAACGGAAGTTTCAAAACCTTCATAATATTGTCAACTGCATACCAACGTCTGGTATAGAGGTCTTTAGACTTGTTGATAATCTCCTCAGTTGTTTCATTGAAATCAAGCCAAGTGTTTAGAGAGGCTTTCACCTTCTTCATTTGAAAAATATTGAGGATCGGGATGTCTTCTAGCACCTTCTTTATATACAACTGCCATTGAATGACTTCTTCCTCAGCTTTAGAAGTGTTATACCTCAATATTTCACAGTGTCACATCTTCACAGTAAAAACATTTGACGACACTTCCCCTACAGCCTAAAACACCCAGAAGAGAAAAGTAATGATTGACCACTAAAGACAAACCTGTCATATCATTTGGAAAACCTAACTGAGACCTATATTTCAACACTACTACTTCTTACACCTCTTCAGGGGTGCGGTAGTCCATACTACCGCATGTTGCTCCTTGTCTTGGGCGTAGTACTACCGCCCTATGTTCAAGATTATGGGCACGGTAGTATTATTTTAACCTTTTTACCATGGTTTGTGGGATTACAAATTTCGAGAGATTCCTTTGGGATTGAAACCTATGATTCGATTCTAACACCTTCTCATATTAGTGGGTCTGATCCACTAAACACTCCCAAGATCCATTCTTCTCTCTTGTTGGTTAATCCTCCTACACACTATAAGAGAGAGGCCTTCCATGAGCAAAGGGGAGGACTCTTTGAGATATCAAACCTATGGTATTAGATCTTTGTGGAGATAGCTAGAGGAGAAAGCACTTGGAGCTTGGAGTTGGCTTGGACATCAAGCAACCGTTGTAAGTAACTTCAAGTTTGCAAATAAAATATAACTTGTCTTGTTTCCCAAATTGTGTGGGTTGATGTTGTTTCAATTACCTGATTTGTTTCTATTATAGATTTGGACTCTGACAGATATTTCAAGTTGCTAGAAAGATTGTGTATGCTTGTACTTTGATTCATTCTAACAGGTTCATTCGCAAAGATTTGAGGAGGAAGAAACAGAGGTTCATTCTAACAGTTTTGTTGTAGATATTTCTCCCTATGGATAAAGAGAAACTCTCTTAGGATAAACTAGGATGTACTAACTCTATACTAAGACAAAAAGATAACAAATGCTACCTTAAATTCCTAGATTCAAACAAATGCTTCAAGATTATACTGCTGAAAGAAATGAAAGAGGTTTAACAGACCTTTGATTTATTCGCTCATCCTAGTTATTGCTCCAATCCTCAAGTCTTCACGAATGAACCTGTTAGAATGAATCAAAGTACAAGCATACACATTCTTTCTAGAAACTTGAAATATCTGTCAGAGTCCAAATCTATAATAGAAACAAATCATGTAATTGAAACAACATCAACACACACAATTTGGGAAACAAGACAAGTTATATTTTATTTGCAAACTTGAAGTTACTTACAATGGTTGCTTGGTGTCCAAGCCAACTCCCAGCTCCAAGTTCTTTCTCCTCTAGCTATCTCCACAAAGATATAAGACCATAGGTTTGATATCTCAAAGAGTCCTCCCCTTTGCTCATGGAAGGCCTCTCTCTTATAGTGTGTAGCAGGATTAACCAGCAAGAGAGAAGAATGGATCTTGTGAGTGTTTAGTGGATCAGACCCACTAATCTGAGAAGGTGTTAGGATCGAATCATAGGTGTCAATCCACAAAGAATCTCTCGAAAGTCAGGATCCCACAAACCATGGAAAAAAGGTTAAAATAAGACTACCACACCCCTAAGCCTGAGCATAGGGTGGTAGTACCGCGCCCAAGACAAGGAGCAACACGCAGTAGTACGGACTACCGCGCCCCTAAAGAGGTGCAAGAAGCGGTAGTGTTGAAAGATAGGTCTCAGTTAGGTTTTCCAGATGATATGACAGGTTTGAATTTAGTGGTCAATCATTACTTTTCTCTTCTGGGTGTTTTCGGCAGTAGGGAAAGTGTCGTCAAATGTTTTTATTGTGAAGATGTGACACTGTGAAATATTGAGGTATAACAGATGCCCCCTAGAGTGTGAGGTCAGAAGGGACTGATGGCCGAAAGACTTTACAAATACTGTGCGGAGATAGCATCGAGGAGAGCAATGAGGAGCTGAAATAGAAACAAAATGTCATATATACCACCCAGGCGGGCATTCCCATGCTCGAAAAAAAATGACTAAAAGCATGGCTGCCAACCAATACATTGCAGATCCATGAGTACTGAGATGATATAGACTGTAGACAAATCATGGCTACTATGAACAAGCGTAGATCCATGAAACAGTGATGACACAACCACGACCAATACATAAGTGGATCTGTGTGACAATCCAAAATAAATCTCCATTGCAACCTAGACGTAATCAAAATACAAAAGGGTGTCCATGGTCTTCTACCTGATCGCGAATGATACGAATATAGCCATGTGATTACAAGGTGTTGAAGTCGAACATGGTAGAAACCATTTGATTACCGGTCAATGATGTGAACCATTAACAAATGCGAGGGAAATCACCAATGATGACAATGATCCCCAAGGTATCTATAGTACATCTCAACGAAATGCGAATAAACGAGTTGATGTCGAGCATCCGAGAGATCATTCAATCAGAGGTCAATGATGAAAACCTACTGTCGAATACGAGGAAACCTACCATTGAGGCATGTAGGTACCAAGGTACTAATGGTTGACTCCTAAGCCTAATTCCTGGATAATGGTGTCGATAGGAATAGACTCGTCGAAGGTGGGCCATAATGATTCCCACATCATCGATGTGAAATCGAAACGAGAGATAATATGGAACAATGGAATGATCGAACATGTACTGACACAGTGGAGGACTTGACATAGTGGATGAATCAAAGCAACACAAAACCTTTGAAAATATAACGGCACGGAGCAGAACTTGGCAGCAGGGATTAGCGATGGTAGAGGAAATACATACGATGAGTGGGCTCATGGTAAAAGAGACAACTCGATATGATGACCATAACTCAGCAGAAGAAGATAAATACCCAAAATTAGACAAGAGATAGACACATGCCATGTTCAAAGGTGATGACTAATGAGCTGCCAACAGAACAAACTTGACTCATTTCCCATTTTCCCCCGACATGATGGACGAGTACCTCTTTGTTGTTTTACGAGCTTGAAGAGGATAACATATGCTGGGTATAGCTCATCTCATAGATGAGATCGATCTCACATGTTTTACAAACCTGAGAAAGGAGGGGTTCGGTCCCAAAAATGGTCCTTCGATGTTTGATTTTACGAGTCCAAGGAAGGAAAACTCGACAGTTTTTCATGTTTAATGAGTCTGAAAAGAACTAAAGAAGACTCCAATGGTCCTTTTTCGTAAAGTTAGCCTCATCGCCTGAAAAAGGGTAAAACAACGTGGGAGAGGACTCTTCTAGTCATGATTGGTTGGAGTATTCCTTTTTCGTAAGTAGTGTCCCCTAGTCCGAAAAAGGGGTAAACTATCAATAGGGATATGATCATTCAAATCCTTTTACAAGTGTGAACGAATCAATTTCACTTGGCCATCTTTTCCTATTTTAGGAGTCTAAAAAGAGCTTAAAGAGGACTCCATGTACAACTTTGTCATGGTTGATGACCGAGTATGACAAAGGAAAAGTAAACTCTGCGTAGTTCCTTTTCCGTAAATAGTCTAGCGAGGCCGGATAAAGTGATAAACCTGTACTCATTAGACACAATTTTTTACTCCAATTGTTTAACAAGCACGATAATGGTATCAAAAGCACTCGGAATCTTTTTCATATTTGAACCAGAGCATGAAAAAGTAAAAACTAAGCTCAAACCACTTTTCATGTTTTAACCAGAGCACGAAAAAAGTGAAAAGTAAGCTCAAACACCATCTTACTATTTTTAACGAGCTCGAAGATAGGTTGGAAGAATGCTCATGATGCCTGCTTCATTTTTTAACAAGCTTGTAAAAATGAACTATGCTCAGGATAATTTTCATGGTTTAATGAGCTAGAAACCTAGAAAGGAAAGTATGCTTGAAAAATGTTCCCAATGGTGAACTTCTTCCTGTCATGAAATCCAAAGGTTGGTACATGCCCCCATCATGATTGCTAGAAGTAAGTGACTTAGCTCCAACGTGGTGTGGAGAGGCGATCGAGTTGACTTCAAAGTAACTTCCATAGGTTGAAGACATGTCCCCAAGCTTCATTTCATTCGCCAAAGGTATAGGCAGGTGAAAAGAAGGTTCAGGTACTAAATCTATGAGAAGACTTAGCTTAAAGAGAAAGGATTTGTTTCATTTTTTAACGAGGTTGACACAGGAGTAGAACTTTGCTCAGACTACTGGTTTCATTTTTCAATGAGCTTGAAGCCAAAGGTAAACTCTGTTCACGGTTAAGGCCCATTCACGGGTTCCTTCCCAACATGATGACCAAAGGTTGGTAAATACCCCCAGCATGACTGCTAACGGCTAAACATGCCCCCCAAGCTTCATTTCGTCTAACTACTCTTCTTCCTTACCCAAAAATCCTAGCTACTAATCCGAATGTGTTCACCAGGGGGGGTAGGGAGAACAAGGACCAAGTGACCCAAGCAGATGGAATGAAGGTTCAAATCCTAACTCTAGCGAGAGACTCGAACAAATGGAAGGGAGATCTATTTCATTTTTACACAAGCTTAAAATAGACAATAACAATGCTTGAAAGAGTCATTTTTATTTTTTTAACGAGGTTAAAACAAAAAGAAATTATGCTCGAAGGTAGTTTCATTTTTACACAAGCTTGAAACTGAAAGTGAACTATGCTTGTGATTGATTTCATTTTTACACAAGCTCGAAACCAACGGTAAACTGTGCTTGAGGGTCGGTTTCATTTTTTAACGAGCTTGAAACAAAGAATAAACTATGCTCGTAGGAACCTATTTCATTTTTTAACAAGCTTGACATAGAAAGGGAACTATGCTCATGGTGACCTGTTTCATTTCTTAATGAGCTTGACACATAAAGGGAACTCTGCTCAAAATGATGGTTGGTTTCATTTTTACACAAGCTTAAAACCAAAAGTAAACTATGCTTGAAATGATGGTTGGTTTCATTTTTACACAAGCTTAAACCCAAAAGTAAACAATGCTTGAGAAAATGGTTTCATTTTTTAACGAGCTTGACACCGGAATAGAACTTTGCTCCACCCCCCCCCTTAAGGGGAAGAAACCACTAAAACATGTGGAACATTTAGGGAAGTCTAGTGACTAGGATTCATATGATGAGTGGGAGTCACAAAGGAAAGCTGATCAATGGTCACCATATTGCCATGATGGAGAAAATACATCACTCGAAAGAGCATGGATACTACAGCTTTCATAGCATAGACATAATCATGTTCAAGGAGCAAATTAAAATCTAAGGGACCTTGGACTACCATAACATCAATACAGACAGTTTTCCCTCGCAAAGTGATAGGTAACTGAGGAAGGATCCCTAAAGGTTGAGTAGGCCTTCGGTTAAAAGCCATTATCCGGCCAGTTACTGGCACAAGCTGAGGGGAACCTAAAGCTTGCCAAGCAGTTGAGGATAAAATACTAACAGAAGCTCCCTCATCAACTATCATACGAAATTTTTTTTTATCGAAAACTCCTACAGATCTTTGAAAATGAATACTTAAAGGAAGACGCAATTATGTTAACCCATTCCAATCAAATGAAATTACCTTAGTACTTGGAGGGGGTCCCATGGAAACGGGCTCTTTCCCATCATGATCAGAACTAACTAGAAAAACATCAGTGGTTATCAATCCACTCTCGCTTGGAAGATAAGAATGAGACGAAGATTGTGTCGAGGTGACTACTTCAGTCTGGACTTTCTCCAATGAAAGAGCGGGATCGAGTGGAGATTGGAGATGACAATGACTCGATCACTTCACTCTCAGAAGGGAGAGTGGGATCAATTGCAGATGAAACTGAATTGATCACTTGTTCAACTAGCGGGGGGTCAAGGGACAACTTACTATTGTCTATTGGAAGCACCAATTGAGAACCAGTAATATCTTCCAACCACCGCGAAGCTTCATCCATGCTTGGACAAAGAAAAGTACGGTGCATACCCTTGCATATCAAACAGGGAAAGTATGGTGCATACCCTTCTAACCCTTCAACAAGGGGTCACTCGTTGAGGGAGTGTCATCAACATGATGGTCAGAGGTTGATGATACAAGTGGTTTGGGGTTTTTAGACCACACTTTTGACACACGGGAAAGACCGGGGCAATCCTTGAGAAGATGATCACCCTTGCAAAGTTTACAAGGGAACTTGGGATTACGAGGTGTTTTCGTAGAATGAATGCCATTAGAGGAAAATGGTTTACGCTTGGTTTCTTTCTTATCCTTCTTCTTCTTAACTTTCATTTTCTTCTTCTTCTTATCCTCCTGATTACTAACACTATTGCCTTGATCAGGCGAGGAAGAAGGAATAGACGAATATTCATTTGATGAAGAAGGGGAAGGATTAGTTTGGGATTGACCCTCTCATGGTGGAGAGTTAACATTCGGAACATTGGGTACAACTGGAATCACCAGATTGAATAACCATACCGGTAATCCTATGGTTAATCCAGGAATGTTTAACGTGGCAATAAAGGGAGGACCAATATCTGCAACTGGAGGAAAAGTAAAAGGTACCCCTTGAAAAGGGGTCTCTGGATTGGTAGTCTTAGAAGGAGCATGGGTGCATGGAGGTGGATTCTCCATGGAACAAAACTAAGTGATGTGGATAAAATCTTGTTAAAAAGAAATCAAAACCCTCAGGCAACTGAGCATGCAAAACAGGAGTTAGGAAAATACAAGGCTCACAGGCCAACAAAGCAAGCTCAAAAAACTATACTGAGGCCGCTGCCACAGTAAGCGAGCTATACAACAAAATGGCCAGAATGCCAACAAGCAACCCTACAAAGAAAAAGACCCTCTACAAGATAGCAAGCAAAACCTCCTAACTAATAGCTGGAGACCTCAACAAATTGTATCCTTCGCAAGGTGATGAAATCCAAGTCGAACAATACAAAATGAGAGACCAATAATGGAAGGATATCCCTCTACCGAAAGGGATCCTGGGTAAAATATCCCTAGTAGAAAATTCACTAAGCTACCTCATTCATGACACGTTGGAAAAGGTTTTCGGTGCTTCTGTCTTATCACCCTTGTATCACCAGTATGTTGGCCGGAGAATACAAGGAAGACAATGATCGATGTTGCCTTAGGGCTAAGTGGAGTGCAGCATTCCACAAAGTCTGTCCGAATCTCGATCTCACGGTGGTTTAACCCCTGAAACAACAGGAGGCCCCTCCACAAACTGGTGTATGACCGTGTCAACAAATACTAGAGGATTTTAGTACCCTAGAGGACAACGACTATGTCTCAGATGATAACGACAAGGGAGAATTATTTGGATGCCTATCCCTGGTGTCCTACCTAACTACCAAATTCTTTTGATTTCCTCAAGTGAGGTTAATGCTGGTTTAGTTAGGGAGATTAATATTAGAGTTTGCCTTACACAATCAAGTTATGGAAGTTCAACTTGATGGTGTTGTGACGACTCAAACCATGCAAATGAAGATGAATTGAAATGAGCCTTTCTTTTCGATGAACACTAGCTAAAGTAAGGAAGAATTCTTTCCGTTCCCAATATGTACAACCCAATGCAAATGCAATTTTATTTCGTTTCAAAATGATAGAAAGAAATAAAAGATGTACCCAAAACTAACCCAAAGCAATAAAAAGGAGATCTTTTTACGAACACCAAGTGCAATAATTATAATCTGTTTCCTATCTCTTTACACTTGAAAAAGACACATCTAATCTATGGAAAGAAGGATTCCACGAACGTTTCCAATTAGATGGAAGACAAAGAAAATCACTCAACAATTCTATCTAACTCGAATGCACACAAATCAAGCAATCTTTTCTTCTTCTTACAAATGTGAGACCAAAGGTTTCAAATGATCAACTTAAAGCAAGAAGAATAGATATTTTTTCCAATTTCATGAATTTAGCAAAAGAGTGACAAAATAAAGCTTTTATTTGAACTAGAGTGGAAACAAGGAATCAATATTTCCCAATAACCAATAAATAGATGAAGATGCAAAGGAAACAAAGCGGAAAACCCAAGAAAATGACTTCAAAAGACAAGGACGACCCAAGATTTTTCAAATCCAATCTAAACAATCCAAATGATACCAAAAATGAATTGTGTCAGTCCAAATCAATCATGTAATGGTCACAAGATCACTGATCAAGAGACTCTATGTTAGGAACCCATGTCTTTACTTTGTTAGTATATTGTTGTTAGATGCATATGCTTTGTAAGTCATCCCGTAGTAATTGTTGATCAATAGTTTATGTTATTGTTGTTGGCGCATATGCTTTGTAAGTCGCCTGTAGTATTGTTAATCCATAGTTTGTAGTGGCCCATGGTTTTGACCCATAGTATTGGCGCCTAGACTTAGTATATAAGTGTGTGTTGAGACCTATGAAGACACCATGAAGTTATTTGTATTGAGCTTGCTCAAAGGAGGTTGCCCCCTTGAAGTGGCCTGCGATCAATATAAAAGTGATTATGAGTTCTGTCATTTCTGTTATTTCGCATATTCTTATTAATTAATTGTTGCAGGTGCCTCACATCTGGTATCAGAGCCTCCACCCAGGTTCAAGTCAAAGAGCGGGTGGCAACGCCGGCATTGCAATGTTCGCCTCGGGCTCGTACGGCGCAAAGGGCACACCACTGTACAGGCGCACATCCAGCCCAGAGTCTGGACTGCGCAGCGTGGTGGGATGTTAAGATCCTGGTGGGCAGCCTTCACTAACATCTCGAGGTTTTGGTGTAACGGTTTGTATCATCTGGTATCAGAGCACTTTCTTGGGCTCGCTGGGTGAAATTTCTACAAAAAAAAAAATTTCGCATCTGTTGCAGGTTTGTATTTGGGAATAATCCCTATCCGCTTAACTGTGGGAAGTACTTGGGCCTAAGCCCTAAAAATCATTGTGAGGAGTACCACAGGAACCCCGAAGTAGCTGGCCCATTGAGAGGACCTGCCAGCGAAAAGGGAAATGACCCCTACCTGATTGACTAGTTCCCACCTGTGAGGTAAACCAAGAGCTGTCATTTGTGGCAAAGCGGTTATCAGTTTTACCTGAGCCGTGGAGTGAGGGGTATTGCCCCAATACGCAAGCTGTCAAACAACATTGGTGGCCAAGTGAAACCCTTGAACCGTTAGGAAGCCGCACATACTTGGGGTCCATATCTATTTTCAGCTTAACTGTTGTCGATCGTTGCTGCGCCGTTTTAGATCCAGTCGTTCAGATCCATTTTGCAAGCCGTTCCAGATCCAGCCATTTTCAATCCATTCGGTGCCGTTTCAGATCCCTTCCGAGCCGTAGCTGCTCCAGTCTGGAAAAAAAAAAGCCTGAAATCCCACATTTGTCTATTTTTAGGGTTTGCCATAACTTCCTCAGATTTCACCCAAACACCTTCAAATTTTACCACAGAGTTCCTTTCTGAATTCTGCTTCTTTGTTCCCCTCTGCCAAATTTTCCCATCCTTTCACCCCACTTCTGAAATCCTCATTTTTGCTTCCCTGTCTATTCAATAGTGTCCAAAACCTAGTCAAACCCCAATTACCCTTCAGATTTTTTCCCAAGTCCATATTTTCCTTTACTGAAGTAGTTTCTATTTTTGTTTTCCTACCCAGTCAACCGAAAAAAAAAAATTAAAAAAAAAAAAAAACTCCTGGTTATGGTTGTCACCCGTGTAGGAACAAAAACCATGGAGGACGCACTTGCAGCCATCCAAGCCAAACTCCAGGATCTGGATGAAAAATTTCTCGGCCTCCATCTTGAACATTCAGCTATGAACAACAAACGGCAGTCCGAGTCTTCATCAGACAATGGGTTCTATTCTTCCAGCAATTTCCGTGGTCCGAAGCTTGATTTTCCTCGCTTCAATGGTACCGATCCAACTGGATGGATCTATTGTGAAGAACATTATTTCAGTCTGCATAATACTTTTGATGTCAACAAAGTTCTACTGGCATCCTTTCATTTGGAACAGGAAGCTCTTCAATGGTACCGTTGGTACATCAAGGCTCATCCAGAGCCCAAATGGCTAGACTTTTGCTAGCTCCTTTTGCAACGATTTGGTCCTAGTGCTTTTGATGACTTCACAGGAGCCCTCACTAAACTTCGCCAAATTGGAACTGTAAGAGAGTATCAAACTAAATTTGAGAATCTAGCCAACCACACCGAAGGATTGTCTGAAGACTTTTACCGGAGTTGTTTTATTAGTGATCTAAATGATGCCATCCGCTCTGAGGTCAAAATGTTCTGTCCCAACACAATGATGGAATCCCTCGGGTTGGCTAAGTTGGCAGAAGACAAGATTGCAGCCTAACAACGCTCCAAGCCCACTTTTGTTCCCTTCCAAAATATGGGTTCTCAATGACCACCTATACCGCAGGCTCCTCGACCAA
The DNA here is from genome assembly GCA_027924585.1 of Larix kaempferi. NCBI lineage: Eukaryota > Viridiplantae > Streptophyta > Pinopsida > Pinales > Pinaceae > Larix > Larix kaempferi. Next base: position 6,256,912 of record BSBM01000307.1, on the reverse strand, counting down.
CTCCTATCAAGTGTTTGTCTGAAACAGATATGCAAGCACGCAGAGAAAAGGGGATTTGCTATAATTGTGATGAGAAATTCACTCAGGGACATAGATGTGTTCAGCAAAAGCTCTATCTCTTGGATGTGGATTCTCCGCCTGCCTCTGAAATTGGTGACGAAGATCCAGAAACATTGGATGCTCCGGTCGACATTCAGGAACTGCCTATTGACCCTCCGTCTCAGGATGACCAGCTAGAGATATCTCTCCATGCTTTAGCTGGAATCACCACCCCCCAAACAATGTGGGTCAGGGGTTACTTCAAGAAGCTTCCTCTTACAATACTCATTGATTCTGGTAGCACTCATAATTTCATTGACCCTCGGATCGCCAAACAAGCTAATTGTTTTATCCATCCTTGCTCCAACTTTGAAGTCATGGTTGCCAATGGGGGCACCTTACCTTGCAAAGGGAAGTGTCGAAATGTGCGTATCTCTATGGGAGATTATACCTTGCACTCTGACATGTTTGCCTTGACCTTAGGTAGATGTGATGTGGTTTTGGGCGCTCAATGGCTATGCACACTTGGCCCTATCCTATGGGATTTTGATGAACTTTGGATGCAATTTTCTCTCAATGGCCAAAAACACACCTTGACAGGATTACAACCAGGTTCTCTCAACATCATCAGTTCACATCGCATGGAAAAAATCCTCAAGAAGAATTCACATGGTGTCATCGCTCAACTCCATTCCATTTAGATGCAACCTTCAGTGGTCTCCACTACTCCTTTGGATCTACAACAAATTTTGGATCGATATACAGGTGTTTTTGCTGAACCAGTGGGATTGCCACGTTCCAAGCTAGAAGACCATCGTATCCAGCTCCTTCTTGGCAGTGTTCCTCCCAACATCAGGCCCTATCGCTACCCATTTCACCAAAAAACGGAGATTGAAATGCTCGTTCGGGACTTATTAAAACAAGGTATTATTTGCCCAAGCACTAGTTCCTTTTCTTCTCGAGTTATTCTTGTCCGCAAAAAAGATGGGTCATGGTGCCTCTGCATTGACTTCCGAGCACTTAATCACCTCACCATCAAGGATAAGTTTCCAAATCCTGTTGTTGATGAGCTTCTTGATGAGCTTCATGGGGCTCACTTTTTCTCCAAGTTGGATCTTCGTTCTGGGTATCATCAAATTCGGGTTCATGAGGATGATATCCCTAAAACAACTTTCCGCACACATGATGGCCATTATGAGTTTTTGGTCATGCCCTTTGGCCTCACTAATGCTCCTTCCACATTCCAGGCATTAATGAATAAAATATTTCGACCCTACTTGCGGAAATTCATTATGGTATTCTTTGATGATATCCTCATCTACAGTAAAACATCAGATGAACATCTCCAGCATCTGGATCTTGTCATGCAACTTTTCACTGACCATCATCTCCATGCCAAGCAGTCTAAATGTGTTTTTGGACAGAAGGAAGTTGAGTATCTCGGGCACATTATCTCAGCACAAGGGGTTCGCATGGTTCCTGCCAAAATCTATGCCATGAACAATTGGCCGCATCCTCAGACACTCAAGAGCCTTCACAGGTTTTTGGGGTTGACTGGCTACTACCGCAAGTTTGTCAACGATTATGGGAAGATTGCAGCTCCATTAACTGCTCTATTGAAAAATGATGCTTTTACATGGACACATGCTGCTCAGTGTGCCTTTAACAAACTAAAACAAGCTATGTGTACTACACCTGTTCTAGCTATGCCCGATTTTTCCAAGCCCTTCACTATTGAGAGTGATGCTTGCGGCAATGGACTTGGTGTTGTTCTCCTTCAAGATGAACACCCCATTGCATTCACCAGCAAAGCCCTTTCAGGTAAGAATTTAGCTGCCTCTACCTATGAGAAGGAAATGATGGCTATTTTGCATGCAGTACAGAAGTGGCACCCATACCTATTAGGGAATCAGTTATGCATCAAGACTGATCACCAGAGTCTGAAATATTTCTTGGAATAGCGTGTCTCCTCCCCGGCACAACAAAAATGGGTTAGAAAACTCATGGGTTATGACTATGAGATCACTTACAAGAAGGGTAAAGACAATATTGTGGCATATGCTCTTTCTCGCACATTTGATGCCCAAGGTTCTCTTTCAGCTATTTCTATGCCTGTTCCAAATTGGTTGCAATCTGTTCAACAGGGTTATGTCAATGACTCTTCCTTATCTCAAATCATCCAACGCTTGACTAACAACCCTTCTGCTATACCACATTACTCTTGGGATGGTGCTTCTCTGAGATACAAGGGTCATTTGGTGCTTCCCCAGAGCACAGATCTTCAACAGGCTGTCTTCTATGAACTCCATGCTTCTCCATCGGTAGGGCACTCTGGGTTCCTCAAAACGTATGAACGAGCACGGCGTAACTTCTTTTGGCAGGGCATGAAAAGGAAAATTCAACAGATGGTGGCCAAATGTGATACCTGCCAGCGCAATAAGGGTGAAACAACACTCCTTCCAGGATTGCTCGAACCCTTGCCCATATCTACACGGATTTGGACAGATATTTCTATGGATTTCATTGAAAGGCTCCCTAAATCTGGTGGGAAGACATTGATTCTCGTTGTGGTTGATCGCCTCTCCAAATATAGTCATTTTTGTGCTCTCAACCATCCCTATACAACATCTTCAGTCACTCAAATTTTCCTGGACCAGATCTTTCGTCTTCATGGCATCCCTTCTTCCATTGTCTCGGATCATGATGCGACTTTCACCAGTTATTTTTGGACTGAACTATTTCACCACACTGGCACCAAACTGAAGATGAGTTCAGGGTATCACCCACAAACAGATGGTCAGACTGAAATTATCAATAAATGCTTGGAAACTTATCTTCGTTACTTCACCTCTGAACAACAACATCAGTGGGCAAAGTGGCTCCCTCTCACTGAATGGTGGTAAAATACCTCTTACCACACTACCTTTAAAATGACCCCATATGAAGCAGTCTATGGTCAGGCACCTCCAGTTCTTCTTCCATACACCCCCACTAGTTCACCAGTTCAGGAAGTTGACACGGTCCTTCGAAACCGTGATCAAATTCTTCGCATTTTGTGGGACAATCTTCACATGGCAAGAAATCGCATGAAGCAACAAGCTTATCAGCACCGTTCTGAGCGCACTTTTCAAGTCAGCAATATGGTTTTTCTTCGTCTCCAGCCGTACAAGCAGTCTTCCCTGAAACTCAAAGGGCGTCATAAGATCGCTCCACAGTTCTATGGGCCATATCGAATTCTTCAGAAGATTGGGTCCGTTGCTTATAAATTGGAACTTCCTCCTTCTTCCTGCATTCATCGAGTCTTTCATGTCTCTTGTCTGAAGAAAGTTCTTGGCACCAACATCAGTGGACAAACGATTTTACCCAAATTGGATAATGAAGGATCCATCCTTTTGGAGCCGGAGGCCATCCTCAATCGGTGCACTCGTCAGCTTCGCTCTCGCTCTATCACAGAGGTCTTAATTCAATGGCACGGCATGCAACCAGAGGATGCTACATGGGAACCACTCCTTCAGATTCAACAACAATTTCCACATATAAAGCTTTGAGTACAAAGCTTTTTTTAAGAGGGAGGGGATGTTAGGAACCCATGTCTTTACTTTGTTAGTATATTGTTGTTGGACGCATATGCTTTGTAAGTCGTCCCGTAGTAATTGTTGATCAATAGTTTATGTTATTGTTGTTGGCACATATGCTTTGTAAGTCGCCCGTAGTATTGTTAATCCATAGTTTGTAGTGGCCCATGGTTTTGACCCATAGTATTGGCACCTAGACTTAGTATATAAGTGTGTGTTGAGACCTATGAAGGCACCGTGAAGTTATTTGTATTGAGCTTGCTCAAAGGAGGTTGCCCCCTCGAAGTGGCCTGCTATCAATATAAAAGTGATATTGAGTTCTGTCATTTCTGTTATTTCTCATATTCTTATTAATTAATTGTTGCAAGTGCCTCACATCTAATGATACGAACCGTTACACCAAAACCTCGAGGTGTTAGTAAAGGACTCCCACTAGGATCTTAACATCCCACCATGCTCCGTAGTCCAGACTCTAGGTTGGATGTGCGCTCGTACGGTGGTGTCCCCTTTGAGTCGTATGAGCCCCAGATGAACACTGCAATGCCGATGTTGCCACCCGCTCTGTGACTTGAACCTGGGTGGAGGCTCTGATACCAAATGATACGAACCGTTACACCAAAACCTCGAGGTGTTAGTGAAGGACGCCCACTAGGATCTTAACATTTCTACTATTTCGCATATTCTTATTAATTAATTGTTGCAGGTGCCTCTCATTTGGTATCAGAGCCTCCACCCAGGTTCAAGTCACATAGTGGGTGGCAACGCCGGCATTGCAGTGTTCACCCGGGGCTCGTACGGCGCAAAGGGGACACCACCGTACGAGCGCACATCTAGCCCAGAGTCTAGACTGCGAAGCGTGGTGGGATGTTAAGATCCTGGTGGGAGGCCTTCACTAACATCTCGAGGCTTTGGTGTAATGGTTTGTATCACTCTAATTCAGACAAATAAAAAATGTACACAAGGGATCAAGTTAACCCAAGGGGATTTCAACTTTCCAAGGTAGGACCTAGTCTTCCAAACAAAGAAAAAAGGTCACAAATTCTCCAAAGTGAGGTTTGGAAGGGTTCAAAGTTATGTTATAGAGATCCTAAAGTGATTGGGAAGGTACACTTGACTCGGAGAACTGAACAGTGGCTCAGAGGACTAAAAATTGACCAAATGGCCTCAAAGATGCCAATGAAGGACTAGAGACAAAATGTGGATGAAAAGGACTCAAAAGAGACTCAAATATCTTCAAAAATGTGTCAAAAAGAAGCCAATGGACCATATGGAGGCACTCCAAAAGTTTGGGAGCAAAAAACTCAAGGGAACCCCTCCAAATAAGCTCAAAAATGACCAAAACAGGACAGTGCCGCCCCTGCACAGACCAATACAGAGCGGTAGTTGGACAGTACCGCACCCTAGAACACAATGGGGGAGTGGTACTACCATGCTCTAGCCCACTATGGGGGAGCGGAAGTTGGACAGTACCGCACCCTAGAACACTATAAGGGAGCGGTAGTTTCCTGTAGGATTGAAAAAAAATGAAAAGTTGGCCAAGATCCGAGCAAGGATAAGGTCCTGAGTTTAAAATGGTCCTCAATGATGGTCAAAGAGGATCTAAGGTGATGAGAAACAACACTTAGAAGAGGGTTTGATGATCTAAATAAGCAAGCAAAGGTGAAACTAGGGAATTTTCTTCCCCAGCGGAGTCGCCAATTTTTGTTGTAGATATTTCTCCCTACGGATAAAGAGAAACTCTCTTAGGATAAAGCAGGATGTACTGACTCTATACTAAGACAAAAAGGAAACAAATGCTACCTTGAGTTCCTAAACTAATCTTCACAACAAGATTGAATGTATTCAGAAGAGATGAAAGACATAACTTACCTTCCAACTCGATGTTTGTCCCGCTTATAATTCTTGATCCCGAAGCTCCAATGTAGAACCTGTTGAAGTCAAACAAAGGACAAGCATGCAGTCTTCCAAATACCTTGAAGCAAAGGTTAAGTTCAAATCTAAACAAGATACATTTCATATCAAAGATTTATACAATACACATGAAATGGGAAAAACAAGACAAGTTATCTTATTAAGAAGCTTGAAAAATGCTTACAAAGGTTGCTTGATTCCCAAGCCAATCCTCCAGCTCCAAGTGCTTCCATCTCTGGCTATCTCTGCAGAAGTCCTAACATCATAGGTTTGGTGCCCCAAAATTCCTCCCCTTTTCTCATGGAAGGCCTCTCTCTTATAGTGTGTAGGAGGATTAACCAACAAGAGAGAAGAATGGATCTTGGGAGTGTTTAATGGATCAGACCCACTAATCTGAGAAGGTGTTAGGATCGAATCATAGGTGTCAATCCCCAAAGAATCTCTTGAAAGTCAGGATCCCACAAACCATGGCAAAAAGGTTAAAATAAGACTACCGTGCCCCTAATCCTGAGCATAGGGCGGTAGTACTGCACCCAAGACAAGTAGCAACACATGGTAGTACGGAATACCACCCCCCTGAAGAGGTGCAAGAAGCGGTAGTGTTGAAAGATAGGTCTCAGTTAGGTTTTCCAGATGATATGATAGGTTTTTCTTTAGTGGTCAATCATTACTTTTCTCTTCTGGGTGTTTTAGGCAGTAGGGGAAGTGTCGTCAAATGTTTTTATTGTGAATATGCGACACTGTGAAATATTGAGGTATAACAAGAAGCTTGAAGTCTCTTCTTCTTTTGTTCTTCTAGAGTGGTATACATCTTGGAAAAACTAATGAAGTTATCCTTGATCTCATCAAGAGCGAGATAAACCTTCTCCAACAATTTGTGATGTTCTTGATTAACTTTAAGGGCCAAATTCTTAAAATTACATGAGGAAAAATTGAAAGAACTTGAGGAGGCTGCACTTGCAGTTGCATCCTCAACTTGCTTTTCCAAAGAAGCTATCCTTTCTGCATTTGTGGAATGTTGAGATTGTGAAAGACGTAGTTTAGTGAGAATTGCATCATTCTTTTGCTCCAGGTCTTGAACCTTATATGCCCAAGTCTTTGTGAGGTCAGCCACATAAGTGACATGCTGTGTCTTGATCTCATCCAGCTCTATTTTCAGGCTTCTGATTTCATTCTCTTTCAGGTAAACTTCTTTGTCCAGAACATGGACTGAAGCCCAATTAGCACTTGCAAAAGATCCTAAAGCTGCAGTAGTTTCTATGGATTCATCTCATGGTTTGTTGGTCCTTGGAGCCCATATTACCTGATCTGGAACAGGTTCTTCTAACCCACCCCGACCTCTGCTCCTCTTCCTAGTTCTTCTCATCACTGCCTTATCATCATGGCTGTAGAAGTAGTCACGAAGGGGAACTACATTGTGATCTGCATACTCAGTCACTTCCCCTGCAGAAGTAGAAGTAACACTTACTGTGGCAACCAAAGGGGGTGTTAGAATGACTACTGAATTAGGTATAGGCAAAGTGACTTGAGGGATAATCTGAGGTTTTGAGGTGACTTTGGTAACTGATAAGACTTTTTTTGGTCAAGGTACTAAGACAAAAGCTTCTGAAAGTGGAACTTGGTTGTCAATATTGGATTATGGAAGTAGAAATTGCTTATCAGCCTTGATGGGTGATGATGGAGGGGAAAATTTGGAAGATTCATTCGTGGTAATTGACAATAAGTTAACTATGGGTGATTGTAGAGGTGTATTCAAAGACTAGACTTCTGCAACCATGGATGATGAAATAGAAAAAGGGACTAGGTGTTCTGGCAATGGAGTGGTGCTATCAGTGAGAGTGTTATACAAATGGGACAAGGAAAAAGGAAGTGTCACTCCTAAAGGTGCAGTGGAGGTTTGTTGGACAGATGGTAGCAAAACTGCTGACGATGCAATGGCTGGGGCGGCATTAAATTCCAGCATTGATTGATCTGGGAAAGAATGATCCATGTCAATACTATCCAGCAAGTCAGTGCCAGTCTTAGGATCTTCAATGACTTCTTCTGTCACTGATACTAGAGGATGAGGCACAACTTCCTCATCACAATTGATTATGTTGATTGTGGACACTGGTGATTTAGAAACCAGAACTTTCTGCCTCTTTGTTGGATTATCTCTTGTCATGACTAGATCATCATCTTCTTGAGTCTCTGTAGTAGGCAATTGAATATTGATAGAAGGCCTAGGAGGTTCTAGCAATTGAGTATTAAGCACTAATGACAACTGTGTCATCTCCTGCTTGAAATTTCGAGCTGTCTGTAATAACACTTTAGTTGTTTCAACAATCCTGTCTTGTGGAGGTTCCTCTAGGGAAGGTTTACCTTTATCCCCATCAGTGTATGTGAGCATTAAGGGAGCTTTAGCTTTCTGGGCTTCTTTTTCCTCTTTTTCTCTCCTTGTCTATTCAATTATATTCAACTGCATGGCCATGTAGCTCAAAACTCTAATTTTGAGTTCTTTCTGGTATTTCAAAATATCATGCTGCTCTTGTGAATCTTTGGCTTTGTCAAGGACTTGAGAAAATGTTTCTACCCCTTGGTATATAAAATCATCTAAACGAACCTCATGTGCATCATCTATTTTTACATGTATATGTTTGAAGTGTGGATCTAGGAATTCTTTGGGGTCATGCTTCCTCTTCTTAGCAGTGCCCAATTTCAAGGCAGCTATTTGGTCACTAAGAACTGCAGCCCTATTTGAGGTAGGGATAATCAACTGGCCAAGGTTGAAACAAAACTTAGGCCAACTGTTCTTCCTGGGACCTGTGAGTTTCTTATACATGCCATCAGTCACTGTCTGGAATGAAACCTCCTGTAGAACTAGCATGTCTAGGACTATTCTAGGTAGAAGGTGCATTGTATCACTTCCCCAGATTCTGATGTATGAGAAGTAGTCGAACACATACTAATCACCAATGGTATTGATGAAGGATTTGGCATCTTCTGAAAATGAAGGTGCCTCCTGCTTGAAGATCTTAAAATAAATGGTACCCATAAAGTTGTCACAGATATCATACAATAAAGGCACAAAATTGCCTTCACACAATGTTGAATGGTAAATGTGTACAGGGGGTCTGCAGGGGTCCAACTCCAACCTAAGTTAGGAAACTGGAACTCTGCACAGAAGCATCAATGACATATGCAGAAAAGAAGAAATGTGGCTTCTTATGGGCAGGTGCCTTCTGATAATCCTGTATTGCATCCTTCAATTATGATGACAGGATCGATGCCCATGGGAAGGATTCACCAGTGGTTGACACAAGATGTGCTATAGGTGCCCATTCCAATTTGAAAAGAGAACAGTTGGGAAGACCAAAAAGCCTGCAAAGCATGGCCGCCAGTAGAGAGTAGGGTTCCTTGAACTAGATAATGGGATAGAGGTTGTCATCCTTAGGCATAAAAGCGTTTGGCTTGACCATCCATGACTTTATTATCTCAGCGAAGTTATACTAGGTCTTTGAGGACTGAATAAATTCAGAATAAAGAGTCTGTGTATGGGGTTTAAGAGCAAAAGCTTGAACGAAGACCTACAGGCGAAAATGTGTCAATTGAGCACCGGAGCTATCATTGAAGGAGTAGTATTTGACACTGGCATTTTCAATAATCCATTTTACTACATTAATGTAAGGTAGGACAGCAGGACGTGCAGCAATGGCATGAATTTGGGAAGCCCTAATCCTCTCATACATAAGTTTATTGTTCTCAATATGGGAAAGGTCATCGTTGTCAAATATAGTATAAATTTTAGACCAATCCACCTAGTACATTTCAGTGACCTTCACACTAGTATCCGAGAAGATACCAAAATTAGGGTCCTTGGTCAAGAGATCTCTGTGTGTCGTTTTGGATCATGTGTTTTTAGACATGGTGAAAAGCTTGCAATTTCTGATAAACAAAGAAATAAAATCAAAATTCAGTCCAAAATAGCAGAATTGGTAAACAAAAATAGAAGTATGACAACAGACTTACCTGAAATAATTGAAGAACTGATAAAAACGACACCTTAACAGGAATCCATAGTAAAATCCAAGCAACCGGGTAATTTCGAATAGTAAAAATGACAAAAATAAAATAGAAAAAACCCTACTTATTACATTCGCCGGATTAAAACATCACCGTGGGATCAAAATGAATGGACGGCTGAGATGAACCAGAGCGGGATGCATGATCGGGTTCATACTTATTTTGAAATTTTTTGTAAGAATCCCGAAAGCTGAAACCCAAAAGTGTCGGGTTGCGGGTTTTGGGATTGCAAGAAAACAAAAACGCAAAAGAATTCCCGAAAGCCGAAACCCAAAAAATCGCAATCCAAAAATGTTTCTCGAAAGCCGCAACCCGAAAGTGTTGGGTTGCGGGTTTCAGGAACGCACAACAAAATCAAACTTAAAAAGAAACTCCCAAAAGTTGAAAGCCGCAATTGCAGGTTTCGGTTTTTGGGATTCGGGATAAAATTTCCCGATATTATTTACAAAGAAAACCCGTAACCTGCAATTGTTGGGTTGCGGGTTTCGGGATGACATCAATCAAAAGTTGAAAAAATAAAATCCTGCAACCCACAACAGTCGGGTTGTGGGTTTCGGGTTTCCTAAACTCCACGACAAACAAACGAATCCCGCAACCCGCAACTGTCGGGTTGTGGGTTTCAGGTTTCCTAAATGTCAAGTTTCGGGTTGATCGAAGTAAATGATAAAAAACTCAAAAATTGAAGCTTACTGGAAGCCCAAAACACTTAGAAATTTTTTAGATCAAAAGGAAAACACACAGGACAAAAGTATGGGTAAGGGATCTTATGGATAAAAAACCAAAATCTCATATTTACAAGAAAAATCACCCAACTACCTTTATGTTTATTAGGAATGGGGCTCCCGTGCTTCAACTAAGCATGGGATCTGTTGTGGTCACAACAAATGGCGGCTAGCTGGGACGAACCAGTTATCTCTACAACAAATTCGGCTAAAGAGAACATGTCAGCCAACCAATATTTTCAACTTGAATTTTAGAAAATGTTGAACAGAAGAATAGTTAACGAGCAAGAAACATAAGATTAATATATCTCCAGACATGACCATTTTAAGGATAATGCCAATCTTATAAGGAGGCACAGGGAACAACCAGATTTATTTACTTTGATGTAGTCATGAAAAAGCAGCTTGTGTTGAACCTTGAAATAGAATTAGAACCGCACATGGATATCCCAATTACACATCACCTTGGTTTATTAAAATTTTGTTAATGTACAACAATTTATTTAGCTATATATAGCTTATCTTTTTTTCTTTTTCTTTTTAATCAAAAGATAGAATAGATATTGCATATATAAGACCACTGCCTTGACTTGGTAATTATATATTAGCAGTGCCATTCACAAACCTAATTCAGAACCTGATCAAGCCATCTCGGTAAGGAGACTCCTTATCTTCCAGTTGAAATACTAAAAGCAACTACCGTGGCTTGGTGACCATGCTATGGTAGTTTCAGTCCAAATCAAGCACATGATCATGGAAGGGATGGCTTGTAATAAGAACCCCCTATTCTTATATGCAACATGAATCTTAAAAAAAAAAAAAATTATTAAATTATAAATCACAAAGGCACTACGATGGCTTGGTGACCATATATTAGTAGTGTTACTCACTAGTTCTTTGCAGATCCTGAATGGACCGACCTGTGATAGGATCCTCCAACTCCCAGTAAAACTGAAAGTCATCTTCAAAGTGTGGTGGCTTGATGTGAAGATGTCATTCCACTAAGCACTTATGAACCTAATGGGATGGCTTGATAACAAGACCCCCCCACCTTGCAATTTACATTTATTGAGGGATTTATTACCAAGGTGATTGTAAAAGGATCCAGAGAAGAACAAGCTAGGAAGGTTATTATAATATGTCGTTTGAACCATGAAACATGAGATGAGAAAACATGGTTATCACCTAGATCTCAATTAAACAAATGAGACATGTGTACCCTTTATTGAAGAAATTCTGACATAGGTCGAGGAAATTGTGACTGGCAGAAACTTCTAAAACCTCAGCTGAAATCATCCATGAGAAAAACTGATTATTAATTATCCCCAAATGTGTAGAGTTTTAACAATAGAATAAACAAAGAAAACAATCTAAATCATGAAAACTTAAGAAAAACATAAATAAAGAAACCAAAACTATAAACAAGTGCATCATCCTGATTAGACAAAATACTTTTTGAGGAGTGAAACATTCACTGGATAAGTGTCTACAACTCCTTCCAATGTCTGTAATCAAATAGTACCAGGACCCATCTTTTCTGTAATAATGAAAGGTCCTAGCCAAAGGCGGTGAAACTTGGTATACTAGTTCTTATCTTTGTGTTGTTTGTCCCATCTTAAAACCAAGTCTCCAACAGAAAATTCTCTGTCAGATGATGATTTTTCATCAAACCAACTTTTCACCATCTAGTGATGATGATATAACTTGTTTCTAGCCATTTCCCTATCTTCCTCTAGTTTAAGTAGAGTGTCAATTCTCTGTTGGAGGGGAGAAGAATCATCTTCCTTGACAGACTGGGCTAACTGTAGTGAAGGGATGGTAAGATTAGAAGGAAGAATGGCTTCTTTTCCATACACTAGATAGTAGGGAGAATTTCCAATTGCTGCCTTTGGAGTGATTCGATCTGCCCAAAGAGCATTATTGAGTTGTGTAAGCCAATCTCTAGGGTGAAAGGCTACAGTCTTCTTTAGAATGTTGATTAAATTTTTGTTTGAAGACTCAGCCAACCCATTACCCTTTGGGTAGTAATTGGCGGAAAATTTGAGTTTCATCCCCTTTTCAAAAGCATACGCAGTTATGTCAATCGAGGAAGAATAAGATGCATTATCAAAGACTAGGTACTCTAGAGTACCAAATCATGAGAGTATCTGATTGTCTAAGAAAGAAATCACTTGGATGGCATTACATTGCTTAACTGGGACTGCCTCCACCCATCTGGTGAAGTAGTCGGTCGTTGTGAGAATGTATTTGTGTTCGAGGGATGAGGTAGGATTTATAGGTCCAACAAAATCCAGCCCCCATTGCTGAAATGGAAACTGAACAATGACTAGTTGCAAAAGGAAGGCAGGTTTCTTGAACTTCCCTGTGCATTTCCGGCATGGTTCACACCTCCTTACATAGGCATAAGCATCTTTAAACAACGTAGGCCAGTAATATCCAGCTCTGAGAATCTTATGAGCTATTGTATCGGCTGAAAAATGACCTCCAATTGGTCCTGCATGAAATTGAAAAAGAATGTCATCAGTCTGGTCCTTTTCAAGACATCTAAGTAAAACACCATCATAATTTTTTCTCAACAGAACTTCATATATAAACTAATAAGAAGCGGCCTTTAATCTTAAATCCCTACGTTTCTTAAAGTCCAAGGTTTCAGGGGCAAACCCATGGTTTAGAAAAAATTTGATATGGTCATACCATTCCGACGTCGGGGTATCAATAGCATGAACAAAACCTGTTGGAGGATCTTCCTCTTGCTGCCATTAAGTTTGCTACTATATAGGATCATTGGATTGAGCGGTGAGAAGACAAAGGCCTTGTCCTTTGACAATTTTGGCTTGTCTTATTTCCAAATCATACTCCTCCAGCGTAGTCTTCCAATGGGCCCTTTTTTTGCCCAAATCCTTCTAGATCAGCACATTTCTAATAGCAGAATATGGGACAATGACCTTTGTTCGAGATTTTAACAAATAAGGCCTATAATGTTTCATAGACTTCTAAACCGCATAGGCTTGTTTGTCAATTTGTGAATAATTGAGCTCTGCACCCTTAAAGGTCGAACTCATAAAAGAGATTGGAATCTTTGTATCACTGTCCTATTTCTATGTCAAAACAGCTGGATAGGAGAAATCAATGGTGAAAGTGTAGAGAATAAAATCTTTATCAAAATCTGGGGACCTAAGAGCGGGAACTTCAGCAATGGCCTTACGAATTTCAACAAATGCATCCTTTTGTTCTTGTGACCAAGTGAACTGTACATCTTTCTTAACTAAATGATGTAAAGGTTTAACTATCTGAGCAAAATTAGGTACAAAACTACGTACAAATTTGATGTTACCCAAAAAGGATTGCATTGCTTTACGTGAACCCGGTAAGCCAATTTTTGAAATAGCATCTATGCATTCGGGGTCGATGATCTTACCTTCTTTTGAAACAATGAATCCCAAAAGCTTCCATTTTGTAACTGTAAAAATGGATTTCTTGGGGTTCAGGGAGATGCCAAATTTCCTGCAACGTTCGAAAACCTGTTTCAAAGCAAATGGATGCTCATGTCGCCTCTTTGAATATATGGTAATATCATCTAAATAAACCAGGATGGAATTATGCATCAAACCTCAGAAATCTATATCCATAGCTCTCTGAAACGTGGCTCCTGCATTGATCAAACCGAAAGGCATTCGCCTGTAGGCGAAGGTGCCCCAAGGGGTTCTGAAAGTTGTTTTTAATTGGTCATCCAGGGCAACCATAACCTGGTTGTACCCCAAAAAACCATCAAGGAGAGAGAACATTTATGACCCTACTACTCTTTGGAGAATATGTTCCATGGGTGGAACAAGGTAGTTATCTTTTTTCGGAAGCCCGATTCAGATTCCTGAAATCAACACACAATTGGATTTCACCACTTTTCTTGCATACAGGAACCAAATTGGCTATCCATTGTGTATGCCTCACCGGAAAAATAATTTGGGCTGTGAGTAGCTTTTCCAGTTCTTTTTTCACAGAAGGCTCTAAAATGGGATGCATTTTCCGTAGTTTCTGTTGATATGGTTTCACTTCTGACTTCATGGGTATGTTATGATAGATGACACTAGTGTCAAATGTTCTCAATTCGTCATAAGTCCAGGAAAATACATATTTATATTCTTTACATAGTTTAATGATAGCTCACCTTTCTTCTGGAGTACAATCAATTCCTATATTGATAAAATGGGGTTCTTGCTTAGTCCCTAAATTGACTTGCTCGTAGTTAAGTGAAGAGCTCTGTGTTTTACAATTGGTTTTGTGCCTGAATTTGTCTTGCAAATCATAGAACTTCTCCAAATTGATCACAGAATTTGGGATGACGTTTGAGGAATCAGAGAGAGACTTTTCATGTTCATCCTCATCTATATGCATTTCCTGAAATGTGTCCTAGGCTGTCAGAGAATCAAGTATATGCTGATCGTCATCGAACACTTTCCAATTTGTCACATTATCTGGTATGGAAGGCCTATACATCAGTTCTATTGGGAATGTTTGAGGAGATAGGCCCTCTGGTGGAATCAATCTGGAAGCCATATTTTCCAACAAGTCAACATCAAAGTTATGAGACCTAGGGACTAAATTAATATTAAATGCAGTAAAGGAGCTGGTAAGATCTCTTACCAATTTCTGATAATTCAACACAGAGGGGGACAAGCAGTCTATCTTATTCCTCACCTGTTTCACAATAATTTCTAAATCTCCAAAGCAATGAATGATCTGTACTTTCCAGTCGATAGCTTTCTTAAGTCCCTGTATCAAGGCCTCATACTCAGCCACATTGTTAGTACAATCAAACTCTAATATTCATGTAACCATAGTTTTTGTCCCTTTTGGATCTATGAGGACACATCCTACATCAGTTCCATCCTTAGATTTAGAGACATCGTAAAACAATGTCCAAGCAATAGGGTCTAATCTAAAATTTGTATATACATTAAAAACGTTATGTACAATATCTCCTGAGAATGGCATAGAAGTGAGATGAGTACCTGAGATTCATTCTGTGCATTCTCCTGTGGTGAAATGTCAGCTGGTAAGTTCCCGAAGAAGGTGTCAAAGGTAAAATGGTCAATGTGTGTGTTGAAATAACCCATAGGCTCACTTGAGTCATTTAAGTCTATGACTATCTGTCTCATGTAAGGCTCCCTACTGATCTTGATCTTGTTTGGATGACCATTGTAGGGTAACCACAAATGGGACCAATCAGTAGCAAAATAACCTTCTAGCTTTTCTGACCAGTCTCTACTAAGCCACATACCATATGCTTCTGGGATATCAGCAATCACTATATCAATTGTTTGATGGATCCGAGGATCAGCTGATAATGTAATTAAGACATTTCTAAGTCTCCTTACTACTCTGACTTTTGATCTGTCAATTTGTACTATCTGAGTAGGGAAAGGTTCCCATGTGGCATTCAACTTTCTACAAATAGACATAGGCATCACATTTGATGAGGCACCGGAGTCTATCATGTAGTTATGTACGTTTCGGTTGAGAATCTCAAAAGTAAGCAGAAAAGGAGGCATCCTTCTGCTACTAGATTTTTGATCATCTGGTTTAGTGAAAGAGTCAAGGTTATTATTCTGCAGTTCTCTTGGTTGTTTGACCACCATACTTTTGGGTATAGTATCCCTCATGGAAGGGATTTTCAACAATTCAAACAAAGATATGTTTTCCTTAACTCTGTTAAGATCTTCAACTAAAGTGTACTCCATTTCAGGGATGACTGTATCCTTGTGGGGAATAGTCCTGCGTTTATTACGAATTAGTGTGGAGGATGAAGGTTCCTGAGGGGGTTGAGGTTTAGACCTTGTGTTATAAAGATGTTGAAAATTAAACACAGTCTCAGGTTCTTCTTCGTCTTCACACATAGGAAGATCTGAAAAATAACTTACAATATTGCTTTGTGAATGCTCATGTTCATCTTCTTCTTCTCCAGGTAATTGTGGGTATGGATCAGTTTGATCATTGGGAACTTCAGGGGTGTTTTGAGATTCTGCTCCTAAGGCTCTAAAAATAGAATAAATTTCTTCATTCCTGTTGGATTAGGATGCGGTGGATTCGGTGGAGGTTGATAAGGTATCCTAAAAGGTGGCCTCATAAAAACTCTATTCTGGTTTTGATTTTCATTGTTAGTCTTTTTCAAATCCACCATCTCGTTTGACATTTTCTGGATGAACTTTTTCATGTCAGTCATGTCAAATGGATCCTTGTTTTGTGCAGTGGATTTGGGAACACTGTCATTCCTTTTCCTGGAAGTGGAAGGCTGTTCTTCTAAGGTTTCTGGACTGTCCTTCAGAAAGAAAATGTCCTTTTCAACTTGTATTGCTTCAGCAAACACTTCCAACAAAGTTCCTTTGCGTGCTCATTTCACCCACATTGAAATACTAGCAGGTAGGGATTTTTCATAGTAGGCTACCAACAATTATTCAGTAGGAAGAAGGTTGATGGGAATTCTATTCTTTAAATATGAGAACCTTTGATTAAAATATTTAACCCTTTCTTTCCCTTTGATTTTCATGGAAGATAATTCCAAAACAAGATCCTGTGGTGTCTTTTCATCTCCAAACTTTTGGATGAATAATTTCTCAAATTCATCCCAAGAAACGATAGACCTTGGTGGTAAGGCAAAATACCATGCAAATGCCTTTCCTTCAAAAGTATAAGGAAAGAGTCTGCAGCCCACATCCTCATGAATGACACTTCTAAGTCTAATAGCCTGCATGAAGGTTTTAACATGATCTAGTGCAGGTGACTTGTCATCTGGGTTAAATTTGGGTAACCACTTCTCAGGGTTTTTAGGTAGTCTATGTTGGTCTCCAAGTACCCATACTGCATCTTGGTTGAGCCATGGTCTATTTTGGCCTTCTCTAGCCATCTGTGGTTCTTCTTCTTCATCTTCTGACGAAGAGCTTGAAGAATGTTCACTGTCTGAGGAAGATGATGAGGATGAAGGAGTAGGTGGTGGTGGTCCACCTACTCCAATTTTTGGTTGATCTGGGGCTTCCTGAAAAAGTTGATTGAGATTGTATTCATGTGAAACTGAACGATCAACTGATTCTCAGTGTGGTATGTTTTGATCAGTTGTCCGTTGATGTTCACTCTTGGGATCAGCTGAGTGTTGGGTTGGTTGATCACTGGTCTATGTAATCATGTTCAATTGACCCTCTTGATCAGTGGTCTACAAAGCGTTATCTAAATTGATAGCTGTCAAACCAAGGCTTCGCTCGATAGCGATTCTTTGTTAAAATCTAGTTACACTATCACGGGACTGGTTCAAAATGTGTTCAAGGAGAATTGATCCTCTTGTGGGGGATATAATTACAACATCCCTTCCAACCTATTGTGTTGTAGGTGTAGCGATAATAGTAGCGACCTAAGCAGGTGTAATAGGAACAACAGTGGATTGTGACTTAGGGGGTTGTTCATATGTTGAATCCCTTGATTGGCTTTGAGTTTGAACCGTTGAAGTATTTGCTGGAGGAGGTTTCTTAGTAGCTTGTTTAGGCATGTTCTACTAGTGGCCCTCCTTCTAGCGCCATTTGTTGAGGCCTCGGTTGTGCATGTTAGATGCAAAGGTGCTGGAAGGGTTCCAAGGCTCCCAACAGAGGAAGAAAACCCAAGTTGAAAGGCTTCGAAAGACCCTTTGCAAGGGTAGTTCTATGCCCAACCTGTTTGGTATGGTGATCCTCCACGGATATTCGGCCTCCGCTGGCACTCTAAGGGTTGATGATTTGATGAAATAGGTCAGTTTTCCAATCAAGGAAAACAAATATGTGAAAAAAGTAAAGCTAACCTAACCTAACCTATTTCAGAAAAGGAAACTAATTTAAGTTAGTCCTATTCTAAAAGGAAGATTGATAATGTGTAATTGAGTCTTGAGGTGTGATAAACAAGTAATTAAACACATTTAACAGAAATGTCTTTGGTTGTATTACTTGTTAACTTAAATTGTTACCAGTTAATAAAAATTAAATGACAATCTTCCAAGTATTTGAGCTTGTCCAAGATCCAATCTGTAATCACTTTGCTAATTTAAAAATTAATATTGATTATATGTATATGCAACGAATCATTTGCAGAAATAGAAAATGAAAGTATTTGAATTGAAGAAACTCAATGAAATACTTAGGGACATAGATCAGTCATACAGAGAAACCAATATAAGAGATCTGTCCATTAGTAAATGTTTAACAAAATATCAGATACATAAAAGATGACAATTTGAAGCATGAATCATAAATTCTCAAAGAAACTTGAGGAATAACAGAAGATAGATCAAAAGATAAATTTACTGTATTAAAAGAGGTCTTGTACAGAAATGACAAAAGGATCTGCTAAATAGAGTATCTCCAGTCCAGTCTCTTGCTGATATGAAACTCCAAAATTACCAACCCCTAACTACGAGAGGTCCTCCTCTTTAAATAGGAAATTACAGCAGAATAGAAAGATAGAGATTTCCCAAAATAAGGATTACAAAATTGCATCAAACCATCGACCAAAGAAATCTTCCCATTTCTCATATATCTCTAACAAATCATCTATATTGGGGAAGTTGACAAATTCTAAGGCTAACTGAACATTGCATGTATTGTTTTCCATGTCATGTTTGGCCAACTTATGCCAAATGCGAAGGTAAATGCAAATCTTTCCCTACAAAACGAACGGTTCTCTCACCAGACGATCCACATCATCGATGCTGACTTGATCAAGATCCCGAATTCTCTGCACAAAATCTTCACACCTGTGTTCAAGCTCCTCAAGTTTGCATTTTGGCAGTAAAGCATCCAGAATGGGCTCCATAAATGGAAGTTTCAAAACCTCCATAATATTGTCAACTGCATACCAACGTGTGGTATAGAGGTCTTTACACATGTTGATAATCTCCTCAGTGGTTTCATTGAAATCAAGCCAAGTGTTTAGAGAGGCTTTCACCTTCTTCATTTAAAAACTGTTGAGGATCGGGATGTCTTCTCGCACCTTCCTTATATACAACTGCCATTGACTGACTTCTTCTTCAGCTTTAGAAGCTTGAAGTCTCTTTGCCTTTTGTTCTTCTAGAGTGGTATACATCTTGGAAAAACTAATGAAGTTCTCCCTGATCTCATCAAGAGAGAGATAAACCTTCTCCAACAATTTGTGATGTTCTTGATTAACGTTAAGGGCCAAATTCTTAAAATCACATGAGGAAAACTTGAAAGAACTTGAGGAGGCTGCACTTATAGTTGCATCCTCAACTTGCTTTTCCAAAGAAAATATCCTTTCTGCATCTGTGGAATGTTGAGATTGTGAAAGACAAAGTTCAGTGAGAAGTGCATCATTCCTTTGCTCGAGGTCTTGAACCTTATCTGTCCAAGTCTTTGTGAGGTCAAACACATAAGTGGCATGTTGTGTCTTGATCTCATCCAGCTCTGCTTTCAGGCTTCTGATTTCACTCTCTTTCAGGTCAACTTCTTTGTCCATAAATTGAACTCAACCATAATTAGCACTTGCAAAAGCTCCTAAATCTATAGTAGTTTCTATGGCTTCATCTCATGGGTTGTTGGTCCTTGGATCCCATATTACCTGATTTGGAACAGGTTCTTCTAACCCACCCTGACCTCTGCTCCCCTTCCTGGTTCTTCTCATCACTGCCTTATCATCATGGCTGTAGAAGTAGTCACCAAGGGGAACTACATCCTGATCTGCATACTTAGTCACTTCCCCTAAAGAAGTAGAAGTAACATTTAATGTGGCAACCAAAGGGGGTGTTTGAAAGACTACTAAATTAGGTATAGGAAAAGTGACTTGAGGGATAATTTGAGGTGTGGAGGTGACTTTGGTAACTGATAAGACTTTGATAGGTGAAGGTACTGAGACAAAAGCTTCTAAAAGTTGAACTTGGTTGTCAATATTGGCTTATGTAAGTATCATTTGCTTATCATCCTTGATGGGTGATGAAGGAGGGGAAACTTTGGAAGATTCATCCGTGGTAATTGACAATAACTTAACTATGGGTGACTGCAAAGGGGCAATCAAAGACTAGACTTCTGCAACCATGGATGATGAAATTGAAAAAGGGACTAGGTGTTCTGGTAATGGACTGGTGCTATCAGTGAGAGTGTTAAACAAATGGGACAAGGAAAAAGGAAGTGTCACTCCTAAAGGTGCAGTGGAGGTTTGTTAGACAGATTGTAGCAAAACTACTGAAGATGCAATGCATAGGGAAGCATTAAATTCTAGCATTTATTGATCTGGGAAAGAATGATCCATGTCAATACTATCCAGCAAATTAGTGACAGTCTTAGGATATTTATTGACTTCCTCTGTCACTGATACTAGAGGATGAGGCACAACTTCCTCATCACAATCGATTATGTTGATTGTGGACACCGGTGATTTAGAAAACAAAACTTTCTGTCGTTTTGCTTGATTAGCTCTAGTCATGACCAGATCATCATCTTCTTGAGTCTCTTAGTAGGTAGTTGAATATTGATAGAAGGCCTAGGAGGTTCTAGCAATTGATTATTAAGCACTGATGACAACTATGTCGTCTCCTGCTTGAAATTCCAAGCTGTCTGTAATAACACTTTAGTTGTTTCAGCAATATTCTCTTGTGGAGGTTCCTCTAGGGAAGCTTTACCTTTATCCCCATCAAGATATGTGAGCATTACGGGAGCTTTAGCTTTCTAGGATTATTTTTCCTCATTGTCTCTCCTTGTCTGTTCAATTAAATTCAATTGCATGGCCCTGTAGCTCAAAACTCTAATTTGGGGTTCTTTCTGGTATCTCAAAATATCATGTTGCTCTTGTGAATCTTTGGCTTTGGAAAGGACTTGAGAAAATGTGTCTACCCCTTGGTGTATAAAATCATCTGGGCAAACCTCATGTGCATAATCTATTTTTACATGTATCTGTTCGAAGTGTGCATCCAGGAATTCTTTGGGGTCATGTTTCTTGTTCTCAGCAGTGCCCAATTTCAAGGTAGCTATTTGGTCACCAAGAACTGCAGCCCAATTTGAGGTAGGGATAACTAGTTGTACAAGGTTGAGAGAAAACTTAGGCCAACCTTTCTTCCTGGGACCTGTGAGTTTCTTATACATGCCATCAGTCACTATCTGGAATGAAACCTCTTGTAGAACTAGCTTGTATGGGACTATTCTAGGTAGAAGGTGCACTGTATCACTTCCCCAGATTCTGATGTTTGAGAAGCACTCAAACACATACCAATCACCAGTGGTATTGATGAAGGTTTTGGCATCTTCTGAAAAATGCAAGTGCCTCCTGCTTGAAGATATTAAAATAAATGGTACCCATAAAGCTGTCACAGATATCACACAATAAAGGCACAAAATTGCTATCCCACAATGCTGAATGGTAAATGTGTACAGGAGGTTCTGCAGGGGTCCAACTCCAACCTAAGTTAGGAAACTGAAACTCTGCACAGAAAAAATCAATGACATATGGAGAAAAGAAGAAATGTGGCTTCTTATGAGCAGGTGCCTTCTGATAATCCTGTATTGCATTCTTCAATTCTGACAATAGGATCGATGCCCATGGGAAGGATTCACCATTGGTTTACACATGATGTGCTATAGGTGCCCATTCGGCTTTGAAAAGAGAACAGTTGGGAAGACCAAAAAGCCTGCAAAGCATGGCCGCCAGCAGAGAGTAGGGTTCCTTGAACCAGATAATGGGATAGAGGTTGTCAGCCTTTGGAACAAAAGTGTTGGGCTTAACGATCCATGACTTTATCATCTCAGTGAAGTTATACCGGGTCTTTGAGGACTGAATAAATTCAAAATAAAGAGTCTTTGTATGGGTTTTAAGAGCAAAAGCTCGAACGAAGACCTCCGGGCGAAAATGTGTCAATTGAGCATCGGAGCTATCATTGAAGGAGCGGTCTTTGACACTGGCATTTTCAATATTTCATTTTACTGCATCAGTGTAAGGTAGGACAGTCGAACGTGCAGCAATGGGGTGAATTTGGGAATCCCTAATCCTCTCATACATAAGTTTATCATTCTCAATATGGGAAAAGTCGTCGTTGTCAAATATAGCATAAATTTTAGACGAGTCCACCTTATATGTTTCAGTGACCTTCTCACTGGTATCCAAGAGGATACCAAAATTAGGGTCCTTGTTCAAGAGATCTCTGTGTGCCATTTTGGATCGTGTGTTTTTCGACATGGTGAAAAGCTTGCAATTTCTGATAAACAAAGAAATAAAATCAAAATTCAATCCAAAATAACAGAATTGGGAAACAAAAATAGAAGTATGACAACAGACTTACCCGAAATAATTGAAGAACTGATAAAAATGACACCTTAACAGGAATCCGCAGTAAAATCCAAGCAACCGAGTAATTTCGAACAGTAAAAATGACAAAAATAAAATAGAAAAAACCCTACTTATTACATTCACCAGAATAAAACGTGACTGTGGGATCAAAATGAATGGACGGCTGAGATGAACCGAAGCGGGATGTGGGATCGGGTTCATACTTATTTTGAAAGTTTATTTAAGAATCCCGAAAGTCAAAACCCGAAAGTGTTGGGTTGCGGGTTTTGGGATTGCAAGAAAACAAAAACGCAAAAGAATTCCCAAAAGTTGAAAGCTGAAAGTATCGGGTTGCGGGTTCTAGGAATGGGAAACAAAAAAATGCAATCCAAAAACTATTTCCGAAAGCCGCAACCCAAAAGTGCCGGGTTGCGAGTTTCGAGAGTGCACAACAAAATAAAACTTAAAAGGAAACTCTCGAATTTCGAAAGCTGCAATTGCAGGTTTTGGGATTTAGGATAAAATTTTCCGATATTATTTACAAAGAAAACCCACAATCCACAACTGTCGGGCTGCGGGTTTCGGGTTTCCTAAACTCCACGATAAACAAACAAATCCCGCAACCCGCAACTGTAGGGTTGTGGGTTTCGGGTTTCCTAAATGTCGGGTTTCAGGTTGATGGAAGTAAATGATAAAAAACTCAAAAATTGAAGTTTCCTGCAAGCCCAAAACACTTAGAAATTTTTTAGATCAAAAGGAAAACACACAGGACAAAAGTATGGGTAAGGGATCTTACGGATAAAAAACCAAAATCTCATATTTACAAGAAAACTCACCCAAGTACCTTTCTGTTTATTAGGAATGGGGCTCCCATGCTTCAACTATGCATGGGATTTGTTGTGGCCACAACAAATGGCGGCTAGTTGGGATGAACCAGTTATCTATGCAACAAAGTCAGCTAAACAGAACATGTCATCCAACCAATATTTTCAACCTGAATTTTAGAAAATGCTCAATAGAAGGACTATTAACGAACAAGAAACATAAGATTAATATATCTCCATACATGACCATTTTAAGGATAATGCCAATCTGATAAGGAGGAACAGGGAACAACCTGAGCTCTTTACTTTGATGTAGTCATGAAAAAGCAACTTGTGTTGAACCTTGAAATAGATTTAGAACTGCACCTAGATATCCCACTTACACATGACCTTGGTTTATTAAAATTTTGTTAGTGTACAATAATTTATTAAGCAATATACACCTTCTCTTTTTTTTTAATCAAAAGATAGAATAGATCTTGCATATATAAGACCACTGCCCTGACTTGGTGATTAGATATCAACAGTGCCATTCACAAACCTAATTCATAACCTGATCAAGCCAGCACGATAAGGATACTCCTTGTCTTCCAGTTGGAATACTAAAATCAACTGCTGTGGCTTGGTGACCACGCTGTGGTAGTTTTATTCCAAATCAATCCCATGATCATGGCAGGGATGGCTTGTAAAAAGACCCCCCTGTTCTTATATGCAACATGAATCTTAGAAAAAAAAAAAACCAAAGATTTTATTAAATTGTAAATCACAAAGGCACTACTATGGCTTGGTGACCATATATTAGTAGTGTTACTCACCAGTGCTTTGTAATTCATGAATGGACCGACCTGTGATAGGATCTTCCAACTCCCAGTAAAACTGAAAGTCGTCTTCCAAGTGTGGTGGCTTGATGTGAAGATGTCATTCCACTAAGCACCTATGAACCTAATGGGTTGGCTTGATAACAAG
The DNA here is from genome assembly GCA_027924585.1 of Larix kaempferi. Classification (NCBI taxonomy): domain Eukaryota; kingdom Viridiplantae; phylum Streptophyta; class Pinopsida; order Pinales; family Pinaceae; genus Larix; species Larix kaempferi. Next base: position 6,232,531 of record BSBM01000307.1, on the reverse strand, counting down.
ACCCCCCCACCTTGCAATTTACATTTATTGAGGGATTTATTACCAAGGTGATTGTAAAAGGATCCAGAGCAGAACAAGCTAGGCAGGTTATTATAATATGTTATTTGAACCATGAAACATGAGATCAAAAAACTTGGTTATCACCCAGACCTCAATTAAACAAATGAGACATGTATACGATGATGATCATCATGGAAAGGTATCAATCTAGGTCATGTAATCATTGACTGTGTACCCTTTATTGAAGAAATTATGACATAGGTCGAGGAAACTGTGACTAGCATAAACTTCTAAAACCTCAGCTGAAATCATCTATGAGAAAAAGTGATTATTAATTATCCCCAAATGTGCAGATTTTTAACAACAGAATAAACAAAAGAAAGCAATCCAAATCATGAAAACTTAAGAAAAACAAAAATAAAGAAAACAAAACTATATACAAGTGCAGCAGCCTGATCAAACGAAATACTTTTTGAGGAGTGAAACATTCACTAGATAAGTGTCTACAACTCCTTCCAATGTCTTTAATCGAACAGTGCCAGGACCCATATTTTCTATAATAATGAAAGGTCCCGGCCAGAGGCCTTGAAACTTGGTATACTAGTTCTTATCTTTTTGTTGTTTGTCCCATCATAAAACCAAGTCTCCAACAGAAAATTCTCTGTCAGATGAATATTTTTCATCAAACCACCTTTTCACCATCTATTGATGATGATATAACTTGTTTCTAGCCATTTCCATATCTTCCTCCTCTTTAAGTAGAGTGTCAATTCTCTGCTGGAGGGGAGAAGAATCATCTTCTTGGACAGACTGGGATAACTGTATTGAAGGGATGGTAAGATTAGAAGGAAGAATGGATTCTTTGCCACACACTAGATAGTAGCGAGAATTTCCATTTTCTACCTTTGGAGTGATTCAATCTGCCCAGAGAGCATTATTGAGCTATGTATGCCAATCTCTATGGTAAGAGGCTACAGTCTTCTTTAGAATGTTGGTCAAATTTTTGTTTGAAGACTCAACCAACCCATTACCCTATGGGTAGTAATTGGCAGAAAATTTGAGTTTCATCACCTTTTCAAAAGCATACTCAGTTATGTCAATCGAGGAAAAATAAGATGCATTATCAAATACTAGGTACTCTGGACTGCCAAACCGTGAGAGTATATGCTTGTCTAAGAAAGAAATCACTTGCCTGGAATTACATTGCTTAACTGGGACTGCCTCCACCCATCTGGTTAAGTAGTCGGTCGCTGTGAGAATGTATCTGTGTTGGAGGGATGAGCTACGATTTATCAGTCCAACAAAATCCAGTCCCCATTGCTGAAATGGAAATTGAACAGTGACTGGTTGCAAAGGGAAGGCAGGTTTCTTGAACTTCCCTGCGCATTTCTGGCATGGTTCGCACCTCCTTACATAGGCATAAGCATCTTTAAACAATGTAGGCCAGTAATACCCAGCTCTGAGAATCTTATGAGCTATTGTCACACCCGAAAAATGACCTCCAGCTGGTCCTACATGAAATTGAAAAAGAATGTCATGAGTCTGGTCCTTTTGAAGACTTCTAAGGAAAGCACCATCATAATTTTTTCTAAATAGAACTTCATCTATAAACTTATAAGGAGCAACCTTTAATCTTAAAGCCCTGCATTTCTTAAAGTCCAAGTTTCAGGGGGAAACCCATGGTTCAGAAAAAATTTGATATGGTCATACCATTCCGATGTTGGGGTATCAATAGCATGAACAAAACCTATTGGAGGATCTTCCTCTTCCTCCCATTCAATTAGCTACTGTACAGGATCATTGGATTTAGCGGTGAGAAGACAAAGGCCTTGTCCTTTAACAATTTTTGTTGGTCTTATTTCCAAATCATACTCCTGCACCGCAGTCATCCAATGGACCCTTTTTTCGCCCAACTCCTTCTGGATCAGCACATTTCTAATAGCAGAATATGGGACAATGACCTTTGTTCGAGATTTTAACAAATAAGGCCTGTAATGTTTGACAGACTTGTAAACCGCATATGCTTGTTTGTCAATTTGCGAATAATTGAGCTCTGCACCCTTAAATGTCGAACTCATAAAAGAGATTGGAATCTCTGTATCACTGTTCTATTTCTATGTCAAAACAGCTGCATAGGAGAAATCAATGGCGAAAGTGTAGAGAATAAAATCTTTATCAAAATCTAGGGACATAAGAGCGGGAGCTTCAGCAATGGCCTTACGGATTTCAACGAATGCATCCTTTTGTTCTTGTGACCAAGTGAACTGTACATCTTTCTTAACTAAATGTTGTAAAGGTTTAACTATCTGAGCAAAATTAGGTACAAACCTACGTACAAAGTTGATCTTACCCAAGAAGGCCTACATTGCTTTGAGCGAACCCAGTAAGCCAATTTTTGAAATAGCGTCTGTGCATTCAGGGTCGATGATCATACCTTCTTTTGAACAATGAATCCCAAAAGCTTCCCTTCTGTAACTACAAAAATGGATTTCTTGGTGTTCAGGGAGATGCCAAATTTCCTGCAACATTCAAAAGCCTGTTTCAGAGCAAACGGATGTTCATGTTGCCTCTTTGAATATATGGTAATATCATCTAAATAAACCAAGACAGAATTATGCATCAAACCTCGGAAAGCTATATCCATAGCTCTCTAAAAAGTGGCTCCTGCATTGATCAAACTGAAAGGTATTCACCTGTAGGCGAAGGTGCCCTAAGGGGTTCTGAAAGTTGTTTTTAATTGGTCATATGGGGAAACAATAAACTGGCTGTACCCCGAAAACCATCCAGGAGAGAGAACATTTCTGACCCTGCTACTCTTTGGAGAATCTATTCCATGGGTGGAACAGGGTAGTTATCTTTTTTGGAAGCCCGATTCAGATTCCTGAAATCGACACACAATCGGATTTCACCACTTTTCTTGCGTAGAGGCACCAAATTGGCTATCCATTGTGTATGCCTCACCAGAAAAATAATTCGGGTTGTGAGTAGCTTTTCTAGTTCTTTTTTCACAGAAGGCTCTAAAGTGGGATGCATTTTCCGTAGTTTCTGTTGATATGGTTTCACTTCCGGCTTCATGGGTAGGTTATGGTAGATGACACTAGTGTCAAATGTTCTCAATTCGTCACAAGTCCAGGAAAAGACATCTTTATATTCTTTACACAGTTTAATGATAGCTCACCTTTCTTCTAGAGTACAATCAATTCCTATATTGATAAAATGGGGTTCTTGCTCAGTCCCTAAATGGACTTGCTCATAGTTAAGTGAAGAGCTCTATGTTTCACAATTGGTTTTGTGCCTGAATTTTTCTTGCAAATCGTAAAACTTCTCCAAATTGATCACAAACTTTGGGATGACGTTTGAGGAATCAGAGAGACACTTTTCATGTTCTTCCTCATCTATAGCCATATCCTGGAATGTGTCCTGGGTTGTCAGAAAATCAAATATCTACTGATCGTCATCGAAAACCTTCCAATTTGTCACATTATCTGGTATGGAAGGCCTATACATCAGTTCTATTGAGAATGTTTGAGGAGATAGGCCCTCTAGTGGAATCAATCTGGAAGTTGTATTTGCCAACAAGTCAGCATCGAATTTCTGAGACCTAGGGACTGAATTAATATTAAATGCAGTAAAGGAGTTGGTAAGATCTCTTACCAATTTATGATAATTCAACAGGCGGGGGGACAAGCAGTGTATCTTATTACTCACCTATTTCACATTAATTTATGAATCTCCAAAGAAATGGATGATCTGTACTTTCAAGTCGATAGCTTTCTTAAGTCCTTGTATAAGGGCCTCATACTCAGCCACATTGTTAGTACAATCAAACTCTAATCTGCATGCAATCATAGTTTTTGTCCCTTTTGGATCTATGAGAACACATCCTGCACCAGCTCCATCCTTAGATTTAGAGCCGTCGAAAAACAATGTCCAAGCAATAGGGTCTAATCTAAAATTTGTATTTACATTAAAAACGTTATGTACAATATCTCCTGAGAATGGCATAGAAGTGAGATGAGTTACCTGAGATTCGCTTTGTGCATTCTCCTGTGGTGAAATGTCAGCTGGTAAGTTCCCGAACAAGGTGTCAAAGGTAAAATGCTCAATGTGTGTGTTGAAATAACCCGTAGGCTCACTTGAGTTATTTAATTTTGTGACTATCTGTCTCATGTAAGGCTCCCTTCTAATCTTGATCTTGTTTGGATGACCATTGTAGGGTAACCACAAATGAGACCAATCAGTAGAAAAATAACCTTTTAGCTTTTTTTACCAGTCTCTACTAAGCCACATACCATATGCTTCTGGGATATCATCAATGACTATATCAATTGTTTGATGGATCCAATGAACATTTGATAATGTAATTAAGACATTTCTAAGTCTCCCTACTACTCTGACTTTTGATATGTCAAGTTGTACTATCTGAGTAGGGAAAGGTTCCCATGTGGGATTCAACTTTCTACAAACAGACAGAGGCATCACATTTGATGAGGCACCAGAGTCTATCATGCAGTTATGTGCGTTTCAGTTGAGAATCTGAAAAGTGGGTAGAAAAGGAGGTGTCCTTCTGCTACCATACTTTTGATCATCTGGTTTCGTGAAAGAGTCAAGGTTATTATTCTGTAGTTTTGTTGGTTGTTTGACCACCATACTTTTGGGTAAAGTATCCCTCATGGAAGAGATTTTCAACAATTCAAACAAAGAGATGTTTTCCTTAACTCTTTTAAGATCTTCAACTAAATTGTACTCCATTTTAGGGATGACTGTATCCTTGTGGGGAACAGTCCTGCCTTTATTAGGAATTGGTGTGGAGGATGAAGGTTCCTAAGGGGGTTGAGGTTTAGAACTTGTGTTATAAGGATGTTTAACATTAAAAATAGTTTCAGGTTCTTCTTCTTCTTGACACATAGGAAACTCTAAAAAAAAACTTATAGTGTTGGTTTGTGAATCGTCATGTTCATCTTCTTCTTCTCCAGGTAATTGTGGGTCTAGATCACTTTGATCATTGGGAACTTCAGGGGTGTTTTGAGATTCTACTGCTAAGTCTCTAAAAATGAATAAATTTCTTCATTCGTGAGGCCTTCTGTTGGATTAGGAGGTGATGGATTCGGTGGAGGTTGATAAGGTCTCCTAAAAGGTGGCCTCATAAAACCTCTACTCCTGTTTTGATTTTCATTGTTAGTATTTTTCAAATCCACCATCTTGTTTGACATTTTGTGGATGACCTTTTTCATGTCAGTCATGTCAAATGGATCCTTGTTTTGTGCAGTGGATTTGGGAACACTGTCATTCCGTTTCCTGGATGTGAAAGGTTGTTCTTTTGAGGTTTTCGAACTATCCTTCAAACAAAAAATGTCCTTTTCAACTTGTATTGCTTCAGTAAACACTTCCAGCAAAGTTACTTTGCGTGCTCATTTCACCCACATTGAAATAGTAGTAGGCAAGCCTTTTTCATAGTAGAATACCAACAATTTTTCAGCAGGAAGAAGGTTGATGGGAATTCTATTCTTTAAGTGTGAGAACCTTTGATTAAAATCTTTAACCCTTTCTTTCCCTTTGATTTTCATGGAAGATAATTCCAAAACAAAATGTTGTGGTGTCTTGTCATCTCCAAACTTTTGGATGAATAATTTCTCAAAGTCATCCCAAGAAACAATAGACCTTGGTGGTAAGGAAAAATACCATGCAGCTGCCTTTCCTTCAAAAGTATAAGGAAAGAGTTTGCAGACCACATCCTCATGAATGACACTTCTACATCTAATAGCTTGCATGAAGGTTTTAACATGATCTAGTGTAGGTGACTTGTCATCTAGGTTAAATTTGGGTAAGCACTTCTTAGGGTTTTTGGGTAGTCTATGTTGGTCTCCAAGTACCCATAATGCATCTTGGTTGAGCCATGGTTTGTTTTGGCCTTCTCCAGCCATTGGTGGTTCTTCTTCTTCTTCTTCTGATGAAGATCTTGAAGAATGTTCACTGTCTGAGGAAGATGATGAGGATGAAGGAGGAGATGGTGGTGGTCCACTAGCCCCAAGTTTTGGTTGATCTGGGGCTTCCTGAAAAAGTTGATTGAGATTGTATTCAGGTGAACCTGAACGATCAACTAGTTCTCATTGTGGTATGTTTTGATCAGTTGTCTGTTGATGTTCGTTGTTGGGATCAGCTAAGTGTTGGGTTGGTTGATCACTTGTCTGTGTAATCATGTTTAATTGACCCTCATGATCACTGGTCTGCAAAGCGTTATCTAAATTGATAGCTTCCAAACTAGGGCTTCGCTCAATAATGATTCTTTGTTCCAATCTAGTTACACTGTCACGGGATTGGTTCAAAATGTCGTCAAGGAGAATTGATCCTCTTGTGGGGGATATAATTACAACATCCCTTCCAACTTGTTTTGTTGTAGATGCAGCGACAATAGTAGTGACCTGAGCAGGTGTAATAGGAACAACAGTGGATTGTGACTTAGGGGGTTGTTCAAATGTTGAAGCCATTGACTAGCTTCGAGTTTGAACCGTTGAAGTATTTGCTGGAGGAGGTTTCTTAGTAGCTTTTTTTGGCATGTTGTACTAGTGCCCTCCTTCTAGCGCAATTTGTTGAGGCATTGGTTGTGCAGGTTAGATGCAAAGGTGCTGGAATGGTTCCAAGGCTCCCAACAGAGGAAGAAAACCCAAGTTGAAAGGCTTCGAAAGACCCTGTGCAAGGACATTTCTATCCCCAACCTATTTGGTATGGTGATCCTCCATGGATATTCAGCCTCCATTGGCACTCTAAGAGTTGGTGATTTGACCAATTAGGTCAGTTTTCCAATCAAGGAAAACAAATATGTCAAAAAAGTAAAGCTAACCTAACCTAACCTATTTCAGAAAAGGAAACTAATTTAAGTCAGTCCTATTCTAAAAGGAAGCTTGATAATGTGCAGATAAGTCTTGAGGTGTGATAAACAAGTAATTAAACACCTTTTACAAAAATGTCTTTGGTTGTATTACTTGTTAATTTAAAATATTACCAGTTAATAAAAATTAAATGACAATCTTTCAAGTATTTGAGCTTGTCCAAGATCCAATCTATAATCACTCTGCTAATTTAAAAATTAACATTGATTATATGTATATGCAACGAATCATTTGCAGAAATAGAAAATGAAAGTATTTGAATTGAAGAAACTCAATGAAATACTTAGGGACATAGACCAGTCATACAGAGAAACTAATATAACAGATCTGTGCATTAGTAAATGTTTAGAAAAAGATCAGATACATAACAAATGACAATTTGAAGCATGAATCAGAAATTCTCAAAGAAACTTGAGGAATAACAGAAGATAGATTAAAAGATAAATTTACTGTATTAAAAGAGGTCTTGTATACAAATTACAAAAGGCTCTGCTAAACAGAGTATCTCCAGTCTAGTCTCCTGCTGACTTGCAACTACAAAATTACCAACCCCTAACTATGAGAGGTCCTCCTCTTTAAACAGGAAATTACAGCATAATAGAAAGATAGAGATTTCCCAAAATAAGGATTACAAAATCGGATCAAACTATCAACCCAAGAAATCCTGCCATTTCTCATATATCTCTAACAACTCATCTATATTGGGGAAGTTGATAGATTCTAAGGCTATCTGAACATTGCATGTATTATTTTACATGTCATGTTTGGCCAACTTATGCCAAATGCGAAGGTAAATGCGAATCTTTCCCTCCAAGAGGGCCGGTTCTCTCACCAGATGATCCACATCATCGATGCTGACTTGATAAATATCCCGAATTCTCTATGCAAACTCTTCACACCTATGTTCAAGCTCCTCAAGTTTGCATTTTGGCAGCAAAGCATCCAGAATGGGCTCCATAAACGGAAGTTTCAAAACCTCCATAATATTTTCAACTGCATACCAGCTTCTGGTACATAGGTCTTTAGACTTGTTGATAATCTCCTCAGCTGTTTCATTGAAATCAAGACAAGTATTTAGAGAGGCTTTCACCTTATTCATTTGAAAACTGTTGAGGATCAGGATGTCTTCTCGCACCTTCTTTATATACAACTGCCATTGACTGACTTCTTCCTCAGCTTTAGAAGCTTGAAGTCTATTCGCCTTTTGTTCTTCCCGAGTGGTATACATCTTGGAAAAACTAATGAAGTTCTCCCTGATCTCATCAAGAGCGAGATAAACCTTCTCCAACAATTTGTGATGTTCTTGATTAACTTTAAGGGCCAAATTCATTAATCACATGAGTAAAACTTGAAAGAACTTAAGGAGGCTACACTTGCAGTTGCATCCTTAACTTGCTTTTCCAAAGAAGCTATCCTTTCTGCATCTGTGGAATGTTGAGATTGTGAAAGACGAAGTTCGGTGAGAAGTGCATCATTTTCTTGCTCCAAGTCTTGAACCTTATTTTCCCAAGTCTTTGTGACGTCAACCACATAAGTGACATGCTGTGTCTGTATCTCAGCCAGCTCTACTTTTTTGCTTCTTATTTCATTCTCTTTCAGGTCAACTTCTTCGTCCAGAACTTGGACTCAACCACAATTAGTACTTGCAAAAGCTCCTAAAGCTGTAGCAGTTTCTATGGCTTCATCTCGTGGGTTACTGGTCCTTGGAGCCCATATTACCTGATCTAGAACAGGTTCTTCCAACCCACCCTGACCTATGCTCCTCTTCCTGGTTCTTCTCATCATTTCCTTATCATCATGGCTGTAGAAGTAGTCACCAGGGGGAACTATATCCTGATCTGCATACTCAGTCACTTCCCCTGTAGAAGTAGAAGTAACACTTACTATGGCAACCAAAGGGGTTGTTTGAATGACTACTGAATTAGGTATAGGCAAAGTGACTTGAGGGATAATCTAAGGTGTGGAGGTGACTTTGGTAACTGATAAGACTTTGATTGGTGAAGGTACTGAGACAAAAGCTTCTGAAAGTGGAACTTGGTTTTCAATATTGGCTTATGGAAGTAGCAATTGCTTATCAGCCTTGATGGGTGATGATGGAGGGGAAAATTTGGAAGATTCATTCGTGGTAATTGACAATAAGCTAACTATGGGTGACTACAGAGGGGTAGTCAAAGACTGGACTTCTGCAACCATGGATGATGAAATAGAAAAAGGGACTAGGTTTTCTGTCAATGGAGTGGTGCTATCAGTGAGAGTGTTAAACAAATGGGACAAGGAAAAAGGAAGTGTCACTCCTAAAGGTGTAGTGGAGGTTTGTTGGACAGATGGTAGAAAAAATGTTGAAGATGCAATGCTTGGGGCATCATTAAATTCCAACATTGATTGATCTGGGAAAGAATGATCCATGTCAATACTATCCAGCAACTCAGTGACAGTCTTAGGATCTTCATTGACTTCATCTGTCACTGATACTGGATTATGAGGCACAACTTCCTCATCACAATCGATTATGTTGATTCTGGACACCGGTGATTTAGAAACCCAAACTTTCTGCCTCTTTGTTGGATTACCTCTAGTCATGACCAAATCATCATCTTCTTGAGTCTCTATAGTAGGCAATTGAATATTGCTAGAAGGCCTAGGAGGTTCTAGCAATTGAATATTAAGCACTGATGACAACGGTGTCATCTCCTGCTTGAAATTCTGAGCTGTCTGTAATAACACTTTAGTTATTTCAGCAATCTTCTCTTGTGGAGGTTCCTCTAGGGAATCTTTACCTTTATCCCCATTAGGATATGTGAGCATTAAGGGAGCTTTATCTTTATGGGATTCTTTTTCCTCTCTGTCTCTCCTTGTCTATTAAATTAAATTCAACTGCATGTCCCTGTAGCTCAAAACTCTAATTTTGAATTCTTTCTGGTATTTAAAAATATTATTCTGCTCTTCTGAATCTTTGGATTTGGCAAGGACTTGAGAAAATGTGTATACCCATTGATATATAAAATCATCTGGGTGAACCTCATGTGCATAATCTATTTTTACATGTATATGTTTGAAGTGGGCATGCAGGAATTCTTTGGGGTCATGTTTCCTCTTCTCATTAGTGCCCAATTTAAAGGCATCTATTTTGTCACCAAGAACTACATCCCAATTCGAGGTAGGGATAACCAGCTGGCCAAGGTTAAGAGAAAACTTAGGCCAACCTTTCTTCCTAGGACCTGTGAGTTTCTTATACGTGCCATCAGTCACTGTCTGGAATGAAACCTCCTATAGAACTCACCTGTCTGGCACTATTCTAGGTAGAAGGTGCACTGTATCACTTCCCCAGATTCTGATGTATGAGAAGTACTCGAACACATATCAATCACCAATGGTATTGATGAAGGCTTTGGCATAGTCTGAAAATGTAGGTGCCTCCTGCTTGAAGATCTTAAAATAAATGGTAGCCATAAAGATGTCACAGATATCATACAAAAAAGGCACAAAATTGCCTTCCCAGAATGCTGAATGGTAAATGTGCAGAGGGGGGTCTGTAGGGGTCCAACTCCAACCTACGTTAGGAAAATGGAACTCTGCACAAAAAACATCAATGACATATGCAGAAAAGAATAAATGTGGCTTCTTATGAGTAGGTGCCTTCTGATAATCCTTTATTGCATTCTTCAATTCGGATGACAGGATCGCTGCCCATGGGAAGGATTCACCAGTGGTTAACACATGATGTGCTATAGGTGCCCATTCGGCTTTGAAAAGAGAACAGTTGGGAAGACCAAAAAGCCTGCAAAGCATGGCCGTCAGCAGAGAGTAGGGTTCCTTGAACCGGATAATGGGATAGAGGTTGTTAGCCTTAGGCACAAAAGCGTTGGGCTTGATGATCCATGACTTTATCATCTCAGCGAAGTTATACCAGGTCTTTGAGGACTAAATAAATTCAGAAGAAAGAGTTTATGTATGAGGTTTAAGAGCAAAAGCTTGAATGAAGACCTCCGGGAGAAAATGTGTCAATTGAGCACCGGAGCTATCATTGAAGGAGCGGTCTTTGACATTGGCATTTTCAATAATCCATTTTACTGCATTAGTGTAAGGTAGGACAACAGGACTTGCAGTAATGGCATGAATTTTGGAAGCCCTAATCCTCTCATACATAAGTTTATCGTTCTCAATATGGGAAAGGTCGTTGTTGTCAAATATAGCTTAAATTTCAGACCAATCCACCTGGTATGTTTTTCGACATGGTGAAAAGCTTGCAATTTCTAATAACCAAAGAAATAAAATCAAAATTCAATCCAAAATAGCATAATTGGAAAACAAAAATAGAATTATGACAACAGACTTACTCGAAATAACATAAGAAATGATAAAAATGACACCTTAATAGGAATCCGCAGTAAAATCCAAGCAACCGGGTAATTTCGAATAGTAAAAATGACAAAAATAAAATAGAAAAACTCCTACTTATTACATTCTCCAGATTAAAACATGACCGTGGGATCAAAATGAATGGACGGTTGAGATGAACTGGAGCGAGATGCGAGATCGGGTTCATACTTATTTTGAAAGTTTATTTAAGAATCCCGAAAGACAAAACCTGAAAGTGTCGGGTTGCGGGTTTCAAGATTGCAAGAAAACAAAAACGCAAAAGAATTCCCGAAAGCCGAAAGCCAAAAGTGTTGGGTTGTGGGTTTCAGGAATGGGAAACAAAAAATCGTAATCGAAAAATGTTTCTCGAAAGCCGCAACCCGAAAGTGTCGGGTTGCGAGTTTCGTGATCGCAGAACAAAATCAAACTTAAAAAGAAACTCCTGAAAGCCGGTATTGCGGGTTTCAGGTTTCGAGATTCGGGATAAAATTTCTCGGTATTATTTACAAAGAAATCCCGCAACCCGCTACTGTCGGGTTGCGGGTTTCGGGATGACATCAATCAAAAGTTGAAAAAAATAAAATCCCGCAACCCACAACTATCGGGTTGCGGGTTTTGGGTTTCCTAAACTCCATGACAAACAAACAAATCCCGCAACCCGCAACTGTCGGGTTGCGGGTTTCGGGTTTCCTAAATGTCAGGTTTCGGGTTGATGGAAATAAATGATAAAAACTCAAAAATTGAAGCTTCCTGCAAGCCCAAAACACTTAGAATTTTTTTTAGATCAAAAGGAAAACACACAGGACAAAAGTATGGGTAAGGGATCTTAGGGATAAAAAACCAAGATCTCATATTTAAAAGAAAACTCACCCAACTACCTTTGTGTTTATTAGGAATGGGGCTCCCGTGCTTCAACTAAGCATGGGATCTGTTGTGGCCACAACAGTCCCTCACTCTGCCAAAAAGGACTTAAGGCTCCTTTCTATCATGACCTTCCCTTCCACCTAACTCATAGAGGGTTCTGAAACATTTCTAGGGCAATCCCTTCCTTCCCAAGGGTCATATGTATACATATAACTCATTCACAGGGTTAATCATACATATCATAACATATAACATGCATCAAATTAGATATAGCAATTACATCTATCACAGGAAATACTTATAATGCATTAAACTCATGCAATAAAATGCTATACATATAACAATGAACTAAGCCCTTTACTCAGGTCTGCACATGTCTCCTTGTCAAAATAATTCATATAAACATGCATTCCACAATTCCACCATGGAACATAAGCAACCATTTCATAGTAATGAAACACCATCATTTAACATAACAAGAAGTACTTATCGTTCAATTTCCGAAGAAACTGGCTAAGTGAGAGCAACGTTCCACCCAACCTTAGATCTTTGTCCAGCCTGTACTCTTTCAGCTAAGAGATCACCCTAGAGCTAGGCTATGTATCCACTAAGGAGGGATAACAAGTTCTCTCATATTCAATGTTCCATCCCAATGCTAAGCCAATCTATAGTTGGGTTTATAAAGCATTCCATGGCACCTACCCATGATAAGCCAACCTACAGTGGGTTTATCAGATACACCAAGTAATACAATCATTCCAATCCAGCATACCATTGGGTTTTACAAACATATCAGACAAGTTGATCATGCTAAGACAACCGGTAGTGGGTTTATCAGGAACACCAAGTAATATGATCATGCCAAGCCAACATATCGTTGGGTTTATCAAACATATTAGGAAATTTGATCATGCGAATCCAATCGGTAGTGGGTTTATCAAAAGAACAAGGACAACAAGGATGACATTGCTAAGCTAGTGAGCTCAACAACAGAGCTGCAGGCATCAGAACACTCAGCCGACCTGGCACCCACATTACCTACCACATCCAACACAAGGAAGACCCTCTTCTCTACTACACAGTCCCTCAAGGCCACTTCCCTTCCAGTGCGATTCTCGGATGGGCATAGAAAGGCCCAGTCGTTGGTTCTATGAGATTGTATCCTTCACTGGGTTTATCAAGAAACCCAACCTTCTTCCATAGTTCAACGTGATTACTTGTTCTAGGCTTGTGGACAAGGCTTTGTTCCGCAATCTATCCTGTGCGATCCAACCTTAGGCTCTCTTACGGTTTCTCTGCACTGTTCAGGCTTGTAGCTTCCTCACGGGTTCTCACCACTCGGTTGTGGAGCAGTCTATCACTGGTAGACTGGGTTCGCACACACATTTCTCATGTCTATCAATTCTATGGCATTTTCTATTACACAGGAAAACACGATTATCTTTGGGTTATACCCCTCTGTTGACTCTGCATATCCCGAAACGTATGAACAATCTCTCTCCCTATGGGGCAATGGATCATGAATAGAAAGTATGTTAATCGATCCTCCATCTCTGAAGGAATGTGGTGGTTGTTTCCTTCCACCCACGGGTATTCAAACAGGATCTGCCAGTTTCATGCATTGCATGTCTTTCTAGACAAGGAACCAGAGTCATGCTCTGCCATACAAAATCGTAGGCATGCTCCATACTCCATCAGATTCAGTAACAGGTTTCTCAACCACCCTCTGCAAATGCATTAATGTCAGCAAGGACTTCAAATGGGCTCACAGTCGAACACTTGGAAACATGGGAAACCAATCCCATAACCCCCCCACTCACCTCTCCTTAATGGATACATGTGGCCCCTTCTGATTAGTTGCCTCCTTAGCCAACTTCTTGGTTATTTTATTCATTCAATAATAATTACATCATTTACATTTCTTCATGGCTTAATAGCCCATGAATAATCAAACTATCAAATACTTTCCTATGCAATAACTTTAAACATCCACTAGTGGGGTCTTGGCCTTGATCTCCACACTAGGGAAAATACACACACTACATATATATATACAGTCTTTACATTGAAGCCAAATAACATCAAGGGGAAAAATGGGTTATTACAACATTTCTAAGTGAATTCACCATATTAGTGAGAGTTATCTTAGACACTTACCAACAACAAAATCCATTGTTTATGGGAGTAAACCATGCTTTATGGCAGTAAAATCCATGCTTTATTGTTATAGATAAAATTGACATTTCTACATCTGTGACGACAATTCAAAATATGAAACTTAAAAGTGTTGTTGTGCATTCACTAAAAGGGAATTTATGCATGGAAGAGCCTTTGAATTGACCCTCATTGGTGGCCCTAAACATCAAAACTGAAGGCCTAGGACTTTCCCATTTTCTCTGAAAAGTTTCAAACATAATTTGAGGAAAATTGACACCTTGTATGATCATTAGGCATGAATAAACTGTTAATTTGCACATTTCTTGTACATTGGGCACAAACCAATCAAATTGTGCTTGTTCATTAGCTACGGATACAACAAAAATTGACAATTCGCACCTTGCAAATTGATAAGAGGTGTATCATTCACATGTTTCCCTTGAATTAAGTGTGAATGCCCCATAACTTAATGAAAAAAATATAAAAATTTGAAATTTGGGATTTAAGGAAGTTCAACAAATGAAATTTCCCATTTGCAATTCCCCAAACCATCTGGTAACCATTTGCAACAATTTCCTTCTCACATAAAAAGGAATGGAATGAACCATGGAGGAGACCAAGACCCATCCTAGAAAATTCACACTAGAGGAACCACTCCTTTTCATATCCATATCTCCTTTCCATGACTGATCTCTATTGCTAAGTCTTTATCCCCTACATCTTGGAACTATTGCCATAAAGTAGTTCCTACCCTATGCATGTTTATGGATTGGAGTGGAGTTGTTGGACTGCATAAGGAGGAGAAACTTGGATTCTTTAGGTTCATCAAGGTGTCGAAGTAGCAAAAGGTATATTTTGTACTCTTCTTCACAGCTTCAATACAGATTTGACATCTTTCCGTTCCCTAAAACTTATGTCAATTTAATAATTAATGTCTGACATTTTGAAATAATCTAGTAATTTCATGTACTTTGCATACTTCAATTCAGTAACTTTCTTTGTTATTGTCAAATTAGTTTGAGGAAGTAATTCTCTGTTTTTTTTTGCAGGTGGATCATTGGGCAATTGAGAGAAAACCATGAAGAGGAAACAAGGGAGTGGCAAGGTTCAACCTTCATAAATAAGGTACATAATTTTCTCTTCCCTATCTCTTAATATTTATCTATTTGATGTTAGTTTGCAATTAGGAGTCATATATACATGCAAACAAACCTTTAGATGCCATCCTTGTCTAGTATAGTATGCTGGTGATCTCATCCTATCCATAGGATTAATTTATATACAACAAAACTGGAAAATCCTCCAGGGAGAAAACCAAATTTTGTAGGACCTTGTTGAGTGTTTCTATACACTTTGTTAGGAGTTAGAGTCTTGTGATAAGATTATACAAACCTTATACCCTTTGAAATTTCAGTAATATTAAGTCTTCTTGAGTTTTGCTACCTTCTGGTCCACTATAGGAACCATTCGCACCATGTAGCACTTACAACCGCAAATGGTATGGTTTATTTGCACCTAATGATCTAGACAGGTGCGAATGGTATGCAAGAAACCTTCTCCACATAATTGAATCTCATGTACTTGAGAGAATTTGTCATTTTGGCCCTTCTTTCTATGAAAAGCCCTACTTTAGTTGGATAGTTTAGGTAGCATAGGCTTCTTTGAGGTCTCTCTAGAAGGTTCTAAGGTGTATTTGAGGGTATTTAATCTAAGTTTGAGTCAAATTTTGTGAAAAGTGTGCAAGTGTTGAGTGCTTTGTGAACTTTTCGTTTTGACTCAAATTTTGATAGGCCTTGAGTTTTAATGTCCAAGACACAACATCCATTAGGGGAGTTTTTAGGTCTAAAATGGGTCTCCTAAGGGAAATAATAAAATAAGAGTTTTGAATTTTGGAGGGAAACAAAAAAATACTTTCTCTTATTGTATTTTTCGCATATCTCCTTATCAGTTTACCAAAATTTCATGTTGTGGCACTTGTTGGATGTGGAATTTAATTCCACATCTAACACATACCCACATGGCATACTTTTGAGGCACACATGACATGAAAAACAAAAAATTCAATAAAAAAATGTATTTTAATACTAAAATACATTTTTTTTTTTATTGATTTTTTTGTTTTCATATTGTGGGTGCTTCTTGTTCGGGTACACAGGGTACTACCAAAGGACCGAACACCAAGAGCAACCACTTCACACAAACAGATCACAGATCAACACACCGATGTTTTGACGTGGTTTAAACCCTCTTGAGGGAAACACTCCACGGCCCCGGCCAAATAGCTTCTACGGGACAATTTATTATGCAAAGAAAGAAAGTTACAAATGAGCTTCTCATAATCGATCAACTAAACAATGACCCTCCATGCTCTTTAAATAGAGATCATGGACCAATCGGGTGTTAAGCCACGGATCAAGGTTAGGTTTGATCTAAGAGAAGTTGAGCCGTCGGATCACTCTATGTCGGAAACATATCGTGACCGTCGGATTAAGTATATACAAATGCATACTAATGCATACTAAAGAAACACACTATCCCTAACGGATATATTACACAAGTTGATCTTAACTAACTCCTAAGTGTCTAAATATCCTAACATCCCCCCTTAAGAACAACTTGGGATAGGATTGAAGGATTTACAAAAGTGACACTATTAGGAGAAGGAAGGAGGCATTAGAGCCTATCCCCCCTTAATGACAAGTTCCTGAACTCCTAACATAGATCGAAGTTTAGAAAACTTCGCTTCTGTAAGAGACTTGGTGAAGATGTCTGCAACTTGATCATCTGTAGGGCAAAAGAGCACTTCGAGAACACGATCATGAACAAGATTTCTGATGAAGTGCATATGTAGCTCAATGTGTTTGCTGCGTTGATGTAGAACTGGATCTTTGGCAAGCTTGATGGCACTTTGATTGTCGCACCAAAGTGGAGTAGGCTGCTGCTGCTCGAATCCAAACTCTGAAAGGATCTGTCGAAGCCATAAAGCTTCCTGACTGGCATTAACTGCTGCTCGATATTCTGCCTCTGCTGAAGAAAGAGCAAGAGCTTGTTGTTTCTTACAAGCCCAAGTAATAGGTCCAGATCCCAGACTGAAAACATAACCTGCAGTAGACTTTCGATCATCAGGATCGCCGGCCCAATCTGAATCAGTGAAACCAACCAATAAAGGTTTCCCCCCTGTACTGTAATGAATCCCAAACTGAACTGTACCTCGAATATATCGAAGTATTCTTTTAGCTGCTTTCCAGTGACTTTCATGAGGTGTCTGCATATAACGGGCAACTCGACCAACGGCAAAGGAAAGGTCAGGACGGGAATGAGTCAAGTATAAAAGACAACCAACAAGCTGACGATACAGTGTGGCATCTACTTCAGGTGAAGTACAAGTGGCAGAAAGTTTGACTCCAGACTGGAAGGGAGAAGGGGCTGGTTTACAATCTTCCATGTGAAAGCGACGAAGAAGGTCACAAGCATACTTAGACTGAGAAAGAAAGATTCCTTCTTTGGTTTGCAGAACTTGGAGACCAAGAAAATAATGCAAATGTCCTAAGTCTGACATTTCAAAATTTTGTTTAAGACTGGATTTCACATGGGTTATAAGCTTAGGGTCACTACCAGTAAGAATAAGGTCATCAACATAGAGAACAAGTATGATGAGATGGTTTCCTACTTTCTTGGTATAGACATTGGGGTCAGAATGGCATCTAGAAAAACCAGTGTCAAGGAGAAAGCTATCCATTTTGGCATACCAAGCTCTAGGAGCTTGCTTAAGGCCATATAAGGATTTCTTAAGGCGGAAGACAAGGCTAGAGTTATTCTGAACATAGCCAGGAGGTTGTTCCATGTAAATTTCCTCCTGTAAATCACCATGTAAGAAGGCAGACTTGACATCCATTTGATGGACTTCCCAGTTGTGTAAGGCTGCAAGGGAAAGAACAAGGCGGATGGAGTTCATTTTGGCGACGGGAGCAAAGGTTTCATTGTAGTCAATCCCTTCAACTTGGGAAAAACCTTTGGCAACTAACCTTGCCTTAAGTCTTTCAACACTTCCATCTGATGCATACTTAGTTCTGTAGACCCATTTACATCTGACAAGTTTTCTTCCTTTTGGAAGAGGTACAAGATCCCAAGTATCGTTCGCCATTAGGGAACGATATTCTTCATCCATGGCTGCATCCCAATCTGGATTCCCTGAAGCTTCTGCAAAAGTTTCTGGATCATGATTCTCGGAAACTTGAGCCAAAAGAGAAGAGGCTCGCTGAAACTGAGAACGTGTTCGACGTTGATCTCTAGGATCACCGGCAAGATCACCAGCTGCTTCACATGTTGAACGGACCCATCGAGGAAGCACTTGTGCTGGTGCAACTGGAGGAACATGAGCAGGCGGAGGTGGATTTTCATCCTCACTGTCATCATCAGAAACTGGAGTTGGAAACCTGTCAAGGAAGTTGGAAGAAGAAGAAGAAGGCACAAACGCCGAATCAGGCTCGCAGGCCAAAGATGGCACACTCGCCGAGTTAGGCTCGCAGGCCAAGATATTTTCATCAAATTTAACATCTCTTCTAATGATTATAGCATGAGAAGGTGTTTGAAGAAGTCTATAACCTTTTACATCTTCAGAATATCCAACAAATATGCACTTTTCACTTTTAGGCTGCAATGCTTTCCGTTTTTCATCCGGAATGTGAGCCCATGCTTCACTACCAAACACACGAAAGTGACTTACATCAGGTTTAATTTTACTCCATGCTTCTTCTGGTGTTATACCTTGTAATGCTTTTGTGGGGGTGCGATTAACTATGTAATTTGCACAATTTATGGCTTCAGCCCAAAATTGAAGACTTAGTCCCTTAGATTGGATCATACAATTAGCCATTTCTTTTAAAGTGCGGTTCTTCCGCTCAGCTACACCATTTTGTTGTGGTGTATATGGAACAGTGTGCTGTTGTTGGATGCCTTGTTCAGTGCAGAAAGTAGTGAACTGTTTGTTAACATATTCTCCTCCATTGTCAGATCTTAACTTGATAATTTGATGACCAGATTGTTTTTCAACAAGGGCCTTGTAGGCCAAGAACATGTTAAATACTTCGCTCTTAAGTTTTAGGAAATAAACCCAAGTGCGTCTGGTGTAATCATCAATGAAAGTTAAGAAATACTTGAAACCAGAAAAGGAAGCAGATGGAAGAGGACCACACAAGTCACTATGCACAAGCTCCAAGGGAACCGAGGCGTGCCAAGAGGCACGTTTGTCAAAACTGTCCCGATGATATTTTCCGAGTACACAACCGGAACAAACACCATCTCTGCAAGATACCATCGGAAGACCTGTCACCATATTTTCTTTACATAGTTGTTGCAATGAGCGATAATTTAAGTGACCAAATCGCTCATGCCAAAGTTTGCTCAAGTTATCACTATGAGCAACAAAAACTGAAGGGAAAGGTGATGACCCAAAGTTGTTAAACTTGTACAACCTGGTAATATCATCAACAATTCCGGTAGCTAGAACCTGTTGAGGATCTTTAAAATCCTTGATTACAACTTGGTGAGGTGTAAAGGTCACAGTTTTACCTTCACCAGAATGAGTGATCTGATAGACTGATAACAAATTGCAGGAAATTCTTGGAACACATAGTACATCACTAAAATGACCATTATCTACTGGAACTGTTCCAGCTCCTACAACACTTAGAGATCTATCATCACCAACAAATATTTGTTTGGTGTTACATTCATGCATAGTAGAAAAGATGGCTTGATCCTTAGCCATATGATAAGATGCTCCAGAATCAATGAGCCATTCATTTGAAGTAGAAGAAGAAGATGCATTATAAGAATAACCAGAAGCACAAAGTGCATGTCCATGAGAGGTAGATTCTGAAGGCGAATCTAGGCTGATGTGGTGCTTCTTCATTGCTGCTTCCAAGGCTGCCATCTTCTTGAAACACTTAGATTCATCATGATTATCTTTCCCACAATAGTTGCAATGACGCTCAGTCTTCTTGCCTTTTGGCTTGGATCCTTTGTCATTTTTTAAAGAAGGAGTTGACTGAGAGGGTTTTGGACCCTTGTTTGACTTATTATTGCGAAAATTTTGTTTCTTGGGAGGCTTGGACTTTTCTTTCTGTTGGGACAATAAGGCTTTCCCAGATGTATCTGCATTGTTGATTATTCCAAGATGAATGAGTTTATCTTGTTCCCTAATCAAGGAATCACAAAAGGATTCAAGACTAGGCTCTTGATAGCTAGCTGCATTCAATGACGCTTTCATGGAGTAAAATGTAGATACAAAAACAGAATATGCAGGTCCAAGTTTGGAAAGAATATGATAAATGCATTGTTTGTCTTCCCTCTCAATCTTACATTCTGCACATAAGAGCTTGAGAGTTTTGTACTTAGATAAATAATCTTGAATGCATGAAAAGTCACTTGGATTTAAAGAAATCAACTCATTTTCGAGTTGGTGACCTCGAATTTCATTGTGTTTACCAAACACAGTTTCCAACTTGTCCCAAGCAGCATTAGGTTCATCAATTCCAGATATGTGGAATCGCAAATCAGTAGAGATTGACATCCCAATCAATCCACGAGCTTCATCACATCTATTTGCCCATTTTATTTTCTTATCATCATCAGTGGGTTCTTTTTCTTTCCCTGTTGTAATTCTGAAAAGTCCCCTACTTCGTAGAACATCCTCCATACGAGATTTCCATGAGAAATAGTTGGAACTGTTAAGTAGAATATCACAAAGGGCGGCCATATTTGTAAATTAATGGCTGTAAAAACAGAAACCAATAGTCTGGATGTGAAGAGCTCGAAAAAATAGGTGGTTTCAAAAAAAACGGCACTGAAAACGGACTTTGTATGATGAAGTTATGCTTGAACAAAGAAACTGTTGAAGATGTCCCCAATAGTGACGTGGCAGCTAGTGAATGTCCAGCAAAAAAAAAGAACCCCCCTCTTCCCAAGATGAACCTTTTGACTATCACTTTACAAAAAAGTTGCTTTTAAGTGAATCACTTTTGTAAAATAAGTGATTTCACTTTTACAATGATATTACTTTTAAATAGTGCAACAATAAATAAAAAGCTTAAGTGACTCACTTGTATTTTTATTTTTTATTATTTAAGTGAGATGCACTTTTACAATAAAATAACTTGAAAATAGAAATTGCATGCACTTTTCTTTTTAAAAGTAACTTCCTAAGACTTGAACTCAAGACCTATTAAGGAATAAAGCAACTTTGGACCAAGTGAGCTAGTTTAAAAGGTATGTAAAATATGGAAATGAGGAAGGGGGCTTTTTTTTTTTTTTTTTTTTTTTTTTTTTTTTTTTTTTTTTTTTTTTTTTTTTTTTTTTTTTTTTTTTTTTTTTTTTTTTTTTTTTTTTTTTTTTTTTTTACTCTTCTTGTTCGGTTTGCGTGCTTGCCCTTTTTCCTGCAAAACAAACCACAAAACGAAACAAAAAAAACTTTTCCACACTTGTGGAGTTAGATCTTGTTAGCTTGCCCGGAAAGTCTGCGTTTTCTCTCTGTTTCTGATTTGCCGAGATCGCGCAAAGTGCACGGCAAAGAGCATACGCAGCCGAGAAAAACCCTTTCCCTTTCTGTTTCTGATTTGCCGAGATCGCTCAAGGTGCACGGCAAAGAGCATACGCAGATGGGAAAGCAACAATCCGAAACCAAAAAAAATCTAACAGTAACAAAAAATGAAATATGAGATTTTTTTTTTTTTTTAAAAACGAAAAAAAAAAAAAATGCGTCACTGTAACATTATACCTTCAGATCTGATGAAAAACGCGTTTCTGGAGCAACCGGGAACCGTTTTCGATCAAACGAAAACTATTTCCCAATGGAAACGACGCTCCGGACGCAATGAAACACCTCCCACAGCCCAGAAATGCACAGAAATACCAGAACTAGAAACCCTTTCGAGTTTCGGCAACAACAGTTCAAGATCTAGATCATAACCGGAAGCGGCACTTCATAAAAGCTCTGATACCATGTTCGGGTACACAGGGTACTACCAAAGGACCGAACACCAAGAGCAACCACTTCACACAAACAGATCACAGATCAACACACCGATGTTTTGACGTGGTTTAAACCCTCTTGAGGGAAACACTCCACGGCCCCGGCCAAATAGCTTCTACGGGACAATTTATTATGCAAAGAAAGAAAGTTACAAATGAGCTTCTCATAATCGATCAACTAAACAATGACCCTCCATGCTCTTTAAATAGAGATCATGGACCAATCGGGTGTTAAGCCACGGATCAAGGTTAGGTTTGATCTAAGAGAAGTTGAGCCGTCGGATCACTCTATGTCGGAAACATATCGTGACCGTCGGATTAAGTATATACAAATGCATACTAATGCATACTAAAGAAACACACTATCCCTAACGGATATATTACACAAGTTGATCTTAACTAACTCCTAAGTGTCTAAATATCCTAACACTTCTAAAGTATGCAATGTGGGTATGTCCTCGATGCATATTTGAATTCCTCATCCAACAATTGAGTAAAATGGTAAGGATATATGCCGAAAATAAAATAACAAAAGTAGTTTTTTCTTTTTTCCCTCCAATTTGTTTTAGAAATTTTACCCCCATGGTTGACATCATCATCTTGAATCCTATTGGTTCTTATAAAGTGAATTTTGATGGTAAATTTTTTGTGTTGAGGACCATTTATGAACTCAAAACTACCCTAATGGTTGTTTTTGCTTCTGTTTACTCTCTGTTTGATCAAGAATTGGCTTCCAAGACCTTGCTACCTAGTAGACCTAAAAACTAGTTTGAGTCTAAGAATTTGTTTCTTTTCGAACTTGGCTTTGGATTGTCGTTGAAGAGTCTGGTGTTAGAAGTTATTTCCACCATAGTGATAGGCATAGATGTCTGGTTTGTTTCTTGCATTAGTCTCGTTGTCATTCAAAAATTGCATTTTAAATTAAAAAGAAAAAAGTTTAGTTCAAAAGTTGTAGTTGGTTTGAAAAGCGAAAGTTGAGAGACTTGCATTTGCATTTGAAAAACTTCAGTGAGTGGTTCAAAAGTGCTTCATATTTCATGTGAAAGAGTGTGAACAATTGCATGTTCATTTGAACATATTTAGTTACACTTAGTTTTCTTCTTTTAAAAAGTTTTTGAAAAGTTATTTTTGTAGAGCAGAAAACATTGAAAGGAATTTGGGAGTTTTTCTTTTGTAGAAACTCACCTAATAGTCTAGGTTCTAGGATCTTGGATATAGGAGTTGTAAGTAAACTTATCCAAGTTTATATAAGACTAAGTCTAGGAACAACTAAAGAGAACTAAATATATTAGTAGCATGAAGTACTTGTTGGGAAAGCACCTCTAGCACAAGCGTTAAGCAGTAGGTTAAGCTAGTCCAAGTGGGCATATTGTCCCCTAGTGCTTGGATTAGTGGAGTTATGAAAGAGTGGCATTTTTTTAGGTGTAACAATTCCTTTGGGTGAAACCACTACTCATTGACAACTTCAGGTCTAGGACTTATGTCCTATGTTCCCTACCCATTCGTAGAATCCCTTTCCCATGATCGTCTCACCCAACTACCAAGCATGAAGTGGTGACCATAGTTTCCTTTCCTAGATTTCGCATAGGTAATTGGAAGGGGATATCTTGTGCCACATGAGAGAGACAAAGAATATCCATTTCCAGTTCTTTCAGACCCTATATGGTTGTTAAACCCACCACAAAGTCGAAATTTTGTGCATAAACAAGAACTTGAGTCACATACCCATAGAATTGTTAATCTGGTACCTGAATAAGATAGGATGGACAACACAAGGGAGGTACATGTTACTGGATAGGTCACACCACCAATTACTTCCATTCCCATAGGAGAAGGTGTCAAATCCCCTTCCATCAATCCGACCAACAAAGGGGGACATGAACGAATTATGGCCTTCCAAATTTCACCCCATAGCTGATGCATACTAAAAGTACATAATGGAAATAAACTCTATCCACACACATCTAGCAAGCATATACGACCTCAATCATCACAACCGTCCAATAAAAACATTGCACATTGAAATATAAAAGGATACTTATCTTTAACTAATGCATATCCAAGCAATTGGCTATGTAAGAGAAATTTTCCACCCAATCGTCGGCACTCTGTCCAACATATACTCTTTCTGTTGAGAGACCACCCCTAAGTCAGGCTATGAGGGCACCATGGTGAAGGAAACACCTATAGGATTCTCTCTATCATCCCACCCCGCTAGTCTCTCTATGTTCAACCAAATTCTCATACAAAGATCTATAGGGGACTTACTCAACCATCATAGCCTTGGCACCAACAATGCCTTCCCCACACAACACCCTTCCAGGATCAAGAATCCCCTTCACTGACCCATGGTTCTCTTGGGTGATCCATCTTTCCAGGTGCTTCTAGTGTGTGCATACAAGGATTCGAATATGATATGTGTTGTTGAAGAACCACCTGCAACCTTAATTAATGTCTTCTCAAGAGCACGTGAGCATCAAAAATCAATGGGTTAGGATTCCTAGCTTTCTCAACCTTTGTGCTCACCTATAACCATCTAGTTTCCTTTCCAAATATATATATATGTCTCAAAATTCAAATTTCTAGGTTATACACATTTTGGTAATGGTCATGAAAAACAATGAAGAGCTCTACATAATATAGATATGCTAGAGAGAATGATAGAATGGAGGTTGACTCCATATGATATGAGATAATAGTGAAAATACAACTGACATAGATTCGAACCATAGAATAAAGGACTCCTACAAGATATAGAATGACTTCTGACATTGGACAAAACTATCACAAAAGTGCATTCTGCCCCATGCTTCAATAACTACATGAGGTGACTTTTCCCACCAACCTCACACATGAATTCAGTGATTGGAGATAGTCAAGAGAAGGTGATTGGATCATTTAATTTACATGACAAAAATAAGATGATCTCTAAGGTTGATACTTGGAAGAAAAACATTTTATCTTCCATAATGTGCCTTCCTCTTCCCCTTTGGTGGAATCATAGCCCCTCTAGTGTTCTTTACACAACCATGTTGGATCATTTTAATATTTATGCAACATAATATTTACATATATTTCAAGTTAGTATCACAAGATAACCATATGGTCCAATAACAATATTTACATCATCCATGCTTAGATATTCACTAGTTGGGCCTTGGCCTTGAGCTCCACACTAGGAATCCATACTGGCATATTTACAACATTTATGTAATTTTGGTTAAATACATTCCAAGTCAAAACTAGAGGTATTAAAATCCCATCCCCCTTAGAATAACACGGTTCTTTTTGTTTGCTCAAAATCATAACAAAAAGGGATATGCCTCTTTCATGTCAAACTCTAGCTCCCATGTCACTTGATTGAGACCATACTACTTCCATTGCACGTTTACCTTCTTGTCTAGGATGCATAGTGGCTCATATTGGAACTCTCCCTTGGGTTCAACCTAGATCACATCCCAATCAATCACATGGTTAGTATCATGTACATATTTCTTAAGCAAAGAAACATGAAAAACATTATGAGCTCTAGTGTTAGAAGGAAATGCATTTCTATATGCAACTGGCCCTATCCTCTCAAGTACTTCAAATGGACAACAATATCTCGATGATTGTTTACAGACAATTTGTACTTGTGCGGACACAAATGGATCTCCCTAGTCCGAATGGTTCGGGTCTAGAACGAAACAAATACATAATGCAGATCACTTTCCTAAATTGATCAAATTACACAGAAAGACAAAGAATCACTCACCTTGTAAACACGACTCTTTTATCCTTGTTTGATATGACTCTTGATCTTCAGATCTCTAGCTACAAAACCATGTACCACGAATAGAAAGAAGCAAGTAATAATAGTATAGAAATATGAATCAATCTAGATTAACAGTCAAAGAAGTCAATGCTACACACTTATAATGACAAGACATTTATAGAAATAATTTGCATTAATGTAATTATGGAAAGTACAAAGAGAGAGGTTACAACCAATACTTTGATGTCGTAACAAATTTTGAATGATCCAAGCCTCAAGGGTCAAAGCTTTTTCCTCCTATGGATGAATGGGAATCAATCCTAGCAGAATTCCACCAGCATGTAGGTACTCTATCCGTCCTCATCCTAAACCATGTAGAGGGGGTTTGTATTTATAGGCCTAAAGGGATGGGAGAGGTTGAAGATTTATGGGAGAAGCTTAAGGGGTAATACCATTAGGAAAGGGGATCGAGTGCCACCTTTCCTAACATGTAGGGATAAGCCTCGATGCAACCAAAGGTTCAATAAGTCGCTCGAAGCTTCTCTTTTTCCATTTCAACCAACAGTGACTCACCTTGCATACATATAACATGCATCATTTAAGGGTGACGCTTCTTGTGCAAGAGAAACTGACGTCACCGACGTGCTCTATCAATGTGCAGAGAGCACCACCTAAGGTCTCATGCACCTTTCCTATGAACAGGGTGCGTCGGGTGACAACAAAAGGTAAAAGGACAACAACAACATTCTATTCAATTATTAAGCCCAAGTGCTTTAGGAATCAGGGCATATAGAGGACACATAACCCATGATGACAAGATTTTTGTGTAAAAGTGATAGCTTGGCACAACTTCCAAGCTTTAAGGAATGTTTACTTGGCCTCACTCTAATGTAAACATCATCCCCAACATGAAACTCCCTATGCATTCTATTCTTATATGAATAGATTTTCTGTCTATCTTGGGATGGCTTTAAATTTTGCCTAATTTTTACAATCCCCTGTTCCATTTTCTTAAGCAATTTTGGACCAAGTACGAATATGTTCACTAGATTATCCCATGTCACTGGTGTTCTGCACTTTCTACCATACAAATATTCAAATGGACTCATGCCCAATGATGATTGCTTCCCATTTTTATATGCAAACTCTACCTAGTGTAGATAATTTTCCCACTTGGATGGTTTTTATATCACATACATGCACGTAATGTATTCCAGTATGTAATTTTCTCTTTCTGTTTTCCTATCTTTTTTTGGATGGTAGGAAGTAATAAAGTTTCACTATGTACCCAAATCTACAAAAAGACTTTTCCAAAAATTTGAAGTAAACTTGGTCTCCCTATCTGAAATTATTGCTTTAGGCAACCCATGCAACCTGAAAATATCCTTCATGAAAATATTTGCAATGGAATCCATTTTATACGTGGATTTAACCTATATAAAATGTGATGCTATTGATAATTTATCCTCCACAACCATGATAGAATGATGCTACTTCATTGTCATTGGAAACCCTATAATAAATCCATGGAAATCACTTCCCATTTCCATTCCAAAATTGGAAAAAGATGCAATAAACCTGCTGGGTGTTGATGTTCAACCTTCACTTGCTGACATTTCATGTACTAAGAAATATACTCCACAATTTCTTTTCTCATTCCTGGCAAAAAATATTTCTTTTTGGCTACAACAATTTTTTTGTAGTATCTTGGGTGACCAAAATATGGCATTTTATGGATTTCATCAATAACAACTCTCCTTAAGTGTGCCACATTTGGGCTATAAATTCTGTTTTTATAAATAAGAAGCCCCTTATTCTCCAAATGATACCCATCAGACCTCTTTTCAAAATTATGCTACTATAATTTTTCTTTTATTTGCACATCCAATTTGTCTTCAACAATGTAATTGATAATCTACTACCTTATGTCTGAATGGGAAGTACTAATGGCTTCCACATGCATTGAATGTACTTTTGTGCTAAGTTCATCAACCACTTTATTTTTCTTTCCATTTATGTGTTTGATCTCAAAATCAAATTCACATAAAAATACCAACCATCTAGCCTGCCTGACATTTAATTTTGTCTGCCAAATAATTATTCCAGACCATAGTGGTAGTCTTTAGCTCAAATTTTATACCCATCAAATATTGCCTTCACATCTTTAAAGCACGCACTATTCCTACAAGTTCTAAATCATGGGTAGCATAATTATTTTCATGCTCCTTCATTTTTCTAGACCCATAACACACCACATGATTATCTTTCATAATAAATCCTCCAAGTCCTTGATTGCATGGATCCATAAACACCACAAAATAATTCTTTGGGTTTCCAATTTTCAGAATTAGAGGAAAATTGAGGTCTAGAATGGGCCTGATAAGAAAACGAGCCATCATATAAGAACATGAGCAAACCATAATTGCTTGATGAGTTGGAATTTAAGAACCAATAGAATTTTAATAAAATGAGTCAATCATAATGGTTGACTTGAGATATTTGTTATAAAAAAACTACTTTTTTTGCTTGTATTTTCAACATATCTCCCTGTGTTTTTACTCAAATTTCGAGCAGGAGCACTCGTTGGATGTGGAATTAAATTATGCATCTGGGGAAGTGGGGAACATCAAAAGTATCTAGTGTGAGTACTCATTCGATTCCACATCCAACGAGTTCTCCTGTTCGAAATATGAGTAAAAACACAAGGAGATATGTTGAAAATACGAATAAAAAAAGTAGTTTTTTTCTTTCTTCCTCCAAAATTAATAAATATTATTTCATTATTTTAACTTTTATTTCATTATTTTAACTATTATTTTATTATTTTCCTTAAGAGGCCCATTTTAGACCTCAAATTTCCTCTAATATGATTGGATCACTTGTGAGAAGCTTCTTGAATAGTTGGAAACTTTCTTCACATTTCAGTGTCCACTAAAATTTTATTCCATTATTTTGCAAAGAAGTGATTGGGTGTGCAACCTTGGAGAATCCTTCGATGAACCTTTTGTAGTAACTGATAAGGACCATTAAAGATCTCACATCTATCACATTCCTTGGATTTTTCCAATTCATCATGGATACAATCTTCTTGGGATCCACTAATATTCCTTCCTCTAAAATAATGTAACCTAAATAATGAATTTTATTTTTGTAGAAATCACATTTGATTATTTTTCCATACAACTTATACACCCTTAGCAATCACAAATCCGTTCATGAGGAACAAATCACAAATCCCTTAGCATGAACAAACTAGTCCAATTACGTGCTGAAAACACTATTAATGAGACACATGATTGTAGCTAGAGCATTCGTGAGACCAAACAACACCACTACAAACTCATGTCACATATCCACCCATCATACCAGCATGGGAGAGAACATGATTCTGATTCGGGGACATCTAGTATACAAACATGCATATAGAGAATGGATGGAATTATGGAAATACAGAAGTATTTGAAAACACAACAGAATTAAGTTCTATTACACATCCATCATACATTCAAAACATTCATGTCATTCATCCATTGAAAAAATACAGAATTAGCACATGAGAGTACTTATCTTGAAACAGAGTAGTCCCTGAGCAACCAGCTATGCAACTGCAATGTTCCTCCCAACCATAGGCCAGTTGTGCTTATCAATCTCTTGATGCAACTGCCACCCCCGAGCTGGGCATGATTTCTACAAGAAACCAGGAAACAACAAACTCACACATAGCCTAACATACACCAAAATGAGCCAATCCAATCTACAATTGGGTTTATCAGGCTGCTAGGAGATGGAAAGGAAGAATTGCTAAGCTAGTGAGCTCAAGCATAGAGCCATGGATACCTCTACAAGATCTATCTAGCTTGGAACCCACAATACCTACACACCCAACACAAGGAAGTATTCTCTTCACTGCTACACAGTCCCTCAAGCCAAACCTTCCTTTCTAGTGCTCTCAGGGTGTGCATAGAAAAGTAGCCAAAGCCCTCTTGATCTTCTTGAGAGGTTATTTTCCCCCACTAGGTTTATCAAGCTAATTCTATAC
This sequence comes from Larix kaempferi, assembly GCA_027924585.1. Taxonomy (NCBI): domain Eukaryota; kingdom Viridiplantae; phylum Streptophyta; class Pinopsida; order Pinales; family Pinaceae; genus Larix; species Larix kaempferi. Next base: position 6,202,437 of record BSBM01000307.1, on the reverse strand, counting down.
ACTACCACTCCCAATCTCTTGCTCACAGGTTCAAACAAAAACAGGGATACACATAACAGAAAAATTGCAATTGCTAGGCATGAAGAAAACATTTTTACAGTGAGATGCCCAAAGATGGGGTTTCTACCAGTTCAAAAAAATGCGGGAAAAACCAAAATGAAAATGGAAGATGGGGAACAACCCTGGAGAGCAGAAATCGTTTTTAGCAAAACTTCCATGGGCATTTTGGGGAAAAAACGAACTCCATCACAGTCCCGATTCGTGGCCCTCCTCTCCCAGCTATTGTACAATACAAAAACGAGCTCCCAGGCATGGAAAATGCAGGACAAATGGTGAAAAACGTGATGGGGAAAGCCTAGCTAGCTCAGACTGCGTGAGAGGGCAAAGGCTATGGGTTCAGAATGGCTTTGGTCACCATTTCGTGGGTGTTTTCTTTCCCAAGAAGCAAAAATATGATTTTCCAGATTGATGGCTTGCCCATACACAAAAATTGACTGCCATGCCTCTCGATTCCCAAGGCATTAACTGCCTCAACCAAATCTTGGAAGAATTAAATGATTGGGTGCATAACCCAAAATGGGTAGTTGGGATTTATGGGTTTTCTCAATGAAATGGATTAACACCATGGGCTCAAAGGTTTGAATAATTTCCCTCCCTATTCCTTGTAGAAATCATGGCCCCATCTCTTTGTTGCATTGCATAGCTAGTTGTGGGTGTTTTCATTAAAATTCGTGTTTACATGATGTATTAATTTACATTGTGCATACCCAGCACAAGAACCATATGCATCTATTTTAATTGCCAATACATAAAAATGCTAAATCAATGGCGGGGCCTTGGTCTTGAGCTCCTCACCATGATTAGATAATGATATTTACATCATTTACAATTTTAATGCCACGGTGTCAAAATGGGGACGTGTCACCTACCCAAATTTCTGAACATTATTATTTATTTGCAAAAATACTTTATGTTTAAACTTAATTACAAGTTTTGTAATTATGATCAGTTTTGATCATGGATAAATGCAATTACTGAATATTATTTAAATAAATTAATTAGGAGACAAACACCCAAGAGGACTATTGAATGAGTGTTCATTGACCCACTAGGAGGAATGGAAGTTGTTGGAAGGTATGGGACACATGGCAGCAGTTGCATCACACCACTAGCTGTTGGTTATGGGACAACTTCCATTTAAATAGGGCATTATCCCCCAGGTGGAGGGAGTGAGCAGGAAGCTCATTTAATGACCCAGTAACATCTAAAAAGGCCTAGGTAGCCTATAAAGGCAAATTCGAATTGGGCAGGCAGCCCTTAATCAATATTTCTATAGAATGTTTTCCTCTGGTAAATCAGGTGATTTCAAGAGAGATTCGAATAAGGTAGGTTAGTGGTGATTGAAAATTGAGCTTTTGCATATCATTGAGAAGAAACAGAGTTGTAGGAGCAAGTCTTTTGGACTGCTACCTATTGAAGAATTTGAAGATTACTGCTACAATAAGAAGCAGTCCTAATTCCTGAAGTTTCTTCCTCCTGGTGGTTCAGCGAATAGGCTCGGGGGTCCTAAGACAGTATTTGACTATTTTCAGGAGTTTTGTTGGGTGGAACAGTCTTCCTGGGTTGTTTGTTTCCCTACAAAGTTCTCAAGTTTTTAAAGATTTCCTTACTTATTTTCAGTAAATAATTCTGTTATGTTTATCTAGTATTATTCTGCTTAATTGTTTTCGAAAAGAATCTAATTATGGAAATGTTTAAGTTTGAATGTTTAATGTTAAATTGATAAATCAATATCCCAATTTTTCCACATGTTGTTTGGCAGCATCGTACTCTAGTAGAGATATGCAAATTAAAATAGATTAGAAGATAGGAAAAAGTTTGCCATTGAATTCGATAGATAGATAATAATGATATAGGTATCAGTTTCCTGTTCCTAAGTTAAATAATTGTAGGAGGTTCTGTATAATAATTAGTATATATAATATTTCTTCAGTTATATGATAAACAGTCAATAAATAATTCCTGTACAATCATCCTGCATTACATATAAAATTATGTCCATGGAAGGTAGATAAATTACATAGTGTATATTATTTTAATATTGTTGAATTTGAATAAAACATTCTTTATAATAAGTCGAAACAATAGTTTCACACAGGTTTCATATTCATACATTTCTTTCACACATAGTATCATTGAAATTATTTCATCGGCATTATATGCATAGAAATTAACTTGTAGACAGAATTGTAATTTACACAGTCTTCACGATTTCTACACTCTACATTCACATTGCTTTCACTTACTATAGTAAGGATGTATTATCTATGAATTTAACAAATGACAAGATTTTACTAAATACTACTACTATTACCATGTGTTTATTTCTCTCTTTTTCTTCTTACTATGTTTTGTGATTATTGTAAATTTGAGTTTCGTATCAAGAAGAAAACCCTAGCTAGATTTATATTTTTTCTCTTTTATTATTTTATAACAAAAATTTACACTCTATTCAAACCTGGGATCGAAACCGATCCAATATCTTTAATATTGCTCAAATTATCATCCTCAACACAACACGAATTAGGGTTTGACCCTATTCGTTTCCTTTGCAAGACATTATTGAATTATCTATTCTACTTAGATTTCAAACATCAACAATTAAGAATACACATTATCAACCTACAGTATCAAGACAAACCACACAGACTGATATGAAAATTTTAACATATATTTCCATCTTAAGGTTGAAGTTTATTTTATACACAGAACCTTTATCATCGACGCTATTTTTGAAACCCTAATCTAGCTCGAAAGACATTGTAGTAACCTTCATCATAAAGTCGAATTACATAGACATTTAACCGTTTTCATTTAGAAGTATCATCTACACAATGATTGAGCCCACGACTTGTTTTAAAACTTAACCTTTGAAATCGTGGATTCTCAAAACGAAGATTTTCAACTTTTATTGCAAACAAAATTAAAATCAGGGTTTATCTCAAGTTTACAGCAGTTCTAAAAGAACCCATTATCCCAGAACATCGATGAGTCATAGCTCCAGTCGGTTTCACAAAATTACACTTTATAAAAACCAAGAACCATTCAAACGAAAACAAGAGTTGCAAGCATGCTTTGAGATTTCTTCAACTATCAACATCAACAGAGAAAACAACAAGCCTTGACAAGCCTGTTACTCATTCTTAGGAACCACTTCAACCACCGTCCAAGAGAACTATGAGGGTTATGGAAGACCTGAGGCTTACCGGTGTTAAGGCACGCTAACACATTTGCCAAAACGTTATTCTTTTGCTTCCTTAAAACCCTGCAGCTAACAAATGATGTAGTTTGAGTTAGATAGAAGCTACTTCTAAAATGAAAACGAAACGCAGCAAAGAAATGTTTCACCTTAGAAGAATTGATTACCTCCGTAAACCCTGGCCAAGTCTTGAATCTCTCAGACAAACGACGAGATTGGTGCTATGAACGATACCAGGAAACTTTCAACCATGATTTCGATAACACTCCGAACCAGAGACTTAGGTCTCCAATAAACAAAATGCCATTGCAGAGGTTTAAGACCTGTAGCTTCCACTTGTTTAGAAAGTCTCAAGGTCGAATCTCTCCCAAGGGATTCAAAAAAAATTTCGGAAGCCTGTCGGCCACCTCCAATGAAGACAATAACACAATGAAACTACTTTCTCCAAGTTCATAAACTCAACACATGGTAGATGTTAGGGTTTCCATCCAACAACCCATTTCCATCACCATCGACGGTCTCCACCTTGCCAGCAACCATAGCATTGAAATAAACGATGTCAAACATTTAATGCCCGATCTAATCTACAGGTCAACATTGCCACGATGACACACGGTGGAGAAACACAATCAACGTATGGTATATAACCCTTATACAACAACAAGCATGGAGGCATTCACATCTACGTGGATCTCTAAGTTTACCATTCAGCAGGTAGGTAGTACCAAGTTTTAATGCAGGATCGTTGGATGATCTCTAGCTCAGCTCGAGACAAGTGCCAAGTTAAATGAGCCAACAACTTGTCATTTATTCACATTAATTACATGTCAGCGCTCGACGGGATTGTAAACCTTGCAATCTCATAGTATTATAACCTATTCTTCTTTACCATAATAAGTTAACATCAATGCAAAGTTCGATATAACATTTCATTATAGCGCTTGCACTTTATTACCATTGAATCCAATATATTGCAATGTTGGCAAACGTAGACTATAGTTTGGATACAATTCCTTTGTTGCATGCCATTGTAATAGTTACACCTATATTCTAACATTGGTATCAAACCGAGGATTATTATAGTTGCACTACTATATTCATAAGACTTAGATTTTATCACGATATAGAATGAAATTTAAATAGCTCAAGTCTTGTTTGTACCATAGTCAATCTATGGTTTACATTTGTTCATATATTTAATTGCTACCAATGTCTAGTCTTTGGGAAAGATCACAATCGCTTATTAAGACCTAAACAATTATAGTGGTGAATATGAACCTGGAACCATAAAACTTATATAGTTAATCAGTAATGTTGTATAAGCTCACAAGCACATACATGCTATAATATATAGTTTGGTAATGGGAGTAATAATTTTAACCAACCCCTATCCACTTTATTCATGCGATACAATGGTACTGTACCATCATGGCACTATCAGCTAAATGGTGACAACAAGACGGCTATCTTCACTACAATAACAATGGCAGAATCAGCTAGTACAATGACGATGACCGAACCAGATAAGTATGATGACGACTACGGTAACGATGCTGCTATTTAAATGCCTACTCACACAAGCTAACTTGAGTTGTTTTCACTCAGATACAAGACGAAATTTTGGAAAGGAGAAGTGCAAGTAGGTGAATCGTACCTGTGTGCTTTTAAATTGCAATAGTCTGTATTTATTCTATTTTTATTTCAAAACGATGAAATTGGATTCACACGACTGGAATTTATTGCAATCATGAAACTCCTTACCTGTCATCTACACATAGAATAGGTCTAATGCTTTAGCGTTGCATCTAAGTAAGCTTCGGGGTCCCTCATAAGACTCACTTAGACAGCAAAGAAGCAAACTATCAGTATCGTCTCAAAGAACATGTATCATGTCTTATTTCTAACCTGGCATTTCATTTATTACATCAACCTTACGTATCAATACATTGAAAAGTGTCGCATCAAAGTCTGATTTATTCGTGAATTTAACTATCATAATCATAGTTGTTATGAATGCAATTAAGTTGTCATTATCATTTTGGTTATAACATAATGTTATTTATGTTTAGTACAAACAGAGGTTTAATTAAAATTGTTACAATTCAGCGTTTAATATTTTCCGCAATTATAAATTATCGTAAATTAAGCTATTAATGCTATTAACAAATTTTTTAAATTTTACGAAAATACGGGATGTTACATGTGGTATCAGAGCACAGATTCAAACTCTAGGCCTGAATGAGGTCCAAAAACACGTAGTAGAAATTTTTATATACAGCAGAAAATCATACTAGCTTGAAAATTTTATTATTATGTTATTAGAAATTTATTCTCAGTTACAGGTATGGAGAACTCAGTTGAACATTTAAGTGACAGATTTCAGCCAAACAGTCATAGTTCGGGATAGCACTTTGTAGAGGAAGGTTACGGGGAGTTAAATAACAGTTCAACGGAACTGTTACGTGCCTTTCAAGAATTAAAGGCATAAATCAAATCTGTGAAACTAGATAATGAAAAGATTCTGCAAGCTCAAGAACAACTCAATCAAGTGTTGTTTGAACACAGCCAAACAGAGGAACAAGAAAGAAACCATGAAGATGTTTCCAAGGTTGAAGATATGCCTCACACTGATAAAAATCAGATCAAAATCAGTGAAGTAAAAGACAGCTCAACCTCATCCGAAGATGCTATTGCAGAACGCGAAAGGAAGCATAACTATACCAGTGACAACAGTGAAGGGGACTCCAAACCAAGAAGGAAAAATCATAAGGAATATGAGCAAATTTCTGAAGAATTCAAAAAGATAAGACCTCCAACTTTCAATGGAGAAACTGAGAAAGGTGAGACAGTTGAAGCTTGGTTGTCAGGGATGAAGAAATACTTCCAGATCTACAACTATTCAGAGTTCTTAAAGGCAAAGATGGCTATATATAACTTGACCGGGAAAGTGGATATTTGGTGGCAAGACATCAAAAGGGTAAAGGGCATAAAAAATAAAGATGTAAACTGGAGTGCTTTCAAACGATATTTCAAAAAGAAGTATCTATCTGAGCAGTACTATGAAGAAAAATCTAAAGAATTCTACAATTTGAAGTTGGGAGGTATTAATATGAAGGAAATGAACAGTAAGTTTCTGAACTTACTGAGATATGTACCATACCTCATAGGAGAGAAACCAAAAATTCAAAGGTACTTAAGTTATTTACCATTTAGATTAAAGACATAATTGCGTATGGCAGTCCTAAAACATTAGCGGAGGCTATGAGGAAGGCATTTTTCTGTTATGATACAAATCAGAAGAGAGAGGGTATGTCTAATTGGAAAAATAATAAGCCCAACAATTTTGAATAGAAGAAGAAAAATTTCAGATTCAGTGGGAATTCCGGATTCCAAAGGAAGAATTTTCAGAATTGAAATTCCCAAGGGAATAATTCCAGAAATAATTCACAGGAGAATTCTATAGCACCCAGAAATGCACCTAATACTACCAAGACCAGTGAGCCAAAGACACATATTAAATGTTTCGAATGTCAAGGCCCCCATTATGCATCAGAATGTCCCTTAAGGAAGCGGAAGACAAACAACATCAACTCTATACAGACTGAACCTACTGTTGGAGACATAGCAAGGGAGATTCCAAGAATTAACGTAACACTTGACAACAGGCAAGTAGATCATCAAATCTCCATGGTAGAGATTGAAGGTATGATACATGACCATCCTGTTACTGTTTTAATTGACCCAGGTGCTAGTTTAAGTTATATATCACCTGATGTTGTGGAAAATCCTAAACTAAAAACTGAAAAGTTTCGTAAATCATGGAGAGTTAGACTAGCAACTGGAACAAAAAGGAAAGTTTTAGATTTTATAGAGAATTATGTTTTATCCATGAATCATTTGCAAACACAAATCAAGCTGAATATCTTACCTTTAGGTTCGTATGATATTATAGTTGGGATGGACTGGTTGGAAGCCCATCATGTCATCCTAGACTGTTATGGAAAAAGTTTTACATGCTTAAATGATGAAGGGAAAACTGTAGAAATAAAAGGCATTCCAAGGAAGGTAACCCTTAGACAAATTTCATCCATGCAAGTTAAGAGGGAAGCTAGGAAGGGATGCCAAATGTTTGCAGTAAACGTGGTAAATGATGAGATTATGGATAAAGAAGACAAACTGAAATTAGAAGACATACCTGTCCTAAAATATTTTAAAGATGTATTTCCTGAAGAGATTCCAGGATTACCACCCAAAAGAGATTTAAATTTTACCATAGAGTTAATACCAGGAGCAGTACCAAATTCAAAATCTCCATACATAATGAATATACTAGAGTTAAACGAATTAAAATCTCAGTTGAAGGAACTTATTGACAAGAAGTATATTAGACCAAGTGTGTCTCCTTGGGGAGCACCTGTCATCTTCGTTAAGAAGAAAGATGGAACATTAAGACTGTGCATAGATTATCGCCACCTTAATAAGATGACGATTAAGAATAGATACCCGTTGCCCCACATAGATGATCTATTTTATCAGTTGCGTGGAGCAACAGTATTTTTGAGGATTGATCTAAGATCAAGATATCATCATGTAAGGGTTAAGGATGAAGATATTTTCAAGACAGCTTTCCAAACTCAGTATGGACATTAAGAGTTCATAGTCATGCCGTTTGGCTTAACTAATGCCCCGGCTGTATTTATGTGTTTGATGAATAATATTTTGCATAAGTACTTAGACAAGTTTGCTATTGTGTTTATAGACGATATTTTAATGTATTCAAAAAGCAAAGAAGAGCATGATGAACATTTACGGATTATCTTACAAGTATTAAGAGATCATCAATTGTGTGCCAAATTTAGTAAGTGTGACTTCCACAAAGACAAAATTCAGTATCTAGGACACATAATTTCAGCAGAAGGAATCTTGGTTGATCCCAACAAGATAAGGGCCATTAATGACTGGCCAGTTCCTAAAGATGTGTCAGATGTAAGATCATTTATGGGCATTACGGGGTATTACAAAACGTTTATAGAGAATTTCTTAAAAATTTCCAACCCCATAAATTCCTTGCAGAAGAAAGGGAAGAAATTTGTTTGGGATAAAAAATGTGCTGATATTTTTAAGAAATTAAAGGAACTATTGATGACAGCACCTATCTTGAAGATAGCTGACCCCAACAAGGATTTTGTAGTTTGTACAGATGCATGCAATGATGGACTCGGTGGAGTTTTGATACAAGAAGGGCATGCGATAGCATATGAATCTAGAAAGCCGAAAGTACATGAAATAAATTACTCTACTTATGAGTTAGAGTTATTAGCAGTTATTCATGCCTTAAAAATGTGGCGTCATCACCTTATTGGCAGAAAGTTTACATTATTAACAGATAACATGGGTCTAAAATATTTACTGGATCAGACAACCCTGAACGCTAGACAAGCTAGATGGTTGAAATTCTTAAGTGAGTATGATTTTGAAATTTAGCATATCAAAGGAAAGGAGAACAAAGTTGCAGATGCCTTGAATCGCAAGAAAAAACTAAATTTCATTGCAGCAATCAGTAATTATTCAACTAATTTGGAAGATCAGATTCTGGAAAAAGGTGAAACAGATGAAGAATACAGAAAAATGAAGGAAAAGACAGCTAATAACAGTTCTGAAAATTGTATGGCAGATTACAGAATTAAGGAAAATGGTCTATGACTGTATAAAAACAGATTGTTTGTACCAGATACATCAGAAATAAAATTTCTGATATTGAATGAGATGCATAAAAGTCACTATTCTGGTCATCCAAGATACCAAAAGACCATCACTATGCTGAGAAAAGAATACTATTGGCCCAAAATGAAAGATGAAGTAGCAGAATACATCACAAAATGCTTAGACTGTCAAAAGGTGAAGGTTGAACACCAACATCCTGCTGGATTGTTGCAACCATTACCAATACCAAGCTGGAAATGGGAAGTGATCAACATACATTTCATTACTGGATTGCCTAAAAATCAGAAAAAACATGATTCCATCATGGTGGTGGTGGACAAACTCAGCAAGGCAACACATTTCATACCGGTGAAGACCACACATAAAGCACCAGACATTGCAGAGATTTTTATGAAACAAATCTTTAGACTGCATGGAATACCAAAGGTAATAATTTCAAATCGTGACTCAAAGTTTACGGGAAACTTCTGGAGATCGTTGTTTAAGGGATTGAATACAACTCTAAATTTCAGTACATCATTTCATCCACAGACGGATGGACAGATAGAAAGGGTAAATCAAGTGTCAAAAGATTTATTAAGAATGTATGTTAAGGATCATCCTGGTAAGTGGGAAGATTATCTGCACTTAGCAGAATTTGCTTATAATAATCATTATCATGCTTTAGCCAGACTTAGTCCTTTTGAAATTCTTTATGGTAGGAAATGTAATACACCTGTTTCGTGGAATGACCCAGTCAATAGAGTTGTTTTAGGACCTGAATTATTGCAAGAATTAGAACTAATTGTGAAATAGGTGCAAGGACATTTAAAAGTTTCCCAGGATAGGCAGAAAAGTCAAGCAGATCCAAAAAGAACTCATAAAGAGTTCCAGGTGGGTGAACATGTGTTTCTCAAGGTAATACCAAAAAAGCGTTCACTAAAATTGGGGACTTGTGCCAAGTTAGCACCCAGGTATTGTGGTCCTTTTGAAATATTATCTAAGGTTGGAGCAGTGGCATACCAACTGGCTTTACCACCTAGCCTAAAAATACATAATGTTTTTTATATATCACTTTTAAAAAAATATGTGCATGATACTACTCATGTTGTAAACTGGAATGATGTACAAGTGGGACACGACGGAGATTTTTCGGTGGAACCGGATTGTATCCTTGGAAGGAGGAAAACTATTCTCTAGAATCGCAACATTGGGCAAGTGAAGGTGCAATGGAAGCACCTTAGTCCAGAAGAGGCAACCTGGGAGTTGGAGAGTAGTATGCAGGTAGCATACCCAACTCTATTTCAGGAACACTCAAGGAGTGATTAGCCAACATCGAGGATGATGTTGAGACTTAAGGGGGAGTGTATGTCACCTAGCCAAATTTCTGAACATTATTATTTATTTGCAAAAATACTTTATGTTTAAACTTAATTACAAGTTTTGTAATTATGATCAGTTTTGATCATGGATGAATATAATTACTGAATATTATTTAAATAAATTAATTAGGAGACAAACACCCAAGAGGACTATTGAATGAGTGTTCACTGACCCACTAGGAGGAATGGAAGCTGTTGGAAGGTATGGGACACATGGCAACAGTTGCATCACACCACTAACTGTTGGTTATGGGAGAACTTCCTCTTAAATAGGGCATTATCCCCCAGGTGGAGAGAGTGAGCAGGAAGCTCATTTAATGACCCAGTAACATCTAAAAAGGCCTAGGTAGCCTATAAAGGCAAATTCGAATTGGGTAGGCAGCCCTTAATCAATATTTCTGCAGATTATTTTCCTTTGGTAAATCAGGTGATTTCAAGAGAGATTCGAATAAGGGAGGTTAGAGGTGATTGAAAACTGAGTTTTTGCATATCATTGAGAAGAAACAGAGTTGTAGGAGCAAGTCTTTTGGACTGCTACCTATTGAAGAATTTGAAGATTACTGCTACAACAAGAAGAAGTCCTAATTCCTGAAGTTTCTTCTTCCTGGTGGTTCAGTGAACAAGATCGGGGGTCCTAAGACAGTATTTGACTGTTTTCAGGAGTTTGGTTGGGTGGAACAGTCTTCCTAGGTTGTTTGTTTCCCTACAGAGTTCTCAGGTTTTTAAAGATTTCCTTACTTATTCTCAGTAAATAATTATGTTCTGTTTATCTAGTATTATTCTGCTTAATTGTTTTCGAAAAGAATCTAATTCTGGAAATGTTTAAGTTTGAATGTTTAATGTTAAATTGATAAATCAATATCCCCATTTTTCCACATGTTTGGCAGCATCGTACTCTAGTAGAGATATGCAAATAAAAATAGATTAAAAGATAGGCAAAATTTTGCCATTGAATAAAATAGATAGATACTAATCATATATGTATCAGTTTCCTATTCCTAAGTTAAATAATTGTAGGAGGTTCTGTATAATAATTAGTATATATAATATTTCTTCAGTTATATGATAAATAGTCAATAAATAATTCCTGTACAATCATCTTGCATTACATATAAAATTATGTCCATGGAAGGTAGATAAATTACATACTGTATATTGTTTTAAGACTGCATAATTTGAATAAAACATTCTTTATAATAAGTTGAAACAATAGTTTCACACAGGTTTCATATTCATACATTTCTTTCACACATAGTATCATTGAAATTATTTCATCAACATTATATGCATAGAAATTAATTTGTAAACAGAATTGTAATTTACACAGTCTTCACGATTTCTACACTCTACATTCACATTGCTTTCACTTACTATAGTAAGGATGTATTATCTATGAATTTAACAAATGACAAGATTTTACTAAATACTACTACTATTACCATGTGTTTATTTCTCTCTTTTTCTGCTTACTCTATTTTGTAATTATTGTAAATTTGAGTTTCGTATCAAGAAGAAAACCCTAGCTAGATTTATATTTTTTCTCTTTTATTATTTTATAACAAAAATTTACACTCTATTCAAACCTGGAATCGAAACCGATCCAGTATCTTTAATACTGCTCAGATTATCATCCTCAACAAAACACAAATTAGGGTTTGACCCTATTCGTTTCCTTTGTAAGACATTATTGAATTATCTATTCTACTTAGATTTCAAACATCAACAATTAAGAATACACATTATCAACCTACAGTATCAATACAAACCACATAGACTTATACGAAAAGTTTAACATACATTTCCATCTTAAGGTTGAAGTTTATTTTATACACAAAACCTTTATCATCAACGATATTTTTCAAACCCTAATCTAGCTCGAAATACATTGTAGTAACCTTCAGCATAAAGTTGAATTACACAAACATTTAACCATTTTCATTTAGAAGTATGATCTACACAGTGATTGATCCCACGACTAGTTTTAAAACTTAACCTTTGAAATCGTGGATTCTCAAAACGAAGATTTTCAACTTTGATTGCAAACAAAATTAAAATCAGGGTTTATCCCAAGTTTACAGCAGTTCTAAAAGAACCCATTATCCCAGAACATCGACGAGTCATAGCTCCAGTCGGTTTCACAAAATTACACTTTATAAAAACCAAGAACCATTCAAACGAAAACAAGAGTCGCAAGCATGCTTCGAGATTTCTTCAACTATCAACATCGATAGAGAAAACGAAGAGCCTTGACAAGCCTATTACTCATTCTTAAGAACCACTTCAACCACCGTCCAAGAGAACTATGAGGGTTATGGAAGACACAAGGCTTACCGATGTTGAGGCACGCTAACACATTTGCCAAAACGTTATTCTTTTGCTTCCTTAAAACCCTGCCGCTGACAAACGACAGAGTTTGAGTTAGATAGAAGCTACTTCTAAAATGAAAACAAAACACAGCAAAGAAATGTTTCACCTCAGAAGAATCCCTTACCTCCATAAACCCTGGCCAAGTCTTGAAGCTCTCAGATAAATGACGAGATTGGTGCTGTGAATGATACCAAGAAACTTTCAACCATGATTTCGATAACACTTCGAACCAAAGACTTAGTTCTCCAATAAACAAAATGCCATTGCAGAGGTTTAAGACCTGTAGCTTCCACTTGTTTAGAAAGTCTCAAGGTCGAATCTCTCCCAAGGGCTTCAACATAAATTTCAGTATCCTGTCAGCCACCTCCAACAAAGACAATAACACAATGAAACTACTTTCTCCAAGTTCATAAACTCATCACACGGTAGATGTTAGGGTTTCCATCCATCGACCCATTTCCATCACCATCGACGGTCTCCACCTTGCCAGCAACCGTAGCATTGAAATAAACGATGTCAAACATTTAATGCCCGACCTAATTTACAGGTCGACATTGCCACAATGGCACATGGTGGACAAACACAATCAACTCATGGTATATAACCCTTATACAACAACAAGCATGGAGGCATTCACTTCTATGTGGATCTCTAAGTTTACCCTTCAGTAGGTAGGTAGTACCAAGTTTTAATGCAGGATCGTTGGACGATCTCTATCTCAGCTTGAGACCGAGGCCAAGTTAAATGAGCCAACAACCTGTTATTTACTCACATTAATTGCATGCCAGCGCTCGACAGGACTGTAAACCTTGCAATCTCATAGTATTATAACATATTCTTCTTTACCATAATAAGTTAACATCTATGCAAAGTTTGATATAACATTTCATTATAGCGCTTGCACTTTATTACCATTGAATCCAATATATTACAATGTTGGCAAACATATATTATAGTTTGGATACGATTCCTTTGTTGCATGCCATTGTAATAGTTGCACCTATATTCTAACATTGGTATCAAACCGAGGATTATTATAGTTGCACCACTATACTCATAAGACTTAGATTTTATCACGATATAGAATGAAGTTTAAATAGCTCAAGTCTTGTTTGTACCATAGTCAATCTATGGTTTACATTTGTTCATATATTTAATTGTTATCAATGTCTAGTCTTTGGGAAAGATCACAATCGCTTATTAAGACCTAAACAATTATAGTGGTGAATATGAACCTTGAACCATAAAACTTATATAGTTAATCAGTAATGTTGTATAAGCTCACAAGCACATACATGCTATAATATATAGTTTGGTAATGGGAGTAACAATTTTATCCAACCCCTATCCACTTTATTCATGCGATACAATGGTACTGTACCATCATGGTACTATCAGCTAAATGGTGACAACAAGACGTCTATCTTCACTACAATAACAACGGCAGAATCAACTAGTACAATGACGATGACCGAACCAAATAAGTGCGATGATGACTACGGCAACGATGCTGCTATTTAAATGCCTACTCACATAAGCTAACTTTAGTTTTTTTCACTCAGATACAAGATGAAACTTTGGAATGCAGAAGTGCAAGTAGGTGAATCGTACCTGTGTGCTTTTAAATTGCAATAGTCTCTATTTATTATATTTTTATTTCAAAACGATGAAATTGGATACACGCGACTGGAATTTATTGCAATCATGAAACTCCTTACCTGTCATCTGCACATAGAACAGGTCTAATGCTTTAGCATTGTAGCTAAGTAAGCTTTGGGGTGCCTTATAGGACTCCCTTGGACAGCAAAGAAGCAAACTATCAGTATTGTCTCAAAGAAAATGTATCATGTCTTATTTCTAACCTTGCATTTCATTTATTACATCAACCTTACGTATCAATACATTGAAAAGTTCGCATCAAAGTTTGATTTATTTATGCATTTAACTATCATAATCATAGTTGTTATGAATGCAATTAAGTTGTCATTATCGTTTTGGTTATAACATAATTTTATTTATGTTTAGTACAAACAGAGGTTTAATTAACATTGTTACAATTCAACATTTAATATTTTCCGCAATTATAAATTATCGTAAATTAAGCTATTAATGCTATTAATAAAAAAAATTTAAATTTTACGAAAATATGGGATGTTACAGGACGTGACATTCCCCTCCCCTTACATTAGCATTGTCCTCAGTGCTCATCAAAATTGAACAAAAATGGATATGCCACTCTCATGGCATCCTCTAGCTCCCATGTAGCCTCATCGAGACCGTAGTGCTTCCATTGCACCTTTACCTGTCCGATGGCTTGGTTTCGAAGCAATGTTACCCTCTTGTCTAGGATGCGCAATGGATTTGTTTGGAACTCTCCCTCGGGTTCCACCTAGATCACATCCCAATTAATCACATGGTTAGGATCATGTACATATTTCTTAAGCAAAGAGACATGAAAAACATTATGAGCTCTAGTACTTGCAGTCAATGCAAGTCTATATGCAACTGGCCCTATTATTTCAAGCACTTCAAATGGCCCACAATATCTAGGTGATAGCTTGGCACAACTCCCAAGCTTCAAGGGACCCTTCCTTGGTCTCACTCTAAGATACACATGATCCCCAACACTGAATTCTCTATGCAACCTATGCTTATCTGCATAGCTTTTGTGTCTATCCTGGGCTGCTTTTAAATTCTGCCTGATCTTTGCAACCTCTTGCTCCATGTCCTTAAGCAATTTTGGCCCAAGTACAATTTTGTTCACTGGATTGTCCCAAGTCATTGGTGTCCTACACCTTCTGCCGTATAGAACCTCATATGGACTCATTGCCAATGATTCTTGCTACCCATTGTTATATGCAAACTCTACCAAGTGTAGATAATCTTCCCACTTGGATGGTTTGTCCATTACATACATACAGAGCATGTCCTCAAGCACCTGATTTACTCTTTCCGTTTTCCCATCTGTTTCAGGATGGTATGTAGTACTGAAGTTCAATTGTGTACCCAAATCTGCAAAGAGACTTTTCCAAAAATTGGAAGTGAACTTGGTATCCCTGTCATAAATTATTGCCTTAAGCAACCCATGTAATCTGAAAATTTCCTTCATGAAAATATTTGCAATGGCATCAGCTTTGTGCGTGGAATTAACCGGTATAAAATGTGTTGCCTTTGTTAACTTGTCCACCACAACCATGATGGAATCATGTTGTCTCACAGTCATTGGAAATCCTGTAATAAAATCCACAGAAATTACTTCCCATTTCCATTCTGGAATTGGCACTGGATGCAATAAACCTGCTGGGTGTTGGTGTTCAACCTTCACTTGCTGACATGTCATGCACTTAGAAATTTATTCAACAACATCCTTCTTCATTCCTGGCCAGAAATAATATTTTCTTGCTGTAGCAATTTTTTTCTGGTATCCGAGGTGACCGGAGTATGGAGCTTTATGGATTTCATCCATAACAATCCTCCTCAAATCTGCCACATTTGGAATATAGGCTCTATTCTTATAAGTAAGTATTCCATCTTCTTCCAAATGGTATCCTTCATACTTCTTTTCAAGGTCTTTCTACTGCAACTTGCCCTTTATCTGCACATACACTGCATCTTCAACCATATGGTTAACAATCTACTACCTCAAATCTGGTTGGCAAGTGCTAAGTGCTGCCACATGCATTTCCTGTACTTTCCTGCTGAGTGCATCTGCTACCTTATTTTCTTTCCCTTTTATGTGTTTGATTTCAAAATCAAATTCACACAAAAATTCCAACCAGCTAGCTTGCCTAGCATTCAAAGTTGGCTGATCAAACAAGTATTTCAGACCACAATGGTCTATTCTTAACTCAAATTTCCCGCCCATTAAGTAATTCCTGCACATCTTTAAAGCATGTACTATGGCTTCAAGTTCTAAATCATGAGTAGCATAGTTTTTCTCGTGCTACTTCAGCTTCCTCGACTCATATCATACCACGTGGTTGTCTTAAATAAGAACTCCTCCAAGTCCTTGATTGCATGCATCGGTACATACCACAAAGTCTTTTTCTGGGTCTGCAATTTTCAAAGTTGGTGCACTTGTAAGAAGATTCTTCAACCGTTGGAAACTTTCCTCACATCTTGGTGACCATTCAAACTTTATCCCCTTCTTTTGCAAAGAAGTGATCGGGTTTGCAACCTTGGAGAATCCTTCAATAAACCTCTTGTAGTAACCAGCAAGGTCCATAAAAGATCTCACATCTGTAACATTCCTTGGAGTTGGCCAATTCATAATGGCTTCAATCTTCTCAAGGTCCACCGATATTCCTTCGTCTGAGATAATGTGACCCAAATAATGAATTTTATCTTTATAAAAGTCACATTTTCTTAACTTTGCATACATTTTATGCTCCCTTAGCAATTGCAATGTCATTCTCAAATGTTCTTCATGCTATTCTTCATTCTTAGAATAGATTAGAATGTCATCCAAAAAAATAAGAACGAACTTGTCCAAATACTTGCTAAAAACACTATTCATGAGACACATGAATGTAGCTGGTGCATTTGTGAGACCAAATGGTACCACCACAAACTCATAGTGTTCATACCTTGTTCTAAAAGTTGTCTTATGAATATCTTCCTCTTTGATTATTACCTGATGGTAACCTGACCTCAAGTTGATCTTTGAAAATACTCTTGCTCCTCTCATTTGATCAAAAAGGTCATCAATTCGGGGCAATGGGTATTTGTTCTTCATAGTAACTTTGTTCAACTGCCTGTATTCAATACATAACCTGAGTGTTCCATCTTTCTTTTTCACAAATAGAACAGGTGCTCCCCATGAGGACACACTTGGCCTGATATATTTCTTTTCCAACAAATCTTGTAATTTCATTTTCAATCCTAGCAATTCTGGTGTACTCATCCTGTATGGTGTCTTGGACACTGGTGCTGCTACTGGCACAAGTTCAATTGTAAAATCAATGTCTCTCTTTGGAGGACGCCCAGGAATCTCATTAGGAAAGACATCCCTGAACTCCTGTAATACGTGGTAATCCTCCAACTTAAGAGTTTCATTCTCTGTTGCCTCCAAAACATGGGCTGCATACAATTGACAACCCTTTCTACACAACTTCTTTAGCTGCATGGCTGAAACCTACCTAATAGAAGTCACCTTTGGAATGCCTTTTACAACCGATGGGTTTCCTTCTTCTTCCATGCATTCAAATGTCCTATTGTAGCAGTCAAGTTTAACCCTATGTGCCTCTAACCAATCCATCCCAATGAGAATGTCATAGGAACCAAGTGGCAAAATATTCATATCTGCATAAGTGAATAGCCCATCCATCTCTAATGGAAATTTCTCTACTATTTCACTAACTTTTCTCTTGGTTCCAGTGGCTAGTTGAACTAACCATGATTTACTATGCTTTAATTTCTTAAAAGCACAAATCTCAACAATCCTAGGAGTGACATAATTGTGAGTAGATCCAGGATCAATCAAAATAGAAACATATTGCTTAGTAATCTTACCTTCAACTTCAACTACAGTTGATTGATGATCTTCCTGGTGGTCATCTAGTGTTGCATAGATTCTAGGGATTTTCCTCGCCACTTGACCCATAGTTCCAGCTCCTTGGATGTTGTGAACTTGATTTGCATTCCCATTCCAGTGCGGACAGTTCCTAAGCATGTGGTCTCCTCCACAACCCCAACATTGAAGTGGTTCTCTTGGCTCCTTTGGATCTCTTGGCTTGTCTCCCATCATCCTAGTTGGCTTATTCACAACCTGTGATGGTTGCCTTTGCAGATTTCTAATATGAGGAGGTTTGAAACCTTTCTTCCTTTGGTCAAACTTCTCATTCTTCTTGTCCTTCCATGCCTTAATGGAAATCAGGTTTGCTTTTGTTTTGATCATAGCAATACTTGGCCTTCCTTATTGCCTCTTCTAGAGTTCGAGGATCATCAAATTCAATCCTATATTTATATGACTGAGGTATCCCACTTAGAAAACACTAAATTTTCACCTTATCATCTCGAGTATACCTGACATACCTCAGCAACTCCAAGAACTTGTTTGCATACTCTTCCATGGTCAATTGTCCCAATATCAGCTCATGGAACTCTTTGATCTTGTCATCATAGTACCTGTCAGAGAGGTACTTTTGATTGAAGTATTTCTTGAATTGCTTCCACACAATCTTTCTTTCATTGATCTTCTTCACTTGCCTGATGTTTTCCCACCATATAGATGCTCGTCCATTCAAGTTGAATATGGAAATCCTTTCCTTCATATTTCCGGAGTAGTCTTGGACTTGGAAATACTTTCTCATCCCAAGAAGCCAAGCTTTAGCTTCCAGACTTTACCTCTCCATCAAAGGTAGGAGGTTTTGCCTTCTTAAACTCCCCATGTGAATTGTTCTTGTAATGCCTCTTCCTCTTATTCTTGTGAGATGAAGAGCTTGAACCTTCAATGGATCCTTCAGAGTCAGATAATCCACTAGAAGAGATTTCTGAAGTATAGGTTCTGTCTATAGAAACTCTTCTTGAGATATTGGACCTCTTGCGGGAATTTATCCTTGAACTACTCCCACTCTTTTCTATATTTGATGCCCAGAGTTTATTTTCCTTTGGATGTCTATCAAACTCTGTAGCATGGCTGCATTTAACTGATTCTGCTCTTCCTGAGCTTTAATCATCCTTTCATTATCTTCTCTGCAACTTTGCAACTCCACCCTTAGGCTCCTCATGGTGGCTGCAATATCTAGGGGTGTCTCTCGATCTCTTCTTCCATTGGATTTTGTTTCAACATTCTCAACATGTATGTTTTCCCCCATGGCATTTGTCTCAGGCTCATAGGGATCCTGTGTATCATCCATGATGTTGATATTCTTGGCTCAACCAAGACCAAAACTTTCCAACTGTACTTATCTGGAATGCTGCTTTGATGTGACTATAATTATGCAAAATGTGTTTACAAACACAACTCTTAGCTGAATTATAATACCATAATTTATTTGCATGTATGTGGAAAAATCCTATACTGACAACTTTGTCCAATAATATACTTTCTCACAATCAACGACAGTCTCAGTGGGACGACGGGGGTCAAGGGGGCTTGCCCCCTTGTGGCTCCCCACTGCAAGGCAGGTCGAGGGAAACGCCCTCGTTTTTTATTTTTTTTAATTCTTTTGATTTCGTGCAATCTGGTGCATACCTTTCATGGCGATTTTCCATTTTCGGCACCTAAGAATCTCAGTGAAAAGCTTCTGCATTTTCCTGTTTGGTGCAAATATTAAGGTTAAAATTGTCGCGGGTGGCACGGGTCTTACCATTAACTTGGCCGCCATCGATGCAGGTCTTAACCTTAAGTTTGTTGCTGCGCACCGCGCGCATCGCAAACTTAGGCTTAACTTCGCCGCTGCACCGTGCACGTCGCAAGCTTTAAGCTTAACTTCGTCGCCTCGCAACACGCACATCGCAAGCTTTAAGCTTAACTTTGCCGTCGCGCACCGCGCACGTTGCAAGCTTTAAGCTTAACTTCGTCGCCGCGCACTGCGCATGTTGCAAGATTTAAGCTTAACTTCGCCGCCGCGCACCACGCATATCGCAAGCTTTAAGCTTAACTTCGTCGCCGTTCACCATGCATGTCGCAAGCTTTAAGCTTAACTTCGTCGCCGTTCACCATGCATGTCGCAAGCTTTAAGCTTAACTTCACCGCAGCGCATGTTGAAAGATTTAAGCTTAACTTCACGACCGCCGCGCAAGCCTCCAGCATAAAATTTTAAAGTTAAAAAATTGTCGCCGCGCGCAAAACTTACCATTAACTTTGCCACCAGCACTGCGCAAAATTTAAAAAAAGACACTTAGAAATTTTTTTGAATCTCTCTTCCCTTTCGGTGCAGCATTTATGCTAATTTTGGCGCCGCGCATGTAGAGTTATGCTTAACTTTGCCGCCGCGCCCGTGGCACAAAATTTCAAAAAAAGACACATAGAAATTTTTTTGAATATTTTCACAAACAGTTAGAATTTCTAGGAATGTATCGTTCTTTTCTTTACAGAGTAAGCCACTCACAGATCATACTGGCATAGAACAAAACAGTATTTCAAGAAAAATTGCACCTCTTCTATTTCAAAAATAAAACAACAAAACAACAAAATAATATAAGATGGCAAGCATTCAACCTTGAAAACAGACAATACAAACTGAATGCTACTGCATTGGAAACAATGTAAAGCAAGCATCCAACTTGAAAAGGGATTTTCTTCCTCCCTCCTCACTTCATAGCATGTAATCAATGCAAGCAAGTTTGAAATAATTCCCAAAACAGTCATGGAAGTGTTTTCCCATTTTAATCAAATAGAAGCTATAATATCTTCATATTTCTCTAACTCATTTTAACTTCAAATACTACATATACAAATACACACAATGATTTCTATCTTCTATGAAATGCCCAACAGCCGCAGTGTTGGATCATAAGCTCTGCAAACTGTTCAACCTTAGTTTGTTTAGGCCCAACATGGTAATATTTGGTGTTTAGAAGGGAATATTCCCTTGTAACTGTGATCATACTTGGCCCATAGAGGCCCAATGCTGTAGCCTACAGCTCTGATACCATTCTATCACATACCCACCCATCATACCAGCATGGGAGAGAACATGATTTTGATTCGGGGACATCTAGTATACAAACATGCATATAGAGAATGGATGGAATTATGGAATTACATAAGTATTTGAAAACACAACAGAATTAAGTTCTATTACACATCCATCATACATTCAAAACATTCATGTCATTCATCCATTGAAACAATACAGAATTAGCACATGAGAGTACTTATCTTGAAACAGAGTAGTCCCTGAGCAACCAGCTATGCAATTGCAACGTTCCTCTGAACCATAGGTCAGTTGTGCTTATCAATCTCTTGATGCAACTGCCACCCCCGAGTTGGGCATGATTTCTACAAGGAACCAGGGAATAGTAGACTCACACATAGCCTAACATACACCAAAATGAGCCAAGCCAATCTACAATTGGGTTTATCAGGCTGCTAGGAGATGGAAACGAAGAATTGTTAAGCTAGTGAGCTCAAGCATAGAGCTATGGATACCTTTACAAGATCTATCTAGCTTGGCACCCACAATACCTACACATCCAACACAAGAAAGTATTCTCTTCATTGCTACATAGTCCCTCAAGCCATACCTTCCTTTCTAGTGCTCTCAGGGTGTGCATAGAAAAGTAGCCAAAGCCCTCTTGATCTTCTTGAGAGGTTATTTTCCCCCACTAGGTTTATCAAGCTAATTCTGTCCACTACCACTCCCAATCTCTTGCTCACAGGTTCAAACCAAAACAGGGATGCACATAATAGAAAAATTACAATTGTTGGGCATGAAGAAAATGTTTTTACAGTGAGATGCCCAAAGATGGGGTTTCTACCAGTTAAGAAAAACGTGGGAAAACCCAAAACGAAAATGGAAGATGGGGAACAACCCTGGAGAGTAGAAATTGTTTTTAGAAAAATGTCCATGGGCATTTTGGGGCAAAAATGACCTCCATCAAAATCCCAATTCGTGGCCCTCCTCTCCCAGCTGCTGTACAATACAAAAATGAGCTCCCAGCTATGGAAAATGGAGGAAAAATGGTGAAAAACGTGATGGGGAAAGCCCAGCTAGCTTAGACTACATGAGAGGGAAAAGGATATGGGTTCAGAATGGCTTTGGGCACCATTTCGTGGTGTTTTCTTTCCCAAGAAGCAAAAGGATGATTTTCTAGATTGATGGCTTGCTCATACACGAAAATTGACTGCCATGCTCTCCATTCCCAAGGCATTAACTGCCTCAACCAACTCTTGGAAGAATTAAATGATTGGGTGCATAACCCAAAATGGGTAGTTGGGATTTATGGGTTTTCTCAATGAAATGGATTAACACCATGGGCTCAAGGGTTTGAATAATTTCCCTCCCTATTCCTTGTAGAAATCATGCCCCCATATCTTTGTTGCATTGCATAGCTAGTTGTGGGTGTTTTCATTAAAATTCGTATTTACATGATGTATTAATTTACATTGTGCATGCCCAGCACAAGAACCATATGCATCTATTTTAATTGTCGATACATAAAAATGCTAAATCAATGGCGGGGCCTTGGCCTTGAGCTCCTCACCATGATTAGATAACGATATTTACATCATTTACAATTTTAATGCCACAGGGTCAAAATGGGGACGTGACAACTCATAGTTCCCATACCTTGTCCTAAAGGTTGTCTTATGAACACCTTCTTCCTTGATTATCACTTTATGGAAACTAGACCTCGAGTCAATCTTTGAATATACCTTTGCCCCTCTCATTTAATAAAAAAGGTCATCAATTTGAGGCAATATGTATTTGTTTTTAACTGTCACTTTATTCATCCTACTGCAATCAATACATAAACTAAGTGTTCTATCTTTCTTTTTCACAAATAGTATGGGTGCTCCCCATGGAGACACACTTGGCCTAATGCACTTCTTTTCCAATAATTCTTGTAGTTTCATTTTCATCTTTAATAATTCCGATGTACTAATCATGTTAGTTGTTTTGGAAATTGGTGAGGCTCCTGGAACAAGATCAATTGTAAAATCATTGTTCCTCTTTGGGGAAAGTCCTATAACTTAATCGAGAAACACATCCCTAATTTCCTACAACACATGATATCCCTCCAACTTGCGAATTTCATTTTCTATTTTATCCAAAACATGTGATACATATAATTTCAAACCTTTCCTATAGACTTCCTCAGTGGCATGGTTGAAATATTCCTAATAGAAACCACCTTTGTAATTCCCTTTAAAAAATGGTAGGATATCAACCATAAGCCACACATTCAAGGCTCATGAAAGCTCACTCACCAACTAAATTCCGAATTTGTCTCTTCAAGCAATGAATAGCCCCTTTTGTGTACTTTGGAGCTAGTTCATGAGGTGATGGGGTTCACATTTGGATCTATTTGTTTCTTGGCCACCTCTTAGCCTATAAAATTAATCCATAGGCATGGATCTAAGTAGAGAAAAATAGAGCAAGGTTATGATGCTAGAATTTTGTTGGAACTCCTTCCACCTCTCCCCACACCTATTAACTAACATTCCTAAAGCTCCCTTTCCACCTTCCTCCAAGGGGCAAGTGTTTCTCACATTTTTCCTTCAAGTTGTTTAGCATCTAAAGTTGACAAAAAGGGCCTCCTTAAGGGAAATTGTTGGCTTCCCTTGAATCCCACACCTCCTAGGTGACACTACATGTAACAGGCTTAACCATCATGCAATCTAAATTGGTTCTAGCATTGGATTCTTGTTGTGGTTTGTATATCCTCACTCCTTTTATTTATTTAAAGTCATTTTCAAGTTATTTGTTTGATTTTGTTTTGTTTTTCTAACAAGAGATTGCTTTAGTAACACCATACTAGGCCTTATTAACAACTTCCAGGGCTTCGTTCCTGAATGGGAAGGGATGCACACCTTTGTGAAAATTTTCCCACAACATATGTTAAGGTCTTTAAGAAGAAAACAAATGAAGTATATGGATGATTGTTTCAAAGGTTTAATTATAGACTCGATAGGCACCTTCATGAAGGTTCTTTTGCATATTTGACGGGCTAGTTTGTTGCAATTTTGAAAGCTATATTGCAAACTTGTTTTGGTCTTCTTCATGAAGAACTTAATTTGATATTTGAAGGGCACATTTCATCCTTTTTTATGAATATTTGGAATAGGGTTTTGTTCCATATTTGGAAGAAATTTTTGGTCTTCTTCATGAAGGATTTAACTGCATATTTGAAGGGCACATTTCATCATTCTTTATGAATATTTGTAAGAGGGTTTTATTGCATATATGAATACTATATTGGAAGAAGTTTCTTGAATATTTGAAGAAAAAATTGGAGGCATCAGGTTGAAAGTGACAGTCATAGTCACAATCATAGTGAGAAGGATGGTGACAGTGACATTGTGAATACAGTGATAGTGAGAACACAGTCACAGTGACAATGACAATGTGGAGACAGTTACAGTGAGAAGACATTGAAAGTGACAATGATAGTGAAAGTGATAGATAGTGACAATGATGAAGACAATGACAGTGATAGTGTGAATACAATGCCAGGTTGATACTTTTTATCATATTAATATGGCAGGGTGGTGCTAGGTAGGACTGAAATCCTCTATAGGTTGGTGCCTGTGCATCAGGGGGTTTGTGCCTCCTTACAATCGGTGCTGGTAAATCAAGGAGTTCGATATTCCTTCAGTTTGGAGCCTTTAAATCAAGGGGTTGGTTCCTCCTTCAAGTTAGTTTTGGAGAATCTTGGGAGTCGGTGATTCCTATGAATGCAATCTTCTTCTTATATAAGAAAAGCATTGCATGGTTTTCTTCCATTTGAGTTTCCACACAAAATATCTTGTGCAATGTGTATGATTTTATGTGATGATGAATGGAATTGTTAATGGTTAATATTACATGATGTGATTAAGGTTAGAAATGGTAAAAAGTGCTCATTACTAATTCACCCCCCTCTTAGTATTAGTGAATATTCCAACACCCTATGGTGGAATCATAGCCCCTCCAGTCTCTTTACACAACCATGTTGGACCATTTTATTATTTATGCAACATAATATTTACATATATTTGGAGTTAGCATGACAATACAACCATATTTTCCAATAACAATATTTGCATCATACATGTTGTTATTAGTCAAAATGGCACTTCTTCGTCTGTGACAACATTGCCTTGTCGATCACACAAAATGACCTTATGGATGCAAGAGCCTCATTGACTATAGATGAACTTGATCTGAATCTTACAGTATACTCTTCAGTTTATCTATTTTTGTGAATTATTTTTTAGGTATAACCATGACTCTTGAATATGTCAACTCGTGTTGATGTATATGTAACTTCGGAATGTATTTCACATATATGTATATTGTATTCCTATAGAGATGGTATTATTCCTCTATAAGGAAGTGTCGTCATTTATATTGTAAGTGTCGTAACTTATACTTAATGGGTTATTAGACCACCTTATTTGGGGTCGGCCCTGTATAAGTCATGTGGGTCAAAGGGTTATTAGACCACCCTATTGGGGGTCGGCCCACTCAGCATTATGTTATGTGGTAAAGTTCGAGCCTACATGAGTTAGGTAAAAAGGCAAGTCAAGTCAGGTATAAATAGAGTGCGGGAGGCACTCTATTTACTCACTCACTTCTCATACATGCACTCAAGGAGGAGTTGCGCACTTATGGAGGAGGAGGATCTGCTGCTAGGTTGTATCTCTTGTGGTTGGTTGTATCATTGCTCTATCTATCTCTGAGGAAGTTATTGGGGTTTTTCACCTTTATGGTTTTCCCCAAGTAAATATTTGTGTCTCTTGTGTGCTTGCATTATTGTCTCCATGATTGATATGCTGTAGATATGCTGTACATGTTGTTCTCTCAGTTAAGATCCTAGATCATATTGAAGTAAATTCAGAAAATCTAACAACTCGCGGGTCACCCACAGGTTCTCCATTGGAAACCCGTGGTTTTCCCCAAAAATTGCACCCGATGGTTGACTAGCATGATACTCGTCGGTTACTCACAGGGTGTCAAGTATTATACCAGGGGGTGCCTCCAAAAATCATGAAAAAATATATTCAAAATCGAATTATAAATAGTTATGGTAGTTACCCTAACCACCATAACGTCCCTAACCCTTTACCTTTTGAAACCTATCCTCTCACCTTGCTATAAATACAAAGAGAGGGCCTTGAGAAAAATCAGAACCACTTGTATAAGGAAATGTTGAAGGAATATCCATTGAAGGAAGAGGAGCAAGGAGCCCGGGATCAAATTTCAACAGTGCAGGTCACAGATCAGGTACAATTTGTTTCCATTAATGTGAATAATGCAAGAGATTTTCTTTCCCATAAGATAACTTGTCTACTTTGTGAATCTAGCTTATTGAATCTATCATACTTTTTCTATATATGAGTTTCATGCTAATTTATTCATGTTTATGTAGTCAAAATATTTGAGGAAGGTGTCTTGTTTATTGCAGGTTTCTCATTTGGGATTGTGGATGGGAGGAATAAATATTAAAGCTTTGATCAAATTTTGTATATCCAAGAATGTTCTTTTGGATGTAAACCCTAGCTTTTCTTGATTAAAATAATACTTTATGCTATACTTGTTTATCATTTAGATTGTGCACCTTAGTAATAGTATGTTTATGATCTCTTTGAAATACCCAATCATAGGTTAAATTACCAAACAACAGAATTGGCGACTCCACTGGGGAGTTCTTTTTGTTGCTCTAGGAGTCCAAGGGTAGTTTTTTCTTCAGTTAGATTAATCTTTTAGTTCCATGGAAGAGCTTACAAGGTGTCTTGACCCTTGCTTAAGACTTAGGTTTGATCTTTCTTTGAGATTTTATCCTTTTTTGAATTTTTTTCAAGCAAACCCGCGAGTTGTCTTTAGATATAGTCACGAGTTTCACTCATACCCATGAGTTTCCTATGTTTCACCTATGAATCACCCGCAAGCTAATGTAGTTACAGTCGCACGTATTTTTGTAGAGTTTGATTTCCTTCTAGGATTTAAAATTTTTGTCTCTACTTTGAATCTGGAAGAGTTTCTCTGCTTGTATCTGGATCATTTGGACCTGTTTGTAGGTTTTGATTGAGTCTTTTTGCTCTTTTATGAGATCTTGTTTGGTTTTCATTTGCTTATTGAGGGTACCTAGGTCTTTCAAGTTCAATGTTTGTTTGGTTGGCACTTGGAATATTTCCTTATGATCACTGACCTGTCGAAGAATAGTTTTATGTCTTGATTGAATCTGTGTTTTCTTCTTTGTGTCAGTTGTTTTCATAGTGTCTTTATACCAAAGTTAGTTACTTATTTACTTTGATTGAAGAAAATTCTTGGACTTGTTATTTTCGGACATTATTAAGGGTAGATTTCTGATTTTTATAGGTTTAGGTACAACTATCTTACACTTGAATTCTTGAGTGTTCTTGTCTTGTTCATATTTAGTTGTTATTTCTTTCATTTAAAAGAAAAATTGCAAAAGAACAAGTACTTCTCTCTTAGCAAGAGCAATGTTTTTCAAAATAGATATTAGTTGCATGCACTATTTTTTTGAAAATAAGAAAAAGATTTTTTAAAAAAAGTTTTAGGTTTAATTTATCAACATTTTGATTTTGAACGATAAGTGAAAACGAAAGACAGTGAAAGGAATTTGCATTTTTATTATACACTTTACTTTTCATTCATAACCATCTTACACACACTCACTCCTTTTAAGTAAACAATAGCTCTAAAAATAACATTAAAATTTAAAATTAAATATCAACTTTTCTTTCTAGGGAACATACACCAACTAGCTTAGGATAGGGTTTTGGACTTGGTTCTTTTAACTATCCAAAACCATTTAAACTCAAATCACAGTGGAATATCACTAGGTAAATCTACCTTTGTGGAAGGTGCACCGATAATTTACACTCAAACCAGATTTAAGCACGAGGTCATGTGAGGTTGATTAGTTGGAGATACACCTCCATTTTTCAATCGAGCATCCACCAGAATCGATACGCATATGGGGATCCACTAGTACCTTCAATTCTTTTGGATTTCCATCTTAGTTACCCTACCCATGCGTGTTGATTCAACCTGCAACTGTCCCCCCAGAATCTTTCTATATTGTTTGTAGCCTTAGTATCCAAGACCTTTAGGGCTCTACACAGGTGATAGTGGAAGGATATTTCCACTTCTCCTAGGATAGATCTGGGTGGAAATCCTATGCAACTCTTTGGGAAGGAGGTTGGGTGATTCTAGCTCTTGGACCCATCCTGGTTGTACCATGGACCCAAGATAACTATTCTTCATCACTTCACTGGTCTATTCTAGGCCCTAATTATCCCAGACTTTCCTTTTGAAGATCATTTGCTTGCCTGGTTTGGATTACTATAGGAATTTTTGTAGCAGTGTGTTGTGTGTTTACTTTTGTTCTAGCTAGCCATAGGTTTATTACATAGAATATTTTTGTTGTAACTGTGGAGGAAAAACCTCCTCGTAGTTCATGAAGGTTGAGAAACCTTCCTCCACTCACTATGGAGCCTAGACCGCAACCTCAGCGGAGTAGAACAAATTCAAGCAGTATTTTGAGCCAACTTGTATGACTGAACCTCCTAGGGAACCTCAACTCATTACTCAAACTTCATCGGTCCCACAGACCATCGAGGTTGAATATTTTCCAACATAAGACTTGCCAAGACACTTCAACCGTCCTTTAAGAGGACCTAGTGATCCATTCTTAGAAAGAGTTGTTTCGTTAGGATCACCCGAACTTAGTGTATACATGTTTATGTCTGGATTTACCATGGAAAACAGCGCGAACGGATCAGTAGTTCCACAAACTCCCACATCCTCTATTATGCCAGTAGGTCTTTCCCCTCCTCATATAAACACTCTGATACCTAGTTCGTTGTAGATGTCTTCTGCTACGTTCACTTTACCAAAATTTAATACAGGATACTTAGGGTCGTCAAGTACTCAGATTGCATCGACTTCTTTACCTTTTGTATCAACTATTGGTTCATCCAATGTCCCTTTTAGTGGGATATCTACTGTATCATTTACGTCTTCCCCATTTATTCAATAGTTATAGGATAACCCTACTAGTTCAACTCCTTTCACTCAAGGCTTCCCTTGGCATAAAAGGAATATTGCTCCTTCATCCCCATTTATAGGCTCCATTCCTATCACCTCCATTGCACGACTACTAAGTTCAACCCCCTTTACAGGATATGATTGGAAATTTTCAAACATTCAAACTTTTAACGTGCTTATAGGGAACACTCCCTTTTCACTATTTGGTGGAGGGGAGGTAATGTTCACACTTCAACTCTTTTTGGAGGCACTTATACTCAACCGCAATGGACTGGACCCCAAGGGATAAATACACTGGCTTATGGTTTGAGCAATTTCCAAAAATCATTCTTCTCGCAGCCGATGGTTGGGGTAATCCCAAACCAACCTTATGGTAATTTTGGTTCAGGTACTTCTCGTTACCAGATCCCCCAAAATCATACACCATCGGCTAGGCCTCACTTATCCTTTCTGGAAACATTGAATTTTCCATATCTTTCAAAGTTTATGAATGACCCTGTGCGTCATAATCCTGCTTGGCCTCCAGTTCCAACCAAACTTCCTTTAGACATTCCTAAGTTTGAAGGTAAAACTGGTGAATATCCATGGGACCATGTCCCCACATTTCATCTATGGTGTTCCTCTAACTCATTGAATAATGAATTGGTTCATTTGAGGCTCTTTAAAAGAACCCTAACTAGTGTCACGACCAAATGGTATATTGAGTTATCGGTCAGGGCTTATCACAACTTTTATGATTTAGCAATAGTGTTTCTGAACCATTTCCAACTTCCCGTCCAGTATGATGCCACCACGGATCTTTTGTCTACATTTAGAAAAAATAATTCCACTCATATATCTGACCACATTCAGGAGTGGAGAAGACGGAAAAGGATTATTAAAGTTGAGATCCCCCCTGATTTTCTATTGGATTGGTTTTTGAAATCATTGTTACCCTACATCTCCAAATATGTCTTGACTTCTGGGGTTACTTTTGAAGAGGAATCCATTTTAAGGACCCAACAACTTGACTTGATTTATGCACATTATGGGATCCTTTATGAAATCATCCTTGATGCACCTAGGTCAAACATTGATCTTCGTAAACCTAAACATGGACCAAATGTAGATGGCATTGTCGATTTAGTTGATTCATCCACTTTAGAGGCTTTGACTAAACAAGACCATTCACTTTCGATAAAGCATTATGCAATAGAAGAAACTACGGTTGCATCCTCCCCTTCGCAAACAGAAACTGTACAAAATGTGCAGTCAAATCAAAAGGGTCCTCGACAACCCAATGGTATGAAAAAGGGAAAGAAAGGGGAAGGAAACAAACATAATCCCAAAACCACAGATAATTCCAAGGAGGTAAAAAGAGAAAATAAGAAGGTAAAGTTTTCTTGCAAACTCTGCAAAGAATATCCCCCGACTCATCAATTCCCTCTGATTGATGAATCCCATAAGCTCTTAAAGCAAAAGAAACCATTTGTCTTGAAGGATCATTTTCCCCAAAGATAAAAATCAGCTTCTGGCAGCTCTAATACAATGGGCACTCATCATGCTACACCAGTTGATCAGTCCTACATAAATATGGTTAACTCACACACTTTGTTGCAAATGAGAGCCAATAATTATACCCCATATTTTCCACAGAAAGACAAAGAAAATCCTTGAAACATTTGTTCCTATTCATATGGAGAGAACTGCATATCTTATGCCAAAGATACCGAAACGTGTCTATAAACGGGAAACACACAACCCTAATGTGTCGGATTCTCCTAACTACTCTGTTGTAGAGGACCTATCCCAAACGCCATGTGCTATGTCCACTCTAGAAGTCTTGTAAAGCTTCCCATCACAGCGGAATGCACTTTTAGCGGCAATAGGTTGTATGGATTCGTCAAGTATGTTGGCTAGATTTGATATGTCTAATATTAAACCTTGGTTTCCGTATAACGTGGCCTTCCAAATTGAAGTATTCCATGGTTTGAAAACCATTGGATGAATCATGGTGGATGAAGGCGTGTCAACATGCATAATGTCTATTTCCTGCTGGAAAGCCTTAGTCTCTCATGAGTTATTCTCTTTCGTTACATTACTTACTGCTTTTGTTGGGGGATCCTTCCATCCGCATGGAATCTTACCCTCTTTTGAGATCCAACTAGTGGGAAAAGTAGTGTCTATGGAATTCGAAGTTGTAGATGCTTCTCTCGATTACAATTTGTTATTCGGAAGAAGTTGGATGTACTCTATGCAAGCTATCCCGTCGTTCATTTTCCAGGTACTAATGTTCCCACATGAAGGAAATATAGTCACGATCGAGCAACTCTCCTTTGCCCGGAGAAACAATGCAACCTCTCTGGAATCTAAAATTTCATGGATTGATCAAGCCCACCCACCCAGTGAAATTTTGGGGGTAGGCATGTACTCATCACTTATGGGAACCTTTGACTTACCTGCTATCATAAATTATATTGGTTCAACGAGTAACTCTAGCATATCATCCAATGAGGTCTTCACAGTTGTTCAAACAACTGATCCTTGGATCCTTCCTACTCAAGATGAACCACTTGTGCCCTTATCTGTTGCAAAAGTAACTTCTCAAGCTTCACAAAACTCTACAATAGATTATATCTCGACTTCATCCATATCGATGGAGTCAGATAGTGATTATGCACTAGCATGGAAAGAGAATTTACCCATTCCTTTGATTTTTTAGACACTATCTTACCATCCGATGAAGCTATTCTGGAAGCTATCATAGGTCCTGATCAACCTTGGGAACACCTGAATCACAGATCCTGTTTCCTTCCAGATATAAACAACATCTAGAATGGAGAGTTCTCTGTGAGACTCGGTGGAAATGTTCACTTGTCCATTAACCATTTAATGAAACATGGGATTTTCGCTGAAGGAAATATGACTAACATTTCAACAACTATCCTGATCCATATCTCCACCAAACCAGATGTCGTGGAAAACATATTCATTGTGGAAAATTGTTCTTTGCAAGAGATCAACTTGTACACCAACTTGTTTAAAGAATTACGTGATGTTTTCTCCTGGACATATGAGGATATTCTAGGCAATTACCCTTCGATAGTCGAACATGTGATCACGACATATCCAAATGTGAAACCAGTTCAGCAGAAACTGCGTTCAGTTATTCCTAGAAAGCCTGTAGCCATCAAGGTTGAGGTTGAGAAGCTCCTCAAAGACAATTTCTTTTATCCTATCGACATGATGGAATCGGTGTCCAATCCAATCCCAGTTGATAGGAAGCAAGGTACAATACGCATATGTACATATTTTAGGGACCTTAATAAAGCTTGTCCAAAAGACAATTATCCCACGCCATATATCAATCAAATCATAGATACGTGTGCTGGCCATGAAATTTTTTCTTTCATGGATGGATTCTTGGGATATAACCAGATTCAAATAAAACCCGAAGACCAGCATAAGGCATCTTTCATATGTCCCTGGGGTACCTTTGCATATAGGAAAATGACGTTCAGATTGAAGAATGTTGGAGCCACTTTCGAGGGAGCTATGAATTTTTCTTTTCATGACATCAAGCATGTGGTAGAACCTTACCTAGATGATATACCTACGCGATATCACAAGAGAAGAGATCATCTAGAACACTTACAGATTGTGTTTGAACGATGCAAATACTATAAAATTCAATTAAACCCTAATAAGTGTGTGTTCTGTGTCAAGTTTGGACGACTGCTAGGTTTCATTATGTCGAATAGAGGGATCATGGTCAATTCATTGAAATTCGAGGCAATTGTCAATTTGCCTCCTCCTCATAATATCATACAACTTTAAATTTTACAAGGCATGTTCAATTTTCTTAGACGTTTTATCATTAACTATGCAAAAATAACTAAAGGTTTCATGCGTCTGCTTAAAAAAGATACCCATTTCTTTTGGGACAAGGCTGCACAAAACTCTTATGATGCTTTGAAAAAAACACTATTGTCAGCCCCCTTGTTAAGCCTGCCAGATTATACCTGGGACTTTATTCTATATATGGCCACATTTGAATCCACAGTGGGCATAGTTTTGGTTCAGGAATATGACAAACTCCAAGAGCATGTCATTTATTATCTTTCTTACGTGTTAGTAACACCTGAACTAAAATATTCACACATAGATAAATTGGCACTAGCCATGGTGTATGTTGTTCATAGATTACGCCACTTTATTTTATTGCAAACCACTACAGTGATTACAGATGTCAATCCTTTCCAATATGTTTTAACCCGACGCATTATCAGGGGTAAATTCAACAAATGGATTGTCATTCTCCAAGAGTTTGATCTTTCCTTTCAATGCACAAAGTCAAAGAAGTCTTTAGCATTCGCGGAATTGATATATGAATTTCCTAGTGGTGTAGAGTTCAATGAAGAAGATACCTCATTCCTCGATGAGCATATCTTTCTCATTGAAACATTTGATCCTTGGTATGGGGATATTTTTATTTATCTCCATACTTTGAAGTGTCCTACGAATTTCTCTAGAGAAGAGTGACGAAAACTCAGGCATCATGCCAAAAACTACCTTATCATTTCTAATACACTATACAAATGGGTGGTAGATTCGATATTACATCGTTGCTTGACTATGAACGAAGCTGAGTTAGTATTGAATGATGCCCACAGTGGATCCTGTGGGGGTCATCTTTTTCGGTTGGAAACATCCCGAAAAATACTTCGTGTTGGGTATTTTTGGACCACCATATTCAAATATTGAGTGGAAGCTGTGAAACACTGCCACCCATGCCAGCTATTCATAAATAAAATGTGAGAACACCCTATTCCCCTTCACCCCGTTATCACAGCAGGTCCCTTCACCAAGTGGGGAATGGATTACATGACTTGTAACCTAGACTATGTTGAGGGTCATCAGTGCATTATTATTGCCATCAACTACTTTGCTAAGTGGACAGAGGCAATGTCGACTGTGAAAGTAGATGGTGAAACTGCAACCTATTTCATATTCAATCAGGTCATTGCTAGGTTCGACATCCATAAATAGATTGTCATCGATCATGGTAGGAATTTTTAGAGCCACGTGACGACGGAGCTGACCACTATGCTTGGTTTTAGACAGGAACACTCGTCTCATTTTTATCCAGAGGCCAATGGTCAAGTTGAAGCAATAAAAAAAACTATAAAAATCATTCTTCAACGCACTGTTAATACCAGTAGGTCAATCTAGCACATCATGTTGTATCTAGCTCTTTGGGAATACCGTTCTAATGTCAAGATTGCTACAAGTTTCTCACCATTCCAACTTTTCCATGAGTTGGAGTGTTAGAAAAACAGGATCGCAGCGCAATAACAATAAACAGAAATGCAAATATAATCACACATACACATTACAAGAGAATCACAGATATATCGTGGTTCACCCAACTTGGGCTACGTCCACACTGAATTTGCCAGTCCTTATTATTATTACCGTCAAGCAAGTCGAAGGGATACAACCTGCAGCACAACCGTTGCACTTCCTCTTCTCTGTTTCACAGTCTCTCTCCTGATCTCAAAGATCTTTACAATGCATAAAACCTAATACATCAACAACCCTAGTCGTATTACAATGTCTTTATTTTATAGCGGAAATACAATGGGAAAATACCAAGGGATACCCAAAACCATGGGCCCGCAAAACAGCTGGCGAAAACAGCCCCAAAATTTTTCTTCGAGGGCGTTTCCCCTGAACCCCCCAGCCAGGGGGGATGGGTCCCCTTGGAACCCCGTGGGGGGGCAATGCCCCCCCACACCCCCCCACTGGGGTGAGTGTACAGTCCACCTACATATCATATAGAACTGGGGTACAAACATGGCTGATACAATATCATTTATGAGACTAGAAGATCTGGCTCCACAACCAACAATCTCCCACTTGGAGACTGATCACAATAACTCCACCGCTGCTGAACTTGCTGGACTTGGACTTGGAAAATTTCTCCTCTTCACCTACATGCTAAAAGGCCAACCTAAACCGAGCATGAACTCAGTTTCTCTCTGGTCACTACCTTTGTGAACATGTTTGCAGGATTCTGGCTAGTATGTATCTTTTCCAGCTTTAACAGTTCATCTTCCAGAACAGAGCGTATGAAATGGTACTTGAGCTGTATATGTTTAGTCCTGGAATGGAATGCTGAGTTCTTTGCAAGGTGAATGGCACTCTGGCTATCACTATACAATCTGCTATCCTTCTGCTTCTTACCCACTTCCTCCATAAACCTCTGCAACCAAATCATCTCTTTACTAGCCTCTGTAATGGCAACATACTCTGCTTCTATTGTTGAAAGTGCAACAACCTTCTGTAGTTTCGAAATCCAGCTTACTGCTGTTCCACCTACAGTAAACACATACCCTATGGTGCTCCTCCTGCTATCCTTGTCACTTGCCATATCTGCATCAACATATCCCTGTAGAACAGTGTCTGAACCTCCAAAACATAATGCCTCAGTAGTAGTACCTCTCAAATACCTGAGAATCCACTGTACTGCCTTCCAATGTTCTTTACCTAGATTGTTCATATATCTGCTCACAACTCCCACTGCATGTGCAATATCTGGTCTTGTGCACACCATGGCATACATCAAGCTGCCAACTGCTGATTGATAGGGAATCTTGGACATGTAATCTGTCTCTTCTTGTGTCTTGGGACACATTTCCTTACTTGGACTGAAATGGTTAGCCAAAGGTGTACTTACAGGTTTTGCATTCTGCATTCTGAACCTCTCCAACACCTTTTGTATGTACTCACTTTGAGACAATGTCAATTTGCAATTTTTCCTGTCTCTCATTATTCTCATACCAAGGATTTGCTTTGCAGCACCCAAATCCTTCATCGCAAATGAATTAGCTAGCTTCCTTTTGAGTACATTTATATCCTGCATGTCAGACCCTGCAACAAGCATGTCATCCACATACAATAACAAGATAATATATCTTCCATTGTCTAGCTTCTTGAAATAAACACAATGGTCAGAATGACATCTACTATAACCTTGTTCTGTCATAAATCTGTCAAACTTTAGATACCACTGCCTTGGAGCTTGCTTCAAGCCATACAAGCTCTTTTTCAACCTGCATACCAGATCCTCCTTACCTTTGACCTCATACCCTTGTGGCTGCTGCATATATATTTCTTCCTCCAAATCCCCAGGAAGGAAGGATGTTTTTACGTCTAACTATTCAAGATGCAAATCTTCCACAGCCACTAGACTTAAGATAGTCCTAATTGAAGTCATCTTTACAACAGGAGAAAATATTTCATCAAAATCTATACCTTTCTTCTGTGCAAACCCCTTTACAACAAGTCTGGCCTTGTACCGCTTCTTACCTCCTTCTTCTTCCTTCAACCTGTAAATCCATTTGTTTTGCAATGCTCTTTTACGAGCAGGCAACTGAACCAAATCCCAAGTCTGGTTTCCTACCAATGAGTCCATCTCCTCATTCATGCCTTGCTCCCACTTCTTTCTAGTTTCCACCTGCATTGCTTCTTCATAACATTCTGGTTCACCAGAATCAGTCATCAATAAATAATACATTGAAGGAGAGTATCGTTCAGGGAGTCTACTTAACCTGGTAGATCTTCTTACAGTTGCAGGAGTTTCAGGTACTTGTTGCTGCTCTTGATTTTCTGGCACCTTCGGAACTTCATTTTCTTTAACTTCATCAAGCACTATGTACTCTGTGCTTTCCTTTTCCTGTTTCTTTCCCTGCAACTGATCTTTATACATGACCTTTTCATTGAATATCACATCTCTACTCCTAATGATTTTGTTATTTTCATAATCCCATAAACGATAACCAAATTCATCAACCCCATATCCAATAAAGGTACATTTCTTGGATTTAGCTTCAAGCTTTGTTCTATTTTATTTATCAATATGGACAAATGCTTCACAACCAAACGTTCTCAGAAATGAGTAGTTTACCTTTTTATCTGCCCATGCTTCCTCTGGAATACCACCATCCAAAGCACTTGAAGGTTCTCTGTTTATTAAATAAACAACAGTATTTACAGCATCCGCCCAAAACTGTAAGGGCAACCCTGCATGCAGTCTCATACACCTTGCACACTCCATGATCGTTCTGTTCATCCTTTCTGACACACCATTTTCCTGTGGTGTTCCCGGGACTGTCTTCTCTCTACGAATCCCATGATATGAACAGTAACTATCAAACTCCTTGCCGCAGTACTCACCTCCATTATCAGATCTGAGACACTTCAATCTTTTTCCTGTCTCATTCTCAACCAAAGCTTTCCACTTCTTAAAAGTAGCAAACACATCAAATTTCTGTCTAATGCAATAAACCCAAGTTTTTCTAGTTGCATCATCAATAAATGTAACATAATAATGAGAGCCACCAAGAGATTGTACCTGAGCTGGTCCCCATACATCTGTATGCACAAGCTCTAATTTTTCATTCTTCTTCTGTTTCCCAACCCTGAGAAATCTGACTCTCTTCTGTTTTCCATAAACACAGTTTTCACAGAATTCCAAACTTAGCTGCTTCAAATCCGGCAGCAACTTCCTTGAGTGGAGAATCTGCATCCCCTTCTCACTCATGTGGCCAAGCCTATGATGCCACAATGCTGTATATGTTCCTGTGGAAGCTAAAGAGATAGAATGGTCAGTATTATGAGGACATAAATACAATGTACCTACTATGTCTCCTTTTGCTATCACCATTGATCCTTTAGTGATCTTCCACCACTTTTCTCCGAATGTAGATAGACAACCGCCATCTCCCAACTGCCCTGTTGAGATCAGATTTCTTTTCATAGCAGGAATATGCCTAACATCTTTCAACAACCAATCAGTTCCATTCTTAACTTTTATCCATACCTTACCCATTCCAACAATTTTACATGGCTCATCATCACCCAATAAAACATGTCCAAAATCACCAGGAACATACTCATGAAAGTATTTCCTATGGGGTGTAGCATGACATGAAGCTCCTGAATCTACTACCCAATAATCACTAGTATTATCTAATGCAAGAATCAAAGCATCTTGTAACACATCACCTGCTACATTTGCTTCCTGGGTAGTTTCCTTCTGTGCATCTCCTTTCTTCTTTAGAGATTTGCAGTCTTTCTTCAGATGTCCTTTCTTTCCATAGTTCCAGCACTCTATCTTTCCCAGTCTGGACTTGGATCTGCCTGTTTTAGACTTTCCACGATTACCTTGGCTCTTTCCTCTCTCCTTTTGTCTTCCTCTGCTCTCCATGGTCAACGCATTACCTGATGTCTCACCTGTGCTTTTTCTTCGCATTTCGTCGCTAAGAATAACACCAATAACATCATCAAATTTCAAGGTGTTTGAATCAGAGACAGAGTTACTTACAGCCATGACCAAGCTATTCCAGCTTTCTGGCAATGAACACAAGATTAGAAGAGCCCTAACCTCATCATCAAAGTTCACACTTACAGAACTTAGCTGATTTGTAACCGTATTAAACTCATTTAAATGATCAGTAACAGATCCACCTTCAGACATCTTCATATTAAATAAACGCTTCATTAGAAATACCTTGTTGGAAGCCGAGGGATTTTCATACAGCTTACCCAATGCTTTCATCAAACCCTCTGTTGTTGTTTCTTTTGAGATATTGAAAGCCACCGACGAAGCCAGGCTCAATCGTATTGTTCCCAGAGCCTTTCTGTCAAGAACCACCCATTCTTCGTCCTTCATAGTCGTCGGCTGCTTTGCTTTTCCTCCCAATGGTAGGAATAGATCCTTCTGGTACAGATAGTCCTCCATTTGCATCTTCCATAACCTGAAGTTTTGGCCGTTAAACTTCTCGACCTTAAACTTTCCTTCTTCTGCCATTGCTCCCACTCGAACCAGAAACCCTAGCTTCCTGCGGGTTTAACTGCCAAATAGACCTTTGGCTCTGATACCAATTGTTAGAAAAACAGGATCGCAGAGCAATAACAATAAACAGAAATGAAAATATAATCACACATACACATTAGAAGAGAGACACAGATATATCGTGGTTCACCCAACTTGGGCTACGTCCACACTGAATTTGCCAGTCCTTATTATTATTACCGTCCAGCAAGTCGAAGGGATACAACCTGCAGCACAACCACTGCACTTCCTCTTCTCTGTTTCACAGTCTCTCTCCTGATCTCAAAGATCTTTACAATGCATAAAACCTAATACATCAACAACCCTAGCCGTATTACAATGTCTTTATTTTATAGCGGAAATACAATGGGAAAATACCACGGGATACCCAAAACCATGGGCCCGCAAAACAGCTGGCGAAAACAGCCCCAAAAATTTTCTTTGGGGGCACTGCCCCCGAACCCCCCAGCCAGGGGGGATGGAACCCCGTGGGGGGGCGATGCCCCCCCACACCCCCCCACTGGGGTGAGTGTATAGTCCACCTACATATCATATAGAACTGGGGTACAAACACGACTGATACAATATCATCTATGAGACTAGAAGATCTGGCTCCACAACCAACATGGAGGAAGTCACACCTATTGAATGCGAAATCCCATCAATAAATTTGGCTATCCAAATGTTACCTGGCACTTCTGCTTTACAAGAATGATTACTTCATTTGGATGAACAACGTAGGGATGCACTCATTTCAAATGAAGCTCATAATAAATGAGTCAAAAATCAATACGTCAAGTTTGTAAAACCTACGGTATTCTCCGAAGGAGACCTTGTTTTGGTCTACGATCAAGATAAGTATCCCCAGGGGGAAGGAAAGTTCAAGTCTATGTGTCTAGGTCCCTATATTGTTTCTATAGTTTTGAAGAAAGGATCACATGAATTGATTGATTATGATGGAGTTAAGCTGATCGAGCCTAGAAATGTGCTCTACTTCAAAAAGTATTAGGCCTAAGCATACATACTTGTTCTTGTATTATAGCTGTACATTTTTTTTGTAGAGTTTGTATTTTTGGCTTTGCTTAAGTGTCTTTTGGATTGTGTTTCGGATGGAAATCGAGTGGTTCATAGGATTCTATGATGGCGCTATTAGTCACACTCATAACTTCGCTTCTGCTGCTTGGGTGATCTATTAACCTACAATCCAACTTGTTTCATTGGGAGGTTCTTGCTTAGGCCATACAACGAACAATATAGATGAGTATAGTGTTGTTATTGAGCTACTCCGAGATGTTATTCACCATGGCATTTCATGTTTGGAAGTGAGGCTTGATTCGTAGTTAGTTGTACTTCAATTGATGGCTGAGTATTGGGTTAGAGATCCTTCCTTGCTACGTCATTGTTTAGTGGGTTAAATTACTTGAAAGACATTTTGATCACATTTCATATCAACATATTTCAATAAATCACAATACATTAGCTGATGCATATGCAAATTATGTACTTGATTGGAATTTGTATCATACATGGTAAAATAAACCATTAAAACACATAAAGCAAACATGTATATAAACCGACAGTGTATATAGATACATCCAAAAATATAATAATCCATGAGTTTGAGTCAATCTCTATCAAAGGAAAGTATCAATATACAAAATGGGCATAACAACCTAAAAATAGTGTTGGTCTCTCTGAGGAGAGGTAGGAGCCTCAGCCTGCTTTGCTAGGACCTCCCTATAATAGATAACTAGCCTACCTACTTTTCTAAGTAGTTGGATCCATGCAAGGAGTACTCCCACCACATGTTCCTGCATATCTATGGGCATCCACTCAATACGATATGTAGGAATTTCATGTGTCAGTTGGCCCATCTTCCCCTCAATACTCTGCAGCATGGCATCAGTACCACTTGGCTCTATTGGTCGCACATATATATCCTGGGGTGTCCAGCCAGCCTTACTAGCCCAATATCTGGACAAAATGTATGTTGTTAGAACTCCAACTCACCAAATAAACATGTTTATATTTTTAACAAAAATTAAATAACATTCAAAATAATTTTTGTACCTATATCTCCCCAGGAAGCTCTTAGAGGAAACATGAGCTTGGGATCGCCCTAGAATTCCATACCAGCATATGGAAACTGTTCGAATGCTGGCACTTGGCGGCTCCACCATTTGAGAAAATCCTCGTCAGCATAAGAAGTACTCATCTCACCTCCTCCCTGGTGTAGGAAAATATCACCCCATCGAGTCATCATAGGCTCACAGGGGTTCAGTGGTAAGAGAGCCACTCCTGGAATCAAGGGTGGGTCTCTCTCTCTCGAAGGTACAAAGTATCCTTCCATATCCAAAGTTCTTATTCTTCCCTGTTTTTCACTTCGTAAGTTGGTTTTTCATATTCACCAATAAACAAGAACACCAATCAAATATAACATTGCATAGAAATTCCACCCCAATCTGCATATAGCTTCGGGAAGCTAGATGTCGAGCCACACTTCCACCAATCATGTTTATAGTACTCAAAATAACTTTTAAACGAAATCTGTCTATTTATCTAATCGGTGTAACAACCCTCATATACAAATATAGAGACTATTTAATATAATAAATAAAATGTAAGATAAAATAATGTAAGATAATAATATAATTGGGAATATGAAAGAAAATAAGGGAAAACAAATTGCATTAAATAAGAAATTAAGAAATTGGGAGAAAGAGGAGATAAAGGGGAAGGAGAACGAGGTAGCGGATATGCTAAGTAGAAGACCTTGTATGCATGTTGATACTGAGTTAGTATTTTATAGTTTCTTATGGTTTCTGAAGATAGAGGATATATGTTGCATATTCCATGATGATAATCAATTTTTCATGCTGCTACTTAGTTTCCATGATGCATATTTCATGTTGATGCTCAGTTTATTATGGTTTCTAGATGTATAGGACATGAGGTGCATGATACGCTGATTGTGGATACTCAATTGGTCCTTTATAGCTTTATTTATGGAAATTTGAAATGTAAGTTAAGTGGTACATGATATGGTGTTATTACATGATGTTTCTTAGAATGATTCCTTATAGACATGTGATTCATGATCATGCATTATTCATGTGAAATTTGATGATTGCTATTCCTAGCCATGAGCTGCTTAGTGAAAGTATGAAAGTATCATGACCAGTTATGTTATAATGGTAGCACAGAGCACCTAAATGCATTAGATGTTAAACTTGGCATGACTTATCGTGGCAATGGATTATGATGCAATGTAATGCAATATGAATTGATGGCTAGACATTCTTGTTAGCACATGAATCAAGGTTGATCGATAATATTATTATATTGAGAAATGGTTACTAATGATTATTCATTATGGCAAGTGCCAGTTCTTCCAGGTGATCCACTCAAATAGCCTAGTGAGGCTAAGTATTCTATGATTTCGTGGGAGCCCATAACCACAAATGAGAATGGCTACTATAAATATATTATGGGTTGGGGGACAAGCCCAACAATTAGCTCTATGCTAGCAACGCTTGAAATTTGTACCAGAAGTTGGGAAGGTGGCAATGCCACTTATACTTCCTGGATAACTTCTGATGTGACCAGAGTGCATGGTTGGAGACATACTCACCGGGAGGGAGGTTTATAGAGAAGGAATTTTAATGCCTGGGGCTACTGCCTTGAGGGTGCTATGGAGGATGTTTAGGATAGCCTTTCGAGATGCTTGGGGTATAATGATCCTGATAGCAGGATCAGGGGTACTGGGAGTATCGAGATCGGGGTACCGAGAACTAGATGCCAGCTAGTACTGATGAGGCCCAGATTTCGGTTAGAATCCGATGAGGCCGTATTATTACCAGAAGTTGGGAAGGTGGCAATGCCGCGGTAACTTCCCGGGGAACTTCTAATGCCTACTGTATGATCCACGGATAGGTTACAATAGAGGGACCGTGCCATGGTGAGCAGGACCATCTGGAGTGGGAGGGGAGGTTTATGGAGGTTGATCGGATGGTATGATTCTCAGGGAGAAGGTAAGTAAGGAAAGAGGAAGTAAACAAACACATAGTTATTAATTGTTAATTGATTATCTAATGCTTTTGCATGTATGATGCATGATTGTTGTTGCATACTAGACTCATAGGAAATTACTTAAGGGCATGTTGTAACTTAGGGCGTTTGATTGTATTAGTGTGGTTTGGAGACTTTTATGTGGTGGCCACACATATAAATCTCTTAACTTCACAATAGTACTAGCTACCTATATATTCTAGTATTTACTTGATTGATTGATTGAATAAGTATTGTATTTATTGCTTGAATATTATAACTTCGGGACGAAGTTTCTTGAAGGGGGGGAATATGTAACAACCCTCATATACAAATATAGAGAATATTTAATATAATAAATAAAATGTAAGATAAAATAATGTAAGATAATAATATAATTGGGAATATGAAAGAAAATAAGGGAAAACAAATTGTATTAAATAATAAATTAAGAAATTGGGAGAAAGAGGAGATAAAAGGAGGAGAAGAGGAGAAGAGTGGGATCCTTTTTTTTTGTCTTTGGTCATCTTGGAAGAGGATCTCTGGAGGAGAGGAAAGCAAGATAGCACTGGCATAGGGTTAATTGTTGGGGGCTCGGGGGCCTCAGCCTTTGGCTGGGGGTTGGTTGGGTGGAGAGTCGTCCCCCCACCTTCAGTTGCACTATTGGAGCTATCAAGGTAATGGTAGCTGCTAGGTCATCTATCCAGGTATGGCTCCTTAATTTTCATAGAATATTTTCTCTTATTACTGATTAGATCCACTTCTATGCATGTTGTTGTTCTCGTTTGTTTCTGGATTTTATAAGATTTTACATGTTATCAGATTCTTGTGTTGGTTCATAGATTTGCATGCACATTTAACATGATTTTGTTATTTAGTAGGTTTTATGAGTTTTAGGGTTCCTACAATCGGCACTTGAATGCCACTCTTCTCGATTCCTGCTATATAGTATGTGTTGATATAATCCTACACCGATAAGGCTCCAACGCCTCTAAACGTGCCCTTGAGGTTTACCACCTCTCTTCGATGGGATAGTCCAGTAATGAAGTAGATATAATCCACCATGATATCTATAATCTCCCCTTGGAGATTGAACATTCCCTGATCAAGATCCCAATAGTGCAATAACATTTGGGGTAA
Source organism: Larix kaempferi (assembly GCA_027924585.1). Lineage (NCBI taxonomy): Eukaryota > Viridiplantae > Streptophyta > Pinopsida > Pinales > Pinaceae > Larix > Larix kaempferi. The sequence continues at coordinate 6,157,995 of BSBM01000307.1, read as the reverse complement.
GTGGGATTGCGCCCTCATGTTTGATGTGCGAAAAAATTTAAGAAGTCCACATCATATTAAGGAATTTAAATTCAATGGGTCCCCCATGGATGTTCTATCTGTTATCACCAGATCTGTCCCACAGACTTTCTCTTTTCCAGCACTGCACATGCAATGAGGGATCTTGGTTCTCGTTGGCCAAAGCTTTAAAACATCATAGAAAGTTTTGCTTTTGTATTTGTTTTCAAAGCACAAGATTACAAAATTTAAATATATATATATATAAAATATATCACTTTTATGAACCATTTCATATGGTTTTAAAATCATATTTTATATTTATTTATTATTTAAGCAAGCTTTGATCACTTTTATAAAGGTTGTTCTTTGTCCATTTCTACATCATGCCTCCACTTACCATTACATAAAGTATTTGAGAGTCTTAACATACCCACAATGGAGTCCACGTGATCATCCCATGTCTTGTCTATCACTCCAAATCTGATTGGATATAAAGTAAGTTTTTTCTTGTGTATGTGGGAGATGTAGCTAACATCTTACAGATGAATCACTATAGCCCTAGATGAACACTTGCAAGAAGATCTCACCAGGAATCAAAGTATGCACTATGCGTTGTTAAAAAGTCAAGACAACGATTAAAGTTCAGTCTTTGGATGCATTTGAGATATCACATAAGTGCCCGAAACAACCAAGTGTCAAGTTGTATCATAGCATGCACCCCACCCTCTACACAACTTTCAAGTGTACAGATGCTGATATCTAGAGATATTTGTTCCATATTTGAAGATTCGATCCAATATTTTCAAATAATGCGTTGGCATTTAAAACATACATATGACAATCCTCGGTGAACTATTTTCATGTGTAAAGGCCTGAAGGCAGCTACAGGTTTTTAAGGACCTATGACAAGCGGCAGAGTTTAAGCACTAGAGGTGGAAGAATTTATGGTTAGATTTGAAATCCCCATATCTAAAGAATAGAATGTGGCAGGATATGTAAAGTTCCAGTTTTGAAGTTGGGTATTCCCAATTTATCTCCGGATTCTTAGAGATTCGATGAGCCTTTTTTAGCAGCATTTGAAACCTTCAAAGATGAAGATCAGTTGACAGAATATAGTTTCCCAGATTTGATGGTGAGGATCAGCAAAAAGGGAACAACTCCAAGTGAATCGAGACTAGTTCTCCTTTCATTTTATTGTAACAGGATTTGAGGATGTAAATCCTTATAAATTTTAGCATTTGTAAAGGAGAGAAGGAGAGAGTTCCGACCAAGGGTTGAGACTGTATTGGAAGAGGTGTGTATTATATTTCCTGGGTTATTAAAGATTCTTTGCAGTGATTATGTACGATTGAACCTGCTTTGTTTTAATTTGAAGTGATAAATACTACATGTTGTTCATAATTTTGTTCTGTGTATGGTCCTATTCATATGTACCAGAATTCTTATGTTTCAGCTGTATGTTCTTCAGTGATCTGAAACAGAGCTAGTTCTTTCCCTACATAAGTTCATGCTCGTAACTTTATACCTTTGTTTATTATGTTTATGCATTCTCAGTTTGGTATATCTGCTATGTTTTCCCGATCTCGGTGATATTTATTTGCAAATGAACTCTCAAACCTAATCATCCATTCAACAATTTTAATATTTCTCTAATCTTGGCTCTCTTGCAGTCGAGACTTAACTTTAGTGATAACATATTCTGGCGCCATTGCCGGGGAACGGAGGAATGAAAACATACTTCCCTGGGCTATACGACAAAAAATATATCCAGTCTTTGATGGTGAACAAGGGCTAGTGACATACTAGCTGCAATATTCACCTGGTGACTCCACTTGTTTCAAAATGGCATATTTAGTGGTTGATCAAGTTGCTTCATGTACCAAGATAACAAGGTTTGAGGAAGATCTTGTTTCTTTTCAATATTTTCAAGAATGGATGAGTAAGTTTTCTAATGATGAATGGGAACAAGTTTCTTCTGCAACTATATCTTCTTATTTGGCTACTCTCAATATTTTTAATGAATAAGATAAAATCATGTTTTTGAAGAAGATTCTAAAAAGACATCAAAAAGAATATGAAAGTTTATTGGCTCAGAAAAGGTCCCAGATTTCTTCTAGTCAAAGCAATTCTTTTGAAGATTCATATGATGAACAACATGAAGAAATTTTTTATGATAATAAGACTATAGATTCATTTGTCATTGAATCATATGATTCTAGCAGTTTTGGTCATTATGTAGTTGTTATCCCAAATGTTAATGAAGATCTAGCTTCTCGTGAGCCATCATTTATCCAAGATCACAATCAAACAATGAATTCTAAGTTTCAAGATGCAGAAATGTTTAAAGATCAGAGTGCTTGTAATCAAGTAATCATTGAACATGAAAGTGTTCCTCACGATCATCAGCAAGTTTTCAATGATTTCCAAAATAATATGTTTTCTCAAGGAAGTGGAGTACATGCAAATAATTAGATTTCTGAAGTTTTTTCTGCTACAATTTTTTCTAATTGTTATGGATAAAAAAAAGTGTCTACTCTAGCTATAAATCACGAGGATTAGATATATTTTAGTGAGATATCATTGGAAATATTTCAAAACACTGCAAACAACTTGCAGCAACCTTCCGTTTTGCAGAAAAATAAAATTAACAATAGTCATGAAGCGGGAAATATGCAGAGACAATCCGATTTCCAGCTGAAACAACAAGAAAAGGTATTTCTTTGTGAGTTCTATGACCCTGTGGCTTATTACCCGAATTCTTTGATCAGTGCGGATGTTAAATCATTCTTGTTTATTGGATATTGGTTATGTTATTTTTTCAAATTGCACTTTGGTATGCCATGGTTTCCTTCATTTGTCTGATTTAGATCAAGAGTTTCATCAGTTATTCAGATACTTGTATGGCTACACTGGAAGCATGATTTTACTTGACCAAATTGTAGATTTGGTTAGTATAGATAATGTGGATAAATAAGCTCATCTCAAGAGCACTCATGTTCTTTTAGCTTTCAGCAATAGAATAGTTATCTGGTTTTCAATATGAATTTGGTTTTCCACAAACATAGTTTGATTTCAGTTCCCAGTGCATGGATTGATTTTCAGTGTATAGTTTGTTTCTAGTGAGTTTTCTTTTTCAGCTTGTTATGGTGTGTGGAGAAAGATGTGAAAGGTGGTCAAAAAACATTATTTGTGGAGATAGGCTTGGACTGCACTAAAGATGGGAGGCAACCATTCAATACAGGTGAAATTGTTCGAAAATTAATACCAGCATTTTAAAGTCCAATAGAAACTTGTGGAAGTAGTTGGGATCCTAAAAGTTCAACTTAGCATAGAAAATGGAGTCTTCAGCAAGATACATATTGAGTTGTTTCCAAAAATTCTTAAATTTTTATCTTCAGAGGATCTTGTAACCTGTGCTTTAGTTTGTCGATATTTGAATTCTGCATCGTCAGATAAATGTCTTTGGCGTCAGCTATATTGTATGCGCTGGGGTTTGTCTTCCCCAAAAAAATTGCAGGGAGTACCCCGCTCTTCTGCATGGAACCGACTATATATTGAGCGTGATGAAGATCATATAGTTGAATCGGTTCTAACTACACCTACTGAGTTTCGAAAGTATTACAATCAAATGCAGGTTTTCCAAACGAAGTCAAGCTCTTTTTCCTTCATAGAGCATGTATGATCAGGAACAACATGCACCTACTCACAAATTGGTAATGCCTTCCTATGTGAAAATACAGGACGAGTGCATGTGTTTGATGAAACATGCCGAGAAATTGTTTTAGATACATCCAGTGGGATTCTAGTGTGTACAATCTCTGGGCGATGTTTTGATGGATGGATTTCACCTTCAGAAGAGGAACAGTATCTGGAGACCAACAAGGTGATACCAACAATGCAACAGCAACATCAAGACTCCATCCCAATGGAATGGAAAAGGCACAGAGTCTTCTTGTTCTTGGCAGCTCGTAGGGAGCATGCCATCCCCAACCAGAGCCAGATGTTATCACCAGATCTATCCCACAAAATGTTTTACTTTCCAGCATTGCACATGCAATGAGGGATCTTGGTTCTCGCTGGCCAAATCTTTAAAACATCATTCAAAGTTTTGCTTTTGTATTTGTTTTCAAAGCACAAGATTACACAATTTAAAACAAATAAAAATATAAAATATATCACTTTTATGAACCATTTCACATGGTTTTAAAATCAGATTTTATATTTATTTATTATTTAAGTAAGCTTTGATTACTTTTATAAAGGTTGGTCTTTGTCCATTTCTACATCATGCCTCCACTTACCATTACATAAAGTATTCGAGAGTCTTAACATACCCACAATGGATTCCACGTGATCATCCCATGTCTTGTTTTTCACTCCAAATCTCATTGGATATAAAGTAATTTTTTCTTGTGTATGTGGGAGATGTAACTGATATATTACAGATGAATCACTACAGCCCTAAATGAACACTTGCAAGAAGATCTCATCGGGAATTAAAGTATGCACTATGCGCTGTTAAAAAGTCAAGACAACAATTAAAGTTCAGTCTTTGGTTGCATGTGAGATATCACATAAGTGCCCGAAACAACCAAGTGTCATGTTGTATCATAGCATGCACCTCAACCTCTAAGTCTTGACGTAGCTTTCAAGTGTACAGATGTTGATATCCAGAGATATTTGTTCTATATTGAATGATCCTACAAAGCCTTTTGAACTACGCCGACTTTCAGCAGATCAGATATATAAGGATATGTCTATGTTTCATTTTAAGTCTAGACAACTTTTTCAAGTTCGTGAAGGTGTGTCCGAAGTCACTGTAAATAATAGTTCAGTTGGTCAGACTCTTGGCCTTCTTGACCCAACAGAAGTAAAAGGTTATAAGAAAAAATATGGAAAGAATTTTGTTAATCTTGGTAGAGCCCTCATCGGTGTTGAACCTCTGGTCCATCCTGGCATAAATGCCACAGCCCTTGTCTGCTGCTTGGATAACCGACATAATAAGTTCATGGATGCATTAATCGGCGGAGTCCAAATGCCACTATCAAATGGCATTCAATATCTAGATATAATTCCTGGCTTTAACATCTCTCTGAATGATCCCTGGATTCACAAAGTATTGGAAGTCAAGATTTACACCTCTGGTTTTGATATGAGGCCTGGAGCCTTAAACCTCCGAATCCATCACTCTCTTGCCCTCCGATTTACTAATACTCAGAATCCCATCAATCAGTTGTATTCCAGAGACCAAGACACAGATGCAGTCTTGGTTAGAAGTGATCCCAGGAATGGCTCTCTTGTGCCTTCAAAAATTTCTTGGAACCAACTTAGCTTTCCTCCTGAGTGGGTGGTGGATGCCCCAAAGCAACCCCTTTCTCAGTCTGTCACCACCTTCGATATTCGTGAAGACTCTTCCTCTGCAGTTATCTCTTTCCCTCCTCCAATAGCCCAGCGTGGTGGGAATCTTCTACCCAGATCTACCTCTTTCCGCACAACTTCATCAACTTCTTCTGAACGCCCCATAAGCAGGACCTCTTCCGAAAAAGAACCTTTCTTAAGACGAGCCTGCTTACATAAAGAAGTTCCTGTAAATATTCCCTTTTCCGTTGTTTGTCCAAATTGTCAGGACTTAGTCCCTCCCAAACAACCAAAAAATAAAGAAAGTTCACATAAATATCCATGTCCAAATCCTGAGTGTGAACCTTCTCCTCTAAGTCAATATCCACATGAATCTGAATTCATGATGGCATCATCTCCCTCTAACTGGTGGGAAGAAAATTTCAAGAAAGCATCTGCAGGTATCACTGAAATCCACAAGGATGAAATTTCTGATGCTACATCCCAGTTAGATCGTATTTTGTCTATCCAGAAACCCCACCTGGATAAATCTGGTTTAGGATTCTGCCCACTCTCAAGCCAAACCAAAAAATTGCTAGACCTGCCTGCTCGTGAAATGGAAAAGGGTGAGCAATACAGACTTCAGGATAGAGAACATAAGATTCAACAAAGAATGGCACTCCCGCCATCCAGAATGAAGCCTTGTACCAGGAAAGACATCAAAGAACCCTCCTTGGCCCAGAAAGAAATATTTGAGATAATTAAGTTTGGCCATGCTCCTTTTGATCCCAAGGATAAGATCATGAAAAATCTGTTTTATTGGGATCTCTACACTCATCCAGAAGCTGAAGAATTCTGGAAACAAACATTGCCCCTAGGGGAAAGGAGAAGGATGTCTGAAAGATGGCACTTTGAGATGAATCTAAGAAATGAATGGATTTCCTTCTATGAATGGCGAAAGGAATTCAAGCAGACGCTGGCCATGATGCAGTCCTATGTAAAACCTGAGGACAAGAAGCCTGAGCCCAAAGGAGAAAAGGCTCAGAAAGGCCATTTATGGAAAAGTCTCCAGGGTGAAGAAATCTACACAGAAGCAAACTTCCCACCCTTCAAACCAATTAAGCTTGAATATGGAGATGGATCAGCTCCTGCAGCTCCCATCCTTATGAATAATGAGAAAGCAGAACAAGCAAATTGGTCAAACTTGGCACTAAAAGGATTGGCCATCCAAAACATAGAAATACAAAATAAAATGCCAAGATCCACACAGGTTGATTCTCTGCAATATACTTGCAGAAAAATTCATGATGAAGTTCAGCATATTCGTTTAAACACTGTTGAACATATCCCAGTCTCTGCTCAAGAAGTCAGAATGGCAAATAACTCTTTAAAAGATGATTTGACAGATTCCATATCTGACTTAGACAAAAATGTAGGGGAATCCTTTTCCTACATCGCAAAGAAAGTTAATTACACTGCCAAAACAATTGGCAAGATTCAAGCAAAAATTGCTAAGCCGAAACTTGATGCATCTAAGCTTAGCCATCCTAGTGAATTATCTCTTGCTAGTTCACTACCTATCACGCCTCCTGCATCTCTCACTCCGAAGACCTCTGGAAAAGAAGTCATTCTCATGACTGCAGAATCCAGTTGGAACTATAATAAGCCGCGCAAATTTGTGCCTCCAGATCTCCACAAAGAAGATTCAGGCTTCCAGGAATCTTTTAACCCAAAGAATTTTTATTCATGGAATTTGGATGATAAGAATGAAGGTGAAATATTAGATATGGTCAATAAAATGATGATATGCTTTCAAGCTTATATGTCTACAGGTAGACATGACCATGCAGAGGCAATCAATGTTATTGTCTCCGGATTCAATGGCAATTTGGGTGTTTGGTGGAATACCCATCTCCCAAATGTTCAGAAAATGGAAATTCAGACCAGCACAAAAAATGGTGAACCAAATATCATTTGTGCGCTCCTAGCTGCAATCATTGCAGAATTCTGTGGCTATAGTGCTACGATTGCAGAAAAGCATAAACAGATTCTGCTGCAACTCCGAATCAAGACAGTATCCCAGTATCACTGGTATCATAAGCAATGGATCAGGAGAATCTATAAGATTGAGTTAGATAGAGCAGAAGAAAAGGTTTTCAAAGAAAAGTATTTTGTTGGTCTGCCCTCAGGATTCCGAGAACTCCTGAGAGAAAAATTTGAAGAAGATCTGTCTCTCCACACATGGGGACAATTCCGAGCTGCTGCAGAAAAAATCTTCCTGCAATACTGTGAAAATAAAAAGCTCGATAAAGACGCTGGAAGTTGATCCAGTCTACCAAGTGTAGAGGCCCCTGCGTGCAATTGGTATCAGAGCCATCGATCATCTATAATCAGGTTCTCATGGATTCTCATATTCCCTATGATGAGTTAAAAAATAGATCTTCTACTGAATGTTCTACTTCTTCAATGAATGATTTATTTCCCAGTCGAGATATTCAATGGATAAATCATGGTAGTTCTGAGTTTGTTAATAATGATCCTACAAAGCCTTTTGAACTACCCCGACTTTCAGCAGATCAGATATATAAGGATATGTCTATGTTTCATTTTAAGTCTAGACAACTTTTTCAAGTTCGTGAAGGTGTGTCCGAAGTCACTGTAAATAATAGTTCAGCTGGTCAGACTCTTGGCCTTCTTGACCCAACAGAAGTAAAAGGTTATAAGAAAAAATATGGAAAGAATTTTGTTAATCTTGGTAGAGCCCTCATCGGTGTTGAACCTCTGGTCCGTCCTGGAATAAATGCCACAGCCCTTGTCTGCTGCTTGGATAACCGACATAATAAGTTCATGGATGCATTAATCGGCGGAGTCCAAATGCCACTCTCAAATGGCATTCAATATCTAGATATAATTCCTGGCTTTAACATCTCTCTGAATGATCCCTGGATTCACAAAGTATTGGAAGTCAAGATTTACACCTCTGGTTTTGATATGAGGCCTGGAGACTTAAACCTCCGATTCCATCACTCTCTTGCCCTCCGATTTACTAATACTCAGAATCCCATCAATCAGTTGTATTCCAGAGACCAAGACACAGCTGCAGTCTTGGTTAGAAGTGATCCCAGGAATGGTTCTCTTGTGCCTTCAAAAATTTCTTGGAACCAACTCATCTTTCCTCCTGAGTGGGTGGTGGATGCCCCAAAGCAACCCCTTTCTCAGTCTGTCACCACCTCCGATATTCGTGAAGACTCTTCCTCTGCAGTTATCTCTTTCCCTCCTCCAATAGCCCAGCGTGGTGGGAATCTTCTACCCAGATCTACCTCTTTCCGCACAACTTCATCAACTTCTTCTGAACGCCCCATAAGCAGGACCTCTTCCGAAAAAGAACCTTTCTTAAGACGAGCCTGCTTACATAAAGAAGTTCCTGTAAATATTCCCTTTTCCGTTGTTTGTCCAAATTGTCAGGACTTAGTCCTTCCCAAACAACCAAAAAATAAAGAAAGTTCACATAAATATCCATGTCCAAATCCTGAGTGTGAACCTTCTCCTCTAAGTCAATATCCACATGAATCTGAATTCATGATGGCGTCATCTCCCTCTAACTGGTGGGAAGAAAATTTCAAGAAAGCATCTGCAGGTATCACTGAAATCCACAAGGATGAAATTTCTGATGCTACATCCCAGTTAGATCGTGTTTTGTCTGTCCAGAAACCCCACCTGGATAAATCTGGTTTAGGATTCTGCCCACTCTCAAGCCAAACCAAAAAATTGCTAGACCTGCCTGCTCGTGAAATGGAAAAGGGTGAGCAATACAGACTTCAGGATAGAGAACATAAGATTCAACAAAGAATGGCACTCCCGCCATCCAGAATGAAGCCTTGTACCAGGAAAGACATCAAAGAACCCTCCTTGGCCCAGAAAGAAATATTTGAGATAATTAAGTTTGGCCATGCTCCTTTTGATCCCAAGGATAAGATCATGAAAAATCTGTTTTATTGGGATCTCTACACTCATCCAGAAGCTGAAGAATTCTGGAAACAAACATTGCCCCTAGGGGAAAGGAGAAGGATGTCTGAAAGATGGCACTTTGAGATGAATCTAAGAAATGAATGGATTTCCTTCTATGAATGGCGAAAGGAATTCAAGCAGACGCTGGCCATGATGCAGTCCTCTGTAAAACCTGAGGACAAGAAGCCTGAGCCCAAAGGAGAAAAGGCTCAGAAAGGCCATTTATGGAAAAGTCTCCAGGGTGAAGAAATCTACACAGAAGCAAACTTCCCACCCTTTAGACCAATTAAGCTTGAATATGGAGATGGATCAGCTCCTGCAGCTCCCATCCTTATGAATAATGAGAAAGCAGAACAAGCAAATTGGTCAAACTTGGCACTAAAAGGATTGGCCATCCAAAACATAGAAATACAAAATAAAATGCCAAGATCCACACAGGTTGATTCTCTGCAATATACTTGCAGAAAAATTCATGATGAAGTTCAGCATATTCGTTTAAACACTGTTGAACATATCCCAGTCTCTGCTCAAGAAGTCAGAACGGCAAATAACTCTTTAAAAGATGATTTGACAGATTCCATATCTGACTTAGACAAAAATGTAGGGCAAGCCTTTTCCTACATCGCAGAGAAAGTTAATTACACTGCCAAAACAATTGGCAAGATTCAAGCAGAAATTGCTAAGCCAAAACTTGATGCATCTAAGCTTAGCCATCCTGGTGAATTATCTCTTGCTAGTTCACTACCTATCACGCCTCCTGCATCTCTCACTCCGAAGACCTCTGGAAAAGAAGTCATTCTCATGACTGCAGAATCCAGTTGGAACTATAATAAGCCGCGCAAATTTGTGCCTCCAGATCTCCACAAAGAAGATTCAGGCTTCCAGGAATCTTTTAACCCAAAGAATTTTTATTCATGGAATTTGGATGATAAGAAATAAGGTGAAATATTAGATATGGTCAATAAAATGATGATATGCTTTCAAGCTTATATGTCTACAGGTAGACATGACCATGCAGAGGAAGTCAATGTTATTGTCTCCGGATTCAATGGCAATTTGGGTGTTTGGTGGAATACCCATCTCCCAAATGTTCAGAAAATGGAAATTCAGACCAGCACAAAAAATGGTGAACCAAATATCATTGGTGCGCTCCTAGCTGCAATCATTGCAGAATTCTGTGGCTATAGTGCTACGATTGCAGAAAAGCATAAACAGATTCTGCTGCAACTCCGAATCAAGACAGTATACCAGTATCACTGGTATCATAAGCAATGGATCAGGAGAATCTATAAGATTGAGTTAGATAGAGCAGAAGAAAGGGTTTTCAAAGAAAAGTATTTTGCTGGTCTGCCCTCAGGATTCCGAGAACTCCTGAGAGAAAAATTTGAAGAAGATCTGTCTCTCCACACATGGGGACAATTCCGAGCTGCTGCAGAAAAAATCTTCCTGCAATACTGTGAAAATAAAAAGCTCGATAAAGACGCTGGAAGTTGCTCCAGTCTACCAAGTGTAGAGGCCCCTACGTGCAATTGTTATCAGAGCCATCGATCATCTATAATCAGGTTCTCATGGATTCTCATATTCCCTATGATGAGTTAAAAAATAGATCTTCTACTGAATGTTCTACTTCTTCAATGAATGATTTATTTCCCAGTCGAGATATTCAATGGATAAATCATGGTAGTTCTGAGTTTGTTAATAATGATCCTACAAAGCCTTTTGAACTACCCCGACTTTCAGCAGATCAGATATATAAGGATATGTCTATGTTTCATTTTAAGTCTAGACAACTTTTTCAAGTTCGTGAAGGTGTGTCCGAAGTCACTGTAAATAATAGTTCAGCTGGTCAGACTCTTGGCCTTCTTGACCCAACAGAAGTAAAAGGTTATAAGAAACAATATGGAAAGAATTTTGTTAATCTTGGTAGAGCCCTCATCGGTGTTGAACCTCTGGTTCGTCCTGGCATAAATGCCACAGCCCTTGTCTGCTGCTTGGATAACCGACATAATAATTTCATGGATGCATTAATCGGCGGAGTCCAAATGCCACTCTCAAATGGCATTCAATATCTAGATATAATTCCTGGCTTTAACATCTCTCTGAATGATCCCTGGATTCACAAAGTATTGGAAGTCAAGATTTACACCTCTGGTTTTGATATGAGGCCTGGAGCCTTAAACCTCCGAATCCATCACTCTCTTGCCCTCCGATTTACTAATACTCAGAATCCCATCAATCAGTTGTATTCCAGAGACCAAGACACAGCTGCAGTCTTGGTTAGAAGTGATCCCATGAATGGTTCTCTTGTGCCTTCAAAAATTTCTTGGAACCAACTCATCTTTCCTCCTGAGTGGGTGGTGGATGCCCCAAAGCAACCCCTTTCTTAGTCTGTGACCACCTCCGATATTCGTGAAGACTCTTCCTCTGCAGTTATCTCTTTCCCTCCTCCAATAGCCCAGCGTGGTGGGAATCTTCTACCCAGATCTACCTCTTTCCGTACAACTTCATCAACTTATTCTGAACACCCCATAAGCAGGACCTCTTCCGAAAAAGAACCTTTCTTAAGACGAGCCTGCTTACATAAAGAAGTTCCTGTAAATATTCCCTTTTCCGTTGTTTGTCCAAATTGTCAGGACTTAGTCCCTCCCAAACAACCAAAAAATAAAGAAAGTTCACATAAATATCCATGTCCAAATCCTGAGTGTGAACCTTCTCCTCTAAGTCAATATCCACATGAATCTGAATTCATGATGGCATCATCTCCCTCTAACTGGTGGGAAGAAAATTTCAAGAAAGCATCTGCAGGTATCACTGAAATCCACAAGGATGAAATTTCTGATGCTACATCCCAGTTAGATCGTATTTTGTCTGTCCAGAAACCCCGCCTGGATAAATCTGGTTTAGGATTCTGCCCACTCTCAAGCCAAACCAAAAAATTGCTAGACCTGCCTGCTCGTGAAATGGAAAAGGGTGAGCAATACAGACTTCAGGCTAGAGAACATAAGATTCAACAAAGAATGGCACTCCCGCCATCCAGAATGAAGCCTTGTACCAGGAAAGACATCAAAGAACCCTCCTTGGCCCAGAAAGAAATATTTGAGATAATTAAGTTTGGCCATGCTCCTTTTGATCCCAAGGATAAGATCATGAAAAATATTTTTTATTGGGATCTCTACACTCATCTAGAAGCTGAAGAATTCTGGAAACAAACATTGCCCCTAGGGGAAAGGAGAAGGATGTCTGAAAGATGGCACTTTGAGATGAATCTAAGAAATGAATGGATTTCCTTCTATGAATGGCGAAAGGAATTCAAGCAGACGCTAGCCATGATGCAGTCCTCTGTAAAACCTGAGGACAAGAAGCCTGAGCCCAAAGGAGAAAAGGCTCAGAAAGGCCATTTATGGAAAAGTCTCCAGGGTGAAGAAAACTACACAGAAGCAAACTTCCCACCCTTCAGACCAATTAAGCTTGAATATGGAGATGGATCAGCTCCTGCAGCTCCCATCCTTATGAATAATGAGAAAGCAGAACAAGCAAATTGGTCAAACTTGGCACTAAAAGGATTGGCCATCCAAAACATAGAAATACAAAATAAAATGCCAAGATCCACACAGGTTGATTCTCTGCAATATACTTGCAGAAAAATTCATGATGAAGTTCAGCATATTCGTTTAAACACTGTTGAACATATCCCAGTCTCTGCTCAAGAAGTCAGAACGGCAAATAACTCTCTAAAAGATGATTTGACAGATTCCATATCTGACTTAGACAAAAATGTAGGGGAAGCATTTTCCTACATCGCAGAGAAAGTTAATTACACTGCCAAAACAATTGGCAAGATTCAAGCAGAAATTGCTAAGCCAAAACTTGATGCATCTAAGCTTAGCCATCTTGGTGAATTATCTCTTGCTAGTTCACTACCTATCACGCCTCCTGCATCTCTCACTCCGAAGACCTCTGGAAAAGAAGTCATTCTCATGACTGCAGAATCCAGTTGGAACTATAATAAGCCGCGCAAATTTGTGCCTCCAGATCTCCACAAAGAAAATTCAGGCTTCCAGGAATCTTTTAACCCAAAGAATTTTTATTCATGGAATTTGGATGATAAGAATGAAGGTGAAATATTAGATATGGTCAATAAAATGATGATATGCTTTCAAGCTTATATGTCTACAGGTAGACATGACCATGCAGAGGCAGTCAATGTTATTGTCTCCGGATTCAATGGCAATTTGGGTGTTTGGTGGAATACCCATCTCCCAAATGTTCATAAAATGGAAATTCAGACCAGCACAAAAAATGGTGAACCAAATATCATTGGTGCGCTCCTGGCTGCAATCATTGCAGAATTCTGTGGCTATAGTGCTACGATTGCAGAAAAGCATAAATAGATTCTGCTGCAACTCCGAATCAAGACAGTATCCCAGTATCACTGGTATCATAAGCAATGGATCAGGAGAATCTATAAGATTGAGTTAGATAGAGCAGAAGAAAGGGTTTTCAAAGAAAAGTATTTTGCTGGTCTGCCCTCAGGATTCTGAGAACTCCTGAGAGAAAAATTTGAAGAAGATCTGTCTCTCCACACATGGGGACAATTCCGAGCTGCTGCAGAAAAAATCTTCTTGCAATACTGTGAAAATAAAAAGCTCGATAAAGACGCTGGAAGTTGCTCCAGTCTACCAAGTGTAGAGGCCCCTGCGTGCAATTGGTATCAGAGCCATCGATCATCTATAATCAGGTTCTCATGGATTCTCATATTCCCTATGATGAGTTAAAAAATAGATCTTCTACTGAATGTTCTACTTCTTCAATGAATGATTTATTTCCCAGTCGAGATATTCAATGGATAAATCATGGTAGTTCTGAGTTCGTTAATAATGATCCTACAAAGCCTTTTGAACTACCCCGACTTTCAGCAGATCAGATATATAAGGATATGTCTATGTTTCATTTTAAGTCTAGACAACTTTTTCAAGTTCGTGAAGGTGTGTCCGAAGTCACTGTAAATAATAGTTCAGCTGGTCAGACTCTTGTCCTTCTTGACCCAACAGAAGTAAAAGGTTATAAGAAAAAATATGGAAAGAATTTTGTTAATCTTGGTAGAGCCCTCATCTGTGTTGAACCTCTGGTCCGTCCTGGCATAAATGCCACAGCCCTTGTCTGCTGCTTGGATAACCGACATAATAATTTCATGGATGCATTAATCGGCGGAGTCCAAATGCCACTCTCAAATGGCATTCAATATCTAGATATAATTCCTGGCTTTAACATCTCTCTGAATGATCCCTGGATTCACAAAGTATTGGAAGTCAAGATTTACACCTCTGGTTTTGATATGAGGCCTGGAGACTTAAACCTCCGAATCCATCACTCTCTTGCCCTCCGATTTACTAATACTCAGAATCCCATCAATCAGTTGTATTCCAGAGACCAAGACACAGCTGCAGTCTTGGTTCGAAGTGATCCCAGGAATGGTTCTCTTGTGCCTTCAAAAATTTCTTGGAACCAACTCAGCTTTCCTCCTGAGTGGGTGGTGGATGCCCCAAAGCAACCCCTTTCTCAGTCTGTCACCACCTCCGATATTCGTGAAGACTCTTCCTCTGCAGTTATCTCTTTCCCTCCTCCAATAGCCCAGCGTGGTGGGAATCTTCTACCCAGATCTACCTCTTTCCGCACAACTTCATCAACTTCTTCTGAACGCCCCATAAGCAGGACCTCTTCCGAAAAAGAACCTTTCTTAAGACGAGCCTGCTTACATAAAGAAGTTCCTGTAAATATTCCCTTTTCCATTGTTTGTCCAAATTGTCAGGACTTAGTCCCTCCCAAACAACCAAAAAATAAAGAAAGTTCACATAAATATCCATGTCCAAATCCTGAGTTTGAACCTTCTCGTCTAAGTCAATATCCACATGAATCTGAATTCATGATGGCATCATCTCCCTCTAACTGGTGGGAAGAAAATTTCAAGAAAGCATCTGCAGGTATCACTGAAATCCACAAGGATGAAATTTCTGATGCTACATCCAAGTTAGATCGTATTTTGTCTGTCCAGAAACCCCACCTGGATAAATCTGGTTTAGGATTCTGCCCACTCTCAAGCCAAACCAAAAAATTGCTAGACCTGCCTGCTCGTGAAATGGAAAAGGGTGAGCAATACAGACTTCAGGCTAGAGAACATAAGATTCAACAAAGAATGGCACTCCCGCCATCCAGAATGAAGCCTTGCACCAGGAAAGACATCAAAGAACCCTCCTTGGCCCAGAAAGAAATATTTGAGATAATTAAGTTTGGCCATGCTCCTTTTGATCCCAAGGATAAGATCATGAAAAATATTTTTTATTGGGATCTCTACACTCATCCAGAAGCTGAAGAATTCTTGAAACAAACATTGCCCCTAGGGGAAAGGAGAAGGATGTCTGAAAGATGGCACTTTGAGATGAATCTAAGAAATGAATGGATTTCCTTCTATGAATGGCGAAAGGAATTCAAGCAGACGCTGGCCATGATGCAGTCCTCTATAAAACCTGAGGACAAGAAGCCTGAGCCCAAAGGAGAAAAGGCTCAGAAAGGCCATTTATGGAAAAGTCTCCAGGGTGAAGAAATCTACACAGAAGCAAACTTCCCACCCTTCAGACCAATTAAGCTTGAATATGGAGATGGATCAGCTCCTGCAGCTCCCATCCTTATGAATAATGAGAAAGCAGAACAAGCAAGTTGGTCAAACTTGGCACTAAAAGGATTGGCCATCCAAAACATAGAAATACAAAATAAAATGCCAAGATCCACACAGGTTGATTCGCTGCAATATACTTGCAGAAAAATTCATGATGAAGTTCAGCATATTCGTTTAAACACTGTTGAACATATCCCAGTCTCTGCTCAAGAAGTCAGAACGGCAAATAACTCTTTAAAAGATGATTTGACAGATTCCATATCTGACTTAGACAAAAATGTAGGGGAAGTCTTTTCCTACATCGCAGAGAAAGTTAATTACACTGCCAAAACAATTGGCAAGATTCAAGCAGAAATTGCTAAGCCAAAACTTGATGCATCTAAGCTTAGCCATCCTGGTGAATTATCTCTTGCTAGTTCACTACCTATCACGCCTCCTGCATCTCTCACTCCGAAGACCTCTGGCAAAGAAGTCATTCTCATGACTGCAGAATCCAGTTGGAACTATAATAAGCCGCGCAAATTTGTGCCTCCAGATCTCCACAAAGAAGATTCAGGCTTCCAGGAATCTTTTAACCCAAAGAATTTTTATTCATGGAATTTGGATGATAAGAATGAAGGTGAAATATTAGATATGGTCAATAAAATGATGATATGCTTTCAAGCTTATATGTCTACAGGTAGACATGACCATGCAGAGGCAGTCAATGTTATTGTCTCCGGATTCAATGGCAATTTGGGTGTTTGGTGGAATACCCATCTCCCAAATGTTCAGAAAATGGAAATTCAGACCAGCACAAAAAATGGTGAACCAAGTATCATTGGTGCGCTCCTGGCTGCAATCATTGCAGAATTCTTTGGCTATAGTGCTACGATTGCTGAAAAGCATAAACAGATTCTGCTGCAACTCCGAATCAAGACAGTATCCCAGTATCACTGGTATCATAAGCAATGGATCAGGAGAATCTATACGATTGAGTTAGATAGAGCGGAAGAAAGGGTTTTCAAAGAAAAGTATTTTGCTGGTCTTCCCTCAGGATTCCGAGAACACCTGAGAGAAAAATTTGAAGAAGATCTGTCTCTCCACACATGGGGACAATTCCGAGCTGCTGCAGAAAAAATCTTCCTGCAATACTGTGAAAATAAAAAGCTCGATAAAGACGCTGGAAGTTGCTCCAGTCTACCAAGTGTAGAGGCCCCTGCGTGCGATTGGTATCAGAGCCATCGTTCATCTATAATCAGGTTCTCATGGATTCTCATATTCCCTATGATGAGTTAAAAAATAGATCTTCTACTGAATGTTCTACTTCTTCAATGAATGATTTATTTCCCAGTCGAGATATTCAATGGATAAATCATGGTAGTTCTGAGTTTGTTAATAATGATCCTACAAAGCCTTTTGAACTACCCCGACTTTCAACAGATCAGATATATAAGGATATGTCTATGTTTCATTTTAAGTCTAGACAACTTTTTCAAGTTCGTGAAGGTGTGTCCGAAGTCACTGTAAATAATAGTTCAGCTGGTCAGACTCTTGGCCTTCTTGACCCAACAGAAGTAAAAGGTTATAAGAAAAAATATGGAAAGAATTTTGTTAATCTTGGTAGAACCCTCATCGGTGTTGAACCTCTGTTCCGTCCTGGCATAAATGCCACAGCCCTTGTCTGCTGCTTGGATAACCGACATAATAAGTTCATGGATGCATTAATCGGCGGAGTCCAAATGCCACTCTCAAATGGCATTCAATATCTAGATATAATTCCTGGATTTAACATCTCTCTGAATGATCCCTGGATTCACAAAGTATTGGAAGTCAAGATTTACACCTCTGGTTTTGATATGAGGCCTGGAGCCTTAAACCTCCGAATCCATCACTCTCTTGCCCTCCGATTTACTAATACTCAGAATCCCATCAATCAGTTGTATTCCAGAGACCAAGAAACAGCTGCAGTCTTGGTTAGAAGTGATCCCAGGAATGGTTCTCTTGTGCCTTCAAAAATTTCTTGGAACCAACTCAGCTTTCCTCCTGAGTGGGTGGTGGATGCCCCAAAGCAACCCCTTTCTCAGTCTGTCACCACCTCCGATATTCGTGAAGACTCTTCCTCTGCAGTTATCTCTTTCCCTCCTCCAATAGCCCAGCGTGGTGGGAATCTTCTACCCAGATCTACCTCTTTCCGCACAACTTCATCAACTTCTTCTGAACGCCCCATAAGCAGGACCTCTTCCGAAAAAGAACCTTTCTTAAGACGAGCCTGCTTACATAAAGAAGTTCCTGTAAATATTCCCTTTTCCGTTGTTTGTCCAAATTGTCAGGACTTAGTCCCTCCCAAACAACCAAAAAATAAAGAAAGTTCACATAAATATCCATGTCCAAATCCTGAGTGTGAACATATAAAACATCTCAGAACATTGTTGCATGTTATACATAAGAATGGGTTTGTTCTTTCAGAGAAGAAAATGAAATTGTTCCAAACTGATATTGAATTCTTGGGACAAAGAATTAAACATGGAAAGATAGAAGTTCAGAAGCATGCCATTGAATTTGCAGAAAAATTCCCTGATGTAATCACAGATAAAAGACAATTGCAGAGATTTCTGGGATGCTTGAACTATGTTGCAGCCTACTATGAAAATTGTGCTCAAGATAGAAAGCTGCTTAATAAAAGATTGGGAACAAACCCTCCTCCATGGTCAAAGCAGCACACTGAAGTGGTTCGAAGGATAAAAGCAAAGGTGAGAACTCTTCCTATCCTTCATGTTATTGATGAAGATCTCATGAAGATCCTTGAGACTGATGCTTCAGAAGAAGGCTGGGGAGCAGTATTGAAGCAGTGCAGGAAAGACTGCAACGACAAAGATGAAGAGATAGTATGGTTTGCTTCAGGAACTTGGAACGATGCACAGAAAAAATATCATACTATTGATAAGGAAATAAAAGCTTGTCTGAATGCAATACAGAAATTTGAAATCCATCTGATGAACAAAAAGTTCTTAATAAGAACAGACAGCCAAGCAATGAAGTTTGTATTGGAAAATCCAATACGAAACTCTACTGCTAAAGCAAAGTTTGCCAGATGGCAGGCAATGTTTTCCCAGTATGAGTTTGAAATCAAACACATAAAGGGATCTCAGAATTGTATTGCTGATTTTCTAACCAGAGAACATTTGCAGGAAAAATATGGAATTCAGACCCCAAGTTGCATGGTGATTATCACAGAATGGCATGAAGGAAGCAACACATGCAGATATTTAGATGAACAAATGAGCTGGAGTGACTACGCTAACCAATGGAAGCCAACCTGGCAACTTAGGTCTACAGAGGTATTGGATGAAAATCTCCAGCATCCCAACCTACTAATAAACCTGGTCCCAGAACACCGTCGGTATCCAACGTCAACGGTCACCGTCCCAAACATGGTTTACGGCCGACAACTCCGACAAGCAGTAGATGCCTCTCATACTCTCCAGACACATTTCCAGGACTTGCGTCTTATCAGTACAGAATCTGCTTTAGGTCAAGTCCTTGAGCAATATTATTGCATTAGTCAAATGCGTGGTCTGGCAGCCTGGCCAGGAAATGATGGTGCCTTAAAATTCCCCCTCACGGATATCAACTATGACAACTACCAGAGGATGTGGTGGGATTTCTTAAAAAAGGACAATAGAGACCATGAATACTTTGCCAAAATCAAGTTTGGTCTCTAGCAAGCCCATGTGATCCATGAAATTCCTGACTGGATTCATTGTTGGTGGAATGATTTCGGCCTCAGCAAAAGCGGAGTGGACCCTGCAATAATTCAGCACGAACATAGCCAGTACTGTATCCCGTGCTCCAAGGTGGAAGATATGTATAGAAGTGATGTGTGTGACAATACTCATTTACTACATACTTTTATCTCAAATAAATTCCAATGGCTTGTGAAGACCAAAATTCAAGTACAAAACAGAAATGGGCAACGCATCATCATCCGGAGCATCTATACAAAAATGTGGGACCCCACTTATCAGCGTCGGTATGGCCATCCATATGACGATATGATAGAATGGCCCCAGACTCGCACTGCCTACAGTTTTTTGATTGATGACAATTGCTAGTATTCCCATCATGAAAGGTTTTCCGTGGGATTCCTCTTCCAAAATCTCCACTATGTAATGTCACTTCTGTCATAAAGGTTTTCCATGGGATTCCTTATTAAAAATCTCCACTATGTATTGTCGTCTTGATCATAAGTAATTCCCGTAATCTCTATTTTGTAAAAGTCACGATCATGATTTGTCACATGGAGACTCAGGACACTTTCCTGACTTCTGGTGCCGTTTGACCCACATCTCCGACACAAATCTGACCGGCCATCTTTAAGGACGATTTGATCCGATTTCACGGGACCAACATTGGATTCTCCCAAGGGATCCAAGGCTCCTCCATGTTATAAATAGGATCCTGCCCTCTTCATTTGGCATTCGCATTCTTAGAGAGTCTAGAGTTGGAGTCTGCAAGTGTTTCAGTAGTTGAAGCTTGCAAGGTCTGATAGGTGTCTAGGAAAGATTGTATGCTCTGCGAGTTGCCAGCACTGGTATAACATCGCATCAGAATATCTTAGCCTGCAGGTCCAAGTTAGGTGTCATTCTGATCTGTCTGCGCAGTGCTTCCAGAAGCCTTCAAGTAGGTTCGGCGCTTCGGCCCTTACCCAAAGAAAAATGAGCCTACGTGCATATGACAGAGGAATATTAGAAGTCTAAGAACTATTTGTAATCTGAAAGCTCTGTAATTATTCCGCTGCAATTAATATAAAGTCTGGGTACCATTCCCAGTTTCGAATTTGTGTATTTTGGTTTGTCTAAGCCGTATCACCCATTAGCCCGGGTATGAAATTCCTTGCTATCTCGTAAGATTCATCGTTCTGGTCGTGAATAGCAGTAAGTCACAAAGTAAGTCTCGAGGGAGCAGCAGTGCATGTTCGGCAAGTTAAGGAGCGGTCGAAGAAAGATAGCAGGCGTGTGAGTTTCAGTCATTCAAGCCAGGAAAAGCAAGCCCGACGCTGGAAGTTGCTCCAGTCTACCAAGTGTAGAGGCCCCTGCGTGCAATTCGTCGGTATTTAAAACATACAGATGGCAATCCTCAGTGTACTATTTTTATGTGTAAAGGCCTGAAGGCAGCTACAGGTTTGTAAGGACCTATGATAAGCGGCAGAGTTTAAGCACTAGAGGTGTAAGAGTATTTATGGTTTGATTTGAAATCCCCATATCTACAGAATAGAATGCAGCAGGATATGTAAAGTTCTAGTTTTGAAGTTGGGTATTCCCAATTTATCTCCTGATTCTTAGAGATTCGATGAGCCTTTTTTAGCAGCATTTGAAACCTTCAAAGATGAGGATCAGTTGACAGAAGATAGTTTACCAGATTTGATGGCGAGGATCAGCAAAAAAGGAACAACTCCAAGTGAATCGAGATTAGTTCTCCTTTTAGTTTATTGTAATAGGATTTGAGGATGTAAATCCTTATCAATTTTAGAATTTGTAAAAGAGAGAAGGAGAGAGTTCCAGCTGAGAGCTGAGACTGTATTGGCAGAGGTGTGTATTATATTTCCTGGGTTATTAAAGATGCTTTGCAGTGATTATGTACGATTGAACTTGCTTTGTTTTAATTTGAAGTGATAAATACTACATGTTGTTCATAATTTTGTTCTGTTTATGGTCCTATTTATATGTACCATAATTCTTATGTTTCAGTTATATGTTCTTTAGTGATCTGAAACAGAGCTGGTTCTTTCCCTACATAAGTTCATGCTCATAACTTTATACCTTTGTTTATTATGTTTATGCATTCTCTGTTTGGTATATCTGCTATGTTTTGCTGATCTCAGTGATATTCATTTGCAAATGAACTCTCAAACCTAATCATCCATTAAACAATTTTAATCTTTCTCTAATATTGGCTCTCTTGCAATCGAGAGTTAACTTTAGTGGTAACATTATCCATGACCTCATGCTCTCTTTTTATCCAAGTGAGCACCATACCTTCATTTGCATCGATCACTTTCATTAGTTTTAACACCTGCGAGTATCTTTTTAACACAGTCGTGCATACCCATGAGTTGAGTTCACTCCAACCCGTGGTTATTTCGCATACCCCCGACTTCAATAGAGCCTACCCGCAAGTACACAGAACTAAATTTTTAAACAAAAAATAAGCTTCAAAACACCATTAAAAATATTTTAAAATGTATTAAATATGCAAAGCAAAGTGATATTTGTTACCTGCAAGCAACGTATTCTGAAATAGCCTTGTGGATTTATCATATGCAATGCACAAAAGTTGTAGGTTTTTCCTCTTCTCCAAGGGTAAAATGGTAAATGTGGGCTATTTTTGGTTTTGTAACTATTTATGGTAAATATTTTTTATTTTTTACCTGCTTTACATAGTTTCTAACCCCCTTTTTGTCATTTTTCTTAATCTCAATGATTAATTCAGTTGTTTTGACTAGGTAAAGGTACAAGAAGGCACTCTTTTAGAAATGTTTCCTCATTGGTGTTATCTAAAATGTTTGATTTCCTATGGTAGGTCGACTCGATCATTGCATTACATATATGCCTCGTCATTTTATGCCCTGGGACCTCCCTTTTTTCACCATGGACTACAATTTGTAACCCCCATTTTTACCCTCCATTGTCATTGTTCTTCCATGGTTAGGACCTTCCTTAATATGGGTCACAATAGATAGAAAACTATGTCATACTAGTTCCCATGCCATTGCTTTCCACTTATGGGACTTGGTCACTTATCATACATCTTTTTGTTCAACATTTATATCAAGTTCCCATCAATATGGAGTTCTTTTATGCTCTTGTTAGACTCCTTAAAATTGACAAGATTTCCGACTATACTTGTATTTTTCAAACTCGTTAAAGGACTTGAATAGACATCCACTTAGATATAATTTTACCCCTTTTTTAGATCTTCGTGGATTATTTATGAAAATGGTATAATCTAGTTCTTTTGGACTAGAAGAGTTCTCTCTCATGTACTTTTATACTTTTTTGGATGAAGAGACTAACTTTACAAAAAATTCCTTATGGAATTCTTGTTTAATTTTTAAAGACTCCTTAAATATGAAAACACCGGTGAGCACATACCAACTCAGGCTCAATATTAAAATCCATGAGTAGGTGTATGGTGTTCTTGTTTAAGTTTTTTAGACTCCTTAAACATGAAAACACCAACAAGCACGAATATATCTGAGCTTGATATTAAATCCATGGATCAGTACCCTATCGAGTAGCAGTCTATATTTTCTTCAAACTCGTTAAAAACAGAAGAAAGTCTTGAGTTTTCCTCCCATGGACTCATTAAATTACACATGGTTGGACCATTATCAAGCATTCTTCTCTCTCTTCTTCGAGCTTGTTCAAAATGAAGAAGGTTTTCTTAATTAACTTTCTTGGATTCATTAAAATTTAACAAGAAAAACACTATTGAGCTTCCTTTTAATCTTTTCATGCTCATTTAAATAATGAAAAGACATCCTGAAAAGAGAAGGGAAAAGAAAATCTTAGTAATTTCATTCATCATACGGCAGCAAGTCTACTCCATCCTTGAACACATCACTTCCGTTAAGTCAATGGGTCTTGGTTTTGTCCTTAGGATTTAACCCAATTCCATAGTTTGTTTACTCCTCTAATTGGTTACTCTTCTGATCGTATGGAGAGTTTTTTATGTCACCTACATAGAAAGCTTATATCATGTTTCCTGTCTATCCAAGCTACTTGAGTCACTTTCTTATAGTGCTCAATGTTCAAGGATTTCCCTTGTGTTGGCCAGTTTGCAGTTCATTTTGACTACTCATGTCGGCCATCCCTTAAGTCAGTACATCAATTTTGTTTCAACTCAATCTCTCAAGCCTTCCTTCTCACGGGTCTCTTCCTATCGAAAACAACACATTTTTCTCTAGGAAGTAGACTTAGAGTTCCCGGATATTACCTTGAGATTTGTAGTCATTAGTGGAAGATCCTCTCGCTGTTGAGTTATGGGAATACATCAATGTATCTTACTCGAAATATTCTTCAAGTGTTCGACTTCAACACCTTTTATTCACACTTGCAAGGATGTACTTAGTACCTTGGGCCCCATTTTCATTATCGGTGGGTGTCCTTGTATTTGTTAATGGTTCTCATCATTGGTCGGTAATCAAACGAAATCCTCCATGTTTGAGTTCAATTTCTTTATTCACATGGTTTAGGATTTGTATTTTTCTCGATTGGTTGGATTGAAGAACTTGGTCCTATGATAAAATTCCTTTGTTTATCACCCAAGTTGCATAAGACTGAGCTTTACTTATGTTGACTCTTCATGAGACATACATCCAGTTTGTTGTTATGGCTATGATCTCCTTTTGACATGGATCCACACTTGTATTTCAATGGCCATGTTATATACATCTTTTCTGTTATGTATTGGAGATCATGTTCTATCATTTTGAACATCTCCTTATATCAAGATTGTACTTGCATGCTGAGCTTGTTTTGTTTCATGTACTATTTGACACTTTGTTCATGTGTCTCTCACGCTCCTCCACTTCTTAGTTTTGTAATGCATTTCGGCCATAATTACCCTTCTGACCTCATGCATTAGGGGGAATTTGTTATTAGTTAGATTGGCACTTCTTCGTCCGTGATGACACTACCTTGTCGGTCACACAAAATGACATTATGAATGGAAGAGCCTTGTTGACTATAGATGCACTTGATATTAATCTTACAATATCCTCTTCAGTTTAGCTATTTTTGTGAATCATTTTTTAGGCATAGCCACGACTCTTGTATCTGTCAACTCGCGGGTCACCCGTAGGTTCTCCATTTACAACCCGTGGTTTTTCCCCAAAATTTGCACCCGCTAGTTGACTAGTATGATACTTGTGGGTTACTCGTGGGGTTTCAAGTAATATACCCATGGGTACCTCCAAAAATCACAAAACAATATATTAAAAATCTAATTAGAGATAGTTATGGTAGTTACCCTAGCCACCATAACCTCCCTAACCATTTACCTTTCGAAACCTATCCTCTCACCTTGCTATAAATACAAGGAGAGGGCCTTGAGAAAAGGGGGAACCATTTGTATAAGGAAATGCTGAAGAAATATCCATTGAAGGAAGAGGAGTAAGGAGCACAGGATCAAGTTTCAATAGTGCAGGTCATAAATTAGGTATAGTTTGTTTCCATTGATGTGAATAATGCAAGAGATTCTCTTTCCCATAAGATAACTTGTCTACTTTGTGAATCTAGTTTATTCAATCTATCATATTTTCTCTATATATGAGTTTCATGTTAAGTTATTCATGTTTATGTAGTCAAAATATTTGAGGAAGTTGTCTTGTTTATTGCAGGTTTCTCATTTGGGATTGTGGACCGAAGGAATAAATATTAAAGCTTGGATCAAACTTCGTACATCTAGGTATGTTATTTTGCCTTTAAACCCTAGATTTTCTTGATTAAAATAATAATTTATGCTATACTTGTTTGTCATTTAGATTATGTACCTTAGTAACAATATGCTAATGATCTCTTTGAACTTCCCAATCATAGGTTGAATTACATAACAACACATTCATATCCATTCACTAGTTAGGCCTTGGCCTTGAGCTCCACACTAGGAATCGATACTAACATATTTACATCATTGACATAATTTTGATTAAATACATTCCAAGTCAAAATTGGGTGTATTACAAAACGTAATTTAAACATGTCATTTCTAGAAGCATCAATATATTTCCCACCATTTTCAATGGTTCTTACTAAAGGGGCTTCTTCTATGCCACAAGGAACTAACCCCTTTTCCTTTAGGATTACATTCCCAATTTTTTAGCCTATCAATGCCAACATTCCTCCTATTATAATGAACACTACTACTTCTAGTAATAGTCCTTTGGTCCCATATTTTTCTTTCCCATCCTATACTGGACACATGTCCATTCCCAAGCCTTCCATAGTGACTGGGGTTGTTCCTAAATCCAGCCTACCTCAGATAACCATGGAATTCACAGGAATGGGGCATATGAATACTAGTTCCCTTTTAGGACAAAGAGATACGACCTCTTGCCGGCAACCAATCTGAACCAAGATCTAGATCAATCCACTTGTGCCTCCACCACTTCAATCCTCCATGAATGGAAAACTCAAACTAGAAAGGAGTTTGGAAGGTGAACATAAATGTTCCACAACTACAAGGATCAATGAGTGCAGACTCAAGATAGGGAAAAAATCCACTAGAGTGCCTTTACTATTCTCTTCTTCCTCCCGTCCATAAGCCATATGTGCTCAATATATAGTCTTCTCAAAGGTAGGTGAAAGGACACATCGAGACGTTACTTGGGAAGATGGAGAGCCAAAGGTCACCCAATGACCACTTTTTGGGAGTAAAAAGTAATTAATAGTGTTTTTTACCATTTTACCTGATACCCGCAGGCTATAGGGATGCAACTCGTGGGTACGAATACTATAGTAATGCAACATGCGGGTAGGAATAAAAATAGGGCAGACTGGTATCACTGAAGGATAAAAATGGATCTGAGTCACTGAAATGGATCCTATAGGCCAAAGAATGCTGATGCTCACAAGGTGGAATATTTCTGTGTAACACTTGGTGTTCCATGACAGGTCGAAACACATTGAGATCAAAAATCACTATATAAGGGATATGGTGCAGAGAGGAGCAGTGAAGCTCCTGTATGTTGCAACAGATGAGAAGGTTGTAGATGTGTTGACGAAACCACTAGTCAGAGTGAAGTTTGAGTACTTCAGAGAAAGGCTTCGTGTTCTTCAGATTGATGACACTGCAAGGAAGAAGTGATGGACACATTTGCTAGAAGCCATTCCAAGCATTGTGAGGTGGATCCTTCCCATGGCTGTGGATGTAAGCGCTGGATGATGAGCATCGGGATGATGCTCCAGTTACTGCTCTGTATATGCATCATGTTGGATGCTTGATATATTTGTATATGAATCATGTTGGATGCTTGTTATGATCGGTTGGATCATGTATATGTATATGCATCATGTTGGATGCTTGTTATGATTAGTTGGATCATGTATATGTATATGCATCATGTTGGATGCTTGTTATGATTAGTTGGATCATGTATATGTATATGCAACATGTTGGATGCTTGGACCATGTATCTGTATATGTATCAGGTGGATATGTTCTATGATCAGGTAGATCATGTATGTTGATATATATCAGGTGGATACATTGTATGATCAGGTGGATCATGTATCTGTGTATGTATCAGGTGGATACATTGTATGATCAGGTGGATCATGTATGATGATATATATCAAGTAGATACTTGGTATGCATCAGGTGGATGCATTGTATGATCAGGATGATCATGGATGACGAGCTTCAGGATGTTTCTCTAGATGACATGCATCAGGACGATGTAGTGATGATGATCAGGATGATCATGTACATCAGGACGATGTATGGTGAGTATCAGGTTGATACTCTATGGCCGTAGACAGGTTATGCGAGGGTAGCATGTAATAATTCCTGGAGATCTAGACAGGATGAAAAAGGCCTCAGATTCTCTTTAGAGATCTTGCTTGGCAAGACACTCGTTTAAGGTTTTGCTAGACCACATGTAATAAGTCCTGGAGATCTAGATAGGATGAAAAAGGCCTCAGATGCTCTTTAGAGATCTTGCTTGGAAAGACCCTCTTTTAAGGTTTTGTGGGGACCACATGTAATAAGTCCTTGAGATGTGGATAGGATGAAAAAGGCCTCATATGCTCTTTAGAGATCTTGCTTGGCAATAAACTCTTTTAAGGTTTTGTGGTAGGGGTCACATGTAATAAGTCCTAGAGATCTGTATAGGATGAAAAATGCCTCAAATGCTCTTTAGAGATCTTGCTTGGCGAGACACTCTTTTAAGGTTTTGTGATAGTCACATGTAAAATATCCTAGGAGATCTGATAGGTTGAGCTGTGTGCTCGTAAAATGCTTGGGATGCTCTTTCGAGGTTTTGTTGACGCACGTAATCAGTCCTAAGGATTCCACAGTATGGCCAATGATGATGAAGACCTACAAGTGGTGGGCCTACATCCAGTATGAAAAGGGACTAGCTCTGTAGAACTTCCTATGACGAGTAGTTCAAAGATTGATTGAGATAGCAACAGCAATGACGATGACGATGATTCGATGTCGATGATCCAGTGACGATGATCCAGAGAAGAAGACTTGTGCTAGAAGACCTATGTCGAGAAATACCTTCCTAGTTAAGAGGGAGTGTTGATGTATATGTAACTTCGGAATGTATTTCACCTATGTATTTCATCTATGTATATTGTATTCCTATAGAGATGTTATTATTCCTCTATACGAAAGTGTTTGTATTCCTATAGAGATGTTATTATTCATCTATACGGAAGTGTCGTCATTTATATTGTAAGTGTCGTAACTTATACTTGATGGGTTATTATAGCACCTTGATAGGGTCGGCCCTCTATAAGTCATGTGGGTAAAAGGGTTATTAGACCACCCTAGTGGGGGTCGGCCCAGTCAACATTATGTTATGTGGTTAAGTTAAGGCCGACCTAGTAAAGGTTATTAAGCAAGTCAAGTCAAGTATAAATAGAGTGTGGGAGGCACTCTATTTGATCATTCACTTTCTCACTCATACTCTCATTGGAGAGTGGCGCACTTGTGGAGGAGGAGAAGTTGTTGCTAGGAGAAGACTATCTCTTATGCCTGGGTTGTATCATTGCTCTATCTATCTCTGAGGAAGTTGTGGGGTTTTTCACCTTTATGGTTTTCCCCAGTGAAACTCTATGTGTCTATTGTCTCTAGTTTGCTTGCATTATTATGTCCATGATTGATATGTTGTAGATATGTTGTACATGTTGTTCTCTCAATTAAGATCCTAGATCAGATTGAAGTAAATTCTGAAAAACTAACATGTAAGTCAATTGTTGACATTTGATTTAGATAATTGGAAACCTCATTTACCTCACCATGCATCTTTTCAGATCCAAGTGTCAACTGGAAGGTCAAGTATCCATCGAACTATTGTTGATGAGGGAGTATCCACCTATGTAATGTCATTATCCTATTGGAAATCCATTATCTCTCCTGAAATGGTTCCCTTGCTGTCCATGTTAAACGATTTTGATGGTCACTTGTTCCAACCCAGTGGAATAATCCCATCTCTACCAATAGAGCTAAGGTAAAGAGAGATAATGTAGAAGTGGAAGCTGTTGATGCTCCACTTGATTACAATTTGTTGCTAGACATAATTTGGAATCATGCCATTATGGTGGGGGTCTCTTTGATATTTCGAGTGATTAAATTTCCCCTTGAAGGAAAGATAGTCACTATCGATTAATTATCGCTCCATAGAAATGAGTCTAACCATAACTTTGGGACAAGCACCCCCCTAGTAACCCTTCTAGGAAGGAATGTTAAATTGTTGGCATGGGAATGTATCCTACTCTTATGAAAACATTTAATTTGTCTCCACCCAACTTAAGTGACAATGCAACCCCAATACACATGATATCATCAGTAGCTATTACTTCCACAAAGAAAATATCTTGATTGAAGACTTCCTACTTTAAAGATCCATGGGTAATACTAGAACCTACAGAAGGAATCGGGTGTAGAGAGGATGCATTGCTTCTATCTGCAACCAAAATATGTTATCAAGCCATGATCTAAATAATGCATATCATGATTGTCATTCTACAAAAATGGACATTGATAATCAGTACTCGATACCCATAAAAGTTGAAGTCTCATCTTCAAAATTAGCTGTGGAGCTCTTACTAGAGACCTCCCAATTAGAATATCATTTAATATACTTGGGATAGTTGTATGAGCATAGAAGAGATTCATTTATAGCTAACAAATTACACAATAAGTGTTTGAAGGCTCAATATGAAAAAATTGTTCATCCTCATGTCTTCTCTGAAGAAGACAAGGTGATTTTCCACAACCAACGACATGACGATCTTGGGCCTTGTAAATTCAACCCAATGTGTCTTGGACCTCACATCCTACAGAGAGTGTTAAATAAGGGATATTATGAGCTATAATATTTCGAGGGAAACACTCTAAGGTCTAGAAACTTTGGGCTCTATTTGAAGAGGTATTATTCCTAGAACTTTTTGTCTAGGAAATATCTGCTTGCAATTATTGTATCATAAGTATATTAGGTTTCTTTACTTCCTCTTCATAATACTTCAAAAATACACAAAAAAAAATATCTCAAAAAACTTACCAGTACTAATGTCATTTGATGAGATATTGTGAATTATGACAGGAAAGCTGCAACAAAGGCTCAATTTTATCAATTGTTCATCTATTTAAAACATTTGTGTCCCTAAACTATCATATAGGATAGGTCATGTCCACAGTGCATAATCTGCACCAACCTTTTCATTGTGTTCACACCTTAAGATCACAACATATGGAAATGTGATAATAGCCCTCTTTTTTTAGGAAAGTCGTATTTCTCAATGTTAGAACTTACTAACTCATGGTAACCCTAGTTAGAACCTTCTTGTCTTCTAGTGTCCATGCCGAATTTTTTGTTAGGATGGAGAGTCCATAATTAGCTCCACCTTGTCATTGATATGAATCCACATGACCCTCTTTTACTCTTATTCTATCCATTACCTAGCAGACTCTCAAACATTCAAATTTTGTGATATTACATTCACATACAACTGCTTGCACTTTTGAGCCTAATGTCTGTTGTAGTTTTCCATTATCCTCTTACTGCCAAGGAATTCTCCTAAGACTACTCGCCTTTGATACCTATTGCAATCACATATTACTACCCTTACCAGAGAATGCATGCTTCAAGAGTGTCCACATCCTAAAGATCCCATTTTTGCATGGGTATGTTACGTGTTCTTGGAACATAGATACATGCCATGCAACACTAATCTTCTCTAATGTACTATAACATTCTTTTATTTCTTTTCATGCCTTATAATATGAAAAAGACACAAAAAATAAAATATTTGAAAAAAAATGAAGGGAAAGATCTCAAATGTCTATCACTATAATGGAAGCAAGTCAAGTCATCCTTAAACAAAGCACTAGTATTGATTCTCTGAGAAAATTAGATTCTAGTTTTTTACCTTAGGATTCAAGCCTTTATCGTAGAGTTATTACTCCTTTGATTGGTTACTCTTCCAATCATATGGAGAATATTTCACTAGAATTTTAAATGCAGTAACAAGCACAGTATAGACAATAGTACACAAGAATTTAATCTGGGAAAACCCTCATGGCGCAGAAAAACCCATCAAACTTCTTCAATATAGATTCGTCAAAAAGTAAAATAGTAATCCTCGTGCAATAACGCAAAACAAGTAGTCTCCAAAAGTAGCTACTCTTCTTAACTCTATCTCTCTATTCATGTGAACTTGATGAGTGAGTGAGGTGACCAACTGAGGAGGTTGAGCCTCCTATTTATACTAAACATTGACTTGAAAATTTTCACTGACCAACTGAGGAGGTTGAGCCTCCTATTTATACTAAACATTGACTTGAAAATTTTCACTTACAGGGCTGACTTGACTCTCCTAACAGAGTCAACTTATCTAGTTTACAATAAAATAATCTCTTTCTTTTCTTTTCTTTTCTTTTCTTTTCTTTTTTTTTTTTTTTTTTTTTTTTTTTTTTTTTTTTTTTTTTTTTTTTTTTTTTTTTTTTTTTTTTTTTTTTTTTTTTTTTTTTTTTTTTTTTTTTTTTCTGTTGGATTCTTATAGGCCAACCTAATAGTTAGTGTTTAAATTGTCTCTTTCAATGAATTTTACATAACCAATTAGATTAATAATAATTCTTGAAGGAAGTATAATACAAATGATACAAATAAGAATATATTCTGATGTTACATTCTTCAACATATTGCAATCACATCTTACTACCCTTACCAGAGAAGACATGTTTCAAGAGCATCCACATCCTACACATCCCTTTTTTGCATAGGTATGTTACATGTTATTGGAACATAGATAGATTCCATGCGACACTAATATTCTCTAATGTACTATAACATTATTTTATTTCTTTTCATGCCTTATAATATGAAAAAGACACAAAAAATCAAATATTTGAAAAAAAAGGGGAGGGAAAGATCTCAAATGTCTATCATTGTAATGGCAGCAAGTCAAGTCATCCTTAAACAAAGCACTAGTCTTGATTCTCCGAGCAAATTGGTTTCTATTTTTTTACCCTAGGGTTCAAGCCTTTATCATAGAGTCTTTATATCAACTTACATATAACGCTTAAACATGGCATTGTTAACCATATACCTTGGACAAAGGAATGTTATCGCTGGTCTTTATAAATACCTTAGTGCTTTGTTGATTCAAGACTATGTCCATAGTCCCCACACCAATAAAACATGTAACTAAAGAATTAATACATGAAGTTAAAAACATGAATCAAGTTCAAGACTTAGCTTTAGGTTAAGCAAATCATAATTGAAACTTTAAGTAGAAAAGTGTTTAAAGGGTCAAAAACATCACCCTTGGTTATGAAAATGGCACGTCGCAAGGATCGTAGATAACCTGCCAAGAATAGTTATAATAATGGTGTAAGAAACCTTGCAATGTAGCGACCATCCTTACTTATCTGATGTCGCTTTTGCTTACTAGGAACATAGCGATGTATTACATAGATTCTTTACATAATTATATGCTATATAAAAAAATTATTTATGGATTTTCAAGGTGCATGAAAATTATTAAAATAATATATTGAATGCTGTATGACATGTTAAAATAAATCATTCATTTCATTTGCAAATGTAGTAATACATCAAAATTCCATTGTATATTAAAAGCAATGTAATCAAATTCCTCAATATAGTAAAAACATTTGTGTTGTTCACTCTATGATTTTTAATAAGCAATGTCTAACCAAAATAACCCAACAATATGAATAAATCAATTGAAAAATATTTATAACCAAAAGGCGGAGTCAAGACGTAATAAAACTTCTAACAGAAAAATCGAGGTTGAATAAAAATAAAATAAAATCTATATAATGTCCAATGAACATGGATTTGGAGGATTTGAACCCGGAAAGAAGACAAGGTTGTGGAGAAGAGTAGTACTTAAAATGCAACCATCCTATGATTAAGTCTTCTTCCCAAATGCACCCATGCTAGAAATTCAGAATTTAAGTATTAGATCATATCAATCCTATTACCAATAATAGCCTACATATGTGTGATTAATACTATTGTAATTGTATAGTTACTTGGAGATCCAAACCGCATAATTATAGTTTTATTAAATTTTATAAAATGAATACAACCCATTGCAAAGTCACATCATAACAACAAATATCAAGTATTGTAGTATTCAAACAAATTAATAAACATTGAAAAAGTTATTTTCATTTAATCTTTTTACAAATAACTAACATTTGAATAAAAAATAATTATTTATAGACATCGATCTCGAGATTCCACCCATATCTTGTAGTATAGTCTCATTCACTTAATAATTGTATGAGCTTTTACTATTAACTTTATTAGAGGCTTAAATTTGTTGTGCAATTTGTTTGAAGTTGAGAATTGAGAAACTAGATGGAAGAAGTTGCATGTAACATGGAAATAACATTTAAAGTTAAATTTAAATATTTTAAAGTTTTAGTGATTTAAATTTTGATAAATAATACTAATGGAATGTGTGGAAGACTCCGTTGGAATTCTACCTTTGTTGCATTCTCAACCATCTAAAAATTTGACACGAAAAATTGGATCAACTCTTCAATTGCAAAGTTACAAAATAATGGTCAATTTCATTGTTGAAGGCCCTGATACAAAATTAATTTTTTTTTGCATGGAAAAAATTGTTGTGCCCTTCTATGAAAGGCAAAATAGTCCTGAAGGGAATTGAAGGCTTGAAATTTGAAGCCTAGTTATCATTAATTTACATTTGTAGATATACCATCTCAAGAATAGTATGAAAGTTTGTTTCCATGTCTAAATTTGAAATTTGTCCATTCCTCTCATAATCAATGCTCCCCACATTCTCCTAGGGTTCAACAATCCCTAGAAGCCATAACATATTAGAATTACTATTTTGCATTCATTGCATATGCATGTGCCATGTCTCAAATTGTAATCTCACTGGTCATTAGTGCATTAATTAGTTCAGTGATTAGTTGGATAGTTTGACTACGAAACTTTAATGTCCCATAGTATTTTATGTTCCATAGTATTGTTGTGATGTAATGCTATATAATCTTATGGTTAAAAATGAGAAGGAAATCAATATTCTCACTGTTGTTCCCTCCTTTACTATGTTCAAACTTTAACATGGTATAAGAGCTGCATGGAATGATCCATACCTATATTTGGGTAAGCCTTTTCACATAGTGGAAAGCACTTATATGCATCTTCTATAGGTTGCATAACAAGACGGGAACACATCAACGTGGAGGATTTTCTTCACAGCACCAGCGCCAAATAATTTTTTTATTTTTTACTTTGGAAGTGTCGATGCACATGTCCCTATCGGGAACTACGTCACCCTTCTACTGACGCAATTGCTACTCAGGAAAAGTGCGTCGTTGACGCACTCTTTGCATGAACTAGGAGAATCACTTACACATATTTTGTTCAATAAAAGTGGGGCAAACATTGTTCTCTTACACGGATTTTGTCTGATGCACCTTGTGACGCACTATGTGAGTTAAACTAGTAGTGTCACTGTGTTTAAAAGATAGTCATAAAAGATGACTAGTACTAGCATGAAGCAGATCTCCGGACCAATGCTGATTGGCACCAACTATGAATTTTGGTCTATAAAGATGCATATATTTATCCAACTCAACAAATGTTGGGATATGGTTGAAAGCGAGTTTAGAGAACGGAATGCAACCACTATGGCTGCTATGTCTAATGCTCATAAGAAATCCCTTGAAGAAAGCCGAGATCAAAATCTCATTACAAAATGGTTGATCAAAAGCTGCATTGAGGAGTCCATTTTCCCACAAATCTCAGGAGCCACCATCCTACATCAATCCTAGAATCTCCTTACATCTGCATACAAAGATAGAGATAGAGTCAAAATGGTAAGACTCCAAACCCTTCAAATCCAGTTTGAAAGTCTTAAAGTGAAGGAATCTGAAACTGTAGATCAGTTCATGACTCAGGTTTTGGGTATTGTGACTCAATTCCAAACCTATGGAGAGGCTTTGGAACAAGAGGTTGTTGTCCAAAATATTCTTAGATGTCTCTCTAAGAAGTTTTCTATATTTTTTATGGCTATAGAATAATCTAAAGATCTGTCCAAATTTACCCTAGAAGAGTTAACAAGGCCCCTTTTGTCCCACGAAGCTCGACTTAGTCAAGAAGAAGATTCTCTATCAAATGCATTCAGCACTCAGGCTTCCCTCAGGAGAGGTCGAGGCAGAGGATGTATAGGACGAGGCATAAGAGGAACAATTTCTCATTCTACAGATGATATATTTGCTCATGAGTACTCAGATCACTTAGAGGACTCTCACAACTCTCAGAACCAGAGGGGAAGAGGTAAGAGATGGACTAATAGGTCCAACATTAATTGAAACTACTGCAAGAAGTATGGCCACTATGAATAAGTTTGTAGAAAGAAGCAATTAGACTAGAACAGTGCTAGAGCTCGTGTCTCCAATGTTGAATAAAGCTCATTTGTAGTCATGTTTCTCTCATGTGAAGTTTCCGAAGAAGAATATCATTCATATGTATGGTTGTTGGACAATGGCTGCAGCAATATATGACAGGTGAAAAATTGTTATTTCTTGATCTAGATTCCTCTATCGATACAAAAATCAAGCTTGGTGATCATTATCTTGTTCCTGCTCAATGAAAAGGCATTTTTCTTGTTCTTACTAAACAGAATGAAAATAAGTTTATACCTGATGTATTCTATGTTCCTAATCTGAAAGTCAATCTGATCAGTGTGGGCCAACTGATTTAGAACAAGTATGATGCCATATTTATTGATACCTATTGTGATGTCTATGATAAATCCCTTAGTAGAAGACTCTTAGACAAAGTAGAAATGACCGAGAATAGAATATTCCCACTCAATATGAGAAGTGCTATCTTGTCACAATCATATGCACATACTTCTTCTAGTCAAGATGAAACCTAGTTGTGTCACTGTAGGTATGGTCATCTACCCTTTCAAATTATCAGTCTTATGAAAAAGCAGTCCATGGTCAAGGGGTTACCAGTTATGAATGAACAATCTAGTTCTTGTGAATATTGTATCTTAGGGAAACATCAAAGGGATAATTTCCCCACTTCCACATCTATGTGGACCCATGCAAAACCAATCCATAAGAGGTAGTCTTTATTTTCTGATTTTTATTGATGATTATGGCAAGAAAATTTGGGTCTACTTTCTCAGACACAAATCATATACCTTGTCCAAGTTTAAAGAATTCAAGGCATTGACTGAAAAGCAGTAAACTAAATCCATCAAAATGCTCATGTCATGTGGTGGAGGTGAATATGATTCACATGATTTTGCAGAGTTTTGTAAACAACATGGCATTTAACACCATTTAACTACCAGATACACTCCACAACATAATGGAGTTGTTGAACGAAAGATTTGTACCATCATGAACATGGCCCGAAGTATGTTTTCATATAAGAAGTTGTGAAATGATTATTGGGTTGAAGTTGTTGCATGTTCAGTTTACTTACTGAACATATCTTCTACTGTGAGTGTTAAATATAAGATTCCTGAAGAAGCATGGAGTGGCACTAAGATTAGTGTCTCACATATCATATTTTTTGGATGTGTAGCATATGCACATGTACCTGATCAATCAAGAAAAAGTTGGAAAATAAGAGTGATAAATACATATCTTCATTGGTTATAGTGAACATCACAAGTCTTACAAGTTGTTTAATCCAGTAACCAAAAAGGTTTTGGTGAGTAGAGATGTCAAGTTCCTTGAAGATAAATGTTGGAGTGATACTCAGAATGCTTCAGCGGATATTCAGCAGAAAGAATGTCCAATACCACCATATCTACCACTCAGAATGCCCAGACTAGAGGTACAATAGCAGCAGCAAGAAGGAACATCAACAGATAGTCCATGTCACGTCCCCATTTTGACCCCCTTTTTGCATTAAATCGTAAATGATGTAAATATTGTTATTTAATCATGGTGAGGAGCTCAAGGCCAAGGCCCCACCATTGATTTAGCATTTTATGTATCGGTAATTAAAAATAGATGCCTATGGTTCTTATGCTAGATAGGCACAATGTAAATTAAGAGATCATGTAAATACGGATTTTAATGAAAAACCCACAACTAGCTATGCAATGCAACAAAGAGATGGGGGCATGATTCTACAAGGAATAGGGAGGGAAATTATTCAAACCCTTGAGCCAATGGTGTTAATCCAGATGTCAATGAATAAACCCTCAACTACCCATTCTGACTTATGCACCCAATAATTTAATTCTTCCAGAAATTGGTTGAGGCAGTTAATGCCTTGGGAATGAAGAGGCATGGCAGCCAATTTCGTGCATGGGCAAGCCATCAACCTGGAAAAACGTACTTTTTCTTCTGGGGCAAGAAAACACCCACGAAATGGTTCCCAAAGCCATTCTGAACTCAGAGTCTTTCCTCCCTCACGCAATCTGAGATAACTGGGCTTTCCCCATCACGTTTTTTTACCACTTCCCTGCATTTTTCCATAGTTGGGAGCTCATTTTTGTGTTGCACAGTGGCTGGGAGAAAGGGAGTCACGTTTTGGGGGTTTATAGAGGTCGTTTTTGCCCCTAAAATGCAGAAAAAAGTTTTCTGAAAATGAATTTGCTCTCCCAGTGTTTATTCCCCATCTACCAGTTCATTTTGGTTGCCCACGTTTTTCAGCACTTGTGTTTTGTTGTAGGGTGCATCCCTGTGTTGGTTGAAATTGTGAGCAAGAATTAGGAGTGGAAGTGGACCAGAATTGGCTTCATAAACCTAGTGAGGAGGTAACCTCTCAAGAGTATCAAAAGGGCTGGTTGCTCTTCTATGCACACCTTGAAGAACACTAGAATGGAAGGTATGGCCTGAGGGACTATGTATTAGTGAAGGGAATACTTCCTTGTGCCAGGTGTGTAGGTATTGTGGGGACCAAGCTAGATAGATCTTGCGGAGGGTGCCCATATCTCTATGGATGATCCCACTAGCTTAGCAAATCTTCTTTCCATTGCCTAACAGCCTAATAAACCCAACTGTAGCTTGGCTTGGCTGATTTGATGTATCTTTGAGCTATGTGTGAGTCTGTTGTTCCCTGATTCCTTGTAGAGATCATGCCCAGCTCGGGGGTGGCAGTGTGTTGAGATATTGATGATCACAACTGGCCTATGGTTGGGTGGAACGTTGCAGTTGCATAGCCAGTTGCTTGGGACTACTTTATTATAAGATAAGTATTCTCTTGTGTTAACTTTGCAATGATTTATTTGATGAATATCTTGAATGTATGATGGATGTGTAATTGAAATTACTTCTGTTGTGTTTTCTTATAATTATACATTTTCGTATGTCTTTTTATATTATGTGAATGCTTATTTAATAAGTTCATGGGGCTAGATGCCTGGTTTTAGCATCACGATCCTCTCCATCGCACTGGTATGATGGGAGGGGACGTGACAGTCCACCACAAGGAACCATAAGTCTAAGGGATTTATATGAGCGGACTCATGTTATTGATGAGAAACTACAATATGCTCTGTTTTCCTGTTAGCCACCATGTTTTGATGAAGCGGTAAAGGATGCATAGTGGGTATGTAAGCAATGAATGAAGAAATTAATTCTATAGAAAGGAATCATACTTGGGATCTTGTTGATCTCCCATCGAACAAAAACAATATTGGATTAAAATTGGTCTATAAGACCAAACTCAACGAAAAAGAAGAGATAGAGAAGCACAAATCCATATTAGTTGCAAAAGGATTTGCTCAACAATATGGTGTGGAATATGATGAAAACTTTGCTCCAGTAGCAAGGATGGACACCATCAAACCTGTAATTGAAATAACAGCTCAAAATCAATGGCCTTTTTATCAAATCGACGTGAAATCTTCCTTTCTCAATGGAATACTTGAAGAAGAATTCTATGTAGATCATCCACCTGGATATGCTATCAAAGGTCAAGAACACAAAGTGTGCAAGTTGAAAAAGGCCTTATATGGTCTAAAACAAGCTCCATGAGCTTGGTACGGTAGAATTGATTCCTATTTCATCAACAATGGGTTCAACAGGAGCAGTAATGAGCCCACTCTGTATGTCAAAACATATAAGCAAGGTAACATTCTGATTGTATGTCTTTATGTTGATGATATGATTTATACTAGAAATATGATGCTAGAATAATTTAAGACAGTCATGAAAAAGGAGTTTGAAATGAATAATCTTGGCCTCATGAGGTACTTCCTTGGTCTTGAAGTTGGCCAAAGTGAAAATGGCATCTTCATCTGTTAGAACAAGTATGCTACAAACATTCTGCAGAGATTCAAAATGGATAAATGCAAGCAAACCAGCAGAAACCCCCATTGCTATAGGAACCAAGTTAAGAAAGAATGATGATGGACCAACAGTGAACTCTACAATTTACAAAATATTGGTAGGCAGTTTAATGTATTTGACTACAACTAGACCTGATTTGATGTATGCTATCAACCTGATCTCTAGATTTATGGAGTCTCCCAAAGACTCTCACTGGAAATTTGGTAAAAGAATTATAAGATATGTTGCAGGAATAGTTGGTTATGGACTTTGGTACTCTCATTCACAAGACATTACTCTTACAGGGTACATTGACAGTGATTTTGAAGGCATTATTGATGATAGGAAAAACACATCTGGTTATGCTTTCCATTTGGGTACCATTCTGATTTCATGGGCCTATCAGAAACAACCCATTTCCAGCATGTCTTCTACATAAGCAAAATATGTCGCAACAACTACAACAGCTTGCCACACAGTTTGGATAATAACACTTTTGAAGGATATGGGACACACATAAAAAGAACCAACACCTATTCATTGTGACAATAGTTCTACAATACAATTGTCCAAACATAATGTGTTTCATAGAAAGAGTAAACACATTGACACTCGCTACCACTTTCTTTGCGATCTAGTCAATAATGGAGAGATCACTTTACTATTTTGTGGCAATGAGCAATTGGATGATATGTTTACCAAACCTTTGGGAAAATTTGCATTTGAGTTTCAAAGAAAGCACTTAGGCATTGATAGTGCTGAGAATATTGTGCCAGTTGATATTAAGGGTGTGTGTTGAGAGTTGTAATCTCATTGGTCATGAGTGCATTAATTAGTTAAGTGATTAGTTGGATAGTTTGACTATGACACTTTCATGTCCCATAGTATTTTATGTTCCATAGTATTCGACCGTAGTATTGCTGTGATGTAATCCTATATAAGCTTATGGATAATAATGAGAAGGCAATCATATGCCCACTGTTGTTCCCTCCTTTACTGTGTTCAAACTTTAGCAAATATCATCATGATCTAAAAAGTTTGTTGCCATGATATTTTTAAGTCTGATTCTTCCCAATAAGTTCTTAATAATCCAAATCAAAGAAAGCATTCAATTGAGAAACCATGTAAAGGAATTTAATTTAATAATACCTATAGCTGTTTATATCCTAGAATTTTGAGTAGACTACCATCTATGCTAAATTCCTAGATTGAAGGAGGATTTAACAAGTGTAATGTCCACAATAACTAGTGAGAGACAACCCATTTAACAAAATTTCAAGTAACAAGTAGATGAGACATAGACAATAGGTGATTACAACTAAGCATGGAGAACAAGTAACAGATAACTTGTTCACAACACTTAACTTGTAAATTTGATAGCCAATAAAATTCGTGGCCAAATCAACCTAAGTAAGCTAAAAGTTATAAGCTAATGATTTAAGTTTAAGAATTTTGTGTTCAAAATTATGTCTCAAATCCAATTTAATTAGAATTTTGACTTTATTAAATCTTCCAACTTCTAGACAAGAAAGCCTAATTGATTTGTAACCTTAGATTACCAAAACGATCAATAACATAGTATAGGAAACTGATACACCATAACTGATCTTTAAAAAATATAATACTACAATTCTCATTAACTTGCCCATTCTTTAATTGATTTGCATGATCCTTCCCACTCACTGATTGCAAAGGCTAAGACTAATATTATTTCTCTCCTTCGTCCCCATTATCATAATCAGAATGGCTATTCTTGATTTTAGTTTACATTTTATTTTATGCATATATAATTTTAATCAATCATTGATACCTTTGTTTATTTAATTATTTAATTAAGTTTATAAATTTGCTTGAATAATGGTCGTTAGTGTTATTCTATCCACTTATGGAGATGGAAGTAAATCTCCTTCATTAGTTGAACAACCTAATGAATAATTAAGGTAAAGCAAATAAGTTACAACGGTTATTTCAAAACCCTAATAAGTTCGAAGGGTTTTTTCTCAAAAACCCGAATACCTTGCAAGTCATAACTAACTACACTTTCATTCTTATTGTGTATAATTAAGAGGGGTTTGAGACAGGCGGATTAATATATTTTTTGGTTTTCAAAACCCTCCACACCAGCGTTCTCGTTCTCTGCATTATTCCTTTTTATGTATGATTAACAGAAGAATTTAGGTTTGTTAATCGTCTTTTCTTCTTTAAATGATGCCGCTCTTACCATGAGCTTGAGCTTCCGTCCTTTGCTCGCGCTCGGCAAGGCTGGGCTATGTTCAGTTTACGGGGGAATTTAAGACAAAAGAGGTCAAGTCTGTAATTCAATTATTATTTCCGTGCCCTAATGCAGTGGACGATATCGTCTAAACTGAAATACTTTTCACTTTGTGATGAACAGATTACTATAGAAGATCAAGAAAACTGCAGTTATGAATATACTGCCCCGGGTGCAATAAGATGGAAAAGATCATTATACAGGATGAAGAAACTGCAAGCGCATTAAGATGGAGTAGTTCATGCTCGGAAACTGCAATAGAATGGAGAATATATTCTCAGAAACTGCAAGAGGATTAGGATGGCGAAGATATATTGTGAGCATGAACTGAGAGACGGTAAGCGCAATAGGATGGAGAAGTTCATGCTCAGAAACTTTAATAGGATGGTGAATATATATTTAGATACTGCAAGCACATTAGGATGTAGAATTTCATGCTCAGAAACTTTAATAGGATGGTGAATATATACTCTGAACTGAGCATGAACTTCTCCATCCTAATACGTTTGCAGTCTCTGAGTATATATTTTCCATCCTACAGAAATTTCTTAGCATGAAGATGGAGAAGATCAGGCGAGGATCAAGAAAACCGCCCGGGCGCAATAGGATGGAGAAGATCAAGAAAAGTGCAGTAATGAATTACCCATCCAACATCTGTCAATAAATTTAGGTAAAGAGACAGTATTATAATTACCTCTGATCTTTGGAAGAACTTAATATATGAGCAACGACGTCCCCCGGATAAAAACCGAAGCCAGGCAGAGAAAATTCGCTGACAAACAGAATCGATGGAATCGCAAATTGTTCAGCTATTGCCAAGTGAATGATATATCGTAAATTCACTGCGTAAAGAATCTTATTCACTGCTTAAATTGGACGGCAAAAGTGAAAATTCACTGCCGACAATACTACACTTTCTTTTTGCTTTTGTGAAAAACTATTTATTTTATAGATGCAAGATAACTCAATCAATTATACTACACTTTCTATTTATTAAATGCAAGCCAACTCAATCAATTATATGTGATGCTCTTACGTATATGAAAGTAGTCAAAGAAAGTCTTAAAATAAAGAAAACATTCCTTGGACTCAAAAAAGGAAAAGTTAAAAGCCGAAGCCAGGCAGAGCAAATTCGCTGACAAAGAGAATCGATGGAATCGAGAAAACATTCCTCGGACCCAAAAGAGGAAAAGTTAAAACTTTAAATAACGAGATACAAGACTTGCATATTAGGTGACTTGAAAGAGAACACTGTGTGTTTGAATTTATGATGTAATTTTATATGATTTTTTATTTTTAATTTTACAATTAATTTTATTTTTTTCGTTTTAAATGCCTTTGGAACTATTAGTAACTTCTCGACCGCTCTTTTAAAGGTAATGTGTAAATACTTTTAATAATCATCTATGTGGACGAGGATTACGCTAGTAGCTTCGTGACTGCTCACGCCTTTAAGCATCAACATTTTCAAGTGTATAGGGTCATGTTTATGCGTCGAGAATAATACTCTTAGCGAGCTTTATTTTAGATACAAATATCTACCTTTATTAAACAATGGGGATGGGTGCGGGGTGACAGGAACGGTACGGCTCATCATGAACTTTGAAGGGAAAATTGTGAAAAATTTTGCAAGGCGTTTGGGAAGAAGAATAAATAACCAAGCAGAATGGATGGATTTTTTTGTAAGGTATGGAAAATGTATGAATAAATAACCAAGCAGAATGGATGGATTTTCTGTAAGGTATGGAAAATGTATGGAATCTAAATATCTCAAGACTTCTCATCTTTGGCAACTCTAGGTTTGTAATAAAAGAAATGAGAAGTCCTTATAAGGATAATCCTTCTATCTATGGAAAAGTACAGAAAAAAATTCAGAATCTCCACCACCCAAGCTCAGTTTTCTATTATCATGTAAAGTGAGAAAATAATGGGTTCGTCGATGATATGGAAAATCGTGGAACAAGGCTAGATCAAGGGATGATAGCCTTCGATAATCAACCACCGATATGAAAGTGAATTCCATGTTAAACAACAATAAGAGGGTCGTTGGCCTAGGGAGAGCTCAAGCAATTAACGTGGTAACACCTATGTGCATGGGAGTTTGAAGGGGAGAATACAGGCACCCTACTCTAGACACCTTCTCCAAGGTCAAGCACACGGGAAGGATGCGTGGAAAACTATAGACGAGGGTACACAACGGATTAAATGCAATTGATTTTCGAAGTGATTGTGGCATTAAGGCTTTCGTAGATGCAGTCCCACTCTCCATGCACTCGGTTCATGCTCGCACAAATGAGGATTTTATTTCTAAAAAGGGAGATAGTCAGATGAATTAAATGGATAAATCAGAGAATTGGGGGAATCCACAACCGTAAAGGCTTGCTGAGGAATAGAGCCTTTGCCGAGGCCTGTCTTCTTTTGGCCTTGTAACCTCTGAGCAGAATAATTTCCTTTCCCCTCATGTCTCTTCTTCTGTAGGGTGGGAAGACGAGACTGAGTTCTCATCTTTTGATTTTTCAAATAGGCCTTATTAGTTGATCTCATTTGACCACTCTAATATATGGGAATCCTACTTTAGCCCGGAGCTCTTCTTCTCTTCTTGCAATTAATGGAGAAACCATGCGCTCTTGGCGTGAAATCTACGCAAGATTCAAAAGATATTTGGAAT
Source organism: Larix kaempferi (assembly GCA_027924585.1). Classification (NCBI taxonomy): domain Eukaryota; kingdom Viridiplantae; phylum Streptophyta; class Pinopsida; order Pinales; family Pinaceae; genus Larix; species Larix kaempferi. The sequence continues at coordinate 6,113,511 of BSBM01000307.1, read as the reverse complement.
ATTTTAAAAGAATGTTATGGGTTGTCCAAGGATGGGTTGGGGGAGTGCATTAGAAAATAGCCGCCTTGACTGATGAAGCACATTACAACGATAACATCACTTGTTTGGAGTCTTGAATTGATGATTTAGATGGCAATATGCATGAGCAAATTGCCTTCATGGAAAAGTTCAAAAAGGATTTGGAACAGTTAGTGAAGATGAATCACTATAGCCATTGTCAACCATCTCCTTCAAATGAAGCTACGCTTGTGGATGAAGTCTCAGTAATCCAACCAAGTTAACCAATTCAAGGACAATATTGACAAGCATGAACAACTCTGATAGTATTTTTTTGATAACTTCATTTAGAATCCACTATTATCATGTTTTTTTTTATCCTTTTATGTAATCAGTTTGTATAGGTTTATAGTACCCACACAAAAAGAGCAGATAAAAAACAGTTGATAAATTTTTATATTCAAGAGATAATTAAATAGAATGGACTTTGCTAAAAACTCTTAGAATTTTGATGGAATATACTACTCTATAAAGAATCGATGTGTTAAACTATTTAATATAAATATTTTTCAATTTATGTTTAAAAAACCAATGGGGATGGGCGCACATAGTGCAACCCTCCCATCCTAACGTCCCACCTTTACATTTGTTTTAAGCACCTCTTATTACGCTTCCTTGCTTAGAAGCACTATCCTATAGTCTAACAATGGTAACCATACCACCGTGGCCCTAGGTGAGGTTCTCGATACACGTCATGGGATAATCTTTAAGGCATATATAAAGTCAAGCTTATAAGATTCGATTTTTATCTTATAAGTAGAGAAAGTGTGGTCTTCGATTTTTTATCTTATAAGTAGAGAAACCGTGGTTTATAATTTTTATCTTAAACCTTTTCTTTTGGCAAAATTTTGTTCTTAGATTTCTTGTTAAAAGTCTAAATATGAATGATTTACAATTTTTTTAGGTTGGAAGTTTGGAGGAGTTAGGCTATTTTTTATTACTAATTTAATTATTATTAATTAGCATAATCATATTAATAATGAGATGGTTGATATACCTTAATTTACAATATTATTTAAGGTGGAAAAAAAAATAATAATGTCATGGATCAACATATATCAACCATATTTAATATGGTTATGCTAGTTGACGGCAACTTTGGAACAATAAAACCATTATTATATTAAAATTTAAATATAAATATAAATAATAAAATTAATTATAGCATCCTTATAAGTCACTATGAATATCCTTATAACTTATTTTTTTTTATAGCCTACTTTCTTAGAGGTAGGATGACGTTTATTTTGGAGATAACTATTGTTCTATGTTTCTTGGTTGATTAATAGAAGGTCTTTAATCTGATTAAAAAAAAACATTGAAACAAAAGTATATAAATAATTATTAAATACTTGTTATTATTCTTTTTTTTTCTTTTAACAAGAATTAAAAGTAAGCTTTATATTAAACAGGAAAATAAGTATAGATACAAAAATCCCTACCCATAGTGGAATTACACACAATTAACTATATGTTCTAAGATAATCAAAATTAAACCTTCTGTTTTCAAAATGGAGTTCTCTTTGTGTCCATGACTGAAACTATTTGTCAAATAATTATATGTTCTAAGATAATCAAAATTAAACCTTCTGTCTTGAAAATGGAGTTCTTTTTGTGTCCCTGACTGAAACTATTTGTCAAATAAACTGAGACATACTCATTACATAAAAAAAAGGAAAAAAACATTTAACATCAAAAAATGGGGAGAAACTCCATAAAACAAGACTATGCCACTGTTTTTATATATTATGTAAGTGTTGAAACATACTAAGTCAGGATTAAGAGGGAGTGTTGGAAGCAGCAATAATTCTTTCACTCGCCATGGTTAATTTGGTAATTGGATATTAACTACTATATAAATAAATCTGTTGTAATGATAAGAAAAAAGAAAAAGTCTACATAAGTCACAAATACTTGGATGGAATAGACACTCTTGTATATTATTGAATGCATGTAAAGAATTTAAGGTTTATAGGAGAATATAAGTTACTAGTAAGAAAAGCATTATGCTTTTATCGTTTTTATCAAGGGTTATAGTTCAGTGTTTTTGTGTGTCTATATTTATGTGTTTATGTATATGTTTATGTACACCCTCAAAACCCATCTAAAACCCAAAATACAAACGTGTGACATAAAAACTATAGAAAGAGGTTCACATATGCTTAAAAATATATATATATATATAAATACAATATTTACATATAAGTATTATTCTCTTTTATTTAGATATATATTTAAATTAAGATTAATATTTACATATAAGTATTATTCTCATTTATTTAGATATATATTTAAATTGATCTTAAATGATGAAAATTTTTACAATTTATTTACATATATATTTAAATCTATTCTGGATGGAAAAATTTAAAACAATATTTGAACATTATGGATGATTGATATATATTCAAAATCAAGATAGAAATATATTGGTTTATGAATATTGTAACTATGAGCGAGGAGAATACATTATTGCCGATGTAAAAGCAAATAGCAAACCTGCAAAATATTTAGTTACAGGGCTTAAGTAGCCAACTGCAGGCAAACCAAAGCCAGACTGGTCCAACATCACAAACAGGAGAAGAAGTGCAATTCTTTTTGTAGCCCAACAGCAGTTATTAACTAAGGAGTTGATAAGTGGCTTTCCATCTCTCTTATGACGAAACTCTCAAAAAAAAAAAACCAGGAGAGAAGCAATGATTGCTGTGGAGACCAACGCTGAGATTAAGAGTATATTTTTCTTTTCAATAGAAGAGATGGCCCTTCCATTAGAGGAAGAGATGACAGTCAGAATCTCTCTGTGACTGACGGCAAAAAGAGTCGACATGGTTTCGATATGAGCTCTATCGTTTCCATGCTCTGGATTTGACTCTGAAATATGTTCGTTTCCGTCCACTGCAACGTTCTCCGAAACTCACTGATTATTATTATCAAGTTGCATTTGTTGTCGTGGGGGAACGTCGGCATGTGTATCTGATACTAAAGCAACTGATGGAACTATAACCCTATAAAAATATTGATCCCTCGCCTCACCTCGCTTCATCAATGATAAAGATGGGCAGCATTACCCCTCTTCACTGGGTCTCAGGGTGAAATCAGGAAGAACTGTCGTAAAATAAATTGACGGCCAATCTTGCCGCTGCCTGCGTCGCATGTGTGATCCTATTGTTCTTGTTTACAAGTAATAAATTGAAAGGCCCACCTCTCACTTCTAAGAATCTATCCATTTTTTCTGTGTAGTGTGGTTTCTTTCTATCCAATAATTGTATTTCTCGATATTTAACGCACTGTCACACATTATGAAATTGTGTTAATTTGACCACTTCGTTCGTTTAATCCGACACAGCGACAGCTGAAATATTGTGGTATGTTCTTTTACGAGTTATATCACACAGCGAGGGTTGAAATATTGTGGTATGTTCTTTTACGAGTTATTAGTCTATTTGATTATTTTTGTCAAAGAAATGTTCAGTGGCAGTAACTTCATTTTTTCTTTTCTTTAGCAAATTAATTTGGCCGAGTTGGGTCTTTGGCTCGACGATTTTGCTTGACTTGGTGCTTTCTTTTCGATGAATTTCGCTTGTTCTTAATTTCAATGAATTTGGCCCAGTTTGGAATTTATTTGGACATATTTTAAGATATTTTGAGTTTAAATAGTGGAAATATCCTTAAGCTCACATTCTAGTCTTCTTTTTTCAAAGAATCAATTATTATTGTTCTAAATAACTGCGGGTATTTATTTCTTTTACACTTACTCTGGTTACTGTTTGTAGAGCAAGAATGGGGCAGATTGGTTGGGAAGCCTATAAGAAGTAGGTTATTGGTGATTTATTTATTTTGGATTTCAAATATTTTTCATTTTTATGACTTTGTTATTGTTATGGAAAATATGGAAAATAATGGTGAATGTTGAAATAAAATTGGAGTTATTCTATATTATTGATACTTATTTTAATATTTTTGAAATTTTGTCATGGTTTCTATGTCATTTATAAATTGTTTAATAAATTAAGATGGGAAGTAGCTGGGCACAGGTATATGAGTTGATTTCTCTATCATAAATATATTTTGTCAATTTTGACTATATTTCAGAACTTTAAGAAGAATGCAATTTATTTGTATGAAAAACACTTTAAAATATGTTATAACAGTTGTATAACCGGTTCTTTATTCTTCTTCTTTCCTTAGTATTCTTTGAGAAATAAATTGAAGAGAATTGCATGAATATTTGTAATTTTTGTACACTCTCATCTTGTTTTAAAGATTCTAAGAGATGCCACTGTAATATGGTCTATCCAAAGGTATGTAACCTAATTATAATTTGAGGTGTAGTCTTAATGGGTGGTCATCATTTCTTAATGTTTAAAATTATTGGGAACTATTTGTTATTATCAAAATATTTAAATCAATTGGCTTAATGGTAGACTGTAGATTGCCCTCAAAATATTTAAAATTATTGGAAACTATTTGTTACTATCAAAATATTTAAATTTTTACACCAAGCCTGACCTGATGCATTGTAAATATCTCCATGAACAGTAAAAATAACCCCTTCTAAGGAGGTTGATATTCCATAGAATTGACATGAACAATATTGGACAACGGAGATGATGAATATGATTGTTTCTCTAATGAACTCTGTAACAATGCACATATATAAAAACAATGATATCATAATATGATCATTTAACCTAATGATGTGCAACGTCTCGATGTAAGCCGATTATTATCAATGATGAAATTTGAATGGTAGGGTTTTATTTCACTTCGAAGGATTATCATATATTAAACACTTTATGACATGTAAAAATAAATCATTCATTTCATTTGACTATGTAATAATAAATCAAAATTTCATTGTATATTAAAAACAATGTAATCAAATTTTTAAACATAGTAATAAAATTTATGTTGTTTCAGTTTATAATTTTTAATAAGTAATGTCTAATTAAAACAACCCAAAAACTTATAGAGTAAATTTTAGAAACATAAAAAATACCCACAATATAAAGAAATCAATTGAAAAAATATTTATAACAAAAAGACGACTCCAAACATAATAAAACTTCTAAATAAAAATCAAGGTTGAATAAAAATAAAATACAATCTATACAACCATCCTATGATTAAATGATTAAATTATATTTGTGAAAATGCACTCACGACAAGACTACACTTTCTTCTTGCCTTTGTAAAAAACTATTTATTTTATAGATGCAAGCTAACTCAATCGATTATAGGGGAAGGTTAATTTTGTATATGCCTGCAGCTGGAATGTTTTTTTGATGCTTGTTCTTCTAAAGATACAGCTTCATTCTATTTTTATTGAACATGTAACTAGTGCTTTTATACCATCTTTTTTATGAATTTTTCTGATATAACTTTAAATCCATAAAAATAACCAATTACATTTTTTCGGCTTAAAAATATTATACTACACTTTCTTTTTGCTTTTGTAAAAACTATTTATTTTTATAGATGCACGCCAACTCAATCAATTATATACGATGCTTTTACGAACCTGAAAGTAGTCAAAGAAAGTCTTAAAATAAAGAAAACATTCCTGGGGCCAAAAAAAATAAAAGGAAAAGTTAAAACTTTAAATAATGAGATACAAGACTTGCATATTAGGTGACTTAAAGAGAATAATGTGTATTTGAATTTATGATACATAGTTTTATATGATTTTTTATTTTTAATTTTACAATTAATTTTATTTTTTTCGTTTTAAATGCCTTTGGAACTATTAGTAACTTCTCGACCGCTCCTTTAAAGGTAATGTGTAAATACTTTTAATAATCATCTATGTGGACGAGGATTACGCCAGTAACTTCGTGACTGCTCATGCCTTTAAGCATCAACATTTTCAAGTGTACAGGGTCATGGTTATGCCTCGAGAATAATACTCTTACCGAGCTTTATTTTTAGATACAGATATCTACCTTTATTAAACAATGGGGATGGTTGGAGGGTTTTTCAAGTGTATAGGGTCATGGTTATGCCTCGAGAATAATACTCTTACCAAGCTTTATTTTTAGATACAGATATCTACCTTTATTAAACAATGGGGATGGGTGGAGGGTGAAGGAACGGGAGGTATCATCTTGGATCTTGGATTTGAAAGAATAATTGTGAAAACTTTTGCATGGGTTTAGGAAGAAGAACAAATAACCAGGTAAAATGGATGGCTTTTCTGTAAGGTATGGAAAATGTATGGAATCTAAACATCTCAAGACTCCTCATTTTCGGTAACTCAAAGCTTGTAATCCAAAAAATGAGAATTTCTTATAAGGATAATCTTTCTATCTATGGAAGAGTACAAAAAAAATTCAGAATCTCCCCCACCCAAGCTCAGTTTTCTATTACCATGTAAAGTGAGAATTTTTAAATGGGTTCGTAGATGATATGGAAAATCGTGGAACAAGCTTAGATCAAGGGATGATAGCCTTCGATAATCAACCACCGATATGAAAGTGAATTCCATGTTAGACAACATTAAGAGGATCATTGACCTAGGGAGAACTCAAGGCATTGACATGGTAACACCTATGTGCATATGTGCATGGGAGTTTGAAGGGGAGAGTATAGGCACACCCCTCTAGACACCTTCTTCAAGGTCAAGCACGCGAGAAGGATGTGTCAAAAACTATAGATGAGGATACACGGCGGATTAAATGCAATTGGTTTTCGAAGTGATTCTGGCATTAAGGACGCCACAAATGTAGTCCCACTCTCCATGCACTTGGTTCAAACTCGCACAAATGAGGATTTTATTTCTAAAAAGGGAGATAGTCAGATGAATTAAATGTGATAAATTGGAGAATTGGGGGAATCCACAACCGTAAAGGCTTGTTGAGGAATAGAGCCTTTGCCAAGGCTTGTCTACCTTTGGCCTTGTAACCTTTGAGCATAATAATTTCCTTTCCCCTCGCGTCTCTTCTTTTGTAGGGTGGGAAGACAAGACTAATTTTTCATATTTTTATTTCTCAGATAAGCCTTGTTAGCTGATCTCATTCGACCACTCTAATATGTCTGGTGTCCAGGAATGTGGGAATCCTCCTTTAGCCCGGAGCTCTTCTTCTCTTTTTGCAATTAATGGAGAGACCATGCCCTCTTGGCGTGAAATCTACACAAGATTCAAAGGATATTTGGAATATTTTAAAAGAATGTTGGGTTGTCCAAGAATGGGTTGGGGGAGTGCATCAGAAAATCGCCACCTTGACTGATGAAGCACATTACAACGACAACATCACTTGTTTGGAGTCTTGAATTGATGATTTAGATGGCAATATGCGTGAGCAAATTGCCTTCATGGAAAAGGTCAGAAAAAAATTGGAACAGTTGGTAAAGATGAATCACTACACTCATTGTCAACCATCTCCTTCAAATAAAGCTAGGCCTGTGGATGAAGTCTCAATAATCCAACCAATTCGAGGACAATATTGACAAACATGAACAACTCTGATGGTAATTTTTTTATAGCTTTATTTAGAATCCACTATTATCGTGTTTTTTGTGTCCTTTTATGTAATCAGTTTGCCAAGGCTTATAGTACCCACACAATAAAAACAGATGATTAAATCGTTGATAAATTTTTATATTCAAGAGATAATTAAATAGAATGGACTTTGCTAGAAACTCTTAGAATTTTGATGGAATATACTACTCTATAAAATCGTTGTGCTCAACTATTTAATATAAATATTTTTCAATTTCTGTTTAAAAAAACAATGGGGATGGGCTCACATAGTGCAACCCTCCCATCCTAACGTCCCATCTTTACATGTGTTTTAAGCACCTCTTATTACGCTTCCTTGCTTAGAAGCACTATCCTATAGTCTAACAATGGTAACCATACCACCGTGGCCCTAAGTGAGGGTCTCGATACACGTCATGGGATAATCTTTAAGGCATATATAAAGTCAAGCTTATTCTCGATTGAAAAAAAAAATCAAGCTTATTCATGGTGTCTCCATCGCACCAAGGCTTACAACGTGGACTTCTTGTCTAGCTATTTTTTCCATTTTCCAGTCACTCACTGTAAAGTTAATGATACTTTACGATGCCGGACAGTGGGATTGAATGCGTCTCGGCGAGTGTTTCGTTTAACTTAAACGAGCTTTCTAGAACTCAGTTTTCGGGACTTTCTCTTTGGCTATGTGGTTATCTTTTGTTTGATCTCACTTTTATTGAATTTCATTTTTTCATGGTAGCTGACACAACTTCTCTATTACCCTATTTAGTACCAAGGATCAAATGGCCAATCGTTCATCTATGAAATCTTCTTTTCCAATTCCCCATTTCAATCCATTCCACGAGGTCACGATACCAACCGTTAGGATGCAATCTTTGCTTCCATCAATAATGCGATCAATATCCATATAATTTATTTTGATAATGTATGTAGTAAATTGGCATAATCATTTTCGTTTTGAGAGTAAAATACATGTGTTTGCTAACATCATAGAGTAAGGAATTTCTATTTTAACTCCTCGTTCTCTACTAAGAATATTTTCTAAATTTATTTATATTTCTCCCAAGACTCTTTTGAGAGTCTGTCACGTCCCCATTTATCATTCCGACTAACAGAGAGACACATGAATGAATTATGGGCTTCTAAATTTTTCCCAATAACCATAATACTAATTCATAACAATAACTATGAAAGTTGAGATATATAACTAGTAAAATACAAGCATAAATATTGCAGGCATAAAATATAAACATTACACATTCAGATACAAAGATAATACTTATCTTTAAACAAAGAAGTTTCAAGCAATTGATTGTGTAAGAGCAATTTTCCACCCAACCATAGGAGCTTTATCCAAAATATACTCTTTTTGTGGAGAGGCCACCCCCAAGCTTGGCTGTGAGACCACTAAGACGAATGAAACACCTACATGCTTCTCACTCTCAACCCACAACCCATTCTAATCTCAATGCTTAGCCAAATGCTCATCTATAGATGTACAAGAATCTCACCCATCCATCATAACCTTGGCTCCCACAATACCCACCCCACACAACACCCTTCTAGGCTTAGAGACACGGAGGCTTCACTAGAAGGCAATATAATATCACGTTAATTCATATTGCGGTATTAAATATTCATGAAAACCTAAAAATTATATTGCTTATATAGTAAGGGGCAAAGGTTTTTTTTATTTAATGTAACAATACAAAAATACTTTGGGGTCCTTTTTATATGGGCGGGCTGACAAATATCCGCCAAATGGAGATGGCGAGATCACGGCCGGATGAGAAATCGGGTTGAGGCAAGGCTTTGGCTTACCAGTACGCAGGAATATTGCATCTTGAGGCATGCTTGGGGCTAGGGGTTTCATAGTGAAGTGGGTTTCCAGTTGATCATAGTCGAGAGACAGTGGTCATTGACAGCCAATTGTTACCAATAGCACTCAACCAGTTGTTACCAATAGCCTTGGGAGGCTCTAAGCCTCCAAGGCCTGCTATAAGCCCACGATAGGCCTTGGGGGCTTGAATACCCAACCACTCGTGCCTATTACATGCCTTGGGAGGTTTAGTCAGCCTCCTAGATCTTGTTACAGGCCCCCAGGGCTTGGATACCTAGCCTACAACAAGCTTAGTCAGTCATTGGAAAACTACAACATGCAATCTAAATGTTGTACTATGTGTATTGGCTCTAGTGACATACAATAAGTGATCTCCTATCTCTTCATTATACCATTAGATGTTGCAAATCATAATGATATGTGGTTGAGTAATTGCATTGTGGGTGAAGTAATGTGTATCCACAATATACATCGAAAGAAGCAAGGTGCATTGCAGAATGCATGTGGGGTCATAAGAAAGGTATCATATCAATATACTAGGTAGAAATATAAAGGGGTATAAAAAATGTCAATGAAAAAATGGATACATACTATCTAGTGAAAATAGGGTTTTTTTTTTAAATTGGGAAGGCATATTGGGAGGGGGTTAAAAAAAATGATTTTGGAAGGTATTTTCCAATATTTAATGAAACTAGGGGTATTGTTTCATATGCCACGAACGAACGTGCTATGATAGCAGTTTATTGAGTGAAGCCCCCATGCTTAGAGATCCCTTTCACCAAACCATGGTTCTCTTGGGTTATCCATCTTGCTAGGTGCTTACTAGTGTGTCCATAGAAGCAGTCCAACATACTATATTCTATTGGAGAACCTCCTATAACCTTAATTCATGCATTCTCAAGCATCTGCAGTGAGTAGCAAAAGTCAAGGTGTAAGGTTTCCTATCCCACCCAACCTTAATGCTCATCTATGACCATTTATTTTCCCTTCAAATCTACAACTATGTTTCCAAATTCAAATTTATAGGTAATGCATAGTCTGATAATTGGTAATGGTATGAACAACAAGAGGAAGAACTCTACGTAGTGCAAATCTGCATGAATAGTAGAAAATGAGTGGTTGACTCTAAAGGATAAGAGGGAATGGTGATAAGAAAACTGGCATAACTTATGTTAATAGAATAAAGGACCTTTACAACTCTCATAGAAGCACATTCACCCCCATGCTTCCATAACTACATGAAGGGACTTTTTCCACCAACCTCACAGATGCATTCAATGATTGGATTTAATATTCAAAAGGAAATAATTGGCTCATTTAAGGAACATGGCAGTAATTGGATTTTTTCTAAGGTAAACACTATAAAATAGAGGATTTAATCCTCCATAGGGCTCACTTTCATCTTCACCTCTATTGGAATCATAGCCCATCTAGTGCTCTTTACATAGCCATATTGGACCATTTTATTATTTTTCCAACAAAATATTTACATAGCTTTCACGTTAGCATGACAAACCAACCATATGGTCCATACAAATAAATTTACATCACACATGCCTAACCTTTCACTAGTATGGCCTTGGCCTTGAGCTATGCACTACGAATCCATACTAGCATATTTACATCATTTTGATTAAATGAAGTCCAAGTAAAAAATGGTAGTATAAAGCCCCGGATCCAAAGCAAGAAAACCATATAAAATCATTGTTTCCACTAATGTTTTTAAAAGTAGCTTCCTCAATTTCCAACTCCTTACCTGGATTTTTGTGCATTTATTCTACATTAAATAGAAGGACTTAATGGCCCCTATTATTCATTTCCCCACAAATATTTTCAATTATAACTACACTTACATCAAGGTTCAAATACTTATAAGAAAGAACTAACTCCAATTTATCACCATTAAATGTGATGATTATATCCTTATCACAAATACCTATTTCTATTACCTTGTCTTTCTAAATGTCAACTTTCATTTAAAAGTAATTGCAAAATGTGTTCATGGCATCAATATGCCTTTCCACACTTCCATTATTATTTGTCAATAACACTTCTCATCATTTCCATAAATCAACAACAAAGCATAACCTCCTATTTATATTCCTCATCCCTATTTTTCATTTTTTGATCTTTCACCAATCTATGAATATGCCATTATTTGATATATTTTGTTGATTTTGAACTTCCTTATTCCAATTTTAAAATTTATCAATTACCCCAATTTTTCAATAAACTTTTCATATAAACAAAAAGTAGTTTCTCTCCACTCAAGTAAAATTCTCGCTTTCTCCATTCGTTCCCCAAAAAATATTTCATGCAACATCTCAAAATATTTTGAAAAATCCACAAAGAAAAGGTAAATACTATTACCTCTCCTTCATTCTTACTCAACGACAATTCTAATCTAGTTACTATGTGGTCAATGGTCGAATTCTTATGCCAAAAACTAAATTGAGAATGTAACATACACTATCCTTTGTGTAGTCTTTTTGAGATGCTAAGGTACTCCAAAACACTCCATTGCATTGATACAATATTGTAACATGCCCAATTGCTTATTTAAGATGTAGTCAACATTATGACATAAAATTTATAGCCAAATATCATTTAGCAACATAACGGACATTGCTATAACAAGTTAATTCACTACCCATGTACACATCCAATCATTCCAACACAATCATATTTTGTGTTGAAACAAGCAATATTGGTAATTGATATATGAAAAAACACAACAAAGTAACTATAAAAAATAATTAAAATTTTGATATATTTTGTGATACCCACAATGATCATTACATCCATTTGACATAGTTGAAAATTAATTTACAAAACATAGGAAGAATCATGCTTTTTTATTTACAAAATATGGTTGTAACAACCTAAAATATACATTTGAATATCTCTTAGAGACTCCATAATACCTTCGTGAAACAAAGCTAAATTCCATACTTGCGTTTTTTTAAGTAAGAATATTCTTCATTAAAAAACAACACTACTCACAAACATTAATCTTCAATAATATTAAAAACTCTAGAGTCCTTTTTTCCTCCACTCATTAATTCACCAACTCATATGGATGCACACCCATGCTAGGAAATGAAACAAAGACACACTTAGAAATGATGAATTTGCTTTTTCTTAATTAACAAATATCTAAATAATACACCGAAGGAATAAACAATTTATCCCATTGTTATTGCAACAACCCCACTCAACAACCGTTTCCTTACTCAACAAAATAAATGACTAGGAAATATGAACTGCTAGTAACCATGGAATCTCAATTGTAAATTAATTTCCTCGTTTCTTAGGAATGAACTGAGTCATGGAAGGTTATCCCTTTTGGAGAAATGTTATTTTTGTACTAGTATAATAATAATGGATTGAACATATTGCATGGAGAACACGTACCCTACCATATATATTGGGAAAAGAAGCATACAAAACAAAACACAAGATAATAGGAAGTATTCGAAGATAAACATTTGGAAACAACAATAAAATAATATTTATTTAACTACCCTATGGTTTGTTCATTATCCCCATGGTGCTCCTACGAATTTATCACCTCCAAGTTCATATATTTGTTATATATTATTTATTTACATTAAATCCAATAATAATCAAATGGTATGTGACTACTCAATGCACCATGCTTACACAATAATAAATATGTCTAATGATCCTTCGTGGTATTACAAAGAAGCCCACAAATAAGCTCGTATAGGATATTAGAAAGACGAAGCATTGATGTTGTTTTGTTATGCTCATTTACATATTTTTGTCTCTAGATTGGTGCGAAATAGTTTGGAAAGATATTGTTCTAAAAATTTTCACATTATTTATATCACTAATCTTGAAAATGGATATTATTTTTACCTACATTTAATCTAATATTTTTGTTATGAAAATTTTTATTTAATTTAAAAATATATATATATATATATAGATCTTATATCAAATTTTTTTTATCTGAATGGTATAAAAATCTTTTTTTTCTTAATTACATTTTTTCTCATATATATATATATATAATCAAATATGTGTAAAATATCCTATCTTAATTTACATAAAAAAAAAATTACAATAAAACAAAAAACAAAACCTATAACTATATATGCTTAGACAAATAGTTAATCTCCATTGCATCTTTCTCATATATATTTAATCATAAATTTAACCCCATAAATTAATTTTCAATAAATCTCCTCATTCATCAATTATTTTAATTATTTTGATTTTCATAACTGTGTGATGGCGTATTACTCAGAGGGCTCTATCCTGACACTGGCTAAGCTACTCGTCCAAATGCTAAAGGAACAACTGGATATAACCTGCTAATGATCATTGTAACCATCTTCACCGACACCTAAAGAAGCAAAAACTCTATGTGCAAAAACTGTTCGGAATCCAATCTCATATCCTCGAGTTGGAGATCCATGGCACGAAGCTGCTATATTGTTCAAACAATGAGCCAGACTTGACCCTGCACCTACTTTTGAAACAGAGGTTCATAGGCTTGAAGGTTGGAAACTTGGAAGGTTTCGACACTTTAGTGACCGCTGGAATCAATACTTGTTATGCCCATATCTTGGGTTGTTTATAATTGTCTCGGGATCAGGTTCAATCCTTGTAGGTTGTGTTGTTATGCTTTAATGCTTCACTAGTGTTCAGTTACAGATTTGTAGATGGAAACAACTCAAAGCAAATGAGATAGCCATAGAATTAAAACGCGTATACTTTTGTTTTGAGCTGATGGATAATTCCGAAGTGTTCTCTTTATTGGTTGTATTTTTCTCATTATTGGTTAAAGAGGTCTATTTCTGTATGATGTGCAAACCAGCTTTTACAAGTAGAAAAACTGTGTTCTTCGGAGCATAAGATTACATCTAAAGAAACTGTGGTCTTCAGAGTATCAGATTGCATGTAAAGAAACTGTGGTATTCGATTTTTATCTTATAAGTAGAGAAAGTGTGGTCTTTGATTTTTCATCTTATAAGAAGAGAAACGGTGGTCTATAATTTTTATCTTAAACCTTTTCTTGTGGCAAAATTTTGTTCTTAGATTTCTTTTTAAATGTCTAAATATGAATGATTTACAATTTTGTTGAGGCTCGAAACTGGTTTAAGGAGTTAGGCAATGTTTTATTACTAATTTCATTATTACTAACTAGCATAACCATATTAATAATGGTATGGTTGATATAAGTTAATTGAACACATTATTTAAGGTGGGAAAATGAATAATAATGCCACCAATCAACATATATCAACCATATTGTTATTAATATGGTTACGCTAGTTGACCGTAAAGACTAACCATTGAGCTGTTAAGCTTTTTTTTCAGCAGAAAAAAACTACTATTGATATTCATATAAGAATCAAATAGTACAAAGATCGTCTTGGTTCTTATGCAAGAAACCATATGCTTACACAGTTCCAGCTATGATAGCCTTGACAAGCAAAGACAAGCTGCTCAAAACAATTTCAAAAAGAACTTACAACACTTTAAGTTCAGATATATAAGGCAAATTTGGTTCATTCCCCCAGGAGTCTTCACCAAAAAACTTCTTCAAAAAATAGCAGCTGAAAAAGACTTGCAGAAAAGGAAACTTAATAAAAAAAATAGGTGACACCCATATCTAGGATATCACCATTTAACCATTCCTCCCAGATAAGATCTCCTTCAATGCCATCAAGAGCTTGTTTAGAAAGCTTAACAGCCTGCGAGTTGTGTTCTCTATATATATGTTCAAAGGATATGCTCTGAGCCTTTAAGATTTCCTTTCTTGTGCGAATGCACCAATGCTGAAGATTGGTGACATTAAGGTTGTAATCACTTGTTTCCCATTTGATAGTGACTTGTGAGTCTCCATAGACTTTGATGTCAACTAATCCAAAAATGTTTGCCAATTTTACCACACACCAGAGAGCTGCTAAAAGCTCTTCCTTCATATTGCTTCCAGGCCCACAATTTAAACGGACTAAAAAATAATGATCATCATTGAGAAAAATCACTCCTCCAACCGCACAAACTCCATGTTGAGCCGCTCCATCAAAGAAAAAGAACAGGCTGTGTTACCTTAAAAGAAAAGGAACTGATTCTATCAACTTGTAGCTTGGGATAATCCTCTTTATATGAATGATACATATTTAAGGCAACCAAACTGCAAACCACTACCTCAGGTTTTTTATCTTTAAAAAGAGCACAGTTCTGAGAATACCATATTTCCCAAGCAATGCAGATAGCTAATGTAAATACTGGCTTGCAATATCTATACCAATTTAATAAACAACAGTTGAAGTCACCCACATCCCAATGGCGAACAATGTTCAATTTTGAGGCACATAATTCCCAAACTTTGATAGTAAAGCAACATTCCACAAATAAATGATGTGTATTTTCTGCTTGTTTCATACAAAGACTACATCTACTTGGACCTGAACAACCTCTTTTCAAAAAATTCTCCCAAGTCTTAAGCTTATCCTGTAAACCTAGCCATAAGAAACATTTCAATTTCAAGGGGACTTTCCACGTCCATAACCTCTTATACCATCATTCCTAAGGGAATATGTATTTTTCCTGAGAAATTCTGATATAGGTTGTCTTAGCAGTCACTAGTCCTGAATTGGGATTCCTGACCCATACCAGAAGATCTCTTTCTGAATTTATCTTGACTCCTGCAACATTAAAAGCCCTAATATAAATATCCCATTCCCGAGCAAGGGATCCAACAAGCCCAAGATCTTTAGAGTTCATCCAAACAACATTTGAAAATTTTCTTTGACTTTGAACTATAATTTTATTTAGGGTGTGCCAGCCCAGAGCCTTCAGATATTGCACCAATCTATCGGAAAGATGAAAGAAGTCCTCCAAACCAAGGATAGGATCCGATCCAACAAGGACATTCCTGCTTGATCCGACCTGCCAACAAATGTCTTTTGAGATCCATCTGAAAACTTTCATGAAACCCCTCCAAACTGGAGAGAAATTCCAACCAACTAGCTTAGGATTTCTAATCCAGTCATGCACATCAGATTTAATATACTTAGAATGTAAAACACTAGACCAAAGGGTGTTCCCAAAGATACCTCTCCACAAGTTTTTTAATCTCAGAGCAGAATTGAAAACACCCAAATCTTTGATTCCCCAACCTCCAAATTTTTCAGGCCTAGAGAGTGATTCCCAGCCAACCATAGTAAGTTTAGGTTGTCCCGAATTACCATTCCATAGATAATTGAAAAAACATTTCCTTAAAGCATTGATTATGGAGGTGGGCACTTCAAGTAGAGAGAACTAATATACCAGAATGCTTGAGAGGACAGATTTTACCAATATCAATTTTTGTCCAATGGAAAGAAGTCTGAAAGACCAATGTGAAATACGTTTCTCAACCTTTCTGAGAAACCAAAACCAATCATTGACATGATATATATTCAGCTTCAGAAAAAAGCCCAAATACTTGAAACCATCTTCCATACTAAAACATTTATAAGGAAGAATATTAGAAATTTCTTTCAATTTTTTATCATTCACACCGAAATGAAACAAACTAGATTTTGTACTGTTGACCTTCATTCCATAAACATTGCAAAAAGTCTTAATAATTTCACTATATTGATTCCATTCATCTGCTGAGTCCATACCTACAACCAAAACATCATCCACGAACAGAGTGTGTGTAATCACACAATCCTTTTCCAGCTTGATACCTTTGATTAAATTTCTGTCCTTTGCTTGATTGATGATCCTGCTAAAGGCATCCATTATCAGAATGAAAAGGAGTGGGGAAAGTGGAAATCCCTGATGAATTCCTCGGGTACAATTGAAAACGTAAGAGGGGACTCCATTCACCAAGACAACAATGTTTGTAGTGATTATACAAGCCATTATCCAATTAATCATCAAAGGAGGGACACCAATTTGTATAAGTACCAATCTTAGAAAGGACCAATTCACCCGGTCATAAGCTTTTTATAAATCCATCTTGAGTAAAAAATCCTTCCTCTTCCGAGTTTTAATAGTATGCAGAAGCTCTTGTGAGATCCCAATAGCATCATGGATCTATCGACCAGACAAAAATCCAAATTGCTCCACTGAAATGTGTCTCGAAAAGGTAGCCATCAACCTCTAGGCTAAGATTTTTGAGATCAATTTGTAAGCAAGATTACATAGTGCAATCAGGCGAAACTCACCAAAGGAAAGAGGTTTGTTACTTTTAGGAATAAGAGTCACAAAAGTAGAATTAAGGGCTCTAGAGATGTAACCATTGAGTCTACAATAATTTACCATCCTGTTTAAGTCCTCCCCCATCACATCAAAAAAGTGAAGCTAAATCTCCACTGACCAGCCATCTGGCCCTGGACTCTTTTCCTTTGCAAAGAGTTTCAGAGTGTCTTGTATTTCATCTAGCTTTACTTCCCTTCCCAAATCCATAGCCTCCTGATCATTGAAGAACCTAGGGAAGAGTCTAGCAACTTTAATCTGTTCCAATAAACAACTTTCCCCAGGATTTGTTCGGGTACACAGGGTACTACCAAAGGACCGAACACCAATAGAAACCACTTCACACAAACAGATCACAGATCAACACACCGATGTTTTGACGTGGTTTAAACCCTCTTGAGGGAAACACTCCATGACTCCGGCCAAATAGCTTCTATGGGACGATTTATTATGCAAAGAAAGAAAGTTACAAATGAGCTTCTCATAATCGATCAACTAAACAATGACCCTCCATGCTCTTTAAAGAAAGATCATGGACCAATCGGGTGTTAAGCCACAGATCAAGGTTAGGTTTTATCTAAGAGAAGTTGAGCCGTCGGATCACTCTATGTCGGAAACATATCGTGACCGTCGGATTAAGTATTTACAAATTCATACTAATGCATACTAAAGAAACACACTATCCCTAATGGATATATTACACAAGTTGATCTTAACTAACTCCTAAGTGTCTAAATATCCTAACATCCCCCCTTAAGAACAACTTGGGATAGGATTGAAGGATTTACAAAATTGACACTATTAGGAGAAGGAAGGAGGCATTAGAGCCTATCCCCCCTTAATGACAAGTTCCTGAACTCCTAACATAGATCGAAGTTTAGAAAACTTCGCTTCTGTAAGAGACTTGGTGAAGATGTCTGCAACTTGATCATCTGTAGGGCAAAAGAGCACTTCAAGAACCCGATCATGAACAAGATTTCTGATGAAGTGCATATGTAGCTCAATGTGTTTGCTACGTTGATGTAGAACTGGATCTTTGGAAAGCTTGATGGCACTTTGATTGTCGCACCAAAGTGGAGTAGGCTGCTGCTGCTCGAATCCAAACTCTAAGAGGATCTGTCGAAGCCATAAAGCTTCCTGACTAGCATTAACTGCTGCTTGATATTCTGCCTCTGCTGAAGAAAGAGCAAGAGCTTGTTGTTTCTTACAAGCCCAAGTAATAGGTCCAGATCCCAGACTAAAAACCTAACCTGCAGTAGACTTTCGATCATCAGGATCGCTGGCCCAATCTGAATCAGTGAAACCAACCAACAAAGGTTTCCCCCCTGTACTGTAATGAATCCCAAGCTGAACTGTACCTCGAATATATGAGGTGTCTGCATATAATTGGCAACTCGACCAACGACAAAGGAAAGGTCAGGATGGGAATGAGTCAAGTATAAGAGACTACCAACAAGCTGACGATACAAGGTGGCATCAACTTCAGGTGAAGTACAAGTGGCAGAAAGTTTGACTCCAGACTGGAAGGGAGAAGGGGCTGGTGTACAACCTTCCATGTGGAAGCGACGAAGAAGGTCACAAGCATACTTAGACTGAGAAAGAAAGATTCCTTCTTTGGTTTACAGGACTTGGAGACCAAGAAAATAATGCAAATGTCCTAAGTCTGACATTTCAAAAGTTTGTTTAAGACTGGATTTCACATGGGTTATAAGATTAGGGTCACTACCAGTAAGAATAAGGTCATCAACATATAGAACAAGTATGATGAGATGGTTTCCTACTTTCTTGGTATAGACATTGGGGTCAGAATGGCATCTAGAAAAACCAGTGTCAAGGAGAAAGGTATCCATTTTGGCATACCAAGCTCTAGGAGCTTGCTTAAGGCCATATAAGGATTTCTTGAGGCGGCAGACAAGGCTAGAGTTATTCTGAACATAGCCAGGAGGTTGTTCCATGTAAATTTCCTCCTGTAAATCACCATGTACGAAGGAAGACTTGACATCCATTTGATGGACTTCCCAGTTGTGTAAGGCTGCAAGGGAAAGAACAAGGCAGATGGAGTTCATTTTTGCGACGGGAGCAAAGGTTTCATTGTAGTCAATCCCTTCAACTTGGGAAAAACCTTTGGCAACTAACCTTGCCTTAAGTCTTTCAACACTTCCATCTGATGCATACTTAGTTCTGTAGACCCATTTACATCTGACAAGTTTTCTTCCTTTTGGAAGAGGTACAAGATCCCAAGTATCGTTCGCCATTAAGGAACGATATTCTTCATCCATGGCTGCATCCCAATCTGGATTCCCTGAAGCTTCTGCAAAAGTTTCTGGATCATGATTCTCAGAAACTTGAGCCAAAAGAGAAGAGGCTCGCTGAAACTGAGAACGTGTTCGACGTTGATCTCTAGGATCACCGGCAAGATCACCAGCTGCTTCACATGTTGAACGGACCCATCAAGGAAGCACTTGTGCTGGTGCAACTGGAGGAACATGAGCAAGCAGAGGTGGATTTTCATCCTCACTGTCATCATCAGAAACTGGAGTTGGAAACATGTCAAGGAAGTTGGAAGAAGAAGAAGGAGGCACAAACGTCGAATCAGGCTCGCAGGCCAAAGATGGCACAATCGCCGAGTTAGGCTCACAGGCTAAGAGATTTTCATCAAATTTAACATCTCTTCTAATGATTATAGCATGAGAATGTGGTTGAAGAAGTCTATAACCTTTTACATCTTCAGAATATCCAAAAAATATGCACTTTTCACTTTTAGGCTGCAATGCTTTCCATTTTTCATCCGGAATGTGAGCCCATGCTTCACTACCAAACACACGAAAGTGACTTACATCAGGTTTAATTTTACTCCATGCTTCTTCAGGTGTTATACCTTGTAATGCTTTTTTGGGGGTGCGATTAACTATGTAATTTGCACAATTTATGGCTTCAGCCCAAAATTGAAGACTTAGTCCCTTAGATTGGATCATACAATTAGCCATTTCTTTTAAAGTGCGGTTCTTCTGCTCAGCTACACCATTTTGTTGTGGTGTATATGGAACAGTGTGCTGTTGTTGGATTCCTTGTTCAGTGCAGAAAGTAGTGAACTGTTTGTTAACATATTCTCCTCCATTGTCAGATCTTAACTTAATAATTTGATGACCAGATTGTTTTTCAACAAGGGCCTTGTAGGCCAAGAACATATTAAATACTTCGCTCTTAAGTTTTAGGAAGTAAACCCAAGTGCGTCTGGTGTAATCATCAATGAAAGTTAAGAAATATTTGAAACCAGAAAAGGAAGCAGATGGAAGAGGACCACACAAGTCACTATGCACAAGCTCCAAGGGAACCGAGGCGTGTCAAGAGGCACGTTTTTCAAAACTGTCCCGATGATGTTTTCCGAGTACACAACCGGAGCAAACACCATCCTTGCAAGATACCATCGGAAGACCTGTCACCATATTTTCTTTACATAGTTGTTGCAATGAGCGATAATTTAAGTGACCAAATCGCTCATGCTAAAGTTTGCTCAAGTTATCACTATGAGCAACAAAAACTGAAGGGAAAGGTGATGACCCAAAGTTGTTAAACTTGTACAACCTGGTAATATCATCAACAATTTCGGTAGCTAGGACCTGTTGAGGATCTTTAAAATCCTTGATTACAACTTGGTGAGGTGTAAAGGTCACAGTTTTACCTTCACCAGAATGAGTGATCTGATAGACTGATAACAAATTGCAGGAAATTCTTGGAACACATAGTACATCACTAAAATGACCATTATCTACTGGAACTGTTCCAGCTCCTACAACACTTAGAGATCTATCATCACCAACAAATATTTGTTTGGTGTTACATTCATGCATAGTAGAAAAGATGGCTTGATCCTTAGCCATATGATAAGATGCTCCGGAATCAATGAGCCATTCATTTGAAGTAGAAGAAGAAGATGCATTATAAGAATAACCAGAAGCACAAAGTGCATGTCCATGAGAGGCAGACACTGAAGGTGAATCTAGGCTGATGTCGTGCTTCTTCATTGTTGCTTCCAAGGCTGCCATCTTCTTGAAACACTTAGATTCATCATGATTATCTTTCCCACAATAGTTGCAATGGCGCTTAGTCTTCTTTCCTTTTGGCTTGGATCCTTTGTCATTTTTTAAAGAAGGAGCTGACTGAGAGGGTTTGGGACCCTTGTTTGACTTATTATTGCGAAAATTTTGTTTCTTGGGAGGCTTGGACTTTTCTTTCTGTTGGGAAAATAAGGCTTTCCCAGATGTATCTGCATTATTGATTATTCCAAGGTGAATGAGTTTATCTTGTTCTCTAATCAAGAAATCACAAAAGGATTCAAGACTAGGCTCTTGATAGCTAGCTGCATTCAAGGATGCTTTCATGGAGTAAAATGTAGATACAAAAACAGAATATGCAGGTCCAAGTTTGGAAAGAATATGATAAATGCATTGTTTGTCTTCCCTTTCAATCTTACATTCTGCACATAAGAGCTTAAGAGTTTTGTACTTAGATAAATAATCTTGAATGCATGAAAAGTCACTTGGATTTAAAGAAATCAACTCATTTTCGAGTTGGTGACCTCGGATTTCATTGTGTTTACCAAACACAGATTCCAACTTGTCCCAAGCAGCATTAGGTTCATTAATTCTAGATATGTGGAATCGCAAATTAGTAGAGATTGACATCCCAATCAATCCACGAGCTTCGTCACATCTATTTGCACATTTTATTTTCTTATCATCATCAGTGGGTTCTTTTTCTTTCCCTGTTGTAATTCTGAAAAGTCCCCTACTTCGTAGAACATCCTCCATACAAGATTTCCATGAGAAATAGTTGGAACTGTTAAGTAGAATATCACAAAGGGAGGCCATATTTGTAAATTAATGGCTGTAAAAGTAGAAACCA
Organism: Larix kaempferi; assembly: GCA_027924585.1. Taxonomy (NCBI): domain Eukaryota; kingdom Viridiplantae; phylum Streptophyta; class Pinopsida; order Pinales; family Pinaceae; genus Larix; species Larix kaempferi. The sequence continues at coordinate 6,091,006 of BSBM01000307.1, read as the reverse complement.
ATAGTCTGGATGTGAAGAGCTCGAAAAAATAGGCGGTTTCAAAAAAAAACGGCACTGAAAACGAACTCTGTATGATGAAGTTATGCTTGAACAAAGAAACTGTTGAAGATGTCCCCAATAGTGACGTGGCAGCTAGAGAATGTCTAGCAAAAAAAAGAACCCCCCTCTTCCCAAGATGAACCTTTTGACAATCACTTTACAAGAAAGTTGCTTTAAGTGAACCACTTTTGTAAAATAAGAGATTTCACTTTTACAATGATATTACTTTTAAATAGTGCAACAATAAAAAAACTTAAGTGACTCACTTTTTATTTTTTATTATTTAAGTGAGATGCACTTTTACAATTAAGTAACTTGAAATTAGAAATTGTATGCATTTTTTTCTTTTAAAAGTAACTTCCTAAGACTTGAACTCAAGACCTATTAAGGAATAAAGCAACTTTGAACCAAGTGAGCTAGATTAAAAGGTATGTAAAATATTGCTCGGTTTGCGTGCTTGCCCTTTTTCCTGCAAAACAAACCACAAATCAAAACAAAAAAAAAAAATTCCACATTTGTGGAGTTAGATCTTGTTAGCTTGCCTGGAAAGTTTATGTTTTCTCTCTGTTTCTGATTTGCCGAGATCGCGCAAGGTGCACGGCAAAGAGCATACGCAGCCGAGAAAAACCCTTTCCCTTTCTGTTTCTGATTTGCCGAGATCGCTCAAGGTGCACGGAAAAGAGAATACGTAGACGAGAAAGCAACAATCCGAACAAAAAAAATCTAACAGTAAAAAAAATGAAATATGAGATTCAAAAAACGAAATAAAAAAAATGCGTCACTGTAACATTATACCTTCAAATCTGATGAAATACGCGTTTCTAGAGCAACCGGGAACCGTTTTCGATCAAACGAAAACTATTTCCCAATGAAAACGACGCTCTGGAAACAATGGAACACCTCCCACAACCCAAAAATGCATAGAAATATCAAAAATAAAAACCCTTTTGAGTTTCGGCAACAGCAGTTCAAGATCTAGCTCATAACCGGAAGCGGCACTTCATAAAAGCTCTGATACCATGTTCAGGTACACAGGGTACTACCAAAGGACCGAACACCAAGAGAAAGCACTTCACACAAATAAATCATAGATCAACACTCCGATGTTTTGACGTGGTTTAAAACCCTCTTGAGGGAAACACTCCACAGCCCCGGCCAAATAGCTTCTACGGGACAATTTATGATGCAAAGAAAGAAAGTTACAAATGAGCTTCTCATAATTGATCAACTAAACAATGACCCTCCATGCTCTTTAAATAGAGATCATGGACCAATCGGGTGTTAAGCCATGGATCAAGGTTAGGTTTGATCTAAGAGAAGTTGAGCCGTCGGATCACTCTATGTCGGAAACATATCGTGACCGTCGGATTAAGTATTTACAAATGCATACTAATGCATACTAAAGAAACACACTATCCCTAACGGATATATTACACAAGTTGATCTTAACTAACTCCTAAGTGTCTAAATATCCTAACAGGATCTTTATAAAAATTACCAAAGAAATTTACAGTTTCCCTCTATAAAGGCTCCAAACCTATGATGACCAAACCCCTTGAGTCTTGGACTTCCCAAATATTATTTAAATTTATTCTAACAGAAGCATAAGAATGGAAAATTTTAGAGTTTTTATCTCCATGAGATAACCATAAAGCTCTACTTTTGAGTCGCCATTATTTTTCCCCATTCAGCAGAATTTCTTCTTTTTTCAGTTCATAGTTCTTCAAAGACACAAAGGAATCACGATCCAATGAACCACTAAAATTCTCATCGAAGGACATTTGAATTTTCTTTTCCAACTGTGTTAACTCCAAGCAATCAACATCTTTTTTGTTCTTTATCCAAATGGTTACAGCTTCTTTTAGACCTCTGATCTTGTGACAGAATAAATCCACAAGATTTGCATTATCCATAGATACCTACTTCCAATAAGATCTGACCATGGCACAAATATCATCATTTGATAACCAAGAACTATTGAATTTAAAAGGATAGAAAACCTTCTACCCATAGTCATCTAATTGGAGCACAATGGGCCATTGATCGGAGAATTTGATTTCATGAACCCAAGCTCTATGTTTCTAAAAACTATCAAGAAAATATGCCTTCACAAGAAAACGATCCAGCCTCTTATGAATACCATATTTTACAAACCTCCCATTAGTCCAGGTGGGATTTAATTTAGCAGGCCTGACATCCACAAAATCCTAGTCATTTATTAAATTTGTGAAAAACTTAGCCATCCCATCCAATCTAGTTGAAGCCCCCCAAACTTCATCAGCTTATCTGGTGAAATTCAAATCCCCTGCAATGATCATATTATCCAAACTCAGCAAATCTGAGGACATGAGAGACTCCCAAAAATTTTGTTTATCTCTGTAAGGAGCATATGTATTTAAAATATTTAAATTCAGATTCATCCCCACATCAAATCATTTCAGCAAGATGCTCCAAGGCGAATGAAAGACCTTAAAGGAGAATAAAACAGGGTTCTAGGCCATGACTAAACCTCCTGAAAGACCACAGGAACTAACCGCCTCAATCTACCACCGAGGAACAATACCACCAAGTTTATAAACAACAGAAGGAACATCACACATTGTTTCTTGAAGAAGTACAATACCAGGGCTAGTAGCTGAAAAGAGTTTGAGTAAGGCTTGAGCCGTAGATACCTTACCCAACCCACACACGTTAAGTGAGAGAAAGGACATTAAGAACCAGCATTGGAGGGGAACGTCGCTCTAAGGCCCTCAATAGGAACAGTACAAATCGAATCAACCTCTTCTAATATTTTAGAAATAGGAGAGTAAGCCTCAACACCATGCAAACGAGAAATGACCGAGTCCTTCTTCTTTTTACCCCTTTGTATCGTAACATTTTGAAATTTTAGGGAATTTAAAGGGATGGCATCAGAATTTAAGTTAGGATTTTTGGAAAAGGAAGGTAAAGGGGTAACTTCTGCAACCTTGTCAGAAAATTCATAACCACATCGATCAAGAATAGAAATGTCTTCTACAGAGAAATTGACAGAAGGATCGATGGAGGGTTTAGTAATTAAGGCAACATCAGCAATATGGTTCTCAAGTGATAAATTATCTGGAGAGTCGTCTGCAGAAATAATAACAGGGTTTGCAGGATTGAAACCCTTATCCAAGGGAGACATTTTCGGAAAGAATTCAGACCAACAAAATTCTGGGGCAACCGAGCCTAAATCTATGTTCAAATTACGACGAACAAGAGGATATTGTGAACCCCTCCCTGAAATATCAGCAATTCGACCCTCAGATAATCCATGACATATAATTACTTCTCCCTTAGAAATATGCCTAGATAGGTCTTTTTTAGAATTTTCAATAAATTCTAATTCTTCCTTTGAAACGTCAGAAAAAAGAGCAGTAGGTCGAGAAACACACTTACCCAGTTTTGATATCAAATGTTTTGCCACAGGTTGCTCGGGGGTTGCGAAATCAGAACCTTCCATGGAGGTTTTCCTGGAACCCAGGTTTTGTGGACACTTTGCTTGGACATGACCTGTTTCTCTACAAGCAAAGCATCAGAAAGGGAATTTGAAGAAATCAAGTTTCTAGCACCAAGATCTACTCCCCCAGACCATATCAACTTCAGCAGGAAGACCAAGGCACATATCCAGAGCAACCATCACTTTGGCATATCTTTTATCCATCCCATGAAAATTATGCTTGTCTAACCGAACAAATTTGCCAACTGTATTTGCCAAACCAACAATGATTTCTTCGAACCACAGCTCAATTGGTAAGCCTGGTATTAGCATCCACAAATGACCTATGCCTTGAATCTCTTTTTGAGGATCGAAGTTAACATGCCATCGCTTCAAAAATAGAGAGCCCTTCTTGAACGCCTTGAAGTTTGCTAAAATCTGTTCTAACACCTCCGAGTCAGGAAAAACAAAAAGGATCCATCTATTCATTAGCAAGCTAACTCTTGGAGCCATCTTAGTGATAGGAACCCAGTATCTATTAACCCAATATTCTATTTCTGCCTTTGAGCCAGAGGCAAACTCCAATCTACCGACTAGGGCATGACTTGCCAACATCTCAATCCTATCTAGGTTAAATTCCACATTAATTTCATAGCGATCTATGTAGTCACGAGCTTTAACAGTCTTCGATAACCTTTTCTGTTTGGCCCTAAATCCAGACAATTTCTTAAATTTTCGCACCCCTTCCTCAGTGGGAGACAACAAGAAAAATTCCTGCACAGGGTTTGACAGTGCAATAGAGTCCCAAGAATGGGAAAAAGGGTCCATATTAATGGATGACCGGGGCAAAAAGCAGAAACCTACAACTGCCAAAACACAGAAACCCTAGCCCCTAACTCCACCACCTATGCACAAAGCCAAAAAGGGAAAATGGGGGTCGAGAATCGGACAAGTGTACTTCAGAAAAATAACCCCACCAAGGAAACCAAACCCTCAAAAAAAGAACACACAATCCACCTAAACTTTGCACAAGAGAAACTGAAAACTATAGTTAAAGGACAAGAAAGGACAACAACGTAGGCGAGAAATTCCCACTTTTTTTATACTTGGCTGGTACTGGGCTAATCCCGAAGAATTAGCTTGACTACAAGTCATCGCATGCCCTAAAACACATCTTAAACCTTCATTTCAGCCAAATCCTGCAGCAAAAAGGAAAAAAAACCAAAACCATTGAGCTGCAGAGTTGTCTAACCAAGAAGGAGTTTTCTAAACATTAATAACAACCATTTGTCTCCATGTGTTGTACGTGTTCTAGGGAAACCATGTATTCAAATCGAGAGAGATGGCCTTGAGTTAGGATCTGCATGGGACCCCATGTCGAGCAACTTGCAACATGGAGTGGGCCAGCCTTGGTGGATCTACTATCATTGATTCCCAATCTACTTGGGAATTTCTTTCAATATTATTATATAAATAATATATTTAATCTTATTATTTCTATTTCTATTTAAATTTTGATATAATAATCGTTTTATTGCTCCAAAGTTGGTCGGAATACTAACCACTGAGCCGCATAGCATTAAATGCGGTGGCTCAGTGGTTAGTGAACGTTAGATTTGGAGAATCTCTAGATCTAACATTCACTAACCACTGAGCCGCCGCATTTAATGCTATGCGGCTCAGTGGTTAGTATTCCGACCAACTTTGGAGCAATAAAATGATTATTATATCAAAATTTAAATAGAAATAGAAATAATAAAATTAATTATATTATTTATATAATAATATTGAAAGACTAACCACCGAGCTGCAGAGCATTAAATGCGGCGGCTCGGTGGTTAGTGACCGTTAGATATCGAGAATCTCCAGATCTAACGGTCCCTAACCACCGAGCCGCTGCATTTAATGCTCTGCAGCTCAATGGTTAGTCTTTTCCTATTACCATCCTAATAATAATGCGATCGTACAGAACAAGGTCCAACGAAGCAAATCCAGGAGAGTGGAGGTACAACGCCATGATGAACTATGAGTTCATCTGTGTGATGCAAGACTTACCCATCATGTGAGTCATTGGTATCAATAACATCAAGGGTGGTGGGGGTTTCTACATCATTCTCCTTGCATATCTCTGTGAGAAATACAACGATGACGACAAACTAAGGACAATCCATGGAGAAATCATGGTTAGGGTGAAAACAATTAAGTGAGGGTGACTAGAAATAAAGAAGCCGACCGCCAGCTAACATTGTGCAGTGGAAGAAACCAAGTTTTACAAGAACCACAACTCGATGGATTTTAAAATTAGAATTGAATGGATGGAGGTAAGAATCTAGCATGAGACCATTTCCTGTTAGGAAGTGGATGAGTTTCAGGCATTAGCTAAGTGGATAATTGACCCAGGGAGATCCCAATCTCGTCAAGCTCTCTATGAGTGCTTGTTGGTTACCTTATGGATGGAGAAGGTCTTGCTGAGATGCATTCTAGAGGACTAAAAGAAGGAAATATATCATATGGAGGTCGAATTGCATACCCTCGGGGACTTGCATGACGATGTTGGATTCCTAAAATCCACTTTGAATCAATTGGGGTGTATAGTGGGAATTGAATTCATACCTCGACCTATGACGCCCATTTCCATCTCCTGTGGTGAAGATCTAGGGGACATAGAAGACAATAGAGCGACCATGAATTTGATTCAAGACAACCTAGTCTCCACGATACAGTTACTTCAAATCCTTTGGCATATTGTATATAGAACCCTGGTGACACAAGAAGCAGATTAATGCTCAACGAGTGCTTGGTGGCATTGTACTGGGTCACGAAAACTCTGATAAAACTATTTCTAGAGGATCACAACTCGGTCATTGGCACTATCAAGAAAAATATGGCAATGATGAAGGACCAACGCATGATGAACACAATTATGGATGTAAAGATATGTATCACAGGGAAGCCAATATATTCTCATAAGGAATGGGGCACCACATTGGTAGTAGGATTGAAAGACACCCCGATCACCATTGATGGTAGTCCAGTGTAAGTGACCTTGTGATAAAGCTCTTCACACTAGAATTTCCAGGTTTTTTTGTCATAGAACCAGCATTGGCCTTTTTGTTATAGTCATGGTTAGTTGTCTAGTCTCAAGCTTAGTAGATTTAGATATTAAGCACTGCACAGGAAGACAATTTTCTCAAAATTTTGTCATTAGCTCCAAAGTCATTATGCGCATCCTCATAACTTAGTCTTTTTTTATAGCCTAGTCTTTTCTTTCTTAGAGGTAGGATGACGCTTAGTTTGGAGATAAATATTGTACTATGTTTCTTGGTTGATTAATAGAATGTCTCTACTCTTATTTACAAAAAAAAACATTGAAAGAAAATTATATAAATAATTATTAAATAATTGTTATTATGCTTTAATAATATAAATCATTAATATTAATATTAAAAAATTTATATTATTAATCATATTTAAGATTAAAAATAATTATAATTATTTTAATATGATTAATAATATAATGTCTTTATAAATACTATGAATTATTAATATGATTAAAACATAATAATAAGTATTATTATAATATAAATAATAATATATAAATTAATGTTTTGATAAAAAAGAATAAAAAATTAATATTATTTAATAGATAATGTTTAATAATTAATTTAATAACTTTACTATGATTAATAGTATTTTTTTTATGATTAATATGATTAAAGTATAATAATAAATATTATTATAAAATGATTAATATTATCAAAAATTAATATTTTGATAAGAAAAGAATAAGAAATTCATATTATTTAATAGATAATGTTTAATAATTTATATTGAATAAATAATGTTTAATGATTTAATATTTAATATTTAATGAGGATGGAAATTAATTATATAAATATTATGTTAATATTAATTATATAATATTAATATAATATGTTAATATTTATACAATATTTATTAATTAATGTTAATATTATGTTAAATAGTGTTAATATTAACATTAATGTTATTAATTATGTTAGTATTTAATATAATCAAAGCACATGTTCTCATTCCCTATATTCGCAATCTCTTTAATCTAGCAGTCAAGCATGACTTCCCTCATCCTTGGACTTAGAGCCTTATAGTTTCTATTTTAAAAATATGAGGTAAAGATATGTTCGGATATCCACATCATCTTTTTCAGGATCTTGCATGCAATTAGGGTTTGCATGCAAATTCTAGGGTTTGCATGCATCCCAGTCACCAGGTTGATGCCTCCAGCACCTTAGCCACCTTATTCTAGCACCCAGGAGCCACTTACTTCAGAGTTTTAGCCCTCCTAGTCTGGAAGGAGCCCACTTCTCACCTACTGCCAGAGAAGGGCGCACTTCTTCACCTACCACTACAGTTCCACTTCAGTTACATTCAGTTAGCTCCGATTCTCCCTGATTTGAGGCTAGTTTCACTCCCGACTGACTGTTTCACTTCCGTTGGACCTCCATATTGACTAGATGACTTGTTCTGACTTCAGTTAGCCTCCCATGCGCCCCCCACTGAGCCTCCTTCCCTTAATCAGTGCTACACACTTCAGTTACACTTGTCACACTCAGTTAGACTCAGATTGACACCTGGATGACTGGTTCTTGTGCATTGATGAGCACCACCGATTGATGATGAGGACTCCTAGTTGGAGTCAAGCTACTCTATTCAGTGATTCGAATGGCCTACTTAGTCAATTCGAATTGCTCACTCACATTGTCAGATTGTATTGTAATTATTCACCCTTATTGGGATATTGAGCACTGCTGCATGTTTTGCACAGTTTTACACCATATTTTCTATGTTCATCTATTGTGATTGATTTACTTGTTCATTAGATCTACTGTGACTAATTTTACATGGTATCAGAGCCATTGCAGGGACAAGATCTCTTTTCTACAAGTGGTTCTACAAGAAGATTTGAGTGAATTGCTCAAAAATTGCAAAAAGTTTTGGCATGAAATATCTCAAGGGCATTCGCTCCTATGCATGCAAAGCTTGAAAATACTTCCAATACCACTCCAGAAGCTTGAGTTTCCACATAATTCTTGGATCTGACACATTGGACCCATTCAACATTGTTTGATCTCCAATCCCAGGTGTGATGCAACTCTAAAAGGGTGGATTGTTCGACCTCATTGTTCTTGGTTTATTGTGATTTGCAGGTTTATTGTCTCCATCAATTGCATTCGCTACACTGTGCATGCACCATCCAGTTCAAAGTTCAAACAAAAGGGCAAAGAAGGTAACCAAAAATCTAAATGTACTTATTGTAACCATGGCTTTCATCCCGAAAGTTCATGTATGAAGAAGACTATAGATCAAATGGCCCTCCTTTTGGAAAAGAACAACATAACCCTTCCTGACGATGCAAGGAAGAAGGATAGGAATGATGATCATGAAAGAGGACAAGCACTCATGGCAACTGTTTCGAAGCCCACTACTCTCTTGATAGATTCGGGTGCATCGAATCATATGGCTGCAAATATTGATTCTTTTTCCTCATTCGATCCAAATAGCTCCATCCCCATCCATTTGGGAGATGACTCAAAAATTTCTTCAAAGGGCAAAGGTACGATTCATCTAGATCATGGAAGCTTTCAGAATGTTCTCTATGTTCCTTCCTTGGCTTCAAATCTTCTTTCTGTGTATCAAATGACACACACTGGTGAACCAAAGCAAGTTACATTCAGCCCTAATACAGTTGAAATTTCTGATATCAAAAGTGGAAGACTTGTTGCAGTCGGAAAGGCAAACCACACTGCAAAATGCTATGAGTTTTCACACTTTATTCCGCTTGCAAAGCCCACTGCTCTTCGCACACATGGTAATGAGGTTAGTAGGATTTGGCATGAAAGATTTGGACATCTTAATTATAAGTATTTGTTGCTTCTATCAAAAAAATCCATGGTAGATGGTCTTCCACAACTCCGTTCCTCGAAGGGAATATGCACTGGTTGCATCATTGGGAAGCACCCCGAGCACAGATTCGACTGTGGAAAAGCTAGCAGAGCTTCTACTATTTTGGGGTTGATCCATTCTGATATCAGTGGTCCGCTGCCCCATATGTCATTAAATGGTTCAAGGTATGTTTTGACATTTATTGATGATTTTTCCCGCTTTATATGGGTATTCTTTCTCAAAAACAAGTCAGAAGTGCTTGGAAAATTCAAGGATTTTAAGGCTTCTGTTGAAACCGCCACTGAGAGCAAGATCAAAGCTCTTAGATTTGATAATGGTGGAGAATATATTAAGTCCAAGTTGCTGCAACTTTGTGCCCAAAGCGTAATTCAGATCCAACATACAGTTCCCTACACACCCCAGCAGAACGGTGTAGCGGAAAGGAAAAACCGGTCACTGAAAGAGATGGCTAGATGCATGATTGAATCAAAAGGTTTGGATGTAAATATTTGGGATGAAGCAATAAATGTTGCTGCATACATACAGAACCATGTTCCACATTCATCCGTGAAAGGTATGACTCCTTTCGAAGCATTCTTTGGTCACAAACCGGATGTGTCAAATTTGAGAGTTTTTGGCTCTACTGCATGGGAATTCCTTCCAAGAAGAGACGAGCTTTGGATCCACAAAGCATCGAGTGCATACTGATAGAATATGGGGAAGAATCAAAATCATATAAACTCATGGATATCAGATCTAAAAAGATATTCACAGAGTGCAGTGCGCAATTTGAAGAACCGCTTCAAGAATTGCAACTAGTCAAGGAAGAGACTGCCGATTCACCGCCTTCACCAGAAGAAGATCCGTGCAGCGATAATGAAGGTATGAGTTCTGATATTTCTGATATTTCAGCAGCATATGATGATCATGACATATCAGGTTTGGAATCCGACCATTATGATCCTCCTCAGTTACCAAAGTGGGCCCAAAACACTCTCCAATCTGCTGGTTCGAACCTTGGAAATCCTGCTGATCCGAGACGAACAAGAGTAGACTTTCAAAGAGCAGGTATGGCACTTTCTATTGCTGATCCATTACTTCCTGAGATTTGCTATTTGATGGCTGGTTCAGATCCCACATCATACTATTCTTCCCACCGAGATCCGAGATGGCAAAGTGCTATGGATGAAGAGTACAGTTCTCTTCAAAAGAACAACACATGGGAGCTAGTTTCTCTTCCACCTAGAAGAAAATTAGTGAAGTGTAAATGGGTCTACCGCACGAAAGTTGCTGCTGATGGCTCTATCAGCAAATACAAAGCAAGGTTGGTGGAAAAAGGTTTCTCCCAAGTCTAAGGAGTGGACTACACTGAGACCTTTGCACCAGTTGCAAAGATGGATTCCATCCGCCTTGTTTTGGCTATTTCCGCATCCAAGCACTGGGAAGTGCACCACATGGATGTGAAGAGTGCATTTCTACATGGAGACTTTGCTGAAGAGGTACATATGTAGCATCCAGAGGGCTACAAATCAGATCCATCATTAGTTTGCAGATTGAAGAAATCTTTGTACAGGTTAAAACAGGCCCCAAGAGCTTGGTACGCAAAGATGGACTCCTTCCTTCTTTCTCAGAATTTTCAAAGGTGCAAATCTGATCCGAATGTGTATCTTCAGCGAGTTAAAGGTAATTTGTTGGTTATTGTACTTTATGTTGATGATCTTCTCATTACTGGTAGCACTCTTACTTCAATAAACAAGCTAAAAACTGCCTTAAATCTAGCTTTTGACATGAGCGATTTGGGCTTGCTGAGTCATTTTTTGGGCTTGGAGATAGCTCAAAATTTTGATGGGATCACTATATCTCAGCAAAAATATGCTTTCGACCTGTTATTGAAGTTTAATATGGCTGAATGTAAGGCAGCCCCATTCCCATTCCTCTCAGGAATCAGTCTTGAGGAGGGAGATTCTACACCGCTTGTAGATTGCAATATGTATCGACAGTTGATTGGTTCACTACTTTATTTGACACACTCAAGGCCTGATATTTCATATGCCGTGAGTGTCGTGTCAAGATATATGCAGCAGCCACATGAGCTTCATTGGTGAGCAGCCAAGCGGATCTTGCAGTATGTGCAAGGTACGAGACAGTTTGGCATACATTATGTTGCAGATTCTGAGCTTGATTTCATTGGTTTTACTGATTCAGATTGGGTAGGTGATAGCATTGATCGGAAGTCCACTTCCGGTTATGTTTTCATGATTGGTCATGGTGCTATTTTCTGGTCCAGCAAAAAGCAAGCAGCCATTGCACTTTCTTCAGCAGAGGCAGAGTATCGAGGGGCAGTCAATGCCTGCATTCAGGCAGTTTGGTTGCAGGGTATTCTTTCCGAGTTTGGTTTTGGTGGCACTACTTTGATTGTCCTATTTTGTGACAATCAAAGTGCTATCAAGATCTCCATAGATCCAGTTCAGCGGCAGAGGACCAAACACATTGAGATTCATATGCATTACATTCGACAGTTGGTGCATGACCGCACCATCATTCTGCAATATTGCCCTACTGATGAGCAAATTGCAGACATCTTCACCAAGAGCTTCACTGAGAAGAAGTTATCTTACCTCCATTCACTGTTGGGGGTGAGTTCCATCATGGTGGAGACAGATTGATCCATTATTATGCTTTAGCTTCAGGGGGGGCTTTCTTCCCACTGGGTTTTCCCTCTTTCCTCACTTAGTTTATTTTTAGCATTTTTTGGATTATTGTATTGGGGTGACCTTTGGTCTTAGTTACCAGGGCCCCACATTATTTTTTGCACATCATAGTCTAGCTTGAGGGGGGCTGTTCGGATATCCACATCATCTTTTTCAGGATCTTGCATGCAATTAGGTTTTGCATGCATTTTGCATGCATCCCAGTCACCAGGTTGATGCCTCCAGCACCTTAGCCACCTTATTCTAGCACCCGGGAGCCACTTACTTCAGAGTTTTAGCCCTCCTAGTCTGGAAGGCGCCCACTTCTCACCTACTTCCAGAGAAGGGCGCACTTCTTCACCTACCACTGCAGTTTCACTTCAGTTACATTCAGTTAGCTCCGATTCTCCCTGATTTGAGGCTAGTTTCACTCCCGACTGACTCTTTCACTTCCGTTGGACCTCCAAATTGACTAGATGACTTGTTCTGACTTCAGTTAGCCTCCCATGCGCCCCCCACTGAGCCTCCTTCCCTTAATCAGTGCTACACACTTCAGTTACACTTGTTACACTCAGTTAGACTCAGATTGACACCTGTATGACTGGTTCTTGTGCATTGATGAGCACCACCGATTGATGATGAGGACTCCTAGTTGGAGTCAAGCTACTCCATTCAGTGATTCGAATGGCCTACTTAGTCAATTCGAATTGCTCACTCACATTGTCAGATTGTATTGTAATTATTCACCCTTATTTGGATATTGAGCACTGCTGCATGTTTTGCACATTTTTACACCATATTTTCTATGTTCATCTGTTGTGATTGATTTACTTGTTCATTAGATCTGTTGTGACTAATTTTACAAGATAACCCCTCAAATTATTGTTTCACCATTATGATTAGCCCTCTTTTAGCCAAGCTATATGATATTATTCTAGAAAAGAAGATTAACATATGGTTGGAAAATGAAGGAAAGTGGGCTAAAGGCTAGGCAGAATTTAGATGGCATCACTCAACTATGGGACACCTTGTTACGCTTAGGATCATTGCAGAGGAGTGCCATAATAATAAATCCAATATTTTTTGATGTTTCATGGACTTTAGAAAAGATTTTGATGTTGGTATTAAGAGTGTGTAAAAATGATTTAGACAACAAAAATTGTACAAGATTGGACACATCAAATACATAGGAGTTTAACGTGGTAAAACCCCAATTTGGGGAAACATCCAGAAGGAAAAGTATTGATGTCTTATTCCTTCAATAATGGAGATTACATCCAGGAATTTCTCATCCATACTCTCTCATACGTTCTCCTCTCAAAAATACATATAAATACATTTGTGGAAGAAGTTACATAGATAGGAGAAATGCCACCGGTTAGAAAAACTTCCAACCAACCAACGGTTGGACAAACTACTCGAGTTCAGTAAACCAATATCAAGTTTTGAGAAACCATTATTAATTAATTAGTTGTCACAATTTTAATAATATCCACCTTGACAACAAATTATCTAATACTTTTCCCAAGACTATTCATCACTTGTTTTTCAATCCAAGAGAAGCCACACGCCACCGTAGTTTCTCTAATAACACTGTTTTTGTAAACATATATGCAAAATTTTCTTGAGTATGAACCTTTTTCATATCTACTCCACCTTTACCAATGGCTTGTCTTACAAAATGATACTTTACATCAACATGTTTGGTCTTCCTATGGTAAACATGATTTGTTGCCAAATGTATAGCACTTTGGCTATCACAAAAAAGAGGCACACTGTTCTGCAACCTTCCAATTTATCCAAGTAGACCTTTGAGCCAAATTGCCTCTTTGCAAGCATGTGAGGCAACAATGTATTCAACCTCTGCAGTGGATAAAGCAACCGTTTCCTAAAGCTTTGACATCCAACTTTTAGCTCCACCTGTAAGAGTAAAGACATAACCTGAAGTAGACCTTCTCCTGTCTAAATCACTAGCGGAATCTGAATCAACAAAACCGCATACAGAATCACTATTATTATTAAAGTTGATACAATAGTCACTTGTGACTCTTAGATACTGAAGCACCCATTTCACTGCGTTCCAATGTTATTTTCCTGGATTTTCCATGTATTTACTGACAACACGTACCGCATGTGAAATATCAGGTCTACTACACACCATCGTATACATTAAACATGCTACTGCATTGGCATATGGAACAAGAGACATATAATCCTCTGTTAGAAAAACAAGATCGTAGAGCAATAACAATAAAAAAGATGCAAATATAAAATACACAAACACATTACAAGATAGACACCAATATATCATGGTTCACCCAAGATGGGCTATGTCCACACTGAAATTGCCAGTCCTTATTATTATACCATCCAACAAATGAAGGGATACAACCTCCAGCACATCCGCTGCACTTCCTCTTCACTGTCTCATAGTCTCTCTTCACGATCTCAAATATCTTTACAATGCATAATACCTAATACATCAAACCTAGCCATATTACAATTTCTTTCTTATAAAGGGGAAATACAATGGAAAAATACCACGAGTTACCCAAAACCATGGGCCTGTAATCTGTTGGTGAAAAATGCCCAAACATTTCTTTCGGGGGCTATGCCCCTGAACCCCCTTTCTCAGGTGGGATATCCCCCACTCCCCCAAGACTCCTTAGGGCACGTACCGAGATCATAACCAAACCTGGGGTACACACATGGCTGAAACAAAATCATCTATGAGACTAGAAGATCAGGTTTCAAAACCAACATCCTTTTCTTCATCACTACTAGGACATAAACCTGAAGAAAGCTTAAAATGGGAATCCAAAGGAACATTCACAGGTTTTACCTTATTCTTTCCAAATCTGTGATGCACCTGCAACAATTAATTAATACGAATATGCGAAATAGCAGAAATAACAGAACTCATAATCACTTTTATATTGATTACAGGCCACTTCGAGGGGGAAACCTCCTATGAGCAAGCTCAATACAAATAACTTCACGGTGCCTTCATAGGTCTCAACACACACTTATATACTAATTCTAGGCGCCAATACTATGGGTCAAAACCATGGGCCGTTACAAACTATGGATCAACAATACTACGGGCGACTTACAAAGCATATGCGCCAACAACAATAACACAAACTATTGATCAACAAATACTATGGGATGACTTACAAAGCATATGCGTCCAACAACAACATGCTAACAAAGTAAAGACATGGGTTCCTAACATCCCCTCCCCCTTAAAAAAAGCTTTGTCCTCAAAGCTTTAGATGTGGAAATTGTTGTTGAATCTGAAGGAGTGGTTCCCATGTAGCATCCTCTGGATGCATGTCGTGCCACTGAATTAAGGCCTCTGTGATAGAGCGAGAGCGAAGCTGATGCGTGCACCGATTGAGGATGGCCTCTAGCTCCAAAAGGATGGATCCTTCATTATCCAGTTCGGGTAAAATCGTTTGTCCACTGATGTTGGTTTCAAGAACTTTCTTCAGACAAGAGACATGAAAGACTGGATGAATGCGGGAAGAAGGAGGAAGTTCCAATTTATAAGCAATGGACCCAATCTTCTAAAGAATCCGATATGGCCCATAGAAATTTGGAGCGAGCTTATGACACCCTTTGAGTTTCAAGGAGGATTGTTTGTACGGCTAGAGACGAAGAAAAACCATATCGCCGACTTGAAAAGTGCGCTCAGAACGCTGCTGATCAGCTTGTTGCTTCATGCGATTTCTTGCCATGTGAAGATTGTCCCGCAAAATGCGAAGAATCTGATCGCGGTTTCGAAGGACCATGTCAACTTCCTGAACTGGTGAACTGTTGGGGGTGTATGGAAGAAGGGCTGAAGGTGCTTGACCATAGACTGCTTCATATGGGGTCATTTTAGAGGCGGTGTGGTAAGAGGTATTGTACCACCATTCAGCGAGAGGAAGCCACTTTTCCCACTGATGTTGTTGTTCCGAGGTGAAGCAACGAAGATAAGTTTCCAAGCATTTATTGATAATTTCAGTTTAACCATATGTTTTTGGGTGATACCCTGAACTCATCTTCAGTTTGGTGCCAGTGTGGTGAAATAGTTCTGTCCAAAAATGACTGGTGAAAGTCACATCACGATCAAAGACAATGGAAGAAGGGATGCCATGAAGACGAAATATCTGGTCCAGGAAATTTTGAGCGACAGAGGAGGCTGTATAGGGATGGCCGAGAGCACAAAAATGACTATATTTGGAGAGGCGATCAACCACAACGAGAATCACTATCTTCCCGCCAGATTTAGGGAGCCCTTCGATGAAATCCATAGAAATATCTGTCCAAATCCGTGTAGGTATGGGAAAGGGTTCAAGCAATCCTGGAAGGAGTGTTGTTTCACCCTTATTGCGCTGGTAGGTATCACATTCGACCACCATCTGTTGAATTGTCCTTTTCATGCCCTGCCAAAAGAAGTTATGCCGTGCTCGTTCATACGTTTTGAGGAACCCAGAGTGCCCTGCCGATGGAGAAGCATGGACTTCATAGAAGACAGCCTGTTGAAGATATGTGCTCTGGGGAAGCACCAGACAACCCTTGTATCGCAGAGAAGCACCATCCCAAGAGTAATGTGGTACAGCAGAAGGGTTGTTGGTCAAGCGTTGGATGATTTGAGATAAGGAAGAGTCATTGACATAACCCTGTTGAACAGATTGCAACCAATTTGGAACAGGCATAGAAATAGCTGAAAGAGAACCTTGGGCATCAAATGTGCGCGAAAGAGCATCTGCCACAAAATTGTCTTTACCCTTCTTGTAAGTGATCTCATAGTCATAACCCATGAGTTTGCTAACCCATTTCTGTTGTGCCGGGGAGGAGACATGCTAGTCCAAGAAATATTTCAGACTTTGGTGATCAGTCTTGATGTAGAAATGATTCCCTAATAGGTATGGGCGCCACTTTTGTACTGCATGCAAAATAGCCATCATTTCCTTCTCATAGGTAGAGGCAGCTAAATTCTTACCTGAAATGGATTTGCTAGTGAACGCAATGGGGTGTTCATCTTGAAGGAGAACAACACCAAGTCCATTGCCGCAAGCATCACTCTCAATAGTGAAGGGCTTGGAAAAATCGGGCATAGCTAGCACAGGTGTAGTACACATAGCTTGTTTTAGTTTGTCAAATGCACACTGAGCAGCAGGTGTCCATGTAAAAGCATCCTTTTTCAATAGAGCAGTTAGTGGAGCTGCAATCTTCCCATAATCCTTGACAAACTTGCGGTAGTAGCCAGTCAACCCCAAAAAAACCACAAAGGCTCTTGAGTGTCTGAGGATGCGGCCAATTGTTCATGGCATCGATTTTGGCAGGATCCACGCGAACCCCTTGTGCTGAGATAATGTGCCCGAGATACTCAAATTTCTTCTGTCCAAAAACACATTTAGACTCTTGGCATGGCGATGATGGTCAGAGAAAAGTTGCATGACAAGATCCAGATGTTGGAGATGTTCATCCCATGTTTTACTGTAGATGAGGATATCATCAAAGAATACCAGAATGAATTTCTGCAAGTAGGGTCGAAATATTTTATTCATTAAGGCCTGGAATGTGGAAGGAGCATTAGTGAGGCCAAAGGGCATGACCAAAAACTCATAATGGCCATCATGTGTGTGGAAAGCTGTTTTAGGGATATCATCCTCATGAACCCGAATTTGATGATACCCAGAACGAAGATCCAACTTGGAGAAAAAGTGAGCCCCATGAAGCTCATCAAGAAGCTCATCAACAACCAGAATTGGAAACTTATCCTTGATGGTGAGGTGATTAAGTGCTCATAAGTCAATGCAGAGGCACCATGACCCATCTTTTTTGCGGACAAGAATAACTGGAGAAGAAAAGGAACTAGTGCTTGGGTGAATAATACCTTGCTTCAATAAGTCCTGAACGAGCATTTCAATCTCCGTTTTTTGGTGAAATGGGTAGTGATAGTGCCTGATGTTGGGAGGAACGCTGCCAGGAAGGAGCTGAATACGATGGTCTTCTGGCCTGGAAGGTGGCAGTCCCACTGGTTCAGCAAAGACACATGTATATCGATCTAGAATTTTTTGTAGATCCCAAGGAGTAGTGGAGACCGCTGATGGTTGCATCTGAATGGAATGGATCTGAGCGATGACACCATGTGAATTCTTCTTAAGGATTTTTTCCATGCGATGTAAACTAATGATGCTGAGAGAACCTGGTTGTAATCCTGTCAATGTGTGTTTTTGTCCATTGAGGGAAAACTACATCCAAAGTTTAGCAAAATCCCATAAGATAGGGCCAAGTGTGCGTAGCCATTGAGCGCCCAAAACCACATCACATCCTCCTAAGGGCAAGGAAAACATGTCAGAGCGCAAGGTATAATCTCCCATAGAGATACGCACATTTTGACACTTCCCTTTGCAAGGTAAGGTGCCCCCATTGGCAACCATGACTTCAAAGTTGGAGCGAGGATGGATAAAACAATCAGCTTGTTTGGCGATCCGAGGGTCAATGAAATTATGAGTGCTACCAGAATCAATGAGTATTGTAAGAGGAAGCTTCTTGAAGTAACCCCTGACCCGCATTGTTTGGGGGGTGGTGATTCCAGCTAAAGCATGGAGAGATATCTCTGGCTGGTCATCCTGATACGGAGGTTCAACAAGCGGTTCCTGAATGTCGACTGGAGCATCCAGTGTTTCTGGATCTTCGTCACCAATTTCAGAGGCAGGCGGAGGCTCCACATCCAAGAGATAGAGCTTTTTCTGAACACATCTATGTCCCCGAGTGAATTTCTCATCACAATTATAGAAAAGCCCCTTTTCTTTGCGTGCTTGCATCTCTGTTCCAGACAAATGCTTGATAGGAGTCGGTCGAGGAGCCTGCGGTATAGGTGGTCATTGAGAACCCATATTTCGGAAGGGAATAAAAGTGGGCTTGGAGTGTTGTTGGGCTGCAATCTTGTCTTATGCCAACTTAGCCAACCCTAGGGCTTCCATCATTGTGGTGGGACAGAACATTTTGACCTCAGAGCGGATGGCATCCTTTAGACCACTAATAAAACAACTCCGGTAAAAGTCATCAGACAATCCTTCGGTGTGGTTGGCTAGGTTCTCAAATTCGGTTTGATACTCTCTCACAGTGCTAATTTGGCGAAGTTTAGTGAGGACTCCGGTGAAGTCATCAAAAGCACTAGGACCAAATCGTTGCAAAAGGAGCTGGCAAAAGTCTGACCATTTTGGCTTTGGATGAGCCTTGATGTACCAACGGTACCATTGAAGAGCTTCCTGTTCCAAGTGAAAGGATGCCAGCGGAACTTTGTTGACATCAAAATTATTATGCAGACTAAAATACGGTTCTGCACGATAGATCCATCCAGTTGGATCAGTACCATTAAAGCGAGGAAAATCAAGCTTCGGACCACGGAAATTGCTAGAAGAAGAGAACCCACTGTCTGCTAAAGACTCAGACTACCGTTTGTTGTTCATAGCTGAATGTTCAAGATGGAGGCCGAGAAATTTTTCATCCAGATCCTGGAGTTTGGCTTGGATGGCTGCAAGTGCTTCTTCCATGGTTTTTGCTCCTGCACTGGTGACAACCATAACCAAGAGTTTTTTTTTTTTTTTTTTTTTTTCACTGGGTAGGAAAATAAAAAAAGAAACTACTTTAGTAAGGGAAAATCTGGACTTGGGAAAAAATATGAAGGGTAATTGGGGTTTGACTAGGTGTTAGACACTGTCGACTAGACAGGGAAGCAAAAATGAGGATTTCAGGAGCAGGGTGAAAGAATGGGAAAATTTGGCAGAGGGGGATAAAGAAGCAGAATTCAGAGAGGAACTCTGTGGTAAAATTTGAAGGTGATTGGGTGAAATCTGAGGAAGTTATGGCAAACCCTAAAAATAGACAAATGTGGCCTTTCGGGCTTTGGGAAGGGGAATTGGGGATAGGGTCTTCAGGAATGAAATATGCAGAATGGGATGATAGGGGTTCCCTAAAAATTTCAAGGGAAACAGAGTGAAAACAAGGGAGATATGGAGCGGCTACGGCTCGGAAGGGATCTGAAATAGCGCCGAATGGATTGAAAACGACTGGATCTGGAATGGCTTGCAAAATGGATCTGAAACGGCGCAGTAGCGATCGACAATAGTTCAGCTGAAAGTAGATACGGACCCCAGGTATGTGCGGCTTCCTAACAGTTCAGGGGTTTCACTCGGCCACCAATATTGTCTGACGGCTTGCGTATTGGGGCAGTACCCCTCACTCCATGGCTCAGGTAAAAATGATAACCGCTTTGCCACAAACGACAGCTCTTGGTTTACCTCACGGGTGGGAACTAGTCAATCAGGTAGGGGTCATTGCCCTTTTCACTGGCAGGTCCTCTCAATGGGCTAGCTACTTCGGGGTTCCTGTGGTACTCCTCACAATGATTTTTAGGGCTTATGCCCAAGTACTTCCCACAGTTAAGTGGATATGGATTATTTCCAAATCCAAACATGCAACAGATGCGAAAAAAATTTGGCAGAAATTTCACCCAGCGAGCCCAAGAAAGTGCTCTGATACCAGATGTGATGCACCTGCAACAATTAATTAATACAAATATGCGAAATAACAGAAATGACAGAACTCAGAATCACTTTTATATTGATCACAGGCCACTTCGAGGGGGAAACCTCCTATGAGCAAGATCAATACAAATAACTTCACGGTGCCTTCATAGGTCTCAACACACACTTATATACTAATTCTAGGCGCCAATACTATGGGTCAAAACCATGGTCCATTACAAACTATGGATCAACAATAATACGGGCGACTTACAAAACATATGTGCCAACAACAATAACACAAACTATTGATCAACAAATACTATGGGACGACTTACAAAGCATATGCGTCCAACAACAACATACTAACAAAGTAAAGACATGGGTTCCTAACAAAATCCTACAAGTATTTTCTCAACATACTTCTCCTGTGATAAACTAATGTTACCATTTCTTTTGTCTCTGTGTATTTCAATACCCAAAATTTGTTTTGCAACTCCAAGATCCTTCATATCGAATTCCCTAGCCATATGAGCCTTCAACCTGTCAATCGCATCCATGCTTTTACTCACAATAAGCATATCATTAACATATAATACTAAGATAATGAATATGTCATTCAACCTTTTGAAGTACAAACAATGATCATACTCACTTCTAGCATAACCTTGGATCACCATGAAAGAATCAAACTTCTTGTAACATTGCCTGGGTGACTATTTCAGGCCATGTAATGATTTTTTGAGCTTGCAAACTAATTTTTCTTTACGATGCTACACAAAACCCTTGGGTTGTTCCATAAAAATCTCCTCATCTAAATATCGATGTAAAAATGTTGTTTTAACATCTAGTTTCTCTAACTCCAAATCAAGCACTGCAACTAGTACTGACATAATATGAATAGATACAAGCTTAAAAACTAGTGAAAAAATATCATGATAATCACTACCTTCCATTTGAGAGTACCCTTTCGCAACCAATCTAGACTTGTATCTTTCAATCTTACCATCAACACCTTTCTTCAACTTGAAGACCCACTTACATCCAACAAATTTTCTATTTTGGGGGAGTTCAACCAAGTTCCATGTCTCGTTCTTGTCCAGAGAATCCATTTCTTCTTTCATTTCCATCTTCCATTTACCATTGTCAACACAATCAATGGCTTCCTAAAAACAAAAAGGTTCTCCATCATCAGTAAATAAATCAACAGACAAAACAAAATTGGTATACCTTTTAGGAGTATTTCTCTCCCTCATAGATATTCTTGGTGTAGGTTGTGCAGTTTCCACAATTTCCTGAATTTCGTCATCTTCTATAATTTCTTTATCACCAGAAACTTCTTCTTGTTTCTTTGAGTCATGAGAAGATGGGCACTTCAACTGAACTGGTTGTTTTGATGGTACCTATTCCTGTTCCACATCAACCTTTACATTTTCTGATTTAATGAGAGAAGACTCATAAAAAAATTACATCTCTACTAATGACAATTTTCCAAGCAGTAGGATCCCAAAACCTATATCCTTTCGTTACATCATCATAACGAACAAAGATGCATTTCTTTGATCTGGGGTCTAACTTAGAACACTGATTTTTAGGAGTAAGTGCATAAGCTTCACAACCAAAAAATTTCAAATTTGAATAACTACAAGGCTAACCATTCCATACCTCTTTCATAATTTTACAATTTATTGCAACTGATGGTGACCGATTTATTAAATAAAAAGCAGTGGAAACTACTTCTTCCCACAACTCTTGATCCATATTAGCATCAATGAGAATTCTCCTTGCTCTCTCTAGAAGAGTCTTATCCATGCATTATGCAACGCCATTTTGCTAAGGAGTGTATATATTTGTTTTATGTCTTATGATCCCTTCTTCTTTGCAATAATTTTCAAACTCTAAAGAAGTAAATTCACCTCCGTTATCCGTTCTTAAGCATTTGATTGTCCCGCCATTTCTTTTTCAACCATAATTTTAAGACATTTGAAAGTGTCAAACACATCAAATTTTCTTTGTAAAACATAGACCCAAATTTTCCTTGAAAAATCATCCACAAACAACACAAAATATGTTGCTCCTCCATAGGAAACAATAGGAGATGAACCCCATAAATCAGAATGAATGTAGTCAAGAACACCTTTACTAACATGAATCCCTACTTTGAACTTTTGTCTACATTGTTTCCCAAATATACAATGTCTACAAAACATCAAATCCAAATATTTCATATTTGGAGTTAATTTACGATTCATTAATACATGTAGTCCTTTCTCACTCATAAGACCAAGACGCTGATGCCATAATTGAGTGGATTTTGATGCCTCTTCAGATACCAATGTTGTTTCATTAACTTGAGTTCTTCCAACCAGTTTGTAAAGTTTTCCTATTTTCAGTGCCTTCATGACCACTAAAACACCCTTAGATACTTTTAGTACCCCACTTAAACATGTAAACTTATGACCACAAGAATCCAACACTCCCAAAGAGATTAATTTTTTCTTTAATTCAAGCACATGTCTAACATCTGTTCCCGTTCTTATAAATCCATCAAACATTTTAATTTCAATACCTCCAACCCCAACAGTCTTACATGAATAATTGTTTCCCAAAAGAACTACACCATCATTAACTATTTGATAAGAAGTAAACCATTCTTCATGAGGACAGACATGGTGCGAAGCAACAGAATCTAATAACCATTCTTCATTGTATTCAAAAACATTACAAATGGAAAAAACCTTGTCAATCATACCTGAATCAGTTTCAACTGAATTTGCCTAAGATTTGGAGTCTTCCTTTTTGGATTCTTGTCTTTTCCAACAGTCCTTCTTGAGATGACCATTCATGTTGCAGTACCAACATTTGAGTTTGCTCTTTTTTCCCTTAATTTGATTTAGATCTGGAAGAACCTCTTGATTTTTCTCCTCTTTCTTTGGATCGACCTCTAACAAACAAAGCTTCTGGTGTAGAGGACTCAATACTAGCTTTATTTCTTAACTCCTCAGACAAAAAAGCTCCAACCACATTGTCAAATTTCGAAGTATCAGTTGTACTAAGACTAATGGAAGATACTAGGTGAGCCTAAGTTTCATGTAAAGTAACTAAAATATTTACTTCCTTATCTTCATCATCAATCTTAACATCCCTACTACTCAACTGAAAAATAAGAGTATTAAACACATTCAAATGATTTGCAATATTCATACCTTCTTTCATGTTCATACTATATAGCTTCCTCTTCAAGTAAATTATTTTTTTCAAAGACTTCATCATATACAGGCTTTCCAACTTGCTCCATAAATTTGTTGCTGACTTTTCCCCAATGATATTAAACAAGACATCATCCACAAGACATAACTAAAATGTGCTAATTGCTATGGCATCTAAGTCCTCCCATTCATCATCTGTCATAGTTACTGGTTGCTTTTTCTTTTCATCTAAGGCCCTCTGCAACCCTTGCTGAACTAGCAGATCTCACATCTTAAGTTTCCACAATTCAAAGTTATTTTTGCCATTAAAATTCTCAATTTCGAATTTATAATTAGACATTTATTCCATCAATTTTTTATTTTTAAAAAACACAGACTTCCAAAATACTCTAGAATATTTTCACAGAAATTTAATAAACAAAAAAATACCTTTCCATCCAATTTCCTCACTACACAGGTTACATCGGTTGCTTCACCTCTGGACTTCTGAGCACTGGCTCCACCTTGAACATAGATAATGCTGACTCTTCCAACAACACAACGTCAACACAACAATACACAGAGGCTCGGATCTTTGATCTTCCCATCCACCTACCGTCCTTTCTTCAACCTAGAAATGTCACAGCACATCACAAAAAATGACAGCAGCTGATTGAATTTCACCTGGTAAATTTTTCCTTCCTTCACGATGGCTTCCTGCCTTCATTTCACGTAAGCTCCAAGACTCCTACTCCTCCACACAAGACACGACAACTAGCATCTTCTTTGGCGCTGACAGGGACAACCTCGGGTTTTCTTCTCTTGCACAGGGAACAGACCTCTCTCCACGAGACTAGCTATAGCTCCACAAACAACTACTACGACCCTCTCTCCACATGAAATATGCAACAAGGTAGAAAGACTCTACCACTACCCTCATCGAGGAAATGTGATCACTCTCCTTACACACAGGTAGTAAAAACCTTCTACACTCAGTCTCTGCTTGATGGCTTCATATTTGGCGGTGGCAGGCTCTACCGGAAACAACAGCTAACTCCACCAATGGCTCTGGTACCACTTGTTGGTATTAAGAGTCTGTAAAAACGATTTAGACAACAAAAATTGTACAAGATTGGACACATAAATACACAAGAGTTTAACGTGGTAAAACCCCAATTTGGGGACACATGGACATAAGACAAAGTATCAATGTCTTATTCCTTCAATAATGGAGATTACATCCAGGAATTTCTCATCCATACTCTCTCATACATACTCCTCTTAAAAATACATATAAATACATTTGTGCAATACGTTACATAGATAGGATAACTACCACCGGTTAGAGAAACTTCCAACCAACCAACGGTAAGACAAACTACCTAGGTTTAGTAAACCAATATCAAGTTTTGATAAACCATTATTGATTAATTAGTTGTCACAATTTTAACTCTTGATATTGTTCCTAGAAAGAACCTGTGGAAGAGATTAGAATAGCTTAAGGTTCCTTTCGAGTTGAGGGAAGTAACTATAAAGTTATATGATAACATCATTTTGAAATTAAAAAACACTCACGGGTGGTTACAAGATATTAAATGTAATATTGGAGTTAATCAAGGGTGCCCCCTCTCCCTTACCCTTTTTGACATTTACCTTGATAAGATAGAAGGTTTCTTAGGTGAAGCAGGTTGTGCTGGCATGGCCTTAGAAGGATAGTTATCATGCGTCTTCCCTATGCTGATGATATCGTTCTAATGGCAAGGTGCCCCTATGACTCTTAAGAAGAAATCAAGAATTCTTAAGGATTTCTACTCCAATATGGGCATGAAATGAGATTTCTACTCCAAGATGTTACTTCCTATGAAGTAGTATTTTAGGTATTTTCTTTGAAAAACCGGATTCCCAGACCGTAGATCATCTAGATTTGTCCCATTACAATTTTTTTTCTTTTAAGAAAATACCGGATCCAATCATCAACAAAAGCATTTTTCTTTGGTAGGTTGGTTCTCGGATCCTAGAGCATTTGGATACAACCCTAAATATTCAGGTGGTGTTTGCAAATTTCCCGTCCCCCAAGTCACTGGATTCATAGATACTCCCGACTCTGAGATACACCTATATTAAAGAAAAAAGGCATGAAGTTTAGGTATCCCGTGTAATTTGTGATTGATATTGGCCATTCGTTTTTCATATTGGCCATTGTCGTCTTTGTATATGGAAAGAAGTCGTAGATACGTGACATACAAAAGGGGAAGGTATACGATGTGAATGAAATAGAATAAAAAAAAGCCTATGTGGATGTGTTGATATCTGACACTGTGTAGAATTTACTGACAGTGTCTATTTTATTTTTAGGTTGCAGGTGTTTATTAAATAATTAGCAGCAAAATTCAGTGCATGCTAATGCATGTGAAGAATAAAATAATTTGCAGAATTATACATCAATCTACAATTGACTTTACGAAATGTAAAAATAATGCTTTTATTTCTATGCAATGTAATCTCTATATAAGTATGTAGCTGGGCAAGTCTAAGATCAATGGGAGATACATAATCAAAGGTTTTCTTTTCCTGTTTTGAATAAAAGCTTCTCTCTTGTTTTCTGTGTTGTTTTTCTTTGTGCTATTGTAAATTTGGCTATTTCATAATCTTCATTTGGTATAAGAGCAGGTATTTTGTTTAAAGTTTATAATGTCAAATTCTAACTCTTTGCCCATTCCAGAATTTGATGGAAGTGATTATGATTATTGGTGCATCAAGATGATGACCTTTTTGATAGGAAAAGATTTATGGGAGATTGTAGAATCTGGTTATGAAGAGACAACTGATTGGAACACCCTTACAACCAATGATAGAACAACTAAGAGAGAAGCCAAGAAGAAGAATTCTCAAGCTTTATTTCATATTCAAGTAGCTCTAGATAAGAGATTATTTCCAAGAATTGCAGGAGAAAAGTCAACTAACAATGCCTGGAAGACTCTACATGAAGCTTACCAAGGTAGTGATCAAGTTAAAGTTGTCAAGTTACAGACATTGAGGATAGAATTCGAGAATTTGAAGATGCAAGAAGGTGAGAAGGTGAGTGATTATTGTGTAAGAGTAAATGATGTTGTCAATAAATTGGATACTCTAGGAGAATCTATTGATAAATAAGTTGTGATTAAAAAGGTGTTTGAGATCTCTAACACCAAGATGGAACCATGTTTCTATAGTCAATGAAGAAATCAAGGATTTGACTAACCTTCACTTTGATCACCTAATTGGATCTCTTATTTCTCATGAAGACAGAGTGAGAGATTCATTTGCAAAAAGTGATGAGAAATCGTTTTCCACAAAGCTAGAGATTACAAAGAAAGAATATGCTAGTTCTAGCTTCAAAAGAAACCAAGCCCAAGGTAAAGTTCAGAATCAGTTTTTTGCAAGAGGAGATAGAGGAAGAAGAGGTGGTTTCAAAGGAAGAGGTAGAGGCAGATTTGATAGGAGAAACATCCAGTGTTATCATTGTCAAAGGTATGGTCCTTTTGAAAGGGATTGTAGATTAAAAGAAAACAAAAGTGTTAATTATGCTCAAGAGAGTGATGATGCTTCTCCAAATAATTTGTTTTTATCTTATGGAAAAATTGAAAATACAGTTAAAGATGTTTGGTATTTATATTTAGGTTGTTATAACCACATGACAGGGAATTGCAAGCTCTTCTTTACAATGGATGAAAGTTTCAAATATAATATAAAACTTGGTGATGAAAAAACCTTATAGGTTTCTGCAAAAGGAGATATGGCAGTCCATACAAAAGAAGGTATGAAAAGTGTCAAACATGTTTATTACACTCCACAATTAAAGCATAATTTATTAAGTGTTGGGCAGCTGTGTGAAAAAAATTAAAGAATAGTGTTTGATGATAGACAATGCACAATTTATTATAAGAATCAAGGAAATAGGGTGGTTACTGTTGTGCCTATGTCAAATAATCGGATGTTCCCATTGAAGTTTGGAGAAACTAGCATCAACCTTGATAATATGGCATATGAGGACAAAGGTGGTTGTGGCATCTTAGGTATGGCCATTTGAATTTTCATAGTTTGAAGCTTCTAACATCAAAAGAATTAGTTTATGGTTTTCCTAAGGTTGAAGAGCACAAGGAGGTTTGTGAAGGATGTGCTAAAGGAAAACATGCAAGAGAGAAATTTCCTAGAGGCAAGGCATGGAGGGCCCGTTATCCACTTCAGCTAGTTCATTTTGATATTTGTGGTCCTATGTAAACAAAAAGTTTGGGTAATTAATCATATTTCATTACTTTTATTGATGATTAGTCAACAAAATGGGGTAGCTGAAAGGAAAAAACGTACAGTGGTGGAAATGGCAAGGAGTATGTTACATACCAAAGGATTAAGCAATTCCTTTTAGGGTGATGCAGTTGCTACATCAGTGTACATTTTTAATAGAAGTTCCACTAGTGCACTTCACATGATGACACCTTATGAATCCTGGTATGAGAAAAATCCTAATGTTAATCATTTCAAAGTTTTTGGTTGTTTAGCCTTTGTTCATGTAGCTGATCAAAAGAGACAAAAGTTAGATCCAAAAAGTGAACCATGCATTTTTGTTGGATATAGTGAGCAAAGTAAGGCTTAAAGGTTGTATAATCCTCTCACCAATCGCATTGTTGTGTCAAGAGATGTAATTTTTGATGAAGGGGGAGCTTATGGTCATCAAACCGACCATGTTGAGAAGTCAAAGTCTGGTGTGGCTGGTGATATTATTGATGATATTAATAATGAGAATCCCACTAATGTTTCAGTTCAAAATGCTACAAATCCACCAAGTAGCCCCTAATCTAGTTCTCCATATTCAAGTCCAAGTACTGCAAGGAAGGTGAGAAGCTTGAATAAAATTTATCAGAGAAGTACAAGTCTGGCACATGAAGAAAATCCAAGAGGTGAGACTGTAAATTTTCCTTTATTTTCACAAGTTGATTTTGAACCGTCAAGTTTTGAAGAAGCTTCTACTAATGAGGTTTGGGTGTAAGATATGCAAGAAGATATAGATTCAATTCATAGGAATGATACTTGGGAGCTTACAAATATTCCACATGACAAGAAAAAAATTGGTACTAAATGGGTCTACAAGACAAAGTATAACAGTGATGGGAGTGTTGAATGACACAAAGCAAGGTTAGTTGCTAAGGGATTCACACAGAAGTATGGCATTGATTATGAAGAAACCTTTACACGTGTAGCAAGGAAAGATATTATCAGAATGTTGATTTCATTGGTAGCACAAAAGAAATGGAGCATTCATCACATGGATGTGAAAAGTGCCTTCTTGAATGAGTACTTAGAAGAGGAAGTCTTTGTGGAACAACCACAGGGTTGTGAAGTGCAAGGAAAAGAACATAAAGTCTACAACTTGAAGAAGGATTTGTATGGCCTAAAGCAAGCACCAAGAGCTTGGTATGCCAGTATTACTGGATATTTTCAAGAGAATGGCTTCAAAAGAAGTAAGAGTGAGCCTACCCTTTACTATAAACAAGAAGGTAATGATATTCTTATTGTGATTTTATATGTTGATGATTTGTTCTTTATGGGTAGCAGTTCTAAGATGAAGGATGAATTCAAATTTGCTATGATGAGTGACTTTGAGATGAAATATTTAAACCTCATGCAATATTTTCTTGGAATGGAAGTTTATCAAAGTGAAGATGAAATTTTTGTTTGTCAGAGAAAGTATGCAAAGGATATGTTGAATAAATTTGATATGGCTGATTGCAAACCATCTCCTACTCCAATTTCTCATGGAGTTGTGTTGTGTAGAGATGATGGTAATGGATGATGAGACAGTTTACATAAGTATTGTTGGAAGCTTAATGTTTCTAACATACACAAGGCCTGACATTACTTATTCAGTTTCACTTGTTTCTAGGTATATGACAAATCCATCTAAAATGCATATGAATGTAGCTAAAAGAATTTCGAGGTATGTGAAAGGCACTCTAAATTTTGGCATTCATTACTATACTTCTAAGAGTTTTGAATTGGTTGGATTCAGTGATTCTGATTAGGGAGGTAGTTTGGATGATCGAAAGTCTACATCCGGCAACTATTTTTCTTTTGGTTCGGATTTGATGACTTGGAGCTCAAAGAAGCAAAGTATAGGTTCTCTTTCTTCTACAGAAGTAGAATTTGTTGCAGTCACCTTAGCAGGCACACAAGCACTATGGATTAGAAAAGTTCTCGAAGAAATTGAAGAAAAACAAATTCAACCTACAGTCATTTTTTGTGATAATATGAGTGCCATCAATTGGCCAAGAATATAGTAGACCACAGCAGGACAAAACAGTTTGACATGAAGTATCATTTTATTCGATATTTGGTGCAAAAGAAGCAATTGGAATTGCAATGCATCAACACTAAAAAAAAACTTGAAGACATTTTCACTAAGGCAGTCTCAAAGGCCCTGTTTTTGAATCTCAAAGATCTTATTGTTATCCCTCTCAGCATCGAGGGGGAGTATGTTGATATCTGATGCTGTGCAGAATTTGCTGACAATGTCTATTTTATTTTTAGGTTTCAGGTGTTTATTAAATAATTAGCAGCAAAATTCACTGCATGCTAATGCATGCGAAGAATAAAATAATTTGCAGAATTATACATCAATCTACAGCTGACTTTACGGGATGTAAAAATAATTCTTTTATTTCTATGCAATTTAATTTGTATATAAGTATGTATATGTGCAAGTCTAAGATCAATGGGAGATAAATAATCAAAGGTCTTCTTTTCCTGTTTTGAATAAAAGCTTCTCTCTTGTTTTCTGTGTTGTTTTTCTTTATGCTATTGTAAATTTGGCTATTTCGTAATCTTCAGGATGAATAAAAGTGATGAGCGCAAGCTCATTAGAAGAGCCTAGTAAAAGAAGGAAGGAGCAGATAGCTATTATAAGCACCATATTTTGAACAATAGTGCAAGAAACTTATTTCAGTAACTCATTATTGTAAGAAAATAAGCAACAAGAGGTAACCAAAGTGCCTTAAATAAATAAACTACAGACAAGAAAAATATATTTTGCATTTCAGTAATGCATGATTATAAGAAAATAAGCAACAAGAGGTAACCAAAGTGCCATAAATAAATAAACTACAGACAAGAAAAAAAATTCTTTGCATCGAGGGGGTGCATATATCCTCATTACAAAAGCACGTGATAAACCCATGTTTTTTTTGTAAGGTTGATATGGAAGGAAGGAAGTTGGACTAAGAAGATAAGAAGCAGAGGAATGATATATACATTTATATATACAACATGACTTCTTAAAGTAATTCAAAGTTATATTTAACTTATCCATATCCTATGGGTGGGTTTGAAGTCCAATGTACTGACCCACACCCTCTATTGAAGTATTCCATAAACGAAGAAGGATAAGTTGCTAACATAAACAATCATGGGTCTGAAAAGAAGAATCAAATAGATTAGAAGGAAGAATAGAAGAGTTGAGGAAACATATTTTGTAGAAACGTTTGGAGAGGTTCTAATTGTAGATTATCCATTATATAAAGTAGATAAAGATTAGATTGAATATATTTGGAGCAACATGAATTTTCCATCACCCCCACAGTTTACTAGTAAGAATTTTGAAATATGGTCTATTGAAATGAAAACACATGTTTATTTTGTAGAGACTTATCATGAACTTAATGAAGAGGCTAGGGATGGCTTAGCCCTATATATCATCCAACAAGCATTGAGTTACAATATCTTGTATAAGGTAGGAGCATCTACAACTTCAAAGGAAGTACAAAATGTTTTGGAAATAATATACAATGAAAGGGAGAACAAGATTTCATCAAGAAGGTAAGTTGCAATAAATTAGTGCATATGTGAGTGAAGTAGAGCATGCAGAAATTCAAGAAATTGAAGGTGAATCTGCGACAACAAATTTAGTAAAATAAATTAAAGGCTTTGTGTGTGCAAAAGAGCAAAAGAATACAAAACAACCAAGCAACATTTTAATGGGAATGCTTCATAAACATCAAGACCAAAATTATAAATACAACTAAACACATCTCCACCCTTCAGCATAAGTCTTCACAAGTGTACTGACCTAAAAAAACCATAAAATGGAATTTTTTTTTTTTTAAATACAAAACCCCATCGGATATCCGACCGCCACTCCCAAACAATCCGACGCCTTTGCCATACCACCAATGGCTAAAGGCGTCGGATATCATAGTTTTAACAATGCATAGGATGTCTGATATATGACTTACCTTACATAGAATCCGACGTCCTTGCCTTACCAACGATGGCTAAGGGCGTCGGATATTTGACTTCTAACACTACAAAGGATGTCAGATATCCGACTTACCCTTACAAAGAATCTGACTCCTTTTCTATACCAACGACGCCTAAAGGCGTCAGATATATGACTTCTAACACTGCAAAGGACGTCGAATATCTAACTTACCCTTACAAAGAATCCAACGCCTTTGCTATACAAACGATTCCTAAAGGCGTCGGTATTTGATGTCAAAGACATCGGATATCTGATGGCTATTTTGTCGGATATCCGACCTCTTATAAGGTGATACCTGTCGGATATCCGACGGGTATGGTAAAGCATTAGATGCTGGATATCCGACTGTAGGTTATCAGATATCCAATAGGGAATTTTAATGTCGAATATTCTCCAAAGTGCCACTGACGTTACAAAAATATGGTGCTTGTCAGATGGTCGACAGCATGAGGTTGAAAATCGGACATCTATGCTGTCAGATTTTGGGCTAAAAAATGATAGTGAATGCAAAAGCATATTATACATGCATATGCATTACGTCCAACTAAACATGGGCATAATCCCTCTCTTGCAAACCATGCCAACACAATCAATTATGGAAAATAATTAGTTGAAGACAACAGTGAGAAGAGTAGGCCATTCACCACCAAGCTTCAAATTTGAAGCCTTCAGCGCCCTTCAAAGGCAATTTTACCTGTCATAGAAGGACACGATGAATTTTACCATGCAAAAAAAAGTTAATTTTATGTGAAGCCCTTCAATAATGAAATTCAACATGCCTGTGTAAATTTGCAATAGAAGGGCAGCTCCAAATTTTCCTTGTCCAAGGGTTATCAGTGATTTTGTGGGAGACTCGGAGTCTAGGGAGTTGGAGACTACCCCGTTCCCTTTGACCTGTGTCCTAGTCGAAAGAGTGGGCTCGGTGAGTTGGAGACATGTGTCAAGTGACTCGATTGGACGGTCGGCATTGCTATTGCTAATATGATATTATTGTCTTAGCTTACAAGTTACTAAGTTATGTGTTTGATTAAGTGTTAAAAGCATTTAATGGCATCACCAAACTTAATTAAACCTCGGTCTGAGAGGCTGCCAACTCGATTTTCCATCTTCTTCTTCACATGATCAAACCTAAGTATAGGATGTGAAACTAAATGCTAGGATCGTGAATAGATTTGATAACTTACTCGGGATAACCGGTTAACAGAGGTCCTACCCCAGAGAAGAACAAGGTAGTAGATCTAGTTGAGCTATTCTTGTGTCAACGAGAGAAGAAATAGGGGAAGAGCAAGGTGCTAGAGTAGGTGGAACCGTGGAGTTTTTTTTGCATCCATTTCACTGAGAATTTCTAGCAGATATCTAGATTTTGGGTTGTATAGATTATTGGGATTCTTCAATGCCAATATGTTAGCTTGTTTTAGTGTCTTTGGTGTTGTAGTTAAGGCTAGATTTTGATACCCAACGTTTTTTTTTTGGTTATTTTTTGCTGATATTCAGGTGGGTTTTGCTACTTCATTGCTCATAGCTCGTAAGATAACTCATAATCGACATTGGACAAAACTAATGCTAATTTTGTGGGGTTTTATCTTTATTGAGATTGCTTTGTAACTTTCAATCCTTAACATAGAAATTTTTGCATTGTAAGTATTTCTATGGTTTCAGCTTCCAATCCTTACTAGAGAAAGTTCTGTCTTTAGGATTTGAGCATTTATTTGTGATCACTGGTGAGTGGCGACATTGTTTTATCTAAGGCAAGGCCTGGCTAGTGGCGAGTCCATGTGATTGGGGAGTTCACTGACTGAGTAGAAATTTGGCCAACATGTGCAGGATGAAGACAAAAACTACAACATTTCTTCGAAGATTGGAATAACAGGTTACAAGTGTGGAAATGTGGTGGTCAGATGCACATTCAATAGAAGGGTTGCATTTATACATTCAAATCTGGACTGTATCTGTTGGATGGAGTTTCAAAGGGAAAATCCACTCCTCACAAGAGTTTAGAGGGTAATATTTGGCCCTTTTTCTATTTGCTTTCATTGAGATATGTCGATTTTCTCCATCCCTTTGCACATGTTACGTTTTGTAGTTCCTACGTCCGGATGGATTAGGTTTTCAATAAGCTAAATTACCTTGGACTCTCAGTTGTCCCTTCAAGTTGAAATGCTTTGCTCTGTTTTTATATTTTGTAGATTTATTTGATAAGACGGAGTGACATTTGCTTAGCTATAAAATTTGAGCTACTTAACATTATTTTTTGTAGTTTTCTCTTGTGGATTAAAGCTATTTAAATATTAAAGTTACAACTCTGGTCTACTTTGTTGTGGATCAAATTGCATGTTGTTGCAAGTTTGTAGTCCATCATTTACTCTTCGTTGGATATTTTCACTGAGTTTGGACACCAAGGTAACCACAGTTGCCCTTTTCTTGAACGTTATGCTTAAAATAAGCATGCTAGATTTAACATTGAACCTCTTATAAGAAGCTTCTCCGCGTTTAAAATAATTCAGATGTTTGCCAATGGTGATTAAAATAATTTTAGTTTAAATATCAGTGCGAGACCTAATTTTGATTTTCTTTTGGTTTAACTTGACCTAAAAAATTTAGGTGCAAACGAAATGGAAATTTGCCTTAAATTTTTATTAATCTGTAAAATCCTTGAAGGAGATTATCTCCACTTGAAGTAAAATACTTAACTTACATGTTTTAGTCGAATTCAATTTAACTTGTAGGAGCAATTGTAAAATCTGGTTTCTTGCAATTTTTGAGGTAGAAAAATGAATACACTAGACTATCACTGTCTAACCCATGTTTTCCTTCTGGCATTACCCTTTTCTGAAAAAAATAAAAATTTCATGTAATAATAACTTTGTAATAAATCTTCATAGATATCAATCTCAACATGGTTTATATGAATTGTATGTATTTTTTCTTAACATATTGGTTTTTTCGAAAATTTTGTTGGAAATGTTGGCATAGTAAAAATAAGGGGTTGAGATATCACAATCAGGGTGTTTGTAGGTCCTAAATCTATTTATGTTATTTATGCAATCAAAAATGGATTCTGAGAAGAGAAAGTCATGTTTTCATAATTTAAAGATTTGATTTTTTAATGATATTTTTCACCAAAACTAGTTGGAATTGTTGACATTCTAAATATAAGGTGTTGAAATGGAACAATCAAGATGGAATAGGGATTTTGAGAGAGATGAATCTATTATGAATTATGAAGCATGAAAAGTAAAGTCCTCAAATTTTTAGACAACTCTTTTTCAAAAAAAATCATTTACACACCCATTTAACTCAATTTTGACATAAATTAAGCATTAATATCTTGTTCTCTTTGGTGGTTTTTTCCAAGATCAATATTGAAATAGCTTCAATTTATCAATTGCCGTGAATATTCGTTTGGTGCAACTATCATTAACAAACTCCTCTTTAGATTGAGAATCTTTTCAATATTTTGCTTTTACTTTTCAATTGTTTTTCTTACAAATTTAAAATTTAAAATAATGTCTTCTTTTATACAATTATTTATTTTCATTATTAATTTGTTTCTTTTCCATATTTCCATGAATTTTTCCTTCACTTCTAAATTACCCTATCTTTACCCGTTAGCACAACCAATTGCCCTATCTTTATGACTAGTGAGCACAACCAAACGAAGTTTGAAGAAGGGTAGAACTGCTAATTGTAGCTATTAAAGGCTCACTCTTTGCATATATCATATTATGTTATTTTGTTGTGATTTTTGAGTTATTTTCAATATCAAAATGTTCTTTTGTTATGATATTGGAGTTTTTTTCAATTTCAAAATGATTTTGGCAAAGTTTAAGAAAAATAAAAATCTATTTCTATTGACATTATTTGGAAGAGTAAAAACAACTTAGATTTTTATGAGATTGATGGAGATCTTACAGTCAAAATGGGATTGAATATTTTTTTTCAAAACAAACAATCTATTATAAACATTGTTTATTAAAATCTTAAGACTGAATATTGCAAATATTATTACTATATTAAAGAATTTAATTACATTACTTTTAATAAATAATGAAATTTTGATATATAATTACATTTTCAAATGAAAAGAATTATTTATTTTTACATGTCAACGTTGAAGGGTTAAATATCTCATAGCCCTTCAAAGTGAAATGGGACCCTACCCTTCAAATTTGATCCCATTTCACCACCATACATATATAATATTTATATATGCAAGGGAGAACAACCAATGGGATGCACCCTCCAAGAGGATCGCCTTCATCCATTCTCTACAGTCAATAAGCAACATCAATATATATCAAGCGAACGATATTCCTTCAACAACTCTCAAACAATTGTAATTACACATAAATTACAAAGGGAAACACCCTCGCCAGATTCACTAAGCAAAAAAATCAAATATACAATTTTGCATACCATAATTACATACTCATATTTATATATAATACATTAATCTATAATATGCTACACACATATATACCTTCTTCTTATTTATATACTACTAATATATATCTACTATGTACACTCATATATATATATCACCATTATTACGTGTATAGGATTCTCTCTCACAGACACACAAACACACATATTCATAGCTTAGACATAATTATATATACATTTATATAACTACATACTATATGCAATACAATATAATTATGCAATCCAAGGTCCCAATTAAAGAGAGATTCAACCTTATAGTTGTTGCAACATCAAGCACAACTAAAACAATATAACACACCAGCTATGGAGGGAGATGTTCTCACCACTTGTCACATCCAATCAATTAAACGATTAATGCATGGGTAGTACAGCAGAGGGGGCTATGCCCTCTCAACAATTAGCTATTAAACAAACAAATTATTTAAATAATGCAAAGAAGCAAAATCCCTCCAAATCTATTTCCAACAACAACAATAATAATAAGAGTATATACATACATGCATTCAAGCCCTTAGACACAGGTTCCAAGTGCAATAGGGTATATATATATACAATATTTATGTAATACGCACACACACACATAGTACTCATTTACAATTATTATATTTATACCACTCTTTGTAAAAGTGGCCCATCCCCCCAAAATAGACAAGGAGAAGAATCTAGAATAATTAAATGAAACATGCCACATATATAAAAATAAAAATAAAATGGAAAATGGAACCATAATTAAGACAAGTGACCTATTTCCCAAAATAGACAAGGAAGTACTTATCAATGTAACCATGACCATTCTCTTAATTAATAATAATAACAATAATAATACTACTAATAATAATAATAATAAAAATATTTCATCTTAATATCTTAGCATTAAATTATTACTAATAATAATACATTTTGTTTTGCTTCTAGAAAATAATAAGATACATGTCGTTAAATTATCAATGACAATTTTTTACTTATCAATTAATAATCATATTGCTTATATCTCATTAAGATAAGAAATAATAACTTATCTCTATTATAGAAGACATAGATTATTAATCCATCCTTTCTATAGGTCATACATGTATTAAGCGCTCATTAGATGCCAGAAGATCTTCACTTCTTCGTTTGGGGTTTAAAATTCTATTTTCAATAACCACACTGCAGGCTCATTCATTAACTGCCATAACTGGGGTTGCAATGTGTTCATTAATCATTGTTATCAGACTACACATATCTTTCACAATACATATATTACAATTCCAAAACATAAACATAGAGTTATAAATATGTAGAAGGCCCAATAGTCGTAGAGTGGAAACCTAAGCTTTGATACCACTCTGTAATGTACCCAACCACTAAATAAAGGCCAAGGAAACCTGGGGACCCAAGGGGAAGGCTGAATCGAGGTAATACACCGTGGAATAGGGGTAACTAAGGCTAGGCCATCATGCCAACAAGCCAATTAAATAAAACAATCATCCCTTTGAAGATGAAATGCAAGAATGCTATGCATATCATTCCCCAATACACATACCATGCAAGGTAACTGCATGAATGAAATGCAACCAAATCTGAGCAATCTATTAACATGATTTCAGACATGATATATAAAATATATTTCAGCCATATAAACACTTATAAACTCATATCTACAAGCTATCATAAACAAGGTAAATAATTAGATCTACACGCTGCCACAATCAACCATATTAACAGTGTAAAAAACCAAATCTGTTGACTCCCACCTACAACCATATTAACATAAACAAAACTAAATACGAAGGATTCCATGTACATCCATATAAATGATAAATAGATCATATCCCATGGATTCCACCTACAACCATGTAAATGACAATCAAATCATATTCATGAGCACATATACATATCAGAAATTGCAATAAATAAACATGTAGAAAATACTCATCACTAACTACCAACCATAGCCATATCAACATAAATAAATTCAGATATGAAAGAATTTCATCTATAGATATATAACATCATATCTCATGGTTATCACCTACAATCATACAGTTCATAATAAAATCAGATCCATAAGCACATATATAACTATAAATCTCCATAATAAACACGTAATAAAATACTCATCTAATTAAGGGGAACTGGCTTCAACATGAAAATTTTCCACCCATCCATAGACACAATCAATTGAATCCATACTTGAATAGGTCATACTTGAGTTGAGGCCATGGATCCACAAGGAAAGGTATTCTCAACCAATAAACATGGTGTGTTCTGTTCAACTTTGTTAGCACTACCACACATAAATGACTATATCTCAGCCATACAGAAAGATTTTTCAATGAAAAAAAGGTATTACTTACTAGAAACGTTGCTCTAGGCGCAATGGTATGGGTATAATAACCAATAAATTCTCATAAATAGCCTAAACAAAACATATAGTTGTGCTCTTCTCACCACTGTGAAGAAAAAAGGTTTGCCAAAATAAAACAACTATATCTTAGCCGTTTGGAAATATTTTTCAATGAAATAAAACTTGTGACTTATTGGAAATGTTGCTTTGGACAAAATATTATACGTCTCATGACCCAAAAATTCTCATAAATAGGTGAACCAGAACATATGGTTGCCCCCTTCATAGAAAATACAGGCTACAACTTGATAAATATCAACACCTTCCCTCACCACTTACTTTCTCTACATATTCACTACCTAGTGCAATGGGATTCCATTCACTACAATCCCTTGGGATATCACCATCCACCATCGGGATTCATGTGCAAGAACAAAGAAGAGACAAATAATGGTCCTTGAGTTACTTTGGTGTTCCATCCATCCATCAACATTGCAATCTAGCATAGATTAGTCTTCATACCTCATTACAAGGCCTTAAATCCTTCTCCAAGAAATTCAAATACATCCACAAAGATTCAAAATGAGAAAGCATAACAAGCCAATAGTATCTATAGAGAGCCAACTTGAATCCCTTTATAGAAATTCGAATCCACTGGTAACCACACTAGTTACTGGATGCCACTAGAATACTAATTCGAATTCCCACCAAGGATAACTTGAATTCTAATATAAAACACTCCAACCCACCCAAACCAACTCAAATAGGTGGAGAGGAAGTCACACAAGCAAGAATATTCATTTCTCTAAAAACAAATGTTGTCATAGTGAAGGAGGGATTACACTTTTCAAATGTCCCAACTAAAAGTATCCAATGAGGGCGCACTTGTGCAAGTGTGGGTTCCAAAGCCAAGTGTAACCTACAAAAAGGAGTTACAAAACCACCAAAGGGTCACATTAAACAAGTGGGATCCACTAAAGCACCAAGGAGGGCACATTCACCAAGGAAAGTCCACTAAATCATGAATTAGGCTCAATAGTGCCAACATAGGCTAAAATAATAAAAGATATGAAACAAAGAGTGTTTTTAGGGAGAGCCACAATTCCTAGTCTCCAACCCCCTCACATGTGGAATCCATGACCCCCTAGCCACATTAGTTTTCCATTTCAATCTAGTTATTTAATTAAAAGGAAATAATAATAATAATAATAATAATAATGTCTATAGTCCATAGTCCAGGCACTTAGTGCCACAAAACAACACAAATAATACCCACAACATATGTCCAGGGGCTTAACACACTAAGGGAATTATAGATTGTAACAATTGGGTTCCCAAGGTCAACATATTTTTCCGTAATGACTTGGGTAGACACAAGAGTTGCTAATTTACCAACGACCTGAATGGATGGTGGATCTCTCTTTCTTATTCTAGGATTATTAAGGCACAACTCCCTAATTGTCTTTGTGTATATTGGTATATATTTCATGGCATGTATTAGGGGAATTTTTATGCAGACATTTTTATGCTTTTCCAAAAATTCAAACTCGGAAAAGGTTATTCGTCTTTCAAAAAGTTAGCCTTTCCAAAAAGGGAGGAAAATTGGATGGCAGTGATATATTGTTCCTTCTAAGGAGTAGGTTGTTTTATTGTGAGATCACTAATATTTGGATTAGATTGAATAGGATATTCCTTCACTTCCTCTTATTCATTTTCTTATATAACTACAAGGTATTTATGGTTGAGTACTTTCCCAAATCTTAGGTGAATTTTTTGCAATCCTACAGGATAAATGGAATACAGGGGAAAGGTTTGTAATTCAACATTGTAAGTAGGATAAACTACTTTATTATTGTTAGGATTTGGAATTGGATGCGCAGGTACCTTTGTAGGTTGTGGAGGGGTTTGATTCACTGGTAATTGCTTTTTTTTGTTGAGTAACTTGAGGTTGCGGAGCTCATGCAATGTGCAATTCTTGGGCTTGAAGAAGATATTTTGAATATGTTTGTTGTTCAGGATGGAAAAATGTAGACATGTTTTCATAAGGTCTACCAAATTGCTCTTGTTTCCAAGGTTGGTGTGAGACATATTGAGGGGTCCATTCTTATCATGGAATAGGAGGATTCCACATTTGATTAGAATATCGTTGAATATAATAATAAGTAAATTGATGCACAAGGCTTTGAACCATACATGTTGATCGAGGTTTCCAAGGTCTTTTTGGTGACTTCACAAAGAGTGGATTTATTGCTTCATTCTCCCCTTGATATGACACCTTAATCCATAGCAAGAAAGGGTAGCTACCAGTGGGGTAGTTCTAATAACAAATGCTGCAAATTTCAATGTTTTTTAATGGAAAATCCCTCAAGGGATGTTTCGTCTTGCACTTAGAATTGAATATAAAGAGTGTTCATTCTCCTTTCTCTTGTAACCTATAATGTGTTAATTTGTGAACTCAAAGAGCTAAGAATGTTGGTTTTAATAATTTCAAATAGATTACCAATTTCAGACGTTGTGACCCCTCTTGTGGGAGATTTGGTAAATCTGGAAGTAAGGTCTCTAGGGATTTTACCAATCTTGAGTTTCCTCTTGAGTAACGTTTACATAAGTCACATATCTGTGAATCTCTCAATTGGAAAAAATCCTTGGATCCCA
Organism: Larix kaempferi; assembly: GCA_027924585.1. NCBI lineage: Eukaryota > Viridiplantae > Streptophyta > Pinopsida > Pinales > Pinaceae > Larix > Larix kaempferi. Next base: position 6,049,468 of record BSBM01000307.1, on the reverse strand, counting down.
TCAAAATTATGATGCCGAGTCATTCTTCCTTAATTCCTTTTACCAAGATTGTTCATAAAGTTTCCTTACCCAACTATCCATGTTTTGAACTCTGCAGGTTGTGCTGAAATTGCTCGACATAATCTTCCAAACTATTTTCCTTTTTTGTGTCATCTTAAATATTTACTCTTTGAGATCTCTAACCTTTCAATAGTCTTTATATCTCTTTAATAATTATTTCTTCATCTCATCCCAAGTTTGAGTGTTATTCCCACCGAGGCCCATAAACCAATAGAGTGTTGCACCTTTAAAGGTGGAAGGAAACAATTTCAACTTATGTGCATTAGTATAATAGTCATAACTTTTACAATGCATGTCAAATTAAAAAAGGAATGCATTCTATTCCTTTCTATCCAAACTATGAAAATTTGGCAAATCAGATGGGGGAATATTCATCATTTATGTTATTCCTTTGAGGTATGGGAAGCTTGAAAGTAATAGTTTCTTATTTGTGGGAGAGTGTGACTTTTTCTTCTGACATATTGTATGGAGTGAGAAGTTGTAATGAGTCTAAATTATATATATTATCTTATTTATTAGTTATTAGGATAATTACTAATTAATTGTAAAATATTAATTATTATACAACATGTCTATTAATAATAACACATGTCCTTTCCTTATCAACCATACATAATATTGTCCCATTATCATTTGTATTCATATCATCAAATTTTAAAACATTATTAAATACACATATTGAAAGAAGTCTCTTTCAAGTGGTATCAAAGTTGTCCACCTGATCTCCATTGTCATCTACCTTGTTATTTTCTTCCTCACTACACCTCACACTCTCATTCGAATTCCCCCCTTCAATCCATGCATTGAAGCCCCCCATTTCCCTCCTTCCACATTTTTTCATCTCACACCTCCAACACTCCATGCACTCCACTACAAAATAATCCTATATGCCCCACTCCTCACTCCACCTTTAGCATTCCCCCTCACAACTACACTCGCCCCTCACACCAGCTCCTCTTTCTTCTCTCGCCCCCATTGCCCCACACTCTTCCGCTATCTCCCACACTTTTTTCCACTTTGATGCTCCTCCAATTTATATCACCTCTCCTCACTATACTCTTCTCCACACTATGTCCTAACTCCCTCCTACACGCGCTTCTACACGTAGTCACCCCATTCTCACACTATGATATTCCCTTGCAAACCCTACTCCCCCCCAACACACTGTAATTCACTCGCACCTTATCCACCCCTCGCACCATAACTCCCATGAATTTCCCATACCCACGTCTTCTACCACTCCATCCTCCATGGCTCCTCTACATTTCCTCCACCCTTTGCTGCTCCCTCTTGCTGTTCCTCGCTTCCAACTTTCATTTCTCCTTATGATCGGCCATCATCCACCGCTCTCCTCCCTCTTCCAACTCATCTCCCCTCCTCCCTTGCTTCTAATATGTAGCTTCCATGCTCTTTCTTGTCCACTCCACTCTAGCCCTTTCCACTCCATCCTTATCCTTCTTCCACACTCCTCGAACCATTCATAATTTATAATAATGATGGTATTATTAATAATATTTATTATTATACCTTTAAAACCCTAATTCGTCCTTTAAAAAAATTATAATAATATTATTACTATAAACAATAATAATTATTGTAATATTTTAAATTCCCCCCAAAAAACTATTAAAAATATATAATAATAAAATTATTATTTTAATAATAATTTATTATTATTATAATTACTATTTTTAATAGTTAAATTGTCAAAAAATTCCAACCATGTATTTGGCATTTGATGATAAGTTTTTTGAAGAAATAAAAGAAATGGTAAAAGATCGTGTAGAAAAAACTAAAAGAAGAAGAATTTATGCATCTCGAAGAAGAAATTTTTGAAGAAATTGATAATAATGATTATATCAATCAAGACGATGAAAAATAAAGCAAAAGGGATGAAAATCAAGAAATTGGCCAAGAACCAAACTAGGAATAAATGATTGATGAAGATGAAGTCAAGGAAGATGGTAAAGACATCACGGTAAAAATAAGCGATCATGAAGATAAAAAAAGTAATACATGGAAGAGCATATGAACAAAAGGAGAGCAAGAGAAGAAGATGATGAGGATAAAACCAGGGAAAACCTTTTGAATTCATGGAATGAAAATGATCCAATTCTAAAGACAACATCCATGGATCAAACAATGAACCATTAGTATGGGATAGGGCCATTCAAAATTGCCACTACACCCAGGCCAAAAGAAAAATAGTGTCGCCCACCTCCTTATATTCCCCATCACCAAGGGATTGTTACTACACCCATGACAGAATAAAAACAAAAAACATATCGACTAATTCCTTGTATTCCCCCTCACCAAAGGATTGTGCCATTAGACACAATGAAGGATAAGAACCAATGTTTCAAATGCAATGCTCCAAATTGGATTCCAGGTCATAAATATGCATATGGACTAGAAATTAATGAAGATTTTATCACTCATGTGAGAAACTCCAAACAAGGAACAGAAATGAGTTGCATAAATGGTCCAGGCACTTCTAATTTTATGGATATAATCACTTCTCAGCTTCCAATATAAAAATCAAATATAAACACTAACTTTGCCATATTCATTTTTGACATCACAATCCACACAATTGTGAAATCTATAAAATTGCCCAGTGAAAATCCATAGTGAAGATGAACCAAAAACCATATCGGGATCCCAAACTGAATCCAAGGCCATTATAAGGAATATGATATCAATGACTAATAAATAAATATCTAGAGGGAAAAATGAAGTCTAGAATGTGGAAGATCAAGGTGGATCTAGAAAATATTTTGATGAGAATGACAATAATCAAAATGAAGATACAGATGTAGTACTGGATATTGATGAATATGAACATGATGTTGATGACGATTGTGAATAAGATGCACTTATAAAATAATATAGTGATTAAAATAAAGACAATGAAAATCATCTAATTAGAATGATGTAGAAGATGAAAATCCAAAAGATTCTTTGACACACGAAGATATAGATGATCTGCAGGATGTTGCAATTCAATGTGATAAAGAATCACAAGAACAAAAGGATTCCAATAAACAATTGGAGAATATCTTGTCATATAAATACAAGGAAATAAATCATTCGATTTTTTTTAATCAAACATGATTTAATGAAATGAAAAAATAAAACATAAGGAGACCATAACAAATTCAAGTGAGACTAAAAGTCAAAGTGTTATTGATAATAAAATTCTATCAATAAAAAAGCATCCAGAAGTTGAACTCAAGAAACAATTCAATGACATGTCATCAAATACAGATTCAACGATGTTTAAATGTCCATCGATCATCACTGAGGAAACCATATGTCAGCTAGATAATAGTAACATACCGATGCATGCAAAAATATCAAAGATCAACATGATGACACAATTTCCTCATGAAAATATCAAATCATAAATTCAGAAGGGTCATCTTATCCGAGTACCATATCGATGCCAAAATCATAGAAGTTGTGGCATGCAAGAATCATCGTACCAATATCAAAGGATACCAAACCAAATTACCACTAAATTTAAGTAGTCTATTTCAAAACTATGAGGCTTAATTCAAGCATTCTTCTTTTACACAAGCTTTGAGGATTAAACTTTTTAGGAAGGGATGATTTTTAATGAGACTAAATTATATATATTAGTTATTAGGATAATTAATAATTAATTTTTAAATATTAATTATTATATGACATGTTTATTACTAATAAGACATCTCCTTTCCCTATCATACATATATAACATTGGAATTATCATTTGTATTCATATCATCAAATTATAAAACATTATTAAATATAAATATTGATATAAGTCTCTTTTAGAAGTGGCCTTTCTTGAACCATAGATTCCTGAGAGGAAGTAGTCGCTATTGAAAATTTTGGTTCTTGGACTGGATTTGTCTGAAAATTTGTATCAATATTCCCACTGGTTAATTCATTGGTATTTGTAGCACAGGGAATGAATTCTACTTCTAATGAAAAAATCATTTTCTTCCATTGAATCAATTGTAGGATATTTTTAATCCATTGATTGAATACATTGAATCAATTTCCTATATGCCAATTTTGAATAACAAACCTATTACAAGAACCCCCACCATTGGAAAAAATGGGACATTGGTTCAACTTTACTTGCTCAAAATGTCCAATACTAGACAAAAAGGGAATTAGTAATAACCTTGGTACACAAAATAGGGTCAAAAACTATATAAAGTGAGTAAAAATAAAAAAAACTTTATAACATATATGTTAAAATATGTGTAAAAATATTTCTTATTGACTTTTTCCCATTTGGAGAGCATTTGTGCCCTATATATTCATGTGTTGATTGTGGCCATATCAGGACACCAAATTGAATTCCATCACCACTAGGTACTTTTCTCATTCCTTCTCGTTTGTTTAGATGGTTTATTTCATTGTTTTAGCCCCAAATTTGGGCACATTTCTTCATTCTACAACACGAACTGCCCATTCACGACCAATGTAATATCGGGTAGTTCCCTAAAATAGCTACTATCTATTGGTTTGGTAGTGAATGGGCCCTTCCTAATAGGATCTTTGCAAGCAAATACATAGTAGGGAAAAGAAAAACTTGCGTTGTGACTGAAAGAATGAGTTAAGTGTAGGGATTCCATTCATATGGAGAGAATGCATACATGAGGACATGGACCAAGATGCATCTAGAGACCCATTAATCCTCAATGCACTCTAAAGATGTGGATTGTTGAAATTCTTTCAAACATCCAATATGAGAGAAAAAAGGGAATTGCATCAAACACTTATCTGGTATTGGGATCTAGACCAAGGGATATTTGTGATCAAATGAGAGATATTAAAAATGACTGTAGATGATATATATTTCCTGATAGGGTTTTCAAGGGGAGGATCTCCCATGCACTTGAAAGGAATGGTCCATGGAGGAGGTGTCATTGTGGTCCATGATTATGTGAACACTTATTATGTCTAGCACACAAAAAGGGAGGGACACAAATCCTCATTTCCAATATCGCTAGATTTCCATTGAGTGATTCTAACCAAGATCACATAATTGGTCGGATTCATAGCCCTCCACTTAGCTTCTAGGATATTCTTGCATATAAGTGTTTGAGGGGCACTCTATTTGATTGGTACACCGACTGGATGACTAACATGAAGAGTATTCTAACTAAATGAAAAAATAGGAAAAAACAATAACTTTGGGTATGGAATCATATTGGATATTCTCTATAGGATCTTCTCTAATGACCATGAGAGTCTCACTACCACCCTTAGATTTGAGAGATCCCAAAATGACTCGATGGATCGATTGTCTATATCGATTGGGAGGTGGATATTCCACTAGTACATTTGATGATGAGTACCTCACTTGGTGGAGCTAACAAATCTAGCCATTGACAAGTATCCTTATGTTGGATTAGACGTTTGACAAGATCCAAGCATAGTGATTCCTCCTGGAGGAGCATGGGGAAAGATTGGTGATCACTTGTATTTTATTATATTTCATTTTTTGTATTTTTGAAAAATTTAACCATGAAGACAAAATATTTTTGGTGCATGAGTCCTAAAGACAACTTTTGACCCTGATGTAGATATTGGACTGGAGTGGTCTATTCGCTAGGCATATTTGTGACAATGTGAGCCACTCATAGAGGAGGGACCAAAGGCCCCCCTAGATATAGTGTAAGAGAACCAAAAGATCCTTACTATTGGAATTGCAAATTTTTGGATTGAGCACATGTCGGAGGCTATGTAGAGAGAAGTAATAGGAGTGCCTGCTTCTTGGATCAAATTGCTTCGGCAGGTAGCCGGATGCGTTCTATGCTATATAGAGGAATCAATGCCTTCAGAGTCACTATAGGCCTATGTTCTATACGTTTGGTATATTTTAGATGTAGTTGCATCATTGAGGGCCATGATCCCCTTTTTGTACTATGTAGGGACCCCCGTTTGTGGGGTCGTCCCTAAAACTAATATGAAACTCATCAACATAATATGACACAGATTAGAACATATTAAAGATAGAAAATTGAACTACAGTAAACAAATTTACCTTAAGAAGATACAAGTGGAACCTCATACCTGTCATTCGTTGGTCGATCCCGCTATCGGAGGAGTAGTCGTCGTCAATCCGATCCATCTAGCCCATTGTCGTCCGCATCATTCATAGGATCCTTCCAGAAAAAGCTCGTATAACCATAGGCGAAGCAACCGTTAGCTTCGCCACCCAACCATAGGCTCATGCTTTCAGTCGCATGGCCTCCCCCGAGATTTGGGTCGTAGAGCTCACACAAGTATTTCAGAAATTCAGCTTGGGCTTCCCTTCCCACCAGGATTTCTAAGCCAAACCCTTAGATAGCAGCAAGTCTTTGAGGCATTCGCAAATTACGACAATCGTCCAAATTATGGGCCCCTTACCCATTCCTTAAACCTTCCCTATAAAGGGAAATCTCTTGCGACACATGTCGATTCATGCATAATTAAATATTTTTACTTATTTATTTAATTAAAACACTCACCCATCCAAGTGTCAATTTCTCTGGGAAGTGCACCTACATCCCTAAGTTTGCTCTAGTTTGTCCCCCAGATATTTTAATCAACTCCTAGCTTTTAGTTGACTAGGTGTCTAATCTATTTTGCTCCTAAATAATAATTTCTATTATTTTAAATGCTCAACAAAAATAACTAATCATGTGCAAATGTCTAAGCTATTGTTATGCATTTGCTAAGTAATAATCTAGAGTTATTCTCCTAAGTTTTTATGCATTTTAATTTAACAATCAAATTCACTAGGATCACGGTGCCGCGTCGTTGGGCTCATGGTTCCTTAATTTTTTTAATTCTCTGACATGGCACCACTCCGTCGGGTCCAATCATCCATGGTTTCCATTCCTTGGCATGGTACCACCTCGTTGGGTCCTTGCGTCCATTCTTTCCGTTCTCGACAGGGTACCTCATCATTGGGCCCTTCTGCCACCATATTTCCGTTTTGACTTGCGGGAACTCTTGTAGGGATTTTAGGAATCGTTACCATCCATCCTCCGTCTACATGCTATCTAGGGACTAATGGCACTGAGGAGTGAGTTCGTTCTCACTGCGCGCCCCTCAACTCGTACGTGACCAGCTCCGTCGTGGCCCACCTCGTACGCCCTCACGCACTCCTCTTGAGCAAGCGGATCAATGCTTATCTGCTCATGCGTGGTATTCTTGTCGGAAGTCGACATCGTCGTCGCTTCCTCTGTGTGTGATTTACCCATACTCTACGACCCTTCATATTCCTTTGTGTGTCCGTTGGTGAACCATTTCACCTGTCGCTACACACATTTCTCACAAACGTAAATTAGTAGCACTGTCCTCAATAATCACAATTTGGTTTATAAATCTGTTGCTTCATTAAGCATCTATAATTTACTTAATCATTACTCTTTCGTCTAATCACATAATCAATTGCACAGCTAGTCATTAAGCATTATTCATATGTACAGTTTTCATTTCAAAGTTAATCGTTAAACAACATGAAATTGTCCATTCACAATAACTACCCAAATGCACATATATCAATCAATCGTAATCATAAATATACTCGAAATAAAATCATAGGGTTATTTTATTAGTGTTTCAAACATTCAGGTGACTCAGCAGGTGCCCTCAATGTCTATAGTAGTCTAGGGGCACTACATACACCCCTACTTATTTATAACTTCATCTCGAAGTTCAAAAATAAAAATGGAAAGCTATGACGCATCTCAATTGCGTCCTCCCAAGTTGCAGAGCTAGGACTGTAACTGTCTTACTGCACTTTGACTTGATCAATCCAGGCTATTAATTAAGCAAGAACTAACCAATCAATTATACCACTCCACACATATAATTTAATTCTTTAACTCATTTATCAATTATTGTCGTCATTCCCCTCTTCAGGTTTTCCTCAATCATTTAAGACATAACAAGGCTCAAGAGACCATTATATCGAAGTTGTTCATCCGGGTCACTCGACAGGTGCCCTTAAGGTCCACAGTCATTCTAGGGGCATTACATACTATGAGTCACACCTTTGGTGTTGAACTGACATTTTGGACTAGACTCATGTTTTTTGTACTAGATGGACCTACTTTTATATATAATGAAAAAATGAATTTTATCTATTATATTTACAATTGTACATCATCTTTATGCTATTATGTGTGCTTGATTTTAATTATGGAACCAAATTTGATCTAATACAAAAATAGCCAATGTATCATATATATGATTTAATATTCTAGGTACATTGATGGATCCCACATTTCGTTGGAACATCCATCCATTTTCTTGTCAACTTAAAGTATTCTAAACCTCATAAGGGAGATCATACACAATAATTGAGATGAGTAAGGTACTAAGTTGGAACTATATGAATATTTAGAATTAATTTTTTAGTTGATTAATCTCTCCTTTTTAATAACGAAGGTGCAAGAAAATACTAATAAAGTGGTTCATTAGTAGAATTATAAAGGAGACACGTTTTCATCTAACAAATTTTTGATCCAACACTTAGTAGAACACCAGTCTTTACTTTTGATCTAGTGGAAGTTCCAGTTACCTATGGTGCATGAAGATAATGGTGAAGCACTACCACTTTTGAATACACTTTCAATTACGAATGCAACACCATTTTAATATGAAAGCACTAGTTCAATTAATGAGTGGATTCAACATTAATCATAGATCTACCATTTGGATGCATAGTCCCCAGATCCACAGAGTGTGTGGAAACCATTGTACAAATCCAATATGGTGCACTTTTATTATCTTTGATCCTGCATGATCCTATCTACCTACACTAGCATATCCAACGTAGTTTACATAGAGACTTGTTCAGATAGACTAGAAGTTAATGAATTAGATTTGAGATACATTTTATATTTAAGATAAAAGGGGAGAAGCTAGTCAAGCTAGCGCCCACATGTTATGATTTTAGTTTTTGTTGCAATTATTATAGTTTGAAGACCAAGATTTTGATGTTAAACCATTATTTTTAGATTAATGAAGACTATTGTTCCCGAATATTATTGAGTAGATTTTAAGTTCCTATGTCACCTTTGGATTAGGGCCCATCCATAGGTGGCTACAGGGACTTTTTTGGTAGAATAGATTTATTACATTGTGTTCATTTTTAGTGAAATAGAGCAGATAGTGTAAGAGAACCACATTTTGTAGAGATTTCCAATGTTTCTGATAGAATGATGTTAATGAATTATTTATGCAATTAATATTATCATAGATGCCTTTTATCGTTCTTATATTAGGTTTAATATTGCATTGTCATTTTTATTATGCATGGGATCTTTTTACACAAATGTGGTAAAGCATTAATTCTCTATTTGCTTCATTGCTTGCATAGAATTTCATGTGACTGGATGCATGTATTCTATGAGTTGATGGTAGGGTAATTGGGAAGTTTTACAAAAGGTTTGTCTAAATCTAGATGAATAAATTCTTAATGCTTGTAACTGAAACTACTGATAAGGGAATAGGTTCCTGGTTGGATGATAAGATCCATGTCCCTTGCAACCCTTAGTTTTATATTAAATTTCCCTTTGCTTTTTATCAGTAGTTGAATGTTTTGGTTGATTAGTTTACAGTTACATGATACTAGGAACACTTAGACCTTTTTGTAGTTGCACATATTGTGCAAGACCATCACAAGTTTGTACGAATCCATGTGTCAGTAACTAAAGTAAAGGTTTAGACACAACATTCTTGTTGTTGTCTTGTCCCAATAGGGTACAGTATTATTGTTGATTTATAAATACCATCACACATGATTGTATGTGATAAATTAAAAATCATTCTCCAAGAAAAGCATCCTTGTAAATTTTTAAAATAATGTAGGACATTGGACACAATACAAACCATGATTCAATTGAGACACCACTAACTATGAATCTAATTGGATAGTTAAATGTTGAATTCCAAGAGAAATGGATCCTAACATTAACTCGATCACGACACTACACTCGATGATATTATTAGTAGAAGGACCAAGAGACACTCCACCTAAACTCAGGAGTTGGCAGGATGGGTCATAGATCACCCAACTTGCAGAAGAATATTATGATAATGGAAAAAATCTCCATAGGAATATCCCACAAAGATAGGTGCATTTGATGACATCTATGAATCAAGCAAAAAACAAAATGACCAACAACCAATGCTAATCGAAACATAAAAGCAGAAAAGAGTCTAATCTATCTAATGTAAGAATAATCTATATCAAATTAAGTTTCCCATAGCCTATCTCATCATGTTTCTGGTCATGTCATAAACCAACACCATATATCCTTCTAAGAGGATAGGAGGGAAGACAGACTTATCACATTGTGCCTTGACACACTTTTTATTTTCTTCAATGGCTATGAAAGCATCCCTCTTATGTTCATATAATTGTTCTAGATATAAGAGATGTTCCTCCAATTCACTAGTGTCTAGTAAAAGCTCCAGGACTAGCTTTAAATATGCAATCTCTGACTCTATAGGTAACGTGGATTCAACTTTGTACACTAGATGGAAAGGAGTACATTTTGTCGCAATTTTGAAAGAGGTTCAATATGCCGATAGAGCTAGGTAAAGCATGATATGACAATTAATCTTGTTTCTATTCACCGTCCTTTGAATCATGGTTTTCAAAGAATTATTTGCTGCTTTGAACTCTCCATTTTCTCGAGGATAGTATGGTGAATAGAAATATTGATGAAAGCCAAATTTCTCATCCAACTCTGACATCTTTTTATTTTTAAAGTGACTCTTGTTATCCTGTAGCAATCTCTCTCAAGACAATGAAACAAGCAATGATATGTTTAAATACAAAGTCTGTGAAATTTTCACCATCGCAACAAAAGGTAAGCATATCCTTGACCCACTTAGTAAAGTAGTCGATGGCCACAATGATGTATTTATTGACATTTGCTTATGTTGGATTGCATGTTGTGAAATATACCCCCCAGTTGGTCAACAAACCAATGGTGATATCTGGATACAACAGAGTGAGGTATGCATTCATGTTCTTAGTGAAATTTTGACAAAAATGACATTTCTTAACCACTTCAATACAATATTTGAATATTGAGGGCTAGAAACATCCAGTGCCCAGAATTTTATGGGATATAGTAAGCCTAGATAAGTGACCACCATAGGCTCCACCATGGAAATAATTTAAAACTTTTTTCAGTATCTTCATGAACTAAGCAACATTTAAGGAAAGTGTCAATTCCACAATGATACAAAGTACCACCAATAATGACATAGTGTTGAGATTGATGACTAATTGTACACCTTTTTTCACGAGAAGATTGAGGTGGAACCCTTTGGGTTTGTAGGTAAATTAAAATATTCCATATTAGGAGTCATCTATGCTGATGAGGAATATATGTTCATCAACAAATGACTCATTTTCAACCAATCCCTCATCCTCTAAGGGTAAATCAGATATTAGCTCGACAAAGACCAAGTACTTCCTTGAATTAACATATGCAAACACTAGATCAAACTCCTTAAGAATGGAAAAACACTTATTGTGTTTACCCTAATGATCCATCAAGAGAAAATATGTTGAAATGGATTGACATATGCTATAATGGTAGTTTTTCTAAGAATAATATAGTGTCAAATTCTTTAGACTACATGCACAACAGCTACTGCCAATTTATCGACATGAGAATACCCTACCTCGGGACCTGCTAAATTCTTGCTTAAGTAGTATATGACATGTTCCTAGTTGGAATCAACCTCTTTAACTGCAACCATTCTTAGAGTAGATTCTGGTGCTTCTATATATAAAAGGAACTCTTTGTTATAATTCAGAGGACCGAAAGACATTGGGGACTTTTTCAATGCATCGAAATACTTTTGAGCATTGTCATCCCATATAAATGGGAACCCTTTCCTTAAAAATCGCATGAAACACTTAGTGATCTCAAGATATTTTGCTACGATATTTCCAAGAAGTTAGCTTTCCCTTTAAGGCTTTGCAGTTGATTTAAATTGTGTGAGGGAGGAAATTGAAGTATTTCCTCTACCTTGAATGGATCCAACATGATATCATCTTTTGAAATGATAAAACCCGGTAATCTACCAGATTCAACATAAAAAATACACTTATAAGTATTCAATTGAATCATATCATGTCGACACCTATCAAAAATAGATCTTAAATATTTAGGGTGATCCACTATCTTCCCTGATTTATCCATCAAATAATCCAAATAAGATTCGACAATTTTATTAATGTCATGGAAGGCATAAGACATAGTGCATTGGAATGTTGATATAGCATTCTTTAAGCCAAAAGGAATCTTTATATATGCAAAGGTCCCCCCAAAACATATAAAGGTGGTTTTATGTTGATCTTCTGGCCGAATTTGAATTTGATTATATAAAAAAAATCCATCCATAAATGAGAAAATCTCATTACCAACATATTCATCGATAATATGATCAATGAATGGTGTAGGATAATTATCCGTAGGATAGGCTAGATTAAGGTCTTGAAACTCGGTATGTACCTAAATGTTTCCTTCTTTTTTATAGACGGGTACCAAGTTTGAAACCCATTTTCTAAATGAGATAGGATAGATAAAAATCGCATGGAGCAACTTATCTACTTCTACTTTAACAATAACAACCTTTCTAGGGTTGATCTGTCTTAACTTATGTCGAACAAGCTTGACATGAGGATAAGTCTTAATATCGTGTCCAACAATTGATGGGTATATTCTTAGCATTTCTTTGTAGGACTAGGAGTCTAAAAAAAATCTATATTCCTTGAATAGCATTGTATAGGTTTCTATCTCCTCAGGAGAACAATTAGCACCAATAAAGACATTTTCAATCGCACATGGGGTCTTGGAGATGTTAATGGGAATAGTTTTAAAAAACAATTCTATATTCCCCTTAGCGTATACCTAGGATAACACAAGAGGAATCCTGTACCACTCCATAGGACCTAGTATGATGGTTCCAATATCATCAATTCTTAAGTCACTTTCAGTTGGGAAAAATAATGCACATTGATGCATGTCTTCCCAAGTCTATCCCCTAAATACATTGCCTCAATAATAGCTTCATTCAATGGCATAAATTTGTATAAGGGGTCGTGACAAGGTAAAGAACTGATGACCCTAATGGAAATCGAATACTTATTATCTTCCTCCAAGATGAAATGTATACAACCATGGTTTGCTTCTTGTGAACTTATGGCTTGGTAAGCTATTTCAACAGTAGACAAGGCTACATTAATTTGACTACACCTAGCTTCATTCAAAGGTTCTGGAAATTTGCAAGGGTCATTAAAGTAAGAGGTCTCAAATTGAGACACCTTTGTGTGGAAATCATAGAAATTGTTGAAATTGCATGTATCGTAGCTGCATTTGTATGCAAGTCGGATGGGGATAAATTAAATGTTCCCATTAATGTAGGATACATCCCTGCACTGATGTTTTCATAATCTGTCGTAGAATGGATTACTGGGGGGATTATGGATCCATTACTATGGTTGAAATCATTTTTGGTTAATGTTATTTGATCAATTGTAACAATATTCCCTTCATGAGGAAACTTAATGACACGAAAGATTGATGAGACTATTGCCATCACAACTTGAGTCGAACTTCTTCCTAGAAACAGGTTATATTCAAGTGGAGAATCAACAACTTCCACATAAAATGTTTTTTCTTTTCCCCCTATCTCTATTGGAATAGCTAGGATAATTCCTTGAGGATTGAAAAGGTGGCCACTAAAATATTTCAACATGGTCATAGGGGAAACTACTTCAAGTGATCCTATAGCCTTCCAACATGACAAATACATGACACATTGGAGGCACCCTCATCAATGACAGTGCAATGTATTTCAAAATTTCTAGACAAAACTTGAATCTGGAATGCCACATGATGGGGTAAATGAGGTTTCCAACCTTCAAAATCAAAGACTATTGCCTGACTATCTATGCGATCTGTAGCTCATAAATATAAGAGCGAGATATTCCATTGAGTTGGACAACTTTGGAGGACTTCGAGAGTATTGGAAATTGCACAAGGAGCTTGTGCCCTATTTTCTACTATGCTATAATTTTTCGAAGCATGCATGCTAGGATTGTGTGTGGAATTATTTAGAACACCCTTCGGTATTCTAGGCATGGTATCATTGGATAGATTCCTAATGTGTAATGGGGAAGCTACTTCAAACTCAAGATTTTCTTTTCCTTTGGACATAGATGTAGTTGTTTCATAAATTATGTTTCTAGTACATATATTTATATCTCGTTGACACATGAAAACTTCACTTTGGATTATGTTTTCCCCATGTGAGTAGGTACCCTAGTTTCCCCCTTTTGGGGGTGTAGCGTTTTTTTTAGCAACATAAATCATCTGTTATTGTTGCTAAGGAAATGAATTACTGAACACAATAGGTTGGGTCTTACTTTCTTGTTGTGCTAACATCTCTGATCCATCTCTATCTTAGAGAATTTGTAGGTTAAGTGGTCTTCATTGCCTAATTGATAAGGGAATTTAACTTTACCTTTTTTTCATTTTTAGCCCCACCAACATTGTTATTATTGTTATTGTTTGAAATAGTATTCCTTTGTTCCTAGTTTTCTTATTCTTGTTTTTCTTCACTACAGGCTACTTGTTTCCCTTAGAATTGGTTGTATGTACTTTTAGAACATCTGAGGGGGGGTTGGATTTGGGATTTTATGTGTTTTTCTAACCAGCTACTACTGAATGTTTACCAATAAGGTATGTACCCTGGATAGCTGATCAAGTACTTTAAACTGAAGCAATCACACCATTGGCATGAGGTCCAAGTTTCAGTTTGTTTGGATCAACTTCTACTTTGGGAGCAGTAGGAAAATTTTCATGCAGAATTCTAGATTGAGAATAGATCAAATCTAGTTGATGGGATTTGATAATAGCATGCTCTTCAGTTTGAACCCGTGAAATAGCTACATCCTTCATGATAAAAGGTTGTAAGGACTTGCCAATTAGAGGAAATTTGGGGTCTAAAATCCCCCCCCCCTAAGAAAAATAATCAGAAAATCCACGTCACACTACAAATATGCCATGTCACACTAAGTTAAAGGTGTTATCTAGTGAAGGTCAACCTATAGTATCTCATTAATGGTAGTTGACAAGTATGGTGGGTTAATGTAGAGTTAAGAGATCATGGGTGAAAATAATAATGAAAGGTTTAGATTCTTGTGCACACAAAATAAATGATATAGTGGTAAGTTTTTTAAATTTATATTATAATTTATTTAATTATTTTATAAATCTACCACTACTTTTTATATATTTAAT
The DNA here is from genome assembly GCA_027924585.1 of Larix kaempferi. Lineage (NCBI taxonomy): Eukaryota > Viridiplantae > Streptophyta > Pinopsida > Pinales > Pinaceae > Larix > Larix kaempferi. The sequence goes on along the minus strand of BSBM01000307.1, from coordinate 6,034,079 downwards.
AAAATCTAAAACTTAAAAAAATTATAATTACAATAATACTAAAAATAAACAATCACTATTTTTTATTTTATTTTATATTATCACTACTTCCAAGTCCTTTAAAACATAAATCTCACATTAATTAAAATGATAGTGGAATAATTTTGAAATAATAAAAATATTTATATAATTAATTTTTTAAAATAAAAATAAATAATATTTGAATAAGTATCCTACATAAGAAAATAGGGGAGAAAGAGAGGGAGGGAGAGAGAGAGAGACAGAATAATATTTTTCTAATTTTGCGATAATTGTTTCACCCAAACTCAGAATTGGGCAGTCTTGATACCATTGGAAATGCCTTTACAAGGGATACAAATTTGGTGTTTTGAGTTTTCTGAGATTTTGCAACAATTTTCCAGGGTAGGCATTTTGATACCCTGGTACTAAAATGCCCACCCTTGAAATTGGTGTGGAATCTTAGAAAACTCAAAACTTAAAAGTTGTATCTATCATCAAGTCCTTTCCAATGGTACCAAGAGCACACAATTGATAGTTCATGAGAGAAATTTATCGCAAAAATAGGAAAAGATTCTTCTCCTCTCTCTCTCTCTCCCTATTTTCTTATTTAGGATATTTTTTATTTTTATTTTTAAATGATTAATTATATAAATGTTTTTTTTTTAATTTAGAAATTACTTCACTATCATATTAATTAGTGTGATATTTATGTAAAGGAATTGGAAGCAGTGATAATATAAAATACTCTATATTTATTTTTATTTTTTTTGTTTTCTAGAATCTCCTTGATTTGCGAGAGTCGCCTTTGGTCTAAGAAACCACGACCCAGGGGCATCTACACCATTAAAACCACTCGGGCATTGCACCTGCCCTACTCCACACCAACTCTCAACTAGTTGGATTTTGGGTGTCTCCTCCCAACTAGGTCATCCCTAAGGGGAATTGAACGTAGGTTGCCCTCTTGACAAGACCTACACCTTAACCAAATGAGCTAGCGAGAATTGAAAAATACTCTATATTTTTTATTTTAAGTATATTTATCATATTTCAAGATGAATTTTTCAATTTCCTAACCAAAGTGAGGTTTATATCAATTTAACTATTGTCAAACAAAAATATGACACATAAGCATCATTGAATTCTATATGTCCAACTCAACCATAATGGTTGACCAAAGTTATTGCAATGTTATTGGTTTGAGAAATCTAGCTCATCCATGACCCATTTTTTATAATGCCCATTTTAGACCCCAAATTTCCTCTAATATTATAAACCATTCACTTAGGAATTCACCAGGGATTTAAGCTTTAATTAAGCTTCGTCGCCTTTGTCACTCATGGATGTGGTCAAATATATGATTATATTTGTCTTTCCTAAACAAAGCCAACAATTCGGTGTGAGTCTCACAGTGGCTTGGTAACAAAAAGTGGTTCGAAAAGGTCATTGAAACTGAGTTAAAAGTTTGGAAATATGTGCATGAAAACTCAACGTACGACTTAGCTTCCATCCCAATTAAATTCCTTTGGAAAATTTGCAATCTAATAATCGAATCATCCATAAAATAGTTAGAAGAGCACCATAGATGAAAAGTCATCACATGTTTTTCCAAATCTTCATTGGTTTCCATTCAAACTTAGGAATGTATGAAGGGAGTTTAGTGGGGAGATGTGTCCATCTAGGGTCATGTAAAATTGAATCATCGGTTAACTTTGAAAGATGTAGAAAATTCATAGTCAAAAAATGGTAACTTTGTCTGAGCCATTATTGGGAAAAATAATTGCTTAATTTTACCTTACATAAATTATCAACCCGGTTTAGCAAACTGATGAGGTGTTGTGCAAAATATATGCAGAACCAAGATTAATTGATCACACTTGGTAACCTACTAAAAACAAAATACAAAATAGAACGAATGCATTCATTATGTCTATACCCAAACAATCACACTTCCATATTTAAATTATCAACATAAGGTTTGTTCAGTATTCTCACAATGTTTAGGTACAAGTCTTATCTTGATGTTATAACTATATAAATAGAAAACAAAGTGTACTACAACTCTTCAAATGGTAATCGACAAACTGTATGGAATCACCCAATGTACCCCAACAACTAGCTATTGAATCAAACAATGATCTTTTACCAACTACTGGAATTGTCAAGATGTCCAAAAAACAATTATGCTTCTATATTCAATTGAAGAGGCGCATAAAACCACATTGTTCATAAAAATAAACCAAGTAAATGAAATATCATAGGTTCAAGCCCTATATTAATTATGTCAATTTTGGACTTCTTAGGTTTGCAATCTCTCATTTACTTGGAAACACCAAGAAAATGAGGATCTTCTCAAACATATGAAAGCATGTAAAGTAAATGCACACATTCACTAACTAATTCTACTGTCTTCAAACTAAATTCGCAAAACCAAAAATTCTCTATCATTCTGAGCTATAAAAATAAGAGATGAATATGCAACAGAATTATAAAGATGTTAATCAACCTATTTGAGATAAATCTAGAAAAGAATGCTAAACATTAACCAAAACTTAGATGAATCTAAAATAGGATATGAATACATAAAACACACAAACTCAAACCAAACCTAAGGTCTAACACTGCAAGTGTGACTCAGAGTAGGGGGGCCTCCTGTTTGAGTGCAATATATGAAAAGATGCTCACAAATGAACTAGGAACAATGTTATCAAAAGACTGCATTATATAATATCTTATTACAAAGAACATATCCAAAATACATGGATCTCCAAAGTCTAAAGATAGATAATCCCCATCTTGTGAAGGCATACATAGAAACATTGAAGTATCAAAACAATAAGATAATAATTTCATGATTTGGCAACATGAAATCATGGAGTTGACCAAAAGAGATTACTAAAGATCATGATCTTGGAGACAAATGAATAGAAGAGAGATCATATGAATGATGCTTGGAATAGGTTCCACGTCTTCAATCAAGATTTGATATACCAAAAATGTCTAAACCAATGGGTGACTTATGCCTACATGAGTTCCAATAGTTGGACCATGAGTTGGCAATATTATGAAACTACCAAAATTCCTATAGCTTACTTCTTGTAATTTATTACTTCCTTTACAGTTCCAGTAGCACGCGTCTTGGAAATTCCAATAGCACGTGATGTTGAAAGATAGAATCACTGGATTACAAAAGTTCATAGTTCTAGTAGAGCGTAGTCTGCAATAACGGTTTCCCGTAATCTTCTGCAGTTCCAGTAACTATATAGATTCCAACTATTCTAGTAACACATATAGGTTTCCAATAGAATTATAGTACCTGTGGGTTTAAAAAGAACATAGAAAATGTTATAAGTCCCTAGAATAATTAGATAGGTCATCTAAGCTTGAAATGAGTAATAAACATATAAAATTATGTAAAATTAGGAATGATTACCTCATATAATATGATGACACTTGATTTACTCAGAATGTAGGGAAAATATGGAAAAGAAGGGAATCTTGTACCAAAAGGAAATGGTATCAAAGGGAAAAGGATCACCTAACCGAATCCAAAATTGATCAAAATCAGGGCCCAACATCTTTGCCACACCCAAGTCTTTGCATGTCCCTCTGCAAATAAATTAAATGATGCCAGTGCTAAAGGCCTACTAGAATCAGTAGTAATTTGATCTATAAACTAGTATAGTGTACTGCTGGAGATTGGGATTCCTGTGGTAACCAATGCTGAACTAAAACTGTTGTCCTCCACATGTCTTATGCACGTCCAATTTAAATAGAGAACACCTATCAAAATCCTTGAAAGTTTCTGGAAGAATATCCCTTGATGTTGGATGATTCTAAGTGTTGATCTATTTATTATTCTCTTCTATTTTGATGAGCAAAGCTTGCTCAAATATTTTGTATGTTTCCCACTATTTCCCACTGTCTTTCATATGCAAACATACTCCTCATTTAGACCATGCATCAGTGTTTGACACTATTTTTTAAGATGGATTTCTGATGATGGAGATCCTATGTAGGTCACATAACGACAAGTCTTCATAGGATCAAAATGGGCGCATCTTCAATAATTCGATACTAGATTTGCACCAACACACTTCCACACATTCCTTCATGCTTAAATATTCATGGTATCCATAGTTTTTCTTTGATAGAGAGCATTATTAGCTTTGTCCCATTCTTTATTGCATGTTGAAATAGCCTATATACTGGTTTCAATCGATAATGCTCTCATGTCAACATGTGCAACAGCTCCAAGGAAAAATAATGTTTACACAAAGTAAAGTTATTACACCAAGATGGTGAGAAACTATGTTATGCATCTGTGTGCATAAAGATTAAGGTGCTATATATGAGGAAGATCACTTCATTAAATGCTACAACATTGTTTCGTTCAAGTGACCCTGGAGGAAACTCAAGCCATCAACCCCATATCCATACAAGCAAATTGTAAAAATAGATGCTTGTCTTGAGTTGAATCTTTGGATACTCATTCATTCTCTGAACATATTCATGATAAGCTGAGGCTAAAAATAGCATAATAAAAACAGCGTATAGAAATATACAGCAACAAAATGTGTATTATGTCTACATATTTATCTGTGCATTGTCTTGAATTTTTTTCTTCACACAAAGCAATGATTGATATCTATGTTCTCTACCCCTTTTACCTTTGGTTACATGCTGCTACATAATTGTTCCCACATGCCTTTGGGCTGCATAAAGGTGTTATCAATGGATTTTATTAAGCCAAGAAAATACCTTTCATTATGAGAGATGAGAATATAGTACCTCCATATAATTCAATGATATAAACTTGTCATTATATGCTTCAAAAAATTTCCAAATGGGAAGGAAGGTCATATTGTTGGTTGGTATGAAGTGCTTTGAATATTGATGGTTCAAGCACCTTCTCCCCCACACAGAATTTTTTGCATGTCCTCATGCAAACAAAATTTATCAAAAACTGTCCTTGGGCCCTACTTTCCTTATTTAGCTTGGTCTGCTGATTGGGATAAGAGATTTAGGGTGGTGAAGGAATATTTATTCTCTTTACATCTATGCTATGCTATTTTAACCTTTAGTATCTTATTATGTTTTCGCAGCATCTCCTTCCGATAATACCACTTTTGGCTTTCCTGAATAAGATTTGCATTCAATGGTTTTCTTTTTCTCCCTTTATATGGACGCAATCTTCCTTGAGAGTCTGATTTTCTTGTTTTATATGTGCATCCAACACTTCATATTCACTTATTTTATTATTAATCTCCCTTAATTTATTGCATCCTTTCTTCTTTGGTGCAAATCCCTAAGGAACCTCTAATGTCCTTTCTTGTGTTGAAACAAGTTTCTCCTCTTCTGAAATTGAATATGATAGATTGAGGACTTATCACCCATCTCTATAAATTGTAGAGGATCAACATGCTTTGAAATTTCACAACTTGTTCTCGACAAGTGAAGGGAATGGTGGGAGTTGTTTCGGTTTTTTCATTAAGGGATGGAGAAAGGGAATTAATCCTAAGGCATATCACCAATTACGAAAATGATATTAGTCATGGGAAGGTTTGATTGGATATAGCGATGGCGTGGAAAATAATTACTTTAGGTGGGTACAAAATTCCATTCATGAGGATAGCAATTCAAGTTGGTGAGGTAACTACCCAAATGAGACAATAAGTCTACATATGTCAGTCACACATTCCAAACAAAAGACAAACTTACCATAATTACCTAGATACAGAATGATTGAATTGCATGGCTTGGCAGAAATGGAATGCAATATTTCATACAATTAAGCCTTTCTTGCCTCTATTATTTGTCTTGAATAAGATGTTGTTGGTGCAAGCCATGATTGATTTGGTCTTTATGGATATCTCCTGATCTTATATTTTAAAAATATTGTTGACCTACCTTTGCACTACTGGAATTCATAGCTATACCTATCATGTTTTTCAATGAACCGCCGGATGATAATTCTGTCACTACCAGAAGTAGTCATTCTAGTAGTCACATTGTGCTAAATGGAGTTCATCATGCTACCTAGAATTGAACTTATGATAACTCTATCCCAATGTACAATGAGAGATGCTAGTGTCAAATTTGTCCTTGTCACCACTTCTATTTATTTCAATGGAACTTTTATTTATGATGTAGGATCTCTGGAGTCTTCATCTCATTCCCTCTTTGTGCAATCCCATTACACATAAATAAAGTGATATGATTTCAAATGTGTAGGAGATTCATTGGGTTACAAGTCCGTAACGAATGCCACTAACGAACGCGAGATTAACCACCAATAATGTCAATGGAAACCAAGGCATGCCTGATGCATATTGGTAAGTGTCAATGAATGAACTGATTTTGAACACCCTGGAGGATCCTGTTGATGTATTTGTAACTTCGAAAGATATTCACTTGTATATTGTATTTGTATTTTATTATTGTACCTTCGACGGAGATGTTTATTCCTCCGGTCGGAGAATTCATTATTGTATTTGGGTCATGTAAAGTCAATGAGGTTAACCCTCTATTGTATGATGGGGCATTGACCCTAGAGTTGAGTCTTTCATGGGTTATTAGACTCTGCTAGAGAAGTCAGCCCAGTCAGTTACACTTAGGGGATGACCTGTTTGGGTTTAAGGCTAAGTTAAAGGAAAAGTATAAATAAAGAGGGTGCTCCTCTCTATTTGATCATTCACACACTCACTCACTTCGCATTAGTGAGAGAGAGGAGGAGTTCGCACAAGTGGAGGAGGAGGAAGTTGTTGGAGACCATGTCTTTGTTTTGGGGTTTTGTATTATTGCTCATTCTATCTATGAGGAAGTTGCGAGGTTTTCTCCTTTATGGTTTCCTTGGTGAAATGCTTTGTGTCTCTTGTCTCTTATGTTTGATAGGTTGTACATGTTGTTCTCTCAGATAGGATCCTAGATCATATTGAATTAAATGATGAAAAACTAACATGGCATCATAGCTAGCCTAAAGGAAGGCATTGTATGGCATTTATGACACTTGTTTCACTTGCAACAATTTGAAATCTAGGGATTTGTATAGAAAAACCTAGTCATCGTGGAACTTTCGCTATAAATCAACTTTGGATAAGGTTCAGGACTTGAAACTTAGACAGGACAAAGATTAAATTTTCATGTACCTTATGTCCAAGTTTGAGCCTCATAATTGTTGTACTTTATGAGATATGATCTGTACAAGTTAGGGTTTCGGCCTCTTCCAGAATGAAGCACTTAAAAGGTGACCTAGGTAAAAAGGTCATATCTCAGTCTAGGAAGATCCAAATGGAATTTTGTAAAAAGTGACAGTTAGGGCGCGGGCTTTAGTTTCACAGGTCGGAGTTTCAGAGACCAAAGATGAAACCTTGACACGTGGAACTCCGTACAAGTTCGCTATGTTGTTTCATCCCTTAAACAGGTGATGTTGGGAAATTGAGCATATATCTCTGATGGAGAATCCAATGAAGCTAAAACCTATGGGGTTTGAAATATGACAGGTCAGGCTACCAAAGGCCAAAGTTTCAAACCCTAGAGATCCAAAATTTCAGAGATACACTAGAAACAATATGACACATCTGAAATTGCTCAACGGAGGAAATCGAAGAAGAGGTGGAAGAAGCTCTCACTTAGGGTTTTCAGTTTTTAGGTATGGCATGACCCGATACAATGTTCAAGACACTTGATGCAAAATTAGAAACTTTGAAAATGGATTTTGAATCCATTTATCATAGATATTAATCCTCCATCAAAATGTTTTTGGAAAAAGGAGATTGAAAATTAGGGTTTCCAAGTAAGAAGAAACCCTAGCAAAGTTGGGAGACTCATAGGGAAGCAATGAAGGAGGTTTAAATGGCACTAATATTATATCATCCTAGAACCATGAACCTATATAAGATGTTTACAATTGATATACCTTGGATGATTAGGGTTTTACCCTTATAGAGAAGACTACAAGCAATCTCGACAGATATGACTTGAGGAGATGGAGGTATGTTTCGAAATTTGTTTCATTTATCTGATGATTAAGTTTATGATATGTTTGTCTTCATATTATTGGGGTTAGTACAATATTGATTAATTTTAGACGTGTCTTATCACCTTAGTAAAAGTATGAATGCATGTGAATGATAGAATACATTCATTGATTAGGGTTATGACACTTATGATTGTACTAATGCACTGTGGTGTTGTATGAGGATGATGTTGTCCACTAAAATGAAAGGTACATCAAGAAAGACAAATCAAGTTCTAGATCAAGAATATATGACCATGGTGACATGAAGAAAAAGACTCATCCATAGTCATTGATCACATAGAATCTCTACTTACGAGATATGTATAATTTGGTTCTACAATACTTAACTTATGAGATATGCAGGTTACTAGCACAAGGTATCTTAATCACTGAAGAGAACAAAGAAGACATTGTTTGGGTATGTTAGACATAACTAGAAAACATGATAATCCAGGTATGTTTTCTTATATCGATTTAGAATCCTATCTTGTGTTAGGAAATTATATAAGTATACATTTGTATGATGATAATTATTATTCATGAAGTTATAAGTTTGAGTAATCATTGGTTTATGCATATTATTCTTCTTAGTTTGATTAATGATATGACAAACTAGAAGAATCCTATGGTCAAATAAGACTATGTATGAGTAAAAGAAGTACTCTTTGAAACCTTGAATACTAACACTTGTGATAAATTGCATGTTTATGAAATCATCAGGACCATACATGTTAAGATTAGAGGATTATAATGTTTTGATAGTATTGAGATTATACTAATAAATATGTATGAGGTCTTGAGGATGACACAATGATGAAACTAGTGCACACTTAAGCATGCATAGTGGTCCAGGATGGATAGAAGTTCAAAGACATATAATCATGATGTTATCACAAAGGAAAAATAGAGATTAAGAGGGAGCACACTCCAGTAGTTCCTGCAAGGAAGCAAATATTGAGAGGGAGTCCACCCAACAACCAAACAAACATAAGTATTTGAATTGTCATTTCTTGTGTATATGATTACTTAAATGATGTTGTTTAGTCATGTAAATACTTATGTTCCTAGATTTAGGATGTATATTATGCATATTAGAAAAATTGCATTAATGAACAAGATACTACTAATATGCAAGTAAAGGGTAAGTAGCCTATGGTACTTTACAACACTCCATTGCTACTTATCTAGATTGAAACCTCTTTGCTGACATGTTGGAGTAGTGCACACTCTTAAAAATGTTCTGGTAGAGATGGAAGGCATCTAGAAAGTTAGGGGGTATGGATAAATGTTGTATTGAAGCATTGGCTAAGATAATTGCATGACTATATGACCTATGTCTTTATGCGTAAGAAATTTTCTAAAAACCATGAAATGTTTCTAATCATGCAATTGAATTTAACTTGTAGGAAAGATCATATACCATCACCTACAAGAGAGGCTTGTTTCGAAGAACAAGCGACGAAGAATCAACATACATCAAAAAACTACCTATTGAAGATATTGAAGAACCTAAAGTTCCCAGGATCAAAAATATAGTAAATGGAAGAAGCGATTCTAGAAGAAGACTGTGAGATAGAATATCCATAGGAACTTGTAGATCCACCCCATGAGAAGAATTCCTATAAGAGGAAACCAGCATGGCTACGAGAGGTAATTCAAGATGCAGAAAGGTATGGTGCTTCAGAAGGGATGCATAGAGAAAGAAAGAGACTAAGGCCATACACCAGTTATGTAGCCCTGCTATGTGACATCATTGACAAGGAACCTGGAAACTATGAAGAAGTGACAGAAAGAAAGGAATGGAAGGATGCCATCATTGAGGAGTACCAGTCGATCATGAAGAATGATGTCTGGGATGTGGTCCCAAGACCAGAAGGGAAGTCTGTGTTGACTTCCAAGTGGATCTATAAGATCAAGCATGTTGCAGATGGAAGCATAGAGAAATACAAGGAAAGATTTGTGGCACGTGGATTCTCCCATAAAGAAGGGATAGATTATGAGGAGACATTTGAACCTGTAGCCAGATACACTTCCATCATAACAATACTTTCTCTAGCTGCAATGATGAAATGGAAGATACACCAGATGGATGTCAAGATAGTGTGCTTGAATGGTGTAGTAGAAGAGGAAGTGTATGTGGAGCAGCCACTCAGGTTTGAGACACATGACACGGAGACTCATGTGTGAAAACTGAAGAAAGCCTTGTATGGGTTGAAACAGGCACCCAGGACATGGTACGGAAGGATAGAAAGCTTCCTTACTAGTTTGGGATTTACCAAGAGTAAAGCGGATTCCAACCTTTACTACAAGGTTGAGGAAGGGAACTGAGTGATACTCGTACTGTATGTAGATGACCTGTTTGTGATAGGTGAGGATGGGTTGATTGCTGACACGAAGAGGAATCTTGCTGCCGAGTTCAAGATGAAGGACTTGGGTATGATGCACTATTTTCTAAGCATGGAGGTGGGGTAGAGTGCAGATGGAATCTTCCTTGAACAAGGGAATTATGTAGTAGAGATTTTGAAGCGGTTTGGGATGATGGACTGCAAGGCCATGGCCACACCTATGGCATCGAACCTGAAGCTATTGAGTGATGCTTCATCAGAGTCAGTTTATGCCATGATGTATCGTCAGATGATTGGGTCCTTGATGTACCTGAATAATATGAGACCAAACATTTGATTTGCTGTGAACACATTGAGACAGTTCCTGATGGATCCGAGACATGTTCAGTTGATTCTTGCAAAGTATATTTTGAGGTACCTGAAGGGTATAGTTGATTATGGGCTCAAGTATGATGTGAACAGAAGATTAACCTGGAGGGTTATGTTGATTCTGATTGGGCAGGAAGTGCCATTGATAGGAAGAGCACTTCGGGGTGTCGCTTCAGTATAGGATCAGGTGTGATCCCTTGGTTTAGTAGGAAGCAATCCTGCGTGGCATTGAGTATAGCCGAAGCAGAGTATGTTGCAACTTGTTCGGCTGGTTGCGAGGAAGTATAGATAAGGAAGCTATTGTTTGATTTGTTTGATCTCCAGTTGGATGCAACTTGTATACATTGTGACAACCAGAGTTGTGTGAAGTTGTCTAAGAACCCAGAGTTCCATGACAATTTGAAGCACATTGAGATCAAGTACCACTATATCAGGGATATGGTGCAGAGAGGAGTAGTGAACCTCCAGTATGTTGCGACGGACGAGCATATAGCCGATGTATTGACCAAGCCGCTGGCCCGAGTGAAGTTTGAATACTTCAGAGAGAAGCTTGGAGTACTTCAGATCGAGGTTCCTTCCAAGGAAGTGATGAGTCTGGAAGACGCAGATGCACATGGGATTTTATGACATGGTTAGAGGTCAATCCTTCCATGGTCGTTGATGTAATTGTCGGGCCTTTTTCGACATGGTGAGAGACTAGTCCTTCCATGGTTGTTGATGTAATTGTCGAGCTTTTCCGACATGGTCAGAGGTTAGTCCTTCCATGGTCATTGATGTAATTGTTGAATATTTTCCGACATGGTCAGATGTTAGTCCTTCCATGGTCATTGATGTAATTGTTTAGCCTTTCCTGAATGGTGGTAGGAAAGTCCTCCCATGCCGGTGAGTGTAAGTGATGGGTTATGTGCATATGGGTTGTGCTCCGTTGACGATGAGATGATCTGAATATGATGAGGTGACAGTAGGGTACACAAGTTTTTCATAGGCATATAATCAGTCTTGGGATGCTCCTTTAGGTTTTGCAGTGGCATATAATCAGTCCTGGGAGATCTTGCAGGTTTTGCAAGTTGCATATAATCAGTCCTGGGATGGGATGCTCCTTCAGGTTTTGCAGAGGCATATAATAAGTCCTAGGAGATCTTGCAGGTTTTGCGCATATAATAAGCCCTGAGATGTACCTACTGGATGGTTTTCTCGCAGAGATGATGAAGACCTAAATGGATGCTAGGCTTACACCCAGCATGAAAAAGGGTTGGATCTGTAGAACTTCCTATGATGATTATATTGGATATTGATGGTCGAGATAGCAACAGCAGTGATGATGATGATCTAGATTTGATGATGATCCAATGACGAAGACTTGTTGAACTGTGTCAAGAGAATACCTTCCTAGTTCAGAGGGATCTTTGATGTATTTGTAACTTCGGAAGATATTCACTTGTATATTTTATATTGTAGTTGTATTTTATTATTGTACCTCCGACAGAGATTTGTTTATTCCTTCGGTTGAAGAAGTCATTATTGAATTTAGGTCATGTAAAGTCAATGACGTTAACCCTCCATTGTATGATGGGGAATTGACCCCAGAGTTGAGTCTTTCATGGGTTATTAGACTCTCCTAGAGAATTCGGCCTAATCAGTTACACTTTGGGGCCGACCTGTTTGGGGTTAAGGATAAGTGAAAGGTAAAGTATAAATACAGAGGGTGCTCCTCTCTATTTGATCATTCACACACTCACTCACTTCACATTAGTGAGAGAGAGGAGGATTTCACACGAGTGGAGGAGGAGGAAGCTGCTAGATACCATCTCTTTGTTTTGGGGTTTTGTATTATTGCTCATTCTATCTCTAAGGAAGTTGCGGGGTTTTATCCTTTATTGTTTCCCCGGTGAAATGCTTTGTGTCTATTATCTCTTGTGTTTTATATGTTGTACATGTTTTTCTCTCTAATAGGATCCTAGAGCATATTGAATTAAATTATGAAAAACTAATAGATCCAATAGTCAAGAGGCATTGATGCATCCCCACCTCTATTGGAAATAAGGCCTATCATTAAGGCATATAGACCTCAAGGAATCATATAATATCTAGTCTTGGTACATAGATGATGTGCTACAGTCGATGGGTCAAGACTATTGGATGGAAGGCCGTAATGAAACCTTCATCATTCCAACATAAGAAAGAGCATAAACTTTATTGAAATGAAAAACATAACTTGGACGAGGTCACATCAACCAAAAGAATAATAAGACTCTATTGCCTCATGGATTTTTTCTCAAACCTGAGCCAGTTAATGCTCGTTGATATTTCATTTTTAGGGACTTTGAAAATACTTAAGAAAGCTGCAAGGAGTATCTTTGTCATAGTTGATGACCAAGAATGACAAATATTTAATAGTAAGATCGACACAATTCCTTTTTTTTTAATATTCCATTGAGGCTCGATAAAGAGATAAACCTATACTTAGTAGATGTCCTTCTCATGGTTTAATGAGCACCAAAAGGAACAGAGCAAGCTCAGACTTTATTAGATTCAAAAATTAATTTTCATTTATTCATTGAAATAAAAATGATTCAAAGAGGGAAAATAAAAATAAGAAGATTACCCTCCTCTCTTACCATATCCATCTGCATTTGTTCTCCTTTCCAAATTTTGGCCAAATCTTCAAATTGCTTGATATTGGAAGTTATAGTAGTTTGATTACCAATTTTCCTTTAGCTGCAACTACCAAAAAATATGGAACTTCTTACTTCCATGTTTGTCACAAATTCTAAATTGGGTTTGGATTATTTTTTGTGAGCATGTTAATTTCATCTTGATACTCCAACACACCAAATTTGAGCAAAACCCAGTTTGTGGTTTCTGATAAAGACACAAATTGGTTGTAGGTTATGGTGGCTTATTCCTTGAAAAATATAAACTAGTTTGACTAGAAACTTTCATAATTTGTTTATGTTACCTTAGTGCATCTCTTCTCTATCTTTCACATCATTCTGATGCATGGTCTGCGAGATATGGTCAAAACAATTCCTACCCTGTGATTCTAGTAGTAAACTTTTAGCACACCTTGGACATGTATAACCTTCTTCAAGTGTGCTCTAGTTGGATGAACACCCCTACATGTATATGTTATGAACAATGTTATTCATAAAAGTATGAATCTAAAATCAAACCTTTGAGTTATGATTTGAGTAAGACTTTTGGGAAGAATCATAGGTTGTTGCTTGTTATGTTGAATGAAAAGGGACATCTCAGTCTCTCCCACATCCACAAGTTTGCATGTCCTCATGCATATGAAGCAAGGGACTGAATATTATTCATGAAGGATTATGGTGTCTAGTAGTGGCCAAGAGTTCCTCATCAAGAGATCATTTGATTATCCCAAGTTGTGGATTCTGATATACTAAAATAGAAGTAACATTGCGATCTAAATCTGATCCACTCATCATCATTCTTCAACCAACGATCTTGTAGTATATGGAAACAAAAATATCCTAAACAATTATCACCAATGATCTCAAAGAAGGGTGTGATCTAACTAGATGCTTCAGATATGTCCATTCTTCTTTCAACAGTGATTCCCTTTATAATGTTAGTGAATACTTGGGTGACTTGAATACTAAAGGTTTCTATGGTAAGAGCCATCACATGCACCTGGAAGTTCATCTAATTACATGGTAAATATGTGAAACAAATTTTTCCCATAGATATGTTTCCTTATCTAAAAAGGAGTAGGCAATTATTCCCCTTTTCAATAGCATCTTGACTCTGAGCATCAAAATTGTTCAAGCACTGATTCCCATATGCCATCCTACCTACTTCCTACATCATACCATACACATGTAAATCGTGTCCAATACACAAATAATGAAATCCCTATTTTCAATTAGTAGAACTCAAGAATAGTAAAGCATATTTTAAAATAACAATATTTGAAACCAGATCAATCTTTAGGAAAAAATAGAAGGCATACTCAATCTTGTATGTTATTCTCCATGAAAATAATATCTTTGTGTTGGAATTCTTAATGATATTGAGAGGGGGTGGTGAATCAGTATCATGTGCAGATTTACAAATAATTCACTTTTTAAACATGTACCAATTGTTATTTTAAAACTACATCAATAAAAACAAATTGTGCGTGGCTCTAAACATAGAAAAAAATCAGAAAATATCTGATATCAAACAAGTACAATATCATCCAAAATCACCATGAGAATACAATGAGGGAAATAGCTTGAATATCATTGTTTCTTGGATAAACAATACATGAAGTGCTTAGTATTTCAAGTTGTGGCTCTAATGAACTATCCATTACTGTTTTATGCATCCATTAACATGTTCATAAAGTCAAAACAACAGCCTTCCGTTAACTATATGCAACAAGGAGTGTGTTATCACACTTTACATGAACATTAAGAGAAATATGAGAGAATGAGAATAGAGAATGAAGAGTGAATGTGAAATCAAAATCATATGGGGGTTTAACCTGCATAAAAATATATCCATGAATCTCTGTTGAGAGGTATGAATGGCCTCTCCATCAACCAAATTGGATGGGAATCTTGCACCCTCGAAATTGGTTCTAAGGCAACGAGGATGAGCATCCATCATGCAAGGACAAGCTTGAATCTCTTCCAAATTGCAAAGATGCAAATAAAAAATTACCAAAAGCTGCTCTATTTCGACTTGGACTCCTTTTAATAACTTTATTTGACTCATTTACCTCCTTACAACTCAAATTATCTCCTACTTACTCATGAAATTCAAATTAGTGGGAGTTATTGTAGGACCCCTCCTTTAGGGTCCCCTCGAAATGAACCTGAAACTTTAACAACTTCATACAAACAAATTAGCCATCATAGTTATTGGAAAAATAAAATAAAAAGCGTGAATAACTTAACAAAAATAAGCAAAACCTTAACCTCTCAACCCGATCCGGCTGGTCCATTGTCGCCTTCGTCTTCAGTAGGATCCCTCCAGCAAAGCTCGTTTAACCATAGGCGAAGCAACCGTTAGCTTCGCCACCCAACCATAGGCTCATGCTTTCAGTCGCATGGCCTCCCCCGAGCTTTGGGTCGTAGAGCTCACACAAGTATTTCAGAAATTCAGCTTGGGCTTCCCTTCCCACCAGGATTTCTAAGCCAAACCCTTAGATAGCAGCAAGTCTTTGAGGCATTCGAAAATTATGACAATCGTCCAAATTATGGGTCCTTTACCCATTCCCCAAGTCTTCCTTATAAAGGAAAATCTCGTGAGACACATGTCGCTTCATGCATAGTTAAATATTTTTAATTAATTATTTAATTAAAACACTCACCCATCCAAGTGTCAGTTTCTCTAGGAAGTGCACCAACACCCCTAAGTTTGCTCCAGTTTGTCCCCCAGATATTTTAATTAACTCCTAGCTTTTAGTTGACTAGGTGTCTAATCTTAGGATTCTATTTTGCTCCTAAATAATGATTTCTATTATTTTAAATGCTCAACAAAAATAACTATTCATGTGCAAATGCCTAAATTATTTTTATGCATTTGCTAAGTAATAATCTAGAGTTATTCTCATAAGTTTTTATGCAGTTAAATTTAACAATCAAACTCACTAGGATCACGGTGCCGCGGCGTTGGGCTCCTAGTTCCTTAATTTTAATTCCCTGACATGGCACCATTTCGTCGGGTCCAGTCATCCATGGTTTCCATTCATTTGCATGGTACCACATCGTTGGGTCCTTGCGTCCATTCTTTCCGTTCTCGACAGGGTACCGCATCGTCGGGCCCTTCTGCCACCATCTTTCCGTTTTGACTTGCGGGAACTCTTGTAGGGATTTTAGGAATCGTTACCATCCATCCTCCGTCTACATGCTATCTAGGGACTAATGGCACTGAGGAGTGAGTCCGTTCTCACTGCGTGCCCCTCAACTCGTACGTGACCAACTCCGGCGTGGCCCACCTCGTACGCTCTCATGCATTCCTCTTGAGCAAGCGGATCAGTGCTTATCTGCTCATGCGTGGTATTCTTGTCGGAAGTCGACATCGTCGTCGCTCCCCCTATGTGTGATTTACCCGTACTCTACGACCCTTCATGTTCCTTTGTGTGTCCGTTGGTGAACCGTCTCACTTGTTTCTACACACACTTCTCACAACAATTTATTAGTAGCATTGTCCTCAATAATCATCATCTGATTTCTAAATCAAGTATCGTTAAACATTTATGATTTATTCAAACTTCTAATCAAATATACATTTCGTCGACAAATACATAATCACCGTACAGCTAGTCGTTAAGCATTATCCATATGTACAATTTTCGTATCAAAGTTAATCGTTAAATAACATGAAATCGCCCATTCACAATAACTACCCAAATGCACATATATCAATCAATCGTAATCATTAATATACTCAAAATAAAATCATATGGTTATTTTATTAACGTTTCAAATAGTTGGGTGACTCAGCAGGTGCCCTCAATGTCTATAGTAGTATAGGGGCACTACATACACCCCTACTTATTTAGAACTTCGTCCCAAAGTTCAGAATAAAAAAAATGGAAATCTATGACGCATCTCAGTTGCGTCCTCCCAAGTTGCAGAGCTAGGACTGTAACTGTCCTACTACACTTTGACTTGATCAATCGAAGCTAATCATTAATCAAGATGTAATCAATCAATTATCCCACTCCACACATATAATTTAATTCCTTAATTCATTTATCAATTATTGTCATCATTCACATCTTCAGGTTTTCCTCAATCATTTAAGACATAACAAGACTCAAGAGACCACTGTATTGAATTTGTTCAGTCAGGTCACTCGATAGGTGCCCTTAAGGTCCATATTCATTCTAGGGGCATTACATACACCCCCTCTTAAATAGAACTTCGTCCCGAAGTTAATTTGTTCTTGTACTTTCGATGCTAGGCTTTATCTTGATTTCTATTCTCATCTTCTTTTATTCTATTCTATTTTTCTCCAACAATCATGGCTATAAGCACAAGTGGTTAAAGTCATTATCTCCTATATCATCTAGTACGGTTACAATACACCTTCAGGAACTTAATCGTAACTTCGTCTCATATCAATCTGATAATACATTCCATAATTGTTAGTCCCAACTAGTTTTTTTTTTTTATATATCTCTTATTCGTTCACGCGGGTCTACGATGTTCAAATTTTCAACAAGCTGTATTGCATCAATAACCACCCAATAATTTATCAACATCACAAATCCAAGCAAGGATTCCAAGATTTAAATCTATTTGGTTATCCTCCCATCCAAGGAGAGAAGGTAAACATCATAAAATATTCATTCAAAAGTAGATGGGTAAGATATAATCTTGGTTTTAACAAAACAAGAGAGACCCTTAAACATTCCAAAATCAATTCCCATAAGACTACTTCCAAGTGCCTCTAAATGTTTCAATACTGTAGGTTCTCAATAAGATAAGATTCGAGTCTTTGAAATTTAGTGACTTAGTCGAACAAATTGAAATTTAACTTTTATTCCTTTCAATAGTAATATCAAGTCGACGAGCTTATCACATCCTTACCTCATTCATCTTTTATGTTTTCTTAGGACCAGTCCAGTGGACTCTTCAATTCGCCACAGGTATGTTTCCTTAACTTCATCGAGTTCCATCTCGAGGGCTAGTCGTCCTTCCGTTGAGGTTTAACCATGCCAATTGGTTAGCATCATTGTATTCTGCTTTTCATGTCGATCGTCTCCAAACTTCATTTTACTAAAGCAGTCTTTATTTGACTCTTTCAGTGGATTCTCTTAGTTAAGAATTCTCCAATACCATACGATGGTCACATCAAGCTTGTAGTTTTTCATCTTTAGTAACATCATCATTACAACACAAAATTAGTTTCCTTGAGTTTAGCTCTTCATGTTAGTCACACTGATATCTCATTTTCCAAATTCCGAGTCCATCTGACCCTCTTGATAGTCTGTCGAATTCTCGACAAGTATGCGCATATAATACTAGGTATACATTATTAAAAGTATCCACTATATAAGTGACCTTAGTTTTATGATGTTCACTACCACTTCTCAATAACGATATTCGTACTACATCTAAATAGTTCTTTATACAATATGGACACAAACATAAGTCTATACATCCTTATCATAGGTAATATATGTATATATTTCTCTTGAACCACACATATTTTTTTTTTTTTTTGAAGTATCCTTCTTGTCATTAACTAAAAATCAAATCATATAATCCATACATATGTATAATTGTTATTTCACTAATAATATTACAATCTATCCATAGATAACTTCTTGCTCCACAACAACACTCTATTTCTTTATTTTACCACTAACAATTTCCAGAATCGACACATTCTATTCGTAAGAATATCTATTACAATGCCCTCATCTTATGCAATTCTAATCACTATAAGTAGACTCCCTGATATTATTTAAATATCAAGCTTTCTACTTTGAACATACCATTAAAACACAAAGAAGGATTAAAGTAAACCTTCTACTTGTATTTTTATCATGGTATCGTAGAGTCCCATAGAACTACTCTTGGTTATAGAACTACTCTTGGTTATTTGTTGGACACTTAATAGTGCAATAGTTCTATAGCCCACCCAATTCTTACTATCCAATCTTAAATAATTGATGGTTTCTTGATTCATCATCAGTATTTATGATTATAAGGTCCAGTAAATTAATGACTAGAGAAACTCGTATATCATCCCACGAAGTATTAACTGAGTGAAGATTCCTGATTACTCATAAACCATTATTTTCAGATCCAAAATTACCTATTCAGAAGTAGCCATATAACCATGACAACAAAGCAACATAACTCTATTTGGATATCCTAACAGAGGATGAGCCTCGATCCGATCCTTCAAAGCATTTATATCCTCCCATCCTGTCATGAATACCAATACAACACCCGACCTTTATTTTCTACAAATATGGCATGAGACAACTTCTATTAAGTTAAACCCTTTGCAATCAGGGGTCCAAGAAGCCAGACAATCTAGAGCCCTCGCAGTGTAATTTTCAAAGTGGGAATGTGAAAGTGCATCCTCAATAATGGAAGTAACCTGGTTTTTCCTCTTACGAGAGAATCTTTTTTTTTTGTGTGTTTTCCACATCTTTTCTTGCCCATAATCATATGTGAAACCCAGAATATGTACAACAGGTACTCCGCCAAAATAAGATGAAAAAACTCGGCATTCCGAGTTGCACTTATCAAAATTAGTCTGAGATTTGCTCGTCGAGGAAAAACTATATTTCCACATGATCCTCAAAAAGTCTTCATTCATTCATCGCTCAGGAATCTCGTCAACAAACACATGTGTTACACCTTTCAGATTGTGGTCTACCAACAATATTCTTAGCAAAATACCAGTGGTACAGAAAAGAAGATGTGTTCCTTTTCCTCTCATGCCCTCTAAGCGGACTTTTTCGCCAACCTACCCCATAAAACATATTCGCATAAATGTGGATTTGCAACCTCCATCCTTTTTTTGACCAAATGAACATCTTGGGAGCACTAAAGCCTGGCAATTTTATTCTAACAATTGAAAAATAATCTTCAAGCAGATTTTTTTTTTTTTTATAAATGAAAATTTACTTCAGACTGAATTCCCAAGCCAATTGAAGGGAAACCCCCTAGCTGGATGCCCCCTCATCTAACATAGAATCCAAATAAAGGGAAGAATAGATAAAACCACGCCATTCTCTGCCAATAAAAATCAAAATTCCACACTGAGAACAAGGATACAAATTTCATGCATCCAAGAGCTTTGCTCTCGTCCTGGTCTATCAATGAAATATAAAAAAAAATGCCATACTAAAGAAAAGCTAAGAAATTAATGCCTCCAAAAGCTACACTCTCATCCTAGGCTATCAAGAAAATGTAACATACAGGTCTGGAACAACCCCCAAGGGTCACGCCAAATCAAGATCAACACCCTTTTTTTTTTTTTTTCCCCTTCGTTATAAGCATATAAATAAATATCAGATGCCAACTCAGGTCTGGGCCTGCACCCTTTTTCCCCCGAGTTTAGTCTACACTTGGCACAAGCGATGAGATCCTTCAGATCTCTCCCTACTCGGCGATCCGCTATCAAATTACATAGGTGCAGAGATAGCATTCTTTTGTCCAACGTTTACAAAATGCAGAGGTAGACAAAAAAAAAAAAACAATGGAAAATGGAAAGCAACCAAAACAATGATCGATCATTATCGGGATCGTTGTCATATCGATTTCTATCGTACCAATCGCTATCATCCATCAAAAATTCTGTCAAGCAATATGTGAATACAGATCGATGAAATCATGCATATATTTTATAATTTCATACCCCAATCAATAATACAGAGATCTAATCTTTTATTTAAATGGTTTGCTAACACAAAAATCTAATACAAATTGCAATGATCAATCACACAAAATCTAATAAAATAAATGCCACGATCTACTAATGCAAAGATCGCCCTCCTCAAAACAACAGCCCCATACTAAAGAAAATATATCTATAATACATAGTCCTTCCCATGCAACATACATTTATATACATTCAAACAGAAAATGAATCAAGATCATAATACATTGGATCGACGACATTTCCATTTTGATGCATTTCTCCTACCAACCTCATAGTCAACAAAGAGTGAAAAATACCCAAACTTATTTTTGTTTCCTTTCGACATAAACAAAATAAAGATAAATATTACCAACAAGCAACTAGACTCTGCATTTATGAACATCTCAAAATATATCAATTTATTCATCAAGGATTTGAGGAACCCGACTGTGAGAACAGAACAACAATTATCACATGGTTAAATAGGAATCAATAAATAACTATAGTGGAGATTCATAGGGACAACTATCATCACTACTCTACCCCACCATACTTAAGCGTCACACATTCGGTCAAACTGAACAGCATAATGAGTTGAACGGTGGTTGAGTCTGATCGGCTGCTAAGGCATTAAAATAAAAGAAAGAGATAGTCACCCAATCAAGCTGTCAAGCAAGAAAACTCTTAAAACATGAAAATATACTTAGATTTAGTGCTCACAAAAGCCACTATCGGTGTTCATAATTGCTTAAGGGGATCAAATCCTACGTTTACACACCAACCGGATTCTGGGCATTAAATTTTATTTATAAGGGTCCTTTATTTTAGGTCTACCACTGAAAGTTATATCCCGGAGATAACGTGCAATTCAGTAAAACCATTTAATAATTTAACCACCAAATAGTTTTACCCAACTGACATGACAAAGGCGTAATCATTTGATGATTTGCTTCCCGATTTTTAAGACTGTTAGACTACGAAGACTTGGATCGAATCTTCATGAGATGGGGTTCCATATTATTGTAAACAACAAGAAGGCCAGCACTAACTCGGTCTATCTTTTATGCGTCATACCAACCCTCATAGGACTTAACGCTTACTCGCCAAGTCAAGATTAAAGTTATGTGTGGTATGTTCACTTGGTAAGATCTACAGAGAGAAGCTTTTGTACTCGGTAAGTTTGTACAATTATTATAATTACAATATCATTTTAATCATCTTTATGAACCATATAAATCAGAAAGCAAACCTTTGTATTTAATTTATTCCTTAAATTTATATAAGTTTGTACCTATCCACAGAGTGCAATCATGACTGTTAATTCGATCTTATTGCAAATGTTTTGTACATTCACTACAGAGATCCGAATGCGATAATAGTTCGATCTCTAAATTTATAACAACTTTGTATAATACCGACCAAAATCCAATCCCTTTTCAATCCGATTCTATATAAATTCTTGTTTTTTTTTATCAGGTGACTTTTTTTTAATTCCGTATAAACCATAGAAACTAGTTACTAAACCAAAATGACAGAGGTCATTTCTTAATCTCCTACTTCAAGAAACGAACAAAGATTTGGACTCTTCAAGACAACAAAATATATTTATTTGAATTATGTGTGAATCTCAAATACCAGTATCGATCTGAGAGTCATGTACGCATTATTAATTTAATAGGGAGCTAATACATTAAATCCATAGAATTTACTTCACCGTGGTGAGATTTAGTATGAATACTAATTCTCTATGTAGCGATCCATGAAGCTTTTATGTGTTAAAATGTTAACATAAATTCGAAAATCAGAGAGATATAATCGTAATCATAGGTTTGATAGATTCGATCTACATATGCCCTAACAAAGGAGTATCGTATCACACAGACCAGAGGATTGAATAGAGAAGATTCAGATAGACGAGAGGATTGATGAATATGATAAACGGAATTTTACAGAGTCCGTGAATCAGGGAATAGATCTACGCTGTACGAGCAGGGTATAATAACCAACAAGAAATGAAATCAAGCTTGAATAAGTTTGCGGGTCATTCTATATGACAGAATATAATCATCATTGAGGAAAAGGATATCAAGCTTGGAATTCTGAGAATTACTCTGAGATTTTAGTGTATATTAGGGAGATAGTGATCTATGTACAGAGTCAAATCATAGCACATCTAAGATGGATCTGTCATCAAATTTACTACCAAAGAAATACAGAATAATCAACGAAATTGATTTCAAGAGTTTGTACTGCCTGGGTAAGAGATCTAAAGAAATAAGACAGACAGAAGTCGAACTACATGGAAATGTTCGGAATCATAATCCATTACCTTGGCTGCAATGTTTAATTAAACAGAGATATGAACAGAGATCTCATAAAATAATGAAATACAGAGTTTTAAGGATATACGCACAAGGTTCAATTCCATTCGTGGATTTACAAGCAAAGTTCTGAGTAAACATACCAGGTTAGCTCTCATTGGAAAAGCCTGGAAACGTGTCGAAGTACCGTTTAATCCGGATCAGTCCTTGCTTGATGATTCACCGAAGAACACCTGATTAATTTGAGTCCGGTGCCCTCAAGGCTCGACCTGGCTCTAATACCAAATGTAGGACCCCTCCTTTAGGGTCCCCTCGAAATGAACCTGAAACTTTAACAACTTCATACAAACAAATTAGCCATCATAGTTATTGGAAAAATAAAATAAAAAGCGTGAATAACTTAACAAAAATAAGCAAAACCTTAACCTCTCAACCCGATCCAGCTGGTCCATTGTCGCCTTCGTCTTCCGTAGGATCCCTCCAGCAAAGCTCGTTTAACCAGGTGAAGCAACCGTGAGCTTTTCCACCCAACCATAGGCTCATGCTTTCAGTCGCATGGCCTCCCCCGAGCTTTAGGTCGTAGAGCTCACACAAGTATTTCAGAAATTCAGCTTGGGCTTCCCTTCCCACCAGGATTTCTAAGCCAAACCCTTAGATAGCAGCAAGTCTTTGAGGCATTCGAAAATTACGACAATCGTCCAAATTATGGGTCCTTTACCCATTCCCCAAGTCTTCCTTATAAAGGAAAATCTCATGCGACACATGTCGCTTCATCCATAATTAAATATTTTTAATTAATTATTTAACTAAAACACTCACCCATCCAAGTGTCAGTTTCTCTAGGAAGTGCACCAACACCCCTAAGTTTGCTCCAGTTTGTCCCCCAGATATTTTAATTAACTCCTAGCTTTTAGTTGACTAGGTGTCTAATCTTAGGATTCTATTTTGCTCCTAAATAATGATTTCTATTATTTTAAATGCTCAACAAAAATAACTATTCATGTGCAAATGCCTAAATTATTTTTATGCATTTGCTAAGTAATAATCTAGAGTTATTCTCATAAGTTTTTATGCAATTAAATTTAACAATCAAACTCACTAGGATCACGGTGCCGCGCCGTTGGGATCCTAGTTCCTTAATTTTAATTCCCTGACATGGCACCACTCCGTCGGGTCCAGTCATCCATGGTTTCCATTCCTTGGCAAGGTACCGCATCGTTGGGTCCTTGCGTCCATTCTTTCCGTTCTCGACAGGGTACCGCATCGTCGGGCCCTTCTGCCACCATCTTTCCGTTTTGACTTGCGGGAACTCTTGTAGGGATTTTAGGAATCGTTACCATCCATCCTCCGTCTACATGCTATCTAGGGACTAATGGCGCTGAGGAGTGAGTCCGTTCTCACTGCGCGCCCCTCAACTCGTACGTGACCAACTCCGTTGTGGCCCACCTCGTACGCTCTCACGCATTCCTCTTGAGCAAGCGGATCAGTGCTTATCTGCTCATGCGTGGTATTCTTTTCGGAAGTCGACATCGTCGTCGCTCCCCCTATGTGTGATTTACCTGTACTCTACGACCCTTCATGTTCCTTTGTGTGTCCGTTGGTGAACCGTGTCACTTGTTTCTACACACACTTCTCACAACAATTTATTAGTAGCACTGTCCTCAATAATCATCATCTGATTTCTAAATCAAGTATCGTTAAACATTTATGATTTATTCAAACTTCTAATCAAATATACATTTCGTCGACAAATACATAATCACCGTACAGCTAGTCGTTAAGCATTATCCATATGTACAATTTTCGTATCAAAGTTAATCGTTAAATAACATGAAATCGTCCATTCACAATAACTACCCAAATGCACATATATCAATCAATCGTAATCATAAATATACTCAAAATAAAATCATAGGGTTATTTTATTAACGTTTCAAACAGTTGGGTGACTCAGCAGGTGCCCTCAATGTCTATAGTAGTCTAGGGGCACTACATACACCCCTACTTATTTAGAACTTCATCCCAAAGTTCAGAATAAAAAAATGGAAATCTATGACGCATCTCAGTTGCATCCTCCCAAGTTGCAGAGCTAGGACTGTAACTGTCCTACTGCACTTTGACTTGATCAATCGAAGCTAATCATTAAGCAAGATGTAATCAATCAATTATCCCACTCCACACATATAATTTAATTCCTTAATTCATTTATCAATTATTGTCGTCATTCACATCTTCAGGTTTTCCTCAATCATTTAAGACATAACAAGACTCAAGAGACCACTGTATTGAATTTGTTCAGTCGGGTCACTCGATAGGTGCCCTTAAGGTCCACAGTCATTCTAGGGGCATTACAGTTATGACCCTTTATTGGCCCCACGTGACACTTGGCTCATCTTTTGTCTCCAACTCCTCCATGAATTCGAATTGGGGAATATTTTGGATGCTTTGGAGATGTGTAACTCCTCTCATGTGCCCTGTCGGTTTATTTTATGTTAAATTTTCAGAATTTACTTCAATTTGATCTAGGATCTTAACTGAGAGAACAACATGTACAGCAAATCTATAGCATATCAATCATGGACACAATAATGCAAGCACACAAGAGACACAGAGTTTACTTGGGGAAAACCATAAAGGTAAAAAACCCCAATAACTTCCTCAGAGATAGATAGAGCAATGATACAACTAGAATACAAGAGATAGTCTTCTCCTAGCAGCAGAGCCTCCTCCTCCACAAGTGCGCCACTCTCCTGAGTGTGAGTGAGAGAATAGAATGTGTAAAATGAGAGAGAGACACTCTCTATTTATACACTAACTTGACTTGACCTTTACTCAACTAGGTCGGCCTCAACTTAACCACTTAACATAATGCTGACTGGGCTGACCCCCACTAGGGTGGTCTAATAACCCTTTGACCCACATGGCCGACCCCCAATAGGGTGGTCTAATAACCCTTTGACCCACATGACTTATATAGGGCCAACCCCAACAAGGTGGTCTAATAACCCATCAAGTATAAGTTACGACACTTACAATATCAATGACGACACTTCCGTATAGAGGAATAATAACATCTCTATAGGAATACAATATACATATATTTGAAATACATTCCGAAGTTACATATACATCAACACTCCCTCTTAACTAGGAAGCTATTTCTCGACACAGGTCTTCTAGCATAAGTCATCTTCTCTGGATCATCGTCACTGGATAATCGTCATCGAGTCATCATCATCGTCACTGCTGCTACTATCTCAATCAATCTCTGAATCTACTCGTCATAGGAAGTTCTATAGAGCCAGCCCTTTTTCATACTGGATGTAGGCCCACCACCTGCAAGTCTTCATCATCTGTGCGAACGGTATGATAGAGGTGGCCTCTCAGGACTAATTTTATGTGCAGATGCAATACCGGAAAGAGTATCCTAGGAACATTTATGTGCCTAAGCACGACTAGCAAGATCTCCCAAGACTTATTACATGCATCTCCTCCACAATACCTTTAAAGAACATCCTAGGAACATTTATGTACTGCAGCATGACCGACAAGATCTCTAAAGAGCATCCCAGGACTTATTACGAGCACATAGCTCAACCTCTCGAATCTCCAGGACTGATTACATGTGGATATACAAAACCTTTAAAGAGCATCCCAGGAACATTTATGTGCCACAGCACGACCGACAATATCTCTAAAGAGCATCCCAGGACTAATTACGAGCACACAGCTCAAACTCTCGTATCTCCAGGACTGATTACATGTCTCTGTAGTAATACCTCATCCCAGGACTGATTACGAGCACACAGCTCAACCTATTGGATATCTGAGGACTGATTACTTACTACATAGCAATGCCGGAAAGAGTACCCCAGGAACATTTATGTGCCGCAACACGACCGGAAAGATCTCCCAGGACTGATTACATGCTATTTATATCATCTCTGATCTCCAAGTATCAACCTGATACTCATGATCCAACGGATCATCATCGCATAAGGCATCATCTTGATGCCCATGATCATCCTGATCATCATCACTGCAACATCCTATTGCATGTCATCTGGAGCAACCTCCTGAAGCTCATCATCCATGATCATCCTGATCATACAATGCATCTACCTGATGCATACCAAGTATCTACCTGATACATATCATCATACATGATTCACCTGATCATACAGTGTATCCACCTGATACAAATACAAATACATGATACATATCAACATACATGATCCACCTGATCATACAATGTATCCACCTAATACATATACAGATACATGGTCCAAGCATCCAACATGATGCATATACAAAAATACATACAAGTGATCCAACTGATCATATCCAGCATCCAACATGATGAGTACATACATATACATATAAATGATCAAACTGATCATATCCAGCATCCAGCATGATGCATATATAGAGCAGTAACTGGAGCATTGTCCTGATGCTCATCATCCAGCGCTTATATCCACAGCCATGTGAAGGATCCTCCTTCCAACATGCTTGGAATGGCTTCTGCAAATGTGTCCATCACTTCTTCCTCGAAGTGTCATCAATCTGAAAAACACCAAGCCTCTCCCTGAAGTACTCGAACTTCACCCTTGCTAGTGGCTTCATCAGCACATCTGCAATCTGCTCGTCCATCGCAATGTATAGGAGCTTCACAGCTCCTCTCTGCACCATATCCATGATATAGTGATATTTGATCTCTATGTGTTTTAACCTATCATGAAACATTGGGTTCTCGAACAGCTTCACACAACTCTGGTTATCACAAAATATACTAGTAGCATCCAACGGGAGATCAGATAACTCAGACATTATCTTCTGTAGCCATACTTCCTCACAACTAGCTGAACAGGCTACAACATACTCTGCCTCAGCTGTACTCAGTGCTATGCAGGACTGCTTCCTACTAAACTAAGAGATCACACCTGATCCCATACTGAAGTAGCATCCAGATGTGCTCTTCCTATCTACAACACTACCAGCCCAATCTGAATCAACATAACCCTACAGGTTAAACTTTTGATTCACTTCATACTTGAGCCCATAATCCACTGTACCCTTCAAGTACCTCAAAACATGCTTTACAGCAACCAGGTGAACACTCCTCGGATCCGTCAGGAACTGGCTTAATGTGTTCACCGCAAAGCAAATATCTGGTCTCGTGTTCGTTAGGTACATCAAGGACCCAATCATCTGACGATACACAGTGACATCAACCGGATCTGATGAAGCATCACACAGAAATTTCAGGTTCGATGCCATAGTGTGGCCATGGCCTTGCAGTCCATCATCCCGAACCTCTTCAGGATCTCTACTACATACTTTCCTTGTCCAAGGAAGATTCCATCTACACTCTGCCACACCTCCATGCCAAAAACAAATAGTGCATCATCCCCAAGTTCTTCAACTCGAACTCGGCAGCAAGCTTCCACTGCATGTCGGCAATCAATCTATCTTCACCTGTGATAAACAGGTCATCCGCATACAAAAGTAGTGTCACTGGATTGCCTTCCTCAACCTTGTAGTAAAGGTTGGAATCTGCTTTAATCTTGGTAAAGCCCAAACTGGATAGAAAGATGTCTATCCTACCATACCAAGTTCTGCACATATATGACTCCTTATCATGTGTCTCAGAACCAAGTGGCTGCTCCACATACACTTCTTCTTCAACTACAGAAAGTTGTCTTGAAATCCATATGGTGTATCTTCCCTATCATCACTGCAGTCGGAGCAAGTACTGATCTAATGGAAGTGTAGCTGGGTACAGGAGCAAAAGTCTCTATGCTACCACCTACAGCATGCTTGATATTGTAGCTTCTCTTGGAAGTCACTACAGACTCCCCTTCAGGTCTTGGGACTGCATCCCAAACATCTTCGTGATCGACTGGTACTCCTCGATCATGGCATTCTTCCCAGATCCTAGGAACTTCAATATCTTCAATATTTTCAATGGATAACTTTCTTGCTGGAAAAATGTTGTAGTCCTTTTGTAGGTGATCGTATACGATCTTTCCTACACAACAAGTTAAATTGCATGATTAGAAAATATCTCATAGTTTTCAGAACAAATTCTTACACATAAATAAATATGTCATACAGTCATGCAATTATCTTAGCCAATGCTTCAATACAACATTTATCCATATTACATAACTTTCTAGATGCCTTCCAATCTCTACCAGAACATTGTTAAGAGTGTGCACAACTCCTAACATGTCAGCAAAGAGATTTCATTCTAGATAAGTAGCAATGGAATGTTGTACATTGCCATAGGCCACTTACCCATGTATATTAGTAGTATACTGTTCATCAATGCAACTATTCTAATATGCATAATACACAACCTAATTCTAGGAACATAAGCATATACATCATTGAATAACATTATGTAAGAAATGACAATCCAAATACTTATCTTTGTATGGTTGCTGGGTGGAGTCCCTCTGAATCTTTGCAACTCCATTCTGATGTGGATTGTGAGAAGTGGTCAACTCCCTCTGAATATCTGCATCCTTGCAGAAACTACTGAAGTGTGGTCCTTTGCTTTCTTGCAGGAACAACTGGAGTGTGCTCCCTCTTGATCTTTGCTTCCTGGATTACCGGTCCTTGAACTTACATACATCCTTCATCACTATGCATGCTTATTAGTATCATCATTGTGTTATCCTTGTAATCTCATACATTCATTAGTATATTCTCAGTACTATCAAAACACAATAATCTTAAGCATGTATAGTCATGATCATTTCAAACAAAAATAATAAGCATTAGTATTCAAGGTTTTAGGGAAGTCTTCTTTTACTCATACATATTCTTATTTGATCATAGGACTCTTCTGGTTAGTTGAATCATCAATCAAGATAAGAGATATAATATGCATAAAACCCATGATTATTCAAACCTATACCTTCATGATTCTTTTGGTTAGTCATATCATCAATTATGGTAAGAAACATAATATGCATACAACCATGACTATTCAAACCTATGACTTCATGAATAATCACTATCAACAACACAACAATATAAGATCCTAACACAAGGTAGGATTCTAGCTTGATATAGTAAAAACATACCTGGATTAGCATGCTAGCTAGTTATGTCTAACACACCCGCATAATTTCTTCTGGTTCTCTTCAGTGACTTGTGCTAGTAACCTGCATGTCTCATAGGTTAACCATTGTAGGACCAAGTTATACATACCTCAAAAGTAGATCTTCTATGTGATCCATGACAATGGATGAATCTTTTTCTTCATGTCACCATGATCATATGTTCTTGAAGTAGAACATGATTTGTCTTTCTTGGTGTACCTTTTATGTTAGCGAACAACATAAACCTCATACAACATCACAATGCATTAGTACATTCATAAGTGTCAACCTTAATCAATGAATATCTTCTATTAAGTTAATGTGACAAGTCTAGTAATTAATCAAGATTGTACTATAATGATATGAAGACAAACATATCATAAACTTAACTATGAATAGAATTCGAAACATACCTGTGAAGATTGCTTGTAATCTTCTTATGGAAGGCCTTAGCCTCATCTCCCTCTGAAACAGGAACTTCTTCACTTATGCAGGTGACCAATCCATCCTCTTCTAGGATTAACCCAATCCACTTGATTTGTAGGAACTGGATATGGAGCTGTAATAGGGTTTGTCAGAAAAAACCCAAAAAATTCAAACTTCCGAAAGGATAGAAATTTCGCCTTGATGAGCTAATCAAGCTGGTATATTCAGAATTTGAAAACTGCAAAGTTTCACCCCTCGAAATTGCCTTTTAGATTTTCGAATTCACTGGGGAGGACCCTAAATTAGGGTTTGAGTTTCCTGGAGCTTCACCCAACCAAAAGATTTTATTCAAAACTCTAAGCTTCAAATTTTCTGAGGAGCTTCCATCCGTGGTCACAGATTTCCAAAATTCCAATTTTTGCAGAAGCCCTAATTTTCCATCTTTCCGATCAAAGTCCCGAACTGGGGTTTGATCAAGCCCGGCCTTCTGCCCAACCAAAAAATCTGATCTTGGTCTCTAAATTTCTATTTGTATGAGTAGAATCCAGCCGTGGTCTCCGATTACAAAAATTCCAACTTTCTTTGAAGCCCTAAATTCCGCAAGCCATGAATGAAGGCACTCAAAAATAATTCTGTTTTGACATAAATATGTACCTGATTGTTTCTGGTGTAACTCTGAACTTTTCGATCCACAGGGTCTGAAACTTTTTCCTAAAATATCCTGACCTTAATTGAATTCTCTAAGAGAGATTTATGCCAAGTGTTGCAATGTGACCTGTTTATGGGATAATACAAGATAGCAAACTTGTACGACATTCCACGTGTCACTGGTTCAACTTCGGCCTCTAAAACATTTTCCTGAGATAGTACAGTTTGTGTACTACCTGTTACATTTTACAAAATTTCATTTGGAGCTTCCTAGACCAAGTTATGACCTTTTTTCCAAGGTCACCTATTTTTGACTCAGATCTGGAAGAGGCAGAAACCCTATATTGTATAGATCATAAATCACAAATTACAATTCATTAGAGGTTTTCCTTTGGATACATGGTACATGGGGATCTGATCTTCGACCTGTAAAAGTTTCAGACCCAGAAACTTCACCAAAACGGATTTATAGAGAAAGTGCTATGATGACTGGTTTTTGCTATATCAATCCCTAGCATCGTAAGTGCAACAAGTGTCATACATGCCATATCATGCCTTCTTTCAGGCTAGCTCTAATACCATGTTAAATTTTCAGAATTTACTTCAATCTGATCTAGTATCTTAACTAAGAGAACAACATGTATAGCAAATCTACAACATATCAATCATGGACACAATAATGCAAGCACACAAGAGACACAGAGTTTACTTGGGGAAAACCATAAAGGTGAAAAACCCCACTAACTTCCTCAGAGATAGATAGAGCAATGATACAACCAGAATACAAGATATAGTCTTCTCCTAGCAGTAGAGCCTCCTCCTCCACAAGTTCACCACTCTCCCGAGTGTGAGTGAGAGAATAGAATGTGTAAAATGAGAGAGACACACTCTCTATTTACACACTAACTTGACTTGACCTTTATTCAACTAGGTTGGACTCAACTTAACCACTTAACATAATTCTAACTGGGCCGACCCCCACTAGGGTGGTCTAATAACCCTTTGACCCACATGACTTATACAGGAATGACCCCAACAAGGTGGTCTAATAACCCATCAAGTATAAGTTACGACACTTACAATATAAATGACGACACTTCCGTATAGAGGAATAATAACATCTCTATAGGAATACAATATACATACATATGAAATACATTCCGAAGTTACATATACATCAACATTTTATCTCTTACATTGTCATAGATGTCATAGAATCTATCATAAGTGTCATAGGTGTCATAGAATTTGTCATAAGTGTCATAATGCTTGTCATAGTTGTCATAGAATCTGTCATTGCCTATTTTTAGCCCTATGAATATTCCTCTCCCTTCATGAATGTTACATCTTCCCTTCCAACTCGAATTTGGGAATGACTCCATGTTTAATGGACGAATATTCTCACATGTGGACCCCACATGTCCACTTATGTGCCCCCAAGTCCAACTAGGACCTAATTCCACTTCATTTTGGAGAATTTAACATTTTTTCCATAATTTATTGGCCTATATGTCCACCATCAATTTAGAATATTGAATTTTCATGAGAAACTATAGACCTTGGGGTTAAATGTCAATATTTTAATTCTTCCAAATAACCCTTAGAAATTGGTTAGGCCAACTTAATTATTTATCTGAAAATCATTTAATTGGGGACATGACATTCTTGGTCAACCAGGACACTAAGAAGTTACCTAAGAAAAATGATGCTCTCCTTGTACTTCTTATGTCATCAATACTTCATGTGTATTCTACATCTATATATACCACTATCTCTATTCATTATTTTGTGGATACCCTTAAACTAAAATATGAAGTCCCTTTCAGATATCTAAAAATTCTCTTCCTAGCTTGAACATGTGTTTCCTTGGGTGAGGCTTTAAATCTTGCAACCAACCCTACATCTTGCATTATGTCTGGTCTTGAAGCTGTTATATATAACAAACTTCCAATCATTGATCTCTAAATGTTTTGATCAACTTCCTTTACTTCATCTTCATTACTTAATTTTCATCTAGTAATCATGGAGGTACATATAGGCTTGCAATCTTCCATATTAAATATTTTCAACATTTATTTTACATACTTAGTTTGAGAGATAAAGATACCATCATCTAGTTGAGATATTTGGAGTCCTAGGAAGAAGGACAATTCTTCGAGCATCGAGATTTCAAATTGATTATGCATGTTCTTAGCAAATTCTTGGATTATCCTATTATCATTGCTTCGAAAGATGACATCATCTACATATACCTCAACAACAACCATATTTCCATGCTCAACCTTTACATATTATATATTATTGTCCACATTACATCTTCTAAAACCTTGTTGTTGCAGACACTTCTCTAGTCTTGAATACCAATCCCTTAGCACTTGCTTTAACCCATAAAGATCCTTTTTTAATTTTAATACATAATACTTGTTACCTAAAAGAGAGAAACCTTCTATATACTTTATATACACTTCTTCTTATAGTTCTGCATTTAGAAATGTTGATTTTACATCCATTTGATATACAATGATGTTCTTGGAGCAAGTGTAAGACAAAATCATTCTAATTGCTTCTATTCGTGCTACAGGAGCAAAGGTTTTTCAATTTTTATTCCTTCAACCTGTGCATATCCATTGCATACCAACCTTTCTTTATTTTTGACTACCTATCCATCCTCATTTCACTACAACAAATCCTGGAATTAACGTCTGTTTTAGCTCCCTTTTTAGCTTCCACTATCACTTTTAGTGTATTTTTCATCATTTTTTGTACAAAGTGGATGCTTTTCCATGAGATGGCGCTTTTAATGGCGTTATTTGCATCCTTTTTTGAAAGTAGATGTTAATTGGGAGTCTAATTAGCAACCCAATTAACATCCCAATTAGCATCCCAATTAGCATCCCAATTAGCATCCCCCTTAACATTCCAATTAGAGTCCCAACTAGCATCCCAATTAGCATCCCAATTAACGTCCATAATAACATCCCATTTAATGACCATAATAGCCTCCAAAATAATTTCCAAAATAGTGCCAGGTATAGAGTAAGTGATTGTGCTAGGAATTTTGAAAGGAATTACGCCATGAATTGTGCCAGGAATTGCGCCAAGAATTTTGAAAGGAATTACAACATGAATTGCACTTGGAAAAACACCCTATATAGCGCTAGGTATAGAGCCAAGCATATCGTTGAGCATAGTGCCTGGAATTGCTCCAGGAACTTCAAAAGGAATTGCGCTAGAAAAAAGTGCCAGGAAAACTCCAATGTTGCGCCAGGGATAATGCTGGCATGTTGACAAAAGTAGCACCTAAATGGCCATTTTGGAAACTCAGAGACCCTAATTAATTGTAAATAAAGCTAATAAATCCTATGGTCCATAACGACATTATAGTGTGCCTAACGACATGTTGATGCATATATCAACAATTATAAATATGGCAATGATGATTTATACAATATTTAATAGGATGTTGATGACAATGATGATGTCAATGCCAATAATGATGATGCAGGTTATTATAGAATTATTTGATATTGGTTGGTCCTAATGGAAACATAATTCACCGTAATGGCATCATAGTGACCATAATATCCCCTAGATGAACCTAATCGCATCTGACTGTCCCTAACAACATTTGAGTGACCCTAATGAAACTTGACTCACTGTAAAATTCTTGCAAGGAAGTAGAGTTCCTTGCTCATTATTATCACAATTATATTGATGATGACAATGATGTACTTGATGACTATGACGATGATGATGATGTTGATTTATTGTATGATGTTGATGATGATGTTGATGTCAACAATGATTATGCATGTGGTAGCACTTCTAGATCCTGTTTGATCGTAATGGCACCTAAATGTCTGTAACATCTAAATGACCCTTCTATCACTGAAATGATTGTAACGACATCTAAACGACCCTAACAATTACATGACATGAATCCTAATGGTGATGAGTGATTATGGACACTAATGCCATATGACTTACCATAATGACAATGATGACGATGATTTGTTGATGATGTACTTGATGGCGATGATGACGATGATTTTGTTGATGATGTACTTGATGGCGATGATGATGATGATTTTGTTGATGATGTAGATGATGGAAATGATGACGATGACAATGATGATGATGATGAAGATGTTGATGTACCATATGACATTGATGATGATGATGATGACAATGTTGATGTCTATTATGATGATGCATGTGATAATATTTCCAGACACTGATTGAT
This sequence comes from Larix kaempferi, assembly GCA_027924585.1. Lineage (NCBI taxonomy): Eukaryota > Viridiplantae > Streptophyta > Pinopsida > Pinales > Pinaceae > Larix > Larix kaempferi. The sequence continues at coordinate 5,998,257 of BSBM01000307.1, read as the reverse complement.
GCTAATGGCACCTAAATTTATGTAATCACATATGAGTGACATACTAATATCCCCTAAATGTCATGCAATTTTTGTCGACAACATTTGAGTGACCACTAGTACAAAATGAGAAAATAGTGACTACGTGACTAAAAAAGTTAGTCACCACAGTTTTTTCAAGTAATTTACTACCAAATTTGAGCAATTTTGAGTGACCGAACTATAAACGACTAACTTAAATGACTAATTTAGTCACAAGTTAAAAAATACGACTAGATAATAAGTGACACAATTAAAACTGACTAACTTAAATTACTAATTTAGTAAATGGATAAAAATATGACTATCTATAAGAATATGAATTAGTTGTTTATGTTAGTCATTTTTATTTGTGTCAGTCGGACAATGGAAAATTGAAATTTTGACAATGAATTGTTATAGTTTACTAAATTTTAATACTGTAGATGGATTCAGAGACGCCCGACCCCTTGGGGGGTCTCTGAATCCATCTGCAGTATTAAAATTTAGTAAATTTTAACACCATTTTGTTTAAACTTAAGCATACAAATTCTATTTTATTGATAATAAAGCTGCAAATACTTTGTAGTTGTTATCATTCTACCATTTTATTGAAAATACACCAAAAATTATTGTGATTAGATTTTAGTTAATCATGCTACTTATTCGAAATAGATTTGAAGTACACATTCTTTTTTCTTAACATTTTCAATTTGTATGGGATACTGATTGTTAATTTTATGATATTTTAATCACAATATAAATCTATAAATTTGATAATTTTTTGTATGGTTTGGAATGATGAAGATGTTGTGTGGATCCAATATGGAACTTTGTTATTTCTGTAGCAAGGCTCTTTTATATTGCAACTTGAAATTTTGAAATTTAAAAGTGTCAAATTTGCAATTCTCAATCAGACTTTGTTATTCATCTACTAGGGTTCTTATACTAAACTTGATATTTGGAATTGTCAAATTTGCAATGCCTAATCAAACAAGCAGTCAAATCTAGGTCACCAATTTTTTTAGTTGTGAACAATGCAAAATGAACAAGAGCCATGAGGTTGCGATGTCTTTACCTCTTGCGCCTTGATAAATAGATATACTGTAAATAGATACGCTACTATACCGGTATCAATGTCCTTATTACATTCTTGATATAAAGCATATTTAAGTAATTTTTTTTACAAGTCATAGTTACATTTACATTCTTGATATAAAGCATATTTAAGTAATTTTTTTTTACAAATCATAGTTACATTTGACTGAAAGGCATTTTGAACATGACACTTTACCTTTAAGAATACTCCAATAATCCAGCAATACCACTCCTTTCCAAAAATGATATATGTTATATTAACAATAATGAAAATTAAACTTATAATTTTTATAATTAAATAAAATAGTAAATATAAAAAGAAAATATAACACGAGAAAAAAGAAAATACAATAAATAAAAGGAGATGTGCTTGAAAGAACATTTTAGCATGCATTAAGCAGATTAATCCATTTCATTTTGAAGAAACTACAATACATATTCTAGTATATTATAATTCTCCTTATTACAAAGGGAAGATATATGATATGATTGTTGGAATTAGTAGAAAGTTTCACAAAAAGTTGCATTAGACAATAATTTTATACAAAAAGACAAAAAGACTGAGCGGAGCAGGACTCGCACTCTGAGTCTAATTGCTCATATAAATTGGAGCATTTTTGGTGTAACCTTCAGCACCTGCTCACAAATTCTCAAGAATAGTCATGTTCTTGCATATACCCCTCTTTATCTTAGCTACGTCTTTGATTAGCTGGTCAAGCTTGCAATTAGTTGAGGTGCCAGAATGACTCAAAATAACAGTACTTTCTGCCAAAATCACTCAAAATAATAGGATTGAGAGGCACAAAAGAGCCAATATTTCCTAATGATTTACGAGGATGTACAGGTCTTTTCCTAATAGATTCAAAACAAAATGATGAATGAAGTCGAACCAATATAAGGAGATATAGGACATGTCCTTCGCGGATCATTCATTGTAATCATATCAGTTGGTGAAATGGTAGGCGAGACAGATGGTCTCGTTGTATCCCAGTATTCAGTACTAAGGACTTCCCTGAGTCATGTATATTCATCTGGATTGATTGCCATGTGAACTGCTAAACTTTAGCTACTATTCTCAACAAAGGACAGGGAAAAATGCACAAGGTTGGACCTCAATCTTGACATTGAAAGGAATTCAGGAGCTTTGCTTCTTAAAAAATTATAATTGCTTCTTTCTCTACTTAATTCATGTACCCACATTAAAACTCTCCGTTCTCTTAAGTCAATTGTATCAGAGAATGTACACCAAGTGTTCGAAAAAATATCTCAACAAAATGTTTTCTTGTGTAATGCAATCAGTGAATCTATTAAGGGGAATTACATCACTTTTGTTAGTGTTCTTAAGACATGTGGCAGTGTTGGTGATTTCTAGGTTGGGATACAAGTGCATAGACATTTCTTTGAAGCAGGACTTGAATCCAATATCATTGTAGGAAGTTCTCTTGTTGATATGTATGCTAAATGTGGTAGAATTGAGGACGCGCACAAAGTGTTTGTGATGCAAGTTACCTTACTGGGATACTTTCTTGCTTAACAATACACACGACACAAACCACAATGCTTACACAAAACAGGTGTAAAACAAGATGCTGGCAGTGGCTTTGTATTACTTCTCTGAATTCGGTTACAATGCAGAATAACGGTAAACAAATAACTTACTACAGTCGGCCTCATCCATTACAACTTAGAAGTAACTGTGGTGTGTTCTCCCCGTGTGTTGACCTCACCCTCTCCTGGTTCTCCTTAGAACTCTGAGCTATGGATCGATCTCCACTCTCTCTCCTTCGGCCGATGTGACTCTTCACAACTTCTCCTGGATCTATTCTCTAATACTGCTGATCAAAGACTGACGATCCCTCTGATTTCCTTTCCCACATCTTTTACCCTGCTGCTGCTGTTCTCGAGACTGCTGCAATCCACGAGACATGTATCCTCCTGTCCGTCGATCCTTCCAAATCCTGCAAACCTGCAACTGCCAACTCCTAGCCGTGCTACACAGCCTCTATCCATGACGTCACTTTTCATGTCTTTCACCCACTCGTAATAACTGTAATAACTTCCTTAGAAACCCTGAACGGCTACTAGGTATAGTTCCTTGACTTTCTGCCTTTTTGACCCTGCTACAATAGTCGGTCACATCTCGACTATCCTGTTGGTTTGCTTCTCATCATCTGCGGTTCGCCAGTCCTCCCTTTCCTCCGTGCTTAGCTCCGCCAAACCTATTGTGTCGTAGTTCGACCATTCGTCGAATACCCGACGTCTTACTCGCTTCACTTGTCGTCTATCGACTAATTCCTATCGATTCTCGACCAATCGCAACATCCGTTGCGCTGCTCCAGTTGGTTGCACTCCAACTGCTTCTTCCCGACTTGTTGACTTCGACAAGTCAACCTGCACCCCACACCAGTGGTCATTGGCACTCCCACTAGTCGACTCCCTCCTGTCGATCAACCTCAACGGATCTGTCTAGGCCCCGATGCTCCTACATCAGTTTGACAAGATGTTTGAACAAAATACTGTCTTTAACTACAATGGTTGCAGGATATGTACAATGCAGGTATTTGGATGAAGCAATTGAACTATTTGATCGAATGTCTATAAGAGACATAGTTTCGTGGAATGCAATGATTGTGGGATTTACCAAGAACGAGCATAACAACAAGTCCATGAAAGTATTCTTTAATATGCAGAGTACTGGGATGAAGTCAGATACAATTACTTTTGCTAGTGTTCTTAGAGCATGTGCTAATATTGCGGTTCTATGACATGGTAAGCAGTCCATTCACACATTGTGAAGACTGGATTTGAGATGGATTTGATAGTTGGGAGTGATTTCGTTGATATGTATGCTAAATGTAGGAGTATAGAAAATGTTATGTCATTGTTTGACAAAATGTCTAAAAGGAATGTTGTCTCATGGATTGCAATGATTGCAGCATGTGCTCAGCATGGCCGAGGTAAGGACTCCCTTCAATTGTTTGAAAAAATGCAACAAGTAGATGTGAAAGCTAATGAAATCACTTTTGTTAGTTTTCTTTCTGCTTGCAGCCATGCCGGGCTGGTAGATGAAGGATATTATTTTTTTAACTCAATGAGAAAATACCATGGGATCACTCCAAAAGTAGAGCACTGTAGCTCCATGGTTGATCTTCTTGGCCGCTCTGGATTCCTAGAAGAGGTAGAGGAATTCATAAGTTGAATGCAAGTTGAACCAAATCTTGATTTATGGGTAGCCTTTCTAGGTGCCTATAGAATCGAAGGAAACATACAAATAGGAGGACGTGTAGCAGAAAAGCTTCTGCAGCTGAAAGCATAAGACAATGCCAAGTATGTACTATTGTCAAACATTTATGTTGCCTTAGGTAGGTGGGATGGTGTAGCTAAGGTGAGGAAATTATTGAAAGATAGGGGGCTGAAAAAATAGCCCGGATGCAGTTGGATTGAGGTCAAGAATAGTCTGCATGTATTTATTTTAGGAGACAAAACTCGCCCACAAAAGGATGAGATTTATTCCATGCTGGATAAGCTTGCTAGGGAGATGAAAGAGGCAGGATATGTACCTGGCACAAATTCCGCATTGCTTGATGTAGAGGAGGAGAAAAGGGAACTTCTCCTCTGGTATCAGAGTGAAAAGCTAGCAATTTATTTTGGGATGATTGCAACACCTCCTCGGACATCCATTCGAGTTATGAAAAACCTTCATGTATGTGATGATTGCCACACTGCCATTGAGTTTATCTCAGACATAGTTGGGCGAGAAATTGTTGTGAGAGATGCCAACCGTTTTCATCATTTCAAGGATGGGTTGTGTTCTTGTGGAAATTATTGGTGAGGACTGAGCCGAGCAAGAAACACATAAATATTCTGATCAAGTGTTTCCCTACACTATGGCCTACGTTTGACATTTGTAAAAAGTAAAATGCAAAGATTAATGGTGTGATCAAGGAAAAGAGCTTCAAAAGTCTTGCATGAGGAACAAATTATACTAGAGAGAATCTAGAGTAGTAAAAGGACATCTAGAAACATGAATCTAGATTAGTAAAAGGACAAATAAAATTAAAAACAAAGGGGTTAAATCCAAATAGGTAAACCCTAGATAATGAAGAAGAAACATAGTTCATAAAAGAGGAAAATAAAACCAAACAAACACCCCTGAAGCAGAGAATGTTAGTTGGATCATGAATAGAGGCCAAGAAAATAATTAAATCAATATATGCCTTGAATTAGAGGAGGTGACTACAGCCCCATCAACCACCTTGAAAGCACCAATGTTGAGCTAGATGTATTCTTCTGGAGGATGGCCCGGGCTAAGAGGACCATGCTGAACATTATCTATTGAATGACAAATACATAGACAGGAGGTCATAAACTCATGAAGATGCAAGGATCATCCATGAGGTACGTACAATTATGAACTAAAATATTCATGTTTCTTAACTGTTTGAAATGCGTTCCTTTCATCATGCGTATGTGTGCCTTCTACTTCTTATGGTTTATCATATGTACCTGTGGGTTTACCAGTTAATAGGTATTACAGCTTCAGAGATTAGAGCTATTGAAAATATTTTACAATCTTGGAGTTGTTTCGAGAGACCATCAGTATGCAACCTATCTGACTTGACTGCAAATTTGCTTGCAGATCCTAAGGTTTTCTTTGTGTTTTTATTTACTTTATCCTATTTAATTTTCTGATTTTTTTAGGTTCTTAAGATTGGTACAATACAATACAAGGACCTTTATCATATTTCCTCATACTAAGTGAGGAAGAAATTCTGCTTGCAGGACACCCATTTTCCTAATACTTTGTAATCATGAGGAGATGGAAGTATTAAACTTCTACAGACATAAAATAATTAATCGTCTAGAATTTCAACCATGATTTGGGGTATAAAGTTTGTTTGCACCTCTCAAGCACCGAACTGTCATATTTCTTCTGATATGTCAGATACCAATAAATGGTACGGTGAAATTTCACAACTTTGTGTAGTGAAATTCCAGTATTACTTGTATTACTTGTCTTCTTGTTTCCAACTTAGTTGTATTTATTTCCTGGTTTTTGCATTAGACTTTATAGCGATGGTTTCTGATAGCGAAAGGCATCATACTTCACAAAATTACAAGGTTGACAAAAAAATGTATTCATTCTACATAACCATCCTAGATCCATTTTTAGGGACAAATTTATTTAGGGTATGTTTCCCAGTTGATTGTTGTTTGTACCCAAAGCTGATACAACTCCAGACCATTCCAAGAAGAAAATTTAGTTACTCTTATGAAAAGTCCTTAACAAAAATTAATTGAAAAATGCAATCAAGTGAGCTTGACAATATAATGTTGGGCACATTTTGAAAGCCTAATGTGTAGTCATCCAGTATTACTTGGCTTCTTGTTTACAGCTTAGTGGTATTCATTTCTTGGCTTTTGCATTAATATTTATAGCGATGGTTTCTGATACTGAAAGGCATCATACTTCACAAAATTACAAGGTTGACAGAAAAACGTATTCATTCTACATACCCATCCCAGATCCATTTTTAGAGACAAATTTAATTAGGGTATGTTTCCTAGTTGATTGTTGTCTATACCCAGAGCTGATATAGCTCCATACTATAAGATGTAGGAAATAAAATGATTTGTATGCATAGAACTAATACAGAAATCAAGGGTTGTGGTAGTGTAAGGCCTGTAGGCCTCCTCAAGCATATTTTGGTGACATCATTTACTTTTGAGTCACCAGTATCCTGTAGCATAAATGAAAATTGACCAAGGGGATTCATAGCAACCTTAAGTGAGTCTTAAATGCAGCAGCAGAGATACCCCAAGCCAATGATATTTGCACAGTATGGATATATGGAGCATGGTTAATATGCCAAAAAAGAGGACCTCCAAAAGCATGTTGGGGATAATAGAATTAACATCTAGGTGAATCGTTGGCTGTACTAAAGTTCCTATGGGTTCCCTCTTGAATGGTAAGGGGTGCCATTTTATTTCCTTTTTTTCCCTAACCCACAATAATTTTATAAGTATGCATTCAATTCATTGATTTAGAGTTTGGAGCAAGTAGAATAGAGCTAAGGAAGATAGGTATGGCAAAGTGGAAGGATGATATACATACCAGTCTTCTGCATAGGAATCTATTGGCCCATAATGCCATCTGATAATTTAATTGGATCAATGCTTGAAAGTTGAAAACATACCATTACTAGTATCATTGAGGACCAGCTTAATATAAAGAGTGTTTTCCACTCGCATTTGTTCCGTCCTTACCAAGTAACTATCCATACTCAGGTCGAGAGATTGCTCCATTGTTTTTTTCATTTCACAAGGTTGTGAAGCAGCTCGACTAAAGGGATATGTTCAAAAAAGCTCATCACCGGCGAGTGATCCTTATGTAAAACCATGCCTTATTTCCGGTTATTAGGGGGTTTTAAAAGCTATAAAAATGCTACATTATGGGCCTTTCTATACTCTATACTTCTGAAATGTCACTTAAGGATAAGAGAATGTTATTTGAATTTATATCATGATGCATTATATGATGTTCAAATATTTTAGGAAATTATGCATAAGTTCTCCAGCGACCTCAAATGTTGAAGATATGCCAGCTCTTCTAACTCTGCTCATCCATATACATATAGTTATGATATAATACTTTTGTCACCTTTCTGCTTTGCATAGAGGCTTCTATTTATGCTAATAGTCGTAGATTGTTATGGCTATCATAGGATTTAATGCTCAGCCAACTGATTGCTCTTTTTGAAATTGGATTTGTCTTCTTGTTTCAGCTAAGTGGTATTTATTTTCTAGCTTTTGCATTGGAATTTATAGAAATGGTTTCTCATACCAAAAGGCATCATACTTACTAAATTTACGAGGTTCACAAAAAAAATATTCATTCTATATACCTATCCCAGATCCATTTTAAGAACAAATTTATTCAGGGTATATTTTTCCCAGTTGATTGTTGTACATAGCTGTTATAGCTCCAAGCCATTCCAAGAAGAAAATTTAGTGATTCCTGTAAAAAGTCCTTAACAAAAATTAATTGTAAAATGCAATCAAGTAAGCTTGACGATATAATGCTTGGCACATTTTAAAAGCCAAATGTGTAGTTGTCCAATATTACTATTACTTATATGTTCAATCTTTAAAGTTTGTATTTGATCATGTATCTGATTTATCTATTGGTTTTAGATGAAAGGTGCTTGACTGGTATATATTCATTTCCTTGTGTTTACCTATATACATTTCCTACTGACTTGGGAAGATAATTTTCACTGCAGTAGTTTGTGTCTCCTAGAAAAGTTGGGCCTTCCATTCCACGTTATTTTTTCCATTCCTTGTACGTGTTTTCACTGCAAGTAAATGATGCAGAGACTTATCCATATTATTAGTCTTAAACTATAGTGGTGCACTTAATAGGGACACCCCATTGAGACTGGGAAAGCACCAATTTGAATGGAAAGGCATCATTGTGACAAGGGTTAGATTGCCTAGAGTTTTCTCATGGATTTGTTCATTTTCTTTGATGGATACTTTCATATGGCATTTTTCAAGTCTCGTCATCATCGAGACATGAATTGCACCTCATGTCGGTATCTCCGCATCTCTATTAAGACACCATTTGTTTGGGATTTCTTACATAGGAAATTGGTCACTGAATGTTGTTTTTGTTATATATTCTTATGAGTTTAAGTAATGAGAGTTTGAGTCTTCCAAGTCTTTATGAGATAGGCCAATTACTCATTAAGTTGGTGACAATATAATTTTCATTTGAACAATTTTATTGTCCTTGTCCATACTTAGTGATGTAATGTAGGTCGGGCTTGCATTGGTCGCTTGTGTCCAAGACTTCTTTTGACCACAAAATCCCTGGTCATTACACCCACCGTGACATGAGTGAAATAGCTACTAGAGCAAGCAGTTCCTTGATGGTGGCCAGAAGCAACAAAGTATATATTGACGTCCCTTGTTTCCATCAGTTTGGTATCAAAGCGAGTTGAGGGTTTAACAGGTTGAATGTGAGTCTGAAGACTAAGTGAGTTTCGGTACAGAGATCCCATCAAAACAGGAGTATTCTCATTATTAGAATGGTAATATCAAAGATCCAATTATTATACAATATAGTGGGCGGCGTTGAATTTTATGTCTCTCAAGTTGAAGGTTCGAGCTCGAGTCGTGTTGCAAGCTCAATGACAGTCTCAGACAAAGTTCGTTTTTTAGCATTCAGGATAGGAAATTTGGTTTAAAGTTTGAGTTTCAGCCATGGTTTAGTACGAAGTATGTTTCTAGTTAAAGATTCAGAGTTCCATGTTAAAGTTTTAGATATAAATCAATGGCTAGGTTAAGCATAAGCATCAAAGTTAGCTTGGGGTCAAGTTTCAATTTTCCAAGATTAGTTTTAATATTTTTGTGTAAGCTAAAGTCACATAGGTAAATTCCCCGCCATTTTTTTTATTTGGATTGAAGAGCAGATTCCCTAGTGAGGGATTTTTCGTTAATTGTTGGAAGTGGCCGGAAAATTTAAAAAGGAAAATAAGAGGAAAATAAAATAAGAAAAGGAAAGAAAGAAAAGGTCGGGAAAGTATGTTGTTGGCGCGAAAGAATTGAACGTGTTGGCTGGCTCTAGTTCTTAGTTCTTTGGAAGATACCAAACCATATTCGTGAATAAGGGAATATTGGTTGGATAGAGGTGTAGGACCCAACACCTTTACTTACGCACCCTTTCACTTCTCATCTATAATTCATTGCCATCGTTTATTCCTCGATCGCAGTATACAGTTGTTAGCTCCGCAAGACACAATCGATATTGGATTTAAATCATTTCTTTTCATTTGTTTGAATGGATTGATTTCTTTACATCGTAGAACTTGATGTAGAAATGTGACTTGGGTACAGAGAGCTTGGACTCCAGAGTGCTAGCAATGGCTGCATTGAGCTTCTTGTTGGTATCGATCCCAACCCTACAATGGACACTAATTCCATTAGTTGTTGGTTTTCCAATGATCTTAGCAACATATTTTCTTATCTCTAAAAGTATATCGATGGTGTTCACTCTTTCCAAGGGTACATTTATGGAAATGTTGAGGGAAGGCATGACTGCTAGCGCTCACAAACCCAGAATCACAGAGGAACAAGGATAGGGCAGGGTTACAAGAGTAACAATGAGGCTGAAAACAGAAAATAGTCCCACAATTCACACACACACACACATATATATATATATTTCATGCATGCAAATGCCAATGTAACACCTACTACTGAGCTGCAAATTTACCAATTTACCAATTTTATTTATGCAGGTAACAACAACTATTTTCACGAGAATTCCATTTCTAGTGCTTATGAGCAGAAATAATTTAATCCTCAAGACATACAGCAATACCAGTATAGTGACTGGTAAGTATAGACATCTCAATCATAAAAAATAAAAAGAATTCCAAACAGAGATGAGTTATTTTATTAATATTTAAGTCAGACCAGCTATGGCACTAATATACCAATAGATTCATAAATATATTTCTATGATACCAATCAATCTAAATCTTTTGGATGAGTTGAAATCTCCCAATGGCACTAATATCAAATTTCAGTTAAAACCAAATAATAGGTATCTTGAATATTATCAACCATATATTATTTCCTTATTAAGCAATAATAAAACTGAAGACAAATGAAATCGTACAACAATATACCAATATTTTTAAGGAGAACCCTTTTGCACAAAAAAATCCAATATGATATTCAATCTAATAGATTGCAACCAATGCATATTTCCTTTTATTAGAATTACGAATTATTAATCTAGGTGTCAATATTGCTCCTCTCCCCAATTCTTAAAGGGTGCTAGCTCAATGGAAGAGCCCCTGCCTTACAAGCAGGAGGTTGGTGGTTCGATTCCTCCGTGCCCTAATGATATTGCAATGTATTTCTAAAAAAATATTTGTTGTGATAATTTATATTAGTTGCCAAACAGGAAGCAATATGTGGCGATAGGGTGGAGTAAAAATGGACGATAAACTGGGCGCTAAAGTGGTAGCAAAACATGGTGCTAATGTTGACATCAATAGAGATGCAAAACTAGGCGTTAAAAAGAGGCCCAACACTTGATGCTAATGAGGAAGCCAAACATGGTGTTGATATGGTAGCAAAATAAGATGTTACTTTGGATGCAAAACACAACACTACATATGAAGCAAAATATGGTGCAACAAGAAGAAAATTTTGGCTCCATCTTCGTAGCAAAACATGATGCAAAAAAGGAAGCAAAAATTGGTGCAAAATTAGAAGCGAAAATTGGTGCATATTGGAAGTAAAAAGTGGTGCCAAATGGGATGCTAAAGTGGTAGCACATATGGATGCTAATTTGGATGCAAATACCTCACAAATGTAGATGCAAACATAAATGCTAACACAACTCTTTTAAGGATGTAAATAGGGCGCTTATGGGGACATCATTTTGGAAGTAAAAGATGACGATCTCTAGGAAGAAAAATATGATGTTATTTAGGAAGCAAAATTGGACGCTATTCTGGAAGCAAAAAAATGGGCGCTATTTTAGACATCAGAAAGGATGCTATCTAGGAAGCAAAAAAAGACGTTATTTTAGACTCTTTACCTTTTGTCCATGATGCATCCCATTTAGCGTCTACTTTGAACACTTAATAATAATAATAAATTACACTCAAAAGGGACGCTAAATGGGACGCTAATTCTAGGATTTGTTGTAGTGTTTAGTTTGTTCCTAAAAACCCATTTAGTATCAATACAGTTTTTATCCTTGGGTATTGGAACAAGTTCCCAAGTCTGGTTCTTCTCAATCTAATTTAATTCTTCTTTCATGGCATCAATACAATGTTTATCAGTCCTGGCTTCATCAAAGCTATTTGGTTCTATTTTTTACAATAATGAGAAATGTACCTCTTTTGGGGGTGTTTTTTTAAGAATTTCCTTCATGTTTTTACACCAACATTTTTATCACCAATAATCAAGTCTTCAGAATGATTCTTTTGGACATATCTCGAGGGATTATTTGTGTTTGGTATTCTTTCTTCTTCTAGTTCTTCTTAATATGTTTCTTCTTGTCAGTATTTTGATTCCTCTTCTTCCAGTAGGTATTATGATGATTGTTCAAATGATGTATGATCATCATCATCCTCTAGTCTTCTATGTTTGAATGTTTCATCTAACCTCACATCTGAACTTTCCACAATATTATTTAGTATTATATTGTAACATTTGTATGCCTTGCTTCGTGTCGCATATCCAATAAATATTCCTTCATCAGATCTGGAATCAAATTTTCCTAGATTTTCATCGCTTCTCTTGATATAGCACTTGCTTCCAAATGCTCTGAAATGCTTGATAGTGGTTGTCCTACCTTTCCAAAGTTCATAGAAATTAATGTAATTGTTTGTTCTTATTTGACCAATTTAAGAATGTGAATATCCATATGAATAGATTGAGTCCAAAAAATATCAGATAATTTGGAATCAATTAAAATTGTTCTAGCCATTTCCTGCATAGTTCTATTTTTTTTTCCTACTACTCACTTTTTGATGTGGAGTTCTGGAAACTTATAAGTGTATTATGATTCCATGTTTCTCATAGAAATATTCAAATTTATTTGAGTTGTATTCACCCCCACTGCCCAATATTAAACACTTAATTCTTAATTCATTCTCATTCTCAACTGTTTCTTTAAATTTTTTGAAACATTCAAATGTATCTGATTTTTTCTTAAGAAAAACGACCCATGTCATTCTAGTATAATCATCAATGAAAAAAGGAAATAGGACTCACCATTTATCCCTTTGGTTCTCATTGGTCCACAGATATCATTGTGCACTAGCCCCAATGGTTTTGTTGTAGAGTATTCTTTTGTCTTAAAGCTTACTCTTGTTTGCTTTATGTACACGCAATGTTTGGAAATAGACTTCAAGGGTTTCGTGATTTTTGGAATGTCTCTTACTACTTATATTTTGCTGATTTTGACTAGATTATCAAAGTTGATGTGTCCCATTCTTCTGTTTCAGAGCCAATGTTCATCTATTTGTCCCATGCAACATTTTTATTCTTCTCTTTTATCCAAGATATATACATTGTTTGGGTTTCTAGATGTCGTTACTACCAATTTTCCAGTGTCCTTTTTCCTTATTTTACATTTCTTGGAGTTGGATGTAAGAATATGTCCTTGGTCACACATTTGTCTTACACTAAGAATATTATGCTTCATATTTTCAACAAGACATTTTTAGCTTTAGTTTCTTTATCCCCAAGACTTTTCCAAGAATTCTAGCAAAACCATCATCTCCAAAATAGACAACGCCTCCCTTTTATTACTATAATTTCAAGAAATTTTCTTTATTTCCTATCATGTGTTTGGAAAAACCACTTTCAACATACCAGTGACCTCTTTTTCTGTGCGCATGTAAAGCCAGACTGCATCCTTCTTGATTTTGTTGGTATGTTCCTTTCTGCAAGAATTTAGTAGAGGTTCTTTTACTGGGAATATTCTTGGTTTCAACAACGGATACATATGGTAACTAATCTTTGCATTGATTATAATTATGTCCATAATTGTGACATTTATGATACTCAACATCTAAATTCAAAGGGACAAAGAAGTTGAAATTTTCTTTTGGAGTTCCAACTAGCCTTTTGGTGTAATTTTTTGTTGTTTCGCAGTAAGAATTTTTTTTCTTAATGCTCTTCTTTGCACAATATTTCCTATCTACCACCTTATGACCAAAATTATTATAGGATAGAAATTTTCTCAATGCCAATTCTTGCAAGAGATAAATCCATCCCATGTTCTCTGAAACTGTAATCCTTTGAAATAGATCCTTTGTCATGTTCTATATGTTGAATTTGATGAAGTTGAGCCTTCATAACCTAGCCCTGACTTATCATATAGTGGTCTCTAATTTTCTATAATTGTATCCATGGATTTAGTATTGTTGCTAAAATTCTATTGAAAATCCAACTGGATATTCACTTCTTGTAGTTTCGTTTTCAAAGAGATGATTTCAATCTCCAGTATTGTGTAATTTTCTTCCTTTTGTCTTAGCCATCATGATATGTTTAATATATATTCCTATAGATATTTGTTCTTCTTTGTTTATTTCTTCAGTTCTTCCAAGGCACTGATAATTACTCCTTCAAAGTCTACTTCATCCATTCCTTTGTCTTCTAATTTCTCATCTTCTGGGTCTTCTTCAATTGCCATGAAGAGAATTTCTTGATCATCCTCACCAGATGAACTATTCTCCTATTTGGAATACAAAATATTTTTCTTCTTATACTCATACCTATTTTGTTGGCGTGTCTTCCTTTATTCACTATAGTTAAGCCTTCCTCTTCACTACCACATTCTTGGTTTCCTTATAAGTACACTTAGAAGCAAAGTGACCTACTCTACCACATTTAAAACATTTGAAAGGTAACTTAACTTTTAATTTGTCATGGCCTCTTTTGATATTATTCACAAAATTTTCTTCTTCATCATCTGATGCATTAGAGAATCCTTTATTATACTCCAACCTACTACCTTTTTTCTTCTTGGAAGCTTTGAAGGCTACGTCTTTTCTGGAAGGATTCTCTTTTTCTTTCCTCATCTCATACGATGTAAGAATTCCATGAAGCTCATCCATCTTTAGTTTATCCAAATCACTTATGTCCTCTAGAACTAATACCTTTGGATTAAATCTTGTTTTCAAGGACCTTAATAGATTTTTCACAACTGCTTCTTCAATGATTTGTACTCCAAGTCCCCTGATTGCATTGACAATCTCATCTACTCAAAGGAGATAGGATGAAATATTTTCTTCTTCCTTCATTTTGACTGTTTCAAACTATCCTGAAAATTTTTGCAGCTTTGACTTCTTAACCTTCTCATCTCCTTCATAGATGTTCTTGAGTTTGTCCCATACCTCTTTGTTTGATTTGCACTACATAACTTTGGTGAACTCTGAATCTGTTAAACCACACAATATTACACTTATGGACCTCCCATTGCATTCATACTACCTCTTGTCAGCTACATCAACTGGAGGAGTATTGGGAACTTTGTACCACTTATGACAGATTCCCAAAAATTAACTACAAGCGATTGTAAGTATACTTCCATCCTTCTGCTCTAGAAGGTGTAGTTATACCCATCGAACTTTGGTGCTCTGTTTGTGGCACAGGGTCTTCACTAGAAGGAAATATTTTATCACGTTCATTCATATTGTGGTATTAAATATTCATGATAACCTAAAATTATATTACTTATATATTAAGGGGCAAAGTTTTTTTTATTTAATGTAACAATACAAAAATACTTTGGGGTCTTTTTTATATGGGTGGGCTGACAAATTTCAGCCAAATGGAGATGGCGGGATCATGACCGGATGAGAAATCAGGTTGAGGCAAGGCTCGGGCTTTCCAGCACGCAGGGAAATCGCCTCTTGAGGCATGCTTGAGGCCAGGGGTTTCGTGGTGAAGTGGGTTTCCAGTTGATCATAGTCGAGAGATAGTGGTCATTGAACCCCAATTGTTACCAATAGCACTCAGTCAATTGTTACCAATAGCCTTGGGAGGCTCTAAGCCTCCAGGGCCTGTTATAGTCCCTCGATAGGCCTTGGGGGCTTGAATACCCAACCACTTGTGCCTATTATAGGCCTTGGGAGGTTTAGTCAGCCTCCTAGAACTTATTATAGGCCCTGGGGTCTTGGATACCTAGCCAACAACAAGCTTAGTCAGTGATTGGGGAATTGCAACATGCAATCTAAATGTTGTACTATGTTCATTGGCTCTAGTGACATACAAGAAGTGATCTCCTATCTCTTCATTAGACCATTAGATGTTGCAAATCATAATGATATCTGGTTGAGTAATTGCATTGTGGGTGAAGTAATGTGCATCCATAATATACATCGAAAGAAGCAAGGTGCATTGTAGAATGCATGTGGGGTCATAAGAGGGGTATCATATCAATATACTAGATAGAAATATAAAGGGGTATAAAAAATGTAAATGAAAAAATTGATACATACAATATCTAGTGAAAATAGCGGTTTTTTTTTTAAATTAGGAAGGCATATTGGGAGGGGGTTAGAAAAAACGTTTTTGGAAGGTATTTTCCAATATTTAGTGAAATTAAGGGTATTGTTTCATAAGCCGCGAACGAACGTGCTATGACAACGGTTTAGTGAGTGAAGCCCCTGTGGTTTGTGGAAAGTCCTTCTTGCCTATCCACTCTACGCATTGATCGTTATCTTCCAGCTGTTAAACTATTCTGAAGCAACCCGCTATGGTACCAATTGTCAGAATTCTTAATGATACTAAGAGGGATGGGGTGAATCGGTATCATGCGTAGATTTACAAATAATTCACTTTTTAAACATGCAACAATTTTTATTTATAACCACATCAATAAAAACAAATTGTGCATAGAATGTTTGAAGAAACTTTTATATATATGTATTAAATGAAATTACATAGAAAGATGGGAGACACCAATCTCCACTGTTGTGATCATGGACTCACTTAGACACCCATCTGATTGGGACACCAATCCCACTGGAAAGCACCAACTTGTAGACTACAAGATTCAACCTATGAGGACACCAATCCTTCGCGCAAGCACCAACTTTCTTATTTAGGATCCAACCTATGAGGATACCAATCCTCTATGCAAGCACCAACTCGCATTGTTTAGGAACCAACCAGGGTGGATACTTCAATCTCCTTTCCTTTCCCTGTCTAACCACTCTAAGATATAGATGTTGTTGTACACTGAATTCAAATATGTGCACACTTTGATTTGCACTCTACTTCACTAATTGTTGCACTCGCTTTTAATGTATTCTAGTTCAAATATGGTCACTACTTATCTTATACTATATTCTGCTACAATTCCAATTACTGTACTAATTCTATACACAAATACATTCACATGCTTCTTGCAGCCTTCTCACAAATGCTCCTTATGTCTGCACGAATGCTCCTTGTTCCTCGGCATTTCTTGTAAACTCACGCACTTATTCAAATCATATTTCATATGAATCCCCTTAGCATTTCATATATCTGAAGCTTGCAAATTCATAATATTACTCCATTTGTTCTTCCAATCTTACTTCTCATTCATCAAATTCACTCTTATTTATATTCAAGTTGTTCAAGCAATGTGTCCACAAGTTGGGGCTTCTCTAAATGGTAACACCGCTTCTTCCTTTATTTATGGTTAAGCTTAGCCAAGCATTTTCCACTTGTCTTATCCTACGTGAATGAGGTACAATGACTTTGTGGGTCTTGAGCACACTTGTTCATTGGCTTAGTTGTACTTGCGCACTGGAGTACCATGACAAGGTGGGATTAAGAACTTGTGGACATACTTTTATATACTTCTTCAAACTGGCACATAGACACCACATCCAATAACCTCTTTAACAACATCCAAAAACCTCTTTGACATCAATGACAACACCAAATTTCAACACTCTACTATCATGAATGTCAGTTTTCTCATGAACATCCTTCATGGGGATGACATTTGATCAAATATTCAAATATGAAACCATGATTTTCTTTTCAAAACTGGAACTAATATGAAACCATATTGGGACACGTGGAAAGGAAATCATGTGGTAGAATCACAATTGGATGCTCACAAACAACATGGAGGACTTACCAAAATTTATTGGAGCTACAAGATTTATTTTCAATGCTTGTCCATAGAAATTAGATTCTTCCTCCTTAATTGGGAAAACAATGTTTTCAGGAATGGGTTGCAGATCTAGTTTATGAGCAAATATCAATGATAATCGAGATGACACAACACACACAACATACTCATCTAAAAATTGTAATAACTCTAACAATTTTTTTGTGACACTTTCAGATTTTGGCTTTGACCATTGGATCCATGAACATGAGAAATGGGCAGGAGTATACAAATCTAACATATCTAAAGGATACAAGAATATTTGTTCCAATTATACTCAATCCCACAAGTTCATTGCTTTGTTATGCCATACAATTCAATTTCACTTGTATATCCCCCACCAAAAGAGCAAAAATATTGAGATTGCATGGCAATGAAGGGTTTTACACAAGAGGTTCGTATTCACAAGAAAAATATCCAAGTCATGTAGACTTATTTCCATGGAATTATTCAACAAAAATGAGATGTAGGTCGTCTTTGAAGGTGACCCCTTCTTTTTTCTAAATTAGGTCGTTGAGTTATGCGTAGAGTTAAGCTAGAATTTATGAAAATGTATGCACTATCCCACCCTACTTGAGAAAAAGGAAGGCTTCTTCTCAAGTGCAGGAGTATGTAACGAATATAAAATAAGTGAAAGGGTGTAACCCTTCACTAGAATTTATGAAAATGTATTCACTATCCCACCCTACTTGAGAAAAAGGAAGGCTTCTTCTCAAGTGTAGGAGTATGTAACGAATATAAAATAAGTGAAAGGGTGTAACCCTTCACTACACATGCTGAAGCCTATAAATGCGAGCTTCATTGTAATTTAATAATCTCTTATCATTTATCAATATCTATCATTATTTACTAACATGTGGGATTTATATTTCCTATGGGACTTTTAAAGAATTTACGAGCGTGAAAAGAAGCTTTTATACTTCATTGGTATCAGAGCCTCATTGGCTGATCCGGCCTTTGGCCATATTTCTCAGACTTTGTCTATTTTTTTTGGCTTGTGGCCTTACTCCAGGTTTTCCTTGAAATTGGTCTTTGACCATAACCCACCATCTCCCCTCTCTTCCATCATCCTCCTCTCCACTTACATGCTCATCCATCACTCTGCTCCCTTTTGTTCTCTCCCTCTCACGCCACCTACTGCTCCTCGCGGCTCGCTCCACATCCATCATCTCCCCACAACTTCACATTTCCATCCCAAAACACCTCCTCCAATCCTTAGCTCCATAACTCCGCTTATCCATTCCTTTGTGCCCCATTTTTCCCTAACTCCCACAACCCTCATCTTCACCCCTATCCACTTGTCCACTTCACACCTGTGCATGTACCCCATTTGCGTCCTCTCTCCACCTTACAACTCCGATCATGCTGCCCACACCACATTCAAACCCTTTCCCTCTCTTTTCGTTGTCCTTCTCCATCCTCACCTACTTCCTTCACCATATCCACACCCTTATCCTCCCATCCACCACGCCCTTCTCGTCACCCCTTACACCATATTCCTGCTATTGCACCCCTCAATTGCTATCTTCCCCTTCCTCATCACCTTCATAGATTCCCTCCTTCTGTCGCATTCCCCCATTTCTTTTTCTTTCTCCTCCATATCCCTCATTCCTTACATCTCTCCACCACCCTCACGCTTAATTCCACACACCCCACCTCAACATTCATGCCATTTTCCATAGGCTTCCATATTCTTCGGCTTTCCATACCTCTCCCATAGTCGTAGCCTCCGTCGCTTCTTATCTACGGCTCCGTCCT
This sequence comes from Larix kaempferi, assembly GCA_027924585.1. Classification (NCBI taxonomy): domain Eukaryota; kingdom Viridiplantae; phylum Streptophyta; class Pinopsida; order Pinales; family Pinaceae; genus Larix; species Larix kaempferi. Next base: position 5,978,696 of record BSBM01000307.1, on the reverse strand, counting down.
CCCCCTACGAGCAACCCCTCCTCCCTACACTCCTCCTCATTCCTGCTCTATTGCTCTTCCCTCCCCCTACTAGCCACCCCTCCTCCATGTGCTCTCTCTCGCCACCACTCGTGGCCATCTCCTCCATACCCTCCTTCCCTCACTTCCACCTCATTCACATCCAAGCTCCAGCCACCACCTCCATCACCTTCCAGTACCAACCCCTACACGCTCCTCTCCCTCTGCCACCACCTTGCCCCCCCTTCCACGATGCCCGTCTCTACGCAGTCAGCTGCCCCTGTACCTAGTACCTACTCCGCCATCCTCCACTCCAGCTCATCAATTGCCTTCCACCTGCCTGCTCCATTGTCCTATAGCTCTAGCTACACCCCGCTTCACACCAACTTCCGCTACCATCCAACCTTTCCTGCGGCCACCCCTTTCACTCCACGAAACCCTAAAAAAATTAATATTAAAACATTATAATATCTTTATTATAATTGTTTCAATATTTTAATTTTTGGAAAAAAATATATATTAAATTATATATATATATATATATAGTTTATAAAACATTAATATAATAATATTATTAATTAATTAATAATTATTATTATTATTTTATTAAAATAATAATATTTTTGGAAAAAAAAGGTTATTTAAAAAAAAAGAAAAAAGAAAAAAGAACAAAAAAGAAAAAGAAAAGTCAAGAAATTTCTTTCCAAGAGACATACTGGGAATTATTACACCTTTTTGGTGTCTACCTATTATCGAAGAAAAAAAAGACGAAGTCAAAGACCATTTATCTTCAAAGAATCAAGTCAAAAGATGACCAGCCATTGTCGAAGAAGTCGAATTCAAAAGTAGGCTCGTTAAAGTAGCAAAATAAGTCAAATCAAAGGAAGACTCAACAAAGAAGGCTAAGTCAAGGAAGGCATATCAAGAAGTCGAGATGCGCTATCATCAAAGAAGTCAATTCAACAAAGACTAATTATCGTCAAAGTCGAGACCAGTGATCATCAAGGAAGACCAAGTTGTCGTCCAAACCAAGAATTATGGCAAATTCAAAATCAGAAATGGTGTCGTCGTTACTAGCAACCAATAGCAATCTTCAATTTGAAATTATAAAGCAAGAAATGTGAAATTATTTAACAGAACATGAGAATCAAAGATTAAAAAATAAAAAATGAGAGCTCCAGAATAGGTTATTAGATAAGGATAAGGAAATTTCACATCTAAGAAGCCACAATCAAAACCTAGAAGATATAATCAGAAATTTCAAAAATGTCGAAGAATCTTCGTATGGAAGTAATAACGATTTAGAAAATGACATAAAGTACTTAAACAAGCATATCATGGATAAAAATACGGAATTGACGCAAATCCAAATAAATCTAGAAAATCAAGAGTCAGAGAGATGTCAACATCAACAACAGAAGGAAAAACATTAGCAACAGTATGACGACATTAAGAAGACACATAAGTTAGATATTAAGAAAATCAAGGACGAATTAGCAAGCAATACCGAAGAACTATTTCGACTAAGAATTCATAACAAGACATTACTTACAAAAATCAAGAAGCTGAAACATAGTCGAAAGACGAAGCATTCAAATGAAGACCTTGAAGGAAGAATACTAGAAAAGAAAGAAGAAAACAAACACCGCAGAAAGTTTAATCAAGAACTAGAGGAACAAGTGAAGAAGTTAAAGGAGGACAAAAAGTCGCAAGACGAAAGGTTCGAGGAAATTCAGAATAATAACAATCTACTGGAGAACAAAGTAGCACAGATCTAGAAGGAAGCACCGAACTCTCCAGAAAACGAACTCAAGTTGAAGAAGAAGAATTAAATAAAAATTCAATCCTCGTCACAGTTAAAAAAGGAGTCAATCCAACAGAAAAACAAACAACAAGAACTCCTTATCGACACCCCAATTATAAACGTCATTTTGACCAACAACAGGGTAAAAATGAAAATACACCGAGGAATTACGATGCTAAACAAGCAAGAACATCAAATCAACATACTAAGCAACAAATGAAAAGACCCATCCCACAAAACGATCAAATAGCTCCGATAAAAATAGATCTTGGATGGACCACATCAGAAATGATGTGACAGTTATTCTGTGGAATTCGTAACTCGTATCGCTTCATTTCCTCAAGTGTTGCAAATACTAAAAGAAAGGATCTAGAGATGACAATTCAAACAGAAAATTAGACATAACCCTTGTCTTCAACAAAGCTTTGAGGACAAAGCTTCCCTTAAGGGGAAGGCAATGTAACGAATATAAAATAAGATATTAATTATAGTTATTAATTATTAAGTGAAAGGGTGTAATACTTCACTACACATGCTCAAGCCTATAAAGGAGAGCTTCATTGTAATTTAATAATCATCTTATAATCTATCAATATCTATCATTATTTACTAAAATGTGGGATTCATATTTCCTATGGGTCTTTTAAAGAATTTACGAGCGTAAAAAGAAGCTTTTATGCTTCAGAGTACTTCCAATTTATCCATGTTCTCAACATAATTAAAAATACACTCATATCAAAATATGAAAAGTGTACCTTGATGGTCATGTGGATATGAGAGGCCAGCTGATCCACTTGATTTGATGCCAAGAAGTGTTGAAGAAGGAAATTTTTCTTTGGCCATATGACTATCTGGAACCATTATTCGATGTAGTCACTACTCCCTTGGTTCTCTTCTTCATCAATATCATCAACATGGTCCTCCTTTGTCAAACCTTCATGATATTTAAATATCCAGCTCATGCATAAAGGATCTAAGCACAAATTAAAAAGAGACTCTTCAACCTCCGGTTCCCATGCCTACTCTCCATCGAATATTGTCCATGATTCTCTAATCTTCTCTTAATTTTTTTCATGGAATTCTTCTTCTTCAATCACTTCTTAGATTACAAATATGATCTTTACTACTGTTAATATTTTCTCTTCTTGTGAGGTAGATATTTTGGCTACTGATAGGATTTGAGAAAGCTCTTAGAGGAACATATTCCTTTTCCCAATAATTCTTGAGCATGATTGAATTCACTTCACTGGATGATAGTCCCTATTTTGCACATGGATTAGTGTAGGGGGGTCTTTTTGAATTAATAAAAACTATAAATTCTATGCAAAACAAACTTCAAAGAAAAACAAACTTTAAATAAAACCATGTACTCTAGCACCCCAAGCTATTGAGATCCCGTTGCCACCAAGTTTCTTGTTGAAACGAATCTCTCCCCTTTTCCATGCATCAAACTAAAATCAAAGGACTAGAAACCAAATTATCGATACTTCAATTAAACCAGTGCCAATATCTCGTAAATCCAGTGAAATAATGTACCCACTGAAGTAGGATAGCACACAGGCTCTTACCTCTCATCTTACCAAACTATCTTCATGTATTTTAGTATCTAGACAATCAGTTAGAAAATATGATCTAAGAAAAGAGAAACCAATTAGGACCTAGTTCTTTGACACCTCCTCGGCAACAATGCTAAAATGTTGGGAAAAATAATTGCTTAATTTTACCTTACATAAATGATCAACTAGGATCAGTAAACCGATGAGGTGTTGTGCAAAATATATGCAAACCCAAGTTTAATTTATCACACTTTCTAACCTACTAAGAAAGAAACACTAGATAGACCAAATGAATTCAATGCGTCTATACCCAAACAATCACACTTTCAGATTTAAATTATCACAATAAGGGTTTTTCAATATTCTCACAATGTTCAAATAGCAGTCTTATCTTGATATTCTAACTATGTAAAAATATAATAAAATGTACTACAACTCTTCAAATGGTAATCAACAAACTGTATGGAATCGCCTAGTGTACCCAAACAACTAACTATAGAATCAAATATTGATCTTTTACCAGCTACTGGAATTGTCAAGATGTCCAAAAAACAATTATGCTTTTATATCCAATTAAAGAGGTGCATCAAAACACACTTTTTATTCAAATAAAACAGGTAAATGAAAGATCATAGGTTCAAGCCCTTTGTTGATTATATCATTTTTGGACTTCTTGGGTTTACAATATTTCATTTACTGGGAAACACTAAGAAAACAAGGATCCTCTCAAACATTTGAAAGCATGTAAAGTAAATCCAAACATTCACCAAATAATTCCATTACCTTCAAACTGAATTTTCAACACCAAACATTTTTTATTAATCTGAGCTATAAAACTAAGAGATGAATCTACAACAAAAATATAAAGATGTTAATCAACATGATAAAGATGGATATGGAAAAGAATTCTTAAAATTAACCAAACCTGAAATGAATCTAAAATAGGATATGAATACATAAAACACACAAACAAAAACCAAACATAAGCTCTAACAGTGCAATTGCAACTCAAAGCAAGGGTCCCTTCTTCCTAAGTGCACTGTATTAAAGCATGCTCACAAATGAACCAATGGCAATGTGATTGTAATAATGAGAATTTCATTACAAATATTTCCCATCCATACCTTCACAATGATCAAAATATTGTTATATAATATCTGACTACAAAGCACAAATCCAAAATTCATGGATCTCCAAAGTCTAAACATAGATAATCCCCATCTTGTGAATCCATACATAGAAACATTGAGGTATCGAGACACTAAGATAACGATTCCATGATTTGGAAAACTATGGAGTTGACAAAAAGCAATTACTGAAGGTCATGATCTTGGAGGAAAATGAATAGAAGAGAGATCATATGAATGATGCTTGGAATAGGTTCCACATCTTCAATCAGAATCTGATATACCATAAATGTCTCAAATAATGGGTGGCTTTCGCTTCCATGAGTTCCGGTAGCTGGAGCGTGAGTTGGTAGTATTATGAAACTATCGGAACTCATGCAGCTTACTTCCTGTAATTTACTACTTCTCTTACAGTTCCAGTAGCATGTGTCACGGCAATTATGATAGCATGTGATGTTGAAATATAGAATCATTGGATTACCAGAGTTCATACTTCTGCAATCTGCAATCCTAGTAGCCAGTAGTCTTCTACAGTTCTAGTAACTGTGTAGATTTTAACTGTTCGAGTAACACATATAGGATCCCAATAGCATGATAGTACTTGTGGGTTTAAAAAGAACATAGAAAATGATGCAGGGACCCAGTATAATTAGATAGGTCATCCTAATCATTATCTCATGTCACGTCTCTTCTACGCGATTTTTTTTTTGAAAAGGATTTTAACCAATCAAACAAATGCGGAAAAAAAAACATACTAGCTGTCTTCATAGCCTACTTAGTAATAATTTGAAGGAGTGTGCATTAAACATCATCATTATTCTGACGCTTTTCAAACAAGTGCCAACCATGGCAACGTGCTTATATGTCACTGCGTTAGTCATCAAATTCAAGTATCCACCGAAAGTATAATGACGACATTCTGCACACTTGAGAAAATATGAAAATTACATAAGCAGCATTAATATTTCAATTAATAACCATATTAATGTCATTAATATGTTATTAATTATTAACTATCATTAGTACAGTAATAATGTGAATATAAATTTATCCTACATAGTTATATGTTATACTTCAAGTACTATCATACTCCCTATGCATTAATCTCATACTAAGACCTAACACTAACTTTGTAAAGGTTGGGCTATAGTGTTAAATTACCATGCATAAAAACATAATGGATAATAATAAAAGCAAATGCAATTCAATACCAATTTAATACAATGTAAACTATATATATTACAACCTAATATATATATATATTTATAACATGAGGTATAGTAACTATATACAAATTTTATAACTTAATACAATATAAAATATATATATATATTATAACCTAATATATATATATTTTTATAATCTAATCTCTTTAAAGGTTGACCATATTCTAACCCCGAGCTAATAGAACAACCCAATGCTTACACTAAAGCACTTAAGCAGTAGTATAAACTTCATATGATATCGTAGCATATGGAATTGCCATAACAATGGACTTAGGATAAAACGAATACAGTACGATATAACCTATTGCAAAAGAAATATAATTTAATACATTAAACATAACTTAATGCAATGCATAGGAACATATTGTAATACGACTTAAGGTTTAGTGCATGGCTATGGTTTTAACATTGCATAACAAGGAATAAATGGTGACTATGTCTGACTTTTACTCTTGCCACGCAGACGTGCAAAGCTTGAACCAACGTTTTAAACCCTGTGGTCCTTCTTGGCAGGTGGCTCCACATGGCAATCGTTGCGATGCAACACTCAACAAGAATTTGAACTATAGCTCGTGCTCCAGCTAGCCATGCTAGATCTTGCACAAACCTACCAGCTCCTAAGGCATTGCTGCATTAATGTTCCACTATGGTTGAAATAAATTTTGAAGGTCCCCTGACTGTCGATCGTGATCCATATCGTTCAACTTGGGAAAGGTGAAAGCATGGACATCATCGATCTGGTTTGTTGCTGTTGGCGCCAACTCTACGAGGTACTTGACAAGTTAGTGGAGGTATGATCGGGTTCAGAGGTCGCCACTCATCCCTCGAGTATCACCTCATTGCAACAACAAACCCTACCTTTAACTCGTTGTTCACTTGGCATTCCAACAGGCTCCTTCGAGCTCTTCTACTTCGATCATGACATTCACTCTCAAACCAGGGAGGAAGTCTTCCTAAAACGCTCCAACACTTTGGATGAGGTAGCTACTGGAATATTTGCTTGGGTTGCACGTCTTAAAGCTAATAAGGTTCGACTTATACGAATTTACCACTTGTTACTTCGTTGTTCTGTTGTGAGAATATTATGCTTGTTACGATTTAACTTGTTGTGATTCCATTTGTAGGTATGGTGCAACCCCAGCTTGGACTTCACATTAGATGACTCAACAGTAAGTGGTTACACCACCTTCACTTCGTTATCGAATTTACTTTTACAAAGGAAATTATTACCACTTTCACGGCTAACTACTACGTTGGCCCTCTTGAGGCAGGAGCTATGAGGTCGTGGGCGTGTTGGGTCATTCGGTGTTGTTTCCATGACTTGGGATGAATAACCAACCACGAAGGTGTCATGGTAATAAGTCATCCTTGGTCCTGTGGGTGAAACTACCCCGTCGGTGTCGGATGGGTTACTTAAGACTCTTGGTTTTCTTTGTTTGCTCACGCTACAACATGGCCTTCGGACAACTTGATGTTGCATGCCGCTTTGGTAAATGTTGAAGTATTTCCAGCCTGTATGTGCAAGTAATGTTAACTTGGGACTTGCATGGTGAACAATGCTTTTATAAGCTTGAACGTGGGCGTGTTGGCCAGGGCTTCGTCGATTAAGCACTGTCTCGCCTTGGTCGACCCGTGAAGGGATTTTAGTGTGTAAAGAAGAGCGATAGCTCTCTGGACTGTGTTATTTAGTTTGTAAATAATGAATTCATTTGAATGACAACGTTTATGCATTATATTTTTTTTATACAACAATGAAATGGTTATGGCCGCTCTCAGCATATGTCCCTCTTTTTATATATGAATAGAATCATTGTTATATTTAATGTTTACATTTTTTTATGAATAGTAAGCTTAAAAAATACAGGGACGCAATCTCGCATGAACATAAACTGATTGTGATCCCAATTTAACTTGCAAAAGTGATTATCTAACATTTAGCTTGCAAACAAAGATTTAATATAACGCTTATCTTCGTAAATGTATACTGTAATTTATATAGGGTTTCCCCATCATATGCCGAGGTCTAACCTGTGACCATTGTGCTAGGGTATCCATGCCCACGAATAAGCGCACCCACTTAAAGCTTAAACATGATCTACCTGGTGGTAGTGTGATGAACCTGAGACGCTATACGAATGGGTCTCCCATCTGTGCATTCGACTTGTTTAATAAAATGTTAAGCAGGGCACTTAGTCCCGATTACAAAACTTATTAATTTATTAAAGTTCAATTGTAAACAAGGGCCCCGATCCTAAACATATATATATATACATAATATACTAAGCCTGTGCTCTATCTTAGATGCAGTCACATTAATAAAATCTCAACCATCCACGATCCTTGTGGAAACTAGGGTGCAACCCTTGCCTGCGTGGAGGCCATCCATGCCAACCTATGGAAACGCTTCGGTGTTGATGTTGGTTAAGCCATTAACATCGTGAAGGGTTTCACGATCAGGGTTAAGTGATGGCTCATGGAGATCACTTTCTCATACCGAGAGCTAAGGCATGTATAAAAGAATCAACCCAGAACTAACCACAATGCATCTTGAAATTAGTTCAAAGGATATGTTTACAATGTGTTATGAAATCACATGAATCCAAACTGGATATAAAACATTATTTATATAAATGTAGTCGATTACAATGTAATTCTGTCAAATGGACTTAAATCCATTCACTATAGATTTAATTCATAAACATGTTTATTTGTCCAACAAATAGAGACATATCAGGTTACAGTAATCTCAAAGGTCTGTCTATAATATAGAATAAAAGACTTATAAATTTAAATGGCTTGGCATGTAAACCCTAGGGTTTACATGTTTGCCTCGTTTCAGTCATAACATGAGAAGCATACATTTTTCCATTAAAATAGGATCTGCAATATATTTAAATACCTGCAACATTTTCTTAGGGTTAGTATAAACTATGATCATTCAGATCTGCCTCTGTCAGGATTATACATCAATAATCATAAAACAACTCAATCTTTTTACTCACTACTAGATTTTTGGCCTTTAGGGGGGGGTTGTCTTCTGCCCCCAAAAGTGACCTATGAGGCGGGTTTTGTCTTTGGGGGTGGTTTTGAAAAAACTGTCACTAAAGGCACCGATGTTAAATTTTTTTCCCTTTAAGGGAGGTTTTTTATGAGATTGGAACTGCCCCCAAAAGTGACTTTTGGGGGCGGTTTGTGATCCCCCTCGTATAGGTCAACAAAGACGGTTTTAAACCCCCATCGTAGATGCTGCAGAAAAACTAGGACGCGAGATCCATTTTGAATAAGATATATATAATTGAATTGATAAGATGCTTAACGCTTTACAAGAGCTCGCCTTTTATAAGGTTTGAGCATTTCTTAAGAAGGGTTACGTCCCTTCAAATTAAACTAATTAATAATTTAATGATTAATTTAATACAATATTTAATATTCATAGCATTGCCACTCCCTTTTAAAGAGCTTTGTCCTCAAAGGAATAGTAATGAGGGATGTAACTGTCGAAATTTTTCTGATTCCCATGTTGCATCTTCTTCGGGAAGATTTTTCCATTTTATGAGGTATTCTTTAATGACTCGCGTTCTTAATCTCTTCTCTCTAGTAGCAATGATAGATTCTGGCTCGAATATGATTCTTCCTTCTTCATCTAACAAGGGAAGTATTGTTTGTGCCTTCTGGTGTTGACCTATCATCTTTTTCAAACATGAAACATGAAAGACATTGTGGATGCGACTTGTAGTTGGCAATTCCAATGCATATGCCACATGACTAATCTTCTTATTGATTTGATATGGGCCATAAAAACGTGGAGCCAATTTATTTTTTCCACCTTGTTTAAGTGATAATTGTTTATAGGGTTGTAGTCTTACATATACCCAATATCCAATTTCAAATTTTCGTTCTGTTCGATGTCGATCTTCTTGTTGTCTCATTCTATTCTTGGCAGTATTCAAATTCTCTTTAAGTACTTGGACAACCTTTTGGTTTTCTTCTAAATGGTCATTTACTGATGCGACCCTTGCTTGGTTGGTGATGAAATCCTTCCATTTTGGGGGTTCATATCCATATAGGGCTTGAAATGGTGTCATTCTTGCAGATGTATGATAAGTAGAATTATACCACCATTCCGCAAGATGTAGCCATTGGAACCATTTATTTTGCTTATCAATTCTCTGTTACAAAACAACGAAGGTAGGCTTCTAAGCATTTATTGACAACTTCTGTCTGTCCATCTGTTTGGGGATGATAAGCTGAGCTCATGTTAAGAGACGTTCCAATTTGTTTGCAAAACTCTCTCCAAAAGTTCCCTTTAAACTTGGCATCCCTATCACTTACTATAATCTTCGGAAAACCATGTAATTTGTAGACATTTTTACAAAAAACTTCGGCTGTTTCTTTTGCCGAAACAGTTTTCTTCACTCCAACAAAATGTGCATATTTGGTTAGCCTGTCTACCACAACTAGTATTTTGTCTTTTCCATCTGATATGGGTAGACCTTCAATGAAGTCCATTGAAATTTCCTCCCATTTCTTATTTGGAATATGTAACGGATCGAGTAACCCCGCACTTGAAATATTCTCAGTTTTATTCCGCTGACAAATGTCACAATCTGCAACATACTTGTGAATGTCAGCATACATACCCTTCCAAAAGAATGATTGCCTTGCATTATAGTAGGTTTTAAAAATTCCTACATGACCAGGGGCTGGGAAATCATGTGACTCTTTAAGCACCTTGGTATTAAAACTAGAATTGGAACTTAAGTAAATACGTCCTTTGTACCATAAGAGTTCATTCTTCCATTCAAACTTCGGATACTGATTTATGTTGTTAATTATGGAGAAAACCTCTGAGTTCTTGGCATATTCCTTACGAATTTCGTCCAAAAATTCTGGGATCACCATGGATACAGCGTAGACTTGTATCTCTTCATCTTTCCTTGATAAAGCATCAGCTACTACATTGTCCTTCCCTCTTTTATGTAGGATCTCCATATCGAAGGTAGAGATTTTCTCTATCCACTTTTGTTGCTCGGTTGTTAATGTCTTCTGTTGTAACAAGTGTTGTAGACTATTATGATCTGTTCAGATTAGGAATTTACTTCCCAAAAGGTATTGTCGCCATTTAGTTAATGCATGCATGATGGCAAGCATTTCCTTGTTGTATGTAGACTGTAGGTATTCTCTTTTGTTCAACTTTCTGCTTTCAAAAGCGATTGGATGACCTTGCATTAGCATGGCTCCTATCCCAAACCCTGAAGCATCACATTCGATTACGAATGGTTTTGCAAAATCAGGTGTTGCCAAAACGGGAGTTGAAGACATAATTTGTTTCAACGTTTCAAAGCATCTTCTTGCTTCATCATCCCATTGAAAAGAATTTCTTTTTAGGAGATTTGTTAGTGGGGTAGTGACATGTGCATAGTTCCTGATGAACCTTCGATAGTAACCTGTTAATCCCAAAAATCCTTGCAATTTTGAAACATTCTTTGGTTCGGGCCACTCCTTCATCGCCTGGATCTTCTTTGGGTCCACCTTAACTCCTTCCTTTGAGATTATATTACCGAGATACTCCACTTCTTGCTTCCCAAAGGTGCATTTTGATTTTTTTACATAGAACTGGTTTTCCTTTAGAAGAGATAGAACCTCTTCTGGATGCATCAAATGTTCTTTCCATGTCTTGCTATATATAAGGATGTCATCGAAGAATACTAACACAAATTTCCTTAGGTATGGCTGAAATAGTTCATTCATAGTTGCTTGGAATGTGGCAGGGGCATTAATTAACCCAAAAGGCATTACTTTGAATTCATAATGTCCTTCATGAGTTTGGAAAGCAGTCTTTGCGATATCCTCTAATCTGACCCTGATTTGATAGTACCCTGACCTTAAATCGAGTTTCGAAAAATATTTTGCGTCATGAAGTTCATCCAGCATGTCATCGATGAAGGGGATTGGAAACTTGTTCTTAATTGTTATTTTGTTTAATCCTCTATAATCTACACATAATCTAAATGATCCATCCTTCTTCCGTACTAGTACGACTGGAGCTGCATAAGGGCTTCTACTCTTGGTGATGACACCACAATTCAGTAGATCTTGAACCAACCTTTCTATTTCTGTTTTGTGGTGGTGGGGATACCTATATGGTTTAACCTTGACAGGATTTGACCCCGGTTTAATCTCGATTATGTGTTCTATACTCCTTTCTGGTGGTAGCTGCATGGGTAAGTCTTGAAATATGTGTTCATGTTTCTGGAGTAATTTTTGGATTTCCTTTTTGAACTCATTTGGTTCCTCCTCTTTTCCTTCCAGTTGATGACATTGTATTACGTATTCTGATGCCCCTTTTCGAATGAGTTTTTCCATTTGCTAAGATGAAACTACTTGTGTGTTTGGTGGATGAAAACCATATAGCTTAAAATTTTGCCCTTGCCACTTGAACTTGATGAAATGCTTTTGATGATTGGCAGAATATGTTCCCAATGTGTGTAACCATTGGACTCCCAAAACGATGTCTACTCCTCCCAACGGTAAGGTGTAGAGTTTTGATTCCAGTTCGAAGTCTTGTATTTGAAGTCTCACCTTGTGGCACTTTCCAACTTTTTCGATCTTCTTGCCATCTGCAACCATCACCTTCATGTTTGGAACTGGATGTACGAACAACTTGAGTTTTCGTGCCACTCTTATATCGAGAACGTTGTGAGTGCTTCCAGTGTCTACTAGCACTGTAACATTCTCATTTTTTATATGCCCTTTTAACTTGAGAGTCTGTGGTTGACTAATGCCTGTCATGGCTGCTAGGGATATTTTGGGGTTCTCGTCGTTCCCGGCTGCCATATTTGCGGTTTCCTCCTCTTCATCTTCTGGATCTTCTTCTTCTTCTTCTTCTTCTGATTCACTATTCTCCTCTGCTTCACAAGTATATAATTTCTTTGAGTTGTCCTCGGGGTGACACCTATGTTTAGGGTTCCATTTGTCTCCACATCGTCGACATTTTCCTTCCCTCATACGTTGATTCTTGAGGCTCTTCCTATCGTCCCATCTAGGTGGAGGGATGTATTTGTTTGTATCATCCTCTGGAGTCGACTGGATGTTTCTTTGTGAGTATGACTTCCCTTTATTTGATTGAAAACTGTCAAATTTGGCCTCGGGTGCTTTTGCTTTTCGTCTTGCTGCCTCGACATTTGTTATGTCATGCATTTTTAACTCTTTTTGTATGTATTGTTTTAGTCCTCCTAAGTAGGTTTCCAACCGTTGTTTGTCGGATAGCCCAAATACTCTGGTAGCGAGGGATTCCCATTGATGCATGAATTCTTCGATGCTTCCCTTTTGTTGTAATCTGGTAAGTTTTGAGAAGATTTCATCTTCTGTGATTCCGTGAAACCTTTTTAAGAAATCATTCTTGAATAAGTTCCAAGTGTATGCGAAGTTGTCTCCCTTCCACCACATATACCAGTTGTAGGCACATCCTTCAAGGTGCATTGAAGCATACTTGACCTTTTCTTCATCCATCATAATGTTATATATGTCGAAATACTCTTCTGCTTTATTCAACCAAGCGACACATTGGTCTTCTCCTCCATTATATTTCGTCATCTCTATTTTTTCTCTCGGCGGGTACATTACGAATGGTTGGTATTGAGTACCTTTCATCCTGTTGTGTTCTGGTGACTCAGAATTGGAAGATGGGGTAACCGACATATCCGAGCCATGTTGTTTATGATTTTTTTCCTCATCATTCATTTTTTGTAATATCGCCTCGATACCTTTCTGGCTCTTAGTCACTTTTTGATCTAACATTTTTTGTTCCTTGCTTATAATGTCGAACTTGTCGTCTATTTTCTGCTCCATTACCTGAATGACTTCATCCTTAATTTCTTTCTTAAGTGCTTCTTGGCTCTTGGTGATCATTTCCTTGAAGGTTCGGAAATCCTTCTCTATTTTCTCCATTTGGGATTTTAACTCTGTCGTCATGCTTCTTAGGTGTGGTGGTGAATAATTGGATGCAATTTTGGCTTATGGGATATTGAGAACAATTAAAAGGTCTTTGGAAAAATGGTGATCAATAATAATTATAGCAAAAATAATTACTATAATAAAAATAATAAATATTATATTTAAATATTTATTATAAAGTGGAAAATTTTAATAAAATAAAAATATTATTTAATAATATTATATTATTATAATAATATTTATTTTATTAATTTGGTTTTGTTTTTGTAGGGCGGACGTGGATAATTGGAGGGAGGCCGAAATGGAAAGGAGGTATTGCAGAGGTCGCTGGGCGGGGAGGCGACGAGGAGTTAGCAGGTGGTGTAGACGTGGAGTGTAGGGGATTGCGCAGAGGGCGTGAAGTGGAGGATGGAGGGCGGCGGATAGTGCAGGAGGAAGATGGGGGGGTGTGGATGGACGTTGCAGTAGGAAAGAGTGGAAAGGACGTGGGCTAGAAGGATGAAGAGGACCGTGCAGGTGGGATGAGAGCGAACGCACGGTGGAGGAGGAAGCGAGGGTGTGGTTGAGCAGATGGGATGCTCAAGTGCATGGGGATGGCGTGAGCAGTAGGAGAGGGGCACGTAAGATGAGAGCTGAGGAAGGAGGGACGTGGAGAGACAGAGTAGGGAAGGATGCGGGTGTAGTGAAGCTGGAGCCGAGGAGGGAGGCGTGGAGTATGAGCAGCGAAATGGGAGCGTGAGTTGAGTGAGTTGAGAATGGACGAGGATCCCAGCTGGAGCCTGGAGTGCAGAAACTGATGCCGAACGCGGCTCTGATACCAAATGCTGCAGAAAAACTAGGACGCGAGATCCATTTTGAATAAGATATATATAATTGAATTGATAAGATGCTTAACGCTTTACAAGAGCTCGCCTTTTATAAGGTTTGAGCATTTCTTAAGAAGGGTTACGTCCCTTCAAATTAAACTAATTAATAATTTAATGATTAATTTAATACAATATTTAATATTCATAGCAGTAGACCCCTTCATAGAGACATACGGGGGAGGATTTGAACCCCCTTCATAGAGACCTACGAGGGAGGTTTTGAACCCCCCTCATAAGACCCCTCATACAAACCCACAGGGGCAGTTTGGAACCCCCCTCATAGAGGACTATAGTGGCAGTTTCAAACCCCCCTCGTAGACGCCTATAGGGGAATTTTCGAACCCACCTTGTATAGTCTTATAGTGGCGGTTTGGAACCCCCCTTGTAGAGGCTTGTAGGGGTAGTTTAGAACCCCCCTTGTAGAGGATTATAGGGGTGGTTTTGAACCTCCCTCGTAGAGGCCTATAGAGGCAGTTTGAAACCCCCCTCGTAGAGTCCTATAGGGGCGATTTCAAACCCCCGCTCATAGATTCCTATAGGTGCAGTTTGTAACCCCTCTCGTAGATGCCTATAGGGGCGGTATGGAACCCCCCTCGTAAAGGTCTCCAGAGGTGGTTTCGAACCCCCCCTAAAATTCCTTATTGCAAACCTTTGGGGGCAGTTACAAACCCCCCTCATAGGTTCTGCTGGGGGAGGTTCTAAACCCCCCTCATTGTAACATACAAGGGCGATTTTGATCCCCACTCGTAGTGACATATGAAGGTGGCTTAGAACCCCCCTCATAGAAACATACAAAGACAGTTTGAAACCCCCTCTATAGACATAATAAATCATAATAAAATAATTTTATTAAAAATACCAATATTGAAATATCAATAGGGTATGGAGGAATCAAGCCACCAACCTCCTGCTTGCAAGGAAGCCGCTCTACCATTGAGCTACCAGCCTTTAAGAATTAGGGAGATGAGCAATATTAACACCCATACTGCATTATTTTTAAGTCTAAGAAAAGTCAATAAGAATGTTCAAGAGATGATTGTAATAGAATATCCATATGTACCCAAATATCTACATATTATCATGAAAGAGAAACCTTATCTTTGCAATCCTCACAAGGCATAAGAACTATAATTCCAAACTTTTCGATTACTTACTATAACAACAAAAATGCTGAAAAAAATTGCATACAATTTGTAGACAAATTTCAATCATGTGATATGCATTTCATAACATAGTGCAGTGATTCTTATTGTAAGCATGACATATTGATGCAGTTGAGGAGCTCAATAGTTTGTGCATGGAAGGCCAATATTCAAGATGAATCATCTTCCTTGTTTGTCTCTTCCACTATGAGAATTTATGTACTTTGTTCAATACAGACAATATGAATAAAATAGAAGACGACACATCTGTATCCCTTAACTAGATGATAAATGCCATATCATGAGATTGTGAATACTTGAATAGTCAGTTGCTTGAATATTTTGCTCAACTTCAAGTTGTCCATACATTGTCATACATTTTCATCAACTTAATGGGAATCTGTAGTTGATTCATTGCTAATATAGACATGCTAATGTTTGTGTGAATGAATATATTCTTTTTTCTTCTGGGTTCACTAATATTTAATTTAAACAATATAGTGAATAAGTAATCTATTTTTGGGTGTGTGTCGTGATCCCTACTCATCGGTTGTCTCAACAAGAACAAATGGATCATAAACCAGTCAATAAAAATACAAATGGATTACCTCATGTATTAGTGATGCAAAAAGTAATGTTTCATCCTGTTAACACCCAAAAAGTGCTCACTAGCTCATTTACCACATTATATGACTCATTTGTCCATTTTCCTACCATATTTCCATTAAAAATCCCAAAAAAACCCATTAAAAAGCCTCCAAAAGGCCTAAAATGCCTCCAAAAGGCCAAAAAAACCATCAAAATAGCCTAAAAAAGGCTAAAAAACCCCCTTTTCCTCCAAAAATAGCAAAAATTCCCTAAAAAGGGAATAAAAATATAAAATAACAAGGAAAAGGAAGAAAAAACCCTATACAGCTGCCTAAAACCATGTGTTTCCTAAAACCATGGGTCAGCACTCCACCACCAAAAAACTATAAATAGGTGATGGAGATCCCTTATTCCATATCCACAATCACAAGCACCCTTACTCTGCCAAAATCTCTCTCGAAACCCTAGTCCACCTTTGAACTAGTTTCACCTTGAGAGCCACCTTTGGCCCATCCCCAACATTGGAGAAGGAGAAGGAGCATTCTTGGAGCTTGGAGCATCCTCTTGGACACTGCAAAGGGCTTCACCAACCTTGACACTCAAGGTAACATCAATACAAAGACATTCTTTCTTTTTGGTGTTTATGCTTTATGCTTGTCTTAGAAATAATTTAATTTTTTGTTTTTGCATAATTAGTTTAATATACTGAACTGCTACTAAGGAGTCCATTCTCCTTAGTAGGTGCTCATTGGCACAAGCTGGGGGTAAAACCCTAGCTACAGTTTTTGGCGACTCCCCTAGTTTTCGAATTTCTGGTTTCCGTTTTTAAATTTTTTCTTTCGGCTGTCCCTTTCGGCCGCTGCATACCGCGTATTTTTCCTCTACAGTCGCGTCCCGACCGCGCCTTTCAGGCCTTTACCCGCGATCCGACCGTGGCTCTCAGACTGCTTCCGACGCTCAGTCGGCGGATTCAAGTCTGTTACCTGCGATCCGACCGTGGCTAATCAGCCTGTTTGCCGCGATCTGACTGCGCCTTTCGGCCTTGTTCACGCGTCCCGACTGCGGTTTTTTTGCCTCTTTCGGGCGTCCCGACTGCGCTTGTTAGCCTTTTAGCCGCGACCCGACTGTCTGTTTTTCCATTGTTCCTGCGTCCCGACTGCCACTGTTGGCCCGATAGCCGCGACCCGACTGTGCCTTGTCTTCTGTTTCCTGCGTCCCGACTGCAACTATTGGCCCGATAGCCGCGACCTGAACGCCGCTGTTGCCCCTCAAACCCGCGGTCGGCCTGTTCTGACCCGCCACAGACCCGCGGTCTGATTTCTGCTCTTTTTCTGTTTTTGAGCCCAGCCCCTCTTGCTGCAATATTTTCTGCATTTGAACAGCCCTCTGTCCCACCTGCAGCCTACTTCCTTACAGCCTTTCTGCAACATAATTTCTGTTCCTTTTACAGAATCTTTTTAAAATTTCAGTATTTTTATTTTCAGAAAATTTTGCCAATTAAAAGAATCAATTTCAGCATTATTGATAGATTGGAAGTTGCCCTCCCTTGTGGCACTTCTGTTTTTGGGTTCAACACCTCACGAGCACACACTCTGTCACATTAAATCAAGTGAGCCTTAAAAAGTACCTAACTAAACCAACATTCTAACCCCACTTGGGGAACACTAAAGAATCATTGTAGTTAGGTAGGATCAGGGGGATAGGCTTCCAATAACACCCCTTGGTCATTTCACTTGAGACATAGTTGTTGTCCAACTAGGGAACCAAAATCCCCTAGTACTTTTTGGCACGGTCACGACCAGTTTATCAGAGGGCCTCTCCCTTAGGAGGGTTGAAGTCGGGAGACTGGTTCCGGAGGCCTGAGTGGAATACCGCACTCCATTCAGTAACCGAAGGGCTACCTTTCGCGGTTCGCGGGATATCCCTGTATAGGGGTATTGCGGTCAACGAACTAAACGGCAGATTCACCTTTCTGGACGTGTCATGAACGGGGTATCTTAGTTGCCTTTCTTCTAGGATTGACTACCCGGTATCCCTCCCGGTAGGGGGATATCATAGCCACTTGGCTTTCCTACTCATATTGTCTGACTTGGATTTCATCACCTTGCAGAGGATATGTTTAGTTAAGTCAGAATACTTTTAGCTAGGTGTTTGCATGCTCCTTTACCTCCCTTGGTCTAGTGAGTCCACCATTTTTCTTTTTCTAGGAAGCCTGCTGCTTGTTGGTATTCTGACCATCTTTGTTGTTACTCCACCTATTGTAGCACAGCTGTTGCAGTGGGTGTTTTGAGTTGGTTGTTGGCCTGAGTGCCTTGCTTTTTAGCTCTCCTTCTGCACACTCGGTTGCATTAGGATTTTTGAGCTGTTTTCATACTCACCTCAACCCACAGAGATTTAGACACCATCTGTCACCATTGAGTCCCCGAGACACTCTCGGCGCCTCAGGGGCGAGCCCCCACAGCACGGTTCTCTCGACACCACTCGTCATAGATTCCGATCATTGTCCGTTGATACCACTCATCACAGATCTAGAGCCTTGTCACTTGACTCCACCCGTCAGCGACGTAGGTCTCCGTCACCAGATAGTGACGCACCTTACTTTACCTCTGATTCTGACGAAGAGTCTGAGAACCCTATTTATACTGCCCCTACTAGCCCCATGGCTGGCACGACTTCCACTCCATTTGTCATAGGGACCATTGGTGGCACATCCACCACTACACCAGTTACTACACCTGTTTTTGGTATGCCCTCCATGGGGCAACCATCTACCGTTTCCCTCACGGTACCTATTCCCACAGCGGGAATACCTATCCCCACTACATCAGTGGCTCACACTACCCATGGTGGTGCTGGACCATCCTCCACTACCTCAGTTCCCCCACTTGGGGGCACCACCCTAAATCTTGTCCCTCCACTTGGGGGCACTGGCCCCAACTTGGTCCATAGCACTACTGTGTCGCAGCCTTCTTCCAGTTTGCCATTCATGGCTAGCCTCAACCTACCTGACCTGGCCAGATTGACCAACGATCCTATTCGACACGACCCTATGTGGCCTCATATGCCTACCAAACTACCCTCGGACATCCCTAAATTCGAGGGTAAGGCCGGTGAGGACCCACAGAACCACATCATGTCTTTCCACCTATGGTGTTCCTCTAACTCCATTGTGGATGACTCTGTTCGCCTCCGTCTCTTACAGCGCACTTTCACGGGCTCTGCAGCCAAGTGGTATATTGAGCAGCCTCATGGGACCCACGCCACCTTTTCTTCCCTGGCCTCGACCTTCCTGCAGTTCTTCCAGTTGCCAGTCCGCTATGACGCGGGCGTTGAGATCCTTCTATCTTGTAGACAAAACACAGCTACCCATATCACGGACCACATCCATGAGTGGCGTAGACGCCGTAGCTTATGCAAGATTAAACTAGATGACCGTATCTTCCTCGATTGGTTCCTCAAGTCCCTGCTTCCTGTCATCGCTAAGGATGTAGCTTCAGAAAGACCCCAGTCTGAAGAAGAGGCCATCCTTAAGGCACAGCAGTTCGACCTCATTTACGCCCAGTCGGGTTACCTTTATACCATTATACCTGACGCCCCTCGCGGCGAGTCCTCCCAACATGATGCGCCGGGGGCATCCCACGCTGCAGATGGTATCATTGGCCGTGTCTCTTCGCATCCCCAACCATTTTCTATAGCACGACCTACCCCTGGCCCCGACCTGTCGAGGGCTACCTCCCAGTCTGGAGCAACCAATTCATATGCTCCCATGACACATCACCATTCCCATGGGCCCTCATGTCCACCACAGTGCTTCGGGTATGCGACTCCTGCTTATGCTCCTCCAGTCGCCCCTCAGCCTTACTACCATCAGCAGGCTGCCTCAGCTCCTGCGCCTTCCCAAGCCCCACCAGCTTATTATCCGCCCCAGGCAGCCCCTGCGGCACATCCACAACCGGCTCCGCAGTCCTATCAGCAACCCCCTCAAGTTGCTGCACCTGCTCAGCCTCAACCTGCATATCATCCTCCGCAGCCTGCTCCAGCACCTGCGCAACCTCAAAATCCACCTGCTGCCCAAGGGCAAGTTTACGCCCAACACAACCCGCAGCAAAACCAGAATAACCAACGTAACCAGGGCCAACAGAACCGCGGCAAGGGCCGTAATCGGGGAAACAACCAACCTGCAGACCAAGCTGGTCAACCGGCTAATCCCCCTGACAACAATAATGCGGCCCCCGCTAATCAAAACCCCGATCGCCCGCCCAAGCAGGCCAAAAACCCCAATCTGCGAACAAACCACCCTTGTTCTATTTGCGGGGTCTATGGACATTACACCCATGCTTGCCCACACTTGGAGCGAGCTCGGCAGCTTTGGGTTGACGAGGCCCATCGCCAAGGGCATGCGGCTCCCCAAGCACCGCCCAACCCCCCCCAACCTCAGCAACCCCCTTTGGTGCTGCAAAACCCCTTACCGACCCAAGGCGTGGTGAACACTCAGCCGTTGGCCCCTCAAGCTAACGTGCAACCCCAACAACAACAGATCACCTACGCTGCCCCTGATCAACCCATGTTTGACTCAGGTACCCACCACTTACTGATGATGTCATCCGCTGACGTCAACCTCCAGACCCGTCGGAACCAATATGGCTCCACCTCTGAAGCCACTCCCACGGATAAAACTACTAACGCCCACCCCACCGATCAGGCGTTACGCATACCTCCGCCTCCCACAGACGGCGCTGCGAAAGCACCTCGTTTCCCACTGCGCCGAATCAATAATAACCCTAATGCACGTGCTGCGTCAAACTACAACATTGTAGACGACCTAGCCCAATCTCCCGCAGCCATGTCTGCGTTAGAAGTCTTGAAGAACTGCCCTTCCCAGCGCAAGACTTTACTTTCCGCCATCGGGGGGATTGACCCAACTGATTCACATTTGATGGCGTTTGATTTAGACCAGTCTGAACCACGCCTACCTTCCAGCTTAGCCTTCCAAGTTACAGTCTCCGTTAGGAATCTTGTTATCCATCGGTGCATCATTGATGAGGGTGCTTCCACATGCGTTATGTCTACATTTGTATGGCAGAAACTAGGATCCCCTCCTCTCCAGCAGTCCACCACTGCGTTACGTGCCTATGACGGTCGTTCGGCCCAGCCCCAAGGCCTCCTGCCCAACGTTCCTGTCCAGTTAGGTGGTAAAACAGTCCTTATTGACATAGAGGTAATCAATGCCCAATTGGATTACAACCTTCTACTTGGCCGCAGCTACATGTATGCCATGCGGGCGGTTGCCTCTTCTGTCTTTCGCACCATGATGTTCCCCCATGAAGGACGCGTGGTTAAGATTGACCAGCTCACCTACTATGATCCCAGTGCTCCCGCGGCACCGGAAAATGTTCTCCCCATGGTTGAACAACCTGTTTCTCCTGCCTCCACCTCGTTCGTTTCCTCTACGGGGCCTGGAGTCTACTCAGACGCGCCGATGACCTCCACCTTTCAATCCATTCCTCCGCCATCATCTACGCCCGAAATGTCTGACTTATGTACCTTGTCCCATGACATCCTACCACCTAACAATCAGCCATCTTTGTTGCCTAAACCACCCTTGGTACCTAGTCATATTGGTGTTACACCGATCCATACGATCCCCTTCCTAGTTCCTCCAGCAGGAGTAGTAAGCGCCCCGGTCATGGCTACCCTTAGCCTCCCTGGGTTAACCTTGGGATTACCTGTATGGTACCTTTCGCCTCCCGTTCGCCCGCCGACACCTGATGTCGTCCTCCAGCCGGTGCAACCTATGGCTACTACCACCCACCCACCTCCCGGGGTCCCTACCCCTTCGTCCTCCACGACACCTCCTCCCCCTCTTCAACCCACTGGGGGCAGAGGTCCACAACCTTACACTGCTGTCCCACCTCCCAAGACAGTCAAGAACCCTCCAGTGTTTCGTGCTCCTCCCAAATGCTCGCTGTGTGACGAGTTGGGCCATGCGACCCACCAATGCCCACAGTTACCCGCATTACAGAAGCACATGCAAATGCTCGATGATGACCCCAACGTCCCAACTGTCGAATTAAACCCCACTCCTAAGCCTAAAGATAAGTCCCTACGTACCAACCACTCATGCGCTATCTGCGGTATTTACGGGCACTATTCACATCATTGTCCTGATCTCCCGGATTACAGAGCAGCTCTTTATGAGATGAACAATCTGGACCTTGAGACGGCACCACCTACCATTGAAGAGATCTACCCCCCAGACTCTTCACCTTCCGGAGAGGTTAATACCATCTACATGATCTCTTCAACCAATACTTCCTCTACTCCCTCGTCAACCGATTTGACGACCCAGACTTTCCGTACTGATGAGGAGATTCTTGAGGCCCTAACTGCCCCGGATTATCCTTGGGATGATATGCACCACCGTTCCTATTTCATCCCAGAAGCGTCTTCCTCTAGCACCGCTACCCAATACGCAGTCGAATCCAAAGACTTCCTCCCCACCAAGGTTGACTGGTTCAAGGACCCTATTCCTGCTCCTGATGCCTTCGAGGAGGGCAACATGGCCAACATCTCACCTGTCATCCAAGTCGATATTGCTGCTCCAGGTCGTGCCCCTGAACTCATTACTTTAGGCGCATTCTGCAGTAAACAAGAGATTGAGGACTACACACACCTTTTCAGAGAATTCCGTGATGTCTTTGCCTGGTCCTATACCGGAATGCCTGGTCTTGACCCCGCCATTATAGAGCACCACATCGACACATGGCATGATGTACCCCCCGTTCGTCAGAAACAGCACCACCTTGACACCTCTGAGTCAAGGGGCATAATAGATTCCCTCGACCCTGGGATAGGGGGCATGATCAATCATTTTGAACCTTCCCCATCACATCTATCTCAGCACATCGATGAACCCATTGTTCAAACCAACACATATGTGATCCACAATCACAAACCCCATGCACATAGCATGGGGGCAGGTCATTAACCCTGCTCACTTTTTCACATTTGTGATCTCAACCATTTTTGAGGTCACATATCACTTGTAGATTTGATTTGATACGCACAGTTCTTTCCTTTGACCATTCCGGAGTCCTTATGACCTCCATTTTTTGCACCATTTGCACTGCCGGATTCATTTTTCCGCACTCGTGATGATGCTTGAGATCATTTCTCGCTCTCACCAGGACCAATATCAACATTGTGTCCAGATGCCATTAGTCGCCTCGGTTTACGTACCACATCGGCCGTTCTCCGTTTTTCACATGTTTTATATCATCGGATTCATTTTTCCGAGCTGGTGATGATGCTAGAGATCATTTCTCGCTCTCACCTCCAGATTTTCCGGGCATTTTTCAAAATGCCCCCGTCACCTCGGTTTGCATGCCACATCGGCCGTCACCCGTTTTTGACATCCTTTATATTGCCGGATTCATTTTTCCGAGCTCGTGATGATGCTTGAGATCATTTCTCGCTCTCACCTAGTACAATTTCAACATTTTGTCCCAACACCTTGTTGCCTCGGTTCGCGTGTCACATCGGCCGCCATCGGATTGTTCCACATTTTTACATGAGCCATTCACTCCTGTCATACTGCAAATGTTTCGTTATTTTGCCACCATTTCATCTACCCCGCAAGGAGGTCCATCAGTGTTCCCACCTACCCTCGTTCTTGGTCATCATTACTCAACCTTGATTGAACACTTCCTCCTTGCCTGGCCATTCCTTTTGTTCGGTATAATTTTATCCCTTTTTCGGGCCGGACAAGTCCTTTACGAAAAAGGCACTTAGGGAGTTTCCGTTAAGCTCTTTTCTGACTCCTAAAAGAATGAAAAGATCGCCGAGCAATCTTGCTTCCTTTCATGCTCGTTAAAGTACCTGAAAGGGCGTCTATCTGGTATAAGTTTAACCCTTTTCCGGACCTGGTAGACTACTTACGAAAAAGGAATACTCTAGTCACACCGACTAGAAGAGTTCTTCATTGCATCCTTTTATGCTTATTTGGGCCTTGGAGACTAAACCTACGAAAAAGCAACCCCCTGGAGTCTTCTTACTTGCTTTTAGACTCTCTAAAATTGAAAGCAACCACGAGCATGCACTGTCCTGGGCTCGTAAAATCCACACGACAGTACCATTTCACTACCTCAGAGTCTTCTTATCGCTTTCAGACTCCTTAAAATTGAAAGCAACCACGAGCATGAACTGTCCTGGGCTCGTAAAATCCACACGACAGTATCATTTTATCCACACACTTCTTCTAGTTCCTTAACCCATGAAGAAGTATCCTCCCGTGCCTCATGGCACTCAAATCGATCATCTCGGCAGCACCCCCAATTCGGTCGCCTTTGTTCAGAGTATTCTGCAGTCTCCTGCCATGTTACACCAGCTTGAGTCTCCCTCAGCCAGTTATTCCCCCAGATCCATTACAGCTATGATCCATTTCCCCTGAGTCAGTTTCATATGCTGCCAGATCATTCCCATTATCATACTCTGAACAAAGGAAGTTTGAGTCCACCCGCTCTACTTGCCCAGTTGTCCCCCCACAGTTTATCAGTTCTGCCATCAGTACTATCACATTTCGGTCTTGTACCTCGCGCTCCTGTCAAGGAAACATCATTGCCTTGCTAGGGGCAGGTCTCCCTCTGTCGACGACAGCTCCTCTATTCCAGAGGATAGGCCCAGAGGTCCCTACGCCTTGGACTTATCACCATCTGTGGTAGGTGCCTACGGATCATTCTGAGAGGAGACATCATTGCCTCTCCGAGTGGTTGTTCCTCACATGCTCGACTTCAGCACCTTGATCGCATCGTTGAGGATCGCGTAGGATTATATTCCATCAGTTTTTAGTCGAAGACCCCGGATTTCCCCCGACTCTAGCACATTGGTGAGTCACTTTGGAACACCCAGTTGTATGTTCCCGTGGATGTCCGGGCTGCGTTGGCGTCTGTATTCGGAAGCCATCCAGTTCCATGCTTCCTTGAGTACCCAGTTTCAGTTCCAGATCTGTTCCAGTTCCGTGTACCATGGAGAGTTTGACCCCAGTCACTATGATCCAGCAGCTCACCAGTTCCTTTGGTACCACACTCAGTAGCACTGTTGATTGTTCCGGTGCACCAGTTCTACAGTTCACACATGATCCACTCAGCAGTATGTCCCAGATTTGTGTCCCCTCTGGACTCTTATGATGTACACAGTGGTCATGTATCTTACAGGTCCCCTTTTTTGGGCCTCACAGTTATATTTATGTATCTTGATACGAGCATGGGTATGCCCGCCTCGTCCATATATTGAGATTATTCCTCAGTCAGTATTTGAGGTCATGTATATTTCAGGTCCCCATTTTTGGACCCCATTGTTGTTATTATGTTATATCCTAATACGAGCATGGGAATGCCCGCCTCGTCCATATGATCAGATGATTCCTCATCCTTTATTGAGGTTATGTACTTTTAGTTCTTGCAGTTGTCCGGGATCGTTGTTCCGGGCTTCAGTTTGTTTCTTCTCTTCTCTCCACATCCCAGGAAAACCATTCATGACTTATGATGTCCATCGGCCATACGATGAGCTCCTGCCCTCGCACATCAGGGGGCAATCTGTTAACACCCAAAAAGTGCTCACTAGCTCATTTACCACATTATATGACTCATTTGTCCATTTTCCTACCATATTTCCATTAAAAATCCCAAAAAACCCATTAAAAAGCCTCCAAAAGGCCTAAAATGCCTCCAAAAGGCCAAAAAAACCATCAAAATAGCCTAAAAAAGGCTAAAAAAACCCCCTTTTTCCTCCAAAAATAGCAAAAATTCCCTAAAAAGGGAATAAAAATATAAAATAACAAGGAAAAGGAAGAAAAAACCCTATACAGCTGCCTAAAACCATGTGTTTCCTAAAACCATGGGTCAGCACTCCACCACCAAAAAACTATAAATAGGTGATGGAGATCCCTTATTCCATATCCACAATCACAAGCACCCTTACTCTGCCAAAATCTCTCTCGAAACCCTAGTCCACCTTTGAACTAGTTTCACCTTGAGAGCCACCTTTGGCCCATCCCCAACATTGGAGAAGGAGAAGGAGCATTCTTGGAGCTTGGAGCATCCTCTTGGACACTGCAAAGGGCTTCACCAACCTTGACACTCAAGGTAACATCAATACAAAGACATTCTTTCTTTTTGGTGTTTATGCTTTATGCTTGTCTTAGAAATAATTTAATTTTTTGTTTTTGCATAATTAGTTTAATATACTGAACTGCTACTAAGGAGTCCATTCTCCTTAGTAGGTGCTCATTGGCACAAGCTGGGGGTAAAACCCTAGCTACACATCCTCAGTTGTTAGATGTCGAGGTGCTACATTTACATGGCCTGAACAAATAATTTACTTTTACCTGTTAAATGAAATTCTTTTTCCAAAAATAAGTTTTTGAAGAATGAAACTATGGCAGATAACAACTTTCAATTGAACATGTTTGAGATGATACATAAGCATGTAACTTACCTGCAATTGCACGGCCCCATTGATCATGTTCACATGCCACAGCCTAAACCAGAGTATTCCCAGTCATTGGCCTTGTCGTTACTAGGAGTACTAGATCAACATTAGCAACACCTTCTCCAGATGCATATATATTTAGTCAAGATAAGTAGTTTGTCATGGATTGGAAAAAACATAACAACAATAATTGCACTTCAAAAGAGTAGCATCATCGGTCGAAAAAATAACAAATAGTTGAGCTTCAAAATACATATAATTCTAGGCACCTAAATTTCTAGAAAAGGGCAGGAAGGGTGCACAGCATATCCCACATCCTTACACAAAAATTTCACCTTACAAGTAATATAATTCATGCATGGAATGCAAGAAAACGACAAAGGAAACCCATCTTCTTACCATCAGCATACTACCAAACAATAAGATTAAGATATTTTCCATACACATGGTTTCACTCACACTAGTAAGGTTGTGCCAGTAAGCGAGGTAGGTAAAGAGATTCGCAAAACTCACCCAATATTCCAAGAAAGTTTCTAACTTGGAATTGGAATAATGACACATGACTACTATGAATAATGCAGTTTGCAATTCACCATAGTAAAATTAAATATAGCAAGTTTTCAAGTCATACATATACAACCCTATGGGAAATGATAAATCTGAAGCAATGAAATATCACAGGAATAGAATCTGAAGTCCCACAAGAGATTAACTGGTAATCTGAAATCTCTAGTTAAGCTTGTAATTACTAAATATTAAGTGATACTGCTCACTAATCAATGAATTATTGAACTAATGAAAATAAATGCTCGATGTGAGCTTATTTCCCTTCCATACATCCTAGATTAACCAACTAGTAGAAATTGATTAAGTAAACGACAACTTCCAATGAAACCAAGTCAAAATCATCATGATGGAATGAACTTGTTGCTTGTAGATGTATGAGGAAGTTTAGAAGAAATATAAAAGCTGCAATAAAAATTTCATTTGTAGCTTCATCCTACAAACAAAAAATGTTAGTGGTTTAAAAATTGTGACATTTGAGTCCCCTGAGAAGGTGGACTCCATTTAAGTTGCTACATAATCCACAAGGATATGGTAGAAAATTTCTAGATTGGAAATGGGTCCCTCTTCCTTTTGTGCTTCAGTTGAGATATCATGAGACACCAAATAACTTTCATGTTTGCAACCTTGACTTGAAACCTATATCTCAAACCTTGCTACAACTTGCTTCGAAGAGAAACCTCTTTGTGATTGATACCCTATTACATTCTCATCCCATAGAAATTGATTGTTATGTCCTTCTCCCAGATCAGAATATGAAACCTTCTCAACATTTTATTTTATTTGCTCATAATCTATTAGGAATACAAGTAAATTATGGAAGACCTTTTTATGTTGAGTGAGGGAAAGTCTCTCTACATACTCATCATGAACAAGATTTTTGTAGCCAATTTTTTACAATGAGAAAATATTAAATAACATCTTTTTTGTACACCTGAGATTTGACCTATTTCCTTTGGAATTAAATTTTTAGAGATAACTTGTATAGCAACAAAATGTGTTTCATTATTCCATGTCATCCTGCTGATTTCCTATAGGTTCTGTAAGCATTTGAATTTAATGTTGATGGGTAGCTACAACCTCTAGAGAGTCTTCCTCATATACTTGAACATCAAAACTATGTAAGATCATTAAGAGTCTATTCTACCAACATGTGTTTATCCCCTTCATAAAACAATTTACAAACAAAAAAATAATAGTCTAGAGAAGTAGATACCGCATCGATCTCAAAAATATCAACATACTCTATTCCTTTAAAAAATTTAATCACAGTCTTTTAACTCTCATGATTGTCCTCAGGGAAAGACCAATAGAAAATTGATCATAGTCCTGCCCTTGATTATTTAAAAATGGAACCATCACTGTATGTGCACCAAAATATTCTTGAACAAAACCATTTTGAGACATATCTTCACATCTTTGATAAAAAAAAATCAAGATGAAAAAATGCAAAACTAGGTAATCAACAACTCATAATCCATGAAAATGGGCTACAAAAAGAAGTTACAGAAACAATGGTATTATAAAGAGCATTCAATCCCAGATATGAAATAAAAATACACGAATACCTGATAGTTAACATGCCCTGGAAAGATAAGGAGACGTTGAGCTTAGATAACAAACAAGTTCACAAAGATTTAAGTGGAAAACAGGGAGGTGGTAGGAACCTAAGAAAAACTGAGAACACACGACATATCGAGTATATAGATCAAACAAGGTCAAGATAGAGCAGCATTTCTTCATCAGATGTGGAGGTTACAACCACATCAAAAGTGGGCGTCTTTAGGATGTCAGCTGGATTGAACTATTTGCAGGATCACAAGATAAGGATGCAACATTGTAAGATTAGATTAGCAGTGAATTCAATTGACATAAAGTAGGGTTGTAGTGCAGTTAGGAACTATACATTAACACATGAAGCTACAAGTTACAACATCAAGACGTAGTTACTGCATGTGGGATCACAAGATAAGCAAGTGAACATGTGCTAATAGATGATTCCATATGGCCTCCAAAGGCGTCTTCAAAAAGAGATACTCCAACAAGCTAAGTCCACAAAGAAACCAAATGTCCACATATTAACCAATCCAACATCTAGAACACTCCAAGTGTAAAACATCCTCAAAAGAGTAGTCAAATCTCCAAGAGAAGGGATAAAGTCCCTAGAAGAGGCACAATTTTGTCCAGAAGTGATAAATAAGAGCCTCCATGTGCTCATAAGGTAGTGCTCCATCAGAAGATGTCCACTTAGCATCGTACTAGAGCTTGGATCCATAAAGATAACCGAAAATTGACTCCAAATATGCACAATTTGCTGCAATAAACTTCCAAAAGAGGGATGAATCCAAGAAATGGTGATCTAAACTAATCCACATGTTATTAATCAATGTACAAAAGGCCCTCCAAAGGGTTAGATCGTCCTCCACAAAAAGGCATAAAATCTCATCAAAGGTGGCTTCTCCAAGAAGTAAACCTTCTCCAATCATGGACATCTCTATTACAAAGGCCATGAAACTATCTCATATCCCTAAGGGTGGTAATGAACCCTACAAAGGGTGAGTTCTACCTTATAAATAAGCATTAAAACTTCAAAATTGGATTGATCCTCTTCCAATCACTTGTTGCAAGGGATAACTCAGGTTTGTGGCCTAAAATTCATAATTATGTCTGCCACTACTTATTCAATGGTTGAAATATGCCCGTGATTTGAAAAGATGACCCCTCATTGCTGGAGTATGCCCAGAATGGTGAATAATCCATTAATTTGGGAAAAAACATGACCAACAGTGGAGGTTTTATTGTCCTCTCGTCCTCAAAATTACCCAAAATGTTGTTTTAGGGTTTCTTTTGCAGCTGCAAGGTGCCTAGAACTTAGCAAAACCTTGTTTTGTTGTTTTTATCCATAACTATATCAAAGATTAGGGTTGCTTAGGGGCTTAAGACAATCCCAACATCAAGATCTAGGGCTACTACCACTCTAATGATGCCCAAAAATTTCCCATATTTGTTTTTTTATCTATGTCCATCCTTTTTTATTGCCGAAAATTGTATTTTTGATGCACATACCTCTCCAAACAACACCCAGAACTGAAGGTACTGATGTTTAGGTCTTCCTAGAGTTCTAAACAAGATGAGATTCACCCCTAATTATACCTAGATTTGCTAGTGAGGACTATTTATTGTTGTAGGAAGACATGACCAATCCTAACTCCTGCCTAGAAATCCTTCTCATCCACAAAACATGCCCTAGATTGTTGCTTTACCACAATTATGTTCCTAAAATGCAACTAGAATTATTTCAAAAACTTGTTTGAGGTCAAAATAGGCCCAAAATCACTCTTTTATAGAATTGGAGATAAATCCCTATCTTCTTGTTGCTATGGATCATAGATAAGCTTATTTGCTACTAACACATGCCCAAGTTTGAGGTTTAGGACTCTTTTAACCGACATGCTTGCCCATAATTTACCAAAATTATTTGTTAATTGCTACATGATTCATATTTTATGTTCTTCCCAGTTTGACCATTTAAGATGGCTACAAACACACAGACTATGAGGAAATCACCTTTTATCAGACTGTGAGGAAATCACCTTTTATCATTTTCCCAAAACTAGAACATGGTTGCATGCCCCTATAACAAGCCTCAAATATTCCCAAAGCATTGATCCACTTCTTCTTGAAAATGGGATTATTCCCAGGCACAAAGCTTGTTGTTGTTATAGTCTTCAAACCTGTCCCACAATGCTCAAAATTACTTAAAATGTGCCCAGATTTGGGAGAAATGGGTTATTTTTCTTCTTACTGTTGTTAAAAGAATCAGAACATGAAGAAACATTGGTTCACCAGCCCATAACTGCTAGGAATTCCCCCCAATATTCCTATAGGCTTCCTTCACACCCTAAACATGCCTAGGTCTGATAACAAAATCTTCATTACAAGATGTCCTTTCCATCATACTGCATTCTATGCTCAGAATGTCATGAGAATAAATTAGCATCAAGAACCCTGGCAAACACTGTATACAAATAATGAGGGTAATATCTTTCTCCAACTATGGGACATGAACTCTTCTTAGGAATGCACGAGAACCACAAAATGTTTGCATACATTTGTTAGCAATGACCATCAAATGCAAGGAAATCAACACACATCACATCATTCTTCTTCTTCACAACAACAAATCAATCATAATTAGCACACAAGATCTTATTCATGTCATAAATACCTACAAAGCAACCAAATGTCTAGATATTAACTAATCCAACATCTATAAGACTCCAAGTGCAAAACATTTTCAAAAGAGTAGTCAAATCTCTAAGAGAAGTCCCTAGAAGAGGGACGCTTTTGTCCACAAGTGATAAATAAGAGCCTCCAATGTGATCATAAGGTAGGGCTCCATCAAAGGATGTCCACTTCACATCCTACAAGGCAATCCACTTAGCATCGTACTATGCAATTTTTTTGTTGATTGCATTCTCTAGTGACTAGTCAGATCTACCAATGCCTACAATTTCATGGAAATATGTTATTCTTTTCTAAAAACGTTCTCCAAAATTTAAATCATATTGTAAAGGTGTCCAAGAAATGAGGAAAAATTCTACTGGAAAATGTAAGCATTCATGCACTAGACATTTTAGGCCATAAGATTGACAACATGTTAGTGTGATTGGAAAAGCAAACAACTGAAATAGTTATAACATGATTTCCATTGTTTGTTGTTATTGCATTGAAAGTATTTTTCTAGAAAACCATTTAACTTCCTTAATCATATTCTTCTAGTGATATCTAGAAAAAGAGATTGATAACTCAAATATTGCAGTCAAACTTATGTGCGTACACTCTAACAACCAAAAAATATATTAATCATTGTGCACTAAATGACATTCCACTGGAACTAACCACCTGCTCATACATGGAACAACACCAATTTTCCCATGTACAAGTGTTGAGAAAAGGTGGTGATCCTTCACAATTATTTATGTTCATTAACTTGACCTCAAGTGTGCACTAAATAATGCAAGAAAATACCATTGAATTTGTGATACTTTTCATGTATCTAGTCATGTTTGAATATTTCCAAAACACCTAGTCTCTGCCACTAGAAAACCATAACATTTGGATTAAATCCAAATATATCCTACACGCATTCCGTCAATCTACATGTGTAATCCATGGCAATGGACATTTACCAATAAAAAATTCCAATTATACATTTATAAAGCTAATATCATTCATGCAACATCCATTTATGTCACTAAGCTAGCAATCCTTCTCTATAAAATTGTTAACACTCTCTCAAAGTTTATCTTAATTCTAGGTAAGAGTTATTCATTATATTTATTTTCAATTAATAATATTCATTATGCTAGCTAGGATCAAATTCACTATGCACTCAATGTTTCATGTTGCTTTTCATTGTTCTCTACTTATGCATGTACCTATGTATGCCCTTCTACTTGATACATTGAAGGACAAGAAAAAATACATCTTGTATTGAAGTGGTATTGCTTGAAGTTGAAATAGTATGCAGTTTGCTAGCTTGGAAACTATGTTTGTATTCACTTTTTTTTTAATTTCTTTGTTTTTCTACACTATTACCTATGTTGCATTCAATTCTTTTTAATTTATATCTTAGTCATGGAAAGAGGTAATTTTGTTGATTGTATGAATGGAAAGAATGACAATGAAAAAGGGTGTTCATCTACAACATTCATCAATTAGGGAGAGGTTGAAGAGAAAAAACATGCAGAGGTTGAAGGAAGTGATCCTTCATCAATTACAGTCAAGGTACAAGTTCAAGCAAGAATAACAATGTTATCAAAGGCTACACAATAGAGGACATGATAAAGTAAATTGATGATGTTGAACTCAATGGATACTTTCTAAAAGTAGTTGTGAGAAAACTTGAAATTGCACCAACGTCATTGCATTATTGGGTAATAGTCTTACATATACTGACTATTGTTGTGATTTGTTAGTGCCATCCTGTGACAACATTTAGAAGGTGTTTTTCCTAAGGGTCAAACCACTAGAATTCCAATTGCTAAATTTTGCGTCAAATGTTGATAAAGAAGGAATTTATTGTAGTAAAAGGTGGTAGTTTTCATATCAGATCAAGTACTAGTGTCGCTGGAGAAAATTCAATCAAAAATTACAACATACTTACAACCATTTACTAGGTAGTTCTCCCAACCATGTTTAATCTCAAGATGTTCAGTAGGCCTATTACTCGTTTTACTTGATAATTCTATTGAAACTTACTGACATCCAACACCCTATGATGTGCTCTCTATGGAACCCACCTTAAGATATCCATAGTTTAAACTCCTTTAGATAGACTAAGAAAACATTTATACCCCAAGGATACCTAGTTTGAAGAGGAAATCTACCGGGAATCAATGTAGAGTCTAGACAGTGCAGGTTAGATTTCATTTCATGGAGACAAAATACAAAATGCACACAAACTTGTGGTTCACTTGTGCATTCTTAGTAAGATATGGAGATGACATAAAATACAAGCATTGCTTTTCCTGGCTTACAATGGACTTCAGTAAAATTGAAAGACTTAATATCAGAAAACAAGTTCTCTTTTGATAGCATTACATAAAGTTGTTGTCTCCATTGAATGCCAGATTAGGATTTCAGTGGTGAAGATGTGAACTCTTGTATTAACCACCTTGTATTCAGAGTAGCAGTCGGGCAATTAATCATGTATTTAGAAAAAACACAACCAACTAGGACTAAGGTAGGCAACTCCAAATGCCTTATGATTTGCTCCGATTGGGACTAATGCACTGAGTAGGCTTAAATGCATCTATATCTAATGCTTTAGATGAGATAAGATAAGATAAGATAATTTACGAATATCCAATCACCAATGAATGATCACAAGGTTGGTCAAGGAACTCAAAAGTACGGCCAAGGTGAATACAGATTTATCATTCAAATTAAAATTATACTTCTACAAGTGCCTAAATCATCTTCAAAAATGTATATATCTAATATAAATAGAATCCCTAAATAACATCATAAAATATAAGAAGACTAAACTTTAAAGTGTATCCCTGTAACAAATGCAACTACGTTTTTTTTTATTTTGTGGTTATCCCTGTATCATTGTAACTTAGAACTGAAAATGTTATATCATTTTCAGGATATCCCATATCATATCTAACTGTGAATACATAAGAAGGTCCAGGGCACTTGTACAGAAATTAACTCAGAAACCTACAAATGTAAGAAAGAGATTAACAAGTATATAAAAGATATGATAAGATAATTTTATTATGTTCAACAAATGACCACAAAAATAGTGCAATGGACTGAAAACTTGAGAAGTACATCTAGGAACTTGAGAGCTAATCAACTTGGTAACAAAGCAAAAAAGGAAGCATAAGAAGTAAAGTATGGGTACACAAAAAAATATACAAAAAAATGTAAAGAGTGCTAAAAGAAAAAAGCACTCAATGATGATCAAGGTTGGATATTAGAATTAATTGGCCTATCTAGGTTTTGTGATAACTGTCCAACTAATGGATAGTAAAGTTGTATTACATTAGAAATAATGAGATTGATTAAGATGTAAAAGATGTTAAAGATCATCCAGGATAAAATACCACCCTTGTGATCTATTCATCTCAGTAATTTTTAAAATGAATTCTTTGGCATAACCTTAGTCAATATTGTTCAAAATTTGGGCCAACGTTGGTCAATGGGTCAAAGGTCTGCAACATTTGCAACATTTGGAAGAAGAATATATAAAATAAGATAATTTTATTAATGTCCAACAAATGAACACAAAAATAGGTTAATGGTACTGGAAACTTGAAAAGTACATCCAGGAACATAATGTGCAATGTGGGAGTGGAATAGCAACTCCTGGAACGATGGAAAAATCAAAAGATATGAGCTCATATATGATAGCTAATAAGCTAGATACTGAAACTAGAAAGGAAGCATAAGAAGTAAAGCACGGGTACACACAAAAAAAATGGAAAAAAGGTAGAGTACTAAAAGCAGAAAGCACTCAATACTGAAGGAGATAGGATATTAAAATCAATTGGCCTATCTAGATTTTGCAATAACTGTCCAACGAAAGGACAATAAAGCTATATTACACCAGAATAAATAATATTGGTTAAGATGTAAAATATGCTAAAGATCATCCAAGATAAAATACCACCCTCCCTCGTGGTCTATTTATCTCAATAAGTTTTAAAATGAATTTTCTGGCATAACCCTAGTCGTGTTCAAAATTTGGCCTAAGGTTAGTCAATGAGAGAGTCTATTGACATGAGAAGCCATGAGACATGTATATTTCCTAGTGCACGCCATTACTCATGAGCATACTCTGCATTCGCATTTGACAGGAATTTCCGTTACACCTAGGACTGATATGTATTCTAATTCTCAAGCTTCTCAGACAGAAACATGACATTACTAAGTTTGGTCTGTTGTATTCATACTTGGAATGTATTCATTGAGGATCAGACCCCAGAATCACCAAGGCACCCTCAAGGAAACACTTCAATTTCATTAAAGAGAATATGGACCACCATTAGAGGTAGCTGAGAAAACGTTTAGACCCCAAGGACCCCTCGTTTGGACAGGAACTCTACTAGGAACCAATGTAATGGGTATAGGTTTGTTTTCTTAACTATATTCTATGTTGCCCCTTTAATATGGATGTAGTGTCAGTTTCTACGTTTCTTTCAATTTGTACTATGTTGGTATTTAGTACATCTAGGTTGTGTATTTGGGTTTGGGCCCTATGTGAATTCCTATCACCTAACATTTTTTTAACTGGTTCTAATTCATGTACTAGCTATGTGATTGCTAATCAGACCATGGTCTGCAGTAACTTATGAACTTCAATTGCTCGAATGTGTTTATCACTGTCATTCTTACATGATGATATGCTAAAACCAAATCTAGATCCATCTTATCCAAACCTCAAATGCACCTAAGGGATGAAAAGGAAGGTGCAGAGGTCGTGCATCTGGAAACCAATTACAATTACAAACTCAATACCAACTACCTGTGGATATGGGTTTTCACCAAAATGCCAAAACAGGGCATTTGGTCGAGTTTCAACCCATGGTCCTTAACAAAGATGATTAGTTGGAAATAATTCAGAAGCTCTAGCATCCTGAACTAATATTATTATCCAAATGAATGTTATTGTCCCGCGGTCAGTCTGCTTCGTTAACCCTCGGAGGTGGTTAGCATGGAACCAACCTTTGTAAAGTATGGAATGGGAGTTAGTAGGAGAGCTCTAGCAATTTATGGCTTGATAGTTGGAATGAACCGTTAGCAATTTCAATAAATTGAATCCTAGCCAATGGGTGTGGAAATGGGAAGTTTACTATAGAAAAGTTCTCAAGTTAAAGAGGATGTAGCATCCACCCCACAATCATGTGTGTAAGTAATGAGGAGTGTTGCACTGATTTTAGATAGAAAGCGGCTATTCTGGATCAACCTTAGTATAAGGACGTTATGGGAATCAAGTGGCCCTAGCTTTATCAATATTTTTTCCAAGTCTCAGTAAAAAGTTTAAAGAGGGAGAGAACTAAGCAAATATGTCAATATAATAGAATCGCTGACATTTCAGACATAAACTTGAAATAAAAATTTCTGGAACAACCGAAATTTCATTTGCATGGGCTCCAATTTAAGATTTTTTAGAAAACTTAATTATTTTCTTGTAGATACGTCCGACCCTTGATTAAACTGGGAAAAGGAGATCTGCATTATGTTGCATGAAAAAAATGTACCTGTCAAACAGAGGATGCTTGAAATTCGCCATATCAAAACCTTTTTTCATAGTGAAAATGGAGTTTCAATGTCCCTGGTTTCATCTTTATGCAAAATCTGTTTTAGAGTGACCATGACATAAGCCTAGCGGAGATACACAATATGCATACATTAACAGTACCCTTAAAGCCAAAAATAACACTTAAGGGAAGGGAGGGAAAGCGCACATGTAACTCCTCCAGTAAGGAACCATAGATCGTTTTGACTACTAATGAGTTCTACAGTTCAACAAACGACCCATGATTTACCCCGATGGATTACCATTGAACTTGGTCAAAGCCTCCTTGTCCATCATAGACGCCAAATAAATGAAGTGCATATCTTTAATCAGAATTATTTGAGCCACATGTAACACGCCCACCGAGTGAACCACAGTTTCACAGGGAAAAGACAAAAATACTGGCACAGCTTCCATGGCATCTTCCATCTCTACCCTTCTGCCACAAATGGAAGCACATCCCCGGGGAACGAGAGACGATGGTTTCTTCATTTGGATCAGTATAAGGGCTAACTATATGCAGGTTTCTTTAGGTTATGTTGATGTAATGTTCCTATTGTTTCCACTTGGAGACTAAAAAAGTACCCTACAAGTGGAGTAATTTTTTTCCAAACCAAAAGTTTCTTTATTGGTGAACAATGGACCTCCTTAACACAAAGAAAGGGAACTTGATCTATCTAGAACATACAACTAATTTAACTTGTAAAGAAAATCATCTTGGACCAATATTCTAGAAAGGGGATTTAATTAATCACCATGGGTTGATGGACGTTCTATATGAATAGATTCAAGGAAGGGTTTGTAGCATATTGGAATTTTCAATGTCTATAGGCTCTACATATTCTATGTAAGATAAAAATAAACTTGGTAAGGTTTTTTTTTATCACATTAAGGACTTTACTTAAGATACCTTGCTTATATTTAAAGACTATGTGAAAGTGTTGAAAGTGTGAAACTCATTTTAAATGTCATTACTCATAAAGATTAGACTAGAAATTCAAAAATTAAAGGCATTGGTGATCAATGTGTAAGATAGTTTCTTTGTTGGAGATATAGAGTCATTATTCTTTAAGTGATTAAACTAATACATAAAATTTCTTATCGTAAGTGTTGTAGTTGAGCTTGGCTTGGGACAATAATGGCCTACAATTTGTGTTGCTAAAGGAGGTCCAAATTTGTCAAGACACATTGTAAGATTGAATCAAGTTCTGCTAAAAAAAAAATTCATATAAGTAAACAACAAGAAACTCAGTAGGATGTGGGAAAAAATTATTTTTAAGGGTCCAAAGTACTAGGGAATTGGTGAGGTTGGAGGTCATAACCAACCACCCATAGAGACCAAACATGGTATTGAAAGTATTATTCCATGCATTTGTAGGTTCAATATGAATTGAGGTGGATTCTATCAAGATTCTAAAGGAACTCTGGTTTATGGATAGTTCATACTTGTCTTTGAATTCATGGCCTGCTTTATTTGATGCTATGATGGAATTTACAAAATGCACGTTGGTATGGTTCAAGTTACTAGTGTTGACTATGGAGATATGGATGGAACAAGGTATCTAGGCCATTGGAGATAGAATTAGTAAGACCCTCTTAGTTGATGACAATTTCCTTACTAGTAGTTTTCAATTAGTGGCTAAATTGTTGGTGGAATTAAGCATTAGTGGTGGGTCATATGAATCAGCTGATCTAGTTATTAAAGGGCATAGATATAACTAGGAACTATATTGTCTTAATGTTCCCTTCCATTTTTCATGGTGCTACCGATACAATCATGTTCACGAGGATTGTAATAGGCCACTAATTTGAAATATTTGGAAATAAAAGAGGACTTTGATGTGATATCTTTGGAGCATGATTTAGGGCATGTCTCACCTCTATGGAAAGATGGCACTAAGTTATGGTTTAGACTGTGTTGGGTTCAAAGGAGGTGGAGTAGGTTGGTCTAAATTTGATTCAAGGTGAATGTTGGGTCACGGATTTGTCCCTATTTTCATTACTTATTTCATCCATCTTCTTCCTATTATCACCCATTTATCATTCCATTTTCCATCCATTTGCTGTAACTGCTCGAGAAATGCCATATTAATCTTATTGATGCTTTAGTGGTTAATCATGATTATTTTCCTTTATTTTTGATGAATTGAAGACTCTTATGCATAATTTTACTGATGATGGTTTATGGTGTGATTGTTCATATTAGCAGCTGTATCAGCCATGGTTCAAGCCTCCAAAGTTGGCATGCTAGCACATGTACACATGGAGATTCAAAACATGTTTTCATTCCTAGGATTGATTATGTGCATTTGTGACTTCAATTCATGCTCAAGTCCAACTTGGCAACCTCCAACTCATACTCAAACTATTCCAACCAGAAACATGTGCCAGATAAGAACATAGTGATTTGCGTCTCGATTTGCAGGCAGCTGGAGATGAATCATGCAAATCTGGGACATGGGTTTTGTGCGCAACGACCTCATTTACCTGAATCATGATGAAATATCCAAACAAAGCTATGGTTTGAGCTATACAGGTGGTTCTCTGAACATGAAATTCCCAGATTTACTGTTGCGGCCGGTTTTCCAAATTAGCAAGTTTGTTGAAACAGATCACAAGTTGTGAATTCGATTTCTCATTCTCATGAGAGAGTTTTATGTATAAATATGTAATCATTCTCATGTATTTATGGGGGAAGAGAGAAAGAAATGTTATGCTATAGGATTTGATCCAGACTCTGCTGTAATGATTCCATTCTGATAATACATGTTGTCAGTTTCATAATCTAGAGTTGTAGACTTTCATTGTGGAGATCCAGCTCTGCTCAGTGGAGGAAGGGCCCTCTTCCCTGAGCAGATGCTGATAGTGTTGATTGTTATTTTGTAGCTTTGTTTATTATTCAGTTAATGCTTTGATTCATTAGATTTATCATAGTTGCTTGTATGTTAATTTCTTTTTGATAGATCGTTGGCCAACAT
The DNA here is from genome assembly GCA_027924585.1 of Larix kaempferi. NCBI lineage: Eukaryota > Viridiplantae > Streptophyta > Pinopsida > Pinales > Pinaceae > Larix > Larix kaempferi. Next base: position 5,938,590 of record BSBM01000307.1, on the reverse strand, counting down.
AGCACTTCTTTCAGATTTATGCAATTAGATCTTTCTTCATAAGAGTTGATTTTGTTTGAAGTGTGATTAGATTTACAATTTGATTTTATGAATAGGTTGAGGTTTGATTTATTTTCAAGAAGGTGTGATCTAGTTTATAAATAGTTTTGATTTCATACCAATAGATAACAGTGTCAGATAGAAATTGTGCTTGCATAGATCTTGCACAATAGCTTTGAAATAAAAGACTTCCTCGGGTTGATAATTTATGTTCTGGTAGTATCAGTTGTTTAATTAATTAGACAATTAATCCAACCAACAGTCAAGGGGAAGTGTGTTTGAATATAAGGGACTTGTTGGTCCCTTTGTTTGACTCCTTGTTTGAACATTGATTATGCTTCTCTAAAATCTATGGTAGGGTCTAGTCATATTGGCGATCCTTCTTTGGTAAAGGAAGTGGTAGATATTATTTGGGATTGTCAAGGGCTTGTTTTAGAAGCTAAGGAGGTTGTTTTATCAAAAAGTTGTTCTTGGTCAAGATGGGATGTCGAGCCAAATTTGGAAGGGGGTGATGTAAATTTTAGGGCCACTTCTTCAAGGGGTGGTGGACATTATTCTTTGAGACCTATTAAAAGTTCCTCTTAGAGGGTGCATCTTTTTAGGAGATCTGGGTTAGTATTTAAACAAAGATCTAGGCCTAGGAATGGCAGGTAGAAAGTCTGCTCTCAAATTAGCATAGGAAAAAGAAATGAAGGAGGTTAATCAAGGAAAGAAAAGACTTGTTACTAGTGCCCTTGGAGAAGGGTTGGCCTCTAGCATAGGTTCTCAATGAAAGTCCTTTTTTTAAATATTGGAGGACTGGGGATCCAAGGTAAGAAATTGGCTTTGAAGAGGTTGGCTGAACTTAATAATCGTGATGATATGCTTATGCAAGAAACCATGGGAAAGGATGACTCCTTTGTTTGTTATATTAGGAAGTGGCTAATAGGGTGGGATTTTTTGCACTAGTTTCAAAAGGTTTCTTAATGTGTTTGATCATAGTTGGAATATCAATATTTTGCTAATGAACTCTTTTGATTTTCACTTAGGATTGGGCACTAATTTTTTTATGAAGGAACTAATTATGTCCTTGATAATATTAAATGTTTGTGGTCCTTGTGAAGGTAAGCAACATTTTTGGGAGTGGGGAGGAATAGAAGAGGGAGTATGGGGAATAGAGAGAAGGATAAAGAGAGGGGGGATAGGGGGACATAGAAAAAGAAAAAGACAGAGAGGGGGGGGGCACATGGGCAGGGGGTGAGAGAGGAGGGAGAGATAGGGAGAGGGGGGAAGAGCAAGAGAGGGGGGGGGATAGGAAAGGGAGAGATCATGAGCTCCCATACAAAGCACAGATCTAGCTGGAAGCTTTGATTTCAGGATAAAGAATTGAGAAGTTCTCTTCTTCAATGGTGCCATAGGTATTTGTCCCGAGTGCCTCAATTGTAAATAATTGAGAATTTTCCCTAGCCCGAGTGCCTCAATTGTAGAACTCTAATGGGATATGGTGTTGAATGATGATGTGCACTCTTTCTAATGCCATAGTAGCTCATGTAGAATTAACTCTAATGTTTTGATGAGATGCATTGTCAAACCCATCCAACACACCTAACCCACGTACATAAAACACAATGAACACATATATTCTCTCGGGGAAACCACAAAGGGAGAAAACCCTGGCAAAGCCTTCCTCAATATAGAAATAACAAAGTACAAAAGTTCCCCAATACAAATTAGCTACTCCACTTGTGCGCACCTCTCCTCTTCACTGATGCGAACGTGCTTGAGTGAATGAGTGAATAGAAGTGAGAGAGAGGTCCTTTATTTATATTCTTCCGTTGGGGTGAAAAATTCCCCAATAGGGCCGACTTCTCTACTTGACTGGTCAATTACATAATATAATAATCTTTTAGGGGTTTTTCTAGGCCGACACATGTCCTAGGGTTTACATTGATTCTTTCAATGACCTTTATTTTATTAATTACATGACCATCATCTCCCGGAGGAGGAATACAACAATATAAATAGAATATCTTCCATAGTTACATTATTTTAACACTCCCTCTTAACTAGGAAGGTATTATGCGGGTAAAAACATCTACACAACTAACTTGTGAATTCTATAATTATGTCGTAGGAAGGATTTGGATCATCATTTGTCTGGGGCATCATTTGTGGAGTAGAAACATCATCATATTTTGAAATATGATCATCATCATCAACAATCATCCTCTTACTAGAACATCATCTACTCGAACAACATCTTCGTCAACTGGAACTTATTCTGCTAGAATATCCTGATCAACAACATCATCAGTTGGAACATCTTCTGCTGTCAGCAACCTCATCAGCTGGAACAACATCATCATCAGCTAGAACACCATCTGCTGGAACATCCTCATCAGTAGAACCATCAGCTGGAACAACTGCAACAACAATCAGTAACTAAGTACCGATACTATCAGTCAGCCAGTACTGATCTTCCCTCACCCTTGGAGAGGCATCAGCTCGTGAGAGATGGAACCATCACTCAGCCAGTATTGATCTTCCCTCACCCTTGGAGAGGCATCTTCTCATGAGAACTATAACCATTAGTCATCCAGTATTGATCTTCCCTCACCCTTGGAGAGGCATCCATCCCTCTGGACAGGCATCAGTTCATGAGAACTAGAACTATCAGTCAGCCAGTACTGATATTCCCTCAGCCTTGGAGAGGCATCCATCACTAGGGATAGGCATCAGCTCATAAGAACTGGAACTATCAATCAGGAAATACTGATCTTGCCTCACCCTTAGAGAGGCATCCATCCCTATAGATAGGCATCAATTCGTGAGAACTGGAACTATCAGTCAGCCAGTACTCATCTTCCGTCCCTCCTGGATAGGCATCTATCCTTTTGGATAGGATCTCTATCATTCAGCAAGTACTCATCTTCTCTCCCTCCTGGACACGAATCTATCCCTTCCGATAGGATCTATCAATCTCTCTTTATAAAGAGTTCCCTCTAGACCACACCAACCTTGTCTCGAAAGTACTCAACTTCACACGAGCCAGAGGCTTAGTCAGCACATCAGCAACTTGTTCCTCTATAGGAACATACTCGAGCTTCACAGCTCCCCTCTGCACCATATCCTAGAAATAGTGGAACTTAATCTCAATGTGCTTTGATCTATCATGAAACACAATATTTTATGTCAACTTGAGGCAACTCTGGTTGTCACAGAGTATCTCCATAGCATCAATCTCTACATCGAACAATCATATCAACATCTTGCGAAGCCACACTACTTCACCACAAGCTAAACAAGCTGCTACATATTTATCTTTTGTTGTACTGAGTGCAACACAGGGTTGCTTTCTACTGAGCCATGAGATCACACCTGATCCCAAACTAAAGCAACATCCTGAAGTTCTCTTTCTGCCTTTAGCACTTCCAGCCCAATCTAATTCTATGTACCCATACAGTTTGAGCTCACTATCTGAGGCATATCTGAGTCCATAATCCAATGTACCCTTTATATATCTCATCACATGTTTTGCTACAATCAGGTGAACATTCCTGGGTTCCACCATATACTGACTCAATGTGTTTACCGTAAAACATATTTTTATCTCTCCAGGAGTCTTTCCCTGACTGTGAAGGGAATGAGCCCGGTAACTTAAATAGATCAATAATGTATGGGAAATGGGATCAAGTTAGATGACTTAATCAAACATCACTTGCTCAAAACATGCATTAACACACTCAGATGGACAAGGCTTTCAACCACTACTATTCAGAGATTTTATCAAAATTGAATGTATGGAGAAAACCTATTATATCAGCAGAAACATACACACAAAGCATATATGAATGGCCAATTACAATAGGTAAGGAATACTTGGAATTCTAACTTATCAATATAGTGATAAGATGACAGTTATCAGACACAAGACAAGCATGAACAACATGAACATAATATTCAAGTGCAAGTACAGAAAAATAGAAGGAGAAAGTCTGAACATCAATGGCAAAAGAAGCTTATAATATTGATATGTAATGAGAAGTCTAAGATTACAGGAATGAGAAGTCTCCAAAGTCCAACCTTTACTTGATCTCAAGTTTTAGGATTTATAGCCTTTACAACATCTTTCCAGATCCTAAGAAGCTGGATCGAATTTACTAAAGATAGAAGATCAAAACCATTTTCAATAAACTAGGAAAAGATCTTTTTTAATTTGGCCAAACTGCTGAACACTGGGACTCAGAGATGGGTTCGGTTATCCAAATATTTGACACCTATGTATAAACCAAAAGGGTTTATTGTATATTGGTTTTTTGTGAGCAAAAAACTCTCTTCGATCATCGAAATTCATTTTCATTTTCCCGAGATCTGCATTTCAAAAACATGTGTCAAACATGAAAATTCTGAGATCCTAACATTAGGGCTTAGAGATGGATTCGATTATCCCAATTTGTGACACTTATAGGAAAACTGAGATAGGTTATTGTTCTCTGACATGTTAGGCACAAAAACGTCCTACCGTTTTACAAAATGATTCTCCAGTCGCTCATAATCTTCATTTTAAAATGATGACTCTGGACAGTAAAAAAATGCCATTTTTACTGAAAACGTAGCCTCATCTTGCGGGGGATTTTTTACTGCCTTCCCAAGATTCAAAAACAGATCTGAAAGTACCATTGGAAATATTAGGATGTCTAGTTGTCAATCGATTATTTGTGCATGTAAAACAGCCTTTCCACAGCTGAGAAAATTGATTTTTCCAAAGACATGCTGACTGTCTCCAATTTCCTATGCTTTCGGTGGCTAAAATAACCCCGAATTTCGCATTTTAGCCTTTGAAAGCAGAGCTTTCGGTGGCTAATGAATGGTAGGGATGTCCGCCTAAGCCACTGAAAACTGAGTTTTGACCCCTTTGAATTAAAAACTCAGTTTTGAAACCGCCTCTCCTTTCGGTAGCTAGGATAATACTGCCTTTAAGCATGTGAGCTACCAAAACGTGTGAAACCGCCACTCTTTCGACAACTTTGGATGATACTACTTTTATGCTTGTGGGCTACCGAAATGTTTAAAAACCGCTTCTCCTTTCTGTAGCTTGAAGGATCTTGTCTTCATGCTGTAAGCTGCCGAAAGCTGGGTTTTCGGTAGCTAATGAACAATTGCAATGTCTGCCTAAGCCACCGAAACTTGAGTTTTTCTTTTTGAAGAAGTTGTTTCGAACTTTATTACCCACTTGAAATTCTAAAAAATGAGCCAAAATAAATATAAAAATGCATTTTTTGAATGACTTCCTATCTCCAAGAAAACCACTTGACTATGTTTTTTTTAGGAGATAACACATATATCTAGACGAGTATTGGTCAAATACATCAATGACCCAATAATCTATCTATGCATGGTGGCATCCACTTTCTTTGAAGAAGCATCACTCAAAAGCTTCAGGTTTGTCACCATCGGAGTAGTCATGGCCTTACAATCTAGCATCCCAAATCTCTTTAGGATCTCTACTGTGTATTTTCCTTGACTCGGGAAAATCTCGTCTGGCGTAACATCCCGAAAATTCACAAAAATTTAAAATTTTTAAAGTATCATTAAATGTTGTACTTGCTAATGTGGAAATAAAATGAATTCTAATCCTTTTAACTAATAATAAATTACGATGACAACAATTCATACTTCTTAACACAAAATACGACATTAGTTTTGCTTGTGTTGATTGTAATCTATATGCTGTATTTAAATTCTCTTACGATACAATCATCTAGACATAATACTGACAGTTTGCTTTTGGATGATGACGAAGGGGTCCTATGAGGTACCCTGAGGTTTACTTAGATATGTTAGCTAAAGCATTTGAATCTGTTTCTTTGCGCAGAAACGCGGGTAAGAGTATTACGACAATTCAAGTGTTACAAGTAATTTTAATTATGTTTTCAGTTAGACGTCAATGCTTTATGATAACTCTAAGTACTTACTTGCATGAGAGTTATTAATGGTATGGATCTCTATCCTATTTATGTAAGTGTTCCTTGACCATACTTACAAGTCGCAGAAGTCGTAACCATTAATATCTACACTAGACTCTTTAGTGCATCGTCAAAGAAGAGATACTTACACTATGAATTCTCAATTGCATGCTAGATTACAATGTATAAGTGCTATTATGATACTGTTATCATTTCTCCATTTGGAAAGCGTGGTATTATCATGTATATTTATTATGTGAATGTTTCAACTTATATGTTGCTCTACATTATAGAAACATGAGCCAAATGTTATTTTAAATACGTGGATTAACCTGAAATCATAAATATAACTATAGTAGCGTATACATTTCTCAATTTATAATTCATGAAGAATCATACTAATATGGCAAGGTTTACTATAATATCACCATCATAATTATTATAATACTATTGTGAATTTGCAACACTATAGGATTTAGACCTTTCTAATTTAATATTTATACATTGTAATATGCTATGTAACCTTGTAAATAGAGGTGGCAATGTGAACACATATTACGATGTGCATAATATGGAATTCTAAACTATACAATAAGTATTGAATACCTCCTATAAAAACGAGACCTATGTAACATGAAGCTTTTTGGGGAAACATGAAACATATATTGACTATGAAATAATAAGTCAATACCTTGGAAATGAAATGAAATATACGTTGCAGCCCTAAGTCTTTTCACTGACATGTGATATTGACAGGGCATTGAATGTATTGGTGTTGTCGTGCTGGCAGACTATCGAAACCGGTCTTTGGCATTTAAGTCGTCTACCTGCTATGTTTAGTGGAAGTATTGGGTGGATGCCTTCGTGGCTGTAGGTCATGTGAAGGAGTTCACATACTTCTACCAAGACGTCGAGTTGTGCAATGCTTTTAACCTCAGGTCTACTGAGTTGGATGTTGTGGTGGAAGTGATAATCAATATGAAATAAATGTGGTTGTTGCCCGATTCTCGACGTGCCTAGTTGGCATCATCTCCATCGTTAATCTCATATGTTTTTGTATTTTGAACTGAAACCCTAGTCTTTTGTTAAGCTTAGCGTTGAAGTGGTTCTTTGGCCTTCATTTTTCTTTGGTGGAGGTAAGGGGGAGAGGCCGACCGCCTGTTACAATGTAGGGTTTGGTAGTTGAAGATCGGAGGACTCCTTCCTCAGTTTCGATCCCTGGACCTGTGGGAAAACTTATTAGTTCCAAATTTTGTTTCTCCTGTAGAGCCGAGCCGTAATGCAGCATTTGGTGGTGTGTTAGGGATAGTATCTAGAGTTTTTCTGTTATTCTTTGAGAGTGAAGTTTGGACCAGTGTTGAGTCTCATAGCATAATCAAAATCGTTCTCAGAATTTGATTTCCTTTTTCGCTGCATTTGCTAGATGGCCCCGTCATCGTTTTCTACAGGTGTCTCTACTCTTGGAGCTACATTACACAGGTAGTGTTTCGAACTTGAAGTGTTAATTCTATTTTTTGTGTCTATAATTATCTCCGATATTTCTCGTTTAACCTATTATGGGTTCTTGTGGCAGGTTTTACTTTGTTGAATGGTTACTTGCTTGAAGCTCGGTGGAAGAATGTTGCTCGACCACCTGGTAAGACTCGCTGGTTCTTTCCCTCGTAGGTTCTCCTGGCCCGGTGTGTCCGATGCCTGATGTTTGACGAGAGTTTAGTACTTGGTTCCTGGCAAAGTTTTTGGCTGGTGTTATGTTTTGAGAGCCAAAAGACAAAGTGCCTAGAGGATGAGATCCTCGGCTTGTCTTGTTACTCTGCTTTGCAGCGTTTCCTTGTAATTTTTGTTGATAAAGTAAACTTGTTTAACATGTAATTTCTAAAGGGATGAACCCTCGGTCATTTTAATGGGAATACAGTGTTTTAAATAATAGTTGAGAGCCAAGCGCTAAATCCTTCCTGCAAAATAGAAGGTTTTGTGCTACAATGTTTATACCTTTGTTTGAATGGTCATATGGGATTGAGTTTGCATTGAAACATAACTTAAAATACCCGTTATGAATGATAAAAAAATAATACTCGTGTCTGAGTTTGTCTTGTACAAATAGATAGCTATCCTAAATGTGATAATTGAACAATAGTAATGCATTTGGTTTTGGAAATTTGATATAACTAATTTAGGTTTACGATTTTAAGTGTTCGGCTGTAGGCTGGCTATAAAATGGCCTTAGAGTTTCAAAATTGAACCCGCAAGTGTTTGCAAACTTTCTACATTTGAAATTTAGTGTTGTAACTTCTTTTGCAGAACAATAAATGTTTTCTAAAGAAGATAATCAGTATCTAGGGATTCAAAAGAAGATAATACATTCTGATCTTGAACATGAAAGACAATCTTACTGCAAGAATTTGGAATACATGGAAGAGTTAAATTCAATTAAATAAAATGTTGCGTAATAATATAGAAGACTATAGCATTGAAATATCATAGATATTCTAAGTTGGTATTAGAGCTATTTTTCAAAAAGCCTAAGTACCGTAAGGAGAGAAAAATGAAAAGTGTTAGGAGACTGTGATAAATGTTTTTGCTTATAAAACTAGGTCGAAGACTTTGGAAATAAAACCTAGAATATTCCTTTTTTTCTGCAAATTTTGGGATATAGCAGATTGTTTTAAATAATGGGAAAAGGTTATAGTCCTTTATAGTTTTTGAATGAAATGATAATAAAATGCATAGTATGTGTATCTTGAAATGAATTAGATGATCTAAAGTGTAAACCCTAGATTTTTATACAAAAATGCGATATTTATTTTCTGACAGTAGGTAAAAGAAAAATATTAAAATGCATGTACTATGAAATGTTATTTTCTATCCTGCATCTTTTAACTTTACTATTTAATTCTCCACCTCCTGTACTAGAGTATGACATCTCTGATGTGTTGAAAAATACAGGAAAGTAATTTATTTATTCAAAAACAAAACTATTCTAACCTATCATAAATAATAGAATATACAATTCAGCTAAACAATTTATTCAATAAGTCTTCATTATCAAACCAGGAAAAATGGTTAGAGGTTTAATACAACAACTTCGTTCATTCAACTGAAAATAAACAAGACAGAACAGTAGAACCTGATGAATGTAGGAGAAACAAACAACCCAATGAGCCTCTTACACCCAACCTACTCCTGAAGACAACCAAATTACTTGCCTTAGGACCCCTAAGCTTGTTCACTGAACCACTAGGAAGAAGAATCTATAGAAGCTTTAGGTCATCAACTTGCAGCAACAATGTAGATCATTCAGTCATATAGACTTACCAGTCAAACAGACTTGCACCAACACCTATGGTTTCCTTCTCAAAATAATTTCAGCAGACTCACAATGCACTTCCACTTAGCCTCCCTATTCGAATCTCTCGGTGACCACCTGATACACTTGAGGAATTATTTCTGCAGAAAAATAATTATGGAGATCCCTGCTCAATTCGAATTGCCTTTTCTATGCTGCCTAGGCCTTTTTAGTGGTTAACTTGGTCATTAATGAGCTAATAGCTCTGTTCCACCCACCTGGGGGATAATGCCACAAATTTAGGGGTAGTTGTCCCATAACCAACAGCTAGTGGTGGAGTGCAAATGTCGACACTCGTCCCAAGCCTTCTAATAGCTTCCATTCCTCCTAGTGGGTCAGTGAACACCCATTCAACAATTCCCTTGGTGTTTGTCTCCTGTTATAATTTATTAAATAATAATAATATGTCATTACAATCATCCTTGACCAGATTTGGTCATAATTACAAAACTTTGTAATTATAATTTAACATAATTTTTTTGCAATAAAATAAATAGTCTCAAAATTTGGGTAGTGTCAAGCACTCTATATGCAGATAAATTGTTACCAATCCACACAGAGCATATGAAATTTATTGTCAACCCGAGAAAGTCTTTTTATTTCAAAGGATAAGTGCACAATATATGCTCAAACACCAAACCATTAGAAGTGAATACTTTTATCTTCTATCAACCATGTTCATCCCCAAAAATCTATGCAATCCCAATTGTCTTCTAACTGCTATACTTCAATTCCTTTCTATCATGCATCAATAAGAAATGGTATCAGATCTAATCAATCAATTGCAGAAAAGAAATCTCATTCATATTCTAGAACAATCACTGTCTGATCTAATCAACCTGGAAATCATAAAACATAAACTGAACATTAATCTAGAAGTCCAATTGCCAAAGATCGAATTAACTGTTCTAAGAAATTGAATTGCAGAACGAAAATCAAGCAACACACAACAGGAAAGATAAATTGTAAGAGCTCATGGGATCACAACTTAGCTGTAAGATGAACACGGCTGTGTATAACAGCAATTGAAATGCATAAAGAAAACCTCACCCAGTTGACTGATATTCTACACCATTCACCAATTTCACAGAAATATAATCTTTTACTGAGAAATCCACACAATAAATATTGCTGCTGCGTACAAAAGGAAAGAACGAATTATCACACAATAATAAACTCAAAATCCTATTTTAACTCAGCAATCTCTGTGGAAGACGGGCCCAGTCTTCACACAGAGACGCTGGCTGAACAACACAACTCTTTAGCTCAGAAGTAACTCCTTATATTAACAGAAGAATGAATACACAGTTTTGCTCAACTGCTAATACAATAATTTAATTGTTTGTTGTTCAACCCCTGAGTCGAAACAACTCCTCATATTTATGCATACAAATCGTAACATCTAATCCTATAATTGGGAAGCCATGAAGATCTCTGATCTTCAGGCGCCCTAAATAACTAGCTGTTACAATGCGTGGCAAAACAGAAACATCTGAATATGAGAAAGTTATTAATTGACCCAAGAGTGGCGGTCTTTCCAGCTCTCAGCTAGACTCGAGCAGCAACATACTTAAGATAGCAATTTCTATTACATCTGCCCTGTCACAGCTGTGCTTTGATTGATGATTCGAGCCCCAAGGATCCCTCTACAAGCAACGAACATTCCTTCCTTCATGACTTGTTCAGCCCCGATCTTCCTGCAGTCTATTTGTCTCAACTACCTTCATAAATCGCAACATGTTAGCACAATTTGAGAGATGCACAGCTTTAATTATCACAATCATGAGCATTAATAAAATAAAACAATGATCAGCCATACCTTGGTAATTTGGGGGATAAGGTAAGGACAATAGGTTTGATTTCCATGATAAATGGTGTAGGACAGGGGCAGGAAAGATGATTAATGATTGCTAAAAAGGGCCAATTCTGAGCTCAACATCTCCCCCCAACTATCCTGTTGCATGTCCTCATGCAACAACTTGCATTATTTACAATCTGAATCCTGTACTGAGCTCTATCCATGGAGAGAAAAAGAATTGTAGGAAACCCAGGTACCTTATCTATCTTTTGAACAGCCTCTGTGAGTAACCCAACATCTTCCTTCATCACTGTTCCCCCATCCACTGCTAATTGCTGGTATCTAGAAATGCAACCAATGTAGTGGGAATCTTCCTGCAATCTCATTATGCTGTGCCTGAGAGCTTAGAGGGCCATTCTTAATCTGAATCTATATCAATAACATTCCTCAGAGGGAGAAGCACTGGTTCTTGTGGGGAAGTGTCTTCTAGCACATCTAAATTTAATAAAAGAGTTGCTGGTTCTTGTGTGACAGCAACATCCTTTAGGCTTTCTTCAGCAGCTACCATCATTGCTTTTAGAGACAATGGTTCTTGTGTAGCAGTGTCTTACTTGTCCCTCTGCTACTGAGATTGAATCTCCTTCTCATTGTGCAGTTCATCCTCGAGAATTTTGGTGTCACCTGAGCATTGTGTCTGTACCTGTTCATCTTCTCCCAACTGTATATCGGGAATGAAATCCACTCCAGGTTTATCTTTTAGATGAAATTTAGGAGCTCCTGTTGCAGCTTCCAAGGATGTTGGTTCTTGTGTAGCAACATCCTGGCTTGCCTCTTCAACCTCCTGTTGTTGCAATTCTTCTCCTAGGAGCTCTGTGTCATGGGAGTCCTCTAGGGTTACAACCCAGAGTTCATCATTAAATTCCAGAATGTCCTCTGTTCCAGGTTCTTCTCCCACCTGTTTGGCTGATTGGACAAGTGAATTCAGGTTTGCTGGTTCTTGTGTTATAGCATCCTGTTCCAGTTTATCACTGTCCTACCTCTGAGCTTCTTCTTCCAAAATTTCTGTGTCCTGGGAGCATTCTGGGGTCACAGTATGGAATTCTTCAGTGACCTCCATTCTAAGTTCTTCTCCCATATGATATATGATTTCTGTATTGTGGGAACACTCTGGGGTTTCACTATATTCTTTTATAAGCTCCAGGGCGTCCCCCATCCCATGTTCTTCCCCTACCTGTTCCATAATTTCTGCATTGTGGGAAGTAACAGCTTCAGCAAGGATGTTTAAAAGTGTTGGTTCTTGTGTAACAGCACCTTCTTTTTCCACTGCTTTCCCCACTGTGGCCGCAGGCTGTTGTGCCGAACAAGTGTTAAGTAAAATTTGATGGCCTGCTTCCTTAAATATTTATCCACAGGGGCAGAGTATTCGTTCATCCTCCTCCCTAGCTCCAGCAGACTCTGATTCCTCCACTTGGTCTGCAGCCTCTATTAGTGTGTACATTTTTCTTTCACCCTGCTTTCTGCAGGTTTCCTTCCAAGTTTCCAGCTCCCTTCTAAGTACCTGGAGGTTCTCTTTTAGCATTGCATTCTCATAACGAAGTCCTTCAATTCCAGTTTCTTCCTCCACTGGCCTTTGTGGAGCATCCATTGGCCTTGGTACAAGGATTGGGGGCTCAACCTGTGTCTCTGAGGTTGTCCATTTTTTTCTAGTTGCCTCTGCTGCTGTGGCGGATCGAGTTCATTTCTTTCTGATTGGTGCTATTAGGTCAAATTCATTGGTGGCTCTCTTTCTCTTCTTCTGTGGCATTTTCTTTTGTGATTTTTATTTTTGTGGTGTTTCCTCCTGTGGAGCTGGGATATAGGGAGCCAAAACTGAGGTCAAAGGAATATTTCCTTGCCCCTCATGCTGTTCTTATTCAATCACAGCTCCTCCTCCTACCCACTCAGGTGAAGACTCAATTGTCACCAGCTCAATGTCTTCTTCCATTTCCCTAGCTCCGTCATCTTCAGGTTCCATTGTCGCAGCATTTGATGCTGCTCCAATTTCACCTTCTGCTGTCGGAGCTGTTCTTTTATCTAGGTTTTCCACAAAGGTTTCATCTGCACCATCATCTAATGGATCTGTTTGTGCTTCCCCTTTATCTTCTTCAAATGCAGTGTCATCCCCCACTGGTTCTGCTTGTGCTGAAGATTCATCTCTCCCACATGGCTCTGATTGTGCCCCTGGTTGTTCTCCCTCTAATATAGGTTCATCCTCCCCAGATGGCCCAGCTTGTGCCCGCGATTGTTGTTCTTCTACTGTGGTTTCACCCACCCCGGATGGTCCTGCCTGTGCCCCCGATTGCCGTTCTTCTCCCATTTCATCCCTCCCCCCAACTTCACTGGAGGAACTCCGGTCCTCCTCTTGTGGTGGAACCTGTAATTGTTGTAAGGGGATAACCCTCAAGGGAACAGGTTGCTGTGGTCGGGTTATAAATTGTTCCCAAGTTATATTATGTTGGGCAAGGGTTCTTACAATAATTAACTTGATAAGGCCATGGTGGGTGAGAGAGGAAAGTGGGTGCTTCGTAGACTGAACAAATGTTGCCATATGACGCAAGTCGTGCAATAAATAAAATGGAATGTTCAACAAAATGCCATGGCGGAGATGAGAAAGCAAAGGAAGTTCAGAATTATACACAGTTTGATATCTACCTTCGCAAGTAATGTATTTCTTGAGGAAGACAGCAACCTGGTCCCATGGCCGCGGCAGTGAGTTCAGTGCAATCCCTCTCCTGGATGCTTCAACATGCTCCCCTGGAAGTAAAAACTCTTCTCGTGCAACCGTTGCAGGGACTCGACGGTTGAACCAAGGTTTTCCCACCATCGGGATGGCTGTGACCTCGGATATAATGATCTCGGAGACATCTATACACAGCCCCCACACCGTAGAGTGAGTTTTGGTAAGATTCAAGGCAAATTGCAGGGCTGTGTCCCGATCGAATCCTTCCAATCACTCAAAGAATTCGAGCCAGCCAGCAGCTTGAAAAATGGCAAGAACTTGAGGATTTCGTCTGAGTTCCCAGGTATTGAAAGGTTCATGGTGAACTGGAATCGCCATGGTCCTGGCTGCGAGCTGAAAGTGCTATTCCACAAATGATAGGATCCCAGAATGGAAGTTGCAGCACAGAGGATGCACGAATCGTTGAGCGGAGACGTTGAGCGAATGAGCAAATTTGGAAAGTTGAGCACAGAAAAGCATTTGAAATTTCCATACCGAATTGGGGAAGGTGGCAGTTATTAATGTTACGTCGTACGAGGGAGAGGTTTAATCAGGTATAAATGGTGGTACGATTGAAGGTACGACTAATATCGTTTAAATGATATCAATGCTTAATCACGTGATAAATGAAAGCCATACCTCATAAAACTGTGAGTCGAAAAGCTGCGGAAATAGGTGGAGCATGCAGTTGGTGACGTCACGGCGCCGAGCTTGTGCACAGTCAGACGTGTGATCATGATGACTCGGATAAGATAATAATTTCTTCCGCCGGTGAAATACAAACCATCGCGTTCTCGGGGTTTGAATGATGAGTTCACCGGCATGACTGAGGTGAATCAGTACCATGATTAGCAGATTTGGAGCAATTCTTCTGTTAACACGGGAGTTACCACTGCAAGTTGCCAAAAACATGATAGCGCAGCCGACGAAAAAGATATTGCAGTCGCCAGAAAAGAATATGTTGCAGCCGACGGGAAAGAAATTGCAGCCACCGGAAAAGATTTCACAGCAGCCAGAAAAAGAATTTACGGTATTGGGGAAAATTACGGCTGGCGGGAAAAGTTTTACGACTATGGGAAATGTGTTGCAGCCACTGTGACATGATGTTGCAGCTACGGGAAAATGGTTGCGGCTGCCAGAAAATAATTCACGTCCGTCGGAAAAAGTTCACGGCTGCCGGGTAAAAGATTTTACCGGTTGACGGAAACTGAAAACGCAACTGCTGGGAAATGAGGGTGGCAGCTGCGGAAAAAGATGTTGCAGCCGCTAATGTTGCAGCTGCCAGAAAGGATTAACGGCAGCGGGAAAAAGATATTACGGCTGCTGGGAAATGAGGTGGCAGTCGTGGGGAAATGAGGTGGCAGCTGCGGAAAAAGATGTTGCAGCTGCCGATGTTGCAGCCGCCGATGTTGCAGCTGCCGGAAAAGGTTGATGGCAGGCGGGAAAAAGGATGTTACGGCTGCTGGGAAATGAAGTGGCAGTGGCTGGTAAATGAGGGTGGCAGCCGCTGGGAAATGAGGTGGGAGCTGCGGAAAAAGATGTTGCAGCTGCCGGAAAAGGTTGACGGCAGGCGGGAAAAAGGATGTTACGGCTGTTGGGAAATGAAGTGGCAGTGGGTGATAAATGAGATGGCAACCGCTGGGAAATGAGGTGGCAGCTGCGGAAAAAGATGTTGCAGCTGCCGATGTTCCAGCCGCCGATGTTGTAGCCGCCGATGTTGTAGCTGCCGGAATTTTTTTTTTTTTATATCAAGGACGGCACAAGGAGATTTTCACTTGATGGGCCCAAACTGGTCGTTCTCCTGGCACTTCCCTGCAAAAAATTTGTTTGAAAAATGACAGCAAACGAAAAGATCAAATGCAAAGAGGAAAAGAAAACAACAATTATACGCTACAGCAGAAAATTATTTATGAACAGCAAATACGATTTTCAGTTTTAAGGATTGGCAAAGGCAGAGAAAAGTTCCTGCTCTGGTGCCAACTGATAATCTGGATCGGCAACAATTTGTGAAATGAATGCATCTTTCGAAATGGGCTTACGATACAGTCACAATCTGTGGCCGTTAGCAAGTAATGGTATCCGGTTTTCATCAATGGTCACCAGGCGAACAGTGCCGTTGTCAAATACCCTGTCGACCAAATATGGTCCCAGCCATCTTGTACACAATTTTCCTTTAAAATCCTTTTTGAATCTGGAGTCGTATAATAGTGCCCAGTCTCCTTCACAGAAGATTTTCTTTTTGATGAATCGGTCATGCCAGTTGGATCTCTATTGCTGGAGCAGCACAGTCTGGTCTACTGCAGCTAACCATTTCTCATCTAGTTCATTTAATTGATTCAATCTTCTCTTCTGGGCTTCTGTTACATCTAGACTCATTTCGGTGGTTGTTTTCAGGGTCTTGATTTCAAATTCAATTGGAAAGATGGCACTCTTTCCATACACCAGATCATAAGGAGAAAACCCTGTGGTGTTGCGCCAAGTTGTGCGATATGCCCACAATGCTTCCGGAAGCCTGTCAGCCCAATCCTTTCGATGGCTTTTAACTGTTTTAGTAAGGATTGCTTCAATAAATTTATTATTACTTTCCACCTGACCATTGGCCTGAGGGTGGTAAGGTGAAGCTATCCTATGCTGCACATGATACTTCCAGAGCAAGGACTCAAATTGGTGTGAGATGAATTGCGGTCCCCCATCAGTGACTACTTCCTTTGGCACCCCAAAGTGGGTAAAGATTTCACTGTACAGAAAATCAATCACTGCCTGGTCATTAGCCTTAGTCAAAGCTACAGCTTCCACCCACTTGGTCATGTAATCTGTACACACCAGGATGTAAACCTTCTGTTTGGAAGGAGGGCTGATAGGGCCAACAAAATCCAATTCCCATCTGTCAAAAGGTTCTAGTACCACTTGGGACTGTAAAGGCATCTGATCTGTTTTATTAGGTTGGCCCATCCTCTGGCAGCTGTCACAGGACTGAACATATCTTTTAGCATCCCTGAACAGTGTCGGCCAATAATAGCCCATCCGCAGCGCCTTATGCCCTGTTCTTTTGTCTGCAAAGTGTCCTCCGCAAGGTTCATCATGACAGGCCTTCAGTATATGAAAGATCTCATCTTCCCTTACACATCTTCTAATCTCAAGATCGGGTCCTATGTAAAAGAGATGGCCCTTGAGCCAACAATACCTGGCACTTTGCTGGATAATTTTTTTTTTCTCTCGCTTAGACATATGTGGCGAAAGCTTTCCTACAACCAAATAGTTAGCAACGTCTGCATACCAGGGTGAATGAGCTGAGAGTGCGAATAAATGTTCATCCAGGAAAGCATCCTCAACAGGCGAACTGTCATCACTGTTAGTAAATCGTGATAAAAAATCAGCAACAACATTTTCTTTTCCAGGTTTATCTATAATAGTAATATCAAATTCCTGTAATAATAAAAGCCACCTGGTTACTCTGGCATTAGTGACAGGTTTGTTCATCAAATACTTAATGGCAGAGTGGTCAGTGTGCACAAATGTAGGATACCCAGTAATGTAATGCCGAAACTTATTAATAGAATAAACAATAGCAAGGAATTCTTTTTCAGTAATAGTATAATTAAGTTCAGCAGGGGCTAAGTTTTTACTAACATAATAGATGGCATAAGGTACTTGACCATCCTGTTGTCCTAATACTGCTCCAATGGCGGTATCAGAAGCATCTGAAGAAATGTGAAAAGGTATGGTCCAATTAGGTCCCCTCAGAATAGGGGCTATGGACAGCTTCTCTTTAAGCTTATCAAATGTTGTCTGGCATGCTTCACTCCACACAAACTGTGCGTCCTTCATTAACAATGAAAACAAAGGGGAAGCAAGTTTGGAGAAGTTTTCTATAAATCTCCTGTAATATCCAGCATGTCCCAGAAAACTTCGCACTTCTTTCTGCATTGAAGGAGTACGTATATTTTTTATTACCTTAATTTTTGAAGGATCCACCTGAATACCATCGGTAGAGATGAAATGTCCTAATACCACTCCCTCACTCATCATCATATGGCATTTTTCAGTTCTTAATGAAAGGTGAGACTGTTCACAGCGAATTAAAACCTTTTTTAAATTTTCCAGTGCTTCCTCAAAATCCTTGCCATAGGGAGTAAAATCATCCATCAAGACTTCCATGCTATCATTAACTAATTCAGAAAATATGCCAATTACAGCTCTTTGGAACGTTGCTGGTGCATTACATAAACCAAAGGGAAGCACCCTGTAGGCGAACATTCCCCAGGGGCAAGTGAAGGTGGTCTTATCCTAGTCCTCTGGAGCAATCTGAATTTGGTTGTACCCGCTAAACCCATCCAAGAAGGAGAATAACTTTTTCCCTGATAGGGTATCAAGTACTTGGTCAATAAAGGGCAGAGGGAAATGATCCTTTTGTATAGCTTTGTTCAGCTCCATATAATCAACACAGACTCTCCATTTACCATTTTTCTTGGGCACAATTACAAGCGGGGAAACCCACTCACTATCCGAAATAGGGTAGATAAATCCTGCTTCCAAAAGTTTCTAGATTTCCTCCTTCACTATATCCCTCAGGTTGGGGTTCATGCGTCGTTGGGGTTGACACACAGGACGGGAGTTGTTTTTAATGTAAATATGATGAGTGCACAGATTAGAGGGATACCCTTCATGTCTGTATACTCCCAGGTGAATGCCCCCTTACGTTGCTTCAAGAGACTGATTAGGTGCATCTGTTCTTCTGAGGAGAGATCAGGGTTAATATTCAAAGTTCTTCCAGGCTCTACCTCAATAGAAATGCTTTTTGAATTTTTCAAAACTGGGATTATGTTCATATCACCAACCAATGTTTCCTCCGTAAGATTTTCTTGTTCTTCCTTACCAAGGGTAATGTTCAGGATTTGATAGACTTCTTTATCCACTGAAGCAGGTTCACTGATGAAATTACTGATGGCATCATCTTCTGTTTCGTTTTTAAAAGTTAAGGCCTTCCCTATTGTTAGTAGTGGCTGAACGTCCTCCTCCTCTTCATGTTCTATCCAAAGTGAGGTTTCAACTTCTCGACTCGGCCGTGCTAGAGGATACAGGGTGAGGTTTTTGGTTTCCAAACCATCAGATATAGTCATGGACCCAGATCGACAGCTGATGCAAGCATCAGCTGTGGCCAACCATGGCCTCCCCAGGATCAATGGATGTCCCCCCAGCTGTGGTTTTGGTTTCAATATCAAAAAGTCAGTAGGGTATTCCCATGAATCTACTGAGATGACGAGGTCGTCTAGAATCCCTTCAGGTCTAATGGTGGATCTGTCTACCAATTCTAAAATGGTAGGGGTCGGCCTAAAATTAGTGAGCCCAAGCTTCCTCACAGTCTCAATTGTTATAACATTGATCGCTGCTCCTAAGTCGACTAGCACGTTGGGTATCTGCGTTTGTCCTATATGTACAGTGACAGTAGGATTTCCAGGGTCGTCATACTTGGTCACGGGGATTTTTCCTGTTATTAAAGCGGATAAATCCCCTATGACATGAACAGTGGGCGGATCCCTAGGTTTCCTCCCTGGTTTCTTAGTGCACAGATCCCGAACTGTTTTAGCATAAATAGGTACATCTTGAAGGGCTTGCAGAACGGGAATTTTAACATAAAGATTCTTCAACTCTCCTAGGAGGTTGAACTGAGGTTGCCCCCCCATTTTTGGTAGCATTAGTCTCTCAGGGTATGGTGGTTGCCTTACCAGCTGGGTAGGCTGTGTATTATCTGATTTCTCATTTAATGTTTTAGCCGTCCCATCTAAGGGATGCTCAACACCTTCAATGATAGGAGCCGGATCGGATGTATGCTATGAACTCTCTCCTTTTTCATGCACAGAAGGTGGAATATCCTTTGTAATTACAGGTTCTATTATCTTCCCAGATCATAAACGAATATCATTACAAGGTACAAGGGAGAGAGAGTAAGCCGGCATATTGACAGTTTCCAATTGACGAACTATTTTATTGTTCGGGTTAGGATTAGGTTGGGCAAGCAGCTGAGGTCGTAATGGTATATTAGAAACAGGATTATTCTGCAGCTACAGCTACGACTGCTGAGGTGGGTAATGAGGATATTGAGGAAATTGAGGAAATTGAGGGTATGGTGGAGAATAGGGTGACTGTTGAGGTGGAGGTGGTTGAGGAAATTGGTTCCCAAGAGGGAAGTTCCTCCATCCAGGAGACCATGACATAGGTTGATGTGGCGGCTGTGTCCAAGGACTCCATGAGTTATAATTTTTCATTGCAGGTTGAGAAGGATTCCACTGAGCATAATTTGAAGGGAATTGTGTGTTCACACTTTGCATAATATTACTCCAATTATTCATATTATTCAAAAATGGAAATGAGTCAGGAGGCATACCTTGATTTTGAGGCTGCCACGGTTTCTTCTGCGCAATGAAATAAGCTGATTCTACTTCTGGATTTGATGCCTGCAGGACAGCCTTCACTTGAGGAAGTGTAGGACATTCCTTCATGTCATGGTTCAGCTCGCACAGCTGACATACTTGTATTTTTTCAAGAGGGCATTCCTTCAGTGGATGATTCTTTCTACATCGGGGACAGAACACACCTAGGGTGAGATCCTCCACTGCCTGTTTCTGTTTGGCCTTCAGGACATCAATCTCTGAAGAGATGGAGCTCATCATTTCTGTTTTAAAATTTTCAAGGAGATTGCCTATCTCTGCACGTGTAGCTCCTCCATTGGATGACTTCTGAGTTCTGTCGAAGACATCACGTTCCAGCTTATCTCGTTTATCTCGCTTATTGTTCCTGGAAGATCCCCTGGAGTATCTCCTACATAATTCCACAATCGTCTCAAAGGGTTCTTTGGAGATATCACCCTTTCCTAACAAATTTAGCATGTCTAAACAATCATCCCTGATTCCTCTAAGCAAGATTATCTTGAGTACATCCAGCCCCATGTTCGTCTGCCCAGCTCTTTGCACATTATACAGCATCCTTTCTACAAAATCCTCCATACTTTCATCCTCCTTCTGCACCATCTTGAATAATTCTTCTCTTTTGTCCCTGGTGTTGCAATATTCTTGATATTTTTCCAGGAACACTTGCTTCATCTTATTCCAATTAGCAACAGTTCCTCCCCCAAGGCTCATGAACCATCATAATGCATTGTCCTTCACGGTGGCAGGAAAAAGTTTCAGCTTTTGAGCATATGTGACAT
Organism: Larix kaempferi; assembly: GCA_027924585.1. Classification (NCBI taxonomy): domain Eukaryota; kingdom Viridiplantae; phylum Streptophyta; class Pinopsida; order Pinales; family Pinaceae; genus Larix; species Larix kaempferi. The sequence continues at coordinate 5,917,500 of BSBM01000307.1, read as the reverse complement.
AATCATAGCTGCGACAGAGGATATCGAATTCAAAAAGGAATTCATCTGGATCTTCTGCCGCCCTGCCATGGAAGCGAGGCAACATCGATGGTGAGATGTTCTTCATAGGAGCTGTCCCTTCTAGCTGCTGTATTGGAAATTGTATTGTAGCCATGGTTCCTTCTGGCAGGGAGTCATTCTCATGATGGTTTTCTACCACTGCTTCCTCCTCTTCGTTCTCATGTCTGTTATTCATCTTTTCTTCTGTGTCCTCTTCTTCGCCCGTTCCTGCGTTCTTTACCTCAACTGTAACAGTTGTGTATTCTTCAGTTGTAGCAGCTGTGTAATCTTCAGTTGGAACAGCTGAATCAGCTGTACCTTCTTTAGCAGGGGTATATGCGGGAATCACGGCTTCTCCTGTGTTTTCCACCGTGGATCCTGATGTTAACGCTCCAGGATCATCAGGGCTTCTTCTGATAGGAGTCTCTCGTTGATGAGTCCTAGTAGCTGAATCAGTTCTGTCAACAAGATCGTCGATGAATGTTCTTCTACCCAATGGTGGGCCTCGACCACGACCCGAACCACCTGCGCTGTTAGTGTTTTGTGGGGTTTTGGGGGTTGGGAGGTGATAGCGTTTTACCCTCCTCGTATTCATGCGAAGCAGATCATTTCAATAAAGAAGAGACTGACTAAAAGAAATTATCAGATGCAACTAATGACTAGTGTTTAATTTTTATCCTTCCTCGGCAACGGTGCCAAAATGTCAAGCACTCTATATGCAGATAAATTGTTACCAATCCACACAGAGCATATGAAATTTATTGTCAACCCGAGAAAGTATTTTTATTTCAAAGGATAAGTGCACAATATATGCTCAAACACCAAACCATTAGAAGTGAATACTTTTATCTTCTATCAACCATGTTCATCCCCAAAAATCTATGCAATCCCAATTGTCTTCTAACTGCTATACTTCAATTCCTTTCTATCATGCATCAATAAGAAATGGTATCAGATCTAATCAATCAATTGCAGAAAAGAAATCTCATTCATATTCTAGAACAATCACTGTCTGATCTAATCAACCTGGAAATCATAAAACATAAACTGAACATTAATCTAGAAGTCCAATTGCCAAAGATCGAATTAACTGTTCTAAGAAATTGAATTGCAGAACGAAAATCAAGCAACACACAACAGGAAAGATAAATTGTAAGAGCTCATGGGATCACAACTTAGCTGTAAGATGAACACGGCTGTGTATAACAGCAATTGAAATGCATAAAGCAAACCTCACCCAGTCGACTGATATTCTACACCATTCACCAATTTCACAGAAATATAATCTTTTACTGAGAAATCCACACAATAAATATTGCTGCTGCGTACAAAAGGAAAGAACGAATTATCACACAATAATAAACTCAAAATCCTATTTTAATTCAGCAATCTCTATGGAAGATGGGCCCAGTCTTCACACAGAGACGCTGGCTGAACAACACAACTCTTTAGCTCAGAAGTAACTCCTTATATTAACAGAAGAATGAATACACAGTTTTGCTCAGCTGCTAATACAATAATTTAATTGTCTGTTGTTCAACCCCTGAGTCGAAACAACTCCTCATATTTATACATACAAATCGTAACATCTAATCCTATAATTGGGCAGCCATGAAGATCTCTGATCTTCAGGTGCCCTAAATAACTAGCTGTTACAATGCGTGGAAGAACAGAAACATCCGAATATGAGAAAGTTATTAATTGACCCAAGAGTGGCGGTCTTTCCAGCTCTCAGCTAGACTCGAGCAGCAACATACTTAAGATAGCAAATTCTATTACATCTACCCTGTCACAGTTGTGCTTTGATTGATGATTCGAGCCCCAAGGATCCCTCTACAAGCAATGAACATTCCTTCCTTCATGACTTGTTCAGCCCCGATCTTCCTGCAGTCTATTTGTCTCAAGTACCTTCATAAATCGCAACATGTTAGCACAATTTGAGAGATGCACAGATTTAATTATCACAATCATAAGCATTAATAAAATAAAACAATGATCAGCCATACCTTGGTAATTTGGGGGATAAGGTAAGGACAATAGGTTTGATTTCCATGATAAATGGTGTAGGACAGGGGCAGAAAAGATGATTAATGATGGCTAAAAAGGGCCAATTCTGAGCTCAATAGGTAGGTGACATCTGGAAACTACTATACCTCAAGACCTAGAAAATAGTGCATCTTGCCAAGGTGTTTCATCTCAAATTCTACTGCAAGCCTCTTCTTACATTCAATAATAGGCTTGTCTTCTCTAGTCAGAAATAAGTCATCCACATAGAGTAATAGTATCATGGGTTCATCATTCATAATCTTGTAATAAAGATTAGAATCCGCTTTACTCTTGGTAAAGCCCAAGCTCATCAGGAAGCTGTCAATTCTTCCATACCATACTTTGGGAGCTTAATTCAACCCGTACAATGCTTTCTTTAACCTGCATACATGTGACATATTATCTTCTACTTTAAATCCTTTTGGTTGCTCGATATATACTTCCTCTTCTATGTTTCCATTCAAGAAAGCGGTCTTCACATCCATCTGATGTAGCTTCCATTTCATCTTGGCTTCCAAGGAAAGAATGGTTCTAATCGAAGTATATCTGGATACCAGGGCAAAAGTCTCTTCATAATCAATTCCTTCCTTTTGCGAGAATCCTCGGGCTACAAATCTTGCCTTGTACTTTTCAATGCTTCCGTCTGCTAAATGTTTTGTTTTGAAGATCCATTTTGATGAAACAATCGATTTGTCCTTCGGTCTTGGTACCACATCCCAAACATCATTCTGGATGATGGACTGATATTCTTCATTCATGGCATCCAGCCATTCCTTCTTCTTTGCTGCTTCTTCAAAACAAGTTGGTTCTTCTTCAACAAGATTGCACATCAAGGCTACATAAATGGAGTATGGCCTTCGTATCTTGATATCTCTATTGGAACCTTCTGGGGAACCATACTTTCCTGCATCTTGGATTAACTCACGTGCTATAACATCCCACAATTTACCAAAAAATTTAAAAAAAAATTAATGTAGCATTTAATGATTTAAATATCTGTGTGGAAAAATAAATGCTTGTTGAGTTAATTAAAGGACATACAGAAATAAATTGCGGAGATAACCTTGCATGTGAAAATTTTAAATCCTGAAATGGTAAGGATGCTTGTTGTAACATCGGCTAAGGTTTTTGTATGTACTAACTGTTCGCTTTTCTCCTTGGTGATGAAGGGGCCCTGCGGCACCCTGAGGCTTACTTAGCATTTGTGCTAAAGCATTTGGAAACGTCATTTTTGCAGATTGTAGGTAAGAGCAAGTTTAATTAAATCGAAAGTAAAACTTTGAAGACCCTAAATGTCGTCAGTTCACACTTTTGAGTTTTAAGGGAGAGATAAAGATAAATTTCTAAACAGAGTCAGGGTGAGATCTAATACATTGCTTCTGAATTCTATATTACAAGGCTTGGATTAAATGGGACTGTATCTCACATTTTACAACATACATGTTCTATGTTTTTCATAAAGAAGTGCCAAATACTAGATTCAGAAATTTAGGTGCTTTCTGTCAAGATATGGTGAAAGAATCATGTCTCAGCTTAAGATGTTAATGTATTTCCATAGTTGATTCTTTTGACCCAAATATCACATTGGATAAAGTAATAGGTACTCTTGTTACAAACAATGGATTAAGAGTGTCATTGTTATCGTTTAAACTATGAGTAATATGTTTCCTATGTACTAAAGCTTTTCATGTTTACAATATTCGAAAGTAATCTTTATACTAAGCATAGGAATTGATTAAATTTGTATTACATAATAGTTATCGTAATCTTTGGTCATACACATATTAACACCATGTAACATTAGGGTGATGCACGAATACGAAAAAGGTGGTTAACATAATATACATCGTCAATATGGTTTTAACCATGCATAACATAAAGTATTGTGATGGTAATTCATCATACTGCATTTATGGATCTAACCCTAAGGTATTTATTATTGACATGTCATGAGTTCACTCCTTAAGGTTTAGAACTACGAGGAGAAATTTATAATAATGTACATGTATATGATCCCGATGTATAATCTCGTGGCAGGGATTCTTATGTACTGCGGTAGCTTGGATTCATAAATTGCATTAATGTAAGATTGAAGTGGGAAGCTTCGCTGGCATCGATGTGGAAAATGTCACATGGTAGTTACCTCAAGTTTGGTGAATCCCTAATCGCCCTTGGTAATACTCCGTTGTAATATAGGGTTTACATTCATTGTTGCATGAATGGGCTCGGTGAAGGCCGTTAGGCTACAAGTTTTTTGGGTGAGAGGTGAGGCACCTCCCAGGTTTCAACCTTATGACCTGAGACTAAAACATTGATACTCAGAGCTGAGCCTTTCATTTTTATTGGATGGTGGTTAATGTCATTTCAGTGTGAGTGATAGTTGTGCATGTGTTTTGGTCCAGAGAGTGGTTTACTTGTAAATTCTCAGAGATGAGTTCCAGCTTCATTGCATTGTGATGAAGGTTTGGGTTCTTCACAGATAATGGCGTCTTTGCTTCAGAAGGGGCAGTTATGAAGGTAATGTTTCAAAAATCAATCTGAATCATTTGTAAAATTATTTTAGATCCCAAATGCGTGGTTTAACCTTCATATTTTTTGTTGGCAGGTATCCTCTATATGCACTTTGTTGTTAAAAACAACTGTGTGGAGGCATCGCTTAACCACCGGTAAGACTCGGTGGTTTCTCCTTCTTGACAGTCATGGGTTGTTGTTTGTTGTTAACCAACAGTTGGGGTCTTTGGAAGTTGGTTGTATGGCCCTGCGGTGTATTCTAAGAGATGCCTATTAAGGAGATGTTCTTCTCGTCCTACTTTGTGTTCTCTTCATGGCGTTTTGCTGTAGGGTGTTTTGAAAAAGAAACTTTTAATGCTCAAGGGTTTTACCTTCAATTGTTAAAAAGAGATGTTAGGTTTGGGCTTAAAAACCCTTGAGGTTTCGACCCAATTTATAGCTATAAATTTTCTATCTGTGTATAAGTTTGTTACAGCTTATTTTCAAATAATTATCCTTAGTTTAACTGAAAACTAATTCTGGTGTTTGTTCTACCTGCGCTATGGTTTGTAAAAATTGTTGTTGTAATCTTAAAGAGTGAATGGATTCGTTCAAGCTGATTTTAACCCTATTGTTAGGATAATGTTGAACAAACATAATGGCCGAGAGTAAAATGTGTAATCTTAATTGTGCAATCGATTTTTAAATCCGTTAGGTTTTTAAGCAGTATCTTTCTAATGGAAGTTTTATGAAGTTGAACCGACGAACTAAGAATTGTTCTCGTTTGTCTAAATGATTTCAATGCAGCCTAAAACTATGCTGAGATTATAAACCCTTGCTTGATGTTGGAATTAAGAATTTTGTTCCTCGTTTTTGTTTAGGGTTAGAGAAAGCTTTAAGTACTGCAAATGAAATGTTTGAATGTTTGAATAAGGTAAAGGAAGAACTATTATCTAGCTGGTTTTTACATAAGACTCAAGCCTGTAGCTTTTTACTTCGAAGGGCTACTGCGTTGTTTGGCATGGAATTTTGATGTTATTTAAATTCTATTCTGGCTGATCTATAAGTATCATTATTTTGTTAATAGAAAACCAAAATAAATAAATAAAAATAAAAAACGTGAAACTAGGGTTTCTGCCAAACTTTTAGGACGTTTATCAAAAACAGCCTCATTCTAAGCTTAAAGGCTTATGTATGAATATCAATAATTGTTTGATATTAAACAATGTAAAATATTAGATTGTCTTTAAAACAAAAAGGGTTTAGAGTAATATGTAGAAGTAAACCGTAAATTATTTTACATTTGCTAGTGTAATGATAAACAAGTTTGTCAAAACGATATCATTCAACTATGTTTGTTTTACTAGTATTTAGATTACAAACATACAAAGATATGAACAGAATTAAAATATCAGAAAGGATTATATGATAAGAATGGATTTGGTATTAGATATAAATAATTAGCTGACATGTGCGTGATCCTATATTTATTACAGAAACCTAGAACCGATGTACTTTTGTTTTCTATCTAAAGGAAAAATATGGTAACTGTAAAATGAAATACTGTTATAACCTCCTGAGCCTAGACAAACATAATTTACAGCAAAGAACTTATGAGGATTATTAAGAAGTGAATCAATGCTAATCTATTCATTCATTTGACATTTTGTCTATCATTCATCTACTTTAATTCTTCCTCTCTGTACTAGAGTACAATATAGAAAATAGTATGGGGAAAAATGCAAAGAAGGCATTATTTCTATCATTTCATCTAATTTAGTCATTATTCTACAACTTTATAACTAGACCAAATTTCAATAATTACTTCTGCATAATGATACTAACAATTTAAACTACTTAATGAGCACTTTCAGAAAATAATTTAACTACTTAGAAATAGAGAAAAACAAGTAGAACCTGTAACTATAGATAGGACCGACAAACACCCAAGGAGGCATGTTCCTCCCAACCTTCTCCAGAAGAAGCAACAAATCTACTTGCCTCCTTTGGACCCCCGAGCATGTTCACTAAACCACTAGGTAGAAGAATTCTAGGTAGAAGTAAGGAACTCAGTAAAGTAACTTATGCACTCTGTAATGTAACTTATGCACTCAGTAATGTAGCTTCTACACTCAATAATGTAACTTTTGCACTCAGCAGTATAACAGGCAGACTTACACCATGATCAAAAACTCAGCATATCCCCTCATCGAATCTCTTGGGTGCAAGCACAGCAAAAACCCAAGGTAAATTTTCTTGTCAGGAAAAGTGATGAACCTCAGTTCATAATTCGATGGCTCTTATATAGACTGCCTAGGTCTTTAGTGGTCAATTTTCAATAAATGAGCCTCTAGCTCAAGTCCCACGTTCTAGGGCACTATGGCCACATTTCAAGGGAGTTGTCCCATACCAACAGCGAGTTAGTTGCATCATGATGCTATCACTTTCCCATTGCCTTCTACCCCAAATCCCATTCCACCTAATGGGTCAGTAAACACTCTTTCAACAGTCTCCTTAGGTGTTTGTCTCCTATTTAATTTATTTAATAATAAAATATTATGCAAATTACAGTCATCCTTGGACACTTTTCCAATATAAAACTTTACAATAAAAGTTAACATAATGTTTCCAACATAAAATGTTTTTCAACAAAAAGGGATATGTTACAAACACCCCCACTTATGCTCAACATCATCCTCGATGTTGCTTATTCTTCATCAGATCCTTCCTGGAACAAAACTGGATATGTTTCCCGCATTTTACTTTCCAGTTCCCAGGTAGCTTCATCAGGGCTAAACGGCTTCCATTTCACCTTTACCTGCCCTATGATACGATTCTGAAGCGTAATTTACCTCATGTCGAGGATAGAGTCTGGTTCCACCAGTATGTCATTCCAATTCAACAGATCAGTAGCATCATGCACATACTTTTTTAAAACAGATATGTGAAACACATTATGGATTTTTAAGTTAGATGGTAATGCTAACTGATATGCAATCGGTCCAATCCTTGATAGGACTTCGAATGGACCGCAGTACCTTGGTGCTAGTTTAGCACAACTCCTAAGCTTTAAAGAATTTTTCTTGGGTTTTACCTTTACAAAGACATGATCTCCAACCTGAAATTCTCTTTCAGTGTGTTTCAGATCTGCGTAACTTTTTTATCTATCTTGTGCAACTTTTAAGTTGCTTTGTACCCGTTTCACGGTCAGCTCCATTTCTTTTAACAAATATAGTCCTAACATCAATCTATCAATAGGATTATCCCAAAATATAGGAGTGCTACACTTTCTTCCATATAAAATTTCAAATGGACTAAACTTAGCAGATGCTTGATAATGATTATTGTATGCAAATTCTACTAAATGTAAATAATCTTCCCACTAAGATGGTTGATCTTTGACAGACATTCTAAGCATGTATTCTAAAATCGGATTTACCCTTTCTGTTTAACCATCAGTTTGTGGGTGGAAAGAAGTGTTGAAATTCAGTTTAGTATTTAAACCTTTAAACAGTGTTGTCCAAAATTTTCCAGTGAATTTGGAATCTCGATCAGAAATAATTACCTTTGGAATTCCGTGCAAGCGAAATATTTGCTTCATAAACACCTCTGCAATGTTAGGAGCTTTAAAAGTAGTTTTGATAGGAATGAAATGAGCAGCCTTACTTAATTTTTCCACAACAACCATTATGGAATCATTTTGTTTCTGATTCTTAGGCAAACCTGTAATAAAATCAATACTGATAATTTCCCATTTCCATTCTGGAATTGACAATGGCTGCAATAGTTCAGCTGGGTGTTGATGTCCAGCCTTCATAGTCTGACATTCAAAACCCCTAGTTATATACTCAGCCACTTCATTCTTCATGTTGGGCCAAAAGTAATCCTTTCTTAACATAGTTATCATTTTCTGATAACTAGGGTGTCCCGAATAAGGAATTTTATGAACTTCATCCAAAATCAACAACTTAACTTTTGACATATTAGGTACATAAATTCTGTTTTTATAAATCAAGAAACCTTTTTCATTAATGTTGTAATCTATTATCATATTTTCAGATAAATTTTCAACAACTTTACCATGCAAATTTCGGTAATTTTCATCTTGATTACTTCCTTCTTTGATCTGATTTTCCAGATCTGTCTTAAATGTGTTGATTTCTGCTACAAAACTTAATTTGGCATTCCTGCTTAAGGCATCAGCAACTTTGTTTTCTTTCCCCTTAATGTGTTGAATCTCGAAATCATACTCGCTAAGGAAAGCTAGCCATCTAGCTTGCCTTGCGTTAAGATTTGTTTGATCCAACAAATACTTTAAGCCCTTATTATCTATCATTAGTATAAAATTTCTTCCAATCAAGTGATGGTGCCACATTTTTAGTGCATGTGTCACGGCTACCAACTCAAGATCGTAAGTTGCATAATTCTTTTCATGAATTTTTAATTTCCTTGACTCAAAAGCAATGGCATGACCTTCTTGAGTTAAGACCCCTCCAAGTCCATCATTGCATGCGTCAGTGCATACAACAGAATCCTTATTGGGATTAACAATTTTTAAAATTGGTGTGGCGGTTAATAATTCTTTTAACTTATTAAAGCTTCCTTGACACTTTTGATCCCATACAAATTTCTTCCCCTTCTTCTGCAAAGAAGTGATGGGATTTGCAATTCGTGAGAATCCTTCAATAAACTTTCTGTAGTAACCTGTTATCCCCATAAAGGACCAAGCATCTTCATACAAACAAATTACCTATCATAGTTACTGGAAAAATAAAATAAAAAGCGTGAATAACTTAACAAAGATAAACCAAACCTTAACTTGTTAACCCGACCCAGCTAGTCCGTTGTCGTCCGCGTCTTCCGTAGTATCCCTCTAGCAAAGCTCGTTTAACCATAGGTGAAGCAACCATTAGATTCACCACCCAACCATAGGCTCATGCTTTCAGTCGCATAGCCTCCCCCAAGCTTTGGGTCGTAAAGTTCACACACAATAATCAAGAAACTCAGCTTGGGATTCCCCCCCACCAAAGTTTCCAGCCAAACCCTCAATAGCAGCAAGTCATGAGGTAACTCAAAATTACGATAGTCATCCAGGGTCTGGGTCCCTTACCCATTCCCAAAGCCTTCCTTTTAAAAGAAAATTCCATGCGACACATGTCGTTTCATGCATAAATACATATTTTATTAAATTTTCAATTTAATAATACTCACCCATCCATGTGTCAGTTTTTCTAGGAGTTGCACCAACATTCCTAACTTTGCTCATGTTTGTCCCCTAGATATTTTACTTAACTCCTAGTTTTGAGGTGTAGGTGGAGTTGACTAGGTGTCCATGCTTAGGATTCTACTTTGCTCCTAAAATAAAGATTTATATTATTTTAAATGCTCAAAATATTCTTTTAGGTGCAAATGCCTAAATAACACTTAATATTATTAAAATTTCAAAGTAATCATTGATTTGCAAATGCCTAAACTACTCAAATTCATTTCTAAGTAATGTTCTAGGTGCAAACTTATATGTTTTTATGCAGTTAAGTTTAATAATCATTTTCACTAGGATCCTGGTGACGCGTCGTTGGGCTTCCCTGTTCCTTAATTTCATTTCCCCAACATGGAACCACTCTGTCGGGTCCAGTTGTCCATAGTTTCCATTCCTCGGCAAGGTACCACCTCGTTGGGTCCTTGCATCCACTCTTTCCGTTCTCGACAGGGTACTGCATCGTTAGGTCTTTCTGTCGTCATCCTTTCGTTTTGACTTGCGGGAACTTCATGTAGGGATTTTAGGAGCCGTTACCTTCCATCCTCCGTCTACATGCTATTAGGGACTAATGGCGCTGAGGAGTGAGCCCGTTCTCACTGCGTGCCCCCCCAACTCGTATGTGACCAGCTCCGTCGTGGCCCACCTCGTACGCCCTCACACATTCCTCTTGAGCAAGCGGATCAATGCTTATCTGCTCATGCGTGGTATTCCATCGGAAGTCGACATTGTCGTCGCTCTCCCCGTGTGTGATTTATCCATACTCTACGACCCTTCAATTCCCTTGTGTGTCCGTTGGTGAGCCGTTTCACCTACCGCTACACACATTTCTCACAAACATTATTAGTAGTACTATCCTCAATTATCATAATATGATTCATAAATCTGCTATTTCGTTTAAGCATTTATAGTTTACTCATAACATTACTCATTCATCTAATCAGAAATGCATCTCGTCAATATTTACTTTCTTCGTTCTCATCACATAATCAATCATACAACTAGTCGTTAAGCATCATTCACATGTACATTTTCCATAATCAAAGTTAATCATTAAACAACATGTAATCATTCATTTACATCAACTATCCAGATGCACATATATCATTATTTATTGATTCACAATCAGTCGTAGTCAGGAATATACTCAATATAACATCAAGGTGTTGTTTTATTAATGTTTCACTCAGTTGGGTCACTCAAATAGGTTCCCTCCAGGTCTGCGGTAGTCTAGGGTCACTACATACACTCCTACTTATTTAGAACTTCGTCCCGAAGTTCAGAATAAATGTGGAAAGCTATGACGCATCTTAGTTGCATCCTCCCAAGCCGCAAAGCTAGGATTGTCACTGTCCCACTACACTTTGACTTGATCAATTAAAGCTAATCATTAAGCAAGATGTAATCAATCCATTATCCCACTCCACACATATAATTTAATTCCTTAATTCATTTATCAATTATTGTCGTCATTCACATCTTGAGGTTTTCCTCAATCATTTAAGACATACAAGGCTCAAGAGACCACTATATCAAAGTTGTTCAGCCGGGTCACTTGATAGGTTCCCTAAAGGTCCACAGTCATTCTAGGGGCATTGCATACGCCCCCTCTTGTATAGAACTTCGTCCCGAAGTTAAATTTATTCTCGTACTTCCGACACTAGGATTAACTTTTTAATTTCCTGTTCTCATCTTCTTATCATTATCTTCTATTTTTCTCCAAAAATCAAGGCTCTAAGCACTAGTGGTTCTAATTGTAAGTTTTCTTAACCTTATCGAATTCCACCTCAAGGGTTAGTTGTCCTTTTCATCAAATTTTGACCATGACCTAAGGTTAGCTTCATTTGAGTTTAGTTTATTATGCTAAATGTCTCCATACTTTGTTCTATTAAAAATTGTCTTCACTTTGGCCCTTTTAGTAGACCTTCCCAAATGATATTTCTTTTTTTACTGTCACCTCGGTCATGTCAGGTTTTCATTCTTTTGGACAACATCGCCATACTAGAAAGTTAGTGTCCTTGGACTCATCTCCTCATACTAGTAACATTGATATCTTGTTTTTCGGATTTTTTTTTTTTGAGTCTGTTTTACTTCCTCGAAAATATGTCAAAGTATCGTCAGTTTGAGCATCTCGGTGTTTTGCTAGTCAAAATTTATCATTTTTCCGTCATTTAGTCAATTCACCAATTATATCCATCCACTCGTTTTCTCATCATGGCATTTAAACCTTCTAGTCAATCACCATGACCACTACCCAACAAGGGGTGTCATCCTTAAGTCATTATCACCAGTTTGTTTATACTTCATTGGATCATCATCATGTTGACACTCGGGGGAGGTTTCAGCAAGTTATTGCCTCATGTTAGTTAAAATGTTAATTTCCCATCAAAATATTAGAAGCTAATTTCTCTCTCTCAATATCCCCCAGTTTTTGCATTTGTGGTTATTCTCAATTCCTTTGTCCATGCGACTAATCAATTTTTTTGTTTTCATGTATTCTAAGTAGACACACCATTCAGTATTCTAAGGATAGTATTAATTTCAAGGTTAAGTTCAGGTGACTACACTTAATTCCCCGATCATCCAAAATGTGCAAGCCTTCATTGTCAAATTTTTTTTTTATCCCCCTCTTTTGCATGCTTAATTAATTATCTCAGCATCTGTACGTTTGTATCATTAACAACTAGACATGTATATTATTTAACCTCTAATAATTTATTTTAACGACCATTAAGTACATTAAAAAAATATACATAAACTCATTCCACTTCCTAACTACCTATATATGTTTATTCTATTCCATTGCCTTCTTTTTCTTTTATATTTACATAATCTTGAGTCTGTCTAAACACTTACCTTCATTCTAATTACCATATAATGAAATAATGGAAGCATGAACATACATATATATATTCCATTCTATTTTCTTTTATTTTGTAAATATATTCCATTCTATTTTCTTTTCTTTTATTATTTACATATGTTGAATTTCTTTTGCTGCACTACTTGTTTCTCCCTCTAAACAATCATTTATTATAAACAAAATAATTGGAAAAGCAAAACAATATGTAATTATAAATTATAAATAATCATGTACGTGCATTGATGCAAATTATGACTATCACTTATACCGTCGCACATATTTTAACCATCAGTAGAAGCTATCAATTCTTAACAATTAAATATTACTTGTTGACACATATGCTAACCATTATCTTTAACTAATAAAATTTACATTAACCGATACTTCTCCACAAATAAATGCATATCAACATATATAATAACCATATGAAAATAACTCTTATCTCAATTGTTCTCTAACATAAGATCTATACGATTAATATCCAACATATAATCCATACGATTCTCATGAAATAATGAGTTTTCTTCAAATATTATTTAACTTAGAGTTCTATACAACTTATATAAATTCCATACTAAAATCATTCTTATGGCATGAATTATTCTACTTTGATATTCTTACATAAAGCTCTATACCATTTATACTAACATGAATATAAAATTGTTACCACCATATGTTTAAAATAGATTTACATCCGCTCAACATAGGCATAAATAATGGATAATATTTTAGATTATATTAGATGCATACATCTAATCTTTTCAACTAATAGTTGTTAACTTTATCACCATTAAATATTTCTTACATTCACATCTAGTCATAAAAGGACGCATTCGACCTGTTGGATATATATTTTTAACTAAAGATGTTTAACTCTATCATTTTAAATTAATCCTTAAATACACATACGGTTAAAAGTAGCATTCGACCTGTCGGATGCTACCCTATTGTCTTCTTACTTCTGTCATCCTAAATGCATTGCGATGAAATTTATACGACTGAGTTCCTTAAAATCTAGCTTGCCTTTCCAGATTCCTTTAGCTTAAAACATAAATTAAAATTTGGAAGAACAAGTAAGAAGTTCGGGTGTCAGTGAAATAGATGAATAGATGTAAAATCTGAGGATCTATGAGTGTAATATCCGAACTGTCTAAATCAAACTTTATTAATATTGAAACATTAGCACCTAAATTTAATGGTAAGAGTAAGTTATTATCACCGGCATAAGGGATTGAGTATTCCTTAACGTTTAGTTGAACACGATTATGCATGCAACAAAATAATTATGCAGAGGCTAAATGACACCAATCAGAAATCGAATAGTACGGTATTCATATGTAAGCAAGTTTATCCATTAAACAGAGATCAACGGATGTTAACAGAAATCGAATTTATAACACAAGATTCAGTTGGTAAGCCGATTATATGATATGGCGGAGATTAAATAGCATCTTCACTGGTGACCAAAGGCTAACTGCCAGCTATGGGACAATGCCCAAATTTAGGGATTCGTCTATAATTTAGAGAGAGAGATTAAATGATCCCTTTTACTAGAGTTCAAGTGAACTGCCAGCGATCTGGGTAATGGCGGAATTTAAGGATTTATTTATGATAAAAGACAAGGATTAAATAAAAACTTGTTAATGATATTCGGTAATGGTGACCAGTATGAAGACATTTACCGAACGGAGAGTGGTACACAAGCTGTATAGCGTTATTCAAGCAGTCTTCCCAAAGAAAGCCCGAAGGAAAACCACCAGAAATTAATTTAAATAAATACACAGAGTAATACAAATAGCAAGGATACAACGAAACCAACAGTAGTTGCAGGGATGATGATAACCGGGTCAATCAATCCTAAGGGTCTGTGGTTTGATCTTTAATTGATAAGAAGAATACTCAAAAAACTTCAACAGTCAGATACAACAATAAATACAATAAAAACGCAATCTTAAGGGAGTTCCAGATCTTCTCAGCGTAGAATAACAAAAAATAATGAACTGCACATAAAATTCCTTAATAACTGAGTACCGAAAGGAACTCAGGGCTCATGGCTCGACGACCATCAACGTATGATCCGGAGTTTAAGAAGCGTGCTAGCAGGGTTACCCTCACCACTTAATTTTTATTTATTTTTATTGTACAGAGTTTGAGAATTTAAATCCCACAGAGATTTAGATCAAGCTGGGTTCAATCTATCCTACGCAGCAAATATTTGACACAAGGGTTTTATTATGATGACAGCGATCTAGGGATCGACCGTCTACATCGATTCGGAATCGATCTACCAGGTGCTGTGGTCCATAGAATTACCTACAGGTTATGTTACATGGAGTTTCGATCACAGTATGATGAGAGGTAATTACCCAAATGAAATACTTATAGACAGCGAGTTCCTATTTCTTTAAAAAAATGAAAATACAGAGATCTACATCCAGATCATAGCATACAACTTCCTTTAACTATGAATACACAGAGATCCAGGTCGAGGTCTTAAAAGAGTTATACAGTGAAGACGCTGCCAAGGGCTTCATCGTCACACAAGATTCGACCGACAAGGGATACAGGGTAGTCGCGGATCTATGCTGCGAATGGGTCAGAAATCTTGTACACAGAGTAGATTTAATGGATTAACCAAAAATATGACAGAGATGAAATGGAATTCGGTGTGTAATTATTGGAGCACGGTAAGGGTCCAAGGTTCATCCTACAGAATGTGTATCTTCACAGATCTCTGCCGACTGGAACGGTTCACACCGTTTATACACAGTTAAAAATAGTAAAAAAAAAATTTACACGGTCTGAAATCGAAAACATGAAATGGCCAGAATAATGTAGGGACCCAAATACAATCTTTCATATTCAATAATCAAATGCAAATCACGGTGGAATTTAACACAGGGAATGGATTTGATTCGAATACTTACATAAATTCATGGTCATATATTTATTTAAAACAGGGTTAAGATCTCTCAGTCCGGGGTCGATTCATTGCGTCATCATTCGTTCTTCATGTACTCATGCGAATTCGAAACATACATAATTTGAAAATAGAGTTTGTACATTCACAGAAAGGTAGATCTATTTTTTTTAAGGTAGCAGTCTCAAATTTTGAAAAGAAAACAAAATTAGAATGATATTGAACCTGATCTGATGGTCGAGTTGGAGATAGATAGACCGTAGTAATAGCGGTTGATTCAGCTGTCCGGGTTGATCCAATTCTGACGAAGATACCGACAACCCCTCGGTATTATGAGTCTAGTGCCCTCAAGGCTCGACCGGCTCTGATACCAAATGTAAGACCCCTCTTGTAAGGTCCTCACGCACTGAATCTGAAACTTTAACAACTTCATACAAACAAATTACCTATCATAGTTACTGGAAAAATAAAATAAAAAGCTTGAATAACTTAACAAAGATAAACCAAACCTTAACCTGTCAACCCAACCCAGCTGGTCCGTTGTCGTCTGCGTCTTCCGTAGGATCCCTCTAGCAAAGCTCGTTTAACCATAGGAAAAGCAACCGTTAGCTTCGCCACCTAACCATAGGCTCATGCTTTCAATCGCATGGCCTCCCCCGAGCTTTGGGTCGTAAAGTTCACACACAATAATCAAGAAACTCAGCTTGGGATTCCCCCCCACCAAAGTTTCCAGCCAAACCCTCAATAGTAGCAAGTCATGAGGTAACTCAAAATTACGATAGTCATCTAGGGTCTGGGTCCCTTACCCATTCCCAATGCCTTCCTTTTAAAAGAAAATTCCTTGTGACACATGTCGCTTCATGCATAAATACATATTTTATTAAATTTTCAATTTAATAATACTCACCCATCCATATGTCAGTTTTTCTAGGAGTTGCACCAACATTCCTAAGTTTGCTCATGTTTGTCCCCTAGATATTTTACTTAACTCCTAGTTTTGAGGTGTAAGTGGAGTTGACTAGGTGTCCATGCTTAGGATTCTACTTTGCTCTAAAATAAAAATTTATATTATTGTAAATGCTCAAAATATTCTTTTAGGTGCAAATGCCTAAATAACACTTAATATTATTTAAATGCCAAAGTAATCATTGATTTACAAATGCCTAAAATACTCAAATGCATTTCTAAGTAATGTTCTAGGTGCAAACTTATATTTTTTATGCAGTTAAGTTTAATAATCATTTTCACTAGAATCCCGGTGCCGCACTGTTGGGCTTCCCTATTCCTTAATTTCATTTCCTCGACATGGAACCACTCTGTCGGGTCCATTCGTCCATAGTTTCCATTCCTTGGCAAGGTACCACCTCGTTGGGTCCTTGCGTCCACTCTTTCCGTTCTTGACAGGGTACCGCATCATGGGCCCTTCTGTCGTCATCCTTTCGTTTTGACTTGCGGAAACTTCATGTAGGGATTTCAGGAGCCGTTACCTTCCATCCTCCGTCTACATGCTATTAGGGACTAATGGCGCTGAGGAGTGAGTCCGTTCTCACTGCGCGCCCCCCCAAATCGTACGTGACCAGCTCTGTCGTGGCCCACCTCGTACGCCCTCACGCATTCCTCTTGAGCAAGCGAATCAATGCTTATCTGCTCATGCATGGTATTCCGTCGGAAGTCGACATCGTCGTCGTTCTCCCCATGTGTGATTTATCTGTACTCTACGACCCTTCAATTCCCTTGTGTGTCCGTCGGTGAACCGTTACACCTACCGCTACACACATTTCTCACAAACATTATTAGTAGTACTGTCCTCTTCTTTAGTTTTTGAGTAAATCGGAATATCATCAATGAACACAACTACAAACTTATCCAAATACCTATGTAGAACATTGTTCGTTAAACACATGAATACTGCAGGTGCGTTAGTTAGCCCAAAAGGCATAACTACGAACTCGTAGTGCCCATATCGCGTTCTGAAAGCGGTTTTGAATATGTCTTCGTCTTTTATCCTAACTTGATGATATCTGGACCTTAAATCAATTTTAGTGAATATCTCTGCTCCGCATACTTGATCAAATAGACCATCAATGTGGGGCAAGGCATATCGATTCTTAATTGTCATTTTATTAAGCTGACGGTAATCGATGCACAGTCGCATGGTACCATCCTTCTTTTTAACAAAAAAAACCGGTGCTCCCTAACGAGACACACTTGGCTTTATGTAGTTTTATCTATTAATTCCTTCAGCTGAGATTTTAATTCATTTAACTCCAGAATATTCATTCTGTAGGGATCCTTTGAGTTTGGTACTGCACCCGGTACTAACTCAATGGTGAAATCTAGTTCCCTTTTCGGAGATAATCCTGGAATTTCTTCTGGGAATATGCCAGAAAAGTCGCTAAGGATGGGCATATCCTCCAATTTTAACTTATCTTCTTTAGATGAACATTCATCGTTAATAACATTAACAACAAACACTTTACAGCCCTTTCTGGCAGCTCTCTTAACTTGTAACACAGAAATTTGTCTTACTGAAATCTTCCTATGAATTCCTTTTACTGTTTCAGATTTACCTTCATTATTCAGACAAGTAAAATTTTTCTCATAACAATTAAGCACTACTCTATGTTGTTCACTCCAATCCATGCCAATCAACAAGTCATATGACCCTAATGGTAAAACATTCAGATTAACTTGGGTTTTCAGCTAACTCACAAATACATCACAATTTTTAACAAAATCTGTAACCTTTCTTTTAGTGCCTGTTGCTAGTTGAACTAAGCATGAATGATCAAATTTCTCTATCTTTAACTTGAAACTGTTCACTAAAGCAGGTGAAATGTAACTCAAATTTGCACCTGGATCTATCAGAATGGAAATAGATTTGTTTTGTATCATACCTTCAATTTCGACCATAGATGTTTGATGGTCTGCTTGATGATTTTCCAGCACTGCATTTATTCTGGGCATTTCTCTTGCTACATCTCCAACTGTAGGTTCTTCTTGCATAGTGTGAATGTTGTTGACCGCCCTTTTGTTGCGTGGGCAATCAACTTTCTTATGTGGTCCACCACAATCAAAACACTTCAAAGGTGCTCTCTATTCAGCATATCTTGTGTTATTATTGTTATTATGTACATTCCTTGCAGCAATAAAATTCGGTGGTGCATTACCCCTATAATTATTATTACTTGGAAAATTTCTGTTATTAAAATTTTTCTTAAAACTTCCAGAATTATGATTAAAACTCTTCTTTTTGTGATCAAAATGATTAGACTTATTACTCTTCCAGCCAGTTGTTCCTTCTCTTTTTCTGTTTTGATCAAAACAGAAATTAGCTTTCCTCGTAGCCTCTTCCAGAGTAGAAGGGTTATCATACTCGATCCTGTCTATTATGTTGAAAGGTAGACAACTTAGAAACCTTTGTACCTTAGGCTTCTCTTCGACCATGTAAGGTACATACCTCAGCAAGCTAAGGAACTTGCTGTACAGCTCCTTCATGTTCATAGTACCCAATTTTAAATCATAAAACTCTTTTGACTTATCTTCATAGTACTGTTCTGACAAGAACTTTTTCTTAAATAACTTTTTAAACATATTCCAGGTTACGTCTCTTTCTTTTATGCTCTTAATTCTTTTAAGGTCCTACCACCAAATATCTTCCTTTCCGATCAGATTGTAGATAGCCATCTTGCCTTTTACCTGAGAAGAGTAATCGTAGATATTAAAATACTTCTTCATTCTAGACAGCCATGCTTCAACTGTCTCACCTTTTTCACTTTCGCCATTAAAAGTTGGTGGCTTAATCTTTTTAAACTCTCCAGTAATTTGTTCATGATGCTTATACTTCCTCTTTTTGGAACAACAATCACTGTCACCGCTGTCATGATCAGAATTACCATTACTTTGATCAGATTCAGATGAAGAGTAACTAACACTTTTACCATTCTTTGCTTTCTTGTGTTTATGTTTGTGGGACATTGTACCAGAATCAGACTTCACTTCTGATTTCCTACCTCTTTCCTCATTATCATAATTATCCATTAAAATCTGATTTAACTCCTCATGTGCCTTCAAAATTCGTTCGTTCCCTTCTTTAACAATTCTTATCTCTGATTTTAAATCTTTTACAATACATAGAAGTTCAGAAGATTGATTATTTAATTCAACATATATTCCTTCATGATTATTATTATTATTATTATGTTCATTATGAGGAGATCTGTCCTCTATTGATTCCACCGGTATTTCCATACCTGTAAATTAAATGTTAAATTGTTATGTACAGAAACAAAATTAAAATGAAAGTCAGTGACATAAACTTTCTGGTTTCATTTTTCTATTTTGTGCGCGTGAGCCTAATTCAGGCCTAGAGTTTGAACTCGCGCTCTGATACTGTTGACCAAGTCGCGACCTCACAGTCAACAGGGGTCCACCAACTGTTGACACATACCGCAGTCTCCCTGGGAACCGACCCGGGCAGGTTTGAGACCACCTAGAAAAACCCACAGAGCGGATGAGGTCTCACCTGAGGCATCCAGGAAGAGCAGACGGAACCATGTTTCTGCCGAGGGAGGAGGAACGTTGCGGCAGTATGATACCGACAACAATTCTAAGTATTCATCATAAAGTTATAGCATATCACTTTAATCGCAGCATTTGACATTACAATAAACATATATATATAACATACTATTGCAGCATCCACATCATAGTGACAGAAATAGATAATTGCATTAAGACAAGACAATAACATAAGTATCGAGCAACATTACACATAGATTGCACCAAATCATCATCTTTATATTACTGTGGCAAACCAAAAGCAGTAGATGAATCTCTGCGGAACTCTCGCATTATATCTCTATCAATCTCCGCATATATCTCTATCTCACTCTTCTATCGATCAACTCTCCTCTAACACTTACAATTCTCATCTATTTATAGGCTTCCGCCAATTACAATACTTGTCCACGTACCTAACCGACACTTGTGGACATCGACTAACTGACTTGGTCTAATGCCCCAAAAACCCGCATACCGCGGTACAATTGACTCGATATTACAAAATACATGATCCAAAACCCGCCAACTGCGGTATACTTTGGCACCAAATACTTTTTTCATGCCTTAATCCAACGTGTCGCAACGTTGGTGGTACCGCAACACATCCTCATAACACCGCCTGCCAACAGGCCCCCAACACAATCTTATGGCTCGCCCTCGAGCCACGTCAACTGCATTTGTTCTTGTTGTTTGGATCACGCAATGTTGTCTCCTTCTTTCGGGTGTACACATCCTCAGCTACCAATTTTTTAATCCCGCCACGAGAGTAAGCAACCCCCGACTCGCTATCAGGTACATCACGAACTCATCCTCCAGTCGCATGGAATAGTGCAAACTGAAAAGAAAAGAGGACGAACAGTACCAAGGGTTGAGAACGACGGATGAATCTGGCACATCTATCTTGTGCCAGTGCCCCGTCTTCGACTGAAGTTAGGGAGCGACCGCCCAAACCAGTGTTCTAATAAAAAATAGCACAACTCTTCGAACAACTACTTTATACAGAATCATGCGGGAGCGGCCAGGGGTCCATCTCACTATCGATGCGTATCGCAGTTGCCCTGGCACCGGCTCGAGCATACGTAGGGGAAGTGTAATAACCATATCGAGGTGCTCAGGGACACTCGTCATGCGAGCCCGCAAGGCCCCTGGGGTGCTGCCACGGGAAACGAAGTGAAGCATTTCCACAGCCTCCTTGGAATTCCTCACAACTCAACTTCCAGATTGATTAACCAGCATAACCACTCTATGTCAGAACAATTTTGGTATGGTGAACTACCAACTTCCTCGGTTACTTATAGTCGGGCTCTCCCTTGTCA
This sequence comes from Larix kaempferi, assembly GCA_027924585.1. Lineage (NCBI taxonomy): Eukaryota > Viridiplantae > Streptophyta > Pinopsida > Pinales > Pinaceae > Larix > Larix kaempferi. Next base: position 5,896,006 of record BSBM01000307.1, on the reverse strand, counting down.
CCACGGGGGGAATGATGCCCTGGTACCTCTCATCTATGTGTAAGAGCCAGCTGACTGTCACAGTGGAGGGGGAAACCATGCTGCCAGCAAAGATCCCAAGTGCCACCACGTGAAAAACCCCACTGATCGTCCCGGCCCAGCGTTCCATGTGCAAAACATGTCGTCGTTATGTGTGAACCCAAGCAAATCAATCAAGGGAAATCATATGTAGAGAGGGTGGCCAGTAATCACACCACTTCACCGTACCCTCCTAAATTCGTCGTACAAAATCCGTCAGCGAGATTGAGTGCAAACACCGTCATGAGTCTCTGACTGGCGGCATAAGCCTCTCCTGCTTGCGCATGCCGTCCGCTATTGGTGCATCATCTACCATCAATCAACCTGCAACAATCATCATCATTTTTTTTTTATTTTTTTTTATTTTTTTTTTAACCAATGCGACTCAGACATCGCACTATTCCACGCCCACACGATAGGGCTTCAACCTGTGACCATTTACCATCTTGGGGAGCATCCCCCCATCCAATCGCTCCAACTAAAATGCTCCTCCGAAAGTAATACTATTGATGCGGTAGGGACCCAGCCAATGCATCTGCAACTTGCCTGGATGTTTCATAAACTTACTGTCGTAGAGTAACACTAAGTCACCTTGCTGAAACTATTTGTTTTTTATGTGGCGATCATGCCATGCCTTCTGACGGTCCTTCTCTACCCCTTGGTGAAATCCAGTGATAAATCGATCCTCTTCTAGCTCCACCAATTGTGCTAGACGCTCGTCTACTGCTACGACATCATCCATACCTGCAATAGCTGCAATGCGTAGACTTGGGACAATATACTCCATCGACATAATTGCTTCCTTCCCATATACCAGCTTGAAAGGCGTCTGACCAGTCAGTCGTTTACATGTAGTGCGATAGGCCCATAATACCGCTGGAACTTTCAAATCCTAGTCATCATGGTTTGCATTGCACACCTTTGTTAATGCATGCTCCAATACCTTGTTAAAATCCTCCACCATTCCATTCGCCTGTGGGTGATAGGGTGTACTCTTCTTATGATGTATCTGCAATTCCTCCGTCAATGCGCTGATAGTGCCATTAAGAAAGTGGTTTCCTTGACCACTCAGCAATATCTTGGGGCAGCCAAAATGAGTGATAATGTGATCAAACAAAAATCGAGCGGTTGTTGCGGCGGAACAATCAACTACAGGCGCTGCCTCATCCCATTGGGTCAAATACTCTGTCGCTGTAATGATGTATTACGCACTCGTACATTTTCCTAGTGGATTGATCGGTCTAACAAAATCCACAGCCCATTTCTCGAACGGTTGCAATGTTACCTGAGGTAGCAAGGGCATCTCATCTCATCTTGACGGCTTGCCAGTTCGTTGACAAACATCGCAAGATCGCGCATAGTCTATCGCATCGTTATGTAATGTAGGCCACCAAATACCTGCGCATAGTATTTTCCTGGCAGTCGCCCGACTGCCATAATGTCCTCCCACAACTCCACCATGTGCCTCAGCCAATATCTATGCCTGCTCATGCGGTAAGGCACATCTGCGCAATATCTCATCGGTATCCAATTTATACAACTCTCCCGCGATCAGTTGAAAGTTGGCAGCCTTTATGACCAATTGCTTCTTCTGAGTAGTGGTAAAGTCATCGAGCGCGGTGACGGTCACCAGAAACTGAAGGATGTCATCGAAGTAGTGAGAAGCAGCGGCAACATGAAATAGTTGGGCATCCAGCAACCCATCGTCGATATTAGTCAGTTCCTCCCCTGTATCAATCCGTGACAGATCACCGGGATCAGTTCAACCATCATACTTGCCAGTGTGATAAATCTCATTATTTCCAAATCGAACCGTCATCAACCTGCGACACTGTGACCAATCTTTAATGAATTTCTTATGTGTTTCCCACCAGCGTGCTGGAGCAGCCTTCAATGCTTCCTCCAAGGCGAGCAATCGCTTGGGTTGTGAGACTCGTTCTTCAAATTCTGCCAAAAAGTTAGTGAGGTCAGGAAACCAGTCATAGGCAGGCAATGTGACTGTTTCTCTCACAACCCGACATAAGGATTATGTAACTAAGCCACATTTCGGGAATGGTACTTCATGCATCCGGTTCTGCCAGTGCTCTAATGCATCATCAAAGTCGGAAGACGCAGAACTCTCACTGCGCCACTCCAGCTCACCATGGATCGTGGGATGAATGTAGTCCTCATAAATATTAAATCCATGATCCCAGCCAGTGTGATCGCCATCTTTGAAAGGCTCAACATATCGACGTCCTTCAGCCAGATCCAACGGAGCGATGACTCGAAAATCGTGATTCTCAAAAGTCATCATGTGCTTCTTGAAGTTGATTACATCTCCACTATTGTTACCCCATCCTATCCCCAATAGTGCAGGATAGGAGATTCCTCCATCAACTACTTCAATGACGTCAAAATCAGCATAAGTCTTCATGCCCTCAATATCAATCGTGAGCCGTGGAACCCACCCAATCGATGTAACCTTCGCATGGTTAGCCAACCAGAGCTGCACAGGAGACCAGCTCAATGGGAACTCCCCATCTTCTGCCACACCTCCTTGGTTAAGATGTTAACATCTGAACCAAGGTCAAGAATCACAGAGTCAACATCATAGTCACCAATCTGAATATTCATTTGCATTTCCTTGCCAGTCTTCTGTCCCTCTAAGAAGTTTACTGCTGACTCCTTCCATCCTTTCGGAAATCACTGCAACCATCCCTCAATCTCACCTAGGGTAGTCGGGTCTCGTGCCAATGACAGCCAGCTTTCAAGGAACTTCTGCAATATCCCTGGTGGTGGTCGATCGACGTCTGATGTGGTATCAAAGACAGGTGACATATTGCAAACAACAGCCTTACCGCGATCCTTCTCCAAAGTGCATCGTGCTTCCAAGAACGTCTCCCACTCCTCATCAATGTCAAAATTTACTGTCTTTTGACCAGCCAAGCAAATGAGTGGTCGCGAACCATCTTTCCCTATCGTCTTTCCTCCACGAGTGACAACAACCACCAAAGCATCTTGTGGTCGCGATTCTGCAGAAATAGTTGCAATATTGGCACCTTGTGTTTGGTTCAGCTGTAGGTTCCCTGGTTGATTTACGTTTAGATTAGCATTCGGCGGTGGTTGCAGGGGCTTGTTCTACACTGGGTGCTACACCGGGTTCTGTACTAGTTGCTGTACTGAGTTCTGTAGCTGCGGAGTGTTCCCAATCTTCCATCTTGCAATCAACTGTGGACAATTCTCAACTGTAAGATCATTACCGGAACAAAACGTACACTGATTCTATAACAGTGGGCAGTCGCGCTGATAATGTCCCTATATCGCACAGTGGTAACATTGAACAGGTCCACGACCACCTCGACCTCCTCCTCCACAACCAAATCCACCACCGCGTCCACCCCTGTAGCCTCCCTGATAGCCGCCCTGCTGCTGATACTAAGGTTGGTTAAACTGCTGCTGCATGGGTGCCGGCGGCATCCCTTGCCCTTGTGATACATACTGTGGTTGTTGCACATACTAAGGCTACGGGGGGTTCACCGGTGTATATTGCGGTACGAACTGCTCTGGTTGCTGCTGCTGCGGTACAAACTGCATCTGTGGTTGCAGCTGAGCTTCCTGTGGTTGTAGCGGTGCAGCGCGCTGATCATCTTTGACATAGAATGCATCACATATTCTCTCCTATAGCAACCCATATGCATGGCAATCTTTGTCATCATGACCCACCGACTTGCAGAATGTGCAATAAATATTTCATGGGGTTGCAACCATTTTCTGCATATACGGACAACTATCATGACCATGCCCAAATACCGAACAAACACGACACCACAGCATACTGCCGCCATTCAATGGATTGGGTGCACCGAAGACCAAATAATTACGAAAATCCAGGCAATCATCTTTCGTATGACCATCTCGTCGACATCGCGTACATGATACCTCATCGCAATGTTCCTTGTTCTTCTTTAAATCTTGCAACTGTATAGTCAGGTTGGCAAGTTGCATCTGAATCTGCGACATCCGGACTTCATTATCTCCAATCGGCGACGCCTCCAATCGCATCGCAATCTCTAGAGCTTCGCTAGGCGTTGATATGTTTTGCTGCATCAGCGGCAGTCGAATGTGGGGTAACAGTGTCGTAATGAACCATTCTTTATGTTGGACAGCGCTCATATCGAAACTACTTTGCCATCAGTGTCTTGAATCGTTGGTCGAAATCCCACACTGTCTCATTGGGATACTACTTAATTTCCTTCAGTTCAGTAATATATTGAACCTTCGACTTAGGTCTTCTAAATTCAACAATCATCCCATCCCGAATCTCATCCAGGGACTTCTCTGGGGTCCCTATAGGGACTAAAATGAACTTCATGAACCAATCTAAGGCACGACCTTGCAGAGTTGTGGCTAACTATCCTTTCTTAGTATTTCCATCAGTGATCTGTTTCACAGTCCAGACCGCTTCACACAAAAACCAATAATGGTTTGGGTTGTCTGTCGCATTTCCATGGAACAATGGTAGCTTAGCATCATCACCCGCCATCTTGGGCTTCCTTCCTCCTGTGGGTGCGCTACTACCAATTAACTTCTGCTGTATTGACGAACTTCGCGGTGTCGAAGTATTATTTCTTGTTGGTTGAGAATCAGTGAGCGGAGGGGTGGGTATGTTTGTGCCGGGGTTTGGTCGTGCCTCTATCCTGGGCGTAGCCTGGTTGTCCCTGTTAGGACTGTGAGGTCGCTTCATCCTGTGTGGCCTTCCTTCACGGTCTTGTAGTCCGATCGCAGCAGGACCTACTCCTATTCTCTGCCTCTTTTCCTATAGGAACCTTGCTCCTCCCCTCGTAAGACCACTTTCTTCCTCGGCTTCGCTCACAGTCTCCTCATCGTCTGCACCCATCTACCCCTTTACCATTCCTTCGACCACCCCGCGAGAGTCGCGATACCCACGGCCTCCTCCCACCAGGCTACTTATTGATCAAGGTGCATCTTCAATATACCTTTCTCGCAGATTAGCATCTTAATCGACAGTTGGAGTGACAGCAAAAACCTTTCCCTCGGGCCGTCAAAGAAGTATCTTTCAACTTCACTATAGGATTTCTTCGTGTCGATCGCAAATTCAGTGATATATCCTTCCAAGATGCTATCAAGCCAAACTTCGACAGCCTGCGATGCCTTATTATCGACTTCTTGTAGCTCCTGGATCAACTCCGGGGTCCAAGTCGTCGGTTCACCACCTTGGAAATTTCTCTTCTGGAAGGTCAGCTTTGACAACCACTCATACAGATCTATTGTTAGTCGCGTGTTCCGACTTTCCTTTTCAGCAAATTCCTGCAGTCTCTGATAAAACCAGCTCTGTATCTCCGGCTTCGTCGGGTGCCACAACATGGCCTCCTCTTACTCTGCACATGGTCCATGCAACGGAACCATTTGTTTACCAAGTCGCGACCTCACAGTCGACAGGGGTCCACCAACTGTCAACACATACCATAACCTCCCTGAGCACCGGCCCAGGAAGGTTTGAGCCCACCCAACAACACCCACAGAGCGGATGAGGTCTCACCTGAGGCATCCAGGAATAGCAGAAGGAACCATGTTTCCGCCAAGGGAGGAGGCACGTTACGGCAATATGATACCAACAACAATTCTAATTATTCATCATGAAGTTATAGCATATCAGTTTAATCGTAGCATTTGACATTACAGTAAACAGATATCTATAACATACTATTGCGGCATCCACATCATAGCGACAGAAATAGATAATTGCATTAAGACAAGACAATAACATAAGTATCGAGCAACATTACACACAGATTGCACCAAATCATCATCTTTATATTACTATGCAAAACCAAAAGCAGTACATGAATCTCTGCGCAACTCCCGCATGATATCTCCGCATATAGCTCTATCTCACTCTTCTATCCATCGACTCTCCTCTAACATTTACAATTCTCATCTATTTATAGGCTTCCACCAATTACAATACTTGTCCACTTACCTAACTGACACTTGTGGACAATCGACTAACTGACTTGGTCTAATGACCCAAAAACCCGCATACCGCGGTACAATTGACTCGATATTACAAAATACATGACCCAAAACTCGCCAACTGCGGTATACTTGACTTAATATTACAAAATACATGGTCCAAGTGACCCAAAACCATCCAACTGCGGTATACTTTGGCACCAAATACTTTTTTCACGCCTTCATCCAATGTGTCGCAACATCGGCGGTACCGCGACACATCCTCATGACACCTCCTGCCAACAGGCCCCCAACATAATCTTGTGGCTCGCCCTCGAGCCACGTCAACTGCATATGTTCTTGCTGTCTGGATCACGCAATGTTGTCTCCTTCTTTCGGCTGTACAGATCCTCGGCTACCAATTCTGTAAGCCTGCCACGAGAGTAGGAAACCCCCGACTCACTGTCAGGTACGTCGCGAACTCATCCTCCAGTCACATGGAATAGTGCAGACTGAAAAGAAAAGAGGATGAACAATACCAAGGGTTGAGAATGGCGGATGACTCTGGCACATCTATCTCGCACCAGCGCCCATCTTCGACTGAATTCAGGGAGCAACCGCCCCAACCAGCATTCTAATAAAAAATAGCACAACTCTTCGAACAACTACTGCATACTGAATCATGCGGGACCAGCCAGGGGTCCATCTCACTGTCGATGCGTACCGCAGTCACCATGGCACCGGCCCGAGCATACGTACGGGAAGTGCACCGACCATATCAAGGCACTCCGGGACACTCATTGTGTGGGCCCGCAGGGCCCCTGGGGCGCTGCCATAGGAAACGAAGTGAAGCATTTTCACAGCCTCCTTGGAATTCCTCACAACTCAACTTCCAGATTGATTAACCAGCATAAACACTCTATGTAGGAAAAAATTTGGTATGGTGAACTACCAACTTCCTCGGTTACTTATAGTCGGGCTCTCCCTTGTCACCACGGGGGGAATGATGCCCCGGTACCTCTCATCTGCGTGTGAGAGCCAGCCAACTATCATAGTGGAGGGGGCAACCATGCTGCCAGCAAAGATCCCACGTGCCACCACGTGAACAGCCCCGCTGATCGTCCTGGCCCAGTGTGCCATGTGCAAAACATGCAGTCATTATGTGTGAACCCAGCCAAATCAGTCAAGGGAAATCATATGTAGAGAGGGTGGCCAGTAATCACACCACTTCACCGTATCCTCCTAAATTCGTCGTACAAAATCCATCAGCGAGCTTGAGTGCAAACACTGTCATGAGTCTCTGACTGGTGGCACAAGCCTCTCTTGCTTGCGCATGCCATCCGCTATTGGTGCATCATCTGCCATCAATCAACCTGCAACAATCATCGGCATTTTTTAATTTTTTAATTTTTTATTTTTTAACCAATGCGACTCAGACATCGCACTGTTCCACACCCGCGCGATAGAGCTTCAACCTATGACCATTTACCAGCTTGGGGAGCATCCCCCATCCAATCGCTGCAACTAAAACGCTCCTCCGGAAGTAATACTATTGATGCGGTAGGGACCCAGCCAATGCATCTGCAACTTGCCTGGATGTTTCATAAACTTACTGTCGTAGAGTAACACTAATTCGCCTTGCTGAAACTGTTTGTTTTTTATGTGGCGATCATGCCATGCCTTCTGACAGTCCTTCTCTACCCCATGGTGAAAGCCAGCGATAAATCAATCCTCTTCTAGCTCCACCAATTGTGCTAGACGCTCGTCTAATGCTACGACATCATCCATACCTATAATAGTTACAATGCGTAGACTTGGGACAATATACTCCATCGGCATAATTGCTTCCTTCCCATATACCAGCTTGAAAGGCGTCTGACCAATCAGTCATTTACATGTAGTACAATAGGCCCATAATATCATTGGAACTTTCAAATCCCAGTCATTACGATTTGCATTGCACACCTTTGTTAACGCATGCTCCAATACCTTGTTAAAAGCCTTCACCATTCCATTCCCCTATGGGTGATAGGGTGTACTCTTCTTATGCTATATCTGCAATTCCTCCGTCAATGCGTTGATAGTGCCATTAAGAAAGTGGCTGCCTTGATCACTCAACGATATCTTGGGGTAGCCGAAATGAGTGATAATGTGATCAAACAAAAATCGAGCGGCTGTTGCGGCGGAGCAATCAACTACAGGCACTGCCTCAGCCCATGGGGTCAAATACTCTGTCACTGTAATGATGTATCGTGCACCCGTATGTTTCCCTAGTGGATTGATCGGTCCAACAAAATCCACATCCCATTTCTCGAATGTTTGCGATGTTACCTGAGGTAGCAACGGCATCTCATCTCGTTTGGACGGCTTTCCAGTTCGTTGACAAACATCGCAATATCGCGCATAGTCTGTCGCATCATTATGTAATGTAGGGCACCAAAGACCTGCGCGTAGTATTTTCCTGGCAGTCGCTCGACCACCATAATGTCCTCCTGCAACTCCACCATGTGCCTCAGCCAATATCTGCGCCTGCTCATGCAGCAAGGCACATCTGCGCAACATCTCATCGGTACCCAATTTATACAACTCTCCTGCAATCAGTTGAAATTCAGTAGCCTTGATGACCAATTGCTTCTTCTGAGTAGTGGTAAAGTCATCGGGCACGGTGCCGGTCACCAGAAACTGAAGGATGTCATCGAAGTAGTGATTAGCAGTGGCAACGTGAAATAGTTGGGCATCCAGCAACCCATCATCTATATTAGTCGGTTCCTCCCCTGTATCAATCCATGACAGATCATCGGGATCAGTTCAACCATCATACTTGCCGGTGCGATAAATATCAGTATTGCCAAATCGAACAGTCATCAACCTGCAACACTGTGACCAATCATTAATGAATTTCTTATGTGTTTCCCACCAGCGTGCTGGAGTAGCCTTCAGTGCTTCCTCCAAGGCCAACAATCGCTGGGGTTCTAAGACTCGTTATTCAAATTCTGCCAAAAAGTTAGTGAGGTCAGGAAACTCGTCATAGACAGGCAGTGTGACTGTTTCTCTCACAATGCGACATAAGGATTGCGTAACTAAACCACATTTCCGGAACGGTACTTCATGCATCCAACTCTGCCAGTGCTCTAATGCATCATCAGAGTCGGAATATGCAGAACTCTCGCTACGCCACTCCAACTCACCGTGGATCATGGGATGAATGTAGTCCTCAAAAATATTAAATGCATGATCCCAGCCAGTGTGATCGCCATCTTTGACAGGCTCAACATATTGGCGATCTTCAGGCAGATCCAACGAAGCGATGACTCGTAAATCATGATTCTCAAAATTCATAATGCGCTTCTTGAAGTTGATTTTATCTCCACTATCGTTAGCCCATCCTATCCCCAATAGCACAGGATAGGAGCTTCCTCCATCAACTACTTCAATGACGTCAAAATCAGCATAAGTCTTCATGCCCTCAATATCAATCGTGAGCTGCGGAACCCGCCCAATCGGTGTAACCTTCGCATGGTTAACCAACCGATGCTGCACAGGAGACCAGCTCAATGGGGGACTCCCCAACTTCTACCACACCTACTTGGTTAAGATGTTAACATTCAAACCAAGGTCAAGAATCACAGATTCAACATCATAGTCACCAATATGAATCTTCATTTTCATTTCCTTGCCAGTCTTCCATCACTGTAAGAAGTTTACTGCCGACTCCTGTCGTCCTTTCGGAAATCGCTGCAACCATCCCTCAATCTCACCCAGGGAAGCTGGGTCTCATGCCAATGACAAACAACTTTCAAGGAACTTCTGCAATATCCCTGGTGGTGGTCGATTGGCGTTTGATGTGGTATCAAAGACATGCGGCATATCGCAAACAACAGCCTTACCGTGATCCTTCTCAAAAGTGCGACATGCTTCCAGGAACATCTCCCGCTCCACATCAATGTCAAAATTTACCGTCTTCTGACCAGCCAAGCGAATGAGTGGTCGTGAACCATCTTCCCCAGTCGTCTTGCTTCCACGAGTGACAACAACCACCGAAGCATCTTGTGGTCACGGTTCTGCAGAAATAGTTGCAATATTGGCACCCTATGTTTGGTTCTGCTGCAAGTTCCCTGGTTGATTTACGTTCGGCAGTGGTCGCAGGGGCTGGTTCTGCACTAGGTGCTATACTGGGTTCTTTACCGGTTGCTGTACTGGGTTCTGTATCTACGGAGTGTTCCCAACCTTCCATCTTGCAATCAACTATGAACAATTCTCGACTGTATGATCATTACCGGAACAAAACGTACATTGATTCTGTAGCAGTGGGCAGTCATGCTGATAATGTCCCGATACCGCACAGTGGTAACATTGAACAAGTCCATGACCACCTCGACCTCCTCCTCCACGACCAAATCCACCACCGTGTCCACCCCTGTAGCCTCCCTGATAGCCGCCCTGCTGCTGATACTGAGGTTGGCTAAACTGCTGCTGCATGGGTGCTGGCGGCATCCCTTGCCCTTGCAATACATACTGTGGTTGTTGCATGTACTGAGGTTGCGGGGGGTTCACTAGTGTATATTGTGGTACGAACTGTTGCGGTTGCTGCTGCTGCGGTACAAACTGCATCTGTGGTTGTGGCTGAGCTGCCTGTGGTGCAGCGCGCTGATCATCTTTGACATAGAATGCATCACACATTCTCTCATGTAGCAACCCATATGCACGGCAATCCTTGTCATCATGACCCACCGACTTGTAGAATGTGCAATAAGTATTTCCTTGGGTTGTCACCATTTTCTACATATACGGGCAACTATCATGACCGTTCCCAAATACCGAACAAATGTGACACCATGGCATACTGCCGCCATTCAATGGATTGGGCGCACCGGAGACCAAATAATTACAAAAATTCAGGAAATCATCTTTCATATGTCCATCTCATCGACATCGTGTACAAGATACTTCATCGCAATGTTCCTTGTTCTTCTTTAAAGCTTGCAACTATATACTCAGGTTGGTAAGCTACATCTGAATCTGGGACATCCTGGCTTCATTATCTCCAATCGGCGACGCCTCCAATTGCATTGCAATCTCTAGAGCTTCGCTAGGCGTCGATATGTTTTGCTGCATCAGTGGCAGTCGAATGTGGGGTAACATTGCCACAATGAACCATTCTTTATGTTGGACAGCGCTCATATAGAAACTATCCTTTTCCATCAGTGTCTTGAATCGCTGGTCGAAATCCCACACTGTCTCATTGGGATACTGCTTAATTTCCTTCAGTTCAGTAATATATTGAGCCTCCGACTTAGGCCGTCTAAATTTAGCGATCAGCCCATCCTGAATCTCATCCAATGACTTCTCTAGGGTCCCTGTGGGGACTAAAACGAACTTCATGAACCAATCTAAGGCACGACCTCGCAGAGTCATGGCTAACTGTCCTTTCTTAGTATTGTAATCAGTGATCTGTTTCACGGTCCAGACCGCTTCACACAAAAACCAATACTGTTCTGGGTTGTCTGTCGCACTTCCATGGAACAATGGTATCTTAGCATCATCACCCGCCATCTTGGGCTTCCTTCCTCCTGTCAATGCGCTACTACCAATTAACTTCTGCGGTATTGACGAACTTGGCGATGTCGAAGTATTATTTCTTGCTAGTTGAGAGTCAGTGAGCGAAGGGGTGGGTATGTTTGTGCCAGGGTTTTGTCCTGCCTCTATCCTAGGCATAGCCTGGTTGTCCCTGTCAGGACTGTGAGGTCGCTTCATCCTGCTTGGCCTTCCTTCACGATCTTGCAGTCAGATCGCAGCAAGACCTTCTCCTATCCTTGGTGTCTTTTCCTGTCGGAACCTTGTTCCTCCCCTCGTAAGGCCACTTTATTCCTAGGCTTTTCTCATAGTCTCCTCATGGTCTACACCCATCTACCCCTTTACCATTCCTTCGACCGCCCCCTGACAGTCATGATACCCATGGCCTCCGCCCACCAGGATGCTGACTGATCAAGGTGCATCTTCAATATACCTTTCTCGCAGATTAGCATCTTAATCGACAGTTGGAGTGACAGCAAAAACCTTCACCTCGGTCCTTCAAAGAAGTATCTTTCATCTTCACTATAGGATTTCTTCATGTCAACCACAAATTCAGTGATATATCCTTCCAAGATGCTATCAAGCCAAACTTTGATAGCCCGCGATGCCTTATTATAGACTTCTTGCAGCTCCTGGATCAACTCCGGGGTTCAAGTCGTCGGTTCACCACCTTGGAAATTTTTCTTCTGGAAGGTTAGCTTTGACAACCACTCATACAGAACAACCGATAATTCAGAGAAGAACCACTCGTGCGGACCGTCGTGAATATATCTTCCCAACCAGTGATCTTGTTAGAAAAACAGGATCGCAAAGCAATACCAATAAATAGAAATGCAAGTATAATCACACATACACATTACAAGAGAGACACAGATATATCATGGTTCACCCAACTTGGGCTACGTACACACTGAATTTGCCAATCCTTATTATTATTACCATCCAGCAAGGTGAAGGGATACAACCTGCAGCACAACCGCTGCACTTCCTCTTCTCTGTTTCACAATCTCTCTCCTGATCTCAGAGATCTTTACAATGCATAAAACCTAATACATCATCCTCTCTAGCCGTATTACAATGTCTTTATTTTATAAGGGAAATACAATGGGAAAATACCACGGGATACCCAAAACCATGGGCCCGCAAAACAGCTGGCGAAAACAAGCCCAAAAATTTTCTTCGGGGACGTTGCCCCTGAACCCCCATTTCTCGGGGGCGATGCCCCCCCACTAGGGTGATTGTACAGTCCACCTACATATCATATAAAAATGGGGTACAAACACGGCTGATACAATATCACCCATGAGACTAGAATATCTAGCTCCACAACCAACAGATCTACCGCTAGTTGCATGTTCCGACTTTCCTTTTCAGCAAATTCCCACAGTCTCTGATCAAACCAGCTCTGTATCTCCGGCTTCATCGGGTGCCACAACATGGCCTCCTCTTACTCTACACACGGTCCCTGCAATGGAACCATTTGTTGACCAAGTTGCAACCTCACAGTCGACAGGGGTCCACCAACTGTCGACACATATCGTAATCTCCCTGGGCACCGGCCCGGGCAGGTTTGAGCCCACCCAGCCACACCCGCAAAGTGGATGAGGTCTCACCTGAGGCATCCAGGAAGAGCAGACGGAACCATGTTTCTGCCGAGGGAGGAGGCACGTTGCAGCAATATGATACCAACAGCAATTCTAAGTATTCATCATGAAGTTATAGCATATCACTTTAATCGTAGCATTTGACATTACAGTAAACAGATATCTATAACATACTATTGCAGCATCCACATCATAGTGACAGAAATAGATAATTTCATTAAGACAAGACAATAACATAAGTATCGAGCAACATTACACACGGATTGCACCAAATCATCATCTTTATATTACTGTGGCAAACCAAAAGCAGTACATGAATCTTTGCGCAACTCCCACATTATATCTCTGTCAATCTCCACATATAGCTCTATCTCACTCTTCTATCCATCGACTCTCCTCTAACACTTACAATTCTCATCTATTTATAGGCTTCCACCAATTACAATACTTGTCCACTTACCTAACCGACACTTGTGGACAATCGACTAACTGACTTGGTCTAATGACCCAAAAACCCGCATACCGCTGTACAATTGACTCGATATTACAAAATACATGACCCAAAACCCGCCAACTGCGGTATACTTGACTCAATATTACAAAATACATGGTACAAGTGACCCAAAACCCGCCAACTGCGGTGTACTTTAGCACCAAATACTCCTTTCACGCCTTCATCCAACGTGTTGTAACGTCGGCAGTACCGCGACACATCCTCATCAAACTGCCTGCCAACAGATACCACATGTAACATCCAAAAATTTACCAAAAAATTAAATTTTTTTTAATGTAGCATTTAATGATTTAACTAACTGTGCGGAAAAATAAATGCTTGTTGAGTTAATTAAAGGACATAGAGAAATAAATTGCGGATATAACCCTGTATGTGAAAAGTTTAAATCCTAAAATGGTAACGATGCTTACTATAACATCAACTAAGGTTTTTGTATGTGCTAACTGTTTGCTTTTCTCCTTGGTGATGAAGGGGCCCTGCGGCGCCCCGAGGCTTACTTAGCATTTGTGCTACAACATTTGAAACGTCCTTTTGCAAATTGCAGGTAAGAGCAAGTTTAATAAAATCGAAAGAAAAACTTTGAAGACCCTAAATGTCGTCAGTTCATCCTTTTGAGTTTTAAGGGAGAGAGAAAGATAAATTACTAAACAGAGTTAGTGTGAGATCTAATACATTGCTTCTGAATTCTATATTACAAGGCTTGGATTAAATGGGACTGTATCTCACATTTTGCAACATACCTGTTCTATGTTTTTCATAAAGAAGTGCCAAATACCAGATTCAGAAATTTAGGTGCTTTCTGTCAAGATATGATGAAAGAATCATGTCTCAGTTTAAGATGTTAATGTATTGCCATAGTTGATTCTTTTGACCCAAATATCACATTGGATAAAGTAATAGGTACTCTTGTTACAAACAATGGATTAAGAGTAGGATTAAGAGTGTCATTGTTATCATTTAAACTATCAGTAATATGTTGCCTAGGTACTAAATCTTTGCATGTTTACAATATTTGAAAGTAATATTTATACTAAGCATAGGAATTGATTAAAGTTGTATTACATAATAGTTATCGTAATCTTTGGTCATACACATATTACCACCATGTAACATTAGGGTGATGCACGAATATGAAAAAGGTGGTTAACATAATATACATCATCAATATGGTTTTAACCATGCATAACATAAAGTATTGTGATGGCAATTCATCGTACTGCATTTATGGATCTAACCCTAAGGTCTTTATTATTGACATGTCATGAGTTCACTTCTTAAGGTTTAGAACTACGAGGAGCAATTTATAATAATGTACATGTATATGATCCCGATGTATAGTCTTGTGGCAGGGATTGTTATGTACTGTGGTAGCTTGGATTCATAAAGTGCATTAATGTAAGATTGAAGTGGGAAGCTTCGCTGGCATCGATGTGGCAAATGTCACATGGTAGTTACCTTGCATTTGGTGAAACCCTAATCACCCTTGGTAATACTCCATTGTAATATAGGGTTTTCATTCATTGTTGCATGAGTGGGCTCGATGAACGCCGATAGGCTACGAGTTTTTTGGGTGAGAGGTGAGGCACCTCCCAAGTTTCGACCGTACGACTTGAGACTAAAACATCGATACTCAGAACCGAGCCTTTCATTTTTATTGGATGGTGGTTAATGTCAATTCAGTGTGAGTGATAGTTGTGCATGCGTTTTGGGCCAGAGAGTGGTTTACTTGCAAATTCTCAGAGATGAGTTCCTGCTTCATTGCATTGTGATGAAGGTTCGGGTTCTTCATAGATAATGGCATCTTTGCTTCATAAGGGACAGTTATGAAGGTAATGTTTCAAAAACCAATCTGAATAATTTGTAAAATTATTTTAGATCCCAAATGCGTGGTTTAACCTTCATATTTTTTGTTGGCAGGTATCCTCCCTATGCAATTTGTTGTTAAAAGCATCTTCATGGAGGCATCGCTTAACCACCGGTAAGACTCAGTGGTTTCTCCTTCTTGACAGTCGTGGGTTGTTGTTTGTTGTTAACCAACAGTTGGGGTCTTTGGAAGTTGGTTGTATGGCCCTGCGGTGTATTCTAAGAGATGTCTATTAAGGAGATGTTCTTCTCGGCCTACTCTGTGTTCTCTTCACAGCGTTTTGTTGTAGGGTGCTTTGAAAAAGAAACTTTTAATGCTCAAGGGTTTTACCTTCAGTTGTTAAAAAGAGATGTTAGGTTTGAGCTTGAAAACCCTTGAGGTTTCGACCCGGTGTATAGCTAAAAATTTGCTATTAGTGTATAAGTTTGTTACAGCTTATTTTCAAATAATTATCCTTCATTTAACTGAAAACTAATTCTAGTGTTTGTTCTACCTGCACTATGGTTTGTAAAAATTGTTGTTGTAATCATAAAGAGTGAATGGATTCGTTCAAGCTGATTTTAACCCTACTGTAAGGATAATGTTGAACAAACATAATGGCCGAGATTAAAATGTGTAATCTTAACTGTGCAATCGATTTTTAAATCTGTTAGGTTTTTAAGCAATAGCTTTCTAATGGAAGTTTTATGAAGTTGAACCGGCGAACTGAGAATTGTTCTCCTTTGTCTAAATGATTTCGATGTAGCCTAAAACTATGCTGAGATTGTAAACCCTTGCTTGATGCTAGAATTAAGAAGTTTGTTCCTTATTTTTGTTTAGGGTTAGAGAAAGCTTTAAGTACTGTAACTGAAATATTTGAATGTTTGAATAAGATAAAAGAAGAACTATTATTTAGCTGGTTTTTACATAAGACTCGAACCTGTAGCTTTTTACTTCGAAGGGCTACTGCGTTGTTTGGCATGGAATTTTGATGTTATTTAAATTCTATTATGGATTATCTATAAGTATCACTATTTTGTTAATAGAAGACCAAATAAAATAAAAATGTGAAACTAGGGTTTCTGCCAAACTTTTAGGACCTTTATCAAAAATAGCCTCGTTCTAAGCTTAAAGGCTTATGTATGAATATCAATAATTGTTTGATATTAAACAATGCAAAATATTAGATTGTCTTTAAAACAAAAAAGGTTTAGAGTAATATATGGTAGTAAACCCTAAATTATTTTACATCTGCTAGTGTAACGATAAAACAAGTTTGTCAAAACGATATCATTCAACTATGTTTGTTTTACTAGTATTTAGATTACAAACATACAGAGATATGAACATAATTAAAATATCAGAAAGGATGATATGATAAGAATGGATTTGGTATTAGATATAAAGAATTAGCTAACCTGTACTAGAACTGATGTACTTTTCTTTTCTATGTAAAGGAAAAATATGGTAACTATAATATGAAATACTGTTATAACCTCCTGAGCCTAGACAAACATAATTTACAGCAAAGAACTGATGAGGATTATTAAGAAGTGAGTCAATGCTAATATCTATTCATTCATTTGAAATTTTGTCTATCATTCATCTACTTTAATTCTTCCTCTCTTTACTAGAGTACGATACAAAAAACAATATGGGGAAAAATGCAGAGAAGGCATTATTTCTATCATTTCATCTAATTTAGTCATTATTCTACAACTTTATAACTAGATGAGAATTCAACAATTACTTCTGCATAATGATACTAACAATTTAAACTACTTAATCAATACTTTCATAAAATAATTTAACTACTTAGAAACAGAGAAAAACAAGTAGAACCTATAACTATAGATAGGACCGACAAACACCCAAGGAGGCCTGTTCCTCCCAACCTTCTCCAAAAGAAGCAGCCAATCTACTTGCCTCCTTTGGACCCCCGAGCATGTTCACTGAACCACTAGGTAGAAGAATTCTGGGTAGAAGTACGGCACTCAGTAAAGTAACTTCTGCACTTAGTAATGTAACTTCTGCACTTAGTAATGTAGCTTCTACACTCAGTAATGTAACTTTTGCACTCAGCAGTTTAACAAGAATACTTACACCATGATAAAAAACTTAGCATATCCCCTCATCGAATCTCTTGGGTGCAAGCACAGCAAAACCCCAAGGTAAATTTCCTCATCATGAAAAGTGATGAACCTGAGTTCATAATTCGATGGCTCTTATATAGACTGCCTAGGTCTTTAGTGGTCAGTTTTCAATAAATGAGCCTCTAGCTTAAGTCCCACTTTCCAGGGCACTGTGACCACATTTCAAGGGAGTTGTCACATACCAACAGCTATTTAGTTGCATCATGATGCCGCCACTTGTCCATTGCCTTCTACCCCAGATTCCATTCCACCTAATGGGTCATTAAACACTCTTTCAACAGTCTCCTTAGGTGTTTGTCTCCTATTTAATTTATTTAATAATAAAATATTGTGCAAATTACAGTCATCCTTGGACACTTGTCCAATATAAAACTTTACAATAAAAGTTAACATAATGTTTCCAACATAAAATGTTTTTTCAGCAAAAAGGGGTATGTTACATATGCCCAGGTTGGTCTTCTCTTTCGAGAGATCTCCACATGAGGTATCTCCTCAGGTCTCTGAGGTTCTACCATGTCATGATCCTCTGGAGTAGGATCTCCTTCAACATTTGGAATTAGTTCTCTGGTTGATTCTGCAACTCTGGGAGCCTCCTACTCCTCTTCATCCTCATGACTCTTCTTGGACTTGTTGAAATATGTATCTTCATCAAATGTGATATCCCGACTAATCTCGATCTGATAGAATCCTAGGATGTATATGTGGTAAGCCTTAGATTGCTCACTATAACCCACAAATATTCCCTTCTTCCCTGAAGGATCTAGTTTCGATATCTTCTCCTTTGGATTGTGGATGAACATCGGACATCCAAATATCTTCATATGACTGACTTCAGGCTTCTTCCCGGTGAACATCTCTTCAAGCGTCTTATTGCCAAGAGCACTATGGGAGATTCTGTTCTGTACATAGACTGTGGTTCTGGTAGCTTCTTCCCATAGATGCATGGGTAAGTCTTGATCGTGGATCATCGCATTTCCTACTTCTATTGTTGTTCTATTCTTCCTTTGGTCTGCACCATTCTGTTTTGGATTATAAGGGACAATGAGCTCCCTCTTAATCCCTGCTTGCTTATAAAAATATTTGAAATCCCCTAAGGTATATTCCCCTCCATTGTCTGACCTCAGGATCTTAATCTTCTTTTCAGATAGATTCTCTAAGAGCGCCTTGAACTCTTTAAAGTTTTCAAAGACTTCATTCTTATTCTTCAGAAAGTAAATCCAGGTTTTGCAAGAATAATCATCAATAAAAGATGCATAATATCCATACCCGCTTAGAGAGGTGGTGGAAATTGGTCCACAAATGTCTAAATGAATTATATCCAGAATACCTTTCGCTTTCCTATTGCTGCTTGGAAATGGGTTCTTCATACTCTTCCCTTGAGAACACCCTTTGCATACTCCTTCGTGATCCACCTGGATCTCTGGTACTCCAGTCACCACCTTACTTACAATTGGTAAGGCCTTATAGTGTACATGAGCTAGTATCTTATGCCCTAGCTCACAGGGGTTCATGGTACTAGCCATCATTGTTGCAGATGCATGACCCTTTAGTTTGTAAAGTCATCCTTCTTCTACTCCAATGACTACTGCATCATCACTAGTCTTCCCTTTAAGCCACATGAGAACTTCACCATCTACAAATGCAACTCGAAAACCTTTCTTATCTAATGCTAAAATAGATAGAAGGTTCTTCTTCAACCCAGGTACATAAAGTACATCTTTCATGTTCATGGACTTCCTAGAGTCCAACTTGTAAGAGGCTTCTCCCATACCTTTGATGGGATATTGGTAGTCATCTTTGAGTTTTACCTTGAGTGGAGATTCCTTCTAGATGAGATGAGACAAGGATTCTTTGTATCCTGTCATGTGCTTTGAAGCTCCACTATCCACTATCCAAGTATAACTTCCATGAGATACTAAACTAGTGAGTGCTGAGATAAGAACATATTCTTCACTGGAGTCTTCATTATCTCTAGTCTTGTCATCATCATCACTATCTTCCGCCGCATGAGAATGAAACCTCTTCTTCTACTTCTTGTGGTCCATATTTGTTTGGACAATTCCTTGCAATGCGTCCAGTCTTGTGACATGAGTAACATGCAATTGAAGAGAAATCCTTTCTGGTCCTTCTCTTCTTCTGGGGTCTTCTTGGAGAGTCCTCTCAGGGACAAGGGTTGTCCTTCCTCTTCTTCCCACCTTTAGCATGAGTAGCTAAATCTTGATCTTCATCATCATTTAACTTCTCCTCTCTTACGACTATTCTTTCTTCTTCTTGGACACATTCTTCCCATAGGTTTCTGAATTTGATTAGTTTCTTTCTAGCACAAATGCCATGAACACATGGCTCCCAATCTCGGGGGAGACCATCCAGAGTATTCATCACAACTTATGCATCCTCTCTCATATCCCCAATGGCTTCTAGTTGTTCTTTGATCTAGGATACTCTAGAGAAGTATGAGTGCATGGACTAAAACTTCATGCTCTTCACACCCTTGAGTTGATTTCTCAAGGTCATCTTTTTGTTGATGTTCTTTCCTTCAAAAAGGCTAGTCAAGGGATCAAACCTCTCTTTTGGTGTCTTCTTGGAAGACACATGGGGGATCAAGTGATCCTTGATGGAGTCACCAATGAACCTCTTTGCTTTGATCAGGTTCTTCTTATGCCTTGCCTTTTCTTCATCTCCCTCTGGTTCTGTGAGACCTTCCTTCACATAGTCTTCTAGTTCATGCTCCTCAAGGATGAGCATGAATCTATACTTCCAGGATCTGAAGTTCTCAGCTCCCTCAATCTTTTTATCAAGCTTGGTATTGCTTGTCATTTTGCTATAATGAGAACCTCAAATGGAAATAGAAAATCTTGTAGATCTTACCTTGATGATTTGTTGGATCTAGGGTTTGATAGAGAAACCCTAAAAATTCAAACTTGAAATTTAAAACTTCTGATAGGTCAGGGAGATGCACTTTACTGAGGCAAGCAACCTAGTGTGCTCAGATTTTGGAAACTCCAAAAATTTACCCCTCAAAAGTGACCTACGAAATTCGGATATGCAATTTCTGGTTTTTCTGGTTTTTTCTGGTTTTCTAGTCCAAATCCCGAACTAGGGTTTGCTTGATCTCGGGGTTTTTCCCAACCAAAAAGTTCGATATTGGGCTCAAAATTTTGATTTTTCTGAGGGGATCAATCCTATGCTGAGAAAACTAAAAAATTCTCCTTATGTCAAAAGCCCTAATTTTCCGTGGCTGCACAATGTAATCTTTCAGGCCAGCTCTGATACCATGTTAGTTTTTACTTGAACATCATATAGCATTTAAACAATTACTGAAAGATAAACAAGCACATCATAAAACAAAATGAACACAAATATTCTCTCGATGAAACCACAAAGGGAGAAACCCCGAAAAAGCCTTCCTCAATATAGAAATCACAACATACAAAAGTTCCCCAAGACAAATCAGCTACTCCTCCACTTGTGTGCACCTTTCCTCTTCACTAATGCGAACTTGCTTGATTGAATGAGTGAATAGAAGTGTGAGCGAGGTCCTTTATTTATATTCTTCCATTGGGGTGAAAAATTCCCCAATAGGGCTGACTTCTCTACTTGACTAGTCTATTACATAATATAATAATCTTTTAGGGGTTTTTCTAGGCCGACACATGTCCTAGGGTTTACATTGATTCTTTCAATGACCTTTACATTATTAATTACATGACCATCATCTCCCGGAGGAGGAATACAATAATATAAATAGAATATCTTCCGCAGTTACATTATTTTAACAAAATGACACACCTAACTCACACACATAAATGATCCACATAATCGACACACATAAATGATGCATTGATGGGTCTCAAGGACATAACCATGGTTAGGGAGGAAACCCATCCTTTAGGCCTTAAAGGAATCTTTGAGGGATTGAGGATAATCAACAATCTGTATATCCTGAGATAAAAGTCTGGTTCTCCAAACTTGCAAAAAATGTCAATATCCCCACCTATAAGCTAAATATTCGTCATGTAGGTGTGTGTCACGGCCTAAGGTCTCATTCATAACCTATGTCGCTAGAGCGACGATTATCGGGGGCTAGAACATTTTTTTTCAATTTTTTTATCTGTTTATCCATGAAATTTTTTATTTAACTTATTTGTGACAGTATTTTTGTGGAGTTATTGAGCCATATGTACTAGTGTTCCTTGGAAGACCATTCCCAAGGCCTTTAGACACCTACATACTTTTCAAAAGAACCTAATGTCATTGACATCCTCAATCATAGGCCAATTATCCACTCAAAATTCCATGTGTGGTTAGTGGAAGCAACTTCGTTATCCTTGGATGACTAGAAGATTCCTTTAGGGATGGAGGTTTAGTTGTTTTATGTTGGCCATGTTCTTCCTTTAGGTCCCTAAGTTCAGATTTCCTCCATTGACCATGTTGAAGTTTCCAAGGACACAAGACCTAGATACATAATGCCTTGTATACCCCTATGAATTCATTTATGGCATTGTTCATGACTCTAGATGCCTAAATGATTTATTTAGGGATAAAGGCATGGTCGTTTTCCCTATAGCATGATTTTGAAGGCCCTAAGACACATACATACTTCTCAAAACGACCTAATAGCATCGGCATCCTCAATCATAGGTTAATGATACCCAAAGAAGGCCATGTATGGTTGTTATAGGCAACCTTCTTATCCCCGGATGGCTAAAATATTCCTTTATGGCATGATGTTTAGGTCTCATCCCATGACCATGTTGATGCTCCCATGTCCCCAATAGTTGGATACATAGTGCCATGGTTACCACTACAAATTCATGCTTGGTGACTTGAATATTGTTTCATGGCTCTTAATGCCTCAATGGTTTCTTTAGGGCCCATGGCATGGTATTTTTCCCTAGAATGTCATTCCCAAGGCCTTGAGACACATACACATTTTTGAAAGCCGCATAATGGCACCGATATAATCAGTCATATGCCAATGAAACCCTAAGGAGGCCATGTGTGGTTGGTGTAGGAAACATTCTTAGCTTGGATGGATATAAAATTTCTTTAGGGCCCAAGGTTTAGGTCTCTTCCATTGACCATGTCCAAGACACAAAGGCCCCAGGACCTAGATACATAGCACCATAGATATGGTTTCAAAGTTATGCATGGTGATTTGAGACATTCTTCATGGATCTAGATGCCTCAAGGTTTGAGGACCCCTTGGAAGGGTGATTCCACCCATCCTCAGGTTCTATTATATAAAAGAATGTTTCGATGTTGATAATGAATTCCTTTGGGGTACATCATGGCATTTGACTAACTTGACTTGAGTTTGACAATTATTGACCTATCAAGAGGGCATGCTTGAGTTTTGATGGGGATTTTCTTGCTTGAAGGTATTCTTCTTGTAATCTACTTTGATGTCACTTGGTGAGATCTGACTCTTTCAAATGGCTTCATTCTACGAGTCTTTGAGGCTCATTGGTTGATTTTATGATTTCTTGATTTATGATTTTTTCATGAATAAATCATTTAATGGGTTTCATTTGTCCTATTCGCATGTACTCTAATTTCCCTATGATGATCATTGTTTTTGCTTTAATTTTTTATGCATTATGAGATGTTATATCTTTTGATTTCAAGCTTAATGGAGCTTTGTTTCACTCACTCTAGATGGTTTATTGTAGATGATGAATGTATCACAAGAGTGGTTGAATTAATGTGGGGAAGGAGGTCATAAGAAGGGTAGGTGAGTTGCAAGATTATTTATTAAGTGGTTGATTTGAAGGAGGATATAAATACGAGAGTTCTATGTTTGTCATATAAGTTGGGTGATGGTTTCAGTGGTGTCGAAAATGCATATGATTATATTTGTATGTCCTCTTAGCCTCCCAAGGAAGTAGAAATCTAGTGACAACATCGATGGATTATGCCGATCAAGGGGGTAACTCTAATGATTGATTTGGTCTTTTAATATTTTAATGATGGAATCACTTTCATTGGAAATGATATAATGTATTGAAAATGGTTGGATGCATACTTGGTTGTAGCCTATTAGAATCTTATTAAAGTACAAGATAATATGTTATGAGCATGTAAATGTCATGAAAAGAATGATATAGTTAAAGCACATACAATCACTTACCTCCATGTATGCACTTGTACACAACCTAAATAACAAAAAAAAATCTTGTATCCATTAATCAACCACATGAAATATCAATATTCAATTCCAATTTTATAACAATCATGTGAAATTTTATAACAAATAATAGACTTCATAAGTTTTCACAAGCCTCCCCAATCTTCAAAAGGACCTTTGGGATCCCTAATTGGGAGCGAAATACAAGTTTGAACTAGTTTATAAACACAAATCTTACCAAATCAAAATTTAAGATCCAAATATTAATTGATCAAGACAAATGTTCCACACAGATCCATATATTCATAGTTGGTTCCCGGAGTTTGATCCTTTGTCTTCCCCAACCATGATCACACCCTTCTGGGTAAGACTCTTGAATCTACCCCTACATCTCTGGTCTCCATGATCTTTAACTATTAGAGATTCTAACCCAGAGAAATAATTATACCCCTATCTTGTTAAAATTTGAGCATTAATTCACAATACTCTTGGATATTTACTGAGAGAATAACATATACAACATATCAATGCATAACAATCACAATAAGCATGACAAGCATCACAAGAATCAAAAGCATGAGAGACAAGAGACACAGAGTTTCCGTGGGGAGAACCCTAAGGTGAAAAACCCCACAACTTCCTCAGAGATAGAGAGAGCAATGGCTCAACCAAAGTACAACCAAAATACACTTGAGATAGTCTCCTAGAGCAGATGATCCTCCTCCTCACTAGTGTGCCACTTTCTGAGTGAGAGAAGTGTGTCTTTCCGGATGATCCAAATAGAGATCTCCCGATCTCTATTTATGCTTAACCTATTTTCCCATTGACCTTATGGGGCCGACTTGTCTATCTAGATACATCCACAATATAATATATATTTTAGGGCCGACCCCACACATGGTGGTCTAATAACCCATCGGCAAGTACACACACTTGCGACACTTGTCAATCCACATGACGACACTTCCTTATAGAGGAATAACACATCTCTTATAAGGGTACAATAAATATATATGAAATACATAGCTGAAATGCATTCCGAAGTTACATATACATCAACATATCTGCCACCTCCTTCGACTAGAAAGGGGGTCTATTCAGCTGTGATTTGGCATTAATATCTAGTGGCATATGGGCAGTCAAACAATGTCATATCAGCAAGCATGGAAGGGAGAACAGCATATAGATCTGCTACAAAAATCATTGACAAGTGCATGAAATTAGTGGAAGGAGCAGCTCACAATATTGATGCATGAAATATTCATCAGATCTATGAAATATGTTGGGCATCAATATTCATATCATATCTATATTACATTATTTGACTGAGTATAGAGGATAGTTGCGGGTCTCTAATATAGATCTTAAAGTTGATTGGATTAAGGTAGCTTATGGGTTACTATTCTTAGCTACATATCCTTGTCATTACTAGTGGCATATGCTATATCCTTTGTGTAAGAAGCGGCCATGTTCCCTTAAGCATACAGGATTGATAGAACCCCATTTCACTCAGAAATTGAATCACAACCTTGGCTTGATTTTTAAGATAGTTTGTTGGTTTTTACTAGAACATATTGGAGGATATTGTACATGGGGACAATACTAAACATTTAAGTATCATCTTCAGCAAGAGGGTTCCTTTTCTACTTGGAGAGTGGGAATCTTATCAAATCATTAACAAGGCATTTCCAGGCACTTAGTTTGTTCATTATAATAAAATACATCAATATTTGTTTGTTGCCTGTCTATTTATTATAGTCTATTTAATTTTCTTTCACTCTACTTTACAGCACTAATGATTCATTCTACCTTACAACACCAAAGGAAAATATCAACAAGTCATTTATCATTAAAACTAGATTAGAATAAACAAGACTGCACGAAAATATGAAGATGTACCTTTCCCTTTCAAGGTTCTTCAATTATACCACGCCAATTGAATGGATCACCTGGTTTGAGAGCCGACCCCAGTGCTAGTGTCTATGGTAATACCAGTCCCGTATTTTAATGTAGTTCGAGCACTTGGTATGAAGGATCCCCTGGTTTGAGAGTTGGCCCCAGAGTGCGATCAATGAAGGATACCAAGTGCTCATAGTACCATTTTGTCTAAATCACGCGATATTGAACCGATTTCTTTAAAAAAATCACAAAATAGAGTGGCGGGAACCAGTATTCCAAACGGTGCGGGATTCCTAAACATGATTTTTATTTTTATTTCATTCCCATGATGAAAAAGTTAATTAGATATTTAGTACAAGTCTAGGCACATCACATATTAAAATACATTTATATGGATTCGCAAGAAATCTACTAAATTCAATAAATTATAAAATACATTGTTTAAGTAAATAATTATGATTCCACTTTAGAATTGAGAGGAGAGATGGAGGATGCGTCCAGTAGAGAAGATTTTCAGGTCTCTTCAGGGTTTTTCTGGTGTTTTAGAAGTGCATGAAGACTTTCTCCATTTAGTTGTGTATATGTGGAAGAATGGAGTATTTTTTAGACGTGGAATGGGATGTGGAGACTTGAGTCACCCTTCACAAAAAGGGGAAAACAATGAGAAGAAAGGGTGATGGAATGAAAATTACTAGCATGTTGAATTTGGCAGGAAAATTTTCATTTTTTGTGTTACAGATCTAAAAATTACCAACATATCCCACTTGTAGTTGAATCTAGATTCACTCTCTAGAGATTATGTGATTTCGCAAGGCCTTAATCATCACTCAAGAGCAACAGATGGAATTGTTACATATAGGTTAGATATTCCATATGTAGGTCATATGTAGTAGTCTAGGTTAACATGCATGGACCATCAACCCCATAGCAAATTAATATGGTATTATCCCCTAAAGTTAGTTTATAGGCCATGGTATAGGCCACAAGAACCATCGTCAATGTTACAAATATTGAAATGGCCACAATATCTTGCTTGTAAGGTAAAGTAATTATGTTCAGGGCCCTACATATGGACCATGAATCATATAGTAAATTTATTAACCATGGACCATGATTTAGGTTATGAGAACCACTATTGGTTTCCATAGCCTATAAATATTAAACCATGGTTGGTTTATTGGTTTACATAACCATGGACAAACCAACAACAAGAATGACATCGATGATGGTGACAATGATGATCATGACGATCTCACATGTAGGCTAGATATTCTTATGTGGTAATCTAGGCTAACATGCATGGACCATCAACCCCATGGAAAATTAATATGGAATTAGACCCTAAATTTAGTTCACATGACATAGTCCGGGCCACGAGAACCATCTTTTATGTTACAAATATTGAAATGGCCACCATAAATAATGCCACTAATTACACACTGAGCTAACACAACCAACCCATGTAAATGACTCATGCACTTGGCACACTTGATCCATGCAATGAATTCATGCACCTAGGAAGCTTCAACCTCTAACCCCCTCACCTCATACCTAACCTTAACATCTAGCCCCAAACCGAATAACATGATAACTTACAAACCACTTAACCACTAGTACCAACAAAACTAGAACCCCTTTCCCACTAACCCATTGATCCCTTAGGTGGCTCGCTTCTAATCCAAAAACTCCCCAAAGCCTACCACATTATGAAATTGTAGAAAATATCCCCTTAAGCCAGTGTCCCTCTAACCCTAACCCCATCACTAGCATGCCTACTTCACCAAATCAACACACTATCACACTAAACTTTGACCTTGGGTTATTTATAACCAAGGTTTTAGATCAAAGACTTTGACATCAAGGTTTGAATGATCATTGTATGGGATTTTATCAAACGAAAATTAGTGCAAAAATAAACACAATAACTTAGGCTATAAACAAAATATTCCTTATCTAGGGTATGTATGATAACTCAAGTCCCTATGCATGGCCCGTGAGTCTCAAAATAACATTTTATTTCCCAAGAACCTATATTTTGGCCCTAGACCATAACATAGGCTCCTAGAACCATCCACAACATGAAAATACTAAAAAAATGACAATGTATTACTCAAAAGCTAAATATTCCTTGCCTATGCCCTATGTGGTGGTACAGAGAAATGCCCATAGGTCACAATACCTTGAGGTAACTACCAGTCATTATAAACTAGATTTTGATCTAACACCATAAACACCATGGATTAGGCTTCAAGAACCATCCATGATGTTGTAAATATTGAGATGGCCACCATACCCACTTGCAAGCTAAATATTTCTTGTGTAGGAATCATGTGGTGATTAGAGCCCTACACACGGCACATTAGCCATAAAGGATAATGTTATGGCACACGAGTTTGTATTTTGACCATGGATCATGGAAAGTTGGAGTGTGAGAACCATCTTTGATGTGAAAAACCTAGCATGACTGCCTCAATTGTAGAGCTCTAAGGGGATATGGTGTTGAATGATGATGCACACCCTTCCTAACACTACAATAGCTTGTGTGTGCTTAGCTCCAATTTTTTGATGAGATGCATTGTTGAACCCATGTGACACAGCTAAACCATGTACATAAATGACTTTTAGGGGGTTTTCAAAAAACTTCCTCGAAGATTTCAATTCACATGAATTTTAGGGGGGGTTTCAATAAACTGTCTCCAAAAGTTCAATTCTCATTTCTTTTAAGGGGGGTTTCACAAAACCACCTCCAAACATTCAATTATCATGACGTTTAAGGGGGGTTTTTAAACAACTGCCTCCAAATTTTTAATTTGCATTACTTTTAGGGGGGGAGTTCAACAAACTACCTCCAAAAGTTCAATCCTCATGACTTTTAAGGGGGTTTCAAAACCCTACTTCCAAAAGTTCAATTCTCATGACTTTTAAGGGGGGGTTCCAAATAAACTCCTCCAAAAGTTCAATTCTCATGACTTTTAGGGGCGGGGCTCCAACAAACTGCCTTTAAAAGCTCAATTCTCATGACTTTTAAGGGGGGTGCCAAAAAACCACCTCCAAAAGTTCAATTCTCATGAG
Source organism: Larix kaempferi (assembly GCA_027924585.1). Classification (NCBI taxonomy): domain Eukaryota; kingdom Viridiplantae; phylum Streptophyta; class Pinopsida; order Pinales; family Pinaceae; genus Larix; species Larix kaempferi. The sequence continues at coordinate 5,867,208 of BSBM01000307.1, read as the reverse complement.
TTTTAAGGTGGGTTCCAAAAAAACTGCCTCCAAAAGTTCCATTCTCATGAATTTTAGTGGGGGTTTTGACAAACCTCCCCCACAAGTTATGAGAATTGGGATTTTAGGGGGGTTTTCAAACAACCGCCTCCAAAAGTTCAATTCTCATGACTTTTAAGGGGGGTTCCAAACAAATCGCCTCCCAAAGTTCAATTCTCTTGACTTTTAGGGGAGGCTTTGACAAACCGCCCCCAAAATTTATGAGAATTGGGCTTTTAGGGGGGGGGGGTCAAACAACCGCCTCCAAAACTTCAATTCTTGTGACTTTTAAGGGGGGTTCCAAAAAACCGCCTCCAAAATTTCAATTCTCATGACGTTTAGGGGGGATTTTGACAAACCGCCCCCAAAAGTTATGATAATTGGGGTTTTAGAGGGGATTTCCAAAAACCACCCCCAAAAGTCCAATTTCCATGAATTTTAGGGGTTGTTTTAAAAGACCGCCTCCAAAGGTCTGAAAAAATTTTTAAGGGGGGGGTTTCCAAGACCCGCGCAAGCCAAAACTGCCCCTAAAGGGCTATTTTGTTGTAGTGACTGCATAAAGAATATGTCATTTTATTTCCAACAACATCATGAAAACTGAAAGTATAGCATTAAATCATAAATATTCCCAAAATGACAAGGACAAAAGTCTGTTCATGACCCATATACAGCATTTAGTTTAATAAGACATTCATGCTCAGATCTGGTAAACAAACAGTAAATCGGAGTTATACATAATAAACTCTAGCAAATGTCCATAAAAAATTATACAAATAAAGAAGAGACACTTATCTATATTTCTGCAGACCAGTGGAACCAAGCATAAACCTCCCGGTCTTTGACCAACAAGTTCTCCTTGCTTTCAGGTCACCCCCGAGTTGATTTCACAGTACCCCAGGTTTAGAGTATAGGTTTTTAAATTACCCTTAACTTGTTCTCCCAGTTATTTAGGATATTTCAGTGGCAACAGGAAACCCAACATCCAACTCAGGTCTCCTGAGCTCCAGGATGCTCCAGGACCTTTTAAGCCTCATCCATTAAGAGAATCAATTTAAACACAGCCTATTCAGAGTAAATGCAGTGCTCCTACAAGCTTGGGGTATTTCTCCTACCTGCACACAATTAAGTTTCCAAGCCAATAGCCAACTAGATGATTCGTCTTAATCTAGACCAGTTTGGTACTCCCAAATCTGTCGTCATTCATGTGTCTCTAGTCATTGTGTTCCCAGTTCCCATTTCTCTTATGTGTCCAGGCTCATGAGACTGTGTAGGATTGTTAAGAGTGATAATGAGAATGAAGTGTTTTGAATGAGTTTCACTTTTATTCTCTTGGTGTGAAATTCTCTCATTTTGTCATTTCTTTTAATTCATTAGTCTCTAAAATCTTTTCTTTAGGGTTTTCCATTTTCTCCAATAATAATTTCTCATTATTATTATAATTGGTATTTGCCCTCCAACCCATAGGGGACTGTGACTCCCATATCATTAATGTGTTGGTCCACATGGTCATTAGAAATCAATTTATCAAATTTCTAATGTGAACTAAGTAAACTGAAATAATACTTAGCAAAATATAATAGGGGTTCAAAGTCCAAAATTGGGGTATTACATCTCATATAATATGATGACACTTGAATTACTCAGAATCTGGCGAAAATATGGAATGGAAAGGAAACTTGTACCAAAAGGAAATGGTATCAAAGGGAAAAGGATCAACTAAGCAAGTTGAAAATTAATCAAAACCGAGGCTTAACAACCATGGAATTCAATGATCTGGAAGCATTAACTTCCCATTGGTTCATGTTCATAAAATATTGTCCCAGAATATAAAAATCTCTAGGATTCATGAAAAGTTGATTATGTGGCCCAAATTTCTGACTAGGTCGGGTTTGTACAAAATATGGAAAAATTCCTCCAAACCTGCCTCCATTCCTTTGAAAGGTTGGCTACTCTATAAGGTATTCACAATTGTTGGGTTAAACACATTTGTTCTTTAATCCATTAAAGGGATCGTTTCCTTCTAAAGCATTCTTCCCCCATGGAAATCTAATTCTAGTTCCCCCTTGTCCAAATATGTTACCGTATGGTATGTTTGATCCAAAGGGATTTCTAGTACTCATACCTCCAAGTGTTTGGAAAGGTAATCCTATCTAGGGTAAGATATCGCCATCAAAATATCTAGTGATGGTGGATGGGTTGGGCATGGACATTTATCCATTGTACGATGGGAAATTATGGAAAGGAACTGATGGGATACTACCTAAAGTAATAGTAAAAGTTGATGTAGGAGGGATAGTGGTAGGTATTGATTGAAAACTTGGAGATGTCATACAAAAAAAAAAAAGTGTTTGAACTTTGTGGAACTGTGGTGTCCCTGACACCGATAAACACCTCAGAACCAAGGGGAAAGAGTTGATTCAAGATAATGCACATCAGAATAATGGATCTAAGTCTAGGCCAACATTTCTAAATTCCAAATAAATAAACATACATCCCTTTTAAATGAAATTCAAAAAAGAATTCTTATCATCCCCCCCTTGATGCACATGCAATGCAATCCTACTTGGAACCATAATTTAACATGTAACTAAACATTATTAACATATCTAAGAGCTTCCATGAATAACTAAATAAACCATAATACGACAAAGTTAGAGTTTGACATATGAACATTAATAGATTTCTAGTTCTTGTTTTGCTAGTTTTAGTTATCCAAGTGTTGTCAATTTTCGGTTTAGGGGATTCCATCTACCGTCATTAAGTGTTTATCAAATCAGGGATATAATATATTTCTACAACCATTTACTCTTTTCATTAGTTTTGAAGGCGGCCATGTACAAAAGAAGAATCCAAATTTAGAAGGGAAGAAAAGAATGCTCTCAAGAAACCGAAGAGAAGCCATTCAACCTGCATCCAAAGGTTAGCATAAAAAGGCTTAAACCAAATAGAGTTCAGTCAACCTCGAAGGGTGAAATAGCTACATAAAATATAGATTATAAACAAATAATAAGCTTCCATAATATATATCTATCCTTTAGATATCATAAACAAATTTTACAAACAAGATTCGAAGTAGAAAACTCTCTGATCCTGCATCTAATCATTGAAAAAATGAGCATCCATTCAAACAAAGTTTATAACAGCCACCAAGGGAGCATTATTAGAGATACACACAACATATAAACACATTAATAAACATATAACATAGTAATTATCTTATTGAATAGCAAATGGATTCAATAGGACAACTTTCTTCCCAGCCATAGGCACAATCCAACCAAATGGTCACCTTTGAGTTGAGGCCAGGGAATCCATAGGAATGGTGAACTCTAGTAATGGAATATATCAATATAGTATTCATAAAAACAACTCAATCCTTTTACCATCTACATCCCCCTCCATCTACACTACATAGTGGAATGTGACTCCCTTCACTACACAAGTCCCTCAGGACATCACCATTCTTCCCAAGATTTACCTGAAGAGATGGGGCAGAGATAAGCAATGGGAGTGAGGAAATATTGTTTTCTCAATAATGGAAAATAATATCTATCAATGGTTCAAAACCATCTCAACTCAAAATGGTTCATAATGCACATAACTCTCATAGCATCATTCCTCACACTAGCGTGAATAGATCACATAACATGACTAGGGTAACCGGTAAATATTCTCAAGGAAGGTAGCACTTGGTTTTATAGCCGAAGGAAGAAATTTGAATTCATGGAGGTAATTTGAAGTCCATGAGGTTAACTTGAGTTGGGGTGAAGTAGAGTTTAAGTTGACATAGATTCCATTTTCTGGGAATAGCAAAATGAGAGGAGTTACTCAAAAAATAACAGGGGAGGAAAAGGAGGGTGAAATTGGCCATGGGAGGTGAGAGAGGGAATAAATTAGGTGTTACAATGTACCTACATCACAAAAATATGGATCCTATCCAATTATTAGTGGATCAAGGGAACTATCTCCAAGTGGGGCCCACCAATCTCTCAAGAGGGCGCACTAGTGAAAGTGGGGCTACCAAACCTTCATGAGGGAGTTACAAAACATCAATAAGGTCCAAAATAATATATTTGGTTCCATCATCAATTGTTTGGGTGGTCATCAAGTATAAAGTGCACTAGGAAGTCTCTATTCCCCCTCACCTATGAAATCTAAGGCCCCCCATTCTCGTTAATTGTCCATGTTGATCCATATATTTTATTTATTTATAATTATGTATAGATACCATAGTCTTAGCACATAGTGACATAATAAAAAATAAAATAACAAGTACATATGATCAGGGGCTCAAAATTAGTGCATTGCATCTCCCTTCCCCTTAAAAGAATGCATCATCCTCAATGAATATTTATAACATACATGCCTTTACAAAATTTCAAAATAGATGAGGGTATTCCTCCCTCATTGAATCTTCTAGATCATAAGTAGCATCAATATGACTGTAATGGGTCCATTGGACCTTTACCTACTTGATCTCTCGATTGCATTGAAGCTTGACTTTTCTTTTCACAATGGTATCTAGTTGCACCAAGAAATCCCCTTCTGGTTCCACCTAGATCGCATTCCAATCAATCACATGATCAACAATAGAGACATACGTTTTCAACAAAGATACATGAAATACATTATGCATAAGTAGACAATGCAAGCTCATATGCAATGGGACCTATCCTAGATAGGATCTGAAAAGGGCCACAGTATCTAGTAGCTAGCTTGGAACAATTTCCTAAGCTCAAGGAACTATTTTTGGGGATGAATTTTAAGAAGAAATGATCTCCAACTTTAAACTAGTTGGTCGTTGTACTCTTATGTTTCTCTTTAGTTGCTTTCAGATTTTGCTTGATTCTAAGATATGATCTTACATATCCTTCAGAAGTTTAGTTCCAATGATGATTCTGTCTATTGGATTACCCAAACTAATAGGATTATTGCACTTCCTCCCATACAATACCTTAAAAGGGATCACGTTTAAAGAGGCATGATATCCATTATTGTAGAAAACTATACCAAGTGTAAATAATCATCCCACTTGGATGGTCGATCCATCACATACATTCTCAACATATCTTTGATCACCTGATTGACTCTCTCTGTCTAAGCATCTGTATGAGGATGGTATATTGTACTCGTGTTCAAATTTGTGCCAAGTCCTTTGAGCATTCCCTTCAAAAATTTAGAAGTGAACTTTGCATCCTCGTCTTACACTATATATTTTGGAATTCTATGCAGTCTGGAAACCTCTTTCATAAAGATTTCTGCAATGTTAGCTATCATATGAGTTGTATTCACTGGAATAAAATGTGCATCTTTAGTCAACTTATCCACCATCACCATGACGGAATCATGCTATAGTCTTGTCTTATGCAATTTTGTGATGAAATCCATTGTCACTACATCACACTTCCATTTAGGTATTGGTAGTGGATGCAACAAACCATCTTTATACCGATCCTCCACTTTAACTTTATGGCTTTTCATGTATCTATCTATGTACTATGCAACATCATTCTTCATTCCTGGCCAATACTATTGCTTCCTCACAGCTACTAGTTGTAGAATTTCTAAATAGGTTCAACACCATGCAATAATTTTAAGGAGCGAGGATCTAGAAACAAAGTAGTTATCACCAAAAATTTACATAGAGATTAGCATAGTTAAGAAGAAATATTGAATTAAAAACAAAAGAGAGACTGTTAGGAACCCATGTCAACCCTTCTCTTTACTTTGTTAGTATATTGTTGTTGGACGCATATGCTTTTTAAGTCGTCCCATAGTATTATATGTCCCATGGTATTGACCCATAGTATTGGGCATAGACTTAGTATATAAGTGTGTGTTGAGGCCAATGAAGGTACCATGAAGTTATTTGTATTGAGCTTGCTCAAAGGAGGTTGCCCCCCGAAGTGGCTTGCGATCAATAAAGCGATTCTTAGTTATGTTATTTCTGCTAATTCGTGTATTCTCATTAATTAATTGTTGCAAGTTCTTCACATCTAGTATCAGAGCACTTTCTTGGGCTCGTTGGGTGGAATTTCTGCCAATTTTTTTTGTTTGCATCTATTGCGAGTTTGGATTTGGGAATAATCCCTATTCGCTGAACTGTGGGAAGTACTTGGGCATAAGCCCTAAAGCTCATTGTGAGGAGTACCACAGGAACCCTAAAGTAGCTGGCCCATTGAGAGGACCTGCCAGTGAAAAGGGTAACGACCCCTACTTGATTGACTAGTTCCCACCCGTGAGGTGAGCCAAGAGCTGTCGTTTGTGGCAAAGTGGTTATTAGTTTTACCTGAGCCATGGGGTGACGAGTACTGCCCCAATACACAAGCCATCAGACAGCATTGGTGGCCGAGTGAAACCCCTGAACTGTTAGGAAGCCGAACATACCTGGGGTCCATATCTATTTTCAGCTCAATTGTTGCTGATCACTTCCACACCATTTAAGATCCATTCCAAGCCATTTCAGATCCATCCTTTTCAGATCCATTATGAAAGTCGTTCTCGGTCCAGCCGTTTTAGATCTATTCTAAAAGTCGTTTCAGATCCAGCCGTTTTCGATCCATTCGATGTCATTTCAAATCAATCTGTTGTCGATCCCTTTCACATTGTTGCAGATCCAATTGTTCTGATCCCTTGCATGCCGTTGCAGATCCATTTCTGGAAAAAAAAAATCCATTTTTCGCCATATCTCCCTTGTTTTAACTCCGTTTCCCTTGAAACTTCCCGGACACCCCTGCAATCCCATTCTGCATATTTCATTCCTGAGGACCCTATCCCAAATTCTACTTACCAAAGCCAAAAATCTCACATTTGCCTATTTTTAGGGTTTGCCATAACTTCTTCAATTTTCACCCACTCGCCTCCAAATTTTGCCACCATGTTCATTCCCTATTTCTACTTCTTTGTCCCTCTTTGATAGATTTTCCCATTATTTTACCCCGCTTCTGAAATCCTCATTTTTTGCTTCCATGTCCATTCGAAAGTGTCCAAAACCTAGTCAAACCCCAATTACCCATCAGATTGTTTCCCAAATCCAAATTTCCCTTTACTAAATAAGCTTATGTTTGTGTTTTTCTACCCATCCCCCCCCGAAAAAATAAAAAAAAAAATAAAAAATAAAAAAAAAATAAAAAAAAACCCTCCTATTTATGGTTGTCACCCACGCAGGAGCAAAAACCATGGAGGAAGCACTTGCAACCCTCCAAACCAAACTCCAGGATCTGGATGAAAAATTTCTTGGTCTCCATCTTGAGCATTCAGCCATGAACAACAAACGATAGTCCAAGTCTTCATCAAACAATGGGTTCTCTTCTTCCAACAATTTTCGTGGTCCAAAGCTTAATTTTCCTCGCTTCAATGGTACTAATCCTACTGGATGGATCTATCATGCAGAACAGTATTTCAGTCTGCATAATACTTTTGATGTCAACAAAGTTCCACCTGCATCATTTCATTTGGAATAGGAAGCTCTTCAATGGTACCATTGGTACATCAAGGCTCATGAAGAGCCCAAATGGCCAGATTTTTGTCAGCTCCTTTTGCAACGATTTGGTCCTAGTGCCTTTGATGAATTCATAGGATCCCTCACTAAACTTCACCAAATTGGCACTGTGAGAGAGTATCACACAGAATTTGAGCAACAAGCCAATCACACAAAATGATTGTTTGATTAATTCTACATGAGTTGTTTTATCAGTGGTCTTAAGGATGAAATCCGCTCAGAGGTTAAAATGTTCTGTCCCAACACAATGATGGAAGCCCTGGGGTTTGCTAAGTTGGAAGAAGACAAGATTGCAACCCAACAGTGCTCCAAACCCACTTTTGATCCCTTCCGAAATATGGGTTCTCAACGACCTCCCATCCCGCCAGCTCCTCGACCGAATCCTATCAAGCATTTGTCTGAAATATATATGCAGGCACATAGAGAAAAAGGGCTTTGTTATAATTGTGATGAGAAATTCACTCGGGGACATAAATGTGTTCAGCAAAATCTCTATCTCTTGGATATGGATTCTTTGCCTGCCTCTAAAATTGGTGAAGAAGCTCCAGATACAATGTATGATCAGGTCAACATTCAGGAACTACCTATTGACCCCCCATCTCAAGATGACCAACCAAAGATATCTCTCCATGCTTTATCCGACATCACCACTCCCCGAACAATGCGGGTCAGGGGTTAGTTCAAGAAGCTTCCTCTTACAATACTCATTGATTTTGGTAGCACTCATAGCTTCATTGACCCTCAGATCACCAAACAGGCTGATTGTTTTGTCCATCCTTGCTCCAACTTTCAAGTCATGGTTTCCAATGGGGGCACCTTACCTTGCAAGGGGAAGTGTCACAATGTGCGTATCTCTCTGGAAGATTATAACCTGTGCTTTGACATGTTTCCCTTGTCCCTAGGCGGATGTGATGTGGTTTTGGGCGTTCAATGGTTACGCACACTTGGCCCCATCTTATGGGATTTCGCTGAACTTTGGATGCATTTTTCAGTCAATGGGAAAAAACACAAATTTACAGGCTTACAACAAGGGTCTCTCTGCATCATAAGTTCACATCGCCTGGAAAATATCCTTAAGAAGAATTCACATGATGTCATCGCTCAACTCCATTCCATTCATATGCACCCATCAAGATTCTCCACTACTTCCTTGGATAGATATGCAGGTGTCTTTGCTAAACCAGTGGGCTTGTTGCCTTCAAGAGACCTTTCCGGTAAGAACATAGCCGCATCTACATCTCAATGGGAAATACTGGCTATTTTGCATGTAGTACATAAGTGGCAGCCATACCTAATAGGGAATTATTTCTTCATCAAGACTGATCTCCAGAATCTGGAAAATTTCCTAGAACAACAGGTCTCCTCCCCAGAACACCTAAAATGGGTTATCCAACTCATGGGTTCTTCCTATGCGATCACTTACAACAAGGGTAAGGACAATATGGTGGCAGATGCTACTTCTTGCACATTTGATGACCCAGTTTCTCTTATAGCTATTTCTTTGCTTGTTCCAAATTGGTTGCAATCTATTCAACAGGGTTATCTCTTCTATGAACTCCATGATTCTTCATCGGTTAGGCGCTCTAGGTTCCTCAACATGTATGACCGGGAACAATCTAACTTCATTTGGCAGGGACTAAAAATGACAATTCAACAGATGATGGTTGACTGTGATACTTTCTAGGTCAACAAGGGTGAAATGACATTCCTTTTGGGACTGCTGGAACCCTTGCCCATCCCTACACAATTTGGACAACTATTTCTATGGATTTCCTAGAAGCACCCCAGTGGTACAAAACCACATCTAGAAGGACACCATATGAAGCATTCTATGGATAGGCACCACCAGTTCTTCTTCAATACATCCTCAGCAGCTCCCCAATTTAGGAAATTGACTCGGTTCTTCAAAACTATGATCAAATTCTTCTCATTCTGCAGGACAATCTTCACATGGCAAGAATTCAACTGAAACAACAAGCCCGTGAACATCGTTCTGAGTGTACTTTTCACACAGTTGATATGGTTCTTCTTCATCTACAGCCTTCCAAGCAATCCTCTGTGATACTCAAACGATGTCAGTGGCCCGGAATGTAACCTGAGGATGCTATAGGGGAACCACTCCATCAGATTCTGCATCAATTTCCACATCTAAAGCTTTGAGGACAAAGATTTTTCTAAGGGAGAGGGGATGTTAGGAACCCGTGTCAACCCTTCTCTTTACTTTGTTAGTATATTGTTGTTGGACACATATGCTTTGTAAGTCGTCCCGTAGTATTTGTTGATCCATAGTTTGTATTAGCCCATGGTATTGGCCCATAGTATTGGACGCATATGCTTTGTAAGTTGTCCCATAGTATTATATGTCCCATAGTATTGATCCATAGTATTGGGCATAGAATTAGTATATAAGTGTGTGTTGAGGCCAATGAAGGTACCATGAAGTTATTTGTATTGAGCTTGCTCAAAGGAGGTTGCCACCTTGAAGTGGACTACGATCAATAAAGCGATTTTGGGTTCTGTTATTTTTGCTAACTCGTGTATTCTGATTAATTAATTGTTGCAGGTTCTTCACAGAGACAACTAAACTAATGTAAACTTCATCTCTATATTATTCAAAAATATGAATACAATATATAATAGTACATCTCATAAAGAGAATTCGAGAGGCTTGGAGGCAACTCAAGTAGCTCACATGCTACATGGTTAGAATAGAAAAAATCTCCATCTATTGCAAGTATCAAACTCCAACTCATAGTAGATGGTCATGAATTGGCTAAGTGGACCTATCTATTCCATGAGTGACCAAAAATCAACTAGTGGGTAGCCTTTCAGGAAAAAAGGAAGGAAGATGTTGAGGAAAAAAAGTGGCAATCTTGCTCGATCCATCCTATCACTCCTATTTCATCCTAATCCAAGTGAAAAGTAGGATAAAGCTACCTTAAACTCGCAAAAGCTGGATAAAAGCATAATAAATCAAGAATGGCGCTCTAGCTCATAAACATAGAGTAAACACTAAAACTAGAGCACAAAGAGGGCACTATAGTGGATATGGTGGAAAAATAATGCACTAGGTAGCTAGCTAACATAGTTCTAAACACCTAAGAAGTAAAATAATAGCATATACTAAGGTCTAGATGGTTAATTTGTTCTAATAGCCCCCCTTAAGCCTGACTTATGTGAGATAAATATCAAAATTAGGGCCCAGCAACTAAGGTTATGACCACCCTTTACAATTTATTAGTCCATGTAAACTGAGGAAAGAGAAAAAACCACATGGGAAGAACCCCCCCTGTAAAAAATGGACATGAAATACACCATAATAATTCTCTCATGAACTCCAAGTAGGTGTGAACTTGATTAAATGTTTGGAGGAACCTTTTTCTTGGGAAGAAGTGGAATGTGCTCAATTAAATCAAAGACATAATAGCTACATGATGGACAATGTATCCATGTAGAAAAATTAAGACCCACCAATAGAAGAGCGAATATAGGTGCTCATTAGAATTTAACTTCTTGAGATCAGGTCTAAATGATTCTTGATGATCTCCATCTTCAGGAGGACATGCACTTGTCATCATGAAGTAGTGGATAGGAAGCAAAACAATGAGAGAAAATGCAGATTCAAACTAAGTCATAGTCTCCCAAACACCAATTTGCACAATAAAAGTTGAACCAAAATCCTCATGAGAAAGAGAGGAATCAAATTCCTCTTCAGCTTCTAGAGAAGGCTCAAGGTGTGACTGATCTACCAAAACAAGATTATCATCCTCACAATTTGAAGAATGACAGAAGAGCATGATGAGAGATGGAGATAGCTATGTTCTTCTTCAATGATGGAGGTTCGAATGTCTTCTCTTGTATCAGCTGTATAAGAAGATGAGAAATCAAATTTCACTTGAACTTCTAGATAAATAGGAGGAGTCACTTCAAGAATACTTTCACCATTTGAACTTATGTTGAGATTTTTCCCATTTTATCTTCTATACCTACAATTCAAACTTTCTGTAAATATTATACTGGAATACTATCTGGATCTAAGCTATGAGATCTACTTCAATAAACCCTCGATGAATATCCAATAGTATCCCGCTAATCCCATGAAATTTATTAGTTTTGATACATTCTTTGGTGCTTTCCAACCCATTATAGCACTTATCTTCTCAAGATCCACTGGGATGCCTTCTTTTGATATGAAGTGCCCCAAGTAGTGGATTCTACTTTGATAGAATGAAAACTTACTTAGCTTGGCATACAACTGATGCTCTCTAAGTACTTGTAGTACCAATATTAGATGCTCTTCATGTTCTTCTTATGTCTTGGAATAGATGAGAATGTCATCCAAGAACACAATTACAAACTTATCCAAGTACTTTCTAAAAACTCCATTCATTAGACACATGAATGTTGCTGGTGCATTTGTCAATCCAAAGGGTGCCACTGTGAACTCATAATGACCATACTTGGTCCTAAAGACTTTCTTATTAATGTATTCTTTCTTGATTCTTACTTGGTTATATCCCAATCTCAAATCTATCTTTGAGAACATCTTGGCTCCTCTTAGTTGATCAAACAAGTCATCAATCCTTGGAAAAGGATATTTGTTTTTTATTGTTTCTTTTTTCAACTATTGGTAATTTATACAAAGTCTTAGATTTCCATCATTCTTCTTAATAAACAACACAAGAGCTCCCCAAGGTGACGCACTAGGACTTATGTAACCTTTCTTCAGTAGCTCTTCTAACTGCACCTATAACTCTTTTAAATTTCAAGTTCTCATCCGATGAGGTTCTTTTGATGAAGGAACTACACCCGGAAACAAATCAATAGAGAAATCAATATATCTCTGAGGTGGCATTCCTAACACTTCTTGAAATACATCTACAAATTCTTTAGCACGAGGTAGTCTTGTATCTCTATCTCTTTTCCTTCTCTTGGCTCCTCCACATGATATGCATACAATTGGAAAACTTTCCTAAAACACTTCTTCATTTGCAGAGCTATGATCTGTCTCAGATATATGGGTCTACATATACCTCTCACTGTCACCTAATTTCCTTCTTCATATATACAAGTTGAAGTCTTGTTGTGACAGTCAAGCATGGCATGAACTGCATCCAACAATCCATGCCAATCAATACATGATATGAACCTAAAGGCATGATTTTCAATTCTATACAGGTATTCAAGCCATTCATGTCCAAATGACACTTCCTTACTATTTTTGTGACTTTCCTCTTGGTGCATGTAGCTAACTGCACTAGAATTTCAATCTCAAGCTTGGTTTTCTTTAAATAACATCTCTTAACTGTGTTAGGTGCAATGTAATTATGGATCATTGTAGAATCAATAAAAATAGCTATATGTTCATTTGCAATCTTACTTGCTACCTCCATCATTCGGGACTAATGATCAACTTGCCTTCCATCCAGGGCTACATAGATTCTTGGAATACTGCTCCCAATATCACCAATAGCTAGGGCTTCTTGGATGTTGTGAATCTTCTCCATGATGCTTCCCTTATGTGGGAAATGTTTGAAGTAGTTATTCTCCTTGCATAAGAAACATTCAACAGGTGGTCTTTGCTTCTTGTCTAAATGATCCTCTCCTTTGACTTTGATTTGATCTGGCTGCCTATGCTAATAAGAATTTTATTTTTTTTTAATGGTGGAGGCTGGAACCCTTTATTTATCTGCTCTTGCTTGTCTCTTTTCTTATATTTCCATTCATTCTGATATGGGGCTTTCTTCTTATTCAGATCATACATATTTTTTTCTTCCAAATGATATCCTTAATAAATTTGGGTCTATTATATTGGATCTTGTCTGTATAGAATGTTGGTATACCACTTAGGAACCTATGAATATTCACCTTTTCATCATTTATGAATCCAACATACTTTATGAGTTCTAGGAACTTCTTCTCATAAGATTCCATGGTCATGTTTCCCAACCTGAGTTCAAAGAACTCTTCCATCTTCTTCTCATAGCAGTACCCTGCGATATATTCCTTCTGGAAGTACCTGTTGAACTTCCTCCAAGAAATTATATCTTCATCAATATCCTTCATCTTGACTAGATGATGCCAGCAAATGGATGGCTTACCTTGCAAATGCTAGATGGATAGCCTTGTTTCCATGTTTGATGAGTACTGGTGCAATTGGAAGAACTTCCTAAGTCCCAACAACCAAGATTCCACATATTCACCATGCTTTACTTCTCCATCAAAGGTTGGAGGCTTGATCCTCCTTAGTTCTCCCACTATTTTATTATGTTCAAACCTTCTCCTCTTATGTCTTATGGGGATCTTTTAGGACTCCTTTTTGAGATACTTGATTAATACCATTTCTTCTTCACTATCAAGGGCATGTGATCAGGTCGTCTTGAAGATAATCTATACCTCTCATGATCTATCCTTGGAGTTGTTCTTTGCTCTCCTTGCAACTGCTTCACACTGTGCATGATATGCTCTTGAATGTGGATGATCCTTTCATTATCCATTCAAAAGGTTCTCACTTCCATCTTCAAAAATTTTACTAAGTCTTCCAGACTCAAGGATTGAAGGTTTCCCTTGTGTCCATTTGTCCTTGCTTCTCCTCTCACAAGACTTTTCACAACAAACACTTCTTCAGGGCTGCATGGATTTTTTCCATCTTCAAAATCCATTTCTGAACTCTGTATCTTACCCTTCACTACACTTACTAATTCTACTACTTTGATTCACTAACTAACATTGAAAGTTGTGATGTGTTCATTGTTAAACACTGTTAGGGGACTATACACTTGAAATAATGTGATAGCAATTGCAATTGAAATAAGGAGTAAAAGAATTGATATTGGAATTGTAAATGTAACTTTGTAAGAATAAACAAATAGAAACTAAAACTGTAATTGCAATAAGGAAATAAACCAATTGAAATTTCATTTGTAGTCGTAATTCCAATAAAATAATTGAAATTTGTGAGGAACTTGCAACAATTAATTGATAAAATGCACAATATATGATCTCACGGAATATTTTATTGATAGCAGGCCACTTCGAGGGGGAAACCTCCTTTGAGAAGCTCAATACAAATAACTTCACGGTGCCTTCATTTGCCTCAACACAAACTTATATACTAAGTCTAGGCGCCAATACTATGGTTCAATACCATGGGCCAGTACAAACTATGGATCAACAAATACTATGGGATGAATTACAAAGCATTTGCGTCCAACAACAATAATACAAACTATGGATCAACAAATACTATGGGACAACTTACAAAGCATATGCAACCAACAACAATATACTAACAAAGTAAAGAGAAGGGTTGACATGGGTTCCTAACATCCCCTCCCCCTTAGAAAAAGCTTTGTCCTCAAAGCTTTAGATGTGGAAATTGTTGTTGAATATGAAGGAGTGGTTCCCATGTAGCATCCTTTGGTTGCATTCTGTGCCACTGAATTAAGACCTATGTGATAGAGCAAGAGTGAAGCTGACGAGTGCGCCTATTGAGGACGGCATCCGGCTACAAAAGGATGGATCCTTCATTATCCAGTTCTAGTAAAATAGTCTGGCCTTTGATGTTGGTTCCAAAAAATTTCTTCAAACAAGAGACATGAAATACTAGATGAATGCAAGAAGAAGGAGGAAGCTCCAATTTATAAGCAACAGACCCAATCTTCTAAAGAATCCTATATGGCCCATAGAACTTTGGAGCAAGCTTATGGTGCCCTTCGAGTTTCAGGGAGGATTGCTTGTAAGGATGGAGATGAAGAAAAACCATATGACATGCTTGAAAAGTGCGCTCAGAATGGTGTTGATCAGCTTGTTGCTTCATGCGATTTCTTTCCATGTGAATATTGTCCTGCAAAATGCGAAGAATATGATCACGGTATCGAGGGACCGTGTCAACTGCCTGAACTAGTGAACTACTATGGGTGTATGGAAGAATAATTGGCGGTGCCTGACCATAGACTGCTTCATATGGAGTCATTTTAGAGGCAGTGTGGTAAGATGTATTGTACCACCATTCAGCTATAGGGAGCCACTTTTCCCACTGATGTTGTTGTTCAGAGATGATGCAATGAAGATAAGTTTCCAATCATTTATTGATAATTTTAGTATGACCATCTGTTTATGGGTGATACCCTGAACTCATCTTTAGTTTGGTGCCAGTGTGGAGAAATAGTTCTGTCCAAAAATGACTGGTGAAAGTCGCATCACGATCCGAGACAATGGAAGAAGGGATTCATGAAGACAAAAGATCTGGTCCATGAAACTTTGAGCGACTGAGGAGGATGTATAGGGATGGCTAAGAACACAAAAATGACTTTATTTGGAGAGGCAATCAACCACAACCAAAATCATTGTCTTCCCTCCATATTTAGGGAGCCCTTCAATGAAATCCATAGAAATATTTGTCCAAATCCGTGAAGGGATGGGAAAGGGTTCAAGCAATCCTGGAAGGAGCATTGTTTCACCCTTATTGCACTGTAAGGTATCACATTCAGCCACCATCTGTTGAATTGTCCTTTTCATTCCCTTCCAAAATAAGTTACACCGTGCTCGCTCTTACGTTTTGAGGAACCCAGAGTGCCCTGCCAATGGAGAAGCATGGAGTTCATAGAAGACATCCTAAAGGCCTAGAGTTCATGGAGTTCATGGAGTTCATGGAGTTCGTAAGATTAGAGGTGTTGGCACAGTATGTGCAGGACTGAAGTCCTAAACTAATCTAAGCTAGTCTGACCTAAAGCTGATAATATACTTAAAAGAAAAATAAGCAAATTGGCATAGCTTAGCACCTAGGAATGAATCCCATCATGGGGTGATAGTATCTCACAAGTTAGATACCTAATCTATTCGTCGGTGGTCAACTGAAGGTTAAAATCTAGGAATCACATGTGCGAAAATTAAAGAAATCAACTGAAAGGAACTAAGGGTTCTTAACTATCAATCAACTTGTCAAACAAACCTACAAACGACATTTCATTCAGACTCTACTTATGAACTTGTAACTACCTTGCTGAGAAATGTAAACTTAAGAAGCAGTAATAAATCTAATCTACTCAAGATTCTACTTGAGCTAAATAACTTTGAAAAGATTCCAACGATAGAAACAACTAATGATTAATAAACCAAACCTATTCTCTACGAGATCTATGATAACCTAGATACATTACGCAATTATAAATCTATGGTACTGAATTTAATTCCTATTCTATGAAACACTTCTATCTCTAAAGAGAATTACTCTATGAACTTCAAAACCACAACATTGCTTCAAATCTAAAATGTAATCACTAACTATGATTACATTTCAGACTATCTTAAGTCTCTAATTCTAACTTTACTTTAATGGGAAGTCAAAATTATTATGAACTAATTCATTCACTCATTATCCACTGATGGGAAAGGAATGCTATGATATGTTCTATAAGAGAGCTTTCAAAAATAGTAACCAACAATACTACGTTATTAACTTCCAATTCTATCTTACTAAAACACTTTGAACTCTAGAAACAAGTCTATCTATTGGGCATTAAATAATAAAACTAAACTACTATGTTTCTACAATGGATTGAATTGTAAGCTAATCTAATTAATAAGCATCAAATGAAAACATAAATATATTCTATTTCCAAAGAAAATCAAAGCTATAACAGATCTAAACTATTTCGTTAATCAAAGCATGAAAACCCTATTATATACGACTGTATTTCTAAATAAAGGATATCGAATTGCTTGTAATGAAAGAGAGCTAATGCTATCTTCTATGCTCAGTACGTTACTGATATGGAAAGTAATTATTTATTCAAATAGAGGCTACAACAAACTATTCATAAATCAAATACGCATCAACTGAAATCTATTGTAAATGTTAAGGGAAAACGTTTTTTAATGCAAAGCCTATTGAAATTGAAAGCAACTATGGTAAAGACAAAAACTAAATAACACAACGAGATCTCATTCACACACACACACACACTAAAACATTAACATTATCATGAAATTCACAAGACAGGAGAAAACACTATCATTTTAAACAAGAATTCAAGCAAAGGAGCAACTTTACGGTGGCACAATTCAAATTTGGAAAACGTTTTTTACATAGCAGCAATGGAAAGAATATGATTACTTATCTGCACGATGAAAGAAAAGAATCAAAACACACAACACAATCCATTTTCGTTGAGGGGCACTCTCAGGTGACAGTGCCTCAATCTTTACTAACTAACCAGTCACAGGAGCATGAGAAAAACGAATTTGAACAAGAGCTTCCATATTATCAATTCAGGGTCTTTACCCGAAAGAAAAACGTTTTTTGAGAGCATGGATAAGCCTGTATATATAATAGTTTGTACATGGGAGAGAGGCTCGACCATTTCAATGGTCGACCCCTCTACAAATAGATCATCTTAAAGGAAAGGAACATATCTGAAATTGAAGAGGGCGTTTCCCCCCAAATCGTGCATAAACAGTTTCCTTTAGTTGGAAACAGAATCGCTAGATGCTTGGATGATGTAAGGATGAAATTACTGCGGGTAGAAGTTCGTGAACCATGTATTCCAAGTGAGAAACAAAACCCATGTCCCTGTTTCTGTCATTAATGCCTCTAAGTACCCAAACCAATGATTTCAGAGGTGCGAATGATAGTCTGAATGACCGTCCGAATGAGAATGACGGTCTGAATGATCATCCATATGAGAATAATGGCCTGTATCAACAAAACAATAGGCCCAAGTTGTTCAAAATCATTAATCCAACATATAAAAACAATAAATCATCGATAATCATATGGAAATGACGTTAAATTAAAAGATATATATATGAGGCAAAAATAGTGTCATAGGGATGAAAATGTATGAACTTGATACGTTGCAAACGACACTATGTAGTCATCATGGCTACGATTGATGTCAAAATTGGGACACCAACAGCTTGTTGAAGATCTGTGCTCTGGGGAAGCACCAGACGACCCTTGTATCTCAGGGAAGCACCATCCCAAGAGTAATGTGGTATAGCATAAGGGTTGTTGGCCAAGCATTGGATGATTTGATATAATGAAGATTCACTGTCATAGCCCTGTTGAATAGATTGCAACCAATTTGGAATAGGCATAGAAATAGCTGAAAGAGAAACTTGGTCATCAAATGTGGGAGAAAGAGAATCCGCCACAATTTTGTCCTTACCCTTCTTGTAAGTGATCTCATAGTCATAACCCATGAGTTTGCTAACCCATTTCTATTTTGCTGGGGAGGATACATGTTCTAGGAAATATTTTAGACTCCGGTGATCAATCTTGATGCAGAAATGATTCCCTAATAGGCATGGTCCCGACTTCTGTACTCCATGCAAAATAGCCATCATTTCCTTCTCATATGTAGAGGCAGCTAAATTCTTACCTGGAAGGGATTTGCTAGTGAACGCAATGGGATGTTCATCTTGAAGGAGAATAGCACCAATTCCATTTCCGCAAGCATCACTCTCAATAGTGAAGGGATTGGAAAAATCGGGCATAGCTAGAATAGGTGAAGTACACATAGCTTGTTTCAGTTTCTCAAATGAACACTTAGTAGCATGTGTCCATGTAAAAACATCATTTTTCAATAGAGTAGTTAATGGAGCTGCAATATTCCCATAATCCTTGACAAACTTGCGATAGTTGCCAGTCAACCCCAAAAAACCACGAAGGCTCTTGAGTGTCTGAGGATGCATCCAATTGTTCATGGTAGCGATTTTGGCAAGATCCACGCGAACTCCTTGTGCTAAAATAATGTGCCCGAGATACTCTACTTCCTTCTATCCAAAAACACAGTTAGACTATTTGGCGTGTAGATGATGGTCAAATGAAAGTTGCATTACAAGATCCAGATGCTCGAGATCTTCATCCCATGTTTTACTGTAGATGAGGATATCATCAAAGAAGACCAGAATGAATTTCCGCAATTAGGGCCGAAATATTTTATTAATCAATGCCTGGAATGTGGAAGGAGCATTAGTGAGGCCAAAGGGCATGACCGAAAACTCATAGTGGCCATCATGTGTGCAGAAAGTTGTTTTCGGTATATCATCCTCATGAACCTGAATTTGATGATACCTAGAACGACGATCCAACTTGGAGAAAAATTGAGCACCATGAAGCTCATCAACAATAGGAATTGGAAACTTATCCTTTATTGTGAGGTGACTAAGTGCTCGGAAGTCAATGCAGAGGCGCCATGACCCATCTTTTTTGTGGACAAGAAGAACTGGTGAAAAAAAGGAACTAGTGCTTGGGCGAATAATTTCTTGCTTCAATAAGTCTCGAACGAGCATTTCAATATTTGTTTTTTGGTGAAATGGGTAGCGATAGGGCCTGATGATGGGGGGAACGCTTCCACGAAGGCGCTGAATACAATGGTCCTCTAGCCTTGAAGTTGGCCATCCCACTGGTTCAAAAAAGACACCTGTATATCGATCAAGAATTTGTTGTAGATCCAAGGGAGTAGTGGATACCGTTGATTGTTGCATCTGAATGGAATGGATCTGAGCAATGACACCATGTGAATTGTTCTTAAGGAGTTTCTCGATGCGATGTGAATTGATGATGCTGAGAGACCCTAGTTGTAAGCCTGTCAATGTGTGTTTTTGTCCATTGGGTGAAGACTGCATCAAAAATTCATCAAAATCCCATAAGATGGGGCCAAGTGTGCATAGCCATTGAGCGCCCAAAACCACATCACATCCGCCTAACGTCAAGGAAAACATGTCAGAGCTCAGGTTATAATACCCCATAGAGATACACACATTGCGACACTTCCCTTTCCAAGGTAAGGTGCCCCATTGGAAACCATGACTTCAAATTTGGAGCAAGCATGAAAAAAGAAATCAGCCTGTTTAGCGATCTAAGGGTCAATGAAGTTATGAGTGCTACCAGAATCAATGAGTATTGTAAGAGGAAGCTTCTTGAATTAACCCTTGACCCGCATTGTTTCGGGGGTGGTGATTCTAGCTAAAGCATGGACAGATATCTCTGGTTGGTCGTCCTGAGATGGAGGGTCAATAGGTGGCTCCTAAATGTCGACCTAATAATCTATTGTATCTGGAGATTCTTCACCAATTTCAAAGGCAATCAGAGAATCCACATCCAAGAGATAGAGGTTTTACTCAACACATCTATGTCACCAAGTGAATTTCTCATCACAATGATAACAAAGCCATTTTTCTCTACGTGGTCACATCTTTGTTTCAAACAAATGCTTGATAGGAGTTGGTCAAGGAGCTGGCGGGATGGGAGGTCATTGAGAACCCATATTTCTGAAGGGAACAAAAGTGGGTTTGGAGTGTTGTTGGGATACAACCTTGTCTTCTACCAACTTATCCAACCCCATGGCTTCCATCATTGTGTTGGGACTGAACATGTTGACTGTTACACCAAAATGTCATCACCCTTGTGCAAGTGTCGCAAGTGTTGCAAGTGTCGTCATCATGACCTAGTGTTGTCACCATGACCGTTGCAAGTATCGTCGTTATGACCAAGTGTCGTCATCATGACCATTGTGATAATGTCACCATCTTGACCATTTTGTAAACTCTTTGCTCTGACCCCTAAACTCATTCTGGGATAAAACACATCCAACTGAGAGATTTCCCTGTCTAGTCGACCTATTTGAGTAGGCTGTCGCACTTCGCCTTCATCTAGGGTGCGACGTCGCAGTTTCTGGTCAGCTAAGGTGATACACCGTCACTCTTTGTCTTCCTACAGAGTGCAACGACCCCCTCTGTTGCTCTGTGTCCTCTACCAGGGTGCGACGAGGTTGGTTAAAGGCTATTTTGGGGAGTCTCGAGCTCTTTCTAGAAGTTTGTTGAGGTGGAATCCTATCCCTAGGCTCTAGGTGAGGTGGCATTTCGGTTCCTAACCTAATGGGAGGATCCCTTAACCATCTCCCCCTAATCCTCAACCTACCCTATCTTTTTATCCCTATATAAGCACCCACTTTATCCATGGGAAGGGGGGGAAGGTCTATGGTATCCTTGTGCTGATAGAATCCATATTGGTGATTGGGAATCTTGTGCCACCATGGAGGCTTGGCTTGGACATGTTGGATGGAGGATACGACGTTGAGGTTGTGGTTGTAGCTTCATCCTTTCTATGTAATTCCCACTTTTATACAGTTAATATAATCTCTTTCCATAAACTATTGTCTCATTGATGATGTTTAGAGTTTTCTTCCTTAACTATTAACTTAGATCAATCATATGAAATGTATGCTTTCACTGTTTGCTAGTATCTCTATGTTCAGCAGGGTCTTGCAGCTTGAGATCTGACAACGCTGGAGCATTGGATCAACAAAGAGCAAAGGGATCTGCAAATCTGAGGTAAGCTATCTATCTACTACTTTGCACTTCTATTGATCTAGGAAAGTAGATCTATATTCTGTTCTATTTGTTCTAGTATCACGTTGAGCTAGGGAGATCATGCCTTGGATCCGTCTTTGGTAGATTGTCTGATAACAAATCTGGCGACCATACTGGGGAAGAACATTGCTTTGTAGTGTCAATTTGAATGTTGTTTTCAGTTGATTTCTTGCCAAGCCTTTCTATTTGTCATTAGCCTCCTAAGCTGGTTTCACCATCAAATCTTCACTTTGAAGAGTCTGATTACCTTCCTCTGAGTTTGTACTTTTCATTTTCAAACCATTTCATTGCTCATTACTTGGACATTTGGCTCATTCTTGAACTTAGATGTCGCCTGTCACACTTGGTTAGTATACACAGAGCGACACTATGTCATTTTTTATCTTTGTTCTTTGCCTGTTAGCCTGTCATCGCAACCCTTCCATTGGTATTCTGCGACAGCGTCGCACTCGCCGCATTGGTGAACTACGATGTCGCACTGTGTACAAGCATAGACTACGCCGATTGGGAAAAAATTGCAATACAGGCACCCCTTCTCCATTTCTGATTTGAGTTTTGGTTTGGGTGCAGACTCCTCTGCACTGTACTTTCTAGGCAGAAACCCTTTTGTCCAGCAGTGATTTGTTTGGCTTGTTTGTATTGGTTTTACGGTCTTTTGAGATTTGGATTCATGTTTGGCCCTTTGAGTCAAAACTATTGTTTTGCTTACATTTTTGAGCGAAATGGGTTCTATTTTTGAATTGTGCATCATTTAATCGTTTTGACCCATCTCAAGGTTTTGAGATCATTTTTTGGTTTGGCATGATTGGTTTGTTTTAAAGACTTGAAGAGTGTGGGATATCCATGTCTTTTTTAGCCTCTTTTCTTGGGTTATGCATCTTGTTTCCCCTACATGCTGAGCTATTCAATCATTTTTGGGAAAGATGGTTTCCTTGTCTCCACTTTAGTTCAAAGAGAAGCTTGATTTTGTCCTTCTTTTGCGATATGCACAAATTTGGAAAACGTAAATATTATTCTTACTTTATTTTGATCATTTGATATTCTTGGCCTTATCATCATAAGAAGAAGAAAGGCTTGTTTCAGACTTGTTTCCATTTGAGTTAGATAAAAATTTTAAGTGTTTATCTTTGTCTTGCATCTGATTGGAAACGTTTGTGGAATATTTCTTTCTGTAGCTTAGATGTGTCTTTTTCAAGTGTAAAAAGATAGGAAATGAATTATAATTATTGCATTTGGTAGATTTTGAGCCTTTCTTGAGTTCCTTTGAGTTGTTTGGGTGCTTGCCATTTTTCTTTGGGAATTTATGAATGATTAGAATGTTGTAGATATTCTCTTAATTTTTGTATATAGATATGAAAAGCATTTAGTTATCAAATCCCATTTCTGGTACATGCATTTGAAAATTGAAAGTGCTTGATTATTTTGTCTTATACATTGTTAAGATTAGTTGCATCTTTCATTTTCTTTGCGCTTTTTAGCTGATTTTTGTAGAAAGTTAGAGTTATTGCACTCTAGGAAGGAATTCTTCTTTTCGCTGCTACTTAAGTATTTTTGGTTTGAAAGAAAGAAAATATCTCCTTACCTTAAGTAGTTTTCATTGAAAAGGAAAGGAAAATGTGCATTATCATGTAGTTGAGGATTGAATTATGTTTACATTTATGTACTCACCTCATGCATCCACCTAACCGTACAAGATAAAATTAACACTAGCTTAAGTTAAAATCATTTAGTAACTGTGTGTAATTTAGAGACGTGTTCTGGCGTATTTAAGCGTGGCAGCTGTCGTTATTTGCCAGCACTATATTCTGGGGGTATTGTAGTCTTCCACGTACTTATCGGTATATCGAGCTCCTTCACGTACCCACCAAGTCACCTTTAGTACTTGGCCTATATTGAAGGGTGTATCATGTACTCGGTAGTATATCGGAAGGTCTCTTGTCGAATGGTTGTGCATTAGACAACACTACGGATTTGAGCTCCCACGTACCTTGCGTATATAGGGAGACACCCTTAGGATTCCTGAAACCAACTGAGTTAACTTTTTGGCCATCTTGGCGGAGCAATGCACCGAGAACAACACTCAGGGAGCTACTACACACGTACCATCTAGGTAATTGGGTATGGAAGAAAGGGTACGGTCCCAATCCTCCTTGTTGCGTCATATTGTTGGACCCTGCAGTATATCGTGAGTTGCGAAGCCCTGAAAATCCTGTGAGGTTCCTAACTCTTTATCCACTCTTGTTCACACAGTTTGCTTGTTGCTTTTAGACTTGAATAGTGTTTGATTTGTGTGGTACTTTAGAGACTCTTAGGAAGTTTAGATATGGGAGAATCTTCCAGGACTACCAACCAAGAGGCCCCTTTCCAAGGTATGCCATTTTTTATTCCCCCTTGTGGAACTGTTGGTCCTCCCTTTATGGCTATGTTGAGTCTTCCTGGATTGATGATAGGATTAATAGTATGGTTATTATCCAATCCAGTTACACCAAGTGCACCAATTGTGCCGAACCTAGGTCCTTCATCACATGAGCATCAATCTCATGGTGACCCTTCTCCTTCTCCGTCGAAAGTTGAATCGGCTTCCGTCTCTTCTTCTTTGCCTACTGAAAAATATGATGTTAGTAAGAAGGTGGGTGAGGAGAAGAAGAAGAAAATGAAAGTTAAGAAGAAGAAGGATAAAAAAGAGACCAAGCGTCAACCATCTGCCTCTGATGGCACTCATTCTATGAGAACACCTCGTAAGCCCAAGTTCCCTTGCAAACTTTGCAAGGGTGATCACCTTCTCAAGAATTGTCCCGGTCTTCCCTGTGTGTCAGAAGTGTGGTCTAAAAACCCCAAACTGCTTGTATCGTCAACCACTGACCATCATGTTGATGATACTCCATCGACCAGTGACCCATTAGTGAAGGGTCAAAAAGGTAGAGTCGTAGACCCTTGTTGGCTATGCAAGGGCATGCATCGTACTTACCTTTGTCCTTGTATGGATGAATCTTCACAATTGTTGGAAGACATGGACACATCCCATACAATCCTTCCAACGAAGTATTGTAGGTTGTCCCCTGATCCTTCACTGGTTGATAGGGTGGTCAATCCGACCCCACCCTCGGTTGACCCCATTCTTTCATCGGAGAGTGAAAACGAAGCAGTCGATTCAACAACATTGTCAATTGACCCCATTCCTCCCTTGAGCGATGATACCCAAGCGTTTAATCAAGTCTCATTCTCGGTTGACCCCACTCCTCTAGTTGAGGGTGAAATAGAAACTGCTGATGTTTTTTTGGTGAGTTCATATTGTTCTGGGTGAGGGGAAACCATGTCTATTTCCACAGGACCCCCTCCAAGTACTGAGGTTATTTCATTTGATTGGAATAGTCTAACAGAATCTCGTCTTCTTTCGAGTGTTCCTTTTCAAATATCTGTAGGAGTTTCAAATAAAGAAATTTTTCGTATGATAATTGATGAGGGAGCTTCTGTTAGTATTTTATCCTCAACTGCTTGGCAAGCTATAGGTTCTCCTTGACTTGTGCCAGTCACTGACCAAATATTGACTTTTAATAGAAGGCCTACCAGACCTTTAGGGATTCTCCCGCAGTTACCTATCACGTTGAGAGGTAAAATTGTTTATGTTGATGTCATGGTTGTCCAAGGTCCTTTAGATTTCAATCTGCTCCTTGGACGTGATTATGTCTATGCTATGAAAGATGTAGTGTCCACGCTCTTTGGAGTGATGTATTTTCCTCATCATGGAAATATTGTGACCATTGATCAGCTTTCCTTCGTGACACCCACTCATCATATGACTCCTTGTCATCAGACTTCCCTGAATGTTTCGCATGTTTTAGTGGTTTCTTCCCCCTGAGGATGGGGGGTACGAGCATGGTTTATGTTATGTTTCAAGCTCATTAAAAAATGAAACCGAACACTCTATCTTAGTTTCCCTTTGGTTTCAAGCTTGCATAAAAATGAAACCATCCACTCGAGCATAGTTTTATTCCATTTCAAGCTCGCTGAAAAATAAGATGGGCCCCCTCGAGCATAGTTTTATTCCATTTCAAGCTTGTTAAAAAATAATATGGACCCCCTCAAGCATAGTTACTGTATATTTCAAGCTTTTGTAAAAATGAAATAGATCTCCCTCCCATCGGTTCGAGTCTCTCGCTAGAATTAGAATTTGAACCTTCATTTCATCTGACTCTCGTTTTCCCCCCTTGGTGAACATTTTCATATTAGTAGCCAGGTTGGTAGTTGGATTAGCAAGTAGCATTTTCAGACAAAATGAAGCTTGAGGGGCATGCCACATGTCGTACCGTCGCAATTATGTTGAGGGATCACCACCATGTTAAGCCGCTAGCAATCATGCTAGGAGCATTTACCAACCTTTGGAAATCATGTTGGGAAGGAACCCATCAATGGGCCTTAACCCTGAGCAGAGTTTACCTTTGGCTTCGAGCTCGTTAAAAAATGAAACCAGTAGTTTGAGCACAGATTAGTGTTTGATTCCAAGCTCGTTAAAAAATGGAATAGACCTCCTAAGCATAGTTTACCTTTGGTTTCAAGCTTGCATAAAAATGAGACCAGCTTCATGAGCATAGTTCCCTTTCTGTGTCAAGCTCTCTAAAAAATGAAACAGGTCTTTTTTAGCAGAGTTCTATTCCTATGTCAAGCTCGTTAAAAAACTGAAACATATCCTCTCCCTTTGAGTCGAGTCTCCTTGTAGACTTAGTACCTGAACCTTGTTTTCACCCGCCTATGCCTTAGGTGAATGAAATGAAGCTTGGGGGCATGTCTTCAACCTCTGGAAGTTACTTTGAAGTCAACTCGATCACCTCTCCACACCACGTTGGAACTAAGCCACTTAATTATATCAATCATGCTGGGGGCATGTACCATCCTTTGGATTTCATGACAGGAAGAAGTTCACCATTATGAACATTTTCGAGCATACTTTCATTTTTTAGGTTTTGAGCTCTTTAAACCATGAAAATTATCCCGAGCACAGTTCATTTTTTGTTACAAGCTCGTTAAAAAATGAAGCAGACATCATGAGCATTCTTCCAACATATCTTCCAGCTCGTTAAAAACAATAAGATAGTGTTTGAGCTTACTTTTCACTTTTTTCGTGCTCTGGTTGAAACATGAAAAGTGGTTTGAGCTTAGTTTTTACTTTTTCAAGCTCTGGTTCAAATATGAAAAAGATTCTGAGTGCTTTTGATACCATTATCGTGCTCGTTAAAATATTGAGTAAAAAGGTGTGTCTAACGAGTATAGGTTTATCACTTTATCCGGCCTCACTGGACTATTTACGGAAAAGGAACCGTTCCTAGTTTACTTTCTCCTTTGTCGTACTTGGTCATCAACCATGACAAAGTTGTTCATGGAGCCCTTTTAAGCGCTTTCCAGACTCTCTAAATAGGAAAATATTTCCAAGCGAACTTGATGCTTTCACGCTTGTAAAAGTATTTGAATGATCGTCTTTCTAGTGATAGTTTACCCATTTTTCGAACCGGGAAGCACTATTTATGAAAAAGGAATACTCCAACCAACCATGGCTGGAAGAGTTCTCACTCATGTTATTTTACCCTTTTCCGAGTGAAGAGACTAACTTTACAAAAAAGGACCTTTTGGAGTCTCCTTTAGTTCTTTTCAGACTCTCTAAACATGAAATGACACTGAGTTTTCCTTCTTTGGACTCGTTAAAATTCAAACATTGAAGGGCCCATTTTGGGATGAACCCCTCCTCTCCTAGGTTCGTAAAACATTTGGGATTGGAGTCATCTATGAGATGAGCTATACCGAGCATCTGGTTGCCCTCATCAAGCTCATCAAAAACACATGAGTCACTCATCAATAATGATCGGGAAAAAGGGAAGATTTTGTGTTACATCTTAATTATGGCAGTACATAGTCACTCTTGAACATGGCACTCATTTTCATTTGCATTTAGTACTTGGGTAATCCATTTGTCTTCGAGTCCTATTAATTCCATGAGTCGCGTTGATCCTTTGGGTCAGCCAAAGAATGATTCCACCATCAGTTGCATTAGGGGTTGGTATCATTCTCATCATGTCAATACTTCCAAGCCATGCCATGCCCATGTTCAAGAGATGTTTCATTACTCATCATCTGCAGTCAGTATACTTTCGATCATGTTGGAAAACCTTGAGTCATTCTTGCACATTACTCTACTGTCTGATCTACACCAAACATCCTCTGTAGTGTTTCATGTCGATGATGGGGGATTCATTATGGCCCTCCTTCGACGAGTTCATCCTTGTTGACTTCAAATCATCATCCGAGGATTGAACTTAGAAACCAAGCAAGTACCTTGGGAGTGCATGCCTGAATGGTAGGTTACCTCACTTTCAACATGAGTTTACATCATTGACTCTTGATTGAAAGATTTTATCTCACGTTCGACTTCAACTCATTTATTCACGCTTGATGGTATGTACTGTGATACCTTGGGGATCATTGACATTAATGGTGATTCCCCTCACACTTGTTAACGGTATACATTAATGTCCGGTAATCAAGTGGTTTGTACCATGTTCGATTACAAAACATTGTAATCACATGGATAGATTCGTATCATTGCGGGTTCAACTTGAAGACCCTGGGGAAGTTCTTTGCTACCCAGGTTACAATGGAGATTGTTTGAGACGCACAGATCCACTTTGTATTGGTCGTGGTTGTGTTATCAGTTTAGATTTACACGGATCCACTTTTGTATTGGTCGTGGCTTTGTTATCATCTCATCATGGATCTACGATTGTGTTCAGTCGGTCTTTACTATCATGGATCTGCAGTGTATTGGTCGGAAGCAATGTTTTTTGTTGTATGAGACTTGTGGATCTTAGGTCGTTCCTGCAGCAACTCCTTCCAACCAGCAAATCCTTGCCATTTTTCTTATTACAAAGCATTTAACCTGTCTCATTTCATCAGCTTCATGCTTTGGGGGGCATTCTGTTACACCAAAATGTCGTCACCCTTGTGCAAGTGTCGCAAGTGTTTCAAGTGTCGTCACCATGACTATTGCAAGTATCGTCATTATCACCAAGTGTCGTCATCATGACCGTTGTGATAATGTCGCCATCTTGACCATTGTTTAAACTCTTTGCTCTGACCCCTAAACTCATTATGGGCTAAAACACATCCAACTGAGAGATTTCCTTGCCTAGTCGACCTAATTGAGTAGGCTGTCGCACTTTGCCTTCATCTAGGGTGCGACGTCGTAGTTTCTGGTTAGCTAAGGTGAGACACTGTCACACTTTGTCTTCCTACAGAGTGCGACGACCCCCTCTATTGCTCTGTGTCCTCTACCAGGGTGCGACGAGGTTGGTTAAAGGCTATTTGGGGGAGTCTCGAGGTATTTCTAGAAGTTTGTTGAGGTGGAAGCCTATCCCTAGGCTCTAGGTGAGGTGGCATTTCGGTTCCTAACCTAATGGGAGGATCCCTTAACCATCTCCCCCTAATCCTCAACATAGCCTATCTTTTTATCCCTATGTAAACACCCACTCTCTCCATGGGAACGGGGGGAAGGTCTATGATATCCTTATGCTGATAGAATCCATATTGGTGATTGGGAAGCTTGTACCACCTTGGAGGCTTGGCTTGGACATGTTGGATGGAGGATGCGACGTTGAGGCTTTGGTTGTAGCTTCATCCTTTCTATGTAATTCCCACTTTTATACAGTTAATATAATCTCTTTCCATAAACTATTGTCTCATTGTTGATTTTTAGAGTTTTCTTCCTTAACTGTTAACTTAGATCAATCATATGAAATGTATGCTTTCACTATTTTCTAATATCTCTATGTTCAGCAGGGTCTTGCAGCTTGAGATCTGACGACGCTGAAGCATTGGATCAACAAAGAGCAAAGGGATCTGCAAATCTGAGGTAAGCTATCTATCTACTAGTTTGCACTTCTATTGATCTAGGAAAGTAGATCTATATTCTGTTCTATTTGTTCTAGTATCACGTTGAGCTAGGGAGATCACGCCTTAGATCCGTCTTTGGTAGATTGTCCGATAACATTGACCTTAGAGCGGATTGCATCCTTTATACCACTGATAAAACAACTCCTGTAGAAGTCATCAAGAAATCCTTCAGTGTGGTTGGCTAGTTTCTCAAATTCGGTTTGATACTCTCTCACAGTGCCAATTTGGCGAAGTTTAGTGAGAGGTCCTATGAAGTCATCAAAAGCACTAGGACCAAATCGTTACAAAATGAGCTGGTAAAAATATGGCCATTTTGGCTCTTCATGAGATTTGATGTACCAACAGTACCATTGAAGAGCTTCCTCTTCCAAATCAAAGGATTCGAGTGGAACTTTGGTGACATGAAAAGTATTATGCAGACTAAAATATTTGTCGTCCCAATAGATCCATCTATTCGGATCAATACCATTGAAGCGAGGAAAATCAAGCTTCGTAACGCGGAAATTGTTGGAAGAAGAGAACCCATTGTCTGAAGAAGACTTTGACTGTCGTTTATTGTTCATGGTTGAATTCTCAAGATGGAGGCCGAGAAATTTTTAATCCAGATCCTGGAGTTTGGTTTTGAGGGCTGTAAGTTCTTCCTCCATGTTTTTTGCTCCTACACGGGTGACAACCATAACCAAGAGTTTTTTTTTTAGTGGGTAGAAAAACAAAAACAAAAACTATTTTAGTAAAGGAAAATATGGATTTGGAAAAAAATTGGATGGGTAATTTGGGTTTGACTAGGTTTTGGACACTTTCTAATGGACAGGGAAGTAGAAAAGTAGGACTTTAGAAGTTGGGTGAAGGAATGAGAAAATTTGGCAGAGAGAGACCAAGAAGCAGAAACAGTAAATGAACACTATGGTAAAATTTGAAGGCGAGTGGGTGAAAATCGAAGAAGTTATGGAAAACCCTAAAAATAGACAAATGTGGGATTTCTGGCTTTGGGAAGTGGAATTTGGGATAGAGTCCTCAAGAATGAAATATGCAGAATGGGATTCCAGGGGTGTCAAGGAAATTTCGAGGGAAACGGAGTTAAAACAAGGGATCGGAAACAGATGGATCTGTAACGGTGCGGAAGGGATCGGAAACAGATGGATTTGCAATGGCGCGGAAGTGATCAGAAACAGATGGATCTGCAATGGCGTGGAAGTGATCGGCAACAGATCTGGACAAAGGAAATCTGCGTTTATCAGCTGAAAATAGATATGGACCCCAGGTATGCTCGGCTTCCCAATGGTTCAGGGGATTCACTCGGCCACCAATGTTGTCTGACGGCTTGCATATTGCGGCAGTACCCCTCACTCCACAGCTCAGGTAAAACTGATAACCGCTTTGCCACAATCGACAGCTCTTGGTTTACCTCACAGGTGGGAACTAGTCAATCAGGTAGGGGTCGTTGGCCTTTTCGCTGGTAGGTCCTCTCAATGGGCCAGCTGCTTTGGGTTTCCTTTGGTACTCCTCACAATTAGGTTTAGGGCTTATGCCCAAGTACTTCCCACAGTTAAGTGGATAGAGATTATTCTCAGATCCGAACCTGCAACATATGCGAAAAAAAAAAATTGGCAGAAATTTCACCCAACGAGCCCAAGAAAGTGCTTAGATAGCAGATGTGAGGAACCTGCAACAATTAATTGATCAAATGCACAATATATGAGATCACAGAATATTTTATTGATCGTTGGCCACTTCGAGGGGGAAACCTCCTTTGAGCAAGCTCAATAGAAATAACTTCACTGTGTCTTCATTAACTTCAACAAAAACTTATATACTAAGTCTAGGAGCCAATACTATGGGTCAATACTATGGGCCAATACAAACTATGGATCAACAAATACTACGGGACGACTTACAAAGCATATACATCCAAAAACAATAATACAAACTATGGATCAAAAAATACTACAGGACAACTTACAAAGCATATTTGTCCATCAACAATATACTAACAAAGTAAAGAGAAGGATTGACATGGGTTCCTAATAAAATTGTACTTGTAGTTGTAATTGTAATTGAAACTTCAATTATACTAATAAAATTGCGACCGTAAATGCAAATTGTAAATTGTAAGATTGTAGAATTGAAAAATTCTAATTGTAACCTTAATTGTAAAATTGCAACTGTAAATGCAATTGTAGAATCGTAGAATTGTAATAAAATTGTAATTATAAGTGGAATTTGTAATTGCAAAATTGTAATTTCATAGAATTGTAAAATTGTATGAAATTACTGTAATTTGTAAAATTGCAATTGTAAATGCATTTGTAGTTGTAATATTGTCAATCACAAGATTTTAAAAACATAAAATTTTAAGGTTGTATGATTGTAAAAATTGTAAAATCATAAAATTGTGAAATTGTATAAATTGAAAAATTGAAAAAAGACTGAAAAATAATAACTAAGATTGTAATCATAAAATTGTAGTTTTAATGTAAGATTGTAACTTGTAATTGTAAGCCCATACTTGTAACCTTAATATCTTGACATAATAAATGCATAAATATAGAGTTAAAAATACTGTAGAAGGTCCAACAGTCTGGGAATTAGAACCTAAGCTCTAATACCAATCTGTGGTGTCCCCGACACTGCTAAACACCTCGAAACCAAGGGAGAGGGATGATTCAAGGTAATGCATAGCGGAATAAGGGAACTAAGGCTAGGCCAACATGTCTAAATTAATAAACATACATCCATTTTAAATGAAATGCATAAAACAACGCTTATCATTCCCCCCGATGCACATGCAATGCAATCCCACTTGGATATATAATTTAACATGTAACTAAACATTATTAGCATACGTACAAGCTTCCATGAATAGACAAATAAACCATAATAAGATAGAGCTAGAGTTTGAAAAGTGAACATTAACAGATTGGCAGTTCTTGGTTTGCTAGTTTCAGTTATGCAAGTGTTGTCTGTTTTTGG
Organism: Larix kaempferi; assembly: GCA_027924585.1. NCBI lineage: Eukaryota > Viridiplantae > Streptophyta > Pinopsida > Pinales > Pinaceae > Larix > Larix kaempferi. The sequence continues at coordinate 5,834,402 of BSBM01000307.1, read as the reverse complement.
TTTAGGGGCTTCCATATACCGTTGTTAAGTGTTTATAAAATCAGGTTTAGAAGTTTTTTATACATCCATTTACTCTTTACATCAGGTGTAAAGGCTTCCATGTGCATAAAAAGAATCATAATTTAGATAAGAAGGAGAGAATGCTTGCAAGAAACGTAAGAGAATGCATTCAACCTGCATCCAAAGGTTAGCATAGAAAGACATAAACCAAATGGGAGTTCACTCATGTGAAATCTCAAGCACATCAGATCTATGGAAAAAACACAACAATGACTAGAGATGCATGCAATAAAAATGTATGGAAACATTGTGCAGAAGTTTTGCAACAGTAAAATAATCTCATATACTCAGAAGATAGGTTACAATCTCTAACAATGGATACAATAAGCCAATAAATTCCAATTCCAAAGTTGGTCATTTGAATTGATTCATGAGAGTGGATTACAATGCAGTTAACACCACTCGGCACATCAGTTAACCACTTAACTAATCAATAATTGACTCTAACTGACTCTGAAACTGACTAACTGAGTCTAACTCAATACAAAACTCAACTGATTTCCCAAAAATAGGGGAGGGCACCATATTTCTACAATTGAACTGAATGTTAGGTGAGAATAACACCGGATCAGGTGAAACAGTGTAGTAAGGCACCCTAGTTTCACCAGTTGGCTGAATAATGGGCATAATTCATGCAAATCACCCCCTGAATGGTGGAGGAGGCTCAGTAGGTGGCCCAATTGGCTCCAATAATGTAGGAGGAGGCTCAGATGATGGCCCAGTTGGCTCCTAGAATGTAGGAAGAGGCCCGGTTGACTGAAATTGATGATGTAAGCACATTATAGAGTCAAAATACTTAGGATAAGTGGATAATTAAGCAGTAAGGATCAAATAAATGATGTGTGGTTGGAAAATGATCCAACACCCTCCCTTAATCTAATCTTATGGAGGTATAAAAGGGAATAAGGGGCCCTAGCAACAAAGGCCATAGGTCACCCAATAGAGAAATAATCAAAAAATGCTAGAAAAACTCTAAGTGAGGAAAGAGGGAAAAACCCAGGGGGAAAGAAAACCCCCCCTCAAACTGAACACTGAAGGATCTAATCTATCCTCACCATAGTAGAACTCACCCCCAGCAGTGAACGAAGGTAAGATAACTCCTTCTCGGTGAATCTCTTGGTGAAGATGTCTACAGTTTGCTCTTCTTTAGGGCAATATTGCAGTACAATGGTTCTATCATGCACAAGCTCTCGGATGTAGTGCATGTGGATATCGATTCGCTTGGTCCTCTGTCTCGAAACTGAATCTGTCAAGATCTTGATATCACTTTTATTGTCACGAAATATGATAGTTGAAGTGGTGCTACCAATATCAAACTCTGCTAGAATACCCTGCAACCAAACTGCCTGAATGCAAGTATTGATTGCTCCTCGATGCTCTACCTCTGCTAAAGATAAGGCAATGGCGGCCTGATTTTTGCTTGACTAGAAAATAGGCCTTGTTCCAATCATGAAAACATATCCGGAAGTGGACTTCTAATCAATGCTACCACCCACCCAATCTGAATCAATGAATCCAACTAAATCTAGATCGGAATCCGCAACATAGTGAATGCCAAAATGTCTAGTCCCCTGCACATAGTGCAAGATTATTTTGTATTCCTTCTAGTGAAGCTCATGGGGCTGCTGCATATACCTTGACACAGCACTCACTTCATAATAAATATCATCCCTAGAGTGTGTCAAGTATAGAATACTACCAATCAACTGTCTGTATAGTGTAGAATCCACCAACAGTGGAGAATCACCATCCTCAAGACTGATTCCTAAGAGGAATGGAAATGGTGTCGCTTTACAATATTCCATATTAACTTGTTTAGAAGGTCTAAAGCATATTTTGACTGAGATATGGTTATCCCATCAAAATTATGAGTGATCTCTAAGCCAAGAAATTGCTTCAACAATCCTAAATCACTCATGTCGAATGCTAGGTGTAGTGCGGTTTTTATATTGTTGATCGAAGCAAGAGTGCTTCTTGTAATCAAAAGGTCATCAACATAAATGGCAATGATCAAAAAATTACCTTCATGCCACTATAGGGACACATTTGGATCTGATTTGCATCTTGAAAAATTCTGTGACAGAAAGAAGGAATCCATCTTTGCATACCAAGCTCTTGGGGCCTATTTTAAACCCTATAATGATTTCTTCAGTCTGCACACTAATGTCGTATTTGATATGTAACCTTCAGTATGCTTCATGTAAATCTCTTCCTTCATATCTCCATGAAGGAATGCACTCTTCACATCCATATGGTTCACTTCCCAGTGCTTAGATGCGGAAATTGCCAAAACTAAACTAGGTGGATTGAATCCATTTTTGCTATCGGTGCAAAGGTTTCTATGTAGTCCACACCATGAACTTGTGAGAATCCTTTTGCCACCAACCTAGCTTTTTATTTGCAGGTTGATCCATCTGCAGCAACTTTGGTTCGGTAGACCCATTTGCATTGAACTAATTTCCTCCTAGGTGGAAGAGAAAGTAGCTCTTCATCCATGGCGGTTTTCCATCTCGGATCTCGGTGGGAATAATAGTATGATTTAGGATCTAAACCTATCATCAAAAAATATTTTTCAGACAGTAAAGGATTAGAATATGAAATAGCCATACTTGCTCTTTGAAAGTCTGCTTGAGTTCTTCTTGGATCAATAGGATTTCCAATGTTAGAACCCAAAGAATTGAGACTCTTTTCTGCCCACTTTGGAAACTAAGGGGGGCTCATATGGATCTGAATCTGAACCTGATATTTCATGTTCATTAATGCTTGATAAAATATTAGAAATATCAGAAGACAAACTTTCATCATCTTCTTCTGAATCTCCTTCTTGGAGAGGAGGAAATTCAATAGTTTCTTCCTCGACTAGTTTTAGATCTTGAAGCAATTCTTCAAATTTCACTTCACTCGATGAATATATTTTTGGATCTGATATCCATGAGTTTGTATCCTTTGGATTCTTCAGCATATCCAATGAGGATGCACTCAGTACTCTGTGGTTCCAAATATCTCCTCTTCTCAATCGGAATTCTAGCCAGGGTATTTTTTAAGGATTCTAATAGTATACTTAAGTGTAGTATTGTAGGCGATTATTTTGGATGGAAAAAAACATATATATAGATAGGTAGGCGAATATTAAATATGAAACATACAATTTAGTACTAAAAATAGTCAAATTTGGCAAATATTGTGATAAAAAAACATATTTTATGTATATATAGGCGATATTAGAGGCTAAAAATGACGAAATAACGAATTTATTTTTTGAAAAAAAACTCAAAAAATAGCCAATTGGTGAAATTTCACCCCTAAAAACACTAGTACAAAATGAGAAATTAATGACTAAAAAAATGATTAAAATTCGACTATAAACGACTATTTTTGAGTCGGTAACTAATAGTATCTAATTTCCACTATCTTATCTCTAGTCATATTTCACTAGTCATTAATTGGTTGATTTATTAGTCATTGATTTAGTCATTGATAGTCACTGATTAAGTTATTGATTTAGTCATTGATAGTCACTGATTAAGTCATTGATTTAGTCATTGATACTCACTGATTTAATCACTGATTTAGTCATTGATACTCACTGATTTAGTCATTGATTGTCACAAGTAATGACCAAATATATGACTAAATAAAGTACTAAATGATAACATATTAATGACTAAGCTAAATACGACTAAACGTTAGTCGCGCTATAAGATACTAGAAATTAGCTACTAATAGTCGTATATATGCGAATTTAGTCGTTTTCTTAGTCACTAATTTATGATAGGGTATAGAGGAATCGAACCACCAATCTCCTGCCTATAATTAGGCAGGTGCTCTATCATTAAGCTAGCACCCTTTAAGAAGTTGTTATTGCTTGACAATGATGATATTCAAACAAATTTTGCATGGGAACAAAATGAATGTCAAACATATTTAAGAATAATGCTTCAAGTACTAAAAGAATTTTAAGATATAGCAGTTCAATTGTGACAATGATGAAAATTCAAAGAAGAATGATCTTACAAACTACGCATGAGTACAATAATCCATGGTTGTACAAATTATCAGGAACAAAAGCAAGTTGCTGCCCTTCACAGACAGAAAATAATACAAGATCCAACTTGCAATAAATTTGTTTTAATTATCTATCAATTGTTGATCTCTCGACAGCTAGAGACATTTTCCTGTCTGAAATCCAAAATACATACAATTATCTTCAACTTCACTTCTTCAAAACCAGTTGCAGTAAAAATTATTCTAGGAATTGTCTTATAAGCAACAACCACTTTTTTGAACAACAGGCTGCCCTTTCATTTGTAATGTAGTAGGTCTGCTGCTATTCATGGCAGGTTGACTTGCCATCCTGCAATACAAAATAAATGGAGTTAAGTCAATAGTATTTCATAGAAAATAGAAAATATAATCTCCTTAAAAGCAAGATGTCACAATGAGGACTCTATCTAGGACGCTCTATTCTGGAGTATAGGGGAAGCCGTTTTGTTGAAAACCCTCTTTCAAGGCTATGTTGCACCTTAGGAAAGAATTCCATGTAAAAAGAGAAACATATCAGTCTCTCTGCGGTTCAACAATTTCGTGAAAACAAGGCTTTGCTCGATAAATGTGCTTAAGATGCTGGCAAGATTTTAAAGCCTGGAGCCTCAACAAAATTGTTATGAAGATGGGTTAGTGATGCGAATGCATGCAACCCAGAAATTACAAATGTCCAGGCTCAGGAAACATCTTAACTGAAAATGGAATTATCATTGGCACTGTTGACTCTAAGAAATTGTTTAGAAACAACAAATAAAATGTGGGATATAATTCTTTGATGTCGTGTATCAAATGCAATCAATGAGAGGTTAATCAAATTTGATATTTAAATTTTTGATGTTAAAATAACTAAGTCACTCAAACAGGGACAAGTCATATGGTAATGCCGCCACAAGTAAAGAGGCAAACAATAATAAAATATGGTTGAAGGTTCAATCCATATGCAACAAAAATTTCAAATAAATAAATGATGGGCATGAGTATTTATAATTTTATATGCTTGCAACATGCAAACTTCTGGATACAATTCACTTGGGCATGAATATCTTGAGCATATTGATAGATATGCTCAAGATGCTTGCAAGATTTTATAGCATGGAAGCCTGGAGCCTAACCAAAATTGTTATGAAAATTCCCATGCATAGGCACATCTAAGGGATCACGGCATAGTATGAATAACTCTAGAGAATCCATGCCAAAACAAAAAGAGATATGCCTACGAAATAAAATACCCCATATGCAATGATGTCTAAAATTGGATATTCTCCACCACCAAGTGTATATAATGAAAACATGAAATAATAAAAATTAACTAAGCCAACCAACCAAGGAGACACTTTTAGAAGTGAATCTCAATGCCTCAGGACTGAACCTGCTCAACATAATAGATTAGAAAATCATATTCAATGATCTATATCTTATAAAATCTAAGCTTTCTCAAATTAATAGAACAGAGAAAGCCATAGCAAGAGACCAATACAGCAAAACTCTGAATTTTTTTCAAAACACAAATTTCTATTCTTGATTTTGTAATAACCCTTTCCAATACTACCCTGGACTTTTAACTCAATTGTGGTTAGGGCAGACTTGTTTATACCACTACTCCTTTAAACTACTGCTACTTTGTTTTATCTTGCCAAATGATAATGGTTAGGCTTACTGTAAGGGTTATTTAAATCCTGATTTTGTCAAACACTTCACTTTCCATCTACTGTAGCATATTGTTGGAGCCTAGAGGCTTGAAGATATATTGTATGGAATATTTTGGTTTTGATATTTCGTTAAACACTTCCTCTACCCACTAACTTCTTCACAACTTAGTTCAAATATGATTCTTGCACTCTCCTTTAAAGCTTCCAATTGTGTTTTCAAGGCATGGTAACTTGTGGTTTAAAGGTTAGGGCTATGTATGATATAGAGATCATTTAAATATTCATATCTTAACAAGAAAACACAAATACACAAACTGAAACAAAAAATGAGAAGCAACAATACAAGGACTGATATATAATAAGAATTCACTGTATTACATGCCTAGAAGTGTTCCTTTTTACTGAGATAAGTAGAACTGTCCCTTTATAGAAGATGTTGATGCTAACAGCTTTCCAACTGATGTAAATCCTTGCTACTTCTTCAAACAAGAGTTGGATAAACCTGAGAAGCAGATCTGAGTTCTTTTTGCACACCTCTTGTCTCAAATAAGTAATCCCTTGAGTGTTGTAGAAGACACCACTAGTTTAGATATTTAGGCTAAGAAATATTGAAGGGATTTCAGTCTTTCAATAGTCTGAAGAAGTCAAATACAATCCGATATAAAATGCAGTAACCGTCTGCCTGTAGGAAATTGTCTCCTCTGGAAAAACGCAACAACAAATAGGTGCATGAAATATTTCCACAAATATTTGTAGGTCATGTTTGCTTCAAATGAGGCTAAAATCAATTATTATGACATCCAACACTCTTTATTTTGCTGACAGAGATGAAGGTTCAGTAAGTGGATTCCTGTAGATTACTTTATCACCACAAAACTTTATCATAAAACAGCAGGATCATAGAAAAAGTAAAATCTCAATCAGATTCATTAGGATTTGCCGGCACAGGTTTACACCATTACACACAATTAAAATTAGGGAGTCAAACAAACATCTAACATCAAAATTGTATAATATAGGTGCTTGTTAAAGGTTGGAAAACATCATAACAAAAAAGTGCACATGTTCTTTATCTCAGCAGCCATGGTCATGAAAGCCTGCTCCACATTTGTTGCATTCTTCGCACTTGTCTCCAAAAATGGAATTCCAATCTCATCGGCAAATGCCTTGAAGAACAAAATACACAAAGCATGTCAAGAAAAATGTAGACTGAAAAGTGACAAAAAAACCTAACCCTTGAGATTAATAAAAAAAAGAATCTACAAGCGAAGTCAACAAACTTAAAACCACAAACTGCCATAGTGTTGCAATTAACAAAGAAACAGAGCACCAACAACTTCAAGGCACACTCATATTTAAATCCTCATCAAGTCAAAGATGATGATGCATACAGTGAAACACATAGCAGTGCACATGATGCCAAAGCTACTCAACATTTAACATTACCTTGGCTATATCATAATCAGCAGCTTTATTAGCAGTCAAATCACATTTGTTTCCAACAAGCAACTTGTTGACATTCTCACTTACATTGCAATCAATCTCATTCAACCATTGTTTCACATTATTGAAACTCTCTTGACCAGTAACATCATAAACAACCTGCCAACAAAAGACAAATATCATTATAAAGCCATAAATTTAAATCAATAGCCATGATAGCCATCCTAAAGACTACCCTCCTCAAACTTCTTCTGTAGAAAATGATGGCCATGTTGGTCCTTTGCTATAAGACGCATCTTGCTTTCTACTTCTTCCAATGAGCTGTATTTAGCCTGCTACTGCTGAGGATTAGATAGTACATTGGATGGAAGCCCATGTTTTGTAATGCAAGAAGGTACTCCTTTACAATTTGAACAATTATCCAACTAAAAAGACCTTGGAAAAAAAACCAAAAATTTGAACGATTATCCAACTGAAAATACCCTGGAAAAAAAAACCCACTCCACAACTACTAAAAAGCTCCTTGCTTCATTGAACAGGTTCTTCATTTGTGGACGGATTTGATAAATACCTTAAATATATTCTAACTGTATCTAGATCTGCATAGAAGGATTTGATAAATACCTTAATAATATTCTAAATGTATCTAGATTTGCATAGAAGGATTCAACCAGATGCAAACAATTACCTTGCACGAGGGCATTGAGAGAGTATTGTAAAAACGAATACCTGGATCACATCCAAAGCTTCACTTCATGTTTATGAAGACCTACACCGGCAAGAATGGAGGCAAAATGTGGGAAAATTCCAGGAAGATTCGAGAAGGAGTGGTTTTCCCAAAGCAACCATAACTCCGCCATACCGCAAAAACACTCGCGCACTAAACCAGATAGAAGTGGAAGTACACATCCTAATAGTAATGTAAGTTTCAATCAATTCAAAATATATACCCATTTATACAATGAATTCAATTGTGTCAAGGGGAAATGTAGCTAGAAATCTTTCAATGAGTATTTATTATTTGATTTATCTCTTTCTTTTTTTGTCTTTACTCCTGTTATTATGTTGTCCCTTAATATTTGTTATCAAAGAACATTTGTAGAGACATTATCCTGCTAAGGAACAACAACAGAAAGGGACAACTACATTTCATGTCCAGTGCAGACTCTTGCAGCATTGAAAATGTAAGAACTTCCAAATTTTCAGGACCAACTAGAAGTAGCTTGCATGGAATAACATGTGCTTTTAAATCTTGGGACACAGAAGGACATATAAACATAATATACGGTCCCCAACATTCATTGGTATAATAAGTGTTTTGATTATAGTTGATCTGAGGTCCTTACTATTGGAGGGGGAAACGGTGAGCTCCAATGCTAATGTTGGTTAAATAATATCATTGTGTCTTGTGTAAATATATTAGTAATAACAAGTTAGAGGCAATTAACGTTGGGGGTAGTTAGGTAGCTAAACCACAATAACCATCTTAGGAATTATAAATGATGCAATGTTAGATGATACAGGTGATTGAGTGGCCATGCATTGAATACAATGGAAGAACACATCAAGTTAGCCTTACCATGTAACTACTGCAACATTACTAATATTTGTCATTTATTACTTTCCATTTCTTGTGTTCACTATGGGATGTGTGTGTGTTTGTGTGCACACATTTATAGATCTTAATTGGTATCAAAGATGGACCTTGTGACTGTTCGAGAAGTTTGATGAATTAGAGAATGGATTATGGACATTCATGTGGTTCTGGCCTTGGGAGAATGTTGACATAACTTGGGTTTGAGATTAGTTTCTCAAGAGAAATTCAAGGTACAAGAATGTGAGAACGTAATATTTGGGAGAATTTTTTATAAAGAATATTTAAATTTTTATAAAGTTAATGGATTGAAGTTTGAGAGGAGATTTAAATTTACTTATGAAGTTAAAGGATTTGTATCATAACTTGACAATGCCTAGTCAATGGTCCATACATCAAGATATGTATCTTTAAGAAGGGGACATTGAATTTTAAAATATGGAACTATGGCCTCCATATGTGTGACTAGAACAAGTTCCTCCAAGTGAGGTGGCCCATACGACGTCAACTCACTAACATTCACCACATCATGGATTCCAAGCTGAGGTGGAAGGTCCAACTTGAATCCATTAGGATCCATTTGTCAAATGATTGTGTAAGGACCATACCTAATAGGCTTGAGCTTGTCATGTTGCTCACTTTTGAAGCATTGCTTATCTAATTCGAGAGAAACTCAATGATCACCAACCTAAAAATGTGGAGCAATTCAATGTCAATCATGAAGCAACATATGGCCTATGCATGTTGGAGGATCCCTTGAACCCTATTGTAGATCATATCCAAGTTATGCAAAACATAAGTAGCTTTATCTTGCTCCTTTGGAAGAGAAACAAGAATCTTGCAAGGGGCGTTGAAGGATGAAAAACAAAACAAACCTCAAAAGGGGATTTCCCAATAGAGATATGGGTGGCCCTATTGTAGTGGTATAATTGTATTGCAATACATGGAGATAATAATCCCACTACTTGTTCTATTGATGATAGATTCAAAGAACATGAACCAAGGTATGATTAACTACCTCAGTTTGACCATTTGATTGGGGGTGAAAACATGTAGAAAAGCGCCGAAGAGATTCCATGATGATTTCAAAATGTGACTGAGAAATCTAAATTCATGATAAGAAATGATGGTCAAAGATAATCAAAATGGCGCCATACATGCTAAAAGAAAAGTTCAATAAATTTCAGGTCATCAATAGTCTTGCAATAAGGTATGAAGTAGCATCCTGCATACAGAAGATGGTTTGGACCAGAAGACGATGATGTGAGAAAGGATCATGTCACATATTGAACCATGTGCCCTCTACAGCACATAAACACATAAACTTTTGTCTCCAACCATTTACGTGTTTTAATGTCTACTAAAATTTAATTAGCTAATAGCCTTTACTACAAAGACAAGCCTATCTAAATTTTCATGTCATTGAACAAGTATGAAAAGGAAATCTATCATGTGTGAGTTTGCAGGTTGTGTATAGTTTTAGGGCACTTCTCAGCTGCACCAACCAACAAGAACTCTCCTCCTGAACCAACATACTTGGAACACCAGCAGTCCAAAAGCACCCAGCCTATGGATTAAAGAATCAATATAGAAAATTTAAAGGAGGCTGACCTTTGATAAAAATGGACTTGGAGCCAACCTATACATCTGAAGTAATCAAATTCACTGAAGTAATCAAATTCAACCTATCTCTGGTTATTCTAATGCATATATATATCAGAACATGGACACGGTAGTACTAGTGATGCGTCAAGTTCCCAAGTGGATCTCTAAGGTGCATTGAGATTAGGAGTGTAAGGTCTGAAACTTGCCCTAGAATTCTTCTTTGATGCTAAGACAAGGTTTTCATTGGGGATAACTTCATGAAAACTGATGACAGTGTTGATTTTAGTATAAATTTGTAGAGCTAAAGATAACACTTCACACCATATTTGTTTAAGGTCATTTCAGGAAAGGTCAAGGGTCATGAAAACAACTTTATGATGCTAGATTAAGTAGCCAGAATCTAGACCTTCATGAATGAAATCAAATCAATTTCATAAATAAGGGTTGAATTTGGTGGCACAATTGCTAGGTCCCTCTGATTTTTGGTGTCTTTATACCCATGTTCAAGTAATATAGTCACCATGGCATTTTCACCTTTCTTCATTGTTATAACTTCCCTATCTAATCCATCAATGAATTGTTCTTCCAAAGCAAATTGAAAAGTAATTAAATTGTAAGTTTGACACAACATATGTTTTATATTTTAAGAATGAAATGCTACTCAAAATACACAACCACACTTTCAAATAGCACAACTCAGGAAGGTGCTGCAAACTGTTTTCATTTTCATAGAAGTTATAGTTATCACTAGTGTTAACATTGGTTTGCCAAAACCTTGTAATAATTACCAATACCTTTAGAATCTATGAACTCTAAAGGATCGTCATTGGATCCTTTCCTCTCAAACACAGTGCCTTTCTCTAGTTTCCCTATGTACTTTATTGCCAGATTCAGAAAACAATCCAGAAGACCAATCCCTTTAGATCTCTTTGGAAGACTAATAAGCATTTTTATACAAGAAATAGAAACAATGATGATTGATTAAAACCCTTCCATTATGTAAATATCCAATCTCTCAATCAAAAAGTGGTCTTCCACACAACAACAAACCAAAAACTAAATACCACACTAATGTTGGATACCTTTCAGGAGTGCCCCTTCATTCGGCCTTTCATAGCTTTCCCCTTCCTTCAGTATTTTCTTCAGCACTTTCTTATCATCGGTAATGTCAACAACATTCTTCCAGGAAAGCAGATGTCAATCCACGGTCAGAGTTGAATTGGGTGATGCAGTAACCTTATTCTTAACTACTTCAAACCCTCTCTCCCCAAAAGTATCTGGACAACCATAAAGCCTCAGAATTTCAAAAAGGAGGAGCATGTTAAAACGAATAATTATATCATATTAAATGCTGTCACTCTTACCATTTCAAGCAACTCTGAAATATTTCCCCTGTAATCTCCAAAGAATTTTCACAGTTTTCTCTACCCCAATTCTTAGAAATTTCACCATCAACGAGACTTATACCATGAGAAATGGTAGCTTCCTTTTCCTAAAAGTTTCCTTTATCATGTGCTTGAGGTGTAACACTCACTGGAGAATTCAAGTTTGTATTTATATCAAGGTATGCATGATCTTTTCCCTGAAAAAACAACAACATTGCACCCTTATCCATTATATTTTAATTTGGATGCAAACTAACTCCAAAGAATTTTGAGAGATGCTATTCTTAGAAGTTTCATCTTCTCCAAGACTTTTGTCCCAAGAAAACAAAATAGTTGCCCTTTCTGAAATGGTTCCTTTAGCAAGTACTTGGGGTGCAACATTAATTGGAGAATTCAAGTTTATCTTTGAATCAAGGTCCTCGTGATTCCTTCCCTAAGATAGTAGCATTGCAGCCTCATCCATCATATCATATTTTAGATTCAAATTAACCTCTAAATCATTTTTACAGTTTGTTCTACCCAATTATCAGAAGTGTCACAACCAAGACTTTTGTCCTGAGAAAAAAAATAGTTGCCCTTTCGCAAAAAGTTCCTTTAGCATGTGCTTGAGGTGTAACATTCATTAAAGAATTCAAGTTTGGTTTTGTGTCAAGACCCTCAACATCATTCCCCTGTGAAAATCGTATAACAACCTTGTTCAAAATGCTTTCTTTTGGACTCAAACTCAATTTCAGAGAGCACAAACAGTTTGCTCGACCCTTATTCTCAGATGTTTCACAATCTCCAACACTTAAATCATATGCATCTGTTTGCAAAGAGGATAAATCATAATAAATTGTTAATAAATATAAATAACAAAAGTTTATGATGCAAAGAAAGAAAGGAAAGAAGATAACAAAGTTGATGTTAACAGATCTGACAAAGTTGATGTTAACAAGATCTGTAGGTTCATTTCTTTGACATCTAGGGATAAATAGGGAAAAAATTCAAAATATTATATCAATAGAAGAAAATGGCAAAAAATTACAGTAACAGAGCGTTCCTAATTCTTTTCTTAGTGTTCTTGTATTTGGCTCATATTTCTTGTAACTACCATCATAAATGTATTAGGACCACTCCCGGAAGCACCAAGGGTTTTCATAATTTTTTCTCTTGAAATCAGATCTACGATTAGCTTCTAGACAATTGTTGCTTCAAACATCTATACACAGGAAAGCAAATATGACCATTTTGTATCGGATCTGTTCAACATTTTAATGATTGGAAGAACTCTGTCTCATAACAGAAACTGGAGTATCGATTTGCTCATATTTACTTCAGCATCCATTTGACAGGAAAACGATCCAAAAATTGACAATAATAAATCTATAATGAATAAATCCCTCAGAAGTTGAAATGTCAAACCACAGAGTATGCCTGTGATAGTTCTAAAAGAGGAATACTACCTACAGGTGCGAACTGGCTCTAATTCTCTCATGGGCGAATTCGTTGACAATTTTTTTTTCCTATGTTCTAGATTTTACCTTGATTTAAATCTCATTCCAATCAAAGCACAAGTCTTGCTATCTAATCCACTTGAGGTTGTTCTCAAATCACCCAGGGACAAAATATTGGAATGATATTCTATTGGGAACTACAAACCACTATCTACAAATGCGCCCTGAGCATCCTCTCTAAGAAGGGAAGAATCAAGGAGAATAAACCCCTTCTCAAAACAACCCCAGCAACACTCAACGTAATGTCATTTGATAGAGATCGATTCTATATATCAGTATCTTGCTGAGATCTTTCATGTATTTTGAATACATGATTGTGCCCTAAAGTGCTTCATCAAACCCATACATCCATTACATTGCAATCTAGTTTAGAATCACACACGAACAATAATACCTCCAGGTGACATTACTCTATAATCACAATTTAAACCACGATTCTCAAAATAGTAGAAGTTAAATAAGCTACGCCCTGCCCAACAAATACTCTGTTTGTTCACACAAGTTCACCGATATATGTGTAATGGATAAATCTGTGTGAAGGATTTGATGGTCTAACTCAAGTTTGAAACACATGTATTTCTTGTAAGACCGCGGTGTCACGGATCTGAAAATGAGGATATGTGCCTTATTTCACTAAGCAGCGTGAAGAGTAAAGATTTAATGAAGTATATCTAAGGTTTTATTCTTCATACGTTATTCAAGTTATTTTGCTGGCTATGAACTACCTATTGGCAGAATGGTAAAGTTTATGTGTGATTTGGATTGAAAGAAAATTATAAAAATAAAAAATGGAAATGCTTGGTATTTTTTATTCAACATGTTCGTTTTTTTTAAAATAATGGAAAGACTAAAATGTTGGTAAAGTTTATGTGTGGTTTGGATTGAAAGAAAACTATGCAAATAAAAATATGGAAATATTTGGTATTTTTTGGTTATTTAAATTTTTTTTTTAAATAATGGAAAGACCAAAATGTAGTGGTACATGAGTTTATAATTCACAGTAATTGGCATAATAAATTTTAGAGAGGATGGAGAAGTAATGGGGTTAGGTAAAAATTAAATAATTTTTTTGCTGATAAAGTAATGGTGTTGATTTGATTTAAATATTGTGTAATTTCTTGTTAATATGAAATTGGTATCTTAAGGTATACAAGCTTTTAACTTCATGTCTCAAATAAAGTATGTGTTAGTTTTACTTGACCTCACGAGCGTGCTATCAAGCTAAAGATGATATGAAAAAAAGGGAAAAACATGATGCACACATCATCCTTGTTGGATAGCAAGTTCCTAAAATGAAGCAAGATTAACTCTTGCACTCTTTTTGAGGTGATGTTAAAAATATTTGAATGTGAAGATTTAGTTTGCATGTTAATAATATGCAAAATATTCAAGTCAAGTGAAGAGAAGATGGGAATCTCAAAATTATCCCAACATATCAAGATAAATAACAATAAATGGTTAATATATCTAATATATACCTAACAATAGTTTATACAAATTTCCATACTTGCATCATTTTATTGTCTCTATGTTTTTGTGGAGAGACTTGCTTCTCTCCTTTTTCTAAAAACAAATTTTGACTTTATTTTTATGTACTATAATTTATATTTCATTGGAGTCATTAATTCATGTGCTCAAGTTGGTGGACTTGAAAGTTATTTTTGGAGAATCCTATGTGAACAAGAGTGCAGTCGATAGTTTGCCTAGGTTAGGTGTAAAGTGTGCACAATGAAAAGTGTGTCAACCAACGTCAAAGGTTTGAATGTTTTGTTCCATCATATTCTATTGGAAGCTTAAAGGTGCTTGTATTCCTAATATTTTGTGCTTTCAAGCAAGGAGATTAAGTGGGAAGAAGATTTTATTTTGGAGGGATGTGTAGGATGTTTCTTTTCATTTAATCATTGTTGTCAATTGTTTGCAATGTAGGATTTTCTTTATCCTATATTGTTTGGAACAAAAGTCACCTAATAATATTATAGCTTTTAATAGTATGGTACTATATTTAGTATAAAAGGGAAGAATATTGTTAATTACATGATTATGGATCATATGAGAAGCATTAAATAAAATTAAATATTTGAAGCTCTTTCATCAAATGTAATTTCTAGATAACAACTCTTCCAAATAGTCATCTAGTTTTTTTATAATGTAGACCTCAGTTTCTTCCAAAGTTTTTTGTAACAAGTTAAGGTCAACTAAAGGTTCATAAAATAATAGCTTCCATTTTGGGTGAATAGAAAATATGATAAATCCCAACCACAATCAATGAAATTTCACTCAAACACCAGCAGCACTCAACGTTCAGTCATTTAATAGAGATCGATTATGTATATCAACGACTTGCTGAGATCTTTCACAATATCAATTTAATACATGATTGTGCCCTAAAACGCTTCATTGAACCCATACATCCATCACATTGCAATCTAGTATAGAATCAAGCATGAACAACAATACCTCTAGGTGACATTGCTCTACAATCACAATTTAAACCATGATTCTTCAAATAGTAGAAGTTAAATAAGCTATGCCCTATCCAACAAATACTCTATTTGTTCACACAACTTCACCAAATTCATAAAATGAAAGCATATCCCGTTCAAATGCCTTTTTTCATTTTTGAAAAGAATACAACCAATTTGGAGATTTATATGCATCGATTTCAATCCTCAACCATTTAGAAATTGAACAGGGTTTGAAGTGGCCATAATCTGACAAGTCTCCAAGTTGAATGATTTACATGTGCAATGTGAAAAAATTTCTGGAATTAATTATTCAACGTCCTCTCACCGTCCGGTGTATCAAATCTCAGAAATAATATATCTACACTTGATCTAATTTCTACAATCCCTAATATTTAGGGTTTTTGTTCTTAGAAAATCATATAAAATATAAAAATGATATATTGTAATTTTTTATATATTATAAGTTTTTAATACAATATATTTGAATGATCAAACAAAATGGCTATGGGGATATTGGTCAATGTAGCATGGTCAGGATTGGGAAATCTCAAGAATTCCTAAGAAATGAGCATTTTGAACCTGAATCAACACTCGAATTGGATTGCCACTTGTTCGCATGATGTACTGCTCATTGGAATTTACAATATTGTATGCTTATGCTCGAGAAATTTCATCTTGTGGAAAGTGCACATTCATTTCATCCTTATCAAAGTCTGCATTTTATGTGCTGCAACAGTGTTCCCAATCACAGATCTATCACTTTTATTGTTATAGAAAAATACCAGGAATCGAACCTGTCCATGTAATCTGCTAGCTTATATAGACATAGTGTTCAATCTGATAGGGTACCAAATCATAGAAAAGAACAACAAAACAATATTTAACTTGCAGTATTTTTAAAAACCCTATTTTGCAATCTTCACAATAAGGGTTTTAAAAACTAGTCGTCGTTGTTTTAGAGGAATGAAACCAACATTAAGCATGAACAAACAGGGCCACTATGGATATACAATGTGCATGCATGCATCCTTGTTTTTTTATACCTGGTTGTTGTTAGAAAAGCGGTTATGCAAGTCATCCAATACTGCAAATATCCGACCCAGGGCATCTTAATCTCATCGACAGACTAATGTTGACCATGGAATCGTTATTGCAACATCTGCATGGGCACCTTTTGCTACATCGCCATTCATTATTGTTGACGTGGGCGGTCTAGTGCTGGGGTCGCTGCATCATCATCTTCAAAATATTTCTTTATAATGAATAGAAACCCCAATATTTGATACATGTAAAGGCATGCCTGCTTTATAATGCATGGAAGCCCTAATATTTGATAGATTTTGTAAATTCTGTCGACATGAAAAAGAATTTTGAAAATAAAAATAAAATGGAGTAACTCTTCGCTTTAGATATCAGCGATCAAATCAAATGATAACAGAATGAACATACCTGTGCGGTGTGTGATGTCCATCCAATTGAGGGACCTCTTACCATCTCTAATGCCATGCTTCTTTTGATTGAAAACGCTATTTAGATTAATGAATTCTTTTCGTTTACTTTCCCTTTTCTCCTCTCAAATTATTTTTTAAGTTTATTCATTTTCCCTCTCTTTTTTTCCTTATTTTATGCTTATTTTATTTATTTTCCCTCTTTTTATTACTTATATATTTTTTTAATTTATTAATATTAATATCGTACATACAATAACTATATTATATTATATTATATCATATTAATATTACATAGTATATTATTAATATACTAAAATGTTATATATTAACTTGTATATATTATTAAACTATAAACTATGTATTAACTTACATATAATATACACATATTATATTATATTAATATTACATAGTATATTATAAGTATACTATAATGTTATATATTAACTTGTATATATTATTAAACTATAAACTATGTATTAACTTATATATAATATACACATAGGAGGAATGATATATATATATATATATATATATATTACAAAAATGAAGGATTTTTTTTTCTTTTCAAAATGGAGAATATTAGCGATTTGTCGCAGAGGAGGGACTCGGGGTACTTTAGAAATTTCTAAACTCAAGTGTGAGAAGAACCATACCGAATGGATGCATATGGAGAATTAATGGAGGTTGTGAAATTGAAATTTTTTAGCTAACATGACGCAAAATACATGAACTTGCCGAAACTTTAATAGACTATCGAGAAGGTCAAAAGATGATGGTTTTGTTCAAACAAAATATGAATGCAATCAATACAATGAGCTAAAAAAAATGAAACCACCTTCATGACATGATGATGCTCAGAGGAAAAGACGGCAAATTAATATCCAAGACTCAACTCAACCACACTATGATGACGCACATGATGCAACTTGGAGGATCTCTCAAAGGGATAATAATACGAAAGTAAAAATGGTGAAATAAGATATGGACATGATAATCGCATTGAACTGGATGTGACGGTATATAAATTTATGCTTTGTGTGGTTCTAAGAACCCCCATGGATATAAATATCAAATCAAAGCAAATCATACATCATGTTTGGTCAACGATGAAAGGCAAGGGCAATTCACATGGGTCAAGGAACAAGGGAGAATTACTTAAGGATCGTGTGGTAATCTCATATGTTGCCACACCACCATGATAATGTTAGCTCCAAGTTGTAAAACATGACCACTCCAAGTTCTAAAACGTGGACTTTTCACATTAGGACATAATGCCTTCAAGGAGGTCCTTGTATCACAAAATATAAGAACCATTTTTTCTTGGGATCCTAAGTCTAAAAGTACTTCAAAACATTATCAACTATGGGTGTTGGATTCGTATCAGGAATTATGAAATTCCATGACCTGGCCTAGAAATTCACATCCCATCCACCCATCAAATGGAAATTTCAAAATTGTGTATAATTATTAGTGCTCAATAAAAGGAAATGTTGTAAGGGACATTGAAGCATAGATGAGCAGTTGATTATTAACCAACTTTTCTTATTTATCCTAAGTATTGATCTCTTGTGTTGATAAATAGGCTAAGAAGGAGCTATATGCATTTTGCTCTGCTTTTTATCACTGAGGACTGTATGTTCTTTTATCAGCAGTGAATAAAAAAAATAGGCTAAGAAGGTATTTTGTTGGCTTGCATCAATGTTTTGTACTACAAACTTATGTATTTAAAAGAGGATTGGTTGCATTCATATTCTTCATGTGGCTGACACAGTTTCTTGAGAAGGTGCTTATTGTGAATTCATCAAGGCCACGCTCATAGTGAATTCATTAAGGCCACGCCAGTTTGGGTAAATCCCCCTCATAAATATGAAAGTGCCAAGTCAATTGCTAGAATTATTGGACAATGTCAATTACAAGACCTGGGTTGAGCATACTAGAATTTTACATCATTTTCCTGTGGTGTTAAAAACCATATCTAGTGTTCTAAACTTCAAAATGAGCACCACATCCCACTTCCAGGCCAAATATCCCCTATGGAGGACCAATATGGTGGTTTGGGACCACACACATGGACCATGACCCCCATAGTAAGATCTCTAAATCCATCTACATTGTTAAAATTTAGTAAAATATTGTACAAATTCATTATCAAAATTGTAATTTTCCATTGTCAGTGTGACACAACTAAAAATGACTAACATAAATGACTAATTCACATTAATCGTTGTTAGTTAGTCATATTTATTTTCCCGTGACTAAATTAGTCGTTTATGTTAGTCATTTTTATTTTAGTCACTTGTTATCTAGTCAAATATTTTATCCTGTGACTAAATTAGTCGTTTATCTTAGTCGTTTTTAGTTGGCTTATTTCAAATTGCTCAATTTTAGTCATTTATCCCTTGAAAAAATAGTGGTGACTAAATTTTTTAGTCGCCTAGTCACTTATCTCTCATTTTGTACGAGTGAAATTTCCCTGATTCTAGCCCATGCAGTGGAGCCAAAAACCCTGATATTGGACACATCAGGCTTGTGACCAGTGTAGGCTTCGAAGGGAGTAGTAACTTTTACGGATGAGCTTGGAAATCTGGTTTGAATGTATGAAGAAACATTCATGGCCTCAACCCAAATATTTGGAGCCAAACCTTTCGACTCAAGCATACCAGTATCCATCTCTTTCAATGCTCGGCTTTTCCTCTCCACTACACCATTCTGTTGAGGTGTGTAGGGGACTATGTGCTGGATTTGGATTCCATTTTCCACACAAAGTTGCAGAAGCTATGATTTGATATATTCTCCACCATTATCATATCTAAGATCTTTGATCTTGCTCTCATTAGCGATCTCAACAGAAGCCTTGAAAATCTTGAATTTTTGTAGCACTTCCGATTTGTTCCTGAGAAAGTAGACCCATGTGAATATGGAGAAGTCATCAATAAATGTCAGAACATACCTTGAGCCATTCATGGAGTTATGTGGCAGCAAACAGCTAATATGACTGTGAATAAGCCCCAAAATACAAGAAGCTCTACTAGCTTTGCCTCGATCAAACTTGTGCTCGGGGTGCTTCCCCATGATGCAACCCTTGCATATCCCTTTCAAGGATTTGATGTTCGGAAGGCCTTAAACCATGGAATTAATTTGTAGCAGTTGTAAATATTTATAATTTAGGTGTCCAAACCTCTCATTCCATAGCCCACTAACCTCATTTCCATGAGTCAGAAGAGCACTTGGCTTTGAATGTGGTAAAAAGTGGGAAAACTCATATGTTGTTGCAGCATGATTGGCGTTTCCTACTGCAATGAGATTTCCGGTAGAAATATCAGAAATTTCAACATTATTAAGGTTGAATACAACCTTCTTTGGTAAACCATTGTGTCATTTGATACACAGAAAGCAGGTTTGAAGCTAGAGAAGGAACATAGAGAACATTTAGAAAACTTCCATGCTCTAAATGAATAGTAGCTTTATCTTTCAAAGAAATTTATGAGTCATCTCCCATGTGGATGGAGATGCAGCTGTCCGAGTCCAATGATGAGAAGGATTCCTTGGTTGCAAACATGTGATTCGAATCTCCTAAATCTATGAGAAGAGCTGCAGAATTCGAAACACTAGCCATGAGTGCATGACCTCTTTTTGTATGATCATTGTTGTCCTTCTTCCTTGCGCCATCTAGAAGAGTAATGTTGTTTTTCTCCAAGATAAGGGCCATCTGATCTATAGTTTTCTTCATGCATGAGCTTTTAGGATGAAATCCCCTACAACAATAAGAACACTTTGTCTTCTCTTTTCCCTTTTTCTTGTCTTTTCTTGAAAAGGAGGGCTCATCTGACTGCTTGGTCTTCTCCTTTTGCTTCGGATGATCAAACTTGGCCTTCTCTTTCTTTTGCTTTCCTTTACCATTCATAGCTTTGGGTCCTCCAGCAAAAAGGGCTTGATCTTTGGAGGTTTTAATGGACCTCATTTGAACAAGCTTATCATGCTCTTTTCTTAAGGACTCAATGTAGGCATTCAAGGTAGGCATCTTCCAATTCGGAATGGTGAGTTTTCCTGAATTTAAAGTAGAGGTAAACACTCAATAACCTTTCCTAGCTTCGTGAGAATAGAAAGAATCAACTGCTTATCTTCCTTCTCAACACCACATTGCTTCAATGGTACTACCAAATGCTTAAACTTGGTGAAAAACTCATTGATGGTTTCGAATTTTTTAGGATTTAGGGAAATTAACTCATTCTCTAGCTGATAGGCCCTCATCTCATCGTGCTTACCAAAGCGCTTGGCAAGTTGTTACCACACTTCTTTTGGAGTATTCAATCCACTAAGATGGAAAAGAAGATCCTTCAAAATATTGAGACAAAGAAAATCATTAAGCTTCATCAAGCTTGTTGAAGTATTTGGACTTCTCTATTATAGAATTTGGATCTGGTTCTAGGTCCATGGTGACTTTGTAGAAGTCCATAGAACGCAACAAAATCTCAACATCATCCTTCCATTGATGGTAGTTGAAAGGAGTGAGAATATTTTTTGAAGTTCTATCTTTGCAATAGCAAAAGCAATATGAGAGAGTGAATAACCTGCAATCACAAACAAACAAGAACCATTTAGGTCGACAACCTGCACTCTTCAAGTTGCATCACAGTTGGCATAGACTATCAAGCAAGCTTGAAGAGCCAAGAACAATATCCAGGAATTATGTGGAAAACGTTCGGCTTCTGATGCATAGTTGGAATATTTTTTAGCAAACTTTCTCAATCTCCATATGTGTCTCTGGTGCAAAAAGCACAAGAGTGCAAAATCATTGAAGCACAAGAGTGCAGAAAGAACAAGAGTGCAGAATCACTAGTGCAGATCACTAAAGCACAAGAGTGCAGAAAGCACAAGAGTGTAGAATCACTCTAGAAAAGTTTCCTTGTCCCTTCCATGGAGCTCTGATACCATGTGAAATCTCAAGCACCGCAAATCTATGGAACAAACACAATAGTTACTAGATATGCATGCAATAAAATGTATGGAAACACTGTGCAGAAGGTTTGCAACAGTCAAATAATCTCATATACTCAAAAGATAGTTTACAATTGTAACAATGGCTACAATAATCCAACCAATTCGAATTCCAAAGGTGGTCATTTGAATTGATGCATGATACAATGCAATTAACACCACTTGGCACATTAGTTAACCACTTGACTAATCACTAATTGACTCTAACTAACTCTGAAACTGACTAACTAAGTCTAACTCAATGCAGAACTCAACTGTTTGCCCAAAAATAGGGGAGGGCACCATATGTCTATAGTTGAACTAAATGTTAGGTGAGAAAAACACTAGCTCAAGTCAAAGAGTGTAGTAAGGCGCCCTAGTTTCACCAGTTGGCCCAATTTCCTCCTAGAATGTAGGAGGAAGCTCAGATGATGGCCCAGTTGGCTCCTAGAATGTAGGAGGCGGCCCAGTTGAGTGAAACTCATGATGTAAGCACATGATAGAGTCAAAATATTTAGGAGAAGTGGAGAATTAAGATGTAAGGCTCAAATAAATGATGTGTGGTTGGAAAATGCTCCAACAACTTAGAATCCAAGGGTGCATTATATGCATAAAATGTAGAGTATATACAGAGCATAATATTCCATAACATATATATATCTTTCAAATCTCATAAACAAAGTTTGCAAGCAAGATTCCAGGTAGAAAACCATTTGATCCTCCATTCGATCATTGAAAAATTGAGCATCCATTCAAATAGAGATTCTAACATCCACCAAGGGGGCATTAGAACATATAGACAAAACATGTAAACAAATTAATAAACATATAACAAATTACTTATCTTATTCAAGAACAACTAGCTTCAATAGGACAACTTTCCTCCTAGCCATAGGCACAGTCCAGCTAGATATTACTTGGATAGGCCACCCCCGAGCTGTGGAAAAGGAATTCCTTTCACCATCTACTTCCCCGTCCATCTACACTACCTAGTTGAATGTGACTCCCTTCACTACACAAGTCCCTCAGGACACCACCATTCTTCCTAGGATTTACATGTGTGATGGGGAAAAGATAAGAAATGTGAGTGAGGAAATATGGTTGTATCAACAATGGAAAATAATCTCTATCAATTGTTCAACACCATCTCAAATCACAATGGTTCAAAATGCACATAGCTCTCATAGCATCATTCCTCACACTAGCATGAATAGATCACATAACATGACTGAGGTAATTGGTAATTTTTTGTCACAAACCCGAAATTCATAAAAGTTTAAAATCTTTCCAAAAGGTCTATTCACCCATAACTACTACACAGAAGTATAAATTTTTGGCATTTTAAATTACTATTAAAAATAAAAACGACATTTAAACCTCTCGCAATTATTTAATTGCCTAATTACCCAATAGAAAGTATCGTAATACTTAGATTTGCAATGACATGTAATGACATAACTCTATGCTGTATCATTACCTATTTGTGCAACCACTTTCTCATCTTTTAAACATTTATAAAATAAGAGAGCAACATCATAGAATTTTCTTGACAACATATGTCTACATAACCAATCAATTCATTTACATCATGCGACATTTTAGCTGATAAGCATGTACTCAAATACTTCGCACGATCAAGAGAAAAATGACTTTGATTTATACTTTAACTGAACCATTTTCCATATTTAGATATAACTATAAAATTTTTGCCATCATTAATTCTAGAAGCAATTAATGACCTGTAAATAAGAGTACATAAGGAACTATCACTTGCTAAAACATTCGCTTGTATAAAGAAAGTCATCATAGACAGAATAGATGAAATGCACATGTACATCGTTAATCGAACCAGGAGACATCATAAATGATAACCTCATTAACCTAATCATAAAGCGAACATGTTGGAATTATACATCAAGGTAATCATTAGCATTTTAAGAAATAATTAAGTACTCATATGTATAGACACATTGAGGAACACCATAAGAAAACATAGGAGACCAAGGATAATGTGGTTCAAAGAGCAACTTATTTGCTGCGACAAGACTCAATCTCTTCCCAGTAAGCCTCTACCACATAGAGTTTTTCATGAAATCAACTATATATATATAATACCCTAAAATGATAACATGTCAGTTCTTAATGATCTTAGTACGAGTATTGGACTTTTCATTCTCATCCTCTTAGGGCTATACCCTTCCTCTCCAATACATACATATATGCATCGCATCTTATAAGCATGAAAAAAATGTAGATTGCAGCTGTTAAAATCAAAACCATAAAACGTTTAAGATAAGGACCCAGCTAGGATTTATACCGAGCTTAGTACACCATATATATACATATGTAAAGATCCTTACTCTTATCCTTTGTGCAATGACGACAATCATTTAGACCCTCTGCCAGGAGTAAAATATACTGGGGTTATCATTCTCAAATTCCTTAATAATGGACTACAATCAATCTATATTATCAAACAGTATTGAATACAGGAAAATCATACATTATGGTTTTTCTGTTCGTAGTTAATATTATCATACTTCACAATATAAACAACTACCAACCAGACATTGATCAAGCCATTTGGCTGTCCCTTCTTCTCCTTATGTTTTTACCTGAGGAGTAATAAATTGCTCTTATGATTAAATAGACGATGTTTAACGGAAATACCATAACTGAAAACCAACCATAGAGATTACCATTATGCATTAGCAGCTAGAATGAAGACCAAAATTCTTGGATAGGCTTAATATGACATATAACTGAATAATTAGAGAATGCGTTTTATAGAAAACCTGAAAAACAACTTCACAATATAGTTAACCTTACTTATGTAAAATATTTCGGTAGCGATATGTATGTTGAAGGAAAATCTACTTCCAACAAGGGTCACCAATCTCCCACTCGACACACAAACCCAAAGATACAGGTACAGGCAAGGAAATGGATTCTGACTTTAACCTGACCATCGACTGAGAGTTACGACTGCACTTCCATACATACCCTAGATCTATGTTTCAGAAAGGCAGAACTTTTGTTTTCAAGCATGTACAAGCCAGGAAATGTAATGCATTTTCAACATGGCCAACCATAGAGATTTTCCCCAAATCCATCGACCGAACTCCTCTATAAGGGCAGCACCAAAAAAAATATAAACATGATTTTCAAAATAAAACAAACAACACAAGCTATAACTGTGTTCCCTTATGCATCCAGTAGATCCACGATTCAAGGGGACAGAACCTTCGTTTTCTTGAAGCATTCGACAACCAAAAAGTGTTAAGAAAAAAATTAATTCTCGTGGCTTCCTATCATACCGGATAGCTGAGGAAAAAAAGAGCGACTACAGGGATCTATCCTTTCCCACATTCACAGCAAACAATAATTCAAAGATTGATCGTTTGATTCGGGTTCAACAAGGATTCGATTAAAGGCTAAACGCTTGATGCGTTTCCAGCAATCTAAGGGGACACGGAAAAAATCAAAAATAGTTATAAATAATAATAAAACTATTCAAAATAAAATTTAGCATGTCTTCTAATGCCAGCTCGGTGTTGTAATATTTTTATATTTTCAGGTATCAAATTCCAAGGATAGTGATAATATATAGTATAAAGAAAAGGGTTTACCTCACCACCCTTTCATACGCAGTAGTGGAGTGTCTTCTTTAAAAATAAAAGAATTAAAACCTTTAAACTAAAACAAGCCATCTCCTGCAGAGAGGCCGCAATCCTTCTCTTGCAGAAGCGCAGAGTAAGGGGTTTGCATATGATTTTAAGTATATAATTTAGGTGGGTCGATCCTCCCATAGGGAGATCGCCCAAAGACCAAGCAAATGCGAGTCATCTCTTGCAAAGAAACCGCATTCCCTATTCTGCAGTTTTTAATATGTATTTAAACAGCTACTCCATAAAGATTGGAATTCCAAAGGAAAGCAATCCAAATGCCTCACAAACCATAGAAAGGAACTCCCATCAATGTAACAACAACCATACATGCACATGATCAACATTTTCAGAGATCTAAACAAAAATACGAAACCCTATGATCACGACTCATCCAAACCACTTAATAATGCACCTATAGTGATAATACCGTTTTCAAAAATCCCAAAGCAGTTTCAGCTAGTAATACAATTGCAGCAAGTGAAAATTATGATTATCGCCGGGCATATATATATATATATATAACAAAAGTAATCGACATGCAGCACAATAAATAATCATGGCCATAGGGATCAAACTACTTCGCGGCGTCAGTGGTGAAAGCATAGTAGAGGTTTTATGTTTTTATAAGATTTCCTATATTATAGTTCTTCTAGGACCCGACTTCATTTCTATCTACTCTCAGAAGACAGTGATAAATAAAAGTTCCCGCGAAGATCTGGTTAAGCTGAAAATATAATCACACAGTTCTCTATCGAAACGAAAACAATATATGCAGTATTTACCTACTAATTATGTCCATCCGTGAAGGTCGATATAGGAATAAGATAGGGATGTAGGGATTGTCTGTGATCTCATTCTTACCAATCGGTTTTAAATTTGTAGGGCGCCTCTCCCTTCCAGTATAAGAAGGAATTTGCAGAACTTCCAAGACTGATTTCTATCACCGAGCTCCCCCCCACACTTCTTTTACTTCCGATATAAGAAAACGCCACCAGAGGTAATTCCTCTTCCTGCCGCAGAGAATGTTGACCCTCATTGAAGGAGTAACGTTCTCCTTAAAATGACCTTCCAGCATGCCTCTCTCCCCGCTATGCGGTAACGCTCAACTACTAGGAAAATCGTGTAACGTGGAGCCGAGGTGACAGATGGTGGAAAGAATCTAACGACGAACGTTATGCTCATAATGCACGTCTATACGAGCTATGTGGTCGTGGGCTTATGGGAGTTTTTACTCAAACGTTAATAGCCACAAGCCTTGAAAAACCCTTCTATTTACTATTATGAGTTACTTTATTTTGATAAGGTTTTATGTGCCTTAACCAAATCATTATACAAATGCCTTCTCCATAAAAAAAATCCTTATCATATAGTCCTCTCTATATAGCATTGATATTAAAATGTATTGTATTTATTTCATTACAAAATATTAGTTTAACTAATCATAATTCACATATATATATATATATATATATATATAAAGTCCTTCCTTTTTCAAATGCTTACACACCATATGCATATGACACCTTTACATATAAAGATATCTAATACCTTTTAGTTATCTCAATTATTAACCCTTCAAGGTATCTATATATATATATATATATACTAAAGTCCATTCACTAAAAAGGTGGGTCTTGGATTGGAGTTTTGAAAGTACGTATTGGCAATAGATACCATCTTAAAATTTATTAAAATTTGTGGTGGTAACATAGTCCCTTAGTTCATTTTCTTATTTGAACTAGGGTTTTAATAATAACGTGATCTTTCACTATAACCAGCCTAGATCCAAATCCTAGGTTTTATCAAGCATCGAGGGGGGTCAAATCTCCCGAGGTGCAAAACCTCTTCTCAATACCTCCCTCCTATCGACGAACGTAACGTTACAAGATCTCCCTCATATAATTACTTTTTACTTTTTATTACTACATTTTATTTTTAGCCGACAATATCGACAAACACTCGACTCACAAGATCTCCCTCATATTGGGTTGTAGAGCGCCTCTTGGTGAAATTAGAATTATCAAAATGAGAGTTTATCTTTTAACCTAATGAATACGTCAGTAGGATTTTCTTTAAAGTTTGCGACCATTAGGTTATTAGCTTTTGGATAACCTGTCTCGAGTCGATTAATCAAATCGTTACTTTCCTCTATGTGCCTATGGCACCAAGATGATATATCATCATCAATATCTTTAGCTCTCATGGCTTTATAGCCAATCAGCCTCTTTCTCTTAATCGACTCAGTCTGTCGTGATGTAGTTGTATCTCAACTAGCATATTTGCTAAAGGTTAACCGACACTCTTTATGTAATGACGTCTGCCATCTAAATGTGGCGTAAATTTAGCCATAGATTCAGTTGCATGTCGTTATCGTTTATATGTGTCATTATCATTTAGTCTTCTAAGCAATACTTACTTCTACTAAGTAATTACTTATAAAGTTTAGACTCCGAAGTAGGTAAACTCTCCTCTTCCGGCGTGGAGTACTAAGATGACATCTATCATTGGTTCTTGGCCTTCCTGCCATAGATTTCTCCCTTAAAGGTTTCACTTCCCATCGTTTTAGTGGTGGTTATTAAGCATTCACGCTTATGACTTACAACTCGAGATCATAAGTAGTTTGATACTTTCAAGGTCCACTGGTGGGGCCTTGGCCTTGAGCTCCTCACCATGGCCTATTTACATAATTATAATTATTTTACAAAAATAATAATAATAATTAGGGTCAAATTGGAGGGATGTTACATTTTTCCCAAGGAAGGTAGCACTTGGTTTTATAGCTGAAGGAGAAAATTTAAATTAATGGAGGGAATTTCGACTCTAGGAGGTTAACCTGAGTTCCGACTCTAGAAGGTTAACCTGAGTTGGGGTGAAGTAGAGGTTAAGTTGAGATAGATTCGATTTTCCGGGAATAGCAAAATGAGAGGAGTTACTAAGAAATGAGGATTGGAGGCTAAGGATTGTGAAATTGGTCATGGTAGGTGAGACAGGGAGTCAATTAGGTGCCATAAATGACTTGCAACACAAAATTAGGGGTCCTATCCCATGAGTAGTGGATCAAGGGTGCTATATCCAATTGGGTCCCACCAATCTCTCAAGAGGGGCACACTAGTGCAAGTGGAGCTACCAAACCTTCATGAGGGAGTTGAAAGACATCAGTAAGGTCCAAAAGTCTAAAGTTGGGTCCATAATCAAGTGCTTGGGTGGTCATCAAGTGTAGAGTGCACTAGGAAGTCCCCATTCCCCCTCACCTGTGGAGTTCAAGGCTCCCCATTCTTGTTAGTTGTCCATGTTGAGCCAGATATTTTATTTATTTACAATGATTTCTATAGATCATATTCTCGACACCTAGTGCCATAATAACAAATAAAATAACTAGTACATATGATTAAGAGATCAAAATCATGGTATGACAGGAACTAATGAAGTATTTCTAGTGCGAATCATAGATGATTATGGGGACCATCCTAATCGTACTCCGGATGACATATTTAGACTTACTCCTACAAAAGTAGAACTGACTGGGTGAATTACCTCCCTTGTACTAAGTGCTTCTACTATATTTTCCATATTAAACTACTAAGGCAATGGATTGATGTTCCTAGGAATATGAAAACTAGCTTCTCGACAAAAAATAGGACGTGCTGGGTTCAAAAGTCCTAACAGATTTGAGAGATCCTCTATTATAGTAGGACCTAAGGCCATATATTATTTTGATAGTTTAACGATTATTTACTTTTTACTTGCTCAACTTTGACATGGTCTATGTTCATTGTAACTCTAATGACGATGATGTACTATATACATATGTATATTTCAACAAATTTGTTGTAGTTGCATCATTTGTAAAATTTCTTTTGGTCATTGTTCAACGCATGAAATAGTATTTTTTCTATCAACAAATGAAATAGCTCAAATTTTGACTTTGAAGGTTATTAATTTTTAATATTTCTTTTCATCCTTTTAAATACCCCCATTATGTCCCTAACCCTTAGACCCTCTTTTACTTGAGGAAACAAAAATTGTTGTGTAGGAAATAGGTATAAACATATCTAGTCCATTTGATTTAATGACTATATATATAAGTAAAACAATTATATGTCTTGTAAGATTTAATTTTAGGAATGGATATGCAGTAGACATGATAGAATGAAAGGTGTGATGTTATAGTTGAGTATTATGTAATGTCCCCATTCAAATAATTGCATAGTAAGACAATCCCATCAATCCTACTAGTTTCCTAGGTTGGATGGGCACATGTGGAATTGTAATAAGGAAGATAATAAATGATGTTTAGACATTAGAATGGTCAATTATTTAATAAATAGGTTGAATAAATAAATTCAAGAGAAATTCTAGGTGGCAAGTGGTTTTGAAGACATATGGAGGATGTGGGACCCACACTAGCTTGATTTCTCAAGGACACATGGATTCTCTCTCTTGCCAATTCGAATTTATGAGAAGGTGAACACTCTTGGGTGAGTTTGTAAGTCATACACATGTCATTGAGCATCTTAGGTCGAATTGGGATGGATTGGTAACCTCCATGGAAGAGGAAGAGTCAAATTGGAAGTTTGTGGACACTTGGGCTAGATTCCCTAGTCTTATGACAACAATAATGCAACATCTATGACATGTATGACAAAATTCAGATCTGAATTATGAAATATGACCATTATGACATGTCAGCCCCAAAAATAGGCTCAAGGAAGGTGCTAATGGAGTTGGAGAAGCCAAAGAGACTCAAATTCGAATTTGGGAGAAGATGGAAGGT
Source organism: Larix kaempferi (assembly GCA_027924585.1). NCBI lineage: Eukaryota > Viridiplantae > Streptophyta > Pinopsida > Pinales > Pinaceae > Larix > Larix kaempferi. Next base: position 5,803,791 of record BSBM01000307.1, on the reverse strand, counting down.
TGGAAACTAGGAGACAAGTGGCAAATGTGGAATAATTCCTAAGTGGAACTCTCTAGAAGATAATGAGAGGATTTAGACCTTTACAAGGATAATGTTGGTTATAAAATGTAGAAATAAAGTATGAGAATGGCTTTTGATCATTTGAGAAAAATTGCATTTGTGAAGAGAGAGCTAGTGGATGACTAGTTTCTTCCCTAAGCCAATTTCGAGGGTGAAAGATTCCCATCCAAGTTGGTGTTTGGAGAGGCCACTCAGGTATTTCATGGAGGTTTAATGGAGTTTTATTTTCAGGTATCATCTATAGGGAAGCTCGTGGTTTTGTTTAGTGCAACACCATCTCTCAACCATTTCCAGTTTTGAAGGCATATTCATGCTCCTTGAGGGAGGGTGTTTTTGGTGAGCTCTTGTATTCATTGGGAGAGCTTCATATGATGTTTAGCTTCATATCCTCTATTATTTATATTCATAAATTATCAGGTCGAAATACCCACTGATTGTATGCAAAAATGTTGATTAATGAGCAAACAATGTCCATTTCCCCACTACATTGATGTATATCATTATAATGCTGATGATTTCAAATGAATGGATTATTATATGATACATTTGTGATTAATAGACTGCCATGGATGTATTTTACAAGTTTTATGTACTGTACTTGAGCATTTGAAGTATTTTTACTCAGTTTAATTGCATTGGGAGAAGAAATAGTGCCATTTCCCCAAGGGTTGAATGGGTGATTTTTGCAGCTAAATGGGAGAGGGTTGGAACAAATATAATAATCAATTAATGGTGCACATGAGACCTTAATAAAATTCTTAATACATTACCTACCTATTTTCATAAATTCGAGGGAGTTTGGAATCATTTGGGAGGCCATTTTCAATGTTACCCAGGGGGGATTTGATGCACAAATTACTAGTCAAAATCCCATACATTGACCAGAATATAAATCAAGTTTGTAGAAGTATTTTGAGGGTTATAAATCATCCTTGAACCTAATATTCAAGTCTAAATATCATTCATATACCATTACAGAATATTTGGGAGCATTTGGGTTAATTTGGAGGCCAAAACAACAAAACTAGTCAAAGGTCGAAATTGCGGAAAAATTGGAAAATTGGGCATTCTCATAAAATTTGAAAAAGGTTCATTACAAGTGGTATGAAAGCATGGTATTGGAACCTTATGGTATTAAAAATAATCCAAACAAATAAACCACCACCCTTTGAACCAGTATTTGAAGAAGTTTTGGTTGAAGAAGAGATAGAAGAAAAAAAGTTTTTTTCTAAAACAATGGGTAGAGAGGAGGATGAAGAATTAAGACATCAGGAGAAACTTATTGCAACCTTAGAACCATGTTTCTATAAACTTTCCACTAATATAGAAAGAATGGGTAACAAAGTGATGCAAGGATTGGAATTATTGATCAGCCAACTTGGAAGCAAAGGGGTGATAGGAGATAACAGTGGTTCACACTCAGGGGAAAAGATAAAAGGGAGTGAGCATATTTTTTCAAGAACAGGACCACATAATATACTTGATGAATTCCAAAGCACACAAAGGCATACTGCACCTAAATTTCTCATACCCAAACAAGAGCCTGACATTCAGATGGATAGTATTAAACTAGCGATTGATTGGAATGGGTTGAGTGAAGAGTGTAAAAGAGGTTTACCATTTAGTGACTACATTGATGCTATATATAAAATGAAAAGGAGGGAAGACACTAGGATTCCATTCCAAAACAAAGAATTAAATAGTGCTATTGGTAAAATGCCACTTCCTACTTTTGATGGTTCTTCTAAAAATTTTGCTAACACTTGGGTGCAAAAATTGGATGTGTATTTTCAGCTGAATCCTATGTTGGAGGAGGGTGCATTAAAAATGGCCATTTTGAATTTGGAAGGAGATGCCAATGAATGTGGGTTTCATGGCATGAAAACCTTGGGTCATAATCAGTTTAAAATATATGTATAATTTGTTGACAAGGTACTAGAGAGATTTGAAAAAAAAGATCCAGAATTGCCTTTCAAAGAACTAGCTCAATTGAAGCAAACTAGGACCCCTACTGAATATATGTTGGACTTTCAAAAACTATCACTTAAGGTGGTTGATGTCTCTATGGGAAGGTTGGTATTTCTGTTCATTGAAGGTTTGGTTGAACCCTTAAAAGGTTTGGTCAAAGCCCACAAGCCAACTACATTAAAAGATGCAATGAGCTTGCCTAGGGATCTCCAAAATGTGCTTCCTAGAATGAGATTTCCTCCCAAGCCTAACTTCAGAATTGAAAAGAAACCTTGGCAAATAGATGCACCTGATAAGAAGCCATGGCAAGAATATGAATATGGAAATGATAAGAAAGAGGAACTAAGCAGGGAAGATCTCAGAAGGAAGAAATTGTGTTACTCATGCTTCCAACCGCGGGCACCAGGACATAAATGTGCTAAGGGAAAGGCCCAATTCATTGAAGTATTTTGTGATGAGGGATATGAAGGGGGCATGGAGGAAGAAGGAGATACTTCATCCCAAGAAGAGGGATATACTACAACAGAAGAAGGGAAACAAGAGGTGAAGCATCCCTCACCCACCAAAGTGAGAATTACAATACTTTCAGTAGTACCTCGATATCACACAATTTGATGCAAGGGTGTGGTACTAGGACAAAGAACTTCAGTTTTGGTAGATGGAGGAGCCACACATAAATTCATTGATGCAGACATGGTGGAGAAAAAGAAGATACATATTGAACCATTCGATGGCTTCACAGTTGTGTTGATGCCTCGAAAATCGTAGCATCAATCAGCAAGGGATTCTCCCCAGTAAGCGATCCCAATTAGATAGCCCACCATTTGGTGTAGGGAATCCGTCCAGTTAACGGCCCGACTACCGTGTAAGTTTTTAAAGATTTGTTTATTTTACCAGTTACGGCCCGATCCACTGTTTATATATTTTATGTTTAAGATGATATGCATGTGCCCTAAATTAAATGCATGCATTAAACAAATCTATTCTAAGCTAATTAAATCGAAATTAAACTATTCTTGCAAGGAGCGGTAATTTAAAGGATGAGTAATAAACTGGAAATGCGACCAAGAACTTCACAGATAGCTGTTAAATTGAATAGGAGCATTTACAGCAGAAAATAAAGATTATCAAAGATAGCTTCGATAAAGATAAACATTCTATTAAACATTTAACACAGAAATTTTGCAAAGGAAATGAAATCATTCATAGTAGAGAATTAATTCACAATAGCTAGGAAAGATCTCACAGAAAATGTATGAAATATGCAGAAATAGTTCAACAATTATCCAACACAATCCCAAGCAAAATGTTGCGCCGGCTTCCACAGGCCAAAACGATTTTCTTGTTCATGTAGCATAAATAGTTCACGTACAAGACAGAAATGTCCTTTCACCTGCCAAACGTCCTTGTATTCTCTTCTATTAAGCTATATATAGCTTTACAAAATGCTCCAAGAGATGCCACCTATACCCTAACTGTCCATATTCCTCTAATTTCTCTTGTCGTGTCCATGTCACAAAAAAGAATAAAACCCAAAAATATTACAAAAATAAACGTGACGGAGGCCCAAATATTATTTAATGATTAACACATAGGAAGACTGAAGGAAGAAACATTGGTTGCAAACCCAAGAAAAAAGACAAAGGTAGATTATTTCTGAACTGGTGCCTTTGCTGACTTGGGCGTTTATGCTGAATCTGGTACTCCTGTTGGGGTTTGAGTCACTGTTGCTGCTGGGAATTCCATTGAAGTCGATGCCTCTGCTCCTCCTGCTGTTACTTGATGTGTTCCTGCTGTTAGTATCCTGTCAGTTTCTGCTATATGCTTCACCCAAAGACTGGTCTCTTTTATGATAATGTTTGCATCAAGGGGAAGCATGGTTTTCAGAGAAACTTCATGCTTGGCCAGCTCTTCTTCAAGATTAGCGACTTCTACTGTTGTAACTTGGAGGCTCTCATTTAGGAGATGTGCGCGAACTTTGTCCTGGCCAATCCAATCGTGAAGGTCTTCTGAGGTCAAAGCGTCTACCTTCCTAACATAGTCCACTTCAGCATTCAACCCCTCCCTTAGATGAGACAAACGTTGAGCTTTGTCTGGAAACTCCTCTATGGTTTGGAGCATTTTCACCTGGCAATTTTCTTGGGTGGTTCATATTTTCAAATACTAATTCCCACACTATTCAAGCATAACCATGGCCACTTCATTCAACCTTACACCGTAATTCTGGCAAAACCCTAAGAGGCGGATATCTGCATTGAAACCGGTGATGGAATTAAGAGGGAGTCTTTCTGGGAATCCTGATCTTCCCTCTCTCTATTCCATTTGCCTCCTAATGTCCTCGCTAATACGTACATACTTTCTCCTACTCCTACTGGCCTCAGCATTTATTTCTTTGATCCTGGCCACCACTTCCTTCAACTTGTTGATTTCCTTCATCATGAGCTCTTGAATCTCGTGTATCCTTTTCATAATTTCACAAGCCTGCTCATGAAAGGGTCTCAGGTCACCAACCTTGTTGGTTGCGAGTTGTAATTGATGTTCTAGCAGGTTCTCCTTTTCTTCCAGCTTCTCAACGCTCTCCTTTGGGTCATCAATCTATTGAGTAGTATCAAATTTCTCATTCTCCAACTGTAGGTTGCGGCTTTCTAGAGCTCTTTTCTCTATTTCCAGAGTTCTCATTTGCATCACTAAAGCTCTCTTTTCTACTTCTAGATGATGAAATATCCTGTTAAGTTCTCCTTTTTCTAGCATAAGGGTGTCACATTTCTCAACCATCAAATTTGAATAATTCTACTCTTTGAACAGATTTTCCTGCAGATGGTGGACTTTCTCCTTCTCCGATTCTAACTTGTCTTATAATATGTCAACATTGTCGACAGTTGCTAGAACAGAGGCCACAGAAATAGATGCCATGAGTTTGTGCTCATGTTGGGTACCTTGCATGACTGTTGTTTCATGCCTGGTGACAATATCTGGTTGAAAATGCCTCTTCATTCTGGTCACTATTTCTTTAACAATGGATTTCATTTTCTTGTTGTAAGTAAACTTATCCCATTGGGACACTTTACTACTTTTGGATGGTGTAAAGGGACAATTGGGAGGTCCCTTATGGGGGAACCCATATCCAAGTCTTGTATATTTGGGCTTTTGGGGTCAGCATCTTCTTTGGATTTCTTTTCTTCATCTTCTTTTCTTTGCGCTTGTTCCTCCTGTTCCCTTCTCAGTTTGTCATCTTCTTCTTGTTGGGCAATTCCTTCCAACCTACTTCTTTCCTCCTCCTGAATTCTCTGAGCTTCATCTTCAGCTGCTCGAATCCTTTGAGTTTCTTCTTTCCGGAGTTCATCTTCTTTCGCCTTGTTTGCTCTCTTAGCAACTTCTCTTTGGATTTTCTCAGCTGCTTCCTTGAGCTCTTGCTCTTCTTTAGAGAGACTTTGAGCAACTTCTGTTGCTTCCTTTTCCTGCTGTTGTTTTGCACCCTTCACAGTGCCAAAGCTAGAACTGGCCCCGACTTTACTTAGCCGAAAAATCTGTAGTTCGGTCATGTTACTGACCCCTCGATACACTTCTTCTTCGTCATCATAATAGTGGGTGTATTCAAAGTTGGCATGGAGTTCCTTGTAATGTTGTACCGCTTTTCCTTGTCGATCGTTCCTCCAAAAAATCCTTTCCCCGAAGTGAAAGTCTTTCAGTTCTGCAATGAACTCTTCTACAGTTGCAATTCCTGAGAACTTATAGGCCCCAACATAGAAAGGTAAAGGCGGGAAAGTTGCCTTCTTTGCTTTGTACAAGGTGCTACCAATCCCATCAATGAACACTTGCCTCACTGCATCCTTGTGGACCACATAATCAGTGGCATATCTTGGTAGGATATACGAAGGTTTAGAGCCTCCATACATTCTTATGTAGGTGCCTTCTGACGAAAAATAGAGATCATCATAGTTCTCTAGGACTTCCATGGCATTCTCAGATAAGCAGTTGGGTTCCTCGTTGAACATTAATTTGTAGAGAGGCATGATAAACTCCTCACAAATGAGTTTGTAATGCCTTTTGTAATTCTGATCCGAGATGATTTTGTAAGCAATGAATACCGAGGTCTTGGCTGAGTTCCATATGCATCCTAACTTGGGAAAGGGGCACTTTGCAACAACACAATCTATCAAGTAGGATGCCATATAACATTCTACCCTTTTCTCCACTAACCTTTCTTGTGCAGCAATTATAGCTGATGTTAAGCTGTCTGAGAGAATATCATCCCAGTTACAAATTGTTCCTTTGAACACCACATAGTGGATAATGGGCACTATCGTCCCATCGGGTCTTCCAAATATTCTGCTTAGCATGAGAGCGATCAATCTGAAAGGGGGCCTCAGATTTTGAACCTCATACTCCTCACTATCCATTTTTCTGATTTGCTTGCCCGAGACTAGCAGTTTCCTAGCCATCTCCAAATTATCCATCTTGATTTATTCTAGCCATGCATCATCCAGCCGATGTTGGGGCTTCGGAAATTTATAAGCCGTTGAGATATAGGATGGGTGAAATGAAGCGAAAGCTTCTCCTTTGTTGTCCGAAAGAACTCTTGTCTCGGTATTCACATGCCGCAAAAGCCATCCAATTACTTCTGAGCAGGGGAAGAGCTCTGGTTGGGTGGCATCTTTGGATATACATGAGTTTCTGATGTTTCGGTATAGACACTCTTCTTCAAGAAGAGCTTCAGGGAAGTCATGATCTCTTACCATACGGTATACATCTCCCCATTTTACTTCTAGGGGCACGCCTGTAGTGCACCTAGTATCTTGGAATGTAGTTTGCACACTTGCATTGTCATCAGTTGGGCATGTCTCCTTTGACCTTCTCCTACCACCTTTAGTCATTTGAAAAATCCCGTAGGCATACGGTGCAATGTCATCAATTCAAATTATCATTCTACTCATACTATTGAAGCCTAAACGCCGACTGAAAGCTTCTAATTCTACTCGTTTCACTACCTATTTGCAAACTTTAAATGGCTCTTCCATCTCAGTTTAAACATTTATATCACATGTTATTTCATAATCCTTATGCAAACTAAAATGTTTTTGTAGGCCGCTATATTGCAACTAAAAAATAAGGGACATGCATTTCATAATAACAAACCGTAAGAACAAATCAATTATGAGTACTATGTTTCATGGCGCAAAAACAACGTAAACCTTCACAGCAGGGTACGACTACCGATGTTCTTCACGTAAGGGTAGACAGGGCTATTTTGGAGATTACAAAACCAATGGCTTAATGGTTTTTCGGGATCCCGGAGATGTCCCCGTTCATATGAAAACAAGGCTTTGGTGTGATTAAATGGGTATAGACATGAGTTGCTTCAGCCGTAGTTAAACGAATCAACTTGCCATGGCTAGGATAATATGAACAGAACCAAGAACATAACATTCACCTCAACTATTTCAATTTAGTACATGAGGTTTGATAGGGTATTAACCTGTTGGAAGATGATGTTAGGTAGATGTTGATGCCACCGCGGAAATAGTGAGCCTGGAGCAGGTGCTTACAAATTCGAATGAAAACGGGAATGAACCCTCTAACTAGTGGACACAATGAAAACTCAACAAGGTTAACGCTCTATATATATAAATTGACATGCGTGAGCCATTAATAGGGTAGTTGCAGACCATTAACGGGGTTAATGCGGCGTATGGACGGGGTCAAATCGACACTTTTCTTATTAAATGCGACTGCCAAAATCTGAAAGACTTGGGTAAGTTCTCTTCCTGCTACGGAAAGAAAAACAGGGTTTGCCCACTGTTGAGGGAGAAATGTCCAAACTTTTCCGCAAAAGGAAAGCGTGACGCTACACATCGACCAACTTAAGCAGGTTTACCCGCCTTTGCGGAAGAGTTATCCGAGTCCCTCCGAAAAAGTGTGCCACTCTACCCGCCATCACGGAAGAGTTTCTTGAGAACCTTCGCCATTGCGGAAAAGATAGATGAGTCCTTCCACCGAGGTGACTTATTCATAACTTTTCGACGATTTGCGAAAGGCTTAGACGAATTCTCCCGCTATTGCAGAGAAACTTGGTGAATTTGTTCCGCCGCGAGCTCACTTGGTCAAAGTTTTCTCCTTTTCGGAAGCTTAGGATGAGTTTTCCACCATGATTTGACTTGATTGTTTTCTTCCGCCGTTTTGGAAAGTTTGGACCAACTTTTCGGTCGTTGCAAAAAAGTTAGCTCAAAACTTCCGCCGTTTCGGAAAAGAATCATAAGTTTTACTTAGGAAAAAGGTGAAAATAAACTCAAAGAGCAAGGCAAGCACAAGACCTTTCTTTAGGGAACCTAAGTAAGGAAAGACTCTGATGCCCTGAGACTCTTAGGAAAACTTCTTCTTAAAACCAAAAGGAGGGGCCCCAATATTTTCTCAAAATTTTGGGGGAATGTTGTAGCAACAACAATTGGCGATTCGCTGACGGACACAGATCTCTGAAACAAACTTATCTCATGGTCAGGGAACCTACAAAGTGTTGATTACATGTGCAATAGAATGCCTTCATAGTTCAGCTCCGAAGAATACAGTGATCACTCTTATCATAATGGTGATAAAGGAAAAGGGAGCTTTGACTCAGACTTCTTTACAACTCTCTAAGGGCCAAAATGTGGGGTTCATCTTAAAATTTTGTCTTTCAGAAGCCTACTAGTATATGACTCCACAGGATCATGACAATATCTCACAGACATATTCGTTTGTTCCTCATTCCCATACTATTTTACATCCTTTTGGATGTTTCATTAATTCAGGATTTTTTGCCGCTTTGAGTCTTCCAGAAATAAATTTCTTCTGCTTTCAATAATTGATATAGGTTCTTCAATCCAAAATGTCCTTTTGTGTGAGCGAAATATTTTTTTGATTTCATGCTTCACAGATGGAGAAGAACCTTGCTGGGCTGGTTTATTTGAACAGCTTCCTTGATTTCAAATTTTCCTTGGTTTTCTCAGTCATGCTTTAATTGAGGCGAGAATTTTTGGAAACCAGACTCTTTGACATATGCCTTTTGGCTTATACTTGCAGCATGGGATCATTTTAAATACCATATATCTATGAGACATGCTTCATTTCCATGGGTTTTCCATAGAGAACTTCCTGAGATAGCCATTAATGTTAGAGTGAATGGGGCCCTAAGATAGTCAGAAGGAAATACTAAATCTTAGCTATTTGACAGGGGTTATTTTGACCAAACAGAAAAGAGGATCTCTGCATTCCAGGAAACCAATGAGTGAAAGCAAAGTTACAAATATATATTCCCTTTATCAGTGAGCTTCTTCATGACCATCCTTTTGATTTTTTCCTGGAGTCTCATCTCTCAGCTACACCAAAATTGAGCTTAGCTTTATTTAAACAAAGGACTTCAATCAAAAGGCAAAAAATAAACAAAAGAAAACAAATCAAGCTAACTAACAGACTAAAAGGTAATCAAAAGCGATTAAAAATGAAACAAAACAAAAGAAAACAAACCAGAAAAGAAAAGACAGTGTTTTATTTATATACAAGAGGCCACCTAGGACTCATGCGAAGTATTGTTTCAAGGCAAGGCCGTTGAAAGGGAGATTTACTTCCTCCCCTTGCAAGTCTTTCAATTTATAGGTTGATGGGCCAAGATTTTCAGAAATTTGGTAAGGGCCAACCCATAAATGTTGAAATTTTGTCTGCATTCCCTTACCTTCATGTTGGTGGTCCCATTTCATAACTATGTCACATACTTCGAAATTTGTTTTACCAGATTTCTTCTTATCAAACCATCTTTTGACTATGTATTGATGGTGATGGAATTGGTCTTGGCTTTCTGTCATGACTCTTCAAGTCTTAGCAAGGTATTGATTCTAGATTGTAGGGCTTGACTGCTGGAACCTCGGGAGGCTTGGGACAACTGCAAGGATGGGAGTAAAATATTCGGAGGGAGAATAGATTCCTTACCATAGACCAAAGTGAAAGAAGAAACACCTAAGGCATTCTTGGGAGTGACTCTGTCTTCCCATAGAGCATTCATGAGGGCTATGTGCCAGCTTCTCTGATTTTCAATCACAGTTTTCTTAAGGACTCGGATGAGATTTTTATTAGTAGACTCAGCTAATCCATTTCCTTGGGGATAGTAATTAGCTGAATAATGTAGTTTAATTTCTTTCTCATACATGAATTCATTAATCTTCCTTGACGAAAAATAAGGCGCGTTATCAAAGACTAGGGAAATTGAAACCCCAAACCTGATTATGATGTGTTCTTCCAGGAAGTTGATGACTGCATCCTCATTTACTTTACGTAGCGGAACAAATTCAACCCACCTTGTAAAATAATCTCTAGCCATTAGAATATAACAGTGTTGGAGCAAGGAATTGGGGTATATTTCATCGATAATATCTATGCCCCATTGCTCGAATGGTTTAGAGATAATAACTGGCTGCAAGGGTCCAGCTGCCTTTGGTAACTTTCTGATGCTTCTTTGGAATATGTCACAATTTCTAGCATAAGCGTGGGCATCCCTGAAAAGAGTGGGCCAATAGTACCCAGCCCTGAGGATTTTATGATCTGTAGTATCTCCAAAGTAATGTCCCCCGGTGAGGCCATCATGTAATTCTTTGACCACATTGCTTGCATCTGCTTTTTCCAAACATCTGAGGAAAATGCCATCGTAATTCTTCCTAAAGAGCACTCCTTCAATGATTTGGTATGTTGTTGACTTGAGACGGAGAGCTCTTCTTTGATTTGGATTCCAGTGCTCTAGCAAGTAACCTGACTGTAGATAATGCACTAGGTCCCTGTACCAATACTTCGGCGTCGTAAAAATTGGACATACATCAATCATGTTCAGTTCGGCTTCATTCCTCCAATCTAGCTCTTCATCAGCTAGATTTTCAATAAGCAATTTGCATAAACCTTGACCTTTGATAATAGTGGTTGGTTTGAATTCTAAGTCATACTCTTGAAGAGCAGTGACCCAGTTTCCTCTTCTTTCTCCCAATTCTTTCTGAATGAAAAGAGATCTGACAGCGGGATGAAGAACTATGACTTTAGTTCTATTTTTTAGAATATATAACCTGAACTGCTTTACCACTTTGAAAACTGCATATGCTTGCTTATTTACCACGGGGTAGTTCAGTTCAGCGCCCTGCAGACCAGTGCTCATAAAAGAAATTGGGTATACATCTCCTGATTCCGCCTTTTGAGTAAGCACAGCTGCGAGAGAGTTATCAGAAGCAAAAGTGTACATTATAAAATCTTTGTCGAAATCTGAACTTCTTAAAGAAGGTGCCTTGGCTATGGCAGCTTTGACTTATTTAAATGCAACCTTTTCCAAGTATGTCCACTTAAATTGTACACTCTGCTTGACCATTTGTTGCAAAGTTTTAACGATCTAAGTGAAGTCTGGTATGAACCTTCGAACAAAATTTCTGGTGCCCATGAATGATTGCATAGACTTTTTACTGTGGGGCATGAGAATCTTGTTGATAGCTTGTACTCTCTCTTGATCTATCGAGATTCCCTCCTTTGAAATGATATGACCCAAAAATTTTCCCTTAAGAACAGCGAAAACACTTTTCTTAGGGTTTAAAGAGATACCATACTTTCTGCAGTGATCAAAGATTTGCTTTAGGTGGAAAACATGGTCTTCCCTTTTCTTTGAGAAAATTGTCACATCATCTAAGTAGACTACAACACATTGACCACCCAATCCTCATAAAGCAATGTCCATGGCTCGCTGAAAAGTATCTCCTGCGTTGATTAAGCCAAAAGGCATTCTTCGATATGCGAAGGTTCCCCACTTCGTACGAAAAGTGGTTTTGAGTCGGTCCTCTTCCGCTACTAGCACTTGGTTGTAACCAGAGAAACCATCTAGTAGGGAGAAAATTTCTAATCCTGACACCATCTGGAATATTTGTTCCATTGGGGGCATAGGATAGTTGTCTTTATCGGAAGCTCTGTTCAAGTTCTAGAAATCTACACACAGTCTGATTTCTCCTAATTTCTTCTGCATGGGAACTAAATTAGCCACCCATTCAGAATGTCGGACTTTGAAAATAATCTTGGCATCCAACAATTTTTTTAACTCTTTCTGAATTAGAGGCTCGAGTGTCGGATGCATCCTTCTTAATTGTTGCTGAAAAGGTTTGACACCTTCCTTCATTGGTATTACGTGTTGAATGATGCGGGTATCGTATGTCTTTAGATCATCGTAGGTCCAAGCAATCACATCTTTATATTGCTGGAACAATTTGATGAATTTACTTCTCTCGCCCGGCGTACAGCACTTACCAAGATTAATATATTTCGGTTCAGCTTCCGTGCCCAGATTTATTAATTCATGCTGCATGGATGAGCCATGAGTTTTAGCATTTACAGGTCTTATGAACTTGCTCTGTAAATCAAATAACACTCCAAGAGTTCTCACGCCTTTGGGCATGAAATTTCCCTTTACAGCATCTTTATTTTGTAAATATGAATCATGTTGCTCTTCATCTATTATAGCCTCTTGCAAGACATCTTCATTTGTTAAGAAATTAATGATCTCATCATCACCATCAAATACTCTGAGATTTGTGATGTTATCCGGAACGGAGGGCCTGAAAATTAATTCAATAGAGCATATGTTATTAGTGGGCACTAATTTGGAAGCAGAGGTTGCTAGCAAATCAGCTGCAACATTCTTCAACCTAGGAACTTAATTAATATTGAAAGCATCGAAACATGAAATCATATCCCAAACCTCATCTTGATAACGCTTTAAGTGTGGTGAAAGGAAATGAATTGTATTCCTTATTTGCCTAACAACTATTTCTGAATCACCAAACACTTTCAAATATTTGACATTCAAACCAATAGCTTTCTTTAACCCATGGATCAGAGCTTCATACTCAGCAGTATTATTCGTACATTCAAATTCTAATCTACAAGATAAAAAAATGCTTGTTTCTTTCGGGGTCAATTAAAACACAACCAGCTCCTGATCCTTCTTGAGTTTTGGAGCCATCAAAGTAGAGAGTCCAAAAATTATCTTCTTTTTTAACTAAGTTAGTACTATTGCTATCTAAGTTAGTAACTAAATTTACTATGTTACAATCAATATCATCAGTCCGTAAAAAATGAAGTATATCGGACTGTTTGTTTGAATCATGGCTAACATCTTCTGATTGATAATTCCCAGGTTCGATTTCTAAGAAATAGTTCCCTAACACTGAAGATGAAAAAGCTACAGCTTCATTTTTTTCATCTAGTTCAGTGACATTTTGTTTCATGTGTGACTCTCTTAATATCTTGATTTGATTTTTCCTATTTTGATAGGGCAGCCACAAATGAGACCAATCCATTCCAAAATAACCATACAGTTTCGCAGACCAGTCCCTCTCAAAATTAAACCATATGCCTCAAGGATATCGACCACCATTATATCAATGAATTGACATACCCTAGAATCGGATGACAACCTAATAAGTACATCTTTCAATTCACCAATAACCTTGACAGTAGTTCTATCTAATTGAATGATTTGAGATGGGGATGGGATCGGTTGCCCATTAATCTTTTTGCAAATTGACAAAGGCATGACGTTCGAACTAGCACCTGAGTCTACCAAACAATTACGCACATTGTGATTAAAAATCTCAAAGGTTAAGAGGAAAGGTAGAGTTTGAGATTTTGATTTTCCGCCGATACTTGCTTCATTAATTTCCGGGTTCTCATCAGTATTTTCTAATGAGGCACTTGTTTGTGGATCAAATGCCTCTATCAATCTCTTTCTTTGTTGTGGCAAGCTACACATATAAAAAATGGAAACATTTGCTTTTGTTTTCTTAATATCTTTGATTATATCATAGCTCATGTCACATTCCTTTGAAATTTTCGATTGATTTTCTATTTTGTTTAAAGAAGCTTGTGGTTGTTTGATTATTTCTAAGTTTGGTTCTTTAGTCACCGTAGGAGCAACTGCTGAGTCTATCTTGGGTTGGAGAGGAGTGATAGTTATGTGTCACCTCGGTATTTGATTGGATCTGGCTTTAGGTGCTTCTATTGTCAGATCAATCACTGGGCCTTTACTTCTAGTAGTGATGTTAATAGATGTTGTTTGCACTTCATCTACGAAATCTTCACAAGATGGCTCTTGGGTAGGAGTCCAATCCCAAAGGATCATCGTAGTGTCGGGAGCAGGCTCTTCCCTCTCAGGAATTGGTTCTTGTAGGGGATTCGTTTGCTCAGGCATTTTTGCATCTAACATTTGGTTCATTACTAAACTCATCGAATTGATCCACTATGGACATCTTTTCTCCGAGTGTTGTTCTTAATGGAAAGTGCAAAAGTGGTCCATGCCTATTTCATTTAAGTTTAGTATAGCAGAATTGTTTACCAGTGGGGTTAACTATCCTTTTTTTTTTTTTATAGAATGGCTTGAAAGGTGGCCTTGAAGAACTAGTTGCCTTATCTTTTTCTAGATCTACAATCTTATTGGAGAGTTTTTGCATCATTTTTATGACATTTTCTAAATCTGCTATGGGTTCTTCTTTATCCCTAGTTAACAGGAAATGTTTCTTAATGGCTGCTAGCTTGACCTCTACATCTAGAGCATGTTTAGCGATGTTGTCAGCCTCTTCTTCTACTTTCTTGGATTCTTCGAAATTTTCTGTCAGGGTAACCTTTTTGGTTCTCTTGACGAACATTGCTAGCGGGGATTTAAGAGCTGTTGTATAATACTCTACCAAGCATTCCTTAGCAGGCTTTGTTGCATCACTAAAATTATTAAACAGTGTCGTGAATCTTTGATTAAACTCTTGGACTTTCTCATTCTTTTCCATTCTCATAGACAACAATTCTTTCATAAGAGTAGCTACAGTTTTCTGATTTCCATACTTTTTTAGAAAGCACTTCTCAAAATCTTCCCAACTTGTTATCGAATTAGCTTGCAGACTAAAATACCAGGAAGATACTTTGGGTTCGAAAGTGTAAGGAAAAAGGTGTCAGACCATGTCTTCGTATTCCAAATTTCGAAGATTTAGAGCTAAATAAAAACTTTTAAGGTGATCTTCAGCAGAAATCCCTTTGCCAGGGTCATAGTTAGGAAAAACCCTTTCTAGGTTTTTTGGCAAATCATGGAATGGTCCAACTACATTTAATACTCCTCTCACTCTCCATGCAAGTACGGCCATGACTCTTGGTGGAGAAAGTGGTCATGTATACGACAATGAGTTATGAGGAGTATGCCTTGGAGTGTGTTGTTGTTCTTGATTTGCGGGAGTTTCGGGTCTAACTTCGGCAAAAGGTTCGGTGATTTCTTCTAGAGATTAATCTAATAATTCTTCTAGACTTTGAACGAGAACGGAGTCCCTTGCACACTGAGGGTTTTTTCGAGGGGCTATGATTCTGGGTAACAGAGGAACTATGGTTAGTCCTCCAAGACTTCTAACGTAGGAGCGAGTATGTCTTCTAAAGCGGTTTACTTCCTCAAAAGGGACGGCATACAATGTTTCTTGTTGTTCTGTCTCAGAAATAGGATTTTCTGGATTTCTTGATTCCAGATCTGGAATGTCTGGGATAACTGTTTCAGATGGGTTTTCAGTGGAAAAGTTTCTAACAAAAGGGTCTCTTCTTCCAGCCATGCACTAGTAGCCCTCCTTCTAGTGCCAAAAATTGTTGATGCCTCAAAAATCGTAGCATCAATCAGGAAGGGATTCTCCCTAGTAAGCGATCCCAATTAGATCGCCCACCGTTTGGTGTAGGGAATCCGTCCGGTTAATGGTCCAGCTACTGTGTAAGTTTTTAAAGATTTGTTTATTTTACCGGTTGCGGCCCGATCCACCGTTTATATATTTTATGTTTAAGATGATATGCATGTGCCCTAAATTAAATGCATGCGTTAAACAAATCTATGCTAAGCTAATTAAATCTAAATTAACCTATCCTTGCAAGGAGAAGTACTTTAAAGGATGAGTAATAAACTCTAAATGCGACCAAGAACTTCATAGATAGTTGTTAAATTTAATAGGAGCATTTACAGCAAAAAATAAATATTATCAAAAATAGCTTCGATAAAGATAAACATTCTATTACCCATTTAACATAGAAATTTTGCAAAGGAAATAAAATCATTCATAGCAGAGAATTAATTCACAATAGCCAAGAAAGATCTCACAGAAAATGTATGAAAGATGCAAAAATAGTTCAGCAATTATCCAACACAATCCCAAGGAAAATGTTGCGTCGGCTTCCACAGGCCAAAACGATTTTCTTATTCATGTAGCAAAAATAGTTCATGTACAAGACAAAAATGTCCTTTCACCTTCCAAAAGTCCTTGTATTCTCTTCTATTCAGCTATATATAGCTTTACAAAATGGTCCCAGAGCTGCCACCTATACCCTAACCGTCCATATTCCTCTAATTTGTCTTGTAGTGTCCATGTCACAAAAAAGAATAAAACCCAAAAAATATTACAAAAATGAACGTGACAGAGGCCCAAATATCATTTAATGATTAACACATAGGAAGACTGAAGGAAGAAACGTTGGTTGCAAACCCAAGAAAAAATACAAAGGTATATTATTTATGAACTGATGCCTTTGTTGACTTGGGCGTTTCTGCTGAAGCTGGTAATCCTGTTGGGGCTTGAGCCACTGTTGCTACTAGGAATTCCATTGAAGTCGATGCCTCTGCTCCTCCTGTTGTTACTTGATGTGTTCCTGTTGTTAGTACCCCGTCCGTTTCTGCTATATGCTTCACCCAGAGACTGGTCTCTTTTATGATATTGTTTGCATCAAGGGGAAGCATGGTTTTCAGAGAAACTTCATGCTTGGCCAGCTCTTCTTCAAGATTAGCGACTTCTACTGTTTTAACTTGAAGGCTCTCATTTAGGAGATGTGCGTGAACTGTGGCCTGGACAATCCAATCGTGAAGGTCTTCTGAGGTCAAAGTGTCTACCTCCCTAACATAGTCCACTTCAGCATTCAACCCCTCCCTTAGATGAGACAAACGTTGGGATTTGTCTGGAAACTCCTCTATGGTTTGGGGCATTTTCACCTGGCAATTTTCTTGGGTGGTTCGTATTTTCAAATACAAATTCCCACACTGTTCAAGCATAACCATGATATCTGGCAAACCCTAAGAGGCGGATATCTGCGTTGAAACCGGTGATGGACTTAAGAGGGAGTCTTTTTGGGAATCCTGATCTTCCCTCTCTCCATTCATTTTCCTCCTAATTTCCTCACTAATACGTACATACTTTCTCCTACGCCTAGTGGCCTCAGCATTTATTTCTTTGATCCTGGCCACCACTTCCTTCAACTTGCAGATTTCCTCCGTCATGAGCTCTTGGATCTAGTGTATCCTTTTCATAATTTCACAATCTTGCTCATGAAAGGGTCCCAGGTCGCCAACCTTGTTGGTTGTGAGTTGTAATTGATGTTCTAGCAGTTCCTCCTTTTCTTCCAGCTTCTCAACACTCTCCTTTAGGTCATCAATCTATTGAGTAGTATCAAATTTCTCGGACTCCAACTATAGGTTCCGGCTTTCTAGAGCTCTTTTCTCTATTTCCAGAGTTCTCATTTGTATCACTAAAGCTCTCTTTTCTACTTCTAGATGCTGAAATCTTATGTTAAGTTCTCCTTTTTCTAGCACAAGGGTGTCACATTTCTCAACCATCAAATTTGAATAATTCTGCTCTTTGACCAGATTTTCCTGCAGATGGTGGGATTTCTCCTTCTCCGATTCTAACTTGTCTGATAATATGTTGACATTGTCGGCAGTTGCTATAATAGAGGCCACATAAATAGATGCCATGAGTTTGTGCGCATGTTGGGTACCTTGCATGACTGTGGTTTCATTCCTGGTGACAATATCTGGTTGAAAAGGCCTCTTCATTCTGGTCATTGTTTCTTTAACAATGGATTTCCTTTTCTTGTTGTAAGTAAACTTATCCCATTGGGACACTGTACTACTTTTGGATGGTGTAAAAGGGACAATTGGGAAGTCCCTTATTGGGGAACCCATATCCAAGTCTTGTATCTTTGGGCTTTTGGGGTCAGCATCTTCTTTGGATTTATTTTCTTCCTCTTCTGTTCTTTGCACTTCTTCCTCCTATTCCCATCTCAGTTTGTCATCTTCTTCTTGTTGGGAAATTCCTTCCAACCTACTTCTTTCCTCCTCTTGAATTTTCCGAGCTTCATCTTCAACTGCTTGAATCCTTTGAGTTTCTTCTTTCTGGAGTTCATCTTCTTTCGCCTTGTTTGCTCTCTTAGCAACTTCTCTTTGGATTTTCTCGGCTACTTCCTTGAGCTCTTGCTCTTCTTTAGAGAGAGTTTGAGCAACTTCTGCTACTTCCTTTTCCTGCTGTTGTTTTGCACCCTTCATAGTACCAGAGCTAGAACTGGCCCCGACTTTACTTAGTTGGCAGATCTGTAGTTCGTTCATGTTACTGACCCCTCGATACACTTCTTCTTCCTCATCATAATAGTGGGCATATTCAAAGTTGGCATGGATTTCCTTGCAATGTCATGCTTCTTTGCCTTGTCAATCGTTCCTCCAAAAAATCCTTTCCCCGAAGTGAAAGTCTTTTAGTTCTGCAATGAACTCTTCTATAGTTGCAATTCCTAAGAACTTGTAGGCCCCAACATAGAAAGGTAAAGGCGGTAAATTTGCCTTCTTTGCTTTGTACAAGGTGCTACCAATCCCATTAATGAACACTTGCCTCACTGCCTCCTTGTGGACCACATAATCAGTGGCATATCTTGGTAGGATATACAGAGGTTTAGAGCCTCCATACATTCTTATGTAGGTGCCTTCTAACAAAAAATAGAAATCACCATAGTTCTCAAGGACTTCCATGGCATTCTCAAATAAGTAGTCGGGTTCCTCGTTGAACATTAATTCGTATAGAGGCATGATAAACTCCTCACAAATGAGTTTGTAATGCCTTTTGTAATTCTGAGCCCAGAAGATTTTGTAAGCAATGAATACTGAGGTCTCGGTTGAGTTCCATATGCATCCTAACTTCAGAAAGGGGCACTTTGCCACAACACAATCTATCAAGTAGGATGCCATATAACATTCTGCCCTTTTCTCCACTAACCCTTCTTGTGCAGCAATTATAGCTGATGTTAAGCTGTCTGAGAGAATATCATCCGAGTTAAAAATTGTTCCTTTGAACGCCACATAGTGGATGATGGGAACCCATTGCAGCATAAACATCATCCCATCGGGTCTTCCAAAGATTATGCTTAGCATGAGAGCGATCAATCTAAGAGGGGGCCTCAGATTTTGAACCTCATACTCCTCACTATCCTTTTTTTCTGATTTGCTTGCCCGAGACTAGCAGTCTCCTAGCCATCTCTAGATTATCCATCTTGTTTCTTCTAGCCATGCATCATCCAGCCGCTGCTGGGGCTTGGGAAATTTATAAGCCATTGAGATATAGGATGGGTGAAATGAAGCGAAAGCTTCTCCTTTGTTGTCTGAAAGAACTCTTGTCTTAGTATTCGCATGCCGCAGAAGCCATCCAATTACTTCTGAGCAAGGAAAGAGCTATGGACGACTGGCGGCTTTAGATATACATGAGTTTCTAATGTTTCGGTATAGACATTCTTCTTCAAGAAGAGCTTCATGGAAGTCCTGATCTCTTACCATACGATATACATCTCCCCATTTTACTTCCTGGGGCACGCCTGTAGTGCACCTAGTATCTTGGAATGTAGTTTCCACCCTTGCGTTGTCATCAGCTGGGCAGGTCACCTTTAATCTTCTCCTGCCACCTTTAGTCATTTGAAAAATCCTGTAGGCATACGGCGCAATGTCAGCAATTCAAATTATCATTCTACTCATACTATTGAGGCCTAAACGCCGACTGAAAGCTTCTAATTCTACTCGTTTCACTACTGATTTGCAAACTTTAAATGGCTCTTCCATCTCTGTTTAAACATTTATATCACATGTTATTTCATAATCCTTATGCAAAACGAAAATGTTTCTGTGGGCCACTATATTGCAACTAAAAAATAAGGGTCATGCATTTCATAATAGCAAACCGTAAGAAGAAAGCAATTATGAGTACTATGTTTCATGGCACAAAAACAGTGTAAACCTTCACAGCAGGGTAAGAATACCGATGTTCTTCACGTAAGGGTAGACGGGGCGGGTTTGGAGATTGCAAAACCAATGGCTTAATGGTTGTTCGGGATCCCAGAGATGTCCCCGTTCATAAGGAAACAAGGCTTTGATGCGTTTAAATGTGTATAGGCATGAGTTGCTTCGGCCATGGTTAAACTAATCAACTTGCCATGGCTAGGATAATATGAACAGAACCAAGAACATAACATTCACCTCAATTATTTCAATTTAGTCCATGAGGTTTGACAGGGTACTAACTTGTTGGAAGATGATGTTAGGTAGATGTTGATGCCGCTGCGGAAAGGGTGAGCCTGGAGCAGGTGCTTACAAATTCGAATGAAAACGGGAATGAGCCCTCTAACCAGTGGAGACAATGAAAACTCAACGGGGTTAACGCTCTATATATATAAATTGACATGTGTGAGCCAATAATAGGGTAGTTGCAAACCATTAATGGTGTTAATGCAGCATATGGACGGGGTCAAATCGACACTTTTCTTATTAAATGCGACCGCCAAAATCGGAAAGACTTGGGTAAGTTCTCTGCGTACTGCGGAAAGAAAAACTGGGTTTTCCTGTCATTGAGGGAGAAATGTCTGAACTTTTCCGCAAAGGGAAAGCATGATGCTACGCATCGACCAACTTAAGCAGGTTTACCCGCCTTTGCGGAAGAGTTATCCGAGTCCTTCCGGAAAAGTGTGCCATTCTACCCGCTGTCGTGGAAGAGTTTCTTGAGAACCTTTTCTATTGCGGAAAATATAGATGAGTCCTTCCGCCGAGGTGACTTAATCATCACTTTTCGACCGTTTGCAGAATGCTTACACAAATTCTCCCGTTGTTGCAGAGAAACTTGGTGAATTTGTTCCACCACGAGTTCACTTGGTCAAAGGTTTCGCCTTTTCAGAAGCTTAAGATGAGTTTTCCACCATGATTCGACTTGATTGTTTTCTTCCACCATTTCGGAAAGTTTCAACCAACGTTTCCACCATTGCGGAAAAGTTAGCTCAAAACTTCCGTTGTTTCGGAAAAGAATCATAAGTTTTACTTAGGCAAAAGGTGAAAATAAACTCAAAGAGTAAGGCAAGCACAAGACCTTTCTTTAGGGAAACTAAGTAAGGAAAGACTCTGATGCCCTAAGACTCTTAGGAAAACTTCTTTTTAAAACCAAAAGGAGGGGCCCCTATATTTTCTCAAAATTTTGGGGGAATTTTGTAGCAACAACAAGTTGCCATTCCCAGTCACAACACAATGGAGTGCAAAACATGGATTCCACAGCTGCAAGTCACCGTAGGTAACTATACTTTTGTTGATAGTTTTTATGTGGTTGATCTTGTTGATACTAATGTTGTTTTGGGAGTACAATGGTTGTATTCAATAGGAGAGCATACAGTAAATTATCAAATTCGGGAAAATAAATTCCAAGATTCAAAAGGAATACTAAGGGTTGTGAGAGGGCAGCACACCTATCCGAATTAGGTAGTTTCTTCCCATAGCATGAAGCACCAAAATAGAAAGGTTTTGGGAGATTTACTCATGGAAGGCCACCTGATAGAGGAGGGACAAGTTTGCAGCATGGTAAATAGATATTTCTTGAGGGAAAGCAATCTTGGGTGGGGAGAACTGTAATGTCCCCATTCAAATAATTGCATAGTAAGACAATCCCATCAATCCTACTAGTTTCCTAGGTTGGATGGGCACATGTGGAATTGTAATAAGGAAGATAATAAATGATGTTTAGACATTAGAAGGGTCAATTATTTAATAAATAGGTTGAATAAATAAATTCAATAGAAATTCTAGGTGGCAAGTGGTTTTGAAGACATATGGAGGATGTGGGACCCACACTAGCATGATTTCTCAAGGACACATGGCATCTCTCTCTTGCCAATTCGAATTTATGAGAAGGTGAACACTCTTGGGTGAGTTGGTAAGTCATACACATGTCATTGAGCATCTTAGGTCGAATTGGGATGGATTGGTAACCTCCATGGAAGAGGAAGAGTCAAATTGGAAGTTTGTGGACACTTGGGCTAGATTCCCTAGTCTTATTGTAAGTTTTAAACCTTAACAGTGAAGTAAAAACTTATATGATTCTTAAACATTAACAGAAAATACACAATGGCACACACATTACACAGAGATTTTCACCTGGAAACCCTTAACCGGGAAAAAACCAGCAAAACTTAGAGCCGCATAGGTCCTTTTTTCATTATATGTTTATTTTACATGTACAATACAATAAATGGTATTCTGCAACATCTAAAACCCTAATTCGTTTACCCGAATTAGGTTACAACCCTAATTCCTTTTACCGGAATTAGATAGAGTACAATGGGTCGAAAATCGCGAAAAAGCAAAAAGCAACCCAAAAAATTTTGCGCTCCGCGCGGCCCCCTCCGTGTCGTTTCGGAACCTAACGGTCCGAAACGAAGGGGGTGGGCCCTGTCGGGCTAACCCCCCCTCTAAACCCCCCCCTCCGGACACGCAGCGACCATGTGAAGAGATATAACATACCCAACATTCTCCCACTTGTTGTTCTCTTCACATACAGGAGAAATTTATGACTTCAACAATTCAGGGCAACAATGCCCATGTTCTCTTTACACCAAGAGAACTTCTGAGTACTCACAGACTTTGTCAAAGAGTCTGCAACATTTACCAAAGTGTCAACCTTCTCCAGCAACACTTTGTTTTGTTCAACCATGTCTCTGACGAAATGGTACTGCACATCAATGTGCTTTGTCCTTGAGTGATAAGCAGGGTTCTTAGCTAGAAATATTGCACTTGAGCTATCACAGCCAATCTTTACTGCATTCTGAACAAAACCAATACCTGAACACAATCTTTGCAACCATACAGCTTCCTTACTTGCATGGGTAGCTGCCATGTATTCAGCTTCTGTAGTTGAGAGTGCAACTACAGCTTGTCTTCTACTCATCCACCTGATTGCTCCTCCAAATAGATTAAAAACGTAGCCACTTGTAGATCTTCTGTGATCAAGATCTCCAGCCCAGTCAGCATCAGCAAATCCTTGTATATTTATCTCTCTGTTTAGACCGGGTCTTCCTTGGTAGCAGATTGCAGAATCTGTAGTGCCACGCAAATACCTGAAGACCCTTTTTACTGCAGTCCAATGTTCCTTTCCTGGTTTTGACATGTATCTACTCAAAACTCCCACTGCATGGGCTATATCTGGTCTAGTACAGACCATGGCATACATCAGACTGCCAACTGCACTAGCATAGGGAACATGAGACATGTCCTCTACCTCTTCTTGTGTAGTGGGACACTGTTCTGCAGATAACCTTACACCTACAGGAATGGGCACCTTCACTGGTTTGCTTTCCTGCATATTAAATCTCTTCAATATCGTTTCAACATATTTCCTCTGATTTAACCAGAGTTTCCTGTTTTCATGATCTCTTTTTATTTCCATGCCCAAAATGAAATTTGCAGCACCAAGATCTTTCATGTCAAATTCAGATGACAGCTGATTCTTGACATCCTTGATGATTTCTTTGTTGTTTCCAATTAGCAACATATCATCAACATACAATATTACATAAATAAAATGATCACCAATTAGCTTAAAATAAACACAGTGATCAACTTTGCTTCTTGAGAAACCAAGTCCCAGTATATAAGTATCAAATTTTTGATACCACATTCTGGGAGATTGTTTCAAACCGTAGAGAGACTTTTTCAGCTTACAGACAAGCTCCTTTCTTCCTTTCACCACAAACCGTTCTGGTTGCTTCATATAGATCTCTTCATTAAGATTTCCATGTAGGAAAGCCGTCTTTACATCCATCTGTTCTACTTCAAGATCAAAAGCAGCAGAAATAGATAAAAGAAATCTAATAGAAGTCAATTTTGCAACAGGTGAAAAAATCTCACCAAAATCGATGCCCTCAATTTGGGAGTAACATTTCGCAACTAGTCGAGCCTTGTACTTCTCCACTTTACCTGCTGCATTTAACTTCTTCTTGAATACCCATTTGCTTCCAATAGGCTTTCTTCCTTCTGGCAACTCAACCAGATCCCATGCCTCATTTTTGTCCAAGGCATCCATTTCTTCTATCATGGCCTTCTTCCATAGTTTACTATCTTCTGAATCCATTGCCTCTTTAGCAGTTCTAGGATCATCATCAGTAATAGATAACACAAAATTAGAACGAAAATCAGGGGGACTGTACCTTTCAACTTGCCTTCTTTCTCGGTCAGATCTCCTCAATACCGGAGTCTGTGGATCCGCCTCTTCATTTGATTCAGACGATTCTGCCTCCTCATCTGATTCAGACAAATCTGGTTCCTCAAAAGAGTCACCTCTTTCATCCTTGATATCAAAGTGTAGCTTCTCTGAATCCTTTTCCTTTGGTACATCCTCAATCTTGGAAGTGCTTTCAACTTCTCTGAAGATCACATCTCGACTGTAAACTGTTTGCCTTTTTACTGGGTTCCACAGCTTGTAACCTTTCACTCCATCCTTGTAACCAATGAAGATACATTTTTCCGCTTTATTATCCAACTTGCTCCTTTTCTCCTTTGGAACATGTACAAAAGCATCACACCCAAACACTCTGAGATGAGAGAGAGAGGGTTTCTTACCAGTCCAAACCTCATGAGGTGTCTTGTCAACCAACGCTGATGTGGGTGTCCTATTCACTAGGTAACACGCAGTGTCAACAGCTTCTGCCCAGAATTGTTGTGCTAGCCCTGCACCACTGAGCATACTCCTTGCCTTTTCCATCAATGTCCTGTTCATCCTTTCTGCAACCCCATTCTGTTGAGGTGTGTATGGAGTAGTCTTTTGCCTTGCTATTCCACACGTTTTATAGAACTCCTCAAATTCACTTTCACAGAATTCTCCACCGTTATCTGTTCTGAGTACTTTTATTTTCTTCTCAGTTTGATTCTCTACAAGAGCCTTAAATTCTTTGAATCTATTAAAAACCTCAGATTTCTTACGCAAGAAATAAATCCAAGTTTTCCTTGAGAAATCATCTATAAATGAAACATAATACACAGATTTACCAAGTGATGGAACAGGCACAGGTCCAAAAACATCACTGTGTATTAACTCTAAGATTCCTTTAGCTCTTACAACACCAGATGAGAATCTTACTCGATTCTGTTTACCATATAAGCAATGTTCACATAAATCAAAATCTAATGTGAAATCAGACATGCCTTCAGCCATACTTTTACCTTGTAATAGTGGAAGACCCTTCTCTCCAATATGTCCCAGCCTTCGATGCCATAGCGATGTCTTCTCACTAGAGACAGTAAGGACTCTGTCTCCTCCATTTTTACCCTCAGGAACAATAGTACTGTTACATCCATTTTTGAAGGTGCTTCCCAACAACTTGTATAGAGTTCCAATCCGAACTCCCCTCATCAGCACCAGTGATTCTCGAACCATCTTGCATGTGTTCTTTTCAAATAATGTTTTCACACCTGCATCATCCATTTTACTTACAGATATAAGGTTTCTAGCCAGCTTTGGAATGTGCAGAACCCCGGGAAGAGTTTTAACCCTTCCATCTTTGAGCAGTAGCTTGATATTTCCTCGACCTATGATTTTCGCCACCGATTTGTCTCCCAGAAATACATCTCCTCCATCATACTTTTCGTATTCAGAAAACCACTCCCTGTGAGGAGTCATATGATAAGACGCACCTGAGTCAATCAACCACGAATCATGCTCTGCATGTGTACTTGAAGATGCCAGATACACATCTCCTCCTTCCTCTGTAGATTCTTTCCCATCTGCGGATGGAGCATCATTAGGT
Organism: Larix kaempferi; assembly: GCA_027924585.1. Lineage (NCBI taxonomy): Eukaryota > Viridiplantae > Streptophyta > Pinopsida > Pinales > Pinaceae > Larix > Larix kaempferi. Next base: position 5,777,850 of record BSBM01000307.1, on the reverse strand, counting down.
CCTCTACTTTTATCAGTATTTTTGGATTTACAATCCTTCTTGTAATGCCCAGCTTTACCGCACTTCCAGCATTTTCTTATAGAAGGTCCTGGAGATTTAGATCTCCCTCTAGATTTAGATCTACCACCTGAAGACTTATTTTTAGATCTGTCTCCAGGGCGACCTCTTACAAATAAGGAATCCTTGGCTGAACTATCTATGGATCTCCGCCTCATTTCCTCCGATAGTAGGGATGCAACCACATCATCAAAGTTTAGCGTGGTTGCATTACTCCCAATAGCTATAACCAGATTATCCCATGAATCTGGCATAGAGCACAACAGACTAATACATTTTTCATCATCAGCAAGTGTAATACCAACAGATGTCAACTGACTTACCAGAGTATTGAAGGCGTTTAGATGCTCTGATACAGAGTCTCCATCAGTCATCCTCAGAAGGTACAATTTCTTTCGCAGAAATAACTTATTTACCAGGGACTTTGACTGATACAGATTTCCCAGTTTGTCCCATAGCTTCTTTGCACTGTCTTCTCCAGATACGTTCACCAATACCGAATCTGTGAGGCAAAGACGAATGGTGCTCCTTGCTTTTCTTTCCAGCTTTTCCCATTCTTCTTTTACCGCACCAGAGGGCATGGTACCTGGATCTACTGCGATCCATTGTTCTCTATCTACTAGAAGATCTTCCATCTTGAGCTTCCATAGCTCAAAGCTCTGACCATTAAATTTCTCAATCTCGAATCTAGAACTACTCGCCATTCTTTAAAGAAAAAATAAATCACCGCTGCAAAGCTCCCACTGAAACCAGGTTTATCACAAATCCAAGATCGAGCCAAACCCTTGGAAACAAAGGTGTCCCTCTGAACCCAAAAAATGCTCTGATACCAAATGTAATTTTTAAACCTTAACAGTGAAGTAAAAACTTATATGATTCTTAAACATTAACATAAAATACACAATGGCACACACATTACACAGAGATTTTCACCTGGAAACCCTTAACCAGGAAAAAACCAGCAAAACTTAGAGCCGCATAGGTCCTTTTTTCATTATATGTTTATTTTACATGTACAATACAATAAATGGTATTCTGCAGCATCTAAAACCCTAATTCGTTTACCCGAATTAGGTTACAACCCTAATTCCTTTTACCGGAATTAGATAGAGTACAATGGGTCGAAAATCGCGAAAAAGCAAAAAGCAACCCAAAAAATTTTGCGCTCCGCGCGGACTCCGGGGGCCTAGCGGCCCCCTCCGTGTCGTTTCGGAACCTAACGGTCCGAAATGAAGGGGATGGGCCCTGTCGGGCTACCCCCCCCCTCTAAACCCCCCCCTCCGGACGCGCCCGGCGCAGGCGAATCACTAGTGCCGTAGGGATCGTGTTGTACACGCAACGACCATGTGAAGAGATATAACATACCCAACACTTATGAGAACAATGATGAAGCATCTATCACATCTATGACAAAATTCAGATCTGACTTCTGACATCTGACCATTATGACATCTCATCCCCAAAAATAGGCTCAAGGAAGGTGCTCATGGAGTTGGAGAAGCCAAAGAGACTCAAATTCAAATTTGGGAGAAGATGGAAGGTTGGAAACTAGGAGACAAGTGGCAAATGTGGAATAATTCCAAAGTGGAACTCTCTAGAAGCTAATGAGAGTATTTCGACCCTTAGAAGGCTAATTTTGGTTATAAAATGTAGAAAACAAGTATGAGAATGGCTTTTGATCATTTGAGAAAAATTGCATTTGTGAAGAGAGGGCAAATGGATGACTAGTTTCTTGCCTTAGCCAATTTCGAGGGTGAAATATTCCCATCCAAGTTGGTGTTTGGAGAGGCCACTTAGGTCTTTTATGGAGCTTTAATGGATTTTGCAGGTATCAGCTATAGGGAAGCCCGTGGTTTTGTTTAGTGCAGCACCATATCTCAACCATTTCCAGTTTTGAAGGCATATTCATGCTCCTTGAGGGAGGGTGTTTTTGGTGAGCTCTTGTATTCATTGGGAGAGCTTAATATGATGTATTTATGATTTTAATAGCTTAATATCCTCTATTCTTTATATTCAGAAAGTCTCAGGTCGAAATACACACTGATTGTATGCAAAAATGTTGATTAATAGACTACCATGGATGTATTTTACAAGTTTCATGTACTGTACTTGAGCATTTGAAGTATTTTTACTCAGTTTAATTGCTTTGGGAGAAGAAATAGTGCCATTTCCCCAAGGGTTGAATGGGTGATTTTTGCAACTGAATGGGAGAGGGTTGGTATAGATATAATAATCAATTAATGGTGCACATGAGACCTTAATAACATCCTTAATACATTCCCTACCTCTGTTCATAAATTCGAGCAAGTTTGGAAGCATTTGGGAGGTCATTTTCAGTGTTACCCAGGAAGGATTTGATGCACAAATTACTAATCAAAATCCCATACATTGACCAGAATATAAATCAAGTTTGCAGAAATATTTTTAGGGTTATAAATTATCCTTGAACCTAATATTCAAGTCTAAATATCATTCATATACCCTTACAGAATATTTGGGAGCATTTGGGTTAATTTGGACGCCAAAACAACAAAACTAGTCAAAGGTCAAAATTGGGGAAAAATTGGAAAATTGGGCATTTTCATAAAATTTGAAAAAGGGTCATTACATATTAATTTAAAACAATATTGAAGGTATTAGAGTAGAATTAAACATTGTGGAAACTTGAACATTCGGTTTAGTGATCTAACAGGCCAGGTTTCCAATTCATTTTTTATAATAAAACCTATTAAATATTTAATAATACTTCTAAATACAAAAAAACTTAACAACTAATTATAATTTCTATTCATTGAGAAACAAGATGTTTGATTTGTAGAAGTTCATTTTTTTACAATACAAATATATTTGTGTATTGTACGTATGCAGGAGCATCGGTGCCTAGGAGAAACAATCGAAGTTGATCGGAACAAGGAGGCTGACTAGAGGGAGTGCCGACAACCACTGGTGCAGAAGTTAAGGCTGAAAAGTTGAAGCCAGGAAGTTGAACATAAGTTGTCGATATGCAGTCGACAGGAGTAAGAGTTCGAGAGTCGACAAGTTGAAGGTCGAAAAGCGACAGGAAGTGGAATGAAGGCATCGAAGGTCAACATATGGTCGAACGACGACAACGAAGGAAGCGGAAAATAGCCAAGCATGGAGGAAGGGGCATACTGGCAGCCACGGAAGTTAAGTGAAGGTGACGAAGTGCAGTATGGTCAAGGAAGGACATGGGTCAACAACTGTCACAGAGTCAGAGAAGTGTAGAATTCAAAGAAAATTACTTAGCAGTCATTAGGGGTTGTTGAGGAAGTTATGAGTAGTTATACAGGTGGTTGGGGATCAGGATAGATGTCACCACAGGAATAGGTCGTACAACATGACCAGAGGGCGCTGGAAACTGTAGTCCTGCAGGATTCGATAGACAAAGAGGAAGAGTGTCTTGGGGACGGAGTAGACCTCAGGAAGAGAAACAGTAGGGTAGAAGATTAGTGCGAAGGAACAAAGAGAATGATCATTCATCCATTGCTCAGTGAGCACTTTCATTAAGTAGAGGCTGTGAGAGGGAGGAAGATAACACACAGCCGAGAACACACCAGGGAGACAGATTTCCATTTCCATATATTGTAAAGGCTTAGGCCGACTAGTTTTAGTTGCTTTCTATTTATCATTGTAACCGAATACGATTTAATATAAGAAGCAAACTTCTGGAATTCAGTTCACGACCAGATTTGTGAGCACCGTATGTTGTTTTGTGTATTGTTAAGTAAGAAGGTCCAACCAATCCCCCCTTGTAGCATTTGGTATCAGATTCAGAAAGAGCCAGTAATATCAGAGCCCGAAAGCAGAGTCCGGTTGAGTTGAAGCATCCTATGAGCAGGAGTGACAGTGATACCAACATGACTATCACTAGTTGGTATCAGCGCTGAAGAGTATCCATTGTTGAGCAGTTGAATCCGTTGAGCGGAAGAGCCTTCGAGTGTGTCTACAACTCTAGTTGCAATTGGGTATATTTATGCATGATTTGTGAAGTCCGGTTGCGATTGGACGAGTGAATATTTTGATTTAGTCAAAAGAATGGATAAAAGAGGAATTAATGTCCGAGGTATTGGACGAAGAGCACGTGGTGCAGCAGTCATAGTTGATCGTGAAATGTTTGACGAGTGCATGCAGACAATGCAAAGCTTGATGAGTGAAGTCGCAACGATCAAAGAGAGCCAAAGACGTGGATGTATTCATGATGCGCTAGACCACAACGACGAGGAAGTCGAAGAGGTGGAAGCACGAGAAGCTATCGAGGAAGAACCAGAAGATAAATTCATCAAGCTACTATCAGAGATGATGGGTAAGAAAAAGATGGATGTTCCTACCTACTCAGGAAGTTTGGACCAAGAAGACTTGATAGACTGGTTCAGAGAGATGGAGAAATATTTCGACATAGAGCAGATTGAGGATCCTAAACGGGTTAAAACTGCATGTCTGAGGTTGAAGGGTCATGCCTCATTGTGGTGGGACAATGTACAGGATGACAAAGTTAATAAAGGAAAGGATAAAATCAAGTCTTGGGACGGGATGGGATCCAAGCTGAAGGGGAATTTATTGCCAGGTGACTATGTGATTTCCTTGTTCAGGAAGTTGCAAAACTTCCGACAGAAAGAGATGACCATGAAAAAATACACGGAAGAGTTCTATAGACTGTCGATTCGGTCGGGTCAAACCAACGAAGGCGAAGAAGCTATTGTGAGGTATGTAAATGGATTGAAGTATGCCATACATGATGAGTTGGGTCGGTCGAGGTTCAGAGGGGTCTGTGAAGCCTACTAGTTAGCTCTGAAGCCAGAAGAGAAACTGTCGAGGAAAGTCGCATCGACCAAAGGTAGGATGATTGGTCAGGGTACGAAGACTTTTTCCGCGAAAGGATAAAGTAGTGGAACCAGGAGAAAGGTCGTCGAAGAAAATCGACGTGTGGAAGGGACAATGACCAGAGATAAAATGTAGGTAAACTGATGGGATGATCGAGAGACCCACGGTCGGGGTGCATATGGTCGAACTAGTCCGACAAAAAAGAAAGGAACTGACAAACTAGCTGTGGTTTGTTACAAGTGTCGAGGTGTAGGAAACAAAGCTTATGAGTGTCTGGAAAACCTACACGCTACAGATGAGTCGAAACCCAGAGATTGAGGAGATGACCAGGGCGACGAGAAGGCGGATTCAACATCAGACAATGGTGAAGATGGTCGAAGACAAGGTCGAAGACAAGGTCGAAACATGACGGCCAAGAGAACATTGGTTCAAGGCGAACGATGAGACGTGAAAGAGTCGACACATGGAAAGGCTATCTTTTGGACTAGAGTGTTGATTGGTGAATGGTATTGCAAGACCATAGTTGATGGTGGCAGTACAAAGAATATTGTTTCGATGAATGTCATCGAAAAGTTGGGTTTGATATTTCAGGAACACCCAAATCCATACAAGATATCTTGGTTGTAGAAGGGTTGCCGTGTGAAGGTAACGAAATAGTGCCTAATTAACTTCAAGGTGGGGAAGCTTGAAGATAGTGTGTTGTGCGACGTAATCCCAATGGATGCATATCATCTGTTGTTAGGAAGACCATGGTAGTATGATTCGAAGATGATCTATGAGGGTCAAGTTAGCACAATCATAGTTTGGAAAAATGGCACACAGAGGATGCTAAATCCGAAGCAGGAGGAGCAAGCCGACTGCAAGCAGGGAGAAAGCAACTATTGGGAGAATGAGTGTTGATGTGCTCCACCATGGAATTCCTCGCAGAGGAGGAGAAATAGTCGAGATTTTTTGCCATCATTCTGAAAGGATAATGTGTCGAGAGGTCGAAAATGGAGAAGATTCTAGTTGAAGTTGAAAATATGCTTGACGAGTTTCGGAGCATAGTAGTCGACGAAGCACCGATGGGATTGCCACCGATGAGAAGCATATCCCATCAGATCGACTTGATTCTAGGATCGATTTTTCCAAACAAGGCGCCTCATAGAATGACTCTGGCAGAGGGTAAGGAACTCAATCGACAAGTCTAGGAGCTGTTGGACAAAGGATTGATCAGAGAGAGTTTGAACCCATGTGTGGTACCACCTGTACTAGCACCAAAGAAGGGTGGAGAATGGAGGATGTGTACAGACTCTGGAGCCATCAATAAGATCACGATCAAGTATCGGTTTCCATTTCTGAGGATGGACGACTTTATGGATTGCTTGAGTGGAGTGACATACTTCACCAAGATCTACCTCAAAAGTGGTTATCACCAGATCAAGATCAGAGAGGGCGATGAATGTAAAACAGCCTTCAAGATGAAGGAAGGACTGTATGAGTGGTTAGTCATGCCATTCATATTGACTAATGCACCTAGTACATCCATGCGATTGATGTCAAGTACTAAATCCATTCTTGGGAAAGTTCATCGTAGTGTACCTAGACGACATCTTGATATTTAGTCGAACCAAGGTCGAACACTTGGAGCACATTCGACAAGTATTGCAGAACTTGCAGGAAGAGAAGCTGATGGTGAACCTGCAAAAGTATTCCTTCATGAAGGAAGAACTGGTATACTTGGGATTTGTAATCTCGGGTAAAGGGTTAGTGATGGACCCAGAAAAGGTGAAGGCAATATTGGATTGGCCAGAACCGACAAGAACAACAGGAGTGCAATGTTTCCATGGACTTTCTAGTTTCTATAGGAAGTTCATCAGAGGATTCCGTCGGATATGTGCACCGTTGACAGAGTGCATGATAAAAGGGGAGTTCAAGTGGACGGAATCTACCCAAAACGATTTTGACAAGTTAAAGGAAAAGGTCACTGAGATCCTAGTGTTAGCACTCCTATATTTTGACAAATTTTTCCAAGTCGATTGTGACACGAGTGGGATGGCAATTTGAGCAGTGTTGAGCCAAGAGGGCCGACCAATTGCATTCTTCAACAAGAAGTTGGATGAGGAGAAGTGGAAATATTCGTTCAACGACCAGGAATTCTATCCTATTGTCCAAGCGTTGAAGATGTGGAGGCATTATTTGTTTCCCAAGGAATTTGTGTTGTACATAGATCATCAAGCACTGAGGTACTTGCACACTTAATCGAAGTTGAACCAGCAGCACATGAAGTGGGTTGAATTCCTGCAGGGATATTCCTTCATGTTGCGACATAAGTCGGGCAATTCGAACAAGGTTGCCAACGTGTTGAGTCAAAGAGTTGCATTGTTGAACATGATGACACTTGAGGAAACAGGAATAGAGTCGGTGAAGAAAGAGTATGAGACTGAAGAGGATTTTGCGAAAGCATGGAAGGCGAGTAGTGAACCGTGGAGTGTCGACAAGAATCCATACTTGAATTATTTCATCCAAGAGGGATACCTATTCAAGGGACAACAGTTGTGTATTCCCAGAGGATCCTTAAGAGAGAACCTAATCCGAGAACTGCACAGTGGCTGATTAGCAGGTCATTTTGGCATCGACAAGACCAAGGCGTTGGTCAAAGAAAAGTATTATTGGCCAGGAATGATGACACATGTCGAGAAGTGGGTACGATAGTGTCAAATTTTCGAGTTGGTAAAAGGAAGAAGTTAGAATACAGGGTTGTATCACTAGTACAAAATGAGAAATTAATGACTAAAATTCGACTATAAATGACATTTTTTGAGTCGGTGACTAATAGTATCTGATTTCCACTATCTTATCTCTAGTCATATTTCACTATTCATTAATTGGTTGACTTATTAGTCATTGATTTATTCATTGATAGTCACTGATTAAGTCATTGATTTAGTCATTGATACTCACTGATTTAGTCATTGATTTAGTCATTGATACTCACTGATTTAGTCATTTATTTAGTCATTGATTGTCACAATTAATGACCAAATATATGACTAAATAAACTACTAGATGATAACATATTAATGACTAAGCTAAATATGACTAAACGTTAGTCGCGCTATAAGATACTGGAAATTAGCTACTAATAGTCGTATATATGCGAATTTAGTTGTTTTCTTAGACACTAATTTATGATAAGGTACAAAGGAATTGAACCACCAATCTCCTGCCTATAATTATGCAAGTGCTCTACCATTGAGCTAGCACCCTTTAAGAAGTTGTTATTGCTTGACAATGATGATATTCAAACAAATTTTGCATGGGAACAAAATGAATGTCAAACATATTCAAGAAAAATGCTGCAAGTACTAAAAGAATTCTAAGATATAGTAGTTCAACTGTGACAATGATGAAAATTCAAAGAAGAATGATCTTCCAAACTACGCATGAGTATAATAACCCATGGTTGTACTAATTATCAGGAACAAAAGCAAGTTGTTGCCCTTCACAGACAGAAAATAATACAAGATCCAACTTGCAATAAATTTGTTTTAATTGTCTATCAATTGTTTATCTCTCGACAGCTAGATACGTTTGCCTGTCTGAGATCCAAAATACATACAATTATCTTCAACTTCACTTCTTCAAAACCAGTTGCAGTAAAAATTATTCTAGGAATTGTCTTATGAGGAACAGCCACTTTTTTTAGCAACAGGCTGCCCTTTCATTTGTACAGTAGCAGGTGATCTGTAGCTATTCATTTGTACCTACTAGAACTTTGTAAATAACAAACAAAATGCAATTTGGGCATCCTTAAAACACTATAATACTATATACTCTCTTAAGGATAGATGTTCATACCAACTCTCTATGGACGGATGATGATCTTGGGGCATCTTTAACATACTCTTCCATTGCAGAAATGAATGATGTTGGTGGTTGTTCATTCAGTAATTTGATTCACAAGAACCAAAGTAAGTATCACAGAGGACCGTGCACATCTGTAATGACCAACTACATTCCATTACACTAAAAAGTTGCACTGAACATGATGACAAAGTTAACAAATTATCTGTACTTGTTCAAGTGTAGGAAATTTAAATCCACGTCCAAGGTCAAGGCCTTTGCAAACTTTCTAGAACTTTGATAATTTTTTATCCTACCATGCCAGTGGAATAAATAATTACAATAAAGTTATTTTATTCGTCACGGGTGACACAAAGTGATATTCATTCCACATTTCAGAAATGATGCTAAAAAAATTGTTTCTTTAAGTTAAACATGCTGGAAAAGAATAAGAATGGTAGGTGTATACAACAAGAGAAGGTAATGATGATAAAATTAAACACTTCAAATATGTTCAGAGGGAATGCCACTGAAGCAAATGCTTTTAAAAAAAGTAATGTTGGATCACAATCATCCCAGAGAACAAAATAGTAGGAGGTATATGGGACTGTTTCGACATGGTTTGAAACTAAAGACATCAATTAGAACACTTTTGGAACAGGAAATTTCCAACCATACCTGTTTACCAGCTCACCTATAGATATCAAGTGCCTTAATAGCATCATGGCGTTGCATTTCAAAGAACTGCAGGTAGACAGTTGCAGTTATCAGAGCTATAGATCAATTATAATTAAGATGCGATGCTAATTAAACATTTAAACCGTAACATTTTGTACCTTGTCAACAAGGTTGATGGTGGCATCATTAATTGTAGTGTAAAGTTGAATGCTCTCTCTAGAAACCTGCAACATTGTGCAAAAGGAAAATAAGTATACCCATCATAAAGTACGGCATCAACTTTAGCACGTGAAACTACTTTCTTTATGCAAGACAACAAATAAATTTTAACCACAAAAGAGTGAAGATGCCACAAACCGCTGTGAGTGCATACTGTATCACATGATTGGATATAGATGCCCCTTCCGACTGCACACATTTAGATTATTAAATTAGAAACCATACACAACAGTATGTAGTGCTTTCAATCCAAAATCACACTAAAAGGACATATAACTCAAAAGCACATAATACAAGTAGCCAGCCTCCAAAATTACAAAGTTACTATATATTTCACAATAGCGACTCGGATGTAAATACCTGGCATTCCATTAGGAGATAAAGATATTGCTGCAAAGCAGGCAATTGTTCTAGTAGTTCAACAGTATCCAATTCCCTAGTTCTCTGCATCACAAATAACCCAGAGTCTACTGATTAGAATTTTCTATTTTTGGTCCATAATAAGTTGAGCATATGGTTTAATATAAGCAAAGGAAATAACTGCAGCTAATGGGTACCCAAAAATACAAAATGCATAAAGGGCATGTACCCAAACGTAAACTAGTAGATCTAAGAAAACATCTAATGGAGATTTACGTAAGTTACCAGTATTCGGATAGAGATATTTTTTAAACCAAGGATAGCTAGGATAGGTATACGGCATGGATATGGCAAGTACAAACAATATAAATATATTTTGTATAATTTTTAAAAATAGAATTCATATAAAAGTTAAAGAATATATATATATATATATATATTTAAAAATATTTGTAATATAACTTATATTGAGGACAAAACTTTATTAACATTCTAAGTGGGGTTACTTTATTACAAATATATTAAACTAATATCCATATATCAAAATACTATTCACTAAACATTCAAAACCTATATAGCGCATCGACATTATTGTATTTGCAAACTCGACCAAATGCTATATGCTAAACTGTTACACATAATTCATTTTAAATCAATTTAAGGTCTGTACGTATTGCAAGAAGATTTAACCTAGAAGCTGGTTGTGTCTATCCTATATACATGAACACAAAGTTCCTCTCATACAACACTCATAACTGTAGTAATAACACCATACAACACACCCAACAAACGACTTACAAACTTTAGGAACTGCTCATCATTTCATTGTAAATAAAACCAGCAACAACAACATTAATAATATTAATGAAATATCTAACTACTATAACGCAAGGCATACATGGATAACCTGAGGTGTAAAGGATTGCTTACCAAGCGCTCTGTTTCAATGTCATATTTCAGTACACAGTAGAATTCCAATCATTCTTCGAGGAACAATGCATATGAACGAACCCATGCTGAATAGTCCCAAGATGAGAATAAATCCACAACCATTTCTAAGTTGATACCACTTAATAAAGTATTTAAAACGATGAGAGTAGGAGCTACTGGAAAAAACAATACCATTTGGACTAGAATCATCCTTGAAGTAAGATAAATTAGGAATGTGTCCCCTAGATCTGCTATAATTGATCAATTCCTCCCGAAATGTGGGGTCAACCTCTTTCAAAGCTCGATGGATAACAATTAAGGTTTTTAATGCAACCTAAAACATAGCCAATAATCAATTAAAGTTATTAAGAATCAGACCAAACTAATCCAAAAACAAATGTAACTCCAGTTTTACTTTTCATTGCAAATTGAAAGCTATAGTATATTCAAAAATCAATTGGGACTTTGACAACTTCAATATCACAATAAAAAAATTCTTTTATGATCCTTAAAGGTATTTGAGCACAGAAATGAATGTGCATTTCTTATATGTTCAAATTGAGCGTATATTGATTTTCTGATCCTTTTGGAGGGTGTCTCTATGTTTTCTAAGTTTTTTCTCTGGCATATATTGTTTTCATTGATGAGGATTGCTTTTATTTTACTTGTTAATCTTTGAAGAATCAACCTCTACCCCACTCTCTCTTTTTGAAGTAGTACTTCTACATCTTTGCTTCAATTGTTCGTTTGTGTTTAACATCGAAATAATTTTTTATTTGAGATTCATGTATTAAATCAATAATAAATCTTGTTGTAGGTGACACTAACATTTTGTTGAATAATTCAAACTGAATTTCAGTTTAGTGTTCTAACGTTATTTTGTCAATTGTTGTTGCTCTTTAAATTGAATTTATTTTGAATAGTTGGATGATTCACACAGGATTCTGTTAAGGAAAAAATATCTAAAGTTAACTTTTTTTATCTAAGGTCTTTGTTTTAACTTTCCCTTTTTAATACCGGGTATCTGCACAAGGCTTTTTGCAAATTGTTGTAATTTGACCTTTGAAAGTCTTTAAAGCTCTCTATTTGGAGAGATTTTATGCAAAATGGTCCTAAGTTGGCTGAATTTCAGGTCCAGTATGGTTCAAACAAATTTTTGTGGGAAGCCCATCTAATAGTTGTTTATAGCTTTCCCTTTTCAATACCCAGTATCTACACAAGGCATTTTGCAAGTTGTAATTTGACCTTTGAAAGTTTTTAAAGCTCTTTATTTGGAGAGAGTTTATGCAAAATGGTCCTAAGTTGATTGAATTTCAGGTCCAGTATGGTTCAAACAAATTTTTATGGGAATCCCATCGAACAGTTGTTTTGGACAGACCCTATGTTCTGGATTAATAACACTAAATTCTTAAAATAGATAAATAATAAATTAAACCACCTTCAAATGCAAAAAAATGAGGGATGGTCCTCATATCTATATACCATACTTATATAGACAAGCTTTTAAAAAAAATTTAATCTAATTAAAATATTTACTTTTAAGTAACATTGCAATTATAGTAAAAGATATAATCAAATTGTGATACTGATTTAGGAGCTTGAAGAAATTCATAGCTATTTGCATTAGTGTGATTTGTTTTTTATTTTATGGCATTGTCATTTTAGCCGGGCTACATGTATATAGCTTTTTGATATGAAATTATAGTTGCATACTTGGCACAGATGTAATCTAGTTATGATTTTGGATTTCATTGTTGTCCAAATATGAATTCTATAATTGAGTCCATATCATTTTGTGCTTATTTTCCAGGATGATGTGTGTTTCCTTCTAAGATGGGTATATCTGCCTACATCATGAGGCTAAACTAGGAGAAAGGAATTTCCATTGGATCTTCAGAGTAAAGAGAAAACAAACTACGAACTACCTAGTTGATTTTGGGCATTGTTTCAAGTTTCCATAAATTAAGATTATGGAAGTTTTGGGTCTATCAATTGTTTCCTTATGTTTAAGGTTTGGACATTTTACTTTTAATGGTTCATAACATGATGATTTATTGGCACATACATTGTGGATTGTGTTTTACAGTTTTCTCACTCTCTTGGTAGAGACTATTTAGTTTCTTTTTCAAAGAAAAAATGTAGTCCTTTCCTTTAAAAAAATAAAAAGGTTACAATATAGAAATTTGAGCAACCCTAAGGATGAAGACCATGTGTGTCAGTGATATTAAAAAACTGAACTAATAATAACATAAATAAACAAATATGCACTAGATGAATGTGCTGAAAATCAATTATGCACCATCATAGCTAGAAATTCCATGGGGTTTGGCAAACCAGCCCAATAGGGCACTACTGATCTCTAGAGGAGATCTTAAGGTTAAAAAAAGCTGCTACCAGCCACTTCAGTATCAAAGGATGAAAATTGCAAAATCATAGTCCGATTTATCTTGATGGGAGGATCTACTCAATCCCATCATGATAGATGTGTATGGACAAGGAGACTGGGATCTCTGCTACAATCTTAGATAATATGTTTTCCTCTTTATTGTGATCCTGATAGATATGTTCAAAGTGTACATTGTATACTACAAATATCGGTCGATTTATCGCGAGTCGGCACGATTTTTTAAGAGCTCCGATTTTTTAAGCAGAAATCGCCCCAAAAATTGAGCCAATTTTTGCCTGATTTCTCGCCGCTTTTTTGCCGATTTATCACCGATTTCTCCTGAGTTGAGCTGTTTTTTGAAAGGTGACAGAAATTTGGGTTTTTAAAGGCCACAGGCTCCGTTTTTAGTCATTCATTTGGACTTCCATAAAAGGGGTAGAGGGAATCAGGAAGGCGACAAGAGGGGCAGTACAAACTCTTCAATAAACACCAATTGCATATAATTTTAAGATAAATAGAAGTGGTTTCTAGTTTTATTTCATATATTCTAGATTTTAGATAAAATTATATTACATAATTTAGTTAATCGACTTTGAAATTATTTTTTATTAATTTATAGAATATGATTATATTATATGATTTAATTAAATCAATTTTGAAATTTGTATTAATTTGTCCTAGCAAATTATTTAAATAAAATCATTTTTTTAATGTGATCAATTATATTAAAAACAATTTTTTTACACTTATCAAACGAATATTCAGATATTGGTTTATTATACTTCGCACTTAGTGTAATGCTATAATTAAAAGAGAGCTTAAACTTGTGACTTGTGGATTTATTTTAACTATAATATATTTGTTTCATAGCCGTAATGTCCAGAACTTAATTTGAACAATAAAATTAATTTAGGTGTGGCTATCATTCCAAGCTTAGTATAAGAAATATGGTCAAGGAATGCACAGCCTTCTGTAAAATAAAAATAAAAATAAATAACTTGTTTCAATGTAGTTGCTCTTATATAACTGTACAATATAATGATTAACATGATAGATAATCAAATCGAAGAAAGCTTGAAATCGTCGAATGTTTTCTAAATGAGAAGTACAGAGATAAAAAAATGTGCCGAAACAAATTGATGTCAAGCCCTGTCCCTTTGATGTATTAATATATAGCAACCTTGTATTGATAAGACCTCGAGGCAAGTAATTACATCCAGTTTAGAGGTCCCAAGGTGCGGTGCAAACATGGGTAACTAATAAGCAAGGAGTTACATCTGAGCCTTCTAGTATGGCAGCACACACACAGAGCAAGGGCCTCACACACTTTTTTGTCTCTTGCAACAGGAGTTTGGGCTTGTTTTTGCATTGTCTAATCCCATTTCTTATATAGTAACATTCTAACTTTGTACATCTTCCTGTATAATTATGTACTGTCAAAATGGGGTCTGTATAAAATCTCTGGCCAAAAGCAGCTCGTGTATCTCAAAACTTAAAGGTTTCATGCAAAGCATTATCACTTAGATCAATGGATCAAGCGCTTCTCCAATTTTCTCTTTTTCAGCATTGATTGATGGACCGTGTATGTTGTTATACGTTACAAGTGGCTTCTCTAACATGGAAGTGGCTTCTCTTATATATTTTATATATCGGTTTTCTTTCCTGGCAATGTGTTTATTTCATGTTATTGTTGTTTTAGATGTCTAAAATCATTTTAAAAAATGAATATTTTGTGTTTTTTAAGTTTGCCGATTTTTTTATCGATGTGCTTTTCCTGGACCCTGTTGATTTTGTGGCCGAGCCGATATTTGTAACATTGTTGTATAGAGTTAAAACTTGTTTTAATATATTGTGCTAGTTGAAGACATCCATGCATTTCCAAACTTCTCCGTCTTACTCTGTTCAGTGATTCCACAACTAATTTGGAATCCCCATAAATATTGATATCATTTAACCCTGCATCTCATGTTCTGGTCATTCGAATGGTGGCTACATTAATCTCTGTTAAATTGTTAGTGCTCTGTCCCATTCCAAATGAATTGCATCCTGATCGGAGGTCACTAAGTTGCCTCCTGCCCCACGTGTTTAGATTTTTGTTAGACGCACTGTCAAAAAATCTATCAGGACTGTTAGTCGCGACTGTCCACATTTTTGGATTTATGCTCTACCTTATCAAAATTTGTGTATGACCATTTTGTCTTACAACGATGCTTCCAAGCCATCATCCACTGTTTCTCCTTCCTGCGTTACCAAAATTTGTGTAGGACCATTTTTGTCTTGCAACCATGCTTCCAAACCCTCACCTACCAGTTCTCCTTCCCACTTTCCTTTTTCTCCACCCATTCATTTTACAACAGACCATACCTAGTTGGTGAGTTAAGGAGAATATGAATTATGTTTTCATTATTTTCTTTGCGGATAAATAAGATAAGATAATTTTATTAATGTCCAACCAATGAAGTCCATGACATGGCTACAATTATATTTGTAGATAGTTTCATGTCAATACTATGTTCTTCAAGGAAAACCATAAAAAATACTAGTTTTTAATGGAGCATGAAATGTCCATTTTTCATCATTATGGCTCCCCATGGATTTATCATATCCAATTCTCACTTTATATAATTATAAACCTCCTTCCTTGTTTGCTGCCCAGAGAATGCTATCAGATTGATTATGTATTCTGATTGAGGTTTGATTTAGTGCATCTACATCTTGGTTCCATTCATCTACTACTATATGGTCCTGAATCCCGAAATCATTAGCCTTCTTCCAGCCTACAGTCCAATTATCTTGTTCTTGATTATAACCATCTCTGCTATAAATTTTAAGTTTCTACCGTGAAGGAATTTTACGATTTGTTGAGATCATTGTTGAATAAATTGGCAGCGATGTCTACCATAGTCCCTTGCATACAACTCTTCTGTGTCTCTATTACTACTCTCATCGTTTTCTCTTGAATCTATCACTATCAAGAAATTAAAATTACCCTGAATATTACTTGTAGCACCCATTTAGTTACAAAAGATTTATAATATATTCTCTACAAATAAGTTAGAACAATATGTTTTTAAGAAAATGTGAACTTACACCAAAATCTCTGCGTTGAATTGAAGTATACAATTTAAAAGACTGAGAAGGTAAAAAATAGAACACACTTGAACTTGGAGAAAAAGCTCGTGCCTCTGCAGATTCCCTTTCTCCTGATTGTTCCATCAGATGACCACTATTTCGCTTCACAATTGGCCAAGGAACATGGTTGAAAGGCATTGACATCTTATTTTGCAAGGTGCCTAATGTTGTTGTTGGAGAAATATCTCCTAGGTACACAAATTGAGGATGTTGATGCATATCCAGCATCAAGATCTGACCTTCAAAGTGGAGAACCAGAGAAGGTAATAGTTTGCTCAGAAAGGTTTTTCAGGCGTAGATCACATTGTATCAATAATTTTCTCAAAGTAGCGATTCAATACCCCTTCAGAGAATTGGAGGAGATGTCGACTGCCAAAAGAAAAATGTATTGTTTCAGTTTCATGGTAAGCATGTGAGTAGTAACCTCAATCAGGTTGTCTAGATATTGGAAAATAAAGGAAACCATATTTAGCAAAGTGATATAGCTGATTGAGGCCCTAAGTCCTTGCACACTGGCACATTTTCAATGTTTCCATTGATGTCTACATTGTGTGAACCTGAGGATTTGTTGGAATTCACCTCATGAGCACCACAAGGATAATCCTATTCATTGAACCAAGAGAAGCAAGGTGCTCTATAGCCATGGAGGGGGAAGATGTGTCTCAATGTGACAGAAAAAAGAAACCTCTTTTTTCTTTTACTTACTGTACTTTATAAAAACTAGCACAGATCCATGTCAGCCTCGACTATATTAAGTGCCGAGATGGATCAAAATATTAATGTGCCTAGAGGATTTTTATCCATCCTAGCTCTCAAGAGATCCAGGGTTAACATGGATCTCTGCTAGTTAAATATTACAAAATAAAATTATCAACTTCAAGTGCAATATATGTAGAAAGATGTGATATGAACAGAGGCTGAAATGTTCTAGAACATTGTTACATCAGATCATTATATTTAAAAATAGAAAATAAATATATTCTACAGGGTAATAAAATAAGATATTTTACCGACAAATGCTTGCTTGCCCTCCTGTGAAGTTTGATGTTGATTGCCAAAGTGTGTATTTTCGAGGTTGTGGATTTGTCTCTCTGAAAAACAAAGGAGTTCTAGATATCTGCAATGGTAAGGAAGGAGGATATCAGAAAACATATGCCATTCAATACCAGTTTAATAAGTTTAAATTGAATAATACACGAGAGAGTTAAACAAAAAGATGTTCTTCTGTGTTTTATGTTTGCTAAGGAGGTATGGTCCTGGATTCAAAGCTTTTTTGCAGGCATGTTCACATTACATCTCTAACAGTGGGCCATCTTTCAGGTAAGATCATTATGGGAGAATGCGGCTAACCCTGAGGTCGTCGACCAAACAACCCGCCTAAGAATGGTCGGGTGAGGAGCGAAGCCTTCGCAGCATGTCTCCTCGCTAACGCTCTACGGGTCCGGGCTCCGCGTGTTGACCAATTGCAGGATCCGTATCAATATTTCTGGTGATTTCATACTAGGTCAGTATGCTTTTATCTTAGTTGGAACTATAGTTCTAGATGCCTGAACTGTAACTTTGGAGGATAAATCATCTTTAAATACTACTGCTTTGGGTAGGGAACCTCCTACACAGACTAGTTCATGTAAGCTTGGACGATCAGGATGACCCCTCCCTTGCAGAGAGAGCACTGGTAGGGATAACCAATAACAAGTGTACTTCGACACTAGTGTGGGTAGGCCCAAAATCAAACAACACTCACACTGAGAGGCCATCTTTCGTACCCCTGTCCATATCGAACTAAGGTTCAGGTTGCTGCAAGGGCTGATGCATACGCCAAGTTTTGAGGTCCTAGGTTTCCATTTGCATGCCTATCACCCAAGCATATTGGGATTAATATCCTTGAACTGATACAACGCCCCTCAAATACACAAAAGGATCCAAGGAGAGCGTTTGATGAGGAGACAGTTGCTACAGGAAAGCAATAAACAAATTCTCGACTTGAGGTTATGTATCTCACTATCCAATGCTGTAATGGACGATACCTCCCCTGCTAATTTAGAAGGGTTCCCATTCCTATGTCTACTCTCGGTGCCATCGATAGAGGTAATTCCTGCTGTGTATAGGAAGGGCTATCTAGGCTTCTCTGCATAGAACTGTAAACCCTGATGTATGTTGCAAACATTATACATTACCCTAACTCTTATCTAGTTTGGGTGGAAAAACCAAGACACAAGATAAGCTGGTGCGATATTCAATCAAAATCCACAGATCCGGATTAGATCCAGATAACTAGAGGTTCTCTATTTAATGGAACAACTTGATTCATCTACTGAATAGGATTCAATTCAATAACTCGATTGCTAAATTTAGGAAATTTTAAGATATACATTGCACTGAGGAATTCATACCTGATCATTTAGTTGTCTTAATGATCAAAATCTGTAGCATTCGTTTCCCATGAGCTTTTTCACTTGATCTTAGTGTGAATAAGATGAATAACAGAAGATGAACAGGTTTTTTGTGGAAATTTATTTTTTTCCTCTTTACACAGTCTTTCCCGCTATTTTTCCAATTTCTAAAAAAAACTAATATTTTCTAAAAAAATAATAATAATATTTAATATGATTTTATTCTTTATAGATAAAAAAATTAGAAGATTAAAAAGAGCAATGTAATAAACCAAGATATAATATTAAAATTTTATAATTTATAAAAAATTAGAAAATTAAATAATATTAATAATTAAAGTATTAGAAATTAAAATATATAATAAGCTAATATTAAAAATATTAATAGTTTAAAGTTTAGAATATTATGTAAGTTTTAAAACATTAAATTATCATATTAAAAAATTTAAAGTTTAAAAAGATTAGACTATGTAGACCCATTATTGTTTTTTTAACACTAGATTATATTAAAAAATTTAAAAGTTTAAAAATATTAGACTATGTAGACCCATTATTGTTTTTTTTAACAATAGAGTATGGTTCCCTATTGGAAACCATATATAGGGTCATATATAAAATAAAAATTAATATATATTAATATCTAAATTATTAAATGCTATTTGATAAGAGTATTTAGTCATTTTTTAATCATTTGTAATTGTGTGACTAAGTATTTTTTATTCGATGATTAAAATAGTCATTTTTAGTTTTGACAAGATATTGTTCAATAGTTTTAGCATATTCATCAGCTAACTCAGCATTGTTCCTCCACAAAATTGCCCTTGCATCTTGACAATACAAACCATTTATTTCCGGGGAGATTTTATAGTCACAGGGAGATTTTATAGTTGCAGGGAGGTTTGACATTTATGAGGATATAGCACATAGACCATGGATAGATAGCATAGCCATAACTCTCAACTTAGAAATTTACCAGAACCAGAACTCTCAATAATGTGAGAAATATATACCAAAAATATGCAAAGTAGAGTGATGAGAATGCACCTGATTGCGTAGATATAGAAAAAAATTGGAGACTCGGATAGGCTTGTTTATGGATTGGCACCACCTAGTTTTTTCTCTTGGTTGTATCCTCTGGCATCAGAACCTTAGAAACACTAGATCTGCAGAAACCCTGTAATATTGAGCTTCGACCTTCAAACCCTGAGTCCCTCTCAATGCAACACTAGTGATGAAAACCCCAAAGAGTCATATAAATATTTCAAATACTGAAAAGACTCAAAACCCTGCTGGGTTGAACATTCATACCTTGTCATGAGTGGAGTTGCTCTGAGCTAGTCGAGTCGTGCATTTTTTCCCCTTTCCCCTTAGCTTTCGATGAGTAGGGGATTTTGTGGAAATTCATTTTCCCTCCTTTCAACAATCTTTCACGCTCTTATCACATTATCTAAAAGACTAATACTATTAAATATTACCTTAAATATTAAAAAATAAAAAAATACCAATTTAATAAGTTAATATAAAATATTATTAACAATATTAGAAATTAAAAAATGAGGAGTTTGGAACATTAAAATAATATTAAAAAGGTTAATAATTTAAAAATTAGAAATTAAAAGATATAATAACCCACAATATAATTTTAAAAGATAAGAAATTAAAAGATTACAAATTTAGAGAATTAAAACATTGAAGTAAGATTAAAAATATTAATAATTAAAAGTTTAAGCCCACAATTAAACAATGACCTCCAGGCTCCAACCATTCTAATCATAAACCATGACCTATAATGACCTCAAACTATATTGTTAATCATAAACCATGACCTCCAACTATGTTGATAAGCCATGAACTCAACTTTGTTAAATTAGATCTTCAACCATGGTATAAACTTGCAATTTCATTATCATTAAGTTAATCAACCTTATAATAATTAATCTGTGGATGCAGCTAGAGACAACTAACAAGCGGAGATTATCATGGCACATGGAAATTCGAGACCGCCACATGTAGGATGGACAGAGGTCTAGTCTGCATGTAAACGAATTATATCAGGCCCATGGGAAGGTACTATGAATCGGAAGGGCATGGAGAAGGGAGGTATGATAGTAGTTATGGAAATTAATTACGACGAAGTTGGATGCAAGTGCGGAATGTGGTTTTATGTCCCATTTGAGGACGAGCCCTGGTATTGGCATAGTTATGACAGTGGATGCATTGTCCTTAGGTATGATGCCCTCATCCTCATCTTTGAGGTCATCAAGTTGACGGCTTGTGCTATATCAATGCTTGGCATTATCGCCTATCTGCTGAAGGTGTAAATTCTAAGATCATTAACGACTAGTTACAATGGTTGGAAGTGCGGTCATGAGGAATACATGTATGAGCTAGAGAATTTTGAGGCGGCCAGCTAGGGAAGGCTGAGGGGAGGGAAGAAAAGAGTGTTTTGAGATTAGTTGAGGGTGCCCAAGACATTTGGGACTACATGGAAACAATTCCGATGGAAATTAGGGAAAATACCGACTCCGTGGAGAAGGATTTATGGGAAGAGCTAGAAGTTTCGAAGCCAGCTGAGGAATTTTCTATGCTTGAGCATTGGATTTTGGACCCTGGGTCCCCTTAGGCCCACTTGTTGTATGAATGGGTTGTATCCATGTTCTGGGTAATTTGCCACTTGCTTCAGGAGCACAAGCTGAAGAGTTTGGTGTTGGAATATTCTCACCATCATCATTTGAATTTGCATGCATCCAGTCAATATTATGGTATCCTCCCAGCACCTAGTCCCTATTTTTGGGCCCTCTAGAGCTTGTTTCTGGTCATCATTAGCCCTCCTAGTCACTGATGCGCCCTTTTTCTCATCACTAGAGTGACAATTATGCCCTCTTCCACATATTTAGGAGATCTATCAGTCAGTTCCTTGATTTGGGGATTGATTCCTTGATTTGGGGATTGATTCCTTGATTTGAGGACTGATTACTCAGTTAACTGACTGTAGCTCTTAGATTGACTGCTACAGAGACTAGAGTGGCTCTACTTGACCACTGACAGCTATACTGCACCCTCCTTGGATTCTCCATCCCTACATTTGTGCTCACATGGTTAAGTTGGATCAGGTCTACTCCAATTGACTAATCAATCACCATCGGTGGTCACTGCACCTGATTGGGAGATGGTTCCAATGCAGACTAAGCCATGCCTTGAGGACAATTTGAATCACCTTGAATGATATCGAATTCATTCTATTGTATTGTTATCTTTTTTCCAGCTTACAATTGACGAATGTATTAACAACAGTTTCTCACATTCTTTGAGTTTCATGTGTGAATTTTTATCATCTTTTGTCTATTCTTCTCCGCAATTAACTAAGTGAAATTGTTAGGTTTGTTCAAACTAAAGTGATCTCCACCTATGGAATTTCACATTTGGGGAATAATATCCTTGCTCACTTATGGAAGGAGCATCTAATGGATTCATGACTCATTCACATGAAAATTGATGTCATCACCCACCACTTGGGAATACCATTTCTTCCTCCCTTGAAGGACGGCGAAGCTCCTGCTATTGGTGTCTCGGTTGGGATGTGTGCGGGTGAGTGGGGAGCTTTCTACCAAGATGGAGATGCCATGGGAGCCCCAACCGACCCTTAGGAGGATTTCTAGGCTGGCATGTCGTCAAGATTTCAGGTGCGATAATTGGAATCGCGTCTCTATTTGATCCTTTTAGCTGTAATTAACGTTGTGTTAAGATCCTAATGGACAGCCTTCACTAACACCTCGGGGTTTTGGTGTAACGGTTTGTATCATTTGGTATCAGAGCCTCCACCCAGGTTCAAGTCACAGAGCGGGTGGCAACGTCGGCATTGCAGTGTTCACCCGAGGCTCGTACGGCGCAAAGGGGACACCACCGTATGGGCGCACATCCAGCCCAGAGTCTGGACTGCAGAGCGTGGTGGGATGTTAAGATCCTAATGGACGGCCTTCACTAACACCTCGAGGTTTTGGTGTAACGGTTTGTATCACGTTGATAGTCTGTCATATGCAACATGTCGATCCTAGTGCTTGGGTAGAAGTCTTATACAGTCGTCACTATAGTGAAGTCTTTAGTCTCGGTGCTCTAATATGGGATGAATGTTTTGTATGGCTTAATGCTTCGTATAATGAGGTAGAGCTATTGGGGTGTGGGGAATAGATTTTTGGGAAGACATTGTCTGTAGTTCTATGTCGAATGTTGATCCTGAGCTATAATGGCTATTCGATGTAATATTTTGCCAAGTAATAATATATGAAGTTATAGCTTATAAAAAAACCTTATAATATTAGAAACCATATCTAGTGTTCTAAACTTTAAAATGAGCACCACATCCCACTTCCAAGCCAAATATCCCCTATGGAGGTCAAATATGGTGGATTGGGACCACACACATGGATCATGACCCCCATAGTAAGATATCTAAATCCTTCTGCATTGTTAAAATTTAGTAAAATATTGTACAAATTCATTATCAAAATTGTAATTTTCCATTGTCAGTGTGACACAACTAAAAATGACTAACATAAGCAGCTAATTCACATTAATCGTTGTTAGATAGTCATATTTATATTCCCGTAACTAAATTAGTCATTTATGTTAGTCATTTTTATTTAAGTCACTTGTTATCTAGTCATATATTTTATCCTGTGACTAAATTAGTCGTTTATCTTAGTCGTTTTTAGTTGGCTTTTTAAAAATTGCTCAATTTTAGTCATTTATCCCTTGAAAAAATAGTGGTGACTAACTTTTTTAGTCGCCTAGTCACTTATCTCTCATTTTGTACTAGTGTATGCACCATCACCAATGACGAATACCCCATGGGAGCACCTAAGCATGGATTTTTTTGTTAGGATTAGCGAAGACGCACCAAGGTAATGACTCAATCTTTATTGTAGTCGACAGATTTTTGAAGATGGCACACTTTATTCCATGTCGAAAGACAAGTGACACCACAAGCATTGTTTTACTATTCTTCAAGGAGATAGTCATACTGCACGGGTTGCCGAAGAGTATCATGTCGGACAGAGATAACGATTTTGTGGGGCATTTCTAGAGAACCCTATGGAAGAAACTGGACATGAAGTTACAATTTAGCTCGGCATATCATCCACAGACAAATGGACATACTAAGGTGGTGAACAAAAGTTTGGGAAACCTTATGAGATGGTTGACGGTTGATAGATCCAAGCAGTGGGAGAATGTGTTGGCGCAAGCAGAATTCACGTACAATAATTATGTGAATTGGTCGACACGTATGAGCCCATTCCAGATTGTTCAAGGATGAAGCCCACATAGAGTGGTGGATTAGGTTGAGATACCGACATAAACCAGGAAGAATGCAGATGTAGAAACATTTGCAGAGCATATGAAGGAAGTGCATGAATATGTGTGAAAGCGCATTGAAAAGAGAAACATGACATACAAGTTGAGAGTCGACAGAAAGAAGAGGCCATGGCCATTCAAAAAAGGAGACTTAGTCTATGAACGCTTGTAGAAGGAGATATTTTCGACAGGAACTTATAACAAGCTAAAGCTGAAGAAGATTGGACCATATAAGATCGTGAAGAAAATTTCGGACAATGCTTACGTGGTGGAGCTGCTGAAGGACTTGAGCATTTCACTCACGTTCAATGTCTCAAATCTATACAAATTTGAAGAAGGTTCAACCAGCCACAAGGCGGAAGTGTCGAACATCGACTAGACAGTCCAGATTCCAAGTCAACACGACAAGGAGGAAATCGCCTAACTGTTGGAGGAACATGAAGTCGAATGCACACGAAGTTTGCGAAAAAAAGAATATTTGGTCTGATGGAGAGATGATGATTTGCAAGAGGCGACATGGATTTATCAGGAGGAATTCAGGATACTGACGGAGCAGTTGAGTTCTTCTTCACCTGGGGAGTCTGATGTAGGAGCATCGGGGCCTAGGAGAAACAGTCAAAGTTGATCGACACAAGGAGGCCGACCAAAGGGAGTTATGACAACCACTAATGTGGAAGTTAAGGTTAGCATGTCGAAGCCAGGAAGTCAAACAGAAGTTTTTGATATGCAGTCGACAAAAGTAAGAGGTCGAGAGTGAACAAGTTGAAGGTCGACAAGCGACAAGAAGTGGAGCGAAGGTGTTAAAGGTGAACGTATGGTCGAACGACGACACCGACAGAAGCGACAAAGAGCCAAGCGTGGAGGAAGGGGCGTATTGGCAGTCATGGAAGTTAAGTGAAGGTGATGAAGTGTAGTATGGTTGAGGGAGGACATGGGCCGACAACTGTCACAGAGTCAGAGAAGCGTAGAATTCAAAGAAGAGTATGTGGCATCCATTCGGTGTTGTTGAGGAAGTTTGGATCAGTTATGCAGGTGGTTGGGGATCAGGACAAATGTCACCACAGGAAGAGGTTGTGCAGCATGACCAGGGGGTGTTGACAACTACAAGCTTGCAAGATCTAGAGGATTCGGTGGACAGAGAGGAAGAGTGTCTCCAGGACGGAGTAGACCTCGGGAAGAGAAATAGCAGGGTAGAATAGAAGTGCAAAGGCACAGAGATAAGGATTGTTCATCCATTGCTCAGCGAGCGCTTTCATTCAGCAGAGGCTGTGAGAGGGAGGAAGATCGCACACAACCGAGAACACACCAGAGAGACAAATTTCCATTTCTGAATATTGTAAAGGTTAAGGCCAACTAGTTTTAGTTGCTTTGTATTTATCATTGTAACTGAATATCATTTAATAGAAGAAGCCAACTTCTGTCATTCATTTCACGACCAGCTTTGTGAGCACCGTGTGTTGTTGTGTGTATTGTTAAGCAAGAAGGTCCGATCAACCCCACCTTGCGCCATGTACTTATATTGCTTCAATGGATTTTGTTGTATAGCTAATTACAATGTGATATAACATTACTCTAGAAGAAAATGAAAGAAAAATTGTTAGGTTAAGACTAGCATTGGAGGAGAAGGGTGATGAAAAATGTTATTTCCCTTGCACTTGCTGCAAGGTCTTCAATAGAAGAAGAGTTTTAAAAACAACACCTAAAAAAAATTATAGGTAGTATCGGCACACTGAAGGGGGGTATTAATATCATCACCTGGTAAGTTATTCATTACAATATGTATTTATATTGACTGTAGTGATAAATATTTCTATCATTTTTCTATTTGTTATTTATAATAATTTCTTTATTTATTTTTTTGTAATTATAAAGATAAAGCATCGTAGGCCTGTACCAGATAATGTGCTAAGTACGAGTAGAAATATTATTCATATACAAGTTGCAGAAGATGGAGTAGATATTGAGGATCGAGTTAATCCTAGGGAATAATAGGAGTCTAATAATATAGTTGAGGATGATGGGATAAATAGAATGATCTAGGACACATTTTCTCCTATGGAGGAGAGCTTTAATTATATTTATGATGTTCTGTTGCTTGAGAAGTCACAACAAACCATATATGAATGCTCAAGAACAAATCTTCTCTCTGTTATAATGTTGTTGGTGAAATTGAAGGTATTAAATGGTTTTTCAAACAATTGTCTCACACAGATCCCAAGGTATGTACTATAATTTGTCACATATACATAAAAGTCTATTTTTTCTCTATTTTTAGTGTTAATTAATGTGTAAAATTTTAATATAATGCCATCTTCCTCCATTTGTATTCTTCCTCCCAGTCATCATTGTTGGATCCTTCATTTTGAAGTGAACCAAGGAAGAAGTGAAAGTAGTGGAAGTAGTATAAGTAGCAGAAGTAGTGGAAGTAGCAGAAGTTGCAGAAAGCATTGGACGTTGCAGAAGCAAGGTAACAACTATAAAAATTTTGGACCTGTTTTGGACCCAGCGAGAAAGTATAAAAGGAAGTGGAAGATGAAAAAGGAAAGAGCATAAAATATTGCAATAAATTTTAGAGCTAAGAAGATTCGAGCATCGAAAGAGCTAGTTGTAGAAGAAGATATACAGATCTATGTCATGCCTTTGTAATGGGTTTTTTTGGTTCTATTGTATGCTGCAATGAGTAATTATGTGGTAAATGTAAGGCTCGAGGTCGTGATATTGCTACTATAATGAGGATTTTATGATATAATGAAAGAGATTCTTGGCCCCCACTAAATTTTGTGTTGAACATGTGTCTAATATGTTTTTGCATTTGTCTCTATGATAGTTTCTTTCTATTTAACAATATTTGTTTTGATGGATAAATGATTAATATGTTTGAGTGCTATTGTGATATGATGAATGATGATGTAATATTTGTTGCTGTAAAACCCCATCATAACCATACACTTAACTAACCCCTACTCTACTCCGGTCTTAGCTATACTTCAGGTGAGACATCCCCCCTTAAGGGGATTGAAAATGCCAGTACACTAGACTACATTGGTGCCATTTTGTTAGATTATCTCTTTGAGTTTCTAAACATTCCTGGATTTCCTTGGATTAGGGCCCATCCAAGGAAAAGTATAGGGACTCACTATTAAGTTATTTTTTCTGCACTTACATACATTTTGATAGAAGATAGTAGTTTGTTTTTTCTTTTTCTTTTTTTTTTCTTTTTCTTTTTTTTTTCTTTTTCTTTTTTTTTTCTTTTTCTTTTTTTTTTCTTCTGCATATTGTAGTAGTTCTAAATTATTAGAGTAAAATATGTTTCTCCAGGTTATTTTTTAAGAACTTAGTTAATGTTTAATTCATACATGTGCACATTTAAGATTATAAGATCTTGTTTTCTGTGTTTGGTAATAAGGCCACGATCCTCTACTTGGTATGAACACTTGAATGAAGCATTGAAAGCAAGTGAACACTTGACTTTTGCAAATTGAAGGTAGAGTAATAAAAAGGATAGATGAGAAATCCTAAAATGCTTGTCTTTGATGATTGCTAGTTTAGGAATAAGTGCCAAGGCCAAAAGTTACCACTCATTCCCTCACAATCCTTAGTTAAAAATCAATTCCTTCTTACTATTTTGGTTAAAGACTAGATTTACACACGACCAACCATAGTTAGTTCCCTTACAGTTGCATATATTATGTATTTCCCTCATAATTTTGTATGGATCCTCAGGTTGATTATTAAAGTAGTGGTTTAGATAAAGCAATCTTTTTTGTTTTCTTACTCCGATAAGATACAGTATTACTGTTGATTGATTAATCTTGACACTTTTTGGCACCGTTGTTGGGGAGGCATTCCAAACCTCAAGGAAACTGACAATAAATATTAGTTTTTTTCTTTTCTATTTAGAAGGTTACACTCAAAGGGAGCAAGTAGATAGGAAGAAGACGTCTTTCGAGGTAGGTCTCACTTCCACCATAATTTTCACTACTTATTTTCTTTTCTAAGTAGCTATATTCATTCTAAATATTTCATATCTCAAATAATAGAAAAAAAGATAGAGAAAAGAAAAAAAAACAAAACCAAAAATTGAAAAAAAACAAAACCCAAAAATACAGATACCATCCTTTAGTATGCATTCATAGAGTGAGGGATGAATTTGGCTGATTTATACCAAATAAACCTATACCAACAAACCCTAGCACAAGTAGTAGAAGAAGGGAGGAAGAAATTTTTTAACAAAACCCTGAAGTTAACTCTCGTCCTTTTCAGTCTATGAGAAGGATGGTTGGGATCTTTGGATCTATTGACTATAGCAGTGACTCTTCATCTTCTAACCCAGAAGAAAAAAAAATTGAAGATGAGGAACAAGCCAGGGTATTTGACTTTCCCATTCAAGGGTTCAATGAAAGAGAAGCAAAAATGAAAAATATTAACCCAACATCCTTTCCCAACTTTGATGGATTAACATATGAGGATCCAGAAACCTTCTTATTTGAGTTTGAGGTGGTCTGTAGGACCTATGACTACATTTTAGATTCCCAAAATCTCATTCTATTTACATCCACTTTAAAGGACTCTGACCTACAATGGTTTATGATCTTAAAATCCAATATTATAACCCCTTGGGATCAAATGAAGGATACTTTCCTAAAAAAGAATAGCGACTACTGTAAAGCTAGGGAGACTAGAGATGAGATCTTTAGAATGCAACAAGGAGAGAACGAATCATTAGAGGATTACGAATAATGATTCCAACTTAGAGACAAAAGATCTCATAATTGTACCCTTGATGAGGAATCTCTTAAACTTGTATTCCTTCGAGGAGTTAGGGAGGAACTCTTAGAAAACTGAAATCTCCTATCCAAAGCTGAAATCTGCCAGCGAGATTATGAAGACATCAAACAAATCTTCATAAACTATTCTACATCTACTAGGAAGAGGCTAAGAGGAATAAACATCCATTCTCAAACATCAAAGTCATCATGTTCCACCATCACCAAATTATATCTAGGGAATCTGCTTGAATCATGAAATCGGATATCATGGACTCCATGGCATTACAAATGGATTCAATGAAATCCAAACTAAACGAAGAAGAATAATATAGAGCTTTAGCAATCTCATGTCCAGATCGCAGAGAGAAACATAATAAAAATGAGTGTCCACTAAACCTAATGCAGGTCAATGCAAAGAAGGTTGAATGTTGTGCAATTTGTTTTGACAAACACCTCACAAATGATTGTCCCTACCTAGTATCTCTTAAGGCTAATATTTACGAATCATTAGAGGCCTGAGAACCTCTCTGTTACATACACCCTCGGAGATCGAGATTTCAGAGGCCTTTCTAGAAACCCTATCGTCAAACACAATATCACAATTTCCAAGGACAACAACCCTACCAATCATATACACAACCACCTTACCAACAATCCTACGGTCATCCACCATTTCAACAAAACTATTGGCATCAACCCCTGATGAACCCATATGGACAAAAACCTTATCATGAATGGACTCCTACTGGGAAAAATAAATGGAAAAACCCTCAACCAGTACCTTCCACATACGGTCAGAATTTTCCTTCCACAAGTTGGAGGCCAAACTAGCCAATAGCTAATTAGCCACAAACCCAAAATCCTACCTTTTCATCACCAAGACCACCAATGCTGACACAAACAACACCCAATCCCAATAATAGACAACCTCAACTTGTATGCAATAATGAGATATCCAACAATCCAAAATATTCTTTGGAAATAATAAAGGCCAACGACATGATTCTATAGTCTGGAAAAACATCAACAAGAACTTCTACCTCTAGCAATGCAAAAAATACAAACCAATCTGAATCTCCTGGAGGCAATCAACATCTTGAATAACGACTTGAATAAGAGGAAAAAAACATAGGGGATCCATTATCTCCTACTCCTCCTTATCCCAAGATATTACAACCTAGAGATACACAAAAACCTGAAAACCCTATTTTAGAAGAATTAAAGAATCTCTGTGTCAAAATACCACTCCTACAAGTTATCAATGAAATTCCAACCTTTAACCAATACATCAAAGAAACATGTACAAGGACACTAGGGATAAAAAGGAAGGATCCTGCCACCATTAACGTAGTACGCCAATTAGCAAACTTAATGCTGGGGAAATTAATAAATATGAAATATGCTAATCCAAGAAGTATAGTAATATACGTGCACATTGGGTGTGATCTAATTCAGAATACACTGATCAAATTAGGTGCAGCAATTAATTTCATGACCAAAGATACAATGTTAGGTATCAACATCCAACACATCCTTAGACATACGTCTATTGTTCTACAATTAGAAGATGATTCTACAATCTTCCCTAAGGGAATCTTAGAAGACATCATGGTTTCCATAGACTCCTATAAATACCCTACCGACTTTATTGTCCTACATTCTTGAGCTAGACTTAGTGGATGCCCACTTATCCTTGGAAGACCTTGAATCGCAACAAATGATGCACATATTAGTTGTAGGAAAGGGGATATGATCATTCCAAATAGGTTAGAGACAAAGATATTAAACCTCTATATCCCTGCCAAACCTCACTTAGACAATAGAAAACCTCTATGGGATCTAGGAGAAGATGAATTCAATCAAACTATACATCCGGTGCTAACCATAGACACTGCCTTAGCACTTAAATCACTACAAGAAGGTACAACCATTTACAATTTCATGCAAAATATTTATATATATCTGATTTTGATAGGGGATCAATTCACACCTCAGGAACTAGAGATCATAGGATTACAGGAACCCATGTGCTAAAATCTCTACCTTATGCAAGAAACAAAAAGAACCACCAAGAAAATCTACATTGCTCTTGATAGAATGTTTAAAATAAACAACAATTTATTACCAAAATAGGAGGAAAATTCGATCCATATCCTGGCTAAATACCATACATCCTTTTCATTGAATTATCCCAACATGAAAGGGGTCAATCCCACCATCTTCCAACACCACATATACATCAAAGATGATGCAACCCCTATTAGACAGCCTCAACATAGAATTAACCCATATATAGAAAATATTGTTAAAACAGAACTACAAAAACTCCTTGATGCAGGATTCATATACCCTATCTCATATAGTGAATGGGTATCACTATTTGTGATTGTACCAAAGAAGGGAGGCAAGTGTAGAGTATGTAAAGACTATAGTGAAATGAAAAAGGATACAAATAAAGACCACTTCCCATTACAATTCATTGATCAAGTACTGGATACCCTAGCAGGAAAGAAAATTTTCTCATTCGCAGATGGCTTCAGTGCATATAATCATATACAACTCCATCCAGTAGACTGGGAAAAGACTACATTTATTTGTCCATGGGGAACCTTTTCCTACAGAGTCCTTACTTTTGGACTTTGAAATGCTCTAGCTACCTTCCAGAGAGCATTATTGAGTATTTTTACTGACTTCATCCATGACTGCATGAAGATATATATGGATGACTTCACCCCTTACAGGGATGAGTTTGAAGAAGCCCTCACTAACTTGGAAAATATTCTTAAAATATACATTGAAATGAACCTCTATCTAAGTAATGAAAAATGTCAATTAATGATGCACGAGGAAGTAGTCTTACGCCACTATGTCTCTACTAAAGGAATTACACTGGACCCTACAAGAATACAAGTCATAATCCATCTACCTCCACCACAAAAATAGAAATATGTTAGGAGTTTTATTGGTCAATCTGGATAATATATAAGATTCATTCACGATTATAGTAAAATATATGCTCCTATGTTTCCATTACTAACAAAGAATTCAAAATTCCAATGGAAAAGTGACTGTTAAAAAGCATTTGATCACATCAAAGAGAAAATTATTTAAGCTCTTGTCTCCCAAGGGATTGATTGGGGAATACCTTTCCATATTCACTCTGACGCATTAGACAAGGCAATTGGTGCAATACTATGCCAAGAAAAAGACAAAAATCGTTATGTTATCTACTACATCAACAAGAATCTTGTAGGAGAAGAGATAAATTACATAGTAATAGAGAAATAATTCCTAGTAGTAGTCTACTAAATTAACAATTTCAGATACTACATCACCGGGTATCAAGTATTTATCCACACTGACCATTCATCAATTAAATATCTCATGAATAAATCATATGTCAGTTGTAGGGTTATAAGATGGTTTTTAGTTTTACAAGAATTTGATATAACTATCTTAGATAGGCCAAGAAAGCATAATATCGTAGCAGAATTCTTTTCCAGACTAACCCATGTGGCAAATAAAGAGCTATTAGATTATGCATTCCCTTATGAAAAACCTTTTTCCATTTTGGAAAATACTCTATGGTTTGTTGACATAGCAAACTATTTGGCTACTGGGAGTTTTCCTCCTCATTTCACATACAAGGAACGGTCCAACACAGTGAGGAAGAGTAATACATTCTCATGGATTCAAGGATACCTATTCAAGAAAGGTCCAGACCATATCCTAAGACGATGTGTCCAAGAAGATGAAGTCTATGGCATTCTTCATGCATGTCATAATGAGCCATGTGGAGCGAACTATGCAGCCGAGAGAAATGCATTTAAGGTTCTACAAACAAGATATTACTCACCAAAGTTACACAAAGATGCAGTAGCTTATGTTTCTAAGTGTGATGACTACCAAAGAATGGGAAAGCCAATGCAAATAGATGAAATTCTTCTCCATCCCCAAGTAACCATAGAAGCTTTTGAGAAATGGGGAATGGACTTTATGGATTTATAGATCCCCCATCCAATATGAAACATCATATATTAGTCTATACGGACTATTTAACAAAATGGGTGGAAGTAAAATCATAAAGGTTAGCAAATGAAGAATCGGTGGCAAAATTTCTAACAGAGGAGATCTTCACTAGATTTGGAGCACCTAGAGAACTAGTCATTGACCGAGGTGCCTAATTCACATCAAAATTGATAGAAAGCTTCCTGAAACTTAACAAGGTAAAGCACAAACAATCAACATCCTACCATCCATAGGATAATGGACAAGCATAAGTAACCAACAGAGAGAGAGAAAATATATTGACAAAAACCATCTAGATTCACAGAAGGGATTGGGAAAACTAACTTCATCAGGCGGAATGGGGATACAACACTACCTGGAAAATCACCATAGGGTTGACACCTTATGAATTGGTTTATGAAAAAATAATCGTGTTCCCCATTGAATTCGAGCTCAAAACTTTGAGAACAACAGTAGCAGTCAACATGGACCTATCAATAGCACAAGAAGAGAGATTACTTTAACTTAATCAACTGTATGAACTGAGAAAACATGACCTTCATCACAAACAGGTGATCCAGGATCAAAGGAAGCTATGGCATGACAAATTTATAAAAAACCAAGGATTTCAAAGAAGAAGACTAGGCCTTGTTATATGACTCAAGATTTAAGGATTTTAAAGGCAATCTAAAAACGAAATGGTTGGGGCCCTACCGTGTCAACATCATTTACGATAATGGATATGTCAATTTATATTAACAATAGATGAATACCAAGTACCAATGATAGTAAATGGGCATAGGCTAAAACTTTATAAGAAGTAACTAACCAGGACAAAATTTATTGAAGCATTGGACAAGACATATCTCAATGTCATCATTAGGCGGCAATGCCCTCCCCTCACTTAAATTATCTCCAGTAAAAAAAAAGGAAAGAAAAAAAGAAAAAGAAAAATTACTCAGATGAAAACTTCTTCCAAGGAATCTGGGACACATCTAAAAAATCATCAAAGAAAAAAAGAGTGAAATTTTTTTACATTTACTAATACGCTGCAAATTGTAGGCCATCTCATGACTAGGCAGAAACACACAAGCTACAGGATTTCTACAGCATGTAGCACTTCTACAACAAGCAATCAATATAGCAACCAACCTCAATGACGAAAAATAGTAACTTAGTAAGAGGTCAGTCTACTTATCTAAACACCTAAATTTGAGCTCTGATATATTTTTAGCTAGTGTATGTACTCCTACTATCAATAAAATAGTTAGCCTCTAACGCACTAGTTCAATTGACAAAAATATTAAAAAAAATATAAAGAAACTTCTTAAAGAATTGCATAGTGAGTGTGATATTGGAACCCTGCTTTGTGTTGCTTGATGTCAATAAGCAATTTACCACCAAGACACACATATTTCATTAAAATTGTAAACATTTTATTCCAAGGACATCATAAAAACTAATTTTTTTAGTTATTTTGGAATTCTAGATCTGTTGTTTGATTCTAAATTTAATGAAATATGTGTTGGTAACGAACTATATATGAGTTATTTCAAAATCTAACTAACTATTGTCAAGTAGCCACATGGGCCAAACACTACATGATTAATAACCTCAAAACATACACGAGAGGAGACAAATGAGAATCAGATAATAAAAATAAATTAGAAACATAATGGTCAGGATAAGTTGAACAGGGGGGGCTCCTCTCCATTTTATTTTCCCCTCGAGGGGGTGAATTCCCAAGGACTAGCATAATATAGCTTGTAACTCCCATATCATTTGCAACCAAATAGTCATACAAACTGCCATTCTAAATCCATAATAGTTGCGATCATTTGAGCACATAACCATTTGTTTCATATCACTTCCATATATAAATGCATCAAAAAACATGTGACATATATGTTTTAATCCTCATCCTCATACATATACATAATAGTGTGGTGTATGAAAAAAATATTATGGAACAATTCTCATGTTACAAAACAAAACTTGAAATACAGTTAAAGATCTATAGTGCTTGCTTCCATGTTCATCATGAAGAAAACATGTAAACATAAAAGAACATCATCAATAAATTTCTAGGTGCATGTCTATAAATGAGATTTCAGGCCTAGCCTAGACCCAATGTATCCTCCCATCACTGTGTCCATTGGACATTGCATCTGTTCTCGTTATGGTTCCCATGAGTTTCTTTCTTTTACCCCTATCAGGATAGGGAGGCTTGTTGGATGTGTGCTCAAGATCATTAATAGGATTCTTAACATGAACTTCAACTTTAGGGGAATATTCATCCATGCTACCATAGCATGTTGAGCTGACTAAAGGACAAACAGAGGGTTGAGGAATGTAAGGTTCCCAACTAGTTCTCTTCCCATGAGGAAAAGGGGACTTATAATCCCAACCAGTGTTATCAATAGGTTCCTTGTAAGGAATATCCACTATTCTAGGGTGAAGCTAAAAGACATGATGATTGGGCAAAGAAGGAGGTTGATTTTGCTGAAGGGGAATCCTAAAAAATGTGACTAGTATGGGCTAGGTCTAGCTGGGAGAATTCATTCGAATCAGCATCACATTGAAATGAAAATCTTATCCTCTTCTTACTTCCTTCTTGCCAAACATGTTTATCTTTATTTCCTCTCCTTATACCAGACCTCCATGAACCTAGGGAAGGTTTCTGAGTTTTATTCAATGCAAGATCTACATTATGCTCTTTGAATTTGATATTCATTGAACCTCCATGAACCTCTTCTTTGAAAACTCATCTAATGAAAAAAAGGGTCATATCGTATAACAATACTCACCATAAACCAGATAGCATGCTATTACTACAACAAACATCACATGTAAAAAATAGAAAAAGCAACAGGTTGATACATTCAATTACTCATCTCTCTTTCATAACCTGCATAAACATAGATTCTCTCTGTTTGTACTAATATTTTTTATGCCCTCCACAGCAGGACTTTGAAGTCTAAAAGGCTCTCCATGTTTTGATTTAATCTTTGAGGGGCTAAAGAAACAATTCACAAGAAAATCTCCGATTGCATATGACCAATGGCAAGTGATCAAAATCCTTAAATTTATGGTCCTAGGCATCGGGAATGCAAAACCATCATATTTGAACACGATCAATGGTTGAGATCTACCAGGCCCAAGGAATAAATTGGGATGCTAATCCAATTTGACAGTGAGCTAATCAACGAAGTCACATCACAAGATCGATGACTGAGGTTGATCGTGCCCGATAAATATGATGGAGCATTAAGTAATTTTGATTCCTAGCTAATCAATGTTGTTAGATCGATAGTTGTAGTTGATAACATGTTGAAAAGTTGCACGAGTAAAACTTTGGCTCGAGCACGCATTGCCCCTGAAATTGCCTGGGACGTGTGTTCATTTTATATTGGTTGTGCCACCAAGAAACCTTTTTGATAAAACTCAATGTCGTGTGCATTAACACCTTGGGAAACGAGGGTGGTTTTCTCCCCCAAACTTTATAAATTATTGGGGACAGCTAACCACCACGTCAACCTGACACCTCCTTTACACTTGTCTAAGTGGCCCCAGTCTTTTCCCAATCATAATTTGCTTTAAAGAAAATGGAATCATATCATGTGTCTAGATTTGAATATGTTAAATCGTTAGACAAGCAGCATTAGCCATTTTAGAGTCTCTATTTTCCTGGTGAAGCAAAGTTCTTATCTTTCAGATACCCGGTGCACCTGAGCATTCAGTGCTAGCCTAGCATCCAACTCGCCTCCACATCAGTCATATGGTCATTCCACTATTCTTTCTACACAAGCCCTTACATTGTTTTGTCTGTGTAAAAAACCTTAGAATTTCCCTAATTTGATTAGTGAAGAAGGTTTTTCCCTTATCAGTTACCATGTCCCGGAAAACCACCCTCACTCAGAAAGACAAAAGTGCACTCCTCAAACCCAACTTTTCCGGAGATGAATGCATATATGATCACCATGCTGATATATTCAACACTATGATAATCCATTCAGAACTAAGTGCAGTCATCAAAGAATACCCAACCCTGGAAATTGCAAATTAGGACCCTTCTCACCTATGGAAATTCTAACCTAGCTAGGTTTGTGTGCCCTCGCACGGTCTATCTTCCTAAATTCGTCAGCTAGTGTGCTTCTCATTATTCACCAAAAGATAATTTCACCTTATCTTCTAACCACTCTAAAATCCTATGTCGTATTGAAGCTGGATCCTTGCAGAAAATGTTCTACAATTCAGACCTTGAAAATGTTCAAACTATGAAAGAAAAGAAAGTGGCCCATGCCTATCAAACTTTGAAGCCATTTGATAAAGACCTAGTTTTGTCAAAACACCTAGAACTAGGAATGGTTATTCCATAGTTGGATCCTCAATATAATACCATTGGCTTTTCTGAAGCTTCTAACAGAGCCATTTATCTATTGTGCATTGTATTGGGGTATGAAAATGACAAAGAAGTAGATGAAACCATAATGGGATCCCTGCTCCATTTGAATCTTGTTCCCAATGGTTTCCCTAAATGGGACACTTGTAGTTTCATAACACAAGCTATCAATGAACAATTGGATTAATTCAACCCCCTGAAAAGATTCAAATTCCCATCCTGTCTAAGTTTCCTATTCATTCATCAGAATTACCAATATTTTGAAAGTCTGGGTTTGAAGATGGTAGATGAAATTGGAAATCAAATCCCAGTTTATGAATGGAACTATATATGTCTAAGAATACTAGAAAATTCAAATTTCATAGAATTTACTGATAGAGTAATGAAAGTGGATTATATGTTAATATATGGCATAGATCGTCCCAGGATATTTAGAGAAGGTTAAGAATTTCTCCAATTTACCCCTGATACCAGAGTGGGGGATTGGTTTCTATTCAAAGATCACATAGTAATCAGGATATATGGTTTTGAAGGAGAGCCTTATAAACTCCCCACCTTCCTCACAATGATAATACTATTATTGGAGTCCATCAAGAAAAGGTTCATATCAGATGAACTTCATTTCAAACACTTTAGACAGCATAGAACCTTCCATGTACTAAAAGAGATAGGCCCATTCCAGTTGTGGGCTTTGAATGCCCAACATTACATAGAAGACTTTCTGAGACAACTAAATTTGGAAAAGGATGAAGTAGGGCCATATGATCCTCACAAAGTTATATCCAATCAAAGGGTGGCTAATTAGAACTCAAAATATGATTGTACTCCAAGACTAGGTTGGGAGAGCATAGCAAACAAACAAAGTTGGGAAGAAGTTGAGGAAGTTCAGAGAGATTTAAAGGAGCAAGCTGCTTCAGACTAGTTAATTGGGAATAAAAGAAATCAAAAGGAATCAATTTCATATATGGACATAGATCTATATGAATAAGGTCCCCCACCTAAGAAGGAAAGGACATAAGTTTCAAAGACAGATCTAACACTTGTTGAAGAGGAGGTAGAACTAGAAATGCCAAAATAAGTAAAGGAGTTGATTCCACAATTACCAACTCTAGGAGTACCACCCACCAAATTAACCGAATATTCTTCTTTGGAATTTACAGTTCCTAAAGGTTTTAAGTCATTAGTTGCAATAGGACCTGTAATAGCTAGTACTGATATAAGAACAATATATAATTATATAAGGAAAACGAGTCAGTGAGTGGTAAATGACATCAGGATTCAAATACCAAATCCTGAAAAGAGATTAATTTCAGTAGCAAACCATGTTGAGAATGTTTTTAGATATTCTATGATTGAGAAAAATGTACCTGATGAGTCCCCATTTCAGTTATCTAATAGTTTCTTTTCCCACCAGAAAATACAAGAAAGGTTGAAAAGATACACTCGTTAGTGGGAAAATGATTTACCTTAATTATTTAAGGAAGTGTTTAAAAGATTATTTCTGTTATGTTTTGAAAAGCGTTTCTATGAGCTAATTGCATGAAAAACGAGGTTGAATGAGTAGGTGTAGGTGCACTCAAGGATAACGCGTGAATCAAGTGAAGAATTGGAAGAACATCACCAAAATCAACGCCTTTTTCCTGATCTGTAGAGAACGAACTCCTGTTCAAAGAGAATCAGCAGTTAGACATTTTTGTTAGGTTAAGCATTAGGATTTTATAAATATGGACCTCTCGGGTAGCGAGAGGCCCTTGCTGCTATTTTGAAGAATTATTGTTTAAGTTTCAGACTATCAAGACAGTTATGTTACAGACCTGGTTTTTAAACGATGAAGTTTCTATTTTAAATAAACACTTGATGTTATCTACAATTCAGCGTTTATAAGTTATTTTCACTCCTGAGTACGGGTTGGAGAGGGCCCCTCCAACACGTAAGTCAGGAGATCTCTCAGTACATGTATTTCTCATTATGTGTTGTGCATTGGTTGAATTTATGTTGCAGATGAGAGTATTCTAAATAGCGTCTCAATAACATGATTCGATTTCTGTAGTGGTTGATCACTTCTGATTCTATAGTTCATTACAACGCATTTTGTAGTAAGATAATGCTGTGTTTGTAGTCCTGTAGCAGCATTCTGTCAATGCATAATTTAACACTTATTTCTCTATGTACTTGCATTTACTTCTGAAGCAGCAATTTAGATCTTAAGCCTATGTATTCATTTCATTATTAGGACTGCTCATTTAGATTGATTTCTTTCAATATTTATTGGTTACATGATGACATTCACTTCTTAGATGTTTTGATTAAAAATGCAGCATTAGATAATGGCATTCTAAATTCAACTTTAGCATTAATTTATGTTAGATCAGACTTTGAGTTTTATGAAGTTGATTTCCAGTAAATACCCCTCAGATTAAAGATCAAGCTTTCATTACTTTAGAATAGATCTGTGCTAAATCCCAGCATTTCAATTCCATTGTATAATTTTTATTGTTTTCAGCAAGTTAATTCTTAAAAATAGATTTACTGTTTCATGCATTCAAATTCTTATCCATAGATTTCCTGCTTTCAGTTTTTGATTTCTTAGTATAGGAATTTCTCTTGCATAGATTAACAATCATGTTTACATTTCGTTTAATCTTTCTTAGGCAGCTCTTTAAAAACATTGATACAAACACCCAACTTCGACAAGGACTATCCTAGAAGAGCACATACAGTGTCAGTGACTCTAAATTTTGTACGTCCCCTGGTTTGATAATTAAAGTAAGCTCCTAGTCTAGATGCCCTCATTAGGCACCCATACTTAGAGCTCACCAGTACCCATGCCCACTAATCTCATCCATAGGAAGGCTAAAGAACATACCATTAATTTCAATCAATTTGGAAATCTAGATAAAACAGGATTCTACAAACAAGATAATGACATGATATGTGCAGAAGTGGTTAAATAAAGCAAGACAAAAGACAATTTAAGAGTTGCTTTGAGCAAACTTGAAGAATTATGGAAAGTAGGAAAGTGGGCCACAAGAGATAAGTAAGTAACTATAAAAAATCATGAGGAAAAGATCATATCCCCGGGGACAAATCCCTCATATGGGTATTAGGTTAAAGCTTTGATAACAAAAAAGGATAATGAAATAGCTAACCTGAAGAAAAGTTAAAAATACATTTTGCTCATCCAGTTCAAACAATAGAACATCAGCAGGTTAAGAGGGAAAAATAACATATTTATACAAGTATGCTCCAATATAAGAGCCTGGAAGATGAAAGGGAACAAATGATAAATGATTTGTAGGTACATATTTCAACTCTTAAATTGAAGAATACAAATATTAGTTCAGATCCTACAAGTCATTTAGTATCCTTAGAGACACAAGAAGAAAGACCAATCACCTCAGAGATGGAGCTGACTATTAAAGAAACTGACAAGCAACCATCAAAGAAGGAGGTGATTGATATAGACGTCACAAAAGAAAACACTGAAAAGAAGATGCCAACTCAAATAGAGGAGGATAAAGATAGCAAAATGAAGGAATTATGAAAATGCATGATAAATCAGAAATAGCAGAACACGAAAGGGATTTATTGATCACATGCCACTTCGAGGGGGAAACCTCCTTTGAGCAAACTCAATACAAATAACTCGTGGATGCCTTCATTGGCCTCAACACATAATTATATACTAAGTCTAAGCTAAACACTATTACTCCCCATGAATGTGGGATAATACAACATACTAACGGGACGACTTACAAAGAATATGCGTCCAACAACAATATACTAACAAAGTAAAGAGAAGGGTTGACATGGGTTTCTAACATCCCCTGCCCCTTAGAAAAATATTTTTCCTCAAAGCTTTAGATTTGGAAATTGTTGTTGAATCTCAAGGAGTGGTTCCCATGTAGCATCCTATGGTTGCATTCCGTGCCACTAAATTAATACCTCTGTGATGGATCGAGAGCAAAGATGACGAGTGCGCCTATTGAGGATGGCCTCCGGTTCCAAAATGATGGATCCTTCATTATCCAGTTCTGGTAAAACAGGTTGTGCTCTGATGTTGGTGCCAAGAACTTTCTTTAGACAAGAGACATGAAATACTGGATGAATGCGGGAAGAAGGAGGAAGTTCCAATTTATAAGCAATGGACCCAATCTCCTGAAGAACCTTATATGGCCCATAGAACTTTGGAGCGAGCCTATCATGCCCTTTGAGTTTTAGGGAGGATTGCTTGTAAGGCTGTAGATGAAGAAAAACCATATCACTTGCTTGAAAAGTGCGCTCAGAATGGTGTTGATCTGATTGTTGTTTCATTCGATTTCTTTCCATGTGAATATTGTCCTACAAAATGCGAAGAGTCTAATCATGGGTTCGAATAACTATGTCAACTACTTGAACTGGTGAACTACTGGGGGTGTATGGAAGAAGCAATGGTGGTGCCTTACCATAGATTGATTCATATGGAGTCATTTTAGATGCATTGTGGTAGGAGGTATTGTACCACCATTCCACGAGAGGGATCCACTTTTCCCACTAATGTTGTTGTTCGGAGGTGAAGCAATAAAGATAAGTTTCCAAACATTTGTTGATAACTTCAGTTTGACCATTTGTTTGTGGGTGATACCCTGAACTCATCTTTAGTTTGGTGCCAGTGTGGCGAAATAGTTTTCCCCAAAAATGACTGGTGAAAGTTGCATCGCGATCTGGTACAATGGAATAATGGATTCCATGAAGACGGAAGATCTGGTCCAGGAAAATATGTGCGACTAAGGAGGCACTATAGAGATGGTTGAGGGCACAAAAATTACTATATTTGGAGAGGTGATCAACCACAACCAAAATCATTGTATTCCCTCCATATTTAGGGATCCCTTCAATGAAATCCATAGAAATATTTGTCCAAATCCATGTAGGGATGGGAAAGGGTTTGAGCAATCTCAGAAGGAGTTTCGTTTCACCCTTGTTGCGCTGGTAGTTATCACATTCACCCACCATCTGTTGAATTGTCCTTTTCATTCCCTTCTAAAACAAGTGGCGTTGTGCCCACTCATACTTTTTGTGGAACCCAGAGTGCCCTACCGATGGAGAAGCATGGGGTTCATAGAAGACAACCTATTAATGATCTGTTCTCTGGGGAAGCACTAGATAACCCTTGTATCTCAGGGAAGTACCATCCCAAGAGTAATACAGTAAAATAGAAGGGTTGTTGGCCAACTGTTGGATGATTTGAGATAATAAGGATTCATTTACATAGCCCTGTTGAATAGATTGCAACCAATTTGGAACATGCATAGAAATAGATGAAAGAGAAAATTGGTCATCAAATGTGCAAGAAGGAGCATATGCCACAAGATTCATTTACATAGCCCTGTTGAATAGATTGCAACTAATTTGGAACATGCATAGAAATAGATGAAAGAGAAACTTGGTCATCAAATGTGCAAGAAGGAGCATATGCCACAAGATTGTCCTTACCCTTCTTGTAAGTGATCTCATAGTCATAACCCATGAGTTTTCTAACCCATTTATGTTGTGTTGGGGAGGAGACCTGTTGTTCCAGGAAATATTTCAGACTCTGGTGATCAGTCTTGATGCATAAATGATTCCCTAATAGGTATTGTCGCCACTTTTGTACTGCATGCAAAATAGCCATCATTTCCTTCTCATATGTAGAGGCGACTAAATTATTACCAGAAAGGGATTTGCTGGTGAAAGAAGTGGGATGTTCATCTTGAAGGAGAACAACACCAAGTCCATTGTCGCAAGCATCACTCTCAATAGTGAAGGGCTTGGAAAAACCAAGCATAGCTAGAACAGGTGTAGTACACATAATTTGTTTTAGTTCTTCAAATGCACACTCAGTAGCATGTGTCCATGTAAAAGCATCCTTTTTCAATAGAGTGAATAATGGAGCTGCAATCTTCCCATAATCCTTGAAAAACTTGCGGTAGTATCCAGTCAATCCCAAAAAAAACATGAAGGCTCTTGAGTGTCTGAGGGTGTGGCCAATTTTTCATGGAATTTATTTTGGCAGGATCAACGCGAACCCCTTTTGCTGAAATAAT
This sequence comes from Larix kaempferi, assembly GCA_027924585.1. Classification (NCBI taxonomy): domain Eukaryota; kingdom Viridiplantae; phylum Streptophyta; class Pinopsida; order Pinales; family Pinaceae; genus Larix; species Larix kaempferi. The sequence continues at coordinate 5,734,432 of BSBM01000307.1, read as the reverse complement.
ATGCCCGAGATATTCTACTTCCTCCTGTCCAAAAACACATTTATACTATTTGGCATGGAGATGGTGATCAAAGAAAAGTTGCAATACAAGGTCCAGATGCTGGAGATGCTCAGCCCATGTTTTACTATGGATGAGGATATCATCAAAGAAGACCAGAATAAATTTTTGCAAGTAGGGTCGGAATATTTTATTCATCAATTTCTGGAATGTGGAAGGAGCATTAATGAGGCCAAAGGGCATGACCAAAGACTCATAGTGGCCATCATGTGTGCGGAAAGTTGTTTTACAGATATCATCCTCATGAACCTGAATTTGATGATATCCAGAACGAAGATCCAACTTGGAGAAAAAATGAGCACCATGAAGCTCATCAAGAAGCTCATCAACAATAGGAATTGGAAACTTATCATTGATTTTGATGTGATTAATTCCTCGAAATTCAATGAAGAGGCGCCATGACCAATCTTTTTTTCAGACAAGAACAACTAGTGAAGAAAAGGAAATGGTACTAGGGCGAATAATACCTTGCTGAAGTAAGTCTCAAACGAGCATCTCAATCTCTGTCTTTTGGTGAAATGGGTAGTGATAGGGCTTGATGTTGGGAGGAACGCTTCTAGGAATGAGCTGAATATGACGATCCTCTAGTCTTGAAGGTGGAAATCCCACTGGTTCAACAAAAACACATGCACATCTATCCAAAATTTGTTGTAGATCCAAAGGAGTAGTGGAGACCAGTAATGGGTGCATTTGAATGGAATGGAGCTGAGTGATGACACCATGGGAATTCTTCTTAAGGATATTTTCCATGCGATGTGAATTGATTATGTTGAGAGACCCTAGTTGTTGTGAAAATCCTCACATCAGATCTAAGAGCTGATGTATACCTCACAAGAAAGATTAAGATTAAGCAGGAACATAGAAGAATAGTGGTCAATGCAGTGTAAAGGAGCAACATAATTATGATACAGTAGAACTCAGATAGAAGCAGAATAACATCACACACTAATTCATTAATCATAATATGAACAATAAATAATACAATGGTGAAGATTTGAATGCCAAGGTGGTAATTCGAATTAGCCTTCATGGAGTGATCATCAAATCAATGGAGTGTCATCAAAGCACAACTAGAAGTCCTGATCATCATCAGTGGAGTCATCAATGCACAAGTAACTGTCAAGAAGATGTCAAATTGAGTCTAACTGAGTGTGGTAGGTGTAACTAGCACATGGAGGCACTAACTGAATGAAGGACGCTTAGTGGAGGGCACATGAGGAGCTAACTAGAGTCAGAATAGGCAGTCTAGTCTCACTGGAGTTCCATTGGAGTGATATAGTCAGTTGAGTGTCAATCTAGCCTTAAATCAAGGAAAGATCTAAAGATAACTCAACTAACTGAAGTGCAATTGAGTGGTAGGTGAGAGAGGGCAACTGGGATGCATGAAATTGCATCCAGGGTGTACTAAGCACTACAAGGGCTAAAACTGATCAGAAAGAAGCTCTCAGGGCTAGCTAACTAAGGGCTAGGTGCTGGGACTGATGACTGAGATGCATGCAATTACATGCATGCATGCAAAATCATGACTGCATGCAAAATGCATGCATGACTGAAAATGAAAAAATGGAAAATGTTGTTAGGACTAGGATGGAGTATAGGAATATCCCAATAGTTGTAATCCCGTCAATGTGTGTTTTTCCCATTGACTGAAAACTTCATCCAAAGTTCAGCAAAATCCCATAAGATGGGGCCAAGTGTGTGTAACCATTGAGCGCCCAAAACCACATCACATCCGCCTAAGGGCAAGGAAAACATGTTGGAGCGCAAGTTATAATATCCAATAGAGATACGCACATTGTGACACTTTGCCTGGCAAGGTAAGGTGCCCCCATTGGAGCAAGGATGGACAAAACAATCAGCTTTTTTGGCGATCTCAAGGTCAATGAAGTTATGAGTGCTACCAGAATCAATGAGTATTGTAAGAGGGAGCTTCTTCACCAATTTTCAGTTGTAGGGGGAGAATCCACATCCAAGAGATAGAGCTTTTTCTCAACACATCTGTGTCCCTGAGTGAATTTCTCATCACAATTCTAACAAATCCCTTTTTCTCTACGTGCCCACATATCTGTTTCAGACAAATGCGTAATAGGAGTTGCTTTAGGAGCTTGCGTGATAGGAGGTCGTTGGGAACCCATGTCTCTGAATGGAACAAAAGTGGTTTTGGAGTGTTTTTGGGAGGTGATATTCTCCGCCACCAACTTAGCCAACCCCAGGGCTTCCATCATTGTGTTGGGAAAAAACATTTTAACCTCAGATTGGATTGCATCCTTCAGACCACTGACAAAAAAACTCCTGTAAAATTCAGTAGGCAATCCTTCTATGTGATTGGTCAGTTTCTAAAATTCTTTCTGATACTCTCTCACAGTGCCAATTTGGCGAAGTTTAGTGAGTGCTCGTGTGAAGTCATCAAAAGCACTATGACCAAATCATTGCAAAAGGAGTTGAAAAAAATATGTCCATTTTGGCTCTTCATGAGCCTTGATGTACCAACGGTACCATTGAAGGGATTCATGTTCCAAATGAAAGGATGCAAGTGTAACTTTGTCGACATCAAAAGTATTATGCAGACTGAAATATTTTCCTGCTCGATATATCCATCCAGTCGGATCATCACTATTGAAGCAAGGAAAATCAAGCTTCGGCCCACGAAAATGGTTGGAAGAAGAGAACCTAGTGTTTGCAGAAGACTCTGGATGTCGTCTATTGTTCATGGCTGAATGTTGAAGATGGAGCCCGAGAATGTTTTTATCCAGATTTTGGAGTTTGATTTTGAGGGCTGTAAGTTCTTCCAATATGTTTTTTGCTCCTCCGCGGGTGACAACCATAACCAGGATTTTTATTTTTAAAAAGTGGAGAAAAACAAAAACAAAAACTTCTTTAGTAAAGGAAAATGTGGATTTGGGAAAAACTCTGATGGGTAATTGGGGTTTGACTAGGTTTTGGACACTTTCTAATGGACAGGGAAGCATAAAATGGGGATTCATAAACAGGGTGAAAGAATGTGAAAATTTGTCCAAGAGGGAAAAATAAGTAGAAATAGGAAATGAACACTGTGGCAAAATTTGAAGGTAATTCGGTGAAAAACAAAGAAGTTATGGCAAACCCTAAAAATAGACAGATTTGGGATTTCTGGATTGGGGAAGTGGAAGTTGGGATAGGGTCTTTAGGAAGGAAATATGAAGAATGGAAGTGCAGGGGTTCCAGTGAATTTTCAAGGGAAACAGAGTTAAAGCAAAGAAGATATGGCAAAAAAACAAAGATTGATATGTAACGGCTCATAATTGATCTACAACGGCTCTTGACAGATGTAATATGCTATTTATTAGCTCGAAAAATATATGGACCCTGGGTATATGCGACTTCCTAAAGGTTCAGGGGATTCACTCGGCTACCAATGTTGTCTAACGGCTTGCATATTGGGGCAGTACCCCTCACTCCACAGCTCAGGTAAAACTGATAACTGCTTTGCCACGAACGACAGCTCTTGGTTTACCTCACGGGTGGGAACTAGTCAATTAGGTAGGGGTCGTTTCCCTTTTCAGTGGAAAGTCTTCTCAATGATAGCTACTTCAAGGTTCCTGTGGTACTACTCACAATGAGTTTTAGGGATATGCCTAGGTACTTCCCAAAGTTAAGCGGATAGGGATTATTCCCATATATGAACCTGCAATTGAAAGGAACAATACAAATGACAAGAAAAAGAACTATTGCAATAACCACAACGCGTCGAAGCCACTGTGAAAACAATTTGGGAGGAATTCCACCCAACGAGCCCAAGAAAGTGCTATGATACCAGATGTGGGGAACCTCTAGCAATTAAATGATGAAAATGCACGATATATCATAAATAGAATAACACATAAGAGATTTATTGATCACAGGCCGCTTAGAGGGGGGAACCTCCTTTCAGAAAGCTCAATACAAATAATTCATGGATTCCTTCATTGGCCTCAACACGTACTTATATACTAAGTCTAATCTAAACATTAGTACTCCCCACGAATGTGGGATAATACAATATACTCACGGGACGACTTACAAAGAATATGCATCCAACAACAATATACTAACAAAGTAAAGAGAAGTGTTGACATAGATTCCTAACATTAGCCCAAGAAGAAGCCGAACAAGTAAAAATCACACTTGGAGAAATGTCTAAGAAGGCTCAAGAAACCTTGATTTTATGAACAACAGGAGTCGAAAATTGTTGGAAGAGATGCAACTCACAAATAGAACTCAAATCATCAACATAGCCAGACAGATGATGTTGAAACAAACTCTGCTAAAAAGAACATATAATAACATAGATTATCTAGCAGATGATATCTCTCCATTCAAAAGTATGCTTGGTGGGGTTATGAAATTGGGGTTACCACCCATTTGGAATGGAAATGGAGACTTCTATTCCAATTAAGAATACCAAAACAATGTGAATCAGAAAAGAAATGAAATTCCTCAAGCTGATGCATTGTAAGGAATAATAAGTGGAGAGCGGATAGTTGATAGGGTAAGGTTTGAATTTCAAATTTGGATCAAATTGAGGAGCTTGTTTAAAATATTTGGGTCCCTTGTCATACAAAAATCATTCAAAAGCTAAAATATCCTTGGAAGCTTTGAAAGCACGATGTATTCCTATGGGGAAATAATGGCAGCAGGTCCTCAGGTATGAAAGAAGGTATTTCCACCTCAATTTCAGAGCTTAGGTCAAAGTTCCAACTCGGTACAAGGACAGTAAAAAATTCAACCAGTTCCACAAGTGCCAAGTCAACCAATCCCTTTGGCCTTTATGCCACATGGAGGACAGTTGAATGTGCAGATGATGCACCAAATGATGAATCAAGCAGGAATGCCACCTAGTCAAAAAAAAATGTACAAAATTAGATTTATATGAGGGGAGAATCATCACCAAATAAAGAAAAAAAGAAAGGCACGACTAAGAAGCATAGTTATTAGTTAAAAGCTATCAAATAGAATGTAAAAGTGAAATGTAACAAGTAACAAATTAAAGTTTATTACAAATCAATTACAATCAAATAGAACTCAGTTACTTTCCAAGTGTATATAATGTAACTCGATTTCAATGGTAAAGGGATGGACATTTTGAGAAGTATTATGGGGATTGTTGAGTAAGTAAACCTCTTTTTTTTGTGTAGAATATTTTTGTGATATTAATATTACAGAGTTGTGTTGCAGGAAGTTCTTATTCCGTAACTTGTTTTCTTCATGATCTACATATCTACCCTTGTCTATGTAAATTATCATGAGAAAGTCATGAACAATATGTTTGGCTTATATGTGTTGTAAATGAAGATAGAGTCAAACATGAAATTGTTGCAGATATTTCAATATAGTTTTGACCTCTAGTCCATTTCTTATATTCATATATGAACAGTTGTTTAGAAGTATTCATTTGTTGTTTCTCATATGTCTATTATAATATCATTTGAATGTCCACTTATGAGATGTTTACTGTATGTGTGACTGTTGAATTCTTTAATTAAAGCTCAGTGCATCTTATGTCATTTAACACCATAGATTTGTCCTTTAAAACACCTATGATATTATAACAATTGTTTTCATTTGTTTTCCATTCAAATTTTAAAGCACTGACTCATGACCTTATCTGCTTAAAGAATTGGCTTACAAGATTGCAAGTAACAAATACATTGAAGAAGTGAATAATGCACATCAATTACAATTGATTCATCTCTAATATCATTAAAGTTCAAGCCCTGTCATGCCATGCCATGGCTAGTACTGTTTCAGTCCAGTACTACTGAGGGACTATCATTCTCAATCAAATTGAACTATTGTAGCTAGCAGGTCAGGGCATGGTCAAGAATGAGCTAATGAGTGGGAACATGATGGAAAGTTCACTTTTAAATTGAGAAAGAAAAGAGGAATAATGGTTACAGAGTATGACTGGAATTGTATCTTTCAACCTTGTCCACAAAATACTTCCAACTATCAGAATTCGTGTATATCCTTTCGCATCCTTTTCATATTTCGATATATCTTTACCGTGTAATCATTAAGTGAAATTATAATGTATATGAATTGGTAATAAGCTCGTATGGTAACAACGAATGGGCTTTCAACATCTCAAAGCACAAAGATGATCGGTGAGGACAAAAATCATGTTTCTCTGTATAACAGACTCACGATGATTATAATAGTTGACAGCTTGGGTTGGTAATGATACTTAGACTCAACATTACAATGTGGTGGAATAACGTTCATGAATGGGATCTTATAGAATGATAGAGACTTCGAATTCCAGGTTCAACATTACAATGTGGTGGAATAACGTTCATGAAGGGGTCGAAACATAATTTCCACAACACAGAAGTAACATTACCCTCATGAGTTCGTAACCCGATATGCAATTAAAAAGATCTCAGAGAGTCTGAATCGTTATCCAATATTGATGCTACTGAAATCATAATACCTTCTTACAACATTTCTTTTTGCACTAATAGCTCGAAGAAGTTGAGTCATCACTGAAAGTATAGGTAATCGGGTGCTTATGCATGCACAAGCTATGTGATAATCACTTTATACATATTATGGTATGGCTGAAAACAAGAGAGGCTCACGCCACTTTAATGGATTTTCATAGGAATGCAAGCACGTTCAATTGTAACTTATGGTTATTGTCAAAGCTTTACTGCTGTTTTCTATTGTAACTTTCAGACTCAAATTAAAGCTTTCTCACCATACATAAGGAGTGCAAACATAAGTATTTGATATTGAATCAATTGGAAATTACAAACACAAATTCCTTATGAGTGAAATTATTTAAATGTCACTATATACTAAAGTTCAACACTTAGAGATTAGATCTGAATTTATATATATATCTGACTTGTACATACACATGAGCTACACCAGCTTCTTTCAGCAGATGGTTTCCTTCATACATCATGATTTGGCATGGTGAGCATGTCGGTCATATGCCGTTGTCAAATAGAAGCGCCCAGCCCTTTTCTGGTGTCTTCTTCAAGGAAGTAAACAGCAGTCAAACAGTCCTTGATAATAGACTGACTGTGCCATGAGGTGCGCCCTCTCCTTGCTCTAACTAACATATAACTAAAGCAATTTGTCTCTGTGCAGACCACGACTTGGGTGGAGAGATTGGGGCTATGTTCCTCTGCTCATACAAACCTCATGGCCCCCTCAACACTGGCGGCATTCCTTCACACAAACTGAGTTTGAATGAGAGTGCGTCCCTCCTAAATGTTGGCAGTCACCATATGTAGTGCGTCCTCACTTTTCCTCCCACAAAAATCAGTCATGCGACCAACTAGTTTTCTATGGGAATTTGCAGCAGTTGACACAATTTGTAACTTGTTTTAAGTGGGTGTGCCCTCCTTCACTTATGCACCATTCTCAAGAAAATCATTACAAACTCTTCCCCAAACCCATTCTCAAGAAAATCATTAAAAACTCTTCCCCAAACTCTCTTCTGAAACAAATTCATGTCCAAGCACGGAAATGAAGAATAAATAATGAGGAAATTTGAGTGATATCCTCTTCTCGATATCTAGGGTGGAAAGTTTTACCAACAAAACTATTTCTCTTGTTCTAGGGTTTTTCATCCCAAGAGACACAAGCCACAATATCTCTCAATATTTTGAGAAGTGAAATGTCATGAATGAATGAGAGAGAGCTATTTCTTCCCCTTTTAACTTCATTTTGATCCTTTTTGGTCACTTTTACCCTTTTCTCCTTTTGATTAATAAAACAACATTTTTAATAGTTACTTTACAAATTAATTACTCAAGGTCACTTTATAAAGTCACTTTTTTCCTAGTTACATTAAATAGTTAATTGATTCCCCCTTTTTTACTAGTCTGATACAAATTCAAAGCCATTTGCACTTGTAGATCCAGAGAACATAAAAATGAGGATATGACAGTCCTCCCTTCCCAAAGATTGCTTGTCCTCAAGCAATGCCATCAAAACTCCTGGATTAAGAACTGAACCAAACTGAAACTGAGAATGATCCCATGTCCCCAAAGCAATATAAAAGATGTGACATTAAATAGTTAATTGATTCCCCCTTTTTTACCAGCCCGATACAAATTCAAAGCCATCTACATTTGCAGATCCAGAGAACATAAAAATGGGGAAATGACAGTCCTCCCTTCCCAAATATTGCTTGTCCTCAAGCAATGCCATCGCAACTCGGGGATCAACAACTGAAACAAACTGAAACTGAGAATGATCCCATGTCCCCAAAGCAATATAAAAGATGTGACATTAAATAGTTAATTGATTCCCCCTTTTTTACCAACCCGATACAAATTCAAAGCCATCTACACTTGCAAATCCAGAGAACATAAAAACGGGGATATGACAGTCCTCCCTTCCCAAAGATTGCTTGTCCTCAAGCAATGCCATCACAACTCCTAGATCAACAACTAAACCAAACTGAAACTCAGAATGATCCCACGTCCCAAAAGCAATATAAAATATGTGAAGCACTTACTGAATACAATACTTCCCTGTAAGGTACTACAACAAGAAGCCTCCTAAATGCCACAAATCAACAGAGTGAACAGATACCGTAAATACTCAATCCACCTCTCATAGAATTTCCCTCCAAGAAAGCCAATGCAATGCACTATACAAGTGACCTCCCGATAGTAAAATCTAAATATTCCATCTGTATTGGTTTCCAAAATGTCAAACCATGGTCCATGAAGTCCCAAGGTCCCATGCTATCTCTAGAAAGGATCCACCATGCCGACATTGCCCCACTCTTATCATAAATATTTGCCCCTCATGCATAGATTGTATCCTCCACTCCTGGAACCCTAAGTTGTAATGCCTAGAAAAATTGTCCCTACTATCAAAGATCACATCCTGTAATTATATCGCAATGAAGTCAAAGTCTGCAAATTCACTGTCGGACTCAATCCTAGGTATCATAAAAGAAAATATATCCTCCCATATAGCATGCGCCTCATCATCTCCACTCGAGGCATCCCAAAAATGATATGGACCAATCATATGAGTTCCTAGTGCCCACACCCAAACTAGGAGTCCACTATGCCTCATACCAACTGACTCCAACTAGGCTACAATGATAAAATATGATAACTAGTCAATCCCTACACACATACCATATATGCTATGCACCCTTGGTAAACCTGTGATGCAATCTAACAACATGACCCCCACCTTAGACCTAAAATGGGCAAAGACTACATCAACCTTGTTGGATGAGTGTACCCTGACCTACTCTTATGACAAAGCTTGCACTCCCTCATATGTGCCAAAACAACCTCCGCATAGCCCCTCCATGTAACCTCTCTCATATCTTCTAGCTGTTAATGGTAAAGTCAATAGGGTCCCAAACTAATATTTGCGAGGAATCACCATGCCGGCACTACACCCCTCTAATCATAATGATTTGATCACCATGCTTCGAATTCACTCTCCTCTCCTTGATCCCTGAGCTGGAATCCCTGGAAGGATTGAACTCACTATCCTGGATCATATATCGCCAAATCATCTCAGTGAAGTCAAATTCCTCCAACCCACAAATAGAATTGATCCTAGGTAGTGTGAGGGAAAATATACCTTTCCATATAGAAAAAAATCAATAAATCCTCTCACAACATCCCCACAATGGCATAGACTAATCCATGGTACGATCCTATCAATCATCCTCGTCATATGTAGTAGTCTATCACTCCGATGAATGTTAGGATCCCACCACCAAATTGGAATTCCACCACTCCAATGCCTATTGAAATCTTGACGAACCGATCCAATCGAGCTTGTTTCTCCTCTTGTGCACTATGTGCAATGATCACATGGTCCAAATTAAAGACCTATGTCATGGCCACAATGCCCCCTGTCTTATCCAACTGGCTCCAGTGATCCTATCCTATCCTGTGAGTATCATGCTCCTTGTCCATCATTTGATGATATCCCAAATGAAGGTCAATCATCGAGGGGTATGCTATTACGTGAGAATTAGCCATCCCCTCACCATTCCTGGGTAAACCAAACTCAATTGTATGTTCATTGTCTCTATCAAGAGGTATCCCTAGAGGAAAGCTCTGAAACTCCATTGTACACTACCGTGTGTCAGCATATACCCCTTTATATTGTTGCATACTATTGTAGCCTCCTGTATCCTCTGGTATCCTGTATGTGCTACTGTATCCATCACTCTATTGATGTCAACTAAACATGTATCCCGGTGTGTACCCATATATGTCATATACTTTTCCACCCAATTCATGGATGCATATACTTCCTTGTTGATTGGTCCGAAAGGAGTGTGCTCAACGATCTCCTCCGTAGCTAAGTCTTGCACCTTTAGTGGGCTCTTCAAAAGGAATGGCCCATTTTATTCATCATGCAAAACATGAGCATTATAAAAAACCCCTGAGTCATGACTCTCCTCAATTACTTGAAACTCTGAACATCCCTCGTACGGGATTGTCACAAGAGGCTCCTCCTACAAACCATGAGTGTGTTGATGTATATGTAACTTCGGAATGTATTTCATCTATATATTATTGTACTCCTATAGAGATGTATTTATTCCTCTATACGGAAGTGTCTTCATTTGTATTGACAAGTGTTGCAAGTGGTGTAACTTGCTGATGGGTTATTAGACCACCTAGTAGAGGGGTCGGCCCGGATTAATGTAACCTGTAGTTATTAGGTCGAGTTAGACAAGTCGGCCCCATAGGTTTATTAGGCTGCTCAAAAAAAGTATAAATAGAGAGCGGGATCTCTCTATTTGATCATCTCATTATTCACTTTTACATCACTCGGAAAGTGGCGCACTAGTTGAGGAGGAGGAGGAGCTGCTAGTAGAAGACTATCTCTTATACTTTGGTTGTACCTTGGTTGTATCATTGCTCTTTCTATCTCTGAGGAAGTTGTGGGTTTTTTCATGTTTGTGGTTTTCCCCACTGAAACTCTATGTGTCCATTGTCTCATGTGATTTCTTGGTGTGATTGGTATGCATTGTTATACTTGATATGCTGTACATGTTATTCTCTCAGTAAAGATCCTAGAGTATATTGAATTAATGCTCAAAGATTAACATGGTATCATAGCTTCCCTGAGAAGAAGACATTGTGTAGTGGCAGAAACTAGGGTTTCTTGCTTATTGGGTTTCTCTCCATATATTTTGGAAAAGCAGTAAGGTAGATTGACTCTACTCATCAAGAAGAATCTATCTGTCCAATCATAATTCAATTCTGAGCACTTTCAGTTTTGGCCCTAAAAATTAGGGTTTCCTCAAAAATAGGAATTTCTGAAATATGAAGACATAGCTGGAAGCTCCTTCGAAAAATCGAAGTTTAGAGCTTTGGATCAAGATTTTTGGTTGGGTGAAGCTCTGGGAAACTCAAACCCTAATTCAGGGTCCTCCCTAGTGAATCCGGGAAGACTAAAAGGCATTTTCGAAGGGTGAAACTTTGCAGATCTCAAATTCTGAATATACTAGGCTGATCAACTCATCAAGGCGCATCTTTCTATCCTTTCAGAATTTTGAAATTCACATTTTGAATTTTTAGGGTTTCTCTGACAAACCCTAATCCAGGACCAGATCCAATTTTCAGCAAATCAACTGGTAAGATCTATATCTTTTCTATTTCCATTTGAAGTACTCTTTAAGATGTCTCACCACACCAAGCTTGATGATAAGCTTGAAGGGGCTGATAACTTCCGAGCATGGAAGTAAATGATTGGGTTAATCTTGGAAGAAAATGAGTTGGACCCTTACATAAGCTCTGAGGTCCCTGTCCCAGAGGGAGAAGAGGCTAAAGCCCTTCACAAGAAGAACTTGGCCAAGGAAAAGAGGATCATTGCTGATTCTATCAAGGACCATCTCATCCCACATGTGTCATCTCTGAAGACACCCAAAGAGATGTTTGATTCCTTGACCAAGCTATTTGAAGGGAAGAACATAAATCAAAAGATGACCCTGCGGAACCAATGGAAAGGGGTAAAGCTTCAGAATGGAGAGACCATTCAATCTTATTTTTCTAAGGTCTCTTAGATCAAGGAACAACTTGAAGCTGTGGATGAAATTGTGGACAATGGTGAAGTTGTCATGACCACATTGAATGGCCTACCTAGGTAATGGGATTCTTTTATCCAAGGAATCTGTGCAAGAAAGAAACTGATCTCCTTCAGTAGGCTGTGGGAAGAATGCTCTCAAGAAGAAGCTAGGCTTGTGGCGCAAGAAGAAAAGATGGGGAATGAAGATCAAGCTCTCACAACACACACCAAGAAAGGAAAGTTTAAGAGGGAGCCATCCCACTTCAGAAAATCTTCTCACCACCATTATCATAAAGATAAGAAAGATCTCACATGCTTCACATGCAATGAGAAGGGACACTTTGCTGCGGATTGTACCAAGAAGAAGAAAGACAACAACAAATTCAACAAGAAGAAAAACAACAAGAAGAGATATCATGCTCATGCTGCTGAGGATGATGAACCTCCCAAAAAGATGTCTAGAACAGAAAGTGATGACTCATCTAGTGAAAATGAATATGTTCTAATCTCAACCCTCATAGGTACTATTTCTCATGGTTGTAATGATTGGTTAATTGATAGTGGGGCTTCTAAACACATGATTGGGTTTAAATAATCTTTTGTAAATTTATCTGAACATGAATCACCCCATAAGGTGAAACTTGGGGATGATTATCAATACCCTATCAAAGGAAGTGGGGAAGCCTCCTGCAACCAGGACTCTGGAAAGTCCTTGAAGATGAAAGATGTGTTATTTGTACCTGGGCTCAAGAAGAACCTTCTCTCCATCTCTGCATTAGATGCAAAAGGAATCAGGGTTGCATTTGTGGATGGCCAAGTCCTAATGTGGCCAAAGGGTAAAACTATAGATGATGCAGTAGTGATTGGAGAACAAGAGGGAGGTTTGTACAAATTGAAGGGACAACCTGAACATGCCATGGTGCATGAATCCATGGAGCCAAGTGAACTTTGGCATAGAAGGCTTGCACATGTACACTATAGATCACTACCAATTGCAAGTAAAGTTGTAGAAGGTCTTCCTGAAATCAAGTCAAAGCATGAAGGTGTTTGCAAAGGATGTGCAAAAGGAAAGAACATTAAGAAAGCATTTCCAAGCAGTGAAAGCAAAGAAAAAGGAATTTTGGAGATTATCCACTCTGATGTATGCAGACCAATGTCATCCAGTTCTGTGAGTGGGTATGTATACTATGTCTCCTTCATTGATGATTTCTCTAGGAAGACTTGGGTCTACTTCTTGAAAAACAAAGATGAAATATTTGAAAAGTTGAAGGAATTCAAAACCTTGATGGAGAATCAGACTACCAAGAAGATCAAGACATTCAGATCTGACAATGGCGGAGAATTCAATTCAGGTGATTTCAAGAAACTATGTAGTGATTCAGGGATTAAGAGGGAGTTGACTGCTCCCTACAATCCACAACAGAATGGAGTTGTAGAAAGAAAGAATAGAACAATCATGGAAACAGCACGGGCAATGTTGCATGACTAGGATCTGCCTATGCATCTATGGGCAGAAGCAGCTAGGACAACTGTATATGTGCAGAACAGAACACCTCACAAGATATTGGGCAACAAGACACAAGAAGAGGTCTTCTCTGGTAAGAAACCTGAAGTCATCCATCTCAAAATATTTGGTTTTCCAGTATATACACATGTTCCAAAGGAAAAGAGGACAAAGCTAGATCCTTCAGGAAATAAGGGTATCTTTGTGGGGTATAGTGAAAGCTCGAAGGCTTACAGAATATACTTTCCAGGGTTCAAGAAGATTGATGTCAGCAGGGATGTAACATTTGATGAAGATTCATTTTTCATCAAATCAAGGAAGGCACCTGTTGAAGATCATGAAGAACCAAAGGAAACCAGATTTCAAGATATTACCATGACTGAAGCAATTCCAGAAGCAATTCCAGAAGCAGATCGAGAAATTGAAGATCCATAAGAACTTGTAGATCCACCCTGTGAGAAGGACTCTCACAAGAGAAAACCTGCATGGGCTAGAGAGCTCATTCAAGATGCAGAAAGGTATGGTATTCTAGAAGAAGAACAAAGAGAAAGGAAGAGAACTAGATCCCACACCAGTTATGTTTCCTTACTCTGTGACATTATGAACAAAAAACCTTCCAGTTATGAAGAAGCAACGGAAAAGAAAGAATGGAAGGATGCCATGGTCGAAGAGTATCAGTCGATCATGAAGAATGATGTTTGGGATGTGGTCCCAAGACCTGAAAGGAAGTGTGTTGTGACTTCCAAATGGATCTACAAGATCAAACATGCTGCAGATGGCAGCATAGAGAAATACAAAGCGAGATTTGTATCTCGTGGCTTCTCCCAGAAAGAAGGGTTTGATTATGAAGAAACTTTTGCTCCTGTAGCCAGGTACACTTCCATCGGAACAGTACTTGCTTTGGCTGCAGTGATGAAATGGAAGATACACCAGATGGATGTCAAGACAACTTTCTTGAATGGTTTAGTTGAAGAGGAAGTGTATGTGGAGCAGCCACTCGGTTTTGAGACACATGACAGAGAGTCATATGTGTGCAGGTTGAAGAAATCCTTGTATGGCTTGAAGCAAGCTCCTAGGAATTGGTATGGTAGGATAGATAGCTTTATATCCAGTTTGGGCTTTACCAAGAGTAAAGCAGATTCCAACCTTTATTACAAGGCTGAGGAAGGCAATCCAGTGATACTACTTCTATATGTGGATGACCTGTTTGTTACAGGAGAAGATAGTTTGATTGCTGATACCAAGAGGAAGCTTGTTGCCAAGTTTGAGATGAAGCACTTGGGGATGATGCACTATTTTTTAGGCATGGAGGTGTGGCAGAGTGCAGATGGGATCTTCCTTGGACAAGGGAACTATGCAGTAGAGATCCTAAAGAGGTTCAGGATGATGGAGAGCAAGGCCATGGCCACACCTATGGCATCGAACCTGAAGCTTCTGTGTGATGCTTCATCTAAGCCGGTTGATGTCACTATGTATCGTCAGATGATTGGGTCCTTGATGTACCTGGCGAACATGAGACTAGATATTTGCTTTGCGGTAAACACATTGAGCCAGTTCCTGACGGATTCGAGGAGTGTTCACCTGGTTGCTGTAAAGCATATTCTGAGGTACCTGAAGGGTACGGTTGATTATGGGCTCAAGTATGATGCAAATCAAAAGTTTAACCGACAGGGTTATGTTGATTCAGATTGGGCAGGCAGTGCTGCAGATAGGAAGAGCACATTTGGGTGCTGCTTCAGTATGGGATCAGGTGTGATCTCTTGGTTTAGCAGGAAGCAGTCCTGCGTAGAATTGAGTATAGCCGAAGCAGAGTATGTTGCAGCCTATTCGGCCAGTTGTGAGGCAGTATGGCTCCGGAAGCTACTATCTGAGTTATTTGATCTCCTGTTGGAGGCTGCTGGTATCTTTTGTGACAATCAGAGTTGTGTGAAGCTGTCTGAGAACTCAGTGTTCCATGACAGGTCGAAGCACATCGAGATCAAATATCACTATATCAGGGATATGGTGCAGAGAGGAGCAGTGAAGCTCCTGTATGTTGCGATGGATGAGCAGGATGCAGATGTGTTGATGAAACCACCAGCCAGATTGAAGTTTGAGTACTTCAGAGAGCGGATTGGTGTTCTTTAGTTAGACGACACTTCGAGGAAGAAGTGATGGACACATTTGCTGGAGCCATTCCAAGGATGGTGAAAGGAGGATCCTTCCCATGGCTGTGGATGTAAGCACTGGATGATGAGCATCAGGATGATGCTCTAGTTACTGCTCTGTATATGCATCATTTTGGATGTTTGTTATGATCATTTGGATCATGTATATGTATATGTATATGTATCATGTTGGATGCTTGTTATGATCAGTTGGATCATGTATATGTATATGCATCATGTTGGATGCTTGTTATGATCAGTTGGATCATGTATATGTATATGCATCATGTTGGATGCTTGGATCAGGTGGATCATGTATGATGATATGTATCAGGTAGATACATGGTATGCATCAGGTGGATGCACTGTATGATCAAGATGATCACGGATGACGAGCTTCAGGATGTTGCTGTAGATGATATGCATCAAGACGATGCAGTGATGATGATCAGGATGATCATGTACATCAGGATGATGTATGGTGAGTATCAGGTTGATGCTCTGTGGCCGTGGATAGGTTGTGCTTGAGAGGACTTGTAAGACTTGGGAGATCCGAGAGGTTGGGCTGTGTGCCCATAATAAGTCCCGGGATGCTCTTTCGAGGGTTTGTCCTATGACCACATGTAAGACCTGGGAGATCTGATAGGTTGGGATGCATGCCCGTAATAAGTCCTGGGATGTTCTTTCGAGGTTTTGTGGTGGTGACTACATGTAAGACCTGGGAGATCCGATAGGTTGGGTTGTGTGCCCGTAATAAGTCCCGGGATGCTCTTTCAAGGGTTTGTAGAGATTACATGTAAGACCTGGGAGATCTGATAGGTTGGGCTGCGTGCCTGTAATAAGTCCTGGGATGCTCTTTCGAGGGTTTGTGACGAGGGTCACATATAAGACTTGGGAGATCCGATAGGTTGGGCTGTGTGCCCGTAATCAATCCTGGGATGCTCTTACGAGGGTTTGTGATGCACGTAATAAGTCATGAGTATTCCACAGTATGGCCAATGATGATGAAGACCTACAGGTGGTGGGCCTACATCCAGTATGAAAAAGGACTGGCTTTGTAGAACTTCCTTTGACGAGTAGATTCAGAGATTGATTGAGATAGCAGCAGCTGTGACGGTGACGATGATTCGAGGATGATGATTCGCTGATGATGATCTAGAGAAGTAGACTTGTGCTAGCAGATCTGTGTCGAGAAATACCTTCCTAGTTAAGAGGGAGTGTTGATGTGTATGTAACTTCGGAATGTATTTCATCTATATATTATTGTACTCCTATAGAGATGTATTTATTCCTCTATACGGAAGTGTCATCATTTGTATTGACAAGTGTCACAAGTGGTGTAACTTGCTGATGGGTTATTAGACCACCTAGTAGAGGGGTCGGCCCGGATTAATGTAACCTGCGGTTATTAGGCTGAGTTAGACAAGTCGGCCCCATAGATTTATTAGGATGCTTAGAACAAGTATAAATAGAGAGAGGGATCTCTCTATTTCATCATCTCATTATTCACTTGTACATCACTCAGAAAGTGGCGCACTAGTTGAGGAGGAGGAGGAGCTGCGAGTAGAAGACTATCTCTTGTACTTTGGTTGTACCTTGGTTGTATCATTGCTCTTTCTATCTCTGAGGAAGGTGTGGGGTTTTTCACCTTTATGGTTTTCCCTAGTGAAACTCTGTGTGTCCATTGTCTCATGTGATTGCTTGGTGTGATTGATATGCATTGTTATACTTGATATGCTGTACATGTTATTCTCTCAATAAAGATCCTAGAGTATATTGAATTAATGCTCAAAGATTAACAGAGTGCCACTCATTCCCTTATGTGTCACTACTACCAACGATGATGGAGTTAATGTTGTAAGTGATGAATAGCATGTTAAACTCAACTAGTAACAAAGATGCCCAACCCGTGTCTTTGATTCTTAAAGGTCCATTTTAGTGCTCTTCGAGGAATCCTTGGTAAACTCAAGCTCATGGGTAAGTCATTCAACGTCCTTTACTTCCTCTTTAAGTGCACCATGGTACATCTCAGCAAGTATGAGAGGATGATCTCCATCAAAAAGTAGGAGTAGATAGACTTCATTACTACCACTACTTCTCTAAGTGCCTGAAAATCTATAATGGATGGCTCTCCTCACAGACTATCATATCTCCTTGGAATTCTCCAACAACAATCTATCACCAATGCATGTGTAACACCAAAATGTCTCGTGGCTTCCATAATATTGTCCTTTCTTACCTTCAACTTCCCTGTCAAATGATGTGGCTCATGGGAAAATCCTCCTTAACCAAAAATTTTAATTTGTCTCCATCTTGTGGGTTGGTGTCATTAGCCTCATAGGGTAACTCTAAGTGTGTATCCAAGGTTGTGGGTTTAACAACTTCATTGCACACATCCTCAACATGAGTAGATTCATGCACATAAAAGAAGTCATCCTGGGATTTTTTCAAACTTCCTTCATGATATGAGGCATTTGAACCACATCCAACCACTTCATATTGGATTCACTCTTCCTCCTTCCCAACCAATACGTGAGGATCCAACAACTCAAGATGCTCTAACAATGATGTTAGATTCTTTTGATATCCATGTAATACTTGCAAAATTTCCACCATGATTTTTTGGTTAGACTTCATTTTTCTCAATGTAATACTACTAAGAATTAAATTAATGAGTGTTGGTCACTCAATAAGCAATCTAAAAGCACCTATCACTGAAAACCCTCAGGATGGTAGGATGCGCAACTCTGATACAATTGTAATGTACCCCAACTAATTATGGACTGACTTGACCCCTTGAATATTAATGCAATCTGTCTTTTCCCTTTCTGTTCCACGCTTAGTCATCAAACATTAAGCTACTTTTGGTTTAAATTGGTTGTATACCTTCAACAAAAATTTCACATACACACTATTGTAACTTATTAATCCAAACAAACTGATATGAGTGTGAAAATTTGGCTTGGTGTTTCATCAAACACTTATGGTTATTGTCAAATCTTTACTAGTGGGTTCTATTGTGACTTTTAAACTCAAATTAAATGTTCCTCACGATACATAAGGAGTACAAACACAAGTATTTGATATTGAATCAATTAGAAATTACAAACACAAATTCCTTATGAGTGAAGTTATTTAAATGTTACTATATACTAGTGTTCAACACTCCGAGATCATATCTGAATTTTTATATATATATGACCTATACATACGCTACAACAACTTCTTTCAGTAGATGGTTTCCTTCACACATCACAATTTGGCATGGTGGGAGCACTAATGATATGCGGTTGTCAAATAGAAGCGCCCAACCCTTGTCTGGTGTCTTCTTCAAGCAAGTAAATAGCAGTCAAATATGTCCTTGATAACATACAACATGTTATACAACTTGATGAGAACTTTATACCCCAAACGAGAACTCCATAAAAACTCATATTTTTGCATAAAAAACACCAAACAAAAAACCAAATCAAAAAGAGGTGCTACTGGTAGCACCATTTTTGGGGGGTTAAAATTATAGACATGGACCAAAACAATAATTATTGGCATTTACAAAAACCTTAAAATCAAGCCCTGAATTGAAAACTAATGCTACCACTAGCACACTTTTTCAAAAAATGGTATTATTATATCATTTTATCATAATTTAAAAATGTATTTATTAAACCTCTTAGTAAAACTATATAAAACATGCACTTAGATAAACACAAATTATTGAAGAAATTAGTTCACCACTCTTTCTATATAAAATAAACTAATTTACGATAATATTGATAATAAAATAAAAGAAATTAAAAAAATCTTCTAAAACATATATATATATATATATATTTTAAATTTATAAAGAAGATTATAAAAGCTAAAAAAAAAACTATTTTTTTTGAAAATTTAAAAGTTAAAAAAACAATACAAAAAATTAAAAATTAAAAAAAAATAACATTATAAAACATTTTTTAAATAAGATTTAAAATTTATAGAAGAAAATTAATTTTTTTTTATAAAACAAATTTAAAAACGCAAAACAAATTGAAAAAAATAAAAAATAAAAAAACTTTTTAAAAATGCAATATAACAAAAATTAATAATTTATTAAAAAAAACAAAAAACCCGTAACTTTTTTTATAAAAATTAATAACAAAAAAAAACAACATAAAAAAAACTCCCCTATTTATAAAATTTTATAACAAAAAAAATAAAATTAAAACATTAAAATTTATAAAAAAAACTTATAAAAAACTTATAAAAAAAAATTAAAAACTTAAAACAAATTTACAAACATAAAAGAAAGTTATAAAACTTTTACAAAATAAAATAAAACAAAAAAATGCAATTGAAAAAAGAAAAAACTCACTCCCCACCCCCTCTCTCCTCCCCTCTCTGCTCACTCCCCCATTCTCCTCCTTCTCCCCTTCGCCTTTGTCTTCCATCCCCCACACCCTCTCCACTCGCCGACCCTCCCCTCCCCTCTCCCGACACCCCCGTCCTCCTCCCTCTCCCCTTCACCTCCCCCTCCCCCTCCCTTGGCTCTCCTCCGCCCCTCCCTCGGATCCCATCCCCCTCCATAGGCAGCCCTTAGGGCGCACGAGGGGCGGCGGCACCATTCCCTCATGCACCCAAAGGGATACCCTTGGGCGGCCCTTTGGGTGCACAAGGGAGTGGCATGCCACCCATGGAGGGGGAGGGGATCCGTGGGAGGGTAAGGGGAGAGGAGCCAGGGGAGGGAGGGGGAGGGGAGAGGGAGGAGGAAGGGGGAGCCGGGGGAGGGGATGGAAGGGGTGGGGAGCAGGTGTGGGGGATGGAAGGCGAAGGGGAAGGGGAGGAGGAGAATGGGAGAGAGGGGGGAGAGGGGAGGAGAGAGGGGGAAGAGGGGAGGAGAGAGGGGGTGGGGATGCATTCTTTGTTTTTCTTTTTAATTATGTTTAGATTGTGGTATTTTAAAAATTTTAATTTTTAATTTTTTTAAAAATTTGTTTCAATCTTTGTTTTTATTTTTTATTTTTTTACAATATGTTTTTAAAATTTTAAATGATTTAAAAAGGTTTTTTTTTTTTTTGGAATTTATATATATATATACATTTTTAAATTTTGTTTATTTTTTGTTAAAATTTTGTTTATGAAATTGTTTATTTTTATAAATTTTATAAAATAATGTTAATCTATTATACAAAAATTGCTAAAAATATGTTAAAATGATTTAAATGTTTTTATTTTCTCATTTTTTTCCAAATTTGCCCCCAAAAATGACAAATTTAAGAGAAAAGATTAAAGAAAACTCTTAAAATGTATATATTTTTCATTCTAACTAGCTTCTAAATGTTAAAAAAATTCAAAAATGTACGTATTTTTGAGTTATAACTAGGTACTAAATGTTTTTTTTGTAAAATTCGAAAAAATGCAATTGTAAATAAAAAATATTGTTTTACTATGACCAAGAAATTTCAAAATCGCAAAAAAATGCTCAAAATAAAAAATGGTGCTACCACTATACATACTTTTTTAAACGGAGCTAAAAAAACTACTAAAATTGACCCCCCAAAAAACAAGAACAATGACGGGTTCTTGTCAAGTTTTATAAGTTGTTATACTTCCTATAGTATGAGGTGTGTCCTTTCCTTGCTCTAACTTACATATAACTGGAGAAACTTGTATATGTGTATACCACAACTTGGGTGGAGAGAGTGGGGCTACATTCCTCTACCCATACAAACTATGCCCCCCTCAACACTGCAGGAATTTATTCACACAAACTGAGTTTGACTAAGACTGCGGCCCTCCTACTAAATGTTGGTAGTCACCATATGAAGTGAGTCCTCACTTTTTCTCCCACAATAATCAGCGATGCGACTAGCTAGTTTTATATGGAAATTTACATCAATTGACACAGTGACAAGGGACTATAACTTGGACATTTTCCTTAGCTTGTCCAACCTCCTTCACTCCTTCACTCCTTCACTCCTTCACGGATGCGGCCTTATCAAGAAAATCATTAAAAACTCTACATCAAACTCCCCGGGTCTGAAACAAATTTATGTCCATGCATGATAATGAAGAACAATGAGAAAATATGAGTGATCTCCTCTTCTCAATAGTTAGAGTGGATGGTTTCACAACCGAAACCATTCCTCTTCTCCTAGGGTTTTCATCCCAAGAGACACAAGCCATAAGAGCTCTCAAGTTTTTGAAAAGTGAAATGTCATGAATGAATGAGAGAGAGTGACTTCTTCCCCTTTTAAGTCCATTTTGACCTTTTTTGGCCATTTTTACAATTTTCTTCTTTTAAATACTTAAGTGACTTTTTCAATAGTCACTTTATGAGTTAATTATTCAACGTCACTTTATAAAGTCACATTTTTCCTATGAAATTAAATAATTAATTAATTCCCCCCTTTTCATCAGGATGATACAAATCTAAGCCATCTCCACTTGCAGAGTGAGAGGACATAAAAATAGCGACATAACACATATACATACATGACGAGGACATTGGGAGTACGATTTTGTTCAAAAGGATTTTCAATGGTGTGCATAATATATCAAGAACAATTTCACAACACTTTGTCAAATCCATATTAGATGATGTCATAGTCATCAACAGAGTGCAAGTCATCCTAGGAGAAAATTATATTATACTCAAATAACAAGAGCCCTGAATACCAGAAACCTGATGGCTCATTACTCCAAGATCCACATAATCATGCGTTTAACATGGAGCTAAGGAACTACTTCATTCCCAAGATTGATATGAGAAATTTTGACGAAAATGATATAATAAAATGAATATTTAAAATGGATCAATTCTTCGATCTACACCATTTCCAAATTTACAAGTGATAACTATTGTATACTTATATTTAGAACCGGATTAATTTGTATGGTTCCAATGACTTTGTGACCATAAAAAGTAATCCATTGTCTCTTGGTCTGTATTTATGGAAGAACTAATAGAACATTATTGGGATATTAAGAGTAACATCTAGTTCACCCAATTGATCAATCTCAAGGAAAAAGATCTAGTCACGCTACATTAAGTAGTTTCATAAGTTAATTCTTAGAGTGAAGAAATTTCTAGAGCATAATTTGTTGGATCTCTTTATGGGCACTCTAAATGAGAGCATTCAGCATGAGGTATGTCTATTTGAACCTAAATCATTGGATAATTCTTTTAGTTTGGCATGAAAAGTGTAAAGTAAAAATATGGCTACTAGAAGGCCTTTTATTAGCACTTATAGAGAGGGAAATGTTCCCTCCTCCAGCATTAGTCAACCTACAAGGTTGATGTCTTAGCAAGTGGAGGAAACAAGAGACAAGGGGCTATGTTTCAATTGTGACAACAAGTATATTCAAGGGCATAGGTGTAGTGATAATAAATTATTCTACATGGGCTATGAAGAGGAAGACGATCTAGAACCAAATCAATCTCAAGGGTTAGATCTAGAAGATACTACTCCTACCACATATTTCCATGCATTGGCCAACATTAACACTCCTCAAACTCTTAGGGTAGAAGGATATATCACAAATAAAAAGGTAACAATGCTAATTTCTTATGGTAGTATCCATAACTTCTAAAAATTTCAAATTAGGTAGACTTCTCAATTACATTGTATATCCAACACAAGAATTCCAGGTAATGATTGCAGATGGAGATAACATAAATTGTTCACATAAATTCCATAGTATTAATTTTATATGGGGGAGTATTTATAGGATATACCAATGATTGCAATCTAAATGGGTGGTATTGATGTTGTATTAGGGGTCCAATGGATACAATCATTGGTAACAATGGCTCTTAATCTTCAAAAACTTTTCATGAGTTTCTCTTCATAATGAAAGGAAACTGAACTAAACTCAAAGGTATTCCAAGGAAATCCTCTAAAGTGATAAGCTCTAACATCATGAAAAAATTGCTAAAAAGGGGACACAAGGGGAAAATTGCACAATTGGGTTCACTAGATGTTCAAGCATCTATACACTATATTCAATGGATCTACAATAAGTTATTGAGAATCATTCCAAGTTATTTGGAGAAATGCATAAATATATTCCACCTACTAGAGATCATGAGCATGATATTCACTTGAAACTATGAAGTGTACCACTTAAGGTCAGACCCTATAGGTACACTGTTAAGCCCTAAATATGGGCACATTTCCCCCTATATTGTGGTTCATTACATTAGTTTTGATGTGACCTTTGGTCCATTAGTGGTAATTTTCATTAGTATGGTTATATTAGTTATGTTGGCTTGGGTCAGTTAGTTGGGATTTTACCCCTTAGTATCCTATATATAGGAAGGAGACCTTTCATTTGGATTATCTTGTCTTGTCTTGTGTACTTAGTACATTGTGTAAGGAGGTTTCCCCCTAGAAGAGGCTTGTTATTCAGTTACTTTCTTCAATCAAGTCATGGATTACTCTTTCTGATCTATTTCTACACTTTTCATACTATTTTGGGAAATTTGTTGCATAACATTTGGAATCAGATCCCTTTCCTCGGGATTGGTTCCTTCAAAATGATTCATCTTGGCATTTTCGCTATATATTGTTTTATACAATGTTTCAGAGAGCGATACTTAAAACCCATCTAGAAAAAAGGCCAAACTAACTGTGGTACAAGTTTCAGATCTTGAAACATGACAAGTTCAGAGATATTGGATCTAGAATCGAGGGCTTTTGACTAGTAAAAAAACTAGTCTAAAACCGTTGTTTTGAGAAAAAACGTCATATCTAGGGCATGCAATATCCAAATTGAGTGAGACCTGTTGAATATGAAAGAAGACAGATCAAATTATCTATGTAAGTATTTTCAACTTTAGATAAAAAATATTAGGCACGTGGAATACATACATTACAAGTTCTCTATTCTGGAAAGACAAAAAATAAGAGGTGTTGGGAGATTCGCAATAAATTTGTATTGGTAAATCCAAATTAGGTCAGACCTATGGAATTGGAAAGAGGAAACATCAGGATACAACAGTGCGATTTTTTAGACTCGGAGGGGCAGAAATTTAAATTTACATCAGTTTGAAGTCGGCCTCAAAACTGTCTTCCAATCAGGGTTTGAAAAGGTACGCCATTTTTAATTTTGATTAACTTTGAGTAGAAGGATATATTGTGGTGACACCTAAGGTGTGATATATATTTATACTTTTCAAAATGCCACCAAAAGGAAGTTTAAATACCTACACTCCATCCAAACCCCCAGAGGATCCATCGTCGACGCATGATGAAAGGGAAGGCCTCTCTTTTTGAGTGTCCCCGTTGAAGATATGATTAAAGGGTTTGTGAAAAAAGTTGATTTGGATAATTTAGAGGAGAATTTGAATAAAATGGATGAAAATATGAAAGGTTCAGTGAGAACAGTTGATTTACTCAATCTAGAGGAGAATTTGATGGGGAATATGACAAATATTGTTAATCTCATACACAATTCAAGGGATACTCTTCCTATAGGTGATGGTGTGTTTCAGGATACTCAGGAGGATAAAGATAATTTTCATGTTGAGAAACCTTCCCTGAATAGGAATATTCCAAAAGGAAATGATTTTGGTAATGGAAGTCATCAGGGATGGTCAACAAGGGGTACCCAACTTCCCAATATTGACATGAGAAAGTTTGGTAGCAATGATCCAATAACATGGATATTCCAAATGGAGCAATTCTTTGATCTACACGAGGTTCCAACTTTGCAAAAGGTAACTATTGCATCATTATATTTAGAACCTGATCAATTTTTAGGGTACTAATGGCTTTGTGACCATAAAAAGGACTCTATTATATCTTGGTTTGTATTCACCGAAGAATTGATTGCACATTATGGGGATATTAATAGCAGTACTTTCTTTAGCCAATTAATAAATCTCAAGCAAAAAGGTCCAGTTGTAGAGCAAATCAAACAGTTTCAGAAGCTAAGTCTTGGAGTGAAGAACATTCCAGAAGATAATCTGTTGGATCTCTTCATTGGCACCTTGAAGGATAACATTCAACATGAGGTGCATCTTTTTGAACCACCCTCCTTGGAGAAGGCCTTCATGATTGCAAGGAAGGTTGAAAGTAAAAATATGACAATGCCTACTAGAAAGAGTACCTCCAACACATACCAAGAGAATATTGTTACTTCTGCTAACCCACCTCAAAGGTTGACACCCCAACAAATAGAGGAAAGAAGAGCAAAAGGCCTATGTTTTAATTGTGACAACACGTATAGTAAGGGACATAACTGTGGTGAGAAGAAATTATTTTACATAGAATGTGAAGAGGAAGAACCAAAATAAAAGGAACCATCTCCAGAGGAAGAAATAGAAGATACTACTTTATAAGAGATTACTCCTAGCATAGCATGTCATCCATTGAATGGGATTAGCACTGCTCAAAATCTCAAGATCGAAGGATTTATAAAAAAGAAAAAGGTAATAGTGCTAATTGATTCTGGTAGTACTCATAATTTCATTCACTATAAATGAGAAAAATCTCTCAATTTCTTTGTATATCCAGCACCAGAGTTTCAAGTAATGATTGTAGATGGAGGAACTATCAACTGCTCAGGTAAATTCCATAATATAAATCTTACTATGAGAGAATATGTATTGAATAGTCCAATGATTTCTATTCCAATGGGTGGTGCTAATGTTGTCTTAAGAGTTCAATGGTTACAATATTTGGGAACTGTGGCTTTTAATTTTCATAATTGTTTCATGAAATTTTATGGGAAGGAAAGGAATATGAATTACATGCTATCATAGGGAAACCAAGCAAGGTGATAAGCTCTAATGGTATGAAAAAATTGATGAAAAAGGGAGATCAAGGTGTAATTGCACAATTATGCTCATTAGATGTTCAAACATACAATCCCCCTATTTCCTCAGATATCCAAAGGTTCATTAATAAGCATTCCAAGGTATTTGAAGGTATTCCAAAAGGTCTTTCACCTGTCTGATATTTTGATCATGCTATTCACTTAATCCTAGGAAGTGTTTGACCTAACATCATACCTTAAAGATATCCCTATGGACAGAAGAGTGAAATTGACCGTATGGTTGAAGAAAGGTTAAAGTCTGGCATAATTAGGCCTAGCCAAAGCTCTTACTCTACACCGGTGGTAATGGTACACAGGCCGGGTGGATCATGGCGTATGTGTCTAGATTATAGAGAGCTCAACAAGATCATCATTAAAGATAAGTTTCCGATTCTTGTAATTGATGAATTTCTAGATGAATTACATGGAGCAATTTTATTCACAAAGTTGGATATTCGTTCTGGGTATCATCAAATTAGAATGAAAGATGAAGACATCCCAAAAACAACATTCGGAACTCATGAAGGTCATTATGAATTTCTAGTCATGCCATTTGGTATCACGAATGCACCTTCCACATCTCAGGGTTTGATGAATTCCATTTTCAAGACTTTTCTTAGAAAATTTGTGCTCGTATTCTTTGGTGATATACTAATCTATAGCAATTCTTGGGAAGAACATGTTCAACATGTTGATGGTACTACAACGACTATAGGAGCAACAACTATATCGAAAAACTTCCAAATGTTTCTTTGGGGTGAAGGAGGTAGAGTATTTGGGTCATATTGTATCTCATGAAGGTGTCAAGGTAGACCCTAACAAAATTAAAGCCATGATAGACTGGTTGATTCCAAAAAACTTGAAGAATCTTCGAGGATTCTTAGGTTTGACAGGGTACTACCGCAATCTTGTTCGAAATTATGGAATAATAGAAGCACCTCTAACAACATTATTGAAGAAAGATGCATTTTCTTGGACTCCAGAGGCAACTCAAGCTTTTGAACAACTTAAACAGGCAATGTGCACAGCTCCTGTATTGGCCACACCAGACTTCACAAAAACCTTTATTGTGGAATGTGATGCTTCATGAAATGGCATTGGTGTTGTTCTAATGCAAGAAGGACACCCACTTGCTTTCACAAGTCATCCAATCAAGGAAAAGAACTTACAAAATATGATTTATGAGAAGGAAATGTTGGAAATACTACATGCTCTTAAGAAATGGCGTCCTTATCTAATAGGTAGAAACTTCAAGGTCAAAACAGATCATGATAGTCTCAAATACTTCTTGGAACATAGACTATCTTCAGGAGAGAAACAAAAGTGGGTAACCAAGGTGTTGGGATATGACTTTGAAATCATCTATAGAAAATGGAAACATAACGTGGTGGTAGATGCACTCTCCAGAAAAAGATGAAGATGTTGGGGCATTACTTTGTTCCATTTCCATTCTGCAACTAGATTGGATAGTAGCAGCAAGAGAAGAATGGAAAAAATACCTATATGTGTGGTTTCTCATTCAAAAGCTACAGAATGTTCCCAGTGTATCAGATACTTTTGTGGAAAAATTACTCACTATGGCATAAGGATCGCTTATATTTATGCAAAAACTCCCAACTCAAGCAGAAGGTCCTTTCTGAATTACACACCTCTCCTATAGGTGGGCACTCAGGATTCCTGAAAACTTACCACAGGGTCAAGAAGGAATTTTTCTGGGAAGGTATTAAATCTGATGTTCAAAGGTTCGTGGCTGAATGCTTGGTTTGCCAACAGAATAAGAGTGAAACAGTTAAGACCCCAGGATTTCTACAACCGTTAGACATACCTTTCCATTGTTGGGAGGAAGTCTCCATGGATTTTATCACAGGTCTACCCAAGTCTGAAGGAAAGAATGTTATTATGGTGGTTGTTGATAGAATCATGAAGTATGCACACTTTTGTGCACTCGCTCGCCCTTTTAATGAAAGCACAATAGTTGCAGCCTTTATGGAAATTGTTCAGAAGTTACATGGTAATCCGAAGATTATTGTAAGTGATAGAGATCCAATTTTCATGGGAAAATTTTGGACTGAATTATTTTCCTGTTTGGGTACTCAATTGGCTCACAGTTCATCTTATCACCCTCAATCTGATGGGAAAACTGAGATCGTGAACAAGTTTTTGGAAGGCTATCTTCTTTTTTTTGCATCTGATAAACAAACACAGTGGGTGAAATGGTTATCCTTGGAAGAATGGTGGTACAATGCTTCCTTCCATACATCATAAAAAATGTCTCCATTTATGGCACTTTATGGGTACCAACCTCCATCTATCACATCTTCCTTAAAAGGAAAATCTAAAGTTCAAGCCATGGAAAATCACATAGAGCACCAGCAAGAGGTTCTCCAGATACTTAAGGACAACCTGACTATGTCAAAAAACAGGATGAAACAACAAGTTGATAAACATTGCAGTGAAAGGATTTTTGAAGAAGGGGATTGGGTATTTCTCAGGCTACAAACTTACAATTAGATGCCTCTCAAGCTATTAAAGAAGGACAATAAATTAGCACCCAAGTATTATGGTCCTTATAAAGTGTTGCAGAATATTGGTAGTATGGCTTACAAATTAGAGCTCCCTTCATCTTCAAGAGTACATCCAGTTTTCTATGTTTCTTGCTTAAAGAAGGTAATAGGAGACAATGTCCCAATTCAAACAATCTTGTCGGAGCTTTATGAAGAAGGAAAATTCATATTGGAACTTGAACAAATCACTGAAACAAGGACTAAACAACTACAAAATTGAGCTACTATTGAGTACCTCATAAACTGGAAGAACTTACCAGTTGAATATTCGACATGGAAAGATGAGTCCTTCATACAGAGGCATCTGCAACTTATCAAGCGTTGAGGACAACACTTTTCTAAGGGTAGGGGCATGTTAAGCCCTGAATATGGGCACATTTCCCCCTATATTTTGGTTCATTACATTAGTTTTTATGTCGGCTTTGGTCCATTAGTGGTAATTGTCATTAGTATGGTTATATTAGTTATGTCGGCTTGGGTCAATTAGTTGGGATTGTACCCCTTAGTCTCCTATATAGGAAGGAGACCTTTCATTTGGATTATCTTGTCTTGTCTTGTCTTGTGTACTTAGTACACTGTGTAAGGAGGTTTCCCCCTCGAAGAGGCTTCTTATTCAGCTATTTTCTTTAATCAATTCATGGAGTACTCTTTCTGATCTATTTCTACTCTTTTCATACTATTTTTTGAAATTTGTTGCATAACATACACATATTCTCAAAAGAGAGAAATTGAAAATATTGTTCAAGAAATGTTAGATGCAAGCATCATTCAACCTAGCCAAAGTGTTTTCTCTGCACCATTGGTAATGGTTCTTAAGAGTGGAAGGTTCATGGCATTTGTGTCTAGACTAAAGAGATCTCAATAAGTGATTATTAAATATAAGTTTCATATCCCTTTCATTGAGGAATTAATTGAAGTAATTTTCTTTATGAAGTTGAACCTTCATTCTAGATATCATTAAATCAAAATGAAGAAAGAATACATTCTAAAAATAGCCTTCAATACACACCAAGGTTGTTATGAATTTTTGGTGATGCCATTTGGACTTACCGATGCACCAAGTCCACATTTCTAATATTAATGAATTATATTGTTAAACCCTTCCTAAAAAAAAATATGTTATTATTTTTTGATGATATACTATTCTATAGAAAATATTGGTAAGAGAATGCACAACATGTTTATAGTATCTTAAAAGTATTGGATGAGAACCATTTGTATCTCAATCCTTTTAAGTGTTCCTTCAGGGTTCAAGAAGTGGAATATTTAGGTGATATTGTATGTCACTAAGGCTCAAAGTGGACCCTAACAAAATTAAGGTTATCATGGAATGGAAAACTTCTACGACCCTGAAGAATCTTGGAGGATTCTTAGGATTGGCAGAATACTACAACAAGTTTATCAAGAATTACGCTCAAGTAGCAGTGCCTCTAACAAGATTATTGAAAATGAGCACTCTTAGACTCAATAAGCAACCAAATATTTTTAAAACCTTAAATTGGTTTTGTGTAGAACCCAAGTATTACCCGTAATTGACTTCACAAAAACAATGATATTGGATGTGATTCCTTAGAGCATGGGATCGATGCAGTTTTAATGCAATAAGGAAGGACATAATTTCCTTTGAAAGTTTCCAACTTAAAGGAAAAAAATTATTAAAACGATTTTGTGACAAGGAAATGTTGGCCACATTACATGCAATTAAGAAATGGTGCCCTTACTTAATAGGTAGACACTTCAAGGTAAGAATAAATCAGGAAGTCTTAATAATTTTTTGGAACAACGATTATCTTCATAATAGTAACAAAAATGGGTTACAAAGATGGTAGGTTAACTTTGAAATTATCTACAGAAAAGGAAAACAGAGTGTTGTGGCCGAAGCACTTTCAAGAAGTGAAGATGGCATTGTGGGTCTATTTTGTGTTATTTCCATTATGTAATTTAATTGGGTAAAACAAGCAAGGAGAGAATGGAAACAAGATTAGAAGGCATGCAATATAATTCAACAACTACAAGAATACCCTAGTTCACTAAATAAATATTTGTGGAATAATGGTTCACTATGGTACCAATATCACCTATATTTATGTAAGATTTCCAACTCAAATAGAAGGGTCTTTTGCAATTGCACACTTATCCTATAGGAGGACACTTAGGGTTCTTGAAAACATACCACATGATCAATAATTTTTTTATGGGAAGGTCTTAAAAATGATGTCCAAAATTTTGTGGTAGAATGTTTGGTTTTCCAACATAACAAAGGTGAAAAAATCAAGATGCCAAGTCTTCTACAACCATTATCCCTACCAAGTCATCGTTGTGAAGAGCTCTCAATAGATTTTATCATAGGTCTACCAAAGTCAAAAGAAAATATTATCATCATGGTAGTAGTGAATTGACTCACAAAGTACGCCCATTTATGCTCTCTTTCTCATCCTTTGAAAGAAAGCATAGTAGTTTCATCATTCATGGAATCAATTAAGAAGCTACATGGAAAATTCTAAATATTATTATAAGTGATAGTGATCCAATTTTCAATGGTAATTTTCTAAAGGAAATATTTTTTGTTTGGGCACTCAGTTGGCTCACAACTCCTCTTATCATCCTCAATCTAATGGGAAAACCGAGATTGTGAATGAATGCCTAAAAGGGTATCTTCCTTGCTTTGCATATGATAAACAACCACAATGGGTCAAGTGGTTTCCCTTAGAAAAATGGTGGCACAATTATATTTCATAAAAAATGTCACAATTTATGGAACTTTATGGCTATCATGCTCCTTCCATAACATCATCCTTGAAAGAGAAATATAAGGTTTAAGTACTGGAGGATCACATAGAGCACTGGCAATGGTTCTCCAAATATTGAAAGATAACTTGGATATTGAAGGAACAAGGTTCCTTAATAATAGAATAACCAGTACAAGTAACGTAAAAAAGCCATAAATGACTTGTAGTAAAGTAAAAGATGAATAATATGATGGATGATAATGGTTACATAGTTTTGGGGCTTTTATAGGCCCGTCATGTACCTTTTCGACAAAAGGTCATGACTATCGATAATTGTTTAATTAATAAATTAATATTAATATTTAATATTAATTTATTATTATTTTGTTGTTACATTGTTAATATTATTAATTTATATATTTTAGGTTTGTTACATTGCCTTCCCCTTAAGAATGCTTTGTCCTCAAAGCATAATTTGGAAAAGACTTCTCTTTAACTCTTATTCTCATTCATAATGTCTTCTCAAGATCTTTGGTGCTTGTAATTATGACACTTGAAGAAACAAGACGATATAACTTCCGAATTCCCGAACTTATGTGTTGCATCTTTTGGGGAGTGATCCACCCAAAATCTATCTTCATTGGATCTATTTGATAATTGACTATTCGGATAGAACTTCTCAGTTTAGGCTTCCATGCAGGTTGTTGATTTTGTCTGTTTTCTTTCTTAATGTTGTAGTCGGGTTGTCTATGAATAGAGTATTGTTTATTTTTCTCTAGACGTTGTTGTTGGTCAAAACGACTCATATGATTTGGGTGACAATAAGGCATCTTAAACTTTTGTGATTGTTCTTCGGAACCATCTTCTTCTGATGTTAGTGATTTGTCACTATACGCATTCTTCTGAACTTGAGCATTGATTGACTCTGTATTGGCTCCTTCTGTTGGTGTTTGATTTTGAGCGTATGATGACTTCTCTATTGGACGAGTCATCATTTTGTTGATTAATGATTCTTTGCGGTCTAACTCTTCGTGTAAATATTTCTTATCATGCTTTAGCTTTTGAACTTGTATAAGGAAGTCTTGATTATTTTTTTTAAGCATAAGAGTTCTTTCTTGGACTTGTCAACTTCATTTTGATTGTCTTGACTTCTGTGTTCTCTTTCTTTTAAGATTTTTATTTGCTCTAACAATTCTTGATTAACCCTTTTTAAGGAAGAGATTTCTTCATCCTTGCTTGATAATTCTTTTTAAAGATCTCGATTCTCCTCTTCTAACTTTTGATTGCCTTGTGCTTTATCCTTTGCCTTCTTGACTTGCATAAGTAATTTCTGATTATGATCTCTTAGACGAGAGATCTCTTCATCTTTTTGTAGTAAATTTCTGCCAGCTTTCTTCTTGAAATATTCATTTTCCCTTAACAATATCTGATTGCGATCATTCTCATTTTTTAATTCTATGATTTGCGTGAACAACTCCTTTTTCTTCTCTTCTAGATACAAATTTTGTTTCTTTGCTATTTCACATAAGATAGATTCACATTGTATAAATCCCATTTTTATTTTGAAAAAATGGTGTAGAATGGTTGGTTGGGAGAAATGATTGTAACCTTCCCCACCCAAGTTCAAATCTCACTTTTGGTTTGTTGTTAGGGAATAAAACCAAACCCACTTCTCACAAAACCACGTGCACCTTAAAACCATGTGCGGTTTCACTTCTTACTTTTACTTTTACTTTTTTTTTTTTTTCCTTTTTTCTTCTTCTCACTTCTTTATTTTATTTTATTTCTATATTCTATTTTCTTCTTTTTTACTTGTCTTTCTTTTCTTCATTTTATTTTCCCTTTTTCTTTTTTTCTCTTTTTTTCTCTTTTTTTCCTTTTTACTTCTTTTTTACTTTTTTACTGAAGGAACAAGGTTCCTTAAAGCCATAAATGACTTGTAGTAAAGTAAAAGATGAATAATATGATGGATGATAATGGTTACATAGTTTTGGGGCTTTTATAGGCCCGTCATGTACCTTTTCGACAAAAGGTCATGACTATTGATAATTGTTTAATTAATAAATTAATATTAATATTTAATATTAATTTATTATTATTTTGTTGTTACATTGTTAATATTATTAATTTATATATTTTAGGTTTGTTATAGATATAGCACAAAATAATATGAAATAACAATCATATGAGCATTATTATAATGAAAGGAATTTTGAAGTAGGGGATTCAATATTTTTGAGTCTACAACCATACAAGTGGATGTCCCTCGAGCAACAAAGAAGCATAATGAATTATCATCCAAGTACTATAGTCCTTATAAGGTTTTTCAAAGGATTGGAAGTATGGAATACAAATGGGAGTTGCATCCATGTTCACATGCACACACAATATTCCATGTTTCTTACTTAAAAAAGGTAATTGGTGACAAGATCCTAGTTTGGATATTTTACCAGAGATTGATGAAGAGGGGAAACTTGCACTAGAACCTGAAACAATCCTTGACACAAGGACCAAGCAACTAAAAATTTGAGAAATTACTAAATACTTCATCAAGTAGAATTGTGGTAGCATGTAGTTGAGCAGGGTTGGTTAGTGAGAAAGAATATTGTGGTACCAAAGTGACCAAACAACACCATGTGAAGAGGTGCCTCAAAACCACTAATGAGAGCATAAAAAAAATTAGTATGTTGGGAGTCTAAAACACATCATAGCCTATATACATTGACCCTTGGTCTTACAATAGGATTGGTTTTGAATTGGATGAGATCAAGATGTACATATGAATAACCTTGCTAATCCCCATTCTATATCTTCTTGCTTAATCAAAAGGAATTGATAAATATGTTGGTTCAAACTCAATGTAATGTTGACAAATTTTTATTGGATTCCAGTTAATGCTATGAACAAATATAAAGGCATGCCATATACTTTATCAACAAGAATATGAGGAAGAGTGATGGTCATGTAACTAATCTACAATACTTAGGGTTTTCCTACCATTGCTCCAAAAAAGTAATTTTGTTTCCATTTGGTATTATAATCTTACTGATATCATAACCACCATAAGAGGTAGATGTAGATGTAGTGTTATCCATATCTCTACGTGTTAAAAACTACTGCAATTGTTTGAGACTAGGTAAGACTAGAGTAGAGGGAAAGAACCATGCACTTGGGAAATTGACTGCATATATGGCAAGTCTCAAATGCCACTCCTAGGAAAATATGGCTCCAACAATTGCCCTCAAAGTGTTCCTATCTGTTATAGACACTTCCCACTCTCTAAATTGGAGTGTTATGCTATAGCAATTCTAAAGAATTGATATAGCTTTTCCCCACACTTGAAATCTTGTAAGGTTACCCATCCAATAGTTGTCATCAAATTATAGTAAAAATAAACCTACACTTAACTTGATCAATTAAACAACAACATCCCCAAATAAAAACTCAAATAACCTCACAAACAAATGGATTACATTACTATCAATTTAATTTGTGATAGTCTTAGAAATTTATAAAGTTCTATTGGAAGTACTTTCCTTCATGATTGGACAAATTTACTTAGGTTTAGTCAAATACATTGGATTTGGAACTAAATTCTACATTATGGGTACTTATTGGATGCATAACCACATCCAACTAGTGCCTACACTTGAAATTGGAGTTGTTTAAGCCTTTTGATCATTTTTGTAGGAATAGGCTATAAAAGATTTGATCAAATTAGCATTTTGCATTGTTCAAAATCAATTTTTTATTGAAAAAATGGATTGAGTGCCCTCAAATACACTTGGTAACCTAGATTATGCAATTCCAACAATTTGGGTAAAAATGACCTTAAAATTTTACCAAGAGAAAATCTAAATTTGATTAATAAATTGAAGATATTTAAAAAAAAATAGTTTCCCTTTAAAATTCAAATCCCATATTTATTATAATTATAATTATTTTAATAACTCTTATATTATTATTTTATTTTAACTATAAATGTTTATTAACTCTTATTTTATTATTTTATCATTAAAAAAAACTAACTCTACCTTACCATTCCTATGGCTATTGATTCTAACTCTTTTTCATTATTTTAAATATAGAGGCTCATTTACTCTATTTTCTTCTTTTACTTTTGTTTGCTTATGTTGTCCCAACTAAAAAAAACTTGATATTATTTTGAATCATTTTCAATAGTTCCTATTACTCTTCTTTTGCTTTAGATTGCTTAAGTTTTACACTGTTTGTTTATGAGTCCTGAATACCTGGTTTACGATTATTTTAAATAATTTTCAATGGTTCAGAATACTTTCGCTCCTTTTGCTTTTGTTTGCTTATGTTTTCATTATTTGCATATACATAGTGAATACCTACCCTATGATTAATTTTCAATGGTTCCTATTACTTTCTCTTATTTTGCTTTTGTTTACATAATATGCTTCACCGGGTTGGACCCAGGGCGAATGCTTGGCCTTCTATCATTTTGAAACATTTTCAGTGGTTCAGAATACTTTCGCTTCTTATGCTTTCTTGCTTATGTTTATGTTTTTTTCATGCTTATTTGTTTCAATGTTTGCGTATACATTGTGAATACCTGCCCGATTATTTTGAATGGTTACGATTACTTTCTCTTATTTTGCTTTTGTTTACATATGCTTCACCGGGTTGGACACGTGGCGAATGCGCCTTCGATCATTTCGAAACATTTTCAAAAGTTTGAATCTTTCATTCCTCTCACTTTCGCTTCTTATGCGCCTTCGTTCTTCCCTCGCGGGTGTGTTGGCCGACACTAATATTCTTACTTGTTCAGAATATCGTGTTCTTCATCAGAATATTGAGGTTATTTGAGTTTTTATTTGTTTCAATGTTTGCGTATACATTATGAATACCTGCTTATTTGTTTCATGCTTATTTGTTTCAATGTTTTGAATGGTTACGATTACTTTTTCTTATTTTGCTTTTGTTTACATATGCTTCACCGGGTTGGACACATGGCGATGCCGCCTTCGTTTCTCTTATTTTGCTTTTGTTTACATATGCTTCACCGGGTTGGACACGTGGCGAATGCGCCTTCGATCATTTCGAAACATTTGAAAAAGTTTGAATCTTTCATTCCTCTCACTTTCGCTTCTTCCCTGCGGGTGTGTTGGCCGACACTAATATGCATTTTATTTGAGTTTTTATTTTGCTGACGCAGCTGCTCAGAATATTCTTGGCCTTCGTTCTTCATCAGAATATCGTGTTCTTCATTCGATCCGTCCGGCGAATTCAGTAAGTCCGTCCGGCGAATTCAAAATTGTTGTTTTGTTATGGAGCATATATGAGGTAGGTTATGAGGCATATCTGTAGCATATTATGGAAGCGGACTATGCCTATTTTGAAATTATTAAAATAAACTTAAAAAAAAACTCTATAACCCTTAAAATTAGGGTAAAGTAATATAATAAATACAAATGTTTTTTCACATAAATATTTGTAGTTTAAGTGAGTGTAATGGTTAAAAACAAATGTTTTATCTTTTTTTTCAAGAAATAAAAAGACTACAGTATATTTATAACATAGATACTATTTTACATAAATTTGAAAATCTAATAAACTTTAATTATGTTAATTTCAAACAGAAAAAATGTACTTGTAGCTAAAACATGTGCTTCATCTTAAAAAGTTACAAATTCAAATCCATAAAAATGTAGAGTCTGTACAAATACGTGTTTCATCTCAAAAGGTCATAAATTAAATCTATAAAAATATAAAGTATGTTCAAGTACTTTAGTAGCTAAACACGTGTTTCATCTTAAAAGGTCACAAATTCAAATCCGTAAAAATATAGAATATGTATAAATACTTTAGTAGCTAAACACGTGTTTTCATCTTAAAAGGTCACAAATTCAAATCCATAAAAATATAGAATATGTACAAATATTTTAGTAGCTAAACACGTATTTCATCTTAAAAAATCACAAATTCAAATCCATAAAAATGTAGAAAAAATGACAACATAAAATATGCTAAAAATTAGTGATAAAACTATTATCTTAATTTTTTTAAATTAATATTAGTTTAAAGAAGAATTTTAAATTTTATATTCTATAAAAATGTCAAACAACATAGCATACACTCACAATAGCATCGCGGGAAAAAAAAACTCACAATAGCAGGAAAGTGTGATTTCTCTCGTGAAAAAAAAAGCTCGCAATATTAATTCAGAATCTTGCCTCGGGTATCACATTGCGTTAGATTTTTTCCAACGACTTGGGAAAGCGTTACCATCTCATGATTAATATGATTAATAGAAACAATCGAACAACTTGCACTTATTCAACACCATAAAAAAAAAATAATAATAATTTCATAATTATTATCCCGACCACAAGAATGGATATGGTGAGGGTGTCTTCGAAGTTTTTTTTTCCACCGACGGCTTTTTTTTGTTTCCATAAGACAGGCTGTCAGGCTGTCTTTGAAGTGTTTTTTTTTCAATGATGTCTTTGAAATTGAAGTTCTTTTTTGTTTCCATGCTGTCTTTGAAAATTTGAAGTTTTTTTTTTTTCATGGGTGTCTTGGGTACAAAACTAATCAACACCATAAAAATAATAATAATAATAATTTCATAAATATTTCCCGACCACAAGAATGGATATGGTGAGGGTGTCTTCGAAGTTTTTTTTTCTACCGACGGCTGTCTTTGAAGTTTTTTTTTTCTGTCTTTGAAGTGTTTTTTTTTCCATGCTGTCTTTGAAATTGAAGTTTTTTTTTCCATGGTGAGGGTGTCTTCGAAGTTTTTTTTTTCCATGGTGAGGGGTGTCTTCGAAGTTTTTTTTTCCACCGACAGCTGTCTTTGAAGTTTTTTTTTCCATGGTGAGGGTGTCTTTGAAGTTTTTTTTTTTCCATCAGACAGCTGTCTTTGAAGTTTTTTTTTTCATCAGACGGATGTCTTAGGTACAAAACTAATCACGTTTTATAAAAAGACTTGAACGTCAAAAATACGTTTTTGCTAATTACTTGCCCCTTTAACTTAGGGTTTGGCAAAAGTTTTGGCGGTAAATAACGGGCCTATGACCGGCAAAATGCGCGTCAAGTTCAACCCTGATTGCGTCGGATTTTTTCCAACTACGTGGGAAAGCGTAACCATCTCATGATTAATAGAAACAATCGAACAACTTGCACTTATTCAACACCATTAAAAAAAAAAAAATTCATAAATCTTATCCCGATCACAAGAATGGATAGGTGAGGGTGTCTCTTAAAGAATCTGAAGCTGGAGTCAAGGGAGAATCTGAAGCTAAGGAGTCAAACAAACAACCATGGGATTGTCGGGTGACGCTCTTTCAGAGCAGAAAATCATTATCCGACGGGATTGTCCATGTGACCGTAGCGAGAGATTTTGCATATATATAGAGGCCAGCAGGCAGCCACGCATTTCAACATGCGTGGAGAAGAGGTTGCTGTAGAAATTAGCCCAGCCTCATGTAATCTCTTTAGCTTTTGTTTTGCAGTCTTATGAATTTCGTTGTGATCTGAAACCCCTGTGAGGACGATTGAGATCTGATTAATTCATACTGGGAAGAAATTAGGGGTGGGATTCGATCTTTATTTATCATGTTGCAAACTGTGATGAATTTTGTTGTTTGTTAATTCTCAGGCTGTATGATCTGAGATCATACAGCCTGAAATTGTCAGTTCAGTTTTCTGTGTAAATCTAATTCATTTTTAATTGATTTTCACTCGTTAAATCAGTTTTCTCTGTAAATCTGTAAATCAGTTGTCCATGTGACAGTGAATGAGGAGAAGTAGCGAGAGATTTCGTCTATATATAGAGGCCAGCAGGCAGCTAGGCATTTCAACATGCGTGGAGAAGCGGTTGCAGAAGTGGGTTTGCTGTAGAAATTAGGCCAGCCTCATGTTATCTCTTTAGCTTTTGTTTTGCAGTCTTATGAATTTCGTTGTGATCTGAAACCCCTGTGAGGACGATTGAGATCTGATTAATTCATACTGCGAAGAAATTAGGGGTGGGATTGGATCTTTATTTATCATGTTGCAAACTGTGTGATGAATTTTGTTGTTTGTTAATTCTCAGGCTGTATGATCTGAGATCATACAGCCTGAAATTGTCAGTTCAGTTTTCTGTGTAAATCTAATTCATTTTTAATTGATTTTCACTCGTTAAATCAGTTTTCTCTGTAAATCTGTAAATCAGTTGTCCATGTGACAGTGAATGAGGAGAAGTAGCGAGAGATTTCGTCTATATATAGAGGCCAGCAGGCAGCTAGGCATTTCAACATGCGTGGAGAAGCGGTTGCAGAAGTGGGTTTGCTGTAGAAATTAGGCCAGCCTCATGTTATCTCTTTAGCTTTTGTTTTGCAGTCTTATGAATTTCGTTGTGATCTGAAACCCCTGTGAGGACGATTGAGATCTGATTAATTCATACTGCGAAGAAATTAGGGGTGGGATTCGATCTTTATTTATCATGTTGCAAACTGTGTGATGAATTTTGTTGTTTGTTAATTCTCAGGCTGTATGATCTGAGATCATACAGCCTGAAATTGTCAGTTCAGTTTTCTGTGTAAATCTAATTCATTTTTAATTGATTTTCACTCGTTAAATCAGTTTTCTCTGTAAATCTTAAATCAGTTTTTTACTTACTACTGATTATGACTATGAAGAGGTGTATTCAGTTTTCTGTGTAAACCTAAATCAAGAGTATTGAATATAAATTATATTTCTTATAAAAATTAGGCTTAGGCTTTCTATGTATTGACGATTTTTTTTCGAATTGAGATTTTTTATCAAGATATCATCAAGATATCAACATCCATTTTCTATATGAGGGGAAATGATGTTTGAGGTTTTTCATGAGTCCCGGAACAGGAGGATTAGTTGACTCTTCTAGGGTTAAAATTATGCATGTATAAAATAAAATGCGAACTGAAACTAAGAAGAGAGGTTTCGCAGAGAATAGCGATAAAACAGTGGACTGCTATTATCTTAGTGTTTTTCATTGTGATTATATTTTTTTAAGATTAATATGTTGCTCGTTTTTAATAATTTAAATAGCAATTATTCGTTATTAATTCCTGCAGTAGGGACTATAGAAATCAGTTTTGGCTGGAGTATTAATTGGACACTATTTCCAAAACAATTTAACCATTCTTATTTGTTTTGGTAGCCGTATAGAAATCAGTTTTGGCTGGAGTATTAATTGGGCACTATTTCCAAAACAATCTAACCATTCTTATTTGTTTTTGGTAGCCGTTTAATCAAGTAGCAATCTTACTTCTCCTGTAAAAATTTGGTGACTTATTAAAGTCAGAGTTCTATTAAATGGAAATTATGTTATAGTTTTTAACATCTTAAATTTAAAATGGTGATGTAAGAAAGTCAGAGCTCTAATTAAATTGGAAATCTATTATATTTTTCAATCAACAAAATCAAAGATAGTGAAGCTTTAACCATAGCTGAAAATTTTGTCCAATTCAGGTTAAAAATCTTGAACTCTGCTTGAAAATTTTGCCCAATTCAGTTTAATAATCTCGCTTAAAATGAACTCTGGTTGATACTGGATTAGCTTACTACCAAATGCAGTTCTTAATTGAATTCTTGCTTTCATTGGCCAGTCAGATTACTCATGGAAACAACAATAGCTCCAGATCATGGTAATGCTGAGAGGGAACACGTGCCACCACCCGACGAGAATGTGAGGAGCGTTGTTTCCAACCGTAATGGACAAATTTCAGAGATAGATCCGGGACACTCCACATTATGTTGTTATTGAAATTACAGACTCACAATTGCAGACAAACACAAATTAATGATCCGCTGCCTTTGGGAAACGCTCTTTCCGACGGGAATGGAGAGATTTCACAGCTATTTCCAGATGCTGGGCGTATTTCACAGTCAAATCCAGCCAATGGCAACGATAGACTTCAAATAGAAAACATGTTTACTCTTTTTGGCGTCAGTCATACAGCGATTAGCAGTCTCGTCTCTTCCATGAATGAGCGGGCCGTCTCTTCATATATGGTAAGTCTCAAATGCACTTGGCATTTGAGACTAGAGTAGAGGGAAAGAACCATGCACTTGGGAAATTGACTGCATATATGGTAAGTCTCAAATGCCACTCCTAGGAAAATATAGCTCCAACAATTGCCCTCAAAGTGTTCCTATTTGTTATAGACACTTCCCACTCTTTAAATTGGAGTGTTATGCTATAGCAATTCTAAAGAATTGATATAGCTTTTCCCCACACTTGAAATCTTGTAAGGTTACCCATCCAATAGTTGTCATCAAATTATAGTAAAAATAAACTACACTTAACTTGATCAATTAAACAACAACATCCCCAAATAAAAACTCAAATAACCTCACAAACAAATGGATTACATTACTATCAATTAATTTGTGATAGTCTTAGAAATTTATAAAGTTCTATTGGAAGTACTTTCCTTCATGATTGGACAAATTTACTTAGGTTTAGTCAAATACATTGGATTTGGAACTAAATTCTACATTATGGGTACTTATTGGATGCATAACCACATCCAACTAGTGCCTACACTTGAAATTGGAGTTGTTTAAGCCTTTTGATCATTTTTTGTAGGAATAGGCTATAAAAGATTTGATCAAATTAGCATTTTGCATTGTTCAAAAATCAATTTTTTATTGAAAAAATGGATTGAGTGCCCTCAAATACACTTGGTAACCTAGATTATGCAATTCCAACAATTTGAGTAAAAATGACCTTAAAATTTTACCAAGAGAAAATCTAAATTTGATTAATAAATTGAAGATATTTAAAAAAAAATAGTTTCCCTTTAAAATTCAAATCCCATATTTATTATAATTATAATTATTTTAATAACTCTTATATTATTATTTTATTTTAACTATAAATGTTTATTAACTCTTATTTTATTATTTTATCATTAAAAAAAAACTAACTCTACCTTACCATTCCTATGGCTATTGATTCTAACTCTTTTTCATTATTTTAAATATAGAGGCTCATTTACTCTATTTTCTTCTTTTACTTTTGTTTGCTTATGTTGTCCCAACTAAAAAAAACTTGATATTATTTTGAATCATTTTCAATAGTTCCTATTACTCTTCTTTTGCTTTAGATTGCTTAAGTTTTACACTGTTTGTTTATGAGTCCTGAATACCTGGTTTACGATTATTTTAAATAATTTTCAATGGTTCAGAATACTTTCGCTCCTTTTGCTTTTGTTTGCTTATGTTTTCATTATTTGCATATACATAGTGAATACCTACCCTATGATTATTTTGAATAATTTTCAATGGTTCCTATTCCTTTCTCTTATTTTGCTTTTGTTTACATAATATGCATCACCGGGTTGGACCCAGGGCGAATGCTTGGCCTTCTATCATTTTGAAACATTTTCAGTGGTTCAGAATACTTTCGCTTCTTATGCTTTTCTTGCTTATGTTTATATTTTTTTTCATGCTTATTTGTTTCAATGTTTGCGTATACATTGTGAATACCTGCTTATTTGTTTCATGCTTATGCTTTTCATGCTTATTTGTTTCAATGTTTTGAATGGTTACGATTACTTTTTCTTATTTTGCTTTTGTTTACATATGCTTCACCGGGTTGGACACATGGCGATGGCGCCTTCGTTTCTCTTATTTTGCTTTTGTTTACATATGCTTCACCGGGTTGGACACGTGGCGAATGCGCCTTCGATCATTTCGAAACATTTGAAAAAGTTTGAATCTTTCATTCCTATCACTTCGTTATTTATTTGAGACGAATGAAAGATGGAGCATGCTTCACTGGGTTGGACACGTGGCGAATGCGCCTTCGATCATTTCGAAACATTTGAAAAAGTTTGAATCTTTCATTCCTCTCACTTTTTTATTTTGCTCCATCTTTCATTCGTCTCAAATAAATAACGAAAGTGAGAGGAATGAAAGATTCAAACTTTTTCAAATGTTTCGAAATGATCGAAGGCGCATTCGCCACGTGTCCAACCCGGTGAAGCATATGTAAACAAAAGCAAAATAAGAGAAACGAAGGCGGCATCGCCATGTGTCCAACCCGGTGAAGCATATGTAAACAAAAGCAAAATAAGAAAAAGTAATCGTAACCATTCAAAACATTGAAACAAATAAGCATGAAAAGCAAAATAAAAACTCAAATAACGAAAGTGAGACGAATGAAAGATGGAGCAAAATAAAAACTCAAAATAACGAAAGTGAGACGAATGAAAAAGAAAGTTTGAATCTTTCATTCGTCTCACTTTCGTTATTTGAGTTTTTATTTTGCTCCATCTTTCAAACTTTCAAACTTTCTTTTTCATTCGTCTCACTTTCGTTATAGCAAAATAAAAACTCAAATAAATTCCATCAAAAGTTTGGAGCAAAATAAAAACTCAAATAAGAAAGTGAGACCAATGAAAAAGAAAGTTTGAATCTTTCGTTCGTCTCACTTTCTTATTTGAGTTTTTATTTTGCTCCAGCAAAATAAAAACTCAAATAAGAAAGTGAGACGAATGAAAAACTCAAATAAGAAAGTGAGACGAATGAAAAAGAAAGTTTGAATCTTTCATTCCTCTCACTTTCTTTATTTGAGTTTTTATTTTGCTGGAGCAAAATAAAAACTCAAATAAAGAAAGTGAGAGGAATGAAAGATTCAAACTTTCTTTTTCATTCGTCCTCACTTTCTTATTTGAGTTTTTCATTCGTCTCACTTTCTTATTTGAGTTTTTATTTTGC
This sequence comes from Larix kaempferi, assembly GCA_027924585.1. Taxonomy (NCBI): domain Eukaryota; kingdom Viridiplantae; phylum Streptophyta; class Pinopsida; order Pinales; family Pinaceae; genus Larix; species Larix kaempferi. Next base: position 5,689,881 of record BSBM01000307.1, on the reverse strand, counting down.
TGGAGCAAAATAAAAACTCAAATAAGAAAGTGAAACGAATGAAAAAGAAAGTTCGAATCTTTCATTCGTCTCACTTTCGTTATTTAAGTTTTTATTTTGCTCCAGCAAAATAAAAACTCAAATAAATTCCATCAAAAGTTTGAATCTTTCATTCGTCTCACTTTCGTTATTTGAGTTTTTATTTTGCTGGAGCAAAATAAAAACTCAAATAAATTCCATCCGGCGAATTCAAAATTGTTGTTTTGTTATAAATCGAGTTACTTCGGTGACCAAACCAGGTCATAATTTCGTGATTGCTCAGACATGAATTATAATTTCGTGATTGCTCAGACATGAGTATTAATTGGGCACTATTTCCAAAACAATTTAACCATTCTTATTTGTTTTGGTAGCCGTTTAATCAAGTAGCAATCTTACCTCTCCTGTAAAAATTTGGTGACTTATTAAAGTCAGAGTTCTAATTAAATGGAAATTATGTTATAGTTTTCAACATTTTAAATTTAAAAATGATGTAACAAAGTCAGAGCTCTAATTAAATTGGAATTCTATTATATTTTTCAATCAACAAAATCAAAGATAGTGAAGCTTTAACCATAGCTGAAAATTTTGTCCAATTCAGGTTAAAAATCTTGAACTCTGCTTGAAAATTTTGCCCAATTCAGTTTAATAATCTCGCTTTAAATGAACTCTGGTTGATACTGGATTAGCTTACTACCAAATGCAGTTCTTAATTGAATTCTTGCTTTCATTGGCCAGTCAGATTACTCATGGAAACAACAATAGCTCCAGATCATGGTAATGCTGAGAGGGGACACGTGCCACCACCCGACGAGAATGTGGGGAGCGTTGTTTCCAACCGTAATGGACAAATTTCAGAGATAGATCCGGACACTCCACATTATGTTGCTATTGACATTACAGACTCACAATTGCAGCAAACACAAATTAATGATCCGCTGCCTTTGGAAACGCTCTTTCCGACGGGAATGGAGAGATTTCACAGCTATTTCCAGATGCTCGACGTATTTCACAGTCAAATCCAGCCAATGGCAACGATAGACTTCAAATAGAAAACATGTTTACTCTTTTTGGCGTCAGTCATACAGCGATTAGCAGTCTCGTCTCTTCCATGAATGGGCGGGCCGTCTCTTCTGCTGAGAGGCAAGGTATACTCTTTGTCTCAGCGGTGGTCTCTACAGGAATCCTTGTAGCTCTCGTGGATATATTGTTTCAAGAGTTCAATCTTAAGAGAGGCGGACGGCCACTTCGCAATTCTCTAGTCGATAACTGGTTTGGGATTACAAAAGCGATTGCACTTATAGTGTCGTTTATCTTTATGACACTATGCTTCTCCTTCTCCTACAACAATTCGCTGCTTAAGCACGGCCACTACTAAATATTCCTCTCCTAGTATACCTATCGTTTCGTGCAAATGTAGAGTGGATTGAGAAGGAAGCTTAAAATAAATGTGAGGAAGGAGAAGCCCATGCATCAAGCCGCAGCCGCACATGTATATGTAGAAATATATGTCATAAATGTTGTATATATCGTTTGAATTGTTTCCAAATACTCTCGTTTACACAATATTATTTATAAATTTATAAATTATATACTGCCAAATATCATAAGTGAATACCGAGGAATTGAATTTGCCAGTGAGTTCTTACTGATTACCCAGGAATTGAATCTGCTGTTCAGAGTGTATTGATTACGGCAAAGAATTGTAATGACAATAGATGTCCTAAAGGTTTAGAATTGTGATTCAAATGATTTGGCGGATGCATTGTCAAAGGAAGCTTTAAACATGCAGTAAGGCTCTCTTGGGTGGGAAGAATGGATTATAATCAGTTGGAACCTTCTGGATCGTCTCTTTTTTTCGTTTGACTAGGCTTTTTTATTATGGATCTCTGTACTTTGTTGCTTTACTAATATAGAGGAAGAGTTTACAGATTAGATTCAGTTTTGTTTTTATTTTTTATTAACATCAATATGAACATGTATTTTGTGATGAACTTATAACAGAGATTTGGATTCTATTAATTTGAATCATTATATAGAGGAGTACTTTTTTAGTGTATTGGATTCTATTAATTTGAATCATTATATAGAGGAGTACTTTTGATTTTCATAATAGCGAAAGTATAGACTTTTCTTCTTCTTGGAAAAGGTTTAGAATGGTTTAGAATTATGATTGTGTATTATTTACTTTTGCATTGATATTAACCAGCACAATTTTGCATTATTTACTTTCTATTTACATGGTTTGAGTTATGGAAGTTGCTGACCCTCTTTTATCTCGGCAAATTTTCCGAGCTCCGATACCCTTCCAATCCATTCATCGATCTCGCAAATTTTCAAGCGATGTTGGAAAAAGTCTGTACATGTTTTCCTTCTTGAAAATAATTACTTTCCACTAAGTTTTTTTAGGTTTTATTCCATCTGTATATATGAGTGCAGACTTATTTTTGTTTACCTTGGCATTGAAGCAGGGAATACAATATTTAGTAGACATGTTTTTGGTTAACGTCTAATCGTTGAATCTGTCTCAATGTTTTAGTAGCTTTCGTTCGAATTGCAAGTTCATGTTTCGAATTGCAAGTTCATGTTTGGGTTTAATGTCATCTCTTTCTTGTTTTGGGTTCTAACAATAATAATCAAACCGTGGACATTTGGTAATCTAAGATAAATTAAGATAAATTCATTTGCATTACTTGTTTACTAATAGGAAAACCAATAAATTAAATAAAAATATCAAAATCTTCGTGTAACTTGCTATGTTAGACAACCAATAAATTAAATAAAAATATCAAAATCTTATTGTAACTTGCTATGTTAGACAAAGAATGTTGTATTTATTCAGATTTAATGGAGATAGAGAGAATTCATGGTCATCACTATAAAAACTTAATTATACAATAAGGGAAAACGCCTTAATACTTGAAGATATATCAATCAAAGAGAGTGCAACACAGCTCTAGGACAGACAAAAATAACTCACAAAGAGATTGTCACTAGTGAGAGAAACTCATATACAAGAGTGCGTGACTAGATAGTTGTTCTTAGAGAAATAAAAGTTTATTAAGAATGAGAAGGAATCACTTGAATGAGTGAGAATACAAATGAGTGTTGCGTGTATTTATACACAACTCAAGAGTGGGTTATTTTCCCAATTAGGTTTTTGAGCTTGTCTATATTTGATCTTCCTTAGCTATGTAATATTACAATAATGATTACAATATAAAGTTGATAGTGATGAAAGAGTGAAGATTACACCACTATTGTCAACATTCCTCAATCTAAATAAGGGACCATGAAGAGAAAATATTACATCACATCCTCCTTAATGTTGAATAAGGGACACATAGAGAAGACATTTCATCATATCCCCCATTAAGGTCATACATTTTTTTTGTAGTATCCAATGGGGTTGTTTTGGCAATCTTGCCCACACAGTGGAGTGCTAGTGGTAGATGAAACTTTAGTTTAGCATGCATATTATCAACCTTGGTGAGAAGGGCCCACAATATATAAGGATTCTAGCAATGCTCTAATCCACCTTTTGGCACAAGAAAAGTGGCTCCATTTCCTTCTAGATGCCATCAAGTGATGTTCTTGAATTGAATGATGTTTTGTTTGTTCCTAGCTTGAAGAATATCTTCTTTCAATTTATTTTATGGTGAATCTTTAGTATAGAGTTGCATTTGAAAGACAACAATTCGTTATTAGGGATTGTAGTCTAGCAATTCCAAAGAGTTTTCCATGATGTGATCTAGATTGTTGCTTTTACAAGCTCTTTTCTTATATCATGGTTATTGTACATTCTAGCGAGAAGTTGGAAGAGCCTTCTAGTATTGAAGAGCCATAGGCAGAGCATGTATGAAAAGATTCCATAGAGATAGGTTCACAACATATTGTGGAATCAATGGTTGATTCCAAGCTTGTAGTTGATGGAAGTGTTGTAGCATACATGGCAATGTTGTTGGATTCTCTTAAGGAGAGGGAGTTGACCTTGATGTTACTCTTGCTTTGATATTTTCTCATAAACGAGGTGATCTTGTTGGTGTTGGATCTTTTGAGGAGCATGGATATACCCATGATTATGAGTTGCTAGCCAATTTTGGCTTGTGATGCTAACTTGACATGGTTAGGTAGATGGATTACAATATAAGGTTATCCTCCTTTAAATTCATAGGTGTTCATTGTTCTCATAAGGTTTGAGATGTTATGGAGGTATTGCGCATGGTTGGATACAATGCCATTTACAAGACTTATATGATATTGACATTCCAATAAAGTGGAAGATTGTGGTGAGTCCATATGTGAAGTTTGATGAGGATGTGAGGTTCTTTAGTTCATAGCTATCCACTTCAATGATTGAAGTGATTGGAGAGGTTTTTGTTCAAGAGATTAATTCATAGGTTAGAGAAAAGTTAGATACATGATTGGACGAGGTGAGTTTCAAGTGGTATCCCCTCTTCAATTGTAGTATGCAAGAAGCTAAGATGGCATACCTAGACATTACAAGATGCAGTACAGCATGTAGGACTACCAAGATCATTAGTTAGGGTGAGTATACCTCTTGGAAAGGGGAAAATTTTAAGGATCCATAATTTTCTTAAAGAGTAGAAACCTTGGTGAATCTTGCTAATTATTAAATTTCCAACAATAAAATATGGTGAATCTTGCTAATTTGAGAAATATTTTTTTGGGAAAAAACATTAAAAATCAGCCCATGGGCTAAATTTCACCCATAAAATTTTCCCTACTCTTGGGAGATATGATAAACATATTGTATTGGTTCTACTCTTGGGAGATATGATAAACATATTGTATTGTTTTTTTTTTTTCGTTTGTGGTCCTTCTAGTTGTTTTGAGGAGGTGAGGTGTGATGTCTTACTGGAGGAGTGTGATGGGTTGAAACATAATTATTTATTTGATGAGAAATGTGACCTCAAAATGACAACTCTTGTAGTAAAACCCCTTATTTTTTAGTCAAAAACACCAAAGTCAACCTTCAAATAAAAAATGGCGCTACTAGTCTACCTTTTGTTTTTGAGATGAAAATTACACACTTTTGTAACCATGACCTTAAAACCTCATACGATTGCTAGAAAATAACTTAAAATGAACCCCAAATAGAGAAATGGTGCTGAAGAGGAATTTGTTTAGCAAACCACTATAGAATTCAGAAAGTAATTGTAGGTTCATGGGGAGCAAGATATGGTTCATGATGATGTTGCAATGGAAGAAGCATTTGTCAAGGCGATGGTTTCAAAAAAGTTGGAATTTTAAACATTAAAAATATGATATTTTTTGTTAGTATCAGTACAATATTGTTAAGGCCATGGTTACAAAAAATTGAAATTTTAATGTTGAAAAAAGTTTGTTAGTGGTAGTAGTGCTTTTCGAAACAAGGGTGAAAACAACCACTAAATGTGACCTCTAGAAAAAAATGACCTTTGGAGGGTTCTTATTCAGATGGTAGCTATGTTATGGGTGAAAGTTACCTTGTTAGTTTCAAGAGTGTAGTAGTCTCATATTTGTAGTTGGCATTTTTGGTTGGGTTATAGAGGGAGAAAATTGGTATTGGTTGAAAACACTTTCCTCATCAAGATGGAATCATTATCTTTAGAGGTTACTTTTAAAGTGTTTACATAATGCTTGGGGTTGCTCCATGTTTTGTGGGGTACATGCTATAAGGATGACCCTTCGTTATAGTTTGGAAATACACATTGGAGTTGGATTGTTGACTGATTGTTACCCCGTTGCATTGATGCTTGTGTGGCATTCTCCATGAAGCCATGGGTACCTATACAACATAATGTCACTCTTCATGATGGCAACATGGAGAGTAAATTTCTTGTTTAGAGGAAAATTCACCTTGGAAGAAGACTATTGTGCATTTGGGAATAGGAGGTTGAGATATATATATGGAAGGGTGACACTTGGACGATTGTGGGAAGGCTTGTACTTTACTTGATGTTTCCTATTTAAGGAGTCATCATGTCTAGGTCAAGTGGACCTAGAGGTACTGTTGTAAATATTGTTTTCATTGATGCAAAGACAAGAGGATACTCTTGACGTCTAAGATGAAGATGAATATTGTTTAAGTTATTGTTTTCATTGATGTCAAATATAGAGGAAGCTTGCAAATAATGATGATGATAAAATGAAGATAATGATGTGCACCCAACTTACCCACTTGTGGAGGCAAACAAACCAAAGAAATATGAAGAAGCCACACAATGGGACCACCTTACAGGAAAAGGAGGATACCTTGCAATAATGAGGAGGTAGAATAACCATGATGTCCAAATGATGACCCCACTTTCCCACTTGTTGAAGGAAAGAAAACCAAAGAAATATGAAGAAACCACACAATGACAGGGAAAATTTTAAGGATCCATAATTTTATTGAAGTGTAGAAATCTTGGTAGATATTACTAACTCTTCAATTTCCAACCATAAAATGTTGGGCGATATTTTGTAAAAAGATTCAAATTTATGAAGATTTTATATAGTTTTCTTGACAATTTTGGTGATTTTAGAGAAAACAAATTATCCTGTGGAATTTGGGCGAATAAATTGAGAAAAAAAAGAGGAAATTGATGAATTTATTTTTACAAAAAGGGTAAAAAATTAGCCCATGCGATAAATTTCTCCCCAAAATATTTCGCTGCACAATAGGACCACTTTGCAGGTAAAAGAGGACACCTTGGAATAATGAGGAGGAAACATAACCATGCCCTTGAAAAAGGGAGAGATTGATCGGAATTGAATACATTGAAGACAAGGTATGTACCCACCTTGTAAAGAAAGAAAGGGGAATGAAGGGGTGAATACCCCTTGGTGGTTCCTTCAAAAGAGGTTATCCCTAAGAAGAAGATGGATCCCCTAAGAGCACAATAGGTTAGTATAAATAATGGATCCCTACCCTCTTTCGTTCATCAATCATCACTTAGATATCGCTCTTAGAGAAGTGCACACTTGTTCAAAATGAAGAAAGCGCATGGTGCATTTGGCGCATGTTTAAGGTGCATTCAGGGGTAGGCTTATGTGCGTTCTTCCACATATTTAAGGTGCATTATGGCACATTATTTGTGCATTCTTGCACATGACTATTGCATTATGGTGCATGTATTGGTATAGATGGTCGATGTAAGAGCTAATTATAGAGTAGATTTGAAGCAAATTATGGGGAAAATTTGAAGTGGATTATGGACCAGAATTGAGGTTGATTGTGGAACAGATTTGAAAACGGTTATGGAGCATATATGAGGTAGGTTATGAGGCATATCTATAGCATATTATGGAACAAATATGAGGTAGGATATGACGAATATCTAAAGCATATTATGGAGTAGATTTGAGGCAAGCTATGAGGCATATTTGAAGTAGATTATGGAGTAGATATGAGGCATATTATGGAGGAGATATGAGATAGGCTATGCGGCATATTATATTTGAATCAAATTATGGAGCATATTTGAGGCAAGTTATGAGGCATATTTGAAGAATATTATGGAGCATAGTTGTAGCTAGGGTTTTCACCCTAGATTATGCAAATGAGCACCTACTAAGGAGAAGGGCCTCCTTAGTAGTAGTTCAGAAAAAAGTAAATAAAAGCAGTAAAACAGTATGAAATTTAACCTAGCATGAGCATTAACATAACTAATAAAACATGAAAATATGGCAAAAGATTTCTCTTTTTGTATTAAAAGTTACCTCAGGTGCAGAGGTTGATGAATCCCTTGCAGCAGTCCAAGAGGGTTGCTTCCAAGCTCCAGTGTTGTTCCTTTCTCCTTCTCCAAAGGGTTTTGGAAATGGGCCAAAGGGGCACTCAAATGTGAAAATAGCTCAAAAGGGTGAGCTAAGGTTTCAGGAGTGATTTTGGCAGAGTAAGGATATGGATGATTGTGGATGAAAAATGGGGAGCCTCCATCACCTATTTATAGGTTTTTAGTGGTGGAGTGCTGACCCATGGTTTTTGGCACCATATGATTTAGGTCAGCTGTATAGGGTTTTTGCTTCCTTTTTTCCCTCTTTTTCCTCTTTTTCCTCTTTTTTGTATTTTTCATTCCCTTTTTAGAGGGTTTTTGCTATTTTTGGAGGAATTCACATTATTTTGGGGGAAAAAAGGGGGGTTTTTGGCCTTTTGGCGGCTTTTTAATGGGTTTTTGAGGTTTTGGAGGCAAATATGGTAGGAAATATGGACAAATGAGTCATGTAATGAGGGAGATGAGGTAGTGAGCACTTTTTGGGTGTTAACAGATTGCCCCCTGATGTGTGAGGGTAGGAGCTCATCGTATGGCCGATAGACATCATAAGTCTTTTATGGTTTTCCTGGGGTGTGGAGAGGAGAAGAAACGAACTAGAGCCCGGAACAACCGTCGCGAACAAACTGCAAAAACTTAAAGTACATGACCTCAATAATGAATGAGGAATAATCTAAACATATGGATGAGGTGGGCATTCCCATGCTCGTATCAAGATATAGAACAATAATAAGGGGATCCAAAAAATGGGGACCTGAAATATACATGGCCTCGAATGAGGAAGAATCTCAATATATGGACGAGGCGGGCATACCCATGCTCATATGAAGATATATAAAACATAACAATGAGGCCCAAAAAAGGGGGACTTTTAAGATACATAGAGAACCACTGTGTACATTATAAGGGTCCAGAGGGGACACAAATCTGGGACATACTGCTGGGATAACCATGTCTGAGCTGAAGAACTGATACACTGGAATAACAACAGTGCTGCGGAGTGTGGTACCAAAGGAACTGATGAGCTGCTGGATCATAGTGATGGGGAGTCATACCCTCAATGGTACACCGAACTGGAATTGAACTGGGTACTCAAGGAAGCATATAACTGGATGGTTTTCGAATACAATCGCCAACGCAACCCGGACATCCACGGGAACATATAACTGGGCGTTCCGAAGTGACTCACCAATGTGCTAGAGTCGGGGGAAATCCGAGGTCTTCGACCAATAACTGAAGGGATAGAAACCCTGCGCGAGTCTCAACGATGCGATCAAGGTGTTGAAGTCGAGCATGTGAGAAACAACCACTCAGAGAGGCACTGATGACTCCTCTCAAAATGGTCCGTAGGCACTCACCATAGATGGTGATGAGTCCAAGGCGCAGGGACCTCTGGGTCTATCCTCTGGAATAGAGGGGCTGTCGTCGACAGAGGGAGACCTGCAACTAGCAAGGAAATGATGTTTCCTTGATAGGAGCACGAGGTGGAGAACCGAAGTGTGAGAGTACTGATGGTAGGAATGACATACTGTGGGGGTAGGGAATAACTAGGCAAGTAGAGTGGGTGGACCCAAACTTCCTTTGTTCAGAGTATGATGACAGGGGATGATCGGGAAGCATGTGAAACTGAATGGTGGGAAGGAGATCATAGCTGTAATGGATCAAGGATGGTGACTGGGATGAGTGATACTCAAGGTGGTGTAAAATGGCAGGAGACTGCAAAATACTCTGAACAAAGGCGACCTTATTGGACGTGCTGCCGAGATGATCGATCATAGTGCCAAGAGGCACGGGGGGACTTCTTCATGGGTTAAGGAATGCGAAGAAGTGTGTTCAAAATGGTATTGTCGTGTGGATTTATATGAGCCCAGGACAGTTCATGCTCGTGATTGCTTTCAATTTTAAGGAGTCTGAAAGCGATAAGAAGAATCTCAAATGACAGAATGGTACTGTCATGTGGATTTGTACAATCCCAGGACAGTTCATGCTCGTGGTTGCTTTCACTTTTAGAGAGTCTGAAAGCAATAAGAAGACTCCAGGGGGTTGCTTTTTCGTGTGTTAGTCTCCAAGGCCCGAAGAAGCATAAAAGGATGCAATGAAGAACTCTTCTAGCCGGTGTGACTAGAGTATTCATTTTTCGTAATTAGTCTACTAGGTCCGGAAAAAGGGTTAAACTTATACTAGATAGATGCCCTTTCAGGTACTTTAACGAGCATGAAAGGAAGAAAGATTGCTCATCGATCTTTTCATTGTTTTAGGAGTCAAAAAAGAGCTTAACAGAAACTCCCTAAGTGCCTTTTTCATAAAGGACTTGTCCAACCCAAAAAATGGATAAAATTATACCAAACAAAAGGAATGGCCAGGCAAGGAGGAAGTGTTCAATCAAGGAACATCAATGAGAGCCAAGAACGAGGGTGGGGGGGAACACTGGTGGGCCTCCTTGCAGGGTGATGAATGGTGGAAAAATAACAAAATAATTGCAGTATGAGTGGAGTGAATGGCTCATGTAAAAATGTGGAACATTCCGATGGCGGCCGATGTGGCGTGTAAACTGAGGCAGCAAGGTGTTGGGAAAAAATGTTGAAAGTGTACCTAGTGAGAGCGAGAACTGATCTCAAGCATCATCACGAGCTCGGAAAAATGAATCTGGCGATATAAAAAGTGTCAAAAATGGATAACGACCGATGTGGCACACAAACTGAGGTGACGGGGGGCGTTTTGGAAAAAATACCCAAAAAATATGGGGGTGAGAGCGAGAAATGATCTCAAGCATTATCATGGGCTTGGAAAAATGAATCCGATGATATAAAATATATCCAAAAAGGAGAACGACCGAAGTGGCACGTAAACCAAGGTGACAAGTGGTGTCTACCCTCGGGGGAAAAATACTAGGCATATCAAATCAAATCAAATATACAAGTGACACGTGACCTCAAAAATGGTTGAGATCACAAATGTGAAAAAGTGAGCAGGGTTAATGACTTGCCCCCATGCTATGTGCATGGGGTTTGTGATTGTGGATCACATATGTGTTGGTTTGAACGATGGGTTCATGGACGACGATAAGGGCCAGTCTTTCCTCATATGGGTAATGCAGGGGTGGTCCAGACAAGGTTTGGCTGATGGAATAAATGACGTGCTCCCAGTGAACATCGTCTTTTTGAGAAAGGAATCCGTACACGGCATGATCGGATGTCGAGATGTAAAGGATGAATTCCTGAGAGAAATCCGGAGGGGAGATCAGAGGGGCTTGCATGAGAGCTTTCTTAAGGGCTTTGAATGCAACTTGTGCCTGGTCATCCCAAACAAAGGGTATGTGGGTACGAAGCAGGCTTAAGAAACCATGAATGGTGGTGGCATAATCAGGAATGAAGCGAGGGAGGAAATTAGATCTCCCCTGCAGACTCTGGAGCTGCCGGAGCATGCGAGGAGCTAGAAGGTCTATGATGGCTTGGACTTTCAGGGGATCAACAATGATTCCTTTATTGGAAACAATGAAACCCAACAACCGGCCTGCTGGAATGCAAAAGACACACTTGTGTGGGTTCAAGCGGATTTGATATTTGCGACAACGCAGAAAGATATGTTGGAGGTCGTTAAGGTGGTCTGATCATTTCCATGAACGAGCTGTAAGGTCGTCGAGATAGACTAATAGGATATGAACCAAGTCGTGAAAACAGTAGGTCATGGCCCACTGGAAGGTGGTACCAGCATTTTTGAGTACGAAAGGCATGACGCGATAGGAAAAGGTGCCCCAGGGGGGTGGTAAAGGCAGTCTTGTACTGATCCTCTTTGCGGATCTGAATCTAGTTCTATCCGGAAAAATCGTCCATGAAAGATAGGACTTCATGCCCCGCACACAAATCGATGAGTTGGTCAATAAATGGCGTGGGGAAGTTGTCTTTGGGACAGGCTCGGTTTAAATCGTGGAAGTCAGTACATACTCTGATGGTGCCTTGTTTCTTGTTAATAGGGACGGGGTTAGAAACCCAAGTGGTATATGCAATAGGATAAATGAATCCTGCTTTGCGAAGTTTCTCAATCTCTGCTTTAACGACGGGGAGCTTAGAGGAATGAATGGGGCGTTGTTTCTGGCGAACGGGGTGTACATTTGGCCATGTGTCAATGTGGTGTTTTATAATAGCGGGGTCAAGACCAGGCATTTTGGTATATGACCAGGCAAAGACATCACGGAACTCTTGGAAAAAAAATTTGTACTCTTCGATCTCATACTCACTGCAGGAGTCGCCTAATGTAATGATTTCAAGAGCACCGGGTGGGTCAGAGATATCAATGTGGATGACGGGTGAGATGTTGGCCATGTTACCTTCCTCAAAGGCATCAGGAGCGGGAATGGGATCCTTAAACCAGTTGACTTTGGTGGAGAGGAAATATTTGGACTCAACCGCAAATTGGGTGGCTGTGGTGGAGGAGGACTCTTCTGGGAGGAAGTAGGAACGATGGTGCATGTCTTCCCAGGGGTAATTCGGGGTAGTGAGGGCCTCTAGAATATCCTCATCACTGTGGAAAATTTGAGTTTTCAAATCGGTTGATGATGGAGTGCTAGTAGAAGAGATCATATAGATGGTATTAATCTCGTCGGATGAGGGTGATACTTGGGGGTGGATATCCTCAATTGTGGGGGGTGCCGTCTCAAGGTCCAAATTATTCATCTCGTAGAGAGCTGCTCTGTAATCTAGGAGATCAGGACAGTGATGTGAGTAATGGCCGTAAACACCGCATATTGCATAAGGGTGGTTGGTACGCAGTGATTTATCACGAGGCTTAGGGGCGGGATCGAGTTGGACAACCGAGATGTTGGGGTCATCGTCAAGCATTTGCATGTGCTCTTGTAATGCAGGTAATTGTGGACATTGATGGGTAGGATGGCCTAACTCATCACACAATGAGCATTTGGGAGGAGCACGAAACACGGGGGGGTTTTTAACTGTTTTGGGTGGGGGTACAGCAGTGTAGTGTTGTGGGCCTCTGCCCCCAGTGTGCTTGATAAGAGGAGGTGGATTCGTAGATGACGAAGGGGTAGTGACACCGGGAGGTGGTTGACTAGTAGTGGTGATGGGTTGCACTGGTTGAAGGACGACACTTGGTGTTGGTGGGGGTACGGGAGGCGAAATATACCACACGGGTAGTCCTAAGGTTAACCCGGGGAGGCTAAGAGTAGCCATAAACGGGGCGCTTACTACTCCCGAGGGAGGGAATAGGAAGGGGATTGTCTAGATGGGTGTAACACCAATATGACTAGGTACCAATGGTGGTTTGGGTAACAAGGGCGGTTGATTGTTGGGTGTTTGGGCATTGTGGGAAAGGGTACATAGGTCAGATATTTCGGTCGCTGGTGACGGGGGTGGAATGGATTGGAATGTTGAGGTCATCGGCGTATCTGAGTAAACTCCGGGTCCCACGGAGGAAACCAACGAGGTAGTTGCACCACAAACAGGTTGTTCAACCATGGGGAGAACATTTTCGGGTGCAGCAGGGGCATTGGGATTGTAATAGGTGAGTTGATCGACCTTGACCACACGTTCGTCATGGGGGAACATCATGGTACAAAAAATGGATGAGGCAACTGCCCGCATGGCATACATGTAGCTGCGGCCAAGTAAGAGGTTATAATCAAGTTGGGCGTTGATGACCTCTATGTCAATGAGCACGGTTTTACCAGCCAATTGGACGGGGACATTAGCTAAGAGACCTTGGGGTTGAGCCGAACGGCCGTCATAGGCTCACAATGCAGTGGTGGACTGCTGGAGAGTAGGGGATCCCAAATTCTGCCAAATGAATGTGGACATAATGCATGTAGAGGCACCTTCATCGATAATGCATTGATGGCTGACAAGATTCCGAACGGATACAGAAACTTGGAACGCTAATGTGGAAGGCAGACGTGGTTCGGATTGGTCCAAATCAAAGGCCATCATTCGTGAATCATTTGGGTCAATAGCACCAATGGCTGAGAGCAAAGTCTTGTGCTATGTAGGATAGTTTTTTAAGACCTCTAACAGAGACATGGATGCAGGGGACTGGGCTAAGTCATCTACAATGTTGTAATTAGACGCAGTGCGAGCATTGGGGTTATTGTTGATGCGGCAAAGTGGGAAGTGAGGTGCTTTGGAGGTGCCATCTAGTGGAGCTGGAGGTATACGTAACGACTGATTGTGGATGAAAAATGGGGAGCCTCCATCACCTATTTATAGGTTTTTAGTGGTGGAGTGCTGACCCATGGTTTTGGGCACCATATGGTTTAGGTCAGCTGTATAGGGTTTTTGCTTCCTTTTTTCCCTCTTTTTCCTCTTTTTCCTCTTTTTTGTATTTTTCATTCCCTTTTTAGAGGGTTTTTGCTATTTTTGGAGGAATTTACATTATTTTGGGGGAAAAAAGGGGGGTTTTTTCCTTTTGGAGGCTTTTTAATGGGTTTTTGAGGTTTTGGAGGCAAATATGGTAGGAAATATGGACAAATGAGTCATGTAATGAGGGAGATGAGGTAGTGAGCACTTTTTGGGTGTTAACAAATTGCCCCCTGATGTGTGAGGGTAGGAGCTCATCGTATGGCCGATAGACATCATAAGTCTTTTATGGTTTTCCTGGGGTGTGGAGAGGAGAAGAAACGAACTAGAGCCCGGAACAATGGTTGCGAACAAACTGCAAAAACTGAAAGTACATGACCTCAATAATGAATGAGGAATAATCTAAACATATGGATGAGGCGGGCATTCCCATGCTCGTATCAAGATATAGAACAATAATAAGGGGGTCCAAAAAATGGGGACCTGAAATATACATGGCGTTGAATGAGGAAGAATCTCAATATATGGACGAGGCGGGCATACCCATGCTCGTATGAAGATATATAAAACATAACAATGAGTCCCGAAAAAGGGGGACTTTTAAGATACATAGAGAACCACTGTGTACATTATAAGGGTCCAGAGGGGACACAAATCTGGGACATACTGCTGGGATAACCATGTCTGAGCTGAAGAACTAATACACTGGAATAACAACAATGCTGCTGAGTGTGGTACCAAAGGAACTGATGAGCTGCTGGATCATAGTGACGGGGAGTCATACCCTCAATGGTACACCGAACTGGAACTGAACTGGGTACTCAAGGAAGCATATAACTGGATGGCTTCCGAATACAATCGCCAACACAACTCGGACATCCACGGGAACATATAACTGGGCGTTTCGAAGTGACTCACCAATGTGCTAGAGTCGGGGGAAATCCGGGGTCTTCGACCAATAATTGAAGGGATAGAAACCCTGCGTGAGTCTCAACGATGCGATCAAGGTGTTGAAGTTGAGCATGTGAGAAACAACCACTCGGAGAGGAACTGATGACTCCTCTAAAAATGGTCCGTAGGCACTCACCATAGATGGTGATGAGTCCAAGGCAAAGGGACCTCTGGGTCTATCCTCATGAATAGAGGGGCTATCGTCGACAGAGGGAGACCTGCAACTAGCAAGGAAATGACGTTTCCTTGATAGGAGCACGAGGTGGAGAACCGAAGTGTGAGAGTACTGATGGTAGGAATGACATACTGTGGGGGTAGGGAATAACTGGGCAAGTAGAGTGGGTGGACCCAAACTTCCTTTGTTCAGAGTATGATGACAGGGGATGATCGGGAAGCATATGAAATTGAATGGTGGGAAGGAGATCATAGCTGTAATGGATCAAGGATGGTGACTGGGATGAGTGATACTCAAGGTGGTGTAAAATGGCAGGAGACTGCAAAATACTCTGAACAAAGGCGACCTTATTGGAGGTGCTGCCGAGATGATCGATCATAGTGCCAAGAGGCACGAGGGGACTTCTTCATGGGTTAAGGAATGAGAAGAAGTGTGTTCAAAATGGTATTGTCGTGTGGATTTATACGATCCCAGGACAGTTCATGCTCGTGATTTCTTTCAATTTTAAGGAGTCTGAAAGCGATAAGAAGACTCTGAAATGATGGAATGGTACTGTCGTGTGGATTTGTACGAGCCCAGGACAGTTCATGCTCGTGGTTGCTTTCACTTTTAGAGAGTGTGAAAGCAATAAGAAGACTCCAGGGGGTTGCTTTTTCGTGTGTTAGTCTCCAAGGCCCGAAGAAGCATAAAAGGATGCAATGAAGAACTCTTCTAGCCGGTGTGACTAGAGTATTCATTTTTCGTAATTAGTCTACCAGGTCCGGAAAAAGGGTTAAACTTATACTAGATAGACGCCCTTTCAGGTACTTTAACGAGCATGAAAGGAAGAAAGATTGCTCGACGATATTTTCATTTTTTTAGGAGTAAAAAAAGAGATTAACAGAAACTCCCTAAGTGCCTTTTTCGTAAAGGACTTGTCTGACCCGAAAAATGGATAAAATTATACCGAACAAAAGGAATGGCCAGGCAAGGAGGAAGTGTTCAATCAAGGAACATCGATGAGAGCAGAGAACGAGGGTGGGGGGGAACACTGGTGGGCCTCCTTGCAGGGTGATGAATGGTGGAAAAATAACAAAATAATTGCAGTATGAGTGGAGTGAATGGCTCATGTAAAAATGTGGAACAATTCGATGGCGGCCGATGTGGCGTGTAAACCGAGGGCAGCAAGGTGTTGGGACACAATGTTGAAAGTGTACCTAGTGAGAGCGAGAAATGATATCAAGCATCATCAAGAGCTCGGAAAAATGAATCCGGCGATATAAAAAGTGTCAAAAATGGATAACGACCGATGTGGCACACAAACCGAGGCGACGAGGGGTGTTTTGGAAAAAATACCCGAAAAATATGGGGGTGAGAGCGAGAAATGATCTCAAGCATTATCACGGGCTCGGAAAAATGAATCCGATGATATAAAATATATCGAAAAAGGAGAACGGCCGAAGTGGCACGTAAACCAAGGTGACAAGTGGTGTCTACCCTCGGGGGAAAAATACTAGGCATATCAAATCAAATCAAATATACAAGTGACACGTGACCTCAAAAATGGTTGAGATCGCAAATGTGAAAAAGTGAGCAGGGTTAATGACTTGCCCCCATGCTATGTGCATGGGGTTTGTGATTGTGGATCACATATGTGTTGGTTTGAACGATGGGTTCATGGACGACGGTAAGGGCCAGTATTTCCTCATATGGGTAACGTAGGGGTGGTCCATACAAGGTTTGGCTGATAGAATAAATGACGTGCTCCTGGCAAACAACATCTTTTTGAACAAGGACTCCGTACACGGCATGATCAGATGCCGAGACATAAAGGATGAAGTCCTGAGAGAAATCCGGAGGGGAGATCAGAGGGGCTTGCGTGAGAGATTTCTTAAGGGCTTCGAATGCAACTTGTGTATGGTCATCCCAAACAAAGGGTATGTGGGTACGAAGCAGGCATAAGAAACCATGAATGGTGGTGGCATAAGCAGGAACGAAGCGACGGAGGAAATTAGATCTCCCCTGCAGACTCTGGAGCTACCGGAGCATGCGAGGAGCGGGAAGGTCTATGATGGCTTGGACTTTTAGGGGATCAACAACGATTCCTTTATTGGAAACAATGAAACCCAACAACCGGCCTGTTGGAACACAAAAGACACACTTGTGTGGGTTCAAGCGGATTTGATATTTGCGAAAACGCAGAAAGATATGTTGGAGGTCGTTAAGGTGGTCTAATCATTTCCATGAACGAGCTGTAAGGTCGTCGAGATAGACTAATAGGATATGAACCAAGTCATGAAAACAGTAGGTCATGGCCCGCTTGAAGGTGGCACCAGCATTTTTGAGGCCGAAAGGCATGACGCGATAGGCAAAGGTGCCCTAGCGGGGTGGTAAAGGCAGTCTTGTACTGATCCTCTTTGCGGATCTGAATCTAGTTCTATCCGGAAAAACCGTCCATGAAAGATAGGACTTCATGCCCCGCACACACATCGATGAGTTGTTCAATAAATGGCGTGGGGAAGTTGTCTTTGGGACAAGCTCAGTTTAAATCGTGGAAGTCAGTACATACTCTGATGGTGCCTTGTTTCTTGTTAATAGGGACGGGGTTAGAAACCCAAGTGGTATATGCAATAGGATAAATGAATCCTGCTTTGCGAAGTTTCTCAATCTCTGCTTTAACGACGAGGAGCTTATAGGGATGAATGGGGCGTTGTTTCTGGCGAATGGGGGGTACATCTGGCCATGTGTCAATGTGGTGTTTTATAATAGCGGGGTCAAGACCAGGCATTTCGGTATATGACCAGGCAAAGACATCACGGAACTCTTGGAAAATTTTTTTGTACTCTTCGATCTCATACTCACTGCAGGAGGCGCCTAATGTAATGATTTAAAGAGCACTGGGTGGGTCAGAGATATCGATGTGGATGACGGGTGAGATGTTGGCCATGTTGCCTTCCTCAAAGGCATTAGGAGCGGGAATGGGATCCTTAAACCAGTTGACTTTGGTGGGGAGGAAATCTTTGGACTCAACCGCAAATTGGGTGGCTGTAGTGGAGGAGGACTCTTCTGGGAGGAAGTAGGAACGATGGTGCATGTCTTCCCAGGGGTAATCCAGGGTAGTGAGGGCCTCTAGAATATCCTCATCACTACGGAAAATTTGAGTTGTCAAATCGGTTGATGATGGAATGCTAGTAGAAGAGATCATATAGATGGTATTAATCTCGTCGGATGAGGGTGATACTTGGGGGTGGATCTCCTCAATTGTGGGGGGTGCTGTCTCAAGGTCCAAATTATTCATCTCGTAGAGAGTTGCTCTGTAATCTAGGAGATCAGGACAGTGATGTGAGTAATGGCCGTAAACACCGCATATTGCACAAGGGTGGTTGGTACACAGTGATTTATCACGAGGCTTAGGGGCGGGATCGAGTTGGACAACCGGGATGTTGGGGTCTTCGTCAAGCATTTGCATGTGCTCTTGTAATGCAGGTAATTGTGGACATTGATGGGTAGGATGGCCTAACTCATCACACACCGAGCATTTGGGAGGAGCACGAAACACGGGGGATTTTTAACTGTTTTGGGTGGGGGTACAGCAGTGTAGGGTTGTGGGCCTCCTCCCCCAGTGTGCTTGATAAGAGGAGGTGGATTCGTAGATGACGAAGGGGTAGTGACACCGGGAGGTGGTTGACTAGTAGTGGCGATGGGTTGCACCGGTTGAAGGACGACATTTGGTGTTGGTGAGGGTACGGGAGGTGAAATATACCACATGGGTAGTCCTAAGGTTAACCCGGGGAGGCTAAGAGTAGCCATAAACGGGGTGCTTACTACTCTCGAGGGAGGGAATAGGAAGGGGATTGTCTAGATGGGTGTAACACCAATATGAATAGGTACCAATGGTGGTTTGGGTAACAAGGGCGGTTGATTGTTGGGTGTTTGGGCATTGTGGGAAAGGGTACATAGGTCAGATATTTCGGTCGCTAGTGATGGGGGTGGAATGGATTGGAATATTGAGGTCATCGGCGTATCTGAGTAAACTCCGGGTCCCACGGAGTTAACCAACGAGGTAGTTGCACCACAAACAGGTTGTTCAACCATGGGGAGAACATTTTCGGGTGCAGCAGGGGCATTGGGATCGTAATAGGTGAGTTGATCGACCTTGTCCACACATCCATCATGGGGGAACATCATGGTACGAAAAACGGATGAGGCAACCGCCCGCATGGCATACGTGTAGCTGCGACCAAGTAAGAGGTTATAATCAAGTTGGGCGTTGATGACCTGTTGATGCCTCGGATATCATAGCATCAATCAGAAAGGGATTCTCCCCGATAGATTATCCCAATTACGTTATCTACCGTTTGGTATAGGGAATCCGTCCGGTTAGCGGTTCCGGCAACCGTGGGTTTGGAGTTTTATCCCAATTATACCGGTTATGGCCCGATCCACCTTTCTTTTGAATTTTATGTTTTATAATGATATGCAAGTGCCTAGTCTAAGTTTAATCTAAATGCAAGACTGAAAAAAACAGATCTAAATTTAAGACTAAAATAAATCTAACTATCCCTGCAAGGAGCGAATTTAAATCATGAGCAATGAGCTGTAGGAGTTATCTTAAAGAAAGAACAGATAGCCATTAAATCTGAAAGAGTAAGCTACAACGAAGATAAAGATATCAGAAGATAGCTTCTAATTTAATATAAAAACACATTTATTTCTCATGAAACAGAGAATTCGTTTAGCACAGAAAGGAGTAAAATCATTTGTTGCAAAGAAATAATTCAGACAGCAAGAAAGATCTCACATGAAAGTATGGAAGTCACCAGAATAATCCAATCTACATCCATTCTTCATTCCCATGCAAAACGTCCATCTCCAGGCTTTTATTAGAAGATTTTATTTTCTTAGAACAAATACAAGATAGCTCGTACAGGTCTGAAAATAATTCCCTCTCAAAAGTCCGATCTAATCCTTCCTAACTTCTATTTATAGTTACAAAATTGCCCTTTGGGCTGCCACCTGGCCTTTTACACTTGTCATCTACAGAAATTTTCTTCTATAACAGACAAAATGTGACTCCCTTTTTCATTAAAGAAATTATTTTAAAGGAAAATAGGGACAGCTGTCCCATAGCTCTACGTATCATACATATGCAGGCCCAAAATACAAAACAACAGAAATAATGCTCTATCATCAGCGCTTCACTCCTGTACACGTGCTTTAGCTGGAAGGGAGTCGCTCAACTAGCTGTTGATGTCGATTTTGCTTGAAGAGAGGCACTCGAGCCCACTGGAGCTACTGCTGCAGCTTGGGGAGAAGGAATTGAACCGGCTGGAATATCTGCCACTGCTGGGGGAGAGGGAATCGAGCTCACTGTTGCTGCTGGAATGGTTTGGGAAGAAGGAGTTGAGCTCACTGTTATTTCTGCCGCTGCAGGGAGAGAGGAAAACGAGCTAGCTACTACAGCTGTTGTTGTCGGGAGAGAGGATTCCAGGTTTGCTGTCACAGCTGTTGCTTTTTCTTTTTTCTCCACCTCTGCAATATAACTATACCAAATACTAGTGTCCCTTATGACGACGTTTGCGGAAGCAGGGAGCAAGATTTTCTGAGAAGTCACATTTTTTCTAAGCTCTGCTCCAATGCCTTGAATTTCCATTACTGCAGCTTGATGCACTTCTTTAAGCAAATGGCTGTGGACTGATGACATTCCAATATAATGTTGTAAGTCATCAATTGCTAGGACATCAATTTTCTTCACATATTCGGTTTGGATGCCCAGTTCTTCCTTTAGTTCAGCCAAGCGTTGTTCTTCACCCGGGAAGTCATCGAGGGATTGTGGGAAACTCAATTTGCACCTGTCATGCACTCCCTGGATTCTTTGATATAAACCGTTGATCCTATCCCTTGTCCCTTGTACACTGGCCATGAGCTTACTGCCACAGTTTCTGCAGAAGTCCAAAAGGGCTATGTCTTCATTAAAACCTTCCACAGATTTGAATGGGAGATGTGTGGGGAAATCCACCTTTCCTTCTCGCCATTATATCTGGCTCAGGATATTTGCCTTAACCCGAGTGTGCTTAGATTTAAGCCTATGGGCCTCTGCATTAATCTCTTTTAATCTGACCACCATGGCCTTGAGCTTGCCAACTTCATCCGTGATTAGCTCCTGAGTGTCATATATTTGCTTCAGGAGGCTGCAGGATAGCTCATGGAAGGGAGACATGTCCATCATTCTGCTCTCAGCTTGCTCTAAGTGCTCAGCTAAGGCCAGCTTGTCTGCTTCTAGCTGGGACACTCTGGCTCCTGCATCATTCTTTTCTGCTTCCACAATCATCATCAAGACTGATAGTTGTTCCTTTTCTTCCTCCAGCTGGTTATACTTGTCTGATAGCTCCTTATGTTCGACAGACAGGCGATTATACTTGTTCACCACAAGATCCATGTAGGCTTGCTCATTAGCCACAGTTTGTTGTAGCATACGAGCTCTCCTCTTTATTGATTCACTTTGTCTAACTATATCACCTACATTGTCCAGTGATGCTTTTGTTGTCTCTACAACGGCGGATGCCATAGCTAAGGGATCCTTATCTGTATTCTGCATCACATTGATCTCCCGGTGGGTAATGATATCCTCCTGGAAGAGTCTTTTGATCCTCTCTTCCGATTTAAGGACCATTGCCTTCCTTTTCTTATCATAGACGAACTCATCCAACCTGGACACCGTATGTTCTTCTGATGGAGTGTACGGGACAATTTGGAGGTCCATAATGTCTATTTCTACTTCCGTTGGTGGGGTCTGGACTACCTGAGCTTGATCTGTCCCCACATTTTGGGTACCAAAGCCACCGCCCTGTGCTGCGTCCGCCTCCACATTTTGAGTGCCGGAGACACTTGTTTGAGGTATGTCAATTTCCATGTCCTGTGCACCGGAGCCACCTTCCTGGGCATCTTCACCTGCTTTAAGTTCTTCTCATTGCCCTTTCTCTTCTTCCTCAGCTTTCTGCTGTCTTTCATCTTCAGCCTCCTTTTGCTGCTGGGCTTCCTCAGCTTATTTGCGTAGCCTCTCACTTTCTGCTTCTTGCTGCAATTTGACAACTTCAGCTTCTTACAACAACCTTGCTTCCTTGGCTTCCTGTTGTAATCTGGCTTCTTCAGCTTCTCGTAGTAACCTTGCTTCCTCTTTTAATCTGAGCTCTTCCTGAGCTCGGGCCTCATCTGCTTCTTTGTCTTTCTGCTGGCTGGTCTTCTGGGTCCTAGTAGAGCTAGAACTTGCTTCACTGCCTTGGCGAAAGGTTCGCAGCTCATCCATGTTGCTGATGCCTCTGACTACCTCCTCCTCGGCATCATGATAGTAAGAGTACTCAAAATGAGCATAAATTTCCTTACAATGCTCGGCCACTTTTCCCTTCCTGTCATTCTTGTGGAAGATCAACTCGCCAAAGTGGAAGGATTTCAGCTCCTGAACAAACTCCTCGACTGAGGCAACTCCTGAGAATTTGTAGGCCCCTATGCAAAAAGGTAGAGGGGAAAAAGAAGCCTTATGCTGTTTGTGGAGCATTGCCCTAATTCCATCCAGGAAGATTTGTCTTACTGCCTCCTTAAGGACCACATAATCTGTAGCATATCTTGGCAAAATATATGGAGCTTTAGTTCCTCCAAACATTCTGAGATAGGTGCCTTGCTCCGAGAAATAAAAATCTCCATAATTTTCAAGGACTTCCATGGCATTCTCCGACAGGCAGTTGGGCTCTTCCTTGAATAGCTGCTCATATAGGGGCATGATGAACCCCTCACAGATGAGCTTATAGCTGGGTTTGTAATTCTGAGCCCACAACATCCTGAAAGCAGTATAAACCGGGGTGGTGGCCTTATCCCATGTGCAACCCAATTTGGGGAAAGATAACTTGGCCAAAACGCAATCAACAAGATATGAGGACATGTAAAATTCTGCCTTCTTTAAGGCTAGTCCTTCTCTTGCAGCAACTACCATTGAGGCCAAACTATCTGACAGGAGAGTGGCCCAGTCAAACACAGTTCCTTTAAATGCCACGAAGTGGATTATAGGGACCCACTGAATCTTGTACACGGTGCCATCTGGCATGCCGAAGATTCTGCACAACATCAAGGCGATCAATCTGAAAGGAGGTCTCAGATTCTGGACGTCATATTCATCATTTCCTTTCTTTCTCAAATGCTTGCCTACGACCAATAGCTTTTTGGCCATTTCAATGTTGTTCATCTGTCCCAGCCATTCATCAGTTAGAGATTGCTGGGTGCGGGGAAACTTGTAGGCCGTGACCAAGTATGCTGGATGAAATGAGGCAATGGCTATCTTCCCGCTGTCGTGAATTATTCTTCCCTCTGCATCAGTGTGCTGGAGTATCCATTCGATTACTTCATAACAGGGGAACAGTTCAGGGCGGGTAGAAGCTCTAGCTATGTCTGAGGCTCTGATATTGAGATAAATCTGCCCCTCTTCTAGCAACATGTCTGGGACATCTTGGTCTCGGATCATCCTATAGATGTCACCCCCAGCGGATCTCTAGAGGAATACCGGTGGTGCACCTAGTATCCTGGAGTGTGGTCTCAGTTTTAAGTGGTGTAGGCTGTTTTTCTGTCATTTTAGCCTTCTTCCTACTACCTTTTGGCATTTTGACTTATCCCTGATAGCAACCAAATACAAGTCATTATAAAATTGAGCAACATACTGTGAGATTTTAACAGAGAGCATCACCATTTTAACATGTCAATGAGATAAATGCAATGTGAAGCTGTATGTTAGGAAGCAAAATACACCATTTCAACGGGAAACATAATTATAGAAATTTGATTCTTTTAAAGGGACGGGTTTGGAATGTTCCCGAAAGGATAGGTATGTCGAGGGAACAACCTGTTCTCGGTCTAGCTCTAAGGGAGAAGGTGCCCTTCATTCTGGTTCAAAAGGTAGATGGTCGGTTAGCTTGGGTTGATATAAATTTAAAACGAAGCTTGAGATGGCTCTCTGCGTTGATGAACAGGCGAGGGGCTCGACCGGCCGCTAGGGTTTATTTATCGTATTTTGACGTGAAGCTCTATGGCCATGCTTAGGATCTAAACGAGGGTAGCGGCTGGTGAATACTTGGGCTGCCACTCTGTGGTTTCAGTTGATAGGAACGAGACCTTAACGCGAAAAATAACGATGTACGCATTCAGGGTAGGAAGTTGGAAACATTCCACTCGTCCAAACTGACGCTCATTACACCATATACACATGTTTTTTACAATTTCTTTGGGAAATATGAAATTTAGACCGTATTTGACGGGCAAAATAGCCCATGACGGGAATTTTTCCCGTCAAAATCCAGCCAATGCCTATCTTCTTCTAAAAAAGAACAATCCCAAAGGTAAAATGACGCGTGGAAGAGACAAAAATAATGGTTAAAACATCCTACCTGGCACCGCGAAGATGGTTGAATGAGGTGGCCGGGAACGTGGACGAGCGAGCTGAGCTGGAGCGGTTGCGCGGCGTTCCACGGCGTTTTCCAATCGAAAAATAACAATGTTTTGGCTCGAACCTCCACCGTTTATTTAAAAGAACTGGGCACGTGCGAGGTTTAATGTGGTGGTTGACGCATTTAAAACGTGGCTTTAATACTGGTACGTCGGGGTCATATCAAGCCGTCTCGATATGTGCACGCGACCGCCACCTGCGGGACAAGTTCATGAATTCCACCCGCCATTGCGGGATGATAGAACGAAAGTTTCCGCTGTTTCGAAGGGAGAAGGCGAACGTTTTCTGCGAAATGGTCGTGAACGTGAAATTTTCGGTAAAAGGATCCCGCGGTAGCGGAAAGAAAACTTAAAAAGCTATGGCGTTTCGGAAGCTTCTCGCGAATGGCTTCCTCCAAATGAACGTGATCGTCAGAGTCCTTTGGCAGGTTTTCGGGATGATAACGTGAAAGCCTCCGAAATTGCGGAAAGCTTTTGCAAATAGCTTCCACAGTTTCGGAAGGCTTCCGCGAATGTTTCCGCAAAAGGCTTCTGAAAACTTGAGAAAATTTTCTAAGTATCGGTCGGGCTTCGAGAGCGCTTCGGAAAGATTTTGCCATTAGCCTCCGCTGTTTCAGAAGGAATCGGTGAATGGCGCCCGTCGTTTCGGAAGGATAACTTGAAAGCTTCCGCGGTTGCGGACGGCTTTTGCGAATTGTTCCGGAAAGGTTTAAGTGTTTCGGTGTTTCGGCAAGTTTAACGTGAAGGCTTCCGCAACTGCGGGAGAAAAAACCAAAAGGTTCCGCAAAACTTTCTCGGTGAGGTTTTGGAACGAAAACGCGAAGGTTTCTGTACTTGCGGAAGGCTCGGGCGAATGGCTTCTGCAACTTCGAGACTTAAATTTTTTTCAAAAAACTAAGTCACTGGGCGGCCGTGGGGAAAGTTGGCAAATGGCTCCCGCAAGTTTCGGGCGGCTTCCTCGAATTCTTCCGCCGTTTCGGAAGGAATTCGTCAATAGCTTCCGCAATTTTTTAACAATAACTTCTAAATCTTTTCGGGAGACTTATGCAAATGGTTCCAGCCGTTTCGGGAGAAAAAGATGAATGGTTCCACGGAGCTTCCTTGGCGCGTTCCGCAAACTTTCAAAAAATTTCTAAGTCCTTTTTCAAGAAGCTTATACGGAAGACTCCCACCATTTCGGGAGGATAAGTCGAATACTTCCGCAACTGCGGGGCTTTCTCCAATGATTCCGCGATTTTCAGGGAGACCTCACAAATCGTATCTTTGGGAAGCGAACTTGGAAATTCTTTAAAGCAAGATTTTCGATTGAGAAACAAAGCAAAAAGTGGAAATGGCCTCTTAAGGTAGCTTTTCTAAAAAAATGAAGGAGGGGCCCCAATATGTACAAAATTTTGGGGGGGGATGTTGCTGCAACAACATGACCTCTATGTCAATGAGCACGGTTTTACCAGCCAATTGGACGGGGACATTAGCTAAGAGACCTTGGGGTTGAGCCGAATGACCGTCGTAGGCTCACAACGCAGTGGTGGACTGCTGGAGAGTAGGGGATCCCAAATTCTGCCAAACGAATGTGGACATAATGCATGTAGAGGCACCTTCATCGATAATGCACCGATGGATGACAAGATTTCGAACAGATACAGAAACTTGGAACGCTAATGTGGAAGGCAGACGTGGTTCGGATTGGTCCAAATCAAAGTCCATCATTCGTGAATCATTTGGGTCAATAGCACCAATGGCTGAGAACAAAGTCTTGCGCTATGTAGGATAGTTTTTTAAGACCTCTAATGGAGACATGGCTGCAGGGGACTGGGCTAAGTCATCTACAATGTTGTAATTAGACGCAGTGCAAGCATTGGGGTTATTGTTGATGCGGAAAAGTGGGAAGTGAGGTGCTTTGGAGGCGCCATCTAGTGGAGCTGGAGGTATACGTAACAACTGATGGGCTTCATGGGTGGAGCCATATTGGTTCCGACGTGTTTGAAGGTTGACATCGACGGATGACATCATTAACAAGTGATGGGTACCTGAGTCTAACATGGGTTGATCAGGAGCGGCATAAGTGATTTGCTGTTTTGGTGGCGCATTTCCTTGAGGGGGAGCCAACGGCTGAGTGTTCACTATGCCTTGGGTTGGTAAAGGGTTTTGTAACACCAATGGTGTATTCTGAGGTGGTGGGGGGTTGGGCAGTGCCTGAGGAGCCGCGTACCCTTGGTGGTGGGCATCATCAGTCCAAAGTTGTCGAGCTCGCTCCAAATGTGGGCAAGCGTGTGTGTAGTGGCCATAGACCCCACAAATAGAACAAGGATGGTTTGTTTGCAAATTAGGATTTTTGGCTTGCTTGGGCGGCCGATCGGGGTTCTGGTTGGCAGGTGCCACGTTATTGTTGTTTGGGGGATTGGCAGGTTGACCACCTTGGTCTGGAGGGGGGTTGTTCCCACGGTTATGACCTTTGCCACGGTTTTGCTGGCCCTGTTGGCGCTGGTTATTTTGGTTCTGCTGCGGATTCTGTTGGGCATACACTTGCCCTTGGACAGCAGGTGGGTTCTGAGGTTGTGCAGGTGCGGGAGCAGGCTGCGATGGATAATAAGTAGGTGGAGGCGGCGCAGGTGCTGAACCTTGTGGGGGTTGCTGATATGTCTGTAGAACGGGTTGTGGATTTGCCGCAGGGGTTTCCTGTGGCGGGTAATAAGCAGGTTGGGCTTGAGAGGACACAGGAGTTGGTGTAGCCTGTGGGTGGTAATATGGCTGAGGTGCGACTGGGGTGGCGTAAGTAGGGGATGGATGACCAAATCATTGAGGTGGACTTGAGGGTCCATGGGAATGGTGATGATGTGCCATGGGAGCATATGAATTGGTTGCTCTGGATTGGGATGAATCCCGCGAAAGGTCGGGGACAGGGCTAGGACGTACTATGGAAAAGGGATGGTTATGTGAGGCTATATGGCCGATGATGCCATTTGCGGCATGGGATGCCCCCGATGCATCGTGCCGGGAGGAATCACCGTGGGGGGCGTTAGGGATGATGGAATATAGGTAACCAGACTGGGCGTAAATAAGGTCAAATTGCTGGGCTTTGAGGATGGCCTCTTCTTTTGACTGGGCTCGCTCGGATGCCACATCCTTGGCAATGATAGGAAGGAGAGATTTTAGAAACCAATCTAAGAAGATACGGTCATCTAACTTGATTTTGCAGAAGCTATGGCGTCGACGCCACTCATGAATGTGGTCAGTGATGTGGGTAGCCGTGTTTTGTCTGCAAGACAGTAGGATCTCAACTCCCGCGTCATAGCAGACAGGTAACTGAAAGAACTGTAGGAAAGTCGAGGCAAGGGAAATAAAGGTGGCATGGGTCCCATGGGGCTGCTCAATGTACCACTTAGCTGCAGAGCCAGTGAGGGTGCACTGTAACAGACGGAGGTGGACAGAGTTGTCCACTATGGAGTTGGATGAACACCATAGATGGAAGGACATAATATGGTTCTGGGGGTCTTCACTTGCCTTGCCCTCAAACTTAGGGATGTCGGAGGGGAGCTTGGTGGGCATGTGAGGCCATGCATGGTCGTGTCTGATGGGATCGTTAGTCAGTCTGGCCAGGTTAGGAAGGTTGAGACTGGCCATGAATGGAAAACTAGTAGAAGGATGTGACATACTGGTGGTTGTGACCATGTTGGGGTCAATGCCCCCGAGTGGAGGGGCTGGGTTTGGGATGGTGCCCCCAAGTGGAGGAATGAAAGTGGTACGGGAAGGTACTGCACCGCCAAGGGTAGTGTGAGTCACTGATGGAGTTGGGATGGGTATGCTAGCTACTGGAATGGGTACAGTGATCAGAATGGTAGATGTGGGCCCCATCGAGGTTATACCCAAAGCAGGTGTGGTAGCTGGGGTGGTGGTGGATGCTCCACCAATGGTCCCTACAAAGAAAGGGTTGGAAGTCATACCAGCCATGGGGCAATTTGGTGCAGTGTAAGTGGGGTTCTCGGACTCTACCTTAGAATCAGAGGTAAAATAAGCGGCGTCTAGATCAGGTGACGGAGTTCTATGCCCCTGACGAGTGGAGTCAAGTGACAAAGCTCAAGATCTATGATGAGTGCTATCAAGTGATGAAGATCTACGTCTATGACGGGTGATTTCAAGTGAACCATGCTGTAGGGGCTCACCCCGGAGGTGCCGAGAATGTCTTAGGGATCAATGGTGACAGATGGTGTCAAGTATTTGGGGGTTGTGTTGAGTGAAAAATAGCTCAAAAACCCTAATGCAACCGAGTGTGCAGAAGGAGAGCGCAAAAAATATGGCACTCAGGCCAACAACCAACTCAAAACACTTACTGTAACAGTTGTGCTACAGTAAGCGGAGTATCAACAAAAATGGTCAGAATACCAACAAGCAGCAGGTTTCCTAAAAAATAAAAAATGGTGGACTCACTAGACTAAAGGGAGGTAAGGGAGCATGCAAACACCTAGCTAAATAGTATTCTGACTCAACCAGACATATCCTCTGCAAGGTGATGAAATCCAAGTCAGACAATATGGATAGTAGATCCAAGTGGCTAAAGATACCCCCCTACAGGGAGGGACACCGGGTAATCAATCCTAGAAAAAAGGCAACTAAGATACCCCATTCATGACACGTTCAGAAAAGGTGAATCTGCAGTTTGGTTCTATCGCCGCTGTATCCCCATACGGGTGATAGATCGAGAACTACGAAAGGTATCCTTCGGTTACTGAATGGAGTGTGGTATTCCACTCAGGCCTCCGGAACCAGTCTGGCTACTTCAGCCCTCCTAGGGGAGAGGCCCTCTGACAAATTGGTTGTGACCGTGCCAAAAAGTACTAAGGGATTTTGGTTCCCTAATGGACAATAACTATGTCTCAAGTGTAAGCAACTGAGGGGTGTTATTGGGATGCCTATCCCCCCGATCCTACCTATCTACAAGATTCTTATGTGTTCCCCAAGTGGGGTTAGAATGTTGGTTGTGTTAAGTAGCATTTTAGGGCTCACTTGAATTAGGTGATAGAGTGTGTGCATGTGAGATGATGAACCCAAGTAAAAGTGCCACGGGGTGGGAAACTTTTTAACTAAAAATGACAATGCAGAAATTAAACTTTGAAATGCAAAATTTTCTCTTTTTAATTAAAATGCTGAAATTTAAAAAATGTTGTAAATGGAACAGAAATAATATTGCAGAAAATAGGCTGTAGGGAAGTAAGGCTGCAGATAGGACAGATGGTTGTGAAGATGCAGAAAATATTGCAGCAAAGCGCTGGGTTCAAACAAGGAAAAAGTGCAGAAAACAGACCGCGGGTCTGTGGCAAATCTGCGCGGTTGGACCGTGGGAAACGGGTCAATAGTCGCGGGAATATGGCTGAAAGACACAGGTAGACCACGGGAAAAAGGCCGAAAGTCGCAGGAGGATAGCAGAAAAATGGTTGAAAGCCACAGGAAAGCCGCGGGAAAAGGGGCGAAAGGTGCAGGCGGATAGCAAGAAAATGGCTACAAGCCGCAGGCGGCCCACGGGAAAATGGGTGAACAGCCACGGTCGGACCGCACGAAACAGGCTGAGAGCCGCGGTCAGATCACAGGTAACAGACTAAAAACCGCCGATAGATCGCCGGAAACAGTCTGAGAGCCGCGGTCGAATCGCAGGTAACAGTTTGAAATACGCGGTCGGATCGCAACTGCGGGGACGAAAGACGTGGTTTACGATAGCTAAAAGGGACAGTCGAAAGGAAAAAACAGAAAAATATTGCAGAAATTTAAAAACGTTTAAAACTATAACCAGAAATTCAAAGGAACACAAGGGGAGTTGCCAAAACTGTAGCTAGGGTTTTCACCTTAGCTTGTGCAAATGAGCACCTACTAAGGAGTAGGGCCTCCTTAGTAGCAGTTCAGAAAACAGTAAATAAAAGCAATAAAACAGTATGAAATTTAACCTAACATGAGCATTAACATAACTAATAAAACATGAAAATATGGCAAAAGATTTCTCCTTTTGTATTAAAAGTTACCTCAAGTGTAGAGGTTGATGAAGCCCTTGCAGCAGTCCAAGAGGGTTGCTTCCAAGATCCAGTGTTGTTCCTTTCTCCTTCTCCAAAGGGTTTTGGAAATGGGCCAAAGAGGCACTCAAATGTGAAAATAGCTCAAAAGGGTGAGCTAGGGTTTCAGGAGTGATTTTGGCAGAGTAAGGATATGGATGATTGTGGATGAAAAATGGGGAGCCTCCATCACCTATTTATAGGTTTTTAGTGGTGGAGTGCTGACCCATGGTTTTGGGCACCATATGGTTTAGGTCAGCTGTATAGGGTTTTTGCTTCATTTTTTCCCTCTTTTTCCTCTTTTTTGTATTTTTCATTCCCTTTTTAGAGGCTTTTTGCTATTTTTGGAGGAATTTACATTATTTTGGGGGAAAAAAGGGGGTTTTTGGCCTTTTGGAGGCTTTTTAATGATTTTTTGGCCTTTTGGAGGCTTTTTAATGGGTTTTTGAGGTTTTGGAGGCAAATATGGTAGGAAATATGGACAAATGAGTCATGTAATGAGGGAGATGAGGTAGTGAGCACTTTTTGGGTGTTAACAATAGTTGAAGAGGGTTATGAAGAAGATTTGAAAGTAATTATGAGGTAATCTATGAGGTGATATGTCAACATTCTTGTACTTATTTATTTATTAGGTTGGTTCCTACATATTACTGAGTTGGTGCTTAGTTGGGGAGATTTGTGTCTCCAATAGGTTGGTGCCTACATATTGTAGATTTGGTTCTCATTTAAGGGGATTGGCGTCTCTAGTAGGTTTCCACATTAAATTATGTGTATTGAGATTTGAGTTTAGGTGTATTTATTGTTTTGGCATTACTGAATAAGTAATTGTTAATTCTGAGCATTAATTCAATATAATCTAGGATCTTTACTGAGAGAATAACATGTACAGCATATCAAGCATATCAATCACACCAAGCAATCATACGAGACAATAGACACATAGAGTTTTACTGGGGAAAACCATAAAGGTGAAAAACCCCACAACTTCGTCAGAGATAGAAAGAGCAATGATACAACCCAAGTACAAGAGATAGTCCTCTTAGAAGCTACTCATCCTTCCTCACTTGTGCGCCAATTTTCGATGAGTGTAGAAGTGAATAATGAGAAGATCAAATAGAGTGCCTCCCGCACTCTATTTATACTTGACCTGACTTGCCTAATAAACTAGCAGGGCCGACTTGTCTAACTCTGTCTAATAACCCATGGTAATACTAATCAGGGTCGACCCCACACTTGGTGGTCTAATAACCCATCACATGCAAGTTGCGACACTTGCGACACTTGTCAATACAAATGACGACACTTCCGTATAGAGGAATAATAACATCTCTATAGGAGTACAATATACATAGCTGAAATACATTCCAAAGTTACAATTACATCAACACTCCCTCTTAACTAGGAAGGTATTTCTCGACACAGATCTGCTAGCACAAGTCTTCTTCTCTGGATCATTGTCACTCGATCATCATCATCGAATCATCGAATCATCACGGTTGCTGCTATCTCAATCAATCTCTGAACTACTCATCATAGGAAGTTCTACAGAGCCAGCCCTTTTTCATGCTGGATGTAGGCCCACCACCTGTAGGTCTTCATCATCACTGGTTATACTGTGGATCCTCAGAACTCATTATGTGAATCAACAAAACCTATCAAGAGCATCTTAGGACTGATTACGTACCTAGCACAACCTGCAAGATCTCCCACAGAGCTATTACATGTGACCAAGCAAAACGTAGCAAGATAATTTGCCAGATCTCCCAGGGAGCTATTATATGCCATATGCAAAACCTAGTAAGAGCATCTGCAAATCTCCCAGGGAGACATTATATGCAACTGGAAAAACCTAGCAAGAGCATCCCAGGACTGATTACGTGCCCAGCACAACCTGCAAGATCTCCCAGGGAGAAATTATATACCACGGACAAAACCTAGCAAGAGCATTTACCAGATCTCCCAGGGAGCTATTATATGCCATAGGCAAAACCTAGCAAGAGTATCTGTAAATCTCCCAGGGTGCTATTATATGTCCTTCCAAGCAAAACCTAGCAAGAGCATTTGCCAGACCTCCCAGGGAGCTATTATATGCCATCGAAAAAACCTAGCAAGAGTGTATGCAAATCTCCCAGGGTGCTATTATATGCTTATCTACACATCCTGTCCATGACCACAGAGTATCAACCTGATACTCACCATACATCATCCTGATGTAGACCACATGATCATCCTGATCATCATCATAGCATCGTCCTGATGCATATCATCCAGAGTATCATCCTGATACTCACACATGATCATCCTGATCATACAATGCATCCTCCTGATGCATACAATGTATCTACCTGATACATATCATCATACATGATCCACTTGATAATATAATGTATCCACCTGATACATATCATCATACATGATCTACCTGATCATACAATGTATCCACCTGATATATACACAAATACATGATCCACCTGATCATATAATGTATCCACCTGATACATATACAAATACATGATCCAACTGATCATATCAAGCATCCAACATGATGCATATACATATACATGATCCAACTGATCATTTAATTATTATTATTAAATTATTTACCATTGCATTTATTAGTATTTAATTATATTTAATATTTTGTTTATTTACAATTATTATATTTTTTATAAAACAATTATTATAATAATAAAAACTCAATAATCCTTCCCCGCACGTCGACTGTGAACTAGCAACAACCACATTTTTAAATGTGATTGATATTCGTCGGTCGACATATATCAACCATGTGGTGGGATATTCCTATACTCCATCCTAGTCCTAACAACATTTTTCATTTTTGCATTTTCAGCCATGCATGCATTTTGCATGCATGCATCCCAGTCTTCAGTTAGCTAGCCCTATGAGCTTCTTTCTGATCAATTTTAGCCCTCCTAGTGCTTAGTGCACCCTCATTTCACCTACTACTTGTGAAAGTCTCCCTCTCTCACCTACCACTCAGTTGCACTTCAGTTAGTTGAGTTATCTTTACATCTTTCCTTGATTTAAGGCTAGATTGACTCTCAACTGATTGTATCACTCCGATGGACCTCCAGTGAGACTAGACCTCGTATTCGGACATAAGTTAGCTCCTCATGCACCTTCCACTGAGCCTCCTTCATTTAGTTAGTGCCTCCATGTGCCAGTTACACCTACCACACTTAGTTAGACTCAGTTTAACATTTGGTTGATAGTTACTTGTGCATTGATGACTCCACTGATGATGATCAGGACTTCTAGTTGTGCTTTGATGACACTCCATTGATATGATGATCACTCCATGAAGTCTAATTCGAACTGCCACCTTGACATTCGAATCCTCTCACCATTGTATTATTTATTTGTCCATATTGTGATTAATGAATTGTTGATGTATATGTAACTTCGGAATGTATTTCATTTATATATTTATTGTACTCCTATAGAGATGTGTCATTCCTCTATACGGAAGTGTCGTCATTTATATTGACAAGTGTCGCAAGTGTGTTAACTTTCCGATGGGTTATTAGACCACCATGTGTGGGGTCGACCCTGATTTATGTAACATGTGGTTTTTGTACCTAGTTAGACAAGTCGGCCCCATAAGGTTATTGGGCAAATAGAACAAGTATAAATAGAGATAAGGAGATCTCTATTTGGATCACTCAGAAACTCATTCTTCCTTCACTCGGAAAGTGGCGCACATGTGAGGAGGAGGATCATATGCTAGTAGAAGACTATCTCTATGTATTTGGTTGTACTTTGGTTGAGCTATTTCTCTCTCTATCTCTGAGTAAGTTGTGGGGTTTTTTTCCTTAGGGTTTTCCCCATGGAAACTCTGTGTGTCTATTGTCTCTCATGCTTTTGATTCTTGTGATGATTGACATGCTTGTTATGATTGATATGCGTTGATATATTGTACATGTTGTTCTCTCAGTAAAGATCCTAGAGTATTGTGAATTAATGCTCAAAATTTAACATGGTATCAGAGCTAACCTGAGAAGAAGACATTGTGTAGTGACAAAAACTAGGGTTTCTTGTTTATTGGGTTTCTCTCCATAGATTTTGGAAAATCACTATAGTAGATTGACTCTACTCATCAAGGAGAATCTATCTGTCCAATTAGAATTCAATTCTGAGCATTTTTAGATTTGGCCCTAAAAATTAGGGTTTCCACAAAAATAGGAATTTCTGAAATTTGAAGACATAGTTGGAAGCTCCTTGGGAAAATCGAAGTTTAGAGCTTTGGATCGAGATTTTTGGCTGAGTAAATATCCGGGAAACTCAAACCCTAATTCAGGGTCCTCCCTAGTGAACCTGGGAAGACTAAAAGACATTTCTAAAGGGTGAAGCTTTGCAGATCTCAAATTCTGAATACACCAAGCCGATCAGATCATCAAGGCGCATCTTTCCATCCTTTCAGAAAGTTGAAATTCACTTTTTGAATTTTTAGGGTTTTTCCAACAAACCCTAATCCAAGACCAGATCCAGTTTTTCAGCAAAACAAGTGGTAAGACCTAAATCTCTTCTATTTCCATTTGAAGTACTCCTTAAGATGTCTCACCACACCAAGCTTGAGGATAAGCTTGAAGGGGATGATAACTTTCGAGCCTGGAAGTATAGGATTGGGTTAATCTTGGAAGAAAATGAGTTGGACTCCTACATCAGCTCTGAGGTCCCTATCCCAGAGGATGAAGAGGCTAAGGTATTACATAAGAAGAACTTGGTCAAGGAAAAGAGAATCATTGCTGATTCTATCAAAGACCATCTTATACCACATGTCTCATCTCTAAAGACACCCAAGGAGATGTTTGACTCCCTGACCAAGTTATTTGAAGGGAAGAACATAAATCGGAAGATGACTCTGCGGAATCAATTGAAAGGAGTCAAGATGCTGAATGGAGAGACCATTCAATCTTACTGCTCCAAGGTCTCTCAGATCAAGGAACAACTTGAAGCTGTGGATGAAGTAGTGGACAATGGTGAAGTTGTTATGACCACTCTGAATGGCCTACCTAGGTCATGGGACTCCTTTATTCAAGGAATCTGTGCAAGAAATTAATTGATCTCTTTCAGTAGATTGTGGGAGGAATGCTCTCAAGAAGAAGCTAGGCTTGTGGCACGAGAAGAAAAGATGGGAAGTGAATATCAAGCTCTCGCAACTCACACCAAAAGAAGAAAGCCTAAAAAGTAGCACTCTCAGCAGAAGAGATCCACTCACTATCACCAAAAGAATAAGAAGGATCTAAGGTGCTTCACATGCAATGAGAAGGGTCACTTTGCTTCAGAATGTCCCAAGAACAAAAGGGATAACAACAACAACAACAACAACTCTAGCAAGAAGAAGAAGGGCAGCAAAAGAAATTTCCATGCTCATGCTGCTGAAGATGATGAACCTCCAAAGAAGAAGGCTAGGGTAGAAAGTGATGATGACTCATCAAGTGAAGAAGAGTATGTTGTAATCTCTTCTCTCACAAGTACTATCTCTCATGGTTGTAATGATTGGATTATTGACAGTGGGGCTTCCAAACACATGACTGGGTTTAAAGAATCTTTTGTAAATCTATCTGAACATGAATCACCCCATAAAGTGAAACTTGGGGATGACTATCAATACCCCATCAAAGGAAGTGGTGAAGCCTCCTACAACCTAGATTCTGGAAAATATTTGAAGATGAAAGAAGTCCTTTATGTACCTGGGCTCAAGAAGAATCTACGCTCCATATCTGCATTGGATGCAAAAGGTATGAGGGTTGCATTTGTAGATGGCCAAGTTCTAATGTGGCCAAAAGGTAAAACTATCGATGATGCAGTAGTGATTGGAGAGCAAGAGGGAGGTTTGTATAAATTGAAGGGACAACCGGAACATGCCATGGTACATGAGTCCATGGAGCCAAGTGAACTTTGGCATAGAAGACTTGCACATATGCACTACAGAGCATTACCAATTGCAAGCAAAGCAGTAGAAGGTCTTCCTGAAATCAAGACCAAGCATGAATGTGTTTGCAAAGGATGTGGAAAAAGGAAAGAACATAAAGAAGGCATTTCCAAGTAGTGAAAGCAAGGCAAAAAGCATCTTGGAAATTATCCACTCCGATGTATGTGGTCCGATGTCATCCAGTTCTCTGAGTGGGTATGTTTACTATGTCTCTTTCATTGATGAATTCTCCAGGAAGACTTGGGTTTACTTCTTGAAGAACAAAGATGAAGTATTTGATAAGTTCAAGGAATTCAAAACCTTGATGGAGAACCAAACTGATAAGAGAATCAAGACTTTTAGATCTGACAATTGTGGAGAATTCACTTCAAGTGACTTCAAGAAGCTATGCAGTGATTCAGGGATTAAGAGGGAGTTGACTGCTCCTTACAATCCACAACAGAATGGAGTTGTAGAAACAAAGAATAGAACAATCATGGAAGTAGCACGGGCAGTGTTGCATGACTAGGATCTACCTATGCATCTATGGGCAGAAGCAGCTAGGACAACTGTATATGTGCAGAACAGAACACCCCACAAGATATTGGACAACAAGACACCAGAAGAGGTATTCTCTGGTAAGAAACCTCAGGTCATCCATATCTGAATATTTGGTTGACCAGTATATACACATGTCCCAAAGGAAAAGAGGACCAAGCTGGATCCTTCAGGAAAGAAGGGTATCTTTGTGGGTTACAGTGAAAACTCGAAGGCTTACAGAATATACTTTCCAGGGTTCAAGAAGATTGATGTCAGCAGGGATGTAACATTTGATGAAAACTCAACATTCATCAAATCAAGGAAGACACCTGTTGAAGATTATGAAGAACCCAAGGAAACTAGGCACTACCATGACTGAAGCAATTCCAAATGTTGATCGTGAAATTGAAGATCCACAAGAACCTGTAGATCCACCTCGTGAGAAGGACTCTCACAAGAGGAAACTTGCATGGGCTAGAGAGCTCATTCAAGATGCAGAAAGATATGGTATTCCAGAAGAAGAACACATAGCAAAGAAGAGAACAAGATCACATACCAGCTATGTTGCTTTACTCTGTGATATCATGAACAAAGAACCTTCCAGTTATGAAGAAGTAGCGGAAAAGAAAGAATGGAAGGATGCCATGGTAAAGGAATACTAATCAATAATGAAGAATGATGTTTGGGATGTTCTCCCAAGACCTGAAGGGAAGTCTGTTGTGACTTCCAAATGGATTTACAAGATCAAGCATGCTGCAGATGGCAACATAGAAAAATACAAGGCAAGATTCATAGCTCGTGGCTTCTCTCAGAAAGAGGGAATAGATTATGAAGAAACTTTTGCACCTGTAGCCAGGTACACTTCCATCAGATCAGTACTTGCTCTGGCTGCAGTGATGAAATGGAAGATACACCAGATGGATGTCAAGACTACTTTCTTGAATGGTGTAGTTGAAGAGGAAGCGTATGTGGAGTAGCCACTCGGTTTTGAAACACAGGACATGGAGTCATATGTGTGCAAATTGAAGAAAGCCTTGTATGGCTTAAAGCAAGCTCCCAGAACTTGGTATGGTAGGATGGACAGCTTCCTATCTAGTTTGGGCTTTACCAAGAGTAAAGCGGATTCCAACCTTTACTAAAAGGTTGAGGAAGTAAATCCTATGATACTACTCCTATATGTGGATGACCTATTTGTAATAGGAGATGATAGACCGATTGCCGATACAAAGAGGAAGCTTGCTGCCGAGTTCGATATGAAGGACTTGGGGATGATGCACTATTTTCTAGGTATGGAGGTCTGGCAGAGTGCAAATGGGATCTTCCTTGGACGAGGAAAGTATACAGTAGATATCCTGAAGAGGTTCGGGATGATGGATTGCAAGGCCATGGCCACACCTATGGCATCGAACTTGAAGCTTCTTTGTGATGCTTCATCTGAGCCGGTGGATGTCTCTATGTATCGTTAGATAATTGGGTCCTTGATGTACCTGACGAATACGAGACCAGATATTTTCTTTGCGGTGAACACATTGAGCCAGTTCTTGACAGATCCGAGGAGTGTTCACCTAGTTGCTGTAAAGCATATTCTAAGGTACCTGAAGGGTACAGTTGATTATGGGCTCAAGTATGATGCGAATCAAAAGTTTAACCTGGAGGGTTATGTTGATTCGAATTGGGCAGGAAGTGTTGTAGATAGGAAGAGCAGATCTGGGTGCTGCTTCAGTATGGGATCAGGTGTGATCTCTTGGTTTAGCAGGAAGCAATCCTGCGTATAATTGAGTACAGCCGAGGCAGAGTATGTTGGAGCCTGTTCAGCTAGTTATGAGGCGGTATGGATTCGGAAGCTACTGTCAGAGTTATTTGATCTCCTGTTGGAGACTACTGGTATCTTTTGTGACAACCAGAGTTGTGTGAAGCTGTCAGAGAACCCCGTGTTCCACGACAGGTCGGAACACATAGAGATCAAATATCACTATATCAGGGATATGGTGCAGAGAGAAGCAGTGAAGCTCTTGTATGTTGAGATGGATGAGCAGATTGCAGATGTGCTGATGAAGCCACTAGCCAGGGTGAAGTTCGAATACTTCAGAGAAAGGCTTGGTGTTCTTCAGATCGATGACACTTCGAGGAAGAATTGATGGAGACATTTGCTGAAGCCATTCCAAGCATGTTGGAAGGAGGATCCTTCACATGGCTGTGGATGTAAGTGCTGAATGATGAGCATCAGGATGATGTTCAAGTTTCTGCTCTGTATGATCAGTTGGATCATTTATGTATGTATGCATCATGTTGGATGCTGGAGATGATCAGTTGGATCATTTATGTATGTACGCGTCATGTTGGATGTTGTGTATGATCAGTTGGATCATTTATGTATGTACGCATCATGTTGGATGTTGGATATGATCAATTGGATCATTTATGTATGTACTCATCATGTTGGATGCTGGATATGATCAGTTGGATCATTTATGTATGTATGCATCATGTTGGATGCTTGGACCTTGTATATGTATATGTATCAGGTGGATACATTGTATGATCAAGTAGATCATGTATATTGATATATATCAGGTAGATACAGTGTGTATCTAGGTATCAGGTGGATACAGTGTATGATTAGGTGGATCATGATGATATGTATCAGGTAGATACTTGGTATGCATCAAATGGATGAAGTGTATGATCAGGATGATCATGGATGACGAACTTTAGGATTTTGCTCCAGATGATATGCATCAGGACGATGCAGTGATGATGATCAGGATGATCATGTGTACATCAGGATGATGTATGGTGAGTATCAGGATGATACTTTCTGGCCGTGGATTAGGTTGTGCAGATGAGCATGTCTGGGAGATCCTATAGGTCGGAGTTGTGTACCCATAATAGCCTGGGATGCTCTTTCAAGACATTGCTCTGGGAGGACATGTAATTTGTGCCCTGGGAGATCCTTCAGGTCAGAGTTGTCCACAAAGAAGAAGAACTTGAAGATTCTTCACTCATGCTCCAAATTTCTGCTATTTTGAATTATGTGCCAGCTCACACTCTAGAAACTGCAGAGGTTCTTAAATCCTCTCCTACACAAGAGTCTGTTGGTTTGCATCACGATCTATTGAATGTTTCATAGGTCA
The DNA here is from genome assembly GCA_027924585.1 of Larix kaempferi. Taxonomy (NCBI): domain Eukaryota; kingdom Viridiplantae; phylum Streptophyta; class Pinopsida; order Pinales; family Pinaceae; genus Larix; species Larix kaempferi. The sequence continues at coordinate 5,649,566 of BSBM01000307.1, read as the reverse complement.
AATCAACAATTGGAGGTAATGCATTCACTCTCCTTGATCACTCACCTCTTATGTACTACTGTATGATCATTTGTGCATGCTCTCAAAAGTTTATTGAAGATGAAGGCCATTGCCATTCGCTTGGGATAATTTCTCATGCATTTAATGGTTTTGATATCACCTCTACTGGTTCAAAGGAGATCTCAAGAAACCATTCATTAATTCTTGGAGCTGATTTAAAATCCAAGCAATTACTACTTGGGATAATTTCTCATGCATATCATGGTTTTGATCTCACCTCTAATGGTTCAAAGGAGATCTCAAGAAACCATTCTTCAAGTCTTGGATCTGATTTGGATTCAAAGCATTCACTATCATGTGATGGTTCTTTTGGGCATAATCTCACCTATGATGGTTCGAAGGAGAAAACAAAAGACTATCTACACATTCATGGATTTGATCCTACCTCAGCTGATTCGAATCAGAGGTTCCAGGATCATCCTCATACTTTTGGATTTGTTCTCATCGCATTCGATCTGAAGAGCAAGTACAAGCACATGGGTTTTGAGCATGAACCACTTCTTCCCAAGAGGAAGATACCTCCAGACATATGACCAAGCATCACACCTGCTTGAGTTTGGAGCATTTATCTTTGGTGTGCCCTACAATCTATTTTGAGGGGGGGTATTTTTCCCATTAGGTTTTCCCCATTTCCTCAGTTTATTGACTGTTATTATTATTCATTGTATTGGGTGACCTTTGGTCTTAGTTACCAGGGCCTAGGATGGATTAAGGGGGGGTGTTGGGATATTCCTATACTCCATCCTAGTCTTAACAATATTTTCCATTTTTGCATTTTTAGCCATGCATGCAGTCATGATTTTGCATGCAATTGCATGCATCTCAGTCATTAGTCCTAGCACTTAGCCCTCAGTTAGCTAGCCCCGGGAGCTTCTTTCTGATCATTTTTAGCCCTCCTAGTGCTTAGTGCGCCCTCCTTTCACCTACCACTTGTGAAAGGCGCCCTCTCTCACCTGCTCAGTTGCACTTCAGTTAGTTGAGTTATCTTTAGATCTTTCCTTGATTTAAGGCTAGATTGACTCTCAACTGACTGTATCACTCCAATGGACCTCCAGTGAGACTAGTCTGCCTATTCGGACTCCAGTTAGCTCCTCATGCACCCTCCATTGAGCCTCCTTCATTCAGTTAGTGCCTCCATGTGCCAGTTACACCTACCACACTCAGTTAGACTTAGTTTGACATCTGGTTGACAGTTACTTGTGCATTGATGACTCCACTGATGATGATCAGGACTTCTAGTTGTGATTTGATGACACTCCATTCATATGAGGATCAATCCATGAAGGCTAATTCGAATTGCCACCTTGACATTCAAATCCTCTCACCATTGTATTATTTATTTGTCCATATTGTGATTAATGAATTAGTGTGTGATGTTATTTTGCTTCTATCTGAGTTCTACTGTATCATAATTATGTTGCTCCTTTACACTTCATTGACCACTCTTCTTCTATTTTCCTGCTTAATCTTAATCTTTCTTGTGAGGTATACATCAGCTCTTAGATCTGCTGTGAGGATTTTCACACCATGGTCACACATTTAAAAGTGGTTAACCATGGTCGTCCAAGTTAAACTATGGTTGACCATGGTTCTCAAACATGTTTATAGCACATTTCAATCAAAATATTTCATCTTTTGCAGTATCCACATGCATTGGAGACTAACATTTCCTCCAGACAGTGATTTTTTTCCTTCAAAAAATGCCATTATGTATAATGGAGAAATGTATTGGGTGCATAGTCATGTTGTTTCTTTAGTTGACCCCATATGTTTACACAAGATATATTGGAAAGATGTTGCCAACAACAAATGGGAATTCAATTTTATTCAACAATCACCTCCTACATGGTCTATTTTCTTATCGATTCATTCCAATCAAATGCTTTGTTTCATGAATCAAGGCTCGACTACAGTATGGTTAATATAAGATACTACCTATGCAACTACTCCAACAATGGCAGGTAATTTTTCAACCAACTCTTTACAACATGGACATGGTTTGCAATGGAAGTTTTATCTAGGTTGATCTCAGCCATCAATATGAACTACCCTGGATATTTTGTTGTTTCTTCAATTCATAAGTACTTGCTTACGTGCAAATACAGTCGAGTTGAATTTTCCTTCTATGACTTGAGTACGAGTCTTTCTGATGATGTTGTTGATGGTGAAGTATTACAATCGAGGCATTTTGAACTTAATATTCCAACACCTACAAATGTTTTTGACCTCATTCAAAATATTTTGCTCTTCCCGGTTTATCCTAATATGGATTCAATTGATGATGAATTTACTGAGGTTTAACTTGCTCTTCATGTAAAAATAATTTTATCAAAAAAAAATTATATGCAGTGTTTAATAATGATTTTGCATTGTACATTTCCTTTCAAATCAAATTTATTCCTATATATTGTTTTTGTATGTGTTCAATAGAAATTCCAATTTCAAAATATTTAAGTTTTTCTGTTATTATTTTTATTCATTGTATACACTATATGTTTTTTACTTCCAAGCTTTGATAATATCAAATACATTTACAAATGTCATTTCACATCTTACATTCATAGATTAGCTTCCCCGTATTTTCCAAAAATATTACTGTTTTTATTTTAATTATTACATGATTTTAATTATTTTCTTTTCATGATTAATTTAATTTACATTTATTTTACTTTTTTCTAATAAATAAATTTGAAATATAAATTAAATTAAATTTTATTTAATTTTTTAATATAAATTTAATTTGGTTTTATTTATTTTTTTAAATATAAATTTAATTCGATTTTATTTTAAACAAATTCTAATAAGTAGATTTAATTACTAATATAAATATAATATTAATTTATTTTTATTTTTTAAATTTACATTAAATTACATTTAATAAGAATTATTAAATTTAGTTTAGTTCTTATTTAATATAATTTAATGCAAATTACATTTTTCTTTACTTGCATTAATTTAATTAATTTTAATATCAATTATTTTCTTAATTTTATGTTTAATATTAATTATTTCAATTAATTTTAATATCGATTAATTTTATTTTTAATTTACATTTAATATCAATTAATTTAATACCTATTAGTTTACTTTTCTTTTTTTAATAACAATTATTTTACTTTTATTTAATATCAATTAATTATTTTATTCTGAATTTACCTTTAATATAAATTGTTTTACTTATCTTTAATTTTTTATTTATTTATTTAATATATTTTACTGTTATTTTACTTTTATTTATTTAAGTCTTTTTTCGCTTATATTTATTTATTTATTTTAATTTTATTGATTTATTTCACTTTATTTTATGTTATTTTTTTCTTTATTTTACTTTACTTTATTTATTTAATTTAATTTAATTTAATTTTTTTACTTTATTTACTTAATTTTACTTTTATTTATTATTTTTATTTTGTTTACTTCACTTCACCTTACATTATTTTATTTAGTTTATTATGTCCCCGACATTTATTTTTCGGTTGGGGGCATTAGTTCGGGTGTGTGTTCATCAAAGGAGGCCTCGAGCAATGTTTGAACCATAGTTTTCGAAAAATCAGAATATTTGGTAAATATTAAAATGCGAATTTTCTTGGTTTTGATTGGTGTCGTGCGCAGTAACGCGCGCCTAGGTTCCCATGCTGCAGGAGCCGGCGGCGCGATGGCGTCACGACGTCTTAAATATTGGTCTATTCTTGGTTGTCCTTTTATCCAGTGCTTCCATGCTTCTTCCTTCTTGGTTGTCCTTTTATCCAGTGCTTCCATGCTTCTTCCTGAACCAGGGCAGCGGTTTTTGATGTTCTCATGTGGTTTTTAGTTTCTTGCTGAGTGAGGTTGAGGTTTTCCTAGCGTGGGTTCCCCACTTTTCTAGGCGAGGGTTTTTAAGTCACCTGTCTCATGGAGATGGCAGGGGTCGTCCGTTCATAGTTTCCCTGTTGTCCGGACTGTAGGTGGGGTTGTTCTCGATCTGGCATTCAAGTTGTCCTGTGTTTTGGATATGGCGTTGGGCCTGTGTTTTGAGTCTGTCATTCTTGTTTGTGTTCTTTAGGAGGCGTGTGTTAAATATGGTTGTCTTTCGGAGGTGACGAGTGGTGTTTGTACAGGCATGGCAAGGTTTCATTTTGTAGATTTTGTGACATCTTTCTATGTCTCTGCGGAAGGGCCAGAGTCAGTTTCATTTATTTGGGTATGGTGAACTGAATGAATGGTGGTTGGTTCGTGGTCTTATCACCCTCATTACATCAGCTTTCTTTGGCATTTGAATCTGTTTCCTTTTCCAGGCAGTGTCGATGGTTTCTGGTGCTCGTTTTGCAGGTGCTGGTAGTTGTTGCCCTTGTTTTCATTCAGCTTCGATTGGGGTTTCTGGTTTGCAGTCTCCCTCTCTCGCATTTTCTATCGAAGCGCAATAGCCCGTGTCTTGTTCGATTTCATCGTTGTGGTCGTTGGACATGTAAATGTTTCAACTGGCTCTTACTTTTCAATTTGGTTGTGTTCTTTGCATTTGTTGTGTAAAAATCTCTGCAATGTGTTCTAATGTTATTGGAATCCTCTTAAATTTGTGTGAATTTGAATAGAGTTTTATTCGTGTCGTCTTTGCCAGAATGGAAATGGATTTTTTTATTGTTCCAGGGCTTAGGAAAACAAGCTTGAAACCTCGCTTTGTTCTTTCGTGTTGTCTTGTGTCTATTTTTGGGGTTAAGCCCTTCAATTCATTTTTTTTGTTTTGACTATTCTTGTTGAAGCTGATACTGTGTGCACTTCATTGAGGCTTTATCTACAACATCCATAGTGCGCTACTATTGGCAATTGAAAATTATCTAAACCTTGACAGTTGGTTTTGATGCAATCGAAGTGAGAAATAAATAGATAAAATGTGGCCTTATTACTGTCCATAGCTACTGCAGCTTGCTAAATTAGTATGTAATATATATAAATAAAATCTATAGATCTTTGTTTATTTTGATGTTGGTAGATCTCTTCAAGTATTGTCGATGCCTGGTTTTGCTAAAGAACTATCTTCTGCGTCGAATTGTGGAAAACTGATTTTGATTATTCTATGTTTGACTCTTAAACCAAGTCGAATTCTCATATTGATATGGTTGTCTGCCTTGTCGTAAAGAATGGGTTGTTCCCCGATTTTCGCTTATCAAACACCTTCTTTTGATCCTATGAATATGACTCGGTGTGAAAACCTAATGCTGGCAACCCATGGAATTTCACTATAAACAATTATGTTCCCCATGTGGGTAATTTCAAAATTGTTGAATTTCCATCGAGCGAGGTGTGGTGTATCCTATATATGATGCATTCCTGCTTGAATGTTTTATGCGTTGCAATTCCTGCTTGAATGTTTTATGTGTTGCAACATCTCGTTGATTCAACCCCGAAATAGATCGCAAGGACCTCATCAGATTGTCGACAATTTTTTAGAGTTGGGCATCCAGATCCAACCATGGCGGAAGCTCCCAATTCAAAGAAGGCATTGATAATAGGCATAAGTTCATAACAGGTCAGGATGGATCTTATCTCACTGAATTTCTCCTTAAAGGAATTATGAAGTGCATGGAATCATTTGCCATTCTTCTAATTTCAGCACACAGCGTCTTGATCACATATACATTGGTCCCCACAATACCCAATCTTGTATGAAGCTACACTATGGAGATATGGGTGGATGCAATCTGCCCAGATGAATTCTACAACCTGGCTGCACAGACTCATGTAGCTGTGTCATTTGAGAACCTAGATTACACTGCATATGTTGTATCCAAGGGGGCACTAAGCCTCCTTGAAGCTATGAGAATCCACATAGAGAAAAGAGGAAGGTAGGTCAATTATTACCAACCAGGATCCTCTGAAATGTATGGTGCCACACCCACACCCCAGAATGAGAACACCCCCTTCCATCCAAGAATACCTTATGTTGTCTCCAAGCTTGCAGCCCATTGGTATTCTATCAACTACAAAGACGCATATGGAATGTTTTCCTGCAATGGGATCCTCTTCAATCACGAGTCCCCACGGAGAGGTAAGAACTTTGTCACAAGGAAGTTCACTAGGGCTGTGGGGAGGATCAAAATTGGGCTTTAGAAGTTGTATTTGGAAAATCTCAAGGTCTCCAGGGATTGGGGATTTGTTGGGGACTATTTAGAGGCAATGTGGTTGATGGTGCAGCAAGATAAACCAGATGACTATGTTGTTGTGATTGATGATAGCCATACTATTGAGGATTTTTTGAAGGTGGCCTTTGCACAGACCCAATTTTTTTTTTTCCTTAGCGTCACTGGAAATAACTTTGATAGTCTTAATGAAAGCGATCGGTTTATGTGACTCCCAAAAAGATGATAGGATAATAACAAGGTGGAAAGCCCTCGTCAAATGAAACAAAAAAATGTGCTTAACAAATAATGGTGCATGCTGTTCAATATGAATATCCATAGTTCCTAATAATTGAAAATATAATTTCCCATCATTTTGCACATGTCTGTGAAAGTGTTGTGGCTTGCAATTCTTACCACCAGCTTCTGTGAAAGGGGGAAAGTTCTAGGACCACTACTTCCATACGGACTTCGTTTGTAGATCCTTTAGTTACTTCCATACTGACTTCAATTTTTATCCTTTTGCTTGTTTGTTTTTTTCTTTCCTTTTAATGTCCATAAGAAGAAATATGCGGATGAATATCATTAGTTAAAAATAAGTGGTTTGATTGCAAGTTGGATGAATCATGATTTCAGCCATTTTCACATCGTGTTGAATTATTCAACACTTGCAATACTGCATGCATCTATGAATAGCTAAATTTCAACCCTGAAGGTTCTCTACTATGGATTTCCATTGGGTCCCAACCCTCACACAGAAATATTGATTCTCATTAAACAGTTCAGATTTAGCTCAGTTCAGTCCGTGACTGTCCAAAGGACTCATGGATCTGCAATTGATCTAAGGTCACATGCAATTGATAATTTTAATTTCTGTCTGCTTTCAAATTTTGACCAAGGCCTTTTATCATAATATTACAAATTATACTATCTGTAGTGTGATGCACCAGATAGCATGCTCTTGTGTATTGCAATCTAACTCAACTGCATAGAAGAACAATCTTCACCATCTGATTTCCTGACAATAGATTAGGAATGAATCCATGAAGCCACATAAAGGATAAAGGCTCCAGTAGGTGCATGCCTATGATTGTCTTGTAGAATCCTTTGACAAGAATGCCATGTGTAAAATTTTTGGGTGCCTGCCATTTCGCACTGATCTTTTGCATCATATGATATACCTTGTTTGGCTTCTGCGCATTGCACAATGCTCAGATCATAATACTAGATGTAAATGTATCTGACTGGATTTTCTTTCTGGATATTTTCCTATATAGAACATAAATCATATATGCCTTGCTTTTCTAGGAAAGCTTCTAAGAAAACATTGTAAATTTGTTTCATGGGTAGATTGTCGCATTTGTTTAGCTTGTAAGGTTCTGTAGAGGATTCAAACCTGAATTCATCATTTCCTGGGTTGTTTTCTATCACCCAAAGTATAGTTCAACAATGGTTGGACCTTGTTCAAATACGAAGGAAGGGTTTCAACCCATTTGGAGCGTTTTTAGATCGAATTGGCTAACCCTTCTGAAGCTACACGAGATATAGTTAGGTACCATACCTCGGGAAAAACATAGCCATATGGAGGATAATATGTCTTCGAACTCCCCAAACACCCATCTTATCTTTATAAAATACATGTTTAGCTCAGATCGACCGGGCCCAAAAAGAAACAACTAGCTTTTCGGGTAATGAACTTTTAATTTTACCTCATATGCCTAAGCCTATAATTAATTGATGCCCTCTCTTACTGCCTTATTGGAAGGAATAATCTGACATGCATAATGAAATGAGCGATTTGGCTCATGGTGATGTTGATCCTTGCAACTAACAAGATTCGCAGCCTTTAAAATCGCATAGGGAGAGGAGATGAATGAAGGTTAGCTGGTGGGCAGGAGGTAAAAGCATGATGTGATTTATGATTCAAACGACTTGACTGACATATAATGGGAGCTGTGATCTGGTTGTTGAATTCTTCATGATGTGATATCCATTCTAAGAATTATCGAGCCCAACAATTTGGTACCTTGGAAATGTAGCAGCAGATGGAGAATTTCAGTTACATGGAGAATTAATGGTGTTTTTCTTGCAAGCTGGCAAAAAAGTTAGAGATTTCTTTTGAAACATTGGGATCTCCTTCAAATTGAAATTAAAATGAAAAATAATAGTAAAAGATGGACCCTCTTTTAACATGCGGGTGGACCAGTCTCGTCATCTTATAAAAATTCGGCGTATGCTAATATTCCTGGCATATAAAGAAGAACCCTAATCATCAAACAAAATAATAATAAAAACAATATTCATCAAAAACCATGCTATAAACAAGAGCCACATGGTGGCAATGTCCCCGACATTGCCACCTGCTATATTTGCAAAAAGTTGTAGAGAGGAGCTATTTACTTGGAGTTGTGGACAATCGATGGAGGTCAATTCAGAAACCATCATTGTTGGTGCATTTCTAATACATTATTTGATGAAAGTTGTACCATTTGAGTTGTAATACCACATCTTGCATTATTTTTATCCAGGCCGCCACTGGCTTTTCCTTCTCTCCCTCTTCTCCTTCCTCTCTTTCGCGTGCTCATCATTATTTCCATCAATACATTCATCATTCCAAGATCATCGTCATCATCATCTTTGTCATCATCTTCATATAATCACATCATCATCATCGTCTTCATAATCATCATTATAATTTCATGCATAGCATATCATTCCATGCCTTAATGGACCCCACATTATGTTGGAATGCAATGGTGTCTTGTATGTGCTAGAATTTAAGATACATGCTTTGGACGTATATGCTTTGGACCAATTGACCTACACATCATGTGTTTTGACACATCATTATGTGTGGATGTTTATAATGTGATCAATATTCAGATGCTAATGTTCATTGACATAACTATGTTGTTGTAACTATTCAGCTCTGAAAATTTCCTCACTCAATTTGGATCAGGGTTTAATCCTTATTTCATTGGTTGATACTCATATTTTGATCTATGTAGGTATTCAGCTCTGAAAATATTTTGATACTCATATTTTAGTCGAATGGGATAAAGTCCGAGCTTCTAGCTTTGGCAATTATTGCTGGTTGAATATGGAAATATGTGTGCTAGGTTTTCGACAAGGATTCAATACCGGACCCCAGATGTTCGAGTGTGATCGGTCAAGAGATCCCTTGGCGCCTATGTTCGGTAACGCATGTGGAGGAAGTGAAGATAATGCTGAGAGTCGTACCGATCTTCGCCAGCACCATCATGATGAATTTTTTCCTGGCGTAGCTACAGATATTCTCATTTGAACAGGAAACGACCCTGGATACAACCATTAAAAACTTCAAAGTCCCAGTTGCTTCATTGCCCTCAATTCTAGTGATCTGCATGATAATCCTCATACCCATCTACGATCAGGCCTTCATTCAACTGGGCCGTCGGATAACAGGAACAGAAACCGACATTACCCACTTGCAGAGAGTTGGAGTTGGGCCGCTCTTGTCCATTCTTTCAATGGCAGTGGCTCCATTGGTAGAGGTGAAAATAAAAACTGTTGCAAGAGATCATGGCCTCCTCGATTCGACGGGGCCATTGCCAATAACATTCCTCTGGGTTGGTCTCCAATACTTGTTTCTGGGACTGGCAGACATGTTCACATTAGCAGGACTCATGGAATTCTTCTACAGCGAAGCGCCATCAAGAATGAGATAATTGGAAACGACTCTATCATGGGATTCCATATCAATGGGATATTATCTAAGCTCAGTGCTTGTTTCCATCGTCAACACCATAACTAGCCCTATTGGCAATGGCGTCGGGTGGCTTTCAGGAAACAATTTGAACCGGAATTACCTCGACCGTTTCTACTGGTTGTTCTGTGTTCTGAGTGCTCTCAATTTCATCCATTACCTTCTGTGGTCAATTTCATCCATTACCTTCTGTTTTCCTGTAATTAATATATTGCAGGAAAATAGTACCATTGGATGTCTGCTAAAACAGGTTGGAGCCAGTGTACTCCATATTTCAAACACACCGGCCTGTTTTTTAAATGTTTTGCAGATGCTTCGTTTTGCTACTACAAATCCGTGCATAGACAATTCAAAAGCCATCATTGTTGGTGCATTTCTAATACATTATTTCAAGAATATTTACAAACAACACAATACGGTTCTCAAGAGCTAATAAAAATAGGGAATTCACCTTACTAGAAGTGTTATAGTGTTGCATCCTCATAAAGAGAAAGGTAATTTCCATCGAAATTCCATGTCCTTCAACCCCAAGGAACTCACTTTTTAAAATATTAACTCACTTATTTATCGAGTATTGACATGATAGAATATATACACTCTTTTGTACAATTCTACATTGGATCTTATGCCTATAATTAGTAAGTTTTTTCTCTTTGTTTGATAACATCTATTAACAATATATCCAAGAAAAGCTTCTCTACATTAAACCTACTTAGTAGAACATGTAATATTTTTTTTTAATAATCAACCGAACAACATGCTTTGACTCTCTTATTTATAGATGAAATGATAGAATTTATACACTCTTTTGCACAATTATACATTACACTCTTTTGTACAATTCTACATTGGATCTTATGCCTATAATTCATAAGTTTTCTTTAAATTTTTTGTTTGATAACATATATGAACGATATATCTAAAAAAAAGCTTCTCTATATTAAACCTATTTAGTAAACCATGTAATATTTTTTCTTTAAGAATCAACCCAACAACATACTTGGACTCTCTCTTATTCATTGACATGATAGAATTTATACACTCTTTTATACATTTCTACATTGGGTTTTATGTCTATAATTTTTAAGTTTTTTTCAAACAATATATCCAAAAAAGCTTCCCTACATTAACTTATTTAGTAAAACATGTAATTTTTTTTAAAAAATCAACCCAACAACATTATACATTATCAAAGCATTCACTAAACATTAAAATAAAATATAACATAACATATTAGATATATCAATAAAACAATATAAAAAAATCACATCCATATATATATATATATAATAAAATATTATTTAAAAATCAATAATAATATTTTTTTTCTATATATACATTTTTATATATTTACAACATACATGTGTGACCTGATAAAAATTTCATCGAGTATTGACATGATAGAATTTATACACTCTTTTGTACATTTCTACATTAGGTTTTATGTCTATAATTTGTAAGTTTTTTTCAAACAATATATATCAAAAAAGCTTCCCTACATTAAATTTATTTAGTAAAACATGTAATATTTTAAAAACAAATCAACCCAACAACATTATACATGATCAAAACATTCACTAGACATTAAAATAACATATAACATAACATATTAGATATATCAATAAAACAATATAAAAAATCACATTCATATATATATATATATATATATATATATATAACACAATAAAATATTATTTAAAAATCAATAATAATATTTTTTTCTATAATACACATTTTTATATATTTACAACATACATGTGTGACCTGATAAAATTTTTAACGATCCCATCCAAAATAAAAAACTAAAATTTTAAAAATAATAATAATAAATAAAAATATCATACAACATAATTAAATTTAAATGATGAGTTTAAATGGGGAAATATATTACAAAACCTTAACATAACGGGAGTTTAAATACCAAAAATATGTTCCAACCTTAAATATATATGTCTAGAAAACACTAAAACCCAAACTGGATTTGTTGGTTAATTATTCTAACATGTACTAAAAACAAACACAAATTACTTTCAATATTCTGCCCTGAATGTAAATATTATTTTTCTTTTAACACAAATCTTTGTAAATATTATTTTTCTTTTAACACAAATCTTTGTTCCAGATGAGGCTCTCCTCAAATCTAATAGTTTTACTAAAAGCTTCGTGCACCTTTTCTTTGATAGTAACAAGATAGTAAAAAGTGGATGCAATATGTCCCAACCTTAATTATAAATGTTTGGTAAAAACTAAAACCCAAAACTGCAACTGGTAAAAACTAAAACCAAAAACTGCAACAACTGGTAAAAACTAAAACCAAAAACTGCAACAAAATGTTTGAAAGTGTAAACATGCCTATCAGAATGGATTTGTTCGGGAATTATTCCAATATCTACAAAAATTTCAAATTCTACCTTGCATCTAAATATTCTTTTAACACAAATCTTTGCTCCTTTAAATATTCTACCCTTTCTCTGATTCCATTTCATATTTATGTATTTGGATTTCCATTCCATTTCACATTTACGTATTTGAATTTCCATGGTTTCCAGAACAGGAGTGCTCTGCAGCAAGTAGCCAAAAACAGGAATTTCCCTCGCATCATATCCCTACAGGTCTACCTTTAACATCTGAAGATTAGCAAGCGGATATCCCAGACATGCCTGTATTGCATCTCTTTGTAATTGCATTCTCGAGCATGATAGAATTTTCAAGTAGTAATGAGAGCTACTAACAACCCAAGACGTCGCCAGCTGTGTGTATATAAAGAATGCTAAAATGCTCGCAGAGTCCCAATAAAGCATCGATCCAACTCATTATGGGCCCGCAACGCCGGTTTAGTTAAAGCAAATGCATTTATTGAAGCAAATGCAAAGACTATTTTAAAATAATACACATATAAAGTTGAAATTTTGTCCGTTGTGTCTCGATTGGTTATATGCTAAGGAGATTAGAGAAGGGCGTGGTTGTTGCAGTGGTAACAGGAGGCATCTTGTTAAAAACAATTGAAATTTAGAGAACTGGCCATTTGTATATGAGGTAATAGCCATCCGTGGGAATTTAATCAGTAGTGATGGTATTGTCAGGGCGCCGCAATAGCAAATATGGATTTAGCTCACAACCTACAACAGGAATCTCAGAAGGAAGGTGCAGTCTGAGCATGGTCACCATCGTTTCAAGTGTACGGTATGCAGTCAACAAATTGGTGAATTATATGTTCAACAAAAGCAAGAGTAATTGTTTTATTGCATCAAGAGTCGTGCACATTGAGAGAAATTAGGTAGCTTGACATGCTTGTTTTCTGCAGGACCTGACATCATCTAGCCGCCACCCCGGGAAGGGAAAAACAAGGAGAACATTAGCTTCCTGCAATCAATTAGAATTAAAAAGTTTTTAATAATTAGATTTAATATCATATATTCAACACTATAGCTAAACTATAACCAAACAAAAAATTTAGCCAATAAACCCAAATTAATAGGGTCTGGGCCATACATACATGATCCCCTTTGGGAACATAAAAAATGCTATTGACCTTCACTTTTGAGTGAACATACGCGTATGTTGTGGACAGATTTAGAAATTGATCTCTATAGGAGTCTATTTCTGCATTATTCATTTAAATAAACGTTTTTATACTCTATTTATCGCACAGTAGAGATCTGTGACCCCTGTCCCTTGACAGAGATACGCCCCTGTGATTACTGTGTAATATATATATATATATATATATATTTGCAGAATATATCCGTGTGATCTTAGTAATATGGCTGGAGATTGTTATTTAATATCTGTGTAAATTGATCCTAGGATGTTTGTTCTAGGATGTTTGTTGATACTTGTATATTAGATATATATATATTACAAATCTGAGGGACGACTCTAAAGATAGAGTCCAATCCTTATATGGTAATATTTTATATTGGGTAATTACTATACACTATATGTCAAATGAAAGGAGACGTCCCAAGTGGGAGTGCCTGAATTTAATATCGTTGTATTATATGATTACAAGTGTAAGGCATTGATGGCCTATCCATCAAAAAGGCGAACTAGGCCATTTTATAAGTTAAACTAAGAACTAGGATTGTGGTGAGAGTCTAGATCTGAATATTGAAAATGCTGAGGCGAAAAGGATTGGATATATAGAGCATGTTACAATTAACTATTATGTTTTGAACTACTTATATACTCACCAAAAGAAGTAGTGGAGCTAGCATACAATATAAATAAACCTTTGTGAGAGATTGTCTTGATACTTAAGCCTAGTGGATTTAGTGCCCGGCTCGGGGGTGGCCTCTCGGTGGGAGAAATATACACCGGACAGAGAGCCAAATGGTTGGGAGGAAAGTTACAGGTTACAGTCAAGTCTTCAGTGGCTCGAGTTATTCGATCAAATAAATAATTATTTTGATGACATGTTTACAATTATACATAATTGTGATGAGATGCCTTTGTAAATTGATTATGCTCATGTAAAATGGATGTTCTTTGTTATGGTGTTGTTATGTTTTTATATATTGTGCCTTACCAGTAATTGCTGATGTGTTTCATATGTTAATTGTTCATTGAGGTTCATATGATGATATTCTATATTAAAGGATGAATACTTGCTTTACTAGTTTATGAGATTTCATAATAAGGTATGTGAGTTATTTTACAAAAGATACTTATTATTAGCTAGTTGATTGATGCCTTTGGCATGATGAAGCTATGGCTTGACATAGTGTATGTTTCTTGCATTTAAATTGGTAGACGTACACATGAGGTTATATAATGAAGTAGTATCCTCTATATATCTAGAACTAAATGATCATTGGAAATGATATGTATAGAGTGAAGTAGTAACATGAACGGATAATATTTGACTAAAATTTTAGTGGTAGCAATAGTATGGGTTTAGACTACACTACATACGTGTTATATTGATCTTGCATGGTAAAGTAAGAGAATTGCATTGAAAAGTAATTATCCATGATCCTCTATGTAAAATGAAATTATATAAGTATAGCTTCTAGGTCCCAAGAAATTTAGCATGGTGACTTCTATTTTACATTATGTTAATAAGTATGTTTTGAGGATTAATTGGGAGCATAAACATTACATGATGAGTCTCGAGTTAAAAGGGTGTCTACAAGTAACTAAACATGTATGTTAGTTATACGTTGAAACATGAAAAAAATTTACACCCCATTTCCTCAAATTCGCAACGAGGATATTGGGTGCGTTACAAAGTGGTATCAGAGCTGAGGTTACAGCACTCGGGCCTATATGGGCTTAACATGAGGTAAGAAAATATGAAGATTGGTTGAACTAAAAATTTGATTTTTGTTATATGCGCATATGAGAAATGGATGAAGGAATGAATTAGAGGAACTAATCCTCAAAGTTATCCAAGAGGTAACCAACGAGAAAGGGAGATTAAATTCTATGACAAAGTAGTCTGTGAGTTTACAAATAAGTACTTTCATCATGTTTTATTCCCGAAGCATTCTGTTTATAAACTGACTAATGGAGTTTGGATTAAAAGTATATTCCGCAAGAAGTACATATGTTGTTTTAGAATTATTGTAGATAAGGGTGTCTAGACGATAGGATCATAAAAATTTATGATAAGATGTCGTGAATTGTTGAATAGAATAGCCATTGCAAATTGACATTATACAAAAGATTGTAGACTTATCATGGGATAAAGTACTATAGTCCATGAGAAGAGTGTAATGATATTGTGTGTGACCGATCCTATAAGAAGATAAGTAGTTATATTCAGTTGAATAAAAATATGAATAGTTATATTTGGATGAGTAAAACATAACGATAATATGTATGTGCATTGTACCAACGTTGTATTTCATGCAAAGGAATTGTGAGTGAATTAAAAAGAATAATACCTTGAAATAGTCGAACTATATTGGAAGTTGAGTATACTATGTGCAACCTATGTATGATGATTTCATGATGTAGATTTTTAGCTAGTCTGGCATGGTGTGGCCATAAATAAAATTGAGTGATATCAAATGTATGGAACGCCATATAAATAATATTTCCTTGGGGCTTAGTAAGTTATTAAGAAAACCTTAAACTAGTGTAGTTCCTCCTCATGGGAGAAATGAATCTATGAAGGTGTTATCTTATATTTTCCTTGAGAGTTGACTTGCAAATGTACTGGATTTGATTCATATTGAAATAAAAAATAAATGTTATGTACTAACCTTGCAGGACTATGTCCATGGTTCATGACCGATGGAAATAATAAATGATCACTTAGGAGTGAGTGATGAATCTTAAATGTCTTATTATATCTTGGTTATAGGAATTTATGGAAACTAAAAACCATGATTAGAAAAGGATTTCCTAAAAATTTATTGATTTTGGTAGATCTATGTTACTGATTGAAAAACAAAAGCAGTATATATGGTTGTGCATACAATAGAGTGATTGGAAGTCATATTGCAAAAATTCTAAATGCATACCAATACTTGAAGACTAATGTACAATGATAGTTAAATCATTAAAGCTTATGAAATGTTGATGAGTAAATAGGTGAACCTATTGTTTATTGATTGATGATATTATGTTGCGACTAACTGGGAAGTTGTAACCGATTCTAACGACTTGGTCATGGAAATGAATAATAAAGCCACGATGAGAAACCAAGTTCATGAGTTGCATGTTGCGATTGACATTAAATGTAGACCAAAAATGATATGATCATTATTAATGAGTCATACAACGGAGAAAGACAATGTCAACACCAAGTGGAAAAAATGATGATCCAGCTCTACTTTGCTAAAATAATTACCTGGACTCAAGAAAGAGAGATTGAGTGGAAAAGAATTTTCCTAGTCTCAAGCAAGAGAACTTTAGTGGAAAAAATTCCTGGACTCAAGCAAGAGAGCTTCAGTGGAAAATAAATTCCTGGACTCAAGCAAAGAAGCTTGAGTGGAAGAGAGAAAGAGATGGTTATCATCAATGGCAAGACCTAGGCGCACAATTTTAACATCTGGAAGACAAGACGTTGTTTGATTTTTTTTGAGAAGGAAACTTTTTGAATAGCAATCAAAAGAGGATTAATCTCAAAAGCTTAAAGCCTGTAAGACCACACGTAAATTGGTGACGGATCTCAAGGGAGAGTTCTGTGTTCAGCAAAGTGTTGGTGAAGTCCCAAACTCAAGGGAGAGTTTTGTGTTCAACAAAGTGTCGTTGAAGTCATTCATCTCCATGATATGCCAATGAGACATAGGGTGAGAGCTTCCAAGGAAATGAGCTATTAGCTTCCCTAATGTTTGAGTAAAAAGTATGCAAATAATACCATAGGTAATGTGAAATTGATCCAAGGATGAGGACGAATGTCAAGTTGAATTTTATTACTTGAAAATATATGATATAAATTATCGCAAGTAAAGGACTAGATAAGAGTTCGAGAGTTGGGAGTGAAGGATATCCTCCAAAAGATAAGTAAATTATTGCCTTACCTATGAATTCTTTGGGAAATATATTGAAATATTATAATATATTATGTTGTTTTATGGTGGAATATTTTACATGGATGACGAAAATAATGTGTTGCAAAAGAGCTTACTACTTACATTTTGATTTAAATTGAAAATTTATGGTATGTTTATGTTATATTGAAAAAAATTGGAAGACCTTATGTAGGTTGTCTAAAGCACAGACTATGAAAAGAATAGGAGCAATAACGGTATGAAAAAATTGCAGGTTATGAAAGAAAGAGGAGCAATAGCAACTTGCGGGAAGCATAGAAGCTCAAGGAGGATTAAAATTTGAAGTTAAAGAGACAACAGGATTACCAACACCGAGGACGGTATTATTTTTAAGCGGGGGAGGATGTAACATCCCTCTTTCACCCCTACTTTTTGTAATTGAAAATGTAACTATGTAATGGTTTTTGGCGAGGTGCTCAAGGCCAAGGCCCCACCAGTAAACCTTGTTATTTATATTGCTAAGTTATAATTATTGAATCATATGCTTAGGGGACTGAGGAAATGATGTAACTTAATTGATGAGGGCACGAATCCACTAGGGGGAAGGGAAGACGTTGATGGCTAGGAAGCCACAAAGGAATGATTTATCAATGACTAGTGTCATCAGAATGCCTTAGGAACCTAAAGAAAGAGGAACTTGTTCACTTGATGGTCTAAACCTCTTAAGTGTCATCCTAAATTAGAGGTAAGTCTTGCATAGACTTAGTTACTACTTGATCGCTATCAAATAGTAAAACTAATTATAATTTTTTTATTATTATATTAAACAAGGCCAAATAATTATCGTAATAATCTTAATTATGGCATTGAATCCCAAAAAGCTATTCTTAGAACCGTAACAAGAAACTAAAATGTCTTATTCTAAGGGACCATTATAGTCACCTTAATTATAAGGTAAGAAAGAGAAAATTTTGGTAACGAAAATACCCTAATCCTATGCCTTTGTAATATATATGTGTGTGTGGTAGGCTAAATGAAAATATGTTACAATAGGCTAAAGAATGAATTCATATTGAATACTAATATATATATATATAATTTGGATTTTTGGTTGAGAAAACTATACTTAAGAAGACTCAATACCTATGCCTACAAAGACCGTAATCTATTGGTAAATAAAATGAAGGGTATGTTCATGGTACATGATACCTTATATTTAGTACTTTTTGTAAAGTCAATTAAAAGAACCAAGTGGAGTTTTTAAAAAAGATATATATATGTAAAAATACTTGGTATCCTTTTTTATTATTTATGGCTTACCATGTAATTGCTTAAGAATATAGGAAAGCGATCTTGTTGTCTTTGGGTGCATGAATGATGGAAGACATATATTAAATTTTCTTGTCTCCTACTCTTCGTGGGAGTTATGACAGTCATGGTACGAAACAGTTTTCATTAAAAAGAGGATAGTCGAGCTTGGTGGAGGAAATCCAGGCAAGCAATATGCACCCCGCAGCAGACTAATTACTGCTGCTGGGGCTCTGACATATTCTAAGTGTCAGTGCGCATCCTATTTCTCTCGGCAAACAATCTACTCCCCCGGGCCCCATCGCTTATGGATGCACATGCACCCATCCCAACTTGCCTATGTAGAATGAATGGATGTTGATTGTCCCATCTAATTCATATGATATGCAGATGGGTGCACAAATATAATGTTCATTAATGCTGCGGAAGTTTAAATTTTGAATTCGGTAAAGGCGGGAGGAATGAGGTGTGATGTTCACAGAACCATGGTTAATAGCAGGACCTTCTTGTTTGCATTTTGAATTCGGTAAAGGCGGGAGGAATGAGGTGTGATGTTCACAAAACCATGGTTAATAGCAGGACCTTCTTGCTTCTTGTTTGCAGCTACAACAGAACCTCTGCTACAGTCGTAACTTGTGATCCAGTGGCATTGAGCCCATGCGCTGCTGCAGTGTTTGGCCTGAGTAATTCTAACTTCATTGGGTTTTGTATTTACCGAGATCTCTTTTGACGGTTTTGAAGGTTTAAAGAGCAGACCTTTGCGGGTTTGGATCCCATTTCCTTTTTTGCTTTGATCTTTCCATCATATGTTGTAGTCTGAAAACGCGTGCATTGGCTGCACATGTGTCACCCGATGAGCAGACTACCCGGCCGCCCTCTGAGTCGAAGCCTAAACAATGTGAGGCTCAGAATAATATTCGACGCCTTCAATACTAACAATGGTAGGCGGATCTCCGTCAACAAGCTCGGCCATGCCCATCACAAATCTGAAAAAAATTGCAAGCGAAACAAGCATGGAGGGCATATTCTCATTATAAAGGCCAATCCAAGCGTATGGAGTAACCAGTTCTTTGGGATTTTAGTATTTTTTCTTCCGTATATAATACAGTTGTTGAGATTCCAATATTTTTCTTCTCGTTTTGAGTCCTAGATTCGTGCTTGTTAAATACCCTAGATTACAAATATGTTTTTTTTTACGCATTGTTCTGCAAGTAAACCCCAGTCCCATTCTTCTTGGCTTGGCTCCCTGATTGTGGATGAGGGGTTCACCTCGATGGGCTTATCAAACCCATGTTTGATGGGTTAAATGACAAGCATCTTGCTGCATTTGGGATCGTTGTTGTTGCCTCATTATATTGCATTGTTTGCTATTTTGGTGAAAGGTCGGAAGAGAAATCTGGGAAGAAGCAGGGAGTGGAGTGGCTCTGGTTACTGGGAAGAAGCAGGGACTGGAGTAGCTCTCGTTAGCCGCCGCCAACAGAGACTCCATCTAAACTTTTTGGTATTTTTGTCTAATTTTTTTTTGTTTATCCACCGACTCCACCCTTTCTATTTAGGTGAAAGACAAAATTCGTGTCATGATCTTCTTTTAATGGAGAGATTGGCTGGTAACCACTCTCTGAAAACTTCCCGGTCTTTTTGTGTATTATATTTTAAATGTAGACGAGAGTGGCTTCATTAAATTAATATGCACTTAGCTGCGTTACAAAATGAAAAATAATGCCAATTATCTCTATGGTATTTGGTAAAGTCAATAAAATTCCTTATAATTTGTTCCACATCGAATAATGATAGATAAGTGTCATTGTAACTTTTGGTTTACTATTTTGTAAACGATGTGACCCAGGCATCATCAAATTGTCCACCTAAAACATTTTAATCAAAGGCCTAAACAATACAAATGTCTATATCAAACCCTTGAGTTTTGGTTGAGTCCAATAGTCTCCACATCAAATCTTTTAACGTGGCCACTCACGAATATAGTGTTATCTCACTAAAACAAATTATTTGGAACTTACGGATTAATGACCATGAAAATGTGGAAACTATTAGATTTTAATAATAAAAATGTAGAAAATAATAACCATGGAAATGTGAAAACTATTAGATTTTAATAATAAAAATGTAGAAAATAATAGATTTAGGATATAAAAATATATATAATATAAGAAATTTTATTCTAAATAAATATAGAGAAATAGTATAAAGTAAAATAAACATAAAAAAAATTATAATACAATTAATATAGAAATAAAAATCTCGGTTCATATAAAATCATGCATTATAAAAAAATAAAAAATAAAAAAATTTCAAAATTTAAAATATCATTTAAATAAATAAATAAAATTATTATTTCAAAATTTCAAAATATCATTTATTTTTCGGGTTGAAACAATCTTGATCTTTATGTCTTCTATTCAATTGTGCAATCTAGGATAAAAGTGTAGGAGATGTGGAAAAAAAAAAAAAAAATCTTGGTCTTTGTGTCTTTTATTCAATTATGTAATTTAGGGCAAAAGTGAAGCTGTGATAAAAATATAGGAAAAATAATAATAAGGCATATGTGTAAGGTCAAAGGTTCACAGCTAGAAATCCTATAGATACTATCTTAAAAAATTATAGATATTATATTAATTGTATATTTGTTAATTTTTTTAATAAGTATTATATTAATTATAAAATTTGTGAAAATAATTGTGATAATAACATTTTTATAATATGATCTTTAATTTTAAAAAATTAAATATCATTGAAATTTTTTCATTTTAGTAGGGTGAAATTTATATAAAAAAACAATTATTAATATATAAAATTCATAGTTTTAAAAAAGTAAAAAAATGAAAAAAACTATTTTTTTCTTTCTTAAATTTACATATATAATAAACATATATATATGAATTATATTCTCATTCTATTTATTATTTAATCTTGAACTATTAAAACTACTTTTTACTTTTATTTTTTATTTTTTATTTAAATATTAACTAAACTTTTATTTTTTTTTATTTATTTAAACACTATCTAAATTTATAATTTTTTTATTTTCATGAATTATGTTGTTATTCAAATTTTTATTTATTCTTAATCAATAAAACTACTTTTTTTTTAAATATAACTAGGTTTAGAATTTTTTTATTTTTTATTTAAATATAAATAAATCTATAGATTTTTTTATAAATTTTTTAAAGATGAATTGGAAATTTTTGAGTTTTTTTTTTAATAAGCTAGTAGTAAATCCTTCTATTTCTGAAAAAAGAAAATCCTTTTATTTCCGAAAAAAGATAACAATTCACAGAGTTCACAACCCTCTCTACATAGGGAAAACAAGCCAAAAAAAGAAAGAATTTGGACCCTCCCGACAGAGGGAAAACAGATCCAAATTCTTTATAAAGAAGTCTTTGTTAGTCTACCTCTAAAAGAAATAAGACTGAACCATTTACAGATAGACTTTTTATGTATAGGTCTATTGTTGTTTTTCATAAACAAAAAAAAAGAAGCAAAGAGATAAACTGAGTTTAATCAAAATCCTGCTTAATACCCGGGCTTGAAGGAGCTTCAGTGCCGGAGTCCAATATGATGCCAAGATGAGAGGCAATCTATTGCAGGTTCATGGTTATCTCATCCAGTTGGAGGAGGATGGCTTGATGAGCTTCTCCTCGTTCAATCAGGACATTTCCCATGAGGAATTTTTGCTGTCAGGCCATGTCCAGGATTTTCATGTACATAGCCACACGGCCACGGGGGTAGCTTGGATCAAGAAACAATGCTTCAAATTCCTTGCGAACCTCCCCATATGGTGTGCAGTTTCTAGTCACCCTTGCATCATATTCAATCGCTTCAATTTCCTCTTTAATTGCTGTTGGAATTTGCTCTTTGTACAAACGAGCAGTGTGGAAAATATTTCGCATGACCTTGGAGGAAGTGGTAGGAGGCGTGGCCGAGAAGCTTGCCTCCTTGGCTTTCTTGTTCCTATACCTATGTTGCTGTGCAGGCATCTCGACACAAGACTACGGGGAGGGCTTCCAAATTCATGCAGAATCAGGGCTTGTGCACTGAGACAAGAGCGAGGGAAAAGGGTGCCAAGGTGAGGGCTTGAGGCCAAGGTAATGGTAATACGAGGTCTTACAGTTGGGGAAGAGCCCTAGAATTGTAATCACAAAAGGGATGCAGACGCACAGAGGGGATGCAAACACACGGAGGGGATGCAAATGCCCAAAGGAAATGCAAATGCGTAGAGGGAAAGAGTTCTCAGTCCCGGGAGCGACAGTTTCGTTCAGAGGCTCTAAAAGCTGAGGAGTGGAAATACACAGAAAGTGCTCCCCCCAACTCTGTTCACAAATGGATCAAAGCACCGAGGAGATGAGGAAGGAATACGACCAGAGAGAGATCGAATCATGCATCCAGGAAATCAGTGCCCAAGGATGCTTAGAGGGGATAGGTAAGGAGGCCCTCACTACACCATTAACCAGACAGACAAGTTCTTAAAATTCCCAAGACTTCGAATGACATCAAATTGAGAGAGAGACTGCCAAATAAACGTGGGCTTACCATTATTTCACAGGCTGAAGGGTGAGGTTGAGTACTGAAGTGATTGTCCTGCATCATCCATGCCATTATTTCTCAAGACAGGAAGACCAGTTCGCACGTTTGCCGCCTCTATTGTTCTTCCTTCATTCTCCATCACCCTTGCAGCGCCATAATTTGTTGTAGTACCCGAGCCACTACACGATGATGAGCGTTCATGGTATTCATAAAGCACGGGCCATAATTTGTTTTAGTTATAAAATTTAAGTTGATTGAGAAAATGTTAAACCTCAAAATAATATATCAATTTTATTATATTATGATTTTTATGTTACTAAGAATTTTTACAAATTAGTAGTAGTAGTGCCTCCTTTTTAATATAGTGAAATGGTTGATTAGTTGTAATGTAAATTTCTATTTTTATTTTCAAACCAATCCTTCCATGTAAGCAAAAATAATAACAAACATCTATGTATTGCAATAACTTTTCGATGTCATTCATTCCTAAATCGGGATTAAGATATTTAACGTGGTGAAAACATGAAGTTGGGTTACACTTTTGCTTGTTTTTGACAAACAAAACTAATTTTTTTTATGTTTTTCAACTTCTACCTCTTTAAACCTATATCTCTCTTAGGAATTTGACCTTGAAGTAAACACAAATGTTTTAGAGAATTGAATTAACTTTCTACTTGTTTCCAAAATCAGAAGAGATTTCTGAAATCATCTGGTGCTGTCACTGATGCTTGCCAGGGTTTGTTTTCATTAAGCTTTGTTATACCGTGATGGCTTCAATGGAGGTAGATATGACTTCATGCCCCCTCGTGAGGGTTCTAGTGCTCAAATCAAACCAAGTACTTCCATTTGCAAGAAGGCTTCTAAGTCAAAATGTGGAATGGTGTGGCTCTCTGTTGGGAACGACTGTAGCCTAACCCCCCCACCTTTTAGAATGTAAAGAAAAAGTTTCTACATGATCAGTGGAGAGACATCATCCAACCCCCTATTGGTTCTCTTGCGCTCACGCATCCACTATAAGTAAGATAAGCCCTTGAATGATTATGATTGTAGGTTAACATAGGGTTTTGAAAGAAGTAGAACACATATTTTAGAATATCAACACATTTAATGGATACTTTGCTACTTTCCACTAGCAAATTGCCTCATAGCTAGTTAGACACTTGAAACAAAAAACACACCACAAAATCATACTATTGATATAAAAATGTTATCATGGCACATTAGAAACTATTACACCAACATTTGAAGCTTCCTTTTAAGCACTAAACCCTTTGGCTTATATAAGAGGCTACTTGGGTTTGCGGAGTGGCTTGGCTTTGATCCCAACTGGGATGAAGAGATATTTATGCGATAATTGTTATGCATAAAGTATGAATTTGTATTACTACAATTTTTATTATTATAAATTTAATTTTAATTTGTTTTACCATGGCACCATGAAATTGTGGTTTTAGGAAACAATAAGGAAATTTAAGTTTACATAGAAGTAAACCAATTATAATCAACATTTTACTGCCGACAACCCTTAGGAATAAAATGAGTTGTAGATTACAATTTAGCTCAAAATATCATTTGGAGATGAATGGTAAAGTATAGGTCATTATTTATAACTCTAGGAATGCAACTAAATCTACAATCACATTTATATGGTTTCTCTAGACATCATTTGGCCGAGCACATTCCCCTCTCACCCTTAGTTCATATATCATTTCATCGGCCTTGTAAGATTCCATAGTGGAAAACCTAATTTATGTTTTTTCTACAACCAATATATGGTTGCCTTGAGTTTAATGTCCCCTACATAAGGGTTCAAAGACCACCTCAACTTCTAAGGAAACACATAATTGTGTAGATAAATCTCGCATAATAAACTTTTCATTTCTTGAAGGTTGTTAAAACAGAGCTTGCAAAATCCTTGAGGGTTTTGAATTTATCCTTTTTATTAGGAAACACAACATTCAATTTGGAATGTGTACCATTGTTCCAAATGGCATGCAAAAATTTAAAACTGAGAGCATGAACTAGAGCACAAAAGGATATGGATTATATTTAGGAGAATTGGTTGGAGAAGGAGCAACAAAGATAGAAAAGATAACACAAAGGAGACTAAAAAGGGAGGAAATTCTTGTTTCCATAGATAGAGTGTAAACCATCTTGCCACCTGTTCTTTTTATCTATGCACATATTTTGTTTTGATTTTCCAAATCCATGTTACAATTCTAAAGAGGAAGGGATGGTATCACTAGAGGACTATCCCATAGACTTAAGAGGATGAAAGTTAAAATACAATCTTTTCCCAGGTGGAATGAATACTATAAGTGAAAACTTTAACTAGTCATATGATTGAGCATAGGTTAAATACCTTGGATTCATATGAAGAGAACAAGATTTTTCATAAAGCATGACATTATTTTAAATGACAATAACCATTATTTGAATCCTCCAAGGTAAGTGACATAGAATCAAAGTTCCAAATGAATATCTCATAAACTTAATAGAAAATATTCCATTTATAGTTCATATTATAATGAAGAAGCGAGTCAAAAAGAGTGAATTAGAGTTTGATTCAAAAAGAAATATCCTAAGGTAAATATGGAGAGTTGTAGAACCGAATAGGATATAGAATAATGTAAAAACAAATTGACAACAGTTCCCCGTGTCTAAGTGATCAAATCTATATGCACTGGTGGTATGCCTATACAAATTACCCTTGATTGTGAAGCTACAAGATTATATGATGATAGATACAGAGTTAGTTATAAAATAAAAGGGATAGTTTACATTTTCAGATTCCATGATTCCATTGAGAGGACCTGCCAGTGAAAAGGGCAACGACCCCTACCTGATTGACTAGTTCCCACCCGTGAGGTAAACCAAGAGCTGTCGTTTGTGGTAAAGCGGTTATCAGTTTTACCTAAGCATATGCAGAAGCTTTCGTATATACGCATATAAGGAAGCTTCCGTATATGCGCAATGTCCGTATTCGTAAGCGTCTGTATATGCACATATACAGAAGCTTCCTTATATGAGCATATACGAAAGCTTCCGTATATGCCCATATACCGAAGCTTACGAAAGCTTCTCTATATGGGCATATACGGAAGCTTCTGTATATACGCAGCTTCCATATATGCCCATATAGGGAAGCTTCACATACGCTGTACATATACGGAATCTTCTGTATATGCGTAGCTTCCGTATATGCGCATATACATAATCTGCGCATATACAGAAGCTGCGCATATACGGAAGCTTCCGTATATGTGCAGCATATATATGAAAGTTGTGCATATATGGAAGCTTCCGTATATGCGCATATACGGAATGCTTTCGTAAGCTTCCGTATATGCGCATATATGGAAGTTGGGCATATACGGAAGCTTCCATATATGCGCAGCTTCTGTATATGTGCAGCGTATGTGCAACTTCCGTATCCGTAAGCTTTCGTATATGTGCATATATGGAAGCTTCCGTATATATCTGTAAGCTTCCGTATATGCGCATATACAGAAGCTTCTGTATATGCACAGGTCATATATGAAGTCTTCTGTATATGCACATATACGGAAGCTTTCGTATATACGCTGCGCATATATAGAAGCTGCGCATATACGGAAGCTTCCGTATATGCGCATATACGAAAGCTTACAGATACGGAAGTTGCGCATACGCTACGCATATACGGAAGCTTCCATATATGCATAGCTTTCGTATATGCTCATAAACGCAAGCTATGCATATACGGAAGCTTCCGTATATGCACAGCTTCCGTATATGCACAGTGCATATACAGAAGCTTCCGTATATGTGCTACGCATATACAGAAGCTTCCGTATATGTGCAGCATATGCGTAGCTTCCGTATCCGTAAGCGTCCGTATATGTGCATATACGGATGCTGCGCGTATACGAAAGCTTCCTTATATGCGCACATACAGAAGCTTCCGTATATGCGCATATACAGAAGCTTTCATACGGAAGCTTAGAAGCTTCCGTATATCCGCATATAATATAGGGAAGCTTGGAAACTTCCGTATATATGTGCAAGGAATATACAGAAGCTGTTGCGCATATACAGAATCCAATGCATATACAGAAGCATCCAAATTGGCATGATTGTGCTTTTATTACAGATGATGCTGTAGCTGAGATTGAGGATTTAAGGTGACTTGATTAATTATTTGTAGAGGGGAGCGAGAGAGAAGAATAATGTTTCATTACATATATACATACATTAATCTCTTTAACTGTAATGTCATTTCAGGTGTTTAACTAATTCATCAATATTATTATGCGTATGGCATGTTCGTCGTGCATGGATGAAGAATGTTTTAAGCAAAGTCAATGGAAAGGAAAATAGAGTCTCAATTTTTCATGCTTTAGGAGACATCATGCATTCATGTCCGGATGACTGCTCAGTACAAGACGCAGTTGCACGGATCTTCGATGAATTTCAAGGTCAAGAAAAGTTTTTGAATTATTTCAAAACTAATTAGCTAGACAACAACAAAATTTGTAAGTAGTATCTACATCTCTGTGTTATAACTATATAATCTATTGCACTATTTTTAGTTTCTACTTTCTCACTCACCCCCTTTACTGTCCAGATATGTGGGCCATGCATATGTCATAGAGGTAGCATATAATTATTTATGAAATTGTTGATGCAGATCAATTTTGATACAATTTGGAGTGAAGATGTTAAATTTGAGTAAATGATGTTATATTTTGATTAAGAATGTGTAATTTTGAATTCCTGATAAAGATGCACAAATTTCAAAATTGGATTGTAACTTTTAATATCACATTTATTACAACTATCATAGTTTCTAGTAATATATGCGATGGTGATAAAACATATATTTTTCTAAATATCTTTGTTCCAAAGTCAGTTTTAGTATCAAATGTTTAATAAATTATATGTTTTTCAAATATTTGTTTTCTATAATTTTAAGAATATGTAAAGGGTGCATTAAATGTATCATTTATTTTAATAAACTACTTCAAAATATTATCAAATCAACTCCTATTAATCTAATTAAATATTATTATAATTTAAGTAACTGACTAGTATTTAAGAAGGCTTTCATTCTATTTAAATACAAATATAATTTAAGTAGAACAAGTATATAGACTAGTGTATATACTAGTATATACACTGGTGTATATTACGATATAGGTATACCAGTATATACACTAGTGTATATTCCGGTATATACATTGGTGTATATTTCGATATATAGGCATACCGGTATATACATTGGTGTATATTCTAGTATATACACTAGGTATACCAGAATATACACCAATGTGTATACCGGAATATACACCAGTGTATATACCAGTATGTATACCTAGTGTGTATACCAAAACATACAGCAGTGTATATACCGGTATGTCTATATATCGGAATATACACTAGTGTATATATCGGTATGCCTATATACCGGAATATACACCAGTGTATATACCGGTATATACACTGGTGTATATTCCGATATATACACTAACACTAGTGTATATACCGGTATATACACCAATCTATATACTAGAATATACACCAGTGTATATACCGAAATATACACACACTAGTGTATATTCTGGTATATACACTGGTGTATATACCGGTATATACACCTGGTGTATACACTAGTATATACACCAATGTATATACCGAAATATACACCAGTGTATATACCGGTATATACACTGGTGTATATTTCGGTATATACACCAGTCTATATACTAGAATATACACCAGTGTATATACCGAAATATACACTAGTGTATATTCTGGTATATAGACTGGTGTATATACTAGTATATACATCTGGTGTATATACTAGTATATACACCAGTCTATATACCGAAATATACACTGGTGTATATATTAGTATATACAGTGGTGTATATTCCGGTATATACACTAGTGTATATACCGATATATAGATTGGTGTCAGGGATAACTTTAAGGACCCATGCTTATTTAAAAGTGTATAAACCTTGACGAATCTTACTAATTCTATATGTGCTCGGATTCTCATATATCCGAGCACATATAGAATAGATTGAGGCCTAGGCGAAATAGGAGCAACAATTTGTCAGTGTACAAAGGAGATTGAGGAGGAGATGCAACCTTGGGTTTGAGATACCAACCATACTAGATCTTGGGAAACCAAATATCATAGGACTCTCTCCATGCTTTGGACCATCAAGACGGCTTCTAGGGAAGATTCTGCGTGATACCAAGGAGGACTGCAATGAGCTCATGTTACGGTTGGATGAAGTGAATTGCACGATGGATTTCCTCATTCGTGCTACCACTAGTAAAGATTATGAGACCACCGCCAGAATCTTGCTCCAAAGGCACGTATTGTCTATGTTTTTAATGATGACGCTACTTAAAGAGTTCTTAGATGGATTTCTAGCAATCTTAGTTATGATCAATACTCTCGAGCCTTTTCCGTTAGCTTTTATAAACTTGCCATATTGTTCCTATACTTGGATAAACTACACTTGTATAAGTGGTGTGGTTTTGGACATGATGTATTTTGTTAATTGATAATATAATTTCCTAGCTTTACACATTTTTATTAGTTAATTTGATGTATATATTTAATTAAAATAATAATTTTTTTAAAATATTATAGACTAAAATTTAAAAAAAAATCTAACCATTTAATTATCTTAGAATGAATATATATATATATATATATATCCAAATGAGAACTTTGATTTTTTATTTTTTTATCTTTGAAAGAATATCAATTTAAATTAGAAAATTTATGATGTTTTTTTCTCTTCAAAATGTTTGAAAATGAAGAATCCACATCATGGAATAGAAAATCTATCCATTGAAAAAATACAAGGAAAATTAGAAATGAGATTTTCAAATGAAATTAGAACTTTGATGATTTTTTTATATTTGAAAAAGAAGAATCCATAGAATGGAAATCCATGAGAAGAAAGGGACATCTGCTTTAAAGAAAAAGTAGAGAATCAAATAGCAATTCCATCCGTTAACATAAGACCAGGAAATTAGAAATGAGAGTTTCAAATTAAATTAGAGCTTCGATGATTTTTCTCTTTAAAATGTTTGAGGAAAAAGAATCCATATAAATGCCTATCCATTAGAAGAGAGGGACATCTTTGTTAAAAAGAAGAAAAAGTAGTTAGAGAAAGGGAAGGGAAATATACCTATCGTGATCATGAGAGAAGGGATCCTATCCCATATATACATCTAATTAACCCACCTAACTAAGGTTTTACTTATTCACATTCCGCTCCTCCTCCTCTATCTCTGTTTTGTTCTGCCTTCATGTGGTTGTATGGAAGCACTTCTAATTCTTGTTTCCTATGCTTGCATGCTCCATGGGCTGTCGAATGTTTTTATGTGTTTTACATCGATGTTTGTTTGTAGGCTAGGACAAGGATATCCGTGTTTGGTTTGTCCAGAACCTTTTGGAACAAGGACTGATTAGTGTTGATATGTATGGAATTACTTCCTCAATTAACAACAATGTTGCAAACTTGGGTTTTAAATTAGAGGCACGATTCACAAATGACTATTAACTCACACAATAATTATATAGACCATGAATCTTCAAATTGACTAATCATACCCAAATATGTTGTAATTTGATTATCACTGTAACTTGAGTGGTATAGCACATGCATCGTTCTCAATATTTGGCATATATAAATTTCCTTTGGTTTAGAAACACAATTGTTGTTCTAATACATTTTTTTGTATTTTTAGGTCTCATTAAAGTTGTTATAAATGTATATACTTAGTCATTGTTTTCTCTTTGTTACAATGTATATATGCATTTAATACAATTTGTACTTTATAACCTATCATAAACTTATGCCATACAAAGACAATTATGCTTTATTTGATGGCAACTTAACTTAAGTAATAGCATCTCTTATACACTTACTATTTAATATCTATTTATCATGTTTTAGTAACTATTAAGACCTTTATGGCTTCAATGCTTTAATCCCTTCTATATTTTTTTAATAATTCAAATAAAAATTACAAACTCCAAAATACCTTGAATCTCTATATATTCAAATATGTCTACTCATAATTGTATAAATTAAATATGTAATTAAACTTCTTCTTCTCTTTTTTTCACATTAAAATTTTGATTTAAATATAAAAATAAGGACCATGACTAATTGTTTATTACCATATAATTTTCAAAAACAAATAAATTATATATATATATATATATATATTCAATTGCTATTACTAAATCAAATAGAAACATGATACAAGTCAATCATTAAAGAGACAATCACATCATGTTTTAATTTATTTAATATTTCAATCTTTGTGTTATTCTTATTTTGACAATTTTATGTTTATTAATTATTGTAATTTTAATTTTAATTAATTTTATTTTAGTTTATTTTTCACATTTTGTTTTAGCAATATTTGTGTTATTTTATCAAAATTATGAAAAAAGTATATTCTTTAATATTATGAAAAAAAGAAAAACACATATTATCGATGAAGGATGATAATTCTCTTATTATTTTTATAAAAATTTATGATCATAAAAATTGAAAACATAAAATTTATTTTAATTAAACAAATAATATTCAATAAAATTGAAATATTTTTTTTTTAAACTAAAAAAACCAGGAATTTAAACTTTCAAAAAAATATTCAATTTCCAAAAGATAATTATGTTGGTTGTCACCTTCAAAACTAAAAGGTATGGCTAACCACACATATAACCACCTCTCTTACACGAGTGGTCATTTAAAAGTAACGTGAAATAGAGTCATAACTAGTTTAGATAAATATAACAATATTCTTAAATGCCAGAGTACAAGTATAATAAAAAATTAATTATATATGAAGATAAATTAATTTAATTATATATCATGATAAATTAAGAGACACTTTGACAATATATTGTTTATTTCTGCATATAAGGAGAGAAATATGCCATTGGGAGAGTAGGTTGCTCAACTTGCCCACGAGATAGAGACGGGTGATTAAAAGAAGGTGAAGTTTTTAATGGACAAATCCATACAATATTTTAATAGCTTGCACTATAAACACTAGTCAACATATATATTTAAAAAACTAAACCAGATCAGCTTACTTGTATTTTTTTAAATCCGTGAAAGATTCCAAGTAAACCAAATTCCTCGTTGACAAATGCAATTGGATTGAACTATGTGAGTTATCAAAATTTCTATTTCCCTTAAACTTAAAAAGACAACACATTTTAAATCATTTTTATCTTATGGTGGATCGAAGCAGGCCAGAGCTATCGACCATATATAATATTCATAAAACTATGGATTCCTAAATTAAAAAGAACCAGGCGACAACTATCAATGGTATATAATATTCATAAAACGGTGGAGCCCTAAATTAAAGAACCAGGCCAGATCAGGGCAAACCTTTCACAAAGCTAAGTTGAAATTTCACAAATAAAGTTTTCTGGACAGATATTATCTTTAAATTCATTTCATATTCAAAGACATTCCGAAAAATAACTTCTGATGATTTATCCCACTAGATTAATTTGAAAGGTGTTAAATATCAGACACCAAATCTGCAACGATACAAAAAATTGTGTTAGACAATCTGCCAAACAATTCAAAGAATGAACTTTTGTGATGCTAAAAATGTTGTATAGGTCATATAGCTATTTCCCGTCTGCATGACAATACTGAAACACCAAAGATACAGAAATAAAGAAAGTTTGCATTCATTACATGCCACCGGCAGTTTCCAGTCTCCATGAGGTATAAAAATCTCCATAAAATAAAATGGTATGGCTAACAAAATCTATGTTCATATAATCGTCAAGCTGGGTGGCATCCCTACATGGATCAACTTACAATTCAAACTGTTGATAGTCTTCAATGTAGTCCTCGAAGTGCCTAGATTTCCTCAAAGGATTTAAGATCCGGATTCCTTCCGCGGGAACGCTCTCCATGCATTTCCCTTCCAACATATGGAAATCACGTAGACTCAGAACTTCTGCAATGGAAATCCTCAGGGAGCTTCTTTAGCATTTTGCAGCAATTCAATATAGAACTCGCAGTGATGACCATTGAAGTCTATACATAAATCTTCAAGAATCGTGTGTGTCTGCTGGTCGAGTGAAGAGAAGCGAATGAAAATGGTGTGTCGGTGAGTGAGGAGAGCGGCGATCAGGTCATCGCGGCAATTTAAAATTCAAATGTGATGAAAACTTGGGCGGCATTTTAAAATTCAAATTTGTTGAAAACTTTGGGCGATCAGGTCATGGCGGCAATTTAAAATTCAAATGTGATGAAAACTTGGGCGGCATTTTAAATTTCAAATTTGTTGAAAACTTGAGGATGAGACCCTTAAAAGGCCATGGCATGCGCATACATGCATAATTTGAAAACTTGCGGATGAGACCCTTAAAAGGCCATGGCATGGGCATACATGCATAATAGGCATGGATATGTATATGTCGATGTCTTTGGCCGGAATGTTTGCACGGAGGGTTGGCCGGAATGTTTGCACGAAGGGTTGTGGCAGGGTACGTCAAAGCACCTACAGCAGACTTAATTAGTCTGCTGCGGGGTGCTTATGGCTTGCCGGAAATCCGTGCCAAGTGGAATGGTCCTCTTTCCCTGAAGAGCGCCGAGCCTGGAGGAAATCCTTTCCAAGTGGAATGGTCCTCTTTCCCTAAAGAGCGCCAATCCTACAGGAAATCCTTTCCAAGTGGAACGGTCCTCTTTCCCTAAAAAGCGTCGATCTCAGGAGAGAGTTACGTTTATAATCGTAGGGATCTCGTGGAGAGGGACACACTTCTATGGAGGATTAAGTGGGTCAAGTAGATGATTGAGGATTAGCCATATGGGAGAAGTCATAAGATCTATCTAGGATGGCTTCATTGTTGGCATTCTCATGGTTTTGTCACAAAAATCCCTAATCTTTGTCATGATCGATGTGCGAGCTTCAACAAATTTATAATATAACTCTGTAGAATGCGCTTATGTGCACCCTTGGATTATAGGAATCGTATATTCATCGCCATACATCTCTCATGGATGGATTGCAGTCGCCTTAGAACTCTGTGAGTATGCTATTTACACGTATGTTGTGGACATATTTAGAAATTGATCTCAATAGGAGTCTATTTCTGCATTATTCATTTAAATAAATGTTTTTATACTCTATTTATCACATAATAGAGATATGTGACCCCTGTCCCTTGACAGAGATATGCCCCTGTGATTACACAAGAGACAAGAGACAAAGATTTATCCCGGAGCTGGGTTGTGTATCCACTAAGGAGGAACTAGATGGACTCACTCACAGCTATGGTTTCATTCAACAACTATGCTAATCCAACACATAGTTGGGTTTATCAAGCATACAAAAGATAGAGGAGGGCAATGCTAAGCCAGTGACCTCAACTAAAGAGCTATAGGAATCTCAAGATAATTCAAACAGTCAAGGCACCCATAGTACCTACTATTAAGATTTAATATGTTAAGACATAAAATATCAGCATTACATTTCATTTCACAACAATAGCATATATAGGATCACGGAAAGAACAACAAGCACAACATAAACACAAGAGACAAAGATTTATCCCGGGGAACCCTCATGGGGTAGAAAACCCAACAAATCTTCCTCAATATAGATGACCAGCAAATACAAAGATGTAATCCACAAACATGAGCTTCTTCTCCTCCATAGTATATCTCTCTCTCACCTATGCACCAATCACAAGTGAGTGAATGCATGTTAAATGATGAACACTCATCTTCTATTTATACACAACTCCAGCTTGTCTTTTATATTAACTAGGTCGGCCCCAACTTAAGCACTTTACATAATGATGACTGGGCCAACCCCTCTAGGGTGGTCTAATAACCCTTTTACCCACATAACACATATAGGGCCGACTCTACTAGGGAAGTCTAATAACCCGAGTTACCACAATCTCCATGGAGGAATAAACATCTCCGGATATACAACAAAGTCCTGTCGGAGGAATGAAACATCTCCGAAATAATAAAGTACACAATATAATATTCTTAGAAGTTACCATATTTCAACACCTGCCACACCCAACACGAGAAAGGTCCCCTTCTCTGCTGCACAGTCCCTCAGGCGTCCCTTCCCTCCAATGCTCTTCAGGATGGGCATAGAAAGGTACAAGCTGCTAAATCCTTTAGATTCCAGCCTTCATTGGGTTTATCAAGCATTCCCAACCTCTGGTCTGGAATTCACACTTGGAATTTCTCAATTCGGTGATCAATTAACTCAATCCCGTCACTGGACTTTTGGGCTATAAAAACTGGGTTTCTCTATGGATTTCGGGGTATCTAATACTCTCAATTTCACCCCAAGGTTCATATGTATGGATTCCCCATTGGATTTCACTGTCAAATACCAATTCTGGGCGTTTATGGCTCTTCAAAACGTGGGTTCTTGCAAAGTTGCGATTTCTGGTTTTTCTCACTACTAGGCATTCGTAATGGATGAAAAATGGTGTGAAGATGTTCAATAATGGAATGAGATTGAGGAATAATCAATTCCCATGAGGTAGAGTGACTTGTGGTACAAGCAAAATAGGGCCCATACCTGCCATACGAATTTCTGGGCTGCCCATGCTCCACTGAAGCCATGGACTGAATTCTTCAACAACTTCCTTACAACAAAAATAAATGTCAATAAGGAAAGTCAAATGGGTTCACAAGATGACATTTGACAGCATATGATTCATCCCCACAACCCCCTCACCACTCCCTAGTGGATACAAATGGCCCCTTCTCATTCGTTGCTTCCATAGCCAGTTTTGGTATTTTACTGCAATATCAAATATTTACATCATTTACAATATTCCATGGCTTAATAGCTCATGGGTAATAAAATATCAAATACTTGTCTATTTTAAATAAAATCCGAACATACACTAGCGGGGCCTTGGCCTTGAGCTCCACGTTAGGGAAACATACATCGCATGTATACAATATTTACATTAAAAGACAATATTTCATAATGGTCAAAATTGGGGTATTACATTCCCCTCCCCCTTAGAACAACACTATCCTCGGTGTTCTCTAAACTGAACAAAAATGGGAATGCCTCTCTCATGGCATCCTCTAGCTCCCATGTAGCCTCATCGGAACTAAG
Source organism: Larix kaempferi (assembly GCA_027924585.1). Lineage (NCBI taxonomy): Eukaryota > Viridiplantae > Streptophyta > Pinopsida > Pinales > Pinaceae > Larix > Larix kaempferi. Next base: position 5,613,219 of record BSBM01000307.1, on the reverse strand, counting down.
GTGCTCCCATTGGACCTTTAGCTACCCAATGGCTCTATTCCAGAGCAAAGTGACCTTCTTGTCGATGATGCGCATAGGATCTACTTGGAACTCTCCCTCGGGTTCCACCTGTATCACATTCCAATCAATCATATGATTAGGATCATGTACATACTTCTTAAGCAAAGATACATGGAAAACATTATGAGCTCTTATGTTAGCAGGCAACACAACTCTATATGCAATTGGCCCTATCCTATCTAGGACTTCAAATGGCCCACAATATCTTGGTGACAACTTGGCACAACTCCTCAACTTGAGAGAACTTTTCCTTGGTTTCACTCTCAAATAAACATGATCCCCAATCTGAAATTCCTTATGCACTCTTTTTAGATCTGCATAACTCTTTTTCCTATCCTGAGATGCCTTTAAATTCTGCCTGATCTTAACAAATATTTGTTCTATTTCCTTAATCATCTCTAGTCCAAGCCCTACCCTATTCACCGGACTATCCCAATTCACTGGAGTCCTACATCCCTTGCCATGCAATGCCTTAAATGGACTCATTCCCAATAATGCATGATGTCCATTATTGTATGAAACTTCCACAAAGTGTAGGTAATCTTCCCACTTGGATGGTTTATCCATTACATACATTCTCAGCATGTCTTCAAGAACCTAATTCACCCTCTCAGTTTGGCCATCTATTTGAGGATGATATGTTGTACTGAAATTCAATCTAGTTCCCAATTCCTGAAATAATCCCTTCCAGAAATTGGAAGTGAACTTTGTATCACGATCATAAATTATTACCTTAGGCAATCCATGCAATCTGAATATCTTTCTCATGAAGATATTTGCAATGTCATTAGCCTTGTGAGTGGACTTGACTAGAATAAAGTACGCTACATTTGATAGCTTGTCCACCAAAACCATGATTGAATCATGCTTCTTCACTGTCATGGGAAGACCTGTTATAAAATCCATAGAGATCACTTCCCACTTCCATTCTGGAATGGGTAAGGGCTACAACAATCCTGCTGGATGTTGGTGCTCTGCCTTGACTTGCTGGCACTTTTAACACCTAGCAATGTACTCAGCTATGCCTTTCTTCATACCATTCCAAAAGTATTGTTTTCTTGCTGCTATTATAGTCTTTTGATATCCTAGATATTCTCATCCATCACTAGCTTCTTCAAATCTGCACTATTTGGAATGTACAATCTATCTTTGTAGATGAGGATATTGTCTTGACCAAGCTGATATTCCGCACACTTTTCATCTACACTTTTCAGTTGCAACTTTTCTTTAATTTGAATGTAAGTTTCATCACTAGCTTGAGCCTCAAGGACTCTTGTCTTCAAATCTGATTTGCACATACTTACTGCTGCAACATGAAATTTTCTGCTAAGGGCATCTGTAACCTTATTCTCTTTCCCTTTTACACGCTTAATTTCAAAATCAAATTCACAAATAAACTCCATCCATCTAGCTTGCCTAGAATTCAAGTTTGGATGATCAAACAAATATTTCAAGCTCATGTGGTATGTTCTAAGCTCGAATCTTCTTCCCATCAAATAATGTCTCCACATCTTGACAGCATGTACTATGGTTGCTAATTCTAAATCATGTGGCATAATTATTTTCATGTTCTTTTAACTTCCTTGACTCATAACAAATCACAATTCTTTCTTGCATGAGAACACCACTTAGCTCTTCAATGCAAGAATCTGTACACACTACAAAATCCTTCTTTGGTTCTGCTATCTTCAAAATAGGAGCACTGGTAAGTAACTCCTTTAACCACTGAAATCTTTTTTCACACTTTTCAGACCATACAAACTTGATATTCTTCCTCTGCAATGAAGTAATTGGGTGAGTTATCTCGGAGAAGCCTTCAATGAACCTTCTGTAGTAACCAACAAGGCCCATAAAATATCTAACATCTGAAACATTATTTGGAGTAGGCCAATCCATGATGGCATTAATCTTTTCTGGATCCACTGCATTTCCTTCTTCAGAAATGACATGACCCAAATACTGAACCCTCTTTTGATAGAATTCACACTTGCTTAACTTGGCATACGACTAATATTCTCTAAGGACTTGCAGCACTATCCTTAGATGTTCCTCATGTTCTTCTTCATTCCTTGAATAAACAAGAATGTCATCCAAGAACACAATCACAAACTTATCCAAATATTTGCTGAATACACTATTCAGGAGGCACATGAATGTGGCAAGTGCATTGGTAAGACCAAATGGCACCACAATGAACTCATAATGACCATATCTAGTTCTGAAAGCCATCTTGTGAATATATTCCTCCTTAATCCTTACTTGATGGTACCCAGACCTCAAGTCAATCTTTGAGAACACTTTAGCTTCCTTCATTCGATCAAATGAGTCATCAATTCTTGGCAATGGATACTTATTCTTGACTGTCACTTTGTTGAGCTGCCTGTAATCTATACACAGCTTTAAAGTCCCATCATTCTTCTTGACAAATAACACTGGTGCTCCCCAAGGAGACACACTAGGCCTGATATACCTCTTGTCCATTAGCTCTTGCAACTGCATCTTCAACTCTACCAATTCCGGTGTACTCATTCTATAAGGAGCTTTGGAATTTGGTGCTTCCCCTGGAAAAAGATCGATGGTAAAATAAATATCTCTCTTTGGTGGTAGTCCCGACACTTCATCTGGAAATACATCTTGAAACTCTTGCAATAATGAGAAATCTTCTATCATTGGCCCTTTGTCTTCTGATGAATCTGACATATCAACTGCATATAATTGACAACCTTTCTTATAAAACTTTTTCAACTATAAGGATGAAATCTATCTTACTGAAACTTGCTTGGGAATTCCTTTTACCAATCTTGGTCTTCCCTCTTCATCAATACATTCAAGTGATTTCTCATAACAGTCCAACTTGGACCTAAGTTTTTCCAACCAATCTATGCCAATTAGTGCATCATAAGATCCTAATGGTAATACATTTAAAGTTGCATGTGTGTGGAGTCCATTCAATTCTATGGAGCACTCCACCACTACTTCACTTACTTTTCTCTTGGTCCATGTGTCTAATTGAACTAGCCAAGATTTATTATGCTTCACTTTTCTAAGAAAACAACCTTCTACCACTTTTGGAGAAACATAACTATGAGTAGATCCTCGATCAATTGTTACAACGTAATTTTTCACCTTGTGAGCATCAGCACTCTTTGGCCTACAAGATCCATTTTACTGACTCATATCCACTTTATATCCTTCAGACACGTTATTTCCCTATTTTTTCCCCTGTATGCTAGCTGTATCACTGCAGTGGGAGTACCCGTGAGTTGCATCACTACAGCCCGCGGGTAGCATGTAAAATAGTAAAAATCACTAGTTAATTACTTTTACTCCCAAAAAGCGGTCATAAGGTGACCTTTGGCCCTCCATTTTCCCTGAAACGCCTCAATGTGTCATTTCACTTACCTTTGGGAGGACTATATATTGAACACATATGAAATGTGGACAGGAGGAGAAAGAGAGAGCAAGAGAACTTTAGTGGATTTTTTCTCTATCTTGAGTCTACACTCATTGATCCTTTTAGTTGTGAATCCCTTATGTTCACCTTCCAAACTCTTATCATAGTTTGAGTTTTCCATTCCATGGAGGATTGAAGTGGTGGAGGCACAAGTGGAAAGACCCAGATCTTGGTTCAGATTGGTTGCCGACAGGAGGTCGTGTCACATTGTACTTCTTGTTATTTATTAATAGAAATACTCATATTCTCGTCCATTAATGTTGTGAATGTTGTTCTATTACATTGGGTTGCATTTACTTATGATATTATGGACCATTGCTATTGATGATGTTAATGTCGTTTATAGATTATATGCACTTGTTGTATATTGGCTGTCAAGACTAATTTGCAAATTCAAGTGCATGGGTTGAAAAACTCCAACGGGGGATCTACATCAAACGTTTGGATTGAGGTTGGTTATATTCTTCATTATCTTAGCATTGTCATTATATAGCATAGCATTGGGAATTGAGTTGATTTTTGGTAGTCAGTTGTCTATTGTGGTCTACCCCAAGCCATAGTGAGTTTTCTCCAACACACACGTAAACACATATGTTCCATTAAACTTTCTTAATTTGACCTTGGGAATGAAGTAGCTCCTTGGCCCCTTCCCTGTACACGGGTGAGCCTTGTTTTGCCTGCGTCTACCCACCTCTATTTACACTACTATCCGTGTCTATCTGCTGGTTTTACTTATACAGTCATGTACAACTCCGACTTTGGTTGTTTTATGACCCTTGGTTGTTGCTGGGTTGGCTTTGAATGTTTCTAAGTCTTTGTTGGCTTGATTCTTGACTGTTCCATACCTTGTTCGTGACCAGAACTCCTATTTTTTCTTGGTTTTGAGCCTTGTTGGTTTTTAACCATCTTTGGATTTTTTAGCTCATTCCATTGGCTGAGTCTTATTGTTTAGGATATACTAGGTTGTCTTAGTGATCTCCTTGGCACTTTTGTGACTGAATAGTAGGATTTTGCTTGCATTTTTCATTTCATTATATTGACAAATACAAAAAAAATAAATAGTTTTGCATTTTCCTTTTTCTTATAAGAGAAAATACAAAAAAAAAATTTACTTTTATGTACTGCATTTTGCATTGAGTGCTTGCTGCTTTCATTTAGGTTCTGCTTGTGTATTGAAAATATAAAAGAGTTGCATTTTTTTTTCGAAACCGTTGGATTAAATCTCATTCTAGTGGCATTGTTTCTATTGGATAGATGAGTCTAGAGTTTGACGATTTTGCATACTATTGAGTCATATACATCACTAGTATGACGACCGTATCCTTTGAGTAACCATAGCCATTAAAATTAACGCTTAATCTTAAAATTGATTAGAACGATTTTATTTATAGGGTACACCAACTAGCATAGGTTTAGAGTCTTGGAATAGATCATTGTGAGTAAACAATCCAAGACTACTAGACGAAACATTATGTGTCTCACCAGGGAGTGGTGAAATCCATGGTATACATCGGTGTTCTCAGGAAGCTCTACTCAGACCAGAGTTAAGCACGAGGTCACGGGAGGTTGGTTGCAGAGATAGCCCTCCAATCCCGGCTGAACGTGGAAGATATTTCCAGGATTTGTTCGTATCTGGGGACTCTTGGGGGATTTGACCCTCTTGAGTTTCGGGCTTAGCTACCCTTCCCATACAATGGATCCCACCTGTGACTGTCCCCCTGAGCATTGGTTATAATGTGGTGACCATATTTTCCTTACCTAGGTATCGCATAGGGTACTTGCAATGGTTATACTATTCATGTCCTGAGTCAGATAGGGGTTGGACAACATAGTTTCCATTGTATAGGGACTTGACCCTATGCATGCAGTGAAGTCTGGGGGTCTTTATAACTGATTTTGTTACCTCCGACTATAGTTTGGGAGTCTCAAGCCTCTCCTAGGCGAGAGATATCGGCTCTAGTGTCGGGAGCTCATTTATCCACTCTGTTTGTTTGCTCTTGATTTTATGTTTTTGATCGATAGTTTGGCCATTAGGGAACGTTTTGATTTTATAGTCTCTTCGTAGATATTGTAGCGCCGAGTCCTGCTCTCTGTCGATCTCGTCGATTGGATGGTTTACAAGCTACCGAGATTTCACGCCGTGTCAAGAAGGGACGTCGTCGGGCTCCCTCCGAATCTTTGGATTCTTATGAGACATACGTTATTCACGCCATGACTGCACATTATGGCATGGGAGAAATCCCTACTAGTCCATCGGGTAGAGTCGAACACACTTCAAACACCCATACCCCTCGAGAGGCATGGGGGGGGTGATCCACTTGAGACCCAACTTAGTTTGTTTGGTCCGGATCCACCCGAGACTCAACCTAGTTTGTTTGGTCCAGATCCACTCGAGGACGACCCGTTCGATCCTTCGTTTCCACATAATTATTTATATGGGATGCCAGAGTTACATGATGACACAAGCCCTACGGTCAACCCTACTGCGTTCTCATATGGTATGCCTAATTACAATACAGTTGATCCTTCCACTGCTTTTGGTAGTCATGTTGGCACTAGTCATGGTGTTAGCCACACTACACCCACTGGGGGAAATACCCTCGTCGGGGGCACCACGTTGTCCACTCACACACATAGTATGGGGACCGGTCACATTCCTCCTAACAATGCAAATGTTGGAAGACAGCCACCTCCTAGGGATACCCAACCTAATAGGAACATTGTTCTCAACACGACTCGCCATCCACAACCTAATACACATGCCGCTACTCGTCAACCTAGGGCCACTTTCATGAATGTTAATGCTCCTCCCAACCATGGGGGTGGACATATACCGCATACTTTTGCGTCCGCTGCCACTACTAGTAATGCTAATGTAGGAGGTGGGAATATGTCTTATCCTCATGGTTATAACGCCACCATTCCTGCTGCTAGTAACACCAATGTTGGGGTTGGGAATAAATCTCATGCTTACGGTCACCACACGACTGCTCACGCTGGGGGTGGGAACATACCTTACCGTCATGGTCATTACAACACAGTTCCCACTACGAATAGTATGTTTATGCCCCAGAATTATGGTGGCAACCATTACTACAACACAATCGGTGTTGGCCACCAGTACAACCCACCTCAATATGGTGCCCAAAACACATATATACCTGCTTACTCTCACACGGGTCAGGTTGGAGGAGGTTATCAACCTTATGGCCATGGTCAAGCTTATGGTTAGTCAGGTCCGTATTATCAGCAGTTTAATGCTCATGGTCAAGCATTTGGTCCATCTTATAATTCGGTTCTGTACAACCAACCTTTTATGGGGGCTTATAATCAAGCTTTCCAGTCGCAGCTCCCGTTCCTTGCACGTTTGAATCTTTCGGATATTTCGAAGCTCACGAATGATCCGGTGTGTCACAACCCTAATTGGCCTACGGTCCCTACCAAGCTCCCTTCGGACATTCCTAAGTTTGAGGGGAAAGGTGGTGAGGATCCGGGTGATCATGTCACAACATTTCACCTTTGGTGTTCTTCCAACTCGTTGAATCACGATTCTATTCGATTACGACTATTTCAACACACCCTCACAGGGGCAGCTGCGAAATGGCATGTGGAGTTGCCTAGGAACACTTATAGGGGTTTCAATGAGATCGCTTTGGTTTTCTTGGATCATTTCTAGTTGCAAGTTCGTTACGATACTGGTACTGAAATTTTGTCTACCTTCCATCAGAATAAGGCCACAAATATTTTTGACCACATTCAAGAGTGGCGTCGGCGGAAAAGGTTAGTGAAAGCCAACATTCCTCTAGAGTTTTTGTTGGAATGGTTCCTCAAGTCTTTACTTCCATATATTGCTAAAGATGTTTCGATGTCCGTCATTGTGACTAAGGAACAAGCTGTCATGGCCAAAGTTTTAGCACATCGGTTGGTTGGAAAACTTGGCGAAGTCATGGTCCAAGTGCCCATATGTGCTAGATGATGCGGCGGCAGCGAGAAACGGACCCATGATGCAAAGCGCCCACACTCACCACCGGAACGGCACCCGGGAGTGTGGCACACTTGTAAAAATGAACCTTGGGGTTTGGCACACCCCTCGGCAAGACATGCACCAAGTTGGACTTGGGAAAACACCCACAAGGCAAGTGGGGCATGTGGACAATGCAAGGAAGCAAGAGCATGCAAGGCAAGGGTGCTTGACCCACTTGGAACATGGGCAAGCAACCCACGGTGTAAACCAAGCGGGCGTTGGGACTGGCTCGTTTTGGAAGCAAACGTGGCTTGGCTCGTTTTGGGAGAAAACAGTGGCTCATTTTGGGAGAAAACAGTGGCTCGTTTTGGGAGGAAATCTGGCTTGGGTTGGGAGACAATCCAGCTCGTCATGGGAGATTTTCCAGCTCGCATTGGGAGCACGCCTAGCTCAGGATGGGAGCACGACCAACTCGGGATGGGAGAAAGTTAGCTCGGGATGGGAGCAAGCCGACGAGCTCGTGAAGGAAGCACGCGGATAACTCGGGATGGAAGCATATATATAAGGAATGCGTTCATCAAAGGAAAGCAAGGAAGAGAAGGCACGAACGAAGGCAATCAAGATTTCGGTGGTTGGAGCTCACGGAGGGTTTCTTAGGGTCTGTGACCGGGTGCGGCAGGCAACAGTCATAGATGCCATTCCATTGTAATTCTTGAGGGTGTATGCTAGCTGGGCAACACCCTGGAGCTCTGTTGGGTTAAGCAAATCCATTGATGTAACTTCTTCTGTTCTTCTATATATAAAAACGGGCTCTGCCAGTTGGGCAACCCACCATTATTCTATTTGGTGTTCTTTGCATAGCTTATTGCGTTTTTACATGATGTGCCGTAAGGCTAATAACTGAACATTTGTTAAAGAGTAATATGTTAAAGTAGGAATGCTTGAATAGGTTAAGTGTTCCACCGTGAAGGTTATTCCGCAGGTAATTGGAAGCGTAGTCTGTAGGTGCGGAAGTTGAGTTGGCCAAGCCCTCAACTAATGCCCTAGCAGTGCCGCACACCATACTTGTGCTTGCCGAGAGTGCATGCAAAGTGTGGCCGTGACAGGTGGTATCAGAGCAGGGTTTTGCAGCAGGGTTGCGGAACGGCTCATCGCTACGGCTTACGAAACAGGTGGAAAACAAAGAGCCCAGGTGCAAGGGTTCAGCAGGGCAGCAAATCGAGTAAGGGTTTGTGCTCTTTCAAAGGTTAGCCGAGCCAAGGGTTAGCTTTTGGAAAACGAGGGTTTTGACAGGAAAAAACTCGCATCGGAAGACTGGTAGACCAGCTCGTGTTGGAAGATTGGCAGACCAGCTCGCTTCGGAAGATCGGCATTCCAGCTCGTGTTGGGAGGAAAGGCAGCTCGCGTTGGGAGGAAATTCCAGCTCGCGTTGGGAGACAATTCCAGCTCGCGTTGGGAGACAATTCCAGCTCGCCTTGGGAGAAATTCCAGCTCGTGTTGGGAGAAGTTCCAGCTCGCGTCGGGAGCAAAGCTAGCTCGTGTTGGGAGCAAAGCTAGCTCGGGTTGGGAGCTGGGCAGGCAGCTCGTCTTCGAAGCAGGCTAGGGCAAGTGCGCTAGCAGAACGGACGTTTGGACCAACGTTCGCTAAGGCACACTGTTGGAGGTGGGCTAAGGCAAAAACGAGGGTTTGAAGCCACCAGTTAGACGAAATCAAGGTTGGACGAAGCAGGCATCCTTGGCAGCTTTGCAAGGAACGTTGCGACAGTCAAAATTGATAGACGGAAGCTGGAAAGCAGCTCTGAGGAGCACAGTTTCATGAGATTCTTCTTGGGTGAAAAGATGACCAAGATGGGCAAGCAAACAGAACACGATTCTGCATCAGAGGCAGAAGCGCATTCGGAAGGGGAAGAGTCGTTCCATGAGGAACGTGAACCCAAAACAACCAAGGTAAAACGAAGAATTGCAGCCATGGAGAAGAACATGGAACAGTTCGCAGAGGCTCTCTATGCACATGGAGAGAAGCACATTACTTTGGCAAATGAGATGGAACGAATGCGGAGGACGTACAACGAAGCTGTGGCTGAGTGCAAGGAAGCCACGGATGTGTTGCATGCGGCGGTGCAGCAGGATGTCACAGAAAGGGTCAAGAAGCTTGAGGAAGTTGTGCAGCAACTTCAGCTTCATATAAGGGACCAAGACGACACCATCGTTGTGCTGAAATGAGCATTGGCTCAAGGATCTGGTGGAGGCACCGCCATGAAGATTCGCATGAAGGAACCAACACCATTTGACGGGACACGAGATGCCAAGTTGCTTGGTAACTTCTGTTGGGACGTAGAGCAATACTTAGATCAAATGAACGGATGTTCAGATGAAGCTAAGGTCAATGCTACTGCGATGTTTCTCACTGACGTTGCGAAACTTTGGTGGAGGAACCGTGCAGAAGATGTGGCTGCCGTCAAGGTGGTGGAGAGGATAGAAAATTGGGAGCAGATGAAAGCTGCACTCAAGGCACAATTCGGTCCAGGAAACCAAGGATGGTTGGCAAGAAACGAGTTGATGCAAATCAAGCATTCGACGACGGTGCAGGCTTATGTGAAAGCTTACACAAGCATCATTCTTGAAATCAAGGATATGAGTGAGGAAGATCGCTTGTATCACTTTATGAAGGGTCTGCAAGGTTGGGCACAGGCAGATCTGCGACGGCAAGGGGTGAATACTCTAGCAGAGGCGATTTCTGCAGCTGAGAAGTTGCATGACTTCAAAACCGACAAAAGGGAAGAAGGTAGGGGCAACAACGAAGAAGGCAGAAAATCGCAAGGCAAGTTCAAGAAGGAGCAAAACCACAAGCCAAAGAATGGTGAAAAGCGTGAGGAAGGCAAGCCCAAAAACGCTGGTGGACCACGGAAACCGGTCTCGTGTTACATTTGTGCGAAGGACCATTATGCAAAAGATTGTCCTTTGTGTCCGCAGAAGTTGGCTGCGGTTGAACAAGTGGAGGAGCCGACTGTGGGAGTTTTGCAAGTCTTGAACGCAGTTCTGGAGGAGCCAAAGGTAAACGACTCCGCAGAAACAGAATTGAGTTATGTGGACGTTGAGCTGAACGGACACCAAGTCTTGGCACTTGTTGACAGTGGAGCTACCCACAATTTCGTCAACGAAGAAGTATCAAGACGATTGAAGTTGAAAGTTGAAGCTGGGATGAACGGGTTCAAGGCAGTGAATTCGGGAATTGAAAGAGTGGTGGGCATGGCTCGCCAAGTTTCTTTGCGGATAGGAGACTGGACAGGTGTGGGAGACTTCACAGTTGTCCCTCTTGATGATTTCGATGTTGTCATTGGACAGCAGTTCATGAAAAAGGAGAAGGCAGCTCCTTTTCCCCATCTCAACCAATTTGTGTTTCTTGCACGAGAGAAACCCATTTACGTGCCAACCGTGAAGAAGTTGCTTGGTGAGAGGAAGGTATCAGCCATTGGTGCCTCTCAGCCTAGTACAGCAGCAAGGGATCCGGGGCAGCACAACCATGGGCATAATGAAAGGTGCATGAACAAAGAAGAGGCAGTTCGGTTGGAAGAACGTCTCGCGTCCAAAGAGGTCGTCTCGCAGTTAGAGCAGCGTCTTGAAATCATGGAAAGGGTTGTTACGACAGCCGTGACGAGTTTGGAACAACTCACTAAAATCTGCACAAGTATGAACGAACATAAGTGTGATGATGGGGTGGGTGTAGCTGCAACACTAACCGGCACTTCAAATGTGTGGTTAGATGACCCGGAGGCACAAAGACTGTTTGAGGAAGGAAGCGGCACCGTTGGGTCAAACGTGCCCCTTCTCCAATACTTGAGTCAGAAGGAAGAAAATCGGCAAAGGGCTGAGGATGACGAGGCAAGTCATCCCTTCAATACTTTCGGTTAAGTCAAGACTGGAAGTGGCCACTACCTTTGGCGCAGGTAGAGCAGGCCATGGGAGCTTCGAGAGAAGGGAGTAACCAGAATGCAGCCAAAAGAGTTGAGTTAGTTGGGCTCAATTCAACCAAGGGAGAAGTGATGCTGGCGAGGACTGGCAAACGCAACCAACAGGAAGGCAGAAATGGACTGATCACCCGGTTGATGCAAGAATGAAGGGAACGGAAGCTAGTGGACGGGCAGAACGACTCCAGCAAAGTTGCAGCGACAGTAGGTGTTGCAGCAGGTGTTGCAGCAGGCAGCGTTGCCGGGACGGCAACAAGTTTAGTGGGGGAGGTTGTCATGGCCAAAGTTTTAGCACATCGGTTGGTTGGAAAACTTGGCCAAGTCATGGTCCAAGTGCCCATATGTGCTAGATGATGCGGCGGCAGCGAGAAACGGACCCATGAAGCAAAGCGCCCACACTCACCACCGGAACGGCACCCGGGAGTGTGGCACACTTGGAAAAACGAACCTTGGGGTTTGGCACACCCCTCGGCAAGACATGCACCAAGTTGGACTTGGGCAAACACCCACAAGGCAAGTGGGGCATGTGGACAATGCAAGGAAGCAAGAGCATGCAAGGCAAGGGTGCTTGACCCACTTGGAACATGGGCAAGCAACCCACGGTGTAAACCAAGCGGGCGTTGGGACTGGCTCGTTTTGGAAGCAAACGTGGCCTGGCTCGTTTTGGGAGAAAACAGTGGCTCGTTTTGGTAGAAAACAGTGGCTCGTTTTGGGAGGAAATCTGGCTCGGGTTGGGAGACAATCCAACTCGTCATGGGAGATTTTCCAGCTCGCGTTGGGAGCACGCCTAGCTCGGGATGGGAGCACGACCAACTCGGGATGGGAGAAAGTTAGCTCGGGATGGGAGCAAGCCGACGAGCTCGTGAAGGAAGCAGGCGGATAACTCGGGATGGAAGCATATATATAAGGAATGCGTTCATCAAAGGAAAGCAAGGAAGAGAAGGCACGAACGAAGGCAATCAAGATTTCGGTGGTTGGAGCTCACGGAGGGTTTCTTAGGGTCTGTGACTGGGTGCGGCAGGCAACAGTCATAGATGCCATTCCATTGTAATTCTTGAGGGTGTATGCTAGCTGGGAAACACCCTGGAGCTCTGCTGGGTTAAGCAACTCCATTGATGTAACTTCTTCTGTTCTTCTATATATAAAAACGGGCTCTGCCAGTTGGGCAACCCACCATTACTCTATTTGGTGTTCTTTGCATAGCTTACTGCGTTTTTACATGATGTGCCGTAAGGCTAATGACTGAACATTTGTTAAAGAGTAATATGTTAAAGTAGGAATGCTTGAATAGGTTAAGTGTTCCGCCGTGAAGGTTATTCCGCAGGTAATTGGAGGCGTAGTCTGTAGGTGCGGAAGTTGAGTTGGCCAAGCCCTCAACTAATGCCCTAGCAGTGCCGCACACCATACTTGTGCTTGCCGAGAGTGCATGCGAAGTGTGGCCGTGACAGGTGGTATCAGAGCAGGGTTTTGCAGCAGGGTTGCGGAACGGCTCATCGCTACGGCTTGCGAAACAGGTGGAAAACAAAGAGCCCAGGTGCAAGGGTTCAGCAGGGCAGCAAATCGAGTAAGGGTTTGTGCTCTTTCAAAGGTTAGCCGAGCCAAGGGTTAGCTTTTGGAAAACGAGGGTTTTGACAGGCAAAAACTCGCATCGGAAGACTGGTAGACCAGCTCGTGTTGGAAGACTGGCAGACCAGCTCGCTTCGGAAGATCGGCATTCCAGCTCGTGTTGGGAGGAAAGGCAGCTCGCGTTGGGAGGAAATTCCAGCTCGCGTTGCGAGATAATTCCAGCTCGCGTTGGGAGACAATTCCAGCTCGCCTTGGGAGAAATTCCAGCTCGTGTTGGGAGAAGTTCCAGCTCGCGTCGGGAGCAAAGCTAGCTCGTGTTGGGAGCAAAGCTAGCTCGGGTTGGGAGCTGGGCAGGCAGCTCGTCTTCGAAGCAGGCTAGGGCAAGTGCGCTAGCAGAACGGACGTTTGGACCAACGTTCGCTAAGGCACACTGTTGGAGGTGGGCTAAGGCAAAAATGAGGGTTTGAAGCCACCAGTTAGACGAAATCAAGGTTGGACGAAGCAGGCATCCTTGGCAGCTTTGCAAGGAACGTTGCGACAGTCAAAATTGATAGACGGAAGCTGGAAAGCAGCTCTGAGGAGCACGGTTTCGTGAGCTTCTTCTTGGGTGAAAAGATGACCAAGATGGGCAAGCAAACAGAACACGATTCTGCATCAGAGGCAGAAGCGCATTCGGAAGGGGAAGAGTCGTTCCATGAGGAACGTGAACCCAAAACAACCAAGGTAAAACGAAGAATTGCAGCCATGGAGAAGAACATGGAACAGTTCGCAGAGGCTCTCTATGCACATGGAGAGAAGCACGTTACTTTGGAAAATGAGATGGAACGAATGCGGAGGACGTACAACGAAGCTGTGGCTGAGTGCAAGGAAGCCATGGATGTGTTGCATGCGGCGGTGCAGCAGGATGTCACAGAAAGGGTCAAGAAGCTTGAGGAAGTTGTGCAGCAACTTCAGCTTCATATAAGGGACCAAGACGACACCATCGTTGTGCTGAAACGAGCATTGGCTCAAGGATCTGGTGGAGGCACCACCATGAAGATTCGCATGAAGGAACCAACACCATTTGACGGGACACGAGATGCCAAGTTGCTTGGTAACTTCTGTTGGGACGTAGAGCAATACTTAGATCAAATGAACGGATGTTCAGATGAAGCTAAGGTCAATGCTACTGCGATGTTTCTCACTGACGTTGCGAAACTTTGGTGGAGGAACCGTGCAGAAGATGTGGCTGCCGTCAAGGTGGTGGAGAGGATAGAAAATTGGGAGCAGATGAAAGCTGCACTCAAGGCACAATTCGGTCCAGGAAACCAAGGATGGTTGGCAAGAAACGAGTTGATGCAAATCAAGCATTCGACGACGGTGCAGGCTTATGTGAAAGCTTACACAAGCATCATGCTTGAAATCAAGGATATGAGTGAGGAAGATCGCTTGTATCACTTTATGAAGGGTCTGCAAGGTTGGGCTCAGGCAGATCTGCGACGGCAAGGGGTGAATACTCTAGCAGAGGCGATTTCTGCAGCTGAGAAGTTGCATGACTTCAAAACCGACAAAAGGGAAGAAGGTAGGGGCAACAACGAAGAAGGCAGAAAATCGCAAGGCAAGTTCAAGAAGGAGCAAAACCACAAGCCAAAGAATGGTGAAAAGCGTGAGGAAGGAAAGCCCAAAAACGCTGGTGGACCACGGAAACCGGTCTCGTGTTACATTTGTGCGAAGGACCATTATGCAAAAGATTGTCCTTTGCATCCGCAGAAGTTGGCTGCGGTTGAACAAGTGGAGGAGCCGACTGTGGGAGTTTTGCAAGTCTTGAACACAGTTCTGGAGGAGCCAAAGGTAAACGACTCCGCAGAAACAGAATTGAGTTATGTGGACGTTGAGCTGAACGGACACCAAGTCTTGGCACTTGTTGACAGTGGAGCTACCCACAATTTCGTCAACGAAGAAGTATCAAGACGATTGAATTTGAAAGTTGAAGCTGGGATGAACGGGTTCAAGGCAGTGAATTCGGGAATTGAAAGAGTGGTGGGCATGGCTCGCCAAGTTTCTTTGCGGATAGGAGACTGGACAGGTGTGGGAGACTTCACAGTTGTCCCTCTTGATGATTTCGATGTTGTCATTGGACAGCAGTTCATGAAAAAGGAGAAGGGAGCTCCTTTTCCCCATCTCAACCAATTTGTGTTTCTTGCACGAGAGAAACCCATTTACGTGCCAACCGTGAAGAAGTTGCTTGGTGAGAGGAAGGTATCAGCCATTGGTGCCTCTCAGCCTAGTACAGCAGCAAGGGATCCGGGGCAGCACAACCATGGGCATAATGAAAGGTGCATGAACAAAGAAGAGGCAGTTCGGTTGGAAGAACGTCTCGCGTCCAAAGAGGTTGTCTCGCAGTTAGAGCAGCGTCTTGAAATCATGGAAAGGGTTGTAACGACAGCCGTGACGAGTTTGGAACAACTCACTAAAATCTGCACAAGTATGAATGAACAGAAGTGTGATGATGGGGTGGGTGTAGCTGCAACACTAACCGGCACTTCAAATGTGTGGTTAGATGACCCGGAGGCACAAAGACTGTTTGAGGAAGGAGGCGGCACCGTTGGGTCAAACGTGCCCCTTCTCCAATACTTGAGTCAGAAGGAAGAAAATCGGCAAAGGGATGAGGATGACGAGGCAAGTCATCCCTTCAATACTTTCAGTTAAGTCAAGACTGGAAGTGGCCACTACCTTTGGCGCAGGTAGAGCAGGCCATGGGAGCTTCGAGAGAAGGGAGTAACCAGAATGCAGCCAAAAGAGTTTAGTTAGTTGGGCTCAATTCAACCAAGGGAGAAGTGATGCTGGCGAGGACTGGAAAACGCAACCAACAGGAAGGCAGAAACGGACTGATCAGCCGGTTGATGCAAGAATGAAGGGAACGGAAGCTAGTGGACGGGCAGAACGACTCCAGCAAAGTTGCAGCGACAGTAGGTGTTGCAGCAGGTGTTGCAGCAGGCAGCGTTGCCAGGACGACAACAAGTTTAGTGGGGGAGGTTGTCATGGCCAAAGTTTTAGCACATCGGTTGGTTGGCAAACTTGGCCAAGTCATGGTCCAAGTGCCCATATGTGCTAGATGATGCGGCGGCAGCGAGAAACGGACCCATGAAGCAAAGCGCCCACACTCACCACCGGAACGGCACCCGGGAGTGTGGCACACTTGGAAAAACGAACCTTGGGGTTTGGCACACCCCTCGGCAAGACATGCACCAAGTTGGACTTGGGCAAACACCCACAAGGCAAGTGGGGCATGTGGACAATGCAAGGAAGCAAGAGCATGCAAGGCAAGGGTGCTTGACCCACTTGGAACATGGGCAAGCAACCCACGGTGTAAACCAAGCGGGCATTGGGACTGGCTCGTTTTGGAAGCAAACGTGGCCTGGCTCGTTTTGGGAGAAAACAGTGGCTCGTTTTGGGAGAAAACAGTGGCTCGTTTTGGGAGGAAATCTGGCTCGGGTTGGGAGAAAATCCAGCTCGTTATGGGAGATTTTCCAGCTCGCGTTGGGAGCACGCCTAGCTCGGGATGGGAGCACGACCAACTCGGGATGGGAGAAAGTTAGCTCGGGATGGGAGCAAGCCGACGAGCTCGTGAAGGAAGCACGCGGATAACTCGGGATGGAAGCATATATATTGGGAATGCGTTCATCAAAGGAAAGCAAGGAAGAGAAGGCACGAATGAAGGCAATCAAGATTTCGGTGGTTGGAGCTCACGGAGGGTTTCTTAGGGTCTGTGACTGGGTGCGGCAGGAAACAGTCATAGATGCCATTCCATTGTAATTCTTGAGGGTGTATGCTAGCTGGGCAACACCCTGGAGCTCTGCTGGGTTAAGCAACTCCATTGATGTAACTTCTTCTGTTCTTCTATATATAAAAACGGGCTATGCCAGTTGGGCAACCCACCATTACTCTATTTGGTGTTCTTTGCATAGCTTACTGCGTTTTTATATGATGTGCCGTAAGGCTAATGACTGAACATTTGTTAAAGAGTAATATGTTAAAGTAGGAATGCTTGAATAGGTTAAGTGTTCCGCCGTGAAGGTTATTCCGCAGGTAATTGGAGGCATAGTCTGTAGGTGCGGAAGTTGCGTTGGCCAAGCCCTCAACTAATGCCCTAGCAGTGCCGCACACCATACTTGTGCTTGCCGAGAGTGCATGCGAAGTGTGGCCGTGACAGGTGGTATCAGAGCAGGGTTTTGCAGCAGGGTTGCGGAACGGCTCATCGCTACGGCTTGCGAAACAGGTGGAAAACAAAGAGCCCAGGTGCAAGGGTTCAGCAGGGCAGCAAATCGAGTAAGGGTTTGTGCTCTTTCAAAGGTTAGCCGAGCCAAGGGTTAGCTTTTGGAAAACGAGGGTTTTGACAGGCAAAAACTCGCATCGGAAGACTGGTAGACCAGCTCGTGTTGGAAGACTGGCAGACCAGCTCGCTTCGGAAGATCGGCATTCCAGCTCGTGTTGGGAGGAAAGGCAGCTCGCGTTGGGAGGAAATTCCAGCTCGCGTTGGGAGACAATTCCAGCTCGCGTTGGGAGACAATTCCAGCTCACCTTGGGAGAAATTCCAGCTCGTGTTGGGAGAAGTTCCAGCTCGCGTCGGGAGCAAAGCTAGCTCGTGTTGGGAGCAAAGCTAGCTCGGGTTGGGAGCTGGGCAGGCAACTCGTCTTCGAAGCAGGCTAGGGGAAGTGCGCTAGCAGAACGGACGTTTGGACCAACGTTCGCTAAGGCACACTGTTGGAGGTGGGCTAAGGCAAAAACGAGGGTTTGAAGCCACCAGTTAGACGAAATCAAGGTTGGACGAAGCAGGCATCCTTGGCAGCTTTGCAAGGAACGTTGCGACAGTCAAAATTGATAGACGGAAGCTGGAAAGCAGCTCTGAGGAGCACGGTTTCGTGAGCTTCTTCTTGGGTGAAAAGATGACCAAGATGGGCAAGCAAACATAACACGATTCTGCATCAGAGGCAGAAGCGCATTCGGAAGGGGAAGAGTCGTTCCATGAGGAACGTGAACCCAAAACAACCAAGGTAAAACGAAGAATTGCAGCCATGGAGAAGAACATGGAACAGTTCGCAGAGGCTCTCTATGGACATGGAGAGAAGCACGTTACTTTGGCAAATGAGATGGAACGAATGTGGAGGACGTACAACGAAGCTGTGGCTGAGTGCAAGAAGCCACGGATGTGTTGCATGCGGCGGTGCAGCAGGATGTCACAGAAAGGGTCAAGAAGCTTGAGGAAGTTGTGCAGCAACTTCAGCTTCATATAAGGGACCAAGACGACACCATCGTTGTGCTGAAACGAGCATTGGCTCAAGGATCTGGTGGAGGCACCACCATGAAGATTCGCATGAAGGAACCAACACCATTTGACGGGACACGAGATGCCAAGTTGCTTGGTAACTTCTGTTGGGACGTAGAGCAATACTTAGATCAAATGAACGGATGTTCAGATGAAGCTAAGGTCAATGCTACTGCGATGTTTCTCACTGACGTTGCGAAACTTTGGTGGAGGAACCGTGCAGAAGATGTGGCTGCCGTCAAGGTGGTGGAGAGGATAGAAAATTGGGCGCAGATGAAAGCTGCACTCAAGGCACAATTCGGTCCAGGAAACCAAGGATGGTTGGCAAGAAACGAGTTGATGCAAATCAAGCATTCGATGACGGTGCAGGCTTATGTGAAAGCTTACACAAGCATCATGCTTGAAATCAAGGATATGAGTGAGGAAGATCGCTTGTATCACTTTATGAAGGGTCTGCAAGGTTGGGCACAGGCAGATCTGCGACGGCAAGGGGTGAATACTCTAGCAGAGGCGATTTCTGCAGCTGAGAAGTTGCATGACTTCAAAACCAACAAAAGGGAAGAAGGTAGGGGCAACAACGAAGAAGGCAGAAAATCGCAAGGCAAGTTCAAGAAGGAGCAAAACCACAAGCCAAAGAATGGTGAAAAGCGTGAGGAAGGCAAGCCCAAAAACGCTGGTGGACCACGGAAACCGGTCTCGTGTTACATTTGTGTGAAGGACCATTATGCAAAAGATTGTCCTTTGCGTCCGCAGAAGTTGGCTGCGGTTGAACAAGTGGAGGAGCCGACTGTGGGAGTTTTGCAAGTCTTCAACGCAATTCTGGAGGAGCCAAAGGTAAACGACTCCGCAGAAACAGAATTGAGTTATGTGGACGTTGAGCTGAACGGACACCAAGTCTTGGCACTTGTTGACAGTGGAGCTACCCACAATTTCGTCAACGAAGAAGTATCAAGACGATTGAAGTTGAAAGTTGAAGCTGGGATGAACGGGTTCAAGGCAGTGAATTCGGGAATTGAAAGAGTGGTGGGCATGGCTCGCCAAGTTTCTTTGCGGATAGGAGACTGGACAGGTGTGGGAGACTTCACAGTTGTCCCTCTTGATGATTTCGATGTTGTCATTGGACAGCAGTTCATGAAAAAGGAGAAGGCAGCTCCTTTTCCCCATCTCAACCAATTTGTGTTTCTTGCACGAGAGAAACCCATTTACGTGCCAACCGTGAAGAAGTTGCTTGGTGAGAGGAAGGTATCAGCCATTGGTGCCTCTCAGCCTAGTACAGCAGCAAGGGATCCGGGGCAGCACAACCATGGGCATAATGAAAGGTGCATGAACAAAGAAGAGGCAGTTTGGTTGGAAGAACGTCTTGCGTCCAAAGAGGTTGTCTCGCAGTTAGAGGAGCGTCTTGAAATCATGGAAAGGGTTGTTACGATAGCCGTGACGAGTTTGGAACAACTCACTAAAATCTGCACAAGTATGAACGAACAGAAGTGTGATGATGGGGTGGGTGTAGCTGCAACACTAACCGGCACTTCAAATGTGTGGTTAGATGACCTGGAGGCACAAAGACTGTTTGAGGAAGGAGGTGGCACCGTTGGGTCAAACGTGCCCCTTCTCCAATACTTGAGTCAGAAGGAAGAAAATCGGCAAAGGGCTGAGGATGACGAGGCAAGTCATCCCTTCAATACTTTCGGTTAAGTCAAGACTGGAAGTGGCCACTACCTTTGGCGCAGGTAGAGCAGGCCATGGGAGCTTCGAGAGAAGGGAGTAACCAGAATGCAGCCAAAAGAGTTGAGTTAGTTGGGCTCAATTCAACCAAGGGAGAAGTGATGCTGGCGAGGACTGGCAAACGCAACCAACAGGAAGGCAGAAACGGACTGATCACCCGGTTAATGCAAGAATGAAGGGAACGGAAGCTAGTGGACGGGCAGAACGACTCCAGCAAAGTTGCAGCGACAGTAGGTGTTGCAGCAGGCAGCGTTGCCGCGACGGCAACAAGTTTAGTGGGGGAGGTTGTCATGGCCAAAGTTTTAGCACATCGGTTGGTTGGCAAACTTGGCCAAGTCATGGTCCAAGTGCCCATATGTGCTAGATGATGCGGCGGCAGCGAGAAATGGACCCATGAAGCAAAGCGCCCACACTCACCACCGGAACGGCACCCGGGAGTGTGGCACACTTGGAAAAACGAACCTTGGGGTTTGGCACACCCCTCGGCAAGACATGCACCAAGTTGGACTTGGGCAAACACCCACAAGGCAAGTGGGGCATGTGGACAATGCAAGGAAGCAAGAGCATGCAAGGCAAGGGTGCTTGACCCACTTGGAACATGGGCAAGCAACCCACGGTGTAAACCAAGCGGGCGTTGGGACTGGCTCGTTTTGGAAGCAAACGTGGCTTGGCTCGTTTTGGGAGAAAACAGTGGCTCGTTTTGGGAGAAAACAGTGGCTCGTTTTGGGAGGAAATCTGGCTCGGGTTGGGAGACAATCCAGCTCGTCATGGGAGATTTTCCAGCTCGCGTTGGGAGCACGCCTAGCTCGGGATGGGAGCACGACCAACTCGGGATGGGAGAAAGTTAGCTCGGGATGGGAGCAAGCCGACGAGCTCGTGAAGGAAGCACGCGGATAACTCGGGATGGAAGCATATATATAAGGAATGCGTTCATCAAAGGAAAGCAAGGAAGAGAAGGCACAAACGAAGGCAATCAAGATTTCGGTGGTTGGAGCTCACAGAGGGTTTCTTAGGGTCTGTGACTGGGTGCGGCAGGCAACAGTCATAGATGCCATTCCATTGTAATTCTTGAGGGTGTATGCTAGCTGGGCAACACCCTGGAGCTCTGCTGGGTTAAGCAACTCCATTGATGTAACTTCTTCTGTTCTTCTATATATAAAAACGGGCTCTGCCAGTTGGGCAACCCACCATTACTCTATTTGGTGTTCTTTGCATAGCTTACTGCATTTTTATATGATGTGCCGTAAGGCTAATGACTGAACATTTGTTAAAGAGTAATATGTTAAAGTAGGAATGCTTGAATAGGTTAAGTGTTCCGCCGTGAAGGTTATTCCGCAGGTAATTGGAGGCGTAGTCTGTAGGTGCGGAAGTTGAGTTGGCCAAGCCCTCAACTAATGCCCTAGCAGTGCCGCACACCATACTTGTGCTTGCCGAGAGTGCATGCGAAGTGTGGCCGTGACAGGTGGTATCAGAGCAGGGTTTTGCAGCAGGGTTGCGGAACGGCTCATCGCTACGGCTTGCGAAACAGGTGGAAAACAAAGAGCCCAGGTGCAAGGGTTCAGCAGGGCAGCAAATCGAGTAAGGGTTTGTGCTCTTTCAAAGGTTAGCCGAGCCAAGGGTTAGCTTTTGGAAAACGAGGGTTTTGACAGGAAAAAACTCGCATCGGAAGACTGGTAGACCAGCTCGTGTTGGAAGACTGGCAGACCAGCTCGCTTCGGAAGATCGGCATTCCAGCTCGTGTTGGGAGGAAAGGCAGCTCGCGTTGGGAGGAAATTCCAGCTCGCGTTGGGAGACAATTCCAGCTCGCGTTGGGAGACAATTCCAGCTCGCCTTGGGAGAAATTCCAGCTCGTGTTGGGAGAAGTTCCAGCTCACGTCGGGAGCAAAGCTAGCTCGTGTTGGGAGCAAAGCTAGCTCGGGTTGGGAGCTGGGCAGGCAGCTCGTCTTCGAAGCAGGCTAGGGCAAGTGCGCTAGCAGAACGGACGTTTGGACCAACGTTCGCTAAGGCACACTGTTGGAGGTGGGCTAAGGCAAAAACGAGGGTTTGAAGCCACCAGTTAGACGAAATCAAGGTTGGACGAAGCAGGCATCCTTGGCAGCTTTGCAAGGAATGTTGCGACAGTCAAAATTGATAGACGGAAGCTGGAAAGCAGCTCTGAGGAGCACGGTTTCGTGAGCTTCTTCTTGGGTGAAAAGATGACCAAGATGGGCAAGCAAACAGAACACGATTCTGCATCAGAGGCAGAAGCGCATTCGGAAGGGGAAGAGTCGTTCCATGAGGAACGTGAACCCAAAACAACCAAGGTAAAACGAAGAATTGCAGCCATGGAGAAGAACATGGAACAGTTCGCAGAGGCTCTCTATGGACATGGAGAGAAGCACGTTACTTTGGCAAATGAGATGGAACGAATGTGGAGGACGTACAACGAAGCTCTGGCTGAGTGCAAGGAAGCCACGGATGTGTTGCATGCGGCGGTGCAGCAGGATGTCACAGAAAGGGTCAAGAAGCTTGAGGAAGTTGTGCAGCAACTTTAGCTTCATATAAGGGACCAAGACGACACCATCGTTGTGCTGAAACGAGCATTGGCTCAAGGATCTGGTGGAGGCACCACCATGAAGATTCGCATGAAGGAACCAACACCATTTGACGGGACACGAGATGCCAAGTTGCTTGGTAACTTCTGTTGGGACGTAGAGCAATACTTAGATCAAATGAACGGATGTTCAGATGAAGCTAAGGTCAATGCTACTGCGATGTTTCTCATTGACGTTGCGAAACTTTGGTGGAGGAACCGTGCAGAAGATGTGGCTGCCGTCAAGGTGGTGGAGAGGATAGAAAATTGGGAGCAGATGAAAGCTGCACTCAAGGCACAATTTGGTCCAGGAAACCAAGGATGGTTGGCAAGAAACGAGTTGATGCAAATCAAGCATTCGACGACGGTGCAGGCTTATGTGAAAGCTTACACAAGCATCATGCTTGAAATCAAGGATATGAGTGAGGAAGATCGCTTGTATCACTTTATGAAGGGTCTGCAAGGTTGGGCACAGGCAGATCTGCGACGGCAAGGGGTGAATACTCTAGCAGAGGCGATTTCTGCAGCTGAGAAGTTGCATGACTTCAAAACCGACAAAAGGGAAGAAGGTAGGGGCAACAACGAAGAAGGCATAAAATCGCAAGGCAAGTTCAAGAAGGAGCAAAACCACAAGCCAAAGAATGGTGAAAAGCGTGAGGAAGGCAAGCCCAAAAACGCTGGTGGACCACAGAAACCGGTCTCGTGTTACATTTGTGCGAAGGACCATTATGCAAAAGATTGTCCTTTGCGTCCGCAGAAGTTGGCTGCGGTTGAACAAGTGGAGGAGCCGACTGTGGGAGTTTTGCAAGTCTTGAACGCAGTTCTGGAGGAGCCAAAGGTAAATGACTCCGCAGAAACAAAATTGAGTTATGTGGACGTTGAGCTGAACGGACACCAAGTCTTGGCACTTGTTGACAGTGGAGCTACCCACAATTTCGTCAACGAAGAAGTATCAAGACGATTGAAGTTGAAAGTTGAAGCTGGGATGAACAGGTTCAAGGCAGTGAATTCGGGAATTGAAAGAGTGGTGGGCATGGCTCGCCAAGTTTCTTTGCGGATAGGAGACTGGACAGGTGTGGGAGACTTCACAGTTGTCCCTCTTGATGATTTCGATGTTTTCATTGGACAGCAGTTCATGAAAAAGGAGAAGGCAGCTCCTTTTCCCCATCTCAACCAATTTGTGTTTCTTGCACGAGAGAAACCCATTTACGTGCCAACCGTGAAGAAGTTGCTTGGTGAGAGGAAGGTATCAGCCATTGGTGCCTCTCAGCCTAGTACAGCAGCAAGGGATCCGGGGCAGCACAACCATGGGCATAATGAAAGGTGCATGAACAAAGAAGAGGCAGTTCGGTTGGAAGAACGTCTCGCGTCCAAAGAGGTTGTCTCGCAGTTAGAGCAGCGTCTTGAAATCATGGAAAGGGTTGTTACGACAGCCGTGACGAGTTTGGAACAACTCACTAAAATCTGCACAAGTATGAACGAACAGAAGTGTGATGATGGGGTGGGTGTAGCTGCAACACTAACCGGCACTTCAAATGTGTGGTTAGATGACCCGGAGGCACAAAGACTGTTTGAGGAAGGAGGCGGCACCGTTGGGTCAAACGTGCCCCTTCTCCAATACTTGAGTCAGAAGGAAGAAAATCGGCAAAGGGCTGAGGATGATGAGGCAAGTCATCCCTTCAATACTTTCGGTTAAGTCAAGACTGGAAGTGGCCACTACCTTTGGCGCAGGTAGAGCAGGCCATGGGAGCTTCGAGAGAAGGGAGTAACCAGAATGCAGCCAAAAGAGTTGAGTTAGTTGGGCTCAATTCAACCAAGGGAGAAGTGATGCTGGCGAGGACTGGCAAACGCAACCAACAGGAAGGCAGAAACGGACTGATCACCCGGTTGATGCAAGAATGAAGGGAACAGAAGCTAGTGGATGGGCAGAACGACTCCAGCAAAGTTGCAGCGACAGTAGGTGTTGCAGCAGGTGTTGCAGCAGGCAGCGTTGCCGGGACGGCAACAAGTTTAGTGGGGGAGGTTGTCATGGCCAAAGTTTTAGCACATCGGTTGGTTGGCAAACTTGGCCAAGTCATGGTCCAAGTGCCCATATGTGCTAGATGATGCGGCGGCAGCGAGAAACGGACCCATGAAGCAAAGCGCCCACACTCACCACCGGAACGGCACCCGGGAGTGTGGCACACTTGGAAAAACGAACCTTGGGGTTTGGCACACCCCTCGGCAAGACATGCACCAAGTTGGACTTGGGCAAACACCCACAAGGCAAGTGGGGCATGTGGACAATGCAAGGAAGCAAGAGCATGCAAGGCAAGGGTGCTTGACCCACTTGGAACATGGGCAAGCAACCCACGGTGTAAACCAAGCGGGCGTTGGGACTGGCTCGTTTTGGAAGCAAACGTGGCCTGGATCGTTTTGGGAGAAAACAGTGGCTCATTTTGGGAGAAAACAGTGGCTCGTTTTGGGAGGAAATCTGGCTCGGGTTGGGAGACAATCCAGCTCGTCATGGGAGATTTTCCAGCTCGCGTTGGGAGCACGCCTAGCTCGGGATGGGAGCACGACCAACTCGGGATGGGAGAAAGTTAGCTCGGGATGGGAGCAAGCCGACGAGCTCGTGAAGGAAGCACGCGGATAACTCGGGATGGAAGCATATATATAAGGAATGCGTTCATCAAAGGAAAGCAAGGAAGAGAAGGCACGAACGAAGGCAATCAAGATTTCGGTGGTTGGAGCTCACGGAGGGTTTCTTAGGGTCTGTGACTGGGTGCAGCAGGCAACAGTCATAGATGCCATTCCATTGTAATTCTTGAGGGTGTATGCTAGCTGGGCAACACCCTGGAGCTCTGCTGGGTTAAGCAACTCCATTGATGTAACTTCTTCTGTTCTTCTATATATAAAAACGGGCTCTGCCAGTTGGGAAACCCACCATTACTCTATTTGGTGTTCTTTGCATAGCTTACTGCGTTTTTACATGATGTGCCGTAAGGCTAATGACTGAACATTTGTTAAAGAGTAATATGTTAAAGTAGGAATGCTTGAATAGGTTAAGTGTTCCGCCGTGAAGGTTATTCCGCAGGTAATTGGAGGCGTAGTCTGTAGGTGCGGAAGTTGAGTTGGCCAAGCCCTCAACTAATGCCCTAGCAGTGCCGCACACCATACTTGTGCTTGCCGAGAGTGCATGCGAAGTGTGGCCGTGACACAAGCCATCTTAAAAGTCAAGCAGTTAGATTTGCTATACTCTCAGCCTGGCATTTTGTATGACATTATTCCTAACGCACCACGAACACGACATGAGCCCAAGTCAGTTCCTAGACCCCATGCCGATGGCATTGTGGGATCTGCAAGTAATCGCCCTGTAGATTTGGTGGCTAATCAAATGCAAAATTTGTCGCTTAACCAGTCTACTCCTGGACAAGTTCACACCTTGTCCACTTCCACCCCATCGTTCGATGTACATAGTGTGTAACTGATGAACCCATCGAGTAACTAGCAACCTGGTGGTAAGAAGAAGGGGAGAAAAAATCGTAAGGGTGGAAACAATGGAAACAATAATAGTAATCACAATACCCCTCGTAAGGAGAATACAAACCCTCCTCAGGAAGGTGAAAATGCTGGTGAGGACTGTAAACCTAGGCGTAAGGTGAAATTTTCTTGTAATCTTTGTGGGGAGGATCATCTTACTCACTTCTGTCCTCGAATCGAAGAAGAATCGAAGCATCTTGCACAGTTCCCAGCTGTGTTGAAGGATCCCTTTCCTCATCATCAAAACATGGATTCGCATTTTCTCGACACTGGCTATGGACCTAATGAGACTGCAGCGTCTTCTTCCAATACTAGTGGTTATGGATGCATGAATATGGTTCAATTGAAGGTTCGTGTTGCTACTCGTCAACGCGATTATGGTGCACCACAACCTAATATGGGGAGTGAGCCTCCCCCTCCTCCTGATAATTCCTTGCATATCGAGAAGCCCTCTATTATGCCATGGATACCGAAAGGTGTTCTTAAGCGCTCTACGCATAATCCCAATGCTTGAGCCGCCTAGAACTACTCCATTGTAGAAGATTTGGGCCAAACTCCGTGTGCCATGTCGACTCTTGAAGTTTTATAGGTGTGTCCTTCTCAAAGACATGCCCTTTTGAGTGCATTAGGAGTTTAGGATGGGGTGAGTCCCAGTGTTATCAAGTTTGACACTACTGATTTTCAACCTTGCATACCTTACCACGTGGCTTTTCAAATCCATGTGGAGTGCCTTCAGAATTTCGTCAGGAGAACGGTGGTTGACGAAGGTGCTTCCGCGTCAGTGATGTCTTTAACTTGTTGGAAAGCTCTTAGCTCTCCTCCTCTACTCACATCTAGGACCATTCTCATTGCATTTTATGGTCAGTCATTTAAGCCGCATGGGATTATCCCTTCCCTTGTTTTCTGCTTGGGAGGTAAACTTGCGCCTATTAAAGTCAAAGTGGTTGATGCACCCATCGACTACAACCTTTTACTGGGTCGGAATTGGATGCATGCTATGAAAGCTGTCGCATCTACTGTATTCAGATTTATTTGCTTTCCACACAAAGGAAATATTGTGACAATCGATCAGCTGGATTTCGTTAATCGTCCTCCCACAGCATCCATGGGATCCGTAGTCCCGCAGGTTACAAATTCTCAGCCGGCAATTGGGAACATGGGTGTTGGTATGTACCCTTCATTGATGGGATCTTATGATTTCCCTGCACCTGTTAATTTTATTGGAACCATTTTCGACAATGCGTCTCCTCCTTTGCATAATGTACCGTTCCAGAGTTCATATTTTGATGATCCATGGACTTTACCATCCATGAGTTCTACGTCTGGAAACATTGCGCACGTCAAGATGTCTATGCCACTGTCTACTACCGAGCTTGCTTATCAGAATATTCAAGAAGCCATTATAGAGTCAGATCTCCCTTCTTCTCGGACAGATGAGGAAGATCTCGTTATGCTGCCAGTTTGGGCAGCTGACTCATCTTGTTCGAACGATTGCCTTGATGGTACTTTACCCTCGGATGAAGCTATTATCGAGGCTATGTGTTGAGTGAGAGGACTTCGGAGGATATGCACCATTGCTCTTCTTTCCTTCCCAACCTTGATCTCGCCGAGCAAGAAGAGTTTAGGACGACTCTTGCCGAGATGGTTAGTCACCATGTGGCTCTTTTGAGCTCACATGAGATTTTCACGGAGCGTAACATGGCTAATATTTCGCCGACTATACCGATCAACATCTCTCGCACTCCTGGAAATATTGAGAATGTTTACATCGGTGTTGATTGCTCTTCTGAGGAAGTTTCCATTTACACCGAATTGTTTACTGAACTTCGGGAAGCTTTCGCTTGTTCATATGAGGAGATGCCAGGAATAGACCCCAGTATTGTTGAACATGAGATTAGAACGTATCCTCATGCTAAACCGGTTCGGCAACGTCTTCATGCTGTTAACCCTAGAAAGGCAGCAGCTATTAAGGCAGAGGTGGAAAAACTGCTCAGAGCTGGTTTTATCTACCACGTTCCCCTTACCAAATGGGTGTAAAACCCCGTTCCTGTGGATAAGAAGCAGGGAACAATCCATGTATACATTGATTTTAGAGATCTGAATCCCGTGTATCCGAAAGACAACTTCCCCATGCCATTCATTGATCAGAACTTGGATGCTTGTGCGGGAAGTGAGATTTTTTCGTTCATGGACGGATTTTCGGGATATAACCAGATTCAAATCAAACCTGAGGACCAACATAAGACTGCTTTAATTTGTCCTTGGGGTACATTTGCATACCGAAAAATGCCCTTAGGCCTTAAAAACACCAGAGCTGCGTTTCAGCGTGCCATGACCTATGCCTTTCACGACCTTAAAATTATAATGGAGGTTTTCTTGGATGATCTTGCTGGCCATTCTCGCAAGAGAATGGACCACCCCAACCACCTTCGCTGGATTCTTGAACGATGTATACGCTACATGATCCGATTGAATCCCAATAAATGCATCTTTGCGGTGAGGTAAGGTCACCTTCTAGGATTCATAGTTTCAAAATAGGGTATTAGAGTCAATCCTCTTAAAGTTGAGGCAATACTTTGGTTGCCTCCTCTGTGCAACTTGTTTCAACTTCAGAGCCTCCAAGGGAGAGCTAATTTTCTACGTCACTTGGTAGTCAATTATGCTAATCTTACCAAAGGTTTTGCGCGCTTGTTGAAGAAAGACACACCGTTTATCTGGGATGAGCGAGCCTAGCAGTCGTTCGATGCCCTTAAGAAAGCTTTGGTATCAACCCCTGTGCTTAGTCCACCCGACTTCGCATGAGATTTTATACTTTATGTGGCTGCATCTCAAGAGACGATTGACATGGTCTTAGTTCAGGTTGATGATGTGCTCATCGAGCATGTGATCTATTACCTTAGTCAAAATCTAGTAGACGTTGAACTGAGATATACTCACGTGGAAAAGCTGGCACTTGCGATTGTCCATGCAGTCCAACGGTTATGACACTATATTTTGCTTAGAACAACCACAGTTGTAGTGCATATCAATCCGTTTCAGTTCGTGCTATCACGACGCCTTATAGGGGGGAAGTACAATAAATGCATTGTGATCCTTCAGGAGTTCGATCTCGATTTTGCTTCGACGAAGTCAGTGAAATCATTAGTGTTTGCTGAGCTTATGTCGGACCTTCCAAGACTTGATGAGGATGTCATCCATGAAGATTCCTTTGTGGATGAACACTTGTTTCTTATCTTATCGGAGGACCCTTGGTATGGGGATGTCATTGTATATCTCCAAACTTTGAAGTTTCCTTCGCATTATTCGCAGGACGAGTGACAGCGTTTGAAACATCATGCTAAATATTATACTATCATTGGTGACACTTTGTATTGCTAAGGAAAGGATTCTATTCTCCATCGTTGCTTGATTCATGAAGAAGCAGAGCGTGTGCTTAATGATTGCCATGCTGGAGCGTGTGGTGGTCACTTATCTGGGATTTCTACAACCCAATGTATCATGCGAGCTGGTTACTTTTGTCCTTCCATCTTTAAATATTGTGTGAACGCTGTGAAGAGATGTCACCCTTGCCAGGTGTTTTATTGGAATATACGCTCGCATCCAGCGCCCCTCCATCCAGTCGTCACCGTCGGTCCCTTCACTAAGTGGGGGGTGGATTTCATGGATTGAAAACCAGCTTCGGCTAGGGGGCATCACCATATCATAGTGGCCGTGGACTACTTTTCCAAATGGGCTTAGGCCATGCCTACCGTAAAAGCCGATGGTGCTACAACAACCCATTTCGTGTTCAATCATATTATCACTCGGTTCGGTATTCCGAAAGAGATTGTCACTGACCATGGCAGTCACTTTAAGAACAAAATGATGGAGGATTTTTCATTCAAGCTTGGGTTTCATCAAGAACACTCATCTTCTTACTATCCCCAAGCGAATGGTCAGGTTGAAGCAGTCAATAAGTCTTTAAAGACCATTCTCTAGCGTACCATCCAACAAAGCAAGAACAACTGGCATATTATGTTATATCCTGCTTTGTCGGCATATCAAACCGCAGTCAACACTGCCACTGGGTTCTCACCAATTCAGCTGGTACACGGTGTGGAGTCGATTTTACTGATTGAATGCGAAATCCCTTCGCTTAAACTGGCCATAGAGCTCCTCCCTGATACGACGGGTATTAAGCAACGTTTAATCCACCTTGAGCAACTTAACGAGCAACATTGAGATGCCATCATGGATATAGATGCCAATAAACGTCGTGTTAAGGTTCAGTACGATAGGTCTGTCTATCCCTGACAATATGATGAAGGTGACTTGGTCCTCTTATATGACCAAGCTAAAGAACCCCTGGGGGCAGGCAAGTTTAACCCCATGTGGCACGGTCCTTACATTGTGAGGCGTGTCCTAGAAAAAAAAGCATATGAATTAGAGGATTATGAGGGGAACATCTTGAAGGATCCTAGAAATGGGCTCTACCTCAAGTGGTATTACGCTTGAACTTCTAGTTCAGGCTAAGACCTTTGTATACTATTATATAATTGCTTCTGTACATAGTTTAGTTTTTCTTTGGTTTTCGGGTCTGCTGATTCGCTTCCATTTGATTGATAGATGTCAGCGGAATTTGCTACGTTCTTAGGGTTCGCGGATGGTGCTAGCTGTCATATGTAGCAACTTGCTTTTACTGCCTAGGTTATTTATTCACCTGACCACCTAGTTGTGTCTTCAGGAGGTGCTTGTCTTGGTCCTAAGTCTAACAATGTGGTTGAGTATAGTGCCATGATTGATCTACTTCGGGATGCTATTTCACATGGTATCCAGTATTTAGAAGTCTGCCTGGATTCACAACTAGTCGTGTCTCAGTTGAATGTTCAGTACCAGGTGAGGGATCCTACGTTACTATGGAAATTCTTAAGGGTAAGACTCTTGGAATGATATTTTGTTTCAATTGCATACATTCATGTTCCAAGAATTTTTAATCATATATCTGACACATATACTAATTATGTCCTAGATTGGAATTTGTCACATTCATAATGAAGCACACAAATAAAAGATACATTCATACATTTGTACATACACACATATAGTAGAACCGGAGAACCATAGTCTTTATAAATAATATGTCCAAAATGGTAGTGTCATAATACAAAACCGGATCCCGTAGCCCTCAAAAATATACATATCGATACAAAAATGGAACTCTGAGATGTCTAATCCCTACGAGGAGGCCTATCCTCCGCCTTGGCAGGATGTGTCTGATACTAATACTGTATTGTGTTTGCTATACGCTGCAGTAGTCGCACCCAGTTACCTCGCACCCCCACCACATGGCGCTGCATATCCTTTGGTAGCTGCGCTATCTCTATACCTGGTACCCTGTTGGCCATCCGTGATAGGTTGGTCCACAGAGTCTGCAGTGTACGCTCTGCTGCAACACCTACTGCCTCATCACCCCTGCCCCGTCGACGATGTCTCAGGAATCCATGGGGTCTTACTGGACCCTTGTTTGTGCACAAACAGTAAAACATTAATATGTGATACTACCCCCAAAAATATTTTTGCATTTACATTTATAATAAAAAATCCATAAAAATTTAATACACAAAAAACCTAAAAAGAGTACTCACCCATGTCTCCAAATGCTGCATCCAGTGGAAGCGGCATGTCATGATCCTGGCGGAAGTCTATCCCTGCATAGGGGTAGTCATCTATAGCTATGACCTGTCGGTCCCACCAGTGAAAGAACTCCTCAGTGTATGGTGATGAATGATGGCCACCACCCTGTCGCATCAAGACCTCTTCCCATCGGGTCCCGGCTGGGTCGCGGAGACTATGAGGAGGGACTTCAACCCTCGGACTGAGCCCCAGAACTCGCTCAAATAAGAAGCTGCATAAGATACCGTCGTATCCAAATTTTTTTGCCTCCCCTTGCTTGCACTCCGTCAAATGGGTCTTCATGGACCCCAGTAACGTTGTGCACCAGTCAAATATCATGGGCTGCATACATTGTGACGCATAGAACATCATTGGCCTGGATGCCTGGTGAAGAGCTTTTGAACCAGAAATCCGCACTAAGGTAGCCACTATAACCTTCATGCTCAGATTGAATATGGATCTGATGGGCACCTAACTTCCCACTGCTCAAGTATTTGCAACACAATACTGCTCTATATAATTGGGAATGGTGATCCCACCACCCACAGAACAAGATCGAAGGCTTGCCACTTCACCTCGGCAGGACAAACCAGTAATGAAGTAGATATCTTCCACTTCCAAATTTAGTATTTTCCCGTAAGGTTGAAGTTCTGTGCATCTAATTCCCAGTAATCTATCAAACGACGGAGCAATAGGTTTTTGGCCCTCAAACCCCCTATGTTCCAAAATTTCTATAGCCCACATGCTTGTAATGCTTGCTGTGCAAGCAAATCGTTGTGGATGGCCTCATCCACAAGGTCGTGTTCCCTCTCTCTCCACTCTAGAACCATCCTTGAGGAAGAGAAAGCAAAGAGTTTAGTCATTTTCATTTAAAAACTAACTTCACGGCCGTACCTGCGAGAAATTTTGCTCACAGAAGCGGGTACCCACGGTCAATGCATGCATTGACTGCGAGTACCTTTCCCTACCCACGACCCGCATAGTGATAGCCCATGGGTACCGCCGTCACCATTTATGGCTTGGCCACATACACAAATTCAACCACTGAAAATTGAAATAAATACATTAAAATGAAAGGTATGGATGAGACTACCAACCTTCTCCTGACGGTTCGGTGATCAGACGACCGTAGCTCCCAGAATCAACAGTTGAACTTCAAGGTGAAAACTAACCACTAAACTCCAAACGGGTGAATAGTTAAAATGAATTGTAAATTATAAATTTTTATTACTATTTATAATTTTTGAAACCCATTTGTCTATAGTTTTCACCATTTTAAGCTGTTTTAGACTAATATAATGTCTTGGAGTAGCATTTTTTGACCATATTTCTTCGGCGAGAGTTGTTTTGGACCATTTCGCGCCTACGACAAGCATATTTCACACCTGGCATATAGGTTAGATGTCATTTTCACATGCATTATGCATTTGACCTTTTGACCATTTTCATAAACTCTAGGTGCGACCCCGCTTCTTAACCGACACAGAGCCTTCACACTATTATAGAAGTGCCATTATGTGGCGGTAGGCCCTTTCCGAACATGGGTACCCTAGTTAGAACCCCCATTTACATTATGGTGCCCATGCCGTTGTTTGTCCTTAGGATCGGGAGTCCTTTGTAGTTACGCCATGACTTTGCAATAAAGACTCATACTCTACTTTTTCTTATGCTGGCCATCTCCCATAAGGACTCCCCCATTTATATCAAGTTGTGACTGCACTGCATCATCCTGCTTGCTGCTTGAGCCTTGTGTCGGCTCCCACTTACTCAGTTGTTAGCTTGGTGCCTGAGCACTTTTCCCTGTCAAGCCTTGTAGAGCTTCCATTTGTCCTTCACAATTTGATGACCTTTTGACCCTGAGGGAACACTCCCCACCCGAGTGTCCATTTCCTGCACATGCTTCCTTACATTGATCATAGGTATGTTCCACTGCTTGGGACTAGTCTGCCTGCTATTTGACACTCGTTCCCTCACTTGTTGTACTAGAAGCAATTTTATTCTTTTTCAAGCTTTTCCAAATATGAAAAAGACCAAAAAAATCAAATATTCCAAAAAGTCGGATGTGATTATGGTTACTACTTCTAGTTGGCAGTTGTTGTGTCTCCTTTGAACAGAGCATTCATTCCACTCCATACATTATGAGTCGGGACTATAGTTGAACCTTAGGAGCTGTACTTGTTTCTCAGTTTACTCTAGCGATTGGTTAAGCTTCCAGTAATTATGGATCCCTTTGTGGTCCCTTCTGCATCACACAGTCTATATTGAGTCTATGCTTCCTGAGTCATTCCATCTACTCATGCTCTTGTTCAAAGGAAGTCCTGAAACCAGAGTCGGCCACCCCTAAGATCTCTTGACTATTGCATGTCGGCCATCCTTATTGAGTTATTCAATTTTTACTTGAGTTCTTCCAAATCTTTCAGCATAGCTGGTACCTCGTGCTGGTTGATGGGGGATGCCTTAATACCCTCCTTCCAGCGAGTCTCGTTCCGTCGACCTCAACTCATTTATTCTGGAGCTTGAGACTTAGCGTTTGGTTGAGTACCTTGAGGACTGCAGTCATTAGTGGCAGGTTCTCTCACTATCGATAGTTTTGGGAATAAATCAATGTCCCCTGATTGATGGATTCATCCTAGTGTTCGACTTCAACACATCTATTCGCACTCTGATGATTGTACTCTGTGCCTTGATGCTCATTTTCATTATTGGTGGGTTATCTCGCCTCTGTTAATGGTATACATCAATGACCGGTAATCAGACGATGTCACATCAGGTTTGACATCAACTCCTTTATTCACTTGATGGGACTTGCACCATCGAAGACTTGTGTAGAAGACCCCAGGCGATAGTGTCATTTAGTATGCTACTTATGATTATGACTTTACATCTGAGATATCACCTCTCAGATATCAGCAGTTTGTACCTCTAGTTTGCACCAGTTGTTTCCTTTTCAGCAGGAGACCTTATCTTACTATAGAGGGATCGTGGCTGTGATCGTTTATGACATGTGTTCACTATGTACTGCCTATTCATGGCCATTATATCAGATTGTTGTACTATATCGACTTGTATTCAGGGATACTATTGTATTATGACGAGTGAGCTGCTCCTTCCACTTGTGTCTCTTTCACTCCACTTCTGAGATTTATAATGTATTTTGGCTATCGTAGCATCAGTCTCTAACCTCACACATTAGGGGGAATCTCTTACAACGTAATTTTCCACCTTGTGAGCATCAACACTCTTTGGCCTGCAAGATCCATTTTACTGACTTAGATCCACTTTATATCCTTCAGACACATTATTTCCTTATTTTTTCCCCTGTATGCTAGCTGTATCACTGCAGTGGGCGTACCCGTGAGTTGCATCACTACAGCCCGCGGGTAGCATGTAAAATGGTAAAAATCATTAGTTAATTACTTTTTACTCCCAAAATGCGGTCATAGAGTGACCTTTGGCCCTCCATTTGCCCCAAAATGCCTCGATGTGTCCTTTCACTTACATTTGGGAGGACTATATATTGAGCACATATGGCATATGGATGGAAGGAGAAAGAGAGAGCAAGAGAAATCTAGTGGATTTTTGCTCTATCTTGAGTCTACACTAATTGATCCTTGTAGTTGTGAACTCCTTATGTTCACCTTTCAAACTCCTATCATAGTTTGAGTTTGCCATTCCATAGAGGATTGAAGTGGTGGAGTAACAAGTGGAAAGACCCATATCTTGGTTCAGATTGGTTGCCGACAAGTGGTCGTATCACATTGTACTTCTTGTTATTTATTAATAGAAATACTCATATTCTCGTCCATTACTGTTGTGAATGTTGTTATGTTACATTGGGTTGCATTTACTTATGATATTATGGACCATTTCTATTGCTGATGTTAATGTCGTTTATATATTATATGCACTTGTTGTATATTGGCTGTCAAGACTAATTTGCAGGTTCAAGTGCATGAGTTGAAAGCTCCAACGGGGATCTACATCCAACGTTTGGATTGAGGTTGGTTATATTCTTCATTATCTTAGCATTGTCATTTATATAGCATAGTTTTGAGAATTGAGTTAATTTCTGGTAGTCAGCTGTCTGTTGTGGTCTACCCCAAGCCATAGGAAGTTTTCTACAACACATCAATCAAAACAGGAATATATTGCTTAGCAATCTTACCTTCAACTTCCACCACTAATGATTGATGGTCTGCCTGATAATTATCCAATGCTGCATAAATTCGAGGCGTTTCCCTTGCCATGTCCTCCACTGTAGCTGCTCCCTTTAAGTTGTGCAACCTTCGGGGATTCTCCTTCCGATGTGGACAATCCTTAAGCATGCGGTTTTCTCCACATCCCCAACACTGAAGTGGTCCTTTTGATGTCTTTTATGCTGCTACTGCTGGCTTGAATCCACTCCTTGCTTGCTGCCCCTGTGGAAAGGTTCTAGGCTAACTTTTGAATGGTGGTGTGAAGCCACTTTTCTTTTGATCAAACCTCCCTCTTGGCTTTCCTTTCCATGCTGGGTTAACCTCTGATTTTCCTTTATTCTACTCATAGCAATGCATTGCCATTCTGATGGCTTAATCAAGGCTTGGTGGATTAACAAATTCAATCCTATCTCTGAAACTTTGAGGTAGACTTCCAAGGAAGCATTGGATTTTTACTCTCTCATCTTTAATGTAATCCACATACGTCAATAATTCCAAAAATTTATGGACATGTTCTTCCATAGATTTTTGTCCCAACCTGAGTTCATTAAACTCTTTTCTCTTACTTTCATAATACCTAGTAGAAAGGTATTTTTCCTTGAAATACTTAAATCTCTCCCAGCTGATCTTCCTTTCACTGATCCCTTTCACTTGTAAGAGTTATCCCACCAAATTGAAGCTCTGCCATTTAGATTGTAAATGGAAATTCTGGCTTTTTCATTTCCTGAGTAGTCCCGAATTCAGAAATATTTCTTCATTCCAAGAAGCCATGCCTCTGCCTCTTGGCTAGCCTTGTCTTTTCCATCAAATGTGGGAGGCCTTGCTTTTTTGAATTCTTCCTATGGGATTCCCTTGAACTTCTTTTTTCCATCAAATATCCTAGGCACATGCCTTGAACTTCTTTGAGAATCTCTGGATTCGCATGATCTGCTGGAAGAAGATCTAGAGGAAGGTGTTCTATTCTTTTTACTCACAGAACTCTTCCTTGGGCTTGGAGTCCTCTTCTTTGAACGAACTCTAGAGCGACTCTCTGCATCTCTTCCTTCTTCACCTACATTGCTTGGGTTGGACCCAAGGTTTATCTTCTACTGCATATCAGTGAGACTTTTCAAAATAGAAGCATTGAGTTGGTTTTGTTCTTCTTGAGCCTTCATCAACCTTTCATTGAAGCTTACCATGGTTTCAACCAAATTCTGAGGAGTTACTTGCTCCCTTCTCCCATTGGATTCTGTCTCAGCATTCCCTTATTGTACATTCTCTCCTAGAACATCTTCTTCATGCTCATAAGGATCCTGAGTATCATTTATGGTCACCATTTTTCCTATAGGCTGCCTCTACTACAATGATTAAATCTTATGAGCTGCAAGCACTGTGCATTATGAAAATATTTGTTAGACATCATAAGAATGCATATAGAAATATACAAAATCAATATTTAACATAGTCAAACTCATGGAATCATTTACAGAATTAATATGTCTTCATTTCCTTTTGCCCATTATGCAATTCTGGAAATTGCCCATATTGTCAACAATTTGTCAAAACAGTCATTGACACTTTTCTGCTCTAATTATCTATGGTGTATGATAACCCCATTCAAATTCTAATTATGTTTCATTATTCCCTGCTGGATAAGCTTTCCAATGCCTATCCCCGTTCTCCATTCCGACATCGGGTGTGGAAATTGCATTACTCCAAAAATGACAATTTTCACCACCGTTCTGCACATTTTTACACAGTTGTAAAATATCATGAACTGCCAACTTCAGCCACCTGTAGAAGAAAATCTATAAATATTCAGGAAAATGTTTCTACCGGGCGACGTTAGTCCATATAACAAGGAACACTCAAAAACTTGTAGATCTCTGTTCCGATGCACCATTCATCTTTTATAAAATTCTGGGTTTGACTACTTTCCACTTTTCACATTTTTCCAAAATTTCAAATTTTGGGCCAAAAATGGCTATTTCCCAAACGGTGCATTTCTGGAAAATCTCTGTCTAACGAAAAATGTTTGTTTTCATAAGAATAAGAAATATTGAGTTCAGTAAATTTCTTGAATCCTAATTACCTGGTCACTTTCATCCACTGCAAGCTTTTCAAAATTCCAAAAACGTGGCCC
Organism: Larix kaempferi; assembly: GCA_027924585.1. NCBI lineage: Eukaryota > Viridiplantae > Streptophyta > Pinopsida > Pinales > Pinaceae > Larix > Larix kaempferi. Next base: position 5,575,116 of record BSBM01000307.1, on the reverse strand, counting down.
GGAATAGTGCTTTTTGGCCTTCACACTCACCCCGAATCCACATCCTTTGGATTTTGGCTCCAAAATTCCAAACTTAACATCGTGCCTACTCCATGACTGCTCCACATCAGTTTCAGCTCAATCTGACCTTCTGTCAAGCGTCGGGACACTGATTTGTAAAAGCCATTAATCCCAAATTTATGCCAAATTGGAGTATGATGGGCTCGGGATCTTCACTGGTTCATTCATGGCTTCCGTTAATGGCCTCAGAATGCCACTGACCTCATCCAATTTTGATCCCTATGCTCCTGCAATCCAAAAACCAAGTTTCAGGCTCTATCTTTTTTTATTTTTATCCCCCAATCCATTGCCCGCAAACCGTAACCCGAAAGCCGAAATCCGAAATTGCGGAAATCCAAAAATAAAATTTCAAAATTTTGCGTTCCCGCAACCCGAAACCTGAAACCCGAAACCCGAAACCCGAAATCCAAAATTGTGGGTTCCGAATTGCGGAAATCCAAAAATCAAATTTCAAAAATTTGCGTTCCCACAACCTGAAACCCAAAATCCGAAATTGCGGGTTCGGAATTGCGGAAATCCAAAAATCAAATTTCAAAATTTTTCATTCCCACAACACGCAACCTGAAACCCGAAATTACAGGTTCGGAATTGCAGAAATTCAAAACGCAAAATTTGGAAATCTTCGTTCCCGCAACCAGAAATCCACAACTGTGGAACATCTCCGGCCCTGCAACTTGTGGGGTTCATAACTCCTTCGTCCCTTGGCCAAATGAGGCGAGTCTAGTACCATTGAAAAGATGTTGGAGAGATCTATGCAATGGTATGATCCTCTTCCACATCTGAGAAATCAGATCCCACCATATTTCCATCTCAAAAGGACGCCCCAAACTTCTCCAATACCATGTTAAAACATTTTGTTACTTGCCTGCAAACTCAAAGTTTGGCCCAAGTAGCCCCAGTGTTGTAACATGGGCTCTGATAGCACTCTGTCATGTCCCCTTCTGTCAATTCGGTGCAAGGAAGGAAACATGACCAAATATACTGGGCTTATTTGAAAATCTCAGCCCCATACATTACTAAGAAATTCATAACAATTAAAAACTTATGTGTGCAAGTTCATACTCAATATAAATACAACGGAATTAAATCATATTTGCACACACACAATTATAATGCATCAACATATCTATCACAAGTGGATGATGATTCAATATGCAGAGAATCAATCCCCTTCTTATGCTATGCATAGACTTCGTATCAATTCCATTAACATGAATAATTAACACATTGTAGAACACAAAATGCATATAAATTAAACCACAAAGAATACTTATCTTTGAGATGAAGTTTTCCAAATAGCTGGCTATGTGAGAGCAACATTCCACCCAACCTTAAATCTATGTCCATCCTGTATTCTTTCAGCTGAGAGACCACCCCCGAGCTGGGTTGTGTATCCACTAAGGAGGAAATAGATGGGCTCACTCATAGCCATGGTTTAACTCAACAACTATGCTAAACCAACACACAGTTGGGTTTATCAAGCATACAAAAGATAGAGGAGGGCAATGCTAAGCCAATGAGCTCAACCACAGAGCTACAGGAATCTCAAGATAATTCTAATAGTCAAGACACTCACAGTACCTACCATACCGAACACGAGAAAGGTCCCCTTCTCTGCTGCACAGTCCTTCAGTCGTCCCTTCCCTCCAGTGCTCTTCAGGATGGGCATAGAAAGGTCCAAGATACTAAATCCTTGAGATTCCAGCCTTCACTGGGTTTATCAAGCATTCCCAACCTCTGGTCTGGAGTTCACACTTGGAATTTCTCAATTCGATGATCAATTAACTCAATTCCGTCACTGGACTTCTGGGATATAAAAACTGGGTTTTTCTATGGATTTCGGGGTGTCTAATACTCTCATTTTCACCCCAAGGTTCATATCTATGGATCCCCCATTGGATTTCATTGTCAAATACCAATTCTGGGCGTTTATGGCTCTTCAAAATGTGGGTTCTTGCAAAGTTGCGATTTCTGTTTTTTCTCACTACTAGGCATTCGTAATGGATGAAAAACGGTGCTGATATGTTCAACAATGGAAGGGGAATGAGGAATAATCAATTCCCATGAGGTAGAGTGATTTGTGGTACAAGCAAAACATGGCCCATACCTGCCATACGAATTTTTGGGCTGTCCATGCTCCATTGAAGCCATGGATTGAATTCTTCAACAAGTTCCTTACAACAGAAATAAACATCGGCAAGGAAAGTCAAATGGGTTCACAAGATGACATTTGGAAGCATATGGTTCATCCCCACAACCCCCTCACCACTCCCTAGTGGATACACATGGCCCCTTCTCATTTGTTGCTTCCATAGCCAGTTTTGGTATTTTATTGCAATATCAAATATTTACATCATTTACAATATTCCATGACTTAATAGCTCATGGGTAATAAAATATCAAATACTTGTCCATTTTAAATAAAATCCAAACATACACTAACGGGGCCTTGGCATTGAGCTCCATGCTAGGGAAACATACATCGCATGTATACAATATTTACATTAAAAGCCAATATTTCATAAGGGTCAAAATTGGGGTATTACAAAACCCGTGTTTAATTACTATTTTAAACATATCTTTCGAGCTCGATCAAAGGAATGGTCTAAAGCTTGATTCCACGTTAATCCATTGTGGTATATATATATATATATACACCCTGTGTAATATTATAAATCCGATATATGGATGGATTATCTCGGTGAAAAGAGTACGACCTCAATTAGTTTTAAATACTTGTATATTAGAGATATATATATATATATTACAAATCTGAGGGACGACTCCTAAATATAGAGCCCAATCCTTGTATGGTAATATTTTATATTGGGTAATTACTATACAGTATATTCCAAATGAAAGGGGGCGACCCAAGTGGGATTTCCTTAATTTAATATCCTTGTATTATATGATTATAAGTGTAAGGCATTGATGGCCTATCCATCAGAAAGTCGAACTAGGCCATTTTATAAGTTAAATTAGGAACTAGGATTGTGGTGACAGTCTAGACACTACAACAAATCTTGGAATTAGCATCCCATTTAGCGTCCCTTTTTAGTGTAATTTTCTTTTCTTTTCTTTGAGTGGTCGAATTAGACGCTAAATGGGACGCGTCATGTACAAAACGTAAAGAGTCTAAAATAACATATTTTTTTGCTTCCTAGATAGCATCCTTTTTTATGTCTAAAATAGCGCCCATTTTTGTGCTTCCAGAATAGCGTCCAATTTTTCTTCCTAAATGACAATTAGGTTTGCTTCCTAAATAACATCCTATTTTGATTCCTAGAGATCATCCTCTTTTGCTTCCTAAATGACGTTCACATTAGCACCCATTTGCATCTTTAAAATCACGATGTTAGCATTTATGTTTGCATCTACATTCACGCCATATTTGCATCCAAATTAGCATCCAATATTGCATCCATATGTGCAACCACTTTAGCATCCCATTTTGCACCACGTTTTACTTATAATAAGCACCAATTTTCGCTTCTAATTTTGCACCAATTTTTGCTTCCTTTTTTGCATCATGTTTTGCTACCAAAATGGCGCCAAATTTTTCTTCTATTTTTGCACCATATATTTCTTCCTGTGCAGCGCCATGTTTTGCATCCAAAGTAACATCTTATTTTGTTACCATAACAACACCATGTTTGGCTTCCTCACTAGCGTCAAGTGTTGCATCCTTTTTAACGCCTAGTTTTGCATCTCTAGTGATGTCAACATTAGCACCATGTTTTTCTACCACTTTAGCGTCTAATTTAGCATCCATTTTTACTCTCACACTATCGCCACATTTTGCTTCCAGTTTAGCTCCTTGAATTTCTTCTTGTTTTGCTTCCTCATCAATGCTGCATTTAGCTTCCCATTAAGCATCTAATTTTGCTTCTTTGTTGGCCACTAGTTTGGCTTCCAGTTTGGCTTCTACTTTGACGTCCAAAATAGCATCAGAATTGACTTCCAACTTAGCTCTAGGTATTGCATCCAATGTTGCTTCTAGATCTGTGACATAGCGGGATTCCATTTTAGCCTCTAGTTTTGATTCATATTTTGCTTCCTTATTAGCACCACATTAGGCTTTCTATGTAACACCTACAACTATATCCAATTGTGTTCTAATGTATTTATTATATCAAATTATTATAATTATTTCATTAATTTCAATAGTTCTCATATATCATTTGCTTCATAGTTCTAAAAAACATAATGAAACATTCAAATTAATTTTAGATACTATTATTGAAATTAATTGCATAGCATTTATGAAAAAATTTAACACAAACAAACAACATTTATCCAAAGTAGTATCATCATCATATATATTAATTTTCCATGAAAAGATCATCGACAACTTCCAATATAGATAAATTTACAATATAATAACGATAACATCACCATTATCTTTCATCAAAAGAAGTGAAATTATAAAACATCATCACATCAATAACCTATCATACAAATCATCATATTAAGGTTAAAAGAACAAGTGAACGATATATATAGTGAAAATACCAATATCACAAAAATTATATTTTTTAATATCCATATATAGAAATGTCAAAATGATCGAGGGTAATCAAAGTTTATATGTCAACATAAATCCACCATACAAATCAAAATGACCCATAATTTAATATGAACTTGGATCATCACAAAATAACAATATGTGTCTAGCAGCATCGAGAAACCAATAAATATCCACAATCTCAATAGTAGCATCAATGTCTACCATCAACACCATCATCGTCATCACCACCACCATTATCATCATCATCATCATCATCATCACCACCACCACCATTATCATCATCATCTTCATCCTCATCCTCATCATCCTCATCTATCGCAACATCATATTCATCATCATTTTCATCTAATCCATTTGCATCATTATTCGCAATATCTTTCCCTGGTACATTGGTGACAACATAATCTAGATCATCTAAGGAGTCATCTTCACCATTTTTCTGCAAACAACACGAAATAATCAATTTAGAAGATTAGTATTAATTTCATTACATAATGCATATTTTGTGTTATATTGCAAATATTAGTGTGATAATTTATGCATTCTCACGAGTTTTCCAACCATGAATATAAACATCATCTCATCAACAGATAAAGTATCATCAACAAGTATGTGCTTTGTTAATCATCAACAATCTACTTTCTCCTTTTGGAATCTATAGTTATCTAGATTAGAACATCAAACCATCTTCTAAATCAATGTTTCTCATTGAAGTAGCTTTCCATCCATTTTGAAACAAGTTTAACTTCTATTTGAAATCTACATCATTAGCATATGTGTCCCTAAATCTGTAAAGTGAAAAATGTTCTAACTCTTACCACTTATGCCAATTTGAGAGGTGGCTAGGAAAGCATGTATATAAGCTTAATAAGTTTCCCTTTCTTATATTTGATAAGAAAACAAAATTATTAAAATGCCGAGATTTCTAAAACTTAATTTGTATCTATAAGTACTTGAGGGGTTCATGATTAGTATGCACTACTATTTATTGACCCAACAAGTAATGATTCCACTTCTTAACTACTTGCACTAGATAAAACAAGTCTTTTTCATATGTAAGATACTTTAAAATAGCGTGCTATAAAATGTTTAATAATGATTACATATAGGTTTACCCCCTTGTAGTAATATTATTCCCATGACATAGCCCAATTCATCTATATCAATCTAAAAATGCATCGTCATATTATCCATGGCTATAACTGATGCATTACACACTTTGTCCATAAGCTTATGAAATGTTGCGTGTTGTTATACACCCCACTGCATAGTATTTTGTTTAATAAGAATTTTCAACAATGGTGTTGCTATAAAAGAAAATTTCTTGAATTTCAAGTATTACATATCTCCAATAAAGATATGCATCATCTATGCCGCATTTTTAGGCTATAGCGATTGAATAATTGTAGCCACCTTGGTAGGATATATTTTCATTTCTCCAATACTAATGATATGGCTCAAGAAAACAACAAAATTCTTTCCAAACTCACATCTCTAAAAAATCACTTGAACTAATGTTCTATAGTAATAAGAGCACCAAATGCCAATCTTGTACGTGTTATTCCCATGTTCTACTAAAAAAGAAACCACATATGAAAAAAAAATGACTTGTGCCTAAAATATGGTGTGAAGAAAAAGGACAATGAGTATGATATAGATTCTATTAACTATTTTCTAGTTAGTGTTAGTACTAAAACCTGTCTATCAAAATTTTTTATTTTTGTCCAAGTTCTCTATTATCAAAATTTCATCAAGTGAGTTTTCTTTTTACTGATCAAAATTTCATCAAGTAAGTTTTCTTTTTGCTGAGAAAGTTACCTTTTGGTAATATCCTTATCCTATTACATTGTAATTTTTAATAATTATTATTATTTTATAAAATAATATTTATATTTTTTATTAAAAATGTGAAGCCATTATTTCTTCACCCAACTAATGCATAAACCTTTTACTTTATACACGTGAGCTTTTATTGTAATCCTCACTTTATCCAAGGTCAAACATTAATAGTTTAAAGTGAGATTTATTTTAATAGTTTTTATTACAATAAAAACCTACCTTTTTAATATGCAAAGTTTGGGCTAATGAAAATTAAGGCTTTAAGCCCAATCTCCAAGTTGAAATCCAAGTTTTGTTTCATATTCAAGTCCAAGCTTTAAAGTCTCAAGCTGCCATAGTTTCCACCAACCGTTGCAATATCATATAACACAAGTGTTAACCCCAATTCAAAATTACATGTCATTGCTCACAAATTGGGCCCATTGAACAACAAGCCTTGAGTCGAAGTCAAGTCATAGTCATAAACACCGAGTCTCAAAGTCCAACCACCTGTCGAAGATGTCAAGTACAAGTTTAATGTTTCCAAGTGCCAAAGCATGCTTGTGAAAGAGCCAAGAGGAGATCCCACTATTCCATAGTGCACAACGCATCAAGAGTCCATCCACACTCTTGCCTATATATCCTACATCATAAATAAAGCGTCTAGCACCTGAGCGTCTGAGTGTCAAGAGTGCCAAGGAAAGAAGACAAAGGAACACGATGTAGTTTACATGTGGAACAAGGAATTGGAGACCTGGAGATGTTGTACAAGGACAAGATAGCCTATATGCAAACAAATCTTCTTTGGGACTATATGTGCCAGGTTTCTTTTATAAGATCCTTTCCATTAAAAATTGTTTATTGCAACATAAAATTGCAAATCAGGTACTACCAATCGTGCAGGAGTGTTGATAGCATCCAGCATCAACTGTATCAATTTATGATGTTTATAAGTTTACATTGGATTCTTTAAACATCTTACTTTAATAGTAGGAAGAGATCAAATGGGATTACCAACGTTGATGGTAAATTTTGTAACGTCATCTTACAAGCCAAAGTTGCTTCATCCTATTGTGTGGAAAATTATTAATAATATTTCGAAGTGGTGAGCATTGTAAATAATATAAACACTTATGTTGGAAAAACATCAATTGGAAAGGCACGCAAGAGGATCTTATCCCAAGTGCAACAAGAATATGAAATTGCTAAATTAAATCAAGCTTTTGGGGTTTATTCATAGTTTGACTTCAAGTTTTTTATTGGTAATCCATGTACAGAATGTAAATCTGACAATGATGGGTCTTGTGCCAAGTTTGGCACAGTACAGGGTAGCGTACTAATTGAGTTGCTCAAGGCATATTTTAAAGACTCAAGCTTTTCAATGGAATTTCCATATGCGACATTCTCTGAAGACAATGAGATTTTGGCAAACTCATTGTTCTCATGATTTATGGAAAATTGTGATCATGGATTTGGAAATAATGAAATTGTTTTTGTGGAGTCATACTTTGTGTTGGAAAATTTCAATGATGTCAATGATTATGTCAATGCAAGAAAGGATATAAGAACGAAAGGAGTCACAGATTTAATTTTTATATGCAATGATAAATCCTCGGTGTGTGAAGCACCTGCAAAGATTGAAGTTCAAGGAAGAGTCTTAGCTGAGAGTTTTAGTAACCTACAATAGGTTGGGACTATATATACAATTTTATACACATCGGATCCCTATGAAATGGTTCCATGTGGGAGATTTCAAAAATTGGAAAGGCACTCAAACTTCAGAATGATGTATTGATAAGTGGCAAACAAGAGAGGTTATTAAGATGATTTTTCAAGAAAAATTGATAAGTGGCAATTAGGAGGATGAATATTTAACAGTTGAGGATTATTTCATATTTGAAGGCCTAAGATCAGTTTTAGGTATTTTCTAGATTTTAAAGCAGCATACTCAGGAAACAGTTCCATATTTTGACGCATATTTTTAGTTCTAAGGACTGCAAGAGACAGAGCATCCAAATGTTGAGTAGTTTCACTGACTCATCTTCAGTCAACTCCGGTGTTTAGGTCCCTTTTCCAACAGACTTATTCACTTCCATATTACATATTTAAAAGGGATCGATCCAAGATATTCAGGAGATAGTTAGACATGTAGTTCTACATGTTCAGGCAATTTTTTAGCATTTGGTAATCATAGGTGGCTAAATATGAATATATTTGGAAAATACTTCTCGAAAGAGGGAAAAAGATCCACATTTTCAGAGACATTTATCCAACATATTTACCCATCATTTAAGAATTCAATGATACAGGTGGCAGATTGCATTTCAAATAGATATTTTGGGGTCAAGTGGATTGAGCACTTCCGAATTTAAAGGCAAGAGAGAAACCGTAAGAAAATTATTTCCAAAATTTGAGCAATTTAAAGCAAGCATTTCCATATTTCTGGGGACAACTTTGATATTCCCTTTAGAATTGTATTTAGTGATAAGAATTTCATTCGTAATAGTTGGTATGGTTGTTTTTATATTTAAAGTATTATTTTGAATGTAGAGGGGGTGGTAATTCTTCCTGTGACCACGAAGCAGGGGTTCAATGAGGTGAAACTAAAGTGGGATAAGTCTCAAGATGGCATATGTGGATTAATTTTTTAAGTTGAGAGATGGCCTAGTTATTGTTCATCCCCCCTACATGCTCAAACATTTTATGAATGTCCTATGGATCCCCCTTGGGTAATTTCAAGTTGGTTCTCATCATCTTTGAGTAGAAACCAATCACTACATCATCAAGGGAAATAGGATCTACCATATTCATGAGACCAAGATAGAGGAGCACTTCATATTCATGTGCCCCATTTTAAAAACAAAATACATGAACATTGAGGTTCTAAATGGTTTCTAGAATCCAAAAAACATCCCCCCACAACAAATAACTACATATCATCATCATCAACAACACCTCGTCTCTCCTTTTCTAGCCTTTTTCCTTGATCATCCAGGGATGTCAGTGCTAGTGATTAGTGCTAATTGTGGATCCAAGTCCATCCCCACTTTGTTTCTTAAGTCAACACCTTCGATTTTGATAAATTGTCTAATCCAAGTGTTAAAATAAGGCAGGGAAGATTGACATGCCCAATCGGTGGTTTTGGATTGAGTAATGAGTACATTCTGACCAACATCATGACATATGAGTTCAATGGTCAACACTACCAATATTGGAGTACATACAGGGATAAGTGCTCTTGATTAAATGCCAATCCTATACCCCCGTACATGATAGAGCCCAATCTTGAAATACTGCAAACCTGCAAATTTTGAAATGCTTGAATCCTAAAAACTATTAAGTCTTCTAAATTTTGAATGAGACAAAATTATACCTTCCTTATATGAATTCTGATGAGATTGGAACTACTCTCAAACATGCTAGAACGGTCAATGGTAATATTAAAAATTGAAGAAAAACAATAGAAAATCAAAGATACAGGAGAATGCCAACTTTTACTTTTAGAATTTAATATTACAAGCTATGGAATCCAGTGGGAAATTAATCCTTTCCATCCCTTTTCCTTTTCCTTTTTTCTTCCACATTGATGTGGGTGTGTCTGTGGGTTGTGGGGAACTTTAGGTTGGAATCATATTGCTGAGTTGTTTAAAAAACATGTGGTTGGACTCCATATTACTTGGCTCATTAAAATATTCACTTTCCTGTTGGCTTTATCTATTCCTTAAAATGAGATAGTATACTTTAAATATTGTTGTAACAATAAAGGTTGATGAAGTATGGTTGAAGAAACCAATAAAAATTGTAATGGAAAACATAAGTAAATTATTTGTAAATTTGATTATTTTAATTTTGTATATTTAACTTTTTTATTTTAATTTCACTAACATGTGTATATTAAATTCAACTTTGTATTTTCCTTATTTTCTAAATTTTTGTATTAGGTTTATATCAGGTTTATATATTTCCAAAGATTGCATAATGGCATCTATTAAATCAGTGTGCACAATCTCTTATGAGTTTCTATATACTTGGTTTCTCATTTCATTGTTTTAAGATTTTGCATTTCATTCTTTTCATATTTTGCAATTATCTTATATTTTGCAATTATCTTGTGTTATCTTTTTAATTTATTTATTAATTTTATTTCTGGTACATTGATTAGACTAAAACTTAGAGAATTTGTACAAATTAATATAAGATTCCACCTTTCCCATTGAAAAAATCTCTTTCACTTATATTCTACCTATAAGTGTTTCTTCAGTTTGCATACCAAAGAGGATGTTTTTAACTCTTTCCCCTATACAAAAAAACAAAAAAATATTCACTTTGATTTTCAAGTAGAGAAAACATGCATACTTGTAAATGGTTTGTCATTATACTCAACATAGAATTATTCTTCACCTTACATATAGAAAAAATACCTAATAATTCAACTTACAACATAGCACTACCTTCTATACCAAAAAAATAATCTAGTCACTTTGCTACTAAAGAATATATGCAAGCTTGAAAATGTTTTGTCCCTGCTATTATTGTAAAACTAAAGGCTACAAGATGCCTCTTTGTAGGTATTACAAAACTTGGGGCTACATGCTTCCCCTTTGTAGGTAATAATTACAAAATGATTTAGCCATATCAAATGGGTTATACATGTCTTTAACAAGCTTTACATCCATATGTCAAATTATAAACCATGTCGTGGTTAGGTAATTTTTTTATAACATTTTTACAAATATAAGATTGTGACCAAATTTATTTCCATCATCTTTACATAAATTTTGTGTTGAGTTTCATTTTTTTTTGTCATTACAAAATTAATATTAATAAAGTTAAAACAATATTTTCAAAAGAATGAATCAATTTTCATTTATCAACAAATGATGGAAATGATGTTGAAGCCTATCATCCAAGTAATATAACTGTTAATTATTGGTACAACCATTTTCAATAAAGTATGTTATTGATACCAAAGTTTTTTTTTTTAAATCAAAATAATTTTTAAGATTTTAAGGTGATGGAGCAAATAATTTAATTTTAACTTTTCAAAATTAAGTGATATTATGTAATTTGAGTCCAAAGAATTTCTAACAAAGACAAAATTAAAAAGGAAAGATAAAACTAAACAAAATGTGTCGCAAAAATCCAAAAAAATTAAGTACGCATCACTAAAACATGAAAGTTCTCTTTGCTGAAATTTATATAAAGATTATGGAAATGAAGTTGGTCATAATCATGTGTAAAAATGATATTAAATAAAAGTATGTTTTTAAAAAAGTACTCATTTATGCCCAGCCAATGAAAAGTCAATTTCATCCAAACAAAGTCAACCATGCTCAACAATAGTCAACCTTAGTTAATTAGTCGACAAAAGTCAACCATAGTCAAACAAAGTTAACCATAGTCAATCATGGTCAACCATAATAAACCAAAGTCAATTATGGCCAACCAAAGTCAACCATAGTCGAAGATCGTCAACCATGGTCAACCAATGTAAACCAAAGTCATTTATGCCCAGCCACATGCAACCATAGTCAAACATGGTCAACCGTAGTCAACCATGGTAAACCATTGTCAACCATGGTTGACCATGGTCAACAACATCTAACCATAATTAACCATAGTCAACCATTGTCAAAAGTCAAATAATAGTTAATTATGATAAAACAAAGTCAACCATAGCCAACCATGGTCTACCAAAGTAAACCAAATTCAATTATCACTGACTAAAGTCAGCCATGGTTAACCATAGTCAACCATGGTCAAAAATCAAACAAGGTCAACCAATAGGCAATTATGGAAGAGAAAAGTTAACCATAGTGTTGGGTGTGTGAGCTATCTCAAATAAAACACCTAATATTAATTATCGACCGAGGTTTGTAATCTTAGAGTTGAGACAAAATATATGCTAAGGTAGAATGGCACCTAATTTTTCCGGCTTGTCAGACCTTCAAATATTTAATAAGGAAAAGATCGAAAGATCTTTCAAAATGAAAAACCGAGTTAAATATTTAAGAATACAACTAAGAAACCGATTAAATCACAGATCAGAATAGTACCAGATCATAGTACTCTACTTCTATGGTTAATTAATAAGAAAAATGGAAACAAACTTACTAAAACAAAAATTACTTCTAGAAAAGTAAGAAACTACTGAATTAAACTCTAGATAACAACTATGAACAAAATCATAACTACAGATATTAGATGTTTAATAGGGAGAACTTGTAAATGTAAATTATTCTAAACTAAACCATCTAATTCCATTCGTTTTGGTTATGTACATCAAATATAATAGGAACTGGAGTGAATGTATCATAATGACTTTCAAATGTAACAAGGAAACAAAAATCGAAGTAAATCTAACTTAACTTCTACAAACAGATGTAAAATAAAAATTAACCAACTACAACTAACTTTAAACATAATGAACTACTGTTTATCCATATGTAAACAACATGAAACTAATCTAAGTTAGAAGCAAGTAGAAAACTTAACAAAGATGGTAAACTGAACTATACTAGATTTGGAAGCAAGTAGAAAACTTGATAAAGATATTTTATTATTGGTCCAGATCTTACAACATAAACATCTTAATTAAATAGAAACTAGTCTTGAGATTAACAAACTAAAACAACTCATAGAATAGAATTATCAACTATAACTTGGGAACGAACTATTTAGGAACAAGATTAATAGATTCTGAACAGTAACTAATTAACAACACGGGTTAAAGAGCTGAATTTTGGAAGAAGATAAGAAGAGGATAAGGAGGAAGGAAAAGGAAGGAAGAAATAATGATGAATTTTAATTAAGAACTCTAAATAACATAAAACTGTTGATGTATATGTAACTTCGGAATGTAATTCACCTATGTATATTGTACTCCTATAGAGATGTTATTATTCCTCTATACGGAAGTGTCATCATTTGTATTGACAAGTGTCGCAAGTGTCGTAACTTGCCTGTAACATCTCGAAATTTCATAAAATTTTAAAAATTTTAATAACAACATTAATTTGATAATAATAGTTGCGGAAATAACAAATTGAGATTGCGACAACATTAATTATACAGTGGTTAGTACTAAACATGCTTTAATTTCCATTTTAGCAGCATAATGATAATGACAGTTTAAAGTATAATTAGTAAACATGATTATGATAACAAATGTAATAAACGATCGGTAGTTTGATGTGACACTATTTTCTTTTGCATGGATACTGACAGTTTGACTTTTGATGAAAAGGGTGTCCTATGAGGTACCCTGGAGCTTACTTAGCTGTAACGCTAAAGCATCTTGAATGTCCTATGTGTAGACGGCAGGTAAGAGATTTCATGGCTGCGTAAACACAAAGTCCATGTATAGTTCAATTTCAAAATCGTAATTAAATGAAATGTTAGAAATATGTTTGCGATCCACCATGAGTATGCAGGTATGGATTTCACTGTAATAGTTACTGTTCCAGATGTAATTTTACGACTTTATAATGTTTAGAACAGTACCGTCTAAGTTCGTCATTATGCTAATAACTTGTTCACTGTACATCTTATTAGTGTTATTTCCGACATCGTTGTCGTCTTAAGATATCTAATTATCTTTACAATATTAATGTGATAGAGGCACCGTCAAAAGTATTAAAATCTTGAATGAGAGAGTGTGGTAAAGTCTCATAGCTTTTTGGTCAAACTTCATACTATATATAGATAAAAGAAATCTTCTTATGGGAAAATATAAAGTACTATAGCCTATCAATTCCCTATGTCATTTCTTATGACCAAGTTGTATTAATACTATTCTATAAACAATAGAAAATATAAACTATAACACTTACCCTTACTATTAACCAACTTTGTAAAGTGGTTCTATCTAGCTTCACGATTCTATAATATCATCTAATTTGAAACTAAATAAACGTTGGTTGATATCACATTAAAATGTGTGTCGTGGGTTGTGGTATGAAATCAAATGCACGTTAGAAATGAAAATATCATAACCTACCTTGTTATAATAATAAGTGTAAACTTTTCGAGTTTCAACGTTGGGAAAAATAGGACTGACATGCATTTAAATCGAACTAACAGGTTAAAGGATACGCCGGTGATATGATTATGGAGTTGGTGATTGTGATCCCGATCTGCAATAATGGCCGTCCACTATAACACAGTGATGAGGGTTAAACAAACTCCACGTAGGTGCAGGCTCATGCACGCGAATGCTGTGATGGTTTCCATGTAATAGTTTTGTGGAAAGCCCTCCGAGTTGGTTGTTGATGCATACAATAATGCAGCTCGACGTGGTAATACCGTACTATGGTAATGAATGATACTAAATGCAAGGCCATACAAAGCCCGATGCAACTCAATGGCAAGATATGGATCATTGATCGGCTTCATTTTGGCCGTTGATTTCAACCCTAACTCTTTTCATTGATTTGGTTTCAATAGATTGGAAAACGTTGTTTAATGCTCCCATTATTTTCGGTCTATTACCGACAGGCTCCCAAATTTTTGGTAGGGGAGGAAGTTAAGAGTTTCGATGCCAAGACTTAGGGTTTAGGGTTGGAGTTGCAGGTTTTACCCTATTTCCATGGCGTTGTAATGAGAGTCTGGTTCTCTGAAATTCGGTAGTCATCTAGTGGATAGTTTGTAGTTTTAATCCTTTTTAAGCTTTGGATGAAAGCACATCAACGAGCAGGTGATAAAAGTACCCAGATTTCGTTTGCAGCAATCCTCTACGTTGTTATTCCTGGCTTGCATGGAACTGGGCTTCTATTAGGAAGGTAAGCTTCCTTGAAATCATAGTATTTCTCTTACTGTATTTTTCATTTTCTTTTCAGTTGAAGTATGAATGTATCGTTATCACATTCTAAGTTATGTGTTTCTTGTCAATTGAAGGTCGTGAAGGTGTGTTGCGACCGATGGTTTGGTAAATTTGGCAAGCTTTCCAACGGTAAGCTCCGGGTCTTTCCATAAACCCTCATAGGTTCCCTGTAACTGAGGTTGAAGGGTTTCAAGAATGGAGTTGCAGGTCCTGCCGTGACTCGTCATGGTTGTTTATTCAAAGCTATGTTTTAAAAACATATTTTGCTTATTGCCGAGACTCCCGTTTGATTAAATGATACTTGGTTTCTGTACTATGAAAATCGATGTTGCCGACTGGAGTTGTAACTCATCGATACTTGAGAATTTTGGGTTCTTTCAATCTGTTGGAAAAATGGGAAAGAACCTATGTAATTTGTTTGCAAAACATGTTGTTAAAACTCATTCTGAGAATCACGACTTCGTTTGTTAATTTATGGTATAGAGCCGTAAGCTCGTTCACTGTGTAAATGATAATTCTTCTTTATCAACAATGTATACTGTGTAGCTTCTGTATAAATAAGTCTATGATGAAGGGCTTGCGGCCGTAGATTGATATCATGAATTTCGTCTTAATCTAGGGTTTGTGAGTCTTCGTTTTGAAAAGGTAGCTCTGAGATAAGGGCTGAATGTTCTGTGTAGTAAACGTTATGTTGACAAACGTAATGCTATAGGTTTTCATTTGTAAATTAGGTTATGTCGAATTTGTTTTGGATGATAGCTTTGTCAAAGAAAATTTCGATATAGTTTTCTTTTTTGTATGAAGATGAAAAGAACAGGACTAAACCTTAAGTCGAGTTTTTCGTTTGAGTAGAAATGTTAAAAAAATGAGTTCTTGAAATGACTTGGATTTTGATCTATAATCTGTGTAGATTGAGTTGTTTACTGAAGGTTAAAAAGAAATAAAAAAATAAAAAGGAAGTCGAAAACCTAACTAGGTTTTGATAAGAGTCTTTATCTTGGAAATCGATTCTTTCAGTTAGAATATCAAATAAAAATAAATGACTTAAAAAAAATGAATTATTTATAGCATTACCATTCTCTGTTTGAACTGTAAAGATTTAGGAAGTAGATATAGTGAGAAATGGACACAGTGTGTGTATATTCCATGAGAAATACTATGGGATTATTTACATTTATAATATGTGAATGATAAGAACAATACTGTTTATTTTTAAAACTGTCATATGAAAAATGCTTTGTTGATTTTCTTTTAAATACTACATCAAATAATCGAATAAGTAAACTATAATATATACATGTAGAGAAAATAATGATACTTAAATTTGATGAAACATTGCTATAGTTTAGGGCCATTTTATACAGTAAATTTTACTACTGGATAATATAGGGCGAAATAGTAAAACATAATTCGATCACTGTTCTATCGATTCGAATCAATGGCATTTGCCTATCCTCTAATCTATTTTTAATTTGCATATCTCTACTAGAGTACGATGCTTCAAAATAGAATGTGGAAAAATAGAGATACTGGTTTATCATATCAACTTCAACATTAAACTTAAACATTCAAACTTAAAACAATTCTAGAATTAGATTCTTTTTCGAAAACAGAAAAACAAAAAATACCAGTTAAACAGAACATAATTATTTACTGGGAATAAGTTAGAAAATCTGTAGAACCTGAGAAAATATGCAGGGCAATAAACAACCCAAGAAGACCGTTCCACCCAACCAATTCCTGAAAACAATCAAGTATTGTCTTAGGACCCTTGAGCCTATTCACTGAACCACCAGGAGGAAGAAAATCAGGAATTAGGACTTCTTTTTGTTGTAGCAATTAACTTCTGAATCTTCAATAGGTAGCAGTCCGATAGACTTGCACCAGCACCTCTGGTTCTTCTCAGAAATATGCAGACTTAAGATTACACTCACCACTTGCCTCCCTATTCGAATCTCTCAGTGATCACCTAGTACACATGAGGAAAATATTCTGCAGAAATATTGATTAAGAGCTACCTGCCCAATTTGAATTTGCCTTTATAGGCTGCCTAGGCCTTTTCACATGTTACTGGGTCATTAAATGAGCTGCCTTCTCACTCTCTCCACCTGGGGGATAATGCCCTATTTTTAGGGGTAGTTGTCCCATAACCAATAGCTAGTGGTGTGATGCAACTGCTGCCATATATCCCATACCTTCCAACAACTTTCATTCCTCCTAGTGGGTCAGTGAACACTCATTCAATAGTCCTCTTGGGTGTTTGTCTCCTAATTAATTTATTTAAATAATAATATTCAGTAATTACATTCATCCATGATCAAAACTGATCATAATTACAAAACTTTGTAATTAAATTTAACATAAAGTATTTTGCAAATAAAATAATAATTCTCAGAAATTTTGGTAGATGACATACACCCCCCCTTAAGTCTCAACATCGTCCTCGATGTTGGCTAATCACTCCTTTAGTGTTTCTGAAATAGATTTGGTTATGCTGCCCGCATACTACTCTCCAACTCCTAGGTTGCCTCTTCTGGGCTAAGGTGCTTCCATTGCACCTTCACTTGCCCAATGCTGTGATTTCGGAGAATAGTTTCCCTCCTTCCGAGGATACAATCTGGTTCCACTGAAAAATCACCATCTTGTCCCACCTGTACATCATTCCAGTTTACAACATGAGTAGTATCATGCACATATTTCTCTAAAAATGATATATGAAAAACATTATGTATTTTCAGATCAGGTGGCAATGCCAGTTGGTATGCCACTGCTCCAACCTTAGATAATATTTCAAAAGGACCGCAATACCTAGGTTCCAACTTGGCACAGCTCCCCAATTTTAGTGAACTCTTTTTCGGTCTTACCTTGAGAAACACATGTTCACCAACCTGGAACTCTTTATGAATTCTTTTTGAATCTGCTTGACTCTTTTTTCTATATTGGGCAGCTTTTAAATGTCCTTGCACCTGATTCACAATTATTTCTAACTCCTGCAGTAATTCAGGTCCTAAAACAACTCTATTTACTAGATCATTCCACAAAACAGGTGCATTACATTTCCTACTATAAACAATTTCAAAAGGGCTAAGTCTGGCTGATGCATGATAATGATTATTATAAGCAAATTCTGCTAAGTGCAGGAAATCTTCCCACTTACCAGGCTGATCCTTAACATACATTCTTAACAAATCTTCTAAAACTTCGTTTACTCTTTCTGTCTGACCATCCGTCTGTGGATGAAATGCTGTACTAAAATTTAAATTTGTGTCCAACCCTTTAAACAGTTACCTCCAGAAGTTACCTATAAACTTCGAGTCACGATCTAAAATTATTACCTTCGGCATACCATGTAGTCTAAAAATCTGTTTCATAAAGATCTCTGCAATATCTGGAGCTTTATGCGTAGTCTTTACGGGTATGAAGTGTGCTGCCTTTCTAAGTTTCTCCTCTACCACCATGATTGAATCATGTTGTTTCTGATTTTTAGGTAATCCAGTAATAAAATCTATGTTGATCACTTCCCATTTCCAACTTGGTATTGGTAACGGTTGCAACAATCCAGCAGGATGTTGGTGTTCAACCTTCACCTTCTGATAGTCCAAGCATTTTGTGATGTACTCTGCTACTTCATCTTTCATTCTGGTCCAATAGTATTCTTTTCTCAGCATAGTGATGGTCTTTTGATAGCCTAAATGACTAGAATAGTGGCTTTTATGCATCTCATTTAATATCATAAATTTTATTTCTGGTATATCTGGTACATACAATCTGTTTTTGTACAGTAATAGATCGTTTTCCTTCATTCTGTAACCTGCCATACAATTTTCAGAACTGTTATTTGCTGTCTTTTCCTTCATTTTTCTGTATTCTTCATCCGTTTCACCTTTTTCAATAATCTGATTTTCCAAATCAGTGGAGTAAATACTGATGGCTGAAATAAAATTCAGTTTTGTCTTCCGACTTAATGAATCTGCAACTTTTTTCTGCTTCCCTTTAATATGTTGAATTTCGAAATCATACTCACTTAAATATGTCAACCATATTGCTTGTCTAGCGTTCAAGTTTATTTGATCTAATAAATATATCAGACCCATGTTATCCGTTAATAATGTAAACTTTCTGCTGATAAGGTGGTGACGCCACATTTTCAAGGCATGAATAACTGCTAATAACTCTAAGTCATAGGTAGAGTAGTTCTTTTCATGTACTTTTAGCTTTCTAGATTCATGTGCTACCGCATGTCCTTCCTGTGTCAAGACTCCACCAAGTCCGTCATTGCATGCATCTGTACAAACTACAAAATCCTTGTTGGGATTTGCTATCCTCAAGATAGGCGCTGTCATCAATAACTCCTTTAGTTTCTTGAAACTGTCAGAACACTTCTGATCCCAGACAAATTTCTTCCCTTTCTTCTGCAAGGAAGTTATGGGGTTAGCAATTTTTGAAAAATTCTCTATAAACTTTCTGTAATACCCAGTAATGCCCATAAATGATCTTACATCCGACACATCTTTAGGAACTGGCCAGTCATTAATGGCCCTTACCTTGTTGGGGTCAGCCGAGATTACTTCTGCTAAAATTATGTGTCCTAGATATTGAATTTTGTCTTTGTGGAAATCACACTTACTAAATTTTGCGTATAGTTGATGATCTCTTAATACTTGTAAGACAATCCGTAAATGTTCATCATGCTCTTCTTTACTTTCTGAGTATACTAAAATGTCGTCTATAAACACAACATCAAACTTGTCTAAGTATTTATGCAAAATGTTATTCATCAGACACATAAATACAGTCGGGGCATTAGTCAAGCCAAATGGCATGACTACGAACTCGTAATGTCCATACCGAGTTCGGAAAGCTGTCTTGAAAATATCTTCATCCTTAACCCTTACTTGATGATATACTGATCTTAGATCAATTTTTGAAAATACTGTGTCTCCACATTCAAACAGATCATCTATGTGGGGCAACAAGTACCTATTCTTGATTGTCCTCTTATTGAGCTGGTGATAATCTATGCACAGTCTCAAGGTTTCGTTTTTCTTCTTAACAAAGATGACAGGTTATTCCCAAGGAGACACACTTGGCCTAATATACTTCTTGTCAATAATTTCCTTCAACTGAGATTTTAATTCATTTAACTCTAGTATATTCATTCTGTATGGAGCTTTTGAATTTGGTACTGCTCCTGGTATTAACTCTATGGTAAATCTAATTCTCTTTTGGGTGGTAATCCTGGAATCTCCTCAGGAAATACATCTTTAAAATCCTTTAGGACAGGTATGTCCTCTAATTTCAGTTTGTCCTCTTTATCCATAAAATCATCATTTACCACGTTTACTACAAACATTTGGCATCCTTTCCTAACTGCCCTCTTAACTTGCATGGCTGAAATCTGTCTAAGGGTTACCTTCCTTGGAATGCCTTTTATTTCTATAGTTTTCCCTTCATCATTTAAGCATGTAAAACTTTTTCCATAACAGTCCAGGATGACATGATGGGCTTCTAACCAGCCCATCCCAACTATAATATCATAAGAACCTAAAGGTAGAATATTCAACTTGATTTGTGTTTGTAAATGATTCATGGACAACACACAGTTTTCTATAAAATTTGGTACTTTCCTCTTTGTTCCAGTTGCTTGTTTAACTAGCCACGATTTACTAAACTTTTCAGTTTTCAGTTTAAGAATTTCCACTATATCTGGTGATATATAACTTAAAATAGCACCTGGGTCAATTAAAACAGTAACAGGATGGTCATGTATCATACCTTCGATCTCTACCATGAAGATTTGATGATCTGCTTGCCTGTTGTCAAGTGCTGTGTTAATTCTTGGCATCTCCCTTGCTACGTCTCCAACAATAGGTTCATTCTCTATAGAGTTGATGTTGTTTGTCTTCTGCTTCCTTAAGGGACATTCTGATGCGTAATGGGGGCCTTGACATTCAAAAAATTTAATATGTGTCTTTGTCTCACTGGCCTTGGCAGTATTAGGTGCATTTCCACTGAATCTGAATCTGAAATTTTTCTTTTTCTGCTCAAAATTGTTGGGCTTATGATTTTTCCAGTTTGACATTCCTTCTCTTTTCCGATTGGTATCATAACAGAAAACTGCCTTTCTCATAGCCTCCTCCAATGTTTTAGGACTGTTGTACTCAATTCTGTCTTTCATGCTGAAAGGTAAACAGCTCAGGTACCTTTGAATTTTTTGTTTTTCTTCTATAAGGTATGGTACATATCTCAGTAAGTTCAGAAACTTACTATTCATTTCCTTCATGTTCATACCTCCCAACTTCAAATCGTAGAACTCTTTAGATTTCTCTTTGTAGTACTGTTCAGATAGATACTTCTTCTTGAAATATCATTTGAAAGCGCTCCAGCTTACATCTTTATCTTTGATGCCTTTAACCCTTTTGATATCTTGCCACTAGATATCTGCTTTTCCAGTCAAGTTATATATAGACATTTTTGCCTTTAAGAACTCTGAATAGTTGTAGATCTGGAAGTATTTCTTCATTCCTGATAGCCAAGCTTCAGCTGTCTCGCCTTTCTCAGTTTCTCCATTGAAAGTTGGAGGTCTTATCTTCTTGAACTCTCCAGAAATCTGTTCATATTCCTTATGATTTTTCCTTCTTGGTTTGGAATCTCCTTCACTGCTGTCACTGGTATAGTTACGTTTCCTTTTGCATTCTGCAATAGCATCTCCTGATGAGGTTGAGCTGTCTTTTACTTCACTGATTTTAATGTTCTGGTTTTTATCAGTGTGAGGCATGTCCTCAAATTTAGAAAATCTTCATTGTTTCTCTCTTGTTCCTCTGTTTGGTTGTGTTCAAACAACACTTGATTTAGTTGTTCTTGTGCTTGTAGAATCTTTTCATTATCTTGTTTCACATATCTGATTTCTGCTTTTAATTCATGGAAAACACGCAACAGTTCTGACGAACCATTATTTAATTCCCCGTGACCTTCCTCTACATAGTGTTGTCTCGAACTGTGACTGTTTGGCTGAAATCTATCGCTTAAATGTTTAGTTGAGTTCTCCATACCTGTAACTGAAAATAATTTCTGGAAATAATATAATAATTAAATTTTTATGTTAGTACAATTTTTTTCCGTATAAAAATCTTCTGCTGCGTGTTTTGGACCTCATTTAGGCCTAGAGTTCGAATCTAAGCTCTGATACCACATGTAACATCTCGAAATTTCATAAAATTTTAAAACTTTTAATAATAGCATTAATTTGATAATAATAGTTGTAGAAATAACAAATTGAGATTGCGACATCATTAATTATACATTGGTTAGTACTAAACATGCTTTAATTTCTGTTTTAGCAGCATAATGATAATGACAGTTTAAAGTATAATTAGTAAACATGATTATGATAACAAATGTAATAAACGATCGGTAGTTTGATGCGACATTATTTTCTTTTGCATGGATACTGACAGTTTGACTTTTGATGAAAAGGGTGTCCTACGAGGTACCCTGGAGCTTACTTAGCTGTAACACTAAAGCATCTTGAATGTCCTATGTGCAGACGGAAGGTAAGAGATTTCATGGCTACGTAAACACAAAGTCCGTGTATAGTTCAATTTCAAAATCGTAATTAAATGAAATGTTAGAAATATGTTTGCGATCCACCATGAGTATGCAGGTATCGATTTTAGTGTAATAGTTACTATTCCAGATGTAATTTTACGACTTTATAATGTTTAGAATAGTACCGTCTAAGTTCATCATTATGCTAATATCTTGTTCACTGTACATCTTATTAGTGTTATTTTCGGCATCGTTGTCGTCTTAAGATATCTAATTATCTTTTCAATATTAATGTGATAGAGGTACCATCAAAAGTATTAAAAGCTTGAATGACAGAGTGTGGTAAAGTCTCATAGCTTTTTGGTCAAACTTCATACTATATATAGATAAAAGAAATCTTCTTATGGGAAAATATAAAGTACTATAGCCTATCAATGTCCTATGTCATTTGTTATGACCAAGTTGTATTAATACTATTCTATAAACAATAGAAAATATAAACTATAACACTTACCCTTACTATTAACCAACTTTGTAAAGTGGTTCTATCTAGCTTCACGATTCTATAATATCATCTAATTTGAAACTAAATAAACGTTTGTTGATATCACATTAAAATGTGTGTCGTGGGTTGTGGTATGAAATCAAATGCACGTTAGAAATGAAAATATCATAACCTACCTTGTTATAATAATACGTGTAAACTTTTCGAGTTTCAACGTTGGGAAAAATAGGACTGACATGCATTTAAATCGAACTGACAGGTTAAAGGATATGCCGGTGATACGATTCTGGAGTTGGTGATTGTGATCCCGATCTGCAATAATGGCCGTCCACTATAACACAGTGACGAGGGTTAAACAAACTCCCCGTAGGTGCAGGCTCATGCACACGAATGTTGTGATGGTTGCCATGTAATAGTTTTGTGGAAAGCCCTCCGAGCTAGCTATTCATGCATAGAATAATGAAGCTCTACGTGGTAAGACTGTACTATGGTAATGAATGATCATAAATGCAAGGCCATACAGAGACCAATTCAACTCAATGGAAAGATATGGATCATTGATCGGCTTCATTTTGGCCGTTGATTTCAACCCTAACTCTTTTCGTTGATTTGGTTTCAATAGATTGGAAAACATTGTTTAATGCTCTCATTATTTTTGGTCTGTTTCCGATAGGCTGTCGAATTTTTGGTAGGGGAGGAAGTTAAGAGTTTCGATGCCGAGACTTAGGGTTTAGGGTTGGAGTTGCAGGTTTTACCCTATTTCCATGGCATTGTAATGAGAGTCTGGTTCTTTGAAATTCGGTAGTCGTCGAGTGGATAGTTTTTAGTTTTAATCCTTTTTAAGCTTTGGATGAAAGCACATCAACGAGAAGGTGATAAAAGTACCCCGATTTTGTTTGCAAAAATACTCTACGTTGTTCTTCTTGGATTGCATGGAACTGGGCCTCTGCTAGGAAGGTAAGCTTCCTTGAAATCATAGTATTTCTCTTACTGTATTTTTCGTTTTCTTTTCAGTTGAAGTATGAATGTATCATTATCACATTCTAAGTTATGCGTTTCCTGTCAATTGTAGGTCGTGAAGGTGTGTTGCGAGCGATGGTTTGGTAAATTTGGCAAGCTTTCCAATGTTAAGCTCCGAGTCTTTCCATAAACCCTCATAGGTGCCCTGTAACTGAGGTTGAAGGGTTTCAAGAATGGAGTTGCAGGTCCTGCCGTGACTCGTCGTGGTTGTTTATTCAAAGCTATGTTTTAAAAACATATTTTGCTTGTTGCCGAGACTCTCGTTTGATTAAATGATACTTGGTTTCTATACTTTGAAATCGTTGTTTCCGACTGGAGTTGTAACTCGTTGATACTTGATAATTTTGGGTTCTTTCAATTTGTTGGAAAAATGGGAAAGACCCTATGTAATTTGTTTGCAAAACATGTTGTTAAAACTCGTTCTGAGAATCATGACTTCGTTTGTTAATTTATGGTATAGAGCTGTGAGCTTGTTCACTGTGTAAATGATAATTCTTCTTTATCAACAATGTATACTGTGTAGATTCTGTATAAATAAGTACATGATGAAGGGCTTGCGGCCGTAGATTGATATCATGAATTTCGTCTTAATCTAGGGTTTTTAAGTCTTCGTTTTGAAAAGGTAGCTCTAAGATAAGGGCTAAATGTTCTGTGTAGTAAATGTTATGTTGACAAAAGTAATGTTGTAGGTTTTTGTTTGTAAAATTAGGTTATGTGGAATTTGTTTTGGATGATAGCTCTGTCAAAGAAAATTTCGATATAGTTTTCTTTTTTGTGTGAGGATGAAAAGAACAGGACTAAACCTTAAGTCAAGTTTTTCATTTGAGTAGAAGTGTTAAAAAAATGAGTTCTCAAAATGACTTGGATTTTGATCTGTAATCTGTGTAGATTGAGTTCTTTACTGAAGGTTAAAAAGAAATAAAAAAATAAAAAGGAAGTCGAAAACCTAACTAGGTTTTGATAAGAGTCTTTATCTTGGAAATTGATTCTTTCAGTTAGAATATCAAATAAAAATAAATGACTTAAAACAAATGAATTATTTATAACATTACCATTCTCTGTTTGAATTGTAAAGATTTAGGAAGTAGATATAGTGAGAAATGGACATAGTGTGTGTATATTCCATGAGAAATACTATGGGATTATTTGCATTTACAATATGTGAATGATAATAACAATACTGTTTATTTTGAAAACTGTCATATGAAAAATGCTTTGTCGATTTTCTTTTGAATACTATATCAAATAATCGAATAAGTAAACTATAATATATATATATGTAGAGAAAAGACTGATACTTAAATTTGATGAAACATTATTGTAGTTTAGGGCCATTTTATACAGTAAATTTTACTACTGGATAATATAGGGCAAAATAATAAAACATAATTCGATCACTGTTCTATCTATTCGAATCAATGGCATTTGCCTATCCTCTAATCTATTTTTAATTTGCATATCTCTACTAGAGTACGATGCTTCAGAACAACATGTGGAAACATAGAGATATTGGTTTATCAATTCAACTTCAACTTTAAACTTAAACATTCAAACTTAAAACAATTCTAGAATTAGATTCTTTTTCGAAAACAGAAAAACAGAAAATACTAGTTAAACAGAACATAATTATTTACTGGGAATAAGTTAGAAAATCTGTAGAACCTGAGAAAATCTATAGGGCAACAAATAGCCCAAGAAGACTGTTCCACCCAACCAATTCCTGAAAAAAGTCAAGTACTGTATTAGGACCCCCGAGCCTGTTCACTGAACCACCAGGAGGAAGAAACTCAGGAATTCAGACTTCTTTTTGTTGTAGCAATTAAATTCGGAATCTTCAATAGGTAGCAGTCCGATAGACTTGCACCAACACGTCTGGTTCTTCTCAGAAATATGTAGACTTAAGATTACACTCACCACTTGCCTCCCTATTCGAATCTCTCAGTGATTACCTGATACACGTGAGGAAAATATTCTGCAGAAATATTGATTAAGAGCTTCCTGCCCAATTCGAATTTTCCTTTATAGGCTGCCTAGGCCTTTTCAGATGTTACTGGGTCATTTAATGAGCTTCCTGCTCACTCCCTCCACCTGGGGGATAATGCTCTATTTTTAGGGGTAGTTGTCCCATAACCAACAGCTAGTGGTGTGATGCAACTGCTGCCATCTATCCCATACCTTCCAACAACTTCCATTCCTCCTAGTGGGTCATTGAACACTCATTCAACAGTCCTCTTGGGTGTTTGTCTCCTAATTAATTAATTTAAATAATAATATTCAGTAATTACATTCATCCATGATCAAAACTGATCATAATTACAAAACTTTGTAATTAAATTTAACATAAAGTATTTTGCAAATAAAATAATAATTCTTAGAAATTTGGGTAGGTGACATACACCCCCCCTTAAGTCTCAACATCGTCCTCGATGTTGGCTAATCACTCCTTGAGTGTTCCTGAAACAGAGTTGGGTATGCTTCCCGCATACTACTCTCCAACTCCCAGGTTGCCTCTTCTGGGCTAAGGTGCTTCCATTGCACCTTCACTTTCCCAATGCTACGATTCCGGAGAATAGTTTTCCTCCTTCCGAGGATACAATCTGGTTCCACCGAAAAATCTCCGTCTTGTCCCACCTGTACATCATTCCAGTTTACAACATGAGTAGTATCGTGCACATATTTCTTTAAAAATGATATATGAAAAACATTATGTATTTTCAGATCAGGTGGCAATGCCAGTTGGTATGCCACTGCTCCAACCTTAGATAATATTTCAAAAGGACCGCAATACCTGGGTGCCAACTTGGCACACCTCCCCAATTTCAGTGAACTCTTTTTTTATCTTACGTTGAGAAACACATGTTCACCAACCTGGAACTCTTTATGAGTTCTTTTTGAATCTGCTTGACTCTTTTTCCTAACTTGGGCAGCTTTTAAATGTCCTTGCACCTGTTTCACAATTAGTTCTAACTCCTGCAATAATTCAGGTCCTAAAACAACTCTATTTACTGGATCATTCCACGAAACAGGTGTATTACATTTCCTACCATAAAGAATTTGAAAAGGGATAAGTCTGGACGATGCATGATAATGATTATTATAAGCAAATTCTGCTAAGTGCAGGTAATCTTCCCACTTACCAGGCTGATCCTTAACATACATTCTTAACAAATATTCCAAAACTTGGTTTACTCTTTCTGTCTGACCATCCGTCTGTGAATGAAATGTTGTACTAAAATTTAAAGTTGTGTTCAACCATTTAAACAGTGACCTCCAGAAGTTACCTGTAAACTTCGAGTCACGATCTGAAATTATTACCTTCGGTATACCATGTAGTCTAAAAATCTGTTTCATAAAGATCTCTGTAATATCTAGGGCTTTATGTGTAGTCTTTACGGGTATGAAGTGTGCTGCCTTGCTGAGTTTGTCCACTACCACCATGATTGAATCATGTTGTTTCTGATTTTTAGGTAATCTAGTAATAAAATCTATGCTGATCACTTCGCATTTCCAACTTGGTGTTGGTAATGGTTGCAACAATCCAGCAGGATGTTGGTGTTCAACCTTCACCTTCTGACAGTCCAAGCATTTTGTGATGTACTTTGCTACTTCATCTTTCATTCTGGGCCAATAGTTTTCTTTTCTCAGCATAGTGATGGTCTTTTGACAGCCTGGATGACCAGAATAGTGACTTTTATTCATCTCATTTAATATCAGAAATTTTAGTTCTGGTATATCTGGTACATACAATCTGTTTTCGTACAGTAATAGACCGTTTTCCTTCATTCTGTAATCTGCTATACAATTTTCAGAACTATTATTTGCTGTCTTTTCCTTCATTTTTCTGTATTCTTCATCCGTTTCACCTTTTTCAATAATCTGATTTTCCAAATCAGTGGAGTAAATACTGATGGCTGAAATAAAATTCAGTTTTGTCTTCCAATTTAATGCATCTGCAACTTTTTTTTTCTTCCCTTTAATATGTTGAATTTCGAAATCATACTCACTTAAAAATGTCAACCATCTTGCTTGTCTAGCATTCAAGTTTGGCTGATCTAATAAATATTTCAAACCCATGTTATCTGTTAATAATGTAAACTTTCTGTCGATAAGGTGGTGACGCACATTTTCAAGGCATGAATAACTGCTAATAACTCTAAATCATAGGTAGAGTAGTTCTTTTCTTGTACTTTTATCTTTCTAGATTCATGTGCTACCGCATGTCATTCCTGTGTCAAGACTCCACTGAGTCCGTCATTGCATGCGTCTGTACAAACTACAAAATCCTTGTTGGGATCTACTATCCTCAAGATAGGAGTTGTCGTCAATAACTCCTTTAGTTTCTTGAAACTGTCAGAACACTTCTGATCCCAGACAAATTTCTTCCCTTTCTTCTGCAAGGAAGTTATGGGGTTGGCAATTTTTGAAAAATTCTCTATAAACTTTTTGTAATACCCAGTAATGCCCATAAATGATCTTACATCTGGCACATCTTTAGGAACCGGCCAGTCATTAATGGCCCTTACCTTGTCGGGGTCAACCGAGATTCCTTCTCCTGAAATTATGTGTCCTAGATACTGAATTTTGTCTTTGTGGAAATCACACTTATT
The DNA here is from genome assembly GCA_027924585.1 of Larix kaempferi. NCBI lineage: Eukaryota > Viridiplantae > Streptophyta > Pinopsida > Pinales > Pinaceae > Larix > Larix kaempferi. The sequence continues at coordinate 5,546,209 of BSBM01000307.1, read as the reverse complement.
AAATTTTGCGTATAGTTAATGATCTCTTAATACTTGTAAGATAATCCGTAAATGTTCATCATGCTCTTCTTTGCTTTTTGAGTATACTAAAATGTCGTCTATAAACACAACAACAAACTTGTCTAAGTATTTATGCAAAATGTTATTCATCAGACACATAAATACAGCCGAGGCATTAGTCAAGCCAAATGACATGACTACGAACTCGTAATGTCCATACCGAGTTCGGAAAGTTGTCTTGAAAATATCTTCGTCCTTAACCCTTACTTGATGATATCCTGATCTTAGATTAATTTTTGAAAATACTGTTGCTCCACGCAGCTGATCAAATAGATCATCTATGCAGGGCAACGGGTACCTATTCTTGATTGTCATCTTATTGAGCTGGCGATAATCTATGTACAGTCTCAAGGTTCCATCTTTCTTCTTAACAAAGATGACAGGTTATCCCCACGGAGACACACTTGGTCTAATATACTTCCTCTCAATAAGTTCCTTCAACTGAGATTTTAATTCGTTTAACTCCAGTATATTCATTATGTATGGAGCTTTTGAATTTGGTACTGCTCCTGGTATTTAATCTATGGTAAAATATAATTCTCTTTTGGGTGGTAATCCTGGAATCTCCTCGGGAAATACATCTTTAAAATCCTTTAGGACAGGTATGTCCTCTAATTTCAGTTTGTCCTCTTTATCCATAAACTCATCATTTACCACGTTTACTACAAACATTTGGCATCCTTTCCTAACTTCCCTCTTAAATTGCATGGCTGAAATCTATCTAAGGGTTACCTTCCTTGGACTTCCTTTATTTCTATAGTTTTCCCTTCATCACTTAAGCATGTAAATTTTTTTCCATAACAGTCCAGGATGACATGATGGGCTTCTAACTAGTCCATCCCAACTATAATATCTTAAGAACCTAAAGGTAGAATATTCAACTTGATTTGTGTTTGTAAATGATTCATGGACAACACACATTTTTCTATAAAATCTGATAGTTTCCTCTTTGTTCGATTTGCTAGTCTAACGAGCCATGATTTACTAAAATTTTCAGTTTTCAGTTTAAGACATTCCACTATATTTGGTGATATATAACTTAAACTAGCACCTGGGTCAATTAAAACAATAACAGGATGGTCATGTATCATACCTTCAATCTCTACCATGGAGATTTGATGATCTGCTTGCCTGTTGTCAATTGCTGCGTTAATTCTTGGCATCTCCCTTGCTACGTCTCCAACAGTAGGTTCAGTCTATATAGAGTTGATGTTGTTTGTCTTCCGCTTCCTTAAGGGACATTCTAATGCGTAATGGGGGCCTTGACATTCAAAACATTTAATATGTGTCTTTGGCTCACTGGCCTTGGCAGTATTAGGTGCATTTCTGGGTGCTGTAGAATTCTGCTGTCAATTATTTCTGGAATTGTTTCCTTGATAATTCCGGTTCTGAGAATTTTTCCTTTGAAATCCAGAATTTCCACTGAATCTGAAATTTTTCTTTTTCTGCTCAAAATTGTTGGGCTTATGATTTTTCCAGTTTGAAATTCCTTCTCTTTTCCGGTTGGTATCATAACAGAAAACTACCTTTCTCATAGCCTCCTCCAATGTTTTAGGACTATCGTACTCAATTCTGTCTTTAATGCTGAAAGGTAAACAGCTCAGGTACCTTTGAATTTTTGGTTTTTCTTCTATGAGGTATGGTACATATCTCAGTAAGTTCAGAAACTTACTGTTCATTTCCTTCATGTTCATACCTACCAACTTCAAATCGTAGAACTTTTTAGATTTTTCTTCGTAGTACTGTTCAGATAGATACTTCTTCTTGAAATATCGTTTGAAAGCATTCCAGCTTACATCTTTATCTTTGATGCCTTTAACCCTTTTGATATCCTGCCACCAGATATCCACTTTTCCAGTCAAGTTATATATAGCCATTTTTGCCTTTAAGAACTCTGAATAATTGTAGATCTGGAAGTATTTCTTCATTCCTGACAGCCAAGCTTCAGCTGTCTCGCCTTTCTCAGTTTCTCCATTGAAAGTTGGAGGTCTTATCTTCTTGAACTCTCCAGAAATTTGTTCATATTCGTTATGATTTTTCCTTCTTGGTTTGGAATCTGCTTCACTACTGTCACTGGTATAGTTACGTTTCCTTTTGCATTCTACAATAACATCTCCTGATGAGGTTGAGCTGTCTTTTACTTCGCTGATTTTTATGTTCTGATTTTTATCAGTGTGAGGCATGTCCTTAACTTTAGAAATATCTTCATTGTTTCTCTCTTGTTCCTCTGTTTGGTTGTGTTCAAACAACACTTGATTTAGTTGTTCTTGTGCTTGTAGAATCTTTTCATTATCTTGTTTCACAGATCTAATTTCTGATTTTAATTCATGGAAAGCACACAACAGTTTTGACAAACCATTATTTAATTCCCCGCTACCTTTCTCTACATAGTGTTGTCCCGAACTGTGACTGTTTGGTTGAAATATGTCGCTTAAATGTTCAGCTGAGTTCTCAATATTTGTAACCGAAAATAATTTCTGGAAATAATATAATAATTAAATTTTTATGTTAGTACAATTTTCTGCTGTATAAAATTCTTCTGCTGCGTGTTTTGGACCTCATCTAGGCCTAGAGTTCAAATCTGAGCTCTGATACCACATGTAACATCTTGAAATTTAATAAAATTTTAAAACTTTTAATGACAGCATTAATTTGATAATAATAGTTGCGGAAATAACAAATTGAGATTGCGACAGCATTAATTATATAGTGGTTAGTACTAAACATGCTTGAATTTCTGTTTTAGCAGCATAATGATAATGATAGTTTAAAGTAGAATTAGTAAACATGATTATGATAACAAATGTAATAAATGATCGATAGTTTGATGCTACACTATTTTCTTTTGCATGGATACTGACAATTTGACTTTTGATGAAAAGGGTGTCCTACGAGGTACCCTGGAGCTTACTTAGCTGTAACACTAAAGCATCTTGAATGTCCTATGTGCAGATGGCAGGTAAGAGATTTCATGACTGCGTAAACACAAAGTCCGTGTATAGTTCAATTTCAAAATCGTAATTAAATGAAATGTTAGAAATCTGTTTGCGATCCACCATGAGTATGCAGGTATGGATTTCACTGTAATAGTGACTGTTCCAGATGTAATTTTACGACATTATAATGTTTAGAACAGTACCGTCTAAGTTCGTCATTATGCTAATAGCTTGTTCACTGTACATCTTATTAGTGTTATTTCCGGCATCGTTGTCGTCTTAATATATCTAATTATCTTTACAATATTAATGTGATAGAGGTACCGTCAAAAGTATTAAAAGCTTGAATGAGAGAGTGGTAAAGTCTCATAGCTTTTTGGTCAAACTTCATACTATATATAGATAAAATAAATATTCTTATGGGAAAATATAAAGTACTATAGCCTATCAATGTCCTCTGCCATTTCTTATGACCAAGTTGTATTAATACTATTCTATAAAAAATATAAAATATAAACTATAACACTTACCCTTACTATTAACCAACTTTGTAAAGTGGTTCTATCTAGCTTCACGTTTCTATAATATCATCTAATTTGAAACTAAATAAATGTTGGTTGATATCACATTAAAATGTGTGTCATGGGTTGTGGTATGAAATCAAACGCACCTTAGAAATGAAAATATCATAACCTACCTTGTTATAATAATAAGTGTAAACTTTTCGAGTTTCAACGTTGGGAAAAATAGGACTGACATGCATTTAAATCAAACTGACAGGTTAAAGGATACGCCGGTGATACAATTCTGGATTTGGTGATTGTGATCCCGATCTGCAATAATGGCCGTCCACTATAACACAGTGATGAGGGTTAAACAAAATCCACGTAGGTGCAGGCTCATGCACACAAATGCTGTGATGGTTTCCATGTAATAGTTTTGTGGAAAGCCCTCCGAGCTGGCTGTCGATGCATACAATAATGCAGCTCGACGTGGTAAGACCGTACTATGGTAATGAATAATCATAAATGCAATGCCATAGAAATCCCTATGCAACTCGATGGCAAGATATGGATCGTTGATCGGCTTCATTTTGGCCGTTGATTTCAACCCTAACTCTTTTCATTGATTTGGTTTCAATAGATTGGAAAACGTTGTTTAATGCACCCATTATTTTCGATCTGAGGCAGATAGGCTACCGAATTTTTTGTAGGGGAGGAAGTTAAGAGTTTCGATGCCGAGACTTAGGGTTCAGGGTTGGAGTTGCAAGTTTTACCCTATTTCCATGGCGTTGTAATGAGATTCTGGTTCTCTGAAATTCGGTAGTCGTCGAGTGGATAGTTTGTAGTTTTAATCCTTTTTAAGCTTTGGATGAAAGCACATCAACGACTAGGTGATAAAAATACCTTGATTGCATTTGAAGCAATACTCTATGTTGTTCTTCCTGGCTTGCATGGAACTGGGCCTCTGCTAGGAAGGTAAGCTTCCTTGAAATCATAGTATTTCTCTTACTGTATTTTTTGTTTTCTTTTCAGTTGAAGTATGAATGTATCGTTATCACATTCTAAGTTATGTGTTTCCTGTCAGTTGCAGGCCGTGAAGGTGTGTTGCGACCAATGGTTTGGTAAAGTTTGCAAGCTTTCCAACGGTAAGCTCCGGGTCTTTCCATAAACCCTCGTAGTTTCCCCGTAACTGAGGTTGAAGGGTTTTCAAGAATGGAGTTGCAGGTCCTGCCGTGACTCGTCGTGGTTGTTTATTCAAAGCTATGTTTTAAAAACAAATTTTGCTTGTTGCCGAGACTCTCATTTGATTAAATGATACTTGGTTTCTATACTTTGAAAATCGTTGTTGCCAACTGGAGTTGTAACTCATCGATACTTGAGAATTTTGGGTTCTTTCAATCTGTTGGAAAAATGGCAAAGACCCTGTGTAATTTGTTTGCAAAACATGTTGTTAAAATTCGTTCTGAGAATCACGACTTCGTTTGTTAATTTATGGTATAGAGCGGTGAGCTCATTCACTTTGTAAATGATAATTCTTCTTTATCAACAATGTATACTGTGTAGCTTCTATATAAATAAGTCTATGATGAAGGGCTTGCGGCCGTAGATTGATATCATGAATTTCGTCTTAATCTAGGTCTTGTAAGTCTTTGTTTTGAAAAGGTAGCTCTAAGATAAGGGTTGAATGTTCTGTGTAGTAAACGTTATGTTGACAACCGTAATGTTGTAGCTTTTCGTTTCTAAAATTAGGTTATGTGGAATTTGTTTTGGATGATAGCTCTGTCAAAGAAAATTTCGATATAGTTTTCTTTTTTGTGTGAAGATGAAAAGAACAGGACTAAACCTTAAGTCGAGTTTTTCGTTTGAGTAGAAGTATTAAAAAAATGAGTTCTCGAAATGACTTGGATTTTGATCTGTAATCTGTGTAGATTGAGTTCTTTACTGAAGGTTAAAAAGAAATAAAAAAATAAAAAGGAAGTCGAAAACCTAACTAGGTTTTGATAAGAGTCTTTATCTTGGAAATCGATTCTTTCAGTTAGAATATCAAATAAAAATTAATGACTTAAACCAAATGAATTATTTATAACATTACCATTCTCTGTTTGAACTGTAAAGATTTAGGAAGTAGATATAGTGAGAAATGGACACAGTGTGTGTATATGCCATGAGAAATACTATGGGATTATTTGCATTTACAATATGTGAATGATAATAACAATACTATTTATTTTGAAAACTGTCATATGAAAAATGCTTTGTCGATTTTCTTTTGAATACTACATCAAATAATCGAATAAGTAAACTATAATATATATATATATATGTAGAGAAAAGAATGATACTTAAATTTGATGAAACATTATTGTAGTTTAGGGCCATTTTATACAGTAAATTTTACTACTGGATAATATAGGGAAAAATAGTAAAACATAATTCGATCACTGTTCTATATATTCGAATAAATGGGATTTGCCTATCTTCTAATCTATTTTTAATTTGCATATCTCTACTAGAGTATGATGCTTCAAACCAGCATGTGGAAAAATAGAGATATTGGTTTATCAATTCAACTTCAACATTAAACTTAAACATTCAAACTTAAAACAATTCTAGAATTAGATTCTTTTTCGAAAACAGAAAAACAGAAAATACTAGTTAAACATAACATAATTATTTACTGGGAACAAGTTAGAAAATCTATAGAACCTGAGAAAATATGTAGGGCAACAAACAACCCAAGAAGACTGTTCCACCTAACCAATTCCTGAAAATAGTCAGGTACTGTCTTAGGACCCCCGAGCCTATTGACTGAACCACCAGGAGGAAGAAACTCAGGAATTAGGACTTCTTTTTGCTGTAGCAATTAACTTCTGAATCTTCAATAGGTAGCAGTCTGATAGACTTGCACCAGCACCTCTGGCTCTTCTCAGAAATATGCAGACTTAAGATTACACTCACCACTTGCCTCCCTATTCGAATCTCTCAGTGATCACCTGATACACATGAGGAAAATATTCTGCAGAAATATTGATTAAGAGCTGCCTGCCCAATTTGAATTTGCCTTTATAGACTACCTAGGCCTTTTGAGATGTTATTGGGTCATTAAATGAGCTGCCTGCTCACTCCCTCCACCTGGGGGATAATGCTCTATTTTTAGGGGTAGTTGTCCCATAACCAATAGCTAGTGGTGTGATGCAACTGCTGCCATCTGTCCCATACCTTCCAACGACTTCCATTCCTCCTAGTGGGTCAGTGAACACTCATTCAACAGTGCTCTTGGGTGTTTGTCTCCTAATTAATTAATTTAAATAATAATATTCAGTAATTACATTCATCCATGATCAAAACTGATCATAATTACAAAACTTTGTAATTAAATTTAACATAAAGTATTTTGCAAATAAAATAATAATTCTCAGAAATTTGGGTAGGTGACATTGCCGATGAATTATTAGACCCCCATGTGTGGGGTTGGCCCTGATTAAGTTAACCATTGTTTATTAGGATAAGCTAGACAAGTCGGCCCCACTGGTTTATTGGGCAGGATAGGACAAGTATAAATAGAGATCAGGAAATCTCTATTTGATCACTTCATTACTCACTCTTCCATCACTCGAAATGTGGCGCACATGTGAGGAGGAGGATTAGCTACTAGGAGAAGACTATGTCTTATACTTGGGTTGTACTATTTGCTCTTTCTATCTCTGAGGAAGTTGTGGGGTTTTTCACCTTTATGGGTTTCCCTAATGAAACTCTGTGTGTCCATTGTCTTATGTGATTGCTTGCTATGCTTGTTACATGCTTGATATGCTTGATATGTTGTACATGTTATTCTCTTAGTAAATATCCTATAATATGTTGAATTAATGCTCAAAATCTAACATGGTATCAAAGCTAACCTGAGAAGAAAACACTATGCAATTGCGGAAACTAGGGTTTCTTGTTATTGGGTTTCTCTCCATAGATTTTGGAAAAGTAATATGATAGATTGACTCTCCTCAGTAAGGTGAATCTTTCTATCCAATTAGAATTCAATTCTGGGCACTTTCATTTTTGGCCCTAAAAATTAGGGTTTCCACAAAAATAGGAATTTCTGAAATCTGAAGACATAGCTGGAAGCGCCTTGGAAAAAGGGAGGTTTAGAGATTTGGATCGAACTTTTTGGTTGGGTAAAGCTCCAATAAAATCAAACCCTAATTCAGGGTCCTCCCTAGTGAATTCGAGAAGACTAAAAGGCATTTCTGAAGGGCAAAACTCTACAGATCTCAAATTCTGAATACACCAGGCTGATCAGCTCATTAAGGCGCATCTTCCTATCCTTTCAAGATTTTGAAATTCACCTTTTGAATTTTTAGGGTTTCTCTGACAAACCCTAATCCGGTACCAGATCCAGTTTTCAGCAAATCAAGTGGTAAGATCTAAATCTCTTCTATTTCCATTTAAAGTACTCTCTAAGATGTCTCACCACACCAAGATTGAGGATAAGCTTGAAGGGGCTGATAAATTCAGAGCATGGAATTATAGGATTGGGTTAATCCTGGAAGAGAATGAGTTGGACACTTACATAAGTGAAGAGATCCCTGTCCCAGAGGATGAAGAGGCTAAGGCTCTTCACAAGAAGAACTTGGTCAAGGCAAAGAGGATCATTGCTGATTCTATCAAATATCATCTCATACCCCATGTGTCATCCCTAAAGACACCAAAGCAGATGTTTGATTCCCTGACCAAGCTATTTGAAGGGAAGAACAAAAATCAGAAGATGACCTTGAGGAATCAATTGAAGAATATCAAGTTCCAGAATGCAGAAACTATGCAGTCCTATTTCTCAAGGGTCTCCCAGATAAAAGAACAACTTGAAGCTGTGAGAGAAGATATAGAAAATGGAGAAGTGGTAATGACCACTCTTAATTGCCTTCCTAGGTCATGGGATTCCTTGATCGAAGGAATATGTGCTAGGAAGAACCTTATCACATTCAGTAGACTATGGGAAGAATGCTCACAGGAAGAAGCTCAAATTGTAGCTCGAGAAGAGAAGATGGGGAATGAATACCAAGCTCTCACAGCACACTCCAAAATTCATGGTGACAAAAAGACTCACCATCATGGCAAGAAAGAAAGACATCACCACCAGAATCAAAGGGATAGTACCAGATCCCGAAGAAACATGTCTTATGTACGTTGCTATACATGTGATGAGAAGGGACACTATTCCAGGGATTGTCCTAGAAATAAGAAAGATGGTTCTCACAAGAAGAAGAACATCAAATGAATACATCATGCTCATGCTGCAGAAGATGATGAACCTCCCAGGAAGAGGGCTAGAGAAGAAAGTGAAGATTCTTCAAGTGATGAAGAGTATGTTTTGATTTCTTCTCTCACTGGTACCATTACTCATGGAAGTAATGATTGACTTATAGATAGTGGGGCTTCCAAACACATGACAGGATTCAAGGAATCCTTTGTGAGCCTATCTGAACATGAATCACCCCACAAGGTGAAACTTGGGGATGACTACCAGTATACAATAAAAGGAAGTGGTGAAGCCTCCTATAAGCTAGACTCTGGAAATTCTATGAAGATGAAAGATGTACTATATGTTCTAGGTCTCAAGAAAAACCTACTCTCCATATCTACATTAGATGCAAAAGGCATGAGGGTTGCATTTGTAGATGGCCAATTCCTAATGTGGACAAAAGGTAAGACTATTGATGATGCAGTGGTGATTGGGGAGCAAGAGGGAGGATTATACAAATTCAAGGGCCAACCAAAACAAGCCATGGTCCATGAATCAGTAGAGCCAAGTGAACTTTGGCATAGAAGGCTTACACACATGCATTACAGGGCATTACCAATTGCAAGCAAAGTTGTAGAAGGTCTTCCTGAAATCCAGACAAAGCATGAAGGAATTTGCTAAGGTTGTGCAAAAGGGAAAAATACAAAGAAGACATTTTCCAAGTAGTGAAAGCAAGGCAAAAAGAATCTTGGAAATTATCCACTCTGATGTATGCGGTCCAATGTCATCAAGTTCTCTGAGTGGGTATGTATACTATGTCTCCTTCATTGATGATTTCTCTAGGAAGACTTGGGTTTACTTCTTGAAGAACAAAGATGAAGTGTTTGACAAATTCAAGGAGTTCAAAGCCTTGATAGAAAACCAAACTGACATGAAGATCAAGATCTTCAGATCTGACAATGGTGGAGAATTCACTTCAGCAGACTTCAAAGTGTTATGCAGTGATTCAGGGATTAAGAGGGAGTTCACCACTCCTTACAATTCACAACAGAAAGGAGTAAGAGGAAGTTACTTCAGAATAGGACTCTAGCAGCTCCTGCAAGGAAGCAAAGATTCAGAGGGAGTCCACCCAACAAACAAACAAAGATAAGTATTTGAATTGTCAATTCTTGCATATTTGATTGTTTAAATAATATTGTTTAATGATGTATATACTTATGTTCCTAGACTTAGGTTGTGTGTTATGCATATTAGAATAGTTGCATTGATGAATAGTATACTACTAATATACATGGGTAAGTGGCCTATGGCACTGTACAACATTCCATTGCTACTTATCTAGAATGAAACCTCTTTGCTGACATGTTGGGAGTAGTGCAAACTCTTAACAATGTTCTGGTAGAGATTGGAAGGCATCTAGAAAGTTACGGGATATGGATAAATGTTGTATTGAAGAATTGGCCAAAATAATTGCATGACTATATGACATATTTCTTTATGTAAGAATTTGTTCTGAAAACTATGAGATGTTTCTAATCATGCAATTTAACTTGTCTTTGTAGGAAAGATCATATACGAGTACCTACAAAAGAAGGACTACAACATTTGTTCAACAACAAAATCTATCTATTGAAGAATCTGAAGTTCCCAGGATCCGGGATGAAGTAATGATGCCATGATCCGTCGATCATGAAGAACGATGTTTGGGATGTGGTCCCAAGACCATAAGGGAATTCTGTTGTGACTTCCAAATGAATCTATAAGATCAAGCATGTTGCAGATGGCAGCATATAGAAATATAAAGCAAGGTTTGTAGCTCATGGTTTATCCTAGAAAGAAGGGATTGATTATGAAGAGACATTTTCTCCTGTGGCCAGATACACTTCCATTAGATCAGTACTTGCTCTGGCTGCAGTGACGAAGTGGAAGGTACACCAGATGGATGTCAAGACAACTTTCTTGAATGGTGTATTTGAAGAGGAAGTGTATGTGGAGCAGCCACTCAGGTTTGAGACACATGACCGAGGGTCACATGTGTGCAAATTGAAGAAAGCCCTGTATGGTTTGAAACAGGCACCCAGGACCTGGTATGGCAGGATGGATGGATTCCTATCTAGTTTGGGATTAACCAAGAGTAAAGTGGATTCCAACCTCTACTACAAGGTTGAGGAAGGAAATCCAGTGATACTACTTTTGTATGTGGAGGACCTGTTTGTAACAGGTGAGGATAGATTGATTTTCGATGCGAAGAGGAAGCTTGTTGCCGAGTTCAAGATGAAGGACTTGGGTATGATGCACTACTTTCTTGGTATGGAGGTGTGGCAGAGTGTAGATGGAATATTCCTTGGACAAGGGAAGTATGCAGTAGAGATCCTGAAGAGGTTCGGGATGATGGACTGCAAGGCCATGGCCACACCTATGGCATCGAACTTGAAGCTTCTGTGTGATGCTTCATCTGAGTCGGTTGATGCTACGATGTATCTTCAGATGATTGGGTCCTTGATGTACCTGACAAATACAAGACCAGATATCTGCTTTGCTATGAACACATTGATCTAATTCCTGACAGATTCGAGAAGTGTTCACCTGGTTGCTGCAAAGCATATTCTGAGGTCCTAAAGGGTACAGTTGACTATGGGCTCAAGTATGAGGCGAATCAAAAGTTTAAACTGGAGGGTTATGTTGATTCGGATTGGGCAGGCAGTTCCATTGATCAAAAGAGCACTTCAGGGTGCTGCTTCAGTATGGGATCCGATATGATCTCTTGGTTTAGTAGGAAGCAGTCCTGTGTGGCACCGAGTACAGCCGAAGTAGAGTATGTTGCAGCTTGTTCAGCTAGTTGTGAGGTAGTATGGCTTAGGAAGCTACTGTCTAATTTGTTTGATCTCCAACTGAGTGCTACATGTATATATTGCGACAATCAGAGTTGTGTGAAGTTGTCGGAGAACCCAGTGTTCCATGACAAGTCGAAGCACATTGAGATCAAGTCTCACTGTATTAGGGATATGGTGCAGAAGGAGCAGTGAAGCTCCTGTATGTTGCGATGAAGGAGAAGATAGCCAATGTGTTGACCAATCCACTGGCTAGAGTGAAGTTTGAATACTTCAGAGGGAGACTTGGTGTACTTCAGATCGAGATACCTTCCAAGGGGAAGTGATGAGTCCGGAGACACAGATGCACATGGGGCCATTCTCACATGGTTAGAGGAAAGTCCTTCCATGGTGAGATGTAAGGGCTGGGCCATTTTCACATGGTTAGAGGAAAGTCCTTCCATGGTGAAATGTAAGGGCTGGGCGAGGGCCATTCTCACATATTCAGAGGAAATTCCATCTATGGTGAGATGTAAGGGCTGGGCCATTCTTGCATGGTTAGAGGAAAGTCCTTCCATGGCAAGATGTAAGTGTTGGGCATGGATTTTCCGACATGGTGAGAGGAAATTCCTTCCATGGTCATGATGTAATTGCCGAAGCTTTTCCGACATGGTTAGAGGAAATTCCTTCCATGGTCGTGATGTAATTGTTGTAGCCATTTCGACATGGTCAGAGGAAAGTCCTTCCATGGTCGTTGATGTAAGTGCTGTGAGCCTTTCCCAGATGGTCAGAGGAAATTCCTTCCATGATGGTGAGTGTAAGTGCTGAACCTTTCCTGGATGGTCAGAGGAAAGTCCTTCCATGCCGGTGAGTGTAAGTGCTGTGTGTGTGTGCATCTGGGTTGTGCTCCCATGGACTATGAGGTGATCTGAAGACGATGATGCGACAGTATGGCACACAGGTTTTGCAGAGGCATATGATCAGTCTTGAGATGCTCTTGCAGGTTTTGTAGAGGTAGTGTAATCATCCCTAAGGTGTACTTGCTTGATGGCTTGATCGCTGAGATGACATGATCATTATGATCATGAGTATCAGGATGATATTCTGTGGCCATGGAAAGATTGTGCAGGTTCATGTAAAAGATCGTGAGAGATCCGATAGGTTGATCAGTGGGCTTGTAAAAGTCCTGGGATTCTCTTTCGAGGTTTTGTTGACGTATGAGGATTCCACAGTTTGGCCAGTGATGATGAAGACCTACAGGTGGTGGGCCTACATCCAATATGAAAAAGGAATGGATCTGTAGAACTTCCTATGACGAGTAGATTGGAGATTGATTGAGATAGTAGCAACGGTGATGATGATTCGAGGATGATGATTCACTGATGATGATGTAGAGAAGAAGACTTATGCTAGCAGATCTGTGTCGAGAAATACCTTCCTAGTTAAGAGGGAGTGTTGATGTATATGTAACTTCGGAATGTATTTCACCTATGTATATTGTACTCCTATAGAGATGTTATTATTCCTATATACGGAAGTGTCATCATTTGTATTGACAGGTGTCGTAACTTTCCGATGGGTTATTAGACCACCATGTGTGGGGTCGGCCCTGATTAAGTTAACCATGGGTTATTAGGCTAAGCTAGACAAGTCGGCCCCACTGGTTTATTGGGCAGGAAAGGACAGGTATAAATAGAGATCGAGAGATCTCTATTTGATCACTTCATTACTCACTCTTCCATCACTCGAAAAGTGGCGCACATGTGAGGAGGAGGATCAACTACTAGGAGAAGACTATCTCTTGTACTTGGGTTGTAGTATTTGATCTTTCTCTCTCTGAGCAAGTTGTGGGGTTTTTCACCTTTATGGTTTTCCTCAGTGAAACTCTGTGTGTCCATTGTCTTAAGTGATTGCTTGCTATGCTTGTTACATGCTTGATATGATTGATATGCTGTACATGTTATTCTCTCAGTAAAGATCCTAGAGCATGTTGAATTAATGCTCAAAATATAACAAAAACAAGATTGAATTACATCTAAAATTATTGAGGAGGAACAGAAAGAATGATGATTGGGAGGCAGAAGGAATTAGATTCGGAAAAAGGCCTAAAATAATGCAGAAAACACATAGGTCTGAATGACAATCCGAACGTCGGTCGGAATGGCGGTCCGAATGACAATCTGAATGGAGGAAAACATTTGAAGGTGAGGAAAAGAAGATTTTTTGGATGATTTAGTTACCAGCTGGCTTATGCAAGTGATCCTACTATGCAAAGGAAGTAGTATAGAGATTATTTAGAAGCTAAAATAGTAAGGAATTACCTACTCTAATTAGTATCTAGGTAGAGGAATTGTTTCTATGAGATGTAGGAAGAAAGTTGAGATGGAAAAAGAAAGAGTAGGTAATAAGAAGAACTAACAGAGGGGAAGAAAGGAGAGAAAGGAATGCTATCTATGGAGGAATTTGGAAGCAATTTTGAACTATAGATGATGGAAGAAAAACTAAAAACAAATTACAGAACTAGTTAAACCATTGGACAACCATTTCCTAATTCAGAAGAAGGGAGATTGTACTAACAACAGAATATTAATTATAGAGGAATGAAGATGATACACACATGAAAACAAATTAGATTACACACACAGGAAATAAACTAGTTAATTGCAAGAAAAGAAATGCAGAAAATGTAAATAAAACACCAGTTGATGAGGGGCCCTTCCCAGCAATCAGAGGGTGAACTAGATAAACTTAAACGACTACTAACAAAATATCAACGAGCTACTACTTCCATTAACTTGAGAGAAATTACAGGACTCTGTCTTCCACTCTCTACGACTACAAACTCTTCACAACTGTGAACTAGCTATATTCCAAAAGTTTAGACTAACTCGTCTCAATTACAAAGACAATTATTTATAAGTTACAATGGGTGAGAGGGTCGATAGAGTTGACCTATCTAATAATAGAAGTGTTTAAATGGCTGTAACTGCTGGTTTAATTGATGCATGCCAACGCAAGGAGCGTCCTTCAGAATTTGACGGGGTTGGTTCCTTCACAGGGTAGCTGAAGCATCGATCTAACTTAGACATGGACGAGTAGTGTGTTGGCGGACTGAATTGTGGGCAGACGGGCTCCTTCCAGAATGCCGGCGTGAATGAATGTGAGCAGACGTGAACAGGTGTATGTAACTCCCGGCCAAATGAACAAGAGAACTGGTGCGTTGGAGTGTTGATGTGGGCGTGGGAGTGATGTTGGTAGGCTGAATGTGGACGACTGGACTCCTTCCAGAATAATGGCATGAGCGAGAGCTTGACAGACGTGCATGATTCCAGGATGAATGTGCAGACGAATCAGAGTTTAGAACGCTGATGTGGACGTGGAATGCGTTGGCAAGCTTAGTGAACCTGAGGATGGATCTACTAGAGCAATAGCTCATTAACTAGGCCCATAGCGTGTCAAACAGAACCCACATGTTTTTCTCTTCATTCAATGGTCTGAGATGTGTCAACCACGGATTTCGCGGGCTAAACGGGAGGCTGAACGATGAGATGGACGCGTTTAAGCTTAGCACATAACACATAGTTTGAACGAAGGGTCATTTGCAAACACGTAGCCTGTCAATTAAAACCATAAGTGTTAATTATGCCCATAAACATCATTTTAATCATAAATAAACCATAATATACGAAACATAAACAAGATTTGCATGGTAAGTAAATGTGTGCATACCTGGACTGTTTGATGGGATGAATGGCTAAGAAAACAACTTACTATAGCAAAAATGATAGAAATAACGCCACTTCGAGGAAATTGAATGATAAAAAATGGTGACAAAAATTGACACCAACATTCCCCCAAACCTGAGTCATGCCAGGTCCCACTGAGCAAAACAAAAAGTAATTAGGACGAAGGCTGAGTTGCGATAGCAACGGTCTTTGACTCGGATGATGGAGATACATGCTTGGCTTGGAGATTCTTGAAATGACCCCTTAAGGAATTATACTTTACCCTGAGGACAACATTGGATGCTATTTTGGCACTAACCGAGCATTCAGTGCTTTTTCAATTGTGTACGCAACATCTTATTTTCTTCAAGGAGCTCGGAGATTGTCTCCACATAGCTTTGACTTTGTTATGTTAATTGTGTTATTTCTTGGGTTAGCTGATCCCATTTCTGCTGACTCGGAACAGGTTGTTCTATATCATGCTCTAGGCCCATTTGTGGACTCGTCTCTTTTAGAGATGTCTCAACATTAATAATCTATTCTTAAGGGCTTTTGTCTTTATTACATGCAGGAAAGCTTCTAGCAGTAGGTGTTTCATTCATCTGAACGAATGCATTAGCTAGTGTGAGGAGGGATGACTCAAAGGTATGATCGTCCAACTGAATATTTGAGCATGAGGGATGAACAATAGTCTGAATTTCAGGCTGATCAATGGATTGGTCATAATTTGTCCTTCTAGGTTCAATAGGTATTGATGAGAAAGGTGGAGTGATGTAGGAGCATCGGGGCCTAGGTAGATCAATCGAAGTTGATCGAACGAAGGGATCTGACCAGCAGGAGTGCCGATGACCACTGGTGCAGGGATCAGGTTGACTTGCCGAAGTCAACAAGTTGGGCATAAACAGTCGAGGTGCGGTTGACTGAAGGAACAACGGATGTCGCGAGAGGTCGAGGATCGATAGGAAATGTTCGACAGACAATGAGCAATGTAAGATGTCGGGTAGTCGACAAGTGGTCGAACTACGACGCGTCAGGTTTTAGTGAAGCCAAGTGTAATTGAGGAAGGAGAGAACCAACAGGAAGGTCAAGATGTGACCGACTGCTGTAGTAGGGTCAGAAGGAAAGAAAATCAAGGGACTGTACCTAGTAGTCGTTCGGGGTTGCTGAGGAAGTTATTACAATTATTGCGAGTTGGTGAAGGACATGACAGGGGACATCATGGACAGAAGCTGTAGAGCACGGCTAGAAGCTGACAGTGCAGGTTCGCGGGATTTGGCAGGATCGATGAACGAAGGGAAATGCATGTCTCGTGATTGCAATAGTCTTGGGAACAACACCCGTAGAGTAGAAGAGGAAGAGAAGGCCTTCAGTCTAAGGGGGCAGAGAAAAAAAGAGTCACAGAGAGCCGAGAGAGTTGTGAAGAGTCACACCGGCCGAAGAGTAGAGGGTTGAGATCGAACCATAGCTCGGAGTTCTGTGGTGCACCAGGAGAGGGTGAGGTCAACACACAGGGAGAACACACCACAGTTACTTCTAAGTTGTAATGGCTGAGGCCGATTGTAGTTAGTTATTTTCTTATAGTTATTTAGCATTCTAAACAATCTCAAAGAAGTAATATAAGCCAATCCTGGCATCTTTTTCTACACCTTGTTTGTGTAAGCATTGTGGTTTGTGTCATGTGGATTGTTAAGCAAGAAATTATCCCGTAGGGTGACTTGCGTTAGTTGGTATCAGGGCCTGGAAGGGAGTCCAGTTGGAGAAGATGACTATACCAGCCTGACTTGCGTCAGTTGGTATCAGAGCCTGGAAGCGAGTCCAGTTGGAGAAGACGACTATACCAACCTGACTTGCATCAATTGGTATCAGGACCCGGAAGTGTGAGAGTTTTCAGTGGAGGTTGAAAATGGCTCATAGAGGCATTAATGTCCGAGTACAAAGAGCGTGTGGCATAGAAGCCATCATAGTGGATCGTGAGATGTTCGACGAATGCATCAGAACGATGCAGAATTTAACAAATGAAGTCGCAGTGATCAAAGAAAACCAGAGACATGGTTTCATTCCTGAAGCGCTGGACCATAGTGACGAGGAAGTCGAGGAAGTGGAAGCTCGGGAAGCCGCAGCAAAAGAACCAGAGGAAAAACTCATCAAGCTTCTAACAGAGATGAGAGGTTGGGCGAAAATAGACATGTGTACGTACTCGGGAAGCCTGGAGCCAGAAGACTTGATCGACTGGTTCAGAGAGATGGAGAAATACTTCGACATAGAGCAGATCGAGGATCCTAAATGGGTTAAGACTGCATGTCTAGGGTTGAAGGGTCATGCCTCGTTGTGGTGCGACAATGTATAGGCTGACAGACTCAAGAAAGGCAAGGAGAAAATACAATCTTGGGACAGAATGGTTTCCAAGTTGAAGGGGAAGTTCTTGCCAAATGACTATGTGGTTTCCTTGTTCCAAAAGATACAAAACTTTCAACAAAGAGAAATGACCATGAAAGAGTACACGGAGGAGTTCAACCAATTGTCGATTCAGTCAGGACAAACTGATGAAGGAGAAGAAGCTGTTGCCATATATGTAAATGGCTTGAAATACACTATTCAGGATGAACTCACCATGTCAAGATTTAGAGCAGTCGGAGAAGCCTATCAGTTAGCTCTGAAGGCGGAAGAAAAATTGTCGAGGAAGTCCGCAGCGACCAGAGGTAGGATGACTGGTCGGGGTGGAAAGACTGTCTCCGTGAAGGGTCAAGGTAGCGGCTACAAGAAGGAAGGTGTCGAAGATAGTCGACACATAAAAGGGACATCGACGAAAGAAAGAGCGCAAGAGAATCGACGCAATGGTAGTGAGAACCGCGATCGAGGTGCGTATAGTCGAAGTGGTCCGTTCGATAAGAAGGGAGCTAACAGACCAGCCATAATCTGTTACAAATGCCGAGGAACGAGACACAAGGCATATGAGTGCCCATAAAACCTACATACTGGAAAATAGTCAAAACCCAAACATCAAAAGGAGGATTAAGTCGACGAGAGGGAAGAATCGGCATCAGATAGCAGTGGAGGTGAAAAAAGGAAGAACCAGAATCTGATGGTTCAGAGAACCTTGATCCAGGAAGACCAACGTGATCCGATGGAGCCAGCACAATGGAAGGAGATCTTTCAAACAAAGGTGCGGATCGGAGAATGGTGTTGCAAGACCATAGTTGATGGTGGAAGTACAGAGAATCTTGTGTTGACAGAAGTCATTGACAATATCAGTTTGAAATGTCGAGAACATCCACACCCTTACAAGATCTCATGGTTACAGAAAGGACACCATGTTAAGGTGACCAAACAATGCTTGATCAACTTCAGGGTTGAAGGATTGAAGGAAAACGTACTGTGTGATGTAGTTCCCATGGATGCATGCCATATGTTGTTAGGAAGACCATGGAAATATGATCGTAAGATGATCTATGACGGTCGAGCTAACACAGTCACAGTGTGGAAAAATGGCGTGAAAAGGACTCTTAAGCTGAGGCGAGGAGAGCTAGCTGACGGTAGGGACGGTGAGAGCAATCTTTGGGAAAAGCGAGTGTTGATGAGCATCGCCAAGGAATTCCTTGTAGAGGAAGAGAAACAGTCGGGATGTTTTGGAATCATTCCAAAAAGACCATATGTCAAAGGAATGACCAACAAGGAGAACATTCCGGTCGAAGTCGAGGTGTTGCTCGATGAGTTTTGAGACATAATGGCTGATGAGAAATCGATGGGATTGCTGCCGACAAGGAGTATATCCCATCAGATCGACTTGATTCTAGGGCCGAGTCTGCCAAACAAAGCACCATATAGGATGAGTCCAGCAGAGGGACAGGAGATCAACCGGTAGGTCCAAGAGTTGTTGGACAGGGGATTGATCAAGAAAGTTTGAGCCTGTGTGCAGTACCAGCAGTATTGACACCAAAGAAGGGCGGGGAATGGAGAATGTGTACCGATTCCAAAGCAATCAACAAGATCATGATCAAGTATCGATTTCCATTTCCAAGGGTGGATGACTTAATGGATTGTCTAAGTGGAGTGACATACTTCACGAAATTAGACCTGAAGAGTGGGTATCATCAGATTAGGGTCAGAGAAGGAGATGAATGGAAGACAACATTCAAAACAAGAGAAGGGTTATATGAGTGGTTAGTCATGCCGTTCGGATCGACTAATGCACCCAGTACATTCATGAGAGTGATGAATGAAGTGCTGAAACCTTTCTTAGGAAAGTTTGTCGTAGTCTATTTAGACGACATTCTGATTTTTAGTCGGACCAAGTCAGAACACTTGGAACACGTTCGACAAGTACTACAGAAATTGCAGGGAGAGAAGCTGATGGTCAACCTGCAAAAGTGTTTCTTCATGAAGAAGGAATTGGTGTACTTGGGGTTTGTAATTTCAGGTAAAGGATTGGAGATAGACACCGAGAAGGTGAAGGCAATAGTAGATTGGCCGGAACTGACAAGTGCGACTACAGTGAGAAGTTTCCATGGTCTTGATAGTTTCTACCGAAAGTTCATTCGGGGATTTAGTCGGATTTGTGCAGCATTGACAGAATGCATGAGGAAGGGCGAGTTCAAGTGGATGGATAAGGCCCAGGAAGCTTTCGACAAATTGAAGGAAAAGGTCACTGAGAGCCCAGTGTTGGCGCTCCCAGACTTTGACAAAGTTTTCTAGGTCGATTGTGATGTGAGTGGAACAGCAATTGGAGCACTGTTGAGATAGGAAGGCCGACCAATTGCATTCTTCAGTGAAAAATTGAATGGAGCGAAGCGGAAATATTCGGTCTATGACCCAAAATTTTATGCTATCATACAAGCATTGAAGAAATGGAGGCATTATTTGTTGCCACAGGAATTTGTGTTATACACGGATCACCAAGCACTGAGGTATCTTAATACTCAGTCGAAATTGGATCAGAGACAAATGAAGTGGGTGGAGCTACTCCATAGATATACATTCATGTTGCGACATATGTCGGGAAAGTTGAACAAAGTTGCCGACGCATTGAGCAGGAGAGTTGCACTATTGGGCACGACGACTGTTCAGGAAACAGGGATAGAGTCGATAAAGACGGAGTATGAGACCGATGAAGATTTTGCGAAAGCATGGAAGGCTTTTCGTGCACCTTGGAGCATCGATAGAACTCCATATTTGAGTTATTTCATTCAAGAAGGTTATCTATTCAGGGGAAGTCAGTTGTGTATTCCCAAAGGATCAGTGAGAGAGAATCTAATCCGAGAATTTCATAATGATGGGTTAGCAGGGCACTTTGGGATCGACAAGACCAAAGCACTGGTTGACGAGAAGTATTTCTGGCCAAGGATGTCGACAGATGTCGGAAGATGGGTTCGACAATGTCAAATTTGCCAGTTGGAAAAAGGCAGGAGTCAGAACACGGGGTTGTATGCACCATTGCCGGTACCAGAGAATTGGTGGGAGAATCTTAGCATGGATTTTGTGTTAGGATTACCAAGGACTCAACAGGGAAGTGACTCAATATTTGTTGTATTTGACAGATTTTCGAAGATGGCACATTTCATACCATGTAAGAAAACAAGTGATTCCACGGGGATCGTTGTACTATTCTTTAAGGAAATAGTCAGGCTGCATGGGTTTCCAAAGAGTATCACGTCGGATCGACATACGAAGTTAGATTTTAGCTCGGTACATCATCCGCAGACAGACGGACAAGCCGACATTGTAAACAGAAGTTTGTGAAACCTTTTGAGATGTTTAGCGGCCGATAGACCCAAGCAATGGGAAAATGTGTTGGCACAGGCAGAGTTTGCATATAACAATTCTGTGAATCAATCAACAGGATTGATCCCATTCCAGATTGTTCAAGGGAGGAGTCCACATGTAGTGGTAGATTTGGTCGAATTGCCGACAGAAACCAGGAAGAGCGCAGATGCAGAATCATTCGCAGAGCATATGCATGAAGTTCACGAAAATGTGCAAAATCACATCGAAAAGAGTAACACGGCCTACAGATTGAGAGCCGATCGGAGAAAGAGACTACTATCATTCCAAGAAGGGGACTTAGTCTATGCCTATTTGCGGAAGGAGCGATTTTTGACAGGAACATACAAGCTGAAGCTGAAAAAGATAGGACCATGCAAGATTCTGAAGAAGATTTCAGACAACGCATATGTGTTGGAATTGCCAGAAGACTTGAACATTTCAGCAACATTCAACATCTCAGACCTGTACAAATTTGAAGAAGAGTCAAGCAGCAGAAAGGAGGAAGGAACAAGTATCGACTGGACAGAACAGATTCCAGACCAACGTAAAGAAGGTATCGCAGAAGTAATCGACGAGTACGAAGTAGGGCGTACCCGTAGATCGCGCATGAAGGAATACTTGGTGCGATGGACCAATGATGAGTTGCAGGAAGCAACGTGGATTTCCGAAGAGGAGTTCAGGAGACTGATGGAGCAGTCGAATTCTTTTTCACCTGGGGAGTCTGATGCAGGAGCATCGGGGCCTAGGCAGATCAGTTAAAGTTGATTTACCGAAGGGAGCCGACCAGCGAGAGTGCCGATGACCACTGGTGCAGGGAGAAGGTTGACTTGTTGAAGTCAACAAGTCAGGCAGAAATAGTCTGGGTGCGACCGACTGAAGGAATAGTGGATGTCACGAGAGGTTGAGGATCGACAGGAAATGGTCGATAGACGATGAACGGCGTAAGATGTCAGGTAGTCGACAAGTGGTCGAACTACGATGCATCAGGTTTTAGCAAAGCCAAGTGTAATTGAGGAAGGAGAGAACTGACAGGAAGGTCGAAATGTGACTGACTGCTATAGCAGGGTTGGAAGGATAGAAAGTCAAGGGACTGTACCTAGTAGCTGTTCGGGGTTGGTGAGGAATTTATTACAGTTATTGCGAGTTGGTGAAGGACATGACAGTGGACTTCATGGACAGAAGTTGTATAGCACGGCTAGAAGCTGACAGTGCAGGTTCGCAGGATTTGGTAGGATCGTTGAACGAAGGGAAACGCATGTCTTGGGATTGCAATAGTCTTGGGAACAACACTCGCGGAGTAGAAGAGGAATAGAAGGCCTTCAGTCTAAGGGGGTAGAGAAAAAAAAGGCACAAAGAGCCGAGAGAGTAGAGACGAGAGAGTTATGAAGATTCACACCAGTCGAAGAGTAGAGGGTTGAGATCGAACCATAGCTTAGAGTTTCATGGCGAACCAGGAGAGGGTGAGTTCGACACAAAGGGAGAACACACCATAGTTACTTCTAATTTGTAATGGCTGAGGCCGATTGTAGTTAGTTATTTGCTTACAGTTATTTAGCATTGTAACCGATTTCAAAGAAGTAATATAAGCCAATCCTGGCATCTTGTTCTACACCTTGTTTGTGTAAGCATTGTGGTTTGTGTCGTGTGGATTGTTAAGCAAGAAAGTATCCCATAGGGTGACTTGTGTCATGGATATTCCAAAGCAATCTCAGGAGAATGTATTGAATGGATTGAGTGCATATCATCTAAGGAACTCTCATAAAACCGTATACGTTTAGAATTTGGTTCCGTTTGGGTATGAGGATGTTGTTGAGAAGGGGAAGATTTGACAGTAGATAAATGAGGGTTCAATGTCTCAAAAACAAAATGATCCCAAGTTTGACCTCTCTCCTCTAATTGATGAATGATCAAAAGCTTAATGAGGCAATGGTGATACAAGCTACTAGAAGGGTTAATGGTATTCTTTCTAACTTGACTCAACATCTTTTCCAAGCTCTTTAGAAAGTAAAATGGGAAATTTAAGGTCTGATTATTGACAAAATGAGCTAACAGTCTAACATGGCAAGCTTTAAAAATAGTGAACTTACCCTCGTAGGTGACTAAGTGAATGATAATGGTCAAAATATCCAAGTATTCTGGCTTGATCCATTCTCTATGAAAACCTTTGGTGCTAGTAATGTGTTGAAAATCGGGCTTGAGGGCGAACTGGTGAGCTTCTCGTGGAATAAACAAATGCATGTGCCATCGAGCACCTTCTCTAGGGAGCTTCGTAGCTAATGCTATCGACTCTTCTGTCATGGAGAAAACAAGATGACCAACCTTGGTTGTCTTTCCATCAAAACCTTTGGCAAATAGTAATGAAATCTCATGGTCATGACCATCAAGGCGGTGGAGAAACCGACTCCACCCTACTTGAGAGAATAGCTCATGGCATCTTTTAAACTCACGGATATGAAGAAGATCTTGGTAGCTACCAGGCTCGCAATGGTTAGGCATTGCTGATGGAAGACAGGGGGATGCAATAGATAAATGCAGGGGATACAAGGAATTTGCAGAGGATGCGGTTCACAAAGAAAGAAATGAAGGGCGAACAAAGTGAAGCAAATTCTCACGCAGCCATCAGTTAAATTAAGGTTCGTTTGGATATCTGGATGGTCATAAATGAAGCACGCTTGAAAGATCACACTTGTACTTCAAAAGATCTTGAGTCAAGTGCCAATATTGAAGTGCGTGAATTTGGTAGATGCATGTTTTTTATAGCATATTCAACCATGTCCAAAGCCAAGCGTTGGACAGGTTGAACGAAATTCACGTAACATAATAGATTACACATGGGAGATCATAATGATCCGATCCATATGCTGGCGGTTTGGATGATAGGTAAGACCATAGTGGTCATGCAATGATTGATAATGACAGAAGATTTATTCGTTTAACAAGACGAGATGGGTAAGGGAATAAAATCAAGCGTGAGATTTGATGTTTGATTGATACCTATCATCATTGGTTAGTCAGAATTTTCAAAAATATCTAGCATGCTATTTGATATATATACAAGCTAAATTTTCTTCAGCATTTTTATTCAAAACATTTCTTATTTGTTGCATTCGTCACTTCATTCGGATTGGCATTCGATCCATCAGTCAGCCTTTCATACAGACTTCTGTCTATACAAACTTTTATTATTGAAGCCAACTAGAATTGATTTTTGCAAGGAATTTTTGAGGCTGTTAGTACACAGAAGATGTTGTAAACTTTTCTTTCTGGAAATTTTAAGTCATGTCCCTTTTTGTTTGTCTTTGATTGAAACAATTCGCCTTCTTCTTTTGCATTAACCTGCAAACACCTATCACTTTCAGAGATAAATAAACTTTTCATGAATAATTAAAAATAGTTTAATAGAGTTCAAATCCTCCCCCAACCCAAAGATATGGCTTGTCCTCAAGCCAACAAAAAGAGCATTAGATATTCAATTATTTTATCAATAGCTGAAAAATGTTGTAATACTTTTCTCAAGAAAATCAAATAATAACTAAACATGTAGATGATTCAGATATGTACATTTATAAAAAAGAATAGAACAGTGCTTAAAAGGACAATATGAAGAATGATAGTATAATTTGATATGAAAGATGCCATAGGAAAACTAGCCATCCATGACTCATTTTAAAGATTTCTTGTCATCCCAAGATATAGATAAGGTGCACCATAAAGCTTGTGAGATTTTTATAATTATGGGTCCCATTTCTAGGATAATAATATCCTAGGTATTGTTTGAATTAGATGACAAGGTCCAAGTTCAACTTATAGTTATTCTCTAATGACAGTATAAATGATTGGCCAAAACATGTGTTTGTATACTCAGGGTTCTTATATATGAATCATGTGCATAGTAGTGCATTAACCGATCTGTTTTACCCGATATTGACCCACTGCCAGCAGGCCTGTTCAGTACACCGACGGGTTTATCTTGGTACCATGAAATCATAGTCCCGCTGCTAGAGAGCCTGTTGAGTACCCCGGCAGGTTTACTTGCATTTACCTAGCTTCCTTGTTTAAGATTTTACTTAGCATGGACCCACTGCCAGCAGGCCTGTTTAGTACCCCGACGGGTTTGCTTCGTATAATGATATATCTAAAATTTTGTTAAGGAAGCCGGTTGGCACTAGAGTGTGCTAAGCCTGCTAAACAAATAATTCGAAATATTAGAACGAACCTTTATGAGCAACTTTATTTATAATAGCCAAAGTTAAAGATCATGTCAAAAGATAATAACCTAAAACTATTCTTTGATCTATATCTGTCTTTTCCATAAGAATTTCAGTAATTAAAGCAGTGACCGTATCCGGTTACTGAGTTAAATGAAGAGAATCCATCTTCGAATAAGTAATAAATATAGAATAATAATTGAATGATGATTACATATTACATTGAGGGCCTCTTTTATACATTGTTAGGCACCTTCCAAGAGGAGTCGTGCCCTCTTATAGTTAATTGTAATTATTATTATTATTAATTAAATAAGTATTAGTTTATATTTATTTTTTTTTATTTATGTTCGTAGCATTTCCACCCCCTTTAAAGGGAGCTTTGTCCTCAAAGCTGTATTTGTAGTCATTGTCTTCTATTCTTGACTTGTGTTGATGCTTGATTTGAGTTAAGTGATCTGGACTGGTCCCTCTATCTTGATGATGGCCTGGGTCTTTGTTGTGTCGTGATTCTCTCTGCTTAGGTGGAGCAACTCTCAATCTCGGTCCATTCAGTCGGTACTTCTTTCCTTTCCATTCAAATTCCATGTATTTCTCTTGCAAGTTGGTAGAGTAAGTCCCCAGCGATGCTAACCAATGAGCGCCTAATACCATGTCTACTTCTTTAAGCGGTAATGCAACACAATTAAGCTGTAGGTGTAAGTTTTGTATTTGCAATGACACCTTATGATCCGCGATGGTTGAGGCTTTAATACCTTCTGCAGGAAACACAAAAAGATTTAGTTCCCTTGCCTTCTTGATATCGATCAATTTGTGGGTACTCCCGGAATCGACCAAAATTGTGATATTTTTATCTTTAATAGACCCTGAAAGTCGTAACCTCTTTGGCCCTGTATATTTTGTTGCTTGAGATACAAGTTGTTTGTTTTCAATGTTGTTGCAACTTCTTGCCTGAGGTGGAATATATCTTCCTATGATTAATGTATTTCCATTTTTGGGGTGTTAACGTTCTTGGGTGCCACTAGGACTTCTTCCTTATTCTTTTGTTGAATACAGGTAATGGTCGCTATTGATACTTCAAATGAGCTTGTATCTACATCAGACTCGGATGTGTCTCCTTCCACAGGTACTTGTACTTCTTTTCCATTAATAATTTTGCACTGTGTTGTGTGATTGGTTTGGCATTTATGGCCAGGAGTCCAATCTTCTCCACATCGACGACATGTATTCTTCTTCTTATTATTGTTATTGTAGGCGCGTCCAATGGATGCTTTAAAAATTTTCTTAACTTCATAACTATATGATTGACAGGTGTTTCATTGATGACCGGGTGACCAATCGTCTCCACAATATCTACATTCTGCCTCTCTTTCCACTCTTGCCTTGGGAGATCCTTCTAGTTTGAGTTCTGCTGCATTCGCCTTGCGTCTTGCTGCCTTGACATTCGGAATGTCATGCAGTTTTAACTCTTTTTGTATGTATGGTTTTAGTCCGCCCAAGTAAGTTTCTAATCATTGTTTGTCTAATAACCCAAATACTCTGGTAGCGAGTGATTCCCATTGGTGTGTGAATTCTTCAACATTTCCTTTTTGTTGTAACCTAGTAAGCTTCGAGAAGAATTCATCTTCATTGATTCCTTGAAACCTTTTTAGGAAATAATTTTTGAACAAATTCCATGTATATGCGAATTGGTCACCTTTCCACGACATATACTAGTTGTAGGCATATCCTTCAAGGTGCATAGATGCATACTTCACTTTTTCTTCATCTGTTGTGATGTTATAGATATCGAAGTATTCCTCTGCTTTATTTAACCACGCAATGCGTTGCTCGTCATTCCCACTGAACTTTGAAATTTCTATTTTTGCTTTTGGGGGATACACTACATAATGATGATAATGCTTGCCTCTTTTTTCTTGTTGTGTGGTGATCCAGAATTGTTGGTTGAAGCACTCGACATATCTGAGTTTTCTTTTGGTTTTCCATGATCTTTCATCTCATTCTGTCCCATCATTTCCATGAACTTGTTTAATGTGTCACTCAGTTGGTCTTGTTTTTCCTTCATCTTGTCTAATTTATCGTCTAGCCTTTTTTCTAAAACTGAAATGACTTCCACTCTGATTTCATTTTTCAGCTTTGCATTGGAATTTTTTATTTCTTCCTTTAAATCTTCTTGAAATAATTTGTCAAGTTTGTCCATTCTGCAGTTTAGACCTTCGAGGATTTTTAAATCTCTAATTTGGTCTTTTTCTAATTTTTCTAGTTGGTCTCGTAACTCGACCATGGTTCTTGACCTGGTGTGGGGAGGTGAATATTTGGAATGGATTTTGGCTTATGTGGTTAAGGACAAATAAAAATAATAATTATTATTATTTGGGAATAATAATATTATATATATATTATAAAGTTTAGAATAAATATTATTAATAATAAGTTTATATATAATATTTATTTAACTTTTATATATATTTTTTTGAATTTTTGTTGATGTAGGGTTTCGTGGAGATGGCAGCTAGAAGAGCCCTTGGAGGTATGATGACGCTACAATGGTGGCAGACAACGATGGAGAGGCAGGCGGGGTGGTGTGCGAGGGTGATGGGAGGCTGAGGATGGAGATGGCGTAGTGAAGAGGAGGAAATGGAGAGGAGGGCGAGGTGAATGCACAATGGACGAGGGACGGGAGGAGCACGCAGGTGGGTGCGTGAGGAGGAGAGGGAGAGCAGGAAGAGGGAAGGAGAGTGCAGGGAGAGGATATTGGAAGCGTGGGGATGATGAAGCTGGGGAGAGCGCAGCGTCAGGGAGCAGGGAGGGCGAATAGGAGGTGGGTGGAAGGGCAGGAAGGTTGGCGGCGATGGAAGGAGGGGCATGGGTGGAAGGAGGGGTGAGGGAGCCGGGGGTCAAGGGTGGAGTGCGTGGGAGCAAGAGGTTGGGTGGAATGGTGGAAGGAGGGGGTCAACAAATAGATGCCGTCAAAGTGGAAGCTTGTGGAGAGATGCGCAGTGGAGGAGCCCAGAGAACTCTTCACGATCATTGAGCAGTACCGAAGTAGCCAAAATCGCTCTGATACCAAAAGCAGTGACCGTATCCGGTTACTGAGTTAAATGAAGAGGACCCATCTTCAAATAAGTAATAAATATAGAATAATAATTGAATGATGATTACATATTACATTGGGGACCTCTTTTATACATTGTTAGGCACCTTCCAAGAGGAGTCGTGTCCTCTTATAATTAATTGTAATTATTATTATTATTATTAATTAAATAAGTATTAGTTTATATTTATTTATTTTTATTTATGTTCGTAGCATGTTCCCCATGAAGATAAAAATAACATTCACTTCTTACCTTTTAAAAGATGCTTTTAAGTCATTTGTACATATGTAAATATATTGTGTCTTTTATTTTAATTATAATAATAAAGAGTTATTTCTGACAAAGTTGATGGCATTTATACAGGGAATTCATTTGTATGATCAGCCTATCAAAATTTTGCTAAGAAAAAAAAAAAAGGAAAACTCTTCTCCCTTTTTAGATTTCTTACAAACTTTTTGTACATATGTTCTTGTTTTGAATAAATCAAGATCATCTAATACGTGGTTTTTGCAGCTTAATCACAAGAACCTTATCCTCTCATGCAATATTATTCAAAAAAAAAAGGGGAAGTGCTTAAAAGAATTTTTTCTTCCTAATCCCTTCTTTTTCAATTATTGTTTGAAATTGACATGTTTTTTGCAAAAGATAAAGTGTTCTTTATATTATTTCGAAACCATCTCATTTATGATTTTGAATATGGTATTTGATTCAAACATGCACATTTCTGATTATCATTTAGAATTGTTTCTTAGAAGACCTATCTTAATCAGTATGATCTCTAAGAAAAAAAAAATTATTTTACACCTATGGATCATTGGCTTATCCTAGACTCATTATCAAAACTTGTCTCTTTCAGACAATCCTTTAGAAATTTCAGGGACTAGGAGGAAGAATGACTTCCTCTTCTACCAGCTCCATCTCCTACTGTTGTAAGGCATTCTGTACAAAGTCTTGTTTAGATATAGGTTGATGATAAAGTCTAAGTCTATGTCCATTTCCAACAAAGGAGGTTTGAGAATCATCAATTGTCTTAATGCCCAGTCTCGAATCAAAAAGTAATGCCCAGTCTCATGTTTTAAATTGTTTTTGTTTAATGTATCTATCATGCCATTTTTTACGCTGGTTTTGTATTAAGATTGTGCGTTGGATAGCATCCTGTCTAATCTCATCTAATTCATTTATTTGTAGGATTCGTTGTTTCTGTGCTTCTTCTAAATTCATTCCTAACTGAGCAGCCATATGAAATGTCTTAAACTTAAATTCAATGGGTAGGAGAACCTGTTTCTCCAAGTTATTCTATAAGCCCACAAGGCCTCTGGGAGCCTATCTGCCTAGTCCTTGTGGTGTAACTGAATGGTCTTGGTCATGATAGCTTCTAATAAATTTTTTGTGCTTTCTACCTAACCATTTTCCTGAGGATGATATGGTGAATATTTGCAATGTCTAATACCATATTTATCGATAAGTTCTTTCATTAATTTGGAGGTAAACTGAGATCCTTGATCGGTTACAATTTCCCTAGGTACATCGAATCGGGTAAATATTTCTTCATAAATAAATTCTACCACTGATTTCTCTATGGCTCGGAATAAAGCTTTGGCTTATACCCACTTGGTGACATAATCTATACAGACTAGGATGTACTTCTTCTTACGATACATAGGGGAAATTGGTCCCACGAAATCTAGAGCCCATTTTTCAAAAGGCTCAATCATAACTTGAGGTTGCAAAGGCATATCATCAGATGGCGTAGGTCTACTAATTCTTTGGAAACTATCGCATCCCTTGATGTATTTGGAAGCATCTTTGAAAATGCTTGGCCAGTAATATCTAGAGTGTAAAACCTTGTATGTTGTTATTTTATCAGAAAAGTGTCCACCGCAAGGTCCACCATGACATGCATGAAGGATCTTTGCCATCTCATCCTCTCGTACACATCTTCTAATAATAAGGTCAGGACCAGTACGAAAGAGATCATTATCCACCCAGGAATAATTAGAGCTTTGAACGATGATTCTACATTTTTCGGGTGGGGAGAGATGGTTTGGTAGCTTTCCAGTTGCCAAATAATTGGCTATGTCTGCGAACCATGGGGTTCGAACAGATATAGAGAATAAATGTTCATCTAGGAAGCTATCATCGACAACACTATCATCATTGTTAATTTGAATTCGGGAGAGAAAGTCTGCTACTACATTCTCTCGACCAGGACGATCAACAATGGTGATGTTAAATTCTTGTAATAGAAGAAGCCACTGAGTCACTCTGCCATTGGTAACTGGTTTATTCATCAAAAATATGATAGCAGAATGATCGGTATGTATGAAAATTTCATATCCTGTGATATAATGACGAAACTTATTAAAGGAATAGACTACTGCAAAGAATTCTTTCTCGGTGACAGTATGTTTTGATTCTGCAGGAGTCAATTTTTTACTGGAAAAATAAATGGGATAAGATAATTTTTCCTCTTTTTGACCTAAGACTGCCCCTATGGCTATGTTGGATGCATCAGTAGATATATGAAAAGGAAGGGACCAGTTAGGGCCCCTAAGTACGGGTGCTACTGATAACTTTGTTTTTAAAGTTTCGAAAGCCTGTTGAGAAGGGTCAGTCCATTGAAATTATGTGTCCTTCATGAGTAGTTTGAACATAGGTGCGGCTATCTTGGTGAAATTCTCTATAAAACACCTATAATAGCCAGCATGGCCAAGAAAGCTTCTAACTTCTTTTGGAGTATTTGGAGGAGGAAGGTTGAAAATTATCTCTATCTTGGTAGGATCCACCTTCATACCTTGAAGAGAGACATGATGTCCTAGAACTATGCCCACAGTTAATAACGTCTTACATTTTTCATGACTAAGAGCGAGGTTTGTTTCCTGACATCTAATAAGAACTGTCTCGAGGTTATCAAGGGATTCTTGGAAGGTATTACCATAGACTGTGAAATCATCCATATAGACTTCTACACAATCATGTATAAGGTCAGCAAAGATACTTAGAACTGCACGTTGAAAGGTAGCAGGTGCATTACAAAGGCCAAATGGTAACACTCGATAGGCATATGTCCCCCAAGAGCAAGTAAAGTTAGTTTTGTCTTGGTCCTCAGGTGCTATTAATATCTGATTGTATCCACTATACCCATTAAGGAAAGGAAAGTATTGTTTCCCTGATAAGGTATCTAACACTTAATCGATAAAAGGTAGAGGGAAATAGTCTTTAAGAGTGGCTTTGTTCAATTCTTGAAAATCAACACAGATACGCCACTTCTCGGTGACTTTCTTTGGAACTACTACCAGAGGAGACACTCACTTACTATTAGAGATTGGGTAGATGAATCCAGTGTTAAGGAGTTTTTGTAATTCTTCTTTTACTATATCTTTGAGAGCTGGATTCATTCTTCTTTGGGTTTGTCCGATGGGAGGTATATTTGTGTCTGTGTAAATGTGGTCAATACACGTGTCTGGGTGTATACCCTTCATGTCAGTGTATTCCCATGCAAATGCTCCAGTTTGGGCTTTGAGAACTTTTAATAATTGTTTTTGCTGACTCTCATCTAAGCTTGCATTTATATGTAGAAATTTTTCAGAACTAACCTCACATGGTACGGTATAATATCCTGGATGTTCTTCAATTCCGAAGACACAGGGTGTACTTGTAAATGTTGAGAGACTCATGTTTTCTTGAAATTCGTCTCCAAAAATCTGGTCAAGTTGGGAAAAAGACTGAGGAAAGTCTATATATGTGGTGGAGGAAATAAATTGATTCAACACATTCTCAATATTGTGTTCTTGAAGTGACCAGGAAAAATCACTAACAAGGGAGAGTTCTTCTAGGTTTTCTCCTCCAAAAGGACAATCTAACCAAAAATAAGTTTTCAGCTACGAGCTGTGCTGGTGAGTATAAAGCTAGTCTTCTTGTAGATAACCCATCATAGATAACCATCTCTCCATCCCTAATTCCTATGAATGCATTAGAGGTAGCCAGCCAGCCAGGGTCTTCCTAAAATGATAGGATGGCCTCTAGATGGATCTTTTGATTGTATAACCATGAAGTCCACAGGATATTCCCATGAGGCTACTGACACCATAATATCATCTAAAATCCTAGCAGGTTGTACCATAGTACGATCTGCTAGTTCTAACATTGTTGGGGTAGGGAGGAGGAATTGTCCTAATTGGAGAGCTTCTAAAACTGTAGTAGTCATTAGGTTAATAGCAGCCCCTAGATCGATGGGTGTGTTTCCTATAGCAGTGTTGTTAATGAGAACAGTTACCACAGGATTTCCTGGATTTGTATACTTCAGGATTCTAGGTTGTTCTGCTATACAATCTGATATCTCACCTATGACAAGTATTGTTGGAGGGTCTTTTTGTTTTTTACTTGGTCTCTTAATGCAGAGTTCTTTTATCACTTTACCGTAGATTGGTATATCCTTAATGGCTTGTAATAAAGGAATTTTAATACAAATATTTTTCAATTCATTAATGATGTTATATTCTGGGTAAGTCACAGGTTTTCCTATATTTAGACTCTCCGGATAGGGAGGTGATTTATTACCCACAATTAATTCTTTATGTGCAAGGTTATGTGTTGAAGATTGAGGAATAACCACATCTTCAAGGATGGCATCATTCAAAACTTTGTTAAGTACATTTTCTTCTTGGATAACAACTGATGACTTAGGATGATCTTGCAAAACTCTTCCAGACCGTAATTGAACTTCATGTATTGGTGCGGATGAAATAGAATATGATGGAATAGGTAATAACCCAATGTTATTAAGAGATTGGGTTGGCTTATTGTTAGGATTAGGTATCGGTTGTGTAGGTAATATTGTGGGTCTTGGAGGGTTCATATTCTAGAAATGATGAGGTTGATTTGGGATAGGGGGTAGTGAAGGAGGTGCATATCCAGGCAAAAGTTGTTGAACATTAGGTGGGTAAGGGTAGCTAGTCATAGGAGGAGATGGTTGAGCATAAGATTTCCCTCTCCATCCATGAGGCCAGTGATGCTGTTGAGCATTCTGAGGAGGGTACTGCAGTGGCCAATTCTGCCAACCTGAAGTGTTCCATTGTTGAGGAGGTTGGAAAGGGTTGTAATAGGGTGGAAATTGGAATGATGGATCTTGACCTAAAGGTTGATCCCTAAGTTTCCAAGGCCTCCTAGATGTTTCACCAAAGTTCCCACTCTTGTATACAGCTTGCAACCCAGGAAACGATGGACAATTATCCGTAGGATGCTCTTTCGTACAGAGGTGAAAAACTGAAACATTATTTAATGGAAATTCTCGTTGAGGATGTTTGGTTCTACACCTAGGATAGAAAATACTCATTGCGGCACACTCTTCATCCTGTCTCTTTTTAGCTTGTAGTGTGTCTAGCTGAGAACCCATAGCTCCTAAGATATATGTTTTGAATTTTTCTAACAGGTTCCCTAATTCTACTCATTGCGGCACACTCTTCATCCTGTCTCTTTTTAGCTTGTAGTGCGTCCAACTGAGAACCCATAGCTCCTAAGATATATGTTTTGATTTTTTCTAACAGGTTCCCTAAGATATATGTCTTTCCTTTTGGATTTCTAACATAAGATTCTTGAAAGTTTCTTCCACTTTTCCCTCTACTCATGGAGTAATTCCTACATAGTTCACAAATCTGTGAAAAAGGATTATGAGAGATGTCTCCTGTTGCCATGAGATTAAGTTTTTCTAAGAATTCTTATGAGATTCCTTTAAGGAAGAGTGTTCTTACTGCATCCTCCCGAAGATCACTATATTTAGATTTGTGTAACACATAGTTAGATCTTTCGAGATAGTCCTCCAAGCTCTCATCTTCAAGTTGTTGGATTTTAAAAATATCATTACGAGAGTCCTTCAGTTTGCAATAATCATGATATTTTCACAAAAATTCTTTCTTCATATCTTCCGAAGTTCTAATACTAGACTCTCCCAATCCCATAAACCATTGGAGAGCAGAATCTTTTAATGTGGCAGGAAAAAGTTTTAGTTTTTGGCCATCTTGTAGGTAATTATAACTCCTACACAAAATGTCAAATTCGAATAAGAATGTGTCTAGGTCCTCACTACTCTTCCCATAAAAGGTTGGTAGTGAGGAAGGAGGGATATTTTTCATTGTAACATCTTGTGCAGTGTCTAATATGGGGAACCCGAAGGTACTTTCAGTTCTATTATCTTCTTCTTCTCCTTCTTGTTGGACATGATCTTCATTATCTTCCTGATCCATGAAGATCCGATGGCCAAAAAGAGAAATTATAGGTGGTATCTTTCTTGGTGAGTATGGAATGTCCCAACGTTTGTTTCTGGAAAAGTATTCTTCTTTTTAGGAGGAGAATTACCAGCCGCATGGGAATCTAGTTTTTAAGGTCCTACTATTGTTGTCTCAATCTGTGAGATAACTATGTTAGTAGAGATCCCAAAAAGAGCGTCTATTTGTGTAGGGTCAACAAGATGTACTGCATTTGGACCACCTACTAGTGAAAAAGTAGTGTCTTTGGGCTTTTGAACTAGTGGAGGGTTAGGAAGTTCTGAAGTATTATCCTTCTGAGTTTCTCCTTGTCTAAGTTAAGTCTCTATATGAGCTTGAGGTTCTTCTAGTGGAATTTCTTTATGAACAAATTTTTTTGATGTCCCTATGATTTCCCCTAAAATGTTTCCAGAAAAGGGTTCCTTTTCTTTCCAAGTAGAACTGTCCCCTTTAGGTGTTTTCCGATACCTTTTTGCCGAGTTAGTAGTTGGGGTGGCACGCCCCTTGTATAGGTTAGTAGGAATTTTAGTAGGGATTTTAGTTGAAATTTTAGTTTTAATAAATCTACCTTGTGAATCTCTAGACCTATTCATGAAAGTGAAACTATAACTGAAATAAATTTTAATTACATCCTATAAGTGTTGGGTTTTGGGGATACCTATTATAACAGATGCACAAGTTCTTACCTCTCGTCTTATTGTTCACTCGCCGCTAACCTATTTCTAAGTTTCAAAGGGAAAGGGTTCAAATATTTCAGTAAGTTTTTAAAAGAGAATTCTACCTTTTTCAACTCCCCGACAATGACGCCAAAATGTTGGGTGTGTGAGCTATCTCAAATAAAACACCTAATATTAATTATCGACTGGGGTTGGTAATCTTAGAGTTGAGACAAAATATATGCTAAGGTAGAATGGCACCTAATTTTTCTGGCTTGTCAGACCTTCAAATATTTAATAAGGAAAAGATCGAAAGATCTTTCAAAATGAAAAACTAAGTTAAATATTTAAGAATACAACTAAGAAACCGATTAAATCATAGATCAGAATAGTACTAGATCATACTACTCTACTTTTATGGTTAATTAATAAGAAAAATGGAAACAAGTACTAAAACACAAATTACTTCTAGAAAAGTAAGAAACTACTGAATTAAACTCCAGATAACAACTATGAACAAAATCAGAACTATAGATATTAGATGTTTAATAGGGAGAACTTATAAATGTAAATTATTCTAAACTAAGCCATCTAATTCCATTCATTTTGGTTATGTTCATCAAATGTAATAGGAATTGGAGTGAATGTATCATAATGGCTTTCAAATGTAACAAGGAAAGAAAAATGGAAGTAAATCTAACTTAACTTCTACAAACATATGTAAACTAAAAATTAACCAACTACAACTAACTTTAAACATCATGAACTACTGTTTATCCATATGTAAACAACATGAAACTAATCTAAGTTAGAAGGAAGTAGAAAACTTAACAAAGATGTTAAACTGGACTATATTAGATTTGGAACCAAGTACGTAGAAAACTTGATAAAGATATTTTATTATTGGTCCAGATCTTACAACATGAACATCTTCATTAAATAGAAACTAGTATTGAGATTAACAAACTAAAATAACTCAAAGAATAGAATTATCAACCATAACTTGGGAACAAACTATTTAGGAACAAGATTAATAGATTCTGAACAGTAACTAATTAACAACACGGGTTAAAGAACTGAATTTTGGAAGAAAGATAAGAAGAGGATAAGGAGGAAGGAAAAGGAAGGAAGAAATAATGATGAATTTTAATTAAGAACTCTAAATAACATAAACAAGATTGAATTACATCTAAAATTCTTTAGGAGGAATAGAAAGAATGATGATTGGGATGCAGAAGAGATTAGATTTTGAAAAAGGCCTAAAATAATGTAGAAAACACACAGGTCCGAATAACAATCCGAACACCGGTCTGAATGGCGGTCCGAATGACAGTCTAAATGGAGGAAAACGTTTTAAGGTGAGGAAAAGAAGAGTTTTTGGATGATTTAGTTACCAGCTCGCTTATGCAAGTGATCCTACTGTGCAAAGGAAGCACTATAGAAATTATTTAGAACCTAAACTAGTAAGGAATTACCTACTCTAATCATTATCTAGGTAGAGGAATTGTTTCTGTGAGATGTAGGAAGAAGTTTGAGATGGAAAAAGAAAGAGTTAACCTATAGCAGGTAAGAAGAAGAACTAACAGAGGGGAAGAAAGGAGAGAAAGGAATGCTAACTATGGAGGAATTTGGAAGCAATTTTGAACTATAGATGATGGAAGAAAAAATGAAAACAAATTACAGAACTAGTTAAACCATTGGTCGACCATTTCCTAATTCAGAAGAAGGGAGATTGTATTAACAACAAAATATTAATTACAGAGGAATGAAGATGATACACACAGGAAATAAACTAGTTAATTGCAAGGAAATAAATGCAGAAAATGTAAATAAAACCTCCAGTTGATGAGGGGCCCTTCCCAACAATCAGAGGGTGAACTAGATAAAATTAAACGACTACTAGAAGAATATCAACGAGCTGCTACTTCCATTAACTTGAGAGAAATTACAGGACTCTGTCTTCCACTATCTACGACTACAAACTCTTCACAACTGTGATGAACTAGCTATATTCCAAAAGTTTAGACTAACTCGTCTCAATTACAAAGACGACTATTTATAAGTTACAATGGGTGAGAGGGTCGACATAGTCGACCTCTCTAATAATAGAAGTGTTTAAATGACTATAACTACTGGTTTAATTGATGCATGCCAACACAAGGAGCGTCCTTCAGACTCTGAAGGGGTTGGTTCCTTCATAGGGCAACTGCAGCGTCGATCTAACTTAGACATGGATAAGCGGTGTGCTGGCGGACTAAATCATGGGCAGGCGAGATCCTTCCAGAACGCCGACATGAATGAACGTGAGCAGGCGTGAACAGTTGTGTGTAACTCCCGGCCAAACGAACAAGAGAACTGGTGCGCTGGAGTGTTGACGTGGGCGTGGGTGTGATGTTGGCAGGATGAATGTGGATGGCTGGACTCCTTCCAAAATAATGGCATGAGCGAGAGCTTGGAAGACGTGTGTGATTCCAGGCTAAATGCGTAGACGAATCAAGGCTTGGAATGTTGATGTGGACATGGAATGCACTAGCAAGCTCAACAAAACTGAGGACGGATCTACTAGAGCAATAGCTCATTAACCAAGCCCATAGCGTGTCAAACAGAACCCATGTGTCCTTCTCTTCATTCAATGGTCTGAGATGTGTCAACCACGGATTTCGTGGGCTGAACGGTGAGCTGAACGCATTTAAGCTTAACATGTAGCACATAGTTTGAATGAGGACTCATTTGCAAAATGTAGCCTGTCAATTAAAACCATAAATGTTAATTATGCCCATAAACATCATTTTAATCACAAATAAACCATAATATACAAAACATAAACAAGATTTGCATGGTAAGTAAATATGTGCATACCTGGACTGTTTGATGGGATGAATGGCTAAGAAAACAACGTACTGTAGCAAAAATGATAGAAATAATGCCACTTCGAGGAAATTGAACATAAATGGTGACAAAAATGGACACCAACACATAGTCAACCACATTGAATTGTGGTTAGCCATACTTAACCATGAACAACCAAATTCAACCTTAGACAACGAAAGTCAACATAGTGAACCATGTTCTATGAAAGTAAACCAAATTTAACCATGGTCAACCATGGTTAAACGTAGTCAACCATGGTCAACTAGATCAACCATGGTCAATAATAGTCAATCATACTCAATTAGACAACCAAAGTCAACCATTGTCAAACAAAGTTAACCATAGTGAATCATGCTCAACCGTAGTAAGCCAAAGTCAATTATGGCCAACTAAAGTTAACCATAGTCGAACATGGTTAGCCATGGTCAACCAACGTAAACCAAAGTCAATTATGTCTAGACACAGTCAACCATAATTGGACATGGTAAACTATGGTCGACCATAGTTTAACATGGTCAACCATGGTCAACCACAAATAACTATAGCCAACCTTGTTCAACCATAGGAAAATGTTAAACAAGGTCAACAATAGTTAACCATAATCAACAGTGGTCAACCAAAAGTCAACTAGAGTTAATAGTGGTAAACCAAAGTCAATTATGGCCAACCAAATCCAACTAACGTCAACCAAAGACAACCAAATCCACCCAAAGTCAACCTTGGCTAACCATGGTCATCTATGGTCAATCGTAGTCAACCATGGTCAACCAGGTCAACCATGGTCAATAATAGTCAATCATAGTTAATTATCCAACCAAAGTGAACCATTTTCAAACAAATTTAACCATAGTGAATCATTCTCAACCATAGTAAACCAAATTCAATTATGGCCAACTAAAGTCAACCATAGTCGAACATGGTCAACCATGGTCAACCAATGTAAACCAAAGTCGAACTTGGTCATCCATGGTCAACCAATGTAAACCAAAGTCAATTATGGACAACCACAATCAACCATAGTTGAACATGATCAACCATGGTCGACCATAGTTGAACACAGTCAACCATGGACAACCATAAATAACTGTAGCCAACCTTGGTCAACCATTTTCAACCATAGGGAAGAGTCAAACAAGGTTAACCAATAGTCAAACACAATTAACCATGGTAAACCAA
Organism: Larix kaempferi; assembly: GCA_027924585.1. Lineage (NCBI taxonomy): Eukaryota > Viridiplantae > Streptophyta > Pinopsida > Pinales > Pinaceae > Larix > Larix kaempferi. Next base: position 5,506,913 of record BSBM01000307.1, on the reverse strand, counting down.
AGTTAATTATGGCCAACAAAATTTAACTAAATTCAACCAAATCCAATCAAAGCCACCCAAAGTCAACCCTAGCTAACCATGGTCAGCCATGGTTAACCATGGTCGAACATGACTAACCATGGTGAACCAAAGTCAACCATGGTCTTCCAAATTCAACCAAAAGTTAACCATAGTCAATCATTGTTAACCATACTAAACTGGAGTCAACTATGGCCAACCAAAGTCAACTATAGTTGAAGATTGTAAGGCCCTATATTTTGACCAGACGTGTTTAGCAGTCAAACATATTGCACTTTATTCGCTTATTGTCTATTGGACTCAGATCAACTGGGTAAATTATACTTACGGCATGATAGGCCTGATTATATGTTGCTACTATGTTTATGTTGTTACTATGGTTATGCTGCCACTATGATTATGATATTACAATGTTATAATGGTACCATGCTTATGATGTTACTATGTTTATGCAGTTACTATGTTGTGGTTACCATGAGATTCCTTTACTTTATGATTACTATGTATGTTTAAATGCCTTTCATTAATGAAATATGAAATATATGATGCAGTATGGGGATACCACCTTATGATGTGATCGATTTAATTATTATATGTCATGTGCATCTTTGATGAACTAAAATTGTTACATGAAATAAAAATGATGTTGATAATATGGGTCAATTGGTGATCGGTGGGAAATGCTTTCTATAAAATGTGTATTTTGTGAAATACTAACCTATAGGACACAAGGGCTATGGGATAGCCAGATACTTTATTTGATATATGGGATAAGAACTTGTTCATGCAGTAAACCTTAGAAACGAAAATTGATGAAACAATGACATAGCCTGATAATCTTGATAGCAGCAAAGTATGATTTGATAGGGTATAGACCCAGTATGCTGAGACGGATGGATGTATTTCCCACCCTATGTTACTATGTTACCTGCAGTCGTGGGAGGGCCATGTTGAGATACACTCCCAAATTTATTGTGATGACGATGGTCGGATGCCTTCCCTAGGAGAGGATACGTCCGCTAGTTAGCCGAAGCTACCACTCTCAGGTTCCATGTGGTTAGGTTAGTATAGATGGCATCCACTTTTGCACTAGCAGAGGAAGGATAGGAAGGATGTGGACATAGTTTAGGATGGGAGGATATGTTAGCTAGTACTTTTGAGCTTTGGGTATTCCTTGATGTCGATTTAGTGGTAGTAGGTACCCTTCCTATACTTGATTGATTAAACTAACGTAAACATAAAAAATAATGAGATGAAATCTTATAAGGTTAACTGATAAAATAACCGATGATGTTTTAGTAATATTACGTTATATGTATACATGTTCTGTTGCATGAAGGATTATTAGTATCAATTAGATGTTATGCAAAGGAAATATGACATACGTTTATAGTGCATGTCCGACCTGTGCATACGCTGGACAAGCATGTACATTTTGTACATGTGCGATAATATTGGTTTACAACATACTTATGAGGATTTAACAATGTTATAACTTGTCATAGATAACCCAGTTAAGGATTTAGTAAACGACTTAAGTAATAGATGATCACGTTGCTAATGTGTAAAATAATTTAATTAGTCTTTGTATGTAAACATTTTAATGATCAATTAAAATAAGTGTCGTCAATTGTAAGTATCCTCAAGTGTAGGTGTCGTCAATATGAAGTATAATAGGTAAACATTAATACTCGAAGCGTGTACTATTTAATTGTTGGTCATGATTAATTAAACCATTAACGATATTTTGTTTATTAATACATAGAGGTACTATGTTGATATTGGATCACTTATTGATTAAACAAATGAATATTGCTATTTATTATTCACCATTAATTTAATTACTATTATTGTTATCGGTTATTATTGTTGTTATTATTATTTAATTAAAATGATAATTGTCATTTTCTATAAACCATACTGGATCCAATAATCTATTAAATGGATTATTGAGTTAAGTAATTGAATGAATCATCCCAAGTAAGTTAAAAGATTTGTTTTCCCCACGGCGGGTGGACAACTGGACGGTTGGGAGGGAGGATGAGAGGCACGGGGCAGGATGTCCAGCCCCCCGTGCTCCCACCTCATCAACCCCCATCAGACCTCCTATAACAAGGTAGACCTCCCCCTAGGTGAGTATAAATGATATGCTCATAGGTACAAGATCTCATCAACAAACGAGGGATGGCAAATCTGTGATGGAGGCTTCGCACGGGAGCGAGTAAATGTGTAATATTGAATAGGTGTAGCACTCTAAGGTCTTTGTAAGTGGTGAAGTGGTGGAGAAGCTGGAAGCCCTTCAGCATGCGAGACCATAATTTGATTTAGCTAAGCATAAAAGAAGGTTTTCACAAGTTTTTGGGTGCAAATTCAAGCCCTATTTTCATTCTACCCGCTTCATTGCAGCTCCCTGTGGAGCTGTTGAGCAATGGTTCTGAGCGCGTGGTTGGGAGTCTGAGTGAGATGTGGGGTATTTGGCTCACTGGGTTTCACGACAGCCACTCCACTTATACCAATATTTTCCCAGGTAAGTCGCAGCATTGCACTGTCTCCTTCCCTTACTAGTGTCTTTTTAGCTGCATTGTCATGGGTTGCTTCGAAGCTTCAAGCCTACTCCACCACCTTTCATGGGTTGCGGAGGTTTCTTCTGGCCGGTTTTCCACTACTGTGGGGGAACCTCGCATCCTATGGGATACCCTTTGCTGCACCGAGTCTCTCCTAAGATAAATCACTCGTGTCCATCTCCTCAGGTCTCTCTTGCATACTTCTGTAGTCACCAGTACCTTCCCTTAAGCAAGCATGCCTCCCCGTAAGAAAACTTGCAGGAGAGATTCTACCATGCCTGAGTCTTCCCGGTCGGAACCTTTCGACCCTCCCATTCAATTTCAAAAGCACCTACTTGAAAAATCAAAGCGGTACAAAACAAAAATTTCGGTCTCCATCCAAGCCACCATCCAGCAAGCTGAGGAGGAGACCAAAATAGACAGAAACTACCTTGGGGAAGAGGAAATAAAGAAGGAATTCAAGGATCTTGTTCCTGAACCTGGTTCTTCCCAAGCCCGTATCACCCTCTATCAGAAGTCCTTGGACATGCAATGGTCGCAGAAGATGGTTCTTGGCAGAACCTTGGTGGAGAAGGACGAACAACATGGTGAAATATTGCTCCAACAATATGAGTTGATGCTGCTCCTGCAGCGTATCCTGGGTAATCAGGTGGTGTTACACATAAAATCCTACCATCAAGAGATTCAGTGTATACATCCTTGAAGTTCCATTGACTATGTCATTTACCTAGAAGGGGCTCCATTGCATTTATGCTAGGTTCTGAGAGGTCGTCGCAGGATGCACTCATGCAACCTGCGATGTCGCATCTTGCTCTATTATAGGGTGCAACGAAGTCAGTTAATGGGAAAAAATAGCTTCTTTGAGCTCCTTCTTGAATCTTGTTGGCTTGGATCCTCATCCCTGACCTCTTGGGAGAGTTGGTTCTCAGTTCCAAATCTCTTGGGAGGATCCCCGATCTCTCTCCTACCATATCTCAAACTACCCTATCCATATCCTATCCACTTAGTCCTATATAAGTGAAGCTATACCTCTCTCCAAATGGAGGAAGTCTATAGTGTCTACATGCTGGTGAAATCATCATTGAGAGATCTCTACTCATCCATTGAGAGACTCACACATCCTTGGGAGGATATGGCATTTCGATTGGATGGAGAAGGACTGCTACGTTAACCCTTGGTTGTAGTCTATTCTTTTCTATGTACTTTCTTGATTTACAGTAATATAAACACTTTCCACCAATATTGTTTATGTGTAATGATATTGAGTAGTTTACCTGCTTAACTCTTTACTTAGATCTCTTATTGTATAGATTCTCTTTACTTGTTTTCATTGTTCTATGTGTCTTGACAAGTCTTGCAACTGATATCTGAAGACCACGAGGCGTGGAGCAGCATCAAGGAGAAAGGATTGCGAAGTTAAGGTAAGACATCTAGTCACTTGATCCTTAATCAGATCTAGGAAAACTGTTTGTAGTATGTACTATTTTTTCTAGACTCGCATTGAGCTAGGGAGATCTGGCTCACGTCCACTCGAGTGGATTGTCCGTCAAACAAATCTGGCGACCATGCTAGGGAAGAACATTGCTTTGTAGTTGTTAATTTGAATGTTATTTTTTAGTTGATTTCTTGTTACAAGCCTCTTTCATTTGTCATTTGCCTCCTAAGATGGTTTCACCATCAGATCTTCACTTTGAAGAGTCTGTATCCCCCCTATGAGTTTGTACTCATCATTTTCAAACCATTTCATTGCTCATTGCTTGGAGAATTCGTTCATTTTTTAATTTGGATCTCACTTGTCGCACCTAGTCAGTGGACTCAGAGCGACACTGTGTCATTTTTTATCTCTGTTCTCTGCTGTTATCCTATCGTCGCAACCCTTTCATTGGTATACTACGACACCGTCGCACTTCCCGCATTGGTAAACTGTGACGTCGTGTTGTGTACAAACACAGACTGCACCGATCTGTCGAAATTGGCATGCAGGAATCCCTTCTCCATTTTTTCATTTGAGCTTTGGTTTGATGTATAAACTCCCTTTGTGCTGCAAGATCCAGCCAGAGACCCTTTTGATCAGTGTGTTGAAAGTGTTTGGTTTTTGTGTGGGTTGTATTTGGCCTCATCTCTTGACAAACTTAAGCTTGGTAGTGGTGGACACCTTGGTTTCGCCATCTTCATCCACTTAGCCCTGTCATCATCCCTCTCCTCACTTGATCTTATCTTTGTAGTAGATCTGATCCCAAGCTTCTTTTTTGCACTTGTCATTCAACATTGTTTGCATTTGGTTTGATTCTGTTGATTTTGGGTCTTTTGGGTTTTGGATTCATGTTTGGCCCTTTGAGTCGAAACTAGTATTTTTGCTTGTATTTTTAAGCGAAATGGGTTCTGTTTTTGAAAAACAATTCCCCCCTGTACCTAGGGTTTTCACCCCAGCTTGTGCAAATGAGAACCTACTAAGGAGAAGGGACTCCTTAGTAGCAGTTCAATAAACAATAAATGAAAAGTAGTAAAACAGTATGAAATTTAACCTAGCATGAGCATTAACATAAATAACAAAACATGAGTAATGGCCGTAAATACCGCATATCGCACAAGGGTGGTTGGTATGCAGTGATTTATCACGACGCTTGGGTTTTGGATCGAGTTCGACAACCAGGATGTTGGGGTCGTCGTCAACCATTTGCATGTGTTCCTATAATACAGGTAATTGTGGACATTGATGAGTCAGATGGCCTAACTCATCACACAACAAGCATTTTGTGGGAGCACGAAACACTGGTGGAGGTTTAACTGCTTTGGGAGGGGGTACCGCAGTGTATGGTTGTAGGCCTCTTCCCCCAGTGGGCTTGATAAGAGGAGGGGGGTTCGTAGAGGACGAAGGGGTAGTGACACCGGGAGGTGGTTGACTAGTAGTGGAAATGGGTTGCACCAGTTGCAGGATGAAATTTGGTGTCGGCGGGGGAATGGGAGGCGAAATATACCACACGGGTAATCCCAAGGTTAACCCGGGGAGACTAAGGGTAGCCATAACCGGGGCGCTTACTACGCCCGAGGGAGGGAATAGGAAGGGGATTATGTGGGTGGGTGTAACACCAATGTGACTAGGTACTAATGGTGGTTTAGGTAACAAGGGCGGTTGATTGTTGGGTGTTTGTGTATTGTGGGAAAGGGTGCATAGGTCAGATACTGCGGGTGCAGGTGACGGGGGTGGAATGGATTGGAATGTTGAGGTCATTGGCGTATCTGAGTAAATTCCAGGTCCCATAGAGGAAACAAATGAGGTGGTTGCACCACCAACAGGTTGTTCAACCATGGGGAGAACATTCTCGGGTGCAGCGGGGGCATTGGGATCGTAGTAGGTGAGTTGGTCGACCTTGACCACGCGTCTGTCATGGGGGAACATCATGGTACAAAAAATGGATGAGGCAACCGCTTGCATGGCATACATGTAGCTGCGTTCAAGTAAGAGGTTATAATCAAGTTGGGCATTGATGACCTCTATGTCAATGAGCACGGTTTTGCCAGCCAACTAGATGGGGACATTAGCTAAGAGACCCTGGGGTTGAGCCGAACGGCCGTTGTAGGCTCGCAACGCAGTGGTGGACTGCTGGAGGGTAGGGGATCCCAACTTCTGCCAAACGAATGTAGACATAACGCATGTAGAGGCACCTTCATCGATAATGGACCGATGGATGACAAGATTCCGAACGGAAATAGAAACTTGGAATGCTAAAGTGGAAGGCAGGCGTGGTTCGGACTAGTCCAAATCGAAGGCCATTAGTCGTGAATCATTTGGGTCGATAGCACCAATGGCGGAGAGCAAAGTCTTGCGCTGTGAAGGACAGTTTTTCAAGACTTCTAACGCAGACATGGCTGCTGGAGACTGGGCTAAGTCATCTACAATGTTGTAATTTGATGCAGCGCGAGAATTGGGATTATTGTTGATGCGACGAAGTGGGAAGTGAGGTGCTTTGGAGGCGCCATCTAGTGGAGCCGGAGGTATACGTAACGTTTGATCAGTGGGATGCGCATTAGTGTTTTTGTCAATGGGAGGGGCTTCAGGGGTGGAGCCATATTGGTTCTGACGGGTTTGGAGGTTGACATCGATGGATGACATCATTAACAAGTGGTGGGTACCTGATTCGAACATGTGTTGATTAGGAGTGGCATAAGTGATCTGTTGTTGTGGTGGCGCATTGCCTTGAGGGGGAGCCAATGGCTGAGTGTTCACTACGCCTTGGGTTGGTAAGGGGTTTTGTAGCACCAAAGGTTGAGGCTGAGGTGGTGGGGGGTTGGGTGGTGCTTGAGGAGATGCATGCCCTTGACGATGGGCATCATCAGTCCAGAGTTACCGAGCTCGCTCCAAATGTGGGCAAGCGTGTGTGTAGTGGCCATAGACCCCGCTGTTAAAATTCAATATGATAAGACAGAAAATAGCAGCATTACATTCCATTTCACAATAATAGCATATACAGGATCACTGAAGAAACAACAAGCATAGCATAAACACAAGAGACACAGATTTATCCTGGGGAACCCTCATGGGGTAGAAAACCCAATAAAGATTCCTCAATATAGATGGCCAGCAATATACAAAGATGTAAACCAAATACATGATCTCCTCCTCCACCATAGCAGACCTCTCCTCCACAAGTGTGCCTCTCTCAAGTGTGTGTGTGTATCAAATGAGGAACATACCTACTCTATTTATACACTACATTGACATGTATTTTACACAAGTACATGTAGGCTCGTATTTAACCATTAGGTTAAATACCCTATTATAACTGACTGGGCCGACCCCCACATGGTGGGTCTAATAACCCTAGTTACCACAACCAATTCGGAGGAATAAACATCTCTGGATTCATAGTATAATCACATCGGAGGTATGGAACATCTCCGGAATAAATAATATACAAATATAATATTCTTAGAAGTTACAATATTCAACACTCCCCCTTAATGAGAAGGATATTATAAAAACATCCGCAGGAGCAACGAGTCATACATCATACATGATACATCTATATATCATCGAAAGCTTTCTTCAGTTCATCATCATCAGTAACTCAACTAGTTAGTGGAACATCGACATCACTCGATCATCAGCATCGTCATCACACGATCATCAACATCGTCATCACACAATCATCAGCATCATCATCATACGATCATCAGCATCGTCATCACACGATCATCAGCATCGTCATCACATGATCATCAGCATCGCCATCACACGATCAACATTGTCATCACACTATCATCAGCATCGACATCACACGATCAGCATCGTCATCACACAATCATCAGCATTGATCATCAGCATCGATCATCAGCATCGTCATCATATGATCATCAGCATCGTCATCATATGATCATCAGCATCGTCATCACACGATCATCATCATCGCCATCACACGATCAACATCGTCATCACACGATAAACATCATCATCACATGATCAACATCGTCATCACACGATCATTAGCATTGACATCACACAATCAGCATCGTCATCACACGATCATCAGCATCGATCATCAGCATCGTCATCATATGATCATCAACATCGTCATCATACGATCATATTACAGGATGATCAATCCTGCTCTCTTTAGGACATAGGTCCATGGATGATACAATCCAGATCAAGTTCCAGGATGATCAATCCTTATCTCTTTAAGACAAGTCTCATGTCTAGGGATGATCTAATCCCAACCACAGTGCCAGTCCTTTTTCATACTAGATGTGACCTAGATCAGATCTAGGATTTACCGCCATAGAGCCAATCCTCTTTCATACTGGATGTGTCACGTCTACAGAGCCAACCCTGTTTCATGCCGGATGTATCACATCTACAGAGCCAACCCTGTTTCATGTTGGATGTATCACATCTACAGAGCCAGCCCTGTTTCATGCTGGATGTATCACATCTACAGAGCCAGCCCTGTTTCATGCTGGATGTATCACATCTACAGAGCCAGCCCTGTTTCATGCTGGATGTAACCTAGAACAATTTTAGGATTTGTCACGTACATTTTGAACCGAGGTCCAGGGACGATCCAGTCCTATCATGTACCTTTTGAACCGAAGTCCAGGGACGATCCAGTCCTATCATGTACCTTTTGAACCGAAGTCCAGGGACGATCCAGTCCTATCATGTACCTTTTGAACCGAAGTCCAGGGATGATCCAGTCCTATCATTCAATTCTCGGAGACCTCATGTCTACGGCTCAATTCAAAGGACCATAGTCCGAGGACGATCCAATCCCCTTACCTGTTCATTCAGGATTTAGTTCTCAGAGACATCATGTCTACGGCTCAATTCAAAGGACTAAAGTCCAAGGACGATCCAATCCCCTTACCTGTTCATTCAGGATTTTGTTCTCAGAGACATCATGTCTACAGCTCAATTCAAAGGACTAAAGTCCGAGGATGATCCAATCCCCTTAAGTCCACCAAGGACTTCATTCTCGAAGACATACGTCTACGGCTCTCTTTAGGACTGAAGTCCAGGGATGATCCAATCCCCTCAAGTCCACCAAGGACTTCATTCTCGAAGACATATGTCTACGGCTCTCTTTAGGACTGAAGTCTAGGGATGATCCAATCCCCTCAAGTCCACCAAGGACTTCATTCTCGAAGACATATGTCTACGGCTCTCTTTAGGACTGAAGTCCAGGGATGATCCAATCCCCTCAAGTCCACCAAGGACTTCATTCTCGAAGACATACGTCTACGACTCTCTTTAGGACTGAAGTCCAGGGATGATCCAATCTCCTCAAGTCCACCAAGGACTTCATTCTCGAAGACATACGTCTACGGCTCTCTTTAGGACTGAAGTCCAGGGATGATCCAATCCCCTCACATGTTCACCAAGAACTTCATTCTCGAAGACATATGTCTACGGCTCTTCTTTCGTACTGAAGTCCAGGGATGATCCAATCCCCTCACATGTTCACCAAGAACTTCATTCAAAACATGTGTCAATCATGTATCCTCATCATCAAAACATGTATAACAAAACATGTATCCTCATCATCAAAACATGCATAACATCTATCATCAAAAGTATGTATACATCTATCATCAAAAGCATGTATATCTAACATCAAAACATGTATACATCTATCATCAAAAGCATGTATACATCTATCATCAAAAGCATGTATATCTAACATCAAAAGCATGTATACATCTATCATCAAAACATGTATACATCTATCATCAAAAGAAAAAATATAAGATTCCTAAATCTAAATAATTCTAAGTAACTAGGTGCAGTAAATAGGTAACCTCATCATTGATGAGACAGACTTGTTATCAGATACTATGCTACTCCCCCTTTCGAGGAGGGTCCTTCTGGACTATACCAAGCTTGTCTCGGAAGTATTCAAACTTTACTCGAGACAGAGGTTTAGTCAAGATATTATCAATCTGATCCTCAGTGCTTATATACTCGAGCTTGATAGCTCCTCTCTGCACCATATCTCGTATATAGAAGTATCGGATCTCTATGTGTTTTTGACTTATCGTGGAATACAAGATTTTCTATCTTGATGCAGTTTTGAATGTCACACATAATCATAGTGGAATCCATTTCTAAGTCAAACATTCCATATAATAGCTTTTGAAGCCACACTTCTTCACAGCTGGCAGAGCAGACAGCTATATATATATATTCTGCTTCAGCAGTACTGATAGCCACACTAGATTGTTTCTTGCTGAACGATGAGATCATGGCAGATTCAAGACTATAACAACCACCTGATGTACTCTTTCTGTCTAAGGCACTTCCTTCCCAATCAGAATCTGAGTAACCATGTAAACGGAATATAGACCAAAAACTAATGTACCTTTTAGGTACCTCACTACATGCTTTGTAGCTATTAAGTGAACCTTTCTAGGTTCTACTAGATACTGACTTAGGGTCTTTGTAGCAAAGCATATATCTGGCCTAGTATTTGTTAAATACATCAATGACCCAATGATTTGTCTATATAGGGTTAGGTCCACTAAATACGATGAGTCATTAACTAACAACTTCAAGTTGGAGTCCATGGGAGTGGCCATGGCTTTATACTCCAACATATCAAATCTTTTTAGAAACTTCACAGCATACTTACCTTGATTTAAAAGATTCCTTTTGGATCTTTCCATACTTCTAGACCTAAGAAGTAGTGCATTAATCTGAGATCTTTCATTTTCATTTCTGCAACCATTTTCATGACCTGTTTCTCATTCCTTGTCAGAAAGAGATCATCGTCATACAATAATGGTATGATAGGTTCATCATCCACAACGTTAAGGTAAAGGTTAGGAACAACTTTACTTCTGGTAAAGCCCAAGCTTTGTCATGAAGCTGTCAATTGTCCATTATTCACACTCAACATTGAGTGATCTTCTGCATATCTATCCGTGCCATCTCTCGTCAGATAGGTCTACTAATATGAGCCTCAAAATCATTCGAACTCTGTGGTGAGTTCCTTCTTGCATCCATGTCATATGTGTATAGAACCCATATTCAACCTTGTAGCAAAGGTTGAGATACACATCACCCATGATGATCATTAAGCTCATCAATTGACTACCAATCCTGGGAACCCATACAAAACCTGGTTACATTATTAAGAGAATGGTCTTATCTAGTCCCTTGGAGAAAAACATCTCATCATGATTCTCTTCCTCTTTCTAAGAGAATCTCTTAACCACAAGCTTTCTATAGTGTGTTTGATTTGTAAATCTTTTGTTGAACATCCATCGCTTGTTCAGAGTTCATCATTCATCATGATCTTTCCTACAAATCAAAATTAAGTACATGATTAGTAATACTTCATAATCATCAAATCATATTGACATGATAACTTATTATGCATACATATATCATTTACATAGTTATGCAACTATTTTGACCAATACTTTGGCACAACACTTTCCCATATCATGTATGCATACAGTGGCTATCTAGATGCCTTCCATCTCTACCAGAACATACTATCGAGAGTGTGCACAGCTCTCAGCATGTCAGCAAAGAGGTTTCATTCTAGACAAGCAACAATGGAATGTTTGTCCAATTTACCAATCATATGCATATTAGTAGTATACTATTCAATGCTTTATGAATGTTTACACTCAACATGATATATTCTAAGAATACAAATATGCATACGAGCAATATCATTTACTATTTCTAATAAAAACACAAATACTTATCTTTTATGTTTGTGTGGTTGCCTCCCGCTTGATCTTCTGTATGTCTTCTGAACTTCTATTCATTCTGTACCACTGTGCATGCTCAAGTGTACACTAGTGTCATCCTCATGATCTCATACACAAACATACATTCATTAGTATATTCTCAATATTATCAAAACATTCTAATTCTAAATAATCTTGAATATGTACAATCATGATCATTAGTATTCAGGGTTTCAAGGAAGTCTTCTTTTAATCATGCATATTCTTGTTTGATCTAGTTAGTTAAATCATCAACCAAGATAAGAGACATAATATGCATAAACCCTTGATTACTAACCAATCATACCAAGTATACTTACACAAGGTAAGATTCTAACATGACATAGGAAAACATACCTGGATTAGTATACCTGCTTAGTTATGTACAACATACCTAAACAATCTCTTCAATGATTTAGAGATCCTGAGCCAGAACCTGCATGTCTCGTAGGTTAAACATGATATAACAAAGTCATAAATACCTCACGAGTCTTTGTCTTCATGTTGTCATGGTCATGGAACTTGATTTGTCTTTTGTGATGTACCTGAACCTCCTTAAGTCATACCCGTCGAGACTTTTTGTAGTCTTCTTATGTAAGGCCTTAGCCTCAACTCCCCCTGAAACTTGATCTGGAGCTTGATTAGGGTTTGCTAAAGAAACCCTAAAAATTCAATATTTGACTTTCACACTTCTGAATGGATGGAAGAATGTGTCTTGCTGAGCTGATCAACCTAGCATTCTTCAATTTTGAAATCTCCAAAATTTGACCCTTCAAAATTGCCTTCGAAACTTCTGGATCTTCTGGACAGGAACCCGAACTAGGGTTTGATGAAGCCCACCCTTCTGTCCAATCAAAAGGTTCGATCCAAGGCTCTAAACTCTTATTTTTCTGAGGAGATTCCAGCCGTGGACTCCGATTCCAAAAATTCTAACTTTCTTTGAAACCCTAAATTATGGAAGCCATGAATAAAGGTGCTCCAAAAATAATTCTGTTTTGACAGAAATATGCACCTGATTGTTTCTGCTATAACTCTAAAATTTATGCTCCAAAGGGTCTGAAAACTTTTTCTGCAGTATCCTGACCTATCATCTTTCCATCCTCACAGGTTTGACCTCAATTGGATATTCTGAGAGAGAGTTATGCCAAGTGTCGCAACGTGACCTATTTATGGGATAAAACAGGAGAGCGAACTTGTACGGCATGCCACGTGTCACTATTTGAACTTCGGCCTCTAAAATTTTTTCTTGAGATATTTCACCTTGTTATATTTCCATATTGATAGATATGACCTAAATTGGACTCTCTGAGAGAGAGTTATGCCAAGTGTCGCAACGTGACCTGTTTATGGGATAAAACAGGAGAGCAAACTTGTACGGCGTTCCACGTGGCACTGGTTCACCTTCGGCCTCTGAAAAAGTTTCTTGAGATAGTACAGTATGTGTACTACCTATCACATTTTACGAAATTTCATTTGGAGATTCCTATCCCAAGTTATGACCTTTTTTCCAAGGTCACCTGATTTTGACTGAGATCTGGAAGAGGCAGAAACCCTAACTTGTACTGATCATAACTCATAAAGTACAACGAATCTGAGGGTGCCCTTTGGAGACAAGGTACCTGGGGATGTTAGCTACGACCTGTAAACTTTTCAGATATTGAAACTTCGCATAAATGGATTTATAGCAAAAGTTCCACGATGACTGGTTTTTTGCTATATAAAACCCTAACCTTCAAATTGTCGCAAGAGAAGCAAGTGTCGTAAGTGCCATACATTGCCTTCCTTCAGGTTAGCTCTGATACCATGTTAAAATTCAATATGCTAAGACAGAAAATAGCAGCATTACATTCCATTTCACAATAATAGCATATACAGGATCACTGAAGAAACAACAAGCATAGCATAAACACAAGAGACACAGATTTATCCTGGGAAACCCTCATGGGGTAGAAAACCCAGTAAAGCTTCCTCAATATAGATGACCAGCAATATACAAAGATGTAAACCAAATACATGATCTCCTCCTCCACCATAGCAGACCTCTCCTCCACAAGTGTGCCTCTCTCAAGTGTGTGTGTGTATCAAATGAGGAACATACCTCCTCTATTTATACACTACATTGACATGTATTTTACACAAGTACATGTAGGCTCGTATTTAACCATTAGGTTAAATACCCTATTATAACTGACTGGGACGACCCCCGCATGGTGGGTCTAATAACCCTAGTTACCACAACCAATTCGGAGGAATAAACATCTCCGGATTCATAGTATAATCACATCGGAGGTATGGAACATCTCCGGAATAAATAATATACAAATATAATATTCTTAGAAGTTACAATATTCAACACCCGCAAATAGAACAAGGATGGTTTGTTCGCAAATTAGGATTTTTGGCCTGCTTGGGCGGCCGATCAGGGTTCTGGTTGGCAAGTGCCGCGTTATTGTTGTTTGGGGGATTGGGAGGTTGACCGGCTTGGTCTGGAGGGGGGTTGTTCCCACGGTTACGGCCTTTGCCACGGTTTTGCTGGCCCTGTTGGCGCTGGTTGTTTTGGTTCTGCTGCGGATTCTGTTGGGCGTACACTTGCCCTTGGGTAGTAGGTGGGTTCTTGGGTTATGTAGGTGTGGGAGGAGGCTGCGGTGGATAATAAGTAGGTGGAGGCTGCGCAGGTGCTGAACCTTGTGGGGGTTGCTGATATGTTTGCGGAATAGGTTGTGGGTTAGCCGCAGGGGCTACCTGTGGTGGGTAATAAGCAGGTTGGGCTTGAGAGGACACAGGAGTTGGTGCAGCCTGTGGGTGGTAATATGGGTGAGGTACAACTGGGGGGGCGTAAGCAGGGGACGCATGAACAAAGCACTGAGGGGGACAGGAGGGTCCGTGGGAATGGTGGTGATGGGCCATGGGAGCATACGAATTGGTTGCTCCGGACTGAGATGTAGCCCGCGAAAGGTCGGGGCCATGGCTAGGACGTGCTATGGAAAAGGGTTGAGGATGAGAGGCAACACGACCAATGATGCCATCTGCGGCATGGGATGCCCCCGACGCATTGTGTTGGGAGGAATCGCCGTGAGGGGCGTCAGGTATGATGGTATATAGATAACCCGACTGGGTGTAAATGAGGTCAAATTGCTGGGCTTTGAGGATGGCCTCTTCTTCGGACTGGGGTCGTTCGGATGCTACATCCTTGGCAATGATAGGAAGGAGGGATTTTAGAAACCAATCTATGAAGATACGGTCGTCTAACTTGATTTTGCAGAGGTTGCGGTGTCGACGCCACTCATGAATGTGGTCAGTGATGTGGGTAGTTGTGTTCTATCTGCAAGACAGTAGGATTTCAACTCCCGTGTCATAGCAGACATGTAACTGAAAGAACTGCAGGAAAGTCGAGGCAAGGGAAGTAAAGGTGGCATGGGTCCCATGGGGCTGCTCGATGTACCACTTAGCTGCAGAGCCAGTGAAGGTGCGCTGTAACAGATGGAGGTGGACAGAGTCATCCACTATGGAGTTGGAGGAACACCATAGATGGAAGGACATAATATGGTTCTGGGGGTCCTCACCTGCCTTGCCCTCAAACTTAGGGATGTCAGAGGGGAGCTTGGTGGGCATGTGAGGCCACGTAGGGTCGTGTCTGATGGGATCGTTAGTCAGTCTAGCTAGGTCAGGAAGGTTGAAAATAGCCATGAATGGCAAACTAGTAGAAGGACGTGACATACTAGTGGGTGTGACCATGTTCGGGCCAATGCCCCCAAGTGGGGGGGGCTGGGTTTGGGATGTTTCCCCCAAGTGGGGGAACGAAAGTGGTATGCGACGGTCCTGCATCGCCAAGGGTAGTGTGGGTCACTGATGGAGTGGCGATAGGTATGCTAGCTACTGGAATGGGTGCAGTGATAGGAATGGTAGATGTGGGCCCCATGGAGGGCATACCCAAAGCAGGTGTGGTGGTGGATGCTCCACCAATGGTCCCTACAAAGAAAGTGGTGGAAGTCACGCCAACCATGGGTCTAGTTGGTGCAGTGTAAATGGGGTTCTCGGACTCTGCCTCAGAATCAGAGGTAAAATAAGGGGCGTCAAGATCGGGTGACGGAGTTCTATGTCATTGACGAGTGGAGTCAAGGGACAAAGCTCGAGATCTATGATGAGTGGTATCAAGTGATGAAGATCTATGTCTATGACGAGTGGTGTCAAGTGAATCGTGCTGTGGGGGCTCGCCCCGGAGGCGCCGAGAATGTCTCGGGGACTCAATGGTGACAGATGGTGGCAAATATCTGGGGGTTGTGTTGAGTGAAAAACATCTCAAAAACCCTAATGCAACCGAGTGTGCAAAAGGAGAGATCAAAAAATATGGCACTTAGGCCAACAACCAACTCAAAACACCCACTGTAACAGCTGTGCTACAATAGGTGGAGTATCAACAGAAATGGTCAGAATACCAAAAAGCAGCAGGTTTCCTAAAAAACAAAAATAGTGGACTCGCTAGACCAAAAGGATGTAAGGGAGCATGCAAACACCTAGCTAAAAGTATTCTGACTCAACTAGACATATCCTCTGCAAGGTGATGAAATCCAAGTCAGACAATATGGATAGTAGAGCCAAGTGGCTAAAGATATCCCCCTACCGGGAGGGACACCGGGTAGTCAATCCTAGAAGAAAGGAAAGTAAGATACCCCGTTCTCGACACGTCCATAAAAGGTGAATCTTCCGTTTGGTTCTATCGCCGTGGTATCCCCATATGGGTGATACCCCAAGAACCGCGAAAGGTAGCCTTTGGTTACTGAATGGATTGCAGTATTCCACTCAAGCCTCCAGAACTAGTCTGGCAACTTCAACCCTCCTAGGGGAGAGGCCCTCTGATAAACTGGTTGTGACCGTGCCAAAAAATACTAGGGGATTTTGGTTCCCTAATGGACAACAACTATGTCTCAAGTGTAAGCAACCGAGGGGTGTTATTTGGATGCCTATCCCCCTGATCCTACCTAACTACAAAAATTCTTATGTGTTCCCCAAGTGGGGTTAGAATGTTGGTTGTGTTAAGTAGTTTTTTATGGCTCACTTGAATTAGGTGACAGAGTGTGTGCGTGTGAGATGATGAACCCAAGTAAAAGTGCCATGGGGTGGGCAACTTTCTAACTAAAAATAACAATACAGAATTTAAACTTTGAAATGCAAATTTTTTTTTTTTTTTCAATTAAAATGCTGAAATTTAAAAAAAATATTGTGTAAATGGAACATAAATAGTACTGCAGAAAAAAGGCTGTAGGGAAGTATGGCTGCAGGTAGGACAGATGGTTGTACCGGTGCAGAAAATATTGCAGCAAAGGGCTGGGTTCAAAACAGGAAAAAAAAGTGTAGAAAACAGACCATGGGTCTATGGCAAATCTGAGCGGTCGGACCGCGGGAATTAGCGCAACAGTCACGGACGGGTTGCGGGATTTTGGCTGAAAGGTGTAGTCGGACCGTGGGAAAAAGGTCGAAAGACGCAGGCGGGTTGCAGAAAAATGCCCGAAAGTCGCAAGCGGGATGTGGGAAAAAGGCCGAAAGACGCAGGAGGGTTGCAGGAAAATGGCTGAAAACCGCAAGCGGGATGCGGGAAAAAAGGCCGAAAGATGCAGGCGGGTTGCAGGAAAATGGCTGAACGCCGCAAGCGGGCTGCGAAAACTTGGTTAACAGCGGCAGTCGGATCGCATGAAACAAGTTGATAGCCGCGGTCAGATCACAGGTAACAGACTAGAAACCATTGGCAGGTCGCCGGAAACAGTCTGAGAGCCGCGGTTGGATCGCAGGTAAATGCCTGAAAGACGCGGTCGGAACGCAACTGCGAGGGGCTAAAGACGCGGTTTACGGCAGTTGAAAGGGACGGCCGAAAGGAAAGAACAGAAAAAATATTGCAGAAAATTGAAAAACTTTTAAAATTATAACCAGAAATTCAAAAGAACACAAAGGGAGTCGCCAAAACTGTAGCTAGGGTTTTCACCCCAGCTTGTGCAAATGAGCACCTACTACGGAGAAGGGACTCCTTAATAACAGTTCAGAAAAACAGTAAATGAAAGACAATACAATAAAATGTTAATTATTCTAAACATGTGCATAAAACAGAAAAGATAAGATAATAAAAAGGGTTTTTGTATTAATTATACCTCCATTGTGAAGGTTGGTGGAGCTCTTGCAGCAGTCCAGGTGTTAGGAACCCATGTCTTTACTTTGTTAGTATGTTGTTGTTGGACGCATATGCTTTGTAAGTCATCCCGTAGTATTTGTTGATCAATAGTTTGTGTTATTGTTGTTGGCGCATATGCTTTGTAAGTCGCCCGTAGTATTGTTGATCCATAGTTTGTAGTGGCCCATGGTTTTGACCCATAGTATTGGCGCCTAGAATTAGTATATAAGTGTGTGTAGAGACCTATGAAGGCACCGTGAAGTTATTTGTATTGAGCTTGCTCATAGGAGGTTGCCCCCTCGAAGTGGCCTGTGATCAATATAAAAGTGATTCTGAGTTTTGTCATTTCTGCTATTTCGCATATTCGTATTAATTAATTGTTGCAGGTGCATCACATCTGGTATCAGAGCACTTTCTTGGGCTCACTGGGTGAAATTTCTGCCAATTTGTTTTTTGCATCTGTTGCAGGTTCGGATTTGGGAATAATCCCTATCCGGTTAACTGTGGGAAGTACTTGGGCATAAGTCCTAAAACTCATTGTGAGGAGTACCACAGGAACCCCGAAGTAGCTGGCCCATTGATGATACGAACCGTTACACCAAAACCTCGAGGTGTTAGTGAAGGCCGCCCACCAGGATCTTAACATCCCACCACGCTTAGCAGTCCAGACTCTAGGCTGGATGTGTGCCCGTACGGTGGTGTCCCCTTTGCGCCGTACGAGCCCCGGGAAAACACTGCAATGCCGGCGTTGCCACCTGCTCTGTGACTTGAACCTGGGTGGAGGCTCTGATACCAGATGATACGAACCGTTACACCAAAACCTCGAGGTGTTAGTGAAGGCCGCCCACTAGGATCTTAACATCCGCAAGTAGGGTCGAAATATTTTATTCATTAAGGCCTGGAATGTGGAAGGAGCATTAGTGAGGCCAAAGGGCATGACCAAAAACTCATAATGGCCATCATGTGTGTGGAAAGCTATTTTAGGGATATCATCCTCATGAACCCGAATTTGATGATACCCAGAACAAAGATCCAACTTGGAGAAAAAGTGAGCCCCATGAAGTTCATCAAGAAGCTCATCAACAACAGGAATTGGAAACTTATCCTTGATGGTGAGGTGATTAAGTGCTCGGAAGTCAATGCAGAGGCGCCATGACCCATATTTTTTGCGGACAAGAATAACTGGAGAAGAAAAGGAACTAGTGCTTGGGCGAATAATACCTTGCTTCAGTAAGACCCGAACGAGCATTTCAATCTCCATTTTTTGGTGAAATGGGTAGAGATAGGGCCTGATGTTGGGAGGAACGCTGCCAGGAAGGGGATGAATACGATGGTCTTCTGTCCTGGAAGGTGGCAATCCCACTGGTTCAGCAAAGACACCTGTATATCGATCCAGAATTTGTTGTAGATCCAAAGGAGTAGTGGAGACCACTGATGGTTGCATCTGAATGGAATGGATCTGAGCGATGACACCATGTGAATTCTTCTTGAGGAGTTTTTCCATGCGATGTGAACGGATGATGCTGAGAGAACCTAGTTGTAATCCTGTCAATGTGTGTTTTTGTCCATTGAGGGAAAACTGCATCCAAAGTTCAGCAAAAATCCCATAAGATAGGGCCAAGTGTGCGTAGCCATTGAGCGCCCAAAACCACATCACATCCACCTAAGGGCAAGGAAAACATGTCAGAGTGCAAGGTATAATCTCCCATAGATATATTCACATTTCGACACTTCCCTTTGCAAGGTAAGGTGCCCCCATTGGCAACCATGACTTCAAAGTTGGAGCAAGGATGGATAAAACAATCAGCTTGTTTGGCGATCCGAGGGTCAATGAAATTATGAGTGCTACCAGAATCAATTAGTATTGTAAGAGGAAGCTTCTTGAAGTAACCCTTGACCCGCATTGTTTGGGGGGTGGTGATTCTAGATAAAGCATGGAGAGATATCTTTGGCTGGTCATCCTGAGACGGAGGGTCAATAGGTGCTTCCTGAATGTCGACCGGGGCATCCAATGTTTCTGGATCTTCGTCACCAATTTCAGAGGCAGGCGGAGACTCCACATCCAAGAGATAGAGCTTTTGCTGAACACATCTATGTCGCCGAGTGAATTTCTCATCACAATTATAGCAAAGCCCCTTTTCTCTGCGTGCTTGCATCTCTGTTTCAGACAAATGCTTGATAGGAGTCGGTCGAGGAGCCTGCGGTAGAGGTGATCGCTGAGAACCCATATTTCAGAAGGGAACAAAAGTGGGCTTGGAGCGTTGTTGGGCTACAATCTTGTCTTTTTCCAACTTATCCAACCCTAGGGCTTCCATCATTGTGGTGGGACAGAACATTTTGACCTCAGAGTGGATGACATCCTTTAGACCACTGATAAAACAACTCTGGTAAAAGTCATCAGACAATCCTTCGGTGTGGTTGGCTAGGTTCTCAAATTCGGTTTGATACTCTCTCACAGTGCCAATTTGGAAAAGTTTAGTGAGGGCTCCGATGAAGTCATCAAAAGCACTAGGACCAAATCGTTGCAAAAGGAGCTGGAAAAAGTCTGACCATTTGGGCTCTGGATGAGCCTTTATGTACCAACGGTACCATTGAAGAGCTTCTTGTTCCAAGTGAAAGGATGCTAGCGAAACTTGGTTGACATCAAAAGTATTATGCAGACTGAAATACTGTTCCGCACGATATATCCATCCAGTTGGATCAGTACCATTGAAGCGAGGAAAATCAAGCTTCGGACCACGAAAATTAATGGAAGAAGAGAACCCATTGTCTGCTGAAGACTCAGACTGCCGTTTGTTGTTCATAGCTGAATGTTCAAGATGGAGGCCGAGAAATTTTTCATCCAGATCTTGGAGTTTGGCTTGGATGGCTGCAAGTGCTTCTTCCATGGTTTTTGCTCCTGCGCGGGTGACAACCATACCTAGGAGTTTTTTTTTTTTTTTTTTTACTGGGTAGGAAAATAAAAAGAGAAACTGCTTCAGTAAGGGAAAATTTGGACTTGGGAAAAAATCTAAAAGGTAATTGGGGTTTGACTAGGTGTTGGACACTGTCTACTAGACAGGGAAGCAAAAATGAGGATTTCAGAAGCGGCGTGAAAGAATGGGAAAATTTGGCAGAGGGGGACAAAGAGGCAGAATTCAGAGAGGAACTCTGTGGTAAAATTTGAAGGTGATTGGGTGAAATCTGAGGAAGTTATGGCAAACCCTAAAAATAGACAAATGTGGGCTTTCGGGCTTTGGGAAGGGGAATTGGGGATAGGGTCCTCATGATTGAAATATGCAGAATGGGATGACAGGGGTTCCCCGAAAATTTCAAGGGAAATAGAGTGAAAACAAGGGAGATATGGACAAAAAACTCTTTTTTCTTTTTTCTTTTTTCTTTCAGACTGGAGCAGCTACGGCTCGGAAGGGATCTGGAACAGCGCCGAATGGATTGAAAATGGATGGATCTGGAACAGCTTGCAAAATGGATCTGAAACGGCGCAGTAGCGATCGACAATAGTTTAGTTGAAAGTAGATATGGACCCCAGTTATGTGCGGCTTCCTAACAGTTCAGGAAGTTGACACGGTCCTTCGAAACCACGATCAGATTCTTCGCATTTTGCGGGACAATCTTCACATGGAAAGAAATCGCATGAAGCAAGAAGCTGATCAGCACCGTTCTGAGCGCACTTTTCAAGTCGGCGATAAGGTTTTTTTTCGTCTCCAGCCGTACAAACAATCCTCCTTGAAACTCAAAGGGCGTCATAAGCTCGCTCCAAAGTTCTATGGGCCATATTGGATTCTTCAAAAGATTGGGTCCGTTGCTTATAAATTGGAACTTCCTCCTTCTTCCCGCATTCATCTAGTCTTTCATGTCTCTTGTCTGAAGAAAGTTCTTGGCACCAACATTAGTGGACAAACGATTTTACCCGAACTGGATAATGAAGGATCCATCATTTTGGAGCCAGAGGCTATCCTCAATCAGCGCACGCGTCAGCTTCGCTCTCGCTCTATCACAGAGGTCTTAATTCAGTGGCACGGCATGCAACCACAGGATGCTACATGGGAACCACTCCTTCAGATTCAACAACAATTTCCACATCTAAAGCTTTGAGGACAATGTTTTTTTTTAAGGGGGAGGGATGTTACGAACCCATGTCTTTACTTTGTTAGTATGTTGTTGTTGGATGCATATGCTTTGTAAGTCGTCTCGTAGTATTTGTTGATCAATAGTTTGTGTTATTGTTGTTGGCGCATATGCTTTGTAAGTCGCCTGTAGTATTGTTGATCCATAGTTTGTAGTGGCCCGTGGTTTTGACCCATAGTATTGGCGCCTAGAATTAGTATATAAGTGTGTGTTGAGACCTATGAAGGCACCGTGAAGTTATTTGTATTGAGCTTGCTCATAGGAGGTTGCCCCCTCGAAGTGGCCTGTGATCAATATAAAAGTGATTCTGAGTTCTGTCATTTCTGCTATTTCGCATATTCGTATTAATTAATTGTTACAGGTGCATCACACCAGGAGGGTTGCTTCCAAGCTTCCAGCTTTGGTCCTTCTCTTTCTCCAAAGGGTTGGAAATGGGCCAAAAGGGGCACTCAAGGGTGAAAGTAGCTCAAGGGTGAGCTAGGGTTTCAAGAGTGATTTTGGCAGAGTAAGGGTGTATTTGACTGTGGATATCTAATGAGGGGCCTCCATCACCTATTTATAGGTTTTTAGTGGTGGAGTGCTGGCCCATGGTTTTGGGAACCATATGGTTTAGGTCAGTTGTATAGGGTTTTTTTCTCCTTTTTCCCTCTTTTTCCTCTTTTTTTGGTATTTTTTATTCCCCTTTTAGATGATTTTTGTTATCGTGCATCCTTTAGTCGTTTTTACCCATCTCCAAGTTTTGAGATCATTTTTGGTTTGGCGTGATTGGCTTGTTTTAAAGACTTGAAGAGTGTGGGATATCCATGTCTTTTTTAGCCTCTTTTTCTTGGGTTATGCATCTTGTTTCCTTTACATGCTAAGCTATATAATGATTATTGGAAAATATTGATTCTTTGGCTGCACTTTAATTCAAAGAGAAGCTCGCTTTTGTCCTTCTTTTGCTATATTCACAAATTTGGAAAACATAAATATTCTTCTTACTTTATTTTGATCATTTGATATTCTTGGTCTTACCATCATAAGAAGAAGAAAGGCTTGTTTCAGATTTGTGTGCATTTGAGTTAGATGAGATTGTTAAGTGCTTTTCTTTGTCTTTCATTTGATTAGAAACATTTGTGGAATCCTTATTTCCATAGCTTAGATGTGTCTTTTTCAAGTGTAAAAATATAGGAAACAGATTAGAATTATTGTGTTTGGTGTTCATAAGAAGATCTCTTTTTGTCACTTTAGGATAGTTTGGGTATCGTTGTACATGATTGGTTATCATTCATTACAAAAGCTAAAATTGCATTTGCATTGGGTTGTGCATTTGGGAATGGAAAAGAACTCTCTCTCCCATAGCTAGAAATTCATTGAAAGAAAAAGTTGCATTGATTCATTCTACATGCATGGCTTGAGTCACGTCTTCACACCATCGAGTTGCACTTCCATCACCCGATTGAGTAATACAACAACCATTAAAATTTATCTCCCTAACTCAACACACATTTAACCTCACTTGAGGGTAAAAACAATATTGTAGTTAGGTAGGACACCGGGGATAGGAATCCAAATAATTCCCCTTGTCATTTTACATATGAGACATAGTTGTTTTCTCTTAGGGTGCTAAAAACCTCTTGTACTTATTGACATGGTCGTTGACCAGTTTGTTTATAAGGCCTCCCGTTCCATGGGGGTAAGTTGCGAGGATAGGTTCCAAACGGACTTTGAGGAATGTCGCACTCCACTTAGTGCCTAAGGACATCTATCCATTGTCTTCCTTGTATTTTTCGGCCACCATACTGGTTGCACAAGGGCTAAAAGGTAGAAGCTCCATTATCCTTCTCATACATGTCATGAACGAGGTATCCTAGTGACCATCCTTCTAGGGATTTTTTACCTGGGATTCCTTTCAATAGAGGGATATCCTTTCAGACATATTGGTCTCTCACTTCATATTGTCCGACTTGGATTTCATCACCTTGTGGAGAATACGATCTGTTGAGGTCCCCGGATCTTAGATAGGATGATTGCTTGCTCTTATAACTTGTAGAGGGTCTTTTATTTTCTTAGTGCTGCTTGTTGGCTTTCTGGCCTCTTTGTTGTAGATCGCTTTCTATGGCATCGATTATGATAATGTTTTTGAGCTTACTTTTTGACCTGTGTGCCTCTTTTTCTTCTAGCTCCCCTTTTGCATGCTCGATTGCCTGAGGGTTTTTGAGTTCTTTTTAGCAATACTTCGTCTACATCACTTGGTCTTGTTCCATGGATCCATCTCCATGTACCCAAGCTCCTTCTGGGACTACCAACCAAGAGGCCCCTTTTCAGGGTATGCCATTTGTTATTCTTTCTTGTGGAACTGTTGGTCCTCCCTTTATGGCTACGTTGAATCTTCCTGGATTGACGATAGGATTACCAGTATGGTTATTCTCCAATCCGATTACACCAAGTGCACCAATTGTGTTGAACCTAGGTCCTTCACCACATGGACATCAATCGCATGGTGACCCTTCCCCTTCTTCCTCGGACACGTATTCTTCCATTTCTTCTTCCTCGCCTGATCAAAGCAGTAGTATTAATAATCAGGTGGATAAGAAGAAGAAGAAAAGGAAGGTTAAGAAGAAGAAGGATAAGAGAGAGACCAAGCGTCCACCATCTTCCTATGATAGAAATCATTCTATGAGAACACCTCATAAGCCCAAGTTCCCTTGCAAGCTTTGTAAGGGTGATCACCTTCTCAAGGATTGTCCTGGTCTTTCCCGTGTGTCAGAAGAGTGGTCTAAAAATCCCAAACCGCTTGTATCGTCAACCTATGGCGATCATGTTGATGACACTCCCTCAACCAGTTACCCATTGTTGAAGGGTTAGAAGGGTAAAGTCTTGTATCCTTGTTTGATATGCAAGGGTATGCACCGTAATTTCCTTTGTCCAAGCATGGATGAAGCTTCCCGGTGGTTGGAAGATATTACTAGTCCTCGACAGGTGCTTCCAACAAGTGATAGTGAGTTGTCCCTCGACCCCCCACTGGTTGACCAAGTGATCAATTCAGTTTCAACTGTAATTTATCCCACTCTTCCTTCTGAGAGTGAAGTGATCGAGTCGCTGTCATCTCTACTCGATCCCACTCTTTTATCAGAGAGTGTTCAGACTACAATTGTCACCTTGACACAGTCTTCATATCATCCTACTCTCCCGGATGAGAGTGGATTGATAACCACTGATGTTTTTCTAGTCAGTTCCGATCATGAGGGCAAGAGTCCATTTCCACGGGACCCCCTCCTAGTACTAAGGTTATTTCATTTGATTGGAATATTCTAGCAGAACCTCATCTCCCCTCAGATGTTCCTTTCCAAATATCCGTAGGTGTTGCCGATAAGGAAATATTTCGTACTATAGTTGATGAGGGAGATTCTGTTAGTATTTTATCCTCAATTGCTTGGAAACCTATAGGGTCTCCTCAGCTTGCACCAGTTACCGGCTAGATTTTGGATTTTAATAGAAGGCCTACTGGACCTTTTGGGATTCTTCCTCAGTTACCTATCACTTTTGGAGGTAAAACTGTTTATATTGATGTCATGGTTGTCCAAGGTCCCTTAGATTTCAATCTACTCCTTGGACATGATTATGTCTATGCTATGAGAGCTGTAGTGTCCACACTCTTTCGAGTGATGTATTTTCCCTATTATGGGAGGATCATGACTATTGATTAGCTTTCCTACATGACACCCACTCATCACATGACTCCTATTCATCAGACTTCCCTGAATGTTCCACACGTATTGGTAGTATCTTCCCCTTAAGCATGAGGGGCATGCCTCTAGCCTCTGGACTTCATGCTTGGGGGGGGGCACACTACCAACCTCTGTATTGGTGCCCATGTTGGAGCATAGTTTTATTCTCTTTCAAGCTCGTTAAAAGATGAAATAGACCCTCAAGCATAGTTCCCTTTCTATGTCAAGCTCGTTAAAAAATGAAATGGGTTCCCATGAGCACAATTCCATTTCTATGTAAAGCTCGTTAAAAAATGAAATAGGTTCATGTGAAGAAAGTTCTAATCTTGTGTCAAGCTCCTTAAAAAGTTAAACGACTTCTTTCCCTTTGAGTCGAGTCTTCTCATAGACTTAGTACCTAAAACTTCTTTTCATCTGCCTATGCCTTAGGCGGATGAAATGAAGCTTGGAGGGCATGTCTTCAACCTCTAAAAGTTACGTTGAAGTCAACTTGATCGCCTCTCTACACCATGTTGGAGTTAAGTCACTTACTTCTATCAATCATGCTGGGGGCATGTACCAACCTCTGGATACCATATTGGGAAGAGTCCACCATTGGGAACATTTTCGAGCATACTTTCCTTTTTGGTTTTCGAGCTCGTTAAAAAATGAAACAATACCTATAGAAATCATACTAGAAGTAAGCCGTCAGTTTCTTGTGTTGGGGGAAAAATTTCGAACCTATCGCCATCGTGTTGGGAAGAAACCTGCCAATGGGCATTATACCGAGCATAGTTCATTTTCTGTTACAAGCTCGTTAAAAAATAAAGCAGACATTATGAGCATTCTTCCAACCTATCTTTGAGCTCGTTAAAAATAGTAAGATGGTATTTGAGCTTACTTTTCACCTTTTTCGTGCTTTGGTTAAAACATGAAAAGTGGTTTGAGCTTAGTTTTTACTTTTTCGTGCTCTGGTTCAAATATGAAAAAGATTCCGAGTGCTTTTGATACCATTATCGTGCTCGTTAAAAATTTGAGTAAAAAGTTATGTCTAACGAGTATAGGCTTATCACTTTATCCGACCTCGCTAGAATATTTACGGAAAAGGAATTGTGCCGAGTTTACTTTTTCCTTTGTCATACTCGGTGTTAGCATATCTCATCATTCAGTATGTACTTTGCATGCATGCATGCATTGCATGCATCCACATGCTGCCCAGTCACCAGTTTGATGCCTCCGACACCTAATCCCTAGTCTGCTAGCACCCGGTAGCTTCTTTCCACTCAGTTATAGCCCTCCTAGTGCTTAGTACACCTAGCATGTATCTACCACTTGAGAGGGGCATTTTTTCTCACCTATCAATCCAATTCACTTCAGTTAGATAATTGTCTTTCCTTGATTTGAGGCTAGAATGACTCCTAACTGTTGTTACCACTCCGATGTACCTCCAGTGAGACTTGACTGCCTGTTTTGAGTTCAGTTAACTCCTCATGCGCCCTCCACTGAGCCTCCTTCCCTACATTAGTTGCATTTACCATCAGTTACACTTATTACACTCAGTTAGACTCAGTTTGACACTTGTCTGACAGTTACTTGTGCATTGATGACCACCACTGATTGATGATGATGAATCCTAGTTGGAGGCAAGCCATTCAATGCAATATATTCGAATGACCTCTTTAGCTAATTTGAATTGCTCATTCATTGTGACAGTATTGTATTGTAATTCAACCATTCCAGATTATAGAGCACTGATGCATCTCTTGCATAGTTTTTACTCCAAATTGTTTTACATCTTTGTGATTGATATTCTTGTTCAATAGATCTGCTTTGACTAATTTTACATGGTATCAGAGCCATTGCAGGGACAATATCTCTCTCCTACAGGTGTTCTACATGAAGAATTAAGTGAATTTGCTCAAAATTATTGAAGTTTTGGCATGCAAAATCTCATGTGCATTCGCTCATGTGCATGCAAAGCAGAAAAATACACTCCAATCCACTCCAGAATCTTGAGTTTTCCACATAATTCCTAGATTTGATACATTGGATCCATTCAAGCTTGCTTGATCTCCAATCCCAGGTGTGATGCAACTTTAAAAGGGTGGATTGTTCAACCTTACTGTTCTTGTTTTGATTGTGATTTGCAGGTTTATCATCTCTATCAAGTACATTCGCTATCTTGTGATTTGCAGGTTCTTCACTATCGATTGCACTCGCCATCAGTGATGGAATACTCTTCTTCAAATCCTATGCTAACTCCTTTCAATTATTTTGATTGGAAAGGAGACATGGAGATCATATTGCACTCTAAAGGGTTCTATAGAGTCACCATGGGCCTCGAATTGGAGCCAAACATTGCTTGAGAAAAAAAAACACTTCAATAAGCTTGATGAAGCTTATGGTCTTCTTTGCCTCTCTATCTCCAAGGATCTTCACTTCCATCTCAGTAGATTGAACTCTCCAAAATCGGTATGGGAGCAACTTGACAGAATTTTTGGCAAGCAGGATGAGCTTAGGGATTTTCAATTGGAAAATGAATTGATTTCTCTTAGTCCTGAGAATTTCGAGACCATCAATGAGTTTTTCACAAAATTCAAGCACTTGGCATTGTAGTTGAAGAACAGTGGAGTTGTTAAAGAGGATAAGCAATTGATCCTCTCCATTCTTTCAAAGCTTGGTAAAGATTTCTCGGTATTTGTCTCTACTTTTAATTCCGGTCGGCTAACTACCCCGAATTGGAAGATGCCTACCTTGAATGCCTTCATTGAGTCCGTTACCAAAGAGCATGACAAGCTAATTAAAATGGGGTCCATAAGCTCCAAAAATTCATCTTGTTGATGTATTTGTAACTTTGGAAGATATTCTTCCATGTATTACATTTGTACGTTATTGTATATCCCACAGAGATGTATTATTCTTCTGATTGGAAGTGTTGTCATTTGTATTTGTAAGTGTCATCATGTGCATCGACAAGTGTCGTCATTTCTATTGATGGGTTATTAGACAACATTATGTTATGTGGTTAAGTTGGGGCCAACCTAGTTGAGCAAAGGTCAAGTGAAAGTTAGTGTATAAATAGAGAGGTTTTGTCTCTCATTTAGATCATTCACTCACTTCTCAAGCTCGCATAGATAAGAGAGAAAGTGGCGCACTAGTGGAGGAGGAGGAGCATCGGCTAGAGACATCTTATTGGGTTTGATCATTGTGATCTTATATTGTGGCTTATCTTATCTCTGAGGAAGTTGTGGGGTTTTTCACCTTCTTGGTTTTCCCTGGTGAAACTCTATGTCTCTTGTGTGATTGATTTTATGTCTATGTTTGATATGCTTTAGAGATATGCTGTACATGTTATTCTCTTGGAGATCCTTATGATAATGGAATGAAATTCTCGAAAAATTAACATGGTATCAGACCTTACCTAAGAAGAAGGAACTATGGAGTTGCGGAAGCTAGGGATTCTTAATATTTGGGTTTCCATCCACAGATAGAAAGAGGAAGAATGCTAGATTGACTCTCCTAGCAAGGGCGCATCTTTCTGTCGAGACAAAATTCAATTCAGAGTTGTTTTAGTTTTTGACCTAAAAATTAGGGTTTCCACAAAAAGTGAAATTTCTGAAATCTGAGACCATGGATGGATGCTCCTCAGAAAAATCGAAGTTTAGAGCTTTGGATCGAAGATTTTGGTTGGGTGAAGCTCCAATAAAATCAAACTGTAGTTTGGGGTCCTGTCTAGTGAAGCTGGAAATTAACGCTTCTGCAAAAGTTGGAATTTCTGAAATCTGAGACGATGGCTGGATGCTCCTCAGAAAAATCAAAGTTTAGAGCTTTGGATCAAACTTTTTGGTTGGGTGAAGCTTCGAGAAAATCAAACCCTAGTTTGGGGTCCTGTCTAGTGAAGCCAAAAATTAGGGCTTCTGCAAAAGTTGGAATTTCTAAAATCTGAGACCATGGCTGGATGCTCCTCAGAAAAATCAAAGTTTAGAGCTTTGGATCGAACTTTTTGGTTGGGTGAAGCTCTGGGAAAATCAAACCCTAGTTTGGGGTCTTGTCTAGTGAAGCCAAAAATTAGGGCTTCTGCAAAAGTTGGAATTTCTGAAATCTGAGACCATGGCTAGACGCTCATCTAAAAAATTGAAGTTTAGAGACCAAGATAGAACCTTTTGTTTGGGTGAAGCTTTGGAAAAATCAAACCCTAATTTAGGGTCCTCCCTAATGAATCCAGAAGTTTGAAAAGCAAATTTGAGGGGTGAAACTTTGTAGTTTTCAAATTCTGAGTATACCAGCTTGATCATCTCACCCAGGCACGTCTTTCTATCCTTTCAGAAGTTTGAAATTCAAAGTTTGAATTTTTAAGGTTTCTCTGACAAACCCTAATCCATCTCCAGATCTAGTTTTTAGCAAATCAAATGGTAAGACCTAAATCTATTATTTCCATTTGAGTTTATCATTGAAAATGTCTCACCACACCAAGCTTGAGGACAAGCTACTTGAAGGGGTTGATAAATTCCGAGCATGGAAATATAGGATTGGGTTAATCCTAGAAGAGAATGAGTTGGACACCTACATAAGTGAAAAGGTTCCTGTCTCAGAGGGAGAAGAGGCTAAGGTCTCACATAAGAAGAACTTGGTCAAGGCAAAGAGGATCATGGTTGATTCTATCAAAGACCATCTGTGTCATCGCTGAAGACACCCAAGGAGATGTCTGATTCCTTGACCAAGCTATTTGAAGGGAAGAACATAAATTCAAAGATGACCTTGACGAATCAATTGGAGAATATCTAGATCCAGAATACAGAGACTAGGCAGTCTTATTTCTCAAGGGTCTCTCAGATAAAAGAACAACTTGAAGCTGCGGGAGAAGATATAGAGAATGGAGAAGTGGTAATGACCACTCTTAATGGCCTTCCTAGGTCATGGGATTCCCTCATCCAAGGAATTTGTGCTAGGAAGAAACTTATCACATTCAGTAGGATGTGGGAATAATTCTCATAGGAAGAAGATCGGATTGTAGCTCGAGAAGAAAAGATGGGGAATGGAGATCAAGCTCTCACAGCACATACCTTTCCTCAGAACAAAAGGAACAACAACAACAACAACTACAAGCAATCTGACTGGTATGACTTATAGGTATGTTTTGAAATCTGTTCATGATTAAGTTTATAATATGATTGTCTTCATGTTATTGAGTTTAGTAACAATCTTGTTTAATTTTAGAGGGTGAAAGATTCCCATCCAAGTTGGCAATTGGAAAGGCCATTCAGACCTTTCATTTGGAGATTTAATGGAGTCTTTATTTGCAGGTGTAAGCTACAGGGAATCTCATGGTTTCTTCTATTGCAGCTCGCTCCTTCAACCATTTCCAGTTTTGATGGCATATTCTTGATCCTTGAGGGAGGGCGTTTTTGGTGAGCTATTGTACTCTTTGGGGGAGCTTTTAATGCCCCATTTCTTTTGTAATATGAATTAAATACTCTGTTATTCATCTCCAGAAAGTTTCAGGTCGAAATTCCAAGTAGAAATGTATAAATCTCATTTTTAATGGAAGAACAATGCCATTTCCCCACTACCTTGTTGTGAACCAATGTATTGATGATGATTTCGAATGAATGGATGATTCTCTGATATATTTGTGATCAATATACTTCCATGGATGTCTTCTACAAGTTTCATGTACTGTACTTGAGCATTTGAAGCATTTTTACTCAGTTTAGTTGTATTGGGAGGTGAAATAGTGCCATTTCCCCAAGGGTCGAATTGGGGATTTTTGCAGTTGAATGGGAGAGGGTGAGAACAGTTGTAATAAACCATTAATGGTGCATATGAGACCTTAATAACATACTTAACACATTACATACCTCTGTTCATAAATTTGAGTGGGTTTGGAGGCATTTGGGAAGCCATTTTCAGTACTTACCTCAAGGGGATTTGAACCCCAAATTACTAGTAAAATTGCATACTTGGTCCAGAATCTTAAGAGAGTTTGCAGAGGTCTTTTGGTGGCCATATGTTATCCCTGAACATCATATTCAATTCCTAATATCATTCATAAACCTTCCTTGAAGATTTGAAGGCATTTGGAGTCAATTTGAGACCTAGAGACCAATACTAGTCAAAGGGAAATCACTAGTAAAGTTACCTACATTGACCAGAATTGAAAGAGTATTTGCATAAGTGTTTTAAAGGTACAAAGGCATCCCTGAAACACATATTTATGTTCTAATATCATTCATATACCTTCTCAGAAGATTTGGGATCATTTGGGGCAAATTTGGGACCTAGAGATCGAAACTAGTCCAAGGTCGAACCAAGGAAAAAAGTGGAAAATTGCAATTTTAATAAAATTCCTAACAAGGGACATTACAGTGGTATCAGAGCATGATCTTGGCACCTGATGTGGTATAATATTCATGAGGACAATAATTCAGGTACCACCATTAGGTATTGAAACCAAAAGTGCCTTTGTTGAAGAAAAAAAAAGTAGGAGAAGAAGAGCAAATTTTTTGAGGAAACTATGACTAGGGATGAAAAGGGAGCCTCATATGATGGTGAGGAGCATATAAAAATTATGAAAACAATATTTGAAGATATGACCAAGCAAATTAAGGAAGGATTCGAATTGTTTTCTATCGAACTTGTGGAAAAAATTATTGATTTTGAGGAAACCAAGGGGAAAAATGCATCAGCTTGCTTGAAGGAGCAAAAGGAAGAGACATCACAAGATCATGAAGAAGATTCTATTGAAAATATGGAAGATCATTTCGAGACACCTTCTAGCTTAGACATGAACCAAAGAGCATCTACTGATGGATGCTTAAACTATGAAGGAGTACCTACTGATGGGTGCTCACACCTCTATGTTGGTGACATAGAGATCACTTTTGAAAGTGTTGCTGCAAGCCCAAGTTCCATTAATCATGATAATGAAGACCTTGCAGCAGTTGAAGAAGAACCAAGATCAACTTCTCCATCACCACTTGAGCTTCATGAAGTTGGTCCAAGAAAAAATGAAGAAGATGAGGAGGTTCATTTGCAAGAGCCTCATTTTCTTGAAGGGTCCTTAAAGATGAATGAAAAGAAGATCCAAGAGTCCCTCAACATTCTCCATGACACTCAAGCATTGGTGTCAAATTCTTGTTGGAGAGCTACTTCATTGGAGGAAACATCCTTCCTTGAAGACATGGAGAAGATTCAAAGAGCAATGTGCCACATTAAAGGTAATTTCATGTCTTTACTTTTTGATAGAAACCATTTGTTTGAGCTTAATGAATTGTTACATGATGCATACTTGAAGAATAATGAGGATAATCATAAGCTCACAATTCAAAATGAACAACTTCTTGAAAAGTTGCAAGATACTTGTTTTTCCTCCTATGTTTCAGATTGTCAAATGGTAGATTGTTTGGAGGATTCTCATGACATGGTGGATCATGAGAAATGTGGAAATTTGAATGTGCTTAATGTGTTTGAAGATGAACTTGAAGAGATCCAAACACTTGATGTGGTGGAAGAGGAACTTGAATTGTCTCTTGATGAAGCTTATGCAATTTTTAAAGAAGAGCATGATTCCTCTACATTGGAACCAATTTATGACAAAGGTTTCCCACTTTTGAAGGAGCTGCATGATACTACCCACATGGATCCTTCCCATGATGAAACTTCTGCACTTTTTGATCATTTGGGTGATTTAGTTCATTCTCCTACATCCTACAATTCCATGTTTTGCAACATTAGTCTCAATGAAGTATGGGTGAAAGGGTTCTTTTTTATGGTGCCACATGAGGAGTATGGAACTCCTAGATTTAACTTTCATGATGACATGATTGGAGCACATTCTTATTCACATTTGCAGCAGCATAATTTGTCACTTTATGATGATTCACATCTACATGGATGCACCTATGATATGGATTTGAGTCACTTGAAGACTCATGGTTTTTCTTGCTCAACACTAGGTTCATTCGATGTTAGAGGAACTTCATCCAACACTTGGGTGAATAGATTTATGATGGGAGAACATTTTTGTTGGCAGCCACATACTTTGTTATATCTTTATGACTCTCACATTCAGGGATGTATGGGTGAGACTTCTTTGAGTCATTTGAAGTCTCCTTGTTTTTTCTGCTCACTATTTGGTTCAGATTTTAGTGGAGATTCTTCATTCACTTCTTGGATGAAAGAATACATGGTTGAATATTTTGATGCATATCAAATCCTTTTGGAGCAGCATTATAGGACATGGGATCCTCACCTATGTCATTGGAGCAGATTTGATTGGTCACTTGAAGCTTGTATGCACTTGGAAAATGGTGGTCTACTTGCTTGGAGGTATAAGCACTTTCATGACTCTTTGATGAAGCATATCCTTGATGTACATTTTCATTATGTTGTTATGTACTTTGATGATATATATTTGGTACTCATGATGTTTGGAAGGATGCATACAAGAAAATGGGATCCAGGAATCCTCTTAACTAATGGTGTGGGTTGGAGAGCACTCTTAATTATTGGGGTGCAATACAAGCAATGGGACCCTGGAATAATTTTTATCTCATTGGTTTCAAATTTTTTTGGGGAAAACAAGAAGTATGGGAGATGGATTTCCCCACTTAATAAAGTGATTTTTATCAGAGTAGTGCAGCAGCAAGCATGGTGGTTCCTCTCTAAAATCTTCAAGGAAACTCAAAGACTCAAGGTTGGGCAATTCAATGGCAACTTCAAAGAGTTATACAGGAAGCAGGTTCTTCAACACCCATGTTTGAAATTGCTTGAGGACAAGCAATATTGGGAAGGGAGGATTTGTCATGTCCCAAATTTGGAATTGGGTCACAATGGCCTAATCACATTGGCCATATTCATTAGAGTTTGTAAAATTGATGTTAAAGGTCAAATAATTGCCAAGGAGGAAAATTACTAGTTTCCTAGGTTTGGGGTGGAAGCTTTGGGATTTGGAATAATGGGGATAATAAATGATGTTTGAACATTAGAGTGGCATAAATAATTAATAAATGATCTAAATAAATATATACAAGTGAAAATCAAAGTGGCATTTGATCATGAAGACACATGGAGGAAGTGGGACCCACATATGGCTAGATTTCCCACTACATTTGGCATCATTCTCTCACCAATTCGAATTCAAGGTGAATGGTAACATACTTGGGGGAGTCCAAAAGGTATTATTAATGGCATGACTCATCCAAGGTCGAAATATAGAGGAAGAGTAACTCCCATGGAAGAGGAAGAGGCAATTTGGAGCTAGTGAGACACTTGGGCTAGATTCCCTAGCTCTATGACAACAATGATGAAGATGCTATGACACCTATGACACAAATCAGACCTGAAGGCTGACATATGACATATATGACATGTCAGGGCTAAAAATAGACTCCAAGAGGGCGCTCAAGGGTGTTAGGGCAGCTAAGATGCTTCCACATGTGATTTGGTGGAAGTGGGAGACTAGGAATTGTTGTACAAGTGGCGTTCTTTGGAATCTCTTCCCAACTTGAGTTGGCATGAGTCTCTTGGAAGGAATTCGACCCATGGAGGCCATTAGAACTTTATAAATGTCAATAACAAAGAATGAAACCAGCTTTTGATCATTTGTAGAATTTGCAATTGCATTTGTGAAGAGGGAGAGCTAGTGGATGACTAGTTTCTTGCCTTAGCCAATTTCGAGGGTGAAAGATTCCCATCCAAGTTGGCAATTGGAAAGGCCATTCAGACCTTTCATTTGGAGATTTAATGGAGTCTTTATTTGTAGGTGTAAGCTACAGGGAATCTCATGGTTTCTTCTATTGCAGCTCGCTCCTTCAACCATTTCCAGTTTTGATGGCATATTCTTGATCCTTGAGGGAGGGCGTTTTTGGTGAGCTATTGTACTCTTTGGGGGAGCTTTTAATGCCCCATTTCTTTTGTAATATGAATTAAATACTCTGTTATTCATCTCCAGAAAGTTTCAGGTCGAAATTCCAAGTAGAAATGTATAAATCTCATTTTTAATGGAAGAACAATGCCATTTCCCCACTACCTTGTTGTGAACCAATGTATTGATGATGATTTCGAATGAATGGATGATTCTCTGATATATTTGTGATCAATATACTTCCATGGATGTCTTATACAAGTTTCATGTACTGTACTTGAGCATTTGAAGCATTTTTACTCAGTTTAGTTGTATTGGGAGGTGAAATAGTGCCATTTCCCCAAGGGTCGAATTGGGGATTTTTGCAGTTGAATGGGAGAGGGTGAGAACAGTTGTAATAAACCATTAATGGTGCATATGAGACCTTAATAACATACTTAACACATTACATACCTCTGTTCATAAATTTGAGTGGGTTTGGAGGCATTTGGGAAGCCATTTTCAGTACTTACCTCAAGGGGATTTGAACCCCAAATTACTAGTAAAATTGCATACTTGGTCCAGAATCTTAAGAGAGTTTGCAGAGGTCTTTTGGTGGCCATATGTTATCCCTGAACATCATATTCAATTCCTAATATCATTCATAAACCTTCCTTGAAGATTTGAAGGCATTTGGAGTCAATTTGAGACCTAGAGACCAATACTAGTCAAAGGGAAATCACTAGTAAAGTTACCTACATTGACCAGAATTGAAAGAGTATTTGCATAAGTGTTTTAAAGGTACAAAGGCATCCCTGAAACACATATTTATGTTCTAATATCATTCATATACCTTCTCAGAAGATTTGGGATCATTTGGGGCAAATTTGGGACCTAGAGATCGAAACTAGTCCAAGGTCGAACCAAGGAAAAAAGTGGAAAATTGCAATTTTAATAAAATTCCTAACAAGGGACATTACAACCATACATAAGATTATTTAGAATCATAATGTTTTGATAGTATTGAGATTATACTAATGTATGTATGGTTATGTATGAGATCTTGAGGATAACACAATGGTGACACGAGTGCACACTTGAGCATGCATAGTTGTCCAAGATGAATACAAGTTCTAGGACAGGTAATCCAGGAAGTAAAGATCAAGAGCGAGCACACTCCAGTTGTTCCTGCAAGGAAGCAAAGATCAAGAGGGAGCACACTCCAGGAAGCAAATATTGAGAGGGATTCCACCCAACAACTAAACAAAGATAAGTATTTGAATTGTCGTTTATTATATATATAATTGCTTAAATGATGTTGTATATTATGCATATTAGAAAAGTTGCATTAATGAACAAGATAATATTAATATGGATAAATGTTGTATTGAAGCATTGGCTAAAACAATTGCATGACTATATGACATATTTCTTTACGTGTAAGAATTTGTTCTGAAAACTATGAGATGTTTCTAATCATGCAATTGAATTTGACTTGTAGGAAAGATCGTGTACAATCACTTGCAAAAGAAGGACTACAACATTTGTTCCAGCAACGAAGTTCAAACTATCTATTGAAGATATTGAAGAATCTGAAGTTCCCAGGATATGGGATATAGTAAAAGGATGCCATGGTCGAGAAGTACCAATCGATCATGTTTGGGATGTGGTCCCAAGACCTGAAGGGAAGTTTGTTGTGACTTCCAAGTGGATCTAGAAGATCAAGCATGCTGTAGATAATAGTATAGAGAAATACAAGACAAGGTTTGTAGCTCGTGACTTCTCCCAGAAAGATGGAATAGACTATGAAGAGACTTTTGCACTTGTAGTCAGATACACTTCCATCAGAACAGTACTTGCTCTGGCTGCAGTGATGAAGTGGAAGATACACCAGATGGATGTCAAGACAGCTTTCTTGAATGGTGTAGTCGAAGAGGAAGTGTATGTGGAGCAACCACTTGGTTTTGAAACACATGACAAGGAGTCATATGTGTGTAGGTTGAAGAAAGCCTTGTATGGATTGAAGCAAGCTCCTAGGACTTAGTATGGTAGGATGGATAGTTTTCTATCCAGTTTGGGCTTTACCAAGAGTAAAGTAGATTCCAACCTTTACTACAAGGTTGAGGAAGGAAATCCTGTGATACTACTACTGTATGTGGATAGGTTGATTTACAACATGAAGAGGAAGCTTGCTGCCGAGTTTGAGATGAAGGACTTGGGTATTATGCATTACTTTCTAGGCATGGAGGTGTGGCAAAGTGCAGATGGAATCTTCCTTGGACAAGGGAAGTATGCAGTAGAGATCCTGAAGAGGTTCGGGATGATGGAATGCAAGGCCATGGCCACACCTATGGCATCGAACTTGAAGCTTCTGTGTGATGCTTCATCTGAGCCAGTTGATGTCACGATGTATTGTCAGATGATTGGGTCCTTGATGTACCTAGAAAACACGAGACCAGATATTTGCTTTGCGGTGAACACATTGAGCCAGTTCCTGACAGATCCCAGAGGTGTTCACCTGGTTGCTGTAAAGCATATTCTGAGGTACCTGAAGGGTACAGTTGATTATGGGCTCAAGTATCATGTGAATCAAAATTTTAACCTAGAGGGTTATGTTGATTCAGATTGGGAAGGCAATGCTGCAGATAGGAAGAGCACTTCAGGGTGCTGCTTCAGTATGGGATCAGGTGTGATCTCTTAGTTTAGCAGGAAGCAGTCCTACATAGCACTGAGTACAACCGAAGTAGAGTATGTTGTAGCTTGTTCTACTAGTTGTGAGGCAGTGTGGCTAAGGAAGCTACTATCTAAGTTATTTGATATTTTGTTGGATGCTACTTGTATCTATTGTGACAACTAGAGTTATGTGAAGTTGTGAGAGAATCCAGTGTTCCATGACAGGTCGAAGCACATTGAGATCAAATATCACTATATTAGGGATATGGTGCAAAGAGGAGAAGTGAAGCTCTTGTATGTTGCAACAGATGAGCAGGTTGCAGATGTGTTGACTAAACCACTAGCCAGAGTGAAGTTTGAATACTTCAGAGAGAGGCTTGGTGTTCTTCAGATTGACGACACTTCAAGGAAGAAGTGACGAACACATTTGCAGGAGCCAGTCCAAGCATGGTGAGAGGAGGATCCATCCCATGGCTGTGGATGTAAGCACTGTGTGATGAGCATAAGGAAAATGATCCAGTTACTACGTTGTATATGTATTAGGTGGATTCATTATGTGATCAGGTGGATCATGTATGATGATATGTATCAGGTGGATACATTATATGATCAGGTGGATCATGTATGATGATATGTATCAAGTGGATACATTATATGATTAGGTGGATCATGTATGATGACATGTATCAGGTGGATACTTGGTATGCATTAGGTGGATGCATTGTTTGATCAGGATGATCACAGATGATGAGCTTCAGGATGTTTCTCCAGATGATATGCATCAGGATGATGCTATGATGATGATCAGGATGATCACATATGATGAGCTTTAGGATGTTGCTCCATATGATATGCATCAGGATGATGCTATGATGATGATTAGGATGATCATGGATGATGAGCTTCAAGATGTTTCTCCAGGTGATACGCATCAGGACGATGCTTTGCTGATGATTAGGACGATCATGTACATCAGGATGATGTATGATGAGTATCAGGTTGATACTTTGTGATCGTGGACAGGTTGTGCATGTAGCATAGAAAAGATCCTGGGAGATCCTATAGTCTGAGCTAGGATGCTCTTTCGAGGTTTTGCTACGAGAGGCATGTAATCGGCCCTGAAGATCCGATAGGTTGAGCAGTAAGCTCGTAATCAGTCCTGGGATGCTCTGTAGAGTTCTTGCAGGTTGCAAGACACTCTTTAAAGGTTTTTCCTAAACACATGTAATCAGCCCTGGAGATGCGTTAGGCTGAGCAGTAAGCTCGTAATCAGTCCTGGGATGCTCTGTAGAGTTCTTGTAGGATGCAAGACACTCTTTTAAGGTTTTGTGGTGGAGGTCACATGTAATCAGCCCTAGAGATCCTATAGTCTGAGATAGGATTCTCTTTAGAGTTCTTGCAGGTTGTAAGACACTCTTTTAAGGTTGTGTGGCAATCAACATGTAAAAGATCCTATAGTCTAAGCTAGGTTTTGTTGACGCACATAATAAGTCTTGAGGATTCCACAGTATGGACAGTGATGACGAAGACCTATAGGTGGTGGGCCTACATCACGCATGAAAAAGGGTTGGATCTGTAGATGTTGATACATCCAGCATGAAAAAGGGTTGGCTTTGTAGATGATGAAGACTTGCAGGTGGCAGGCCTTCATCCAGTATGAAAAAGGTCTGGCTCTGTAGAACTTCCTATGATGAGCAGAATTCAGAGATAGCCCAAAGATCGAAATGTCGAGTACAGCAGCAGTGATGTTGATCATGCTCTGTGGTCCAGTGATGTTGATCCAGCTCTAGAATTGAAGACTTGCACCAATATGCATTGATGACCTGTGACGAAAGAATACCTTCATAGTTAAGAGAAAGAATACCTTCCTAGTTAAGAGGGAGTGTTGATGTATTTGTAACTTCGGAAGATATTATTCCATGTATTACATTTGTACGTTATTATATATCCCACAGAGATGTATTATTCCCCTAATTAGAAGTGTCTTCATTTGTATTTGTAAGTGTCGTCATGTGCATCGACAAGTGTCGTCATTTGTATTGATGGGTTATTAGACCACCAGTGTGGGGTCGACCCTGTATGAGTCATGTGGGTCAAAGGGTTATTATACCACCCTATTGGGGGTCGAACCAGTCAGCATTATGTTATGTGGTTAAGTTGGGGCCGACCTAGTTGATAAAATTTCAAGTGAAAGTTAGTGGATAAATAGAGAGGTTGTGTCTCTCATTTAGATCATTCACTCACTTCTCAAGCTCGCATAGCTAAGAGAGAAAGTGGCGCATTAGTGGAGTAGGAGGAGCATCATCTAGAGACATCTTATTGGGTTTGATCATTGTGATCTTGTATTGTGGCTTATCTTATCTCTGAGGAAGTTGCGGGGTTTTTCACCTTCTTGGTTTTCCCCTGTGAAACTCTGTGTCTCTTGTGTGATTGATTTTATGTCGATGTTTGATATGCTGTACATGTTATTCTCTTAGAGATCATTATGATAATGGAATGAAATTATCAAAAAATTAACACAGCCCTCTTTGTTCAAGGATCCAAGAATTCGAATGGAAAAGGAAATAAAAAGAAAGAGAAGCCCAAATTCGAACCTAACAAGCAAAGAGAGAAAAGCAAGCAATCCGATGAACCATTCGGTTCAAGGAACAAGCAAAAGGGTAAAGAGGGTAAAGAAAAATCGAAGTGTTCATATTGCAATCATTGCTTTCATCCTAAAAGTTCATGCATGAAGAAAACAATAGATCAAATGGCCCTCCTTTTGGAAAAGAACAACATATGTCTTCCCGACGGTGCACAGAAGAAGGATAGAAATGATGATCATGAAAGAGGTCAAGCACTCATGGCAACTGTTTCGAAACCCACCACTCTACTAATAGCTTCCGGTGCCTCGAATCATATGGCTACAAATATTGAATCCTTCTCTTCACTCAATCCAAACAGCTCCATCCCCATCCATTTGGGAGATGACTCAAAAATTTCATCAAAGGGTAAAGGTACCATCCATTTAGAGCATGGAAGTTCTCAGAATGTTCCCTATGTGCATTCCTTGGCTTCAAATCTACTTTCTGTGTATCAAATGACACACACTGGTGAACTGAAGAAAGTTACATTCAGCCCTAACAAAGCTGAAATTTCTTATATTAAAAGTGGAAGACTTATTGCAGTCGGAAAGGCAAACCACACTGCAAAATACTATGAGTTTTCTCACTTTGTGCCACTTGAAAAGGCCACTGCTCTCCTCACTCATGGAAACTAGGTTAGTAGGATTTGTCATGAAAGGTTTGGACACCTTAATTACAAGTATTTTCTACTTTTACAACATAAATCCATGGTTGATGGTCTTCCGCAACTCCGTTCCTCGAAGGGAATTTGCCCTGCTTGCATTGTGGGGAAGCACCTTGAGCACAAGTTCGACCACAGCAAAGCTAGCAGAGATTCTACTATTTTGGGTCTCATACATTTTGATATCAGTGGTCCACTGCCAAATATGTCCATGAATGGTTCAAGGTATGTTTTTACATTCATCGATGACTTCTCCCGCTTTACTTGGGTATTTTTTCTCAAAAACAAGTCAGAAGTGCTTGGAAAATTCAAGGATTTTAAGGCTTCTGTTGAGACCGCCACTGAGAGAAAGATCAAAGCTCTTAGATATGATAATGGTGAAGAATATATCAAGACTGAGTTGCTGCACGTTTTTTCCAAAAGCAAAATTCAGATCCAACATACAGTTCCCTACACACCCCAGCAGAACGGTGTAGCAGAAAGGAAGAACCAGTCACTGAAAGAGATGGCTACCTGTATGCTTGAGTCAAAACATTTGGCTGAAAATATTTGGGCTAAAGCCATGAATGTTGATGCATACATTCAGAACTGAGTTCCACATTCATCCGTGAAAGGTAAAACTCCTTTCGAAGCATTCATTAGTTGCAAACCGGATGTGTCCAATTTGAGGGTTTTTGGCTCCACTGCATGGGCTAGAATTCCTTCTGATAAGAGAAACGCTTTAGATCCACAAAGTATTGAATGTATCCTAATAGGATATGGGGAAGAATCAAAAGCATATAAACTCATGAATATCATATCCAAAAAGATATTCATAGAGCGAAGTGTGAAGTTTGAAGAACTGCTGCCAGATCTGAAACTAGTTGAGGAAAACACTGTCGATCTGCAACCTCCACAAGAAGAAGATTCGAGAGAATATGAAGAAATAATTGGATCTGATATCTTTGATATTTTATTAGAATTTGATGGCCATGAAATATCAGGTTCGTAATCGGACCATAATGATCCTCCTCAGTTACCAAAGTGGGCCCAAAACACTCTACAATCTACTGCTCCAAACATTGGAAATCCTGCTGATCCAAGGAGAACAAGAGCAGACTTTCAAAGAGAAAGTATGGATCTTTCATTTTTTGATCCATTATTATCTAAGAAATGTTACTTGATGATTGGTTCAGATCCCAAATCATACTATCATTCCCACCGAGATCCACGATGGCAAACCGCCATGGATGAAGAGTACATTTCTCTTCAAAAGAACAATACATGGGAACTAGTTTCTCTTCCACCTGAAAGAAAATTGGTCCAATTTAAGTGGATCTACTGAAAAAAAGTTGTTGTTGATGGCTCTATCATAAAATACAAAGCTAGGTTGGTGGAAAAAGGTTTCTCCCAAGTCCAAGGAGTGGACTACACTGAGACCTTTGCACTGGTTGCAAAGATGGATTCCATCCGCCTAGTTTTGGCCATTTCCGCATCCAAGCACTGGGAAGTGCACCATATGGATGTGAAGAGTGATTTTTTACATGGTGATCTAGATGAAGAACTATATATGAAGCAACTAGAAGGATACATATCAGATCCATCATTAGTTTGCATATTGAAGGAATCTTTGTATGGATTGAAACAGGCCCCAAGAGCTTGGCACGCAAAGATAGACTCCTTTCTTCTTTTTCAGAATTTCAAAAGATGCAAATATGATCCTAATGTGTACCTACAGAAAGTTAAAGGTAATTTTCTGATTGTTGTTTGATATGTTGATCAGCTTCTCATTGCTGGTAGCACTCTCCTTACAATCAACAAGCTAAAAACCGCTTTAAATCTAGCTTTTGACATGAGTGATTTGGGCTTGCTTAAGCAATTTTTGGGCTTGGAGATAGCTCAAAACTTTGATGGGATCACATTATCTCAGAAAAGGTATGCTTTAGACCTGCTATCAAATTTTAATATGGCAGAATGTAAGGCTGCTCCGTTTCCATTCCTCTCAGGAATCAGTCTTGAGGAGGGAAATTCCACACCACTTGCAGATTGCACTATGTATCAACAATTGATTGGTTCACTACTCTACTTGACACACTCAAGGCCTGATAATTAATATGCCATGAGTGCTGTATCAAGGTATATGCAGCAACCCCATGAGCTTCATTGGCGGGAAACCAAGCGGATCTTGCAGTATGTGCAAGGTACGAGACATTTTGGCATACATTATGCTGTAGATTCTGAACT
Source organism: Larix kaempferi (assembly GCA_027924585.1). NCBI lineage: Eukaryota > Viridiplantae > Streptophyta > Pinopsida > Pinales > Pinaceae > Larix > Larix kaempferi. The sequence goes on along the minus strand of BSBM01000307.1, from coordinate 5,463,092 downwards.
AGATTTCATTGGTTTTACTGATTCAGATTGGGCGGGTGATAGCATAGATCAAAAATCCACTTCTAGATATGTTTTCATGCTTGGTCATGGCCCTATTTTGTAGTCAAGCAAAAGCAGGCAGCCATTGCACTTTCTTCAGCAGAGGCAGAGTATCGAGGGGCAGTCAATGCCTACATTCAGGCAATTTGGTTGCAGGGTATTCTTTCCGAGTTTGATTTTGGTAGCACTACTTCGAATTTCTTATTTTGTGACAATCAAAGTGCTATTAATATCTCCACAGATCAATTTCAGTGGTAGAGGACCAAGCACATTGAGATTCATATGCACTACATTCGAGAGTTGGTGTATGATCGCACTATCATTCTGCAATATTGCCCTACTGATGAGCAAATTGTAGACATCTTCACCAAGAGCTTCACTGAGAAGAAGTTCTCTTACCTCCATCCACTGTTGGGGGTGAGTTCTATCATGGTGGAGATAGATTAGATCCATTTTTATGTTTAGCTTGAGGGGGGGCTTTCTTCCCATTGGGTTTTCCCTCTTTCCTCACTTAGCTTATTTTCAACATTTTTTTATTATTGTATTGGGGTGACATTTGGTCTCAGTAACCAGGGCCCTACATTTTATTTTTTACATCATAGTATAGCTTGAGGGGGGGTGTTAATATATCTCATAATTCAGTATGTACTTTGCATGCATGCATTGCATTCATCCGCATGTTGCTCAGTCACCAATTTGATGCTTCTAGCACCTAGTCCCTAGTCTGCCAGCACCCGGGATCTGCTTTCCACTCATTTATAGCCCTCCTAGTGCTTAGTACACCTATCATGCATCTACCACTTGAGAGGGGCACCTTTTCTCACCTACCACTCCAGTTCACTTCAGTTAGCTAGTTGTATTTCCTTGATTTGAGGCTAGACTGACTCCTAACTGTTGTTACCACTCCGATGGACCTCAAGTGAGACTTGACTACCTGTTCTAACTTCATTTAACTCCCCATGCGCCATCCACTGAGCCTCCTTCCCTACATTAGTGGCATTTACCATCAGTTATACTCAGTTTGACACCTGTCTGACAGTTACTTATGCATTGATGACCACCATTGATTGATTATAAGGACTCCTAGTTGGAGCCAAGCTATTCCATGCAGTATATTCGAATCACCTCTTTGGCTAATTCGAATTGCTCACTCATTGTGACAATATTGTATTGTAATTCTACCATTCTGGATTATAGAGCACTGATGCATCTCTCTTGCATAGTTTGTACTCCAAAGTGTTTTACATGTTTGTGATTGATATTCTTGTTCAATAGATCTGTTATGACTAATTTTACGCTTAGTTATAAACCATGACAAAGTTTTTCATGGAGTCCTCTTTAAACTCTTTTCAGACTCCTAAAATAGGAAAATATGGACAAGCGAAATTGATTCGTTCACGCTTGTAAAAGGATTTTAATGATTGTCTCCCTGGTGATAGTTTACCCCTTTTTTTAACCAGGGGGGCACTATTTACGATAAAGGAATACTCCCGTCAATCATGATTGGAAGAGTCCTCTCCCGCGTTGTTTTACCCTTTTTCGGGCGATGAGGCTAACTTTATGAAAAAGGACCGTTGGAGTCTTCTTTAGTTCTTTTCAGACTCTCTAAACATGAAATGATGACCGAGTTTTCCTTCTATGGACTCGTTAAATTTTCACATTGAAGGGCCCACCATGGGATGAACCCTTCCTATCCCAGGTTCGGAAAAAAATTGGATTGGACTCATCCATGAGATGAGCTATACCGAGCATCTGATTACCCTCATCAAGCTCGTAAAAAACACATGAGGCACTCATCGTTCATGATGGGGAAAAAGGGAAAACTTTTGTATTACACCTTTATCTGTGGCAGTACCTAGTCGTTCTTGAACATGGCACTCATATGCATTTGCATACAATACTTGGATCATCCATTTGTTCTCGAGTTTCACTTACTTCCCGAGTCTCATTACTCCTTTGAGTCATTCAAAGAAAGGTTCAATTATCAGTTGCATTAGGAAATAGTGTTGTGATCGTCATGTAAATACTGCGAAGTCATGCCATGCCCATGTTCAAGAATACTCTTACTATTCATTATCTGCAGTCAGTATACCTTCCATCATGTCGGCCTACTCTGAGTCAATTTCACATGTTATTGTACCATCCGATCAGCTTTACACATCCTTTATCGTGTTTCGTGTCGATGATGGGGGACTCATCATGACCCTCCTTCAACGGATTCATCCTTGTCGACTTCAACACATCATCCAAGGATTGAATCTAGAAACCAACCAAGTACCTTGGCCCTACATGCCTCAATGGTAGGTTACCTCGCTTTCGACATCAGTTTACATCATTGACTCTTGATCGAAAGATTTCATCTTGCGTTTGACTTCAACTCATTTATTCACGCTTGGTGATATGTACTGTGATACCTTGGGGATCATTGACATTAATGGTGATTTCCCTCGCACTTGTTAACGGTATACATCAATGATCGGGAATCAAGTGGTTTATAGCATGTTCGACGTCAAGACATTTGTAATCACATGGAAAGATTCGTATCATTGCTGGTTCAGCTTGAAGACCCTGGGGAATCATGGTTTACCCAGGTTGCGATGGATTTTGTATTGAGTCATATCACACGGATCCACATTTGTATTGGTCATGGCTATGTTATCATCTCATCATGGATCTACGCTTGTGTCTAGTAGCCATGATTGTGTTCAGTCGGTCATTACTATCATGGATCTGCATTGTATTGGTCGAAAGCCATGTTGTACATCATATGAGATTTTCAGTTCAGAGTCAGTTGTACTGTAGCAGCGTCCTTCATCCGACAAGTCCATTTTCCATCCTTTCTATCAAAGCATTTTACCTATCCAATTTTTCAACAACTTCGTGCTTTGGGGGGCATTCTGTTACACCTAAAATCCTACCATCAAGAGATTCAGTGTATACATCCCTGAAGTTCCATTGACTAAGTCATTTACCTGGAAGGGACTCCATTGCATTTATGCTAGTTTCTGAGAGGTTGTCATAGGCTGCACTCATGAAACCTGTGACGTCGCATATTGCTCTATTACAGGGTGCGACGGAGTCAGTTAATGGGAAAAAATAGCTTCTTCGAGCTCCTTCTCGAAGCTTGCTGAGTTGGATCCTCATCCCTAACATATTGGGAGAGCTGGTTCTCGGTTCCAAATCTTTTGGGAGGATACCCTATCTCTCTCATACCATATCTCAACCTACGCTATCCATATCCTATCCACTTAGTCCTATATAAGTGAAGCTCTACCCCTCTCCAAATGGAGGAAGTCTATAGTGTCTACATGCTGGTGAAATCATCATTGAGAGATCTCTACTCATCCATTGAGAGACTCACACTTCCTTGGGAGGATATGGCATTTGGATTGGATGGAGAAGGTCTACTACATTAAGCCTTGGTTGTAGTCTATTCTTTTCTATGTGCTTTCTTGATTTACAATAATATAAATGCTTTCCACCAATATTGTTTATGTGTAATGATATTGAATAGTTTACCTGCTTAATTGTTTACTTAGATATCTTATTGTATAGATGCTCTTTATTTGTTTGCATTGTTCTATGTGTCTAAATAGGTCATGCAGCTGAGATCTGAAGACCATGAGGTGTGGAGCAGCATCCAGGAGAAAGGATTGCGAAGTTAAGGTAAGACATCTAGTCACTTGATCCTTAATCAAATCTAGGAAAGTTGTTTGTAGTCTGTACTATTTGTTCTAGACTCACATTGAGCTAGGGAGATTTGGCTCGTGTCCACTCGAGTGGATTTTCCGTCAAAAAGGTGGAAATTGCCAAGATATTAGGTATGAAACTCGAGCCCGACTCCCCCAGCGGGCCTCATGAGTAATCAGTAGATTGAAGTTGTTTAAGTTTTTGTGAGGTTTCCAGTTTGATTTTTCAGAAGTAGGACTTATATAGTTGTTGTTGTTTACTTCTGTTTAAGACTCTTTTTAAAGCTTTTTGCTTTGCTATCATGGAAAACTCTGTATTAAGACTCAAGAACTCTTAATCACTTTGGCATAGTCTTGTTTCCTTTCGGGGGAGACTGCCAATTTGAACTTCAAGCTTGTTTCCCACTGTTGGGAGGGCTTTATTTTGTCTGTAAATTTCAATTTTCGGTAATAGAAGGATCATCTAATTTACAAAAAAAAAGTTAAAAGATTTGTTTAATAAATTATCGAGTAATCTGGATTTGTTTCCGTGATAATTGAATAAGAAACATTAAATTAATGAATTAAATAAATGGATATATGAGGGAATAATTTTTAAATAATATTTTATTTTATACGATATGATTACTAGACTTTATTACAAGTTAGAACATTTAGTGTCAAGTCAGGATGTGGGTAAACATTTAAGACTTATTCCATTTCACATCTTGAAAGGTCACGCAAAATGTATATTATTTTATTCAAAACACTTAACTAAGCAGTGGAGTGACAAGGAAGTTATGGAGGAGGGAAAATTCCTATAAAAAGAAGACTTAACGAAGTATTAAAGGGGGGATTTGGGGGAGAACTGGGAGGATTTGTATTGAGAAGTGAAATATTCCGAGGAGGGGGACAAGTCGAGGATTGGAGGAGGGAGAAAAAATCCAATGAGGAAGGGAACAAATGATCAAACTATTTTATTATTGAACTAAGGACAAGGCTACTGTTGATATTATCGGTATGTGAGCTCGGGGACTGGGAAACCCATTGATTTCCTAAAGCTAGCAAGATAATAGATGGTCGGTGGGAACCACTTATACTATGAAACAAGAACTCGAAACAGTTCTCATTTTTCTCTCTACTAATTTTAGTAGTTATTTTTACCTCTGTTTCAAAAAGGGTTGATACCAATATCACACATTTTCATTTTGAGGCATTTTTTTGGGCCTTTGAATTATCTTTGTCGTAAAATATTTTTAATTTCTATTTTCAAGTGTGTTTTTAGAAATTTAATAAAATAACATACATTTATAAGCAATTTATAATGAAAAACATATACATTTTGCAATTTGTTCTATAAAATAAGACATTTTTATTGAAAAAATTGTAAAACATTCCAGAAAATAAAGACATTTAAAACCATTTTCAATTAATTTTCAGATATTTTTTGTATAAAAATGATATTATTTTCCAAAAAGTGACGATTCACATAAATTCAAGAAAAACTATACCATATATTTGTAAAACAAATATTAAAAACATTATATATAGAAATTTTATTTCTAAAATAAAGTCTGAAAGACAAAACAATACTAATATATCTTATCAAAAAAATTTCAAATCCAACATTTTTTTAAGACATGAAACTAATCAACAATATCATGCAGGCCAAATTCTTCATTGAAATTGGAATTTTCTGGAGCTTGGCTTTCTTCAAGGACATCAATGTACTCTTCTATTGGGTCTTTTATCTCTGCAAGATGCCCAAAGTGCTCAATTCCAAACACCCCCCCAAACTATTTAATACAAAATTTAAAAACAAATTAAAACGTACCCCCTAAACCCCCCCTAAACTATATAATAAAAAATTTTAAAAATAAAAATAAAACCTACCCCCTAACCCCCCCTAAACTATATTATAAAAAAAAATTAAAAATATTAAACCTACCCCCTAAACCCTCATAACCTATATAATAAAAAAATAAAAAATAAAACCTACCCCCGAACCCCCTAAATTATATAATAAAAAATTAAAAACTACCCCCAACCCCCTAAACTATATAATAAAAAAAATAAAAAAAATAAATTAAACCTAACCCCTAAACTCCCTTAAACTATATAATAAAAAAAATTTACAAAAAATTAAAACCTACCCCCATAACCCTTCACCCTCCTCCTCCCTGCCCTCCCTTCCTCCTCCACGCCACTCCCTTCCCCCTCCTCCCGCCACTCCCTTCCTCCTCCACGCCGCTCCCTTCCCCCTCCTCCTGCCACTCCCTTCCTCCTCCTCTCTCCACTCCTCCCTTCCCCATCCCGCCTCCTCCTCCTCCTCCTCCCCGCCCTCCCTTAATCCTCCTCGTTCCCCCTCCCTTCCCTCTCCTCCCCTCCCTCCCTACCTTCCCCCTTCCTGCCACCACCCCTCCCTTCCTCCTCCTCTGGGCCGCGCTCACTTGGGCGCCAAAGGGCCAACCCTCAAGGGAGGTGCGATGCTGGTCATGCCTCCCTTGAGGGGCATCCCTTTGCTTCCCAAGTGAGCGTGGCCTGAAGGAGGAGGAAGGGAGGGGCAGCGGGAGGAAGGGGGAAGGGAGTGGTGAGGAGGAGGGGGAAGGGAGGTAGGGGAGGAGGGGGAAGGGAGGGGGCTTGAGGAGGAGGAAGTGAGGGCGGGGAGGAGGGGGAAGGTGTAGGAGGAGGAGGGGGAGGAGGAGGAAGGGAGGGTGGTGGGAGGAGGAGGAAGGGTTAGGGTGGCAGGTTTTAATTGTTTGCAAAAAACAATTATTATATATTTTAGGGGTTAGTTTTAATTTTAGTTTTTTTAGTTTTTTTAAATATATAGTTTACGGGGAGGGTCAGGGCTGTAGTTTTTAATTTTTAATTTTATTTGTTAATATAGAGTTTATTTTAGGGGTTCGGGGTAGTTTTTAATGTTATTTTTTTTTAATTTTAATATAGTTTAGGGGGTTGGGGGTAGTTTTTAATGTCTTTTTAAAATACAATAATCTATAGGTTAGGGGGGATTGGGGGTAGTTATTAATGTTTTTTTGTTTTAAATTTTTAACATGGATGAATTTGAATAATTTCACATGAAGCATTTTAGATGTTTTTTATTAGTATGATGTTTATAATTAAAACTCTAAAGGATTTTTTGAATATTTATATGAATCATTTGTTCCTATATAGTCTAATATAGTATTTCATTATTAACTGCATCATAATTTTATTTTTTATATGGTTAGAGTGGTGAAATTATTTATGATTTTTTTTTTCATTTAATATGCAAGTTTCAAAAAAGTTGTAATTTATCTCTTGAAGAAAAAAAAATCCAATTTAGGGGTTGATTTTAAAGTTTTTTTAAATGACAATATGGGATGTTTAGGCCATGGCTCTATTTTTTACCCTGAAAAAAAAAAGTGTATACTAGTATCAACACTTTTCTATTTGGGGGTGTTTTTGGTGTTATTTTTGCAAAAAACGTCGTTTTTATGTCTAGAGTTCTCATTCATAGTATAAAGTTCTCATTTCATAGTATAAGTCACATCATTTTGGGTTGCTAAAGGAATCTACGGAATCCACTACATAAATCCTACTGCAATCTATGGATCCAGGTATTCTACAGAGTTGAACTTAGATAAAATGTATTTATTTTTATTTTCAAATTATGTGCAGAATATCATGTTAAAAGAATGGATTTAAAATGAAAAGTCCTAAGTTTTCTGTTTATTTATTTGCACATATATTTAAACCTTACAATAGGAATCCATATAATTCTCTATGATGTAAACATAAAATAGAAACATAGACAGTTGATTTTTACAGAAAACAAAACTTGGTCATTTTTTATATTTCATTCATTTGACTCATTTACATAGGAAATGCAAAACAAATGTGAAACAGAGACCCAGTGCCAAGGATGGGCACTACAAAGATGGTCAACCATGGTCAACCAACTTAAAGCAAAGTTGATTATTCCCAGCCACACTCAACAATAGTCAAACATTGTCAACCGTGGTCAACCATAGTCAACGATGGTCAAACGTGATCTACCATAGTCAACCATGGTTAACCATAGTAAACTATTGTTAACCATGGTTGAGCATGGTCAATAAAAACTAATTGTAGCCAACCATTGTCAACCATAGTCAAAATTCAAATAAGGTCAACAAAAAATAATTATAGTCAACCATAGTCAACCATTGTCAACCATAGTAAAAATTCAAATAAGATCACATAATAGTCAATTATGGAAGAACAAATTTAACCATAGTCAATCATGGTTACCCATACTCAACCATGATCAACCAAATTCAACCATGGTCTACCAGGTCAACATTGGTAAACAATCGTCAATCATAGTCAATTAGCGAACCAAACTCAACCATAGTCAAACAAAGTTATCTATTGTCAACTACAACAAAACAAAGTCAACCATAATCAACAATAGTCAACTATATTGAATTAGTAAATCAAATTCAACCATAGTCAAACAAAGTTAACCATACTGAATCATGCTCAACCATAGTAAACCAAAGTCAACTATGGCCAACTAAAGTCAACCATAGTCAAACATGGTCAACCATGGTCAACCAACGTAATCCAAGGTCAATTATGGCCAACCAAAGTCAACCATAGTTGAACATGGTTAACCATGGTCGACCATAGTCAACCATGGTCAACTACAATTAACTGTAGCCAACCTTGGTCAACCATTGTCAACCATATGGAAAATTCAAACAAGGTTAACCAATCGTTAATTATGGAAAAACAAAGTTAACCATGGTCGTCAATCAAAGTTAATTGTGGCCAACCAAAGTCAACCACGTCTAACCATGGTCGACCATGGTTAACTATGATAAACCAAAGTCAATTGTGGTCATCAAAAGTCATAAAAAATTCAACCATAGTCAACTATGGACAAATAAAGTCAACCATGGTCATCCATAATTAACTAAGGTCACCAAAAAGTAACCAAAGTCAACCATGGTCAACCATAAAGCAACCAAAACCCAACAAAAGTAAATCATGGTCAACCAAAGTCAACTAATGTCAACCATAGTCAACCAAAGTAAACCATGGTAAACCAAAGTCAACCAAAATTGACCATGGAAAGCCATGGTCAACCAAAGTAAATCATGGGTAACCAAAGTCAACCACAGCTAACCATGGTCAACCAAAGTCAACTATGGTAAACCATCATCAACTAAAATTCAACAGTGGTCAACCATGGTAAAAAAATCAATCATAATCAACCAAGTAAACCAATGTCAACCAAAAGTAAACCATATTCAATTGTGGTCAACCAAAAGTTAACCAAATTCAACCATGGTCTATCATGTTCAAGCAAAAGTCAATCATGGTTTACCAAATTCAACCATGGTCAATTATGGTCATTTATAGTCAACGATGATCAACAATTGTCAACCAAAGTCAACTAGTAAACAACCATGGTTAATTATGTTAAACTAAAGTCATCCATAGTCCAATAAAGTCAACCATATTCAACCAAATTCAACAACAGTAAAACAATAATGGAATTATAATCAACTAAAGTCAACCAAATCCAACCAAAGTCAACATAGTGAACCATGGTTTACAAAAGTCAACCTAAGTAAACCAAATTCAACAATAATCAACCATGGTCAACTAGGTCAATGATGGTCAATAATAGTCAATCATAGTCAATTAGCCAACCAAAGTCAGCTATAGTAAAACAAAGTCAACTATAGTCAATTAAAACCAAACAAAGTCAACCATAGTCAACAATAGTCAACAATAGTCAACCACAGTCAATTAGTCAACCAAAGTCAACCATGGTCAAACAAAGTCAACCATATTCAACCGTAATCAACCATGGTCAACCAAATCAAACTATGGTCAACCATAGTTTACCATGGACGACCATGGTTAACCATTATATTTAATTATTATATTTCTATTATTTAATTATTATTATTAAATTATTTGCCATTGCATTTATTATTATTTAATTATATTTAATATTTTGTTTATTTACAATTATTATATTTGTTTATAAAACAATTATTATAATAATAAAAACTCAATAATCCTTCTTCGCACGCTGACCGTGAACTAGCAACAACCACATTTTTAAATGTGGTTGATATTCGTCGATCGACGTATATCAACCATGGTGACACATTTAAAAGTGGTTAACCATGGTCGTCCATAGTAAATTATGGTTGACCATGGTTCTCAAACATGTTTATAGCACATTTCAATCAAAATATTTAATTTTTTGCAGTCTCCACATGCATTGGAGACTAACATTTCCTTCAAACGATGATGTTTTGCCTCCAAAATATGCCATTATGTATAATGGAGAAATGTATTGGGTGCATAGTCATGTTGTTTCTTTGGTCGGCCCCATATGTTTACACAAGATATATTGGATAGATGTTGCCAACAACAAATGGGACTTCGATTTTATTCAACAATCACCTCCTACATAGTCTATTTTCTTAGCGATTCATTCCAATCAACTACATTGTTTCATGAATAGAGGCTCGACTACAGTATGGTTAATATAAGATACTACCTATGCAGCTACTCCATCGGTGCCAGGTAATTTGTCAACCAACCCTTTACAACATGGACATGGTTTGCGATGGAAGTTTTTATCTAGGTTGAGCTCAGCCATCAATATGAACTACCCTAGATATTTTGTTGTTTCTTCAATTCATAAGTACTTGCTTATGTGCAAATACAGCCGAGTTGACTTTTCCTTCTCTGACTTGAGTACGAGTCTTTCTGATGATGTAGCTGATGGTAAAGTGTTACAATTGAGGCATTTTGAACTTAATATTCCAACACCTGCAAATGGTTTTGACCTCAAAAATATTTCACTCTTCCCGATTTATCCTAATATGGATTCAATTGATGATGTATTTACTGAGGTTTAACTTGCTCTTCATGTAAAAATAATTTTATCCAAAAACAAATCTATGCAGTGTTTAATAATGTTTTTGCATTGTACATTTCCTTCCAAATCAAAGTTATTCCTATATATTGTTTTTGTGTGTTTTTAATAGAAATTCCAATTTCAAAATATTTAACTTTTAATGTTATTATTTTTATTCATTGTATACACTATATGTTTTTTTACTTCCATGCTATGGTAATATCAAATACATTTACAAATGTCATTTCACATCTTACATTCATAGATAGCTTCCCCATATTTTTCAAAAATATTATTGCTTTTTATTATTAATTATTACATTATTATAATTATTTTCTTTTCAGGATTAATTTAATTTACATTTATTTTACTTTTTCCAATAAGTAAATTTGAAATATAAATTAAATTTTATTTTTTTAATATAAATTTAATTTGGTTTTATTTATTTATTTCAATATAATTTTAATTCGATTTTATTTAAAAAAAATTCTAATAAGTAAATTTAATTACTAATATTAATTTATTTAATATTATTTTTTAATTTACATTGGATTACATTTAATATGAATTATTAAATTTAGTTTAGTTCTTATTTAATATAAGTTAATGTAAATTAAATTTTTCTTTACTTACATTAATTTAATTAATTTTAATATCAATTAATTTTTCTTTTTTATTTATATTTAATATTAATTATTTCAATTAATTTTAATATTAGTTATTTTATTTTAATTTACATTTAATATCAATTAACTTAATATCTATTATTTTACTTTTCTTTTTTTAATAACAATTATTTTACTTTTCTTTAATATCAATTAATTATTTTATTCTAAATTTACCTTTAATATCAACTATTTTACTTATCTTTAATATTTTTATATTTATTTAATTTTTTTATTTAATATATTTACTATTTACTATTTTATTTTACTTTTATTTATTTAAGTTTTTTTCACTTATATATATATTTTTTACTTTAATTTTATTTCTTTATTTTACTTTATTTCTTTATTTTATTTTATTTTATTTTATTTTATTTTATTTTATTTATTTTTATTTAATTTAATTTAATTTAGTTTATTTTTATTATATTATATTTATTTATTTTACTTTATATTATTTTATTTCTCTGTTTTATTGTATTTTTTATTTTACTTGATTTATTTAATTTAATTTAATTTAATTAATTTATTTTACTTTATTTTAATATTTTTACTTTATTTACTTTTATTTACTTTTATTTAATTTAATTTAGTTTATTTTTATTTTATTTTTAATTTACTTTTATTTACTTTTATTTAATTTAGTTTAGTTTATTTTTACTTTGTTTTTATTTTATTTTTTTATTTTACTTTATTTCTTTTTTTAATTCAATTTATTTTAATATTACTTTATTTTTGTTTTATTTAAATTAATTTAGTTTAGTTTAATATGTTTTATTTTTTTTTTAATTTAATATGTATTCATTTTCATTTTATTCGAAATAATATTTTTATTAAACTTTTAATTTCATTATTTCTTCATTGGGTAGGCTGTCTACTAGCAACAACCACATTTTTAAATATAGTTGATATATATCAACCACATTTAAAAATGTAATTGATATATATCAACCACATTTAAAAATGTGATTGTTACTCGTATAGATTCTATGAGCAAAGCTCAACAAATTTTTCATTTATCAATACTATATGCATACCTGTACTAAACATCGATCAACATGAATTTACTATCATTGGTTCCTCAAGACTGCCTTACAGAGTCATCCATTAAATCATGTCGCGGATGGCCATTTCAGAGGAAATTCTCATGGATTTCACAGTTATCCATAGCAACAATCGGATACCAAATAAAAACTACGATTTGACATTTCGAAATAAAAAATACACACCGTGACATATTCTTCATGCACTTCATTGTCAGAAATTTGTAATTAGAAGTTCTCGCCGAGAATGGTGTCTACATCACTGGTTTTCATTTTGGCAGTCATTAATAACATCTATTGGGGCTGAGAGCAGAGCCTAGCGGTGGGGCCTGACGGCTGCCTCGCAGGAAGTCCGGCTTCGATTCCTGCGGGGGAGGTGCTGCTGCACCCCAGAAAAAGCCTGCACAACCTCGATGGTGGCCGTACCCTTGCTGGCAAGCTGTTCAAGATTTAGGCTGGCCCCGGCCCGTGGGGTTTGATATCCAGGTGGTTTACTGACGGCGTTCACTGGGCGGTTTGGAGAGGTTCCCCTCGGTTACAAAAAAAAAAAAAAAAACATCTATTACTAAGGCAAAGGATAGAGAGAAGGAAAATTGTTGAGAAGGGCATGAAACACGTCGCTCTATTCTATACACTGAAATAGTTTCTTCATCTGGAGAAGATCGATCTCACATGAAGGAATTAAGCAGATCACCCAGCTCAATGTTAAAAAAACTCTTGTGCACTTTGTACAGACATGTTTTCACTTGAGTTGCAGTTTGTATAGACGCTTTTTCACTCCAGACTACGTCACAAACCCACGCAACAGATCAGGTAATGATGGTAACTTCAGATTCTTAGCCAACATAGATGGCACTCGGTGGACTGGAAATTGTTGCTTGCTCCATCTCCTACAGATTGTTATACATAATTTGCATAACGCTTTGCCAATTACAACAGAATAACAATAATGTTGACTTACCCTTTCTGGATTGCTTGCCAGAAAATCCACAAACTGAATTTTGTTGCTTGAAATGAGGCTTACTGGAGTGTGTAGTGCCTTTTCTTGTTGTCCTCATACTTCACAGATCAATGTTGGATCCAATACCAAGTAGATTAAAAAACTCCATTTGTTAGGATGAAACATCAATTATTGGCTTTTCTAACTTGAAACCTCATTTGCCTCCAAATTCAACAACAGTCTCAACACATCTCAATAGCAACAACATCTCAACAATAATGCATATCAACAATAGTCTCACATTCGTCTCTATGATAGCTATCTTAGTAAATCATTAGCATGATCTGGTCTTGTAATATTCCTCTTTCACCTTTATATTTTGTAATTGAAAATGTAACTATGTAATGGTTTCTCGGGAGGAGATCAAGGCCAAGATCCCACTAGTAAACCTTGTTATTTATATTCCTAAGTTATAATTGTTGAATCATAGACTTACACAGGGTTGAGGACATAATGCAACTTAATATATAAGGACACGAATCCACTAGGGGGAGGAAAGAGGTTGATGGCTAGGAAGCCACAAAGGAATGAGATACCAATGACCAAGTGTCATCAGAATGCCTTAGGAACCTTAAAGAAAGAGGAATTTGTTCACTTATAATCTAAACCTCTTAAGTTTCATCCTAAATTAGAGGTGCGTCTTGCATAGACTTAGTTACTACTTGATTGCTAGTAAAACTAATTATAATTTTTTTATTATTATGTTAAACAAAACTAAATAATTATCGTAATAATCTTAATTATAGCATTGAATGCCAGAAATCTATTCTTAGAACAGTAATAAGAAACTAAACTTTCTTATTCTAAGGGACCATTATAGTCACCTTACTTATAAGGTAATAAAAAGAGAGAATTTTGGTATAAAAAATACCTTAATCATATGCCTTTGTAATATATATATGTATGTTTGTGGAGTAGGCTAAATGAAAATTTGTTACAATAGGATAAAGAATGAAGTCATATTGAATATTGAATATTAAATATATATATATATATATATATATATATATATATATATTATTTGGATTTTTGGTTGAGAAAACTATACTTAATAAGACTCAATACCTATGCCTACAAAGACCGTAATCTATTGAGTAAATAAACTGAAGGGTATGTTCATGGTACATGATACCTTATATTTAGTATTTTCTGTAAAGTCAATTAAAAGAACCAAGTGGAGTTTTTAAAAAACATATATATATATGTAAAAATATTTGGTTTCCTTTTTTATTATCTATGGCTTACCATGTAATTTCTTAAGAATATAGGGAAGCAATCTTGTTGTCTTGGGGTGCATGAATGATGGAAGACATATATTAAAGTTTATTGTCTCCTACCCTTCGTGGGAGTTATGACAGTTATGATACGGGGCAATTTTCATTAAAAAAAAGGATAGTCGAGCTTGGTGGAGGAAATCCCTGCCAAGTGGAACGGTCCTCTTTCCTTGAAGAGCGTCGATCCTGGAGGAATTCCTTTCCAAGTGGAACGGTCCTCTTTCCCTGAAGAGCGCAAAGCCTGGAGGAAATCCTTTCCAAGTGGAACGATCCTCTTTCCCTGAAGAGCGTCAATCTTAGGAGAGAGTTATGTTTATAATAGTAGCAATCTCATGGAGAGGGACACACTTCTACGGAGGATTAAGTTGGTCAAGTAGATGATTGAGGATTATCCATATGGGAGAAGTCATAAGATCTATCTAGGATGGCTGCATTGTTGGCATTCTCATGGTTTTGTGAGAGAAATCCCTGATCTCTGTCATGATCGATGTCCGAGCTTCAACAGATTTATAATACAACTCTGTATAATGCGTTTATGCGCACCCTTTGATGATAGGAATCGTATCTCCGTCGCCATACATCTCTCATGGATGGATTGCAGTCGCCTTACAACTCTGTGAGTATGCTATGTACCCGTATGTTGTGGACATATTTAGAAATTGATCTCTATAGGAGTCTATTTCTGCATTATTCATTTAAATAAACGTTTTTATACTCTATTTATCGCACAGTAGAGATATGTGACCCCTGTCCCTTGACAGAGATATGCCCCTGTGATTACTGTGTAATATATATATATATATTTGCAGAATATATCTGTGCGATCTTAGTAATATGGCTGGAGATTGTTATTTAATATCTGTGTAAAGTGATCCTAGGATGGTTGTTCTAGTTTGCATATATGCATTTTACCTCTTGGAAAAGAATAAAAGTGAACTCAGCAATAGAGTATCGCTACTTTCAGTTTGGATCCCATGACTAGTTACTGTGTTAAAAATGTTGCTTGATCTCAATCCAGGGGAGGGATCGAAGAGCTCGAGTCCATCTTAATTTCTTGTGTTAAACATATTGATTAATTTCAGTCAAAGAGACGGCTCGAAGAGCTCGATCCCATGTTTAATTACTATGTTAAACATGTCTTTGGGGCTCGGTCAAACGAATTGTCTCGAGCTCGATTCCACGTTAAACCGATGTGGTATATATATATATATATATATACCCTGTGTAATATTTTAAATCCGATATATGGATGGATTATCTCGGTGCCTCAATTAGTTTTAAATACTTGTATATTAGAGCTATATATATTACAAATCTGAGGGACGACTCTAAAGATAGAGCCCAATCCTTATATGGTAATATTTTATATTGGGTAATTACTATACACTGTATGTCAAATGAAAGGGGACGACCCTAGTGGGATTGCCTGAATTTAATATTCTTGTATTATATGATTATAAGTGCAATGGATTGATGGACTATCCATCAGAAAGCCAAGCTAGGCCATTTTATAAGTAAAACTAGGAACTAGGATTGTGGTGACAGTTTAGACACTACAATAAATCCTGGAATTAGTATCTCATTTAGCATCCGTTTTTAGTGTAATTTTTATTTTTCACTGAGATATACCCTGTGTAATATTTTAAATCCGATATATGGATGGATTATCTCGGTGCCTCAATTAGTTTTAAATACTTGTATATTAGAGATATATATATTACAAATCTGAGGGACAACTCTAAAGATAGAGCCCAATCCTTATATGGTAATATTTTATATTGGGTAATTACTATACACTGTATGTCAAATGAAAGGGGACGACCCTAGTGGGATTGCCTGAATTTAATATCCTTGTATTGTATGATTATAAGTGCAGTGCATTGATGGACTATCCATCAAAAAGCCAAACTAGGCCATTTTATAAGTAAAACTAGGAACTAGGATTGTGGTGACAGTCTAGACACTACAACAAATCCTGGAATTAGTGTCCCATTTAGCATCCGTTTTTAGTGTAATTTTTATTTTTTACTGAGTGGTTGAGTAGACGCTAAATGGGGCGCTTCATGTACAAAACGTAAAGAGCCTAAAATAACGTCTTTTTTTGCTTCCTAGATAGCATTCTTTCTGATGTCTAAAATAACACCCATTTTTTTGCTTCTATATTAATGTTCAATTTTACTTCCTAAACGATGTTGAGGTTTGCCTCCTAAATAACATCCTATTTTGCTTCCTAGAGATCATCCTCTTTTGCTTCCTAAATGACATCCCCATTAGCACCCTATTTGCATAATTAAAATCGCCATGTTAGCATTTATGTTTGCATCTACATTCACGCCATATTTGCATCCAAATTAGCATCCAATATTGCATCCATATGTGCTACCACTTTAGCATCCCATTTTGCACCACGTTTTACTTCCAATAAGCACCAATTTTTGCTTCTAATTTTGCACCAATTTTTTCTTTCTTTTTTGCATCGTGTTTTGCTACCAAAATGGTGCCAAATTTTTCTTCTATTGTTGCACCATATTTTGCTTCCTATACAGTGCCATGTTTTGCTTCCAAAGTAACATCTTATTTTGTTACCATATCATTACCATGTTTGGATTCCTCATTAGCGTCAAGTGTTGCATCCATTTTAACACCAAGTTTTGCATCTCTATTGATGTCAACATTAGCACCATGTTTTGCTACCACTTTAGCTGTAACATCCCAAAAATTTCACTAAAATAAAAAATTTAAAAGTAGCATTAATTGCTAATATTGCTAATTGCGGAAATAAAATATTTGTTAACTACTTAACTAAAAGCAGTTTAACATAAATGACAAATTGTAAATTCCACACATAATAAGACAACTATTTGTTTAAGATAAAGTGTAATTCTATAAACAATATATAATTTTTCATGCGATACATTTTCTTGCAATAAAATACTAACAACTATGTTTGAATGTTGATGAAGGGGTTCCTACGGGGTGCCCTGAGGTTTACTTACCTTGATAGCTAAAGCATTGTACCTGTTTTTTTCGCAGATTCGCAGGTAAGGTATTAAGTCAATTCAAGCTCTTCCAGTAATTTAATATTTGTTTCAGCTAGCCATCGTTGCAATAAGATAACGAAAGTAAAATAGTAAATAGAAGATGTTAATGGTATGGATCTTCAGTTCGTTCTTTCAATTTAACAAGTGTTATTCTAGCTAGTTATACAGTTTTGCGGAAGTCACTGTTATCACTTCCTGTTCAAATAAATGGTGTTCCAACTTCTATGTTGATTTGCGTTGTAGAAACATGGGTTATTTTCGATTCTGATACCTTCAAGGGTTAGATAATTCTTATATTCCAAGGTACAAGCATATGGTGATTTTACTGCTATCAAAACATAGTTCGTCATGATGTATCCATTGAAATCTGAAGTTACAAATGCGGAAATTATAGCAACTAGAATTTATCCTTTGATTTGCCTTCATATCATTTATGGTTTTCGTGTAACAATATATGAAATCGCATAACATTTTCTTATGTGCAAAGTATTGATCTTTAACCCATGTATTGAGACTCATGCTATATAAATGTGACCTATTGTCAGTAGAATCATATGCATTACATATATATATATATTGACCATGCATTTACAAATTATGTGTTTCTATATTTAATATCTCTACTTGTCATTATGTAATAATATTTTGATATAGTGCGGTTTAGAATTTATCAACATATTGTGATGCTCGATGGTATTGGGTTCTATCTATAATGCACTTACCATATATATATGCGACCACATATTTCTTTGAAAAATATGAATACCATACGTTACTTACCATGTAAACCTCATATGTTATATGCAAAATGCGACTCATGCAATATAGGTATTAACTATATGATTGCAAACATTATAATGGATGTATATCTATTTTAAAACGTTGAGATCATACTATATCCTAGCTACAACACGATATAGTATAAGTGGAAACATTGATAATATGTGATATTAATTATGGTGATACTCGCTCCAATGCAGAGTTAATGGTGAATGACTGGTCTTAACTTCTTCACAGTCCTTCGATGGTTGATATTAACGCTTTTGAGCTGAGCTTTTAATGCTCCCATCCTTCCTTTCAGTGGAATGCTTCGTAGGCTATCCCGGTGACTGATCCCATGTGATTTCTTGTACAAAATACTCATGATGCTCCGAGCTGTAAGATAGAAATTGGTTGGCATTACTCCGAGTTGTACTGTGTGTTGGTCGATTTATAAATGAACGTTGTAAGTACCGTTTCTTGAGCTTTGTGATCCCTAGCTGGCTTGATCTGCTCCATTGATTTAGTTATGTCCTCAGGTTTGGGTTTCTGACCTAATTTATCATACGATACTTACGCTTCGTGTTTCTCCTTGGCATTCATTTGATGGGTCTGGGCTTGAAGAGAGGCCGACCAGTCGCTTAGTTATGGGGTTTGATCTCTGGTTTCTTGCAAACTTCATGCACGAATTCGATGGTGGGATCTCTAGTTGTAAAAATGATAGTTTCAGGGTTTATAATGAAGTTTGAGTGATGATAGCCCTGTGGTGTTCGCCATGTATGTTGATAGAGATTTTCCAGGGTTTTTGATTCATAAGTCTTGTCTAAGAAAGAAAGCAGAGTCTACATGCTTTCTCTGTTGCAGCTGTTAGATGGATTTGAATCTAAATGCTATCAGCGTTCCAGCTACTTGCTCCTACAAACAAGGGTAATGTTTTGACTTCAGGGTTAATGTTTGCAATATTTACTGTTTGAAATTGTGTAACTTCTTGTTTTAGATTTGTGTTTAACCTCATAGTGATTTCTTTGGCAGGTATTGCGTTTGTCTTGGAGGTTATAATGTTGAAAGCTCAATGGAAGTAGATGGCTCGCTTCAATCAGTAAGCCCCGGTGGCATAACCCTTTGTAGGTTCTCCTGGCATAGCATATTGATGATGCACCTCGTTCAATACCTGTTACTAGATCCTGGCATCGTTTTAGCAATAAACTTAATGTAATGAATGAAATATTTTAAATGACAAAGGGTGAACTCTCGTCACGTTTTTAGAATTGGCTCAGCCGAGTGTTGTTTTGACATTTTGATTAAAATGTAAAGATCTTAGGAAATGAAACCCTCTTATGTATATATGAATATACAGTGTTTAAGGTTTTGGAAACAACTGTGGTGTAGATTTGTATTTGGAATGATAAGTGATGCTTGACTAAATTTTATGGTGTCTAAAAGAATGGAGATGCCGAAAGCCATTAGGCTGTGATGATGAATAGGCCTGCGTTTTTATTTAATCTCTGTTTTCTATACTGTTTATAATTAATAACTAAGTGGCTTGGCCACATTTTAGGGTGGTTGTTCGGATTTTGAATTTGATACGAAAGACTTGTGATGAATGTTTTTTAATTCTACCACTTAATAATAAATATGGTTTTCGATTTCAAATTAGAAATGAATTTATTCGATATCTCGCGAAGAGTTCTTCGTTGAAAGGGTATTATCCCTAGGTCAATTGACCATACAGATAAATGTGATTTGAAAACTCAGTCCTAAATGTAAAAACCTAGAGTGACTCTATAGTGTAAAAGAAAATAAATATAACAACAAAGGAAGACAACCGAATGAATAGAATTTATGTGCTAAGTTTTTCGGCCATGTATCGAATACTTGGCAAACTGTTTTTTAAATAAAAAATAATAGAATGTTTATACAACGATAAGAGTGATATGAGTAATTACGTTTATGTTCCTTCATTGAAATTGATATATATACTGCAATTGTCTGCACTTAATACTTGTATTAATTTTGAAATAAACTGTTGATGAGGAATAGAATAGAATTAATGCAAGAATTGAAAAGAAGACATAGAAACGTAGAAACCCTAGTTTATTCTATTACTAAAAGAAAAAGAAAAATGAAATAAATTACTGAGAGATGTTATTTAAATTACAACTACTATGGTTTCCTAAACACTATGTAACAGAATGCTAGATTTTATTACTTAGATATGATATCTGATTATTTCCAAGATATATAAACTTGATAAAAGTAATAAGTAATAATACTTTGTACTTAAAAATATAATTATTTTTGCGGCTGTAAATATTTTGCAGCTGTTATTTCAATACAGTTAGGTAAAAGAAAATACAGTAGATTTTTTTTGTAGAATATTTAACCAAGAAAAGAATAACAAAAGAAGAACATAAAATTATTTTATTACCTACAAAATATTAAAGATAGGAAAAACTTAATGAAATACTTCAGTATTAATCTTCTCATTCATCTGGCACTATGCCTACCATTTTATCTATTTTAATGTCTTCTCTGTACTAGAGTACGATGCAAATCTATTAGCATGGTGAAAAATGCAGAGAATATTTTTTTCAATTTTATCATTTTAATTCACAATCCTAATTAGATTTAGAAACTGAAAATAGATGTTTCTAAACAAAGATACATTCTGTAAATAGGAATTAAATATCTGCAGATAAACAAATTTAACTACTTAATAACAGATGAACAAATAGAACCTGTAGATGAAGATAGGGCTGACAAACACCCAAGGAGGCCTGTTCCTCCCAACCTTTTCCAGAAGAAGCAGCCAAATTGTTGGCTTCCTATGGACCCTTTAGCCTGCTTACTGAACCACTAAGTAGTTGAAATCTGTATAGAATCAAGGCACTAAGTAAAACTTCTGCACTCAATAGTATAACTTATGCACTCAAAATATGCCTTCTGCACTCAGCAGTAATGGGCAGACTCACAACATGATCAAAAACTTAGCATATCCCCTCATCAAATCTCTTGGGTGCAAGCACAACAAAACCCCAAGGTAAATTTCCTCGTCTGGAAAAGTGATGAACCTCAGTTCATAATTTTGATGGCTATTATATAGACTACCTAGGTCTTTAGTGGTCAGTTTGGAATAAATGAGCCTCAAGCTCCAGTCCCACCTTCCAGAGCACTATGACCACATTTCAAGGGAGTTGTCCCATACCAACAACTACTTAGTTGCATCATGATGCTGCCACTTGTCCATTGCCTTCTACCCCAGATTCCATTCCACCTAGTGGGTCAGTAACCACTCTTTCAATAGTCCCCTTAGGTGTTTGTCTCCTATTTTATTTATTAAATAATAAAATATTGTTCAAATTACAATTATCCTTGGACACTTGTCCAACATAAAAACTTTACAATAAAAGTTAACATAATGTTTTCCAACATAAAATGTTCTTCAACAAAAGGGCATGTTACATTAGTGCCCAATTTAGCATCCATTTTTACTCCCACATTATCGCCACATTTTGCTTCCCATTTAGCTCCTTGAATTTCTTCTTGTTTTGCTTCCTCATGAATGTCGCATTTAGCTTCCCATTAAGCATCTAATTTTTCTTCTTTGTTGGGCACTAGTTTAGCTTCTAGTTTGGCTTCTACTTTGACGTCCAAAATAACATCAGAATTGACTTCCAACTTAGTGCTAAATATTGCATCCAATGTTGCTTCTAGATCTATGACATAGTGGGCTTCCATTTTAGCTCCTAGTTTTGCTTCCTATTTGGCTTCCTTATTAGCACCACATGAGGCTTTTATTTAACACCTACAACTATATCCAATTGTGTTCTAATGTATTTATTATATCAAATTAGTATAATTATTTCATTAATTTCAATATTTCTCATATATCATTTGCTTCATAGTTCTGAAATAACATAATGAAACATTCAAATTAATTGTAGATACCATTATTGAAATTAATTGCATAGCATTTATGAAGAAATTCAACACAAACAAACAACATTTATCCAAAGTAGTAACATCATCATATATATTAATTTTCCATGAAAAGATCATCGACAACTTCAAATATAGATAAATTTACAATATAATAACGATAACATCACCATTATCTTTCATCAAAAGAACTGAAATTATAAAACACAATCACATCAATAACCTATCATACAGATCATCATATTAAGGTTAAACGAATAAGTGAACGATATATATAGTGAAAATACCAATATCACAAAAAATATATTTTTTAATATCCATATATAGAAATGTCAAAATGATCTAGAGTAATCAAAGTTTATATGTTAACATAAATCCACCATACAAATCAAAATGACCCAGAATTTAATATGAACTTGGATCATCACAAAATAACAATATGTGTCTAGGAGCATCGAGAAAGCAATAAATATTCACAATCTCAATAGTAGCATCAATGGCTACCATCATCATCATCATCATCATCGTCACCACCACCACCATTATCATCATCATCATGATCATCATCACCACCACCATCATGATCATCATCATCCTCATCTATCCCAACATCATATTCATCATCATTTTCATCTAATCCATTTGCATCATTATCAACAATATCTTTCTCTAGTACATTGGTGATAACATAATCTAGATCATCTAAGGAGTCATCTTCACCATTTTCCTGCAAACAACAAGAAATAATCAACATTAGTATTAATTTCATTACATAATGCATATTTTGTGTTATATTGCAAATTAATGTGGGATAATTTATGCATTCTCACGAGTTTTCCAACCATGAATATAAACATCATCTCATCAACAGATAAAGTATCATCAACAAGTATGTGCTTTTTCAATCATCAACAATCTACTTTCTCCTTTTGGAATCTATAGTTGTCTAGATTAGAACATCAAACCATCTTCTAAATCAATGTTTCTCATTGAAGTAGTTTTCCATCCATTTTGAAACAAGTTTAACTTCTATTTGAAATCTACATCATTAGCGTATGTGTCCCTAAATCCGTAAAGTGAAAAATGTTCTAACTCTTACCACTTATGCCAATTTGAGAGGTGTCTAGGAAAGCATGTCTATAAGCTTAATAAGTTTCCCTTTCCTATATTTGATAAGAATTTTTTTTTATTAAAATGCCGAGATTTCTAAAACTTACTTTGTATCTATAAGTACTTGAGGGGTTCATGATTAGTATGTACTACTATTTATTGACCCAACAAGTAATGATGCCACTTCTTTACTACTTGCACTAGATAAAACAAGTCTTTTTCATATGTAAGATACTTTAATAGAGCACTATAAAATGTTTAATAATGATTACATATAGGTTTACCCCCATGGCATAGCCCAAATCATCTATATCAATATAAAAAGGCATCGTCATAGTATCCATGGCTATAAATGGTGCATTACACACTTTGTCCATAAGCTTATGAAATGTTGCTTGTTGTTATACACCCCACTGCATAGTATTTTGTTTACTAAGAATTTTCAACAATGGTGTTGCTATAAAAGAAAAAATATTGATTTGAAGTATTACATAGCTCCAATAAAGCTATGCATCCTCTGTTTGGATATCCACATCACCTTTTTTAGGATCTTGCATGCAATTAGGGTTTGCATGCAAATTCTAGGGTTTGCATGCACTTTGCATGCATCCTAGTCACCAGGTTGATGCCTCCAGCACCTTAGCCACCTTATTCTAGCACCCGTGAGCCACTTACTTCAGAGTTTTATCCCTCCTAGTCATGAAGGCGCCCACTTCTCACCTACTTCCAGAGAAGGGTGCACTTCTTCACCTACCACTGCAGTTCCACTTCAGTTGCACTCAGTTAGCTCCGATTCTCCCTGATTTGAGGCTAGTTTCACTCCCGACTGACTGTTTCACTTCTGTTAGCCTCCCATGCGCCCTCCACTGAGCCCACTTCCCTATATCAGTGCTACACACTTCAGTTACACATGTTACACTCAGTTAGACTCAGATTGACACCTGGATGAGTGTTTCTTGTGCATTGATGACCACCACTGATTGATGACGAGGACTCCTAGTTGGATTCAAGCTACTCCATTCAATGATTCGAATGACCTCCTTAGGCAATTCGAATTGCTCAATCATTGTTACTGTATTCTATTGTAATCATTCACTCTTACTGGGATATTAAGCACTGCTGCATGTTTTGCACAGTTTTACACCATATTTTCTATGTTCATCTGTTGTGATTGATTTACTTGTTCATTAGATCTGCTGTGACTAATTTTACATGGTATTAGAGCCATTGCAGGGACAAGATCTCTTTTCTACAGGTGTTTCTACAAGAGGATTTGAGTGAATTTGCTCAAAAATTACAAAGAGTTTTGGCATGAAAGATCTCAAGGGCATTTGCTCATGTGCATGCAAAGCTTGAAAATAATTCCAATACCACTCCAGAAGCTTGAGTTTCCACATAATTCCTGGATCTGATACATTGGACCCATTCAACATTGTTTGATCTCCAATCCCAGGTGTGATGCAACTCTAAAAGGGTGGATTGTTCGACCTCATTGTTCTTGGTTTTATTGTGATTTGCAGGTTATTGTCTCCATCAATTGCATTCGCTACTTTGCCCTTGCAAGCTTCTCTACATTAGTGTGCACTCGCTCCTAGCAATGGAATACTCTTCTTCAAAGCCTATCCTCACCCCATTTAATTATTTTGCTTGGAAAGATGATATGGAGATCATATTACGTTCAAAAGGTTACTATCGAGTCACTCTTGGTCTTGAATTGGAGCCAAACAACTTGTCAGATAGAACCAAACACTACAACAAGCTTGATGAAGCTTATGGTCTTCTTTGTCTCCCCATCTCCAAAGATCTTCACTTCCATCTCAGCGGATTAAAGACTCCAAAAGCTATATGGGAGCAACTTGAAACACTATTTGGTAAGCAGGACGAGCTTAGGGCTTTTCAATTGGAGAATGAATTGATTGCCCTTAGTCCTGAGAATTTCGAGACCATTAATGAATTCTTCACAAAATTCAAGAACTTGAACTTGCAGTTGAAGAATAGTGGAGTTATCAAAGAGGATAAACAATTGATCCTCTCCATTCTCAGTAAGCTTGGTAAATATTATTCGATATTTGTCTCTACTTTCAATTCCGGTCGGCTAACTACCCCGAATTGGAAGATGCCTACCTTGAATGCCTTCATTGAGTCCGTCACAAAAGAGCATGACAAGTTGATTCAAATGGGGTCCATAATCTCCAAAGATTCATCTCTATATGTTCAAGGACCCAAGATCTCGAATGGTAAAGGAAAGCAAAAGAAGGAGAAGCCCAAATTCGAACCTCACAAGCAAAGCGAGAAAGGCAAACAGACGGATGCACCATCCAGTTCAAAGTTCAAGCAAAAGGGAAAAGAAGGTAACCAAAAATCTAAATGTACTTATTGCAACCGTGGCTTTCATCCCGAAAGTTCATGTATGAAGAATACTATAGATCAAATGGCCCTCCTTTTGGAAAAGAACAACATAACTCTTCCTGACGGTGCAAAGAAGAAGGATAGGAATGATGACCATTAAAGAGGACAAGCACTCATGACAACTGTTTCAAATCCCACTACTCTCTTGATAGATTCAGGTGCATCGAATCATATGGCAGCAAATATTGATTCTTTTTCTTCATTCGATCCAAACAGCTCCATCCCCATCCATTTGGGAGATGACTCAAAAATTTCTTCAAAGGGCAAAGGTACGATTCATGTAGATCATGGAAGCTTTCAGAATGTTCTCTATGTGCCTTCTTTGGCTTCAAATATTCTTTCTGTGTATCAAATGACACACACTGGTGAACTGAAGCAAGTTACATTCAGCCCTAATACAGTTGAAATTTTTGATATCAAAAGTGGAAGACTTGTTGCAGTCGGAAAGGAAAACAACACTGCAAAATGCTATGAGTTTTCACACTTTATTCCACTTGCAAAGCCCACTGCTCTTCGCACACATGGTAATGAGGTTAGTAGGCTTTGGCATGAAAGATTTGGACATCTTAATTATAAGTATTTTCTGCTGCTATCAAACAAATCCATGGTAGATGGTCTTCCACAACTCCGTTCCTTGAAGGGAATATGCACTGGTTGCATTATTGGGAAGCACCCCGAGCACAGATTCGACCGCGGCAAAGCTAGAAGAGCTTCTACAGTTTTGGGGTTGATACATTCTGATATCAGTGGTCCGCTGCCCCATATGTCATTAAATGGTTCAAGGTATGTTTTGACATTTATTGATGATTTTTCCCGCTTTACATGGGTATTCTTTCTCAAAAACAAGTCAGAAGTGCTTGGAAAATTCAAGGATTTTAAGGCTTCTGTTGAGACCACCACTGAGAGCAAGATCAAAGCTCTTAGATCTGATAATGATGGAGAATATATCAAGGCCAAGTTGTTGCAACTTTGTGCCCAAAGCAGAATTCAGATCCAACGTACAGTTCCCTACACACCCTAGCAGAACGGTGTAGCGGAAAGGAAAAATTGGTCACTAAAAGAGATGGCTACATGAATGATTGAATCAAAAGGTTTGGCTGCAAATATTTGGGCTGAAGAAATCAATGTTGCTGCATACATACAGAACCGTGTTCCACATTCATCCATGAAAGGTATGACTCATTTCGAAGCATTCTTTGGTCACAAACCGGATGTGTCAAATTTGAGAGTTTTTGGCTCTACTGCATGGGCTAGAATTCCTTCCAAGAAGAGACGAACTTTGGATCCACAAAGTATTGAGTGCATACTGATAGGATATGGGGAAGAATAAAAAGCATATAAAGTCATGGATATCAGATCTAAAATTTTTTTTCATAGAGTGCAGTGTGCAATTTGAAGAACCGCTTCAAGAATTACAACTAGTCGAGGAAGAGACTGCCGATTCACCGCCTTCACCAGAAGAAGATCCATGCAGCGATAATGAAGGTATGAGTTCTGATATTTCTGATATTTTAGCAGCACATTATGATCATGACACATCAGGTTTGGAATCCGACCATTATGATCCTCTTCAGTTACCAAAGTGGGGCCCAAAACACTCTTCAATATGCTAGTTCGAACCTTGGAAATCCTGCTAATCCGAGACGAACAAGAGTAGACTTTCAAAGAGAAGGTATGGCTCTTTCTATTGCTGATCCATTACTTCCTAAGATTTGTTATTTGATGGCTGGTTCAAATCCCACATCATACTATTCTTCCCACCGAGATCCGAGATGGCAAAGTGCCATGGATGAAGAGTATAGTTCTCTTCAAAAGAACAACACATGGGAGCTAGTTTCTCTTCCACCTGGAAGAAAATTAGTGAAGTGTAAATGGTTCTACCGCACGAAAGTTGCTGCTGATGGCTCTATCAACAAATACAAAGCAAGGTTGGTGGAAAAAGGTTTATCCCAAGTCCAAGGAGTGGACTACACTGAGACCTTTGCACCGGTTGCAAAGATGGATTCCATCCGCCTTGTTTTGGCTATTTCCGCATCCAAGCACTGGGAAGTGCACCATATGGATGTGAAGAGTGCATTTCTACATGGAGACCTTGTTGAAGAGGTATATATGCAATAGCCAGAGGGATACACATCAGATCCATCATTAGTTTGCAGATTGAAGAAATCTTTGTATGGATTAAAACAGGCCCCAAGAGCTTGGTACGCAAAGATGGACTCCTTCCTTCTTTCTCGGAATTTCCAATGATGCAAATCTGATCCGAATGTGTATCTTCAGCGAGTTAAAGGTAATTTGTTGGTTATTGTACTTTATGTTGATGATCTTCTCATTACTGGTAGCACTCTTACTTCAATAAACAAGCTAAAAACTGCCTTAAATCTAGCTTTTGACATGAGTGATTTGGGCTTGCTGAGTCACTTTTTGGGCTTGGAGATAGCTCAAAATTTTGATGGGATCACTATATCTCTGCAAAAATATGCTTCCGACCTGTTATTAAAGTTTAATATGGCTGAATGTAAGGCAGCCCCATTCTCATTCCTCTCAGGAATCAGTCTTGAGGAGGGAGATTCTACACCACTTGCAGATTGCAGTATGTATCGACAGTTGATTGGTTCACTACTTTATTTGACACACTCAAGGCATGATATTTCATATGCCATGAGTGCTGTGTCAAGGTATATGCAGCAGCCCCATGAGCTTCATTGGCGAGCAGCCAAGCGGATCTTGCAGTATGTGCAAGGTACGAGACAGTTTGGCATACATTATGCTGCAGATTCTGAGCTTGATTTCATTGGTTTTACTGATTCAGATTGGGCAGGTGATAGCATTGATCGGAAGTTCACTTCCGGCTATGTTTTCATGATTGGTCATGGTGCTATTTGCTGGTCCAGCAAAAAGCAGGCAGCCATTGCACTTTATTCAGCAGAGGCAGAGTATCGAGGGGCAGTCAATGCCTGCATTCATGCAGTTTGGTTGCAGGGTATTCTTTTCGAGTTTGGTTTTGGTGGCACTACTTCGATTGTCCTATTTTGTGACAATCAAAGTGCTATCATGATCTCCACAGATCCAGTTCAGCGGCAGAAGACCAAACACATTGAGATTCATATGCATTACATTCGACAATTGGTGCATAATCGCACCATCATTCTGCAATATTGCCCTACTGATGAGCAAATTCCAGACATCTTCACCAAGAGCTTCACTGAGAAGAAGTTCTCTTACCTCCGTTCACTGTTGGGGGTGAGTTCCATCATGGTGGAGACAGATTGATCCATTATTATGCTTTAGCTTGAGGGGGGGCTTTCTTTCCACTGGGTTTTCCCTCTTTTCTCACTTAGTTTATTTTCAGCATTTTTTGGATTATTGTATTGGGGTGACCTTTGGTCTTAGTTACCAGGGCCCCACATTATTTTTTGCACATCATAGTCTAGCTTGAGGGGGGGTGTTCGGATATCCACATCATCTTTTTCAGGATCTTGCATGCAATTAGGGTTTGCATGCACTTTGCATGCATCCCAGTCACCAAGTTGATGCCTCCAGCACCTTAGCCACCTTATTCTAGCACCCGGGAACCACTTACTTCAGAGTTTTATCCCTCCTAGTCAGGAAGGCACCCACTTCTCACCTACTGCCAGAGAAGGGCGCACTTCTTCACCTACCACTGCAGTTCCACTTCAGTTACACTCACTTAGCTCCGATTCTCCCTGATTTGAGGCTACTTTCACTCTTGACTGACTGTTTCACTTCCGTTGGACCTCCAGATTGACTAGATGAATTGTTCTGACTTCAGTTAGCCTCCCATGCGCCCTCCACTGAGCCCACTTCCCTATATCAGTGCTACACACTTCAGTTACACATGTTACACTTAGTTAGACTCAGATTGACACCTAGATGACTGGTTCTTGTGCATTGATGACCACCACTGATTGATGATGAGGACTCCTAGTTGGAGTCAAGCTACTCCATTCAGTGATTCGAATGACCTCCTTAGGCAATTCAAATTGCTCAGTCATTGTTACTGTATTCTATTGTAATCATTCACCCTTACTGGGATATTAAGCACTGCTGCATGTTTTGCACAGTTTTACACCATATTTTCTATTTTCATCTGTTGTGATTGATTTACTTGTTCATTAGATCTGTTGTGACTAATTTTACATCCTCTATGCCACATTCCTAGGCTATGGCGTTGAATAACTGTAGCCACCTTGATAGGATATCTTTTTATTTCTCTAGTACTAATGATATGGCTCAAGCAAACAACAAAATTCTTTCCAAACTCACATCTCTAAAAAATCACTTGAACTAATGTTCTATAGTAATAAGGGCACCAAATGCCAACCTTGTATGTGTTATTCCCATGTTCTACTAAAAACCAAACCACATATAAGAAAATTGACTTGTGCCTAAAATATGGTGTGAAGAAAAAGGACAATGGGTATGATATAAAATCTATTAACTATTTTCTAGTTGGTGTTAGTACTAAAACCTGCCTATCAATTTTTTTCATTTCTATCCAAGTTCTCTATTATCAAAATTTTATCAAGTGAAATTTCTTTTTATGAGAAAGTTACCTTTTGGTCATATCCCTCTCCTATTACATTGTAATTTTTAATAATTATTATTATTTTATGAAATAATATTTAAATTTTTTATAAAAAAATATTTTTTATTAAAAATGTGAAGCCATTATTTCTTCACCGAACTAATGCATAAACCTTTACTTTATACACGTGATCTTTTATTCTAATCCGCACTTTATCCAAGGTCAAACATTAATAGTTTAATGTGAGATTTATTTTAATAGTTTTTATTACAATAAAAGCCTACCTTTTTAATATGCAAAGTTTGGGTAAATAAAAATTAAGGCTTTAAGCCCAATCTCCAAGTTGAAATCCAAGTTTTGTTTCATATTGAAATCCAAGCTTTAAAGTCTCAAGTTGGCATAGTTTCCACCAACCGTTGCAATATCATATAACACAAGTGTTAACCCCAATTCAAAATTACATGTCATTGCTCACAAATTGGGCACATTGAACCACAAGCCTTGAGTCGAAGTAAAGTCATAGTCATAAACACCGAGTCTCAAAGTCCAACTACCTGTCGAAGATGTCAAGTACAAGTTTAATGTTTCCAAGTGCCAAATCATGCTCGTGAAAGAGCCAAGAGGAGATCCCACAATTCCATAGTGCACAACGCGTCAAGAGTCCATCTAGCACTTGAGCGTCTGAGTGTCGAGTGCGAAGGAAAGAAGACAAAGGAACAAGATGCAGTTTGGAACAAGGAATTGGAGACCTGGAGATGTTGTACAAGGGCAAGATAGCCTATATGCAAACAAATCTTCTTTGGGACTATATGTGCCAGGTTGTTTTTATAAGATCCTTTCCATTAAAAACTGTTTATTACAGCATAAAATTCCAAATCATATACTAGCAATCGTGCAGGAGTGTTGGTAGCATCCAACATCAAATGTGTCAGTTTATGATGTTTATACTTATAATGGATTCCTCAAACATCTTACTTTAAGAGTAGGAAGAGATCCAATGGGATACCAACGCTGATTGTCAAATTTTCTAACATCATCTTACAATCCAGAGTTGCTTCAGCATATTGTGTGGAAAATTATTAATAGTATTCCAGAAGTGGTGAGCATTGTAAATAATATAAACACTTATGTTGGAAAAACATCAATTGGAGAGGCACGCAAGAGGAGCTTATCCCAAGTGCAACAAGAATATGAAATGGCTAAATTAAATCGAGCTTTTGGGGTTTATTCATAGTTTGACTTCAAGTTTGTTATTGGTAATCCATGCACATAATGTAAAATTGACAATGATGGGTCTTGTGCCAAGTTTGGCACAGTACAGGGTAGCGTACTAATTGAGTTCCTCAAGGAATATTTTAAAGACTCAAGCTTTTCAATGGAATTTCCATATGCGACATTCTCTGAAGACAATGAGATTTTGGAAAACTCATTGTTCTCATGATTTATGGAAAATTGTGATCATGTATTTGGAAATAATGATTTTTTTTTTGTGGATTCATACCTTGTGTTCGAAAATCTCAATGATGTAAATGATTATGTAAATGCAAGAAAGGATATAACTTATAAGAACGAAAGGAGTGACAGTTTTCATTTTTACATGCAGTGATAAATCCTCGGCGTGTGAAGCACCTGGAAAGACTGAAGTTCAAGGAAGAGTCTTAGCTGAGAGTTTTAGTAACCTACAATAGGTTGGGATCAGGGTTGGATTTTCAGGCATTTTGCCCGTCAAATATGGTCTAAATTTCATATTTCCCGTCATAAAAAAAAAAAGAAATTGTAAAAACGTTTGTATATTGTGTAAAGACCGTCAGTTTTGATGGGTGGAATTTTTTCCAAATTCCTACTCTGGTTGGGATTATATATACAATTTTATACACATCGGATCCCTATGAAATGGTTCCACATGGGAGATTTCAAAAATTGGAAAGGCACTCAAACTTCAGAATGATGTATTGATAAGTGGCAAACAATAGAGGTTATTAAGATGATTTTTCAAGAAAAATTGATAAGTGGCAATTAGGAGGATGAATATTTAACAGTTGAGGATTATTTCATCTTTGAAGGCATAAGATCAGTTTTAGGTATTTTCTAGATTTTAAAGCAGCATACTCAGGAAACAGTTCCATATTTTGACGCATATTTTTAGTTCTAAGGATTGCAAGAGATAGAGCATCCAAATGTTGAGTAGTTTCACTGACTCATCTTCAGTCAACTCCGGTGTCTAGGTCCCTTTTCCAACAGACTTATTCACTTCCATATTACATATTTAAAAGGGATCGATCCAAGATATTCAGGAGATAGTTAGACATGTAGTTCTACATGTTCAGGAAATTTTTTAGCATTTGGTAATCATAGGTGGCTAAATATGAATATATTTGGAAAATACTTCTCGAAAGAGGGAAAAAGATCCACATTTCCAGAGACATTTATCCAACATATTTACCCATGATTTAAGAATTCAATGATACAGGTGGCATATTGCATTTCAAATAGATATTTTGGGGTCAAGTGGATTGAGCACTTCCAAATTTAAAGGCATGAGAGAAACCGTAAGAAAATTATTTCCAAAATTTGTAGCAATTTAAAGCAAGCATTTCCATATTTCTTGGGACAGCTCTGAGATTCCTTTTAGATTTGTATTTAGTGATAAGAATTTCATTCGTAATAGTTGGTATGGTTGTTTTTATATTTAAAGTATTATTTTGAATGTAGAGGGGGTGGGATTTCTTCCTCTAATCAGGAAGTAGGGGTTCAATAAGGTGAAACTAAAGTGGGATAAGTCTCAAGATGGGATTAATTTTTGAAGTTGAGAGATGGCCTTATTTTTCATCCCCCGCTACATGCTCAAACATTTGATGCATGTCCTCTGGATCCCCCTTGGGTAATTTCAAGTTGGTTCTCATCATCTTTGAGTAGAAACCAATCACTACATCATCAAGGGAAATAGGATCTACCATATTCATGAGACCAATATAGAGGAGCACTTCATCTTCATGTGCCCCATTTTAAAAACAAAATACATGAACCTTGAGGCTCTAAATGGTTTCTAGAATCCAAAAAACATCCTGCCACAACAAATAACTACATATCATCATCATCAACAACACCTCCTATCTCCTTTTCTAGCCTTTTCCTTCATCATCCAGGGATGCCAATGCTAGTGACTAGTGCTAATTGTGGATCCAAGTCCATCCCCACTTTGTTGCTTAAGTCAACACCTTCAATTTTGATAAATTGGCTAATCCAAGTGTTAAAATAAGGCAGGAAAGCTTGACATGCCCAATCAGTGGTTTTGGATTGAGTAATGAGTACATTCTGACCAAGATCATGACATATGAGTTCAATGGTCAACACTACCAACATTGGAGTACATACAGGGATAAGTGCTCTTGATTAAATGCCAATCCTATACCCCCGTACATGATAGAGCCCAATCTTGAAATACTGGAATCCTGCAAATTTTGGAATGCTTGAATCCCAAAAACTATTAAGTTTGCTAAATTTTGAATGAGACAAAATTCTACCTTCCTTATATGAATTCTGATGAGATTGGAACTACTCTCAAACATGCTAGAACTATCAATGGTAATATTAAAAATTGAAGAAAAACAATAGAAAATAAAAGATACAGGAGAATGCTAACTTTTACTTTTAGAATTTAATATTACAAGTAATGGATTCCAGTAGGAAATAAATCCTTTCCATCCCTTTTCCTTTTCCTTTGTTCTTCCACATTGGTGTGGCTGTGTCTGTCGATTTTGGGGAACTTCATGTTGGAATTTTCCCAAACCATCTTGTTGATGTGGTCCACGTGTTGTTTCATGGTCCTTCCAGTGTGACCCAATCTAGTCTACTGGTTTTGATAACAGTCTTGTCTCCATATGGAAAGTATGACAAAATGTCTCTAATGATGCTCCCCGCACTCTCCCCATGGAACCCTAGTATAAGTCAATTTAACTAGCACTTTATAAAAGAGAATCTATGAAAATATCGAGAAAGGATCAAGGGAATTACCCAAAATAATATCATCAAAACAAGGAGGCCATGTAAAACTTCACAAATCATTTGGATTACTATTACTAAATAAATTATACACAACCTCACAATGGGGAAAAAGGGAATGTTGATGAAATCATATGTGTCCAAAGTAACATTACTAAAAGGTAAATTGAGATTTTTTTAAATGAAAGTTCAATGTATCCTTCTTCGTGCTTGAATTTGAAGTGGACACTTCATCCTCCTCACTTTCCTCCTCTTCTTCATGTCATATAGACTTATGGAATATAGATACTCCTTTGCACTTTCTCCTCTTTCGTCCTCTTGGATGTAATATTTGGTTCATGTTTTCTTTGATCATTTTATATTTTTCTTTATGCTTTCGGGTAGCTTAGAGGACATATAACAATTGGTATCACATTGTTGTTTCTAGTCCGATTGACCTTTCTTTTGATCAATGGTCATTTGTTGGATATTAATAAAATTATCTTATCTTATTCTATCTAAAAAGAACACTCATATCTTTAGCATTTTCCTACGATTTCCATAATGAATGAAAAGTTGGCTTTCATTCTCCTCGAATGTGGCAATAAATTCCTACGATTTTGTCTTGGCAGTTTAAATCTCCACCGGATGCTTTGGATTTAGCACCACAACAAAGTTATACATTCATGTCCTCTAGTGATCGTCTAGTAATCAGATCTTGGCCTCTTGCTTAGGTTTCCTAGAAAACAATTGGCTAGGAAAAGTTTATTTTTTCTTCTTCTGGTAGGATATATGGAACCATGAGCAATGACAATTCCATACATGGTAAACAAAATCTAATATCAATGCATAATTTGTAGAAGTGTGGCCACATATTCTTAGATTTTGTGACCTTATGAGATTCAAGGAAGAAAGGGATCTTGAAAGAACTCGCAGGTGCCAAATTTATTAAAGCAGATGATCCACAATCATATAGACATCTTAGAAATTCCAAATATTGCTTCTTTATACACTAAAGGTCTAGACATTGAAGGCATAGGATATATATTATGTGAGTAGCCTATATGGGGTTATAAGAAGTCATTGAGCATTCTTTTGATATTTCAGATCAATCCCACACTATTTCTCTGATAGAAGAAGAGTGTTAAATGTTACCATCTCATGTGTTCTTGTAGGAATTTATTTATCAGGAGCATAATGACCTGAAGATGAGCCTCAACTTACATCAAGATACCCTATCTTCCGCTATATGACCCAGTAAAAAGTGAAAACCCTTTGTTGTGAACGTGTAAATGTAGTTATGATGCATGCCTTATCTTTAGCAAATCAGTGGAAGATAATAATTGTGTGCTAGCAACTAAGACACTTCCAGAAAGACTCTTTTTATTGGCATAGATTGTAGCACAAGGGAATAAGTACACAGTAGTGAGAATATGAATGATTCTCAAGTTGTTCCAATGATAAACTAAATAAAGTACATTGTGTTCTTTCAAGTTTGTTGCAAATCTTGTTCACACATTTTTTCAAACACTTGGTGTGCATCCTGTGACTATGATGGAATAAATAGCCATCAGTGATGAATTTGTAGTCTAATGTAATTGTATTATAAAGCTGATATTGTAAGGAATTGCACCTTCTTCAGTGAAAAAGGTTGAACCAATAAATAGGGATTGTTGGTGATTGATATATATTTTTGTGAGAAAACATGATTTTTGCATAAATAAATTTTCAATGTGATTTTTCATCAAATGAATTGGTAGGAACTATTTGAATTAAAAGTTCCAAATAAATATGTACCTTGATGGACTACATTACCTCGCAACCTTGATTATTAACAACGTCCATCCGGGAACCTGAGGCATTTGAAAATTCCTCCATTACAATTCTGGATAGCTCCAGAGCATGGACTATCCTCTGCAAACAACTAGAAATATACCCATAATTATCTAATATGATTGAAACATCCTAGCTGGGTAATTTAAGAGAAGTTTGTGGGTACCTTTTCAATGAGATAGAGGCATTGTAATGATGTAGAATGAGTAGTTGTGGTTGTGCTAACAGGACAAGCAACTGATGTGCAGAGTTAGTCAACAAAAGAGTTGTTCAAGATAACTCTCTTGAATACAGACAAAGTGGTGCAGATAATTGTTTGGGTACAGTAGAATCATTAAAATATCCAACATGCTCATCAACAGGTGTGCATCTATCTTGTCGAGGTTACTCTAGACGGAGATTTGCATTTACAAGCACAGAAGGAAGCAAAGAACGAGTTGGAAATAGTACGGGTTCGCCTAGAGATCCTTTGGCCTGAACTTGAGCATCTGGATCCTGGATTTGTGTTACACCAAAATCTCATCATCATGAGTCATGTATTAGCTCCATGCCTTAATCCCTGAAGTTACTTGGCCAAAAAATCAAGAGAAAGGTTGTTATCCTTGTGAGATTTTCAATTACTAAGAACTAGATTCATAAGACAATTCAACCATGGAATATTTTAGACAATGAGAGAAGTATAGAGAGAATAAATTATGGAAAACACTCTGTATCTTATTCATTGATATGATAAAAATATATAATACATCCTCCAAGGAGAAAATCGAATTGCTTTGAATCAATATGGAAAGAGCAAAAAGAAAAGGCTTAGAAAAGACAAAAAAACCCCTAAGTGGCAAAAGCAGTTTCCAAAACTGTGCTAGAGGCTCACAAATTTGGCAAGTATGGTATGGAAGCTCATGAGTGAGGTGAATAGGGTGTATTGATGGCTTTATAAGGTTAGATATGATGTGGAGGTCGAATTGGTCAAGTGGCAAAAGATTCCAAGTCAACTAGCTTTATCTTTTCCACTAGAAAGTAGAAAAAACAGGACAAAGCTAACTAAAACTGGATAGTGTCTTTCTAATTCAAGAATGGAATAAAATCAGACAAAATTCAAGGAAATCTTATCCAGAATCTATCCAAATTCATTTTTGTGAATGAGGATAGCATGTGGTCCACAAAAGACAAAACTGGCCTATTCTACCTAGTAAAAAATCAGGAAATTAATCATAAATGATTAATTAATTTTATCCTAAGTCTAGAATGACATAGTGGGTTTTTTAAATGTTCCAACACACCCCCTTAAGCTTGACTTTATGTGATGGGAATCAGAAAAATATAAAAAATATAGGGCCCAAGCAACAAGGTTTATGGTCACCCCAATACAAAAATAACTAGTCCATGTAAACCGAGGAAACAGGGAAAACCTCATGGGAACAAAACCCTCCCTCAAAAATGGACATGCTTAATGTCTTCGTAATGTCATGTTGCTCATTTGAATGAGCTAAATGGGATGCTTCTGAGTAACTGAGTTGATGAAGAGATTGTGGATGTCATGATCATGCATTTATGCATCAATGTTGTGTAGGAAAGAACCATGTGTTGAAGCTCTATGAAGCTCATCTTCTGATGATGGAGGAGCATCAAATGAATTTTTCTTGCTGCTGTAGCATACATAATCAGATCTGAAAACATAATCAATGATAGAAAGAAGATTTATGCATACTCCTTCCCAAGGAGAAACAATGAACTCAACAGGATCAATTTCTTCTATAGCTACAATGTGGTGCATTAGTTCTTGTATCTTCTTCTCAAACTGATGTAGTACCTTTCTGATATTTAAAATAAGATCATGCAGCTCTGATATATCAGAATGTGAGTCATATGGAGCAGCAACCAGTAAAGATGTGGAGTCTCCATGATCAAACATAATTTCAGTAGAAAACATTTGAGAAACTAGATCACCCCGACAGGTGAGCGAGAGCATGGAGAGTATGAGGACTTGACTTTTGAACCATGAGTGATGGGGTTAGGTACAAATGTGTGGAATATCAGTCCAAATAATTCCAAAAACATGGTTGTCTAACAAATGAAATATATACAAGACAAAAGTGCAACAGAGGCAAGTGACACGGTGTAGGAAAACATATAATTGTGTAGTTTCTTAACTGGAGAACTTGGGAGTTGTGGGGTATTTTGTGCATCCATTGGTTGGGTAAATGGTGTGGTATATGTAATGACCTGCATGTCAGACTGTAAATCATATTCTAAATCAGAATCTAAAAGATTTGAATGTTGGTGAAAAGATCTTTCAGAAGACAAGTCATAAGCTAGTAAAAAATGACTAGTTTTGAGAGTAGACTTGGGTGAATTGACTGAAGAATGTATTGAGGAAGAAGTGGAGGTTTCTGATTCTAATATATCAGAATGAGAATCAATATCAGAGACATCAGAATTATATTTCACTCTATCACTCAAAGCATAAGCATGATTACCTTTGGGAGAGGCTTGGAAACAATGTTCTTGTTCTACAACAAGCTTGCCCTGTTCCTTCTTTGCAAAGTCAGGAACATCAATGTTACGCTCTTCAAGCATCTTGGTCATGATGTCCAATTGTTCAATGCTACAACTTTCGACTGGGCCCAGATGTATGCCATTGGCAACCATCTGGTCCCCCGAATCGCCAAAAAATGTCGTTTAGGGCCTCAAAACAGCTCCGAAAGTTCAGGACCCGAAAAACTGCTAAAAATAGTAATTTACCAAAATTGCCAGAAGACTGTTTTGAGCCAGTTAGAAGAGGTGGGCTACCACCGATATCCACCTGGATCAATCCTCCCTCCTTAGGAAGCAATGGTCTCCATTGCGTTAAATCCCTTATCATATGTCGAGCTGTGTGTTGAGTTGAGCTCTTGGTGCGACATTTGCTGAAGTGGAAAGGTTGCCTTACTTTGACATCTTCAGAGGGTTGTAATTGTTGTTGATGGATGCGCTGGAGCTGTTCAACAGTTTTGGTTGTTGTGGTATCCTTGGTATGCACCGGTGTGGATGGTTTCTTTTTGGAGGAGCACCTTGAATGTGTGGCCTTGCACTGTAGAGGTGCCCGAATAGGCGAAGCGGCACTGAATTTGTGTTCTTGTTTCTGTTGAGTAGAGGGATAATGGGAAGAGGTTGTGGATGTCTCTGCGATCTGATGTTCTCCTTTAGTGGCAATTGCGAATAGGGAAAATTTTCCAGTGTGGGAGATTATCTTCCTTCCCTACTCGTTTGGGGTAGGTGCAACTATCTCTGGTATCCGATAGAGTTGTCCTCCCAAAGTGATAATGACACTGCGAGGTCGTGATTCATATACAGCATGACGCTTCCACATATATGGTTGTCCTAAAAGAACATCACATACTTCAAGTGGGGCCACATCACACAATACCTCATCTTTGAAGGGCTTGATGCCATATGGTAGGCGACATTGGTGACTGACGCGGATCCCTTGTCCTTGGCGTAGCCATCCAATGGTGTATGGTTGTGGGTGTGGTGTTATTGGTAGATCCAATCTCTTGATGACTTCTATTGAGATCAGGTTCTTCTGGCTGTCGTTGTCCACAACAAAGTGTAGGGGAATTCCTTTCATCCACATCCATGAGTGGAAAAGGCGCTCCTCTGCCTCTGACTCTTTAGGCTCCTCTGGTTGAATCTGTGTGGTGGCGACAATGGCACTGGGTTCTGCATCAATGATTTGATTCCCTTTTTGCACAGTTGTGAAATTAGGTTTTGAGTCAGAATCAGAACTGGGATCTGATTCTGAAGCTTTGATCTCAGCCACCAATGACTGTTTTGAGCGACATTCATCAGTGTTGTGCCAGGGGATTTTGTGGAACTCGCACCACTTCCCGGTGTCCTTCTTTGTCTTTTCTTTACCCTTCTTCGCTTGTGGTTGGGACTGGTTGTCCTTTCCCTGCCCCGTGTTCTGCGAGCCAGAGTTTCCCTTGCCCTGCTTCTGCACAGGTCTGAAGTCACGCTTGTTCTTTTGCTGAAATTTCTGCTCGATTTTGACAGCATATCGATAGGAGGATCCGAGTGAAGAGATTTCCAGGAAATCCATCTCTGTTTGTATGTACCGGTGTAGGCCACTGCAATATTTCTGTACTAGGTGCCGCTCGGAGTCCTTGATACCCAGCTTTGTGTGCGAGGTATGAAAGTTGTTGGTGTACTACGACACCGTTTGGTCCCTCTCTTGGTGTAGAATGGTCCATTTTGTGTATTGGTCATCATAGTTTCTAATAGGGTAATATTGTTCCTTGACGGCATCTATAAAAGAGGCTCAAGTTTGATTGGAATATTCAAACAATCCTGACTCGTCTGATGAGTTTTGCTCACAATAAGTTTCCCACCAATTTTTGACATGGGGGACGGCCTTAAGGAGTGCAAAGATGATCTTTTCCCTGTCGGAAAATTGGTGGACAGAGAAATACCCTTCTAGTAGATTCAACCATTTATCTAGGGCACCGACATCGATATGGCCTTCAAATAAAGGAATATCAAAACTAACTTGTACCTTGAAGGGAGTCGTATCTCCGAAATGGCTGCTCGTTGAGGGTGCATTTGCCGCTGTTGGCATGCGTCGAAGGATCTCGGTGAAATTATTCATCATCTCATTCCTCTTTCGCGCAAGGGATTCCTCGAGCAACAACTTGATAGGATCTACTGCTCCTTCGTCTCTCTTTTCTTCCGCCATGGGAGGCCGTTTGGGGCGGCGAGAGTGGTCTTCCCCAAGTGAAACTAGTTCGAGACCCAACTCTCTATATCCTGACCTCGTCGGGGACATGCACCAAGAAACAATCAAAGAGAAGACCGCTATGATACCACTGATTCGGATTTATATGGGAATGAAACAAAAGATAGCATATATCGAATCATATACAAAGATATATTGCAAATAACACAGTGATACAGTAAGCACATATTCTATTAAATAGCGAAAATACAACAGACTGTAAAATACAATAGCGAGAATGGTGGTAGCTATCTCTGAGAAGAGATGTGGTCGTTATGATCATTCGTGCCAAGATGAATACAAAGAGAGGCCGAAAGGGCCTATTTATCATAAGCATGAGGGAAAGAATCCCAAACATCCAAAAACCTAACCCTAGAAGATGAACTGTTATAAAGTTTGCGGCCCCAAGGTGGTTAGTTGAATAGTCAACTTCCCGGGGTCATAACTTTTGCATACGATCTCCGTTTGGGGTGCTCAGTAGCCGATTGGAAAGTTCTATCCGAGATTTACAACTTTCGACTGGGCCCAAATGAATGCCATTGGCAACCATTTGGTCCCCCGAATTGCCAAAAAATGTCGTTTAGGGCCTCAAAATGGCTCCAAAAGTTCAGGACCCGAAAAACTACTAAAAATAGTAATTTACCAAAATTGCCAGAAGACTGTTTTGAGCCAGTTGGAAGAGGTGGGCTGCCACCGATATCCACCTAGATCAAGGTCGAATTGGTCAAGTGGCAAAAGATTCCAAGTCAACTAACTTGATCTTTTCCACTAGAAAGTAGAAAAAGTAGGACAAAGCTAACTAGAACTTGATGCAGGAGCTTCGGGGCTTAGGCAAATCAGTCGAAGTTGATCGACTGAAGGAAGTCGACCAGCGGGAGTGCCGATGACCACTGGTGCGGAGAGCAGGTTGGATTGTTGAAGTCAACAAGTCGAGCAGAAGCAGTCGGGGTGCGGCCGAATGAAGAAATAGCGAATGTCGCAAGAGGTCGAGAATCGATAAGAAATGGTCG
The DNA here is from genome assembly GCA_027924585.1 of Larix kaempferi. Classification (NCBI taxonomy): domain Eukaryota; kingdom Viridiplantae; phylum Streptophyta; class Pinopsida; order Pinales; family Pinaceae; genus Larix; species Larix kaempferi. The sequence goes on along the minus strand of BSBM01000307.1, from coordinate 5,421,112 downwards.
ACAGGCGCTGAGCGGCGTAAGATGTCGGGTAGTGGACAAGTGGTCGAACCACGACATGACAGGTTTTGGAAAATCCAAGTACAATGGGGAAAAGGAGTGATCGATAGGAAAGTCGAGATGTGACTAATTGCTATAGCAGGGTCGAAAGGACAGGAAAGTCAAGGGACTGTACCAATAGCCATTTGGGGTTGTTGAGGAAGTTAATGCAGTTATTGTGAGTTGGTGAAGGACATGATAGAGGACGTCATCGACAGAGGTTGTGCAGCATGGCAAGGAGCTGACAGTGCAGGTTCACAGGATTTGGGGAGGATCGGCGAACGGAAGGGAACGCGTGTCTCAGGATTGTAATAATCTTGGAAACAACACCCGCAGGGTAGAAGAGGAAGAAAAGGTCTTCAGTCTAGGAGACAAATGGAGCGAGAATAGAAAAACAGAGCAGAGTGCAAAGGCGAAAGATTTGTGAAGAATCACACCGGCCGAGTGCAGAGTTGAGATCGAACCATAGCTCAGAGTTCCGTGGTGAACCAGGAGAGGGTGAGGTCGACACATAGAGAGAACACACCATAGTTACTTCTAAGTTGTAACGATTGAGGCCGACCGTAGTTAGTTATTTGCTTACAGTTATTTTACATTGTAACCGATTTCAAAGAATTAATATAAGCCAATTCTGGCATCCTGTTCTACACCTTATTTGTGTGAGCATTGTGGTTTGTGTCATGTGTATTGTTAAGCAAGAAAGTATCTCATAAGGTGACTTGCGTCAGTTTGGTATCAGAGCCCGGAAGCGAGTCCGGTTGAAGAAGACGACTATACCAACCTGACTTGCGTCAGTTGGTATTAGGCCAAGGAAGTGTGAGAATTTTCAGCAGAGGTTGAAAATGGCTCATAGAGGCATTAATGTCCAAGGACAAAGAGCGCGTGGCGCAGCAGCCGTCGTAGTGGATCATGAGATGTTCAACGAATGCATCCGAATGATGCGAACTTTGACAAATGAAGTCGCAGCGATCAAAGAAAACTAGAGACGTGGTTGCATTCCTGAAGCACTAGACCACAGCGACGAGGAAGTCGAGGAAGTGGAAGCTCGGGAAGTTGCAGCAGAAGAACCAGAGGAAAAACTCATCAAGCTTCTGACAGAAATGAGAGGTCGGGCGAAGATAGATGTGCGTACGTACTCGGGAAGCCTGGACCCAGAAGACTTGATCGACTGGTTCAGAGAGATGGAGAAATACTTCGACGTAGAGCAGATCGAGTATCCTAAACAGGTTAAGACTGCATGTCTGAGGTTGAAGGGTCATGCCTCGTTGTGGTGGGACAATGTACAGGATGACAGACTTAAGAAAGGCAAGGAGAAAATCAAATCTTGAGATAGGATGGTTGCCAAGTTGAAGGGGAAGTTCTTTCCAAACGACTATGTGATTTTCTTGTTTAGGAAGTTACAAAACTTTCAACAGAAGGAAATGACCGTGAAGGAGTACACGGAGGAGTTCTACCGATTGTCGATTCGGTCAGGACAAACTGATGAAGGAGAAGAAGCTGTCGCTAGATATGTGAATGGCTTGAAGTATGCCATTTAGGATGAACTCAGCATGTCGAGATTCAGGGTAGTCGGAGAAACCTATCAGTTAGCTCTGAAGGCGGAAGAGAAATTGTCGAGAAAATCCGCAGCGACCAGAGGTAGGATGACTGGTTAGGGTGAAAACACTGTCTCCATGAAGGGTCAAGGTAGCGGTTACAGAAAAGAAGGTGTCGAATATCGTCGACACATAGAAGGGACATCGACGAAAGAGAAAGCGCAAGAGATTTGACGCGATGGTTGTGAGAACCGCGGTCGAGGCGCGTATGGTCGAAGTGGTCCATTCGATAAGAAGGGAGCTGGTAGACCAACCATAATCTATTACAAATGCCGAGGAACGGGACACAAGGCATATGAATGTCCAGAAAACCTACATGTTGCAGAAGAGTCGGGACCCAGACGTTGAAAGGATGAGCAAGTCAACGAGAGGGAAGAGTCGGCATTAGATAGCAGTGGAGGTGAGAAAAAGAACAACCAGAATCTAATGGTTCAGAGAGCTTTGATCCAGGAAGATCAACGTGATCCGATGGAACCAGCACAATGGAAGGCAATCTTTCAAACAAAGGTGTGGATCGGAGAATGGTGTTGCAAGACCATAGTTGATGGTGGGAGTACAGAGAATCTTGTGTCGACAGAAGTCATCGACAAGATCGGGTTGAAGTAGTGAGAACACCCACGCCCTTACAAGATCTCATGGTTGCAGAAAGGACACCATGTTAAGGTGACCAAATAGTTCCTGATCAACTTCAGAGTTGAAGGATTAGAGGACAGTGTACTGTGTGATGTAGTTCCCATGGATGCATGCCATCTGTTGTTAGGGAGGCCATGGAAATATGATCGTAAGATGATCTATGACGGTCAAGCTAGCACAATCACCGTGTGGAAGAATGGTGTGAAAAGGACTCTTAAGCCGAGGCGGCCGATAGTAAGGACGGCGAGTGCAATCTTTGGGAAAAGCAAGTGTTGATGAGCACCACCAAATAATTCCTCGCAGAAAAGGAAAGACAGTCGGGATGCTTTGCAATCATTCCAAAAGGACCATATGTCTGAGGAACAACTGACAGGGAGGATATTCTGGTCGAAGTTGAGAAGTTGCTCGAAGAGTTTAGAGACATAATGGCTGATGAGAAACCGACGGGATTACCACCGATACGGAGTATATCCCATCAAATCGACTTGATTCTAGGGTCGAGTCTGCCAAACAAAGCACCGTATAGGATGAGTCCAGTAGAGGGACAGGAGCTCAACCGGCAGGTCCAAGAGTTGTTGGACATGGGATTGATTTGAGAAAGTTTGAGCCCGTGTGCAGTACCAGCAGTATTGACACCAAAGAAAGGCGGGGAATGGAGAATGTGTACCGATTCCAGGGCCATCAACGGGATCACGATCAAGTATCAATTTCCATTACCAAGGATGAATGACTTGATGGATTGCCTGAGTGGAGCGACATACTTCATGAAATTAGACCTGAAGAGTGGGTATCACCAAATTAGGGTCAGAAAAGGAGATGAATGGAAGACAACATTCAAAACAAGAGAAGGGTTATATGAGTGGTTAGTCATGCCGTTTGAATTGACTAATGCACCCAGTACATTCATGAGATTGATGAATGAAGTGCTGAAGCCATTCTTAGGAAAGTTTGTTGTAGTCTATTTAGACGACATTTTGATTTTCAGTCGGACCAAGGAAAAACATTTGGAGCACGTTCGACAAGTATTACAAAAATTGCAGGAAGAGAAGCTGATGATTAACCTGCAAAAGTGTTTCTTCATGAAAAAGGAATTGGTGTACTTGGAAATTTTAATTTCAGGTAAAGGGTTGGAGATGGACCCCGAGAAGGTGAAGGCAATAGTAGATTGGCCGGAACTGACAAGTACAACTGCAGTGAGAAGTTTCCATGGACTTGCTAGTTTCTACCGGAAGTTCATTCGGGGATTCAGTCGGATTTGTGCACCATTGACAGAATGCATGAGGAAGGGCGAGTTCAAGTGGACGGATAAGGCCCAGGAACCTTTCGACAAATTGAAGGAAAAGGTCACTGAGAGCCCAGTGTTGGCACTCCCAGAATTTGACAAAGTTTTCCAGGTCGATTGTGATGCAAGTAGAATAGAAATTGGAGTAGTGCTGAGCCAGGAAGGCCAACCAATTGCATTCTTCAGTGAAAAACTAAATGGAGCGAAGCGGAAATATTCGGTCTATGACCAAGAATTTTATGTTATCATACAAGCATTGAAGAAATGGAGGCATTATTTGTTGCCACAGAAATTTGTGTTATACACAGATCACCAAGCACTGAGGTATCTGAATACTCAGTCGGAGTTGGATCAGAGACACGTGAAGTGGGTGGAGATGCTCTAGAGATATACGTTCGTGTTGCGACATAGGTCGGGCAAGTCAAACAAAGTTGCCAACGCGTTGAGCAGGAGAGTTGCACTGTTGGGAGCGATGACTGTTCAGGAAACAGGGATAGAGTCGATAAAGACGGAGTATGAAACCAACGAAGATTTTGCGAAGGCATGGAAGGATTTTCGAGAGCTTTGGAGCATCGACAGAAATCCATATTTGAGTTATTTCATTCAAGGAGGGTATATGTTTAGGGGGAGTCAGCTATGTATTCCCAGAGGATCAGTGAGAGAGAACCTAATCCGAGAATTTCATAATGGCGGGTTAGCAGGACACTTTCGGATCGACAAGACCAAAGCACTGGTCGAAGAGAAGTATTTCTGGCCAAGGATGTCGACAGATGTCGAAAGATGGGTTCGACAATGTCAAATTTTCCAGTTGGAAAAGGGAAGGAGTCATAACGCGGGGTTGTACACACCATTACTAGTACCAGAGAACCCGTGAGAGCATCTTAGCATGAATTTTGTGTTAGGATTACCAAGGACTCAGTAGGGGAACGACTCAATATTTGTTGTAGTCGACAGATTTTTGAAGATGGCACATTTCATACCATGTAAGAAAACAAGTGATGCCACAGGGATCACTGTGCTATTCTTTAAGGAAATAGTCAGGTTGCATTGGTTGCCAAAGAGTATCACATTGGATCGGGATACGAAATTCATGGGGCATTTCTGGAGGACCCTTTGGAAGAAAATCGACATGAAGTTAGAGTTTAGTTCGGCACATCATCCACAGGCAGACAGAAAAACCGAGGTTGTAAACAGAAGTTTGGGAAACCTTTTAAGATGTTTAGCGGCTGACAGACCCAAGCAGTGGGAAAATGTATTGGCACAGGCAGAGTTTGCATATAACAATTCTGTGAATCGATCGACAAGATTGAGTCCATTCTAGATTGTTCAAGGGAGGAGTCCACATGTAGTGGTAGATTTGGTTGAATCGCCGACACAGACCAGGAAGAGTGCAGATGCAGAATCATTTGCAGAGCATATGCATGAAGTTCATGAAAATGTGCGAAAGCGCATCGAAAAGAGTAACGCGGCCTACAAGTTGAGAGCCGACCGGAGAAGGAGGCTACTGTCATTCCAAGAGGGGGACTTAATCTATGCATATTTGCGGAAGGAGCAATTTTCGACAGGAACGTACAACAAGCTGAAGCTGAAGAATATAGGACCATGTAGGATTCTGAAGAAGATTTCGGACAACGCATTTGTGTTGGAATTGTCGAAAGACTTGAACATTTCAGCAACATTCAATGTCTTAGACCTGTACAAATTTGAAGGGTCAAGCAGCAGTAAGGGGGAAGGAACTAGTATCGACTGGACATAACAGATTGCAGACCGACATAAAGAAGGGATCACAGAAGTAATTGACGAATGCAAAATAGGGCGTACCTGTAGATCACGCATGAAAGAATACTTGGTGTGATGGACAAATGATGACTTGCAGGAAGCGACGTGAATTTCTGAAGAGGAGTTCAGGAGACTGACGGAGCAGTCGAATTCTTTTTCACCTGGGGAGTCTGATGCAGGAGCATTGAGGCATAGGAAGATCAGTCAAAGTTGATCGATTGAAGGAATCCGACCAGTGGGAGTGCTGATGAACACTGGTACGTAGAGCAGGTTGGCTCGTCGAAGTGAACAAGTCAAGCAGAAGCAGTCGGGGTGCGGCCGATTGAAGAAACAGCGGATGTCGTGAGAGGTCGAGAATCAACAGGAAATGGTCGACAGGCACCAAGCGGCGTAAGATGTCGGGTAGTCGACAAGTGGTCGAACCACAACATGACAGGGTTTGGAAAATCCAAGTATAATGGGGAAAAGGAGTGAACCGACAGGAAAGTTGAGATGTGACTAACTGCTGTAGCAGGGTCAGAAGGATAGGAAAGTTAAGGGACTATACCAGTAGCCGTTCGGGGTTGCTGAGGAAGTTAATGCAGTTATTGCAAGTTGGTGAAGGACATGACAGAGGATGTCATGGATAGAGGTTGTGCAGCATGGCAGGGAGCTGACAGTGCAGGTTCGCAGGATTTAGGGAGGATCGGCAAACGGAAGGAAACACGTGTCTCGGGATTGTAATAATCTTGGAAACAACACCCGCGGGGTAGAAGAGGAAGAAAAGGTCTTCAGTCTAGGGGACAAACGGAGGGAGAACAGAAAAACAGAGCAGAGTGCAGAGCCGAAAGAGTTGTGAAGAATCACACTAGCTGAGTGCAGATTAAGATCGAACCATAGCTCAGAGTTCCGTGGCGAACCAGGAGAGGGTGAGGTCGACACATAGGGAGAACACACCATAGTTACTTCTAATTTGTAACGGCTGAGGCCGACCATTGTTAGTTATTTGCTTACAGTTATTTTACATTGTAATCGATTTCAGAGAACTAATATAAGCCACTTCTGGCATCCTATTCTACACCTTGTTTGTGTGAGCATTGTGGTTTTTGTCATGTGTATTGTTAAGCAAGAAAGTATCCCATAGGGTGACTTGCGTCAGAACTGGATAGTGTCTTTCTAATTCAGGAATGGAATAAAATCAGATAGAATTCAAGGAAATCTTATCCATAATCTATCCAAATTCATTTTTGTGAATGAGGATAGCATTTGTTCCACAAAAGACAAAACTGGCCTATTCTACCTAGTCAAAACTCAGGAAATCAATCATAAATGATTAATTAATTTTATCCTAAGTCTAGAATGACATAGTGGGTTTTTTAAATGTTCCAACAATCCTTCCCTTTCCACAATTTTTAGTCACCCTGATGCACCCTACTTTCCAGCAAGTAGCGTCAAACCCTTGGTGACACACTCTAAACCTTAGTAGAGTGCGTTGGTGAATCCTTCTGCCTTTGCACAAGGTGCGTTGATCCAATTCTGATGCAGGTTGTCTTCATGCAAGGTGCATCGGATTTGGTTAAAGTGGATAAAAGGAAGCTTCGAGCGACTTCTTGAAGCTTGGTGACATGGAGGCCTATCCCTACATGCTAGGAAACATGGAATTCGATCCTCTAAAATAGTGGGATGATCCCTTAGACCTATCCCCTAAATCCTCAACCTATCCTATCCATTTATCCTTATAAATATGGACCCTCTCTCCATTGTAAAGGGAGTAAGGATGATAGTACTCTTATGCTGGTGAAATTTCTCTAGGTGATCCTCACTCATCCTTTGGAGGCAAGCTTTCTACTTTGGAGGCTACGATTGTTGGTTGGAAGTTGCAACATTAAGGCTTGGGTTGTGACATTTCTTCCCTATGTACTTCTAATTATTACATTAATACAATTTATTTCCATAAGTTCTTTTCTAATGATAATGCTTAGGATTTTCCTCCTTAACTGTCAATCTAGATCAATTCATGTTTATATGCTTTCACTACTTGTATGTTTCCACTTGCTTGGCACGGTTTTGTAGTTGAATATCTGAAGGCATTGGAGCTTGGAACAACAAGAAGAAAGGGACTGCAGACTCAAGGTAAGCTACCTATTTACCTATCTTGTAATTCTATTGATCTAGGAAAGTAACTGGTGTTGTGTATCTATTTGTTCTAGATCCACTTGGACTAGGGAGATCTGTTTGAGTCCTCTCAAGTAAATTATCCGAAAACAAATCTGGTAACCATACTGGGGAAAAATATCCATAGATTTAATTTGATTTTTATTTGGTTTCGTTAATTTCCTTTTAATCAACTTTTTAGCCTCTTAAGTGCCTCCCACCATTGGATCTGACCATCAGAGACTCTCCGGGTTATCCAGAGTCTGTTTGGGATCACTACTAGACCTGTTACCCTTTTTGCTTTTGGAGAAATTTTTATTTTTGTTTCTTGATCCCCGCCGGAAACACCTGGTTTGTTTCTCACCTGTGTCACTATATTTTTGATGCACTTATTATGTGATAAGATTGCGTCGCTGACACTTTATGTACTTTGGAAACCTGCGTATCTGACGCACATACCCAGTGTGTGCAGAGTGTGTCGTTGGACCTCCCAATGCTCTAGTGCACCATAGTAGGGAGCATCGCCCTCTATTCCTTGGTACCTAGTGTCAAAATTTTCTCCATTTGGTTTTAGCTCTTACTTTTAGAGCTATGTGTACTGCACCTTACAGTCATAGAACCCCTAGACCCAGCTAGTTTGTATTATTGGCTTGATTGTGTCGATTAGGGTCCTTAGCTAGTCAAGCAAGCAACTTGGTCATGGTGGGAAATTTCAATCCCCCATCCATCCACTCAGACTTGTGACTCCCTACCATCTTATCAGATATGTTTGGCTTGTCAAATCTGACTTCTAAGCCGTCTTTCGCTTAGTTGTTGTGTGTTTGATTGGTTTTGAGTGATTTTGAGTGTTTTTGAGATTCTTGGGTGTTTCTTTTTTTCTTTGAGAATTTCTTACTAATTAGAGTGCAGTAGTGTATTCTCTTGTTTTTACTCATAGATCTGGAATGTTTCATAGTTATCAAATTTCATTTGATACATTTAGTGGAAAATCAAAGTGACTCATTATCCTCGTTTTAAGTTTATTACATGGAAATTGTTGTAGAATTTTTCATGCTTTGGAGCTTATCATCAGTAGATCCTTACAGATTTTGAAAATATAATAATTTCCTTTTATTTTCTTAGTTGTGAAAAATCGATCTATCATTTCTTTGAAAAGTTCAAGTAAATTCAAACTTTTACAAGGCATTCCAAAAATTGAACGATTCATGCATTTTTTATTTTTCCATTTCTTCTTGGATCTTTGTTGTGAAGAGTTAGAGTTATTGCATTCTATAGAGAAATTATTCTTTTCATTATTACATAGATTCTTTTAAGTTTGAAAAGTAAAAAGAAAAAGGAAAAATACTTAAATTTGGTGTGTTATTTTTTGTTTTTGTTGGATTAGTGAAAAACTGCTTCATTTATATTTTGATTGATTTTGAACTGTAGGGGTATTTGTTCATTTTTTTTTACTATGAAAAACAAGAAAATTTCTCCTTACATTAGATAGTTTTCATCAAAGGAAAAACAAGGATGTGCATCTTCATGTAGTTAAGGCTTCCATTCTTTTTAAATTCTTGTCTACACCTCATGCATTCACCTAACCGCTCAAATAAAATTTACCAGTAGCATTAGGTTAAAACTGTATAGTAACTTGTGTGATAAGTTAGAGACATGTCCCGATGTCGTTAAGCGTGGCAGCTGTCGTTATCTTCTTGCACTGTATCTCGGGGACTTGTAGTTCTTCCACGTACCAATGGGTATATTGAACGACCTTTCACATACCCTTAGGTATATATAAAGGTACTTCATGTACTCGATAGTATATCGGAAGGCTCTTTTCGTACAGTTGTGCATTAGACAGAATGATTACGGATTTGAGCTCCCACGTACCTTGCATATATCGGGAGACCCTTCTAGGATTCCTATACCAATTGAGTTAACATATTGCTCGTCTTGGGGTGGAATTACACCGAAAACAACACTCGGGGAGCTACTACGTACGTGCTATCGAGTAGTCGGGTTATACGGTCAAGGTACGGTCCTAATCCTCCCTTGTTAGTTCTCTGAAATATTGGACCGAGTATAACTGTTGGAACCTGTGGTATATCACTTGTTGCACTTCCTTGACAATCCTATGAGGTTCCAAACTATTGAATCCACACCTACCACATAAGTTTGCTTGCGGCTTTAGCTTGTGTAGATTTTGGATTGCATTTTTTCTTTTTGTATAGAAAACACTTAGGACAACTTTTGCTTCAGTCACTCTAGTTTACAGACCTTTGAGAATATCTCGTCGAATCTTAAACTTGTCACCTGAATATCCCCTTAATACGGAGGATACCTCGGGTACAAACATGGATTAACCTACTACGTTAGTGTCACATGAAGAAGAAAACTCTACCATGGAGTCAGGAATGAATTATTCACCAACCACTGATCCTCCAAGATCGGTAACTATAAAACCATCTACCTCATCTAACACATCATTTCATCATTCGCTGGAAGGAGAACCTGGGGCTACATATTGGGTGTTTAACCAACCCCAGGATGACCCTGTATCAACAATCTTTGGTCCAACTACATCCTTTTGGGATACTTATTTAGGTCGTCATGTTTCTAAGTTTGGGTCATTTTCGATGGTACAAACCACACCTTGTCTATGGATTCCTAACGATAAGATCCTTGCTCCAATCTATGAGAAGATTATCCATTTACAACTGCCTGGAGAATGCCTTAGGCACCAATGTCTCTCACGGAGGAGAGAAGGTTCATATGTAACCATATTTCGACATACCCCCATTCGTTCTTTATCTTTTTCTTCACGAGAAACACCTTTACCCAACGTGACCACTTATGAACCCGATCAACCCTCGTTTCCTACGAATACACCTTATAATTAGGAGACCGATTCTATACCCCATTTTACTCCAACAGCCGAAGGGAAACCTTCAACCAACCCTAATACTACTATTGGAACATTACCCTGACCCCCTACTTGCCTCAAAATTCGAGAGGAGGATACAACTTACCTGTTGGTTACATTACAAGTGGAATTCCCCCCTTAGTTAGTAGTCACCAACTAACTACGAGTCAACCTTAAATTAGTGGTCGATACATGGTTATTGGGAACACCCCTGTATGTGGAAAATTATTGACTGGGGGGAAACCCCTAGTTAGTGGCCACAATGTGAGTGGAGGACATCCAAACTATAATAAAATTGGAAGCTCTCTACCAACTATGGGACAAACCATGGGAACGCATCATGTTGCGGGACCATCCATTTCAAGCCAACCACCATGGAGTTACATATATCCAGGTAATCTTAACCCTGTGTCAGGACAAAACTATCCACAGAACCTTTTCCTTGGATTACCTTATCCCATAAACACAAACACTTTATGGGGGCATCCTAATGTTTCTCCGATTGGAGCTCCATCCCGCGGACCTCCCCCACCACATGTCCCACCACCTCCACCACCATTTTTTCCACGAACACCTCCCTTTGGAGGAGGAGGACCCTAAACTCATTCTGGAGGTGGAGGACATCCACCCTTTGGCGGACGACAACCCAATTCCGATGGAGGAGGACCCCCACCTCTTGGCGAAGGCCCACCGTATTCTGGATGAGGAGGACCCCCACCATTTGGTGTAAGACCACCTCATTCTGGAGGAGGAGGACCCCCTAATTTTTGTGGAGGACCACCTCATTCAAGAGGAGGACCCCCACCTTTTGGAGGCAGAAAATGCTATTCTGGAGGCAGTGGACCCCCACCTTCAGCTGGAGGACCCCCTATCAAGTCCACCTCCCAACCAACGAGTCCCACCCCCATATGGCCAATTTCCCATAAGAGGACCTTATTATCAATCCATCCATGGCCGTACTGGTACACCGATGCCTTATCAGTACTACCAGTATCCGCATCCAAACCAACAATTACCATTTACAGCTACATTGGATCTGCCAGACCTGTCTCGTTTGACCAACGATCCCATTTATCACGGTTACATTTGGCCAGCTATTCCAGTGAAGTTGCCATCTAATATCCTGAAGTTTGACGAAAAACCTAGTAAGGACCCATATCATTTGTGGCATTCATACAATTCCTTAATGGATGATTCCATCTGTTTGAGGTTATTCTAGAGGACCATTACCGACTCAGCCGGAAAGTGGTACATTGAACTACCACCACACTTGTTTCCTGATTTTTCGTTCTTTGGATATGTCATATTTTACTCATTTCCAATTACTAATTTGCTATGAAACTGGTACATATCTTTTGAATTCTCTCCGCCAAACCACTGCCACTCATATCTCTAATCATATTCATGAGTGGTAGAGGAGAAGACGTCTTATCAAAGCTCCCATCCCAGACAAACCTCTATCCGACTAGTTTACGAAGTCAATTTTTCCCATCGTCTCTAAAGACGTAGCTATGGACGGATTTGTCATAGAGGAACAAGCCATAGCTCGTGCCCAGTACTTAGACCTCATTTATGCTCAATCTGACACATTATACGATATTGTTCACGACACCCCACCCTACCTATGATCCAACAAAACCACCCATGGGACCTCATGCCGATGGCATTATTGGTTTCATTCACACCCATCATCCTACTCAAACCGGTGGATCATCAAACCACCATGGTTCCACTCCACACTCATCACAAGCTGGGAGAAACACCACCAAATCACCCAATCTTGCTACCACTAAAGAAGTGAATTCAGTACAATCTGATTCACCCCAAAAATATAGTGCTAAAAATAAGAACAAAGGAAAATCCAATAAGTCTTCTAACCAGTAGGAACCCAAAAATCCTCCCGAGATGCCAAACAAAAGCAGAAGGTCAAATATCCTTGTTTACTATGCAGTGGTGATCATATCACCAAAGAGTGCCCACATCGAGACGAAGTTCTAAAATATCTCAAGGGAAACCCCACACCCGTAGGTTTCAATGATCCCTTCCCCACCCAAAACCAACAAATGATTGTACAACCCCCTCCTTTTCAAGGAGAACCATCCTCCACCGCTCATGTTCTCATGATGCGTAGTGAGACGATCAACTTAAATACTCGATCACTATCATATGAATCAGTCCCCAATAAGGAATCTAATGGATGTAATGCTAATAAACCTTCCACATCTGCATTGGACATTCCCTCGCCTCAAGTTCCTCTTGTTATTGAGAAACCTTCCCTAGTTTCAGTGTTGCGTCCACCTAAGAGCACGATTCAAAAAGTTGTTTTCAATCCTAATGCTCGGGCTGCTCAGAAATACAACATTGTAGAGAACTTGTCACAAGCTCCTTGTGCTATGTCCATGCTGGAATTCTTACAAAATTGTCCAAATTAGCGTAAGAGTCTCCTCGCTTCTATCGGCGCTGTAGACCCTGATTCCTCAAATAAAATTATGTTCAAACTTGAGCATTTCAAGTCGAGGCTTTCCCACCAACTGGCATTCCAAATCATTACTAATGTCATTGGGAAAAGCATCCATTGTATTGTTTTAGACAAAGGAGACTCCACCTCTTTGATGTCATTATCTTGTTTGCGAGCCATCGCCTCTCCTAAGTTGAACCGTTCCACTACCACTTTGAAATCATTTGACGGTCGTGGATTCCAACCCCACAGGCTGTTACAATCCTTGGTAGTAGAGCTTGGGGGAAATATTATTACCATTAACGTGTAAGTAGTCGCCACCCCATTAGATTATAACCTGTTACTTGGTCATAACTAGTGTTATTCCATTACTATGGTCGCATCATCTGTCTTCTGCATTGTGCAATTCTCTCATCAAGGACGAATTGTCACCATCGACCAACTAGATTTCTGTACACTAGAAACCACTACTCATCCCATGGATAATGTCCCTTTGTTAGGACACTCTTCGCAGATATATGAGAGTGTGGGGGTCAGACTCCTAAAAGATTCATTCCTTATGGGAGTCTTTCCAAGCCTGGATCCCCATTCCCATGTTTCCACAGTGAACATGATTTCCTCTATGATTCCTATGTCAACCAAATCTAATGACCAATGGCTCGTACCCGATCCTGATAAGTTAGAACTAATTGGATATATTATGCCTCTATCACCTGTAGAAGCTACTTATGAGGCTATCTAATATGCACCTGCTGACCACTCTTTGGTGGCATCTACCTCCCATTATCCACCCTTACTGCGGGCTTCATCCCTCCCTAATCCTCTAATCCAAACTTTTCATTCTGACGAGTCCATCATGGAGATCATGAGTATGGATGAAATCCCACGGGAAGGCCTCCACAATTGATCGTATTTTCTCCCACCGCTACATTCCGTGGAAAATCATATTGAAACATTCATTTTTCCATATGCCTTTCCCTACCCTCAATCACCAATCCTCGCTTGTGATACAGTCACTGAGGGAAGCATGGTAAACATTACACCTACCTTTCTGATTGACATCTTGGTCACACCTGGAGTTGTGGAACATATCCTTATAGGCCAAAACAATTCTCCTAGAGAGATCACTACTTATACGGCCCTATTCAAACAGTTTCGTGACGTATTTGCATGGAGCTACAAGGAAATTCCCAGGATTGATCCTGCTATCGTTGTGCATGGGATTAAAACATATCCCGAGGAAAAACTTGTTCGACAAAAATTACGTCCAATGCACCCTCGGAAAACTGCGGCTATAAAGGCAGACATTGAAAAGTTGTTGAAAGATGGGTTCATTTATCCTGTTCCCTTAACAGATTGGGCCTCTAATGTCGTCCCTGTTACCAAAAAGTAGGGCACCATTAGGGTTTGTGTCGATTACAGGGATTTGAATAAGGATTGTCCCAAGGACAATTACCCTACCCCGTTTATCAACCAGATCATCGACAACTATGCCGGAAGCATCATTTTCTCCTTTATGGATGGATTTTTTGGCTATAAATAGATTGAGATCCACTCGACCGACCAACAAAAAACTGCTTGTATCTTCCCATGGGGTACGCTTTGTTATCGCAAACTTTCTTTTGGCCTTGAAAATGTTGGTGCTACTTTCCAGCAGGCTATGTCGTACGCTTTCCACGACGAAAAGGACTATGTGGAGCCATATCTCGATGATCTCCCTACCCATTTGAATCATCGTGAGTTCCACATTAATCATCTGACGGTTGCATTCCTCAGATGTAGAAGGTACAACATCTGTCTAAACCCTCACAAGTGCATATTCTGTGTCAAGTTTGGATGCCTCTTAGGATTCATCATTTCGAAAGATTGGATCCGCATTGATCCCCTCAAGTTGGAAGCCAACGTCGCTCTAACACCTCCTACATACATTACAAAACTTCAAAGTTTGCAGGGGAAGGAAAACTACCTGCAGCGCTTCATGTGTAACTTCGCTGAGAAGACATAGTGATACATGCGGTTGTTGAAGAAGGACGTCCCATTTATTTGGGATGATTATGCTCAACAATCCTTTGACAACCTAAAGCATGACATTACTCATGCCCCCATGTTGTAACCACCCAATTACAACAAGGATTAAATCCTTTATCTTGTTGCTTCCACTACCACGATCGCTATGGTATTGGTCCATGAAGATAGTAATTCCCAGGAACATGTGATATATTACCTTAGTAAGGATCTTATTGACGCAAAAATCCAATATTCACAGGTCTAGAAGTTAGCTCTTGCAGCATTCATTGCTATTCAGAAGTTTCGCCATTACATTCTGCTCTGCACTACGACCATCATTGCCGAATCTAACCCCATGTACCATGCTCTTACACACCAGGTTCTAGGGGGGAAATATTCTCGTTGGATTGTAATAATTTAAGAATTCGATCTCCAGTTTGAAAATGACAAATGTTGGCTCATAAACTGTTCTTTAGCTTTTCAAGATAGACCCAAGTTCTGCACTGTTCAGGGAACCAACAAAACCCCTTTTTCACCAGCCCTTTCGGCAATAGTCTGCGAGCAGACTGAGGTCTCACCCGAGGTGAAGTTATGGGGAGGTTACGAAATCAAGTTTCCACAACCTCGTGATGTGCAGTTCGATAGACTGGGGGACTACGCGAAGTTCCACCTACTTTGCGGTTCACTCTTATGGTGTTGTGCATCCAAGGACTGTGCGCTATGGACTGGCTACTCGACAACATGACAACGTAACTAAGGACTGTGCTACCTCTTTAACAATCACACATATTCGACAATCTTTACTTAGTGTAAATTATGCATTCAACAAGCATACTAAACTGCGGATTCTATGGAATTATGTAATATAATGAACTAAGATGCAACTACACACTTTCGGTACTGCGCTTCAAGGGAATTACACTTATACAGGCTGCGCTGACATAGTGTTTACCCAATATTCATGCATTCATCTTATTCAGAAATACTTGTACATTCAACATTCACATATACATGTTTGACACTTAGTATATTATTCCCATCATTCATTCTTATGGAGAATACATATAAAAGAGAAGATACATTTACTCATAAGTAAGAACTTAACCATTCAACAAAAGAAAATACGCATTCAATCACACAACACAACAATTTAACATGGTTCACCCCTAGGATGGGAGCTATCCACAGGAACTGTTGTTTTATTATAAATGGAAAGGGCTTAACAGTTCCAGTCTATGCACACAACTGCAGACTCTCTTCTCTTCTTTGATGGGTCTCTATGCACACAGCTGCAGAGCCTCTTTATAAAAGCCTCTCAACGGAGATAAATATTCAACAATAATCAACTATTCATGATTAACCCTTTCCCTTACAAAAGTTTCCCTTTATATAGATCGTGCCCTTAGGTCATGTCTATTACAATGCATATGGGACAAAACCCTAAGGTTAGCCAAAACTAGTGCAGTTACTCTGTCGACCCTTCCTGTCATAGTCGACAACTGCTCCACTCGCTTATGGCCACTTTGTTGGGCCACTCGTGGCTCACACGCTCTTCTTACAGCCGCAGTCTTCATGAAACGGTTATTATAACTGCATCATGGCATGTCTCTTTCCACCCCTATGGCCTGCCTGTTGTTGTCGACTCGTGGCTTAGATTCTAACGGTTTTCCACCACTTTAACTAACAGGTCGCTTTCATCTGCCTCCATGCCGCTCCTTAACCAACTATCGAGAGTCATGGAGTCGCTTACCCAAAATAGGTCGCTTTCGTCTGCTCGAACTTTCCTTATACTCTTTGTCGAAAATAGTTGCTCCACTGGCACTGTGCATCAACATAACTGCGTTGTGCCTCAACTTCGCATTGCTTGCTGCGCATGTCCGAATTCGCAATCCAAACTGCGCCTTTGACAAAACTATTCCATCTGAGCTTCACATTCCGAACTACACAAACGCCAAAACTGTAAATATTAAAAAATGTGCCAACTTGGGCCATGCCCAATAGGCTCCTAACACTTACTTGTGGATCATCCCCGATCCACTTCCGTTTGGAGACTTTTGTTGCACACCGCCCGAGGTGCTCAACTTGGCAGTGAAGTGTTGCAAGGCAACACTAAGCTCTGCGACCGTTTTCTTCACCTCTTGCTCGAAGTCTTTTATAGTCCCCAGCATTACCTGCAAGATGTGTTCCTGTTGATGTATATGTAACTTCTTGAATGTATTTCATCAGTGTATTATATATATATTTATTGTACCCTTATAAGAGATGTGTTATTCCTCTATAAGGAAGTGTCGTCATGTGGATTGACAAGTGTCGCAAGTGTGTGTACTTGCCGATGGGTTATTAGACCACCTTATGGGGTCGGCCCTATTTAATATATAATATAATGTGGATGTACTCAAGTAGACAAGTCGGCCCCAGTAGGTCACTGGGCAAAAAGGTGAGTATAAATAGAGATAGGAGATCTCTATTTTACTCACTTGGAAAAGTATCTATCTCTCTCTCTGAAAAGTGGCGCACTAGTGAGGAGGAGGAGGATCATCTGCTAGGAGACTATCTCTGTATTATTTGGTTGTATTTTGGTTGAGCCATTGGTCTCTCTATCTCTGAGGAAGTTGTGGGGTTTTTCACCTTAGGGTTTTCCCCATGGAAACTCTGTGTCTCTTGTCTCTATGCTTTTGATTCTTGTGATGCTTGTGATGCTTGTCATATTATGATTGTCATGCATTGATATACTGTAGATGTTATTCTCTCAGCAAAGATCCTATAGTATTGTGATTTAATACTGAAAATTTAACATGGTATCAGAGCTTAACTGAGAAGAAGACATTTTGCAGTGACGGAAGCTTGTATTCCTTGTTTATTGGGTTTCTCTCCACAGATTTTTGAAATTAAGTATAGTAGATTGGATCTACTCATCAAGGCACATCTTTCTGTCCAATCAGATTTCAGTTCCGAGCATTTTCAGTTTTGGCCCTAAAAATTAGGGTTTCCACAAAAATAGGAATTTCTGGAAACTGAAGGTACAGCTGGAAGCTCCTTGCAAAAATCGAAGGTTTGAGCTTTGGATCGAGATTTTTGGTTGGGTAGATCTCCGGGAAACTCAAACCCTAATTCAAGGCTCTCCCTAGTGAACCCGGGAGGAAAAAAAGGCAATTCTGAAAGGCAAAACTTTGCTGATCTCAAAATCTGAATGTACTAGGATGATCAGCTCTCCAAGGTGCATCTTTCTATCCTTTCAGAATTTTGAAATTCACATTTTGAATTTTTAGGGTTTCTTTGACAAACCCTAATCCGGGACCAGATCCAGTTTTCAGCACTTCAAGTGGTAAGTTCTAAATCTTTTCTATTTCCATTTGAAGTACTCTTAAAGATGTCTCTTCACACCAAGCTTGAGGATAAGCTTGAAGGGGTTGATAACTTCCGAGCCTGGAAGTATAGGATTGGGCTAATCCTGGAAGAGAATGAGTTGGACTCATATGTGAAAGAAGACATCCCTATCCCAGAGGATGAAGAGGCCAAGGTATTGCACAAGAAGAACTTGGTCAAGGCAAAGAGAATCATTGTTGATTCTATCAAAGATCATCTCATTCCCCATGTGTCTTCTCTCAAGACACCCAAAGAGATGTTTGAATCTTTGACCAAGCTATTTGAAGGAAAGAACATAAATCGGAAGATGACCCTGCGGAACCAATTGAAAGCAGTGAAGTTTCAGAATGGAGAAACCATTCAATCTTAC
Source organism: Larix kaempferi (assembly GCA_027924585.1). Taxonomy (NCBI): domain Eukaryota; kingdom Viridiplantae; phylum Streptophyta; class Pinopsida; order Pinales; family Pinaceae; genus Larix; species Larix kaempferi. The sequence goes on along the minus strand of BSBM01000307.1, from coordinate 5,402,548 downwards.
TTTTCAAGGGTCTCTCAGATCAAGGAACAATTAGAAGCAGTAGATGAAATGGTGGAGAATGGTGAGGTGGTGATGACTACTCTAAATGGCCTACCTAGGTCATGGGATTCCTTTATTCAAGGAATTTGTGCAAGGAAGAAGTTGATCTCTTTCAGTAGGCTTCGGGAAGAATGTTCTCAAGAAGAAGCTAGACTTATAGCTCGTGAGGAAAAGATGGGAGGTGAAGATCAAGCTCTTGCAGCTCACACCAAAAGAAGTAAATCCAAGAAGGAATCATCTCATAATAGAAGATTCTCTCACCATCATCATTATCATAAAGATAAGAAAGATCTCAGATGCTTCACTTGCAATGAGAAGGGACATTTTGCTTCAGATTGTCCCAAGAAGAAGAAAGACAACAACAACAACTTCAGTAAGAAGAAGAAGGGCAGCAAAAGAAGATTTCATGCTCATGCTGCCGAAGATGATGAACCCCCAAAGAAGAAGGCTAAGGCAGAAAGTAGTAGTGATGATGACTCATCAAGTGAAGAAGAGTATGTTTTAATCTCTGCACTCACTGGTACCATCTCCCATGGTTGTAATGATTGGTTGATTGATAGTGGGGCTTCCAAACACATGACTGGGTTCAAGGAATCTTTTATGAACCTTTCTGAACATGAATCACCCCATAAGGTGAAACTTGGGGATGATTATCAATATCCAATCAAAGGAAGTGGTGAAGCTTCTTACAACCTAGATTCTGGAAAATCTCTGAAGATGAAGGAAGTCCTCTATGTACCTGGACTCAAGAATAACTTACTCTCCATCTCTGCTTTAGATGCAAAAGGTATGAGGGCTGCATTTGTTGATGGCCAAGTACTAATGTGGCCAAAGGGAAAGACCATGGATGATGCAGTAGTGATTGGAGAGCAAGAGGGAGGCTTGTATAAACTAAAGGGTCAACCTGAACATGCCATGATACATGAATCCATGGAGCCAAGTGAACTTTGGCATAGGAGACTTGCTCACATGCACTATAGAGCACTTCCAATTGCAAGCAAGGCTGTAGAAGGTCTTCCTGAAATCAAGACCAAACATGAAGGTGTTTGCAAAGGATGTGCAAAAGGTAAGAACATTAAGAAGGCTTTCCTAAGCAGTGAAAGCAAGGCAAAAGACATCCTGGAAATCATCCACTCAGATGTATGTGGCCCCATGTCATCCAGTTCCCTAAGTGGGTATGTTTACTATGTATCATTTATTGATGACTTCTCCAGGAAGACTTGGGTATACTTCTTGAAGGGCAAAGATGAGGTGCTTGATAAATTCAAGGAATTCAAAACCTTGATGAAGAATCAAACTGACAAGAAAATCAAGACATTCAGATCTGACAATGGTGGAGAATTCACCTCAAATGACTTCAAGAAGCTTTGCAGTGATTCAGGGATTAAGAGGGAGTTGACTGCTCCTTATAATCCTCAACAGAATGGAGTTGCAGAAAGGAAGAACAGAACTATCATGGAAGTAGCAAGGGCAATGTTGCATGACCAGGATCTTCCTATGCATCTATGGGCAGAAGCAGCTAGAACAACTGTATATGTGCAGAACAGAACACCCCACAAGATATTGGACAACAAGACACCAGAAGAAGTCTTTTCTGGTAAGAAACATGAAGTCAGCCATCTCAGAATATTTGGTTGTCCAGTATACACTCATGTCCCAAAGGAGAAGAGGACTAAACTAGATCCTTCAGGAAAGAAGGGTATCTTTGTGGGTTATAGTGAAAGCTCGAAGGATTACAGAATATATTTTCCAGGGTTCAAGAAGATTGATGTCAGCAGGGATGTAACATTTGATGAGAATTCAGCATTCATCAAATCAAGAAAGGCACCTACCGAAGTTTATGAAGAACCTAAGGAAACAAGATTTCAGGACACTACCATGACTGAAGCAGTTCCAGAAACTGCTCGTGAGTTTGAAGATCCACAAGAACCTGTAGATCCACCCCGTGAGGATAACTCTCACAAGAGGAAACCTGCATGGGCTAGAGAGCTCATTCATGATGCAGAAAGATTTGGCATTCCAGAAGAAGAACACAGAGCAAAGAAGAGAACCAGATCACACACCAGTTATGTTGCTTTACTCTGTGACATCATGAACAAAGAGCCTTCCAGTTATGAAGAGGCAGCAGAAAAGAAAGAATGGAAGGATGCTATGGTTGAGGAATACCAATCAATTATGAAGAATGATGTTTGGGATGTTGTCCCAAGAACTAAAGGGAAGTCTGTTGTGACTTCCAAGTGGATCTACAAAATCAAGCATGCTGCAGATGGCAGTGTGGAAAAATATAAAGCAAGATTCGTAGCTCGTGGTTTCTCTCAGAAGGAAGGAATAGACTATGAAGAAACCTTTGCACCTGTAGCTAGATATACTTCCATCAGAACAGTACTTGCCCTGGCTGCAGCAATGAAATGGAAGATACACCAGATGGATGTCAAGACTGCTTTCCTGAACGGTGTAGTAGAAGAGGAAGTATATGTGGAACAGCCACTCGGCTTTGAAATACATGACAGGGAATCTTATGTATGCAGATTGAAGAAAGCCTTGTATGGCTTGAAGCAAGCTCCCAGAACCTGGTATGGTAGGATGGACAGTTTCCTATCTAGTTTGGGCTTTACCAAGAGTAAAGCAGATTCCAACCTTTACTACAAGGTTGAGGAAGGGAATCCTGTGATTCTACTACTATATGTGGATGACCTATTTGTGACAGGAGATGACAGAATGATTGCAGATACCAAGAGGAAGCTTGCAGCTGAATTTGATATGAAAGATTTGGGAATGATGCACTATTTCCTAGGTATGGAGGTGTGGCAGAATGCAGGTGGGATCTTCCTTGGTCAAGGGAAGTACACAGTAGATATCCTGAAGAGATTTGGGATGATGGATTGCAAAGCCATGGCCACACCTATGGCATCGAATCTGAAGCTTCTTTGTGATGCTTCATCTGAGCCAGTTGATGTTTCTATGTATCGTCAGATTATTGGGTCCTTGATGTACCTGACGAACACGAGACCATATATTTGCTTTGCTGTGAACACATTGAGCCAGTTCCTGACGGATCCGAGGAGTGTTCACTTGGTTGCTGTAAAGCATGTTCTGAGGTACCTGAAGGGTACAGCGGATTATGGGCTCAGATATGAGGCGAATCAAAAGTTTAACCTGTTGAGTTATGTTGATTCAGATTGGGTTGGCAGTGCTGCAGATAGGAAGAGCACATCTGGGTGTTGCTTCAGTATGGGATCAGGTGTGATCTCTTGGTTTAGTAGGAAGCAGTCCTGCGTAGCACTGAGTACAGCTGAGGCAGAGTATGTTGCAGCCTGTTCAGCTAGTTGTGAGGCAGTATGGCTACGGAAGCTACTGTCTAAGTTATTTGATCTCCCGTTGGAGGCTACTGGTATCTTCTGTGATAACCAGAGTTGTGTGAAGCTGTCCGAGAACCCAGTGTTTCATGACAGGTCGAAACACATAGAGATCAAATATCACTACATCAGGGATATGGTGCAGAGAGGAGCTGTGAAGCTCCTGTATGTTGCGACGGACGAGCAGATTGCAGATGTGTTGACGAAGCCACTAGCCAGGGTGAAGTTCGAGTACTTCAGAGAGAGGCTTGGCGTTCTTCAGATCGAGGACACTTCGAGGAAGAAGTGATGGACACATTTGCTGAAGCCATTCCAAGCATGTTGGAAGGAGGATCCTTCACATGGCTGTGGATGTAAGCGCTGGATGATGAGCATCAGGATGATGTTCTGGTTTCTGCTGGATATGATCAGTTGGATCATTTTTGTATGTATGTACGCATCATGTTGGATGCTGGATATGATCAGTTGGATCATTTTTGTATGTATGTATGCATCATGTAGATGCTGGATATGATCAGTTGGATCATGCGTATGTATTTTGTATATGCATCATGTTGGATGCTTGGACCATGTATCTGTATATGTATCAGGTGGGTACATTGTATGATCAGGTGGATCATGTATGGTGATATGTATCATGTATTTGTATTTGTATCAGGTGGATACATTGATGATCAGGAGGATCATGTATGATATGTATCAGGTAGATACTTGGTATGCATCAGGTAGATGCATTGATGATCAGGAGGATCATGTATGATGATATGTATGAGGTAGATACTTGGCATGCATCAGGTAGATGCATTGATGATCAGGAGGATCATGTATGATGATATGTATCAGGTAGATACTTGGTATGCATCAGGTAGATGCATTGATGATCAGGATGATCATAGATGACGAGCTTCAGGATGTTGGTCCAGATGACATGCAGCAGGATGTTGCAGTGATGATGATCAGGATGATCATGGATACATCAGGATGATGTATGGTGAGTATCAGTTTGATACTTTGTGGCTGTGGATCAGGTTGTGCAGATAAGCATGTAATTTGTGCCCTGGGAGATTTGCAGATGGTCTTTCGAGGTTTTGCCTATGACATGTAATTTGTGCCCTGGGACATCTGGCAAATGCTCTTTCGAGGTTTTGCTTGGGAGGACATATAATTTGTGCCCTGGGAGATCTGCAGATAGTCTTTCGAGGTTTTGCCTATGGCATGTAATTTGTGCCCTGGGATATCTGGCAGATGCTCTTTCGAGGTTTTGTCCTATGGCATGTAATTTGTACCCTGGGAGATCCGATAGGTTGAGCTGTGTGCTCGTAATCAGTCCTGGGATGCTCTTGCGAGGTTTTTCCATGACCACATGTAATTTGTGCCCTGGGAGATCCGATAGGTTGAGCTGTATGCTCGTAATCAGTCCTGGAATGCTCTTGCGAGGTTGTGTGGTGACCACATGTAATTTGTGCCCTGGGAGATCCGATAGGTTGAGCCGTGTGCTCGTAATCAGTCCTGGGATTCTCTTTCGAGGTTTTGTGGTGAGGTCACATATAATTTGTGCCCTGGGAGATTTGCAGATGGTCTTTCGAGGTTTTTCCTATGGCATGTAATCTGTGCCCTGGGACATCTGGCAAATGCTCTTTCGAGGTTTTGTGACGCACGTAAAAGTCCTGAGGATTCCACAGTATGGCCAGTGATGACGAAGACCTGCAGGTGGTGGGCCTACATCCAGTATGAAAAAGGACTGGCTCTGTAGAACTTCCTATGACGAGTAGAGACAGAGATTGGATGAGATAGCAGCAGCAGTGACGATGATGATGACGATGATCCAGAGAAGAAGACTTGTCTAGCAGATCTGTGTCGAGAAATACCTTCCTAGTTAAGAGGGAGTGTTGATGTATATGTAACTTCGGAATGTATTTCATCAGTGTATTATATATATATTTATTGTACCCTTATAAGAGATGTGTTATTCCTCTATAAGGAAGTGTCGTCATGTGGATTGACAAGTGTCGCAAGTGTGTGTACTTGCCGATGGGTTATTAGACCACCTTATGGGGTCGGCCCTATTTAATATATAATATAATGTGGATGTACTCAAGTAGACAAGTTGGCCCCAGTAGGTCACTGGGCAAAAAGGTGAGCATAAATAGAGATAGGAGATCTCTATTTTACTCACTCGGAAAAGTATCTATCTCTCTCTCTGAAAAGTGGCGCACTAGTGAGGAGGAGGAGGATCATCTGCTAGGAGACTATCTCTGTATTATTTGGTTGTATTTTGGTTGAGCCATTGGTCTCTCTATCTCTGAGGAAGTTGTGGGGTTTTTCACCTTAGGGTTTTCCCCACGGAAACTCTGTGTCTCTTGTCTCTATGCTTTTGATTCTTGTGATGCTTGTGATGCTTGTCATATTATGATTGTCATGCATTGATATACTGTAGATGTTATTCTCTCAGCAAAGATCCTATAGTATTGTGATTTAATACTGAAAATTTAACAGTTCCTAGGTTTGCTCTTTAATTGTGCCCTCCATAGTATGAAGTTCTACAAACTTCCTATCAATATGCTCCATCAACGAGAGCACTTCTTCCTCGATGGGATACAACTTCGTAGAAGCAACAACCTCTCTTTCCCTTAGCTCTTTCAACTCCTTCTGTAGCTCTTTTTCCTCTGCAAAGTTTTGCATCCTTTTCCTTGCCGAATTTTTTTTCATTTCTGCATTCACGGTGTCAAGTTCTTGCTGCCTTTGTTGCAGATCATTTTTCAGCTTTTGTAGGTCTGGATCCTCGTTCAATCCGGCCAGCACTATGTTGGCTTCCTCTAGCAGATTTTGGCATATCACTACTTCGGCCGAGATGTTGTCTATTGTGGCATTTACTTCTTCACTCGGAGCTGCACATTTATCTAGTGGGGTGCTGGGTCGCTGAGCTTCCAAGTCTGCGATCTTTCCCTTGTAGGAAATCTCCATGTCCAGCATTTCCTTCGTAAGGGTTTCCACTATGGACCCAATCTTAATGATGGTGTCCTTGACATTTGTCAATTTTGGCACAGACTATCGAGACTGTTTCTTTCACCATGTGGTTCTTCTCTTGAATATCGGATAGTTCCCTGGTACTTCTTGTTGATTCCATTTTCAGCTCGTCGAATCTCTTTTGTAACTTGACATTCTGATCATATGAGGCAATGCCTCTTTCTTGAATTTATTCCACCACCTGCATGTGTAGATTGTGCAAGTCCTCTATTGGAAACATGCTAATGTTGACATCGAAGTGCTCCAAGTTCCTAGCTGCTTCGACTACCTATTCATTGGGATAAATAAGGTATGTTGGCTCAATGTGTACCGGTCGAGGGTTCAAGTTCAAAGCAGGGGATTCTCTCTTTTTCCTGGTTGACCCACCTGAATTGCCCTCAGAGTCTGAGTCTCGAACCAAGTCCTACTGGGCTTGTTCGATCTTCGCAACCATCATTTTTATGGCTTCGACGGTCTGCATGAGGCTTACTTATGCCTCTTCCTATTTTTCCTCTTTCAAAGCACGCGTTTCTTCCTAGATTTCCTATACCTTTGACGTGATGGCCTCACAGTTATCTTTGTGCAACATTGGTTGTAGATTTGGATTAGTACATTTTTTCTTTTTCCCGTGTACCTTCGTTGATCCTGGACTCTGGGTCACTTTCCTTTTTCCTTTATCCTAGCCTTCAGCTTGATCCTACGGAATCCATTCGTCATCCTCAATTGTTGTTCCCTTGTATTTTTCTATGTCTTCATCTTTGTCTTCCTCAGAAGTGGACTTGACCTCGACTGGTTGGTCCACCTTCCATTTTGCTGGCCATTCTTCCATCATCTGTTCTATTTTCTCAACATCCAACTGATAGAAGCCTAGATACTAGAGTTCTATTTCTGCATCATCCCTTGGCTGAATGTATGTGCAATGCATGTCAGCCCTGAACCTCAACTTTCCTCTGTATGCATTTGTCACTTGTTGTGAGATGCGCGGTGTTCGCTGAATCACATCACACAGTTGCTCATAATATGTATAAAATAGCTCATTTTTTTTCTGTTGCTTGGCGGGCTTCATGTCTTCCCATAAGTTAGCAAAGCGCGATCCCCAACATTCCCCTATGAAAACTGGAAGGCCTTGGTATCCATCCGGCTCTTTCCAGCCGACAAGTGCAATTAGCACTAAAATCCAACAATAATGAAACGGACTTCCCTTCTCTTGAGTTTCTCGAACATCATCCAAGAACTCATTTAGCAGATACTTCACCCAGTTATATGGGATTTCGTTCTTTGCTTGTGAGGCGAGGAGCACTGCCGTAGTCGGCACCTCTGCTGGTCGGAATTTCCTTAGTAGCTTCCCCGCTAAGAATTGAGCTATGAGTCATGTGGCCTCGTCCTTGATAGGGGCTATATAAAATCCATGTTTTTCCTTTTGCAGACCAAACTCTTCCTTCATTCTTAACGCGAGTTCTTTATCTTGTGTCTTCCCTACAAACTCATTTGCATGGTCTGCACCCCTCTTATTAATAATTGTGATGGAATATATCAAATCGATGTTTATATCGATTCTGCGGTCCAACCATAGATATCCTGAGTGTGTACATGACAGCAATGTGTGCACTACTTCGGAAATTTCTGGGCTTCTGTCGAAATGTGGGATGAGCAGTAGGTTTAGAAACCTGGACGGTTCGATAACTTTGAGCTAGCCCTGGACATGCAACGTTTTAGCGCCTGACTGCTCATCAACCTGGAGACACATATACTGGTCCAGTTGAAATTGTAGGTACTTCTTTGCCTTGGACTGACTTTCTTTCAACAACTCATAATATTCTAACATGGAATCTTGCAATTTCCCTAGAAGCTTTGCTTCAACCTTCACCTCACTTGAGATGGGCGGCAGTAGAATCTCATACACGACATTTTTTTCAAGGTCGACAACTAGTGCATCCTCTCGCCTAGGTGGGATATATTCATGCATGAGGTGGATGGCTCGCTCACGAGTTGTGACTAGTGTCTATGGCTTTGCTACATTCGGCCCCTCCTGCTCTGTAGCCAGGTGCTTATCTTTTTTCATCTCTATAGCATGCCTTGCTGATCTCCAGGATGAGGTGCCCTTCTCCGCTGCAGGTTTCTCTGTAGGTGCCGACATTAATCCCTACAAACCCAATTACTTGAATATTTTTAAAACTTCGTCTATGGTGACTAGTTCGCTCATTCACTTGAAAAACGCTCGGCTTTCTAGCTGTTAAATCTCTAGACTCATGGCACACAGACAAGATAAAAACTCATGGTAAAACCCTCAAGTGCTTAGCTGATGACTATTTATAGATGTTGCTAGCCTGGAACGCGCCAATGAACCGTTACTGGACCATTCAATGTCTTGTCCTTCGGCCAGATCTCTCCTGAGATCTTGGTCTTTTTCGCCAATCATTATCTCTGATCCGATGATGTTTCTTTAAATGTTGAATGCTGCTAGTGCCTCCAGGTTGTTTAATCAGTTAAGTGAGGCATTAACTTCCAATTCTGTTGGTCGGATCTCGGTGAGATCTCGGTCATTTCATTATTTATTATGATCGAATGGGCCATATTTTATTTTAATGCACAATTTTGTCGGTGCTAACATTTTGGATAATGGCTAGCTAACCGGCCGACAATTGTGATATTTATCTTTTTACGTCGGAATGCACTGGTGGTTCTGACAAAATATTCTTGTGCAATTCCCCCGCGGACATGTGCTTCTTCATTTTTAACTTCGCAGCTGCACTTCCACTTCATGCTTCGCATCACAGCTTATTGTTAGGATATCTCATCATTCAGTATGTACTTTGAATTCACTTTGCCTGCATGCATGCATCTACATGCTTCCCAGTCACCAGTTTGATGCCTCCAGTACCTAGTCCCTATTCTTCCAGCACCCGGGAGCTACTTTACACTCAATTTTATCCCTCCTAGTGAGGGAGGCGCCCACTTCTCATCTAGCACCTGAGAAGGGCACCTTTTCTCACCTACCACACCAGTTCACTTCAGTTAGCTAGTTGTCTTTCCTTGATTTGAGTCTAGACTGACTCCTAACTGTTGTTATCACTCCAATGGACCTCCGATGAGACTTGACTACCTATTCTGAGTTCAGTTAACTCCTCAAGCGCCCTCCACTGAGCCTCCTTCCCTACATTAGTGCCATTGCCATCAGTTACACTTATTATACTCAGTTAGACTCAGTTTGACACCTGGCTGACAGTTACTTGTGCATTGATGACCACCACTGATTGATGATGAGGACTCCTAGTTGAAGCCAAGCTATGCCATGCAGTATATTCGAATGACCTCCTTGGCTAATTCGAACTGCTCACTCATTGTGACAGTATTGTATTGTATTTTCACTATTCTGGATTATAGAGCACTGATGCATCTCTCTTGCACAGTTTTTACTCCAATTTGTTTTACATCATTGTGATTGTTTTGCTTGTTCAATAGATATGCTGTGAATAATTTTACATGGTATAATAGCCATGGCAGGGACAAGATTTCTCTTCTGCAGGTGTTCTACATGAAGAATTGAGTGAATTTGCTCAAAGAAAATTCAGCAGCGGCATGCAAAATCTCATGTACATTTGTCCATGTGCATGCAAAGGCTGAAAATACTCTCCAATCCACTCCATAAGCCTTTCGTTTTCCATAGAATTATTGGATTTGATACATTGGATCTTCAAGCTTGCTTGATCTCCAATCCCAGGTGTGATGCAACTTTGAAAGGGTGGATTGTTCGACCTTATAGTTTTTGTTTGATTGTGATTTGCAGGTTAATCATATCCATTAAGTGCATTCGCTATCTTGTGATTTGCAGGTTCTTCTCCATCAATTGCACTCGCCATCAGTGATGGAATACTCTTCTTCAAAGCCTATGCTAACTCCTTTCAATTATTTTGATTGGAAAGATGACATGGAGATTATATTGTGCTCAAAAGGGTTCTATAGATTCACCATGGGCCTCGAATTGGAGCCAAACACATTGCTTGAGAAAACAAAACACTTCAGTAAGCTTGATGAAGCTTATGGTCTTCTTTGCCTCTCCATTTCCAAGGATCTTCATTTCCATCTCAGTGGATTTAACTCTCCAAAAGCAGTATGGGATCAACTTGACAAAAATTTTGGCAAGCAGGATGAGCTTAGAGCTTTTCAATTGGAAAATGAATTGATTGCTCTTAGTCTTGAGAATTTCGAGACTATCGATGAGTTTTTCACAAGATTAAAGCACTTGGCTTTGCAATTGAAGAATATCGGAGTTGTCAAAGAGGATAAACAATTAATCCTCTCCATTCTTTCAAATCTTGGTAAACATTTCTCTATATTTGTCTCTACTTTCAATTCCAGTTGGCTAACTACCCCGAATTGGAAGATGCCTACTTTGAATGCCTTCATTGAGTCCATTACCAAAGAGCATGATAAGCTAATTCAAATGGGGTCCATAAGCTCCAAATATTCAGCCCTCTTTGTTGGAGGATCCAAGAATTCAAATGGCAAAGGGGAGCAAAAGAAAGAGAAGCCCAAATTCAAACCTTCCAAGCAAAGAGAGAAAAGCAAACCATCGGATGCACCATCCGGTTCAAGGAACAAGCAAAAGGGTAAAGAGGGTAAAGAAAAATCTAAATGTTCTTATTGCAACCGTGGCTTTCATCCTGAAAGTTCATGCATGAAGATAACAATAGATCAAATGGCCCTCCTTTTGGAAAATAATAACATAACTCTTCCCGACGGTGCACAAAAGAAGGATAGAAATGATGATCATGAAAGAGGTCAAGCACTCATGGCAACTGTTTTGAACCTCACCACTCTACTGATAGATTCCGGTGCCTCGAATCATATGGCTGAAAATATTGACTCATTTTCTTCATTTGATCCAAACAGCTCCATCCCCATTCATTTGGGAGATGACTCAAAAATTTCATCAAAGGGTAAAGGTACCATCCATTTAGAGCATGGAAGTTTTCAGAATGTTCTTTATGTGCCTTCCTTGGCTTCGAATCTACTTTCTATGTATCAAATGAAACACACTGGTGCACCAAAGCAAGTTGCATTCATCCCTAACAAAGTTGAAATTTCTGATATTGAAAGTGGAAGACTTATTGCAGCCGGAAAGACAAATCATACTGCAAAATACTATGAGTTTTCACACTTTGTGCCACTTGAAAAGCCCATTGCTCTTCTCACTCATGGAAATGAGGTTAGTAGGATTTGGCATGAAATGTTTGGACACCTTAATTACAAGTATTTACTGTTGTTACAAAACAAATCCATGCTTGATGGTCTTCCGCAACTCTGTTCCTCGAAGGGAATTTGCCCCGGTTGCATTATTGGGAAGCACCCTGAGCACAAGTTCGACTGCGGCAAAGCTAGCAGAGCTTCTACTATTTTGGGTCTCATAAATTCTGATATTAGTGGTCCACTACCAAATATGTCCATGAATGGTTCAAGGTATGTTTTGACATTCATCTATGACTTCTCCTGCATTACTTGGGTCTTCTTTCTCAAAAACAAGTCAGAAGTGCTTGGAAAATTCAAGGATTTTAAGGCTTCTGTTGAGACTGCCACAAAGAGCAAGATCAAAGCTATTAGATCTGATAATGGCAAAGAATATATCAAGACTTATTTTCTACAACTTTATGCCGAAATCGGAATTCATATCCAACATACAGTTCCCTACACACCACAGCAGAACGGTGTAGCGGAAAGGAAGAATCGGTCACTGAAAGAGATGGCTACCTGTATGCTTGAGTCAAAAGGTTTGGCTGCAAATATTTGGGATGAAGCCATGAATTTTGCTTCATACATTCAGAACCAAGTTCCACATTCATCTGTGAAAGGTAAAAATCCTTTTGAAGCATTCACTGGTCACAAACCGGATGTTTCCAATTTGAGGGTTTTTGGCTCCACTGCATGGGCTAGAATTCCTTATGAAAAGAGAAACGCTTTGGATCCACAAAGTACTGAATGCATCCTAATTGGATATGGAGAAGAATCAAAAGCATATAAACTCATGAATATCAGATCCAAAAATATATTCATAGAGCGAAGTGTGAAGTTTGAGAACCGCTTCAAGATCTGAAACTAGTCGAGGAAAACACTGTCGATCTGTAGCCTCCACAAGAAGAAGATTCAAGAGAATATGAAGAAAGCATTGGATCTGATATTTATGATATTTTATCAGAATTTGATGGCCATGAAATATCAGGTTCATAATCCTACCATAATGATCCTCCTCAGTTACCAAAGAGGGCCCAAAACACTCTATAATCTGCTTCTCCAAACATTGGAAATCCTGCTGATCCAAGGAGAACAAGAGCATACTTTCAAAGAGAAGGTATGGATCTTTCATTTTCTGATCCATTATTATCTGAGAAATGTTACTTTATGATTGGTTTATATCCCAAATCATACTATCATGCCCACCAAGACCCAAGATGGCAAACCGCTATGGCTGAAGAGTACAGTTCTCTTCAAAAGAACAATACATGGGTGCCCGTTTCTCTTCCACCTAGAAGAAAATTAGTCCAATGTAAGTGGGTATACCACACGAAGGTTGCTGCTTATGGATCTATTAGCAAATACAAAGCTAGGCTAGTGGAAAAAGGTTTCTCCCAAGTCCAAGGAGTGGACTACACTGAGATCTCTTCTGAGATGAGATTCTTCTGGCTACCGCTATCAACGATGAAGTGCAGCGGGGTGCCTTTTACCCACATCTGTGAATGGAAGAGGCATTCTCCTTCCTCTGGCTCGTCTGGTTCATCAGGATGGAGCTTGGCGGTAGCAATGGTGGCACTGGGTTCCGCGTCTATGATCCGTTGTCCCCTTTCTGGTTCGGACTCGGAGTCAGAACCCACATCTGATTCAGATGCTTTCACTTCAGCCACCAGCGACTGCTTTGAGCGACAATCAGCAGTGTTATGCCAAGGGCTCTTATGGAAGTCGCACCACTTCCCGGTATCTTTCTTTATTTTTCCGGTGTCCTTATTTGCTTGCAGCTTGGACTGGTTGTCCTGATGCTGTCCATCTTTTCTTTGTCCTTTATTCTGTGGGTTGGGGCCGCCCTTTCCTGTCTTTTGCTGTGAAGGGTTCCCAGGCCCAAATTGCCATGTCTTTTGCATGAGCTTCTGCTCGATTTTGACGGCATATCGGTAGGCCGCGCCCAAGGAAGAGATGTCCAGAAATTCCATTTCGGTCTGGATGTATCTATGCAAACCACCGTGATACTTGAGCACCAGATGTCGCTCTGAATCTTTGATACCCAGCTTGGTGCGCAAGGTATGGAAGATATTTGTGAACTCTGGCACTGCTTGGTCTCTTTCTTGTCGCAGTGTGGTCCATTTGGTATACAAGTCATCATAACTTCCAACAGGGTAGTATTGTTCCTTAATAGAATCCCTGAAGGATTCCCAAGTGGTCGTGACTGAAAATAATGAGGCTTCTTCTGTGTCCTTTTGCTCGCAGAATGTTTCCCACCAATCTTTGACATGGGGAACGGCTTTGAGGAGCGCAAAAGTAATCTTTTCTTTACTCGAAAAGTTATGGACAGAAAAATACCCTTCTAGTAGATTCAACCACTTATCTACAGCATCTGCATCTATCTGTCCTTCAAATATAGGGATATCGAAGTTGATTTGTACCTTGAAGGGGGCGGTGCCTCCGCTTGAGGAAGATGCGTCGCTTGTTGGTAGTCGCCGAAGGATTTGCGCGAAATTATCCATCATCTCGTTCCTCTGCTGCGTGAGGGCTTCCTCAAGCAACATTTTGATAGGATCTCCTGTCCCGTCATCTTTCTTTTCTCCTTCCATGAGAGGTCGCTTGGGCATGCGAGAGCTTTTGTCCTCAAGAGAAACAAGCTTGAGACCCAATTCTTTGTACCCTGACCTCGTTGGGGACATGCATTAAGACGACAAGGAGCAGACCGCTCTGATACCACTGATCCAGATTTTATGAGCAGAATGAAATGAATACATATTATTATCAGATGCTTAACACAAAATAACAGAGATACAGTAAAACTGGATTTCTATTCAGTAAGGAAATAAACTAGAACTATAAAATGCAGCGGAAAAACAAGCTTGCTGGAATGGTGGCGGCTTATCTCTGAGAAGAGATGTGACGGCCGCGCTCATTTCGCAAGAAGATGGTTACAATGAGGCTCTCAAGGCCTTTTACAATAAACAAGAATGTCAAAAACCCAAGACATCCAAAAACCTAACCCTAGGAGATGAAGCGCCAAAAGTCATGTGGGCCCCGTTTGGGTAAGTTAGTACATCAACTTCCTGGGGTCGTAACTTTTGCATACGATCTCTGTTTCGGGTGCTCGGTAGCCCGTTGGAAAGGTCTATCCGAGATTTACAACTTTCAAATAGGGACAAATGTATGCTGGAAGAATCCATTTGGCCCCCGAAATTGCCAAAAAAGGTCATTTAGGGCCTCAAAATGGCCCCGAAAGTTCAGGACCCGAAAAAACTGCTAAAAATAGTACAATACCAAAGTTGCCATCAAACTGTTTTGAGCCAGTTGGAAAGGTGAGTGGCCACCAATATCCACCTGGATCAATCCTCCCTCCTTAGGAAGCAATGGTCTCCATTGCATTGAGTTCCCCCATCAGATGAGGAAATTTCTGTTGAATTTGGCCTCAGGTGAGCCACTTTCCTTGGTGCAGGAGCTGCCCTACTTTGACAACTCGGTAAAGCTGGATCCTTTGATGTCGAGTGCCCTTGATCTGTGTGTCTGCAATATGATCACTGGATGCTTGTTGTAGGTAGTCAGGGTTGAGCTCTATTGGTGTCAACTTCTCTGCTATCTCTGAGGTGTCTAATAGTGGTGGGAAATATGGCCGAAGGAGAGCCACGTTGAAGACTGGATGCAGACCAAGGAAGGGGGGAATGTTGAGCTCAAAAGCATTGTCACCCACCGCCTTGGTGATGGTGTACGTCCCATAACGGAGTGGGAGAAGCTTTCGATGGGGCCCCTTAAGGCGTTCTTTCTGCAAATGCAACCAAACTTTGTCGCCCACCTGAAACTTATGTGGCACCCGATGTTGATCATGGCGATGCTTGTACTTGGAATTAGACTTATGTAGAATATCATGAACCTGTTGGTGGATATGCTGGATCCGTTCGATGAACCGGGTGGCTTTGTCAGCTTCCGGGGATGAGTCGGCCGAGGTGGTCGCAAGGGGAAGTGCAACATCCGTGGGGCCCAATGGTTGGAATCCCAACCCCACCTGAAAGGGGCTGTGGCCAGTTGAGCTATGCAGGGCTCGGTTGTAGCTATGTTGGACATAGGGGAGACTCTCATCCCATGTGCGAGGGTGTGTTGAATTGTACATGCGCAGGATATGTATGACCATCCGGTTGACGACCTCTGTTTGTCCATCGGTCTGGGGGAGGAAGGCAGTGGATTTGGTGAGCTTGGTATCCAGCAGTGACCAGAGGCTTGACCAGAATGAGCTGAGGAACCGACTGTCACGGTCTGAGATAATGGTCTGTGGGATCCCAAAATGTACCCATACTCGTTCAAATAAGAGCTTGGCAGTGGCTTCTGCTGTGATGTTCTTCTTACAAGCGGCTAGAATCACCATCTTGGAAAAGCGATCTACAACGACAAAAACATAGTCGTTTCCCCTCTTTGTGGATGGGAGGCCTAACATGTAGTCCATTGAGATGGATTCCCATGGCCTGTAAGGAGTAGGAAGAGGGGTGTATAGGCCCTGTTTCTTAGTGGTCGTTTTGGCAATAGTGCAAGCGGTGCAGGACCTGATATACTTGCCGACATCCTTTCGAAGTTTCGGCCAGTAGAAATGTTTCTACAACACTGCCACTGTCTTTTCGACGCCAAAGTGTCCTGCCACCCGACTATAGTGAGCTTCCCAAATCAGCTTCGCACGCTCGCTTGATGGAACGCAGAGATGGCCCAGATGACACAACAACCCGTCCTGAAGATGGAAATTAGCAACCACTGAGTTGGTTCCCAACATTTGATAGGTTGCGAAGAAGTCAGGGTCTGTCTCGTAGAGGTGGGGCCATCCGAAGGTCTCGTGGCCACAAGAGTCTAGCACCGTGGTAAGTGCCGCGACTGGTGGTCGACTGAGGTAGTCAGCAACTCGGTTGGTACTCCCTGTTTGATATTTGATGTTGAGGTGGAACTGCTGTAAATATGTTGACCACTTCTGATGGCGGTCATTCTGCAACTTTCCTTGGGTCTGCATGAACTGTAGTGGCTTGTGATCAGTGTGGATGACTATCTCCTTCCCAAGAATGTAATGTCTCTACTGGCGGCAGGCTTGTACAATGGAGTACATTTCTTTGTCGTAGGTAGGGTACTTGCGGACAGCTTCTGATAGTGTCTCACTATGATATGCCACGGGGTGGCCATGTTGAGTGAGAACGGCACCCACAGCATAATCTGAAGCATCTGTCTCGATCTCAAAGGGATGTTGCAGGTTCGGTAATGAGAGTACCGGCGATGAGCACAAACGCTCCTTCAAGTCATCGAAGGCTTGTTGTTGGGACAGGCCCCACAATAATTTTGCCTTACCACCACCCCTGGTCACTTGGCTGAGGGCCCATGTGATATGAGAGAATCCCAGCACGAACCGTCGATAGAAATTGGCGAGGCCCAAGAAGCTCCGAAGTTCAGTGAGTGTGGTTGGGGCTGGCCAGTCACGGATGACCTGGATCTTGGCTGGATCCACATGCACACCATGTCGATCAACGATGTAGCCTAAGTAATGGACCCTGTCCATGCTGAAGGAGCATTTTTCCAAGTTTGCATATAGTTTGTGCTTCCGCAGGGTGTGCAGAACCTACTGAATATGCTGCAAGTGTTCCTCCCAAGTCTTGCTGTAGATGAGGATGTCATCCAGAAACACCACTATAAAATTGTTGGTGAAAGGTCGTAGGATATCGTCCATCATCCTCATAAAAGTTGCTGGAGCATTTGTCAAACCAAAAGGCATGACCAGCCATTCAAAAAGACCTTCTTTTGACTTGAAGGCAGTCTTCCATACATCTATCTGTTCTATTGAGACCTGGTGGTAGCCAGACTTCAGATCAATCTTACTGAAGTATTTGGCCCCCGTGAGCTGATCAAGGAGGTCGTCGATTCGGGGAATCGGGTACCAGTTACGGACTGTGATTTTATTCAGGGCCCGGTAATCGATGCAGAGTTGCCAGGTCCCATCTTTCTTTTGCACCAACACGATTGGGCTCCCACAAGGTGATGAACTGGGACGGATGTGCCCCTTGTGGAGCAATTCTTGGATCTTCCTCTTGATCTCCTCGTTTTCCAACAGAGAGCGGCGATAGACTGGCCCATTGGGTAGCGGTGCGCCTGGGGTCAGATCAATGGGATGCTTGACCTGGCAGTGCAGAGGTACCCCGGTCGGAGAGGAGAATATATCTCAGTATCCTTCCACCACCTTATCCACTTGCTTCTGTTGTGTGGATAGATCGGTCATGGAGGCCCGGGATGTGGCTGCGATCTTTCTTTCACTCTGAGAGCGAATCACGAAGAAGACAAATTTCTTGGTCTGAGAGATGACCTTCCTGCATTGCTTGGCAGATATCAAGGAAATAGCACTAGGAAGGACTACCTCGGGTATCCTGTACAATTTCCTGTTCAAAGAAATAATAACACTACGAGGCCTAGACTCATATACAGCATGACGTTTCCATAAATAAGGTTGGCCCAAAAGAACATCTGAAACTTCGAGAGGAGCAACATCACACAATACCTCGTCCTTGAAGGGCTTGATGACGTATGGCAGTCGGCACTCTTGGCTGACGCGGAGATCGCTTGCTTTGCGGAGCCGTCCAATGGTGTAGGGTTGTGGGTGCGGCGTTGTCAGCTGGGCCAGGCGCTTGATGAGCTCTGCTGAGATGAGATTCTTCTGGCTACCGCTATCAACGATGAAGTGTAGCGGGGTGCCTTTTACCCACATCTGTGAATGGAAGAGGCGTTCTCCTTCCTCTTGCTTGTTTGGTTCATCAGGATGGAGCTTGGTGGTAGAAATGGTGGCACTGGGTTCCGCGTCTATGATCTATCATCCCCTTTCTGGTTCGGACTCGGAGTCAGAACCCGCATCTGATTCAGATGCTTTCACTTCGGCCACCAGCGACTGCTTTGAGCGACAATCAGCAGTGTTATGCCAAGGGCTCTTATGGAAGTCGCACCACTTCCCAGTATCTTTCTTTGTTTTTTCGGTGTCCTTCTTTGCTTGCGGCTTGGACTGGTTGTCCTGATGCTGTCCATTTTTGCTCTGTCCTTTATTCTGTGGGTTGGGGCTGCCCTTTCCTGTCTTTTGCTGTGAAGGATTCCCAGGCCCAAATTGCCGCGTCTCTTGCTTGAGCTTCTGCTCGATTTTGACGGCATATCGGTAGGCCGCGCCCAAGGAAGAGATGTCCAGAAATTCCATTTCGGTCTGGATGTATCTATGCAAACCACCGCGATACTTGAGCACCAGATGTCGCTCAGAATCTTTGATACCCAGCTTGGTGCGCAAGGTATGGAAGATATTTGTGAACTCTGGCACTGCTTGGTCTCTTTCTTGTCGCAGTGTGGTCCATTTGGTATACAAATCGTCATAACTTCCAACAGGGTAGTATTGTTCCTTAATAGCATCCCTAAAGGATTCCCAAGTGGCTGTGAATGAAAATAATGAGGCTTCTTCTGTGTCCTTTTGCTCGCAGAATGTTTCCCACCAATCTTTGACATGGGGAACGGCTTTGAGGAGCGCAAAAGTAATCTTTTCTTTATTCGAAAATTTATGGACAGAAAAATACCCTTCTAGTAGATTCAACCACTTATCTACAGCATCTACGTCTATCTGTCCTTCAAATATAGGGATATCGAAGTTGATTTGTACCTTGAAGGGGGCGGCGCCTCCGCTCGAGGAAGATGCGTCGCTTGTTGGTAGTCGCCGAAGGATTTGCGCGAAATTATCCATCATCTCGTTCCTCCACTGCGTGAGGGCTTCCTCAAGCAACATTTTGATAGGATCTCCTGTCCCGTCATCTTTCTTTTCTCCTGCCATGAGAGGTCACTTGGGCGTGCAAGAGATTTTGTCCTCAAGAGAAACAAGCTCGAGACCCAATTCTTTGTACCCTGACCTCGTTGGGGACATGCATTAAGACGACAAGGAGCAGACTGCTCTGATACCACTGATCCAGATTTTATGAGCAGAACGAAATGAATACAGATTATTATCAGATGCTTAACACAAAATAACAGAGATACAGTAAAACTGGTTTTCTATTAAGTAAGGAAATAAATTAGAACTGTAAAATGCAGCGGAAAAACAAGCTTGCTGGAATGGTGGCAGCTTATCTCTGAGAAGAGATGTGACGGCTGCGCTCATTTCGCAAGAAGATGGTTACAATGAGGCTCTGAAGGCCTTTTACAATAAACGGGAATGTCAAAAACCCTAGACATCCAAAAACCTAACCCTAGGAGATGAAGCGCCAAAAGTCATGTGGGCCCCGTTTGGGTAAGTTAGTACATCAACTTCCCGGGGTCGTAACTTTTGCATACGATCTCCGTTTGGGGCGCTCGGTAGCCCGTTGGAAAGGTCTATCTGAGATTTACAACTTTCGAATGGGGCCAAATGTATGCCAAAGAAAACTATTTGGCCCCCCAAATTGCCAAAAAAGGTCGTTTAGGGCCTCAAAATGGCCCCGGAAGTTCAGGACCCGAAAAACTTCTAAAAATAGATTAATACCAATGTTACCATCAAACTGTTTTGAGCCAGTTGGAAAGGTGGGTGGCCACCAATATCCACCTGGATCAATCCTCCCTCCTTAGGAAGCAATGGTCTCCATTGCGTTGAGTTCCCCCATCAGATGAGGAAATTTCTGCTGAATTTGGCCTCGGGTGAGCCACTTGCCTTGGTGCAGGAGCTGCCCTACTTTGACAACTCGATAAAGCTGGATCCTTTGATGTCGAGTGCCCTTGATCTGTGTGTCTGCAATATGATCACTGGATGCTTGTTGTAGGAAGTCAGGGTTGAGCTCTGTTGGTGTCAACTTCTCTGCTATCTCTGAGGTGTCTAATAGTGGTGGGAAATATGGCCGAAGGAGAACCATGTTGAAGACTGGATGCAGACCAAGGAAGGGGGGAATGTTGAGCTCAAAATCATTTTCACCCACAGCCTTGGTGATGGTGTACGGCCCATAACGGAGTGGGCGAAGCTTTCGATGGGGCCCTATAAGGCATTCTTTCTGCAAATGCAACCAAACTTTGTCGCCCACCTGAAACTTATGTGGCACCCGATGTTGATCATGGCGCTGCTTGTACTTGGCATTAGACTTCTGTAGAATATCCTAAACCTGTTGGCGGATATGCTGGATCCGTTCAATGAACCGGGCGGCTTTGTCAGCTTCCGGGGACAAGTCGACCGAGGTGGTCGCAAGGGGAAGTGCAACATCCATGGGGCCCAATGGTTGGAATCCCAACCCCACCTGAAAGGGGCTGTGGCCAGTTGAGCTATGCAGGGCTCGGTTGTAGCTATGTTGGACATAGGGGAGACTCTCATCCCATGTGCGAGGGTGTGTTGAATTGTACATGCGCAGGATATGTACGACCATCCGGTTGATGACCTCTGTTTGTCCATCGGTCTGGGGGTGGAAGGCAGTGGATTTGGTGAGATTGGTATCCAGCAGTGACCAAAGGCTTGACCAGAATGAGATGAGGAACCGACTGTCACGGTCTGAGATAATGGTCTGTGGGATCCCAAGATGTACCCATACTCGTTCAAAGAAGAGCTTGGCAGTGGCTTCTGCTGTGATGTTCTTCTTGCAAGCGGCTAGAATCGCCATCTTGGAAAAGCTATCTACAACCACGAAAACACAGTCGTTTCCCCTCTTGGTGGACGGGAGGGCTAACATGTAGTCCATTGAGATGGATTCCCACGGCCTGTCAGGAGTAGGCAGAGGGGTGTATAGGCCCTGTTTCTTAGTGGTCGGTTTGACAATAGCGCAAGTGGTGCAGGACCTGATATACTTGCCGACATCCTGTCGAAGTTTCGGCCAGTAGAAATGGTTTTGCAACACTGCCACTGTCTTTTCAACGCCAAAGTGTCCTACCACCCAACTATAGTGAGCTTCCCAAATCAGCTTCGCACGCTCGCTTGATGGAACGCAGAGATGGCCCAGATGACACAACAACCCATCCTGAAGATGGAAATTAGCAACCACTGAGTTGGTGCCCAACATTTGATAGGTGGCGGAGAAGTCAGGGTCTGTCTCGTAGAGGTGGGGCCATCCGGAGGTCTCGTGGCCACAAGAGTCTAGCACCGTGGTAAGTGCCGCGACTGGAGGTCGACTGAGGCAGTCAACAACTCAGTTGGTACTCCCTGTTTTATATTTGATGTTGAGGTGGAACTGTTGTAAATATGTTGACCACTTCTGATGGCGGTCATTCTGCAACTTTCCTTGGGTCTGCATGAACTGTAGTGGCTTGTGATCAGTGTGGATGACTGTCTCCTTCCCAAGAATGTAATGTCTCCACAGGCGGCAGGCTTGTACAATGGAGTACATTTCTTTGTCGTAGGTAGGGTACTTGCGGACAGCATCTGATAGTGTCTCACTATGATATGCCACAGGGTGGCCATGTTGAGTGAGAACGGCACCCACGGTATAATCCGAAGCATCTGTCTCGATCTCAAAAGGGATGTTGTAGGTTCGGTAATGAGAGTGCTGGCGATGAGCACAAACGCTCCTTCAAGTCATCGAAGGCTTGTTGTTGGGACAGGCCCCACACAAATTTTTCCTTACCACCACCCCTGGTCACTTGGCTGAGGGCCCATGCGATATGAGAGAATCCCAGCATGAACCATCGATAGAAATTGGCGAGGCCCAAGAAGCTCTGAAGTTCAGTGAGTGTGGTTGGGGCTGGCCTGTCACGGATGACCTAGATCTTGGATGGATCCACATGCACACCATGTCGATCAACGATGTATCCTAAGTAATGGACCCTATCCATGCGGAAGGAGCATTTTTCCAAGTTTGCATATAGTTTGTGCTTCCGCAGGGTGTGCAGAACATGCTGAATATGCTGCAAGTGTTCCTCCCAAGTCTTGCTGTAGATGAGAATGTCATCCAGATACACCACTACAAAATTGTTGGTGAAAGGTCGTAGGATATTGTCCATCATCCTCATAAAAGTTGCTGGAGCATTTGTCAAACCAAAAGGCATGACCAGCCATTCAAAAGGACCTTCTTTTGACTTGAAGGCATTCTTCCATAAATCTGTCTGTTCTATTGGGACCTGGTGGTAGCCAGACTTCAGATCAATCTTACTGAAGTATTTGGCCCCCGTGAGCTGATCAAGGAGGTCGTCGATTCGGGGAATCGGGGTACCAGTTACGGACTGTGATTTTATTCAGGGCCCGGTAATCAATGCAGAGTCACCAGGTCCCATCTTTCTTCTGCACCAGCACGATTGGGCTCCCACAAGGTGATGAACTGGGACGGATGTGCCCCTTGTGCAGCAATTCTTGGATCTGCCTATTGATCTCCTCGTTTTCCAATAGAGAGCGACGATAGACTGGCCCATTGGGTAGCGGTGCGCCTGGGGTCAAATCGATGGGATGCTTGACCTGGCAGTGCAGAGGTACCCCGGTCGGAGAGGAGAAGATATCTGAGTATCCTTCCACCACCTTATCCACTTGCTTCTGTTGTGTGGATATATTGGTCGTGGAGGCCCGGGATGTGGCTGCGATCTTTCTTTCACTCTGAGAGCGAATCACGAAGAAGACAAATTTCCCGGTCTGAGAGATGACCTTCCTGCATTGCTTGGTAGAGATCAAGGAAATAGCACTAGGAGGGACTGCCTCGGGTATCCTGTACAATTTCCTGTTCAAAGAAATAATAACACTACGAGGCCTACACTCATATATAGCATGACGTTTCCATAAATAAGGTTGGCCCAAAAGAACATCTGAAACTTCGAGAGGAGCAACATCACACAATACCTCATCCTTGAAGGGCTTGATGTCGTATGGCAGTCGGAACTGTTGGCTGACGCGGAGATCGCTTCCTTTGCGGAGCCATCCAATGGTGTAGGGTTGTGGGTGCGGCGTTGTCGGAAGGGCCAGGCGCTTGACGAGCTCTGCTAAGATGAGATTCTTCTAGCTACCGCTATCAACGATGAAGTGCAGCGGGGTGCCTTTTACCCACATCTGTGAATGGAAGAGGCGTTCTCATTCCTCTAGCTCGTCTGGTTCATCAGGATGGAGCTTGGTGGTAGCAATGGTGGCACTGGGTTCCATGTCTATGATCCGTCATCCCCTTTCTGGTTCGGACTCTGAGTCAGAACCCGCATCTGATTCAGATGCTTTCACTTCGGCGACTAGCGACTGCTTTGAGCGACAATCAGCAGTGTTATGCCAAGGGGTCTTACGGAAGTCGCACCACTTCCCGGTATCTTTCTTTGTTTTTTTGGTGTCCTTCTTTGCTTGCGGCTTGGACTGGTTGACCTGATGCTGTCCATCTTTGCTCTATCCTTTATTCTGTGGGTTGGGACCGCCCTTTCCTGTCTTTTGCTGTGAAGGGTTCCCAGGCCCAAATTGCCGCGTCTTTTGATTGAGCTTCTGCTCGATTTGACGGCATATCGGTAGGCCGCGCCCAAGGAAGAGATGTCCAGAAATTCCATTTCGGTCTGGATGTATCTATGCAAACCACCGCGATACTTGAGCACCAGATGTCGCTCTGAATCTTTGATACCCAGCTTGGTGCGCAAGGTATGGAAGATATTTGTGAAATCTGGCACTGCTTGGTCTCTTTCTTGTCGCAGTGTGGTCCATTTGGTATACAAGTTGTCATAACTTCCAACAGGGTAGTATTGTTCCTTAATAGCATCCCTGAAGGATTCCCAAGTGGCCGTGATTGAAAATAATGAGGCTTCTTCTATGTCCTTTTGCTCGCAGAATGTTTCCCACCAATCTTTGACATGGGGAACGGCTTTTAGGAGCGCAAAAGTAATCTTTTCTTTATTCGAAAAGTTATGGACAGAAAAATACCCTTCTAGTAGATTCAACCACTTATCTACAGCATCTGCGTCTATCTGTCCTTCAAATATAGGGATATCGAAGTTGATTTGTACCTTGAAGGGGGCGGCGCCTCCGCTCGAGGAAGATGCGTCGCTTGTTGGTAGTCGCCGAAGGATTTGCGCGAAATTATCCATCATCTCGTTCCTCCGCTGCGTGAGGGATTCCTCAAGCAACATTTTGATAGGATCTCCTGTCCCGTCATCTTTCTTTTCTCCTGCCATGAGAGGTCGCTTGGGCGTGCAAGAGCTTTTGTCCTCAAGAGAAACAAGCTCGAGACCCAATTCTTTGTACCCTGACCTCGTTGGGGACATGCATTAAGACGACAAGGAGCAGACCGCTCTGATACCACTGATCCGGATTTTATGAGCAGAACGAAATGAATACAGATTATTATCAGATGCTTAACACAAAATAACAGAGATACAGTAAAACTGGTTTTCTATTCAGTAAGGAAATAAAATAGAACTGTAAAATGCAGCGGAAAAACAAGCTTGCTGGAATGGTGGCGGCTTATCTCTGAGAAGAGATCTCACGGCTGCGCTCATTTCGCAAGAAGATGGTTACAATGAGGCTCTGAAAGCCTTTTACAATAAACAGGAATGTCAAAAACCCTAGACATCCAAAAACCTAACCCTAGGAAATGAAGCGCCAAAAGTCATGTGGGCCCCGTTTGGGTAAGTTAGTACATCAACTTCCCGGGCTCGTAACTTTTGCATACGATCTCCGTTTGGGGCGCTCGGTAGCCCCTTGGAAAGGTCTATCCGAGATTTACAACTTTCGAATGTGGCCAAATGTATGTCAAAGGAAACTATTTGGCCCCCCAAATTGCCAAAAAAGGTCGTTTAGGGCCTCAAAATGGCCCCGGAAGTTCAGGACCTGAAAAACTTCTAAAAATAGTACAATACCAATGTTACCA
The DNA here is from genome assembly GCA_027924585.1 of Larix kaempferi. NCBI lineage: Eukaryota > Viridiplantae > Streptophyta > Pinopsida > Pinales > Pinaceae > Larix > Larix kaempferi. The sequence goes on along the minus strand of BSBM01000307.1, from coordinate 5,377,167 downwards.
TCAAACTGTTTTGAGCTAGTTGGAAAGGTGGGTGGCCACCAATATCCACCTAGATCAATCCTCCCTCCTTAGGAAGCAATGGTCTCCATTGTGTTGAGTTCCCCCATCAGATGAGGAAATTTCTGCTGAATTTGGCCTCGGGTGAGCCACTTGCCTTGGTGCAGGAGCTGCCCTGCTTTGACAACTCGATAAAGCTGGATCCTTTGATGTTGAGTGCCCTTGATCTGTGTGTCTGCAATATGATCACTAGATGCTTGTTGTAGGCAGTCAGGGTTAAGCTCTGTTGGTGTCAACTTCTCTGCTATCTCTGAGGTGTCTAATAGTGGTGGGAAATATGGCTGAAGGAGAGCCACGTTGAAGACTGGATGCAGACCAAGGAAGGGGGGAATGTTGAGATCAAAAGCATTGTCACCCACCGCCTTTGTGATGGTGTACGGCCCATAACGGAGTGGGAGAAGCTTTCGATGGGGCCCTGTAAGGTGTTCTTTCTGCAAATGCAACCAAAATTTGTCGCCCACCTGAAACTTATGTGGCACCCGATTTTGATCATGGCGATGCTTGTACTTGGCATTAGAATTCTGTAGAATATCCTGAACCTGTTGGCGGATATGCTGGATCCGTTCAATGAACCGGGCGGCTTTGTCAGCTTCCTGGGATGAGTCGGCCCAGGTGGTCACAAGGGGAAGTGCAACATCCATGGGGCCCAATGGTTGGAATCCCAACCCCACCTGAAAGGGGCTGTGGCCAGTTGAGCTATGCAGGGCTCGGTTGTAGCTATGTTGGACATAGGGGAGACTCTCATCCCATGTGCAAGGGTGTGTTGAATTGTACATGTGCAGGATATGTACGACCATCCGGTTGACGACCTCCGTTTGTCCATCGGTCTGGGGGTGGAAGGCAGTGGATGATGCGGAGAGACCCTGTTTGTAAGCTCGTAAATTTGTGTTATTTCCCATTGACTGAAAACTGCATCCAAAGTTCATCAAAATACCATAAGATGGGGCCAAGAGTGTGTAACCATTGAATGCCCAAAACCACATCACATCTGCTTAAGGACAAGGAAAACATGTCAGAGCATAGGTTATAATATTCCAGAGAGATATGCACATTGTGACACTTCCCCTTGCAAGGTAAGGTGCCCCCATTGGCAATCATGACTTCAAAGCTGGAGCAAGGAGGGACAAAACAATCAGCCCGTTTGGCGATCCAATGGTCAATGAAATTATGATTGCTACCAGAATCAATGAGTATTGTAAGAGGGATCTTCTTTAAGTAACCCCTGACCCGCATTGTTTGGGGGGTGGTGATTCCGGCTAAAGCATGGAGAGATATCTTTAGCTGGTCAGCCTGAGACGGAGGGTCAATAGGTGGCTCCTGAGTGTCGACTTGATCATCTATTGTATTTGGAGCTTCTTCACCAATTTCATAGGTAGGTGGAGAATCCACATCCAAGATATAAGGTTTTTGCTCAACACATCGATGTCCCCGGGTGAATTTCTCATCACAATTATAACAAAGCCCTTTTTCTCTGCATGTCCGCATCTTTGTTTCAAACAAATGCTTGATAGGAGTTGGTCGATGAGCTGGCGGGATGGGAGGTCATTGAGAACCCATATTTCTGAAGGTAACAAAAGAGGGTTTGGAGCGATGTTGGGCTGCAATCTTGTCTTCTGCCAACTTAGCCAACCCAAGGGCTTCCATCATTGTGTTGGGACAGAACATTTTCACCTCTGAGCGGATTTCATCCTTAAGACCACTGATAAAACAACTCTTGTATAATTCATTAGACAATCCTTCTGTGTGATTGGCTAGTTTCTCAAATTATGTCTGATACTCTCTCACAGTGCCAAATTGGTGAAGTTTAGTGAGTGCTCCTGTGAAGTCATCAAAGCACTAGGACCAAATCATTGCAAAAGGAGCTGGAAAAAATCTACCCATTTTGGCTCTTCATGAGCCTTGATGTACCAATGGTACCATTGAAGAGCTTCCTGTTCCAAATGAAAGGATGCAAGTGGAACTTTGTTGACATGAAAAGTATTATGCAGACTGAAATACTGTTCAGCACGATAGATCCATCCAGTTGGATCAGTACCATTGAAGCAAGGAAAATCAAGTTTCGGACCATGGAAATTGCTAGAAGAAGAGAACCCATTGTCTGATGAAGACTCGAATTGGCGTTTGTTGTTCAAGATCCTGGAGTTTGGTTTGGATGGCTGCAAGTGCTTCCTCCATGGTTTTTGCTCCTGCGCAGGTGACAACCATAACCAGGAGTTTTTTTTTGGGTGGGTAGATAAACAAAAACAGAAACTGCTTTAGTAAAGTAAAATATGGATTTGGGAAAAAATAGGATGGGTAATTTGGGTTGGACTAGATTTTGGACACTTTAAAAGGGGCAGAGAAGCAGAAAAGGGGGATTTCAGAAGTGGGGTGAAAGAATGAGGAAATTTGGCAAAGAGGGATAAAGAAGCAGAAATATGAAATGAACACTATGGTAAAATTTTAAGGTGAGTGGGTGAAAATTGAAGAAGTTATGGAAAACCCTAAAAATAGACAAATGTGGGATTTCTGGATTTGGAAAATGGAATTTGGGATAGGGTCCTCAAGAATAAAAGATGCAGAATGGGATTGAAGGGGTGTTAGGGAAGTTTCAAGGGAAACATAGTTAAAACAAGGGAGATATGGAGAAAAAATGGAATTTTATATTTTTTTTCCAGCAATGGATCTACAATGACACGGAAGGGATCGGAAACAAATCGATCTGAAATGGCACAGAAGGGATCGGCAACAGATGGATCTGAAATAGCATGGAAGGGATCGAAAATAAATGGATTTGAAATGACACAGAAAGGATTGGCAACAAATAGATTTGAAATGGCGTGGAAGGGATCAACAATAGATAGATCTGAAATCACACGGAAGTGATCGACAACAGTTCTAGACAGAGGAAACCTTAGATTTATCAACTTAAAATAGATATGGACCCCGTATGCTCGGCTTCCTAATGGCTCAGGGGATTCAATCGGACACCAATGCTGTCTGATGGCTTGCGTATTGGGGCAGTACCCCTCACTCCACGGCTCAGGTAAAACTGATAACCATTTTGCCACAAATGACAGCTCTTGGTTTACCTCACGGGTGAGAACTAGTCAATCAGGTAGGGTTTGTTTCCCTTTTTGCTGGCAGGTCCTCTCAATGGGCAGCTACTTTGGGGTTCCTGTGGTACTCTTCACAATGCGTTTTAGGGCTTATTCCCAAGTACTTCCCATAGTTAAGAAGATAGGGATTATTCCCAGATCCGAACCTGCAACAATTAATTAATGAAAATACACGAGATGGCAGCAATAACAGAACTCAGAATCAATTTATTGATCACAAGCCACTTCGAGGGGGCAACCTCCTTTGAGCAAGCTCAATACAAATAACTTCATAGTACCTTCATTGGCCTCAACACACACTTATATACTAAGTCCATGCCAAATACTATGGGTCGATACCATGGGACATATAATACTATGGGACAACTTACAAAGCATATGCGTCCAATACTATGGGTCAATACCATGGGCTAATACAAACTATGGATCAACAAATACTACAGGACGACTTACAAAGCATATGCATCCAACAACAATATACTAACAAAGTAAAGAGAAGGGTTGACACAGGTTCCTAACAGACCACATCATATAAGTTGCATAGCTCAATCTGATACTGATGCACAATATTAGAACAACCAGTCATCAATTGATGCGCATTATCAGTTAAAAGTGCATAGGCACCTAAACAGAACAAACACATATTTTATGGTGCACAGTTCCATCTGATACTAATTTGCAATATCAAAATAGTAAGTCATCAGTTGATACATAGTATCAGTTGAAAGTGCAGTTGCGCAATTGTAGAATAGAATATAGATTATTAGCACAAACTGTAGCAACACACTATATTTGAAGTGTGACATCAATGAAGTGTTGATGTTGATGAGCAGTATTGATGATCAAGTAAATTGTTGAAGTTGAAGTGAAGTATTTTATGCAGCACAGTGAAATCAATTCTACAACATACAAAAGGTGTGCACAACAGAACCAACATCTAAAGATTAGAAGTGTGTGCAGATAAAAAATTCAGTAGAGTAACATCCAATTCTTATTCATCTAGGCGGCAGGATAGGGCAAGGAGTAGTCATTCAATGCCTCCTTCAAGTTGGTGCTAGAAAAAAAGGGAATTGTATCTTCCTTCAGGTCGATACCTATAAAACAAGGGGTTCGGTGCCTCCTTGCAGTTGGTTCTAGTAAACACAGGAAGTCAGTGCTTCTCCGAATGTAATATTTTCCTTATAAAAGAGCATTATGTGGTTTTCTCCCATTTGGTTTTCCAAGTAAAAATTCTATGTGTTATGTGTTCTTTGATTTGTGCATATGTGGATGAATTCTTTACCTGTGATGGATGATTGATAATCAATATTAAGTTTTGAATAATTTGTTAAAGATGTTAAACTTGTTCATAACTGTGCTAATATTGATTCACCCCCCCTCTTAGTATTGAATCGATTTCAACAATTGTTATCAGAGTGGGTGTCTTCAGTAACAACTTAACATCTGCAAGATAGATCCGTGTGTAGATATGGACAAATAGCAAGGTCTCTCCACCAATGGAGCACCAAGATCCGATGGTACCAACTATACCTTCTGGAAGTATATCTGCAATCACTAGGAGCAGATATTCGACAGTCAATTATAGATGGTTCCAATGTCCCAGCAATCTCACCAACTGATCAAGCTAAAAGGAGACTATATGAGTGTAATGCAAGGGCCATAAACACACTATTATGTCGATTGAGAGATTCAGAATTTGTTAAGTTTATGCACAACACCTCACCCAAGGAAGTATGGGAAAATCTAGAAGGTATCGATGAAGACAATGACAAGGTCAAAAATGAAACGTTGTAGAACTATTTTGGATTATATTAATCCTTGAAGATGAAAGATGAAGATAATATTTATTCATACTTCTTGCGATTTGATGATATATTTTATGCTATCAAAATCCTTAGAGTCACCCTAAAAGAAGAATCTATTGTACAGAAGATACTGAGAAATTTATCTTCAAACTTTGAAGCAAAAGTTGTTGTGCTGGAAGAGAGAGAAAACCTTGTAGACCTGAAGAAGGACAAGCTTCAAGGGATCCTGATATCATATGAGATGAAAAATGAGAAATAAAATCCCATCAGCAGAGAAGCAGCCTTTAAATCCACTAGAAGGGCTAAGCATGAGCATGAAAAGAACTCTTGCAATGAGCCTAATGATGAGAAGTCAAACTTTGTAAGAAAGTTGAAAAGGGGACAAGGTAAGTACAAAAACAAGTTTCCCTTCAAATGTTTCAAATGTGGAGGAATAGGTTGGTTTGTGTCGAAGTGTCCTTACATGGAATATGGAGATAGTGACAACGAATATGAACCTAGTTTCCATGAATGAAGGTCAACGTATGGACCATAAACCAAAAATAAATCTCCAAAGAAGAAAAAGAGTCTGTACATTGAGGAAGACAACAATGTGTCTGAAGAAAGTGACTACGAAGAGAAGGAAAAAGAATTACTATTCATGGCTTTTGTAGAAGAAGAAGAAAGAAGAAATGAAAGAAATAATAGTAACTCGTTAGTCAAGAATGGTACGCTAGTTGTTCAAAGCAAGATAGGATCACTAGATAAATAATTTTTTAATGGGTCCTTCAATACTCCTTCAAATCCTGTCACATATATCAAAACTGATATTCAATCTGAATAAGAAGAGGTTGCAGAAGTTGACTAGGAAGGTGAATTGATCAGTTCCCTAGATGAATTGAAGAAGTCAAGAAATAATAGTAAACTCTTGAAGGAATAACTATCAAAGTATGAAGAATAGGACAATCTAACTAAAGAGATTCAAGAGTCTCTTGATACACAAGTTTGTGAAAAAGTGACCAACTATGAGAGACAATTGATTTTCACACAAGACAAGGTCAAAGTGCTCGAAGAAGAGGAACTTGCATTTAAGGTTGTTATAGAATATTTAGCACAAAGAAACAAAATGATGGAAATTCAGATTGAACTAAAGGATAGAGATATATCTCACTTAGAAGATGGGTTGATAAAGATAAAGGGAAAGAAACAAGTACAATACCCAATCATAAATAGCACTCCGATCAGTGTGCATCCAGGAAGTAACAATACCATACTTGAATATAAAATGAAGAACAAGTACAAAGGAAGTACATCAATTCTGAATGAAATCATGGATGATCAGAGATTACTTGAGGATAAGTCAGGTCTGGGTTATGAAAAAACATCTAGAAGGTCTGCGATAGTGAACATCATCCAAATCGAATGAAATATTTCAGTTATGATAGTTCCTTCAATAGTTACAACTCCCTTCATTATGCTAACCAAGGAAGGATCAATAGAAGGAAGTGCGCAAGGTGCCAAACTGTGAGATGTTATGCATGTGATGGTTTTGGATACAAGGCTATGTATTTATGAAGATTTGTAAATTGTCCTGATGAATACATGTTGCAAAAAAGCAATCATATTGCAAGGATTCATAGTGAAAGTATCCATGCACAAAACTAAAATAGAAATGTGCACATGCAAACGTGGGTAAATAAATCTCCATAGAAATGCGTAGAAGAAGAAGACAATCTATGTACATCTAAAGTAGCAACCAATTGCTTCCCCCCTTGCTAATCTAAGGAAGAGTAAGTGAGACCCTTCAATTCAACACGATGTATTTTAGGAATTCAAGGAGCATTTTAGTGAAATTTATGGTTTGAAGGTGTCTATCGCATAAATTATTGAAGATGAAAAAGGTTATGTATGTTTAATTGTCGCAGAAAAGAGATTTAGTATTCCAGTTAAGATGTGTGCATATTTTAAGTTGTTTGCTAAGTTAAGTTGAAGAAAAGTACTACAAAAAAGGCACATACATGCGATGGAAATAGAATAAAAAGTACATATCATGTGTCTTCTCAGAAACATATATACATAACCGAATGTCACATTATATTCAAAAATCCATGTTTTTACAGAATTGCATGAGTTTTCCACAAAGTGAATATCAAAAGTGTGAAATTTAGTTCACACCAAGATCTGATTAAGAAATTACACGCACTTGCAAAAGATCTCACACAACTAGTCAAAGACACAAAAATTACTCACAAAGATACAATTCTGTATTAACTTCTCATGAATAAAATACATAAGCCAACCTTATGAAAGTAATAGGATTATTTTATATAACAGTACAACAGATATTTGAATGGCCAAAGATTCCATTTGGATCATCTCATCATCAAACTTACTAAAAATATTCTCATCCCCCCTAAGTGGAAAGTATGCTTTCCAAATCACTCCAAAGGCTCACGAATTGCTAAATTAGTGATCTGAAGGTGATTTATGATGAAAAAAATTGTCAAATATGAAATTTGGAAAGAAGAAACATTGTGGAGTGTCATGGGTGCAAAAAACAAGTTTCCTAAGGTGACTGGCTTTTCCCCATTATTAGGGTAAAAAGTTGTAAAAAGCAGTAAAACTCAGAAGTGCGCCTTTCCTACCAAATCTTATCCAGAATCTTTTAGGAATGCACCCAAATGGCCTAGGTAGATTGTGGTCCGCACTTTGGAAGTATTTTGGTCCCCCCCAATGTTGCCTTGTGGTCCACACAAGGCAATTTCCTAGTCTATTACAGAGGTAATTAACCATAGAATATTAATTAATGCTCCAATATAATTAAATGACATACATAGGAAGATTTAATATTCCAACACCCCCTCATAAATCTGACTTTATGGTCTAAATATCAGAAAATAAAAATACTAAGGGCCCAGTAACAAGACTTGGTCACCCTATACAATACTGTCGGTCCACAAAACAAGGATAGAAGGAAAACCTCATGGGAAAAACCTTCCCTCAAAAAATGGACATATCAAAATTGAAAGATTGTTGATCAATACTTCACTCCACCACATGTTCAACCATCCCAAGTAGTGATCTAAGATAGCTGAAAGTATTCTCAGTAAAACCTTTGGTGAAGATATCTACAGTCTGCTCACCTGTTGGGCAATACTGCAAATCTATGATCTGGTCATGCACTAGTCCTTTGATGTAGTGAATATGTATCTCAATATGCTTGGTCCTCTGCCTCTGTATTGGATCACTTGAGACTCTTATAGAACCCTGGTTGTCACAAAAGATGACAGTAGGAGTACTAAAAGCAATCTCAAACTCTGAAAGTATCCCCTGCAACCATACACACTGGGTAGCAGCATTCACTGTTCCTCTGTACTCGGCCTCTGCTGAAGATAGTGCTATGGCACTCTGTGTCTTGCTAGACCAGCAAACTGGACCTCCTCCAAGCATGAATACAAATCCATATGTGGATTTCCTGTCAAGGCTATCACCATCCCAATTTGAATCAGTGAAGCCCAAAAGATCTAGGCTATAATCTGCAACATAGTGAATCCCATCACTCTTGGTATCCTGCACATAGTGCAAAATTATTTTTGCAGCCCTCCAATGGAGCTCATGTGGCTGCTTTATGTATCTAGATTCCACACTCATAGCATAAGCAATATCAGGTCGAGTGTCAGTCAGATAAAGCAAGCTGCCAACAAGCTGCCTATACAAGGTGTTGTCAAACAAGGGTGTAGATTCTGCTTCTTCCATTCTAACTCCTAAAAGGAATGGAGTCTTAGAAGGCTTGCAATCAACCATATTGAACTTATTTAATAGATCAGATGCATATTTGGACTGAGATACCTCAGTTCCATTCTTTGTTTGAGAAATCGCAAGCCCCAAAAACTGCTTAAAAATTCCCAAGTCACTCATGGAGAATGCTTGGTGCAAAGCGGTCTTCAATGAAGCAAATTGATCAGTAGAGTTACCTGTGATCATCAAATCATCAACCTACAACACTATAATCATTATTGAACCATCAATGAGCTTCATATAAACATTAGGATCATATTTGCACCAAACATAAGATTGTGACAAGAGGAAATTGTCCATTTTGGCATACCAAGCCTTGGGGGCTTGCTTAATCCCATATAATGACTTCTTCAACCTGCACACAATATTAGGATCTGATGTATACCCTTCTGGATGTTTCATATGTATATCCTCTTCAAGATTTCCATGGAGAAATTCACTTTTCACATCCATGTGGTGCACTTCCCATCGCTTGGATGCTGCAATTGCCAAAACTAGTCTTATCGAATCCTTCTGTGCAACAGGGGAAAAATTTTCATTGTAGTCAAGGCCTTGGAATTGTGAAAATCCCTTTGCTACCAAAATAGCCTTATATTTCACTTATGTACCATCAGTTTCACATTTTGTTTTGCAGATCCACTTGCACCTTACCAATTTTCTACCTGCGGGGAGCTTGACTAGCTCACATGTTTCATTCTTCAAAGATTGAAACTCCTCATCCATGGAAATCTGCCATATGATATCATGTGAAGCTTCCTCATATGTATGAGGATCAGAATCTACCATCATAAAAAAATTCTCAGAAGGTAGGGGTCATTCACATTGAGAGCAGTCTCAAATTGTGTTCTAGTCCTCCTTGTGTCCTGAGGATTGCCCACTAGTTCACCTGCTGCTTGAAAAGTCTTAACATCCCATTTAGGATTTGTAGGTGAGTTATCATATTCAATAAAATGGTCCTCATCATCAGAAATATCAGAATCAAAAAATTCAATGGCATCACTTACTTCTTCTTCAGTCGATGGTGAAGATGGTTCTCCAATTTCAGCACTCTGTGAGGGCACCTCCTCAAACTGAACACTCCTTTTTATGCAGGATTTTTGAATGCTCATGTTCAGCAACTTATACCCTTTAGAGTCCTATGAATATCCAAAAAATAAACATGGTTGGATTTGGGGATGCAAAGCCCTCCTCTTCTCAAGTGTAATCCAAGCCTTTGAGCCAAAAATCCTTAAATGAGATATATCAAGTTTGGGACGTGTCCAAGATTCAAAAGGAGTGATACCTTTGAGAGATTCGTGTGGCACTCTATTTTGAATGTATGTGGCACAATTTATTGCCTCATCCCATATCTTGGTAGACAATGACTTTTCCTCAAGCATACATGTGGCCATCTGCTTTAGAGACCTGTTTTTCCTCTCAACATCCCCATTCTGCTGAGGTGTATATGGAACTGTGTGTTGCATCTAAATGCCTGAAGAGGCACAAAATTGCTAAAAATCTGATTTCACATATTCACCACCATTATCAGATCTGATAATTTTAATATTCCTACTAGACTGGTTCTCAACTGAGACTTTGAATAGCTTGAACAGACCAAAAACTTTAGATTTTAGCTTGGTGAAATAAATCCAACAGTACCTGCTAAAGTCATCTATGAATGTGAGGATGTACTTGGCATGGTTCAAAGACTCATGAGGGAATGGAATTGATATATCAGTATGAATAAGGTCTAGTGGTGCAGTGGTTCTCTCAAAATTGGATCTCCCATACTTATTCTCAGGGTGTTTTCCTAGGATGCAAGATTGCAAACACCTTTGGAAAATCTGATATTGGGCAGCCCTATAATCATCTCTTTCTCATGAAGTTGGGAAAGGTTTTATAATTTAGGTGGCCAAATATTTCATGCCATAGTTTGCTAGACTCATTGGCATGGGTTAAAAGAGAAGAAAGTGAGGGATTTGGCACAAAGTGAGAAAACTTGTAGATTCTAGAACAGTGATCAGCAGTACCAAATGCAATAATTTTTCCTATTGAAATTTCAGCTATCTCAACTTCATTGGGGGTAAAGGTTACTCTCTTGGGAAGACCTGTGTGGGTCATCTGATAGACTGACAATATGTTTGCAACAAGTCCAGGTACATATAACACATTATTAAATGAACCAAACTCGAGATCTATGCTACCTTTTCCTTTGCTAGAAGTATCAGAATTGTCTCCCAATACAATACTTGGACCACTAGAAGAGTCAAGTGAAGTGAAAAACTTACTTGTAGACACCATGTGTCTCAAAGCACCGGAATCAATAATGAATGAGGAATGTTTGGATGTGTTGGCTATTAGTGCATGAACTCTCTCTTTATCATCGGAATTTTTTCCTCCATCCTTCCTCCTTGCGCTCTCTCGAAGAGGAATGTTGGCTTTCTCCAAGAGTTGAGCCATTTGGTCAATGGTTTTCTTCATGCAGGAGCTTTCAGGATAAAATCCCTTGCTGCAATAATTGCACTTTGTCCTCTCATTCTTTTTATTTGGATTCCTTTTGAAATTTGAGGAGTCTTCATTCATTTTATGCTTTTCTTCCTCTCACCGGTGGGCTTCTTGAAATTGCCCTTCTTCTTCCCTTTTGAACCCTTTGAATCTCCAACATTCAGACAATGGTCTTTGGATGGATTTTTAATGGCTCCCATCAAGACCAATTTCTCTTGTTCTTGTGTCAAAGACTCCATGAATTCTGAAAGTGTCGAGCTCTTCCAATTTTTAATTACTTTCTAGGTGGAATGGAAAGTCGAGATAAAAATTGAGTACTCGGGGCCAAGTTTGGAGAGAATGGCCAAGACTAATTGTTCATCATTATTGTCAATTCCACATTGCTTCATCTGCAACATAAGTGATTTTAATTTCAAGAATAAATCCTGTAGATTATCGAAATTTTGTGGACTCAAAGAGACTAGCTCATTATCCAATTGGTGGCCTCTTAATTCATCGATTTTCCCGAACAATTCTTGAAGTTCAACCCCACTTCATAGGGATAAGTGAGGACATCAAGATGAAATAGAAGTTCCCTGGATGTAGTGAGACATAACAGCCCATAGGCTTCATATCTTCGATTGTGCCATTTAGATTTCTCTATTGTTGAGGTTGGCTCAGCTTTAGTTGCCATTGTCACCCTGTAGAGCCCTTTGCTCCTCAGTAAGATCTCCATCTATGCCTTCCAATCAAAGTAATTGAAGGGAGTGAGGATGATCTACTGTGAATGATCCATGGCTTCTCTGAAATAACTTATGGACTGATTTTGGTATACTTCTGGATGCGCAAATGCGCCTTATAGAGAATAGAATGCACCTGGTGGATTGATCAATGCACCCTCCTTGAGACTGCTTGGATCCTGCAAGACAATAGAAGGAGAAAGGAAATGCTTGATAGATCTGATAAC